>CATKUY010000388.1:0-2540141 GCA_949802685.1 Dicyrtomina minuta | reverse complement strand
AACACATTAATGTTTTTACTATTTTAATCATTATTCTTTATACGCAATTTAAGTTGATTGACTTTATATGCTTTAGAATGTACTATTTTTCATTCTTAAATTAATTATTTCTCTTTGATTTGAAATTTTCCTAATTTTACATAGTTACGAGTTTCCATTTTCATTTTATAAGAAATAAATTTATAGGTAAAAATTCAATGTGCAGCTACTTTGTGGCGCTTTAGGAATTAAGGTCCGTTAATTTAGCTTTTTTAGGTACATATTTTGGACTTACTATTGTACACAAGTACTTCAGATATTTACAACGAATATTAAAATTGTCAAGGTTATGTCTGTCACGCTTATTCTAAGCATAGGAAGTCAAATCAATAGGTATGTGAAAATAGTCTTTTAACCCACCTTTTTGACAAAATACCATAAATTCTTTTAAATCCATAATTATTGCAATATGATCACTGTGTTTGTTTTGAATATCTTTCTTAGATAATCTAAACAAAATTTTTAAAAACTTAATTTATTTTAATTTAGTACTAAGCACTAAAACAGTAGTACATCTGTTGTAAAGGCATCAATGTGTGACACATGCATTTATTTATAATATAACTAATATAATAACCAAAACGTTTAGTGTCTTATTCTTGTGTTTTTAAGTCATATTAAAACAACTCTTGTAATAATATTTTATTTGAGTTTGTAAGATTTTTCTTGATTTTTTAATATTTTGAAACATTTTCTTTATTTCTTACAAAACTATTGTTGTTTATTGTTTAGCAGAACCTAATACGAGTTTGTGCATCTTTTTTATGTTACCATCTTTAATTTTTGTGTAATTACTTGCACATTCTTTGAATTTGCATAACTAGGTATATTTGCCTTATAACAATATGACGTGGGTCCTGTTGAAACAAAATCTATGATACCATGTGCTTTAGGATCGTATTTTTTGTTACACATAACTTTATTTTACAATCAACTGACAGATTTACTTTTTAGAAATTCAACAGGTTTATCTATATCATCTACTCAAATTACACTTTCTGTATCGATATATAAAACGTTTTATTTTAGTTTATTAAGAGCATTACGTAATCCTAATCTTGCATTTACAGTTGTGAATGCTGTAATATATTTATTTTTATTTTTAACAAATATAATTATTTTGTTTTGTTTATTATTTTAAACTAATACAGATGTATTTGTTAATAGTGTATAATTTAGAATTCTAAGTTTAGAATATGTTTCTTATTTAAATAAATCTGCATATTTTGACAGTATTTTAACTTGTTCACCCCATTACCTATTTCAAAAAAGTTTGGCTACAGCTTTTAAACCTGATTTGTTTACGATTATCAGGATTTTTGTCTAAACCAATTTGCTTATTTTGCTCTATGTAGTTATTTAATCCGTCTTCAGTAAAATCGTTATTATATGAGGCTCCAGTTTTAATTTTAATACATGTTTGTAATTTTATATTATCCTTAAATAACTCGTAATTTTTTTCTTTGAAATGCAGAACTAAATAGATTTTTGAGATCATGTATCCTTTTTTAATAGCTGTAGCTATTTTAACGCTGGTCGAAGTACCAATTAGAGCTTTTTCTTTTTCATTATGAGTACTTTGTAACATTCAATGCACCTTCAGACTGCTACATTTCTTTCACAATGTTTTTTGCATAGGCAACTAACGCATCCTTGGAATTCACTAACACCATGCAAAGATTTTAATGCTTGCAAAACGCTTTCTATTTACCCTTCGGCATTGACAGCCCTTGTAAATTTGAAGATTTGTAGAGCATTGCATAAAGCGTATCAGTTAGGATGCCAAGAATTTCCTGCACTGCACTGCAAATAATGCGATCCACGTTGGAGACAATGGCTGTTTCATTGCCCCGTCTTATTCTCAGCAATTTTTTATTTTCTCATTTTCACGTTACCGTTGTTTTACATTTTTAAAGTTCAATTCTATTTTTTATGTTTTTTTAAGTGTGCTGATTATATTTACAATTTATTACATGATTAGTTATTAAAAAATACAGAAAATTTTCAGTTTTCCAGTAATAACTCTGGTGTAAAACGACAAAGACATTACAAGAGGTTTAACTTCCGTTGATTTGCTCAAAATCTATTTACAGCTTTCACTTTTTTTTCAAATTTAAGACTAACTTATTGGACCGCTTTCTACCTTTAAATCGTCTCAACCCTGTAAATCCTTCAAACTAATTACAATTATGAATATAAGGTGTTCAATAACTATAAAAATAAGAGATCAAATCGTATTCTGCTACATTGTAACCTATATTGGATGAAATTGTAAAAGTATCAGTCATATTTGTTCGCAAATTGGTTTCCTCTAATTCAGATTTTCCAACTATCTCCCTTTCGTTCTGGTCTAATTTATTACGTAAGGTCAACTGTTCATAGCTATGACTGGACAAAAATCAATTCGAAGCGTGAAACTAAATTTCTATTTATTAATTATTTTTTGCCGTGCGGGCTTTAACTACACGCAAAAGTCAGAAGTCAATCATTTTTCAATTAGTTCCTTTCATTCTTTTCGTAAATAAATTCTTTTACATTTATCGTTTTCCTAAAATTGTATACATTTTGTCCTCAAATTTGTCATTTCTCAAGTACTTTAAAGTTTTTAATTTTTTATCATCATGATTTGTGCTGAATGTGTAATATGTAAATTCATGCTTCGTTCTCTAACTTATCTGTCTACTCATAGTGCTTTCCTATCTCATCATTTATATTTTTCGCAACTTTCCGCATTATATTTAGTAGCCTGTTTTCTTATCATTATTCGATTTTTTCAAACACATGTGGTTCCTTGAACCCGTACCCAATTTAAGATAGATATTCACGCGGGGAAAATAAGAAAAAAGGTTCTCTGAATACCTTTCCTTCACCATTATTTCAGAATCATAAAACAGAATTAAATTGGTAGAAATAAATAACTCGAGTACTGGTTCACACATAGGCATATGTGGGACACTTTCATATTTACCAGTGCGCCCCGCTCATCTGTGATTTTGGTACCCGTTTTAATAAAATCAGTTAAAAACTGTTATCTTTGGAGCATGACCCACAGACAGACAGATCGACGACTGACATGCGGGCCGACATGACCATGTGAATATATACTTAAGCTCAGCGTTCTAAACCAGAAGCTTAACTCGTACACTCTCGTAGTTCGTGAAGGGTAATGTAAATTTTTGGAATTTTCCAATGTGTAAAGTCATGGGAAATTAAAACGCACAAAGTACTTCAATAAAAATGAAGGTAGGTGTGTACGCTGATGTGTTTACAAAGGCAGTTTTTTTGCATGGTAAAAAATTGCAATATTGCAGATATCTAGACCAAAAACTGTACAGCACTGCACAGACGCTTTTGTGAGCGATCGAAAGCAGTGTAAGACACGGAGCCGGTGACCGGTAGGACCGATTGCACTGACCGGAGCTCCGGTCAGTTCTATACTTTTGAGACAAGCTCAGGACGGCCTGTGTTAAATAATACGGAGGCTCAAATGAGGCCAAAAAGAAAGGTACGTTTCGGTCCTCGGTCACTTTTTTTTAAGAGCTCATTAGGGACCGATTGTCTTGCACTGATCGAAAGTTGCTTGAAAAAAATCGGGTCAAAAAGTGACCTGTAGCGTACGACCTACAGTAAGGACAGACAGAGGGACGTACAAAACCATTTCAATTGATGCTGATGAGCTAAAGCTCAGCATCTAAAAACACCTATTTCGATTTCAGTTGAATAAACACAAGAAAGTATGAAATAGTTTTAAACCCTGCCGTAGCCTAGACTAGTTTTCTAGTTTTATTTCTCAATTGTTACTTCCCTGCTATTGTTTTAAGTTTAGTGGCGATTAGGTAAAAAAAGGTATAACTACACACTTTAAAATTTTACATTGCTTTCTATAACTGAACAGCTTGCTAGAATGAAGACTACGGAATAAATAGTATAAAGAAGTTCTTTTCCTGAAAATGGCATGCGTGAACAGGAATAACGTTAAAATAACTTTCATCTTTTTCTGCACAGCAGGTACAACCTATTACACTTTTCATACATCTTTTTTTCTTACCAAAAATTACACAAACTTAAAAGGTAAATATACTAGTAAAATTACGTAATATATGTCATATTAATGTCATAATCCATTGTATAGTATCACTAGAAATGATTTTACTATTGTTTTATGTTTTTATAAAAATTGACGGCACTCCATGAGAATTATGATTTAAGACCTTTTTTCTAAGTTTTAAGACACTTTAACCCTTCCATAAGTAAGCTTTTTTGGAACTTTTGGCCCGCAAAACTTTGTAAATAGCTATTTTGGTAAAAATCTAATATAGCACATTAGTCAACTTTTGTAGCGCGCACAATTTGACGTTGGCGTTGTTGCCAATTCCGACTAAAATAGAAAAGCTTGCTGTCACGTGGTATACAAAATTTGCGAAATTCACTGTTTTTAATTTTTTTCTGTAAACCACTTAAAATGTCCAATCATGCCATTCTGCACATTTTTAGTTTCAACTGTGATTTTGTACAGGAAATTAGTTAATCGTTGTTTTTTCACTTTTTGAAATCAATGTTTCTCCTAAACTAGGCACTCTAGAGCTAAGCTCAATCCACTATTACGTAGGCACATTTAACAGCTACATTTCGTATGTGCATACCTTTCGTGTGTGTGTAATAGCCGCAGCGCTACGGATCGTGAATGTCACCCAAAATTGCTTTGTTAATCAAAACTTATTTTGATGCTGCCGCCCAAAGTTGTAAACGCACAGCCATGTGCGATATCTCATTTGAAAGCCCTTAGAAATCTGCACAAGCACGTGAAATTTGAAAGTTTGGCAACTGCTAGTTTAGCAAATTTTCAAAAACAATTACATTTTAACGTTTATAGTCAGCGTTGCGCCGCCATTTTGAATTTAGGCGTCCAATTTTATTTAACGATTGAAATACACCAACCCTATTGGTTGAAGCGTACACGCTTACATTTTGCGTAAAAATGGCGGCACATGAAATTTTCACACGACAAGTCGAGCATTTATTTTTTGGAATTTGACAAAAATCTCGAAACTTATTGAGCTAAAAATCACGCAAAACAGGAGTAATCAGCACATTAACAGTCTCTATCATTATGCACAAAAATAAATAATCTGAGTGCAGTTAAGCAACAAATAAATTTGATGGTGAATTTTCACCAAGCTTGCAAGAAGGAGGGTTAACTGAATTCGGCCAATCTTTCTCAGAACTATATAAACACAGCTAATCAAAATTTTTTTGGCTTTATAAATTGCTTTAATTGTGTCCTGTAATACGCAGGTCAAAAAACCAAAAATATTTAAAAATTCGCAAAAATACGAAATTTGAGTTTTTGCGCATTAACCCTTCCATAAGTAAGCTATTTTGAAACTTTTGGCCCGCAAAACTTTGTAAATAGCTATTTTGGTAAAAATCCAATATGGCACATTAGTGAACTTTTGTAGCGCGCACAATTTGACGTTGGCGTTGTTGCCAATTCCGACTAAAATAGAAAAGCTTGCTGTCACGTGGTATACAAAATTTGCGAAATTCACTGTTTTTAATTTTTTTCTGTAAACCACTTAAAATGTCCAATCATGCCATTCTGCACATTTTTAGTTTCAACTGTGATTTTGTACAGGAAATTAGTTAATCGTTGTTTTTTCACTTTTTGAAATCAATGTTTCTCCTAAACTAGGCACTCTAGAGCTAAGCTCAATCCACTATTACGTAGGCACATTTAACAGCTACATTTCGTATGTGCATACCTTTCGTGTGTGTGTAATAGCCGCAGCGCTACGGATCGTGAATGTCACCCAAAATTGCTTTGTTAATCAAAACTTATTTTGATGCTGCCGCCCAAAGTTGTAAACGCACAGCCATGTGCGATATCTCATTTGAAAGCCCTTAGAAATCTGCACAAGCACGTGAAATTTGAAAGTTTGGCAACTGCTAGTTTAGCAAATTTTCAAAAACAATTACATTTTAACGTTTATAGTCAGCGTTGCGCCGCCATTTTGAATTTAGGCGTCCAATTTTATTTAACGATTGAAATACACCAACCCTATTGGTTGAAGCGTACACGCTTACATTTTGCGTAAAAATGGCGGCACATGAAATTTTCACACGACAAGTCGAGCATTTATTTTTTGGAATTTGACAAAAATCTCGAAACTTATTGAGCTAAAAATCACGCAAAACAGGAGTAATCAGCACATTAACAGTCTCTATCATTATGCACAAAAATAAATAATCTGAGTGCAGTTAAGCAACAAATAAATTTGATGGTGAATTTTCACCAAGCTTGCAAGAAGGAGGGTTAACTGAATTCGGCCAATCTTTCTCAGAACTATATAAACACAGCTAATCAAAATTTTTTTGGCTTTATAAATTGCTTTAATTGTGTCCTGTAATACGCAGGTCAAAAAACCAAAAATATTTAAAAATTCGCAAAAATACGAAATTTGAGTTTTTGCGCATTAACCCTTCCATAAGTAAGCTATTTTGAAACTTTTGGCCCGCAAAACTTTGTAAATAGCTATTTTGGTAAAAATCCAATATGGCACATTAGTGAACTTTTGTAGCGCGCACAATTTGACGTTGGCGTTGTTGCCAATTCCGACTAAAATAGAAAAGCTTGCTGTCACGTGGTATACAAAATTTGCGAAATTCACTGTTTTTAATTTTTTTCTGTAAACCACTTAAAATGCCCAATCATGCCATTCTGCACATTTTTAGTTTCAACTGTGATTTTGTACAGGAAATTAGTTAAGCAACAAATAAATTTGATGGTGAATTTTCACCAAGCTTGCAAGAAGGAGGGTTAATTACTTAAATATAAAACGAATTACTTCTAGCACCAGTAACATCAGTAAAATTTAATTTAATTCTTAAATCAATAATTAGGAATTAGTCTAAGTTTGAAGAAGCAAGAACATTAAAAAATAATAAAAAATTGTTGAACAAAATTGCCAAAATAGTGTGCTATGAACAGAATTTATATATTTCAAATAATGCTATGTACAAAAAAGTTGACGTAAAATCAAAAATGTTATACATAAATAATATGAAATACTATTCGAGGCATAACTTACCTTCTAACAAAATAAATTCTAAAATATATTTAATTCTTAAATTAACAAATGCAGCTAGTGTCGTAAGTCGTAATTCATTTAAATGCAGTACAAGTAGACTTTATTAACACATGAAAGTTTTACAAATCAAAATCAAGCTGAACATAAATAAAGTCTCACTCCCAAAATGCCAGCGTGATGGTGGTCTTCAGTGTTATAGAAGATTACAAATGTTATTTTGTATTTCTTGTCAGCGTTTATTAGGAGTTTATTAGACAAGTTGGAATTGAAAATTCTAAAACATTCTAGATATGAAAAATAATGGGGACCTACAAATTATTGAAAATACCTGAACATTATATGGTTTACTAATAATAATAATAATTATTATTATTATATGGTTTACAAACGCATTTTCAAAATATATCATGGTTGTTTTCAAGTCAGTTACTGTACTGCTAACCCCAATTATTGCCGGATTTTGCAATTTGTCGTTTTTAGATGCTAAGCTTAAGCATCTAATAAAAAGGTCATGTCCGCCTGTCTGTCTGTCTGTTGGTCCGTCGCTACAGGACAAACCGTCCACTCGATTACCTTAAAACGTTTTTTAAACAACCACAAAAGCGAGCAGGCACATCTGTATTGTGTTTTTACTTTACTTCAACTGACCTTTTCTTCACAATTAACGGTTGAATGGACCCATGTCACAAAACCAATTTGGTGAGTGGAAAGAAAAACCGGTGAAGGGCCGTACACAAATGGCGCCAGCGAAATTTACCAAATTGTTTTGCCCACCCACCCAACTTGTCAACCTTTTCAGAATTGCTTACATGGCTATAACATTAACATGCCGTGTCACATTTTTCAAAGTCACCCACCCTGAACGTGGGTGGCGCTATTTGCATACGACCCCAAATGCATGCCTTGTATAGATATACGCATTTACATACAGTTCTAACGAAACTTTGAATTGCAGTACAAGGTAATCAATGTAGCACTAATAGTACCTTGTCAGCCAATTGTAACTGCGTTAGCAAGTTTGGTGGGATAGCTTAAAGTGAATGAAAAATTCCAAAAACAACCAAAACAAAACGACATACAAATATAACTTCTAACCAGATACCTGTATACACGATAAAAGACGGATTCTACATAGTACGGCGGCACCAACAGTATGATTATGATAGATATGTGAGTAAGAAAGGGGGGAAGGGTGGAAGGGTAAGTGAAAATGCCTAAATAGCAACAATCTTTGCATTACACGTGTAACGACATACCAAACACCTACGTACACGATAGTGGGGAAGGGGATGGGGAGTGTAGTTAAAAAATTCAGAGTAGCCACACAGTAAAAATGATTGCGTTATTGCTTTATTGGGATAGTTCGTGAATGACGTCGCCAAAATTTTTACTTTTATTGGCAGAACCCATAAATGACGTAACCAAGATTTTTACTATTTTAATGGAATACTCTTTTATTAACAGGGTTAGAAAATACCGTCACCTAATGTTACACTTTTTTATTGGGATAACCCATAAATGGCGCCGCCCAAATCAAAAATCTCTAAATACCAATGTATGCAAATAGCGTTACACAAATTTTAACTATTTTTTCATTTTTTAATTATTTTTTAAATTCATGTTGTAACGTAAATGACGTCATTTAAATAACTGCATCTTATAGATTCCTATTGAGTAGTGTAATCATTACATAATCGATGGTCTTCAAGATAAAATGTTACTATCCTGCGAGCAGACTTATTTTCATGACCCAAGACGTGAAGACAATAGGTCAAAAGGACATGGTCTCAAAATAGTCAAATACATATTAGAAATTTACAAAAAAATTTAAATATCAAACATAGGAGTGCAGCTCGATACGTGTTACATATATACATGAGATAAAGTACATACGACCTATGGTGATTGTCCATAAACAACGTAGTTTAAATAACATTCTTTTGGTAGATCCCTATCTCAATAATGTAACAATTATATGAATGTAAATAACATGCGGATGGCACGTAGATGACATTTCAAATGATTTCAACAGATTTATTACCTAATATGTTCCAGCCCCCTCCTATGTAATTACCACAACTTAAATATGATCCATAAAAGATGTCAACAAAATTATCACCGCCCCACCCCCGTGGTCAATTTATACTCGGCTCAGCACGCTTATAGTTGCATAGACATGGTGCATCCCTTGTTCTGAGGAGTTAATTGCCATCCCCTCTGCCCTCTCGGTGCTAAAGTTCGAGTCAAGGATAGTCCATAATTGATGTCAACCAAATCATCATTTATTTATAACGACCTTTGTACAGAAATTCAGCATGTATTGAAATGGGTATGACTGTGTGTCTGTAATTCTGTAATAAGCACGCTACTTACAAGCTTCACTCTGTTAAGTACGGTTATGGTTTGCTTATGGGTGTAATGGTAAATGAGTGTGAGTCTATTATGAGTTAAGCAATAGCCGTAGCTTAATCGTATAGTTGGTTTGATGGTACTTTATTGTAGTAATAGTTTGGTTGGTTGGTTCTTGCTGTGGCTATGAGAGGCACAGTAGTTAGAAGTTAGACTTCTATATTTGACTTTCTAATTGATACTACTGAGTGCCTCCGTGTACAACACGAAACACAGCTTTTGTTACATGTTTATATGTTTACATTATACACATCCTTATACATCATCACTCATACGTACTACCTATGACGCATATACAAATACCGTCATAACATACGCCCTCTCCCTTCTGAGGAGTGGTGCATATGCTAATGTTAACTAATGGTACTGACTAAATATACTATACTGTGTGCGACGTGGAAGGAGAAATAAAGCTGATTCGACTCGATTTCTCCTCCATTGCTCGACTACACAATTTGACATTGACATTCGGCCTGCATATAATCCATACATTATTTTCATTTGTAAATTTCATTATTTTCTATTCACTTGTGCTCTCAAAATATTCAAGTTTATAACTTCAATTTCAACATCAATTCTCAACGTACAAAGGTGAGTAATATACCAAAAAATTCGTAATTACTTACTCTATCTGATACTAACATTAGTTAAGTGATTACAATAAAAGTGTTAGAGATAATTACCTAAAATAGACGTTTGTACTACAATTAAATCGTAAAAATATACACTGCTTGTTTTTGTGTAATTTTGTTGGTTTTAGTTCTGAAGTTGGTTGAGTATAGACTCGTTCTAGTGTGACTTCCGTGTCGGAATCCAGCGGGTATCCCGCACTCACCCGGGCTTCCTGGATTTCCTTTGGCGGTTTTTCGATTAACAAATAGGTACATGTGATATATCATTTTAAACCTAATTAAATGGACATTTAGCCTAATGACATACTACAATTAGTTAACTACAATTAAAATTAATTTCAATTAATTAACCCGACAACCGACATCAGGCGGGGAATTACTAAAATTCTGCCAATTACACAGGTACGTACACTACCGTAATTTATACCAAATTGAAAGTCTGGTCACATGTATATTAAAATTTACATAAGTATATTTATAATTATAAATAAATTCAATAAATTAATCGATGTTTTCCTGTTTGGGAGGTTTTGTTTGCCTGTTTCAGCCCATCAAGAACGAAAACAGCAATTGTGAGTAAACTTAAATAACAAAAATGACATATATTAACAAATTCACATATTTCATGGTTTATATTACACATTATTAATGAATGGCAGATATTTGACAAATTAATCCCGAATTTTCTTTTTATCCCTGATTCATATATCGTAGCAACTCGAATTGTGGTGCCTTGTCCCTCAGGAGGGTCGGTACTCAGCGGGGCGTGTGGGCACCCTGCCGAGGCCGGTGTTAACGAGGCCACATTCAAAATTTAAAGATTAATTATTGATTTCAAAAAGGCTTAGCCTATAGGTAGGAGACTGTTGGCTGACCTAAATTTCTATAAATTATATTTGTAAAAATAGGTAGTATGCTTGTCCCGAGCTACTATAATTCAAAGAGGTATTTAGCAAAATTAACTTGATTGGAAAATTATTTAAGGCAAAAAGAATATTGTTAATCATTTACATAAATTTGGCGGGTTTTAAGAGATAACGCTCTATCCGAGCTTCTCGTAAATTTTAAAGATTTATAATAGGTCAGCATTTACATATGGTATAAAGTTAAATGTCACCTGCTTATGAGGTTTTAAAACTGGACATTCACACAATATTAACAGATAAAATTAGATTATTGTTTTTAAACTTAAATTAATAAATTACCTAATGATACGTCAAAATATTCCCAATAAAAACAATTTTTGTCGGTTTTGTTTTAATTATTTTACAGAAAATAAAATATAGGAATCAACTAAATTCAGAGCGATCCGTGTTCTGACACAGTATGTGCGAAAACAGGACTGACCTTCCAAACGCACTCACAACCTAGCTCGACTATTCTGTCCCCCTGTTTAATGGGGCCGACTTTTATTTTAAATGTCACGATTTTTGCTATATTGCGGGTGAAATTCGGCCCTGCAGTGAATAGTCACTGAGATACAGCAACCGTCTAGTACTAGCTGGAGTAGTTGGAGTGTCTGCGTTGGATAAATAGACCAAAGTAGCAAAACACTGTTAGGATACCAGTATCAACCTTGATAGTTTGGTTCTATAAATAAATGTAAAAGATTTTAAAATATAATTAAATAGTTATGGCTTAGCCACTATTGTGACTCCTGAGTCTACGAATATTGCTTTTATTGAGAATATTAGGCAGTGTCTAGTAAATTATGATTTCGGGAACCCTTAGGCCTACTCGGTTTACGTTTTGGTTGATTTAGAGTTAGTTGAGCATCGGATCGGTGGCTCATCAGGTTAGTTAAATTCTCCGGATACAGAGTTGGTGGTTGACTGTAGTGGTAGGAAAACAGCGACGGTATGGGCGCTGGAGGAGTTAGTTTAGGAGGTCCGAAGTCCTGAATCGAGGACGGGCCCAAGTCTGCAGGTGTGTGGGGTGGCAATATGGTAGCCTCCTCATCTGTAGGGTTTGGTCTGTCCTGACTGACATCGGGTTCCACTGATGGTTTGGCTGACTTCCTAAGCGGAATAAATACTCCCCTCCTCACATAAAAAGGTCGTAACAGCTCTGCATTTACATTAAACTGAATTAGTTTGTTCTTAGATCGTCCTTCCAGTTTGTAGACATTTTTCCCTACATCTTCTATGATAATAAAACGGCCTCGAAAAATAAGTAATAATTTTTTCGAAGTTCCTTTTTTTCTCTGCTTGTTTTTTAACAATACGAGGTCACCCACTGCAAACGTGGACTCCCTTCTTGTGAGATTAAATCTTTTTGCCCATGCGGCTTTAGCATTCGCGATTGCTAGTCGTGCCATTTCTCTGGCGTCTCGGGAACGTTAGTAGGTATCGATAGTTACAGCCTCGGCTAAGTTGGGCAGTTCATGGGTGGATTCAATGGCGCCATTCGTCCTTGCCATATAAGGACTAGAAGTTAGATGTGTGGTGCCAAGAATTTGATTTAATTCCAATAAGGTCCCATTAATAAATGAACCGCCATTGTCTGTTTAAATAATCTGTACACTATATTTTTCATAATAAATTTAGTTGTGGTTGTGGCATTGCAATCTGTTACGGCCATGCATATTAAATATTTAGATAGGTAACATACTGCCGTGAGTATGTACCGATTTCCTTTTGTTTATCTTGAGAAAGGACTAGCGAAGTCAATTTGTACTCGCTCAAAAATTTTGGTAAGTATTTCAATACATTTAAAAAGCCCGACGTGTTTCATGCGTTGTACTTTCGATGTCTGGCATGGTTCGCACTCCCTGACATATTGCTTAACGTCAGTCCTCATCTTGGGCCAGTACGCCCGTTGTCGAATTTTATGCAGAGTTTTTCGCACTCCTAAGTGCCCTCCTGTTACTGCTGAGTGTAGTTCTTTCAACATATGATCTCTGAGTGCATTAGGTATTACTGTTAACACTCTTGGTCCCATCGGGTCGGAATTTTTGACATATAGTATACCGTTAATCAGTAGATAATTTTCCAATTGAGAACTTAGAGTTGTCTCAATTCGATGCATAATAGAAGCTTATTTCGGGTCTGTAAGTTGTTGAGCTCGGAACTGTGGGTCGTTGGCTGAAGTGTTAATTGTCCAGATGGATAGATCTAGATTGGTGGTTCTTGCTCTTGATAGCAAGTCCGGGAGAAAATTTAACTTGCCCGCTAAGTGTTTCAAATTTATGATGTCGAATTCGGGTAGAATCATGGCTTGCCGGAACAATTTGGGGCTCATCGGGACTTTTTTCGAGGTTAATAAGGAGGGTAGCGTGGAATTATCCGTTTCAAAGGTTATAGGTATGCCTTTTAAAAAGTGTGATAATCTTCTTAGGGCCCAACAAATACCTTCCATCTCTAAGATGGGAACTTGGTAGTTTCGCATAGCAGGTGTGAGCGCCTTGCTGATGCAGGCGACGATTTTTTCCATAAGTCTACCATCTACCATATGAGTTTGAAACAGTGTGGCACCCAAGCCATGGGTGGAAGCATCAATAAGTAGCTTTGTTGGTAGGGTAGGGTCATAGTGGGCTTGTATAGGAGCTGTAGTTAACGCTAATTTTAATTTTTTGAAAGCTACTTGGCACTCCCGTGTCCACTGCTAGGGGGCCATTTTTGCATAAAAGGTGATTTAATGGCTTTGCAATTGCTGCTTTATTGGGTATGATAGTTGAGTAAAAATTTATGCTTCCCATGAATGATTGTAGTGATTTTACTTTAGTCGGAGGTTTGATTTTGCGTATTGGGTCGACCAGCTCTGGATTTAGTCTTCGTCCGTTTTCATCTATCAAAAATCCAAGTATCTCTATTTCTTTGTAGCCCAATCTACATTTTGAAGGTTTTAGCCTCATGTTGTTGTCGATCATGTTCTGATAGACCTTCTCTAGTGAAACGATATTCGACTCTACGTCTTCACTTGGAATTATTACATCGTCCAAGTAATGGAGCACCTCAGAGTATTAGAGGCATCCTAGCAATTTGACCATCATTTTACTGAAAAATGAAGGAGCCCCTTGCAGACCAAAACTTAATTTTAAACATTCATATAAACCGTGTCTGGTAGCGAAGGCAATATAGGGAATACTTTCTTCGTCCAGAAGGATTTACTTGTAGCCTGAATGCATGTCAAGGGCTGAGAATACTTTTTTGCCCCGAAAGCGGTGAATAATGTCTTCAATTAGTGGTAAAGGAAAATTTTGCTTCTTGGTTTGAGTGTTCAATTTTCTGTAATCGCAGACCAGCCTTTTCTCTTGTTTGCTTGGGTCGGAACCCTTCTTGTTTACTAAACACGAAGGGCTGCACCATTCGGAGTTGGATTCTCTAATTGTTCCGTCTTTTAATTGTTGTGCGACTTGCCTTTCTGTTTCCAAATGTTGGCTTTTCGATTGCGGGTGGGGTCGACGTTTAAAATGTGTATGGTCGCTGAGTTCTATTTTATATCTGTCATGGGGGTATGCCCCAAGTGGGGTGTTCGAGAACATAAACGCTTTTTAAAATTTTTTAACTGATTCTCGGTACTTTGCTAAATCTTCAGGACTAAGTTTAGGGCCGTAGGCGACTTTATTTATTTCGCGTTACAGATCCTCTCCTACATATGTAGGGATGGCTGGTTGGGTTTGGCTGTTGGTACTGAGAGGAGTCACTGTATTTGTACTAGTTTGGTTTACGGTGTTGTCACTTGATTGGACTTTGATGCAGTTTATTACTCGGACTTCTGTGTCTTCATAGTTTATTAGTTGCGCAGTGGCAATGACGGCTTGCGCCGGAATTATTATTGTTTTCTCGGTGAGATTTGCTACATAAATATATTGAGTTTCGTGGGACATCATAAAGTCGGGAATAATAAGTTCTTTAAACTTTCTGTAACCCAGGGATAGGGCTTTAAACCTTTGGTTTTTTACTTTTTGTTCTCTATGCATGCAATAAATTGGGATGTCTAGTTTTTGGTATGGTCCTACCGTTGTTTTGTGTGCAGCGTGTACACGCAGTGTTGGGGTTATCTGTTTTCTCCTTCTGGTTTGGATGACTCCGTTATTTGTTTCGGTAGTTTGTGCTGCAGTTTCCGTAGTTAACTGTTGCGACGGTTGGGCGTGATCAGTGCCTCGCATTGACGTGTGATTCTTCATCGTTTTTTGGTTCCAGGTGCTAGAGCTCGAGTTCCCTTGACACCGTGGCTGTTGCTGTTGACTGTGGGTTTGGTAAGTCGTTCGTGTTGTGCAAACTTGCCCGTCGACTGGCAAAGTTTGTGAAACGGACGGCTTTCCTCTTGTCGTAGTCATTTTGGTGCTTCCAAAAAATTTGGACGACGTTGTCATATTCTTATTATCTATGATGACCTCATATCTTGACATAAAGTCTTCGCCAAGTAAAATTTGGTGGCCTGCGTTGGGTACAACTATAAATTCATGTGGGATTTTATGGTTGTTAATATCTAACGTTATGGTAGTTTCCCCTAAATTGTGAATTCTATTTCCGCCGAAATCGGTGACTGGTATGTTATGGTGCCTTATTGGTGTGGCATCTAAGTGTTTGATGTCGTCTTCGTTTACGACACTGATCCCAGCGCCGGTATCGATAAACATTTGGATGGGAGATGTTTTGGCATTTCCTGTAATATTTAGTTGTTGAACGGATTTGCCTATGTTTTGGTTAGAGATAGCTGGGCTGTTGGTTTTTGTTGTGAGTTGGGAAGCTATTTCTGTTGGGGAATTTAACATAGTAAATCGGTTGGATGTTGAAACATCCGGTAACCTGTGATTTGATACAGAGCGATTTGGCCTTATCGCTTTATTTCCTAGTTTAAAGAATGCTGATTTGGCAAGTTATTGGTAATGGCCTGTGGATTGTTGTGTTGTTGGTTAGGAATGAAATTGCGATTGTTTTGATTTTGTCTTGCATTGGGATGCACGAAGCCTACTAAGAAATTTTTCCTTAGGTAATTGGGATTGTTTCTCAACAGGTTTCCTGTTGGATTTGGCGATATGCTAAAAGATGGATTCCTCTGTTGATGTGGGAATTGCATTCTCTGGGATTTGTTTTAGTTGAAGTTCCAATTCTGCCCTTGAAGTGGAATGTGATTCTGCTGTGGGAATCGTTGTTGTTTAACGTTTTGTTGTTGAGTGTTTTGAGTTGGGCGACGTCGAGCCCCATGACCTAATTTATTGCAAATATTGCATCGTACATTTCGCCAATCAATAGGCTGACGTGTTCCCTGTGAGTTAGACTTTAGGACTGGGTGCGGTTGATGACGTGTTTGTTGGTGAGCTGTCAATTCCTCAACCTTTGCTGTTAGCATTGCAATCTTCTCGAGCAAAACGTCATTGCTCGATGTTGTTATGGCCTGAATTTTCTCTTGCTTAATAAGGGATGGGCCTGTGACTACCTTGCTATCATATGTTCTAAGTAGTTTTTTCAACTCCTCTATGGTTGTGGGTTGGGTCTGGGTTAGGACGTAATTCTTTACCTTCTCGCTAAGGTTTTGCAAGATGTGAGTTAACAAAATATCGTCGTTTAGTTTACTATCAGTTGCGTTAGCCAAAAATCTATAAATGGATGTTGTCGCCGGTTTGTCCAAGTTCTGTTTCTGGCCTAAAATCTCGGCGTGACCGTAAGTCGGGTCGGCAAAAATGGGACAGTCGGTTTTGATTTGTGCAAAAATGGCAGGGAATTCTGTGGCGTCGTCCGTCATGATAGCTCAGTTCGCTTTCATCCAATTTTAGATTAGTAGGGTTGTGACCTTATGCTGTAGATGCTTCTTTGCTATCTGTTTCGTTAATTTATGTAATGTTGCCCAATTCGTAAAATCTGTGATGAATTCGTCGAATGCTTTGGTGTATATTGCTATATGCTCGTAAGTTGGGTCGGGCAACGCCGGTGCCTTCATAGTTGACATGATATTGTCGATTTCGACACAATAATCTTTGCCAAAAATTCTAAAATAGCCTGGTCCAAAATTATATTGTAATTGTTTGTATCGTTCTTGGTTTTCTTTCCGTATTCTCACCTTTTCTAAATCGTCCTCTGAATATTCTTGTTTGGGTTCTTTGGTTTTGACCTTGCCTTCTACGGGAGCTTTATCGGGGCGTTTACGTTTCTTTGAATTTTCGGGTTCTGACTCAACTAACTGTTTAACTTTGTCTGTATGGATTCTAGCTTCATCTAACGGGTGCCCAGAGTTTAATATAAAATTTTGACTTATAGTTTGGTCGGTGTTTTGCGTGGGTGTGGTTAGGTCAGCCAGCAGGTCAGGGTGGGTTGAGTTGAAAGATAGGCCTTGGAAATGGTCGGAAATTTCCAATTCCTGCTGCAGAGATATGTTTACGTATTCCACTTGTGGTAGCTGTTTCTCCGGTGATGACTTCTGCGACTCAGAGTAAAAACCTCTAGGTAGTAGCTGGACTTCCTTAAAATCCTTTTGGAGGATAGACGGTTCCTCAATTTCTTGGAAGAATGGTTGGGACGACGTAAGTGTAGAATCCGCTGCTGTTAAGTAGCTGTCACTGTGATCGTGTTGGTTGTCTTCGATTTCGTTGATTTTATCGTCCAATGTTGCTTCAAACCGTTTCTGTTGTGTTGTAGGTGAATTTGGTTGTATTGGTGTTTTCGGTGGTGGATGACGCAAATACGGGAATCTCTTTCGGCACTGGTCTCTTGTCAAATAAGTTGTGTTTATATATTCGCCAAAAATGAAAAAGTCTAGTCGCAGGTTGTTGGGGTCGTTGCAGGGGTGGGCTTGTACTGTTTTGCCTGGTATTGCCGTTCGTTGTTCACAATCTTCGTCTAAGTATATGTCGTTAGCAACTGGCGCTATAGTATACCTTAATATGTCTATTTCCGGGTATTTCTGTTGAAATTCGGTCTGAGTGTAATCTTGTGTTGTGTGTGATTTACCGTCTGCACTAGAGTATCTGACTGTCAAAATGCTGCCGTCGCAGTTAGGATAAACTTTGCCCTTGTATTGATCGTCTACGGATGTCGCTGATTTTTCAACTTCACTTTTAGTTTGAGTTGCAGTAATTGTGTTTGTGCCTTGTTCGTCTTTGCCCGATTTGAGTTGTTCACTTTGTTCTTAGGATTTCCCAAACATCTTTTTCATTCCGCGTGATGTTTGCGTTTAACTGTTTTGGGTGTGGCTCGGTGCCAGTCTAGGAGCCTAAGATCCTTGGGAGTAGACGGACTGTCTATCTTCGTCAAATTTTCTTAACCAATAAGTCAACCTTGTTAGGGCTGGTTATCAGTTTTATTAATTTGACAGGTAAATGCCAACAGTGACAATATGGTTAGTATTGAAATGTTCGATTTGTTTAGGCAGGGAATTTACTTAATACTTTTATTACCTTGTCCAAAAGGATTAAATAGGTAAGTTGAGAGTTTCTAAAGATGTCAGATTGAACTTTAACAATTCTGACAATCTTCCTTGCACTGTAAACTGTCGGGTCTCGTTGTTTCCACAGCTAAGTGGAACCCGCACCTATCACCAGTGTTTAGTACGGTTATGGTTTGCTTATAGGTGTAATGGTAAATGAGTGTGAGTCTATTATGAGTTAAGCAATAGCCGTAGCTTAATCGTATAGTTGGTTTGATGGTACTATATTGTAGTAATAGTTTAGTTGGTTGGTTCTCGCTGTGGCTATGAGAGGCACAGTAGTTAGAAGTTAGACTTCTATATTTGACTTTCTGATTGATACTACTGAGTGCCTCCGTTTACAACACGAAGCACAGCTCGGGCTCTCGTTACATGTTTATATGTTTACATTATACACATCCTTATACATCATCACTCATAGGTACTACTTATGACGCATATACAAATACCGTCATAACAACTCGCACTTATAAACTGATTTTATTTTAATTACAAAATCATGAGACAAATATTGCAAAATTTACATTTTTGAGTAACCACCACAAATTTAATGAAATACATTCATATCATAGATCATATTTTAGCGAAACTGAAATTATCTTGCTCCTTTGTTGAAGCAAATGTTCGCTGAAGCTCAGCATCTACTTCGGGCCCACAGTCGCCAAATCCGGCGCGAAGAGCCGGATCTTTAAAATTAAAATCACTAAAAAATAACATGCTTAGCTGTAATTTATAAAATTACGGTATACTACAAAATATATGTAGTAAAACATCTTCGTAGCAAGGTTTTTAGATTCTGAGCTTAAACATCTATTGAAATGGTTATTTGTGTTTGTCTGTCGTTCTCGTGTCTGTCCGTTGGTCAAACCTCCACTGGCCACAGTTTTTAACACATGCAAACCACATGTAAACGACCACAAATGCACAGAAAAAAAAGCCAATCGTTGTTGGAAGTGATCACAGTATTCAGTTTTGTACAACTTATGACATTCGGTATAAATGGACTAAATTTTTGAGCGATAAAAAAAATGTGACAAAAACGGGTGTCGGGTATTCTTCACATACAAATACATACTTGATCAATACTTCTGTTGTATAGGCTGCGACCAAATCAACCTAAAGAATAAATTTTTATTATTATGACATACTTGATCATGAAACTAGGTACCGACAAATCCGACTATAAGAGATCCGCTTTAAAGAGATATCTGGCTTTAAGGGACAGATTTCAAATATTTGGTTGGCCCGCTATGCTTCCAATGTTAAAATTATCCAGATTTAGGAGAACCGATATAAGGGATAATTCGGTTATAGGGGACGAAATTTAGGTCACTTATAAGGGATTTTTAACATAAATAATAAAAATACATTAGGAAATACATGACCAAAGTAGCAAAGACCTACTGTATGTCAGCAAAGAACTCACTTCTCTCATCTCTTATCATATCTCTCCTTTTATTTTACTTGTCTAAGCATTTACATTACATTACATTATATGTTACTTTTAATTAGATTATCGTAATAAAAAATTTTAGAGCTGGTTACGGTTGCTGATGATAGCTCTGTCTTTAAAGTTTAAAGGTAAACTTTATTCAGTTTAAAATGTCGACAAAGAGGAAAAGGAACTCGTTCACTATTGAACAAAAGTACGAAATATTGCAAAATTTAAAGACTCTAAAGCAAAAAGACGTAATCAGAGAAACCGGCATTAGTTCAAGTGTAATGAGTCGAATAAGACAATACAGTGAAAAAAATAGTTTGAATGATTAGTATGTAATGGACAAAGCTGTATATATCTTGACCATGTTTAGCTAAAAATAATTTTTTTTAAAATCTGGATTATGATGTGTCCGCCGGTCCCGCGGAGTCCCTTATATTCGGATTTTTCAGTAACTAGATACGTGCGCAGTACGTTTCATACTGTGAAATACGAAAAAGAATGATCGGGAGTGTTTACACATGAAGTCATTACATTGATCCATGACCTACCCTTTTTTTCGCAGTAATGTTAAACATAATGCAAATATCAGTTATTTCTACTTCTAACCTACCTACTTAAATGATAGCGTTATGATTAGTAATGCTCCATCCAGACTATGATAGGTATACGATTATAGTCAATTGAGGTTGGTTTGTCAATTGACCGTAATCTATTATCAATAACCCTCATAGGCAGTGTGTATGGGTTTCGCGCTTTTAAGTTTAAACTCAATGACTATCATAGGTGCCTATGATCATAGTCTGGATGGAGCATAAGTGGTTCAAATACGGTAATAAAATAAGAAGAGCTTTAGTGTAAAATAGATTGATAATAATAACAGTTAGTAAAAGGATTTTATTTAGGAAAGTCAAAAAGGGATCTTAGGAGTAAGATTGGAAAAGGAATTCTTGAATAAAGTCAAGTCTCTACAAATTAGACCTCGTATTGATACAATAAAATACGTTTTTGAACTCTTAAACCATAACAATACAGAGCCTAGAGAAAGATACGAGGGAAAAGGTGGAACTTAAGTAGACATAACTACCTTAGAAAATTTTTTAAATTTACTAATTATGCTTATAGCATCGCCCAGGTAAGCTCGGGTAATCTCCCCATCGTTCTGCTCTGCAGGCACGGTTATTTATTTATTTATTTATTTATTTATTTATTTATTGTGCAATAATATCGGGCATTGCCCATCATACACAGAGATAGCAAATATTTATGCTGAACATTTAAGTTGTAATAATTTTAAGGAAAATTTAAATATATCTTTTACAAAATCAATTGATTGGGTATTGAGACATGCAGCAAAGTTCTGTCTATCAAGTAAATGAAGCTTATAACTTCCAAGAAAGGTACTTCTGTCATTATCCAAGCCTCAACATTTAACAAAAGAGTGTTACATATCATTGAAATCTAAGTTACATAATTTACAAAGATCTGATTCACTAAATTTATAGTAGAAGCCATTAACAAATATTATATTTGTCTTCAGTCTCAACTGAGCATATACACGTAGGTATGCAATTGGTAATTGATACAAAAGGTAGTTGGAAATGTTAGGGTCTTGTTTGGTGTACTTGTAGAACTCGTTAAAAAAGGAGTTGTTCACTCGCTGAATGTCACTTTAAATACACAGGTCGTTTATTCGATCTATTATGGCATCAATGTTTTGAAGTACTACCGAAGCGTCTTGTGCTGGCCAGACAAAGTTAAAACCTGTTTCCAGTAATATAGTTTTAATTTTAGTCGCCCAATTAAACTTAACATTGTTTGGTTTAATAGAGTCCAGAGATAGAAGCCGATTGTAGCATTGGCGAGTAGTTTTGTGATCATTTAAGGAGAGTATACGAGCCCAAAAAAAAGTGCCAGTCTCACAACTTGACATTTAATATGCTTGAGTCCAGTTTCAATTCTTAGCATGTACGAGGAAGTATTTCGAGGTTACCATAACATCCGCTTAAGGAACTGCATCTGGACGACTTTTATTATGTCACAGTAGTCCAAAGCCCAAACAGCTGACCCATACAACAAAGTTCTCATGACAATTGACCTAAGAAGCTTTAAACGGCTAAACCATGAGTCTGTTTTCGATGCAGAAAGAGTGTGCAGAATTGCTCCAGTAGCTTGTTGAGCTTTTTTCTCATTTGATTAGCTGCACAAGAGAAAAGACCTGAAGAAGAGAATTTGATCCCGAGATAGGTATAATAATTTTTTACAAGCAGTTTTTCGCCGTATAGGCACTAACAATGAGATTTGCACAGAGGACCTCCGAATCTAAAGACCACAACATTTGTTTTTAAAATGTTAACAGCAAAAAAGTTTTCACCGCAGTATTCGTGTAAGATGTTTATTTTATGTTGCAACGATATTTTAGTTTCTGCAAGCAATGTTGTGTCGTCTGCAAGTAAGAGGTGGTTAACAGAGCAGGTACTACCTAGAGACACTGGCTGAGCACCTCTATCAATCATGTATTTGTCTTAATCACTCAAAAATATTAAAAACAATAAAGGGCTGAGAATTTCTTCTTGTAAGACTCCTGTAGATACGTCGATTGAATTTGTATGACTGTCCAAAACACGTACTTTAAAGTTTGCATTATTATACAAACTCTGTATAATATTTATGATTTTGGCACTGATGCCCATTTTGTGCATTTTTGACCATAAAAGACTGTGATTAACTGAGTCAAAGGCTTGTTTGAAATCCACGAAGAGCGCAAACAATTTTTCGCTTCTTGCTAACTTAATTTGAATAATCGAGGCAAGCGAAAAAATTTGATCTAGGCAATCTCGGCCCTTCCGGAAACCTGCTTGCGTCTCCGGAAGTATTAGCTTGGGCTCGCACCAATCATATAATCTGTTGTATAGAATTTGGGTAAAAAGCTTGGAAATAGTATTTACGAGAGAAATGCCTTTGTGGTTTGCAGGATCATTTACATCCCCTTTTTTGTGAATCATTGCCATTTCTATTACACACCATAATCTTGGTGTCGTTTCCGAATCTATAATTTTATTAAACAGCGAGAGTATTTCCGTCTGAGTTTTTAAGTTTGCGTACTTCCATAATTCGTTTGGAATTTTATCATTGCCAGGGGATTTATTGTTTTTAAGAGTTGGCATGGCCTGTTGTAGTTCAGACAGCTGAATTTTGCAGCCAAGAGCTTCATCAGTAATATTAAAAATTTCGTCACAGGAAGGGTCTAGGAATGGCATATTTTCAAAATAAAAGTTTTTCTAAATTTCTGCGGAAATGGAATTAATATGCTTAGCTCGTGTTAGGAAGGAGCTGATAGTTTTCCAAAATTCTGATGTCTAGTTAACGTTCTGCAAATTCGTTTTGATGTAGTTCCAGTGGAAGTTCTTTTTTTGCTTGAAAAGAGATTTATGTACAGTTTTAAATTGGAGGAATTTTAAAATAGCTTCGTAGTTGTAATTACGTTTCACAGATTTTAAAAGCCTAGCCAGGTTTTGTTTACTAGTCACACATTCTTTGTCAAACCAAGGTTTATTGCTACTTAAGGGGCCATATTTGATAGTTGAGCACATATTTAATTTAACAGCAGTTAATTTTATTTTATCAATAAGCTGATTGCTACAGATTAGTACACTGTCTCAAGTGCACAAAGATGATGAGTCAAGTGAGTTGTAGTACTTAGCTCTCAAGTTTGGGTCCCACTTAAATTGCACTCTTGATTGCTGCACTACAGTACACGTGTTGTTTACTTTGAGTGAAACTTTGATTGGGAAGTAAATAGAGTCAGGAAAGTCAATAACACATAAATCATTAATTAAAAGGAGGCACGCGTAATTACACCACACTTGGTCTATCATGCTTTTTCCATTGTGATAAAGAAATGTGAAATTAGCCAATCTGATTTTGTTCGTCCATTTAACACTGTAAAGCCATATTCTTCAAAAATAGAAAGGATTTGTTTGCCTCTGCTGCTTGTTATTAAATCCAACGAGGTGCGTGTAGGTAGTTATTCTGTGTTGCTAGTTTAATGTTTGGAAATTTTATTGTTAGCTCCAATGCGAGCATTGAAGTCTCCCCCGATTATTACATTTGTAGTTTTAAATCTGTGCAAAAGATTTATAATTATGTCTTCAAGACGCAGTAAAAGGTAGTCAAATCCCTAGTCTAGGGAAACATAAGCGCATATTAAAATTATATTTTCTTGTTTAGACTTTTGGAACTCTAACTCAGTAGCTATAAGGTACCGTTCATTAATAAATGTATTTTTAATGAGAAAAGTAGTGCTATTTACAAGGACGCACACCCACCACTTGCCCTCTCAGTTGCATGTTGTTTTATAGCTGGGCTGTGTATAAGATCATAGTTTTTGAAAATATTGTGTAAAGTTTTAGAGTTTTTTCATGGCACCAAGTTTCAACAACACACAGAATATCTTTAAGTAAAAGTTTAATGTCACAATTATTTAGAGATAAAAATGTTTTTAATCCATTTACGTTCCAGAACACTGGTTCAGTAGGGTGATGAATGGGTTGCCCAAGTTTTCATTGAGTTTTATTTTGTCCACTGCTACTAGCACTGGAATTGTCCTTGGGTCTTTAAGAGGTTTGTGGCATAGAAGAGTTTATTTTATACCCTGGTATACTTTCAAGCTGGACAAGATTTGACCCATCAGAGGTGTAGTAAAATTCTTTTCCGTTGTCTTTACTAATTACAAGGAACTTTGAGGACCAGACCTTAGCAACGGTGTCACCGGCAAGATAATTTTTTTCCTTTCGTATTTTGAGCAGATGCGACTTTATTTTAAACTGGGCTGGTTACAGGTCATCCTGAATAGAGATCGTGGTGCCTTTCAGCTTTGATGACTTAAATCGGATCGTATTTGCATCTGCCTCAGAATAAAAAAAACAGATTAGTTTTAGTGGTTTGGTTGTAGAAGAATTATCTCCACGAAGTATTTTGATTCAAAAGACGGGCACTGCTTTTTTATCAGTTTCGAGTAAGTCTGACATAAAAGCCTTAATCACTTCTAAAGCATCGGTGTCATTAGTTTCTTCTTATATGCTGACTCCACTGATTATTAGATTCTGTTTTCGTTTTGATTCTCGGATGTCAGTAATATCTGAGCGGGCAAGTGTAAGTAACGTCTTGAGCTCTTTATTCGATTTTTCAAGAGTGGCAATTCGTTGATGGTGACCTTCTATCGATTCCTTAATTGTTCCGATTTCTCTCCGTATAGTACTAAGTCCTAAGCGAATATCTCTAGTTACATCGGTGTGATTACCCTTTACAGTGTCATTAAGACTAGTGATGAGTAGACGTAATTCATTAAGATCCTTCCCCATTGTAATATTACATACAAGAAATATTTTCACGCCGATCAGTTCCACAAAAGTGGATTAAATGCAAGGAGACAGATCTGGTAATTATGATATATTAATTACAGTAGATAGTGAAAATTAAACTTGCCTGAGGCAGAGCCCGGCTGCTAGCTTCAGCATTTGATTTTCCAAGTAAAGATTTTGAACTTAATTAACTACTAGCAGCGGGCACGAGACGGGTAGAAAACTGACTTAATTGCAATAAACGAGCAAGTTTAGTAAAAACTTGCTCCCGACACAGGGTCAGTGTTGTCAATACAAACTATTGCTAATGTGAAATATGCGTTTTTCTTTAACTTATGATAGAAATTTCGAAAATTAAAAAAAAAATTTCAGAGCCAAAAAAGACATGCTTTAGCTTTGAACGCTTTGCGGGCACGGTTATAGTTTTAGCATCAACCTTGAATCTATGCATAAAAAAATTCGTAATCAGGAATGTTTGTCCTATATGAATATGATTTGGGTCCTGTTGGAACAAATTCTATTGAACTGTGTGTTTTTAGATCATAATATTACTGCTTTTTGAATTTATCTTGCCATTCTTTTTCTTTGAAATAATCTTTCTTTTAACTTACATAATAAAAAGTTCAAATTAAAATAGGATAATCTATATTAGCTACATCAGCATTATCAGTAAGTTGCGGCAGTTATATGTTGTATATCGTGTCATTTGTCATTTTCATCTTTTCCCTTTGACAAATCATGTAAAGTAATATTTATTTGTGCCCATATACATAATTTAGAACCTTTTTGATGTACTTATTCGATTTTGACAAAAATATATATCACTTAAAGACCTTAAAAATACATAAAATCTGTTTTCTTTTTTCACGTCATATGACAAACGTCACTTTTTATGGCAATTTTTTGAAACGTAGCCGTTTCTACGAGGAAAGTATATGTGCTCAGTGTGTTGTAGCATAAGGTGGTTTTGGTGGTGGTGGGGTGAGTTTAGATGTAGGGAATAAGATAGACGAAGTAGCTGGGAAGGTATCCGGGAAGGAACGGGAAGGTATATGGGCAGATATGGAAAGGATGATATGGGAACGAACGAAAAGATATGATGGGAATCGAAAGGACAGATATGATGGGCTGTATTGGGAGACAATGAATAGTAATGTGTGCAGTCATAATTGCAGTTTAATATAAAATCAATCCGTGCACGTAGGTAGGTACGCTCATAGATAGTTGGTAGCTCCCTATTAGTAGAAATTTCCCTGGTATTGTATGCTGAGCATGAGAAGCGAAGAAATAATCGCCATGAGATGAGGAAATTGAGGGCAGATGGCCCCAGACGGGAATTTGAAACGAGTGCAGCATGGATCTTGGATACGAAGATTATGTACGGCGGGTGCCTGGGAATGTAGACGAGGAATGGCGGTGGTAGCTGGCGGGTAGTGTTACGTATGTATTAAGGGAGGAAAAAAGAGAGGAGACATGCATATATGATAGAATGGAATGGGATGGTAGATGTTACATGGACTTGCATTGATATATACAGTCAGCTATATAATTATATATTATTATAATACAAATATTATTATTGCTTGTGTAGTTAGGTAGGTACTTTAAATGGCAATTTGCCTTGCTTTGTGTGCTGCGCTTGGAACAGTGAGGGAGAAATGGACAGAAATTGAGGGGATATAAAATTATTAAAAAAATAAACAAATTAAATACGAACATTGTATGCAGTAAGTACGTAGCAGATATACTGCATATAGGTATTACGTAGGTACTGGCAGATGCAGATTTGCATGGTGTCATATGCTGTCAGTAGTAATGTGAGGGAAATGTGGGCTTTGTGTGGGATTTAGGTTGGTAGGTATATACATAGGTACCTATATAGGGACTTTAATTCAAATTGTGTAACACTGAACAGGGCTGTCTTAAGCATTAAAGTAACAGTGGTGAGTGGTGAACTGAAGTTATTGGGAAAAAAACGGACGCAAGCAGTAGTAACGGTACTTTAGGGGTTAACATTGTAAAGCAAACAGTGCGATGTTGCTATTAAAAATCCTTTGGTCACCCTTACGAATGTTTCAAATGAGAGAAATAGTATAAAGCGGATGTAAATTGCTTAAATTTTGTTCAGTTATGACATATCTATGCTCCAAACTCTTCGCTTCGACTACTACTACCTCTTCGGCACGCTACGACTACGACTCCGACTTTGACTAAAGCAATCGTATATACGAATTGCATCGGTATCGGCTCACGCTTTAACATCCGACTTCGACTTCCGGCTTCCGCTTTCACTTCAATTTCGACTTCCGCTCTACTACAAAGTACGAATAGTACAATATTTTGTACTTTAACATTTGCATAATAATATCTATTCGATATTGTAAAACTCTTTACTACAAATAACTCGATGTACAATATTTTGTACTTCACTACTCACATTATTATATCTATTCGATGTTATAAACTCTTCGCTACGAATAACTCGATGTACAATATATAATATAAAAAGCTAAAATAAGAAAAAATAGATAAATTATAAATTAAATAAATAGAATACAGACACTGTAAGTACCTAGTAGATAGTCTGTAGGTAATACGTAAGTTATTGTTAGTGCGGTTTTGTATTCGTTAGTATGCTGGTTGTTTTAATTTAGGAGGAACAAGATACAGGATAATAACATACATGTAAAAAGGCAGGTAAGTACAAAGGTACCTATGAAGGGACTTCAGCTCAAATTAGGTAGTATTGTTCGAGGCTGGACTTTGCATTAGAGAAACAGTCGTAAATAGTGAAGTTAAAGCACGGGGAACAGAATAGACCCATGTAGTAGTAATGACGTGAAGGGGTAAGCAATGTTAAGTTCACACTGCCCTGTAACCCAACGATTTTTCTTTTCACTCTTTTGTCTTTTAAACATGATTGGAAATGTATAAATAAAAACTCCACGTTGAAATACATTGTAACCTGTTGGCCACCTCTACGACTACGATCACTACTGCTACCTTTTGGCCTAGTTTCGTCTACGACTTCAACAAAAGCAATTATTAATTTGTATTGCTCAACTACGTTTCGCTCCGATATAGTTTTGAATTATAAATTCATAAACTTGCTCCCAATATACACGAATATAAAAGTATTCTTTACGAACACGGTGTCGACGTTGACTTCCGGCTTTTGCTTTAAAATGTTTTAAATTATGAATTCATGCACATATTTCTATTATTCACAAAAATAAAAGTGTTTTTTGCAAATACAATACAAATAAATATGCTTCTTTTTTGAACTGTCATGGAATTACTACATATTTTTCTTGAACTCAAAAGGACCGTGCAAATATCCTAAATCACGACATAATAGGAATGTGCAAAACATGGACAAAAGAAATGGACTTAAATAAATATTTTTATGAATTGAATGGAGTGAAAACAAATGCAATAGGAGAAGCGGGAACTATTTCAGGCAGGCTTAAAGGTGGTATGATCATTCTATTTAAAAAATCAGTGTTTAATAACGTAATAATATTAAATTAAGAAAATTATTTCACAATTACACATTGTCATCACGTGTTATCCAAAGAAAATTACGTTGTTATTTTTGTTTATTTAGGTACTTGTATAGACGAGTTTAAAATCCAAATTAGTGCTTTAAAGTTATTATTACAAACTGTTTGCAGTAAATATTAAAATTGTAATATTATATTTAAAAATGACTGTAATGCTAGGGTTTGGGAGCTAGGATTCTACGAACAAGAACTTTTACCTCAAACCAATGACTATGTGCGTTCGACAAGAAAATCCATGGATCTACAAATGAACTCTAAAGGCAATGTACTCATTAAATTAATGGATTCAGTTGATTTGTGTCTACTGAATGAAAGAGTTGAGGGAGACATTTCAGGTAACTACACATATGTAAGTAAAAGAACAATTACTATAGATCTTATGTTTTTAAACTATAAAGTATTAGGTAATGTAACTTATTATGAAGTCCTGAATATTGTAATCTCTGATCATAACCCAATTAGCCTAAATATTGGTGCTAAACTAATTATTTCTAAAACTCGAAACCAGTGCAAAATAAAAAAAAAATTTAATCCTGAGAAAAAAGGCGATCTCAAGGAAGTGCTTACTAACTATGGGCCCAATATAAATATAAATCAAAATATTAATGAAGATAAAAGCTATCAGTTCTTCGTGCGCGTCTTAAAGCAAGTAAGCTGAACATAATCACCAGCAGATCACCAGTTGCAAAGAAGAAGGACAAGCCATGGTTTGATACAGATTGCAAATATCTACTTAAACAAACTAAAAAGGCAAGGTCACTAGTATCTAGTAAGTCGTACAATCCAATAGCAGTTTGGAAGTATATCGAGACCAAAAAAAAGTACAAACAAAAATAGGAACAAAAGAAATTAGATTATATCAACTCTATCAAGAATAAATTAGCAGATACTTCATGCCAATCAGCATTTTGGACAACAGTACGCCTACTAAATTAAACAAGAAGTAGGGGCCCACAGCTTGACACTAACACATGGAAAAATTTTTACGATCGTATTATGCCAGAAAAAGAGATCGAATGTAATGTAAACTTCCACGATACCCGAAACCCTATATTAGACGTTAAGATCACAAGACTTAAACTAGAAGATGCAATTAAAGATTTGAAAACTAATAAAAGCGCTGTGATGAATGGAGTAAGCAACGAATTTTTTTAAATCATGCCTAAGAACTGGACTATATACTTTCTTAACATTTACAATAAAATCCTTTACAACGAAATTCTTCTACAACAATAGGCAGAAATTGAATTAGTTACATTGTTTAAAAAATATGACAAAAACCTACCTGAAAACTATAGAGGGATTTTTCTAATTAATATAGTTGTAAAAGTATTTACTAAATTTATTGAGTCAAGGTTAACCAGGTTTGTAAAACAGAATAACCTTTTACCAGAAAGCCAGGCCGGGTTCAGAAAGCATCAAAGCTGTGCAGACCATGTATTTACTTAGCAGGATTATTGCTAACTATTTCTGCAGCATGGCTTAAATAAAGCCTAGAAAAGTGTATGCAGCCTTTGTCGATTTTCAACGCGCATTTGATTCCATTTATCACCAAATTCTCTCGAACAAGCTTTTTAAAATCATTATCAGTAAAAAAATAATAAGAATACTACAGAAACTTTATAACTCAGCAAATATTAAAGTCAGATGCAAAGACGGCCACACAAAACCTATAAACATATCGATGGGTCGATGGGTGTACTACAAGGGGAAATACTATCAGCTATGCTATTTTCCTCATTTATTGCAGACTTTGACGAATACCTATGTACCATGGGAACAGGAAAACTAAGTATCAATGAGAAAATAGGAGTTTATTCATTAATGTTCGCTGATGATATAATACTACTTGCATTTTCACCAGGGCAACTACGAAAGAAATTAGATGCGTTACATAAATACTGCCAAATTAATAAACTAACTGTAAATACAAACAAGACTGAAGTGTTGATATTTTAAAAAGGTGGAGGACCGCAACGTAATTTGCAGTTCCAGATTGGTGGAATTAGACTTGAAATTGTGAATCAGTATATGTATCTTAGTGTTGCGTTTTCATCATTTAGCTAATTCAATAAAGCAAGTGAGTATTTTGTGAAAAAATCAAAATCGGCAGCAGGGGCGGTCTGGACTATTTTTCAAAAAAGCAAATGTGACTCTTGGCCGTCAAGACTGAAGTTACTTAAATTTTAACTCTGTTTTTACTTACTGTGCCTCTATCTGGGGACTTCGATACTTCAGCAAAATTAAAAAAGTAGAAACTAGTTAATAAAAATGAATTTTTAGTGTTCATAGACATACTGCTAACTACTTAGTAAGGTTGGAATCGGGCCGATCAAGCTTAAGCTATTGTGTATTTAAATCCGCATTTAAGTTATAGTTCAAAATTTTCACCATAGAAAAAAGTCAAGCCCCAAAAATAGTGTACCAAAGATTACTGCAAATTGACACTATGGATTGTAATGACAAAAAATATGATTGGGTAACGCAACTAAAAGATCTTGTCTTAAAATGTGGCTTTCAATTGCTTTGAGAATTGCAAAATCCTGATAAAATAAGTAATCCATCAACTACTTGAACGCTACAAATTACTGTTATGTGAAGAAGATATCATTAGCATGAACAAATCAATTAATGTTCCTTTATATAAAAATATAAAAAAATAATATTAGGCACGAAAATAATCTAGACATCAGAGTCGCCTTAAATTAAACTCAAATAATAGCACAATTAAGACTAATGGGTTATGTTCAGTGTACGTTTAAAACCAATAACAATAAGCAAATACTAGATGTAATGAGTAAATGTTCAATCTGTAACTGTAACAGTAACGAGAATTTGTGCTACTTTCTATTTCAATGTAAACAATATAATAGTGTAAGAAAGGAATTCCTTCAAAAAAATATCCATTGAAGTCTAAATGAGAATAATTTTGTACAGTTCCTTGAAAAGTTCTCTAAAGAAAAAGTACTAGACGTTTATAATTATGTAATATCTGCGCTAAATACACGAAAATGGGTAATGAATGAATAAGCCTCTAATATTACCAACTAATAACCTAATCATAAAATTAAAGTTTATTATTATTCACCAAATCAATACATTTAATTGTATAATGCTTTGTTTTGTGGGTTATGGCCTAAGTGAACAATAAAGCAATATCTATGTATCTATTTATCTATAAAAGTGTTCATTACAATTACAACTTTGACTTTAACAAAAGCAAACGTTAATTCGTTTCGCTTAATTACGCCTCGCCTTGATTATGTTTTGAATTATAAATTCATAAACATATTTCTATTATTCACGAAAATAAAAGTATTTTTTACAAATACAGCTTTGACTTCGACTTCCGGCTTTTTCTTTCGCTTTAAAATGTTTTGAATTATAAATTCATAAACATGTTTCCAGTATTCACAAAAATAAAAGTATTCTTTACGAATACAGCTTCGACTTCGACTTGTGGCTTTTGCTTTAAAATGTTTTAAATTATAAATTCAGAATCATATTTCCAGTTATCACAAATATAAAAGTATTTTATACAAATACAGCTTTGACTCCGATTTCCGGCTTATGCTTCCGCTTTAAAATGTTTTGAATTATAAATTTATCAACATATTTCCAGTACACCCGAATATAAAAGTATTCTTTACAAATACAACTACTACTTTAACTAAAGCAAACATTAAATTGTATTGCCGAACTACAATTTGCTTCCAAATGTTTTCAGTTATAAATTTAAAATAATATATTTCCAGTATACACAAATATAAAAGTATTCTTTACGAATACAACTACTACATTGACAAAAGAAACCAAAAATTTGTATTGCTCAACTATGATTCTCTTTTAATTGTTTTAAATTTTAGGATTATATTTATATTTCCAGTATACACAAATATAAAAGTAGTTTTTACGAATACAACTACTACTTCGACAAAAGCAACCATAATTTGTATTGCTTAACTACGATTTGCTTCGAATTGTTTTGAATTAATAATTTATAAATATATTTTCAGTATACACGATTATTAAAGTATTTTTGACGAATACAACTTTAAATTTGACAAAAGCAAACGTTAATTCGTTTTGCTTAACTATGCCTCGCCTTTTAATGTTTTAAATTATTAATTTATAAACATACTTCTCATATACACGAATATAAACTTATTATTTACAAATACAACTTCTACTTTGATAAAAGCAGACACTAATTTGTATTGCTCAACTACGATTTGCTTTGATAAGGTTTTGAGTTATAAATTTATAAACTTACTTTTAGTATACACGAATATGGAATTATTTTTTATAAATTCAATTTTTTCTGCGAGCATATCCACGATAAAAGCAATTTTAGAACCTACTGTCACAAGATTGTTTTCTTTTGGGTAGTGTACATATACTTTTATATCCAAGGAGCTTTGCAAGAATCATGTTATAAAAAGCCATCTAAAGCACGAACGATATTTGATTTAAAAATACCGTCAGATTGATTGATTAATTATCTTTATTGTGCCTAAGGGCATATCACCCATCACAAAAAGTTATCAAAAGTTTTACAAAAAATTATTTTTGATAATATATATTTGGTTTAACAGAGATTATTTTTGAGAATTATATATTTTATACAATAGAATTATTAAAATTATAATATTAATAAATTAGTACAAATAGTACAAAGGTTATTTAGTTGTATATTAATTGTTAGATTAATAGTAAATATTTATTTAATAGATGTTTATTTAGGCTGCAGGTTAGATCCATATCCAGTTATTTGATTATCGTTTATGTTATGTCTCCGTGGTAAATTGTTTGATGTTTTGGGAGTTTTGAGATCCGGAAACCATAGTATTACACTTAACTGTAGTATTTTAAAGTTTATGTCAGCTGCGGGTTAGTTACAGTTCCAGTTGTTTGATTTTCGTTGAGGTTATGTACAAGTAAAAGTGATCTAGGGAGTTTGGCTCTTTTAAATTACATACAATACGCGGTGTTCAAGATTTCTCCTTTAGTGTTTCTTGCTGTTACAGGTAATTATCAGTTTAGCTCTAAAGAGAAGTAATAGTTTTAAGGTCCATGGATGTTATGTTGTTTTAATTGAGGGACTAGATAAGACTAGATAGTGTGTTGGTATTGTTTGATGAATTTCAATTCTTGTGGAGGGTTGTTGTTTTATTTTTCCTGTTTCTTGAGTTTCTTCTCCTCAAAAACGAAAATCACCCCGTCGACTTCGCACTTGTTGAAAGCTTTAATTTTTACGACTTTTTCATCATCCCTCAGTATTTTGATTTCTTTCAACATTTCTTATTTTACCTCCTGTTCTTTGACTGTAAGGTTCTCGCTAATTTTGTACTGTGTTTTCATGAGCTTTTTGCTTTGCATTAACACGTCAATTGCTGTACTTTTACTCGGGAGCTGTACTAGTAGTGGTGATTGTTTTATCTCCTTCTCTTCGGCATTAGTTTTACTTCTTAGTCTTTTTGCGGAAAGTACCATGACATTTCTGATTTCCAATATATTTGTTATCACTTTTATTGCCAATTCAAGAGGGTCGTCATCGTCTTTTGCTCCATGTATCAGAATGAATAACTTATCGGCTCCGAGGTTTTTGTTCATAGCACTGAGTCGAGATTCTACTCTTCGTATCGGGCTGTCAAATTCCTTTAACTTTGCGTTAATTTTGGTCAATGCATCGCTTACTGCTTTTGACACTGTAGCTTCCAAGTTACTGTCCAGTTTGTCGATCTTTTTTCCCATTGTTTCTATCTTTTTTTCCATGATATCCAGTATATCTAGTCTTTTCATTATTGTAGTAAGTGGGTCCAAATTTGAGTTCGAGCTGGATCCCGATCCGGATCCATTCTTTTCTTTAGGCATTTAGAAGTTTTAATGTGTTTTAATGTGGTTTAATATAGTTTAATGTAATAAAACCTACAACGTGTCTGCTTTTGGTTCCACTATTGGAGGTATTTATATCTAACACAAGGAGCTGGTTGCACGTGTTGTTAGTGGAGTGGAGTGGAGTGGAGGGGCGATTTTGTGTTCCAGGTTTTGTTAGGTGTTCTTTTCTCGCGAGGCAGAAATTGAGAATTAACACGTTCGTTGTTTGGATCAAATTTCACAAACTAGTTGCTGACACTATAATCTTCGATCCGATGCTTAAAGAGTATATTTTTTGGAATATGTTAATGTTTGTTAGAGAGTTGTAACTATTTTCGTTTCCATGGAATATGGTTTTCAATTTTTAAAGTGTTTTAGCTCTGGAAAGTACTTGTTGTCACTTCAAACGCTGACTGCCAAAATGTGTCAAAGATTATTTACCAAGTCAAAAAATTAAAATGTTGAAACTTTATTTTGCCATTATGTACTTACTACACACAATACCCTCCACGTATTTCTTCAGTTAGATTTAAATTCGAATCAAAAAGTATAAAACAATATTTAATTTTTTATTTTTCAATGAATTAATCCAACAGATGCAGTAAGTGTTAGAGCTCCGTCAGTTTAAAGAGTTTCAAACAATTTTTGAACCAACTGTAATTCATTAAGGTCAATCAACGTTAAATACAACAAGCTAAATGTTATTATAAAACAGCAGCCCTAAATATATAAAGCTAGCAGTAAAAACCCCTCCATGCTGATTCTAAGTACCAAATTAAAAGTTTTATTTGAAATGTATAAATAATTGTATTTATTTGAATTATACATGTTATATTGTAATAACCAAACACGTTTTTGAGGAATAAAAGAAAGTGATGCATACAATTTATACCATTTAATAGTTAATAGGTAATACAATACTGTAAGATTCAAACAATTTACTAATTCTGTGAATAATAAAAGTATTAATGTATTAGTAATTACATAATATAAAATTACACACAAGGTAAATGTGAAATAATAGAACACAGTCAATTTTTTAATTCATGATAAATGTTGTTTACTGTATATAAATAAAAATAGCAGATCGTAGCTAGTAAATAATTTATTGCAAAAGGCAAAAGGTTTTGTAAATATCTGTAATGACATAGTCACATTATTAAAAAACATTAACCTAGTGCAAATAAGGAAATACATATAATACGGCTATGTGTGACACCATTTTATTTTTTTTTCAGTAGGGTTCAAATATTGAAAACAAATTAAAATAGCACAAATAGTAGGTTAACTTTATATTGCAATACGCAGTGTGTAAAATAAAAGATATGACATGATATAATTGCACTTAAATTATATTAAAAATCAAGGATACGTTTTAGTTATACATAAATACAACAATAGTAAAAATGTTCAATAAATAAAACCTCAGCTACTTATAAATTGTGAAATACGTAAAACGTCTGGTTTACTTAAATTGTGCGCAGTTTTACTAACAGCTGACTCAGTGACAGTCGCAAACTTTTGTATTGATACGATGGCAGAAATTCGGTAATCATACGTGAATTCAAGGCTAAAAGAAATTTTCCTTGCCCTTAGTAAATTTATAAAAAACAATAAGCATTTTCACGACAAGAAAAAAGTTGACAAAGAACCAAGCTAACTGAATCACTGTCAGCCAAGTAGCAGAGAACGAACCATGACCGATCTAGTACCGATGCGCCGTTCTCCCAAACACTCAAAGGCATGGGCTCCAGAATTGGAAATTGACGAAGGCAGCTCTAACGCACAGCTCCACACGGCTCCACACGGCTCCGATGCGCCTTGGTCCCTAGAAACGCTTGAGGCAGAAGGGGGTGGTAAAAAGTTTTTAACATTGACGAGTCAAGGTATATATTTTTGACGCGTACATTAGAATAGAGGTACCTAAATACCTTGTGCCATGTTATATACTATACTATATAATAGTAATAGTACAGATAACAGAATATAGAATAATAGGATAGGAATATTTTTTCATATTATTTATTTTTTATTTATTCATGCTATGAATACATAAAGTAGTGTTCATACTGAAATTTAAATCAAAAATGCTTAGCTGCCGTTAAAATTCTTGAATGCATGCTTTAAATAGTTTAAATTAAATATTTAATTTAATATTTTGTGAAAATTGCAAGTTGTGATACGCACTTAATAGCATAGCACCAGAAGCAAAAAGTACTGTTTATTGCCAACTGCAGCTCACATTCCTGAACTAAAAGGTGAGCGGAGTGTACTTTCGAACTTTTCACTGACAACTGACACTCAATCATTCAACAAGTCAACTGACGCAGCCCAACAACTAAACAAACTGTTAAAATAAGATTTCAATAAATCATAAAAATAAAAATATCAAAAATTCCAGTATTAAAATTTATTTAATAAGTGTTTAGGTATTAAAAATGCAAACTTTGAAATTAGGAAATAAAAAGACAAATTACAATCCGGTTTCTGCATCGTAAACTTGTGTTGCAACAAATAGTGCATTGCATGACTTGGTACTTTGGATAACCAAGGAAAACCGCATTCACTATTATCTTCAGCATTACAACCAACAACTAAAACAACTATACTAAAATCAACGGCCGCAGTTGAAGCAAGATTGGAATTAGCCCAAATGAATTTATTTCACTCACGAAGAACAGGATTATCATCAAAATTGACAGCAACTGTAAACGATATTTATAAAAAAGGTGTTGTTAGTGACCACAAAAATATTAACAAAGCAAGTGAAATTATTAATGGCATGATGAGAGACACGTCCGTACCAAATTCACCAACTTTAGACTTAGTTGACGATGATAATGATATAGGTTCACTTAATTTATCGCTACCATCTTATATATGCAATTTATCGAGCTTAGAAAATCTTTCAGTGGATGATATAAATGCTAGTGTCATCGCTCATGACGGTAGCGAAGAAAGTTATGTGCCAACTTTTAGTGAGACTCAGTTACATAATGATCTAGAATCAACGTCTACGTCCGTGTTTCCTGTAATACCAAAAAGTAATACTTGTCAAGCTAAAACAACTGCTAAAAGTATAACTTCTAATAATATTTCAACAGTTGGAAAACCTGTTCCACTGGCACAAGTAACAGTAACAAGTCACAACAAGTGCCAACTCAAGACGGAAGTCAAATTAAAAATGTTGAGGGCAAATCTAGAGAAATTATTGATCTAGATAATAGCATGGAAATTAGCTTTGATGCATCCAGGGGGCGAGGTCCTATTTGCTCATCTACACTAGATTTAGGGTCACTTTTAGAATCCGAAACCACTAAATTGTGTATAAACACTGAGAACAGATAATCCTTTACCAAAAACAATGAACAGAATAAGAATACATTAATTTCAAGTTTGAATTTACCTTTAAATAACCACGGCAACGGTACTGTTACAGCTGAACAAACGGCTACTGTGAACAATGCTCTTAAACAGCTTGAAACTTCGTGTGTAAATTTAAATAAAAAAGATAATAATTCCGTTGATTTAGAACTCTCAGAGATGGCCCGTGCCAAACACGGTAACCCTGAAAATTTATACGGTAAGCATATACTGATGCCTAATATACCAGTAATTTTTACAGAATCAAGGTTAATATTTTTAGTTCGTTTACAAAAATAAACGATAATCTGAAATATTATACACAACTAAAGTTTGTGTACAGACTGTATTCCTATTACAAATAATCTTGTGGTTTTTTAATTCCTAGGGTTGCTGGCAGGATTTATTAAAACTGGAAAAAAGAGCACCAACACAATCACAATTCATTTGAACCAGTGTTACAACTGTGATAGCACTTGTGTTCGGAACACAATTTCAGTCTCATCGAAAAGAAAAAAGACAGAACTATTAGTCGTCAAGGATGGGATTGTGAATCTTGAGAGTACAAATAAATCGAAAGCAGATTTGATCCAAAGCTTCGGTATAGCAACAAACGAGATAAATAAACCCAGTGCAAGCGCACCAAGTACCACAGAACAGTATCTAGCAGCTTTCCCATCTGGATTTATTAATGATAATGGCGTTTTAACAATCTTACCATCATTACAATCGCCAGCACCAACGTTTACACCATTTGATCAGGCACGTGCACGTATGGGAAAGAAAAATAAACCAAAAACTAAAAAATCATCTAAACTGTCAAAAAAATCTCCATCAGATGTGTCTGCAAAAAATTCGTTACCGTTAGAGCCATTATTAGGTTTTGAACAGCAGGTAGTAGAAAATCTGTATCAGTTTAGTCCATCAGCTGATAATGTTGACCAAAATGTAACTTATGTTGGTAATGAAGCTAATGGTCTTGAAAACGAAAACAGTCAACAGCGTCAGTCCACAGGATCTTTGGTGATTGATTTAGATTATCATGAAACTTCTGCACCCATACTGTTGACCCCAGAGCCAGAGACTACTCAATCTAGCGTCAGCGAAATCTCACAGATTACAAACTTAAAAACTACTTCGTCCCGCAAAAAAGGAATTAAACGCCCTAAGAAGCAACTTAAGCTTAAAACAAAACAACCTAAACTTGTAAATGATTCTGTTGCAACTGTTAAAGATCCTGAATTGAAGAAAAATGTAGAGACACAAGAACATGAGACATCTTTTTGTCTAAAAAAACTTCGAATTCAGAAACATGATAGTTCTTATTTCCCTGCTTTGTCACCCCAGGCCGTGTCCTCCCATTCCAGAACGCCAAAACCCACGTGTGTGAAATTAATAGAAACAGAAACAAAAACAGCTATGATGAAAAAACCAATCCCTGCAATTGTTGTTCCGGAGTATTTTATGTTGTTTACTAAGAGCTACGACAACGACCTTGATAGGATGGGTGAGTTTTATATTACGTAATCTTGTACTTTTTGTTTTTAATCCACGAACACAAATACGTAGTATTAAGCAATCACTTGGTGTTTAGAGTATTAACTTAAAAAACTAAATTAATTGTGTATAGTAAAAAGAATGTTTTTAAATTTTAGTATACAGCTGCAAAAAATGTAGTTGCCATACATTCGGAAGTGTAACCTGCGATCGAAATCTTAAGAGTCACTTTCAGAAGCACATCGAACCTGCACAGTTTAAATGTCGTTTCTGTCCTAAGGAGTTAAGTGCAGTTTCCAGTACTACCAGACACGAATTATGCTGCAGCAAAAATCCAAATGTCATAAGAAGAATTGCAGCAGTTTATGCCTTTGCAAATAAAAATAAAACAAAAAATGCAATTCTATCTTACAAAAATTAAATTAAAGTCTTAAATTCTTTGAACATGAAAATAAATATGTTAAAAGAGAACGATGTAAACCTTATTGTGCACTACTAATCAGTAAAATAATTAAACATTAAACTGAAGTAAGGTTTTTGATGTAAAATAATTAATTTGAATTTTTAAATAATATGTAACGTTACGAATTATGATGACGTTATGTTTTATCATACCAATTATTATTATTTTTCTTTCTTATTGTAATATTTGTTTTGTGATATGAATTAACTAACAGTTTTTATGAGGTTGTTGCAAGACATTAGTTTTCTTTTCTTAAAATAGGAATATATAAATGAAATATTAAGTCGTATTAGGACTTCTTTGAGCCTTTTTATGCTCTTTATATACTTAGTTATAATATTTATTCCTTAGCTATCTTACTTGTTACTGTTAGAATATTAAATAATGTCCAAGTGATGTATGATGTGGCTGTGTTAACTGAACTGATAACCTGTTACTGCTACCTTCTTTTATGATCAATTATAATAACGATTTAAGCCTAATGACTAAAATTAAGTTTTGAAATAAAAAACGTACATCCTGCATGTTGCAGACAGCTATAGTTTACGCAATACGTAATTTTCAATTAAGAATTTAATTTATTCTATTCATGAGTAATTGTAAGAGTAAATCTATTTACAATTCACAAAAATCACCGCACAATTATTCCATTTGAGATTGTCACTATTTATTTTCTTTATTTAACGTTATGAATGGAATCGTGCAACATGGTCTCTTATTTTGCGAGCTGCAGTGACGCTTGATGTAATACTGAAGTTGCACAAGCTGCATTGATACCCTAAATGGAGATCAAATTCACAAAAACACGTTACAATCAGCACAAATCTTGAACTTATTTATTTAAATCTGCAAAATAACAAATTTTATTATGTAAATAGCAAAGTTAGTCCTATTTTATTTTTTATACATAATCTTATAGTTGTCAGTTTTAAACACGTACATATTTGGTCGGCAACAATTTCTTGCAGAAAGTAAAGATGAGGTTGTCGGGCATTACCGCGAGCACAAGTTCTAGTTGTAGATCTCGTTCTTGGACCAAAGCGTGGAATGACGTGGTTTGGTACAAAATAATACGTGCCACTATAATCGAACTGATAAAAAAGGTTATTGGCATTTTCACAAAATTCTGGAATCATGACTTGTCTGCTTTTAAGTATGTTGAAAAATTGGAGAACTAAAATATTTAAAATTGTTGTAACTTCTTACAAAGTACAATTGAATCTTAAAAATTCTTTAAAATTACTTAATGTAAAATATTCGCCGATTGCCAACTGCTTTTTGAACTTAAAAAGTAATTATATAGTAGTTCGGCTTTAAAATGTAATAATAAAAGCCAAGGGGAATGCAATACTAACGTCCTGTATGCTTTTGTATTTTTGTATCCCCTGTGCAGTGAAATTATAAATAATATTGTAAATACAAGGTTGTCGCACCCTGCATGGGACGTAATAGTTGCAACGCCCCCAATAACTTTTAGCTTATATTTGCTTTGCCATCAATGTATAGGCCTGGCCGACTTGCAGTGTAAGTGTAAAGTCACGTGAACTGAGATTAGTTGGCACACAGTTTGGAATTGTAGAAATTTGGAATGTACAGAATTTTACAGAGCAGTTAGGAAATTAGTGTTGTTAGTGTTTCTACTTGAAATTCCAAGTTCAACTTGAGTTTTGAATAGTTTTTCTACCAATAAATAAAATTCAGTTACAAAGAATTCCAACCGAGAAACACTCACATTCACAGTGTAGTTGCGTTGTACTTTTATGAATACATTATATAAGAGTGTTGAATCTTGAATCATCCAGATCAGCAGTAAAGGTGGTTTAATTAACTTTATTAGAACTAGAACTAAATTCAAGCCTTATAAAATATAAAGTTGTGTGAATACCACTTCTCTGTCGTTGTGGTCGTAATAGCGATCAACAATGGATCGGATCAATGAACAGTCGTTTCGGCCTATTGAACCTGAAGTCAATCGTGAGGAAAAGCGTTTAACGCTAAGTGTGGTTTCTAAGGATGCTCAGGGACAAACCATTGATCTTGATTTTGATTTTACAAATTTGATGAGTATCGCCAACAGCAACAATAATCCTACGTCTGATGGTTCTAAGGATTCTGATCGAGTTACTGTTAACAGTAAAACACTATAAATACAAGTTGCACGTTTATGCACAATATACATCATTTTGATCATTTAGGCAGAATTGTCATATTTACAATAAACACCAACTTCTGGCTTATAATTATTTTGGTTTCTCTTTGCGTTTTTAAGTTATAAATTAGTTTTTCTCAAATAGTCGCAACATTCTTTGACATAAAAGCGGTTGATGCGTTTAACAATTTATAAAAATAAAAACAGTTTTAATTATAAATTAAATTAGAAAGGCTAATTAAATTTAAGCAAAATTTAGTGAACACAGTTTCAGTGAACAGTTTCAATTATTATGATCCTGCATCGACGATGAGATGCAATTTGCAACTTAAATATTATAATGGTTAATAAAAAACAATTTGTCAGTATTACAAACGTATGATTTAACCTTAATAATAAACATATATTTTGTAAAAATGCCGGCAACGAAATCCTGGTTGCTATTTATAGCGTATTATTGTATAAAGTTCATGTAGTGTAAAAACAAAAACATAAACACTGTCAATGCATAAAACTGCAACTTTATACATGGTTTAAAATAAACTACCTTGTAAGTGTAAATACATTGTAATTATTAATTTATAATAAACGTTATTCTTTTTTACTTTGTAGGGCTGCTGCAAGGTCTCATTAATACCGGGGAGCACAGCACAAATGTGATCGAAATCAATGTTATTCAACTGTTTTGCCCATCATGTCATAAAAAATGTGACTCTAGCTCTAGTTTGCTTAGTTATAGTACAACCCTAATAGATACTGTGAGTGAAAATACGGAAAATCGAGTTATTACAGTTCCCATTTCAACTGTATCAGTTACTGGATCGGCTGGACCTGCGGATTCATGTTCGATGTTGTCTTTGCATGTACGAGCTCAGGGTGACCTAGCCTCAGCTGTACCATCACTTGGTTTGCCAGCCAAAAAACGGACCTTATTTCTATACCGTAACGCTCAAGAAGCAGCTGAGAATGTTCTCCTAAATGAACATGAAAAACGAAAGAGGTTGACGTTACCGCAGAGCTACAGTTTCAACGAACATCGCAACCGCAACCCACGCTGCCTACTGTTAATGTTGAATTCGAGGTCGATGCAAATGATAACTGTATCATAACTGGATTACCAGAAGATCAACCTATTCAACATGATACCTTTAATCCACCATGTGATAAAGATATTATCGGACTTGATTTTAGTTTAAAATCTTCTAGATTATTGCAGTGTGCCCGCAATGTTGAAGCTGAAACTTGTATGAACGATTATTCTTCGTTATTAGAAAAAAGTACCTTTGGGTCAGTTTCTGTTCCTACAAATTCTTCTTTATTGGTATTCGGCAGTTTTGGTATTCCTAATACCCAACGTTACCGTAGAAGTGAAAAAGAAAGAATAATAAAGCTAAGATCACAGTATCTGGAAGTTCCTGACGAAACAACTGACTGTTTGGAAAATGCTTTCAACACTTTAAGTCCAGATCCTACTGAGTCAGAAATACTACATAACTACCAAACTCATAAAACTAAGGTAATTATGTCGTCTACATCACCTACAGAAGTTGACTTATCAGATCAAATATTAGAAATTAAGGAAGATCACAGTTTTGAATACCAGCCGGATATTTTAAACCCACAAGAAATTTTGGATTTAGCTGACAATTATGTTAGCCATGCAGATTTGGCTCAGTCTGTAATAATTGGCGACAACAAAAATAAACACACTCCTCTCGACCTCAACTACAGTCCTTTGACTAGTCTCACTGCACCGAATAGCTTATCGGATCAATTATCTTTAAATAGTGATGCTCCAATTTCTGCAGTCCAGCAGCAAATTTCAATCCTAAACAAAATTCAACCACCTGCAGTAACTATTTTAGCTGAAGATGTTTTCCTGCACAATTTTGCAACGCCAGTTGTCCTTGTTAACAGACTCAAGCTTACTAGTGTGGTAAAACAAGTTCAGAAGCAATTTGCGTCAACCAGCCACCATAAACCAACCGTAATTGCAACTGCACACAAATAAAATCGAAGTTGGCACATAAAACTTAAGTACTTAAGACCAAAAAAGAGATTGAGTCGTCGGCTCGGGCTGTCGTAATACCAAAACTAAGTAAGCGGCCACATACTAGTAACGTGGGGTCAAAAAGCAACTCTATGTTAAAGCAACTGCAAAACCGAGAGAAAACACCCCGCGAGATAAAAAGGCCTTATACGAAGATATTCGACATAACGACAGACCCTGTCACAGGACTTAAAAGTAAGTATCATGGTATCATACTACAAAAACTGACATTTTTATTTTATTCAATGTATGCAGATTTTTATTTTGATATCCAATACATAGTTTTTTTCGGAAATCAAATTTGGTAAATGCAAAACCTGTCAACATTGATGTAGTATTTTTGTTTTATAAATTAAGCTTCTTTTAAAAAGACAAAACTTTAATTTCTTGAAAATTGTATATGCCGTGTGGTAACTTAGGAGCAGTGTTATGTGTGATATTTAATTAACTAGTTTCTAAAAACAAAAAATGTATTGTACTGTCAACTAAATTGTAGTTGACAACTGTAATCTGCAGGCATGTTTTGATTTTTTGTTTTTCCTACAAACGTGCATGACAATTCGTTAGTTGAGAGCCGGGTTGAGTAACTGTTAACGGTTGTTTCTTTTCTTTTTATTGTTTAATTGTTGAATAATTAAGGTGTACAATACACAAATAGCGGTTTGGCTTAGAAAAGTTTAAAATAATAACGTGCCTATAAAATGTTGTTCGAAAGTTCAACATTGTTTTTGTTACTGAGATGTTGTATGTTCTAATTTTTAGTCAGGCCTTTTTTAGTTAGGTATTCTTTGTGCTGATGTACGTTATGGTTCTTAAATTACATTTAAACCATAACATCAATCTTATCATTTTATTTGGAATGTTTTAAGCATATACTTGCAAGATTTGCAGTGCTAAGATACGTTAAATGGTGACTGAATCTCGCAAGTTGAACGAGCACTACAAGCTACAAAACCGCCCTGAACGGTTTAATTGCAGCAAATGCACTAAGAGGTATGAAGATACTTTAAGCCTGGTGCGACACCAAAAGGAAAAACACCTGGGGTTGTTTCATTAAAATCATCAAATGGAGCTGCACGGAACGAATATATCTGAAAACAATCCAAGATAAAAAATCAAAAGGGTTATCTCATATTGCTGAAAATTCGACAAATAAATTAAAGTTGTATTTTTATTTAGCTTTTTTTAAATGAATTTTTGTACTCTTTTAGTACTTCAAAATTAGGAATCCTAATTAATCGTTGTAATTTTCCTACAAAAATAAAGATTAAGTTTCTCAATTTTAGGCTGTGTAAATTTTAAATTTTTACAGCAAGAATGAATTAATATAAATGTTATTTTAACAGTTTTAGAAAAAACTAATTAGTTTGGTTCTAAATTATGTTGCAGACTTAAAATCTTATACTTTATACTTTTTTAGTTTATTAACTTGACCAAAGTATTTTTTCTTTAGTTTCGTATGAAAACAAGTTTTTACAAGTCATCTCATAATGTGACAGTAGTCAGTATTATCTATTACCTAATTACCCTACGTGGTATAAAATTATGAATTAGGAATAAAAATGAATTAGGTAGTATATATGTGTGATCGTGATCTGATCTATTATTTTAATTTTTATTAAGGTATTAATTATCTTACTGTTATGTTGTCTTTGACGTAAATCGTTATATTTAAAAGTGACATCAAAATGGTCGGTTTGTGACTTTTTTACACTTTCAGTTGACATTTTGACTTTGACATTAAATTCAAAATTAATTAATGTTGATTTTAGAATAAGTTTTAGTGATGATGATAGTATGATTGTGGTAAATTATGTAGTGTTGTGTTGTCTTGTATTGATAATGTTAAAAGTATTAGTTATGCGTAATTGTTGTAACTCATCTTATAACAGATGACATAAACACAACGGTGAAGTTTCTATCATCAAGTTTATTCTACTATTACCGTTTATTCTTTTACTTAAATGTTTATTGTTTTAAATTTCTATGTACTGCACATTACATGTTTGAAAATGAATTATATATGATATGACTTTTGTGTTTAGATATGCAATGCAATATTTAATAAAACAAAGCCACACAATATACTAAAAGTTTCACGTTGAAGTTGCATTTATTATTTTAATATTAATGTTACGATTAGTTTGTTAAAAAAGGCACCATTATTAAATTATAGGCAGTAAATAGTAGCAAACCGATAAAACTCGTAAGACCCGGTCGACAGGCGCTTATATACATAATGAGGTCACATTTTACATTGATACTACAAGTGTGACAGTGATACTATGAAATATTGAACTATAAAAACATTAGTTAAAACCTTATAACAAATACATAGGATTTATAAGTAATTAAATAAATTATTAAGTTAAAAGTAAAAATTATTAAGATAATATTAAAACTGAAAAACGTGAGATGGTTGTCACACAAAGCGTGGTTGTGTAACCCATCACTCATTACGCAAATAAATTAAAATTAAATTAAAAATTAAAAATCGAATAAATCATCTAGTTAAGTTATGTTATGACGCATTAAATACTTCGACGACTATGATTAAAATATTAAAAATTGAATTAAAATTAAAATCATAATATTATTTAAAATATATTACTATTGTGGATGTTAAAAAAACCACACTTTATTATTATGATTATTAGGTTTAGGCTCACAAACTTAAAAATCGTCTCCCCAGCCTTGCGCTTGAGATTCGTATTCTTCCTAGTCGTATATGGCATCATCATTATCTTCCCCGGAATCTTCGGTTATCATTCTTAAGGCAGTTTCAAAATCAACCAACTCTGGCTCCTCTTCATCATCGGAGTCCTCAAAAGCTGATGCTAAACTTTGCTTCTTAGATTTCTTAGACTTTGACTTGGACTTAGGTGGCAATTTTGGCGATTGAGTTATAGAAGGCATATCTATATCAAACATGCACTCATCAGCACTATCAGCAGGATTAATAATGCTATCATCGGACTCCGAAGTAGATGTTAAATCGTCCAAAGGCACTTTTTTTAAAGTTAAAGCATCGGAACTCTCAAACCATTCCCTTGTTACTAGAATCTTTTGAAGTGTTGTTAGATGGGTATTGCATCGCCGGTCACGACAAATTATACCTGCACGCGATAACAGCCTTTCAACCTACAAAACAAATATAATTAGGCATTTATTAATTATTTTGCAGCTTAAAATAGTAAATATAAACATAAACCAACATTATCTCTAAGTAATGGCACGGCGCCAATAATAGGCAATAAGGCAGAAACACTTAATTACCTAAAAATATAATACTTACAGCAGCAGCGGATGCTGGTCTCGACATAATTGCACGAAATAGATTTGCAAGCATTAGTAAGGTGGTTGCCTTTCTTGTCTAGTAATCAACAATGTCTTCATTTACTATTTTTTCGAACAAATACGCTTGTATTTCGAGAGCAATAATTCGTAGAGAGCTGTTATTTTTTTCTGGACTCGTCTAAGATTCCGATGCAGCAGAGGACGATGCGCCAACAACATGCTCCAAAAATCCAATATTCTCCTGATTAGTGTAATCATGAAGCTTTTCAGATTGAGAAGAAGTCTTGCGACTCAAAGAATTTTTTTTATCTTCATCATCCATTTTAGTTGTGGTTGAGTAGCTAGTTGGGATACCGTACCGATCGCTGGAGGTTGCAACCAGGGATGGTAAGTTGAAAAATAAAGATTCGGATTCGGATTAAGCTTTTAACATTTTCAAATATTCGGATTACGATTTAGATTAGGATAAGCTGAATTTATAAATTAAGATTTTGATTCCGCTAAGCTAAAAAAAGCCGAAAAAATTCGGATCTGGATTAGGCTTTTAGCTAAAATGCCTGGCGCTTCGCGCCAGATTTTGTCCACCGTCCTTGGGCCAGCCCAAAGTGGATGCTAAGCATATAGTGAATTGGCTCTGATTACTGCAAAACAATGTTTTTGTAGTAAGGGTGACACAAAACTTTGAAGCATTTTGATGTCCGGAAAAGCAATAAGTAACAAATTTAAGTGGTATAAATGGACAAGAGGAGTTAGTACTAGACCTTGATTTCACTAGAAAAGTTAACAATTGTTAGCCTTAAGAAATTTGCTTTTAGATTTAGCAATGATTAACTCTGAAAGCGTGTTTCCTAAGGCTAACAATTGTTAACTTTTCTAGTGAAATCAAGTTCTTAAACTACAGGCTCAAATTCCAAAAAAAAATCTTTTCAAAAACTACTATGAGTGCCCGTCCTACAAACACGCATCACCACAACGCTCCGTGGAACAGTTACGTCAAACAGGCAGCACAAACGCCGCACGTTGCCTGGGGTCATTATGTGCGCCAAGGAAAAATAAATCAAAATGTAAAATATTTTGCTATATGTGTATTGCAGTTAATAACAAAGTACGTATGTGGTAATTTAAGGAGGCGCTATTTAAATTATACGATTTGTAAAATTTTATTATTTAGTTTTGTTTGCATCTAATTAAATTTGCGCCTAACACGTTTAAAACAGACGAGCCTGCTTATCAATTTTGGTCATTTTTTGCGTAAAGGAAAATAAAATTAATCAACTGATTCTTGCCTAAACGAAGTTTGAGTTTTGAAATAATAAACCTCGCTACTAACTACAACTAAAAGATAAACCAAAAAACGCAGTGACAAAATGTTTACAACATGTGTTGAATTTAACACAGTAATGCGGTAATTGTTTTAAAAAATACTCAAATTAAAGCTTTGATCCACGTTAACAATAACCACTTCCTTTAATGCAAAAACGATTTTCTATGCTATTAAAGTTGCGGTCTAACTAGTTAAGAAAAACTTATAGTGGCCCAAAATCTGCAAAAGCATTTGACACTACTGCAGTAAAATATAATGTTGTATGTGGCACATGTCGCTGGCATGATACCAAGGGGCGCAGTTTTCACAACCCACTTTGTAGGTTTTGAATTGCGCGGGTAAAAATCAAAGTAAATTGATCTAAATTGTAGGGTTTTTGAAATTTTACAACCCAAATTATGGTACAAGTGTGGAATTTTTATGCTTGCGTAATTTAATTTGTGAAAAATTAGTCGGAGGCTTTAACATTAATGCCCTAATTGTGGAGAAGAGGGCGGGATTATCCTTAAGTGTGCACGAATACTTCAACGTTTTTCATATTGACTTGTACGATTTTTGTTAACAATAACTCGCATTAGTCATAGTTATTAGCTTTTCATATACAAACCTTTGTTTTTCGCAATTAAAAAATCTCTTATGCCTACAGTTCATATTATCTTTTATGTATTTCTTCAGCTTAGCGGCTCAGTACCCCCGATTTTCTTGGAATTAAAGTCTGTATATAGTAGGGACGTGACTTAGGGTGATCTAAAGCCGCTGTTCAAATACTACCGCATTTGAAATATGTTTGACTGATTATTTGATTCGTCGTAATAGACAGGTTGGATTGTAAGCTATGAAAATATTATCCACACAAATTTTAAATGCAGTAACATTTGGTTCCCAGATAATAATCCCCATTAAAAAGGTGATAGCTATTATGGCAAACGTAAACAAATAAATGATCTATATAATCATAATGTTTTGCTAGTTAACAGGGTATAGCTTTACTGTCAGATGTTTTGGGCTATCCTGGATTTATTTGCAATTACAGCTGACGGCTTCTAAAATTGTTTACATGCGACTTTGATCCTATCATATATTTAATTTTAGTTAACTAGGTACTTTTAAGATTTTTTCAAAAACTAGGAAAACTTTAAAAGAAAACAGGTAAATTTGTTGTGGGTTGAATGTGGAACGCAAAAAAATCTTATGTAAAATGTGAGGAATTCTAAATTGTGCGAACAGCGCCCTTTGCATGATACTGGTATATATAAAAGAGCTTAGCAAAAGTGGCTAGAAATAAAAAATTGAATGTCCTGCAAAAATTCAAATCCAAAAGCCTTAAAAATACAGCTTACGGATTCAGCTTCTTGTGAACATTAGGATTTGGATTAAGATTAGGCTAACTGAATTTTTGCTTCTCGGATTCCGATTAGGATTTGGCTTAACAACAAATTCAGCTTAATTCAGCTTTTAGATTCGGATTAAGCTTAAGCTTACCATCCCTGGTTGCAACACAGAATTCTTCTAAGTTGGCAATAATGTTAGCATCTGGCATTATTGGGATGTCTTTTTCGTAGTTATCTGTATGAAAAAAACAAAACGCAAAAAATCAAGATTAAGCGTTTTGCTTTTGTAAAACTTAATCTCATAATTCAACATTTGTTTTCAACTTTCTGTGTTTTTACAACACTTAAAACATCGAACACAATATAAATGCACTGGATTTATAAAACTATTTACTTACACAACCGCATGTAATTAAACATGTACAACTTCCTCCAGGGGTGCAAAAAGGTTGCTGCCACTAATACAGGGTCAGAAAACCATGGAGCGAACCGAGTCAAAAATTCTGATAGAACTGCCGAACAGACGCAAAGAGTATCATCATTAACTTCTAGAGTGACCAACCCTGTAATAAAAAAACATAATTTCATAATATTACGACACTAACCAACATTAACTTGACGCACAGTACAAGCTTTTTATTTATTTAACGCTTTATTAAATATTTTGCTGCATTTTTTTAATATTTTTGTAATGAAATGTGACTTTGATATTTTAAAATCATTTCAATAATTTATAACTTATATAGAATAACTTATACTTATTTCAATAACTTATAACTAACTGGTAAGTTTCGAATAGTGTAGGCAAAATATTTCCTGCAGTAATTCCGTCACTCTGTAATTTGTTGCTGGCTTCAGCTAATGGCCCAAGGAGAGAGCAGTAAACTTTAAGATTCCTGTGGTCTGTCTTAGTAAGGACCTCGGGTTTGGTCAGCGAATTTACAAAAAATGATCCAGATTTTGCTGCCAGCGCATAATGAATAATGGAATTCACCGCATTGAACATTCTAGGCTGAACAATCAAACACAAAACAACACGAAAGCTAAAAGATTATTCAATTCAATTCAATTAAAACATGTTAGCAATTATTCAATGAATTTTGTTGTTTCCAAAATATATAGGAGGAAATCATGTAATATGTCTTACCTCCAAGAGTAAATAAATAATATTGAATTCCGCATTCCACCTTGTCTGACTTTTTTCAGGAAATCCGCGTCCTGTTTGAAGAAGTAGAAGGTCGCGAAGCAACTGCGATCTCATTATTTTTGTGATACAAAGCATAGCCTTGTTTACTAAAGTACCAACATGACCGAGGTTGGCATTTTTTACAACCAACTGAAGCGTATGAGCTGAGCACCTATACGTGGAATGGCTCGGACCTAATGGTCGGGGTAAATTAGTCTGCAATGAATTCCTCTTTTTTGATCCAGCATCAAAAGCAGCAACCATGTTGCTCCCGTTGTCTATAACAATGCTTGAGACCTGTAAAAAATTATTATCAAAAATTAAATTTTGTTTGGCGCGTACATTACGTTATAAGCAACATAACTATATTACATATTAGCATTTATTGATGCCATAGCTTAAGAATTGTAATCTGTGTTTTGTATTTTCATACCTTTTATTCCAATCCAAAGTCCAGAAGAATTTCTTTCACACAGGCTCTCAACGCAACTCCAGTGTGCCTACCTTTCAGCTCCTTGAGGGCAAGCATGCGGGATCCCAACTGAAATGATTCAGTTACGTACAAAGCCATAACGGCAATGACACCTTTATTTTTTTTTGTTGACCATCCGTCAACAACAATACTCACGTAAGGAATTGATCTAAAAAGTTGCCGCAAGTCGCTTTTTGCCTAACAAAATTTTAAGATAACCAAATGTGGTATGCGTTATTATACTAAACTTAAATAATGCTAATAAAAATAAATTATTTATTGGAATAAATATCATATTTAATTTGCGTACTTTCAAACAACATTCATCCATTCTTCGGCTCATCGTTCTACCGCTCATGGGACGGATGCAAGGATCTAATGACGCAACCATTATCTGGAACGCATCCCATTGACTCATTTGAAATGCATGGTTGTTAAGAACTAAATAGCGCACACAATTTAATTCATATAGTTCTTGTTTTGGATTTTGTTTTGAATAGAATCCAAGCTCCGCATCTCTAGGAACAGGAGAACATCCCAAAACCTTCCCTATTCCGTGTGACATCTACAAAAATCAAAATCAACACAACATTAGGTATAGTTACAATAATTACAGCCAAATAATCTGACAGAACTGACTAGCTTTGGTTATGGTAGAGGTACAATAAAAACAAAAACTCAAAAACAACAATGCTATAAATCTGTCTCTTTTGTCTGTCGTCTCTGAGTTTTAGTTGTATCACCGTAAACTGTATTTAAATTATCAAACATAATGATGACGCTGCACTACATTTTATATGATAGGTGCTACAACACAAAATACTAATGAAAATAAAAGTAAATCATGTACTAAAGAATTTTAACAGGTCTTACTGCAAGATGCCGCGTTAGATTTCCAAAGGTAGAAGTGTGACCCGCATAAGTTGAGCTATCAGCAGGACAGTATTTACACTGTACTACGTATCGCTTTTCTTTTTCCTTAGCTGTTGTGGTAACAGCCTCTTCCCGATGACCCAGATGAACGAAATGTTTGGCTATTTTATTACTTAAATGAAAATAAGGTCGTAGCTTCTAACTCCAGCTAGACGGGGATGGGCTTGGAGATGATCCATTTAAATCCACATTGCGACTGCGACTGCGACTAGTATTACCCGATGGAGAAGTTGTAAGTGTGATAGGCGGAGAAAAAGGAATCAAAATATTGGGATCGGAATTTTGAAGAACATCTGTTGCGTCTTCCTCCATTTCAAAATCCATGCCCAAAAGTACATCAACAGCATGACTTGTTTCACTTTGCTTAGCTGGAGACGAGATTTCTGCAAACAAAAAATTAATAAAACAAATTAAAATGGGCTATTTTATATGTTGCCACAACGTGTATTTACAACTTTTACATCTCAAACTAGACGTATTTAATACTCATGTGGTGTAATTTGCTAAAACATTTAAGTAGATATGAATTCTAATTATTTATTAAAATTATAAACTTACCCATATTTTGCAACAGCGAGCATTTTCTCCGTACTGACTGACGAGGTGGTGTTCGATTGAGATGTACGACGCCTCACGAACTGCCTACTAGAAACAGCTCAGATGATGTTGTTGTTCGAATTTCGAGTTTCGCATTTAGTTTTACAATCTGACTGCTGACCACGGGGTTTCTTGGTGCTTCTGAAACTGTTAGAACGGATAAATTGGAGTTTGAATCAGAATACTCTTCAACATTGACTAATGTTGAGGATGATAATAATGACACAGATTCTGTAGAAGATCCGGATGTAGAGAGCGATCTGCTGCTGCTTCGGTTTCGTTTGGATGAAGACCTTGTTACGGCTGGTGATACAACCTTTTCCGGTTTTGAAAATTCAGTTGCAATACAGGATTGGCTTGATTCTAATTCTTTTTTGACAACAGGTTTTTTCGGTTTCAACTATCGTGCTGCAGCTGTAGCTGCAATAGCGGGGATTGCCTTATTCGTGGTTTTGGCAGGTTGGGCTATAGATTTAGTAGCCTTACCCATTTTGCTTGAGTAGTTAAGACAAAATGAGATTAAAATGATGGTTTAGGCTTAGACAAATTGACTGACTTCTTTTTTTTCGAAAACAAATTACAAATAAAACAGCTACTAGGATTTGGTCCACCTTTTATACTCTAGTAACCTTCGTTGTTGTAAACCGACGCAGTTTAAGATAAAGCAAAAATTAAGACAACTACAAACTGTAGTTAGTACGTAAGTTATATAAAGGAATAAAAAAATGAATAATTGTATCTACTTTAAATAAGAAAAAAAGAAATTGATAATTACAAAATATGTTTAAAATCCTATTTAAATAATAGGCCACCCAAAAACAAAGCGACCTATTTATTTAAGCCATGAATGACTTAAATAAAATTAAAAAATTACCCTATTGGGATGATATTAATATAGTCACTATGTATAGTACTACCGCTTGCGGTAATAAAGTAATCAGAAATAACGCCGTTAAAGTCACGCCAAAATCTTAACTTTCCACCTTTGGCAGTTTCTGGAGATGATGACGCGCTGAGTAAACGGTAATTCATGGAATGCACGGGGTTCATTTCTTCAATCCGTGAAGTGTTGTAACCCATTCTTTGTAGTACTTCTAGCATAATTGGAACAGATGATGGCTTCAAGGAAATTGTTCCAATGTACAAAAATAACACTACTTTTGCAACATCAGCAACAGTAAAAAATTCCAAGTTAATAACTTGGTCAGACCCTGTTCCTGTGGTAGTTTCACTCTCTAGACTGTCTTGATTTGGATTCAGCTAATTATGTAAATCAAGCATGTTTCAATATCAATATTAGTGCAATATTAAGACTGAGATTCAGGTCATAGCCCACAACGATAATAACTTTTAAATAATGCATTAATCTGTTTCTTTGAGTGATAACTATACCGTTGTGGTTATATAAGTATTTATAGTCTATATTCTTGCTTGCTATTATATTATTATGCTAAGCAAGACAGAGAGTAGAGTTGTGTAACTTTGATAAGTTGAGTAACTGTGCTTGCGCCATTTAATACCAAGAAAAGCACCCAAAAAACAATAAAAAAGGTTTTGAATGGAATGCACAGTTACGCAACAAACTCAACCATAGTTAATTATATTTATTGTAAAAATGAGCCTGATTTGGGTTCTAAGTATACTACTGCTCATTCAATATACTTAATTTATGTATTGAATTTTTTTGTGTACCTGATTGACATTTGCATTAAGCTGATCATTTGGAGGAGCTGGATCTTCCTCTTCACCACCATTAAAAAACTCAATAAGAAATCTATGGAACGGTATAAAACCGTCAAGGCATAGAATTACCTTGTCTGTAAACGCAAATTGGTTGTCTGTTTTGCAATGCGAGTATACTATGTCGCTGAGCAGCACCAGCATTTGAATATTGAAAAATTATAGTTGGAATCTGTGTAAGTATTACAAAAACAGTATTGTTAGCTAGTCACTATTACTTGTAGCATAATTGTTATTTGCAGTTACAAGTTTAGAAAATTATAAATAAAAGAAGAAACATGAAAATCAAAATTTGAATTTGAGATCTACTATGCTTAATTATTCTGTGTGCTCACCGGCTCCGGTATCCCTGCCATTGAACTTCTTAGGCTGTAACTTTTAGTTTAGTGAAAAACAGCGATCGGCTCTTGTTGGGACTGCAGTCTTGTGCGAAATTCAATATTTAATTTAAAATAATAAATCTTTAATTCAAACAAGAATATAATATGGAAATGCAAAATAAAAAATAAAATTTGTGCTACTTTGGAATATTTTATACTGTTATAAAGTTGTGTTGTAACTTTGAAGTTAAAATAAGCTCAACACTCAAAGCAATTAATTCTATCACTGGCCTGTCAGAGTTTGTTGGGAACGAACAGAGTGAAATTCGAACTAACTAGTCAGTTACAATGCAAATTCACTACTGATTCACCATTTAAGATTTCAACTGACTGAAATATTTAAATACGTTGATTGTGCTTCTTAGTTACATTTTTTTTGATATACTATTGAGAATATACCACTATATTATAAAGTATCAGTACTTAAGCTAATAAAACCTCTAGCAGTGCCACTTTAAAGCTTTAAACTTGGTTGTTTCAATTTTCAATGATTGAAAGCAGTTACAGTACAGCTGCAATTGCGTCAGTTGTATGCTCAAGGTTAAGTACAGTACAATAATAATTTATTCAAATTCAAAGATCTATAATTAAACTATGAAATAGGTCAGCGTTAGCGTTTAATTTCGTTAGCATTATCTATATTATACTAACTTTCACCTAGATTTATGAACCTTTCTAAACCCTAAATAAAATTTGTTCTTTAAGAGTAAGTAAGTAGCAAGCTAGCAAGTAAAAAGGTGTTATATCAGGTCTTTTGTTTTTGATGTTTGAACTTTTAGTAAGTACCTTGACTCTGACCATAAGTAAACAGTCAAATCTACTATTTATATTTAATGAATTAATGTATTGTTAGTCACAATCATAAATACTAGCAAAAGTAGGAGCCGGAAGTACTTTAACAAAATAAATGGGATTAGGAAATGGTTGGCATGAGTTTTTCTTTTTCTGTCACTAATATTTTATAATTTCTTGCTTGAAGTAACAAACAATTAAGTAGTGCTACAGAATTTCCTAAGCTACATATATGCTGCGTTTATTAGGCTAAATATACTTATTTGATAATTTAATTAGGATTACGCATTTTTTGTGTTTAAGTGCAAACAACTTTACACTTTACAGTACAAATTACAACAAATTACTGCTTACATTTACATTGTTATTGTAAAGTGATACCTAGGCTTTATTAAGTTAAACTGGAATGATAAATAATGACCTTGGTCTTTTGGTGTCAGCTCTCTTATTATTAGAACGCCTAATCAAAAGACGTCAAGAATTGTTATTTAAAGACCTAACTTGCACTAACTACACTCTTGTCTAACATCTAGTCCGAAGTTCAATATATCTAAAGTGCTGAAACACTACAAATAATAAAATGTTGTCATCTTCATCCCCAAGCAACACAGTAAGCACATTTTTATAACAGTTAACTTTATGAAGCGTTTGTAATTTGTAATCTTGCTTTATTGTTTAGTATTATTACTTTTGAATGTTGTTTTGTAGTCAACGTACAAGTTTTAAATATGCAAAGCTTCATTGAAATAAAGTTTATTTTATTTAGCTATATTTGTTACAGGCACTGGTAGCATAGATCTATTAATCTTGATTAAAGAACTGTAGATGTTTATATTGATTAATTGATGTACGAAATATGCTGTGCTTTATTGCCTCAAGTGTACTATGATAATGTATAATCCGTGTGACAACATTAAGAATTAAAATTAATAATTTTTAAATATGTTTAACAAGTGTTACTTTGATTTAAAAGATAACTTGGAAACGTTACTAGCTATAAAGGAAAACAGTGTTGTTACTAATACTGAGGATTGTGGACGTCAAGAAGACAAAATACTCAACTCTACAAATCAACTGCAACAAGTTGAATGCTTGCCGTGTCCATATCCGGGTCCAACTGATGTTAATAGCTATAAATCGTTGTTTGAAGTAGGTTCTCATGAAAATAAAAATCAATATACAAGCAGTTTGAAGATTGAAGAATCAATAATAATCATAGACCAAGCGACAGATGGCCAAGGAGTTGTGACTGGTCCTACCCCTAACAACAATCAAACAGGTTAGGGTCATTTTAAAATAATTAAGGCTGAATTTTTAAATAAAGGGATAAAACAAGTAACAATTGGTAACACATTAGATCGCGTTAAATAGGTTTATTGATTTGTAGTGTTGTACTTTTAAATATCTTTTTTAATTACGTCTAGTCATCAGCTTAGCTCTAATAACAATAATTTGAATGAGCTACAAGCAACAGTGCAACATTCTAGTATTACTATTTTACGGTTGAGGGCAGAGTTCAAACTACAAATTTTTTTACAGATGATACTGCTTTCGAAATTTAGAGTTCAAATAGTTCAATATTACCTAATGAAATTGATGCAGACACATCTGGATATGTTGTTCCAACTACTTCTCACAAGTTCAACGTTGACAGCGCAAACACTGAGGAAAGTTCTGAAGAAAACATGAGTTCCACTTCTAGCACAGTTTCAACTTTAAGTTCTCATGTGGCATTTAGCCATTTCGCAAATGTTACGCAGGCGATGTCAATAACATCAAAGATATTATACGTAAGCGCTTTTTTTAGGCATAAGTTAATAAAAGTTAGCAAAGATGTGTTCAAAGCTGCTTACGAGTGCCTATTATAAATAATAATAATATTTTAAATTAACTTCAGTTTCACAGAAGTATAAATTTCATTTTACATTTAGGAAAATCTGTTGCTGCAGCTCTATCTTCCATGAAGTCTTCTGTGAGCGGCAGTAATGTTGCAATGAACGAAGCATTAGTAGTGAATCTAACAGTTCACATTGGGTGTAACAACTATTTTAGTGCAGACGGTGATTCATCTAAAGCTGTTCGGAAACGAAGAAATTTAGTGCTGCAAACTCAAGGTACTCCTGCTTATCCAGTAACTCCTGTATTTTCAGTTACTCCTGTGTCCCAAGGTACTCCTGTAGCTCCAGCTTCCCCGACTGCTGCAACATCTGTTGCTTCTGCAAATGCAATTTTGCCTGTTACGTCTGTTCAAGTGCCATTGCCAGCGCCAACACTTTCAACATTCTTTAAAGTACCAGAAATTTCATGTGTTCCAACTGTACAAGCTACAGGTTTACATTTGATTTCACCTGAGTGTTCTAATTTAAGTGTAAATTTGCCATCTTTATTTAATTATGATCAAACATACTTATCAGATCTTGCTGATTCTTCTTGTGATTTAACTAATGATGTTTCTCACAAAGCTAAAGGTGATGTCAACAACAGCAACGCTGAAGAGGTTCAAAAGAAACCAAAACATCAATTTGAAAATTATCCAAAAAGACAAAAAAGGTCAGATATTGAATTAATTCCCATAGGCAATAGTAAATCGTTTGATTGTTGCCTAACAGGCAAGACTGCAACTAGTTTAACGTTACAAAGTAATGAAAATAATGATAATTCGAATATTATAAATGTTAAACTTGACAATGACACTGACACAAACGTCACTCTACCTATAAACCAATATAATAAACAATCCACAGCATTTTAAATTGTGCCGATAGAAGTTATAAAACAGCAGTTTAAAATCCTTGATATGGATAATGGCTATTTATGTAGACATAGCAATTGCAACAAAATCGTCCGTCACCGACAATCATTGCGCCGACATTGGGAATCTCATTTCAAAAAATATAAAATTGATAGTGCAAATAAAATGATAGACCGGATAGAGACTATTAAATGTAAAGATAAGGTTGCTTATGCTAAAGATATATCCGTACAAAAACTAAACTCACTTAAAGTTAATTGCATTGCAACTGCAGTTGCAACGCCAGATGTTGCAACAAAAACACAAGTACGAGCATGCCAGGGCATTGAAGTTCAAAAAGGAATCAGTCAAACTCCTGCTCGGGTTAAGGTCAAATATGCTTGTTTAATTTGTGACGCTGTATTATCACGTAGAGACACGTATCAGCGTCACGTGCGGGGGCACAATCAACAATGTAATAGCTCCAACGTAGGTATTATTGGCAAATCTAAAAAAGACGAGGACAATAAGAATGCCATACCACTTATAAGTTTTTCCGATTCAGATAGTTTTAATTTCGATCAGGATAATAATAATGTAAGTGAGTCCGAGGCTGACAACTTGGACTTTAATAATTATAAGCAGACACCAACTTTTAAAAAGCATAATTTTACTTAATTATCACGCACAAAGTTGGATCTTGATAATAAATAATTTATAATCAATTAATCAATATAATCTGTTCTGTATTGAGTAATTAATTTTAATTATTTGTAAAGCTCTAAACTCTAATTTTGTTTTCTTAGTATATGATTTACTTTTATTTTTTAATTTATTTTTTTGTTAAAAATAAAAGTGTGAGACACAATTGTTAGTGTCATTGATGTGTTAGTTTCTGACATTACCGCTAATTTTATTAAATGTTTTTGTTTATGATTTCAATTTATTATTTTTTAAGTAATTAAAAAAATAAATTACATAGATAATATAAGAATAATAATAATATAGTTCAAATATAATAATTAAATATTGTTGCATACGCATTATTAAAATCTTCAGCATACCCCAATATTTAATTTAATTATTATTTTTTAGTTGAGTTGTAACACTAAATTCCATTACACGTTGGCCACATGCTTTATACTTATAACCTATACAGTAAAGCATTAGCATACAGCATTAGTATAAAATATATATTTATATATACAGCATACGGTAGGTAGGTACTACTTAAGGTACTTAGGTACTCCACGGTAGTCCACAGTACTCCACAGCGTACAGCGTACAGTGGACGAAAAAAGATGCTCCTATAGTTGGGGGTCGGCCCAGAAAGCAGGCGGAGTGGAAATTTCATAGTCGAAGGCATGAGCTCCACTCGGCTCCACACAGCTCCAAAACTCGAGGAGTCCGTTTTATTTTTCTTGGAGAGCTCATATGCGCCTTTTTTTCGTCGAAAAAAAGACCGATCAAGAAGACGAGAACGACGGCATTTCGTTCTTGATTGGGTTACAATGAACTGAATTCATTTAGTCTACACAGGTCTATTTGAAAGAACTTTAAACGCAAAAGAACTATCGTTAACATGGCAGAGGAAATATTTTGCGCTGATTTACAAATTTTAGAAACAGTCTTAAAAAAATCGAATTTTAGATTTGAAAACATACTTTTTGGCATAAACGCGTTTTTCAAAAAGCTTTATTGTAGATTTATAAAGAACAAAAGACCAAAAAACAGTGATTAAAGGAATAAAAAGTATATTTTGAGAAGCAAGAACAACACTTATTTATTTATTTACAGACCAAGGTTAGCTGGAAACAGCTAATAGGGTAATATACAACTCATTTAAACGTTTAACATAAATTTAGTCATTTATACCTAAGGCTTACAACGAAATATATATAATAATTTGTTACCTATACGTACTAAATTTTAAGCTTTTTTGCAAGTTGTTAAGAAGCAAGGGAATAAAATACTATAATACCTATAGCGAGACCAAATCAAGTATAGTAGAAAAAGTCATAAGGTCAGCTGAAATACACACTTACTAACAAGTTTGCTTTTCAAAACTCAATATGAGGTTAGTGCACATGCTTTAACTCATTATATTTGCTTATTTAGGACCATTTTTAAGAAGAAGGTTAGGAACATGACAGAAAAGCAAACAAACCGCATCATTAATGTATGGGGAACTATGTACGTAGACAATATTAACGACACCACAAAGCGTAGACCAGTTTTTAAGCCTGGCGACCGTGTGCGAATTAGTAGTACTAAGTTAAAATATGGGAAAGTTAGGTTTTATTTAAAGTAACACGTGAGTTAGAATAACAAGTAATGAAACACGTATAAATAGAAAGACTTGCAAACAATTAAGGTAATGTAATTCTATCCTTTACCTAGGCTACAACAAGAACTTTAGCGTTAAATGGTTTATTGTTAAGGCTGTAAACTTGGAAAAAATACTAATAAAATACTATTTAGACGATTTAAATTACAACAGCAATACAAGATCGTTTAATAAGCAAGAGCTTAGCTGAGTTAAAGAATCAACATGTAATCTACACTGTTTATTTTATACTTTACAAACGCTTTCAAACAGCATATTAGCAACAAACGAAGAAGATTGGACAAACACTGCTGTTTTTTATCAGATTGAGACCCAGCAGGTACTAAAACTATCTCTATAACTATTACAATTGACCAGCAAAACAATATTTATACTGCAAACACCCCGTCCAACCTTGAAGCTGTCCTTCCTACACCTCTATACTTTGAAAATTACAACGTTAAACTAGTCAGTTTAATAAACACAAGCAGCATACAGCCAGCTATAGCTCAGCATGTACCGGCTAACCCAATACGTAGCGTGCGTAGCTCTTTATTTGCAAATCATTCTTAATTTAACTTTCGAACAACAACAACGTCAGCCTAGTTACTTGCAAAATAATGTGAACAAAAAGTGCAGTGCTTCAATTTATTTACAACATCACCAAACATGTTGTAAATCATGCTTGAAATTGTGTGTAAAAACGTTTACAAATCTAACGCTAGTGACACACCTTAAATTGTGGACCAAGAACTTTTAAAAGATAGTTTACTTTGTAAATACTGTACTCTTGAACCAATTAAAAACATTGCTACTAAAGACGACGAACAAATAGGAGCTTAAAAAGATACTGTAGGAGTTGGTTTTGGCAACACATTGAACAGCAGTGCAAACAGTGAAATAGGCCTAAAAAATACCCAGAATTTAGTTTTACCTAAATAACGACAGCTATCTAAACGCCGTACAATTTCTTACAAGTGCCGCGGTACTCATTGAGTTTGAATTTAAGTTTTACTTTACTTACGTGTCAGGTTTTTCAATATAAATACTGTTTCCAAAAAACAAAATTGCCGTACAATTTGTACTTAAACAAAAACCAAAAAAGTAAAACCCAATATGCCTAAAACTTAGACTGGTAGACGTTGTGTAGCTCGTCGGAAGGCGCAGTCTGGAGGATCAAGAAAACGCATTGTTCGCTGGCGTGTTTAAACTAGTGGCCACCTCAGACGTTAACCAGTTACGCATACTAAGCAACAAGGAGGAGGCAGATCATCTGCTCAGTCTGGAGCAGGAAGACTAAAGAAAGCATACAGACGCAAATCACTTAAACTAGTGTATGTTTTATTCTACTTCATTCATCAGTTAGCCTACAACCAAGCAATATCAACAAAGAATTTGCAGCTCTGTCTTATTATGGATTCAACACAAGGATTTTGCTACGAATCTACAATTAACGTGGGTTCGCAAAAGTTTATTTAGAACAGCCTTATCTTAAACATGTTGTTCCCAACTAACGTCAGCGTAAAAGATGCCCCAGATAACCAAAATCCAATCGTTTTTGATATATTAAAATCTCTGGGCAAGTTTAACGACTTAAACAGATCTTATTTGGATCTCACATGCCGTGTATTGCTTGCAGATAGAAAGCCAGTCACTGCTACTGCTTTTGTTGCTCTGTGTTTAATGCTGTTTTACGGTTTATTTAACAACATAGAGTTCTTTTTAAATGGCCAGCTAACTAGTGACAACTCAAGTCATAACGCCAGCAGTTCTTACTTGAAGAAGGAACTTTCATCGAATCCCATTCAAAAACAAAACGGCATATTAGACTACTTACCTAACACCGCGCCAGATACATTTGCTTAAACAAAAGACAGGTTTATGTCTAGGTATAACAATGCAGGAGAATCAAAGCCGTTTACAATATTGGAAAGGCCACAATCTCCATTATTTACACAGACTTAAATGTTACTAGGAAAAACTGATATCCGAATAATTATGAGAAGATTTCACCCTGCCTTTTGCATTGATGCAGAAACTGAAACCAGAACCGGGTAGTCTGGTTGCCCGTTTTGCGTGGACATTGTAAATGCTGTACTGTATTTGAAGAGACAGACAGTATCCCCTTTGGAACTTGAGATGCATCGACTGAACCTTAATAATAGTATTCTTAAGTACCCGTGTATTGAACCTGAATTAAAGAACTTTTAATTCCATCTGGCGTGAGTTCACATTTACTTGATAATTGCCTCAACGGTTGATTACTACAAGTTAATTAGTTTGGCCTTGTGGATTCTGAGATGTATCTTGAAAAGCTAACAAAATCCTTATGCAACTTTCAACATTTTATTTGAGTGAAATTACAGTCTCAATGAACCAAAAAGCAATTAAATGCACGACATTGCTATTAGGTTTCAAGAATGAAAATAGATCAGGAGAAGATAACTTGTTGCTTGCTCTTAACGCCTTAAAAAAACCAGCAGCAATTCCAAGCCTTGGCAACAGGGTGAATGGAAACAACTATACAAAGAAAAGAGTCCTATTTGCATTTAAGCTAGTTCCTACCCAACCTAATGCTTTTAACGTGATCAAAACCAGACAGGTCCAAATAATTTTAAAGTTTATAACCGCACTAACCAAATCAGTGACAGCTATACTATATAGCCAATACCAAAACATTATTAGGATTGACTGCAACAAACAAGTTATCATCAACCGTTAAAATGTAAAGTACCAAACAAGTTTGTGCAAAAACATAGAGCAATTTAGCTTAAAAATTTATATATAAATGTATCTATAACCAGTCTGTTTGTTCCTTTGCAGATTTTGAACAAACAACAACGTTCAGATTATAAACACTGGAGAACTACAAAAATGTCTCAAAATCTTACTTGGATAAACTTAAGTAAATTTTACGTAATTGCAGCAGATCAAATGCGATCAACTTTGCTCAGCGCAGAAAAAAGAAACAATGGAATGACTTACCCTATTGCAATTATTCAAAATACAGACAAGTCGGAGAGCCCTTGGAAGCACTGGATTTCTTACTGGGTAACTTTCAAGGTCAGCTCTGAATATTTTACCTCGTATGAAAATCCAAATCAACAGTATTAAAATTTGCAATTGCCAGAAAACCATATGCTGGCTCAAAACTGCACAGTACTACAAAGCGGCAGATCAACAGCGTGTGGAATGTATTGTATATATTATCTTAACTCTAGACCTTAAGGAATTAGGTATAAAGATTTTTTAAGTATATTTACAAGCTCTGTATTAGTTATTGATAGAAAAGAAAAAATTTATAGAAATAATTCCTAGTGTAATACTAAATATGTATAGCGTACCACCTAAACTACAGTCTAATACATTTGAAGTTTCGTGTCCAGAGTTTTGCTATGGTTTAATAATGTGCTATGAATTATTATTGTGATATTGTGTAAGAAGGTTAGCCTAACTTTATAAAAATGTATCACAAATTTATTATAAATAGCAGTATATGTTGAAACTTTTGTCAGTAGCAGTTTAGATTTAATGATGTAAACAGCACATACTGTCCAGTTAGGAATAATTCACCCTTTTACAGCTATGATATGTGGCCCAATCAACAGCTCGTGCCTATTGGTTTTAGATGACTACTTAAACTTTATAGAGTCAAACCCAAAGACCAGACTGTTAGTTCAAAAAATATTTGATGAGTTGTCCCATTATATAGAGTTTAGTGTTATACTTGTTTTGCAGAACTTGTTGACTAAAGAGTTGAGAACCACAAGCTTAAATACTAAATAAATGATACTGTTTGACAACATATGTGCGAAATAACGTATTTTTGTTAAATGGGACTGACATTTTCGTACAAACAAAACAATAAAAATAGCTCAAACAAACAATAATGTCTGTCGTTTTAAACAAAATTACACGTTTTTGTCAAATTTAACATTAAACAAGTCTAAAGAGTATAAAATACTTATAACAAGTGCAACATCTGAATAATTAAATGCCTTGGCTGAAATAATATACAACGTAAATAAATTTTGCAAACATCCAGTGAAAGGATACAATACTCAAATAAAGACGCTCATTAAATGAATAACGTGTGACGATATACTACGCCTGCGCACAAATATACTCAGGTATCATAAACCTATTTGAGGTTTTTTAGCTACAGTGTTTTATAAGGTGTACAAAAATAAAATTAGTCGTACTACTTTATTTTGTGACAAAATTTGTGACAAGTGTTCTACGTTTAAATAAATTAAAAAAATATCAACAGTTAAAAAGGCAATTGAGCCAAAGCTGTATGCTGAGCTTATATAAATCCGTGCAAAACAGACTATAAATAAACTTGCCTATAAGCCCAATACAGCAGCTGCCCTTCCTTCTCCTAGCCAATTTGACAATACACAAATGCAAGACATACAAAATGGCAATAAAACAGGAAATCCTAAGGAAACCCTCAAACGACAAGATTGAATCTAGTACAAAAAAATATATTCAATACTCTTGAAACACAAACGGCGTAATATAAGTGCATAAAGATTCTTGCAGAACTAAATGCAAAAACTTATATAAACAGTTGCAAATTTTCAATTGTCACCAGTTGCATACAACAACTCACAGCGTTCAATACTTAGGATCAACAATGCCTTCAATACGCATATAAGTTTTAGTGCTACTTGTGCATCGGCACTTGCATTGGCATGCAACAATGTAGCTGCAGCTGATGTGTTAGCTGCGCCACCTGTGACTAAAGATACTCAATATAAACACGCCACAAAATCTTCTGAAAATATCAAAAGCCAAATGGGCGGGACTGAACCAGCTCAGCAGTTTAATACTACGCAACTTCCTCTAATTCAATCCAACTCATTTCTAAAATTTATAATTCAGGCATTACAGTATATGCTTGAAAGTCCAAATGCCCAGAATGAAATTATAATAGACGTGAATAAGAAGTTTCAACACACACAAGCTAAGCCATTGGTGAACAACACATTTGATTACATATGTAAGTGAATAAAAACTTGTTCACTCACTTGTAAGTTTGACTTATATACCTTGTATAGTAAAAACTTGTATAGCTAATAGTAGTTAAACTAGCACTATGTATAAACACATACTGAAATATGACATTTGTTTACTGTTTCTGCAGCCATCTACGTGTTTTTCATCCTAGTTCTGCTCCTGTTTGCATTCAAAATTGTAAACCTGTTCAGAAAGAGAAAAAGCTGGCCCCCTCATACAAAAGGCGAAGCCCAACAAGTGGGCATAATAGAGCGGCTCTAATAGGCAGTTCACGCACCTAACTCAAAACTCCAAGAATTCCCGAAGCCAGACTTTCACTGTTTAAAGCAGGACTCTACGGCTGAACCAGAAACCAAACTGTGGTGTTTTACATTGCCCTCGTGTTTACGTTAAGCCCAAAAGTGTTTCCAAACGTCCATGTTACCAACATGGACCCACTCATTACCCCATCCTACACAACTAGAGTTGTCGGTGCACAACTGCATTTTGAACAAGAAGATTATTTTTTGCCCAGTGTGCTCGGATCATCCACGAAACACTTTAAGTGTTCTTTTCCCTACTGTCCATTTAAGTGTTACTTTTACGTACTGTATAAGACCCATGTTGAGCACGTTTATCAATGCGAAGATTATAACCTGTTGTGTTTAAAAACACAACACCACTAATGCTCTCATATTGGTTGGAGACTTGGGCACATTGAGAACCGCAGCCAAGATCTGGTAGGGGGAGGCACTAGTCAATAAGGGGCAAGATATGGACCAACTACAAGCACAGCTAGCTAACCAGCAAAAAAAAGACTACGCTGTTCATCTTAAATAGACTTGGACGTGTTTCAAGAATATTCAAGATATCTTAAAGGAATGATTGTTACCTACATTCAAACGCCAATGGAAACATTTGCGAACATTGAAACAATAATGGCAGAATTGCACTATTTTTTAAGATGTTACCAACACAGAACCTAAGTGCACATAGTGGTATTAAAGCTCAGCCTATTATTGTTGCTACAATGGAATTGGAAGTTGAAGCGGAAACTAAAAAAACTATAAAAGTGCGTAACTCAAACTTCACAGGTTAGAATTACGATATCTTTAATTCAAGTGAAATTTACAAGTTTGTTTTAAATAGCACAAATAAGTGCGTAGCAAGACTGACCGATTTTACCAAGTACGGAACTGGATAGGTACTTAAGGAAATTTAATCAGTTCAGGTGAAGATTAGTGTACTAAATCTATTTGCAACTGCAGCAGCAAAAGCATACATCAAGTTACACTAAAACCAAAAACAGAAGGATATTTAAATTTTAAAAATTATTGCAACGAGTGTGTTTAGTTCTGCGTCGCTGCTCATCAGTTTGGACAAGAAATAACAGACAATAAAATTTACAGACTGAAGTTACAAAACAAAGGAGACTTGGAGTTGCCAGAGCAGTACCGACTATACTTTAACCGATTTGACTTTACTGATGTTACATGTCCTTTGCAAATGGACAACTTGATTGGATTAAAAACATTTAAAATCAACAATAACCTCGCAATAAACATTTAGAGCCACCGTAAGGATTAAATTATCAAAATACGAAGATGCCAGAATAATGACATTAGTAAAAAGTGTAATTTATTTCTCATCCAAAAGAACTTTCCAAATGAAGAAAACAGAGCTTGTTATCTTCTGTTTATAACTGACATGAACAAGTTTCTGCGTAATGTGCATAATACTAAGCAATTTTATTGCCAGCTATGTTTCAGATCATTTAATTCCGAACAAAATTTGGATCAGCATATCAAAAACTGCCAAACTCGTATAACAAAGCACATTGTTTTTCCATGACCACACGAACGAATCAAGTTTTCTTAACTGTGGCAAACCCTGCCTTATCCGTATATTATTGTTTGCAAGTTCTTAACTTTTCCTAATCGTTATAAAGATTCAGGATCTGAAAAACACAATATTCAGATTAAAAACGAGATTCTTCCAGCAGCATATTTTTTGATTGTTATTAGTCCAATAAAAGACCACAACAAAGTTGTTGCAGTGAGTATTTTGATGGTCTAAATTTAATAAATTATTTCTTTTAACAAATATTTGCACGGGCAAAGAAATTATTGTCTAAAATAAGAAACACCAACAACTTTGTGCATTGCCTTACTTTGCCATCAGAGAAAGTAAAGATTAAATTTAATGAAGCAACACATTGTCACATGTGAAAACGTGAATTTGACAACAACCAGAATATATACTAAAATTTTCACCATAACCACCACCAGGGTAACTTTGAGTTTGAAGCATGCAGCCGATGTAATCTTTAAATAAAATACAAGTTTAAAAAACTCATAATTTTACACAGTAGGGGAACAATTGACTATTACCTATTAATAAACGCGATAAAAACAAATAACTCTAAAGCTAAAGATGTCAAAGTTATTGCACAATCCGCCAGTGATATAAAATGTATAACATTAACTTTAGGGATACTTAGCAACCAGGTCTTTATTACAAATACCCGCCAGAAGAGAAAACTGGGGAACATCATACTGGAAAATAATTTAACTCAAAATTTAAAGTTCGTTTCATCGATTCCAGTTTATTGATGGATTCGAGTTTACCAGATTTAATCAAATCTTTAAAATCACAAAACAAACAAGATCTAAAACTTGTGTCGCAATGTGTGTCGCATTGTGCTCCTTCAAGTTAAATGAAATCAACAAAACCAAAATCCAAGAAATATAAAAAGAATGTATTAAACTGTTACAGACGCCACTGCGCTTCCCGTTTAAGGCACTGAACAACCGTTCTTCATTTGTTAAACAAACTTCTTCTAAAAAAAAATTTTAGCAATCGATACTAGAAGACGAGCCAATTTCTAATATCAATTGGGAACTCGTACAAAACGTGTGTACTTAATTCAAACTCACAAACATTACTGCGCGATTTTACTCGGGTTTCGTATATAATGGAGACACTTTTACTTGCTGAAGTATGGCAAATCATTAAAAAGCTTAGACTTGTAAACTACTAATTAGACCCAACCTAACCAATGACGCTGCACAGCTTCTCTAAGGAGTGTTTTTTGAAGTTAACGGATGCTGAAATTGATTACATAAAGGATCAAAGAATATTAGATATTGCGACAAAAGGCATACACGGCGGTCAGTGTATGTTTACTCAGAAGCATTCAGAAGCATGTAGTAGCCAACCATAATCGGTGTCCAGGAAAATTTGACATGTCAAAACCTCGCAAGCAATTGCTGTCACTAGACATCAATAGTTTGTATGCTGATAGCTTAAAACATCTAATGCCAGTGTCAAATTATGAGTACATGAAAGCCAGTGACCTAAAACATATCAAATGGGCTAGTTCTAACTTTAGCAACGTAGAAAATAGTTAAAGCTATATACTAGTAGTCGATTTAGAATACCGTGCACATTTACACAAGCGAAACGAAAACCTGCCTCTTGCAATAAAAAAGCGAACATTGAATCTTCAAGACGTTGCTACTATCATGTGCCTAAATAAAACTACAGCTACCAGGTTGCAGCGGCAAGTATCTTGGCTCCGATTAATGTTAACTTTTTATAACAAGTACAAGTATACAGTGCATTTCAAGGCTTGGCAGTATTATTTGTCTAAGGGATTAGTTTTATAATTTTATGGCGAAAGATTTAAACAACAACGCTGTTTTACACCATACATTGATGTTAACTTGGCAAAACGCGAAGCAGCTAAAACTGAATTTGAGAACAAAGCACTTCTAAAAAATAGCAATGTAATTTACGAAAAAACATTAAAAAATATTTTGACATTTGTAAATGGTCATATTTGTACCAGTGGAGCAAAAGCTGAAAAATCAGTAGCATCACCTCGATGCAAAAACTTTGAGGGATTGTTAGAAGATCTCAGCATATTTACAGAAGAATTGAAAACATATCGCGTTACTAACTCGCTTTTAACTGGAGTTGCTATTTTAGATACTGCAAAAGTGTTTTGTTATAAAAAATTAGATCGTCTTTGTGAAATATTCTATCACAAAGCACATCTGGATTGCTCTTATACTAACGGATATGAAATGCATATAATTGATGAGCAAAATACATTTTGGGACGATATTTCTAAAGCAAAGATAGTTTTATTTTAGCTACATTCCTCGCAACCACAAGTTTTTTAAGACAGATGAACACCAGTACCCAAGTTTGCACAGTCCATATAAGAAAAAGAGTGCAAAGTTAAGAATACAAAGTTTAGACTTAAAAAAACTATTTATTTTAAAACTGAAAATGTATAGTTCATTGTACCTTACCAACACTGAACAACAAAAATGGGGGGGGGCAAGGTAGTCCCGTGTGCCAATGGACGGCAAAGAGATAGGGGGGGTCAAAAATCGATTACACTTGCTTGCATGTTGTAGTGAGATCTCCCTAATACCTTGCTCTCACGGGGAGGCATCGTACTGTGTGGTCCCGTAGCTGAGGTTGGGAGTGGAGAGAGGGAGGCGAGGGAGGGCGTGTGGTCAGTAGAGGGTTGATGGAGGAATGGGGGCAGCCATGAGTAACGATCAGCGGACGTAATCTGCTGACTCTCCTCAGGCCGTGTGCTTCTAGAGGTGGAATGCCCTCTGTTTCTATTCCCTCTCTATCAAATGCGGACCACGTGCGTTCTCTCGTCTCTAAACCTGACGCTCCCCAGCATGCACGATAAGGCCCTCGTCATAAGGATAGGCTCTTCATATAGGAATAGTAAACGAGGTATACAGCTCTAAAGGATTCGTCTATTGGTACTGGCGGAGCTGCTAGATGATGCAAAGCCTCGCCTACCTTAAACAGTTAAACTATATCTGGTCCTATATCCACCAGTATAATATAGGACCGCATAGAGTACAAACGATGTCTAGTATTAAATTCATCGCAAGGTCAGCAAAAAGACCAAATAGTACAGTTCAGGATTGATTTCTGGCTCAGCGAGCGGTATTTTCAATGTGCCGTCTCACTTGCCTGCCGAATCATAAAACAAATACACTGTGTATGAGTATATACCCGAAACGCAATAGTGTCACACTACTACCACTACTACACTGAACAACAAAAGTGAACGGGAATTCCAGCAGTTGCAATGAGGCAGTGTAAACATAACAAGTATAAAATAATGTTGGAAACTAACAAAGCTAATAAAATAAACGTGAATTATGTAAGACCAAGAGACGACGACTTGCACACTGTCAACTTTACTAGATTAGCATATAATTCTATGGACTTGTCTCGAGTATTTCCGGATCCAAATAATTGTAATTATAATTAACCATTCGGACGCGTTAATTAACTTAGGAAATAACTTGTTTCGCAACATCACACACGTGTGAAAAAACTTGGTTATATGTAAATATTGTACAAACAAACTTTGTAAATAATAGCTCTAGTTAAAAAACAAAATAAAAGTATGTGTAAGCTCGTGTAAGCAACTGTAGTTTTTAGTTCAATTATAAGTAGCCCTATGTATTTAATTTTAGCCAAATATTATACAATAAATGTAACTTAAATTTTTTTAATTAATTTTAAAACGTCTGTATTGTAGGATGTACATATGTGTAAATACTGTATTTGCGTTGTGTTAATATTAAACTTGAGTTTAATTTAGAATACTGAAAACCATCATGTAAATATTATTGTAAATTGTGTCGGTTTAGCAAGAAAATTCAGGAAAAAAATAAAATGTAAATATGTAATTACTTTAATTAAATCTCTTTATTTGCATTTTTCTTGTTTCATTTTACTTATATTCCTACAATTAGCATACAACACAAGGGAAATCCAAATTCATGGGGAGCTACCTATGAACGTACCTACTCACACGGATTAACTTTATATTACATTGCATTAATGACACAATGCCAGTCTATGTTACCCAATGCATCCCATTATATCTGTCCTCTCGTTCCTATCATATCTTCCTACATCATTTTTTCCATATCCGCCCATATACCTTCCCGCTCCTTCTCGGATACCTTTCCAGCTACTTCGTCTATCTCATTCCCCACATCCAAACCCCACCACCACCAAAATCACCCTATGCTAAAACACACTGAGCACAACGTATACTTTCCTTGTAATGCCGTTTTTTCTGAATCATGTAAAAACTGTCGCAATATCGCTGAACGAAATTAGATTCCGATAAATGTACCCTAAATAGAACCTAATTTATTAGTAAACAAAAATCGTTTCTCCGCTAATAAAAAGCTCAATCTCATCGCTGATACCAATTTTGATAAGCAACGAGGTTGCATGTACTTTTTCTCTATTTAAACTTTTGTTTATATACTAATGTTCTTACCATTTAGCAATTTATTTTACTTCCAGCCTATGGAACTCGTTATATAAGGATTTAAAAATTGTTTTCAAACTATTAAGATATTACGTTGATCTTTAACATAATAAACCCCTTGCAAGACTACTGCCCCTTACAAAACAACAGTAAACTAATAAAAAACGCAATGCAAAATCATACATTTTCGTCAACGGCTTTATTTCTAATATGAGGTTTATAGGCGCCAATTTTAGTTAACTATACAATTATTACTTCAGGATTATTAATTTGTAGTTACCATGCTTTTAAAACTGTAAAATTGATTCACAGGTCAAATTTTAAAATCTGCGGCTCGCGTATAGTATTACACTAGAAAAGAACTAAAAGATGCCTTTAATTCTTTTCCACCTTTTTCAGTGAAATAATTTACGCGGACCGCTAGGGATGCCAGATTTCTAAAATCTCAAATCAGGACTTTTTTCCTTGAGGCACTTCGACCCCCATACTCCCCGTAATATTACGTCACGCATAATCATTATACTGTATTTCGGTATAGAAACTACAGTAAAAAATATAGTGCTACTTACCTACATTCAAAAATTCTTTTTTAATCAGTCATTACTTTTCTTGAATGTTTCGTATTCAATTTTTTTGATAATTTAGCAGATTCAAGTAACTTCTTATTATTTAGAAACAGATTAAATGCCTCTAAACATGTCATGTTCTGAAAATTTGTAATTATTTGTAGTTCAGATTTGACGTTTTCAATAAGCAGACTGTTTCGTTGGTCAGTCCACACTTGCTGCATCAAGGAAAAAATTCTTTCTGAGTGGGCATAAGTACACGGAATACTCGGCACAAAAGAAGTTAGTTTTTCTAGATTCATACATTTGGGCTGCACTTTGCTAACAAATTAAACATATTTTTCAGGCACATTTAGTACTTTGTCAGGACTCTCTTTTATGAATTCTTGTAATTTTCGGTGCTCATCAAATAGCTCGTCCGCATTTAAGTTTAAATTTACTGCTTTAGTAGCTTTTAGAAGAGTTTCAAACTTAAATTGGCTCTGAAGATTTAAATAAGTTATATGCTTGTGATAATTGGAGTCACTGAAGTCGTACCGTGTTTTAACATATGCGAGAAACTTAGTTTAAAATTCGGTAAAGTTAGTGGCTATTTTTTTTGCATTTTCACTTGAAATCCAGGAGTTCATAGCAAAAACGTCGTCACAGTTAGGCTATTGCGTTCAAGTCTTTCAATAGATTTATAGATTAATCTTAACGTGTTAGACAGAAAAAAAACAAAACTTGGCCAAGTTTTAGTCGTCGTCATCCGTTTATTATTTTCCCGTTTTGAAAAACTTTTCAATTTTTTTATCATTATCATCAGCATCTTAGGATAAAAATTAGCTTCTTAGAGCATCTCAGTGTGAAATTATACGATCCTATGCTGACAGCTATGGCAGAAACCTTGTATTAACATGTCGTAACAAGGGAGACCAATTATCATTTACAAAATCACAGAAACTTGAAACTCGGACAGCAGATCTACTAAAATGAGCGTAGGTCTTGAGATCAAATGTTTCCACATCGCGATTGAACGTTTTGGCCGCTGCGCCTGAGGCATTATGGAGCACATGAGCCAGGCAGTTTGCTTTACCAATGTATTTGTTTTCTTTGAGTAGTCTTGTGTTCACGCCGGAGTGTACTCCAAAATTACCAAACGCATTATCAGCAGAGTATGCGGACAGTAAATTAATGCTATGATCAAAAGTTGCTAAAATTTCAAGAACCTAAGAAGTTATTTTTTCCGCACATTCATCAGAATCTTGTTGGATCAGTGCATAATATATGCAGTGATCCTGATCTTTGATACATTAGCAAATATGCATCTGCTGGCAGTAATGTTCTGTACACGCAGAGTAAAGAAATGAACATTGAATTGTTCATTCCTTTGCTCTGCGTATAATTAAATTATGTAATATTGATCTACTTACATTATAATAATAATATGTAGGAATGGCATTTGGTGATTTGGATTATTGCGTAGCAATAATCTCACATCGGGATGTAAAAATGATGTAGATCGAGAGCATGATTTGGGATGGGATCAGGATAACTTGAAAACAGAACACATATAGTAATATAAATTGGGAAATAAATCAGATCAGAAAAGTAAAGAAAAGGTGTGAGCGGATTTGTATTGATTAATTATTCGACTGGTAGACTAGAAGCCGAATTTGAATATAAAACCAAGCCCAGAAACTAACAAGCAAGTAACAACAGGAGAAGACCTACGGGGATGCGATAGCGGCACAAGAAAGTTAATCTGAGTTGCAAACCAGCATTTAAAGGTAAAAAAGATAATATTTTCAAAACACTTACAAAGGAATGGTTTCACATGTAGCTCGTCGATTTCAAAAAGTTATATCTACAAAAATCAGGCTTCTTTTGAATAGTAGCTGATACCTGAATACCTGAATACCAGCAACAATCGTTCTCGAAAGTGGCGCCGAGGTCAGCCTAATATCACCTGAGCGAGCCAAATCATTTTAAATTAGGCCCAACACTAAGCTTCGTCTTAAGGATTATAACGAAAAAAAAACCCAGGCATCGTCACAGCAACAATTACTCTAACTGGCAAAAACGTTACGTCGGACTTTATCATTGCATAGATCATGGCAGCAAATATTTTAATCGGAATGGATTTTCATAAGGAATTCAAAATTACAGTAAACCACGGAGAGGACGTTTTAGAAAGTAGACATTTTGGACGACTTAAATTTAACAAGACTGACTATGACAATCAAGTGAAGGTATGAGCGATCAAAGGAGGGCAATCAGAGTTAAGCAACAAAAATGATGCATCAGCAATCGGACAAATGAAACTTCAAATTTTAAGCAGACAAAAGTGCGGCCACACTTATGCAGCAAATATTGTAATAAAAGTCTTATGCAACAAGGCTAGCAATATTTTTGAATTCCAACAGAGGCGTCATGAACCTTTAGGAAACAGCCCGACCAGCAACAACTCTACGACTCCACGCTTGCAGACACACGGAAAAGGATTAGCTAACCCTTTCCCACAACCAAAAGGTAACTACAATTACGACTCACAACTAAGAACAACAGACAATCAAGACAATTGAAACAGTTTGACGAAAGCACTCAGAAAGGCCATCAATGAAGTATCACAGGCAGATCCAACTAAAATCTCAAAAGTGTCAAAGACGGAGTCTAACAATAACAGCACGACAGCATCACTGCCAGAGACAGCAAGCGCTAAAGAATCTGCATTACCTACCGGCAAAGGATCAGCATTATTTTTGAACACACAAGAACCCAAACTGTACTCAATTAACCAAGAATTACCACTGTTGGGGAGGACCCGAGCACAATCATGGTTTCTTGCCGTTACAAAACCTTCACTGTCATTAAGCACATTAATTCTACCTACCAAGAGCGACCAAAATCCTGCATGGGCGACGAAAAAATCAGACTTAGAAAAACTAATAGTGGACCACTCATCGAGTAGCCCAACATCATCGTCAACAGTCAGTAAAGTAATTAGAGAGCCAAACAGGAACGAAGCAGAGATACTTTTACCACTTACAACAAGCGCACTAGTCACGAGCAATAAAACGTTGTCATCTCAATGGCAACCAATAAACAAACCTAGGGTTACGGGGAAACAGCTGGCATTTCCAATCATCAAAGAGCTACAGAACCGCAAGAGACAGCAGTACGAGCAGAGCCTTTTTAATCACCACAACCCACAGCGACGGGTAAAGACCAACTTAACCCAGTTACAGTAAATGGAACTACCAGCCAAGTTCAAATCAAGGGAACATTAGAAACGGTTTTGACCGGTAATGGGAGTCAACAAAGCATGCTCAGACAACAGATAAGAGATGAGTTCGAAAGGCAACTGCAACAGGAAGCTATCAGCTCAGTTAACAAATTAGAAATCGTTATACAGGGATTAAAGCACGACATTGTAGATGAATACATCGACGATTTGTTGGTCGGAACAGAAACGAGAGATTAGAACGTAAAAAATTTAAGGAAAGTTCATGAACGCCTCCGGGAGCATAATCTACGACTTAAGCCTATCAAGTGTTTAGGAAAAAATATAAAGAAAAAAATAAAAAAAAAAAAAAAAGGAACTCGAAATATTGGGGTTCGTCATCAGTAAGGATAGTATCAAGCCAAACAAGAGATTAGTCAAAGAAATTTCAGATTTTCCAACACCACAAAAAGTAAAAGATATCCAAAAATTTGTAGAAGCAGCAGCATACGTCAGAAAATTTATTAAAGGGTTTGCGGAAGTAGCAAAACCGCTGACATTGCTTTTGAGCAAGAATACTAAATTTAAATGGGAACATTTACAGGAGATGAAATTTCAACAGCTCAAGGGAGCCCTAACTACATACCTGATTTTAGCTGAATGGCGACCAAACCAGAAAACAATCCCTAGAACTGACGGAAGTTTGGATGGAATAGGTGGAACATTATTTCAAATTGATGAGAATGGAACGGAAAGAGCCATCGCGTATGTTTCTAAAACGCTTACAAAAACAGAACGCAACTGGAGTACGACATAGATAGAATTATTAGGGATCACTTGAAGCATTAAGAAACTGGATATGTTTCTAAGAGGTTCCGAATTTGATATTAAAACCGATCACAGCGCGTTGACATTTATACTTCAGGCTAAGAAGACGGAAATATCCCCGAAACTAACAAGAATGGCGCTTTTATTATCTGAATACTTAATTTTCAAGATAAGACATGTAGCTGGGGAAACCCACCACCTCCCAGATGCCTTAAGCAGATATGCAATCCCAGATCGAAACCTGCAAGAGAAACTACTAGGATTACCAGTTTGGATTAGGACAACAGAAGAATTCTGTCATGAGCAACGAAAGGATAAAAAGCTGGCAGAGTAAATGACTGCATTAGAAAATGAAACAGCAACACCCAAGGTTAAGTCAAAATTCAAGGTATTAAAAGAGACTTTGTATTATAATAACAGCAGAGGCAGTGGGCTCATTGAAATTATTGTAGCACCACAGCATTGGAAGAATAGAATCTTAACTGAGTTTTATGATAGCCTCATAGCAGGTCATCTTGGCATGAACAAGACGTATAAGAAAATCAGAACAAGATTTTACTGGGACAACATGAAGAAGGAAATTGATCAGTACGTTCACTCTTGCCATAATTGTCAAATAAATAAGATAGAGAGGAAAAAACCGGATGCTAGCATGCAGTTTATACCTGTTTCTATTGAGCCTTTTGAACATAATCAAGTAGATGTGATGGGACCATTTCTTCAAAGTAATCAAGGAGTCAAGTACGTTATCACTGCAATGTGTTATCTTACAAAGTTCCTCGTAACAAAATTAAATAAAAAGGCAACGGCACTGGAGTGCGCAAAATTCCTAGCAAAAGATGTCTTCACAAAATACGGAACTCCAGCAACAATTAAAATCGATTTGAAGACAACTTTTACTTCTCAAGTGTTCAAGGAAATAACTAGACTTTCGGGGTCAAGTAACAATTATAGTACCCCTTATCATCAGAAGAGTCAAGAGTCGGTCGAGAGAACGCACAAAACGCTGAATACTTGTATCAGAATGTATACGTCCGCTGATGAAAAAGATTGCAGTCTATTCTTTAGCTATATTGTGTTAGCTATAAATACTTCCGTTCATAAAGTAACTCAACAGTCGCCCTTTTATCTGTTATTAGGCTATCAACCTCGCTACCCGGTTGAACTAGGAGTTCCTAAAATTCACAGACAGGAGGCCATAGACCATTGGGAAGAGGTCCAGCAGGCAAGGGCACTAGCAAAAAAGGCAATAAGGACGGAGCAGAAGAAAACAGCTGAGCGGTATAACCAAACTAGGAGCAACCGAGAGTACGATATTGAAGAACTAATACTCATTGAAAAAATAACTCACAAAAGAGGCCAGTCACAAAAATTTCATCAGACTTACATAGTTTCTCTCATCGTCATGGAAAAAAATAATGGAAAATGTGTTTAAACTGCAAGGACAAACCGACAAAAACAGAATTTATGACGTTACAATCCATGTGGAGAGGATAAAGCCTTACAACCTAAGAGAGAAAGTGACAAGGACACCGCAGGTGGAAACTGAGGCAACAGCAGGCAGCAAAACAGAAAAAATATAATTAGCATTCGGACATTTGGCGGAACTGGCAAAAGGAATCCTATAAAAACTAGACTGGCAATTGGAGCAGCCCATCCACAAGGCTGACCATACATCAGCAGGGAACAACAATGTTAAAAAGCCTAATGACGACAGTGGAGCACCAACTCCATAGCCCAAGAAGAGAGGATGGAAGCCAAAAACAGTTAACAACACAGAGATTCCTACAATTAAAGAGAAAATCCAAGTAGACAAGCAAACAATCATTGCCAAAGACCAACAGCGATATAACCTGAGGCAACGAAAAACCGCCAGAATAAATCTCATCAGGGGGGTAAAAAAAATATTTGAATTTCTTTTCATACTACTCCTAATCTTAGTTTTAGTTGCGTTTGGGCAGGAGCAGCTGAAGGTCAAAGTACGAAGGGGAGTACATATCGTAGAGTTGCAGAATACCGTCATTTATAAAAACTCTGTACCGAGATTCTTCGAGACACAGATACCGGCATTGGTTTCAGAAATGTTTTTTTACTAAACCTGTGACAATTCACCTATCTGTCATGCTTTAGCACAACAAAACATCATCTTGAATCAGATAAGAAGTTCAGCCATAATTACAATCTAATTTCTTAGAAACCAACTAAAACCAAGACCAAAAAGGACGATCGGCAACCTCTTCGAATTTGTAAGTTATATCTATTATTGGGCATTTGGTTTTGCCACAGATAGTACAGTACAAGAAATATTCGTAGCGGAGAGTAAGGACAAAGTTTGGGAAATTACGGAACTCAAGAAACTATTAGTAAAAGAACACACGGATCTGGTGGCTACCTCTACAACGTTGAATAAGTTTTCAGGTCAGGTGCAGGTATCATTGAAAGAGCTAACTCGGCATTTTCAGCAGGAGCAGAGCCTTAGTCATGATATTTCATTTCTAAATTATCAAGAATTGGCAAAGCTAGTTATCAGGAACTCGCAAGCTGTATATCATATAGCAATAGCGTCGGACTAGAGGGCCACCACAATCAAATGTAGGTCAAATTTAATCCCAGCCAGCGTCATACCACCTGAGCTGTTAGAACGTATGTGTCGTTTAAATGATTGTATGTATTGTTAGAGTCCAGTAGGTATTCAAGACACATTGGTAAATAGTAGTAAAAATGTACTCAATTTGTAATTTATTTTCCAAAAAACAACACACGTCCACACAATTCAACAGTAAAATAAGATATGCAGGAAGAAATAATCAAATGATGATTTGAATCCTGATTCAAATCATCCAGAATGCATTACTACTGTAATACATTATAACCAATTGAATGATATAATAATATTTCTCCTCCCAATATTTGTAATAATAATATTTCAATTCTCATATTTGTAATAATAATAATCTCCAATCCAATATTTGTAATAATAATAATCGCAAACATAATATTCAGCAGGATTAATCCGTATCCATGACATGACCCCGTCCCGGCTAGACGTCGACTCGACGGCTTAAGAGAAAAATTGATTGGTCCATTCAAGTAAAACAGCATATAGTGAAGAAATTCCTGTACTTGACCCCCTCCTGAATAAAGAGCGACCCGATCTTTAATTAAACACGGTCAGACAGATGGCGGCTAAAGCAGTCTGTGAATTGTGACAAGAAAAACCGTCTTGCAAAAACAACTTGACACAGCCCAGGACTGGCGAGCAGTCGCTTAATAACAGACGCGCCAACTTGAAAGCAGGAAGCAGCATGACAAAGGTTCCTTGTACTCATTGTCAAAATCAAGGATCTGCAATGGTTTTCCACAATTTCTGTATAAGCACCACAACTGCATGGCCCAGCAAAAGAAAAACGGCTGTAAAAATCAGCGGCGGATGTGTAGCCATGGGTAGACAGAAATAAAACCAGTCCCATTAGTAAACGAATCCGCGTGAAGCAAGAAAGCTAAAACGGAAAAATCTCAACAAAAATAAACACAAATTAGGACAATTGCCAAATATTATTTTGAACTGAAACGGCAAAAATAAATAAATAATGGGAGTCTTTATATGTTGTTACATACCGCTTGAGTAACTTAAAGTCAACTAACTACAGTTCTAAGAACAGTGTAAATTTATAAGAGGGATGACAAGGAAACGTAGCAAAGATGTAGATTCACAAGTTAACTAACTACAACGGGAACATTTAGGGTGTTTAACTCTCAGGAATGGGATGACAAGGACACGTAGCAAAGATGTAGAGTCACAAGCCGACTAACTACAACGGAAATATTTAGGGTTTTCCAATTTCAGGAATGGGATAACAAGGACACGTAGCAAAGATGTAGAGTCACAAGCCAACTAACTACTGATGTAAGTGTTTACTTTTGAATCTTCATAGTATCCAGAATTCAATTGTATGTGTGATTACATGGTACCTAAGGTCTTATCACAAGATACAGCTTAGGACCAGCTAACTAGGATTTAACTGTCTACTCTTGATTCTTCATTCTTCATTTTTCATGAGGGTAAAGTTCAAGTGTACAAGTGCGTGTTTGCTCGCCATCCAAATACATACTAAACAATACAACTTATAGCTAACGAACTACTGATGTAAGTGTTTACTTTTGAGTCTTCATAGTAACCAGAGGTTGAATGCATACGCGTGTGTACAAGGAGTTGAAGGTCATATCAAAATATACAGTGTAGAACAAGCTAACTACAAATGCAACTGTTTACTCTTAATTCTTCATGAGCCCAAAGTTCAAATGTAGATGTGCGTGTTTACTTAATACCCAATTACATATCCAAAGACATAAATTAGGGCCAACTAACTACTTATGTAATTGTTTACTCTTGAATCTTCACGAATAATAAGGTCCAACTGTTCACTTTTTAAATTAAAATACACAACAGCACAAAAACTAGTAGTGTGTAGAATAAAGATGAAGAAAACTAGTCAATCAAACGCCGCGGAAAAATGGATTACGGAGACGTTAAGGGCAATCGCGGCTGTGTAGGTAACAGTCGTTGCGGACATGATTATTCTTGCCACAGTAACTACACTATAACAATAATTGGTTGCGTTTAGCCGGAACTGAACGGATGTGGTTAAAGGTTAGAGTATGAGCAATGATAATTGGTGATGCAGAAGACTGGTGTCGGTTGACGGGAATTGCATGGGTCAGGGCCTGATGTTCCCGCCTCATCAGACCTAGTAGTTTTCCGACTCCCGAGGATTAACAGCCGAAGACAAAGTTTTCAAAGCTGGTTGAAACGTGGTTGCCTGGTAATAGGAGCCACCGTCCCAAGCACGATAATGACTGTGACCTTGCGGATCAGATACAAACGGATGGTTAGACTGACTTAGCACAAAGTCTTTTCGATGTAAGTCACAATCTTTAATACTATGATCAGCACCTCCACAATAACCGCACCACTGCTGTTGTGAGCTATGTGACGACACGATACTGCTGACCACATGTTGCGTTACTCTTGGCGGCGCTGAGTCAAATACAGGAACTGATGCACCGCGACTTTGCTTGAGTTGAGCCTCGACAACGTCTTTAAACTTACGCATTTCAGCAGCAAAACATTGTAGTTTAGTCAAAAACTGAGCTACTGTACCTTGAGCACCTAGTTGACGTTTAACTGTCCACCGTAGATCAAAAGGCAGGCCATCAAACAAATACTCCAGTTGTCGTTGTTCTGTCATACGGCCATCCATTTGGGCAAAAAGAGAACGCTTGCGGAATACATACGACTTCATGTCATCAACGTCCACTCGAAATTTCAGCTTTAGGTTCTCTGCTGTCGCCAGCTTCACTGCATCCAGTTCAGAAAAGTCCGCCTTGAAAGCAGCGCAAAAATTCGTAAACTTGCCATTGCAATTATGTGCCGTCAGGCCAGTAACAAAAGCCTTTTTGGAGAAAGCCCACGAATCAGCAGCAGTAGACAACAGAAATTTTTCCATGTTCAATAACTTCCAATCAGAAGCTTTGCCAAAATGAGCGCAACGGTCGTCAAACAAAGTAAGCCAAGTTATGTAAGATGATGCACCATCGTACAAGGGAATATTAGCAATGATGTCCGAAGGTAAAAATGCTGCCATGGTGAAACGCGGATATTTAATGTCCAAAGAGGTCGTAAACGCACGGTGGTGTAGTGCAACAGAGAAACATCCACTAGCATTACAAGTCACGATCTCCAAAAGAGGACTCAGGGGAAGTTTGTAGAGAAGCGACAAAACCGTAGCACAGCGCCTTGGGAAATGTCCTCACGGGAATGGCTAGGAATAGGCTAAATGAAGTATGCAACAAAGGCGTGCTTTTGACAGAAACCAAAGCCATAGCAACGCGTCAGCAATAGCAGCAAACAAAGCAAACAAAGGAGCAGAAACACACTTGGCAATGTGAAGGTACAACAACTGACAGAACTTTCACCTATCTAGGAAATATACAAGGCGGCGATACTGTTGTTAAGGTAATGAACCAGAATTGTGGTCACTGACGCTGAAAACGGGCAACAATGACTCTGCGCATGCGCAAAGCAAAAGTTACCATACGCGACAACAAGACCCGGCTACAAGCGTATTTTTCGCAATTCGTTCGTGCGTGAACATTGACAACAAAAAGCGACAAAATAATCCGGCTGCGAACGTAAACGAAGCAATCCGCGCAGGCGTGGTCATGTAATAAACAAAACGACAAAAACACCAGGCCACAAGGGCAAAACAGCAATCCGCGCGCGCGTAGCTCAATATAAGGTAAATTGACAAAAATATCCAGCCAGCAACATAAAAGCAGCAATCCGCGCATGCGTGGTACCATAAAACAATGTGCGACAAAAATATCTGGTCATTAACGAAAACAGAGCAATCCGCGCATGCGTGGCAGCAACGGAACAAGAAACGACTATAAAATCCGGCCACGAACGCAAAAGTAGCAATCCGCGCAAGCGTACTAGTAGAAGAAGCAAAACGACAATAACTGACGGCCAGCAACGCAGAAATAGCAAACGGCGCATGCGCGAAGAAATGTGCAAAAATCAGGCTATGTACTCAAATTTAAAAAAAAAATTGCGAGAGTAACGGGCCGAAAATGCCAATTTTAGATTTTGGTCAATGCGCACGCGCGGCACTAGAAAATAAAAAAAATATATCGTAGCTAGTGGTGCAGCCGGTATGAGTCAAACTCTCTACTTATCCAAACTGTAACAAAGACTATGGGCAGAGTCTAAGTAGGTCTTAGAAAGTCGAACAGATGACGTTAAAAACTACAAGATGGACAATGACCTAGAACACCAAAAAAAAACTGCTTAAATTTTATTTGAGTTTTAATTTTTGTTTAATTTATTTTTAAATTTTTATTTTGTTAAATTTAATTATTTGTAGTTTAGGTTGGGTGGCGCAGACAGCAGAGCGAAGGACGGAAATGAAACCAGCACCTTGTTAGAGTCCAGTAGGTATTCAAGACACATTGGTAAATAGTAGTAAAAATGTACTCAATTCGTAATTTATTTTCCAAAAAACAACACACGTCCACACAATTCAACAGTAAAATAAGATATGCAGGAAGAAATAATCGAATGATGATTTGAATCCTGATTCAAATCATCCCGTATGCATTACTACTGTAATACATTATAACCAATTGAATGATATAATAATATTTCTCCTCCCAATATTTGTAATAATAATATTTCAATTCTCATATTTGTAATAATAATAATCTCCAATCCAATATTTGTAATAATAATAATCGCAAACATAATATTCAGCAGGATTAATCCGTATCCATGACAGTATATACCCCACCCGCCCTTTACACACGTTATTTATGCATGCTCTGCTTTTTAGCTATGGTATTGACTCTAGTTTAAATGCATGAGTCACCTCATTCTCTCCCTCACACAAATGTATTAAATACGTTTTAATTTTTTCTCCTCATCTTCATTAAAAAAACTATTATGGTATATAGCATACAATTGCCTTGCATTTCATAATATATAGCATATTAAATAGCATAATATATATCATATTATACAGCATAATATATAGCATATTATACAGCATAATATATAACATACATCTCAGGACAGACGGGACATCTCAAGACCCTGGAAACATCTTACCCTTCCATCATAGCTTACAATCGCATGGTCCAGAGAACATCTTACTTAGCATATCAAGACCCCCATAACATGACCCCCCAACAACAACCCGGCTCAGTGGTCTGACAAGCTACGGCATGGCTTACTACTGGGTCGGGGAGCTGGTGGCACTCTGAATGGAGAGTTGGATGGGTGACCGGGCTTGGTAGATCAGTGGGGAGCTGAGTGGGGTGCTGTGAGGGCTTAAGGAGTTTGGGTGCTGTCTGCATATATCCGTGGTAGTTTTCTACTTGAGACGGAGATGCAGATGGCTTAATGATAGGTATCTATCTGCCCTTCTCTGTGTGATTTCACATAAGTCCAAGAACAGTACAGGCTCTTCTTCCTGCTGACTACTAGAAGCATCACCACCGTCTCTCTGTTGAAATGAGCGGCCACTAGTGGGGTCGGCGGTGGAGCGTATCCAAGGTGCGGCGGCCGTGAGACAGCTGTCGCTACTTGGTCTACTCCGTCGTTTCTCCTCCCTAACGGGGAAAAATTGTTATTTCAGCTGACTGGAGTAGTCCAGCTTAATATACTTTCGCAATCAGTACAGCGGTAAGAAAGCTTATATCCTGATATCCTTGAATTTAACAGAGGCAGATTCAAACTGAACCATCTCATCTCATGAGTGGCTCAATGGATCATACCTCTCATAGAAATTGCAGTGTATTATACTTAATGGGTCGAAAATACAATACTGCCACATATATATATATCAAGACCCCCAGAACATCCTATCCCTATCTTCTCAAGACATTTCCCCATTTCTCAAGAGCCAAGCAACGTCTTATCCTAGTATCCCAAGGCCTACGAAACGTCTCACCCGAACATCTCAAGACATTTTCCAGCATCCCAAGACGCTCCCTAAAATCTTGCTCAAGCATTTGAACATCTCCAGACGTCCTCCCTCCCTACCCACATCCCATACCCCGCCCCCACGGCCGCCATTTTATTTTTAATGCAAATTCAGTAAATAGCCCTACTGGCATGACTTATCAAAGTTGGGCATTGAATTTTTTCACAGCTTAAAGGGTATTTGTAACGATAACTAATGGCTGATCACTAATTCAGCAGATATTCTAAAATTAAACAACTCGCTATACATGAAAGAATATGTCAATCTTGTAATAACTGTTATCTGCATTTACTTAACAACTGGAGCTCAATAGCAATACGATGTTAAACAGGTGAAAGGGACTGGTTGACTTGCCTAACCAAGTAATTATACTTTGGTGACCTCAGTTGTAATGTTGTTGTTGAAACAAGTTCACACAAGTTGGATAAAGTAATTCTGTTAGTCATTTAATAACAATTTTAGTTTTATTTAGGGTTCCCCACTTCAGTCGTTACAAAGTTTAATTCAAGGTTTGCTTTGTCTTATACAGCATATACCACGGCGGACAAAAAACTGTTCCTTGCTTCAGGAATCGCAAAAGGACTATGTTTGCAAGACACACAATATGCCCAAAGTAGTGTTTTACAACCCAGGCTTGAGCAACCTACGAAATCATTTAAAAACGCGTTCAATGATCTAATACAGTGGACGAAGTGTGGTAAAATAATTTTTATTTTTCTGCAAACGTAATTTGTTTGATTTTAATTCTACGAGTTCGGTTACTTTAGGTTGAACAATGAACCAGGCGCCTAATTCCATTCCTTTTACGATATATATGTTTGGGAGATTAATTTTGCTCAACTCTTTAAGCAATCTATATGTAACGCAATATAGATAATACTCAATTTTCTTACAGTGCAATCAAGGTATAACATACTCCAATTAATTATAACGGATATTTATTTATTCCGCACATCTTTGTATGCACGTACATGGTTTTAATATTATGGTATCATGTAACAGACTCTTGACAAACTGTCGTACTTTGATGTTACGGTAAATCATATTTAGACCTACCATTTTTTCAGTCCCAACTTCATCATTCTACTTTCTTATTTCTGGCGGCATAACGTGCGTTTGGTTTCACGCGTGAAACTATGGGCGAAAGATGTTGATTAACCCTTCCATAAGTAAGCTATTTTGAAACTTTTGGCCCGCAAAACTTTGTAAATAGCTATTTTGGTAAAAATCCAATATAGCACATTAGTGAACTTTTGTAGCGCGCACAATTTGACGTTGGCGTTGTTGCCAATTCCGACTAAAATAGAAAAGCTTGCTGTCACGTGGTATACAAAATTTGCGAAATTCACTGTTTTTAATTTTTTTCTGTAAACCACTTAAAATGCCCAATCATGCCATTCTGCACATTTTTAGTTTCAACTGTGATTTTGTACAGGAAATTAGTTTTTGAAATCAATGTTTCTCCTAAACTAGGCACTCTAGAGCTAAGCTCAATCCACTATTACGTAGGCACATTTAACAGCTACATTTCGTATGTGCATACCTTTCGTGTGTGTGTAATAGCCGCAGCGCTACGGATCGTGAATGTCACCCAAAATTGCTTTGTTAATCAAAACTTATTTTGATGCTGCCGCCCAAAGTTGAAAACGCACAGCCATGTGCGATATCTCATTTAAAAGCCCTTAGAAATCTGCACAAGCACGTGAAATTTGAAAGTTTGGCAACTGCTAGTTTAGCAAATTTTTAAGAACAATTACATTTTAACGTTTATAGTCAGCGTTGCGCCGCCATTTTGAATTTAGGCGTCCAATTTTATTTAACGATTGAAATACACCAACCCTATTGGTTGAAGCGTACACGCTTACATTTTGCGTAAAAATGGCGGCACATGAAATTTTCACACGACAAGTCGAGCATTTATTTTTTGGAATTTGACAAAAATCTCGAAACTTATTGAGCTAAAAATCACGCAAAACAGGAGTAATCAGCACATTAACAGTCTCTATCATTATGCACAAAAATAAATAATCTGAGTGCAGTTAAGCAACAAATAAATTTGATGGTGAATTTTCACCAAGCTTGCAAGAAGGAGGGTTAAAGTAGCATGAATTCAAAAGCTTACATTGTTTTTGAGCTCAGCTGCACACTGGGAAGAGCCCAATGAGGGCAATTTCCAGCAGGATTGATTGAGCGTTTCTTTTTGACCCGCTCGAGCGAATCCTTAGCCGGTAGCGTACTTGCGTCTCGCTGCGCAGAAGTTAGAGTAGTGGAAGTGCTTGGTGGGGGGAGGTGTTTGGGAACTTTGTGTGAGTAACTAAGGGAAATGTAGTGTACTACTGTTCATACGTGTGTAGAGACGTAGGCAGAGTACTAATTGCGCCTAGCAGGCTAACAGCTACTTTCCCGTGCTTCGGCATAGTTACAATATCACTCAGCAGACCATTCACTGCGCCTCTCATTGCATAGCATCTGCTATTTCTCTCATGCTGTGTCAATGTGCTTGACGTATGTACGTGGGGCAATCAGGTTGGGTGTACTCGTCTGCATTTCGGTTTGGTCGTCGAAATACATTCTTGCATATACCCTTCTCTGTAGTCCTCCGAAAGGGAAGATAGCAAAACCTGAAGCTTGCTTCAGGTTGCTCCTGAAGAGGAGGGTAATCCACCTAGACTGTAAGGAGGTCGGCAGCAAGTAGCCACAATCCATAGGAATACATATTAGTTCGTAAGACACCAGCGGTGTGGAACTGTAGCAGACTTCCTTCGGGAGCGCTCCATAGGTGGTGTTCAGACTCTGTGTCGATCATACCGAGGGGAAATGTTTGTTTACATTCACACTGCTAGTACAGCAAATTGCACTGGGTTGGAAACGAGTACAAACTGTAAATGTATACATCACTCAGCTTTGACAGAAACTATAGTTGAAACGTTTTTGAGCAACATGGTTATTAAAAGATCCACAAAATGGTTTGAAGATTCCACTCCTTTCCCCTCCCTCCTCGATCATCTGACATAATATTTTAACTCTAAGGATATCTTCTTAAGTTAAGCTACCAACTTTAAATTTCGATATAGCGCATTCGCGAGACTTTGCCTATCCATTTTTTTCAAAATTGTAGCAAACAAGGCCTATATTTTTCTACATTCAGCAATTTCACTGTGTGGGTCAATATCGTTAGTTTAGTTTAATTTAATTTTAATTAATTTATTCATTGAGCCGATCTGGCCGCAGCCCATACAACATTATTCATTTACACAACTGACTGTACAAAGGGAATTGATCTTTGCTTTGATATAATAATAAATATATGTTTAAATGTTATTTCTTAATTTTTCCGCTTCTGAAAAGAGAGCATGTTAATAATGATCCTTACAAGGTAAATATATGGCATTATTTGAAATCGTTTTATGCAACCATGTGATATAAAAAGGTAGTACCGAGTATTTTCTTTTGTGATTAGTGTTAGATACATAATAGCGGATTTTGTGTGCCGCAGTAGAAAAATAAAGAAAAGATTTATTTGGAGTTTGATGATAAGTGAGGGGGGGGGGAGGGGAGTGAATCAGGTCTCTCCAATGTATTCGTAGTAGAGTTCCCGGGTCCTTGTGGCAAGAAGTTAAAGAGTAGCTCAAATCCCTTGAAGTCGCTTTATATGCAAAAAACTTGTTCCGTGAGGTTCTTCCTAGTTAATCTTCCATTGCTTAGTTTCCTGAAAAATATTTTTCTTAGGAATTTGTAGTGTGAACGGTTAGGCATTACGTGAAAGGTATCATCCTCTTCGCTCCCCCACAGGTCGCAGTCAGGTGTTTCTACTCGCTTCCATATTCTGATCATTCCATTAATGTTAATGACCTTCTCTCTTAGGACGATTCTGGATAGACCAGACTACGGGGGTCTGTGCGGTTATAGTGGTAGTGGTGAGTGGTAGGGGTTGAAGTACCCGAGAGTATCGACTAGGACAGCCTGGGCCATGACAAGGATTGAGGCACGTTGTGAGATATGGGACTGAAACGACAGATAACCTTGCTAAGCATATTGGCATTTAACTTAATTGTAATGTAATAATGTCATGTGTATGAATGGAAGGAAATGGGAGCTGGAGTTGTATTATTGGAGTGGAATAGTGTTGCTGGTATATGGGCATTGGGAAGTAGTGAGGAAGAATGGAGATAACCGGAGCCAGTGCTAATGTTTGGACTGCGTTCCCATGGCAACGTGTGTTGGGTATGAGAATCAGCTGAGCTGTGACTGCCAGTGCTGATCATATGAGAGCAGTCATAAATGTATGATATTTGAGATTGATTGAATTTAAAACGAGCGGGGATTTGCATTGTTTCGAGAGATCACCATAGCAACGGGATCATACAGTATGTAAAACGAAAGGAACAGACGGAGTTCAGGAGTGCTTAACAAAGGGGGAGACAACGTGCCTATATAATTGGAACCGTAGAGGTTGGATGTGTGCGCAGTGCGCACATACTTCAAAACCCTGAGAGAGGATGCCTGATGGATTTGAAGACTGAGAATTGCTTTGCTTAACTACATATTATGTGAGAAGGGGGCAAAAAATATTGCCTGATGGATTGCATGACTAAGAATGGATTTCAAGACTGAGAATGGATTTGTTCAACTACAAATTACAGAAACAGAGGGCAACATGTCTGTTATAGCTATGGGGCTTGAACTAAGATGCTTAAGATGGATATAATTTGATCGAGAATGTGGGGCTCTACAATATTAGGTACTAATATGCTATTATGTAAAACCCATTACTTACCTATGTATGTATGTACAGTGTACTAGTTGCGTATTGCTAAATACAATAAGCATGTATATTATATAATTCTATATGCCTGTTACAATATTAAATGCATTAATTACACTGCTTTAACGTACACACCTATTTGAAATATTTAAAGATTATAACTGCATTTAAAATTAATTAGTCATTAATTATTTAATTTTAAATTAAACTAAAAAAATAACCATTTTAAAAAATCTAACGCATTCTGAAAAATATGTGACAAAAAGAAAATAATGTGCCCATTTTAAGCCGACATGTATATCTGTACATGCATGTATCAGTATAAAGCATATCCACTCACTGTAGCGGGATGTATACAGTAGTAGGTAGATGTTTGGGTTCTGGAATGAATATTATTTTGAAATATTCTGTATTATTGAGAAAAAATGGACAACAATGGGATCCACTTTGTAGCCCTTAGCACTAGAGAGTGCACTGAGTTGGGGTGATTGTGTTACTGTAAATGTGCCTGACGTGCATATTAATAGCTAATTAACTAAACGCATCGACCGAGGCTGGGCTAAAGCTTCTGATAGGCCCAGTCGACTTCTAAAATCAAACTTTTTGAAACCACAGAGCTCTGAGCTTTAACTTTCCATGTACTGAACTGACCACTCGTGCTACCTATAGACAAGACATACCGACAATGATATATATGTATACGATATATGTAAATGTATGTATGTACATGCCCAACTGCGTACCTATAAACTATATAACAGTAGTATATTATCATAATTATTGATTAAAATGATGTATAATGTAGATAAATACAGTTGCTGGGGTGGGAACGCTGGAGCAAAATATTAGTATATTTTAATATTGAGCTCAACTGGACAGAATTAAGTGCACTTTTAGACCTTCAGCATTGCAGGAATCAAAGCCAAGGGGAAAATTTGTTACTGACAATGTGCGTGATATGAATATTAATTGAATATTGATCCAACTCACACTTGAACTGGCTTTGGGTTTCTCTAGAGTCCAGTGAAATATGAAATTAAAGGTACAGGGCCTGAATGGCGAGCTAAAATGTACCTGCTGTGGAATAGATACAAGTTTTTTATTGATTTAAGTCAGGTGGGCTGCAGGTTCCTAAGAGATATATGTTTAGTTGTTTGTTAGTTATATGTTTCTAGTATGAAGTTTATGAATCACAACAGCTTATAGGATGAGCGAGGATGCAAGTGCAAATTGCAAGTGTAAATTACAAGGTACAACAGGTGAACAAGTGCAGCGAGACGAAGGTTGTTTTTTATATAATCCAGATATTGTATGCAGGTTTTTCTTTGCAGAGTTAAGGTTGATTTTAATGCAGTGTTTACATATATACATATATACAAGTTTATTTGTTTTTGAATTTTCTTACACACACACACACATTCATATATACAAATAGTTACACACATGATTTACAAATACAACAGACATACATAGTTTTACATTCACTATTTACAAGTACAGATAATATTTACAAGTGTGCAGTATTTCTGCAGACGCTATAATGAATTCAATAATTTAAAATTCACACACACTACACAATGACAATTACATTTACAATATTATCATACTACTATTTACAAACATGTACAACTTACTTTACTTCAAAGCACTACATGATTATTTGTTAATACATTTATTTTTATATATGTGCAGTTATTCTAAGCTAAAATTATTCGGTTAATATTTACTTACTACTTTAACTCTAATTACAACTACAATTAAAACTTAACATTTCTTATGTTACAGACTTATACTTTTATTTAATCTTATAAACTAAATCAGTCTGGCCCAAGGGTAAGTTAAAATTACAATTGCTAGGATCTGGTAATACTCTAGATAAATCTTAACTTTCAAAAGCTAACTTACTTTGATTTTTAATAAATAATTTATGGTCGACGTTTGCTATCAAATTTACATTTAGTTTACATGGTTTGTTAGTTTTTAACATCTGCCTATATCTGTCGTGTTTACACTGCCGCAACGAAATTGCAGGAATACCTGCACGCTTTTGTTGTTCAGAATTATTATTATATAACATACCATACATTTTTAGTCTTAATATTATAGGTTCTTTTACATCCAAGCTCTGAATTCGAAGTTTTCCACTTTCACAGCTATTTAATAAATGTAAGTTTGGGTGTTGACTTTTATAAATTTTAAGAAACTGGTCTCAAGGAATTTTACTAAAATCAAATTCAAATCTTGCTTTGACAATATCATCTTAAAACGTGTTAAATGTGTCAATTGTGTGCATATCATATCCGATAGTATCTGTATAATCTGGATGGGCTCTATTATAAAATATTTTACACAAAAGATCCCACTTTTTATAAAAAAGTACTTTTGCAAAAATTAAAATAGCCACAGCAGTAACAAAGAGGTTAGTTATACGATATTTTTTAGGATTTTGGATGATTACGCTTAAATTTTCAGAAAATCCTTCAAAATCTTTACAGTTAGCATTTGCAAGTAATTTTTCAGCTTGCGCAGCACTAGAGCATAATCGAGCATTGATAAATCCGAGCCCTTGGGCTAGTATTTTGCCATACAAAACATTGGAACTTTTTTTTAATAGCCTATTTTTGAATGGAGTTTTGGCTTTTTTATGGTTTTCTAAATTAGATTCAATGTAAGAATTAAAATAACTTTGTTGTTTAAAGCGTACCCCACAGTGAATTTTAGAAAGAACCAAACCTTTGGGCAAATAATATTTTAATAATTAAAAATGAACTGCGTAATTTGTTTTATCATACAGTGTTAACATAAGCCAAAGGCGGGATACATAGTGTTGAATTGAGTTAACTGCATGTTTTTTTTAATTATACTGTGATGATATATCCTGCATATTAAGTACACGCTGTTCCATAGCAAGTGGCAAGTTTGCGTCTCTAGTATGTAGAGCAAAAGGATACTTCGAGTAACAAACTAGAACGTAGCCATAGCTACCTTCTGTTGTACCTAACGTTGGATCAGTCCAATCAATACTTTCTAAATCCTTTGCTTTCATATACATATAAATTGAGACTGGCATCAGCTGCTTCATACTCTGTGCATATAAACTGTTGATGTCTAGTAAAAGTAATTGATTACGAGGTTTGGATTTATTTAATCTTTTGGGGCATCTTTCATGGTTTGCAATGAGGTGTTGGGCTGTAAAAATACACTGCCCACCGCGTATTCCTTGCTTTGCAATTTCTAATATTTTTGGGTCCCTAATATAATCTATCTCTGCTTTTGTGTAATTTAAAAAACATTCCCAAGAATAACTAGGTAATGTAAGTGAAAAAAGTCGGATCAAGTTCGTAATTTTGAAGTTTACCTTTGCGAAAATTTTGCCATACTTCTGCAAATAAAATTGTATCTTAAACGCATGTAAATCGTGTGTAGTCACGTAATGTGGTTAGATTAAATTCAGTACAAACATTTTTTACAAGATTCCACTGGTGATCTGAAATGAGCTCATCGTCCAAAAGTGATCGTCTAAATTGATCTCGGTCTAGTATTGGGTTATTTAAATCATCTGAACTAGTTAATAACTTCAATTAAAAGTAAAAAAAAAGGTTTTTGTAATAAGTTTTGTTGTAATTCTGTGAGTGGCATTAATTCTGAACCAAGATTTAATTAGTGATCAACAAATATTAAATCAAAGAAACATTAAGACGCAAGTGTAAAATTAAATTCGTCTCTTGAATTTAAAGATTTAACAAGATCAAATAGGTTGGAATCAAAAAATAAATTTGCATCCATAAATCGAACTTTTACTTTGGAATGTAACATTTTGCCATTAAACTTTTGATTTGTTCTATCTTTTGGTAAATACTCAATGTTTAAATTTGGCAGCCATTTATCTTTAGTAGTAATTGAAATTAAAATAAATTCTTTGGCTACCTTGGCCACTACTTAAATGTCTTTCGCTTTAAACTGACCTGTATTTATGGCACTAACTAGCAAGTGATAATCAAAGCAACCCCAGTACAGTGATATTATAGGTATTTCGTGCTTGTACTTGATGTTTAAGTTACAGCGGCTACATGCAGCAAACTTAAAATGACCGTGATTATAGTTATGATAGAACGTGCGAACGATGTTCTTAGAAGAATCAAATTCACGTCGACACATGTGGCAATGCGTAATACTTTTAAACTGTGCACGTACTTGGTCACTTGGTTTGACAATAATATTAGTAGTCCGAACGTAGGATAATAATACCTCAGCCCAATAAAATAAAATTTCAAAAAAATGTTTCATAAAATCCTCCCTACTATATAATTCTGCATGTACTTGTTCACATCTGTCTTTCATTTGCCGAATATTAATCAAGGGTTATGCAGCAGGTGTAATTTTATTTACAAATCTCGTATTGCTACTTGGGGGTCTAGTATCTTCATAGGGACTTACAAATGTAAAAAATTTATAAACTATAATATATGGGTAAGGCAAGGATTGCCACAATTTTGAAAACTTGACTCTTTCTGAGAGTTCAGGAAAAACAATTTGCCGTTTCTGCAGAGTTTGACAGCTTAGTTTATGTTTAGTTGAATTATCAGCTGAATTGAAATGTCAATAACAGGACTGGCAATAGTAAACTTTTTTATCGCGGCAAAGACACATAAATTTATCCAAGTCTGTAATCAGGACTCAATGATAAGTCTTCATCATTACTACTATCAGCTGTTTTTGTAAATTAAAAACAAATTACACTTGTCAGTAATATCATTATTCCGACACCTACAAATTGCGATGATTTCGTTGCCACGGTGACTCCACATATTAATTCCTAATTTACTTTTAACTTCAAACTTTCCCAAACTAGGCAAGTCTTTGTTAATTAGAAAGGGGCAGTTAATATCAGTACAATCAAATTCTTTAAAATAAGGCAAATACTGCTCTGGACGTTGCAGGCCTTGTCGAATCCAACAACAACTCGGAGATTTGTCTTTCTGTTTAGTTGTTTGCTTGTTTTTTTCTAATATTTCAAACCTTTATCTGTGTGCAGTGACAAAATACTTAAAACAATCACTACAGTTATTTTTATATTGAGATATTCTACTTTTCAAGGTTCTAAAGCTCGGAATTTAATGTACCCTTTAGCTTTTGCATTTGCAAATAAATTCAAAACTCCTACTTTAACTTGTATTGATTCTATTTCACGAAGCGTCTATCCAGTCCAATTCTTATTAAATTTATTTAGTTTTTTTGTAGTGTCACTGACACTATCAAAAATAAAACTTGCAATTTCCTGGCTACTTAAAATATCATAATTCTTTGAAACAAACTGTATATTACGTTTAATTGTATTTTTTTCATTTTTCACTTCTGTCATTTATTCTAATGTAACAACAATGAATAATTGTAGTTATTTAATTAATTAATAATAATTGTAAAAATACTGTGCGGATTTAAGTTTTGGGTCAACAACTTTACGAATGGCTCGTATAGTTGTGTCAAAAGAGATTCAATATCTTGAAATGTCTCAGTAGGCTGATGACTGTATGTCACCATCATTTCTAAATGGGAACGTGAAGTTTCTTAAAATACATCTAAATCAATTAGATAAGAGCGACAAACTCCCTTTGAAGAGGCAGGTTGCTGTTTAAAAGCGTTAGTAGAAACGCCGTATGTAGTCCCAGATCGATTTTTACCACCTCTAACAAGATCTTGATTTTTTTTTCTACATGGCCAAGTCTTCCTCCCTAATGAAGGCACTGGTGTTCTGCTTTGCTTGAACAGTAAATATTGCAGTCCCTAAAGTGATAAACATGCTCAACGTGAGCTTGGTATGGGACATGGCTTTGGCATGTAAAACGGCAGCCTGAAACCGAGCAAGACAATATATGTAAATAAAATTTTCATTATACCTTACATTAATACTACTGTTATGCAATAGGTCGTGCGGACATTCAAAGTGACAAAAAGTACTTTCCAAAGCTAAAAAAATATGAAAATTAAATCACAAAATCCTTGAAAACAAAAATAGTTACAATTCTCTAAGAAGCATTAAAGTATTCCAAAAATTATACTCTATTAGAATCAGATCAAAGTTTTTAGTGTCAACTACTAATTTGAGAAATTTAAGGTGAAATACGAAATCGTGATATTTCTCAATTCCGGTCTCATGCTGAAAAAGAAAACCAAACAAAACCTGGAATACACAATCGCCTCTTCACTCCACTCCTCCACCAGAAGTACACGCAACCAGTTTCTTATGCATTGATACAAATATCTCACACAGTGGAACCAGTAGCAGACAAGTTGTATGTTTTATTAATCTTAATCACACTATAAATACAAAATACTAAACAAACCAAGTTGAAACCATGGATAAAGAGGAATATAACGAAATAAAACAACTGCTGCTACTCAACATCAAGACTATGAACAAACTCCATTCTGATCAAAAGAATGAAATCTAAAATATTATACAGGAAATACAATCAGTTGGAGAAAAAATTAACATTCAAAATATGGAAACTAAATCATCGGAATCTATCATACCAAATGATAAAATAAGGGTCAACCAGTGTGATCCACGAGAAAAAAGGATAGATAACCATCATCATGGCATTGGCATAAGTATAGGATCCGACAAAGCTTGCCTAATCCAACGTGGCACAAATGACTAGGCCGGTTCGTCAAATGCAGCAATTCATATTCATAAACATACCATGGAAATAAAGGTCATAAGTAAAGCATGTGCAAAAAAACTAAGAAATAAAGACGGTAAACCATCATCCATCCTTGTCCAACCTCCCTGTAATTACGCATATATAGAAAATTTATTAAAAAAACACACATCAAGTGGATCAAGGTCTGGAATAAATAAATATTTACCCAAAGGTGAAAGAAAAGTCAATAAGGAAATCCTAATAAAAATCAAAAAGTTAAGAGAGGACGGGAAGACAGTCAAGATAAAATCTTAACTTACTACACCTTCTCCCAAAATATTACCTATGCAACCGCAGTAAATCTAAAATTGAAGGAAATAAACATCGGAAAAGCGTCTCCATGGAAGTACATCACAACATTAAACGATGAAGCAAAATGACCAGATCAAAACGAAAAATAATATTACAAAATAATCCTGCAGCACCATCAACAACTACAGCAACTTCTTTAAATATCCATGGATCTATGAATCAATTACTCTGATAGCTCAGATTCTCCTACAATGATTTCCTTAAACCTGCAAATTCGTGTACTTAGAACTTGTCAAAGATTATATTTCAACTATATGTTGAATAATAATTTAAGGTAAATAAAAATTACAATAATAATAATATTATTGATAATTTATAATAAAACATAATATTAATATACAAATTATCAAACATAATGCATTTAATATGCGTTGACCAATATATATCAAAGAATATCTATCAGTAGTCAACATTAACAACAAAAATGATAACAACAAAAACAAAATATTTAAAGAAATTTTTTTCTGTTATACCACAACCATCTATGTCAACTACTGAAAATATCCAACATCCTCAATTTTCACTCTCTTACCAAACACATACCCAGTCAAAGCTGCAAACAAAACCGAGGGGGCGAGGAATAAGAGAAGCAATGAAGAAATTAACCTTACAAATAATAGCTGTCAATAAATTCGAGAAAAAACTATAAATAAGTGTACTCAAAATTAAATCTTAATAATGATATTAATTTAATTTTATCTATTTTATTTTAAATAATTAGTTATAATACCAATTATGTACTACAAAAACAAACTTTTTATATCAAATTATATCATTTAAAACCAAATATCTGTAAACTTTGTGTGATAGGTGTATCGCCTTCAAGCACAATAAAGATCAATCAATTAATCAATCAATTAATACTACTGTTATGCATATATACATGTACTGTACATCAATACATATTATTAAAATACTGCAAAACCAAATAAGTATAAACTCTCGTAATATTATGAATAATTACAACTAAAATGTTAAAAACACAATGTAAAAACGACACGTACACGATTTTTTTACCGTTCGTAGTAGCAGATAGAAAGTTGGCCTGTTTATGGTACGATGTAGCTGTACGGCAGCGCGTGGAGTATGGAGCTGCAGCAGTAGAAGATGTAGAATATATAGTGCATGCTTTCCTATACAGTATATATAATTCATGTTATATACTACACTGAGTACAAAATTCACTACGCTCTTTAGTGTACGTTGAAAGCAGGCAGACAATAGAATCACGTTAATGTTCAAGCTGTTGTTGTTGTTGTTGTTGTTGTTGTTAACGAAAGCAATTAAATGCTTTTTCTAGTCTGAAGGTAAATTTAATACAGAGGGTGAAATAGCGATCAAGTCCTCTTTTTAATCTTGCCCGCTTTTCTTTTCTGGAGCCAGCAGTGTGTTTTTATCGTACAGTTGTCTCAGTTTTAATGCAAAAAGTGTTAAGACCAGTACAAACGACACGAAGATAGCTGTAAATACATACAGAATTTATTATTTAGTATTATTTTCTATACGTTTGAAGCTATACTATCCTATGCACTGAATGTATATATGTATTACTGACTCAAAGTGAACAATCATATATTATTCACTTATTTATATAATCAAATGTGCTGTAAAGCACAGGATTTGTTTCATTGTTTGGATACTTTTTGACCACGTCCATAATAATTCCAATTTGCGTGTTTAAATTCTCAAGAATGTACTTTAAAGCCATAAGAATTACTTTATGGAATGAACTTGTATGTACTACTGGTAGCGCTTTTGTATCGATTGGAAATGTTGGGTCTAAGCTTATGCTCTGTAGTTTCCTCTCAATTTAATCTAATCCCATCTTCTCTTTTCCATAGCTTTTCATGGCAATATATGGTGCTTTTTCAGTATAAGTGTTTTCAACAGACTTAGCTATATATTTATTTACTTGTAAGTCTAAGGAACATGCAGTGTTGCACGATCTTCCAAGTGCCATAAAAGCACATATTTTAATAACGAAAGCACGTACTTTATACATTTTATGTTTGTATTGACCACTGTAAAATTGCAAAAGCTACTGACAAAAGGCCACATATAGTTGCTTTATATATGCATTTAATTTCTAGCTGCTCTTTTATGTATGTGTGACTTTATACGCTTGCGTTTAAATACTAAATGCTTTTGATTAGCATGAGGTTTACGATTCCTTTTCTTATGTTTGACAACAATGTTTTCGTATGCTACCCACTCTTGCCTGGGTAGTTGAATTAATTTTTCTATTCCTTCCGACGCATTAAAAATTGCATCTGTCTGTGCGTCGTTTGCATTTTCCCCTTTCTATTTAAGTATAATTTTGTTATAGTCCTTATTATATGATGTAATACTCTGGATTTGAGTAGCCAACTTTAATGTTTGTTGTTCTGTGCGTATATTCATTAACTTAGCATACAATTTGGGCTCTATTACTTTCATTATAGTTGCGATTTTTTTGATTTAATTAGTATAAATTTTATTTATTAATTGTTATCTTTTAAAATTGCTTCGGAAAGCAAGACAGTGCGACAAATTTCACTTTATATTAATTTCAGTACTTTAAAATATACTGTAGCTAGAATCTTTCGTATTATTTTATGGTATTTGATAAGCAATTTGCATAATTTGGTCGGGTCCTCACCACTTAAACGGTTACCTAATACATTTATTTGGTTCTTATACCCTCTCAGTAGATGTTTACAGAATGTATTTATATTAAATACAATCTCTGCAAGTGCATACAATTGCTCTGTTGTTGCAGTTTGTATTAATTGTTTATATGCTTAAGCTTTAACAAAAGTTAAGTGTGACAAAAACTCGTAATTATTGTCATATCTGCACTGCGTATTCTGAATTACTGACATTTTTGGCACTATTTGCGTATAAATACAACAGTTTCATTAACAGGAAATACAATTTTGCACTAAAATAAGGAGGTTCGGGCACTAAAGATGTAAGTCAATTAGAATGTAGCTCTGTTTTTGTGCACAACATGCTTTACATATCCTTTTTGAAGATAAATCGGCTTTCCTGGACTAATTTGTTTGGAAATCTGACCAATAATGCTGTTGTCTCTTGGAACGTCAAACAAAATAAAATACTTTGTGTTTAAACTTGTAGTTCTTAATTCCTTTGCAAACGCGTTTTATAAAATAAGTATGACACTAAAATTCATATGATGATATAGTTCTGTAAATATTTTTTGAAGCAACTGCCTTGCTTTGATATTTAATTCTATACAATTTAGGTGGTCATTTAAAGCTAGAAAAAACGGGCTGGGTATATTCTCAAGCACTGATTATATATTAGACAGATCCGTAATTACTGTAATGTCTTTATATTCAGTAAAATCTAGATTCAGAAACTCTATTTGGTTAGTGTGGGCACTGACATATAATACTTTAATAATTTGACTATCGAATATTTCCTTTCTGCGTTTGACAATTTTAAGGCACAGAGTTGTTTTGCCAGATGAACTAGGGCCACATACCGTAGCCGTAAAAGGATGAATTAATTTAAAGTCGACCGTGTCCAATGTTGAAATTATAAGATGCAAAATAATACTGACCAAAAAAGCTACAGTACACTGTTATTTATACATTTCTAATTTTTATTTGATTTTGTTTTTTTTACATTTTTTTTTACATTTTTGATTTTTTAGTAATTTTATATTCTACTGTGAGTGCAAAATACTGGTTCAAATGTCCGTAATAGTAATATCTTGACTAAAATCTAAAAACAATGACAGAATTCTGGACATGCCACTTTAAATGTATTGGACTGTGATTGTTTAGGTGCACAATACACACATGACATTAAATTAGGAATCATACTTGCAAATTTTCTTACTTTTCTATCATTAGCTAATACAGAGCTTGTAAATATATTTAAAAAGTTTTTATAACTAATTCCTAAAGATCGTGAATACAAGTAATATAAGCAGTACAATCCGCAAACTGTAGATCTTCTGCTTTAAAGTGCTGTGCAGTTTTTATTTTCTGAATTCTTTCAAGGCCACTGCAGGTTACGGTATTGGTGAATCGGCAATCCATACGAGTCAAAATATTTAAAGCTGTCTTTAGATGTCACCCAATAACTGACCCAGTGCTTCCCAGAGTCTTTTATCCTGTCTGTGTTCTGAATTATTGCAATGGGGTAAATTGATCCGTTCCCATGATATTCGTTTTTTAATTTCTTCATGGTAGATCTCATTTGATCTGCTGCTATTACGTAGTACTTTGTTTGGGTTCCTCCGAGTAAAATTCTGAAACATTTCTGTAATTCTTCAGTATTTATGGTGAGCGTGATGTGGTTCAGTTGAGTTCTGTAAAGCAACAGACAGTTTTTATTATGTTTAGTTAGATTTTATGCAAAATAAATTGAGTTTGAATACAAGTAGATTAACTAAAAACTGGTTTAATACTTTACATTTAACGATTAATTAATATTTGTTTGTTTTTGTCAATTTCAATGACGTTTTGGTACTGGCTATACAGAATAGCAGTTACTGAATTTTCCAACTCAGATCTGAACTTCATATTGATTTGAACTTTTCCAGTTTTCATTATGCTCATTGAATTGGACTGTGATGGTACAAGTTCAAATGCAAATAGAACATTTTCTTTTATTTAGTTTAAAGAATTTATCCTATTTCCCAAACTAGGATTATCAGCTGTTTTCTTTAAAGTGTTAAGAGGAAGAAAAAAATTGTCTTCTCTGTTTTAACAAGTCTTTAAAGCTCAAGGGTAATGTCTTGTATTCTATCGATTTTTGGTTCATTGTTGTATTGTATTTAAAGGAGATCCAGTAACATGAAGCTACTGGAATGCCGCTCAGGCCACTGATAGGCCCATTGCAAAACGATTCTTTATTACTATAAACATGTCTTTATTTATGAAAAATGCTATGTTTACTCGTTATAAAGTATGCGTGAGCAAGAACGAGAAACTTTCGCACTAAACTTTCATTTTATTTTCTAAGCGTATACCTATTAAGTGACTATGATTATGCCTATGAGTTGTTTAGAATTGACAATTAAATCAGACTATAGTACTGGTATTTATCAACGGCAGAAGTTGTTGGTGGAATGCAAATTCCCGAAATACCAGCACATAGTCTAACTTGCATGTAATTAAGCGAAGCTAATCGAAACTATTCACAAAAATACGAGAGATATTCTAGCGATTGCCGATAGGGCTATAAGCTAGGGTCCACGTGCCCAAAAATACGTTGTGACAACTCGTAAATAGCTTCAGTAGATCAGCAATGTGACAAGCACTGCATCTCCACAAAAGCTACCTATCTTGCAGCTTGTTAGTTCTGCGGTATGCAAAACAGCTTCAATATGTAGATATACGCTATCTCAAATATCGAAAGTTGTCCAAGGTGAAGATAGGAGCAAATCGACAACTAAATTCCGACACGCTAAACACGCAACTACTATGTGCTTCGTGAACAGAGGAATTCAAACCAAAAAAATTCAAAATGGAAATAAAAGGCCTTCGGATAGTACTCAGGACAAAGAGAAGTACACGTCTACTCTCGTCGAGTTCAGAACCAAGACGAAGTTTTTTTGGTTCATAGATACAGCTATTTCACTTAAATTAAAGTGTTGAAAGTTACAAAACGACTTTGTTAATTCACTAAGATACGCTTGGCTGTCTACTAGCCCAAGTACAATAGTCTGTGGCATTTGTTCATTTATGCAATTTTCAAGTGAATGCGAGCTGACGCCGGCTGAAATAACAAAGGTTTGAATTTTAGGATTGAGACATGGATATTTTAAAGTAATGCCAGTTTGAACTTGATCGATGCTTTTCAATTGCAAGTAGTGAAATTGTCTGCCTTTTTAAATACAACACAGCATTGACAATGTCAATACAAAACGGGCAACCAGAATAACCTGTCCATGTCTCAGTCTCGGCGTCAATGCAGAATGCAGGCAATGACCTTCTTATAATAATTCGTACGTCACTGTCTCCTGGAAACATTCGTTTTTAATTAAAAAATGGAGCTTCAGGTCTTCCAACTATAGTGAATGGTTTTAATTATTTTTCAATATTGTATCGCGCTAAAAATCTACTATCCGTTTTTACAAATGCATCAGGCGTTAAGTTTGGCAATTACAACTTATTCAGCATACTGTTTTTCTTCTCGATTGGATTTAAGAATAACATGCGCTTCAAGTATGCACTAATAGCATAGTGGTTCGAGTTATCACTAATAAGAGTGCCATTTAAATAAAATTCAAGATTACTGAATAAACTGTAGAACAGCATCGACGAGGGCGCAACTGTATTTGTACCTACTACTGGTTTTTTGTCACTAAGCAGTACACGACATGTCACTTTAAAGATGGATTTGTCAAAAATGTAATATTTTCCTAAAGATTTTAAAATATCAAAAATCAAAGGATTTTCATTGTCTTGAGGGCTCAAAACAGGGTAGTAGGGATAATATTCGGCAGAGTCTTCAACACTGACATTTGTTGGTAGAAGTTTGTCCAAGATCAGATTACTTTGAAAGGATTTTTGATATCCCTCATACACTGTCAGTTCATCATAAAATCCTTGTGTATCCATGGTTTATTAGAGCTTTAAACTGATTTATGTTTAATATTGCTTCTTATGAGTCTAGACGTTAAATGGCGTTATAAGTTTTGCACTATCGATTATAGACGTATACACTTATCGTCGGCGGTACATATTTTTTCTTCGCTCTGCTCCAGCTTGACCTGATCTGCGACCTGATCCTCGTTGTTTACCGTAAGATATTGGTTTTCGCTTAGTTAGATCTCCAGTTTGTTGTCGGCGACGTACGCGTCTGCGCTAAGAGCCGCCAGATTGCGTTCGTCGTCTGTTGGCACAAGCTCCTTCACTTTGTGTATTGGGTCGTCGTTGTACAGATGTCGTCTTACGTTTTTTGCAGGCTAATCGGCAATAGGTGACACGGCAAATTTTAATCATTAAACGGCGCTTATATGGCTTTCTAGATTTAACCGGTATCAACTTCTGTTTGTCACCTAGATTTAACTCGCCAGGTGTGTTTTCTACTGTGTTTACAGTTTCAATAAAATCGTGGTCGCCTGATCCCATTTAGTTGTTACTATTGATTTTATTAATAGGTTCCAGAGTACAATATTCTCGTAATATGGTGTCTTTTACGAGCTCTTCGTCAACTGTATCAGTGTTATTTTCGTTATTGTTAAAGTCGTTAATATTTTTACACAAAATCTTACGCATACTTATAAGTCATTAGTGACATGTTAGGCAATGCACTGCAAATTATTTTTTTAATTTAATTTATTAAGAAGCACTGTAAAAAAATGATGTGGTTGCTGTTTAAATGTCAAGTTTAGAATAAGTATGTAAAGTAGTTGTTTACACGTTTTATACTTTTAAAAAGTACAACTATACTTTCATATCCGCAAATTATACACTAACAGGTCAATTTAAATTATAATTTATTTTACATTACATTTTGCGTGATCTTAACTGCAGTTCTACAATAGTTGTAGAATTTTCTGGAAATGTGATGAGATTGCGATACTCGTTTAATAGAGTTATTTGAAGTATTTGCTGTGCCTGTACTTTTAATGGCACATACAATATTAAAGCAAAAACATGTTCAGTCTCCTTATCGTAAACTGAAGAAATATCTACTGATCGTAGTAATGGCGGGGTATGTGAGGCGTACAGTTGATGTTCAACCATATTGAATGATACCAGCAGACGTTTGGGTTATTTTGTCTGCTGTGGCTCTAGTTCCACGTTCTATTTAAATTCCCCGTTTCCCCTTTCCTTTTACTCTTGCTTGGCTAGTTCAGACTTGAGTCGTCCAACCGCGCCAGTTTTAAAAATGAAATTGTATTCAAATCCAAAATATCTATTGACCAACGCTGGCAAATGTACTGAGATATCGTCTCTCATTTTGGGTATACTAAGCTCGCCATCTTTGTGCTCAAACTGTATTCTTGTATCTTTTAACGACTCTTCTGACAACGTACAATTATTCTTATGAACAACATGATCTAAGTCAACTTCTTCTAGTTCTTTCATTGGAAGATAATTTGAATATAATTGAAACATTCTTATGTATAAATATTTGTTTTTCTTAATTTTTCTGTACTTTTTTTCGTCAAAATCAGACTCTGAATTAAAAACGCTATTGCACAATTTATTACCTTGTTGAAATCCAAATCAAACAACAATCTTTTCTAGTAAGACAACATATTAATTTTCTTTATCTTCAAATGTCAACTTTTATTTAGTTTCTCCAAGCTCTTTGAAAAAAAATTCAATTTTTATTTTAATGCCAGTCCTTTCTTGTGGTTTGGTGCCAAACTGATCAAGGTATTTCTTGATATCAGCGTCACCGTCAATTATTATCTTTCTATATGGTAATATTGTTTTGAAACCTTCATATATTTTTATAACATTTGAGGTTTTGACAAATTTAGACAAAATTAAATACTGTATTCATTGGAACTGTGTCTTAGTTTGCCTGTGTTACATTTCCATATAGCAGTTGTCTCCTAGACATAAATCTGTGTCGATTGAACATTAATAAAGAGGCTAAAGCCGGCAAAATTTTTATGTTGACAATGTTGTTTGGTGCTCAATTATTAAAATGAATATAGGTTTTCTTTAGATGTTGCTTTATTGCTCTCTGATCAATATCTAATAAAAAATGGTCAACTCTTGCTACCAGGCGGTCATTGAGGCTGCTTATAAACACATTCATTTTGGATGCTGTCTTTTGAAAACTAAATGCAGTTTTTTTAGTAGGCACGTAATTTGGAAATAGTTTTGGTGCTAATTATATCTAATTGCTTTCCACATTACGGACTTTTCTAACTAGAGGTACTTGTAACTTCTGTACTATTGCAGGTTGTTCACTGCTTGTGTATCTCAAACTGACTAATTTAACGTCATAATTGTCAAGATTTAATGGAGTTGAAAGTACCGATACAAAATTTGACGGACTGTTGTCTGTATAAATATGGTTTTGCTATTCACTTGTCAATGTAACATAAAAATTCTCTGTTCTTGTTGTGTCCCGATCCAGTACTGAGCAGCTGTGTCTGTCTTATCTTCTTTGTTTTTGCAATATGTGCTGTTTAATTGTATTTGCAAGATACAGAAAAATGGGTATTTACTTATCTTAAGAATTTAGGCACGGCTCAATTCTTGTTTATAAAAACTGCTAGTAATAATATTATCATCCAGATCCTCTAAATAGTAGGTAACAGCGATTGTTGTCAAATTAATTGACTTATTCTTGAATATTTCGAGACTTAAGTTCTAGTTGTATTCTGTTTGAAAGCTAAAGGTATATTAACTTAATAACTCAATGTGCAAGTCTATTTATAAGATAATATATTATTAATTAAAATATTCTAACGTAATAAGTAAAAAAACATTATACTTTTTTTAAACAAGATCCTAGTCCGGCTAATCCGAACACGTTCATAAAGCTTGAAAGCTGACACTTGGCTTTTTTTATTGCTGATAAGATCTGCAAACGTTGTTCGCCAAACCTCGTTCTCATTAGATTTATTGACAACGTTTAGGGCTCTTTAAATTGTAGAGTAAAAAGTGTTGTTGTAGCTTTTTACAAGAGCAGCAAATATATTAATTATGCAAAAGGTGTCCCTTTGAGTCATAAAACAAGCAACTTTCTCAAAAATTGTCCTCAATACATACAAAACATCACATATAAATACATTAAAAATTTGTAAAAAAAGGTTATATATTGTCTTGTTACTTCTAATTTTGTATTTTTAAGACGCATTATATTACACGTTCCACTATGCTTGCTTTTGTCTCGCTATAAGTATTGTAATACCTAATTCTATGACCCTTTAAAATCTTGCCAAAGGACTCTGCTCGGAAATTGGTTCCTAAACATATAATATTTAAACATTAATTGAATGCGTTTTTTACAAGTAAGATTTTGTAATACTTGTGAAAACTATAGTTGTATGTAACCGTACCTTATAACAACTTTGATCAGTAAACAAGTAGATTGGTGTCATTTTAGCTTTTTGAAAAAAGCTTTTCTTTAATTTTATCATTGATTCCGGCTTTTATTTTTTAAGAATCTGCAATATAGCTTCTTGCGGAACGCGTCTATTTAAAATAATATGTTGAAAAATCCTGAATTATGTTTAGTTATACCGCTTTTGAGAATATTCAGATCAGCACAGAAAACTTTTCCTATCATATTAACTAATACCCGTCTGCGTTTAAATTTTTTTCTAATTGGTCTATGCAAACTAAATGAACGCAGCTAACTTAATTTTGGGTCCACAGTAATTTTGTCATGGAATTTTTAATTGTTTTTAATAAAACCACTTAATGCAGAAAAAGATCCTTTTAATCTAGAATTTAGATATGATTTTTGTATTTCAGCCATGATGTGTACGATTTTTATGTGAACCACGGCTGTGTGCATTTAAACTACAAATAGACGTTGTTAAATAATTGCATGTAATTCATAGCACATATAACATATTTACAAATTTACATTTAATTTTAATTGAAGAATTTTTCAATTATGAGATTTTTTTATAAGTTTTAAATATATTATACTTTTTAACATATTACAACTATAACAATTAAAAAGAGTAAATTATTATTACATACGCACTAACGTCATATCAAAAGTAAGAGTATTTACACACAAACTACAATGTTTAGTATATTTGAAAGTATTAAATTGTATTTACATTTTATCAAAATAGTGCACTCTTTATTTATAAAAATCGATCTACTTGGCTTGTCATGTCTACTTTACGAGATTTTCTGTTTTCTACTTCAAGTTCTTTTAGTCGGGCGTTTTATTTTCACCGCAGCTGCATTTCATATTCATGCTGAACAACTAAAATTGTTGAGGCCTGTATTATTTTTGTGTCCATAATTATAAAATTTTTAAAACATTTAAATTAAAAAAGAGCTACATAAGTTGTGCACGCTATAATTTCTCTTGTGTCCAAGTGCACACATCCTTTTTCTATTGTTATGTCTTGCGATTTGTGAATTGTCATCCCCCAATTCAAGACAAGTGGAAATGCCTAGATTTTAACACATTGATATTTTTCTAAATCTAGTTCGCAGTATTCAATTCGTGTTATTTTCCCTATCTTACCTCTTAAGGTAACAAAAATATTGTTTTCTCGGTAATTTGGAAAGTGTACAACTATAGCTTTAACATAATTATACCAGTAAAGTCTGTTCTTGACGGAGCTAAATATTAAATCCACAACAGTGCCTCGGCTCCTATTAGTAACATTTGATGCTACGTCTAAGTTCTGCGTTAACATGATACGTGCGCCATAATCTGCTTTAAGGGGATCTTTTAAAAGTAAACTGGTTTCTTGGATTAAAGCTGGAACTTTAATGAACCCAGGATAAAATCCTCACATTATTTTCCTACAAAATACCAATTAAATTATAAATACAATTATTTATTTATAAATATATGCAAATCTTAAATATTTATTATTCAAACTAAATTTAAAAATAAAATTTATTATAGTAATTTGTTTCATGTCATTTAAATTATAAAATACGTACTTATTGTGTGCTGCTACGTTGCTGTTTGTTTGAAAAAGATAAATTAATTTCTCAAATTCTTCAAATTTAGTATCCGAAAGATCAGCCTGAGGAGCTTTTTGTAATTCTGGAGAAGTCTGTACAATGAACTGAAAATACAAATTACTATCTCTTAAACATGAGCATTGAAGAAAGTCCCCTAACATAAGTACGGTTCTTCCGCTGAACAGCAACTCTGCTCGGGATGGATCTACTAGTTTCATGAAGGCATACACAAAATGCAATAATTTCAAGCCTATAGTTGAAACTTCGTCAAATATTGGAACTTTGACATTCCAAAATTGGTGTTTATCGAAAGCTGAAATACCGTTCTTCAGTTAGTCAGTATTATTCCCATTTGCGAAAGGTTTTATTTTTATACAATAATAAAATATAGTGCCTTTTAAACTAGAGGCACCTACTTTAAGAAAGCAATTCTAAAAGAAAATGTTTCATCTTGGCTTTGCTTTTGTGACAATATGTGCTGCAATGTCTTTATTACTGCTGATTTGCCTAAGCCTAAGATACCTACGATTATCATTCCTAATGGTGTTTTGTAAAATAGTCTTTTGGGTAAACTTACTCGTTTTTTTATTAAGTCCACAATTAGTTTTTGACGTGGAGCTAAAAAAATATATGGAATTTCTTGAAAGGCAAAGATTTGCAATTGATAATAATTCAAACTCACTAAAATCGTTTATTGCCAATAGTTTACAAGTAGTTGATTTATCTTAAATTGCACCACTTAAATCGCATGTAAAGTTGCAATCCAAGTTATCCTTAGCTGTTAATCTGTGCTTGTGAAAACAATCAGAGCACAAGGTATGTTCAGGATAAAAGGCATCAAAATAAGACTTTTGGACTAGTGAATTTTAATTTGGGTGGATTGAAAAACGGCTTGACTTCGGTTAATTACGTTGTCTGTATTTATTTATTACTTTCGTTGCTGCTCCTGAAAATTGATGTGAAGTTCGTTTGCAGAAACAGCACTTTGAATGTCCACAGCAAATATCTTTAGACGGTTTACATATAATACTTTCTAATGATTAATCGGTTTTTAAAACTCGATTTGGTGGTTTTAGCCAAAGTTTATTGTCTCGTAAATTTGAACATACAAGACGTTGTATCTGTGTTGAAAAACAGCACTGTATATAGTTTTTGTTTAGGTTTTTGATTTTAATGATAGCTGGCACGTAAAGTTTTGGGCAAGTGTAAGAAGATTTTGATGTTCTTGAAACTAACGGTTTTTTGATATTAAATAGCGTTCATACTTTGAATGATTTTCTTTAACGTGTTGTTTGCAAAGCTCTGTAGCCTGAAATTGCTGTGTACAGTACCCACACAAATGCGAGTTGATACACGTAACAGTAGATTCTGTAATTACTTTTATCTTTCAGTTCCCTATGAGACTGGAAATAAAATCGATAATACTACTCTGGCACACTGGTTATAAGTAGCTGACTGACTGGCTAACGGCTTTAACTACCTCTCTATATGAGTGCCTACACTTAACAATAATGCTTTTTATTTTAGTGACGCACAACCAGCTAGCGTCCCTGTGAATACAAAAGAAGGGGGCAAGGCCTACGTAAAATAAGTCCAATCACAAGTCACTGCTATTATTGTCAATAGGTAATACATATGATATTAATGCTTGCACAAACGGCAGCAAAAATCAGAAGACTCGAGCTCATCTAAAAAAGAATAACACTTTTGCTCACTAAACAATTATTTTTATTTCTACTCAAGCCTTTGATCCTTAATATTGTCTCAAGTGTCGTTGTCTCAGCAGTACAACAAATCATAGCAAACTACATTTAATCAGGAATTTAAAAAAACGCAGTCATATAAAGTAAGCATATTAAAGTTTTTTATGAAGAGTAGCACGGCGCATTTATCTTCACTTTTCCCAGTCACCATGGCAAAGTCTTGCTTGAGTTCCGCAAACATTGAAAATATCAACAACGTTGTAGCATCTGACAAAATGGACAACACCCAACAGCCTGGACCGTCGCGTAATCTGATTTGTGCATCTTCAAGTACTTTGAATACAGCAAATAATAATTCCTAAAACTAAGCATTCTTTAAAACTTTAAATTCTGTATTTATTAGGAACAGTGTCAAAGCTCGTATTGTCCACAACTCAGGCATGAAGACACATTTGTACTATTTGGGTCAAAGCAACGGAGAAGCCAAGCATTCCAAAATTTCTTTCTTACAATTTGAAAGTCTTTAGTAGAAGTATATGCCGAATTTGGATGAAAAATAAAATGGCGGCCGTAGGGGTGGGGGGTAGGGAGCGTGGGTGGAGAGGGGTGATGTCTTAAGATGTCTTGAGATGGTGGGGATTGTCTTGAGATGATAGGGTAAGACGTTGCTTGGGTCTTAAGAAGATAGGGATGAGATGTTCTTTGGATCTTGAGATGCTGTGGTAAGTTGATGCTAGGGACCTTGAGAAGATAGGAAAAGATGCTGATTGGGTCCTTAGAAGGTAGGGTGAGATGTTCTGCAGACCCTGAGATGTCGGACGAATGTCATAAGAAGATAGGGTAAGACTTGGGCCTTGAGACATGGATCATGAGATGCTTGCCTTGAGATGCTGGCCTTGAGATGCTCGGGAGCGCCTTGAGATGTATAATATGTAATACGCTATGTAATATGCTATATACTATATAATATAATATGCTACATAGTATGCTATAGACTATATAATATAATATGCAATATAATATGTTATATAATATGCTGTATAATTATGATTCCTTATGGTGATGCTATGTATAATAATTATTATGTATTATTAAGTAATTAAAATGATTAATTTGTGCACAAGATGCAACTTAAAAGAAACCGCATCAAAATCCGATAAGTACTTTAGGAATAACATGTGACCCTTCTTTCCTATGCTTTTTAATGGTAGAAGCCGGGGGTTGTGGGGAAATGTCATGTTTTGGTAATTAGTGGACCGATTGAGCCCGGACTACTTTTAATGACCTTAAAAAAGTAAGACTTACAAGCCTGTTCAGTCTTAGTCTAAATCCTATTAGTTACTAATGCGACATTTAAAATATCAAAACTGAGGGAGCATGCATAAATGACGTGTGTTGAGGGTGGGTAGGGTATATGCATAAAATCATATATACGTCACATATAATGTATGTATATGCTAATGTCAGGTGTGTAGGTAGCTTTATTGTGTATTACACATAATATATGCACGTACCTTATGGTAAAAGATGAGTTGAAGGATAAGTCGTATTGATTGTATGAGTCATGAAATATGAGTCATAGTTTCGAGTTGAAGCCAACATCATAGTTAAAAATCGATAGAGAAGGAGACTGAATGATCGATAGTGAAGAAGGCGAGGGGCTTTACATTTTATTGTAATCCTGGAGAGCAGTTGATGTTGCCCGGTCGAGCACCAAAGTTCGAATGAGAGGGTTAGCATTGCAGTAATAGGGAAATGATTAGTAGGCAAAGTCCTTTACATTCTATTGTATTCCTGGAGAGCAGTTGATGATTCCTGGTCGAGCACCAAAGTTCTAATGAGAGGGTTAGCATTGCAGTAATAGGGAAATTTTTAGGAGGCAAAGTCCTTTACATTCTATTCTATGAGAGATACAAACGAAACTCAAAGTTTGAGAGAGATACAAACAAAACTTAAAGTTTCAGAGATACTAACGTAACTCAAAGTTTTAAAGAGATGCAATGAAATGATATCAATGTTTGAAATGCTTTTATTGTCACCAATTACAAAAGTACAAATTGTGTTTTATTTTTATTTTAAATATTTATTTTAAATTACAATACATATTGTTTTATGTCAAATTAAAATTCATTTTTTATTTTGTTTTTTTAAATTACAATGTATTTTGTTTTATTTTGTTTTATGTTAAATTAAAATACATATTGTTTTATTTTAAATTACAATACATATTGTTTTTTATTTTTATTTTATATTACATTGCAACACATTTTTGTTATTTTGTTTTATAATAAATGACAATACATTAAGTGTAAATGTTTCTTTTAAATTACAATACATTTTTATTTTATTTTATATTAAAAGCAAAATACATGTTTGTATATAATTTTTTGAAATCTGTTTTTAAATATACTTTAATTATTTTTTAAAATGTTTATTTTAAATTACAATACATTTAGTGTAAATGTTTATTTTAAAAACTGGTTATACATCTTATAAAGTATATTGTGAAATATGCTACATATTAACACATAAAACGTGTGTATATACACTTTACGTATTCTCTCATGCTTTATATTCATCTTGTTTATATTTGCAAATATATTTTTGTACAATTTCTAAAACTTTATAGTTTCGCCAAAACATGCAATGTCCACACATTGTTATGTTTGGCTCAAACTTGTACATGAAAATTCGTTACCCATATAGGGTTATTTTGCGAATATAGTTTAAATCTGGGTTTTTTGTAGTGGCTTTTATATTGCCAGGGTTGTAAACGCATACAAAGCATCCATTGTTTTCCACTAATTTGGTTACTTTACACCAGTTTTCAATATTTGTAAACTTTTTCAACTGAATCCATACATTGTATGGTGTATTCAAGCTATTGACAATTTTTATATCTTTTATCTTTTCTTGTTCTTCACAATCTACACAGTACCGTTTGTTTTTATACATTACGGTATATAAACTTAATGGTTTAAAGTTTAACCAGCAAAACTGGCACGACTCACACATCAAACTTTGCAGTGTAGTCATATTGTTTTTAACATGAATTACATTTGTTCCATTGTCATAGACAATTGCAATGCTTTATATTCATTTTCTTCATAGTTGCAAATATATTCGTGAACATTCTCTAAAACCTTTGCAGAGCTTCGGCAGTACATACAATAACCACATATTTTAATTTCCGGCATGTACTTGTATATGAACACAATCTCGCGATACAGAGATACGCCGTGAACAAATTCTGCATCAGATTCGTCAGTAGATGATGTAAGATCGTATTTACATGCAAAACAATCTGTTTAGTCCATCACTCTTGTAACTACACACCAATTGTTAATATCGTCAAACTTATCAAAGTCAATCCATTTATCATACGGTGTATTGAAGCATTCGGTCACTTGTTCATCTTTTTTCTTTTCTTGCACTTCACATCGCGCACAGTATTGTTTGTTTTTATACTCAATAGTTTGTGAACTTGATGGCATATAGTTCAACCAGCAGAACTGCCATGCCACACACAACAAACTTTGCAGTGTAGCCATCTTGTTTTTAACATGAATTACATTTGTTCCATTGCCATAGACAATTGCAACGCTTTATAATCATCTTCTTTGTATTCATAAATATATTCTCGAAAATTCTCTAAAACATTCACACATCGCCAAAACATGCAATAGTTGCATACTTTAATTTCTGGCATATACTTATATATGTACACAGTTTCACCATACGAAGATAATCTGTGAATATACTCTGCATCGGGATTGCCTCTGACTGACAAAACATCACCAGGATCAAATTTACACATGAAACAATCATTTTTTTCAAAACATCGGGTTACTTCACACCAATTGTCAAGATCGTTGAAATCATCAAAGTCAATCCACTCATTGTATGGTGTATTAAAGCTAGCAAGTACTTGTTCATCTTTTTTCTTTTCTTGCTCTACACATCTTGCACAGTATTGTTCGTTTTTATACATGACAGTTTGCAAACTTGACGGCGTATAGTTTATACTTTGCAAATTTACCAGTATATAGTTCGACCAGCAGAACTGGCATGCCTCACACAACAAACTTTCCAGAGTTATTGTATTCATTTTTTTTTGCAAAACAAACTTTACAATTTGCAATCTTGGGTTAAAAACAACACAAGTTTTTCAATTTCATCGCTGTTCATTACAATTTGCGGACCTAACCATCCACCATACTTGACTGTTGCTTTGTCTGAAACTGGGCAATGCAGTACAAGGCTTAAATTCTTTCCGTCGTTATAATATGTAACATTCAGTTTTTCAATTTTGTCCTCTGGTTTTTGAATGTAAACGTTTTGATCATGTACTCCTTAAATGAACTTTAATATCAGCTTGCCTGTCGCCAATAAAAATTTAACTGTTGTGCAATCAATTTCGTTTCGAATTCGACCAATATAAATGTAATTGCTTTGCTTGAAATTGTTTCAAGTTTTTCGAGCCAAGAGTCGAGTTCCAATCTAAATTCATTTTAAATGTTTACAATAAAACAAGTTTACACAGAGTTTTAATACAACAAAATTACACTAGTCTACATTTTAATTCAAACTTACAATTTTTAAATTTGGGTTCTTAAAAAATGATGTTTTGTTTGTGTTTTCATTCAATGGAGTATACCAATTCTTACACAAAATTGGATCGTACGATTCAAGAATCACTTGCTCCATATTAGATGTTTCTAGCTCGGCTCCTAACTCACGAATGAATAAAGTTCGTCACTTGTGCTCTATTTATAGACTTTCAGACTGCAAAGCTCAAAATTTCAGCTGGGTATTGAGGCAATAGGTTGACATAATACGTTGTAGTTTCCGTATGTGAAACGTTTTCAATTTTATTATATATTCGACAAACTTGAGGGAAAGTAAGCTCCCACTTTTTCCATCTGTTTTCCCACTTTATAATAGGTTTAGAAGTAGGATTGTCCACACTATGAGTTTTTATGACAGCAATGTTTCCGTAAATAGATATGGTAAAGTCCACAGTGTACAGCTCATCCTCCATCCTACACTTCTAGGCAGCAACTGAACGTATAAATAAAGAGACACATGTACTAACCCTTCATTTATGCTACAATGGCCGACCCTGCTATTCCCCGCTCCTATCTCAATTATCGTTTAGCTGGAAGTTTTTCTTGTTTAAGTGGATTTCTAGCAAACAGAAAAAAATGAAAAAATAAAACACAAGTTAAACAAGAGCTCCAGAAACTACAAGCGTACTCTCTGCATAAAGATATACGACGAAAGTTTTCGCGCAGAAAAGTATTGTTTAACTTTATTAATCAAAACTATGCCTCTGATCTTAAGGACATTAGTAACATTGCAGAATGAAACAATTGCAACAACTTTGTGCTAATTGTTGTTGACGCATTCAGCAAAAAATTATATGTACGTATGTTAAAAGATAAGTCGTCAAATTCAATGATTCGAGCGTTTAAGTCTATATTTCGAGAAGCTGGAACAACACCGATGACGTTGTTTACAGATATGGGAAAAGAATACAGAAACACAAAGTTTAGAGAGTTTTTAAAAGAAACCAGAATTGTAAATTACCACATTTATTCATACATCCAGAGTACATTCAGTGAACGCTTTATTCGTACACTGTTCACAAAACTGGAACGTTATATGACCGAAAAAAAACACGTTAAAAATTGATGATAAAATACAAGACTTTGTCAAAGCTTACAACAATACAATTCACAGGACTATACAGACAACGCATAATAAAGTGACAAAAAAGAACGAATTTGAGATATGGCACAGAATATTCAAATCTTTACTGCAAAATCAAGAAAGAAAACCGTCAAAGTTTAAGATTGGAGACAGCGTTAGAATATCAAGAGCTAAAATTTTGTTTGAAAAAGGTAAAACAAGCTACATATTTTCACATATAATAACAAGTTATGCAAAGTTTTATTTAGTGATGTACTGGCTGTTGACAGGATATTCTGAAAATTGAAGCAGAGAGGAATTTCTCGTCAAAACTGTGCATAACACTTACCCAACTACCTATTTATTGAAAGACTTAAACAACGGAAGTATGCTTTAGTTATCGACGTAACAGCTTTTTTTTGTGTTTGTTATCAACGTAACAGCTTCTTTTTTTATGTTTGTTATTGCCGTAACAGCTTCTTTTTTTATGTTTGTTATCGACGTAACAGCTTCTTTTTTTATGTTTGTTATTGCCGTAACAGCTTCTTTTTTTATGTTTGTTATCGACGTAACAGCTTTTTTTTATGTTTGTTATCGACGTAACAGCTTCTTTTTTTATGTTTGTTATCGACGTAACAGCTTATTTTTTTTGTTTGTTATCGCCGTAACAGCTCCTTTTTTTATGTTTGTTATTGCCGTAACAGCTTCTTTTTTTAAGTTTGTTATCGACGTAACAGCTTCTTTTTTTGTGTTTGTTATTGACGTAACAGCTTCTTTTTGTGTGTTTGTTATCAACGTAACAGCTTCTTTTTTTATGTTTGTTATTGACGTAACAGCTTCTTTTTTTATGTTTGTTATCGTCGTAACAGCTTCATTTTTATGTTTGTTATCGACGTAACAGCTTCCTTTTTTTGTTTGTTATCGACGTAACAGCTTCTTTTTCATGTTTGTTATTGACATAACAGCTTCTTTTTTCATGTTTGTTATCGACGTAACAGCTTCTTTTTTTATGTTTGTTATCAACGTAACAGCTTCTGTTTTTATGTTTGTTATTGACGTAACAGCTTCTGTTTTTATGTTTGTTATCAACGTAACAGCTTCTTTTTTTATGTTTGTTATCGACGTAACAGCTTCTTTTTTTATGTTTGTTATCGACGTAACAGCTTCTTTTTTTATGTTTGTTATCAACGTAACAGCTTCTGTTTTTATGTTTGTTATTGACGTAACAGCTTCTGTTTTTATGTTTGTTATAAACGTAACAGCTTCTTTTTTTATGTTTGTAATCGACGTAACAGCTTCTTTTTTTATGTTTGTTATTGACGTAACAGCTTCTTTTTTATGTTTGTTATCGACGTAACAGCTTCTTTTTTTGTTTGTTATCGACGTAACAGCTTATTTTTTTATGTTTGTTATCGACGTAACAGCTTATTTAGTATAAATTGCTGTATGACTGTCCGTAAGTCGTTTTTGTTTATGGTTCTATGCTATTTGTAAAGTAACATACTTATATTATTTTTTCAGATATCACCGGCGCGTTTTACGAACAGGAGCTTAATTTGGTTTAACATGCTTTTAAGGCATGCATTAGAATCTGCAGCGCCTCCTAGCTATGCTGTACACTTACTAGCAAAAGCAAGAATTTGACAGCAAATACAGCCACTAACTTTATAGCTGAACTTCTAAATGAACTAAAGTTGCCTCAAGAATTGTATGAAGTGGGTGTTGTAAGTTTGAAATACAAAGCAGCAAAACCATCTCGAAAGACTTGTGAAGTGCAAGCTCAACCCTTATTCCCAAACTTGAAACCATCTAAAATAGTATCCGGGAAAATTAAGAAAACAAAAGAAGACATATTTAGTTTTATTTCTGATAACAATATTGCATTACAAGAAGAAGGAGTTCGATTTGAGTTTTCATTTTTTTACGTGTCAAATGATGCTTTATTTATATCTGCAAAGAATACATATGGTGAAGTTTATCAGTATGTAGTCATACCAGACGAGTTAGCTGTTTTTTATAGATTCAACCGAAACCAATTTCCATTTGGACAAATACCAGCTTTGAGTAAAATATCACCTGATTCTTTTGCACGAATACCTATAAACACTTAATTTGAAATAAAACAAGAAACATTTCAAGATTACCAGAATTTGATAACTATACAACAACCATTTCAAAGCGTTATTCCATTTAGCCGACAAAATGCTCAAGGAGACAATGACCCAAAAATATACTTTAAAAGATTAAATGAAAGAATGATGACGTATTTTCAAAAATTTGAAATACATATAGAATCTGATGGCAAAGCTAATTTTGAATTCCAAGATTCCAAAGAATCTAAAAGCTATTGTGTGTTGCCTGTAAAACTACTTGAATGCTTGGGGTTTCTGGACAAAAAATTTGCCACAGGGCTTTATGTATCTAATGCAACGTTTGATATAAAAAAATTCAACGAAATTAACGATCGTGAATACTTAGATTTTTGCTTCTCAATTGACAATAGATATTATGCGCCAATGAGCGAACCAAAATCTTTAGAAATTGACTATGTATTGGATAAAATAAACCACAGTATAGAGCAACGTATTTTCAATGATATGGGTATAAACTTTGTAATAAAAGGCGGAGACATTTACGTAGAAGATTTAGATGAAAATATGTCTGTTAAACTACCTGCAGCAGTTAACCGTCACCTCGGCATTCCGGAAAATCAAGTTTTTGTTCGCGATACAAGAGTAAAGGTAGGCTTAGATATTCAAGTAGAAGAAGAAAAAAAGAGATTGAAAAAGATGAAATTGGTGAACATGACGATCAAATATGTCCAATTTCAAAACGAATTGTCGTTATAAGTGATATTGTACAATACCAGTACTATAATCACCACGTCTTGCCCATTCTTCAAGATTCAGATCTAGTTAAAGATGATATAAACGAAACAATTGTCTATTTCAATCCAGTAATATTTCTACCGTTGAGTAGAGCAGACATACGTCAAATTCATGTCAAGTTAGTTGACGAGTTTGCAAGACAGCTTTATTTTGGAGAAGACAGTGAAACCAATATAAAATTGCATTTCAAGCCTAGATATTAGACATCATGAGGCAAGTTAATTGCGATGACGAAAAGTGTATTTTACAAGATCTAACGTATATTCAAACCGGTAATGGTGGTGTAGCCGGAGGCGTATACGCTAGAAGTTTCGGTATTTCACCAGACGAGTCTTCATATTTATTTCCAATAAAATCCATACATCTATCTCAAGCAACTCATAAACCAAGAAAGATACGAGTCAACCGTATGCAAAGAAAACAAGTGGGCGGAGCTGAGAAAAAAAGAAAAAACGTTATAAGATGGATTTACTTACAAAAGGCGATAATTTGGAACTCATAACTAGATTCTTTGTAAAGCATGCGCATCATAGAGGCGTATCAATTATACTTATTCTACAAAATGCATTCAAAAGACAGTTGCGAGAAGTCAATATTAATTCACAATACTTGATTATGTTTGATCAACCACGTGACTGAAGTACTAGTAGACGATTGGCATCTCAGATATGTCCAAATAATATAAAGTTTCTTCAAGATGCATATATAAAAGCAGTACAATTGCGAAAATTTGGGCATTTGGTGATGGACTTGCATCCAAGAAGCAGCAAAGTAAAGTACTAGTGTCGTTCACATGTTTTTTCTGATAAAGCTTGCGAAGCATATGCTTCAATATGAGAACTAGATTGAAGACAGAATGCGAGTTTTTATACAAGCTAATTACAGACAAAAATTCGAAAAGTGTTATTGAAAGTGCAACTACAAATCAATTATATGCAATAATTGATTGTCTAAATAACTATTAACTGTTTTGTAATACCAAGTGTATACAATTAGATACATTGATTGAACAAATACATTCAAATAACATTTAAACAGTTTTAAATCACAATTTAAAGCTTGTTTGCAAAATACTTTGCACTATATTTTGTAAAATTATATCTTGTGAACTATTCTTACAATGGCCAGAGTAATGAAGGGTATTGATCCTGAACTTTATAAAAAACTACTGCAAATTTATTTAAATATGTCAAAGTTTGAAACACAACCAAGCGAACATATAAGTAAGATTGCAAAAACAAATAAAGAACAAGATTTGGAAGAAAAAACGTTTGCTGAACGACCAAAACATAATTTTAATTTTTGGCTTCAAGTACCAGATGAAAAGTTGTATAAACCAAACAAGAAGAGGAAAAAGTAGTCAGTCTTGGTCGAGACGATGAAGAGTGAACATGAAATTTATAGCTCTCTGTATGATTGCAATGTACATAACATGTACATATTGCAATGACATTGATGTTAGTGAGTCGGATCATGCGCAGTTGATTAAAAAGTATGATCAAATTTGAGACAATTTGTTAAAAGGGGCGGAGCAATTCGATAGTCAACAGTTGACTCACTCGCTCGCGGACTCAGTTCAGTTTCTGCTGTGGAACCTTCTCAACCAAAAAAAGTTTGCTCCCGACGGAAAATCTGAAAGTACGCAAGATACTGCACTTTTGTATTCATCTTTTGGATTGCTTTTACTTTTGTGTATACTTAAATTGTACAAGTGTATAAAAAGGATTTATTCTGAGTGGCGCAAACCAGCATTGGAATAATGGAGGATACATTTACATTCCTAAGTGCTGTAAAAACTCAACCAAGAGTAGAAAATCCATCATATGTCGTAAGTGTTAATTTATTGCACAATCCTAATGTTTGTTGTAGTTTTATAGTTCACAGGGGACAAACGCCATCTAGTTGTTGTACTAAATACTACTAATTTAAATTTACAGTTACTTAATTGTCCAATGGCAAGATGTACTTACGATACTCGTAAATGGTATCCATATTTCCACAATGTCGAGCTCACACATCATTGCAAAGACTGTGCAGTGTATACTCCCTCTAAATCTGCGCATGCGTGCCCGCGTATCGGGCAGCGTGGTGGACACGTAGACGCTGGACATGCAATCGATTTGTCATTTTTTAAAGAAATTTCAAGATCAAATCTTGGCGCAGTCAAAGAGTATTCATATAAGCCAGCAAATGACTATATTAGTGTTGAAGATATTTTTGAGTTTGTGAAGAATTCAACTGAAAAACTTTTAAATGAAAACTTGGTTGTATATAATGCAATGAGTGTAATTATCGGAATTAACGTTCTTATGGAGAAAAATATTCAAGATGGCGACCACTCGTTTGAACATCAAGAAACCATATTTTTCGATTCCAGACCTTTCGATCTTCATGATTCTAATGGAATTAATACAATTATGCTTGAAGCTGCTAATGAAATTATTGAAAAAAAGAATAGTTTCACTGAACTAGGTAGTGGATGGAGAATAATTAGAATTGTATCGTTTCAAGTAAAAATAGGTGAATTATCACTCTTAAAAAACTCGAGAATACGCGGCTATCTCAAGATGCCATTTATAAAACAGGGAATTGTAAATATCAACAACACAGATGGAAAATGTTTCCATTACTGTATTGCTGCTGCTGTGTACATGTAAGAAGAGATAAAAGAACATAAGCGATTACGTGATGAAGATATATAAGTCATCAATGCTATAAAGAAGCCACTACAATTAGATTTGCGGAAAGTTGGGCAGTGGATAAAGTATCTGTGTAATTTTGAATTTTCAATAATAACTCAAGCAGGAGTAAATTTACATACGGATATTCTGTTGTTTGAAGAAGCCAACGATATTCGAGTCAATGTGTTTACTCATGAAGGAAAAAACATTGTTCTAACCTACAAAAGTGTACATACATCTACAAAGATTGTGAATTTGTTCATAATACTTTATTATTTCATTATTAAATACACTGTATAATGTAAAACACAAACTTTACATTTTTTTAATACCACATTTTCCCTACAACAATTATCATCTGACTCAAGAAGGAATCAGTAAAAACTATTCTATTACTTACTGCTCCTAGCCGACGTGGACATACGTGGACATGGAGCCGAGTGACATCATTTCTATAATATTGGAAAACAATTCTATTATATCATTTCTGTCCGACGTGGACATGAAGTGACCTCAATTCTATAATAATGAATTTACTTCTTCCACTCCTTAATTTCTAAGAACATTGAATTTACTTTTTTTACTCATAAATTCAATCTTTTTCCTTCTACTGACACACCTAATAATATATTCCTATTTTCCTTCCTAAATTCTATCACACACACAATATTGGCACATAATATATTATGTCGAACTTAGAATAAAATACTAACACTTGTTCACTACAATTGGACTAGATAACAGGTTTTAGTAAAATTTCTCCTAAATTACACAGCGCTTCCAAACTTTTATTACACACATCATAAAAGTCTACTTACTCATTTACTCACTACTGACACTTTACACATTCTATATAATTAGGGAAAATTTCAGCGTATTTACTTCAAAGAAAGTAGATATCTTTTTGAAAGACCCAACTAATCTCAGCAACAGTTTTAAATAGTGTGTGGTCTGCTACGTCAGACACGCTGATAATATTTTATAGATATTTAGGGATCGTCTAAAATTCATGTACGTTCTTACTGTGTCTTTATGGCAAGCGTTATTGTAATGTCAGTTGTAAATAAAAGTTTACTCTCTCTCTAAGACGTTTTTCAAATATAATAGTTTAAAGTTCCCCCATTTCTAACTTTAAATTTTTTTCCAACCTGTTTTACTAACATTTGATGAACCTACCTACATTGGTTATATATATTCAAGGATCGTCCATAATGACGTGTTTTAAATATAATTTTAAGTACCCCTACCCCTGTTTCTAACTTTTTTTTCAACCTGTTTCACCAACACGATATAAACTTACCTATATTACTTATAGATATTCAGGGATTTTAAATAATGAGGTCCTTCAATTATTATAGATGTACCCCTATCTCCAACATTAAATTTTTTAGATGCTGAGCAAGCATCTATTGGAATAGTTATAGCTGTCTGTTGGTTTTTTTGAATGTCTGTCTATATGGCTGACGATTACACGCTACAAGGTCGCATCATTGAACTAATGAAATGCAAATAATTTTTATCGTCCACAAGTGCGAGGAAAAAGTGCAATAAAATTTTTCGGACCAATGTTAAAATTACGTTTTAAAGTAAGACAAAATAGATGACAATTCATAGAGGTAGTAACAGAAGTGTGAGCTTGTCATGTTTCTCTAATAAAATGCACAGAAATGTTTCAAGAATTTACATTACAAGTGAAGGCATTTATCTACCTACGTTCACAGCGCAGCCAAGTATTGTCGTATTGTGGTCGTGAGTTTGGGACTGCAGTGTCAAATTCAAATATTTTTAGGTCTGGGCACTAGGCTTTAATTACTACCTTAGCTTTTTCGCATTCAACTTTCTCACTACATTTTCCGTACATATTTAAAAGGCTCATACATCGTAATGGCCATCCCTTACGTCTTTTAATTAAAAGCATTTTTAGGATCCTCCTTTATTACTATACATATCTGGGACATAAGTATGTGGCCTAGATATGGTGAGGCATTGTTCTTAAATGAGGTCATTTAGATATTTTAATCCAGCTCTTTTCACTAGCAAAACTTATATTTAGCCTGATTTTACCGGCGCTGACTGCGAGAGCTTCATTTTAGCCTCACTACAAAAGCATTGTGTACCAGTGACCAAGCCAATATGCTGTGAGCTCAGCATCTACTTCGGGCCCACGGCCGCCAAATTTGGCGCGAAGCGCCGGATTTTTTTTAAACTGTGTCATATGTTAGAACTTGCAATCCTTCGTTATATACATGTTAAAATTTTTTGTTATAATCACCATATAGTAGCATTAAAAATCCGGCTTTGTTGACCGTGGGCGGGCCCGAAGTAGATGCTGAGCTTTAACAAAGGTGCAAGATAATTTATGTTGCGCTTAAAGGTGGTATAGGATTTATAGAAGCTCCCCTACAATCAATAAGACATACGAATGTGCGTAGCATGTAGGTAAATTAAGCTGAAAGTTTTTTATAAATTACACCATTCACAAATGACGTCATTTATGGAGGCTTCCTCACCATCAATAAGCCATATAGTAGTACGTGGCATGTAGTTAAAAAACGCTGGAATATTTTTAAGAATTGCATGATTAACAAATGACGTCATTTATGGATCCTCCAATACAATAATTAGGCTTTATACGAATGTACGTAGTTAAAAATAGGTTGGAAAATATTTTGATGTTAACAATTGGGGTCCTAAAAACTATGATATTTGAATGACGTCATTATGGACAATCCCTGAATATCTATAACACATATACTTAAGTCCGTGACATGTAGTTAAAATAGGATGGAAACAAGTTTGAAGTTGGGACTGGGGATTCTAGAAACTATGGTATTTGAACGACGTCAATATGGACGATCCCTGAATATCTATAACACATATACGTACGTCCGTGACATGTAGTCAACATAGGATGAAAAAACATTTAAAATTAGGACTGGTGGTTGTAAAAACTATTAAATTTAAAGGACGTCATTATAGACGATCCCTGAATATCTATGACACTAAAGGACGTCATTATGTGCTTAGCATCAAAAAATGGTTAAACAATTAAAAGGGGGGAGGGGGGTACCTAAAATTATGATATTTTTAAAGACCTCATTAACAGACGGTCCCTCACAATGTATAAGGAAAAATTTCAGAGTTGCTTAATTCAACTACTAATTGTGGAAAAACGATTACTGTGATCTGAATTAAAAAATATCTATAACTAATATAAGTAGGTTCAATACATGTATGTTAAAATAGGCTGGAAAAAATATTAATGGTGGAGGACGTCGTTTATGGACGATCCAACACCATCTACAACCCATTTTTACAACTGATGATATCATTTAAATGGGAACGTGCATATGAAAATTCGCCGTTTGCATTATGTTAAACATCAGTGGAAATGAGTGGGTGGGTCAGAAAATTGATCAATTGAGATGGCATCATTTGTGAACGCACCTCAACATTCAATTTCGTATGGTATTTATACACACGGAAGGGAATGCTAAGAGTGAGAAGCGTACGCCGATCGTACCTACAGTAGCGGCAACCGAAAGTGAGGTCTGGCAAGGATAAACTTTGCATGCAAGTAAACGGCAGCTTTATCCTTGCCATACCTCACTTTCGGTTGCCGCGCCAATAGGTACGTTTGTTTAGTAGTAGGTATGTATAGTAGCGACAACCGAAAGAGAAGGCTGGCAAGGATAAATGCATGCAAGCAATGGGAGCTTTATCTTTGCCAGCCGCCTCTTTCAGTTGCCTCAGCTATTTGGTTCACCCGTTTTTAGCCTCTTCACTTTAATAATTTCTGACATTGGTCCAGTAATCAATTTATTGTGGATAACTGGTTAAACTAATCACAACTAAAAAACAATACAGACCTGCCCAGTCGCATTTCTGGTTGTACACTATTTTTAAAGAAAATCGGTTGTAACCTGTGACCTGCAGTGTACGGCCAACGGACGGACGGACGGACGGACGGACGGACATGACCATTACAATAGATGCTTAAGCTCAGCATCTAAAAACCAAAGGGTACTATAATACTTGGGAAACAGGGACAGTAATACCTAAGTATTGTAGAACATATTTTATAACCCAGGTCACGATCTTAAATTATTGCGAATCATGTTATGCTAGGTATTTTAATATTTAGTTGATTAACTGTATGGTTAGCATTATGCTATTACTGACATTCAGTGAGACTAAGTATGATCTTTACGCTCTAAGATTCAATAATTTAAGAAATTATGAGATCAAGTCTAGAAATCTTTTCCTAACCATATGGTTTACGCTTTAAGCTTCAGTATTACATTAATATCTTTGAGTTCTTGTGAAATTAAAAACTATTTATCAAAAGTTTAAAATATTTTGTAAATAGTGAGTTGATTTAAACAACAATTGATTGTACTCTCCAGCTCTTCAAAATGAAAAACCAACAATCAAAAAAATTAGGTAAACATTTTAACTTTAATATAGAAATAAAACTTTGTAGATTGATAGACTGAAAAATATATATGCTTGCTAGAAATCTATATTATACACTAATTTATATTAAAATTTTGCTTTGTAATTACTCGTATCGCTTTTTACTGCATTGGTTTTCAATTTAATACGCTATGATGGTGATAATTCTGTGCTTAAAAATATCGAAAAGATTACCAAAGCAATTAAAAGTTCATACTGTTTATTATTTTAATTTTATATACAGTTCTGCTGAAAAATAATTTTAGATTTTGAATTTAAGAATCATCCGACTATTGCGCGGGTACTTTTCACACAGTAAGTACTTACTGCAATTTTTCTTATATTGTTACTATTTAGTACCACTTGAGCTAGGCAATAATAATAAAGCAATTTCTTAATTCTACAATTTTTTGAAATCATTTCTTCAAACAGATTATAGAGAACCCATACTAAAGATGCTGATTTTAGCCTCATCAAGCCATTGTTCAAGTGCTTATAAAAAGGTAAATTCTTACATTTTTAGATGCTGAGCAAGCATCTAATGAAATGGTCATGTCCGTCTGTCCGTCTGTCCGTCCGTCTGTTGGCCCCACGCTACAGGTCAAACCGTTTACACTATTGTCTTAGAACTTTTTTAGAACAATCACAAAAGCGAGCCGGCAGGTCTGTATTGTTTTTTCACTGTAATCGAACTGACCATTGCTTAGCAATTAAATGTTGAACTGACAAAGATCAAGAAATTTAGAAGTAAGCACCATAAAAACGGGGGTAGCGATAAACAAAGCTGAGCGCAAGACATATGCCCAGCTATGAAACGAAATACATAGCACCATTTTTAGCCAGGTTCACGTGAAAATTTCTTTTAAAAACCCCCTTCCAGCTGCTATTGCATTCACATTTGGTAAGCAGGTTAGAAGTGAAGCGCAAATGACGTCAGGCAAAAATTTTTTTTAAACACTTCCACCCAGCTACTATTGCATTCCCATTTGGTAAGCAGGCTAGGGGTGACGCGCAAATGACGTCACGTGAAAATTTCTTCTAGACACCCCCACCCAGCTGTTATCGCATTAACATTAGGTAAGCAGGCTAGGGGTGACGCGAAAATGACGTCACGTGAAAATGTATGTTAGACAGCTCCACCCAGCTGCTTTTGCATTCACATTAGATAAGCAGGTTAGGGGTGACGCGCAAATGACGACACGTAAAAATTTCTTCTAGACACCCTCACCCAGCTGTTATCGCATTACCATTAGGTACGCAGGCTAGGGGTGACGCGCAAATGACGTCACGTGAAAATTTATGTTAGATAGCCCCACCCAGCTGCTTTTGCATTCACATTAGGTAAACAGGTTAGGGGTGACGCGCAAGTGACGTCAGATTAATATCTCTTTCAGACACCCCCACTCAGCTGCTATTGCATTCACATTAAGCAAGCAGGCTACGGGTGACGCACAAATGAATTTACGTGAAAATTTCTTCTAGACACCCCCACCCAGCTGTTACCGCATTCTTATTAGGTAAGCAGATTAGGGGTGACGCGCAAATGACGTCACGTGAAAATTTATGTTAGACAGCCCAACCCAGCTGCTATCGCATTAACATTAGGTGAGCAGGCTAGGGGTGACGCGCAAATGACGTCACGTGAAAATTTATGTTAGACAGCCCCACCAAGCTGCTATTGCATTAACATAAGGTAAGCAGGCTAGGGGTGACGCGCAAATGACGCCACGTGAAAATTTCTTCATGACATCCCCACCCAGCTGCTATCGCATTAACATTAGGTAAGCAGGCTAGGGGTGACGCGCAAATGACGTCACGTGAAAATTTATGTTAGACAGCCCCACCAAGCTGCTATCGCATTAACATTAGGTGAGCAGGCTAGAGGTGACGCGCAAATGACGTCACGTGAAAATTTATGTTAGACAGCCCCACCCAGCTGCTATCGCATTAACATTAGGTAAGCAGGCTAGGGGTGACGCGCAAAGGACGTTACGTGAAAATTTCTTTGAGACAGCCCCACTCAGCTGCTATTGCATTTACATAAAGTAAGCAGGTTAGAGGTGACGCGCAACTGACGTCAGGCAAAAATTTCTTTTAAACACCCCCACACAGATAAAATTGCATTCTTATTAGGTAAGCAGATTGAGGGTGACGCGCAAATGATGTCACGTGAAAATTTCTTCTACATGTGACGGACTGATCTATATGTGTAATACATGTTCAGAGATCGTCCATAATAACGTCCTTTAAATACCATAGTTTTTACCACCCCAAGTCCCAACGTTAAATTTGTTTTCATCCTATTTTAACTTCATGTCACGTACTTACCTATAAGCGTAACAGATATTCAGGGATTGTCTATAATGACGTTATTTGTGATTGGTGCAATTTATAAAAAAAATTTAGCTGTAATAAGTTACATGCTTCGAACATTAGTACATGTCTTATTGATTGTAGAGGAGCTTCCATAAATCTTATATCATCTTTTAGCGTAATATAAATTGTCTTGCGCCTTTGTTGAAGCTTAGCATCTACTTCGGGCCAGCCCACGATTGACAAATCCGGCGCGAATTAAGTACTATAAATACCTTAATCTAAATTATTAGATAGATAATTAAATTATATGGTATGTAAAATGCATAGGTCGACACAATTTCTACAATTAGAACAATAAAGGTTGTTTTTTACGAACACGAATACGAATACGAATTTATTTAATGTTCTTCGAGGATTACCCATAACATTCATAGAATTACATTAGTTCACTTGAATAACGTATACAATACGATAAGTGTGATATTGATTACATATTGTGAGTATAATTAAATATCAAACAGTATTTTACAAAGTTTACCATGCACAAGATTCTGTCATATGATATCTTGTGTAGAAACGAGTTAAATTCAAACTCATTCATTAGGAAAATGTTAAATTTACGTAGGTACTTAAATCGAAGTAAGTTGTATCTACAACATTTAACAACAAAGTAAAAGATAGTATGATTATAAGGTCCACAGTAAGGACACCCACTATTCTCATTAAACTTAATACTAAATTGAATAAAGGATAGATATATGCTAGTAATACGAAGCTGGGCACATAGTTTGAGACACTGAATAGAAAGATTTCACGATAGGTAATTACTTAGGTTAAATTCACATTTAAAAAACTTATACACACTGTGGAACGACGAAGCGTCGACTGCAATCCGATCTTCCGCGTTACTTTGTTCTACAGCAGCACAGTAAATATTTTATATATTATCGGCTAAGGTAGTAGGGCACTGATTGTTCCATACAAAGGAAAATCCCAAATTATCGAGAATATTTTTGATTTGTAAGGCCCAGTTGTATTTCTCATGGGCTGACGTAAGAGTTGAAATGGAAACCAGTCTCTTGTAGCATATTCTTGTAAGCCTTTCAGAGGGCATAAGAAGGATTCGGAACCAGAATTTTAGCGCAATTAAAATTGCGTGACACTTTAACTTGACCCTACCCGTTTCCAATCTCACTAAGTAACCAGTGGTACGTTTTGGTAGCCACAGTAAACTTTTAAAAAACCTAGTTTGCGTTGCCTCAATAACGTCAAAATAACAGAGTGACCAAAAAGGTGCAGCATTCACCAACAAGGGGATTGAGATCGATTCAAAAAGCTTTATTTTAGCATCCCACGATCTTATTTTAGCATTTAAAAACGTGCCTATGATTGCTCCATTTGCTAAGCAACCTTTGCTAACCATTTGGTATGCTGCACGATAAAAGACCCCGGACGAACAAAATTAAATTCCTAAGTAATTATATGAGTCAACAATTTGAATAGGATTATTATTTAGATACCATTACCATGTGTTACAGATTAGGCGAACTTTCCTGAAAATAATTATTTTGGTTTTTAATTGGTTAATTTCTAAGTTATACAGTTAACAGTATTCAGCTAAAATATTAATTTTGTGCTGTAGAGAAAGTTTGCTCTCTGCTTAGGTAACATTATCGTCGGCAAGCATAAATAAGTCAATTTTGTTAATGCCCCCTAAACTAACAAGATGACTGTGAAGTTCTCTCATAAAGGTGTAAATGTCACTAATATACAACAAGAAAAGTAAAGGGCTAAGAATCTCGCCTTGAAGTACACCCATGGTAATGTCAAAACTTTTTGTAACCCCTAAATCTGTCTTTAATCCCATTGTGCTGCAGTTGTAGATAGAACAAATCACGTTAATAGGTTTGGCACTGACCCCTAGCCTGTCTAGTTTAATTCAGAGTTTTTCGTGAATTATGCTGTCAAATGCTCGTTTAAAGTCGACAAAAAGGGCAAACAGCTTGCCTCCTTTAGTTCGTAGTTTTGACTGAATAATGCGAGTTAAGCAAAAAATTTGGTCTAGACACCCGCGTCCCTCTCTAAACCCTGCTTGTGACTCCGGGATAATATTATTTTCCTCACTCCAGCTGTATAACCGTTTGTAGATAATAGAGGGAAAAAGTTTTGTAAAAGTATTTATCAGGGCTATTTTCGATAATTCAGCGGGTTTAAGGGGTCACCTTTTTTAAATATGAGCACAATTTCAATTTCTGACCACAATAAGGGAGCGTTTCTGTTTTCTGAAATTAAGTTTAAAAACTGCAGTATGTCTGTCAAATTTTAAGATATTCAAGAAAAGAGCTAAAAATTAGATCTAGGCCTAATGCTTTGTTTGGTTTTAAGTTACTAATTGCATCTACTAACTCATCTAAACTGATAGGTTCGTCTATTGAGTCAACTACCTTTCCAAAAACAGCAAGCGGAATAGGAAGTTTGTCTGGCATTGTACTTAAATAAAATTGCTCCCACTCATATGTTGAGATAGGGTTAGGAATAAATGTTCGTTTTTGAAAGTGCATTTAGCAACTCCAAAACTCTGAGCTAGATTTTGTGTTTGCAAAATTGTTCTGCACCGTAAGCCAATAGTTGCCTACTGTACGTACGTCTAGCTGGTTTTAAAATATTTAGTACATTTCTACGCTTTTCACGACATTCTTAATCAAACCAAGGTTTATCATGGCTTAGGGTCTCATTAAAAGTAACGTACATACCAGCACCGTCTGCAGCACAGTAGATAAAGTAACAGACTCTTTCATAATACTCAGTTACATTATCTGTGAACACTGGAGGGTTAGAGTCAAGGAAATCAACAAATATCTCTCTAAGTTCTGGTTTTCATTTCATTTTCTTAACGTGCAGGTGTTTTGAGGAATAATTAGGACTCTCCAATGCCAGAGTGACATGTACAGGAAGATGACCTAATTCTATTACAGACAACATGTTTAAATTATTAACGTATTTTTAACCATTGAAATCTGACAAAAATAAATCAATGCAGCTTTTTTCTCGCGTAGATAAATACGTAAATGAAGCAGGATGATCAGATAGAGTCCTGACATTTAGTACAAAGAGTAAGTTATCCTCTATCATTTCGCATAAAAGTTTGCCTCTTCTATTTAGTGTCTCATCATATGAAAGTGGGTCGTGAAATATTTGTAAACCCTGAGCTAGAGACAGGTCCATTGTGTTGCGCTCTGCTATTCTGGCATTAAAATCGCCACACACAAAGCAAGCGTGGTTGGGAAATAAAAACGAAATTTTATTAAATTTAGTGTGAAGTAAGTCAATTAAGTTGTCATGGCAACTACCAGGTGAAAAGTAGTTAAAAAATATAATTATTTTGTCAGCAGTAAATGTATGTTCAATTTGAATAATAATTATGTTACTGTGACTTTCAATTAAAGTAAAATGCAATAATTCTTTATTAATAAAAATTACAAGACCGCCACTGCTTCTCCCAACTCCGTACTTTCTAACAGCTAAAGACAAGAAAATGTTTAATTTATCAAAAAATGAGCTAAATTTGAAATAAACATTAGATATCCATGTTTCGTTAAAACAAAGAATGTCGTAAGACATAATTTTAGTACTATGCATTGAGTTAAATAAGTTAATGATACCACTGCAGTTCCATAGGACCAAATTACAGTTTGTTACAGGATTTCCAGACCCTCAATTTCTACCCGATGTAGAGGATTGATGCTTCTGTTTCTTCTGTGAGTTTTGCGGCTTTAGTTGGTTTATAGTAGTTTTTGGAATGTATCCAGGAATTCTTACGTTGTTTTTTAAATTGTAAGTTTCAGCAGAAAAGCCGTTTCTGCTGTTGTTTTCATAAATATTGAGTATGTATGTATACATTTTTTTAAAGTTAATAGCATAGTTCGGCAAAATTGATGCAATAGGGATTATAAATTTTTTTCAAATCGTATTCTTTAACGCTTCTGGTCTAGTATTAAAATGAATATGATGTATGTGTGTATATATTATTTAATTGGAAAAAGCATAAGTCAGAAAAATTCCTACGATAATCCTCATAAATGTTTTTATTGCTCAGCTATGTCAGAGGACCAAACAGCCTACTAGCAAAGCCAAAAAAGCCTTTTTGTGAGACCCAAATTTTCTATTTTAGAATAATAAAGTAGCTAGTTGAGAGGTTAAAAGTGCCAATATAAGAAGCCAGGAAGTGCCTACTGAAGAAGCTAGAAAGCTATTTTTGAATGCAGATTTCCTAATTGAAAATCAAACACATGTCTTATAAACTTAGTAAATTACTTAAAAAAAGATTGTTTAATTAAAATTATTATAAAATGAACTCAAGTATATTTAAAAAAAGTCCTATTAAGGATTAACAAAAATAACAAAACAGCCTAAATTAGAATATACTTTTAAACTACTAACAACGTTTTAAAGCTTAAGTTCAACTTAACTATTCACTCCGTATTTAACTTTTAGTTAATGATAATAACTGCCATTTTAAATTAACGGGGAGATTATTTTGACAAAAGGTCCTAATTACATAAAAATAACAGTAAATTATATAATTATTAGTTTTAGTATTTTATTTAATATCAAGTTAATATTTTTATTTGATTTAACTGACTTTAAACCTAAAGAGATTAAAGCTATCTAAATCATAAATTATTTAATTAATTGAATCTTACTTATATGAAATATTTAAAAATATACATTTTTCAAACTATAAGCTATTAACTACGTATTAAACTTCAAGTTCCTAGTAATTACTGTCATTTGTAATTAACTAGGAGATTAGTCTAACAAAAAGTTCTGTTACAGTCGTAATTACAACAGTAATTTAAATTAGTATTTATTTTATTGATTCATTTAATATCTAATTAATATTTCTATTTGATTTATCTGTCTTTAAACTTATAAAGTTTGAAGCTACCTAAATTATGAATTAATAATTTAAATACTTCCTAAATATTTTAAATATTTACTTATACAAGTTTTTTAAACTTTGAACTATTTTTTAAGTACTTAACTTTAAATTTTTAATTAATACCGTCATTTTTTATTAATTAGAAGCCTACTATGATAAAAAGTTCTATTACAGTCCTAATTACGTACAGATAACAGTAATTTATAATAATATTGTTTTAAAAGTTCATTTAATATTTAAGAAATACTTATATTTGATTTCACTAACTTCAAACTTATAAATTTCAAAGCTACCCAAATCCGTTATATTTCAATCAATAAATTTTCACCTGTTTTAAATAATTTAATTTTTCAATTTTAGTAATACTAATACAAAGTTTTAATTTTAATCAAGCACATTTTTGGTACTGTTTTTTTTAATTGTTTCTTCTTACTTATAATTTAGTTGTCTACAAATGGCATGTCAAATTAGAATATGAAGTGCGACAGAAAAACAACGTATACTTGTTAGTCATACGTTACAACATCTTGTTAACCTAAAGTATATACTATAAGTTAATGTCATCTCCAAAAAGACAATTAGGTAACGAAGTTATACGCAAAATTTTGTTTTTGTTCAAATTCATGAAAAACAGGATTAGATGTTTGATGAAACTAAAGCATGTCATGATTTAAGGAAAACCCGCCTAAAGGGACAAATTTGAAATATTTGGTTGGCTGGCTATGCTTACAATGCTAAAATTATCCGGATGTAAGGGACCCGATGTAAGGAATAATTGGGTTTAAAAGACTGATTTTCATCACTTTTTTGGTATTTTTAGCCATTTATAAGGGATATTGCAAACAAAAGTAGCAAAATTTGTAAATTAAAATGCAAATATCGAGCCGCACAATTGAAGCACTACTTGACTGTTAGGCTGCACTTATTTCTTATCTCACCTCAACATTCACATCGTCTAAAATTTAAGTAGGTCCTCGTATTTATAGATAACAAAGCTTTTTTAGTTATTCGTTACGCTACTGCTCCTTTGATATTCAGTTCATACTGAGTTCCTGTCTAACAATTTTGGCTAAGCGTAAAAAGACTCTTTAAACACTAAAAAAAAATCAAATATTGCAAAAGCTAGAGACCTAGAGGCAAATAGACGTTGTAAAAGAAACAGGGATAAGTTCAGGTGTAATCAGTAGAATTAAGCAAGAAAGCGACCAACTAGACACCTGGCTACGAAGGAAAAAAGCGAAAAAACAAAAAAACCTTCTTTAAAGAAACTTTATATTTACCTATCATTAAATCCTGCTGTAATAACCTAATTTTGACATTGCTTTTACTGCAAATAAAATAATTTTTTTACTTAACAATTCTCTTACAAGGGAAATCCCTTACATTGTTAAACGGGAAATCGGCTAAACAGGACACAAAACGTCGGTCCCACGGCGTCCCTTATCTCCGGATTTTACAGTATGTTTTAATTGGTAATAAAGATACAAAAGATAACAAAGATAAAATAGGAAAATTTTATATTTTGTTTTCATAGCAAATCATCTAAAAGCTCCATTTATACTTCTTAACAATAAGTATAGTGAAACGCCTAATTAGATGCTGAGCTTAAGCATCTCCGTCCGTCCGTCCGTCCGTCCGTCCGTTGGCCGTACACTACAGGTCACAGGTTACAACCGATTTTCATAAAAAAAATAGTATACGACCAGAAATGCGACTGGGCAGGTCTGTTTTGTTTTTTAGTTGTAATTAGTCTAACCAGTTATCCACAATAAATTGATTACTGGACCTATGTCAGAAATTTGTAAATTGGAGAGGCTAAAAACGGCTGAACCAAATAGCTGAGGCAACTAAAAGAGGCGGCTGGCAAAGATAAAGCTGCCATTGTTTGCATGTAAAATTTATCCTTGCCAGCCTTCTCTTTCGGTTGTCGCTACTATACATACCTACCACTGAACAAACGTACCCAGGTACGATCGGCCTACGCTTCTCACTCTTAGCATTCCATTCCGTGTGTATAAATACCATACGAAATTGAATGTTAAGGAGCGTTCACAAATGATGCTATCTTAATTTTCTGACCCACCCACCCATTTCCACTGATGTTAAACATGATGCAAACGGGGAATTTTCATATGCACGTACCCATTTGAATGATATCACCTGTTGTAAAAATGAGGTGTAGATGGTGACGGATCGTCCATAAACGACGTCCTCCACCATTAATATTTTTTCCAGCCTATTTTATCATACATGTATTGAACTAACTTATATTAGTTATAGATATTTTTTAATTCAGATCACACTAATCGTTTTTCCACAATTAGTATTTGCATTGAGCAACTCTGAAATTTTTCCTTATACATTGTGAGGAAACGTCCGTTAATGACGTCTTTCAAAAATATCATAATTGTAGGTACCCCCTTCCCCCTCTCTTCTAATTATTTAACCATTTGTAGATGCTAAGCACATAATGACGTCCTTCAGTGTTATAGATATCGAGGGATCGTACATAATGACGTACTTTAAATTTAATAGTTTTTAGAACCTCCAGTACCAATTTTAAATGTTTTTCCAAATTATATTGACTAAATATCACGGACTTACCTATATGAGTTATAGATAGTCAGGAATCGTCCACAATATAATGACATCGTTCTAATGCCATAGTTTCTAGTATCCCCAGTCCCAACTTTACACTTGTTTCCATCCTAATTTAACAACATGTCACGGACGTAACTATATGTGTTATCGATATTCAGGGGTTGTCCATAATGACGTCATTCAAATATTATAGTTTTTAGGACCCCCACTGTTAACATCAAAATATTTTCCAACTTATTTTTAACTGCTTGCCACGTGCATTCGTATATATTTTATTGATTATAGGGGAGGATCCATAAATGACGTCATTTGTTAATCATGCAATTCTTAAAAATATTCCAGCGTTTTTTAACTACATGCCACGTACTACTATATGGCTTATTGATGGTAAGGAAGCCTTCATAAATGACGTCATTTGTGAATGGTGTAATTTATAAAAAACTTTCAGCTATATTTAACTACATGCTACGCACATTCGTTTGTCCTATTGATTGTAGGGGAGCTTCCATAAATCTTATACCACCTTTAAGCGTAACATAAATTGTCTTGCGCCTTTGTTGAAGCTCAGCATCTACTTCGGGCCCACCCACGGTCGACAAATCCGGCGCGAAGCGCCGGATTTTTTTACTTGACAATTGTATCAGAAGAGTTCAAAGGTAATAGCAGCCGTGGGCGGAATGGTCTAAAGGTAATAGTAACGGGTTCAAGGAACCTAATAAAGATTTTAATTTTAAGGATGCCCTTGTGAACTTTCTTTTTTCGTTTTTATATGGTGATTCGGATATCTAGAAATAAACTTAAAACTCAATATTATTGTATTTGATAAATTAACCATATGTGTTTGCACGAATTTAAATGGGAGTAGAGTATGAACAATATATTTACGACCATCGGTTAGATATTATTGATGCAGCTACGATAACCGCTCGACAAGATATAGAATTTAGATAAAAAGATAGGTTTAGTGATTACTTTTGGTATAAGTTACAAAATACCTATCTAGACACCATTAGTAAATTAGACTAACATTTTTAATCTCTATATCACATATAAGTTCTTCAGGGATCTTATATAAGACATGTAAATGACGATCATATGTATTATATTGTTTTAATTAAACGTCCTTTATAGGAACAAGATGATAATGTATTTGACCTTTAAAGCTTAACTTGTAATGCAACGATGCGTGAGTATGCTGACACGCATCGTAAGGTAGCAAAGAGTTAGTATTAGTTTTATGATGCTGTTCTTCAGAAACCATTACCACGAACGAAAGTAACTATGGAAGATGTCACTTATTTAGAAGAAGGTAAGAATAATTTACTTTCTAGAAAATGAACCACTTTCTGTTGAGTTCGAATCTCGTGCAGCTGCTGCAATTATAAAATTATTAAAATTAAATGATAATAAAGAGAAAGGTCCTAGGTCAATACAATGTTCAGTTTTGGTAGAGGAGCCTGTTGAGTCGCCTGGGTTAGAATATCCTGCAGCTGCTAAAACAATAGAATCAGTAGAAACAGATGATCATATTGAGAAAGATCCTGAACCAATGCCATGTTTAGTTGTTTTAGAGGAGCCTATCAGGTTAGAATATTTTGCAGCTTAAATAGAAACTGTAACATAAGAGAATAAAAAAGAAAATATAAAGATCGAGCCCAAAGGTATAGTTAAATTATATAATGATACAAAAAAAGATCTTAAAACCATAGTTAGTTCAGTTGTTATAAATGAACTTACGGATTGTGTTTATGAGTTGGACGCCTTAGCTCAGAAGCAAGGTGCTGAAGTAAAAAAAATAAAGAGCTTATAGAAGCTCATGGTTGACAGCCGAAGTGGTAACATTATCTCTGGCTAGCAGTGATAGATACAAATATAAAATAAGAAATAACAAGTGAAAAAGTAAACGGAAAACACCAAACCAGCAACTAACGTGTCAATAAAAAGATTCTACATCCAAATTTAATAAAAGTGACCTATAAATAGTTGTAATTAATAAGTTAAAATTCAATAAAGTAACAAATTATAAAAAATACTCTGAACAAAACATAAAGGACCGCAATTGAATATACATTCTAAGAAAAAATTAGTCACTGCAGCGAGTTAAGCTTTCGATTTACCACCTGGAGGACAAGGTAGCTTTGTTTTGAAATATTTTACATAGCTAAAAATAAACGAAACAAGGTACCATATAGCATAAACACTAAAGCATAAAATCTATAGGCATATTCAAATGTAACCAATTCAAATAACTATAAATAGGATAATCAATAACTCATTATTTAGTCATTTTCGAAGTCTGCTACTATACGATCTCGTGCTGCTAATAAGTATTACTCAAATTCACTCATTATTATAGTATTACTCATTTTTCTTTTCTGAAGTAAAATGCATGAGCATTGTAAGCTGCAGGCTGGGGTCTGGAATTATACTGTAAACTAGTAAAACGTAGTTGTCAACTACAATAGGCAGACCATTAAGAACAGATTTATAGTGATTTACTTATAACACGGTAACTACAGTGATGCCCTTATGAAACAGATTACAACAGTTGTCAATTGTATTTTTACGCCATAGTACAATTGTACCTACTATTTCGAACAAATAGGTATGGACACATACAAAAAATACTAAAATAATATTCAAGTAACTTTACACAAAAAAATCTAGCGCTTCGCGCTAATCTATTTCAGCTTTTGATTGCTTTAAAAAGCATTCCCATGAGCAGATTGGCAAAGTCAAAGAATAGGTAGGATCCATTTCGTATGTTTCCATTCCGAATTTCTTCGCCTTTTATACTTGGCGGCATGTTGTTTGCTTACAAATTGCTAGGTCGAAACTGCAATTCAATTATAGTCTGGGTATTGGCATCAAGTTGCACAAGGGAACGTTACTCAGTGACCAAACTGAATCTCATTATTTGATGTTGTTGCCTGTGTTATGGCACAAACAGTATAGGGACAAAGCTGTGAACAGTCTCATTAGTGTAGTAATTAGATAAATCGACTGCTCGCAGTAACAGCAGTGAATGAGAGGCATGTAACTGGTTTTCAACTAGGCTGCATAATACAAGAAGCCTCTTTGCTGGTACAGTGTGTTTAGGTTCAACGCCTTCTTCAAATTGTTCGTTTTCTACTGCTTGTTCTTCTTTTTTTACTAATTCCTGTCTCAGTTGCGCAGACTCGCCAGCTTTGAATATAAAATTTTTATCAAAGCCGAAAAATCTATTCAAAAGTAGTGGCAGCTGTACTGTGATATCTTCGCGCATTCCTGATATACTTAAGTGTCCATCCGCATGTTCAAACTGTACTCGCGTATAAGCCTACAAATTTTTCATCAGAGTACGATTAATTTCATGCACCACGTAATCCAAATCTAGTTCTTCTGGTTTGCATATTTTTTGAATAATCGCAAGTCTATATATTCATAGTCCACAATGTTATTGTATAAATCTTCATCTAAATCAAATTCATATTCGTGGACGCTATTATCAAACTTGTCGTGCTGCTGCAGTCCTAAACACAATGCGATGGGTTTAGGCAAAACAACATACTCGTTCTCACTGCATTCAAATGTAAGCTTGCACTTTGAATTACTTTTATCTAACGGAAATTCAATCTTTAGATTCATTTTATAAAACTCTTAGTCATTCATTTCAACGTTGAATCGTTTGAAAAATTTGCAAAAATCAGAGTCTTCATGGTTTTTTTCTTTTCTAAACATTAAAAAGTTCTCAAAGCCTTGGTATAGCTGTATAATGTTTTCCATATTTTGAATTTTCTCAGCCCCAAAATTAAAATTTTCCTCAATAGGAATACTTTCCATGTCAGTTTCAAGTACATTGGCATACAAATAATGGTTTTCTGACAAATCTAAATCTACTTTGCTTGAAAAATAATGAAAAAGATTTAGGAATTTCAATAATGACACTATTTGATGGGGACAGGTTCTGGAGTAGCATATGTTTATTGCCAGGATCCAAGCTCAATGCTTTCTGTGCAACGTCAAATAGCACAGTGTCTATATTTAGCTTTAGCTTGGTAGTGATTCCACTCATAAATTCTTTCAAGGTCGTTTCTGGGTTTTGAAAGTTGACAAATTTCTTGATAGTTGGCTTGTAGTTTGAAAATAACTTGCCATTTGCATCGACTTCAACAGCAGTTGCGTTTCGCACTTTACGTGCTCGTGGTCTCTGAACAGGTTGCATCATAGCAGGTTGTGGGCTTGAAGTATACCTCAGGCTTACGAGTCCCACGTCATAGTTTTGCAGATCCAAAGGGTAGGGTAATACAGCTACAAAGCTTGCTGGTGTGTTATCTGTATATACACTATTTTGCTGGTCACTTGTAACTGTCACGTATATATTCTCGGAACCAATGGGATCTCGGTCTAACGGCAAGCAGTAATGGCCGTTTAGTCTTTTTCTTTTTTGCAAAAATTGCTGTTATATGACATTGGAAAACAAGGGCAAGAATCTAAAAGGCTTCATTGTTGCAAATATTAGGCTAGGCTTAGCTCTACACTATAGAATGCTCCTGTTATAGGCGTGTTATTCAGATCTTCAAGGTAGTAGGTTATAGATATAGTTTTAAAGTTTACCGACTTCACAAGAAACAATTCTTTCGAGTACGATTGGCTATATCCTGTTTGGAATACAAACGACGAATGCATGTAAAACCTAAAATGTATCTCTTTATATATACTATGTTTGTTTACCTACGTGTATTTATTACATGTACCTTTATCAAACAGGAATTTTGTACGGCTAATTCTAACACGGTCGCCAGGGAAATACTTTGCCTTTCTATTGTCAGTGTTGTTAATTATATATGAAAACATTGTTCTTCAGACTTGGTTCTTGTTCAAACGATTAACTTAACAAGGCGCCATCTGTATTGTTGAGTAGAAGCTGTTGTTATACGTTTTTACAAATGCGGCAAAAATATCTATAATTCTAGTTGTATTTCTCTCAGTCAAGTACCTAGCAATCCGTTGAAAGATGGTCCTATACCAAACAAAGCATGTAATTATTAGTACACGTGACTATATAATATTGTATCTAAATATATACAGGCTTACAATCCTGACAGACTTACCTTATAACCCGCTCTACTTTACTAGACTTTGGCTCGCTATATGTGTTATAGTACTTGATTCCTTGAGTTTTTTAAAAATTTTAAAACGACTCGGCGCAAAATTCTGTGCCTGTATACACATTAATATAATAGGGTCAAGCTACAATTCATACTAACTTAAATTAATTAGATTTATATAACTTTAATAATGTTTTCAAATATCATTATAATATACGTAAGACAGTGCTAGCTGACACACCTTGATCTGTGAATAAATATATTGGAGTCTTCTTTGATTCTTTATTAATGTCTTTAAAAGCTTTTATGACTGACTCGGAATTCTTGTTTTTAATGAAACGGCAGTAAAGCTTCTTTGAAAATGCAGCAATACAAAATAAAATATTCGCATAGCAGGAATTATCTTTAGCAAATTCTTTTCCCAAGATTATCAAATCCGCACAATAGATTACCCCTTTCATATTAAATAAAGTTCTTCGTCGTTTAAAATTTTTGCGTATAGGCCAGTGCATTAAAAATGAACGCAGCTGGCTCAGCTCTCTATTTACTGCTGCTTTATCATAAAAGTTTTTGTTATTCTTGAGAAACCACTGAAAGCCGAATATGAACCCTTGAATCTAGAGTTTAAATATGATTTACGAATTCCTGCCATATTTAGAGCTGTTATTAATACTGACCTCCATTGAACAACTACTGATTGTTAATGCATACAGAGTCTTAAAATAAATGCTATTTATACACTCCTAGCCAAAATTACATCTATACACTATTTTTTCTAATGACAATATATTATTGACAAGGCTTACATATTATTTTAATTATACATTAATTTTAAAATTTAAACTATCACTAAGACTTGCATTATTTTCTATGTAGGACTGTACATTATTCTAGTTAGGTATTAGTAAACATTTACAAAAATCTTTTCGTTTGTTATTTTATATTTGCTTTGCGTGCTTCCCTGCTACTAACTTGTAGTTCTTGCAACCTTTCCTTCTCCTTCCATCGTAACTCCCTCTCGCGCTTGTGAGAAACATTTAGGAGCCTACTAGCTCGAATTATTTCACTGTCCAAAATCATTAGATTCTCAAATGACGCAAACCGGGACAACGCCACGTATGTTGTACACGCAATTATTTCTCTTGTGTCTAGAAATACACAGCCAACTGGTACGGTTGTTCCCTGTGACCTGCAAAAAATAATAAATTCCTAAACGATTACTTTGCGCTCTTGGCTACGGCGTACACAAATTAACTAGTGCTAAAAATCAATAAAGTAAAATATTTTTGATGAACACACACCTATGAATTGTCATTGCCCAACTTAGAACCAGTGGAAATGTACGCATTCGGACATACTGCTGTGTCTCAAGGTCCAGTTCATTACTTTCAGTCCTGGAAATTTGGCAACCTTGCCATCTTGACTTAACTACGATGTCGTTTGCTCTGTAGAACGGGAAGTAAACAATAATAGCCTCGACAAAGTTTGCCCAGTATAGCCTGCTACGTGATGAACTAAAGACAATATCAACAACTGTGCCTCTGCTGCCATTTACAAGATTGGCCTTTACATCCAAGTTCTTTTTTAACATTATTGGGACGCCATAATTAATTTCCAAAGGATCTTTTGCAAGGGCAGAGTGCTCAGCAATAACGGCAGGTATCTCGGTAAAATCCGAATGCAGTTTTCGTATCATTTTTCTGTACAATAAAAACAAGCAACAGAACAACACATTTAGTTTTACAGAATTAGAATTAGCACTATATATTTATATAAGCTAGTCGTCGTCACTGCCACTTTTATTGTCAGATTCAGATTTGTCGCCAAGTTTTACTGCGTAACGAGGCCTTCTATATGATGGGTTAGCAAGTAATAATCGTGCGTGTAAATAACTTCTGTACGACATTGTTGGCATCTTCAGGCCAGTCTCTTTAATTCCTGAAGCTGACACAGAATAATATATTTAAAAACTTTTACGCTCCAAGTGTATGCCTGAATGTTTTTTTAAAAACCGTAAAGGATGTCTGTTGATAGAAAAACAGTCGAAGCAATTAAACTTTCCTCTGACAGATAGTATAAATAAGAAACAGGGACTCCAAAAAGCTGAACATGGCACTTTGAGCATTTGTATTTGTCTTAAGGCTTTACTTTCAAACGATGGGTTGGAATATAGTTTCAGTACACCCGTTCGACTAAATACTTTTGAGCATTTATCTAAATCACACTCTTAACAATAAAACGTCTTGCTTTGACTTAAAACTACAACTAGGGAATCGTTGCAGGACAAGCAAAACAAAATGAATTGCTTGCAGTCTCCTAGGACTGAGCCGCGACAGTGAATTGCCCAGTGGTTGTCTACTAGAGGCTTCATTGCGACTGAATAAAATAATTAAATATAGACTTGTATCACTGCAGTGGGGTGATAACCAAAAGGAGAAACTCTACTTAGCAAATATATAGGAATCTGAGTTTGTATAGCAGGACATATATTGGGGGTCGTAGGAGACAGTCTTAATACGACATGCGCTGCAGCTGATGTCAATTACGTATAAATAAATATAAAAATGATAAAATTAGAAGATATAAATGTATAAATAATTTACTTGCATACAAAAGGCAATAAAATACTGACTTGTTGTGAGCGGCAACGTTGATGTTGAGTTTGTACAGATGTGTTGATTTTTCAAATGCTTGAATTTAATCTGTGCTAAGACGTGTTAATAATACATGCTTTTGACGTTGTTGGATATTAAAAAGATCTAACAAAGTACATCGCCAGTACCTTAGCCTCATAAGAAACTCGTAGTACTGTTGCTGCCTTGGATCTGTAGTATTTTGTCTAAATGGTTTGTTTAAAACAAACGCCGTAGTAAAAAAAATTGTAAATTTGAATTGCGGCAACAATGTCGTCGGTCACGTTAGTGACAAATTTAGTATACAGTGCATAATCGCCGCAGCAAGAAGTTTGGTTGAAATCTCTAAACATGACGATCGTTTTACCTGCAAACGGCATGGAGGCTCCCGCGGGATCAACTTGTTTAAAACATTGGTCGACAAAATAAAGAAGGCGCAGACCAACAGTTGATAACTCATCTATTAATAAAACTTTGACGTTTTGAAAAGCAATTTTATCTGCTTGTAATATTCCATTGCTTAATTGGTCGAAAAAAGTTCCGCTGGTATGTGGACAAATCTTAAAGCAACTGTGGAATGTTGTTTCTATTAAACGTGAAGCACAAATGCCCATGAACGAAACAGTTCAAAACAAAAACTTTCTATCTTGACTTTGTTTTTGTGACAGTATATGGTTTATTGTTTTTAGAGCCTGAGACTTTCCAGCTCCTGAAGTACCTGTGACAATCATTTTCAACGGGTTTTGGTAAAACTGTTTTTTAGGCAACTCAATTTAATTTCTGACAAGATTAATAATTCGTTTCTGAGCGGGTAACATAAAAGTGTACGACACCTTTGGAGGTTGCGACATTTCTAAAATTGCAGCTAGTGTCAAATCGTCAAATTAAATTTGATCAAATGAGTACAGTGGTTCCCACTTTGAAGTTTTATCAGAAATAGAAGTAGACTAATCACACTCATTCTTACAATCGTCGTTGTCTCTGGCACTTAGTCGATGCTTGTAAAAACAGATTGAGCAAAGTGAGTGATTTAAGTTAAAAGCATAAAAACGCAACTGTGACAACAGTGGTTTGTGTGACATTGGTTCTGAAAGTAGTCTAAGTAAGCCCTGTCGAATTGCCTTACTATAAATTTGCAAAGTTTTCTGAACAACCTCGGCAAACTCAAACGAAGTTCGTTTACACGAGCAGCATTTTATGTGTATACAACAATTTTTTTTCGCTGGCTTATGTAATTCTCGTTCTGGTGATAGCAAGCTTTGTAATAATACTGGTGGTGGCTTTAGCCAAAGTTGTACGTCGCGAGTGTTTGGACAAATAAGTCTTTGGAGTTGTAAAGAAAAACATATTATACTTTCGTGGCACTGTCCACTGGGGAATCGATGTTGAACTGAACTAAAATTGTTAGTATGAAACCTGGCATTCAAGTCTCTATTAAAGTATTTGGGTTCTGTTGCTCGAGCCTATCAACTTCTCTTAGCAAAAGTCGAAGCGCCACAAAACTGGCAGCTTATGAAAGTAAGCATGCTACAGTACAAATTGCTTAGATCCACAACATTCATACAATAGCAGCTTTCTTTGGAATAGACTTCTCAATTGGATTTTGCTGGACAACTGAATTGAAAATAAACAAGTATTGGAACCTTGTTATTATAGTTTCTTGTTCTGGGACTTGTAAAAAGAGGTGGTAGGTAGGACTATGATCTACCTCAGCCAATCACACGACGCAATTTCCTAACCCCCGCCTTGATCACCCGTCTCATTAAATTAGCATAACTGCAAACTCTGAGGGACCAAACTAAAACGTCGCTACATTAATAACCTATGGCCACTACAATCAATGATATTAATAGCCAAAGCTTGCCATTTTTAGAATCATTTTGTGTTTAACTTTCAAAGTTAATTTGTCTCCTCATTTTTTGGTCTCTTTTAATACTACCGTCAACAATACTACCTAACCATGCAACGAGAAAAAGAAATAAAGCAATCACGACAACATCCAGAACACTGTCATTTCCTAATTGAACAAAGAAAGAAACAGAATTTTAATGTTGCTATATCAAACCATTCAAAACAGTCCTCGTGTGGCACAATATGGACTCGAAAGAAACTATGAACATGAAAAGTGGAACTGTGACTGCAAATTAGTCAATGCATTGTCAACTAAAAACAAAAACTACAACAGCAAAGACTCAACCGGCTTTAATGCGCGTAGCATAACTGCTCAAGGCAGGAAGTTTTTTGAGACGCCTGACACTACTGTTATTCACAAGACTCTTAAAGTTTAAGACCAAAATCGAGCACGGCTTGTCTACGACCAGTATCTGCAGACCCACGTCTACTACTTTGGGCGCAAAAATTATGGCAACTTTAGCCATTTTGAAAGCCATAATATTCTGGACTGGGCAGTTCAAATTCTAAAGCAAAATAAAAACTAACCGCTGCCAGGGAAAACAAATACGAACCATCTGCCGTATTTTGAGAACAAAAACAATACCAACCTAGCAGAAGAACCGCGAAATCCAGTTAAAAAGTACACTCTACGCTCTGTGCAAGTCCAGTTTTTATTCAACACCATGACTGGAGCGATAAAAATGTTTATCAACTCTAACCTTTCTGACAACTACGCTCAGAAAAACCCTGCGTATGGTGGCAGCACTGTTTTATTTAGTCTTATGGAAATCAACGCTTTGGTTGACATTCTGACCACACAAAACGGAAAGCTTGCTGCATTAGAACCTCACGATTTTAAACCTCGGTCTCGTCAGTTAAATGCCCAAGAAGTCACACAGGAAAAACATTACCAAGAACCAGCCGTCAGAGTCCAGCCGGCACCACAGCGTCTGAAAGTCGATTGGGATGAAGTTATTTTTACTCCAGTGTCAGGGTTTCAACCGTCACCTGAACAACTAATTGACTAATCTGATTTTGCCGCCGTCACTAATTCAGAAATTGACGACTCTGACAATTCTGACAAAGACTGCGATGCAGAAGACAAAAACAGCAATTTAGAATATAATTTGTAAACTGCAACTCGCAAGTTTAAAGAAATATTTATATAAAACATTTGTAGTAGTGTGAATTTTGTAGTGTGTCGTACGGCAATATTAATGTGTGTGTACAAGTCATGTCTCTCTTATAAATGTTGCTAGGTTCTTGTAATAAATTTAAAATTTTGTCTTTTGCCTACTTTTAAAAAGCAGTAGCAAGTTGTGTGTGTGAAATATAATAATACTTTGTCAATAGTTAATAACCAACGTGTAAAATATTTTATAATCTGAATTTGTATGAGTGAAAATTGAAAAAGTAAACTAAAATGCATAAAATGTAAACCTTGAGTTCTAGACTTGAACGTTTATAAATTAGATTTAATATTAGTAGCATAAATATGCTGCAGTTGTAGTTTAGTTGCAACAGCGAATTCTATTTTTTGTAAAATATTTATTGCGATGGCAAAAAACAAAGCATAGAAAAATAATTGTAAGTTTCAATTTATTCGCAACGTTAGAAGCAAGGTCTTACATTGCATTTTTAATCATGTTGTTCAGTAGAATAGTATAGTATAAAAACTGCAGAGACCGCCCATTTTAAAACTTGACATTTTGTCTTTTGTAATAAGACTTATATAGGAAACAGTGAGTACAGTAGCCATTCTTCAAACATAAGAGTTGTATAGGGGTACACTGAGATGGTTACAAGTGCAAACATATACATTAGCAACAACGAGTATACTCTGCAAATATAAACTTTCTACAACAAATATTTCAAATGCGCGCCATGGCACTTACAATTAATAAATTGCCCCGCAAACATAAAAGAGATTTTTTTCTAGAGCAAAAACAAACATTTCGTGTCGTTCATAAAATTCGCCATATTTTTTAACATCGAAATATCAAGTTTAAATATAAAATTTCGTTTTGAAATAGAGAAAGTTTTAAAACTATTAGTAGGACGTTTTGCACTTCTATTGACATTGCCCTTGGTGAGTAAAGTGCCAAAACGCTCAAGTTTTTATTTTGATATTTTTACAATTACATAACAAGGCATTTACATAGGTATACATAGAAAGTGCCGTTCACGCTGGTGGTAATATGTCTACACCATACATCTCACTACAAACGCATACAATCTCTTGTTGGCTATCTTGCAGCAAAATTTTTATATACACACAACATATTTTAATAAATACTATACTAACTTGAGTTGGACCAAAATATTATTTGTACAAAAGAAATATTACTAGGAAACTTGTAAAACTACAACACGAGCAGAAAGTAAAAGTAAAAGTAAAAGAAAGTGGAGAAAGAATAAAGTCAAACAAAAAGCTAAACTCCAGCATAACAAAATTTAAACAAGAAAATAAAACACAAGAGTACAATTTAAAAGTTGGAAAATGAAAAGAAGGAACAAAAAAAAGCAGAATATAAATATTAGGGAGAAAACAGAATCCAGGTAGGTAGTAGAAGTGAAAAAAGAATAAAGTTAAACAAATAGCCAAACTCCTACATGACAAAATTCAAACGAAAAAATAATACACAAAGGTAGAATTTAAAAGTTGGAAAATGAAAAGAAAGAACAACACGCAAAGCAGAATTTAAATATTAACGAGCAAACAGAATCCAGGTAGGTAGTAGTAGTGGTGAAAGCAAGAAAGGCATGAAGAGAGAGAACTTCTTTGTATCCTGGGCCTGGCTATAAGACTGGAATCGAGAACTAAATTCACAATTCATTTCAAGCTATTAGACAAGACTATAAGATCGATAATCGACGCGCCGTGCCTCTGTTCACCAACTCCAATCCTATTTTCGCATACTGTTCAGGGGAGTATGTTCATGCTAGAGCGTACGTGCGTACCATACTATCTGCATTGCTTTTAATTAAATTAAACGTTACGTATACCTACCTATGTATGTGTCTCTCTCTCTTTCTTTCTCTCTCTCTCTCTCTTTCTCTCTCTCTCTCTCTCTCTCCCTCTCAACCGAATTATTCGTATTTAATTGAATTAGCCATTACGTGTAGCTGCATCTCTGTCTCTCACTCCCACTCACTCATTTCCATTGCATTGAATTGCATTTCTTTTAATTAGGCATTACGTATCTGCGTACCCATAAACCTACATGCTCTAAACATCTCTCTATCCATCTCTTTCTCTCTCTGTCTGTTTCTGTCTCATTACACTGTAATTAGTTGAATTATATATCTCGCTCTTCACTCATCTCCTCGCCCTACATACCTACCTCCCTCTCTCCCTTGCCAGCCTCCCAGCTCCAGTCTCCCAGCTCCATCCTCTAGATTCTTAGCATCCTTAACATTTCTTTACTTTCTCCCATTCAATTACATTAATAACCACTCAATAACCAAAAGCTAGTAATAGCCTGTAGTCACCTAATGTAAATGCGATAACATCTAGGTGGAGGTGTCTGAGTGACATCATTTGCTCGCTACCCCTAACCTGCTTACTTAAGGTAAATGAGATAACACCCGGGTGGGGGTGTCGAAAACTTTTTTTCACGGCAAATCATTTAAGCGTTACCTCTAACCTGCCTACCTAATGTGAAAACATCAGGGTATGGGTGATTAACTGAAATTTGCTCGTGACATCATTTGCGCGTCACCCCTAACATGCCTACCTAATGAAAATGCGATAACATCTGGGTTGGGGTGTCTATCTGAAGTTTGCACGTGACATCATTTGTGCGTCACCCCTTACCTTCCTATCTAATGTAAATGCGATGACATCTGGATGGGGGTGTCTGAATCAAATTTGCACGTGACATCATTTGCGCGTCACCCCTAACCTGCCCACCTAATGTACATGAGATAACAGCTGCGTGGGAATGTCGAAATTTTTTTTTCACGATACATCATTTGCGCGTTACCCCTAACCTGCTTACCTATTGTAAATGGGACAACAGCTGGATGGACGATCCCGGAATAGCTATAACCTAGATACTGAATATGTATAACATATTCCCTGCTCCCTGCTTGTCTGACGTAGCAGACCACAGACCATTGAAAACTGGCTAAAACTAGTATTGGGTCTGTACTATGGAATGTACTTGAATTCGCTGCGCAAAACTTTAAAATTAGGTATGTTTGCACATTCTCTGTATTTTTACACTACCTAATGGTTTTTAAAAAGCTCACTTTTCTCATTTTTGACATAGGTCCAGTTAAGTGTAAATTGTAAAAAAATGAACAGTCTGATCAATTCGAAAAAAATATACACACCTGCGCGCGCGCATTTGTGATCGTTTTAAAAAAAATTAAAGGTCATAGCTTGAAAGCTGTGACCTGTAGTGTACGGCCACTAGACAATCAGACAGACGGACGGACGAACATGACCATCACAATAGATGCTTAAGCTCAGCATCTAAAAACGGGCTTAAAGTGTGACCCCAATTTAACGGTCTTACAGTGTGACTTAAATTTAACGGTCTTACAGGGTGACTCAAATCCAACGGTCTTACAGTGTGACTCAAATTAAACGGTATTACAGTGTAAATTAAATTTAACGGTCTTACAGTGTGACTCAAATTTAACGGTCTTTCAAAGTGACTTAAATTTACCGATATTATGGTTTGACTCACATTTAACCGTCTTATCGTGTGACAGTAATATAACGGACCTACTGTGTTACAATAAAATAACGGACCCACAGTGTGACACTAATATACCATTCTTACAGTGTGAAATATTTATAACGGACCAACTGTGTGAAAATAACGCCATTGACCTAACGTCTGACACCAAGATAACAGCCCTACAGTGCGCACTCACAGATAATAATTGCCGAATAACTGTGTTCCTGATGAAAAGCAAATTAGCAGATCCCCTGATAGAATAAACCCGGAAAAAACAAAAAAACGAAAACGGAAAACAAAGAAAGAATACTGAAGAATCCTCACCTGTACTAAAACGACCAAAGCAGCCAGCACTGACAGCGGCTGACCTACTTGAGTTTAACGAAGACACTGACGACGAGCCAAGCAACAATATAGATTCCCAGTTAATACTAGCCGCCATTTAAAAAGAAAATTAGGAATTAAAAGACAAAATAACAGCCCGGATTTCTGAGACAATCTCTGCCTCTCAAAACACCCCACATTAGCGCTTAAATACTATAAAGCAAATTGTTTCTGGCAAAACTGAGGAACTATCTTCTTGCATAACCATTCTAAAGAATAAAAATAAACAACTGAAGTCCAGAATTGAAGCGTTAGAGACAAATCCTGAGTTAAGTTGAGTTATGTTTATTACTGTGTCAAACTATACAATAACCACTGATTTCGACGCCTTATTACTACAACAATTTAAAAATAAAATAAACTACACCATACAACACCTATCTTATTACAAAATCATCCTTAATTCAAGTATAAATAAATATTCAGTTGAGAACATACAGACACATTATTTTAATAAAATTAGGAGGGCTGTAAAAATAATACAAGCTTTCAACTTTTATTTTAACAATATGCTCACCTAATTTTAGCTTAAATGTGCTAAGATTATTTAAATTATTTTCATCATCACATTTTAAAACATCAGGCAATCGATGTCATTGATCCACCATTCTAAACAATAAAGAATGTCTATAAAAAGATTTCGATTTAAATTTAGTAACTTCTAATAAGTGTTTATTACTAGACCTAGTGGTTCTAGCCAAATGCTTAACTAGTAGTATATTGCTAAGACTTACTATAGTAGTACCATACTTTAGTAATTTCAGCCCAAAAATCAATAATTATCACCTAATTCTCTCAGACACTAATAGAATAATAAATTTTTCTAATAATATATGTTAATCCACTGATTAAGCCTTATTTTTAAGCTTATTACGGAAAATCCTTCCAGTCCATCCTTCAGCAAACAGTAAGAGCAAAGGCTACTAAGAAAAGACCTAGAAGCAAGAAATCTTAATCTTTTATTTACTGGCATAGACTGTGACTCGGCCAAAAACTACCTTACTCTGCAACACAAGGTCAACAGGTTCATTCATGACGTGCTTAAGCTCAGCAACGTTCGAATCGACAATGCTAGAAAGAGACAGAGCAAAGACTTCAAAATCAAAGACGGAATCCCATCTAACAAAATTCGCGCATTGTTTTGCTCTACATCAGACCAGACCTCCGTCCTTGGAGCCAAAAAGACGCTCAAGGAAAGTAATGACGGAAAACACTACATGAATCCTGACCTGTCTGCTAAAGCAAACTACAAAGAGCGAAAAAAAACGGCTAACAAAATTGTAAACCAAGACGGAACTATTAACATGGAAGCAAGATAGGAAATTGGCCACTTTATACAACACACATTTGTAAATGCTCAAAGAAAACTAACTAACAGTACATTGACTAAGATAACCTTTGTAGATAAAGTTTTATACTGGAATGTGAATAAAATTAACAACTGTAAATTTGACAAAGTAAACATTGTTTTACAAAATGACGTGGATATATTCTGCCTATCTGAAACTTTCGTTACTGAAATAGATGACGATTTGAAAAAAAAAGAAACAATTTTACTGTTACAAACAGCCCAGCTATAGGTGAGCAAGGAAAGATAAGTGGTAGAACTATTGTGTGTATTAAAAACAGTGAAACAAGTTATTATACAATCCTACATGTAGACAGGTACAAAATCCTAGTTGACATCAAAATACATGGCAATTCTTTTTTAATGCGCTTCGCCCACAAACTGCCAGCAACAAAGTATGACGACCAAATTAAGAAACTGTTGGAACAACCTACAAGGTTGGAAGTGAGAAAATACATTCTGACTTCTAACAGTATTTAAGCTCACCTGAAAAAAAATTTACTATCGGCTCTGTTGCAACAAAAAAATCTTTAACAGCAACATCACACACAAAGTTCATCACAGTAAATACTCAGCTGGATACTGGAAGGCTATAAACATGTGCAAAGATAAGGAATACAATTACATATTAAACGATATTGCTATACAAGATTTAGACGTGCACTTTTGTAACGTGTTTAAAGACGTCAGCATTAAAGAGATTGAAGTCGTAGACCTCAACCACAAACTACTCGAAACAAGCTTAGAAATCTTAAACTGCGAGATATCAACAATTGACCTACACAGAGCTGTTAAAAAACTTAGCAATAGTAAATCCTTAGGAGCAGATGCTATTCCTAACCAGGTATTAAAAACACTAGGAACCACAACATACAAATACTTACTCTGCTCAACAAAGTCTGGAAAAAAACACTGCCCTAAAGCTGGGGCGAAATTATCACAGCTTTAATATACAAGAAAGGTGACTCAAATCTGCTTGCAAACTACAGGACTATTCGCTCTCAGTAACACTATAGCGAAGCTGGTTACATGCATTATGTCCGGTAGACTTGACCTATTCTGCCAAAACAACAAATTTATCTCAGAAAATCAAGCGGCATACAGAAAAGGGCAAGGATGTACAGATCATATATTTGCACTCTATACCTGTATATTTAAACAGCTGAACAAGCCAGCATTCAGAAAAAAGGAAACTATTTGCTTTATTTGTACACCTAATTCAAGCATTTGACTCAATCAAAAGAAGTAAGCTATGGACAAGACTTGAAGAAGCAGAACTTAGTGATCAGTTTGTAGCAAAAAAAACTGTATGACCTTACAAAAACAAAAAACAAGTGCAAGAAAGGTTTTACAGACATGATTAAACTAATGGGAGGAGTTTTGCAAGGCGAAACACTGTCATCAACACTCTTTACCATCTACATTTACAAACTACCAGAAATACTCCATAAGAGTGGCATCCAAGGAACACAGATGTTTACACTAGAAATTTTAATCCCACTATATGCCGATGAAATTATTCTTCTTGCATCAAATGCACTAGACTTTAAAGACAACGACCTAAAAGTGAACCTATTAAAAACAAAAGTGATACTATTTCAAAAAGGCAATAAGCTAAGTAACTTAACAAAATTTAGATGGGAGATTCAGCTGGTAAAAATAGTCATCAAATGTTTATTTGAAAGTCCTGTTTACACAAAGCAGGATTTTTAATAAAGCCAAAAACCACTTTTTTAACAAAGCAAGAGCTGCACAGGAAAAACTGTTTAAACTGTTTTACTGGGCTAAAATAAAGAATATTAACATACATTTTTGGCTTTTTCAGTCCCTGGTTACCTTGATACTGATGTATGCGGCCGCTTTATGGGGACTCTGTTACTGTAAAGAACTTGAAACTTTTCAAACAATGTTCCTCAGACGCCTTACAGGGAGCATAAACTTGACACCAGGATTTTCTCGTCGCCTTGAAATAGGAGTTGATAACATCAAGCATAAATCGCAGATAGGTATGCTTTAACATCGACAAGGTAAAAGTGACTAAGAAATTACCACTTCAGAGCAAAACATTGAAAACGATAATGTGTTGCATAAGAATGCTAAAGCCCTGAGACAACAAAAATTCGACAGCGCAGTGTTATAAAAAATTAAAAAGATTAAAAATTGAAAAAAACCTGCAGCGTTTTCAAAAAAAAGAAACCTTGAGAAGTTAAGAACTAGAAGAAAACAGTAGTAGGTTCACTACATATAAGTTCTAGCAAAGCACGAAAAATTGACTGTTTACGATCTCCATTTTATCAACGAGATGATTAACGAGTATAAATTTAACAACGACCAAGCATTTCAGACAAATTTAACCTTTTAATACTAAATTTTTTTAAACAGCTCAAGTATTCTGTCAATCTTATCAACCTGTGTAGGAAAAGGTATGAGTTCTAGCACATCAACTAGCTTAAGTTCAATAAGTAACTTTAACTCATTGAGTACCCAATCTTTAACTACCTTACAAATTTCTGAGAAATAAATATTTTAAAAAATTGTTATTACGCCTATATCTAAAACCTAATGATAATAATTTATAATGCGCTTCACATATAATTAATCAAAGTTGTAAGTCTGGCTGCTTTAAAATTAAACAATTTAACATAGGAAACAATATATTGAGCACTGTTGAAATTAAATGTCCTAAAAGTTGATGTAAAAAATCAGAAAGTCAAATAAATAAACTTGACCTAGACGAAACCACGAATATACATAATTTGTTTAGAGGAAATTGCAGTTATTGCATTAATTAATTATCTAATTATCTAATTGTATTTGTATAGACTGCTGAATGCAAACATCATCTAATACATGCTCGTTGTAAAACTCATTAAAATGTATGAGCCTGATGAATTTATTAAAGTTTATTGTATCTTTTGTGATAAAACAGGATAATTTGTAGAACAAGAAGTTTATTAGTTCAATTCAAATTGTATTTGTAGTTGTAGTTGTAATTTTAATTGTAGTTATAACTGTAGTTGATTTAACAGAGGCTAGGACTTTAAAAAGACCTTGTAGGTTAATTTGCGTTAGGTTAGGTTACTTTAAGTTAAGTTGAGATGAGTTAAGCTAATAAAGTTTGAGTTAGGATGAAATAAAATAAGTTAGAATAAGTAAGGAAAAGTTTGATTAATATAAACAATTTAAATAGGGTTTCAAATTTAATTTTTCGCATTTTATTTGCAATTGTTTAATCACTCATACTCGTTGGCATATAGCAGTTGGTTTTTTATATTTTTGGTTGTTTTTAGCATCAAAAACAAATATCTTTAGAAAACGGGTCAAGGCCGATATTTTAATATTTGTAGAGCCAATTAGTAGTGGTGATTATAATTTTTAAAAAATCTCATTTTTTAAAAAGAAAGTCAGTATAGAGCAACATCATATTAAGCGTATATAGTAGTCAAACTCCTACATCTAATATTCTCATCAGTTATTCTATTTTTATTTGTATGCCAGTAGTTTTAATTCTTGTAGCTGTGGGCTCGAACCTTAACTGTAATAAAATTGTTTTTTCAAATCATTTACTTAAAATGATGTTTTTTTGTGCTACAAAAAGTAATAAATTAAGATATTTTATGTGTAAATGAAATTTTGTGTCGTAAGTCGTTGCTGTGCCGAAACCTACACTATCATACTACTTTAAATATATATTTAAAGACTATATGAATCGTTTTTAAACATGTGATGTTATAATATGAGCTGATTGCTCTGAATTATTTAGAGAGTTAGCTTTACATCGTTATGAACTAGATTTTGCAAATTATATGATAATTCCTAAATATTTTTGAAGTGCTATGTTGAAAGTTACTGGTGTTTACATTGACTGGTAAAGAGACCTAGATATGCGTTTAATGTTTTAAAAAAAAATAAAAGGTGGATTTTGTGAAATAATGAATGAAGATGTAAGAGCTATTATTAAATATGTAAGTAATTATAAATCTCCAAAAAAATCATCTAGCTCCAGTTAATAATATTAAATTTAACTATGTGTTGATGCTTTGTCATTCCAAAGTACCTAAAGCTGTTTCTTGATGGTGTCAAAAATACAAAATTATTGATTTATATAACCATATAACAGAATTAAATATAGTGATATTGAATATACACTTGAAATAACATGATTCACATAATGATTTTTGGTTTGTTTTGTTGCATAAAGCAGTAAAAGATAATATATTATCTGATAAATAAAATTAGGCAAAAGAAAACACAAAGTGTAAGAAATCTAAAAAATTAAAAGCTGCATAAAAGTAAGCAAAAGATTTAAAAGGTGATTAAAGAACATTAAAACAAGCATCACAATATAAATTAGTACTAACCAAATTTCCTTCTATAATTAACGTGACTACTTGGAATTAAAACAATATATTGATAGAAATACAAAATAAATGCAAACAGCAACATTAAATATGAAAAAAGATTTCTTTGAACTTAAAACTTATTTTTTTTGGTTGAAAAACAAAAAAATATTTTATATTGACACGATATTGAATTTGTTTTTGTAAGTAAAAATCTTTAAAACATGTACGTACAAATAATTTTAATCGTGACACAATATCAAGGACAAATTTAGTTGCCTTACATAAAAATTTAGAACGTAAATTATTAACTAAACTAATATTTGTAGGATTGTGTTGTATAAATGTCAAAATATATGATGTTTCAAAATGTGTATGAACATTTTTAACGTAAGTGAGGTGATAGCGCAAAAATAAGGCAAATTAATACTGTTAGCTTAATGCTTTAAATAGTAAATAATGATTTCTATAGAGATATAAAAAATGATATTGTACAGTAACAAGAATTGTTGCAATGAGTAAAATAGTAAGTAAAATGTGTAGGCGAAAATTTGGTGTATCTTTCTCGATTATATATTACTGATATCAAAAATCTAATGAAGGACTGCTTTTAATTTGTCAGGGCAAGCGTAATCTGTGGCTTTTAGTGCATATCACTTAAAGCGATGATAAGAAGATCATTAAACAGAGATAAAGGTAGGACTAAAATGCAAAATAGGATAATTGCAATACGAAAAATGACATATTCTATGAACAAGACATTGACAAAGCAAATACCTTATGCAAACAATTCACGTCACCAGAGCTCACCTTTATCAGTACTACAGATCCACTTGAATTTTGACAAGCCGCAGCAAAAAAACCAAACGCAGAGCTCAAAAGTATGCCTATTAACACCAGTGACGTGATAAAAACAATTAAATCCCAGAACTCAGATAAAAAGGACGGAGCAGATAGGGTGCACATAAAATGTATTAAGATTTTTTGCAAACCTACATCTACATTCCTAGCACGTCTTTTTCAGTACTCCATCCCTAACGAAATTCATCTGAAATGTTGTAAACAAGCTATTATTATTCCCTTGCACAAAAAAACAGGAGAGAAATCCTTACCAAACAACAACCGTCTAGTAAAGATATTACCTACAACATCTAAAATACTTGAATTAATGCACACAAAAAGCTTATTAGCTACTCAGATGAAAATAATTAATTATCTACAACCCAGCTTGAGTTTTGTAACGACTTCTTCACAACAAGCGCATTCATCGAATTTGCGAACGTTTGCTACATATCAGGCAAAAAAGAAATGCAAACAGGAGCCAGAAACAGTGTTTTTACTCAGACACTATTTCACCACCTGCAGCAAATTTAAAATTATTTATAGTACCTACATAGCTAATCAAAAATAAATGGACCACCAGGCAACTTAGGAAACACAAGAATTTATTACACACAGTAATGGTAGTCAAACACGGCCAAAAAGGATTTTCCTACGCTGTTACTCAATTCTAGAATTCGCTTTTAGCAAGGATACAAGACATCACATCATCCTCAGTTTTTGACACAGAAAAACGTACATTCCTTATAAACAAAATAAAACACTGATTTATTATACCATGTGATATAATTGCAAAGTAAAAACCCATATATATATATATGCACTACATTTTATTATTACTACTAATTTATTGGAATTATTTATTTTTTTATATTATTTTGATTATAGGAAATGTGTTTAGTGACAAACAAACATGATTGGTATGACTTTACCACTTGATTAAATGCGGTATAATTATGCGGTACTAGTCGCCAATAACAGGTTCTTCTATTGTGAAACAGGGCTCAACTATATGAAATACTATACAAGAGACAATATAGATGAAAGTATATGATCTTAAACCTGGTTTGTTATAGCAAAACAAGGCTCGACTATTCAAAATACATTTAACAAAGTAAGTCAGAGACTTATTTAAGTTTTTTAGTAAATTTAATACTTATTTGATAATTTTTTTGATTCCTTTCTATATACTGACCAGAAAGATTTGTATTCGTGTACATAAGCATAAGGAACATAACATTATTATACATTATCTACAATGCTACAGATCAAGTCAATGACAGTTTGTTGTATTATCGGAAAGACATAAGAAGTTTAATGAGAAAAACAATTTATTAGAATTATTATAGTTCCAAGAGATATAAAATTAATTTTAATGACAACATGTCCATATATTAGAAATGGACACTCACCAACGTGTGGTTAGGTATCTGGCCCGTGATAAGACATAGTGGACCATGTTTTAGGTATCACGGCTCGAACATGCTTTTTTATGTTAATTCTAGTGTAGGATGTGCTCTAGCTGTCAATGCGGTTATCGCGATCGACATCCTGCTTTAAGCTGTAAATACGAGTTATTGTACTTGACATCCTGTTTATTGTTTTTCAATAGGCAATGACTCGCTTATTGTATATGCAGTGTCTGAAATTGGAAAATCAAATATTCATGTATATGATTTTACAGTCCTTACTGTAATGCATGATATTTTGTTTATATCTATATAGTATATACATTAATATCAAATGATATAGGGCCGTTGGTTCCTAGAAGGTGAAGTTAAACTTACTTTTAAATAAATGTATAATTTTTTCTTTAAATTAAATAAGTAATTCAAAACACTCCTCTACGTTGATCTGTTAGGATCAAGATAAGACTAAATGTTATATCTAGACCTAACAACACTAAAATATTTGATCTTGATTAGAAAATATTTAAGGATACCTATAATCTAAAGACCTAGCTAATATTTGACAAAATTGAAGAAATAAAGAGGCAATGAAAAGAGAGGCTAAGAGTTCAAAGTTTATATTGGAAATGTTCAACAAAGTATATGTTAATACGATCAACTGATTGTTATTTGTGGATAGGCGCTAAGCCATTCCTAAAGTCCAGCAACATTATAAATGAACCTATTACTATTTTATACAATTTTGTGTAATATAATTAAAAATTCCTTTAGGTAATCAGGATTACAATAAAAAGTATAATGTAAATAATGCCTTGTGTTTAAGTAGCATTGTGCAGGTGCCTTCTATAGTGTCACTAAGATTTCACCTAGCCGAGATGGGCGTATATTGGGTTTAATGTGCTTGGCCATGCGGTTACATTGTAAGGTTAAATAATCTATCAAAGATCAGTGGAAAAGGCACTTAAACAATCTTAAGGGCCTCATTCTATCTTAGATAGCCGTATTTGTTTAATAAATGGTAATTCGCAGAGAATTTCCACTCAACACGGCTGAAAAATAGCGGGTCAGCTAAGATGAAACGCGTCAGGTAATTGTCAAAGCACGAAATAATCTGGAAATGGAGGTGAAATAGTTAAAAGGACAAAGGTGTAAATTTAATGTTTATCCTTTCTGGATTGCACGGTAAATGTAGTCTCGCCATATAAGTGTATCGCTAAATTGGTTCTAAGAGGTTGGAAGTGGCGTTATATGTCCTCAGTGATAGAGGAGAGTTTCATCTAATTGACTAGATGTAAAGTGATAAACGATCTATGTTTGTGCATGTCCAAGATGGCACGAACTAGGGATGTGTTTGCAAGGTGGCTTAAATTCACGATAGCCGTGAAAATAAGAGATTTATCCATATTTTGTGATAAAGTTTTGTTCAAGGTTTATTTTTGCGTTCAATTACCATGAGGTGCTTTAGGTGGAAATTCTAGAGTACCGGTGTCTTAGAAGGCCTAATGTTTTTTGGTGCATGCATAACACGTGTTATGGCTTAAAAAGTATATAAGCTTTTGATGACTCAGACTGTTTTGGCATATGCGTTTCTCCTTTTCTTATTTGTGTCGTTGGATTATGCTAACATTAAGGAATTCTTGGCATTTAGTTGTACGATGTGTGGTGGAATCACAAAATTTGCAACACCTTAGGCCATTCCTTTCCTTGGCTATGACTTGTGGTTGACTTGGCTTTACTGTTTTGGGTTGACTGTATTGCCAAACTAATATCCGCACAACATCATACGCATCTGTTAACTGCGTAAATTTGTCAAGGACTTTTGTTTCATGGTGGATTGATTCTGTGTTTTGCAAAAACTTGAAACAATTTACGTGTTAAATTGGTGCCAGTCACTTATGGCGAGTTCTTCTATATTGATACAGGGCTCAACTATACGGAACACTATATGAAAGACTATATGGATGAAAGCACATAGTCCCGAAACTAGTTGTTTACAGTTAGACAAGGCTCGACTATTCACAATAAAGTAGACAAAGTAAATCAGAGATTATTTTGAGTTTTTTAAAATTTAAAGATGAGTTTAATACTGATTTATTAACTTTTCTGATTTCTTTTTATATACTGACTAGATAAATACCTATTCGTGTACATTTAATAGCATAAGAAACATATTACAATATTAGGAATTTTTTAAATGCTACAAATAGATTCAAAGGAAGTTTGTGGTTTAATTAAAAGAGTATGTTCAGAAAAACAATTCATTATAATTATTATAAGTTTAAGAGATATAAAATCAATTTTGAGGACAACATGTCCATATATATACAGACTAGAATTAAAGCCAGTCGCCAGCGACTGCGTTCGTGTTGTATGGGCTGGCTCGGTGTGCGGAACTGCGCAGAGTTATTTTAAATTTTGGTCGACACACCGAGTCGGCCCATACAACACGAACGCAGTCGCTGGCGACTGGCCTTAATTCTAGTTATTGTACCTACTTATATTCATATTTGCGGTCAGTTTCCCATACTGTGGGGCCCTGCGCCCATACCCCCAAACCCTCCTTGCTAACGTCACCTAATAATATATAATTTCAAAACACCATTGGTGGCTATGGCTTATCCGCGTGGCTGTCACATCAAATCCTTGCCCCTTTTAATCATAGGTAGGTAATTAAGTCACATGGAGACTCCTGGGGGGCGCTGCGCCCCCCCCCCCCGACCCCCCCGCTTACGTCACCTATTAGTATGTAATAATTTGCATGGTCAGTAAGTAGTCCGTCAATGACTTACACAAATATCACTCGTTTATTAGGGTGATTCTTAAATGACGTCAATTGAGTTATGTATTAGGTAAACATAAAACTAAGCTATCAATATAACTCACTCTATTGGCCAGACATGACAAAATTATTTAAACCTAGCCGTACTACTCGTATGCCTTGTCTACAAGATGCATCTAATCTTGTTGTAAGGCAGAGAAAAAACCGACACATCCCCTACGAATACCAATAACTCGAAAAAAACTCAAAGCAAAGGGATGACGGAGGAGATGAGAGAACTTTTCAACAAGTTGAGCCAAAAAATGGACACACAAGCTGAAGAACAGCGTAAATGCAACGCAAAATCTACTAACACCATTCTTTAAAATGTAAAAGAGATAAGGAGTAAACTAGAGGAGCAACAACAGCTGTACAAGAACTGGCTTGGACGCACAAAATTGCTTAAAGAATCCGTAACCAGTCTTTAAACCAACAACACGTTTCTGGAAATAGAACTGGCCAAATGCAGGAAGCAGATAGACAGAATTTCAAAAGACGCCAGACAATTTAACATCCTAATTAAAGGTATAGCAAAACAACACAAAGAATCAAAAGAAGATCTCAACAAGACAATCACACTGCTTATACACTCTGACCTCAAAATAAGCGCAGATATTGAATCTATAAGACGCCTAGGCACCAAAGAAGAAGAAAAAATCGCACTATATTAGTCACCTTTCTAAAAAGAACAAACAGAGCCGCAGTCCTCAAGGCCAAACAACAGCTCAAGAAAAAAACAGGCGCGCCTATTTTCATCAATGCTGACCTGCCTCCAGAACTTAACAAAAAGCGCTTTGAGGATAGAGAGAAGAAACGAAAAGAAGATCTGCGACTAACAAACATGGACACTACCAAGGCATCAAACTCATAGGAACTCGGCCGGCACATACAACAAAATTTAAATAAAATATTATACTATATTTATACTATATTTAAATATTATATTATACTGAAAAATAAACGAAATTTTAAATTGTACATACGAAAAAGTTAACATAGTTTCACAACAAGACGTGGATATTTTTTGTGTATCCGAAACCTAGACAGATAAAATAACTGACAACTTGGAAAATTTTTCCATGACTTTCAATTAAAAATTATTCCAGAAGTTGGCGAACAAGGCAGAAAGAGCAGCGGAATGATTATTGGCATACGAAACCACTTATTAGCTTTAAGCAAGACCATTCACCAAGACAGATTCAAAGCCCTAATAGAAGTAATGATACATGGAAAGAAGGTCATAATCTGTTTTACGTACATACCACCTGCTACACAATATGACGAACAACTGGACAACCTCATTGAAGAGATTACAGCCACAAATAATTTAAGATACGTTTTAATTGGCGACTTGAATAGCAGAGTGAGAAAATATCAAAATACGATTAACAATACGCTACATTTCAACCAAATTCGTCAGGCAACTGACAACACAGTAAACAAACGTGGGAAACAACTGATTAAAACCTAGTTCTTACTAATGAACTAGCAATATTCAATGGCAGAAGCACCTCTGACAGCTGCAGAAAACCCACGTTCATAGGACAAAATAGACGCAGCTTGATTAACCTGTGCACCAGTAGCGGCAATGCAGTTGACGAATTCAACGACCTTGCAATACTTAAGTGTATTAAATCCGACCATCTTCCTCTGCTCTTAAAAGTCAACCACTTCAGGCACAAAGCACAATATACTTAAAGTGATGAAAGGAAAAACATCAGATGGAACGAGGAGAAAGGCCTTAGCTTTCAAGAACATATGAGTATCAATAGTAAGCACCTAGACTTTAACAACTGCAACTACGCACAACTGCACAGCCTTATACATCAAACTGCTTAACAGTCACATATAGCTCCTAAGCCACATAGAGAAAACAGAAGAAACTTTGGTCCTAAGTGGTTTGACAAGGAATGTAGTAACGCTAAACGAAAAGCCCTTTCTAGCCTACACAAGTACAGGGAAAACAAACACTCAGACTCTCCTGCCATTGAAAAACTTCAATGCTCCCTCCAAAATAGAAACTTATTGCACAGTCTCTGCCGTGATAAAAAGAAGCCCTTTTATAGCAAAATGCAGGAAGACATTTATTACAGTAAGGACTCTCCTGACTACTGAAAGGCAATTAACACATTTAGAGACAAAATATAAGGCTTTAAAGCTAATAATATCTCGAATCAACAATGGGACGAACATGTTCAAGCTGTTTTTGAGACAAAAACAGCTGGCGAGGTATTAATTGTCGACGCAGATAAAGAATCTACTGCTAACAAATCAGAAGCTCTCGACTTAAGTATAACGCTATAGAAGCTACACAAAGCGACAAAAAAGTTAGCAAATAATAAATCTCCAGGAGCTGATGGAATTCTAAACGAGATATAGAAATCTCTAGACAAAATCTCTTATAAATACCTACTACAGCTGATCAACAATGCTATGGAAAAGCAAATTCCAAACGAATGGGGAGAAATTATTACTGCATCTATATATAAGAAAGGCGACGACAGCTTACCCAGTAATAACAGGCCGATCGCCCTCATCAACACGGTAACAAAACTGTATACCTGCATTATGTCGAACCGACTTAACTCTTTATGCATTGAAAACAATATCATTTCGCAAAACCAAGCTGCCTATCAGAAAGCAAGAGGTTGCACCAATCACATTTTTTCTCTATATGCCTGCATACTCAAGCAACTTAATCAGCCAGCGCTTCAAAAGAAAGCAAAACTTTTTGCCCTCTTTGTTGACCTCAGCCAAGCATTTGATTCCATCAAAAGAAATAAGTTATGGACACGATTAAAAGAAGCCGGCCTCAGTGATCATTTTGTTCCTAAAGTAAAAGAACTTTACGACCTTGCAAAAACAAAAATTCGCTGTAAATAAGGATATACAGATTTGATAAATGTAATAGATAGAGTGCTGCAAGGAGAAACTCTGTCTTCCACTTTATTTTCAATCTACATAGACAAAATCACAGAAATTCTCCGCAGAAGTAGTATCCAAGGAATACGAATGTTTACTATTGAACTTCTAATCTTGCTATATGCAGACGACATTATCCTTCTTGCCTCAAATAATTTAGATCCACAGAGACAGATCAACAGTCTTAGCCACTTTTTCAAAGAAAATGATTAAACAGTAAACTTGACTAAGACAAAAGTCATGATCTTCAGATAAGGCAATAAAATACGGAATTCAATGAGATTCTACTGGGATAGTAAACCACTAGAAATAATAAACAAGTGTGTATACTTAGGTGTCCCTTTCACGTAAAGCAGGATATTAAATGAAGCTAAAATACATTTCTTTAACAAAGCCAAAACGGCGCAATTAAAGTTATTTGAACTTTTCTATCGTGCTAAAATAAAAGAAATTGATATACACAATAAACTCTTTTAGTCACTAGTCAGCTCGATACTTATGTACGCAGCACCAATATAGGGACTCCGCTATTGCAAGAAGTTTGAGACTTTTCAGACTATGTTTCTCTGACGACTCATGAACACCACAAACTCAAACCCTGGATTCTTCCTCTGCTTAGAAACGGGTGCGCAGAACATTAGGCTAATACTATTTTAAGCACTGCACGGATTCATTGAGAAAACACTCAACGCGGATGATAACGGTATTACGAAAAACTGCTATCAAGAGACTCTAAACTTAAAAGCCACTGATTCTTGTTATAACTGGATGTTTCAAGTCAAAAAGATTTTTGCAGATTTACAGCTAGAGGAAACTTACAAAAACCTAAACTCTGATTACCCTAAGAAACATAAAAAGAAAATTGTTGAAAAATAGACTTAGCTGTGTAAACAACGACGTTCTCAGAATGCAGAGCTGCGGTACAATGACTTCGTCTAGCATTGTTAAAACCCATGCGCTCAAATCGGAGTACTTTAAGATTAACATAGAGTGGAACATAACAAAGTTTATACTTTTGAGAACTGGATTTCCTAGAATTGTACTAAGAGGAAAAGCAACAAACCTTAACGGCATAAACAAGCTATGGAAGAACACAAAAAGGACAAAGTGTGATATATGTGGAAAAGAAGTAGAAGACCTCTTTTATATCATGCTTGAGTGCTCACATTACAAACCCCCTCGGACAAAATTTTTTAAGAATCTAGTAACCAGCAAACCAACAAAAGAAGACATCACAAGAATAATCTTCAGCTGCTACCCCGACGCAGAAGGATTTGGACAGCTGTTTAACTTGTGGGATGAGGCTCTAAGAATCCGAAATGTCTACATCAGCTGTACCAAAGAAGCATAAAAACTCCCCTCCACTCCTACGCCTCTACCACTCCTACGCCTCTACCACTCCTACGCCTCTACCACTCCTAATATCACATAACTCAGTAAAAATATCTTACTTTAAAGATTAACACTAAGCAAATATACCAACTTTTCAATATTACTATATTTATTTATTACTTACTATATATTTATAGAAATGTAACACATGCAATGTAAACCTAATAGTAGTCTACACTATAATGACATGATTATTTTTTGAAACGCAGCTATTAACACTTTTCTTATTACAGATCTACAAAGCAAGTCATATGCAAGAAACGGTTTGCCGAAAATTAATTATTAATTACCAAGGATTTTTGATCAATGTTTTGATCAATTTGTAAATAACCAAATTTGTAAAAACTAAATGTTGTATGGAATGACGCCAAATCAACGTAATAAATAAATTATTATTAAATTATTATTATTACATCAATAATAGAGTGAGCTCTGCTATAAACATAATAAGCAACTTAAAACGATTTTTGACGTTTTCTATTGTTTTAATTAGGTTAAATGCATAATAATTGTCTATAGTTGATTATTGTATTATTTTGTTTAGTAAACGAGGTGAGCGGGTGATGCAGGCTATAAAAATAAAGTCAATGGCCTTATTTTACAATTTGCTGATTATTCTCTGTATAGTAAACGGAAAAGAAATGAATTTAGAGCTACAGTTTTAAAGAATGTTCTACTGCAGAAAGCAAACATTTTTTCTGCGTAAGAAAAATTGAGCTCGTATATATTATCATTTGTGTATCGGGTATTGAGATTTAACTCGGGTATAAATATTTTTTTTATTGGTTTGTTCTCAAGCATAGTGTAAGAACAACCAGTTCTAGTAGTTCCTAAATTTTAGAATACCCTGTAAACTGTAGTACTGATGCTTTTAGACATTTTTTTTGTATAGAAGTATTATAGATTGGAATAAGTTGCCTGATAGTGTGAAATTTCGTAATGTTATTTTAGATCATTACTCATTGAGCACTTAATAAGCTCAAAACTTCCTTTTAAATATTCTATTTATCAGCCACCCTGAGTGGAATGTGATTAATGAAGTATGATTAATAACTTGGTATTGATATGATTTTGGATGATAAATATTTTTTTTAATTTAAACTTTTTTTATTGTGAAATTGTAATGGTGTCCGTCAGATGATAGCAGTGCATTTGGACTAATGAACTTGACACTTAAATAAAGATCACTTAAACTTAAACTCAAGAAGCGTTTGCACTAGCAATTTTTTTCAAGCCCATGCATAATTTTACGGCTTAAGTCATACCTAAACTATTTAAACAACTAGTAAACCTCTTGCCGTCTCTCACTTAAAATAGATTAAAATGTGCGTGCGACTACAAATTCATTAAAATGTGAAATTCAAGTAAATAACGTTAAAGGTGAGTTAGACGCTGTCGTCATTTAAGCGTTGCTATAATAAGGTTCTACTTTTTTACAGTGCCAGCTAATCGGTCCCTAATGAGCTCTCAAACAAAATGCCCGAGGGTCCCTGTTCCTTGAAAAAACTACCTCAATTTGAGCCAGCCTGAGCCTGAAAGAAAGAAATCGTTCACTACCGTTCTTTTTATCTGTTTTACCTCCTCCAGTCTCAGTTCTTTTTTTAAAGAAACATTTTTTTCACCTCATTAGGCTTTTACCCCAATCTCCTCCGGTCTAAGCCAACCCCCTGGTTACTTGAAATAAATTCTACCTACCAACAAAAAATGGTAAAGACTAATAATAATATGACTAATACTAATACTACTTGATGTAACACCATTAAAATAAATATAAATTAATAAATGCATAAATAATATGCAATAAACACAAACACCAAAGCACATTCTATTTTTAAAGTTTTATTAATATTACGTTTTTGTGTTTTTAGTTACAATTAATAATTAAAACTGTTGCGTCAAACAATTTGATAACTAATTATTAAAAAAAAGATTAAATTAATAATAAGTTACAATTAAAATTATTAATTAAAAAGTAAACTCAACTTAATTCTGCATTATCTCACTCAATATTTAACAACAGGATTAAAATAAAATTAAAATATTGAATAAAATTTTAAATTGGACAATGGATAATATAGTAACATTCTTTAATATACAACAATATAAATTTAAGTATTAACACATTATTAACTCTTGCTTATCCTTGTCAAGAAGTAGTTTTTTGTGTGACAATAATTTTTGTTTGTTGTCTCTGCCTTTTTTTGCTTTACACCTTGTTTATACACAACATTTAACATTTTTGTCTCAGATCCACTAAATTACAGAATTCTAAGAAGTTGGCAGGTCTCACAGTTACACGGTTTCGCTCTAGTTCCAATTTCTAGTTCCATTTCCAGTTCCAGCACAAACACAAACAAACCACCTCCACGACTCATCTACAACTCACTCAGTCCTGTCAGAGATTGTTATCACGAAAGATCATACCAATTTGTCCACCTTGTTTTGCGCTGCTCTACTTCTTCACACCACACGTTACTTTTTAGCTTTTTCCGGTTTCTCATATTCAAGAGAAGTAATCACTTGGTCCAATTAAAGAAGTAGAAGTCATAATCTAAAAAAATCAGCATTTTTAATAAACAATAAATTATCTACGCACTATGCATGCGTATGCACTACGCAGGTGGTGTATGCACTACGCAGGCGGTGAATGCACTACTCAGGGAGTGTATGCACTACGCAGGTAGTGTATGCACAGGAACTGCAAGACTACCGACAGCCGATAAAACCTGGGCCAATCCACCCAACGGTCGTCGGGTCAAAGTGCAACTCACTCGACGGAAAATTCTGCAATTTACCCGACAGCCGACAATTTTCTGCAACCTACCCGACGCCCAAATTTTTACTTCTTGGCTGACATTTGTAGGCACTGACATTCGTCAGGGGGTGTGTTGCTTTGAAAAATAATTTCAAGCAGTCACGACATTCTAATATTAAAACATTAACAGTTACCTACTTCCATTAGCGCACTGTACCAAACAAATAATTACACTCTTTGATTATTGCAACACGATAAGACATCCACTTTAGTCACTGTAGCACCAACTACTACTGTTGCCGTTGCAACGCCACAAATCATATTGAAGATTAACGGTACTGTAAGGTGACATTTAATAAATTGAAGATGAGTCGAGACAGAATGAATGCCGAGCCTTAGCGTCCCTGTGATAGTGTTTCTTGGTGTATGTGAGTGATGATGAACTAGACTTGAGGGGTGTTGCGAGAAATAAAGGAGCTGAGGGTTACACGTTAGCAATTACAATTTACTTGGGACTTTATTAACACGCACACAACTTTAAAGTTCTTCGTTTGGATCTCTTTTTCCTTCTGATCTACCACACGGTAAGCTTGTTTTTAGAAAAGAGGAGTAAGGCAGATTTGGAAATGTTAGAATGTGGCTTGGGTAGGAATCTGATTAGAAGTTTGGAGACATGCTTATCAGAGTGATAAGATGTTGCTTATGCTAAGAGATAGGGAAGGTGATTTTAGCGGAGCTCAAAATTCGCATCATTACATATACATACATGAATAAATATTTAATAATATTATACTGAATGCTAAATTTGCTTCTACTTCTGTTTTACACAGAACATATACCCCCCCCCCCTTGGTCAATAGGAGCAACAATAAAAATGAGATTAATGTTTATAATTATTATTTATAATTAATTAACATGGACTGTACATTACATATTAAGGTTGGGTGTCGACCGGTAGTCGGCAGAGTTTCACTATAGGTCGTTGGAACAACTTTCCATTAGCTGTCCTCACCGTGACGACTCGGACGACGCCGTCTTCTCCCTTGTGAACTTGAGTGACTCGAGCCATCTTCCATCGAAGGGGTGGCAAGTTTTCTTGTTTTATGATGACCATATTCCTTTCCAGTAGGTAATCCTTTTCTTGTGTCCATCCCTTTGGACAGGCCTGTAGACTGGACAAGTATTCTTTGCTTCATCGGTTCCAGAAGTGTTGGGATAGTTGTTGGACTTGTTGCCACTGGTTAAGACGCGATGAGTTAAAATTGGACAGGTCGACTTCTGGCCATGCTGTTAGCACACGTCCAATGAGAAAGTGAGCTGGTGTTAGAGGTTCTAGATCCCGTGGATCCGTCGAGGCGGGCAACAGTGGTCTAGAATTGAGGATAGCCTCCACCCGTTTGAGTATCGTATAAAATTGTTCATAGGTGAGGCCGGCGTCCTTTATGATTCGAGTTAAGTGGTACTTCATTTTCTTTACGGCTGCTGCCCACAATCCTCCCATGTGTGGTGCACTAGGAAGAATGAATTTCCACTCAATTCCGTTGGCTGCAAGTTGTCTCGAAATTTGTGTTGATGTCTGGGGTTCCTGCAGCCACTGATACCACTCTTTTAGTGTGTTGGCCGCTTCTTGGAAGTTGGTCCCGTTGTCGCTGAGGATTTGGGAAGGTTTTCTTCGTTGACTAGTGAACCGGAAAAGAGCTTCAATAAATCTTTCGGTGGTCAAATCTGATACTAGTTCCAGATGGACTGCTTTAGTGGAGAGACACACAAAAATACAAGCGTAGGCCTTGTATCTTGCCTGCCCTCGGAGCTTTTGCACTCAGAGCTCAAACGGACCAGCATAGTCTACTTCCGTCACGGTGAACGGAGGAGAGGCGGTAACACGTTGAGGAGGAAGATCCGCCATCAGTTGCTGTTGAGTAATGGCTTTGGCTTTGGCACACACGATGCAATGTCTTGTGCCCTTTCGAACTGCTCCTTGCCCAGCGGGTATTCAGTAGTTTTGCTGAAGGGACGCCCTGACTTGTTGTGGTCCCGCGTGGAAGAGGCGATGGTGTTCTTGTTGAATTATTAACTTTGTAAGATGACTGTCCTTGGGGAGAAGGATGGGTTGGCGCTAGTCGAGTGGAGCTGAGGATCGTTGGAGTTAACCATTTATCCGAATAAATCCGTCCTCATCTAAGAATGGGTTAAGAGAAGCAAGCTTGCTTCTAGATGATACGTTGCCCGTTTTGTTCAGCTGGGCGATGTCAACAGAGAACGCAACACTTTGGACTTGCTTGATCCACACTAGGAGAGCTCCTCGGAGCTCTTGCACGGTAGGAGTGGTGGTCACTTTTAACTTGGACAGTCCTCTTCGCAGGTGTGCAGGGACCCTCACTAATTTGGAGAGGAGGGAGAATGACTCCAGCAGCTTGGTAGTGAAGCACTTAGGGATGACCGCATTGTGGTGGGTCACATTTCGTTCTCCTTCTGTAGTTTGCGTTGGTTGCTTGTGGCATTGTGACATGTTCACTGATGACAACCAACTTGGACCATGCAACCACAAGTTACTGTGCTTCAGGGCCGTTGGAGTGATTCCGCGGGAGGCGGCGTCGGCGGGGTTGTCCCCATTTCGAACATGGTTCCATTTGGACGGAGGAAGGAGCTCCTGGATCTGCGCGACTCGATTTCCGACGAATGTAGACCATCGGTTGGCGTTGGACGCATTCCAGGCTAGGACTATAGTAGAGTCCGTCAAGGCGTAGGCCACCGGAGTGCCGGAGTCAAGTTGAGTCAGTGCTTTGGATACCCGAGAGATGAGCTTCGTCAGGAGGAGGGCTTCGCATAGCTCCAGTCGAAGAAGGGTGGTTTGCTTGACTGGAGCCACCTTTGTCTTTGAAATGAGGAGATGAGGAGTAGAGTGATCTGTTACTACGTAAACTGCTGCTGCGTAAGCCTTTTTCGATGCATCTGAAAAGCCGTGAAGGGTGAATGTTGATTCGGCGGAAGGCAGCACCCACCGTGGGATACGAATTGATTTTAGCTCTTGAAGTCCATTGTTGAAGGAGTGGGCTAAGAGGTTCCTCATCCCACCAAACTTTTTTTGCCCAGAGTGACTGCATAATTAGTTTGGCTGTAACCGTTACTGGTGTTACCCACCCGAGAGGATTAAAAACCTTGGCGATGTCTGACAGCACTGTCCTCTTGGTTTGGGAGCGTCCATCCGAAGAAGAAACACCAAACAAGAAGTCATCGGAGCTAGGATTCCATTGGGTCCCTAGGGTCTTCATTGTGTCGGCATCTGTAAAGTGAAGTAGTGTCTCTGCCTCTCGGTTTTCTTGCGGTATGGTTTGGAAAACTGCTTTGTCGTTGCTCATCCATTTCTTCAGTATGAGCTGTCCGCTTTGGAGCAGCTGACTCATTTGAGGAATCAGGTAGATGGCCTTGTCTGTTGTGGGAGCTCTTTTGAGCAATTTGTCCACGTAGAAGTCGCGCAGCACTATACAGAAAGCTTCAGAAAATTCTTCAGCTTTTTCCATTGCTACTTGGTTGACGGTGCGCGTGGCCAGGAATGGTGAGCTGGCCTGCCCAAACACGACAGAGGTGAGCCAGTAAGCGACGGGTTGTGAGGCCTCGGAGGGGCGCCAGATGATACTCTGGAAGTCCTAGTCGTCAGGGTGGACCTTAACTTGTCGAAACATCTTGACAATGTCTGCCACCAAGGCGACCTTGTGCATTCGAAAGCGGATGAGGTGGTCCAGGAGGTCGTCCTGTACCCATGGTCCCACCTGGAGTGTGTCGTTGAGAGAGATGCTAGTGCTACTCTTTGCGGAAGCGTCATAAACCACCTGGAGCTTTGTGGAAGTGCTGGCGGCGTTGATTACGGCGTGGTGTGGCATGTAGTACGTTCCTGGTCCGTCCTGCAGTTGCTGCTGAGGAGGGACCCTCCGCATGTGACCCGAGGTGAGCATGTTCTCGAGGTCTTGGTAGTACTGCTCCTGCTTGTGAGGATTTCGGCGAAGTCTCGCTTCTTCTTGTAACCATCGGCGGATGGCGGATTTTCGAGACTGTCCCAATGGTTGCTGGGTTTCATTGATGGGGAGGCGGACGACAAATCTTCCATCTGCCTCTCATGAGTGTGTAGTTAAGAAGTGCTTCTAACACTCCTTCTCTTCGTGGGACTGTATTTTGCTGCTGAGCTCTTCCAGCTGCCAGAACTTCTGGAGGTCTTGGTCAAGGTTGAATACAGTGGCATGGTGTGTGTACACTTGATTGTTGCTGGCTCCGACTTTCCCCATGAGAGTCCATCCAAAAATGGTGTGGAAAGCAGTGGGAGTCCCTGGTGGACCCTTAACCTTCCCTTCTAGCATGACGTCGGAGTAGCATTCCGCCCCCAGAAGCAAGTCGACTGTAGCGGGTCGGGTTAAGTCCTTGTCGGCTAGTTGCAGGCCCACAAGGTGAGAAAATTTCTGAGGATTAATTTGACACGTTGGTAAACGGCCAGTGAGGGTTTTTACAATAACGGCTGCAACTGGGACCACCACTGGGTTTGTCTTGCTTAAGAAGGAGACACTAAAATGGGCCACACTGGAGGACACTCCGGTGGGAGCTGACTGGAGCCCGTATACTTCAGTCCGTACGGACTCCCTGGGAAGTTGAAGTCGTTGGGTGCAGTGCTTTGTTATGCAGCTGATTTGACTCCCATTGTCTAGTAGTGCTCTTACTTGGTGTATAGTGCCATGAAGATCTCGGATCTGTACCATGGCTGTTGCTAGGAGTGTGTTGTAGGTGTGAGACGTCGGAGGACTGAGGTTAGAGGCGTCGAGGCTTCCTGCTCCTGCCCCCGGAGCTGCTGCCGCCGGAGCTGGCGGAGGCGGGTTTTCTCGGCTTTCTTCATTGTCTTGGTGGAGGAGGGTGTGATGGCGACGAGTGCATTTTCAGCAAGTGTGTTTAGAGTTGCACTCTCTGACCGAGTTGCTCCGTCCCAGGCAGTTGAAGCATAGTCGCTTCTCTTGCGCAAAATGCTTCCTATCCCCCACTGTCTTGTCAAGGAAGACCTGGCACTGTGAAAGTCCATGAGTGTCTTGACACGCGGAGCACTTCGAGGTTGAGGAGGAGGAGGAGAAGGTGGAGCTCACACCGTGGTTGGAGTAAGCCTTCTTTTTTCCTGCTGGTTGACGGCGCATTCTTATGTGAAGTTGGTCCCGCGTCCATGTCCGCGTCGATTTAGTCATTTAGAAACTTAAACATCTCAGTTATGTTTGTGATAGCTTGGTTAAGAGTTCGATTCGACGCGCGGCGGCTCTTGTCGTCAATCTTCTCCCTTAATAGTGTTGTCGTGACTGCATGCCACTGGTCCACAGGCTGTTGCAGCTCCCGGAGCTGCTGCAGAATCTCTGCTGTAGAGTCCACCAGCTTGCGGAGGTACTTTGGCTGGCCGGAGAAAGCTCCAGGAAGATGAAGGAGACGAGACACTAGAGAGACCACTAACTTACGGCGGTTTTGGTACCGTTCTTCCAGTAACGTCTAGGCTCTGGAGTTGTTGCCATCCGTGACAGGGATGGACGAAATCAGCTGGAGTGCCACACCTTTGAGTGAGGCCTTAAGGTACTGGAGCTTCGCTACGTTGGAGAGTCGGCTGTTCGGATGAATTGCCGAATTAAACAGGTCGGCGAACGACATCCACTCGTGGAGGTCTCTGGCGAATGAAGGAACTGAAAGGTGGGGTAGTTTGCCGAGCTGTATCCCTCTAAGGTTTGTCGTTCCTCCGGGCGGTGGAGGCGGAGCACGCTGATTGTGGCTCTGGATGATGTCCAGGAGCTTGCTCATAGAGTTGGTCCACGCCACTTGGATGGTTCCATCGTAGTCGTCAGTATCGTAGGCCACCTCCAACATCTGGTTGTTGAGTTCCTTAAACCTTACGTACCATGCGTATAATCGAGACTTAAACACGTCTGCTGTTCCCTGAGAAACTGGAGTGGACGAGTGACCCCGAATGACTAGTTAGTCATTCAGGAACTGGTTCTGCAAAGGGGCAAGTTTCTTTTGGAGTGTAGCGAGAGCCATTGTCTTGTCTTGCATACTGAACTTGCTGCACGGGTGGCGACGGACTTTGAGTACACTGACTGTAGATATTTGAGAGTTTTTCTACCACCTTAATTGTGTCACTACGCTATTGAGAAAGGAAAAATGTAACTTTTGGACTAATTTTTGGTCACTTTCACAGAGTTTTACTGTCAGGTTCTTCTACCGTGTCCCTGCGAGGGCGCAAAAATGTAAGGTGACATTTATTAAATTGAAGATGAGTTGGAATAGAGTGAATGCCGAGCCTTAGCGTCTCTGTGATAGTGATGCTTGGTGTATGTGAGTGATGATGAACCAGACTTGAGGGGTGCTGCGAGAAATAAAGGAGCTGAGGGTTACACGTTAGTAATTACAATTTACTTGGGACTTTATTCACACGCACACAACTTTGATGTTCTTCGTTTGGATCTCTTTTTCTTTCTGATCTACCACACGGTAAGCTAGTTTCTAGAGAATAGAAGTGAGGCAGATTTGGGAATGTTAGAATGTGGCTTGGGTAGGAATTTGATTAGAAGTATGGAGACATGCTTATCAGAGTGATAAGATGTTGCTAACGCTAGGGGATAGGAAAGGTGATTTTAGCGGAGCTCAAAATTTACATCATTACATATACATACATGAATAAATATTTAATAATATTTTACTGAATGCTAAATTTGCTTCTACTTCTGTTTTACACAGAACAGGTACAATTACATTTTAATCTTGACGAAGGATAACTAAATGCACAGCGACAGCAGAACAGAATGTAGCAGCCTCTGATTTTGCACTCCGCTGTGCTGTAGTATCTATATTATTTAAATTATTATTTATTTATTATCATTTGACTAAGTTTTAGTATGCAGTATGCACTATGCATGCGTATGCACTACGCAGGCGTTGTATGCACTATGCAGGCGTTGTATGCACTATGCAGGCAGTGTGAGCACTACGCAGGTAGTATATGCACAGGAACTGCAAGACTACCTACGGCCGATAAAACGCAGGCCAATCCACCCAACGGTTGTCGGGTCAAAGTGCAACTCACTTGACGAAAAATTCTGCAGTTCACCTGAAAATTAACGATTTTTGCAACGTACCCGACGCCTGAATTTTTTACTTTTTGGCTGACATTTGTAGGCACTGACATTCGCCAGGTGGTTTGTAGCTTCAAAAATTTTAATATTAAGACATTAACAGTTACCTACTTTTATGAGCGCGATGCACCACACAAATTGTCCCTTTTTTTAATTATTGCAACACAAAATACACCCAGTTTAGTCACTGAAGCACCAACCACCACTGTTGCCGTTGCAACACTAGCAATCATATTATAAATTAACGCTACAATTACATTTCAATCATAACGAAGTCAAACCAAATGCACAGCGACAGCATTAACGTCATTGACGCTGTGCAGCTGCCCATTAGGCATCAAGTGAACTTTCTTTCTTAAACAAGCAAAGTATTTGCTCCAATCCACTTTTCTAATGTTTCTACAGCTAACAGCCACCGGCAAGCTAGCCGAGACAGGGAAACGGATGTACCTGTGATCAGACCCCGATTCCTCATCCGACACAGCCAATCTGTCAACCTACGACTCAGCAAATCTATTTGCCAGCGTAACGTCAATTACCTCAGTTCTGTTAGCTACCACAAGCGTAGGAGCACTACCCTGATTCACTGTTGAAAGATTAGTAGACATAATGTAGTCAAACAGTACCTCACCTCTGCGATTAGTGTCGGTGCTGCCTCATACCTGGTTATCTGCATTAGCATCAGCACCTATGATAAGGGGCAGCTTATTGACCTGACAGTAGTCAACTAGCTGGCGCACGAGATCTTCGGGAGGATAAGTTGCTTTACCTGGCATATACACAGAAGCACAGACCGTCAGACCCTTACCCCACCAAGTTAGAACAGAGACTACATCCCTGTTCGTAAACTCTATCAGCAATTGAGCTTTCACATTCCTCGAAATCAAAACGCATGCACGCGGCTAAGCATGCAAGTCAGACACAAAGAGTTTATCAGCCTTACCTAAACACCTCACAGCTACTTCATAACAGTACGGTTCTTGAATGAGACAGATATGCGAGCAAACTGGGCGATTGCAGGCGGCGGCAGCATTAAGGTGATGTTGGCGTTGCACTACTTCATCGCAAAGACCACATAAGCTCATGGCCCCCGCTTTGGAGTGGTGCATATTAATTTAGGTCAGGTCAACAGTTAATAGGGCCATGGAAGAGACCCCACCAGACTGTTGACCCAACGCGATGTTAAAAGTCATCTCCTGTTTAGCACCAACACCCGAAGCTCCCGCTTCGCCCACAATCTCAAACAAAACCGCACCCAGGCCATTCGGCTCCACCATACGTGCCCTATAGACCCCGACCATACAAGCTGAACAACAGCCCATATCCAATTTACCCCCCTATAGCAATGCCATACATAGTTCAATAGTACAGTAGTATCAACCCCCCACATATAGATAATACATAAAAGGGAACTTATATCATAGTACTTCAAAAGTGACACACTTCTAATCAAAACCCACAAACCACTACCATGAGAGTACTTATACGCAGTCATCGGCCAACACCAAGTCCACAAGTGTGTTGCGTCCTATGTTTTTAGATGACTGAAGCACCTGAACAGTATCCGGCAGGCTTGAGCAATAATTAGAAATATTAGCTCCTGCCTTCTAAATATCAAACAACTTCAAATAAATAGAATGAAGTAAGCAAGATAGTTAATAGCATCCTCATGAAGCCATCCAACGGAAAAATCCTGAACTAAAAAATAGAAAATTCTTCCGATAGGGGTCTAAGACAAAAGTAAAGAGTACAATTCTGATTCCAAGCACACCTCAAAAAAATTCTTATCCACTTTTCCATCTACAGATACAAAATATGAACAAATATAAAAATATATTCCCCAAATCTAGAAAAAATCCTGCTTAAATCAGATTGACAGCACTTTACCGGAAAGCTCTACACTAACCATAGTTTCCAGTATATCCGCCATTCTCAACCGGTTTTCTCTCTCGCCACAAAACAAAACAAAAAGAAAAAACTAATTTTTTTTCCACGAGTAGAAATCTACGCACTGCTTCTCTTTTAAGTGACTGGCGCCAAGTGAGCCTCGCCTCTGAGCCCAGGCTTCCTATGTCTCCTCGGCTTCGCGTGTCTGGACCTCCAGACCTCTAGCTCCTTCTCGCTATGTACAGCTTCTAGCCGAGCTCCACGTACTAGATAGGCTCCTGATGTCTTCACCTCGGGAGCTCTGGACCTCAAGACCGGCCGACCTCATGAGAGAGATGGATCTTGAAGAGCTCTGGACCTCAAAACCGGCCAACCTCCTGATAGAGATAGGTTTTGAATAGCTCTGGAACTCAAGACCGGCCGACCTCCGGATGAAGATAGGTCTTGGCTGAGCTCCGGACCTGGTCCCCTGGTCTGGTCTCTCGATGTATATCCTCGGGTCTGGCTCCTGAGCACTTGACCTGAGGTAGACTCCGTGATGTGGTCTGGAGATGCTATGCGTCTCACTCGTATACAAGTACTCGTAGCTCTCCCTCAGTACCTGTACTCAGAGGTATCTAGCTCGCTCGGTCGAGAGGTAGGACTAGTGCCTATGGGCAATAAGAGACAAGACCGACCGACCGGCCGAGCCTATGCACTACGTGTAGCCGTTCTTCTCTACCTGACTGGGGCAACTCGAAACCGAATAACGCACATCAATGTTATACACGGCCCCCCAATATTCTGTCAGCCATATGCAATAAAGTCGATGCGCACACAGGTAATTGTCCGGGGAAACTCACAATATAAATACCGATTTAATAGTCACTCTTTTAGTCTTCCGACCCGTAATATAGTCAGTCTAATGTCGGGAAATACACTCACACAATACCCGGTTTACCCGGCACAAATATTTAATATTTAATACACTATACTATTTACACAAAATATTAATAATTATCTAAAACCCCAATGGTGGCTACAACTCAGCCACACCGTAATTTATATACACTAAACAACTGAGGACTCTACTCCTTCTTAAAATCCGCAGCAACTTCCACTGTTATGTTTGCCTTATAGGGGGTAGCAAAGAAATGAATCTAATCGTAAGAATGAAAGGGATAAGTTTAAAAGACGGGCCTTTAGGAATAGGTGCATGAGTGTAAGCCACACATATACATATAGTCCTTATAAATTTTTAATTTTTGGTCAGGGCAAAGCATAACAAATGACGTCCACTTCTCAATTTTATCGCTAAACTTTTTAGCATACTTTAGTTTATCAAACACAATTGTATAAAATTTTACTAAGCAACTAACTTGATTCAAACCAATTTTTATAGATGAAAAACGCTGTCAACCGTTTACTTTTGGTATTAAAAATGTGGGAAAAGAACATGAAAAAATACAAGTAATTAAATCCTCTTTGAACCAAAGCCGATCTGGTACTTCCTCAGTTTCTTACGACGGTAAGTTCAAAGTTATGCAATTTTCGAATGAATATGAAATCATGCTAAATCAAAAATGTTTTTCCAATTTGCCAGTTTACAGTAAATGTTGCTGAGGGGATCTAGTTTGGAAATTAATATTATAAAAATATAATTAATTATGTCATGATTTAAATTGAGTGTTGTAGTGCCGTCTGCGGCAAGTCTTATATTTTGTATTTTATGAATTTTGTGTTTTTTAAATACCTACCTTGTGAATTGCTTTGTATGTGTGGTAAGTGGCTGGCATTTTGGTATGTATTTCAGTTCCATTTGATTAAATAGCAACGTTAGAGAGAAATTTAAGTCACAGAAGGATTTTCCCTTGATTAGAATAGGAACGTAATTAGTACGAAAATATTACGTATTTTGGCGTCTTGTGGTCTGTGTGTTGAGAAGTGGGAACATGTTTGTTGTGTTAGACCTCGATTTCACTACCAACTTTACCCATGGATAACTTTATCTATAGGTAAGTTAATAATCGACAGTGAATGAAATCGCAGCTATCCCGGGGATAAGTCCCTATCTATAGGTAAAAGTTATCCATGGGTAAGTTTAATAGATGTCTCTAGCCTATGGATAAAGTGCAAAGGAAATTCCACTATCTATAGATATATAAGTTGATTTTTTTTCTAAATATCCTAGCACTTTGGCGTAAGTTTTATAAATAAATCATGTGTTTTGCTTTTTTTGGCAGAATCGTGATTTACAACGTGTGTCTCGGGTTCAGTAATAATTTAATATTATGTGTCTTGGATAGGGCATTAAACTGAAATTTCCTTTTCTTCACGTACATGGATTGTTCGATTAAAGAAACATACTTTTATATTTGATTAAGTGTTATATTCAGTCAAATAATTTAAAATTTAATAACAACTTTGCTCAAAATGGAAACCGAATCTGGAAATAATGGAATAAAGAACTGATCCTGCAATAAAATTAATAAGCTCATAAGTTTATTTAATAGCAGCAAATATTCCTATCACCTTTCAAAAGGGATTAGAAGTCAGTAGTGTAAACCTTTGAGGAATGTATACAATTGACCTACCTTGACCCCCAAGACCCCAAATATCATGACACCATGGCCCCATGACATCAGTATACCGCTATAATGACGCTTCAGTCATCGCCCCCGTACACGTCATCTGACGCCGCCATTTTCCCGCACCCCATCTTTTAATCCGACACTATACTACTAACATGGGAAGGCTCCCAAGTGTAAAATCCGAAATGAAGCAAACGATATCAGATTATGTACAACGTGGTGGGGTCACTACAACGTATATAATCATATCGGTGCAAATTGCGTTTTGGCGCCAAAAACGAATATTGAAATTTTCAAAATTCGTCGAAATGTAAAATCACAAAAATCAAATGGGAAATTAAATAGGAATTTTATCTTACCCAATGGTCCCTCCTTACTACTTTTTCAGTTTTCTGATTATTTTGGAAAACTATAGGCCTTGTGTTATTTGATTACGAAGAAGTCTAAAATTAGCAAGGGGTCGTCCATACATATGATGTAATGCAAATATTTTCATTTTTAGACCCTATGACGCTGTCACCAGCTTTTACATTTGTGTAAGTAAATGGCTATTTTTAACATAGGAGGCTATCCAATATTCAAAGAGACCCAATGACTCTACCCGTGAGGTCAATTATGGACGAACAGTTTTTGAATATATTTTTAAACTGTTGTCTTTTAAATTCCTCCCTAATCGTGTTGAACAAGCCGAAAGTAAATTTAAAGAAATTTAAAAAAAAATATTTTCCTTTTTTAAGAAAACTTTTAAATGTATTGCTCGTCACAATTTGGCAAAATCTTAAAAATTTATTTTATATTCCTAAAGCACGGTAAAAACACTTACGACCGCAGCTCTAAATGTAAGGTTATTTCAATAAATATTTTGACCCGCAAGGTCATTTATAGACGATCCCTAATTTCTTGCATTTTGAAGTATACAATTGAAAAAATACTGGAGCTACAGCGTTTAGTGAGCAATTTGCTCCACCCATGGGTACCAATATTATGTTTTTCAGTGTTTTGACATTTTGGTAAATAATATTATAAGAATACTAGGAATTTTCATATAAATATTCGTATTGCAAAATTAAAAAGTTTACTAGTTGTACAGATAACATGATATTATTCAGCATTTCAACGGTTTCTAAACTAAACACAATTTTCAAACGATGCAATCTAAAAACAGGTTTTTTAGAACAAATTATCGCTGTAATATGACTGCATGGTATAGGGTAGACGTATGTCACCAAACCGCACTATAGATTTTAGTAAGCGGTCTAGTGTCCCTTCAAATGACAGTTAACCAAAATAACTTAATTATTAGTAATTAGTAGTAATTATTTGGATAATACGAATTGTACTAGTGCTGTAAGTAATTCTTTACTTGAATCTAAGGGCTTTAAATATTTACATATTAATGTCAATGGTCTGAATGTAGCAAAAATTGAAAGCCTAAAGTTGCTAGTTGATACATATAACCTAGATGTATTATGTGTGTCTTAGTCAAAGCTGATTAATGTAGTTATTTCTGGCCTATTAGCTATTGAAGGCTTTAGTATGCATAGATTTGACAGAGTTGGCAGCGCTAGTCGTGGTGGTGGTATAGTTATTTACATGCGAAATGGAATTGAATTTGTTAATATAAACATTCTAGAGACAGTGCTAGTGCCTAAGAAGCTAGAGATGACAACTGTTAAATTGCTTGTTCCTTTCTGTAAACCACGGTTACTGACAGTAGTGTACAAGTCGCCTGATGTTAGCAAGACTGAGTTTTTAGATTACTTTTCTCTGTATGTTGCTGATCTCAAGTTACTGAACCTGGAGTCAGTAATTATGGGGGATTTAAATATTGATATATCTGTTAAGGATAAGTACTCAAAACTTTTGGGCAGTATTGCCAGGCAGAGTGGTTTGAAACAGTTAGTTGATCAACCAACTCGTATAACATTAACTACTAGTAGCATAATTGATCACATATATGTAAGCAATGTTTCCATGCATACTAATAATGGAGTATTGAGTGTAGGCATTTCTGACCATTGTGCAGTCTATACTGTGAGGAAAGCCGTCAAAATGCATTATCCTGTTAAGCACATTAAAACTATGAACTACTTAAATGTTAATTGGGATAATGTAAATAAGGATATGAGTCTTATTCCTTGGTCAACAATGGAGATTTTTGATGATGTTAATGATGTACCTAATTATTTTGAATTGGTAATTTTTGAAGTTTTAAATGAGCATGCTCCTGTGATATCTAGGTGAGTTAAAGGTAAAATATCTCCTTGGCTTACCATAGAACTAAAACGCAGAATGCACTACCGTGATAGCTTGAAAGTGAAAAGCTTGCAAACAAAGGATTCTGAACTTTTTAGGCAGTATAAAGAGGAAAGAAATAATATCAATAGAGACATTTCTAAAGCGAAGTATGTATATTACCGTAAGAAGTTTGAGGAAGTACCATCGTCGTCAAATGTATAGGCGGTACATAATAGGCTCATAGGCAAGAGTAATAGTGGCTGTGCTGTTGCACAGTTAAATGTTGGGTCGGAAATAGTAACTGGGGTAGATAAATTGTCAAAAGCATTTGCATCTGCTTTTGTTGTTCAGTCGTCTACTGTAGATGTAAATAATTTGGATGAGTTGTATGATAGCATTCCTACTAATAATGATTTTGAGCCGTTCCTACCCGATGAGGTGATGACGAGTATATCTTGTTTGAAATCAAAATCCAAATGTAACCCAAATGAATTATCGTATTTTGTTCTCAATAATTGTAAGGAGTCTTTGGCTCTTCCACTAGCACTTCTATTTACGCAGTTTCTTTGTTTAGCATCGTATCCAGCAAAGCTAAAGAGTGCAGTTGTGACTCCGTTGTATAAAGGAAAGGGCTCTAGGCTTGATGCACTATCTTATCGCCCTATTTCTACATTACTAGTTTTAGATAAAATTCTTGAGAAAATGCTTTATTTTAGACTTTTAAGTAGAATAAATTTGAGTGACCAGCAACATGGTTTTAGAAGGGGCCGATCATGTCAGAGTGGAACGCTAAAGTTTATACAGGATGTGTTTAACTGTATTGATTTAAAATGTGGAAGAGTCATAGCAGTCTTTATAGATTTACAGAAGGCATTTGATTCAGTCCCTCACTATTAGTTATTAGTCAAATTAAGAGATGTTTACAAAATTGACGGTAATTTATTGAAACTTCTAGTAGACTACTTGCGGGATAGAAAGTTTAGAATAAAAGTTAGTTCTGAAGTATCTGACTCGTTTGACCTGTGTGTTGGAGTTCCACAAGGGTCTGTTTTAGGACCACTTCTTTTTATTATCTACATAGATAAAGTCTCGGAGGTTATTTTAAGTGGTGTTGATTTTGTGCTTTATGCTGATGACCTAGTTTTATATTATTACTCGCCTGTCTTTGCAAATACTATTGCCCACATGCAGGCATGTCTTAATGATGTAAATGATTGGTTTGTGTCACAGGGACTTTCTGTAAATGTATCTAAGACAAAGTTCATGGTTTTGCATAAAGCAAGAGACTATAAAGTACCTGTTGATGTTAAGCTAAGCTGTAATGGTCATGATATTGAACGTGTGTGGACGTTTTGATATCTAGGTATTATTGTAGATTCTAATTTGAGCTTTAAAAATCATTTAGAATATGTTAAGAATAGAGTAAGCTCAGCCATTGGAATGATTGTCAATTTAAAACGATTTTTGAATTTCAATATTTTTGTAATTATGCTGAATGCATATGTACTGTCCATAGTTGATTATTGTGCCATAGTGTATGCAGTCCAAAGTAAAGGTGAGCTGCAGGCATTGCAGAATAAAATTAATAGTTTAATTATTCAGTTTACTGACCAAAATGTGTTAAAAAGCAGAAGAACAAATCTGATCGCTTAGTTCTTATGCAGAATGTATTACTGGAGCAGACAAATACGTTATCAGTAACGGAAAGAATAAGTTTGTATTCGATGTCATTTGTGTACAGAATGATAAAATATGGTTCTAATATTGCTAATTTTGGCTCATGGTATGCATTGAAGCAGCCAGAGCGTGTAACGAGGTCTAGTAATTTATGTCTTTTGGAGTATCTCACTAATTGTAATACAGAAGTGTATAGACGCTCGTTTTTGTATAGAAGTATAACTGAATGGAATGCTTTGCCGGATAGTGTAAAGTGTTTTGAAGATTGTAATTTCAGGTCCGTTCTTACTCAACACTTAATTAGTGTGAGAACACCTATTGAATATTCAGTGTATCAACCACCGTAATGGGTGGTGTAGCATATAAATGTCTTATTGGTAATGAATCGTGTATGTGAAATTTGGATTGACTGGTATTAAGTCATTGATTTGCTTTGATAATGTGTGCTTGTAATTGTATTAGTTTTTTATTTTTTATTTAAGTATGTAAATTATGATAGTCTTCTTCATTGAAAATCAGTACAATTGTATTGAATGAACCTGACACTGTAATAAAGTTCACTCAAACTCAAACTCAAACTTAAGCTAACGTGGCGATATGTTAATTCTAAATGTTACAAAAGTCCAAAATTCCGTTTTCCGTGTGCATTTTCCGTTACTGAAAAACACCGCTAACCATTTGGCACCATCATATTATTACTATTTATTTAATTTAATAACTATTCCATAACTATTACTGTAGCAGTACACGTGTATATGTTCCTTAAACTAATTAGCTCTTACAATTTCACGTGTTTGAGAATTTTTAAAAATTAGAAATTTTAAATAGGACTACTTTTTACACTAAACACCTCACGGATAGAAATATTAGGTCTCTTTGGAAATTGGATGGCATATCGTATGTTAAAGATAGCCATTTACTTACACAAATGTAAAAGCTGGTGACAGCGTCATAGGGTCTAAATATGAAAATATTTGCATTACATCATGTATGGACGACCCCTTGCTAATTTTAGACTTCTTCGTAATCAAATAACACAAGGCCTATAGTTTTCCAAAATAATCAGAAAACTGAAAAAGTAGTAAGGGGGGAGGACCATTGGGTAAGATAAAATTCCTATTTAATTTCCCATTTGATTTTTGTGATTTTACATTTCGACGAATTTTGAAAATTTTAATATTCGTTTTTGGCGCCAAAACGCAATTTGCACCGATATGATTATATACGTTGTAGTAACCCCACCACGTAGTACATAATCTGATATCGTTTGCTTCATTTCGGATTTTACACTTGGGAGCCTTCCCATGTAAGTGTACCGCCACTGTACACGCCCATTAACCCCTCACAGTACCCCTAATGTATGTATGTATGTATGTATGAGAGAGTATAGGGACTTAAAGACTTTACATCCATCGTCCCACTCTTTTCAATTACTATTTAATTTGAAGCTCCCGCGAAAGAGTTATGAAACTAAATCACATTGGGGTTCTCATCATTTACTTAGTTTCTATTTTAATTGCTAGTCGCGTGTGTCACTGCGGACCGGGTTAAGAGGATAAATTAAACTGCATCTCTGCAACGACATTCTATTCCGGCAGAGCCGCGGATCACCGTGGAACCACAACGCAATAGCTGAGGGGTCTCAATCCTCCTCTAGAGCGAATTCAGCGTCACAGTGCACCGGCCGACCCCTGAACTATTAGAGAGAGCAGACGAGAGCGGTGAGCTGGAAGAGCAAGTAGTAAACAGTTGGTGTGGGTATAGGTATATACAAAGTGTACGTGGCATGGCTACAGAATATCCGTATTAAGGCATATATATCTCCGTCTCTTGCACAAGGCCACGGATAAACATACATACCACCAGTCCACTTATACCATCTCCCTACCCCAAACTGAATCTTCCTTACTTCAACCAAACCCAACTCAACTCAAATGCAATTCAAGTTTGGGGCCGACTCCCCCGACTAGTTTTAGTTAGTTAGTGCTTAGAACACTGAACTGCCAAGCCGGGGTTCAGTACCTCTAATGTATACCGCCACAGTGACGCCTCTGTCATTGTTCCCTCTCCTAACACGTGATTAGACGGCGCCATTGACCCGTATCCGCCCCCGCTCATGTACCCGTACACAACACAGTACGTGGGGGTGCCGCAACCGAGTGAATCACTGCCACGTGTCAATCAATGTCATGAATAATTACCTACAACGTGTATGTACCACATACGAGTAAGTCAATGCTAAGTTTAAAATAAATTGGGAGTCCCTCACAGGTAACTATTATTATTATTATAAATGCAACATACCTTATATAGATTCTGTACAAAAAAATAATGATAAAATGAAATTAGAGTTTATTATTAGAATAGTAACACTAAGCAAAAAAACAACTACAATAATATAATACGTATTATTATTAAAAATGCAGCGAGCCCGCTGTGCTTACTGCACTGATGTCTATGAACCTGCTGTTTAAGCAAATGCTCGCTTCAGGTCTTAACATCGAGACCAGCGGCGATGGCAAGTTTTCTCACTGGGTTTTCCTTGTCCACAAGGCAGTGAAGGGCTCGGCGGCTCCGAACGTCAATGTTAAATAAGGTTCGCCATAGAAGTAGGCCTGACTAATGTAGGAATAACAAAATCTGTGTGATGGCACAGTGCAAGAAGTGAATTCGCGGTCGGGCACCATGTAAGAACTTCGGTTTAATCAGGGCAACCTCAAATTTATTTATTAATCTTATTATTAAAGATTCAAAATACGTTATTTGCTTTATTAACATACATGCTTTATATACATACAGATAATAACAATAACATGAGATCTAAAATAACATTGAAATAAAAGCAAGCAGCCAAACTAAAAATAAACTTATCTACCTGCCTGTTTGACGCAGTGCAGAGAACATAAAAAGTTTTTACCAAAAAGCACATTGTGAAACTACGCTATAAAAAAAATTAGTCCACGACCAACCTAAATTGCATAGCTACTTTGAAGGTTTTCTTGGTCGATGCAAATAATACTCAAGAATAATTTTACTAAGAAAAAATTGTATAGCATAAAATCACTAAAGTACCAAGTGTGATTGCAATAAACATAGACTGTCGTGAGTATTTGATTGTATGACATTTACTTCCCGTACAAGTTTTTTCTAGACTTTTTGTTCGTCTTTTGTTTGAAAAACATTAGCGTTATTGTTGTTAAACATTAACGCCTATAAGTTTTTGGCTAGGTAGCACCTGGATTATTTCCCACCCGATACACAAAAATTCAATGCGTTACTAGATAACTCACACTTTAAGTATATAGTGACCATGTATATAATACTCTAACACATGCAATTTAAAACCCTAATGGTTGTAGGACATCTTTCGCCTGGACCATTTTTTCTGGAAAATCTTTTTTTGCATTTAAAAAAAAAACTTTGTTTAACATAAACGCTTACAAGGTTTTCTAACACTTACCACCCGGATAATTACCTAGGTGCTTTATAAAAATTTAATGCGTCACTATATTACTTACACTGTGAGTATGACGATGTACATACTACTCTAACACATGCAATGCTAAATCTGAAAAGTTGTTGGATATTTTTTGCCCTAAAATTGTTTCCCGGAATATTTTTTGTATGCTTTAAGAACGTGTACGTGCATGTTTATCAGCATTTACGCTCTAAATGTTTTCGACTAGTTAGCACCTTAATAATTTTTTTCTGCATGAGAACTATATTGCCAGAATAGATTTTTAGTTTTTTAGAAACTAAATTTAGTATTTATTTTTGAATTGTTAATACTACTGCTGGTTGATTGGATAGTAACAGGTAAGTAAATCCTTAATGTCAGAGTTCAATAATTCTTTGTTCATGAAAATTGCCATTAAAGTGTGATATAACTTGGGTTCAGTATTTCTTATCACTTTCGCTATTGTTTAATTCAATGCAAGTACGCTTTAAATAGGCAATTTCAAAAAACACAGTGGATAGCAGCTGTTGTATCAGTTGTTGACTTTTAAGGCAAATGAGTCAAATTATTTTAAATAATGGTTTTTATGTAGTATTGCACGCAGATAAGCTCTTTTTATAAAATTTTTAAATCTTTTTTGCAGTTAATTTTGTAAGGTGACACTCGAACAAATCAACGTTTAAAACAAATTCAGGTATTGCTAAAAGCTGGTCTAGCGTAGCCCTATTCATACGATTCCTAAATTGACCTGTCTGTTTTAGTTTATTACTACGAGATGGAATTTGTTTGTTCTTTTTGTAATCTAATGTTTATTTTAACGAAATGTAGATAAGGCAATTTATTGGATCAGAATATAAATTTGACCGCAACCAGTACTCAGTGTTTGTACTCTTTAGATGCATGTCCAAGAAGAGATAGCCTGGCTTACAAGAAGAGGCTGCGATAATTTTAATAACCATTAAACAACTTTATTCCTTTAGGACACACATGACGGGCAATATTTCGTATAACTGATCTGTATCGTCAAATATCTAATATAACTTAATATTGCGTCAATAAATAAACGTCACATTTTGCATAAGTAATATCATAGAAGCCCCTCTTTGATGACATTGTGTTGTAAAATATATATTTAGTAATAAAGTTTTGAAGATGCCTTTTTTAGAAATGTTTAACTCATCATCTACTATGATAAAGTCAGCATCTTGCTTCTGAATGTAATAAAATTTATCCTAAAAATCTCAGTAAATAATTACAGTTTATTTTGGAGTATCTTTTATAAATCATTTATTACCTATTTAAGTTCAAATTAAGTTTTTTTAGCAAAAAACGGACCATTTAACTTAAAAGTAAGTACAGCCTTTAGCTTAAAATCTACTAAATCACTTGGTTTAGGCGAATGGTAATTCATGTTTTTTTACCTATGCCGTAAACAATATAAACTAAACCTTTTCATGTGGTTTGCAAGCTCTTTATTATTAAAACACCAATTTAGCTATGCTACAACAACTTATATCCTTACAACAATTATATAATGTACGGTTTACATTATAAACGTTGTATTGATCAAAGTTACATATAGCATTTTTAAATTGTACTACGTTACGATAATATGATTGTCTATTTAACGTTAACTGATTCATAAATGTATTAAACAGAATTAAACATGCTATTAAATAAAAGAAATACACGCCATATTGTCCACATATAATTGAGTTTGACGATTGAAATTGTAACCAAGGTTCTCCAATTATTTTTGTCAGCGGACCTACAATATTTTTATACTGCTCTAAATCATATCCAAACGAATTAAAGTAGTAGCATATTCTTAGCGAAATAACTTAGAAACTTATCGAATGGGAAATTAAACCGTTATTATTATCAACGTTACTTACAATTCCAAATGGAAAAAGATTAAAGTGAATAGATGACAAAATAGTATCAGCTTATGTTATATGGAATGTTATTTCAATTTAAAACCAAGAAAATAATATTCAAAATGTTTTTACTAGAGAAGTGGTATTTATGCTAAGTTTTTAAATGATCGCTATACGTCGCCGTGTTTTAGTGTCAAGTAATTATGATATAATAGGTAGAGACGAAATTGAAAACTTTATATTCAGTAGTGCAGGTAAAGTTATACAAAAACTATATAAATTCAATAAGCATAAATTGGTTGGACACGTCAGCAAATAAAATTATTACAGTTTAAATCAGGAGTGTTAAAATTATTTTGTAATGCTAAAGCAAATGAATTTATTTAATTCCAAACCCTAAAACCCAGAAAATCTGGATTATTAAATATAAGAAACAAATGCACTAATTGCTTTAAATTCTGTGTTGCTGCTCACAGATTTTGTCATAAAATCTTAGCTGCGTATAAAGTAAATAAGCATACAAACAACCCCCACACCACTTGCTGGGCCAAAAAAAAATTAAAAGACCCAAAGCAGTATATTCCCTACTTTTTGCAATTTGATTTTACAGATAATAATTTTCCGTTGCGTATTGGCAGAGATTTGAATAATTTTAAAACAAAATTAATCTTGGTATTAACATTTAGAGTCATCGTCGTGACCAAATTGTTCGTAAAAGACAGTTGCGTAATTGTAATATAATTGAAATGTGTGATTTATTTTAAATTTATAACCACGGTAAGGAAGACAAAGACAATTCGTACCACTTGGTTCTAATTACTGATCTTGATAAACTCATGTTCAATGGACGTCACAACAAATCGTTTTACTGCCAATTGTGTTTTAGACGTTTCAACTCTGAAAAAAAATTATTACAGCAAGGTGAAAACTGTCAAGTTCGCACAAAAATATTAATCAATTTTTCTGAACCATGAGAAAGTGTCAAGTTTTTAAAGCCATAGCAAACACTTTCGTACTGCTTTGTCATTATTTATAAGTTCTTTACGTTTGCAACTTCTGTTTAAGAATTTAAACTCACAAAACAAAACATAAAGTATAAAACTAAAATGACAACTGCGGCTTATTTTTTTATTATTGTTAGGCAATGTCAAGATAAAGACAACGTTGTTTTTTTAGAGTATTTAGATGGGGAAGATGTTGTAAAACACTTTTTTACTCGTATATTTTTGTATGCGAACAGATTATTTACACACATTAGAGAAACAAATAACAAAATACTCCCAACACTTAGCGTAAGATCACAGTTTGAACAAGCTACGCATTGCTACTTGTGTGACTGTAAATTCAGTAAAGAAAACCAGATTTTACGCATGTTCCACCATAATCACGATCTAGGTATATTTGAGTTTGCTGCATGCAGTCGTTGTAACCTTAAAATTAAAAACAAGCACACGATCTCACTTATTTCTCATTTTAAAGGTTCTTTTGATAATCAACTTATAATTAATGCAGTAAAAACGATTTTTTTACTTCCAAAGACGTACGTGTACTTGCAAAATCCTCTAAAAATGTTATTTCAATAACAATAACTGCAAGGGACACTTGGGTTCCCAAATTACATTTCGAATACCGTTCTGAATATACGAAAATACCCAACTATACTGGAAACTCGGTTTCTTCTAAAGTTAAAACACATTTCATGAATGCCAATTTATTTTAGACTCTAATTTATTCAAACTTGTAGAATCACTAAATTCAAAAGACCCCCAGTCACTTTAAATAGTACAACAGTGTATATATATATTTGTACCTTTAAAAGCCAAGATTATTTAGCAAAGAAAGTTAAACTTTCAAAACCATCCTACGATGATCTCGTGTTATTACAAAAACCAGTTTATTTTCCTTTTTTGTCCCTGACTTATAATGCAAGTCTTGATAATCCTATTTCCACAAAATCATGTTTAAAAAAAAACTTTATTTGATGATTTACTTATACCAGACAGCGAACTGGAGCTTGTTCAAAACATATGTGCAAACTTTAGCCCTTAGACATTAGCTGATTACATGCGTTTGAAGTTTTTATTGGATACAGTACTAATTGCAGAAGTTTGGCAAAATTATAAAAGATTAGGATTGAAAACCTACAAGCTGGACCCAATTTATTCTTTGACTTTGCCAAGCTTTTCGTAGGACTGTTTTCTAATGCAATCATTAGCCTAAATAGATTACATAGGAGAGCACAGGGTATTTGACATTGCTAAAAAGGAAAATCCGGGGGAAGGCCAATGTATATTTACAAAGAAACATGTGATTGCAAATGACGAGCGTAGTCCAGGTAGGTTAGACACATCACAGCCAAAAAGACAATTTTTCCCAAAAAACATCAATGGTTTATATCCCTACAGTATGGAAGCACTGATGTCTGATTACAAGCACATAGAAACAAAAGATCTTATAAACATTGACTAAACTGACCTAGCATTACGGAGTACGGAGGGCAGCTATAGGTATGTACTTGTTTGTGACTTGCAGTATTCAAAGCATTTACATAAACAAGACGCAAACTTGCCTTTTGCGATGAAACAGAGAATAATAAAGCTTTAAGAAATATTGAGCTGGTTAAATTTAAAATACCGCCAAATGGCTTTAATAAAAAAATTCATATCCCGCTCAAGACTTATGTTAACTCTTTATGACAAACACAATTACACAGTTCATTTCAAGTAATTACGCGTCTATCTTGCCAAAGAAATAGTACTTTTAAAAGTACATTGCGGTGTACGTTTTAAGCAAAAGCGGTATTTTAAGAAATATAAAGATGCTAACTTAGAAAGACAAAATCAAGCAAAAACCCCTTTTGAAAACAAAATACCTAATTTAAGTTCTAATGTATTAAACGGCAAGACGTTTAAAAAATGCAACAAGTTTGTCAAAACCAGTGTTTGCACCAGCACCGCACATGCTGAAAAATTACTTGCACTACCAGGATGTTAAGATTTTGATGGTTTAGCTGATTGTTTTAGTATTATTACGCAATATCTTAAGAGATTGCTGTACTGACTTGTTACTTACAGGACTGGCAATTCTAGCTAATGCAAAGGTGTACTTCTATAAAAAGTTTGATATTTTGTGTCAAATATTCACGAATAGAGCCTACCTGGATTACTCAGATACCAATGCCTATGAGTTGGATATATTAGACTCATTAAATACTCAGTGGGATAATATAGCGAGTGCACGTGCAGAATTTAATTTTAGTAAGATTCCACGGAATCATAGGTTTTCTATGCAGTACAAAAGCAGATATCTAGAATCGCATCTTTTGTATAAACGAGAGTAGCAAAATAAGTATACAGAGCTTAGATGTATAAGAATTAATTATACTTAAGCCTTAAGTTTATAATTTTTTATATTTAGATAAAAGTAAACAGCAGAAATATAGACGCGTTCCATCAATTGCTTTGCGTCAATGTAGACACGACAAGTATAGAGAATTGCTTGAGATTAATAAGCCGTGTAATATCATTGTGAATTCTATCCGATCCGTGGATCATAATATGTACGTAGTGAGTGTAAATAGACAAAGCATTTGACACATTAGATATTTCAAGGGTGTTTTTGGACCCTAACGATTGTAATTTTAGTTTGCCGTTGGGCCATATAGATTTTTTAAATAAATAACTATAGTATTATGTAATAGTTATATATTTATGGTATAGTATAGATGTAACCCAGATGTTTAATGTATATATCGTACACAGGATATAGCACAGAAAAAATAACTTGTATATTTTTAAAAGACCTGTATATATTTATAGAGTTGTACAGATGTGACCTATTTGTAACCTAGATGTGACCCATATGTGACCTAGATATTTAATTTATAAACTCTGTTCAGGCTACACAAATATTGTTAAATACTAAGCTCTAGTTTGTAAAACATGTACATATTTACAGTATAGTATAGATGTAATCTAGATGTTTAATTTATGTTTTTTGTTTAGGCTACACAGACATTGTTAAATACTAAGCTCTATCTTATAAGACATGTATATATTTATGGTATAGTATAGATTTAACCTAGATGTATAATGAATATATTGTATAAAACTTGTAGCATAGAATAATTGCCTGTTATGTATCTCTACGACCTGTATCTATTTATAGTATATAAAAGTATAGATGTAACCTAGATATATATTATAAATTTGAATTTTAAGTATAAAGCAGATTTAATGTTCTATATCTGATGTAAATAATTGTATTCAGTGTAATAAATTCGAAAAATTGTAATTTTGTATATAAAACGTGCGTTGAGTAACGTCACAGCTCAATCACAATTTGCTCGGCCAGGGTAATTCATGTCATTATGTTGCGCTGCACGTATGTTCAATCTGATATCCCACACTGCATTAACAGTAGCACGTATTAGCAAAGACAAACATCATTGGCGACACCAGCTATGCATTTACCAGCCTTTACTCACGTGCGCATTCAATTACATTAAATAATGCACTACTACGCACCTACCTACCTATATGCCTCTGTGCAATTTCCATTTCGTCTATATCTGCCTGCTTGCTTTTAGCTCAGTTAATATGGACTTTATATATATAAATATTGCAGGGAGTTCGTTATCTCTTCTGTCTATTATCATTAATGTCCCCTTCATCGTAGTACACTCGAAGTTCCCGGTCGGTCCTATTCTCTCCCCCCCCCCTATCCCTTCCCCTTCTAGTTATCCTATTTTTCCAAGACGTTCATCTCTTTCTTTCTTTTCTTTCTTATCCTCTTCCTTAACGTCTCAAATAACTATCAATTCCTACCCAAATGAGGTAGTGAAATGGTCAAGTCCGTCCGTCTGTTGGCCGTGCAGCGCAGGTCACAGTTTTAAAGCCATTATTTTGAATCAACTCGTCAACGATAAGAAATGCGAGCAGGCAGGTCTGTATTGGTTTTTTACTTTGGTCACACTGACCATTTCTTTACAATTAACAGCTAACTGGACCCATTTCAAAACTCAGGAATGTGAGCTTGGCAAAAACGGATACATACGTGTAAACAAATGGATAATTCATGTACATACCACGTAATTTTAAAGCTCTGCGCGGCGAAAACAAGTATATCTTATGGTACAGACCCAGCAAATCTCAGCTACAGTTTTCAAAAGTCTGTGGTCTGCTACGTCAGACACGATACGATAAAACCCGCCAAAAAATCAAATTTTACATTTCGAAAACACGTTAGCGGGAAATTCAAACTGTTTCATTTCATACGGTAGATTAGGGGCCGCACATAAATAGTGCCTCCCACTTTAATGGTGAGTCAGCTGCAAATACATAGGTAGTATGTTTTGATTAACTTCATCCGGTTTTTCACGAGAAAAAACCGCACAGCTGGTTTCTTATTTCAGCAAGAAAACCGCATAGCAGGTTGCCAATGTTTTGCGATTTTTTTGCAATTTTGTTTTGCGAATTTTTTGCGATTTTGTTTTGCAAATTTTTTGCAATTTTTCGCCATTTTTTTGGCAGAAATGTTTTTTTCTTGCAAATTTTTTGAGAATTTTAACCAGATCGGATCAATTTTAGGTCAATTCCAAGTCGTGTCGATTTAAAGCGCTGCCTTGACTCCTATATAGTGAATGTATAGTGGATATATAGTAGAAGAGTGCTGCTAACCTAACCAAACCTAACCTAATGGCGGGTTGACTTGTTTATAGTAGATATATGGTGAGTATCATTTTGTAGCGTTGACAGGGTGGTGGCGGGTTTCTTGCGTTGTTGCAAAATTTCCAGGCTTGTTAAAAATTTCTCGGCGGGTTGCGAATTTTGGCGTGTTTTGTAAACGGATTGAAAGCGAATCGGATTGGAGCTCTGCCGGCGGGTTGTCTCCTATATATGTATATAAGATATATAATGCTATATAGTAGTTTCATTCCAGGCAGGTTTTTTCCCACCGCCATAGCTCCGCCCCCTTGCGCCGCATTGCCCTATAGCCTTGCCAGTCTGTATGCTATTTCCCGCCATTGTGTCTGCTTGTTTCCGCCATTGTGTCTGCTTTTTCCTGCCATTGTGTCAGCCGCTCCCGCTATCTCTTTTGAAGCCCGAACCTCGAGCTGCAGGGAGCTAGCCCTGCAGAAGGCCCGCTTTGCCGTAGGGAAAGCTCGCTGCAGGCGTGGGGAAAGCGCCGACCTGGGAAAAGCCCGTCCTGCAGGAAGCTCTGGCTTAGGAAAAGCCCACCCTGCTCTGAAACCGTCACTTCCCTGCGGTCGCCATTGCCCCGGGGTCGCTATGATGACTTAGGACCGCTTTTACCTATTGCCTGCTTAAGCATGTTATTAGCTCTCACTGGACTCACTAACCTTATCTAAAACCTAAGTGGCGCTACTGTCGCACTCAACTTGGCTATTATTGGTTCTTGTATGACACTGATCTTGTAGCGCTAGAAGAAAATTGTTAATAAACCTGAGAAATCACTGTTTTATACAAAAAAACACTACAAAGAAACAAAAGCGTTATTGCCGAAACCAAAAATAGTTTAGATAGTGATTTTGTGTACTCTCACTGCTAATTTAAAGACCAACCTTCAAGGTGAACATATCTTTCATCATGGATATCAACAGTATTTTTGAGGAGAAACTAACCGTTTACGAAACGTGCAAAAAGTCATTGAGTTCAAAGTTAAATTTAGTAGAGTTACCGCCTACTAATATAAGTGAACTTACATATACTGACTATATCTAATGCTTTTCCTTACTAAGTACTAGGGATGTAAACAACTCACTTGAGTTTAGATAGATATATGACAACTACGTCTCGCTACAAGATTGTATGCTAAGTTTAGGCGTACAAATTGTCAAGCAAGACGGTACCAAATGTAAAGCAGGTGACATCGTGGCTTCAACTAGTTTGTTTTTTCATGCGCTGTTTTCAAATCTACAATTGTATTTGACAGATGGTACTGAATACATCTAATCTTTATTCATGGTCAGCTTTCTTGCAAAAAGCTTTGGAAACAAGTCAACTTGAAAAACATAGATACTTGAAAGATGAAATGTGGTATCCAAATACTACGCTTAATACGTTTGCAGTCAGTGACGCTGGATTTAATGCAAGATATCAATTGACGCAAAACTCCACACAGTTCTATTAACTCAAATCTCTGCTTGGAAACGTTTTTAACCAAAACAGATATATTTTAAGTAGGACAAAATTTCAGATTATATTAAAACAAAGCGATCTATACTTGTTTTTGGATTGCAGAAATACCGATAAAGCTGGATTTTCTGGTTGTTTGTATAAAGCAGAAATTACAGACGCTGTTTTTTATGCTGCTCAGAAAAAAGTTTTGCAAGATGTTTTGAATTAAAATGGACAGCAGGTGTCAAACAATGTGACATTTAAAGATGTAACAAACAAAGTCCAAATAAAAGCTATTTCAGTACCAGAAGGATTGACAACAGTAACATCTGGCAGAATTATTATTGGAAAAATACTAAAAATAATGGTATTCTGCATGTTGGATTCTAAAGCTATTAAAAACATATGACAAAATCAGCATTTAATTTTGAAAATTACAATACAGGTGAGCTAAATGTCCTTTGAAATGGAACAAATTGAGTTATTCTATACAGTTTTAAAGGTGACGACGCGACAGCTGGCGACAACTTTTTATTTGCCCTAAAAACGTTGCGGAAAACAGGCGCATTTTAAACGTTGGAAAATGGAATCTCGAGAGATAATTATCTCAGTAGTTAAGTATTAAAACACAAGTCTCATTTATGACCTAGCCTGGCTATATAATTTATGTTTTTGTATTTTACATAAAATGTATTTACTGATGTAAAACTTGTATCAAACATTAAAAACGCCTTGTCTGAAAATCAAAAAAGCCAATCAAACATTGGATTAATGTTCAGAAAACCGTTAGATAAAGCTATAACTGTACTCGTCTATTGCATGTACCAAAGAGTATTTGAACTGGATAGAAACAAACAAATACATTTCGAGCATTGACAATATGGACACGAGTTCTATTCAAGGAGCATTTTGTAGACTTTTATCAAGTTTGAATATAGATATGCCAATATATGTTGTAGCAGCTGAGACTTTGTTAAAAGAAGTAAAATTGGATACTTATGCTATAGCTATAGTGCAAAATGTAGAATATAAACAAATATTATCCAGACAACAATAACCTAAGTTTTAGTTAACCCTATGAAGTTTACACATGAGACAAATATTAAGTTTTTAAATACATAAAAAACTTTTACTTAAATAAAAGTGGTGACAAAAAAATTTAAATAAAATTAAGTTTGAACTAAGTTTTAACAAAAACAAAGTTTGTAAAACAAAAAAGTTTGTAGACTAATAATATTTTATGTAAACCATTTAACAAATTTTGCGGTTGTAAAACATTTTGTTAACAAAGAAGTATTAAAGTAAACAAAAATTAATTTAGTTTGAACAAAGTTTTAACAAAAACGCAGTTTGTAAAACAAAATAGTTTGTAGACGAATAATATAGTGTGTAAACTATTTAAAAAAATTAGGATTGTAAAACATTTTGTTAACAAAAAAGTATAAAAGTAAACACAAAATAATTTAAGTTGAACAAAGTTTTAACAAAAACGTAGTTTGTACAACAAAATAGTTTGTAGACAAATAATATAGTTTGCAAATTATAAAAATAAAACAATTACTTTTTCAAACAAAGTAAAAAAATAAATTAAGTTTGTAAATAAAAAAAGTTAGTAAACATTTATAAAAAAATATTTTGGTTTGTAAAACAATTACTTTTTTAAACAAAGTAAAAGAATTAATTATGTTTGTAAATAAAAAAAGTTAGTAAACATTTATGAAAAAATATTTTGTTTGTAAATAAAAAAAGTTTGTAAACATTCTTAAAAAGTTAAGTTTAAAAAACAATTTTCACAAATAGTATGTACAAAAAAAATATATATAAACATTTAAGAAAATAAGGTTAAAAATAATGTTTTAAAAATTGTATACAAAAGTCTTTAAAAAACTTAATAAAAACAATTGGCATTTGTAAATGCTTGTTGTTGGTTTTATTTTAAAAACATTTCCATGCATTGCTTACATCTAAAAATAAAAAGCATTGAATTTAAAAAGCAAATGGATCTTTATAGCATACAGACCCGTTAACTGTCACGCAGATAATACTTTTTGTTTCATGCGACAAAACTCGTGCACGATTCTATATTTTACACTCGATATACTTCATACAATTGCAAAAAAATAAACTTTTATATATAATATAAACCATTTTATCCAAAAAACGAATAAATCCCCATGGCATACAGACCATTTAAGTGTCCCGCAGCTAATAATTTCTGTTTTATGCGACACAGCTTCCCATATTTTACACGGTATACAGTCACCATGACAGCGGCGGCGGGCTCAAGGCGGTGGGGCAAAGACAAATGCAACAAGTGCGAGGCAATGGCGGACATCGTGCCAGCTTCAGGACATCGTGACGACCCAAGGGCAGTGGCAGTCCCAGAACACCATGATAGCTTCCACGACATCAAAATGGTTGCAGGACATCATGGCGACCCAAGGGCAGTGGCGGTCCAAGGACATGATGGCGACCCCAGGGCAATGGCGACCGCAGGGCACAGCAGGGGACCGCAGGGCAATGACGGTCTCAGAGCAGCGTGGCCTTTCCCTAAGCCACGGCTTCCCGCAGGACGGGCTTTACCCAGGCCGGAGCTTTCCCCACGCCTGCAGCGAGCTTTACCTACGGCAAACCGGGTTTCCCGCAGAGCTAGCTCCTCGCAGCTCAAGGTTCGGGCTTTAAAAGAGATAACAAGAGCGGCTGACACAATGGCAGGAAATAGCAGACACAATGGCGGGAAATAGCAGACACAATGGCAGGAAATAGCAGACACAATGGCGAGAAATAGCATACAGACCGGCAAGGCTATAGGGAAATGACGGTTGTGGCGGGGGGCAATGCGGCGCAAGGGGGCGGAGCTATGGCGTTGGGAAAAAACCTGCCTGGGATGCAACTACTATATAGCATTATATATCTTATATACATATATAGGAGACAACCCGCCGGCAGAGCTCCAATCCGATTCGCTTTCAATCCGGTTTACAAAACACGCCAAAATTCGCAACTTGCCGAGAAATTTTCAACAAGCCTGGAAATTTTGCAACAACGCAAAAAACCCGCCACCACCCTGTCAACGCTACAAAATGATACTCACCATATAACTACTATATACAAGTCAACGCGCCATTAGGTTAGGTTAGGTTAGGTTAGCAGCACTCTTCTACCATATATCCACTATACATCACTATAAAGGAGTCAAGGCAGCGCTTCAAATCGACCCGATCTGGAATTGACCCAAAATTGACCCGACCTGGTTAAAATTTGCAAAAAATTCGCAAAACAAAATACGCAAAAAAAAATTCGCAAAAAATTCGCAACCCGCTGTGCGGTTTTCTCGCCGAAACGGCGGGAAAACCCGATGAAATTAATGAAAATATACTACTTACATATACCCTTTTATAAGCATTATTGTTATTTATTTCCATCTTTATTTTATAATAATTATGCTTAAGAGGATGACGCATTAGGAAGGAGGGTCCTAAAATAAGCTTAAGCTGGCTGACGTCATTTGTGGCCGGCCCCTCATTTTCCACAACGAGCTTTCTTTAGTTCTTTTCATGGAGGTAAAGTACAGTTAAACCTTCCGTCTGCTGAATGGTTAGGATTGAATGCTATTACATTGCTGAGGGGCTTTATAGTATTATTAATCATAAATAGGTAGAAATGAATTTGTAGTATTATTTTTATCTATTTATATTCAAATCTAAAGTATGCTAATAGGTAGAAACAAAAATAGGTAGAAATAAAAAATATCTTACCGCAATGTAAGTACGTAGCGCCAATGACCAAACTTCATCCTAACATAAAAATACAGTACTTAATTTGTATTTTACAAACAAACAAAATACAGTACTTGTATTTGACAACGAAAAAAAATATCATTCTTCGTAGCTTTGCAATGGGGCCTATGATCTACCACGTAACCACTTTAAATAATATTTAAACATTCATGATAAAACATCTCAGCTTCTACCTGCCAAAACACTTGCATTATAGCTTCAGTTATTTTGAATTTGACACAGCTATTTTACTTACAAAAAATCAGTTCCCTACTGGCATAAAGCTTCAATATCATCACTATTATTGACTGATTTGTAAGAATTTGTTGGAACTTGTGCATAATATATTACTGCTTAAAAGTTTGTGTCAGAATTTTAACTAAATCAAGATCTTCACGTTTCAAAATTTTTGGACATTTTAGGGTGATTAGTGGACAACAGATTAAATAATTATTTTCTGTGATTTATTTATTCATTATTTCTACCTATTTACATAATTTATAACACTTTTGAAATACTTGACCGAATTGGGCGAGTGATAGCTCATTATAAAGCCCTTGAAAAATAAAAGAAATAACTGTTTTTATTTAACCTTCTAGCCCATACAACACTTTTTATAGCGATTTTTCGATAAAAAACGGTTTTTTAAAAATAATTTTAAAACTGTTAAATTATCACCTATGAACACGAACATAATTAGATTCTGCTAATCATTACGGTTTTAGTGATGCATCATTTGTATGCAAATTCTGTGAGTCACCGGTCCAAAACTCAAATTTTACATTTCGACAACACTTGCGGGAAATTCAAACTGCTTCATTTCATACGGCTTAAGGGATTCAACACAAATAGTGCCAATCTAATTGAGGGTGGGTTAGCTGAAAATAAATAACACCCTATCATACACATCGCCGTTTTTGATGTTATGTTTAAGGAGCTGACGCAGAAGGTGGGCGGGCGGGGGGAGGGTTAAAATATGCTAAGCTTGGCTGAAGGACTTTAAAATTTTATGTTTTCGTGAAAATCGGTCAAGTATTTCCAAAGTTTTTCAGATTAGGTAAATAGGTAGAAATAAAATCAGTCTACTATTTTAAAAGCGTACTAAATTGTGTAAATATGCACAAATAAAGAATACTATAAATTAATCCTAGAAGAAAAACAAATACAAAAGCATATACTATATACTACTGCCCTATATTACTGTTAAGGTTACTCTTAAACAAGGGGCGCAGCCCCTTGTTGTTCAGTATATAGGTTATACATATTCAGGGATACATTGTAAGAGATCGTCTGTAAATGACGTCTTTCAAAAATATCATAATTTTAAGTACCCCCCTTCTTTTCAATTATTTAACCATTTTTAGATGCTGAGCACATAATAACGTCCTTTTGTGTTATATATATTCAGGAATCGTCCATAATGTCGTACTTTAAATAGTTATTAGAACCCCCATTCCCAACATTATATTTTTTTTCAGCCTATTTTAAGAACATGTCACGGACTTACCTATATATGAAATATATATTCAAGGATTGCCCATAATGACGTCCTTCAAATATCATAGTTATTGGTACCCACAGTCCCATAATTATATTTTTTTCGAGCCTATTTCAACTAGAAGTCACGGACTTATTACTTATATATGTTTTAGATATTTAGGGATCGTCTATAATGACGTCCTTCAAATTTCATTGTTTTCAGTACCCACAGTCCCAACTTTAAATTTGTATCAATCCAATTTTAACTACATGTCACAGACTTACCTTTATGTTTGAGAGATACTCAGAGATCGTCCATATTGACGTCTTTCAATACTATAGTTTCTAGTATCCCCAGTCGCAACTTTAAATTTGTTTCCATCATATTTTAACTACATGTCACGGTCTTACATATATGTGGTAAAGATATTTAGGGATCGTCCCTAATGACGTCATTTAAATATCATAGTTTTTGGGACTTCTATTTTAACTTCAAAATTTCTTCTAACCTTTTTTTTTAACTGCTTGCCACGTTCATTCGTATATAGCTTATTGATGGTAGAATAGGTTCCATAAGTGACGTCATTTGTAAATCATGCAATTATCAAAAATATTTTAGCATTTATAACTACATGCTACGTACTTCCATATATGGCTTATTGATGGTAGGGGAGCCTCTATAAATGACGTTATTTAGAAATGGTGCAATTTATTTGGCAGCTATATTCAACTACATGCTACACACATTTGTATGTCTTATCGATTGTAGGGGAGCTTCCATAAATCTTTTATCATCTTTTAGCTTAACATAAATTGCCTTGCGCCAGTGTTGAAGCTCAGCATCTACTTCGGGCCCGCCCCAGTCGACCATTCCAGCGCCAAGCGCCGGATTATTTTAGCAGTATTCTATTATTTCAGTAAAGATATCTGGCGCTATAGGCCTGCTATAGAGTATAAACTTGTTTATTTTAAGTTATTAAGTTATTTGCCCTCAACCTAGGCAGGTATTCTTAAAGGCACGTACTACAATATAGCATTTATCCTACTCAAGTATTTCCAGAACTTTTGGGTAAGGTGACAGAAAGGCAGAATATTATATAGTAATGAGGTTCGCTGTACAAACTAATGAGCATTGACCAGCTCATTATTGCAGACAAAAACTGTTGAGATCAGAAAAAGTACAAGCGAGGAGAGGCGATTCCCATTCCTATCGTCAGAGAGACAAGAGCACGCGGGGAAGATGCACTTAGAAATCGAGAGACGACGAGACTGAGTATTGTATAAAGTTTTGGTTTGTTGTGTATAGATTATTTATTTGGGTTTTCAAGTAATAATTGTTTTGTAATATTACAATGATATTACTTCTACATACACTCCACGCATCTCACAAAAGCACCAAGAAAAAAGAACTCACCACTTTGTCGCATCTACAACAGTTCACAAAAATGTAAACAAACAAACCAGTATACGCAACGCTTATCGTACCCCCGTCGCCCTTCACATTCCATTCCGCTTCTAGTTCCAGTTCCACTGCTTGGCACCGTGCACCAGCACCGTCCCGCTCCAACATCTCTGTCCTCTGGGGCTTTCCTCTTTTCCATCGCCAAGCTCTATCCACTATGACGTACGTACAAGCAGGCATGGGGCTCTGCACATTCCCTGTTCCCTGTGCACTCAATGCAGCATCCAATCCACTTTACGTACTATCTATGTAGCACGAGCAAAAAAAGAATTTCCATTCTTCCTTCCTCTAACCCGTTCACCTTCACATTCCTTTCCACAACCAACTTCTACGCTCGGGACCTTGCACCAACTTTGTCGCGATCCAACATCTCGATCCTGTGGGGGGTTCCCTTATTCCAACCCTAGCGTCATCCACTATGACGTACCACGCTCCTTCCAAGTGGGGCTGCTACTACATCTCGCGCCGCTACCGCTACCAACACCAGCATCGGTACGGGTGTCCGCTACCGGTGTCGGCTCCAGCTCATGCCCCCAAGCCATTCTCCTATCCCTTCAACATTGCCTATCTTCCCCATGCTTTATATTTGCGATACCACTATCTACTACTTGGGTGGTATAGTTAAATATAAAATTTCTTACATTGAGTGGTACATTAGGTGAATGAAAATTTCATAACAAGCCACTCGATCCTTGGGGATAAATAAAAATTGTTTCCCTAGAAAATGGGCTCGAGACCTCAAATAGTGGAGGAACCTCAAGTCTCAGTGAAATAATAGTGATACTGGGCTTACAAGGGATGAAATCTCAAATCCTTAGGGATTCAACTCAGAAAACGAAATATTATTATTATTACTGTGTGGAATAAACCAGATACTGTATGTGGGTGTTTTCCCCAGATTTACCTGTTTCGGGGCTAAAATATTAATTGCATAAATCTAATAATGCATTAACGGTGCCGATCATAGCATTTAGCGAAAGTCGATAGGTTTCACGATACCCCAAATCATTCTGGTTCTAAAGTTAAGCCTATATTAAACAAGGCCATATTACGCCCATTCAAACCGGTTGTAACCTTGTAGATATAGAGGTTAGGCTTATAATACCCCGTATCGTTTGAGTTACCGCTTATGGGGTGTTGGTGTTGAGGGCTTACGAGTACTAGCATACCACCTACGACCATAATATTCCCATCAGCTATTAAGAGGTCGTATACCGTCCTATTTTATATTTTTCATTTTCAGCAACCTAACTGTAACTCCCATACTTCTTGAAGACATTGACCCAAAACTAGGGAGTAGTTATAACATATTGAATAAATTTGTCTTAATTAGCATGTTATAACTCAGATTGATGTGTATGTAAATGTATTTCTGAACTCCAAAATATTGTATAAATAAAATATTGCAAACCAAAAACCACTTGACATCAGAATCTTTCCTATAAACATAAGGTGCGAATAGAAGCATGTTATTTTCTCGTCTAGTTCAAAACGTTATCAGGGTTTTTTTTCATGAGTAGTAAATAAACATGAATATTTTAATGTAGTGCTTAAACGGATAACTTTTGATATGGACACGACTATAAGTAAAATTGAAACTCCTGGCGGTATTTTTAACGTCTGTAAACTAAAAACAAATCTGTAAACCGTTCAATTTCGACCCAAAGTGCTAAAATGATAATATAAATTACATAAAAATTATCTTTTCACATGTATAAAATTATGCGATTTTAATATTCTAGATCAAAGAATGCTACTAAATGAAGTTCAAGAGTTGCAAGCATATTATCCAATGAACTACTTGGTTGTTTACGAAAACTCAGCGTTTCCTGTGGTCGCTGCAAGAATTCCAAATGCCAATTCAGATATTCTGCTACCTGTTGTTGCTGCAGGAAGATACAAAAAGGGAAAAATATTAGGCGTGTACCATCAGTACATGTTTGTTCCTACCTACATTTATTCATCAAAATTCATTAAAAATTGCATTCAGTGGACTGGTAGTTGCAAGTTGCTCTCAGATTGTAGTGTAGGTTTTTTTTCCAAAAGCAACAACAAACTTTTACAATTACTAAGTAATAGCTCCGTCTCTTATGATTCTATGGATCCTAACACTATGGGTAGCCTAAATCCACAAATTCATCAAGTAGTGATAATTGATTTTGAAATAGAAGCTGGACACGTGGCACTTCTTGCAAGGTATGTAGAACAAGGAGGAGGATTAATCTTTGCAGTTACACCTCTTCAGCCTGTGTATGGCCATTTTGGAACCAAATATTTACCTAACAAAATAACAGCATTAGCAGGCTTTGTTTTTAGCAACAAAGGAAGACTAGTAACTTCATATTCTTACAATATTAACAATATACCAACTTCAATGAGTTTACTTAGTGATTTGAATGTACTGGATTGTTGGACTAAAGTTAAGGACAACTATAACACCGATGATTTTCTTGAAGATCCTATTAATCGTATTCAGCTTTGTACAACAACAATATCTGAGGGTTTAGAGCACATTCCTAAAACAAGTAGTTTTTTTTCTCCACAGTTTTACAATGAATGTAAAGATATGATTTATAAAATCAAGCAACCTTTTCCAACCGAATCCAATCCATTTGCTTCTGGTAGTGATATAGCAGCTACATTTCAACTTTATATGTTTCATGCTGTTAGCAATTACGTACTAAGACCTGAAGATGTTATTCCACATAGTGGTAGTAAAGACTTTCCTGGAGACGTAAATCAAAATAAAAAATCAATTATCCAGAAAACAATCAGTTTGCACATCAGTGACACTAAAACTGAAACCAAACACGCACCACTGGTTGATCATGTTGTGTTGCTAAGAGAAATTGCCACATTTGGGGATGAATACATACCAAACCATGCACTTACAGCTAAAGTAAGACAGGGTGTAGATTATAATGAAACTGTTATATTTTACCCTAAAAATGTCAAAGAACAGCTTATAATGAACTCACGTTTGAACTACTGGCATTTCACGGGACTGTATGCTGCCCCAGGTGAAGTTATTGAAGTTGAAATAATAAATAATTTAGGTGTATCAAATTATATATCAGTACAAATCGGCAGCACTGTAAATGATATTCCATTTGATGCAACGAAATTGAGGAGCCCGAAAGTAACATCTGAGTTCTTTTTTGAAAATTACAAAAGTACTTTAAAAGTGGCAAGTCCATGGGGTGGTCAAATCTATATTGTACTTCCTGGTCCAGAAACAACTGCGCACATAATCTTAGGGAACCTTAGCTTAATAATTAGAGGTGCTATCGAAGCGCCACATTTCTTGCTAGGAACAACTAAAGCGGAATGGGAAATGAAACTTGCAGACAGTTCTGCTCCTTGGTTAGAATTAGAGGGTAAATACATATCAGCCAGCTTTCAAATAAAAAAATTACCTCCAAACACAGACGTTGAACGTTGCATTTTATTTTGGGACACTGTTCTAGATTCAATGGCCAACCTCCGGAATGCTAGTCGCAACGGATATCGCAAGCAGCGAATTGTATTTGAAGTAATAGGTGAGGTGATTTCATATGATGATTTTTTAATGGTTAGCGCTGATTTTGGATATCCCCAGACGTATTTACAATATTTTTTTCTACCTTTTTTGTCACTCACATCACCTTTATTCACGGTTTTATGCCTTAGAATGTGTGTGCATCATAATCTGGAGAATATTACGTGGAAAAACACAAACTTTGCAATTCGCATTCTGTTCATAAATTATGTGCAAATGGCAATGCAAGGAAAGTTGTTTCAAGATTTACGAACTAATCCAAAATCAACAATATATGAATTTATTTCAAATGGTAGTAGATACGTAGATTGGGAGGCTAAGTGGGAAACACAAGCATATTGCTTTATGGACCTTCAAAGAAACTTTGGATGGGCGCTAATAACCCATATTTTTACTGATTTTGACAACGTTAATGTGAGTTCAGTTCCTACAACCACTGAAGCAAAGCGTGATTATTTTGTTATTGCAGCTTCAAAGCATTCAGGGTATAATTTGGCTAGTTATTTTCGGACATGGGGTTGGCCAATTAGTAAAGAAACAGAAGATAAAGTTGTTTTACTGCCTAACTCGTCGTTTACAATCCAAGACGCACTTAATTAATTTTCGGTAGCTGTATAATTTCCAGTAGAGTAATCTAGTGCACTCAGTTACAGATATTTGAAATGTTGGAAGTTGAAGTGTAAACCAGAGAATGTAGGACAACTAAGAAGAGAATCACGCCGCCTGTACTCTCTCGATTTTGAAAACAATACCCACAATAAATTAGGCCGCACTTGATTACTACAGAATCAAAGTAACTCGACTCATTTTGCGCCGTTTGCTTACAATTACGCGCCAATGTGTAAAAAAATCGATGTTTGATCGACTTAGACTTTGCAACCCCGTAGCTGTTACAATTTTCATTCAATTTTTTACGAATTTGTAGTTTTGTGATCTCTAGGACGTTGAATTACTACAAAATTAAATCTTTTATTTGAAAAAAACAAACTCCTGAAGTTTGTTTTAAAACCTCACTTTCTAAGGCAATCATAATACCCTAACTTAATGTTATATAAACTTAAGGGCTGCCAAGGCAAAATCAGTTTTTTGAAATGTGGCGCGTGATTGTGAGCAAACAGTGCAAAACGCAGTCCAATTACTTTGGATCTGTAGTGACCACGTGCGGCATAATTTAATGCGGGTATTGTTTTAAAATCGAGAGAGTACATGTAACGTGGTTTTCTTCGAGTAGTAACTTTGTAGACGAATGTGTAAAATTATAAACATTTAACTATTGTTATACGCTAATATGGGCGAGGCTACTACGTTATTGTTAAGTTGAGTTAAGTTACAACTGATTTTGCTGCTACTCCAACATCAAAGGCAGAAGCTGTTAACAGAGGTCAACATGAATTCAATTAGACATTTACCAATACTGCAAATACATAATGTTTTCTGAAATCAATTTGCAACAAATATTTCTGTTAAAGACTTTAATAATTGAAAAATAACACAAAATGTTGGATTTTAACCTTCTACCTTTGCCATGTTTAATTTCCTACTTAACTAAACATGTCAAAAATTATTTAGTAATAAATCACTAATTTAGTATACACATGCATAAATCCTTTAACATTTTACTGTAGATCTTAACTGATTTGCTGTTGGGTTTTTGTAACGTGCAGCGCTTGTACAAATTTTCTCATTCCTAATTGTTTTGAAATTGGCCAAAAAACCTATTGGCGCCTCCGCACAAGATTGTAGTTATGACCTTTTCTAAGTGTGTAAAATTAGTTTGCTACATTGATGTGCCCATGTTTCATTTATTTCTAATTTTATTACCTCATCGCATAGTCGATTTAAAACAGCAGAAATAGAAACATATTAACGGAACGGATTCTACGACATTGTACAGGAACGACATTTCGAAGTACGACATTGCGAAGGCGAAATTGAGTATCCACGACAGTACGTCGTTGGACAATTCGAAGTGTACTGTTGGGCGAAGACATCTCGTTGAAAGACATTGCGTAAAATGTGTTTGGACGACGGACAATGCGTTGAAGAAAACTACGTCGATAACCATTTTCGACGGCACTTTATTTGAGTATCTAGACAAGTCTTAAATATTTTAATTTTTAAAACTAACAAGGGAATGACGCGACACGATGCACCCAGATTTCAAAGAGACCCATTTCAAAAAATCAGGTTACTTTTCAATAGCACAGATCTAAAGTAACTCGAGTGTATTTAGCGTTGTTTGGTCACAGTGACCCGCCAAAGTTCAAATAAATTCAAATTTTGAAACTTTGCCGCCCTATAACTTCTACAGTTCCCATCTGATTTTGACGAAATTTGATTTTTTGTGATCCTCAGTTTGTTTTTTAAAAAGTAATTTCAAGATTTGGAAAATTCGAAATTTTTTTTTTTTTAAATACAAAATAAGTATATTTTTGAGGCCCAATTTTTAACCCCCATTTTTTCAGAAAAATGAAAATTTTCGAATTTTTTCGAAAGCAAAGTAGTAGCTAGTTCTTTTCATATGCTCTTTTCAGAAAACAATATATGGGACGAATTCGGCGTGACCACCTCTGACCCTTCCTTCGAGTATACGAAAAATTATTGTGTTGTTTAGTGTGTACCTGGCCAAAATAACTATGAGCTTAAGTATTCGCTTTGTTTGGTAATTGCCTTATAAATTAGTATCGTTAAAAATTGAAAAAATAAAACTCACATTATTCTTCTATACAAAATAGGTATACTATGAGAACTCAGACCTTTGTGCTAGCTGTACTGGAGTACTGTGTCAAGCTGATTTAAATAAAGTTGTCTTTCTCTCTACTCGTCATTTTCTTTTAACCTATTATTAATGACATCGATTCCGTTATCACTGCATCCAACACCCACGTAATGTCTAACGGCGCAATTTAATTAGACGTAATGTCTACCAGCATAACGTCCTTCGACTTACTGTCTCTTACTCGATATCTATCGACGCAACGTTGTCGACTCAATGTCCATTCGGCGCACCGGTTTTAGGGGAAATCTTTCTTTGAAATGTCGTCGACGTAATGTCGTTCGGGTCCAATGTCGCCAGACTATTATAACGTTAAACGGGGTTTAGTGAGTTGTCGTGCTGCAAGCAAAGTAACTAAATTGCAATGTATCTCTATCTCTCATCAGCATATTCATAAACTAATTGATTCTTTGATTTATTACAGAGTTTAGCTTTGCGTAATCAGGCAAATCCCATTACACGATACAACGTATATGTTTGCCTCAACGTTTTACATATTAATAAAGAACATTTTACGTGACATTATTAGTTATACCTAACTACAAACCTGGGTTTTACTTTATATTACAACTTCTTGTGTGATTAGTGTCATTTTTTAGCCAGCCAGGTTAGTTGAGAGGCTAGGGACTGCAGTTTAGAATTTGGCGATTCTAGACTCAGCCCCGGTTCGATCTCCGGCTTTGGTCTTGGTGAGTCCTGTACGGCTGACTGTCGTTGTATCGGTATGGGCTGTAGGGTTTACTCTACACTCTCTGGAGCTACCCATAGGTAGAGAGAGAAAGAGTGGGAATGAAGATGTGTTGCAGGAGAGTCCCTGGAAACTCCTACAATACTTTGGATTTCCCGCTATCCTTCCTTGATCAAAAACCTTAATCTGTTCCATCGCGTTCGATAGTCTTTCCTATGTAGTTTGTTACCCCTTTCCTTATCCTTTGGTTCGCGTATAAATCCGCTTGTAGCGTACCTCTACAACACTTTCCTATACAATCACCTTTCTTTCCTCCTTCATGATTGCGGTGCTGTTTTCAATGCCATTTAAACTCGTATGCATATCTAAACGTAATCCTTAGTCACCCCAGAATAATAATAATAAATAATAATAATTTTTCACGACTTATTGACTATCACATCATGAAAAATAAGTGAATAAAATACTTATACTGTTATCCGTATTTTCACATTTAGTGCAATGTCGTGTTCTGTGCACAGCCTGTTCTTTGTTTTATAGCATTTAACACTGTAGAAATATCTGCTGTCAAATTGTGGAATTCATAATAGTTGTGGCCCACATACTTGAATGTTAAGTACCAAAAAATCGAACAAAATAAACCCTGCACAGAATACAACACTACAATTTGAAATGTCGGCTTGTCGGGAACTGCTGTATATTTGTTTTTACATCGAGGATTTGGGAAGTTCACATTTCAATCGTCCAAACCCCACCTAAAGTAAATTGTAATTAAGTGTTTTCTTAGGCTTAGTTAAAAACTTGCGATGTTTAATTATGTGTGTCGCGCCGGTTAAATAAATTGCAATTAAGGAAATTCATTCTTAAACTAATATTTTTGTGCGCCATTTATCATATATACCTGTCCAATCGTAAAACTCGTGTACTGCATAGGCAGAAATTTTACATGACGTCAGAGCACTCGGGTTTGGGTTGCTCTCAAACCCAGAGTACTGAACTACTCTTAAGTTGCTCTCAAACCCCTGCTTTTGTATGGGTTTGAGAGATTGAAGTAGTAGAAGGAGACGATGCTGAGGCATCGGCTCAAACAAAGGAAAAGGAGCAGTAGCAGTCATTCCCTTTTGGCACTGCTCCCAGTCGACCACCAAACACCTAAGCGATAGGACGTGTCTGCGAGTACGCCCTGAGCCCTGACCAAGTTCCATTTTCCTCAAAAATTATTTTAAAGTCAAATATTTCCGACTTCTATCTTTAATTTGGTGTATCAAAGTCACAGTTTACTTATTGTTAGTTAGTTAAAGTGTAATTAAGTCTTCTAATTGTAATTAAAGTTAATTGGTAATTACTACCAAAATAACATAACCACTGGGTGATCAAAACCGGCATTTTATTTCAGTAACAACCGCTGCCACACCTTAATTGTCTCATCTTACCTAATTCAACATATAAAATAAGTGCATCACGCTTCGGGTCTTTAGTGCATCCATTTTACACCGCATTGAGGACTGCTAGTGCTGTTTTCGTGCTACCCGCATGTAGTCAAGCACTTGCACTGTTGGTCATCTCTAATTTGGTCGCTGTCCATTGGTCTTACCCGCCCTCAGAACCTTTTCTCCAGGTACCCCTCTCAGACCCGTCTTCCTCAGGTCAGAACCACTTTGTCTGACCAGAATTAGAGTCGGTCGGTCAATCCCAAGCTCACTCGGTCGGTCGGTCTCAAACTCAGTCGGTCAGTCTCAAACTCAGTCGTTCGGTCGGTCTCAAGCTCACTCGGTCGGTCGGTCTCAAGCTCACACTCGGTCGGTCGGTCTCAAGCTCACATAGCCCGTCCAGATCAGCTCATACTCAGTGGGTCAGTCTTAAGCTCATACTCAGCTCAGTCGGTCGGTCGGTAGGTCGATCAGTATCTCGCCCGTCCAGATTAGCTCATACTCGGTCGGTCAGTCTCAAGCTCATACATAGCTCAGTCGGTCTGTCGGTAGGTCGATCAGTATCTCGCCCGTCAAGCTCAAGCTCTGGTCCCACCTCAAGCTCAAGCTCTGGTCCTATCTCGAGCTCAAGCTTTGGTCCCATCTAAAGCTCAAGCTCTGGTCCCATCTCAAGCTCAAGAGGTCTAAGGCTCAAGAGGTCCAAGGCTCAAGAAGACCAAGTCTCATCTGATCTCAGACCCAACCTCAGCTCACCTGGTCCCAGGCCCCATCTCGGCACCTGGTCCCAGATCCAATTTCAGCTCACCTAATCCCAGGCCCTATCTCGGCACCTGGTTCTGGACCTAACCTCAGCTCACCTGGTCCCAGGCCCATCTCGGCTCACCTGGTCCCAGACCGAACTTCTGGTCCTCAGCTCTCAGCATGCCTGGTCCCAGCGCTAACCTAGTCCCAGCTCCCAGCTCTGGTCCCATACCCCAGCTCGGCTCTCCAACCTGATCCTAGCTCCAAGTCCTGGTCCCAGGCCCCAAGTCGGCTGTCAGCTCACCTGGTCCCAGACCTCACCCTGGGTCTTAGCCACCTCACACCTCATTTTAATTGCAGCAACTCTCAAATCACCTTCCCAGCCAGCCCAACCGATCACATTTACCTACTTGGAACGCCAACAACACTACCAATCACCTATTAACCACGTTTTCAACGTGCATCTGAATAAATTAGCCTTTTCTCCTTATTTACACAAGAGGACGTCCAGTTTGGGTGGACGTTAAGGTGCACCAGGATTTACGACCCCAAGCTCAAGTGTGCATACTCCAGTTCATTGGTCTTTCGATAACCGGATCATTTTGATCTGTTAGAAGACGTCTGAATAACACATCGCGTTTCTTGTATCCACATCCGTTGTTGCGGTCCTTATTACTGTCCTGGTACCCCAATTCTGCTTCTCACCTATCTGTGTTGTGCTTGTCCTACCTAGAATCCAGTTTGAGTGGGGTTAATTTAGTGCGTAGGAGCCACTAGTCATTCCTGCTTCTTTTGTAAAGCACAGTGCGATGTAAGGTTGACTGTCAAAAAGGAAGAGGCTAGCGGCTCAGCTCAACACCTATGATGCAATAGTTAAGCAAGCTGTATAAGACGAAGCTAATCAAGTAACAGGAGAAGGACTGTTGGCTGATCTTGAAAATTCGTTGGATAGTTTTGATAATCTACAGGATCAAATTAGGGAAGCAGGGGAATCTGTCAACGCTACTTTCGAGCTTGACGAAAAAGAGTACACCACTTTACGTATCAACAACTATAAGGTGAAGTCCCAAGTTGAGTCCCAAGCTTCAATGCAACCATCTCACAGTGCCCCAGACGGAGCTCCTAACCCCGCGTGGATTTCAATGTCAAGCTTCCTCCTATTGATCTCCCAACGTTCAACGGCAACATGGCAAACTGGCTTCACTTCAAGGATGTTTTTAGAAAGGCGGTTTACAGCTTTAAGACCCTATTAGGCTCATTGAAGTTGCACCATCTCAACAACAGCCTTAAAGGGGATGCTGCATCTCCTAACCTAACCTAACCTAACCTAACCTAACCTAACCTAACCTAACCTAACCTAACCTAACCTAACCTAACCTGACCAAAAATATCATCATTAGCGACAGCAACTATGATATTGCCTGGCAGGCTCTCTTAGATAGATACGACGATGAAAGGACTTTTGTCACAAACCATCTTTGCCAGCTCTTTAATCAACCCTCTGTGTCGGCTGCCTCATCATCTTCCCTTCGAAACCTCCTGGAGTCGCTAAAGGTGCTCGGACAGCCTACTGACCAGTGGAGCACTATTTTGGTCCAACTCATTGAAACAAGACAGGATCCGGAGTCCAAACAGCAGTAGGAGCTTCTAAGGAAGGGAAACAAGTTTCCAACCTTTACTGAGATAACAGATTTCATCACGACCAGATCAAAGGCTCTCGTGTTCCTTTCAGGTGACTCAGCTAAGCTCAAGCAGCAGACACAACAGCAAGGACCGAGCAATGCTCAGAAGTCGCAGAACCAACACCAGGGGCAAGGCAACGGCCAGAAGCTAGGATCGTCTTTCGCTCAAAGAAAGCCAGGGAACAACAGGCAAAGCTACCTTGCTACTAAACCAAGTACTGAGACTTTCAAGTGCATAGCTTGCCCTATTACCGAGAAACACGGTCTTACCTGCTGCAAAAAGTTTCATTCCCTGTCAACATCTGATCGACTGGCCATCCTCAAAAAGAACAGCCGCTGTCTCGTTTGCTTCTCCACAACCCATGCTACCGCTAACTGTGACAGCAAGTATTTCTGCCGTATCTGCAAACAAAGGCATAATACTCTTTTTCACAACAGTGAAAAAGGTTCTGCAGGAAAGAAACAAGCTGACCCTCCGCCTCATTCTGCTCCCAAGAAGGAAAATCCTCCAACTAGTACCTCTGCTCACGGAACCACCCGGTCCTAGAAACATGCTCAGGTGCTCCTCGCTACTGCCTTTGTGACCATAAACGACAGCAATGGGGTAGCAAAAGAGGTTAGAGCTCTTATCGACCTCAGGTCTCAAAATTCTTTTTTAACTGCATCCTGCTCCAAGAATTTGCTCCTGAGAAGGCAAAAGACCAATCTCAATAATTACGGTCTAGGCTCTTCTGCGGTCAGTTCATGCTCCTACCGCTCCTCATTCTTTATCAACTCCCAGATAAAGAGAGAGGCGATCCACATGGATGCGTATATCTTGAACCAAATAACTGGTACGCTTCCTTCCCAGTCCTTTTAGCATAGCTCCTGGTCCCATCTTCAGGGGTTAGAGCTTGCTGACCCGTCATACAACATATCGTCTCAAATCGATTTACTAGGTGCTGATGTCCACCAAGAGATCATTGAGGTAGACATCAGACGCGGTCCGTCTGGGACCCAAATCGCTCTCGCATCCAAACTTGGATACCTGCTAATGGGCAAGCTGCCTCACCTTGGACCAACCTCATCCTCGTTTCTATCAACTACAGATGCTATCGTCAAACGCTTTTGGGAAACCGAGGAAGTGCCATCAGTCAGCCCCTATACATCAGAGCAGCGTGCGTGTGAAGCTCATTTCGATGAGACTCATACAAAGGTAGATGCGAAATACCAGGTCGACCTCCCGTTCAAGGCATCTGCCAAGCCGCTGGGTGCCTCCTTAGAGCAAGCCATCAAGAGGTTCTACGCTCTTGAGAAGAAGTTTGTGAAACTTCCAAGCATAAAGGAGAAGTATGTGCAGTTTATGCAAGCATATGCACAACTTCAGCACATGGAGCTCATTCCTGTGAACAAAATTGAGGTCGAAACGAAAAGGTGCTACGACCTACCTCACCACTGTTTTCTAAAGGAGGATAGCACCACCACCAAACAGCGGACGGTGTTCGACGGCTCAGCTAATACCACCTCAGAAGTCGCCCTTAATGACATCCTTATGGTCGGACCGAACATTCAAGATGATCTTCTCATCCATCTTTTTCGCTTTTGGACCAATCCTATAGCTTTATCTGCCAACATTGAGAAGATGTACAGGCAGGTCCTCATTTTCCCAGAGCACCAAGACTACCTACGCATAGTGTGAAGGGAAGACCCAACTCAACCATTGCGGTGCTCCTACACCAGCAGAAGCAATAACCCTCCATCAGAACATGGTTAGCCTGCTCGACCGTGGCGGTTTTTCTCTTTAGAAGTGGTGCTTTAACAGTGCTGAGGTCCTTCAGGCGATCCCAGAAGAATGGCGAGAAACCAACGACTCCTTGTCATTCGACTGTGATGACCACATCAAGACTTTTGGTATCTGCTGGACACCAGTGAGCGATCAATTTCTGTTTCTCATTACCCCGGTCGAACGTGCTTCCAAGGTAACAAAAAGAACCATGCTCTCAGATATTGCCTTCGTATTCGACCCCATTGGATTCAACGCACCGGTCACCATTACACCCAAAATGTGGATGCAAGAGTTATGGCGTGAAGGGGTAACGTGGGACGAAAAGGTATCTGATGCCATGCTACTCAAGTGGAAAAGGTACCAGAGTCAGGTTTCCGAGCTTAAGCACATCCGAATTCCAAGATGTATAGTTCCCCTTGGCTCATCTGACCATCAGCTCCACGGGTTCTCTGACTCATCAGAAAAGGCGTATGCTGCGGTCATCTACCTTAAATCAAGAGCTGCGGACCACTGCCTTATGTCTAACTTTGTGATTGCCAAGGCAAAAGTTACGCCAATGAAGACGGTATCCGTACCAAATCTAGAGCTGTGTGCCTCCGTCCTCCTCACAAAGCTGCTCAAGGTGGTCCATAACCACCTTAACATCCCAATTTCGAGCATGTACGGCTATACCGACTTCAAGATAGTGCTTGACTGACTCTCCAAAGAAGCTTGTACTTGGCCAACCTTTGTAGCTAACAGGGTGGCTTTTATCCAAGAGACCCTTCCTGCAAGTCAATTGAGGCATGTTAGATCCGAAGAAAACCCCGCTGACTGTGCTTCTTGAGGTATCACAGCAATCAAGCTTTGGGATCATCCGTTGTGGTGGCATGGTGCGTCATGACTTGTGAACAGGGACAAAGATTAAAAGACCTCAACAGCAGGTTCCCTAGAGCCTGACAGTCCTTGTGGTGATCCAGAAACCACTGCCTCACATGCTTTGCGATATGAAGAACTGAATCAGCATCCTAATGCCTGCATTGAGTTGTGTTCCGGCTTGGCGGTCTCGAGCTCAGATCAGATCTCAGCCTCAGCTCTTGGTCCAAGCCTCAAGGTGGTCTCGAGCTCAGATCCGACCTCAGCCTCAGTTCTGGGTCCAAGCCTCAAGGTGGTCCTGAGCTCAGATCCAACCTCAGCCTCAGCTCTGGGTCCAAGCCTCAAGGTGTTTTCGAGCTCAGATCTGACCTCAGCCTCAGCTCTAGGTCCAAGCCTCAAGGTGGTCTCGAGCCCAAGTCTGGTCCCCACCTTGACAACGTCCATCGAAAAAGCGGTCCTATGCTCAACTGCGCCTACCAATGTGACCACGTCTACCGGCTCACCAGTCTTCTCGTCGACCGGGCCAACAGTTTCTAACCTGTCGTCTGCAAGTAAATGGCCTACCTGCTTTGAACGCTGTTTCAACACTCCGGCTGCTATTACTTGGGAAGCTAACTTCCAAAGTGAGCAGCTAAGCAGCAGCTGCTTTCAGACCACCAACGATAGCAGCGAAATCGATGATCTACTATACCGGTACTCCTCCTTGAGTAGGCTCTAACGCATCTCATCGTTGTGCTTTCGCTTCATCGACAGATGTCAAAAGCTATTAGACGCTCATAGTGGAACCAGATTTAGTGCATCAGAGCAACGAAAAGCTCTCTACAGGTGCATTAAGGTCGCTCAGCACGATGTCTTTAGTGATGAGCTACAGCAACTCATTAAGGGAGCGACAGTAAAGAGCAAATCCGTCCTAAAACTCAATCCTTTCATTGATGGAGCTGGGCTCCTCAGGGTGGGCGGTCGGCTCACAAACTCCGATCTCTCCCAAGACAGAAAGCACCCGGTGCTTCTTTCCCAAAAGCATGTTCTCACAACACTCATCATCGATCACTATCATAACATCAACATGCACGCTGGACTTCAAGCCCTTCTTGCTTCTCTTTTATCCTTGTTTTTGATCATAACCGGTCGTGAGGTGCTTAGACAGTTTGTTAGAAACTGCATTCATTGCTATCAGTCCATAGCACCTACCTCAAGCCAACTGATGGGTTCGCTACCGTCTTCCCGTGTCACCCCAGCCCGGCCCTTCAAACGCTGCGGCATAGACTATGCCGGTCCAATACTTCTAAAAGAGATGACAGGAAGAGGACGGAAACAGTACAACGGCTATATCGCGGTCTTTGTCTGTTTTGTAACACGAGCTATGCACCTTGATGTAGTCAGCGACCTAAAAACCGATGCTTTCCTGGCTGCTTTGAAGCGCTTTATTGGGAAAAGAGGAGGACCAGCGGACATGTATAGCAATTGTGGTACTAACTTTGTTGGAGCCGACAACGACCTCAACGAACTGTCGGTGTTCATTGCATCAGAGAACCACAATAATCAGATGTCGTCGGTCCTAGCCAAGGAGTCTATCAACTAGCACTTCAACCCACCGGGAGCTCCTCACATGGGTGAAATCTGGGAGGCTGGAGTCAAGTCAGTAACGAAACACCTCAAGGCTACTATGGGTACCTCTGTTCTTACTTACGAGAGGATGGTTACTGTTCTGGCTCAGACAGAAGGATATCTCAATTCTCGTCCTCTATGTCCCATGTCATCCGACCCAAATGATCTTCAGGTGCTCACGCCTGGACATTTTCTCATCAGGGAATCTCTAACTGCCTTTCAAGACCATGATCTTGTTGATACAGCTAGTAACCTGCTCATCAAATGGGAGACCCTCGAAAAGCTACATCAGACATTTTGGCGCCGCTGGTATTCTGATGTTCTTGACGAGTACCAGCAGCAGCCAAAGTGGATGATACCTCAAGACGAGCTTAAAGTCAATGATCTTGTGCTTCTAAAAGATAAAAATCTTCCACCTTTTCATTGGAGAAGGGCAAGAATCGTCGAAGTTCACCCCGAAGCAGATGACCATGTTCGGGTAGTTATTGTACAGACCGCAGAAAAGGCCAATTACCAGTACAAGCGGTTCCAACGACCAATTCATAAGCAATGTAGGCTACCACTAGGGTAATAACATGCTTATATTTGGTCCAAATTCTCTTGTTATCAATATTAATTTTTATTGTACCCGGTCTTTGGGTACCTGAATAAGTTAGTTTTATTAATACATGCCATAACCAAGTCAATATCATTTTAATATACTATATAATGATCAATTCAAAGTCAATTTACCCGTGTCTCTTACATTAATGTTAGTTAGGGTAACCTTTAATATCTCCTAATCTTAAAATTCCTGCTTAAGGTCTATTTATGAGCCCTTGTGCTTATATGCCCTCAGAGCTCATGGTGGGCGGAATGTCTAATCGTAAAACTCGTGTACTGCATAGGCAGAAATTTTACATGACGTCAGAGCACTCGGGTTTGGGTTGCTCTCAAACCCAGAGTACTGAACTACTCTTAAGTTGCTCTCAAACCCCTGCTTTTTTATGGGTTTGAGAGATTGAAGTAGTAGAAGCCGATGCTGAGGCATCGGCTCAAACAAAGGAAAAGGAGCAGTAGCAGTCATTTCCTTTTGGCACTGCTCCCAGTCGACCACCAAACACCTAAGCGATAGGACGTGTCTGCGAGTACGCCCTGAGCCCTGACCAAGTTCCATTTTCCTCAAAAATTATTTTAAAGTCAAATATTTCCGACTTCTATCTTTAATTTGGTGTATCAAAGTCACAGTTTACTTATTGTTAGTTAGTTAAAGTGTAATTAAGTCTTCTAATTGTAATTAAAGTTAATTGGTAATTACTACCAAAATAACATAACCACTGGGTGATCAAAACCGGCATTTTATTTCAGTAACAACCGCTGCCACACCTTAATTGTCTCATCTTACCTAATTCAACATATAAAATAAGTGCATCACGCTTCGGGTCTTTAGTGCATCCATTTTACACCGCATTGAGGAATGCTAGTGCTGTTTTCGTGCTACCCGCATGTAGTCAAGCACTTGCACTGTTGGTCATCTCTAATTCGGTCGCTGTCCATTGGTCTTACCCGCCCTCAGAACCTTTTCTCTAGGTCAAGACCCCTCTCAGACCCGTCTTCCTCAGGTCAGAACTACTTTGTCTGACCAGAATTAGAGTCAGTCGGTCGGTCCCAAGCTCACTCGGTCGGTCGGTCTCAAACTCAGTCGGTCAGTCTCAAACTCAGTCGTTCGGTCAGTCTCAAGCTCACTCGGTTGGTCGGTCTCAAGCTCAGTCGGTCGGTCGGTCTCAAGCTCATACTCGGTCGGTCGGTCTCAAGCTCACATAGCCCGTCCAGATCAGCTCATACTCAGTCGGTCAGTCTTAAGCTCATACTAAGCTCAGTCAGTCGGTCGCTAGGTCGATCAGTATCTTGCCTGTCCAGATTAGCTCATACTCGGTCGGTCAGTCTCAAGCTCATACTCAGCTCAGTCGGTCAGTCGGTAGGTCGATCAGTATCTCGCCCGTCAAGCTCAAGCTCTGGCCTCATCTCGAGCTCAAGCTCAAGCTCTGGTCCTATCTCGAGCTCAAGCTCTGGTCCCATCGCAAGCTCAAGCTCTAGTCCCATCTCAAGTTCAAGAGGTCTAAGGCTCAAGAGGTCTAAGGCTCAAGAGGTCCAAGGCTCAAGAAGTCTAAGTCTCATCTAATCACAAACCCAACCTCAGCTCACCTGGTCCCAGGCCCTATCTCGGTACCTGGTCCCAGATCCAATTTCAGCTCACCTGGTCCCAGGCCCCATCTCAGCACCTGGTTCCGGACCTAACCTCAGCTCACCTGGTCCCAGGCCGATCTCGGCTCACCTGGTCCCAGACCCAACTTCAGCTCACCTGGTCCCAGGCCCATCTCGGTTCACCTGGTCCAAGACCCAACTTCTGGTCCTCAGCTCTCAGCATACCTGGTCCCAGCGCCAACCTGGTCCCAGCTCCCAGCTCTGGTCCCAGCTCCCAGCTCTGGTCCCATACCCCAGCTCGGCTCTCCAACCTGATCCTAGCTCTAAGTCCTGGTCCCAGGCCCTAAGTCGGCTGTCAGCTCACCTGGTCCTAGACCTCACTCTGGGTCTCAGCCACCTCACACCTCATTCTAATCGCAGCAACCATCAAATCACCTTTCCAGCCAGCGCAACCGATTACATTCACCTACTTGGAACGCCAACAACACTACCAATCACCTATCAACCACGTCTTCAACGTGCATCTGAATAAACCAGCCTCTTCTCCTTATTTACACAGGAGGACGTCCAGTTTGGGTGGACGTTAAGGTGCACCGGGATTTACGACCCCAAGCTCAAGTAAGCATACCCCAGTTCAATACCCCTTGAATTTCGTGCTAAACAGTTAATTTCAAACTTGGTTTGTAGTAAACACTAAAAAATGTTTTTGCAAAAGTATCGAAGCAGTGCTTGATGTGAATATATAAAGTTATGATTTTCCATGGCACTTAGGAAGGGTGAAAGGGGAATAGGGAAAATGGGTGGATACTAGTCCGGTAAAATATGTATTTGAGTGGATGTAAGTCTTATGTAGGGTGGCTATTGGATGTGTAGCGGTTAGCGGTCGAAGATACAGTAGGGCAACTCATTTATTCTCTACAACGCTCTGCTCACTCTACAACTCGAGCAGAGGCATGCGTTGTAGAGGGAGCAGAAGCAGAGCCAAGTCGCTATGCTTTAGCATCCCTTTTTTTTACAGAGCGTACAGCTAGTCCGGACCCTCTTTTCGCACTGCAGTGCCTGGATGTCAATACGGTGTCTGGTGTTCGCTCAGCAGAATTTGATAGTTTAGTTGTTTTTAGATGCTGAGCTTTAGCTCATAAGCATCTATAGGAATGGCTCTGTCCGTCCGTCTGTCCGTCTGTCGATGTGTGATTTTTTGTCGTGCTCCACAGCTCACAGTTTTCAATTTATTTTTTTCATATTTTTAAATGATCGTCAATGCGATGGAATAGAACCCAGTGTTTTTGGAATGAAACGGATTTACCAGTTTTTCACAATTAACGATATAATGGACCAACTTTTTAGCATTAAAATGAATGCATGAAAAACGGGTGTCTGGCACGACTTTACATGCATTTCAATACTTGCTACTAAAGCTGAGTAGGTAGATACAAGTGCCGCACTGTGCATATACTTACCTGACATTCAGTAGATATTTGTACCATTGAAAACTTCCGATTAACATAGAATTTTACTAGTATACATGCAGGGCTCGTCCATACATGACGTCATACAAATTTTACCATTTTAGGGACCCCCACTGTCATTAGTTCAGAAATTAGGTTGACATGTATCCTTAACATAGGATTTCATTAGTGTGCTTGCCGGGAATGCCCATAAATTACGTCATACAAATTTTACCATTTTAGGGATTCCTCACACTGTCATTAGGTCAAAAATTAGGTTGACATGTATCCTTAACATAGAATTTCACTAGTATGCTTGAGTTTGAGTTTCCTTTATTCACGTGTCAAGTTATTCAATATTAGATACTGATTTCCAAAAACGGACACCACCAACTACACAATACAATACAATTCTTACAATTACACATCATTACTAAAATTACCTAATATTATTAAAGTTATACAATTTCCAGAAAAGCAAAATTCGCAACCAAATAATCAATAGAACTGAAAAAAAGGACTTAAGGAGGGTTATACATACAATATTCATTAGATGGACGACACTCTATAAAATAATTAAATAGATTCTGCTTAAAAGCACTAGCATTACAGAGTTAAATCCCAGATTCTATTTCACAACACTTCATATTTTGTGGCAAAGCATTCCAAATATCTATTGCACGATATACAGGTGAGTTTCTATAACATTCAGATATAAATCTAGCAGAGGTAAGAAGATATTTAGAACTTGATCTAGTAGCACGAACCGCCTTCTTATTTACAAACAGATTATTCAAAGACACAATATTTGACCCATACTTCACTAACTTAAATGCAAACACTAGCAGGTAATACCTCATCCGCTCCCGCACAGACAATATATTACACATTTCAAGTAAATCAGCCTCTTCCACACAGCCAGATTTCTGATTATTAAAATTTACAACAAGTCTGTTTACTTTATTTTGAAGACCTTGTAAATCACAATCCAACTGCGAACCCCAAATAATACAGCAGTAATCAGTAATAGACAAAACATATGCATTTAGCATAACTAGAAAAGTCTGAAAATCCAAATATTGCTTTAGATTTAAAGTTACCCCTATTGCTGAATTTACTCTCCTGCAAACATACGCAAAATGATCCTTAAAGTGAAGATTAGAATCAATAATGACTCAAAGATAACTAAATGTATAAACCCTCTCAATCTCAAGGTTATTACAATACAATAACAAATCATTGGCAGGAGGCAACTCATGATCAGCATACTTATAGCATACCATACATTTGGTCTTACTTACATTAATAGTTAGTAGGTTAGAAGTAAACCACTCATTTACTGAGTTAAGACACGCCTGCATAGTTTTAACCATCGTTTTACAATTCAAATGATGAAAACACAATACCATAGCATCTGCATATAAAATAAACTTGACTCCACTAGATACTGCATCACACACCTTGTCTATATAAATTATAAATAATAACGGTCCCAATATAGACCCCTGAGGAACTCCAACCTGAAGCTCAAAACTGTCAGACAAAAAGTCCCAAATTTTTATTTTAAAGTGTCGATCAGATAAATAATCAGCTAATAACTTAAGAAGGTGACCATTAACTCCATAATTATCTGTTAATTTAGTTAGCAGCAATACATGATCTACAGAGTCGAAAAAATACTTGCAAGGATCGTCCATACATGACGTCATACAAATTTTACTATTTGAGAGACCCCCACTGTCATTAGTTCAAAAATTAGGTTGACAACTACGGGGGAAGTGGCCGTTATGGTGGTGGTGGTGAGTGTTTGTATTTGTAGTACCCGAGAGTATTGACTGGGCCAGACCTGACTACGGCAAGGATTGAGACATGATGTGAGATATGGGACTGTGACGACAGAAAACCTTGCTAAGCATATGGGCATTTTAATGCATTGTAATGTAATGAGGAAGAATGGAAATGAATTGAAACGACAGATAACCTTGCTAAGCATATGGTAATTGTAGTTAAATGGAGGGCATTGTGATGTAATATGTAAGAATGGAGAAGACCAGAGACGAACTGAAGTGTTTGGACTGCGTCCCCATGACGACGGTATGGTATGGTATATTAAACAGCTGAGCTGCAACTGCCAGTGCATATTATATATATATATATTAATTATGGATTAATGCAATGATGTGGGGGCTGTATTGTGAGGATACGACTATGTAAACGAAATTGAAATAATCGAAATTTAAACCGAGCGGGTATTTTAATGTTTGGAATTGATCACTATGGTAACGGTGGGAGTAAAAAAAGAAAGAGCGAAACGGTAAATGTTGTAATGTGCATCAATAGGAGGTGAGCAAAGCGCTCGTCAGATTGAAAACATATAGGATAGTATGATATCACATATGAGCACAAACTACACAGATGCTGGAAAAATGGTTAATGAGAAATGGAGAACGACTGAGGTGCGGAATGCTGTATCATTTATACAGGCAGTGTGCTGAAGGGTTTATCGTACAAATGGAACGGGAGAGTAACTCTGCTGGGCTGTTTGGCCTGGAACTGGAAAGCATGATATTGAATGTGGATTCATATGCTGGAAAAATGGTTAATGAGAAATGGAGTACGACTGAGGTGCAGAATGCCGTATCCTTTATACAGGCAGTGTGCTGAAGGGTTAAGCGTAGAGCAGAAGGGGAGAGTAACTCTGCTAGGCGGTTTGGCTTAGAACTGGAAAGCATGATATTGAATGTGGATTCATATGCTGGAAAAATAGTAAATGAGAAATGGAGAACAACTGAGGTGCGAAATGCCGTATTCTTAATACAGGCAGCATGATGAAGGGTTGAGGAACGGGAAATCTGATTGTTTTCTTGGACTTGAACAGAATTTAATCTTGTAAGGCAATGCAATAACAAGTACTACCATGCTAATATATAGTGTCTATTACGTGAGCATGTATACATGTATGTACATAATAATTAGTATGTAATGTGTGCTAATTGGACTACATTAAATACAATTAACGTATATAGTATATACATATTATATACATATTTTAATGTACTGTATAAGTAAATGCACTTTTTGCATTATTTTAATGTTTATACCTAATTAAAGGCATTTAAATATTTAAACTACATTTAAATATAATTATTTGAGATTGAACTAACAACCACTGGCCGTTAAAAAAATCTACCTGTGACTTTAAAATAGGTAAAGGTGAAATCAAAAACTAACGTACCTGTTGTAGGTTGCCATTTATTTATATATATATATATATGTATATATACACTAGTATATAGCATATCCATACACTGTAGCGTGACGTTTATAAAAGTAGGCCGATATTTAGGGTCTGGATCAAATAAATATTCTGTAATATTCTGTATTATTGATTGAATGTGGCCAAGATTAGTGCCAAGACCTACCAGCTCTTAGCACTGAAACGGGCCTGCACTAGGGTGGCTGTGTTACTGCGGATATGCGTGAAATGCATATTAATAGCTAATTATATCGTCGCATCGACTGACGCTGGCCTTAAGCTTCGGTTGGGCCGAACTGACTCCATAAATCAGATTTTTGGGACTGACTGAGCTCTGAGCTTTCAGTTTCCATGTACCGAGCTGACTAATTGTGCTACATATAGACAGAAGCTGCTAAAAATCAGATGTATGCATACGATATATGTAAATGTATATATGTACATGCCCTACTGTGTCTATACACTATACATCAGTAGTATATCGTTATATTTATTGATTGAAATGCTGTTTACTGTAGATACATACAGTTGCTGGGGGAGAAACGCTGGAAACGAATAATATTGCATTTTAATATTAAGCAAGCTGAATTCTACCTGCTGTGGGAAAAACACAAGCTTTTTTTATTGATGCAAGTCAGGTGTAATAAAGGTCCCTATGAAATATTTATCTATTTGTTGGTTTGTTATATGTTTTTAGTATATAGTTTGTAAATCACATCAATTTATAGGATGAGCGGAGATGCAAGTGCAAACTGCAAGTGTAAAATACAAATTACAACAGTTAAACAAGTGCAGCGCGACGCAGGTTATTTGTTTTGTGGTATGCAGGTACTGTATACAGGTATTTAATTGCAAAAAATTCTGCAACAAAAACTAAATGTTAATATGTAAATATGTAAAAATCGCTATAAATTGCATGCAATTATTTAACAGCGTCCATTTGTTGTTTGAATGCACACTGCAGTTGTTTGCATATAAAACGTACACGTCATGGCTGATATACAAAAACCATATATAAATTCTACATTTAAGGAATCGTTTTCTGCATTTGGTAGTTTTATCATAAACAATGAAAACTTCCATGACAAAATTGCTGTAGACCGAGAATTAAGTAAGCTGCGTTCATTTAGTTTGCACAGACTAATTAGAAAAAGATTTAAACGCAGATGAGTATTAGTTAATATGATAAGAGAAATTTTCTGTGCTGATCTGAAGATTCTTTAAAGCAGTATAGCAAAACCTAATTCAGGATTTGCAAACATATTATTTTGCATAGACGCGTTAAGCAAGAATCTTTTTTGCAGATTTGTTAAAAATTAAAAGCTGAAATCAATAATAAAATCAATAAGAAGCATTTTTCGAGAAGCTTAAATGACACCAATCTACTCGTGTACTGATCAAGGTTGTTATTGGGTACGGTGACATACAACTATAATTTTTGCAAGTATTATTTTCTCTTACTAGTAAAAAAATATTTGATTAATGTTTAAATATTATATGTTTAGGAACCGAATTTCGAGCAGAGTCATTTTGCAAGTTTTTGAAGGGTCATAGAATTAGGTATTACAAAACTTATAGCAAAACAAAAGCAAGCATAGTTAACGTGTAATAAGGTGCGTCTTAGTATCACAAAAGAAAAAGTACCTATACAACATACGACCTTTTTATCAATTTTTAATGTACTTATATTTAATTTTTTGTATATGTTTAGGACAATTTATGAAAAAATGGCTCGTTATATGACTAAAAAGGACACTTATTGCATAATTGATATTTATTCTGAGTTTTAAAAGAGCTACAACAACACGTTCTATTCAACAATTCAACAAGCCCCAAACGCCGTTAATAAATTTAATAAGAACGAGGTGTGGCACAAACTGTTTACAGATCTTATAAGGAACGCAAAAAGAAAAGTGTCAGCTTTTAAGCTCGGAGAACGTAAACAAATTAGCCGCATAAAGGTCTTGTTTGAAAAGGGTATACTGTGTACTGTGTCGTTACCTATCTTGGCAATTATGACGTTCAGTAAGTCAGTTTAGGGTACACAAGCAGTGAACAACCTGCAATCCTACAGTAGTTACGAGTGCCTCTAATTAGAAAAGTCCGTAATGTGGAAAGCAATGAGATAGAATTATCACCAAAACTATTTCCAAATTACGTGCCTACTGAAAAAGCTGCATTTCGTTTTTAAAAGACAGCATTCAAAATAAATGTGTTTAAATGCAGCCTTAATGACCGCCTGGAAGCAAGAGTTGACCATTTTCCATTAAAAATTGTTCAGAGAGCAATAAAGCAACATCCAGAGAAAACATATATTTATTTTGATAATAAAGCAATAAACAACACTGTTAACATAAAAATTTCGCCAGCTTCAGCCTTTTTATTTATGGTCAATCAATACAGATTTATGTCTGAAAGGCAACCAGTATATGGAAATGTAACACAGGCAAAATCAGACACAGTCATAATGAATACAATATTTTATTTTGTCGCTTATAAATATGTCAACACCTCAAATGTTATAAAAATATATGAAGGCTTGGCATAGAACTACAAGAAAGGACTGGCATTAAAATAAAAATTTAATTTCCTTCTGAAAAGCTTGAAGAAACTAAATGCAAGTTGACATTTTAAGATAAAGAAAATAAATATGTTGTCTTACCAGAAGAGATTGCTGTTTGTCTTGGATTTCAACAAGAAAGTAAATTTTTCAATGGCGTTTATAATTCATAGTCTGACATTGACGAAACAAAATACAGAAAAATTGAAGACAACAAATATTTATACGTACGATTGTTTCAAATACATTTAAATTATCTTCCAATGAAAGAACTAGAAGAAGTTGACTTGGATCAAGTTGTTTATGAGATTAATTGTACGTTGTCAGAAAAGTCGTTAGGAGATACAAGAGTACAGTTTGAGCACAAAGATGGCGAGCTTAGTATACCTCAAATGAGAGACGATATCTCAGTACAACTGCCAGCGTTAGTCAATAGATATTTTGAATTTGAAGACAATTTTATTTTTAAATCTAAAGTAGTTGGACGACTTAAGTCTGAACTAGCCGAGCAAGAGGAAATGGAAAGGAAAAACGAGGAATTAAAGGAGGACGTAGAGTTAGAGCCAGAGCAGACAATACCAGCAAAACGTCTGCTTGTTGCATGCAATATGGTTGAAAATCAACTGTACGTTTGACATGCTCTTTCATTACTACGATCAGTAGATATTTCTCGAGTTTACAATAAGAAGACTACATGTTTTTTCTCCAATATTGTATGTGACTATGAAAGCACAGGCACAGCAAATACTTTGAATAACTATAATAAACGAGTACCGCAATCTCATTGCACTGCCAGAAAATTTCACAACTATTGTAGAACTGCAGTTCAGACCACGCAAATTGTAATAATGTGGAATGTATTATGATTTAAATTGACCTAGTAATGTATAATTTGCTGGTATGAAAGTATTGTTTTACTTGATACAGCAGAAAAGTATAAAACGTGTGAAAATTTACTGTACATACTCATTTTAAACTCGACATTCAAACAGCAACAACATCATCTTATTAACAGTGCTTCTTAATAAATTAAATTTAAAACATAAATTTGCAGTGCATTGCCTAAGCCTAACATGTCACTAATGACTTAAAATTATGCGTAAGACTTTGTGCAAAAATATTAACGACTCTAACAACAACGAAAATAATACTGATACAATAGACAAAGAGCTCGTAAAAAAACAGCCTATTGAGAGAATACTGTACTCTGGAACCAAATAATAGAATCAATAGTGACAATTTAATGGGATCAGGCGACCACGATTTTATTGGAACTGAAAACACAGTAGAAACCCACATTTAGTGGGTTAAATCTAGGTGACACACAGAATTTGATACCAGGTAAATCTAAAAAGCCATATAGGCGCCGTTTAATTATTACAAAGTGCCGTGTCACGCATTGCCGATTAGCCTGCAAAAAACGTTAAATGACTTTTGTGCAACGGCGATTCAATACACAAAGTAGAGGAGTTTGTGCAAACAGACAACGAACGCAATGTGGCGGCTTTCAGCGCAGACGCGTATGTCGCCAAAAACAAACCGGAGGTAGACTTAAGCGAAAACCAATATCCTACGGTAAACAACGAGGATCAGGTCGCGGATCAGGTCAAACTGGAACAGGGCGAAGAAAGAATATGTACCGCCGACGATAAGTTCATACGTATATAATCAATAGTGCGAAAAATATAACGCCATTCAGACTTGTAAGAAGCAATATCAAACATATATCAGGTTAAAGCTCTAATAAACCATGGATACACAAGGATTTTATGATAAACCGACAGTGTATGAGGAATCTCAAACATTCTTTCAAAGTTATCTGATCTTAGACAAACTCCCACGGACAAATGTCAGTGTTGAAGACTCTGCCGAGTAGTGTCCCTACTACCTTGTCTTGAGCCTCCGATACAATGAAAATCCTTTGATTTTTGATATTTTGAAATCTCCGGGAAAATATTACATATTTGGCGAATCCATCTTTGAAGTGACATGTCGTGTAGTTTCCAGTGACAACAAACGAGTAGTGGGTACAGATATAGTTGCGCTATCGTCGACGCTGTTCTACAGTTTATTCAGTTATCTTGAATTTTATTTAAATGGCACTGTTATTAGTGACAATTCTAATCACTATGCTATTAGTGCATACTTAAAGCGCATGTTATCTTTAAATCCAATTGAAAAGAAAAACAGTTTGCTAGATCAGTTGTATTTGCCAAACTCAACGTCTGATGCATTTGCAAAAACAGATAGTGGATTTTTAGCACGATACAATATTGGAAAAAAATCAAAACCATTTACTATGGTTGGAAGACCTAAAGCTCTATTTTTAATCAAAAACGAATAGTTCCAGGACACAGTGACGTACGTATTATTATGAAAAGGCCATTGCCTGCATTCTGCATAGACGCCGAAACTGAGACCCGGACAGGTTATTCTGGTTGCCCGTTCCGTATTGACATTGTTAATGCTTTGTTATATTTAAAAAGACATACAATTTTACTACTTGCAATTAAAAAGCAACGATCAAGTTTAAACAGTAGCATTAATTTATACTATCTGTGTCTCGATCTTGAAATAAAAACTTTGTTATTCCAGCCGGCGTCAGCTAGCTTTCACTTGACAATTGCATAAATAAGTGATTGCCACAGGCTATCGCACTTGGGCTAGTAGACAGCAAAGCAAATTTTTGTAAATTAACAAAGTCGTTCTGTAACTTTTAACACTTTAATTTAAGTGAAAAAGCTGTATTCATAAACTAAGAATCGATAAAATACAAGACATTACCTTTGAGCTTGAAAGAATAATGGAAACGGAGAAGACAATTTTCTTTTTGCTTTGAATACTTTAAAGACAACAGCAGATAATCCCAGTTTAGGAAATGGTGTAAATTCTTCAAACTACAAGAAAGGCAATGTTCTATTTGCATTTGAACTTGTACCATCACAGTCCAATTCAATGAGCATAATGGAAACTAGACAGGTTCAGATCAATATAAAGTTCAGATCTGCATTGGCAAATTCAGTAACTGCCATTCTGTATAGATAGTACCAAAACGTCGTGGAAATTGACAAAAACAAGCAAACCAGTTTTAAGTTGATTCACTTGTAATCGAACTCAATTTATCTTGCATAAAATCTAACGTAACGTAATAAAAACTGTCTGTTGCTTTACAGAACTTAACTGAATGACATCACGCCCACCATGATTACTGAAAAATTACAGAAATGTCTTGTAATTTTACTCGGAGAAACCCAAACAAAGTACAACGTCATAAAAGCAGATCAAACAAGATCTTCTATGGAGAAATCGGAAAACAAAAATCATGGAAACGGATCAATTCACCCCATTGCAATAATTCTAAACACAGACAGGATAAAAGACTCTGGGAAGCACTGGGTCAATATTGGGTAACTTTAAAAGTCAGCTTTGAATATTTTGACTCGCATGGATTGCCGATTCACCAATACCGTAGCCTGCGGTGGCCCGCAAAAAATTTAGAAACTAAAAACTGCACAGCACTTCAAAGTGAAAGCTTTACGGTCTGCGGATTATACTGTCTATATTAGTTTTATTCACAATCTTTAGAAATTAGGTATAAAAACGTTTTAAATATATTTACAAGCTCTGTATTAGCTTATAATAGGAAAGTAAGAAAATTTGCAAGTATGGTTCCTAATTTAATGTCATGTGTGTATTGTGCACCTAAGCATTCACCGTCCAATACATTTAAAGTGGCATGTCTAGAATTTCGTCATAGTGTTTTGAGATATTACTATTGCGGACATTTGTTGCAGTAGTTTGCACTTACAGTAGAATATTAAATTACTAAAAATAGTAATAATAATAATTTATTTTCAAAGTCGATATGACCAAAAGGTCTACACAACTTGTTGATTTTACAAAGATAATAGGTATAATGATTCAATATTAATTAATAGTAAGTATGAAGGTAATGATTTGATATGGCTAAGTGGCCTACAGTTACAGGATTACATTAAGATATAATATAGTAATTAAAAGAATAATATTATTCGAGCTATTATTTCTGGGGAGTTAGAGCGGGAGAGAGGTGGGGGTTTGATAAGTTTGTGTTGATACATGGTTTGTTTATAGACAACTAGAGCTTTCATATATGCAATTTTTAATGTGTATTGTACATTTTAATTAATTTTTAATGGATACTAGAAATTATGAGTAATTTCAGGATTAAAACTTCAGGCATCAGAATTTTAATAGAACCATATGTTACTTGTTTTCGAGTTTCTGAGACAATGATGCTGTAGTACTCTGCTTAGTATTCAGTGTTTAAACTTGCGTGAGTTTCGAGCTTTCTGGTGGCTGCTGTGGTGACAACATACTTCCATTGCTTATATCCTTGGCCCTGTTAATTCGTTTCATGAGTTTAAGTTTGAATATTCTTGAAGGGAGATCAGCATTGATGTTCACTGTTTTATTGTTCCTATTTGTTGTGCTTCTCATTTTTTTCCTTCGTATGTACACCTCTTGCCTTTCACGCAGCTTCGTAAATCTAATGACTAGTGGACGTGGCTTGATACCATCACCTTTATGACCGATTCTTCTAGCGGTGTTAATTTTGGCTTTAGTTCCTAATTCATGTTGAATGATTAACTGTACCTTTTCAATTAACACTTCCTCAGATTCTAGATTTTCTTCGGGGATACCCGTAAATATTAGATTACACCTTTTGATTTCTAGGTACATTTGATCGTTCTCTTCCTCTTGCTTTTCCATTTTGAGTCTAAAGTCTTCATTTTCTTTCACAATCAGTTCTAGTTTTTCTGCAATTGATGACATGACGTTTCTCATTGTAATACTCTGAATCTGTTGTTGTCTCACTTCGGCTGCTGTAAGCGTAAGGACTTCCCTATCTTCAGTCTCTATTTGCATTTTAGTTTTCTTTCCTCCCGGGCTTTCGTTCTGTCTTCCTCTTTTATTTCCTTTTGTCATTTTTTTTATTATCCTGAGACAGAACAGATAGAAACTTCAACGGGTACCCGTAATTGACTTGTTTAAGTTATATTGTTTGTAATAAAACGTGGGACAGGTTTTATTTGTGATTCCACTTGTGATTCCACTAACAAGTTATATTTCACTAAGTTCAGTTGTAAATTTTTGTATTGTCTCTTGTCAGTGGAAGTTGAGTTCCGTGTTTGAGGTTTTGGATGGGTGGAGAGCACAAGTTATTACCGGACTTGAGAACTTTAGTAAAGTTACTCCGTTATTGTTGCGTTTTAATTTTCACTCAGAACTTCGATGCAATTATTGTAGTGCGTGAAATTTAGGTCTGGCTACTGTTCACCGTAATAAAGTCGCTCTCTTATTTTCACCAAAATTTTTGTTTTCGAGTTTTAGAATTCAAGACAATTTTTAAGTACGTTCTGCTAGTTCAAACGCTCCCGCTCAAGTTATTAATTATATAATAACTATAATATAATAATAAATACTAATAATATAGTCAAAATAAGTGACCAAGTACGTGCACAGTTTGAAAGTGCTACTCATTGCCACATGTGTCGAGGTGAATTTGATCCTTCTAAAAACATCGTGCGCACATTTCATGATAATCACAATCACGGTCATTTTGAGTTTGCTGCATGTAGCCGCTGTAACTTAAACATCAAGTACAAGCCCGAAATATCTATAATATTACTGTACAGGGGTTGTTTTGATTATCACCTGCTAGTTAGTGCCATGTATACAGGTCAGTTTGAAGCTAAAGACATCCAAGTAGTAGCCAAGTCTGCCAAAGAATTTATTTCAATTTTAAATACTGCTAAAGACAAATGGCTGCCAAATTTAAATATTGAGTATCTTCCATAAAATAGAACAAATCAAAAATATAATAGGAAAATGTTACATTCCAAAGTTAAAGTTTAATTCATGGATGCAAATTTATTTTTTGATTTGAACCTATTTGATCTTGTTGAATCTTTAAATTCAAGAGATAAATTTGATTTTACACTTGCGTCTCAATGTTTCTTAGATTTAATGTTGGTTAGTAACCCTAAAAATGTCCTTTGAATATAGTACATACACATCATTTGAACCTAATAGAATCATGCAAATTTTATAATGCTGTAGAAATGCTTTTCATTTCGCTTTAGTTATGGACAGACCCTTCAAATTTTTGGAGATGTACAGCATAGCATTAAAAGTATCCTTGGGAATTCCTAAAATTTCGTTCACAGCACTTCGTATTATTCGATCTACATCCATGAGAAATGATTTAGACAATTTGTGATATGGCGCTATTTGAAGTGGGTAAATTAAAACTGGCCAAATACAATCATTAATAATGTTTAACTTCTGATGTGGACGTGACATTGGCGTTGATACAAGGTTGTTTAGCATCTTGTTTAAATTTTCTATCATTTTTGACTGAATGAATGTTAACTCAGAGTTAAAATCAACCGCCAGATATATAACTGTTTTTCTAACTTTTAAAGACGGAATTAGGTCTCCGTTGAATAACTGTACATCTTTAATTACGAGTAATCTACGTTAAATGCATATGCATATGGACTTCTTAGGGTTAATCTGGAGACCTGAATTACTAAATAGGTCAATTATTTTTTCGATGATTTTAGTAAGCCCTTTTAATGAATCTGGAAGATTTGCAGTATCATTAGCAAAGTTCATAGCTGTCAATTTCTGAACCTTGTCATCTAAACTAAATCCGTACTTATTTGCATAGTCTGGGTCTGTGGTATCTTAAAAAACGTAATTAATTGCAAGACCGAGATAAAATTGTGTCGTTTGAATATAACCGTAGACCAGACATCATGAGAAGATTCTTTGAACGTATATTTTTGTAATCTAAAGTGTTATTGTCCCATATAGAAAATACAAACAACTTTGTTCATTTATCTGAAGAAGTAAAGAAGAAGTTAAATGAAACTACACATTGCTATATATTCAAACGTGTATTTGACATTACAAAGAATCCTTATAAAACGTTTGATCATAACCACGACCATAGACACTTTAAGTTTGCAGCATGCAGCATTTTTAATTTGAAAATCAAATACAAACATGAGATTCCAATTATCTAACAATGCAGGGACTCGTTGGACTACCACTAATTAGTCAGTGCAATGGAAACGAATTATTTTAAAGCAAAAGATATTTGAGTTATTGCAAAATCCACTACTGAATTTATATCTACTACAATCACAGCAAAAGAGACTTGGCTTCCAAACTAACATCTACAATACTCTTTAACTGACAGCACTGAAGATAAATTTAACAGAAAAGCAATACATTCAAAAGTTAAAGTTCAATTTATGGACGCAGGTGTGTTCTTTGACTCTAATTTATTTAAACTAGTTAAATCCTTGAATACTTACAATACAAAAGATTAAAAACTGGTTTTACAATGTATTAAATACGTTGTAATAACACAATATTTAGATACAAAGTTACAAAATCTAAAAAAGCAAACAAATAAAGATTTATTAAACCTGCAAAACCCACTTTATTGCCTTTTTGAATCCTTTAATGATGCTTCTGCTTAGTCAAATCCCCTGCCTGCAAAACAAAATTTTCAAAAATTAATAATTGACGACTAACCAATTGCGCATGATGATTAAAAGATTGTACAAGATGTGTGTACTCAATTTACCATTACAACATTACGCAAGTATACTTGATTCGCGCGTATGCTAAATACAATTCTACATGCTCAAGTTTAGCAAAATTATAGGAAACTTGGATTTAAGAATTACGAATTAGACCCAACGTACTCAATTGCTTTGCCAAGTTTCTCCTATGACTGTTTATTGAAATTCCATCTGATGCCAAAATCGACTACATTAGAGATAAACGAATATTGGACATTGCGACCAATGAAGTTCGTGGTAGTCAGTGCATCTTTATACAGAAACACGTGGTTGCAAATAACGAACGATGTCTAGAACGGTTTGATCCAACTTAACCTTGCAAGCAATAACTCCACCTTGACATCAACAGTTTAAATGAACATAGCATAAAAAATCTTTTTTCAATATATGATTACAAATATATGGAAGCAGAAGACCTGGAACAAATAAATTGAGCTGATCCTAATCTTGAAAACGAGGAAGGAAGTTACGGCTATCTTTAAGTTGTTAATTTGGAATATCCTAAACATTTGCATAACCGGGGTGCAAATTTTTTCCTTGCGATGGAACACCGAACTATAAATTTTTAAAATTACAAGGCACAAACAAATTTAAACAAATATGCAATGTCTTGCATTGATCAATATATTTTACGCCCACGACTGAAGTTAACACTTCACAATAAATTCAATTATACAACTCATTTTAAAGCTTTGCAGTACTACTTGTCAAAAAGATTAGTACTATAAAAAGTACATTGCAGAATACAGTTTAAACAAGAAAGTTATTTCAAGAAATATATTAAAGCAAATTTAGCAAAACGTAAGATCGCCAAAACACCTTTTAAAAACAACCCACTAAAAAACTCTAATGTTAATAATGGCAAAACATTGACCTAAATTCTTAAATTTTTAGAAGCACATTTGTACACAAGTGCAACTGAAGCAGAAAAATCTCTGTTTAATCCTATATGCAAAGACTTTGATAAATTGTCTGAAAATCTAAGTGTGTATATTTAAGAATTAAAAACATACCGTGTTACTAATTTACCATTGACTAGAGTTGCAATTTTTGAGTTTGCAAAAGTTTATTTTTATAAAAAATGGAACCGTTTGTGTGAGACGCTTCACAACAAAGCCTACTTTGATAACTCCGAAACTGACAAATATAAGATGCATACAATTGAAGAATTCAAAACGTTCTAGAAAGACATCTTTATTGCCAAACAAAATTTTGATTTCAGCAAAATTCCTCATAACTATGAGTTTTTTAAAACGCATGAGAATCAGTACCTGAATCTGCAATCTCTAAATAAAGATGAGAGCGGAAAAATTAGAATCCACAGTTTAGATTAAAAATAAATAATTATTTTCAACCAAAAAATGTACACCACATAGTTTTTTAACGACACTGAACAGTAGAAGTGTAAAGGGATTCCTGCAGTCGCTATGCATCAGTGTAAACACAATAGGTACAGACAAATGTTAGAAACTAACAAACCAATATCAATAGATGTAAATTTAATTAGATCTAGAGACAACCGACTGTTTAAAATAAATTAGCAGATAAGCATTTAATGCTTTAGATTTGATTCGTATATTTCCAGATCCAAATAATTGTAATCATAGTTTACCATAAGGTCATAAAGATTTAGATGAAAAGTAAATTTTCTGTAGTAATGTAGACTTGTAAATTAGTTTAAAATTTGATAATGTCAGTTGTAATTTATGTTAGTTTAATATGTACTTTTTTCAGTTAAAATTAGCAAACCTAATTTATTGAAGGATTTTATATAGTAGTGCGCGTCAAGTAGTTTTAACTTTATTTGTAAGAAGTGTTAGCTTTCCCTCTAATATTTAGCGTTAGTTTTACTTTGCAATTTAATTAGATTTAGAATTAGAGCACAAATGCAAAAAAACAAGTTAATTGTAATATCTTGGTTTAATTTGTAATTTTTAAATGCGTGTACATTTAATATTTGCCGTTGCAGTGTGTGCACAAGTTTAAAAAAAAAGTAATGAATTTTAGTTTAATTATTAGTTAACATTGTAAAATTGTTATTGTGTTTAGAAAATTCGGAAAATTTAATAAAATCTGATAAATAACAATGTGTATCACTACGATGGCGACCTTATTTAAGCTACTGGGTCTAACCTGCAGCTAAATAGCATGAATTGTGCAAAGCGCGGAGACAAAGCCTTTACAACAAGGACGAAAAAGCGTATTAGTGAAAGAGATAATTTTTTTTGATCAGACAGGTGAATCTAATGATCAGACAGAGACAAATAATCGTCAGACAGAATGAATTTATTTTGCAGACAAATTTTTACGATTTGCAGACATGTTTCAGCGACAACGTATTAAAAATAATTTATTTTTTAGATTAATGTGGCAATTTTAATTATTTACTACCTAATGTTAAAAGTAATCCAGCTGTGACGTAGTAATTGTTAAATAAATCAATAAAGTAAACACGAGTAGACAAGTATATAAAAGTGTTAGTGTGGACGTTTAATTCAGTTTTAAAGTAATCGACTTCCTCCCTGTTGTTACAATCTCAGTTGCTTCTTGTGAGAACAAGTTTTCCCATGCTTGGCACAGTAGTTTGTAACTTTTTCAGCGACTACAGTACCCTTCGAATACTCCAGCTTCCAGTCATTTCCTAACATTTCCAAGGCTTCAAGTTTACTCGCAATTTCTGCTTTTGAATTCCAGTTTAACGCTCTTCTGAAACCACCGACATTTTGTTTTGTATTCGGTGGCTCTTCAATAGTTTCTTCTGTAACTGTGTTGTTTCGTTTCTTTACAAAAACAGCACCTTTGCTCATATTAAAAGGTTTGGGTATCCACAGACCGCAGTTAAGTAAGAAACCAGTAAGGCTAAGATTTACAACACGAATGACAAATACAGGGAAACCAACAAAAGGTGGGTACATCACAGCTCATCGTAGTCTGACGCCATCCAAGTTTATTAATACTTTTCCCTTTCGACATTATTTACCTACAAGCTTAATTAGTTGAGTTTGTTTATTTAGCTGATAAGAAAATGCAAAGTTCCTAAATAATTGTCTGAAGTAAAAATTATTATAATACTCCAAATTTTGTCTGAATCTCTTAATTAAGACGTGCAGTACATTGTTAGATAGGATAGTGTCAATTTTACCGGGCACCTTGTAACCGAAACTCCCCCCTCAGTTTTCAACTAATTACACTTTTTATTGTAATATTCGACGCCTTTTGACGTTTTGTCGTCAGTCTTTTGACAATATTTTGAAAAATGTTGCGTTTTGCACATTTTGTGGCTGATTTACACTTTTTTACACTGCGCCAATCACAGCACAGGATTTCAAAATTTTAAAAAATTAGGTGATCCTAATTGGCACAGAGCATGATAAAAAATATTTATTTCTATTTTCAAATTCGTTTGAATATGGAAAAGTTTAAAAACTAATTCAAAAGGTTTTGAAAGAGAAAAAAATCAGCTCAGCCACACGATTATTCTTTTTAAATCTTACTACAAGTTTTAATAAATCTTAAAAAATCTAAATAGTAACTATGAGGACTTTAAGTCATCTGCTAATCAACTAATTCAAAACTACACTATGAGAAGGGATAGGCGTCACTTAATTCCCACTACAAATCACTGTATATGTTGTGCATATAAGAAGGGTATAGTAATATCAGCTGTGATTTAGATTAGGTGGACATTACAAGCATAGTTTCGGTCAAGTATGTAGGAAAAACTTAACCTTGCCAAGAATAAAGTAGAGCTTCACCACTAATAAAATCTTGACCCAGGCAAGCCTGTAATCAAAACTAAACCCTGGCAAGTCTGTTCTCAAAATTTAACCCAATCAAGCATTTAGCAAAAACGGAAACCAGGGAATGGCTGTGGCTTTAATGTAATCCTCGCAAGCCTGTGTCCAAAGCTTAAACCAAATATAACAGTAAAGGGTTTTTAAGTCGACGGTTATGGTATTCAGCAGTAGATCCATCTTGTAACTGGTTACGCTGAAACCAACCTATTAAGGGAAGCAGGTGTATACGGAAACAGAGAGCAATGATCACAGCAAGCATAATCACGGACAATCATGTGAGAAAACCTTACCCCAGCCAAGATCTGTCGTAAAATTTTAATCCAACTAATGCTGTAGTAGAATTTTAACCAAGCCAAATCTGTAGTAAAATTTTAACCCAGCGAATACTGTCGTTAAATTTTAACCCACCCAATACTGTAGTAAAATTTAAACCCAGCCAATAAAGTGGTAAAATTTTGACCCAGACATGACTGTCGTAAAAGTTTAACCCAGGGAATACTGTCGTAAAATTTTAACCCAGACAATACTGTGGTAAAATTTTAATCCAGACAATACCGTGGTAAAATTTTAACTCAGCAAATACTGTCGTAAAATTTTAACCCACCCAATACTGTAGTAAAATTTCAACCCAGCCAATAAAGTGGTAAAATGTTGACCCAGACAATACTGTCGTAAAAGTTCAACCCAGGGAATACTGACGTAAAATTGTAACCCAGACAATACTGTGGTAAAATTTTAATCCAGACAATATTGTGGTAAAATTTAAATGCAGCTAATACTGTGCTAAAATTTTAATGCAGCTAATACTGTGCTAAAATTTTAACCTACCCATTACTGTGGTAAAATTTTAACCCACCTAACACTATAGTAAAAATACAACCAATTTTTTTTCCAATAATTAATTTTTCTTATCAAAGTTGTTTTGCTTCCACATAAATTTATTGCATTTTGATCCTATTGACCAAAATAGCGGCTCGAGCCTTTTTTAAACTAATTAACACGACTCTACCAATTTTCTTAATCCTAAATTATTATTTTTATATCAAAAATTATTCATCCTTTCTTTTTCTTGAAAATTGAACCGTGGCTTATGACTCGCAACATTACGCAAAGTCTCTTTTCACTAATTATATTATTTATACGTTATATTTCATTTTAAATAATTCAACCATTTATTTTACAAAATATTTGTTGTGCACATTTTTTTTAACACTACGCACCACGTGACAATTACGATTCCTAACAAGTACTACGTCAGCACGTAGTTTTCATCTAAATCAAATTATTTATTCTGTATAAATTTTTTTTTCTTTCCCATGACTAAAGTACATACCATTCGCAACATCCGATTTCTCCTTTACTATTTACCTATGTTAGTTACGTTACTTTCATGTCAGCAATTACCATAAATTCTTTTCTACTGTAGACTATGACTTTGTTCCACGAAATCCTTCTTTGGAAGTTAGTAGTACTAAAGTTTGAATAAACAACGAGGGTCTTTAACCTATAGTTACTCTGTCCTAAATAATCCATGCTATCTTTTTTTCAAGTAGTCAGTAAGCACGCACTTCCTGTACAACGCAGTTCTATGCCAGCACATCGAAACTTTTCTATACTATATCCTATATTGATCGACATCATCTCTCAGATATAATAGATTATTAGTACAATAGTGCTAGGCAGACACTAGTGTTGGTAGGCTCACGATACTTATGGCCGACCAACCCGCAGATATTCTGTGGGATCTTAATAAGTTTTATAAAAGTAACACTATTCTCTATAGTCGATTATATATGTAAAACCTGTTCACGACGATGTTTATGTATTAAAAATCTCGTAAACAGTTAATTCTAAAATCTATACACTAGTACCTTGTTCGAGTTTCTTTCTTTAATATAAATCCAATTTCTAATATAAAAATTTATTCTTTTGTTATCTCTGTTGCGTTCTGTTTTCAGTTTATTAATCTATGTAGCTTTCCATGTGTGCACTCGCATCACTCCGTTATTTATCTTTGCCCACACATTCGTATTGTCGTAATAGCATGTTTTGTTGCTTTTTGCCAATTTACATTGACCAAGTTCAACGCACTATACGCATAAACGCTAGTGCCTATTTTTTTTTAAATTTTTCTTAATCCTGTCTACTTGTTCTCTTGACCTAGTTCTTTCCGACTTGACTTGACAGAAATACTTTGTTTCAATTTTTTTTTCTGCACCATTGTAAGAGAAATCCAACAATCTTGATTAAAGTAGTATTTTTATTTCTATATATATATTTTCCACAAGACTTTCCAATAGCTGCGCGTATTTAGTCAAAACGTATCACTAATATGAATTGTAAGAACCACATGCTCCGTAGATAAGTACCTACCCATTGGATCCACACGTGTCATTTATTAACAGTTTTGCTCTGATGGAAAAGGTTAATGTACTGGCTTCGTAAATTTTATTAAGTTAGCCGTCTTGCCACTCTACAGTTCTCGATCATCACTTTACTTGCCAACTTTTCAAAGCCCCATAGAAAGACTTGATTATCAGTATGTTCTACATAATAGTCAGATTTTAAAAGGAATTAGTAATTAAGCACATCCCATGCAGGTTATGTCCCAACCTTTAAATGACTAATTTAACTTCCACTCAAATAGTTCATACGTATATCAGTGTAATTATTTCGTCATATGTAGCTATTTCATCCCAGTCCCCGGATATTCTTGGTATTCTATTGGGCCATTTTATCATTTGTTGGTAAATTTTTCTCTCGGCATAATAGTGGAAACTAGACTTGGCATTTTAAAGGCCCTTTAAGGCTTCTTCGGGCATTGGTGAATTATTGGGTATATCATCGGTATTTTCTTGGCCCGTGTGTAGCTGATAAAGGCAAGAAATTACATTTTTCTGAAGCCTATAACCTGCTGGTAAATTAACGGGCCTTTCTTGGCCCAGTTTTATTATGCCCACCAATCCCAGCCAACCTAAGCCGCACATGCGTGTTTGTATCAGCATAGAAGGAGCAGAAGGATGATGACGGTTGGGAAGTAGGAAAACAAGACGCTAGATGGCTTTAAGGAGAATTCACAAATGACGCCACCTCATGTCATCAATTTTCTGACCCACCCACCATTCGTCATCTATGTTAAGCAAACGACACTTTTCACACCCACCTACCTATCTTAAGGGTTGCGCCATGTGTGCAACCTCTTAATTCTTGTTACCTTTGCCTTTGCCAGTGTGTGCGTGCAGCATAGTATTAAAAGTAATAGTTTAGTTCTAGATCTTATGTATCGTGTTGCGTGTGTTTGACCAGTACAAAATGGAGCATTTTCCAGGAAAATTTCAGAACTGTTACCTAATTAGTAGAATTTTTAGGACTAAAACTGATTATTGCAGCGTCATGTCGTGCAGTAATTACTTAAATATTATTTTTAAGTTAGTTCATCCTACAGTCAAAATGCGAAGGTTAAAATTATCTATAATTGTGCCGTGACCTTACTATTCAGTTTAGTGTTGTATGTGTACGGTGGTTTAGGTTGTACCCTGCAAGTCACAAGTAGGATTTCTTGTCCAGGAACAAATATCACAGTGTTTAGGTTATAACAAAACTTGCGTTATTTAATTAAATATATTGTTTAATATTAACACTACTTTAAAAGTGTTAATCGCATTAGTTAACGGAATTGATTTTCAAACTCATTTATAGTATAAACGCAATTTTAATACTGTCAAAATCTCGGCTTTTGTATTGCGAATTAAATTGAATTAATTACCAAATAAGTTGACGCGTAAATAAATACTTCAAATGTGAAACATAATTATTGTTTGGCTGTTTGTGTGTAATATTTAATTCCAAAAGCTCAGTGTTGTCTGTGAATCACAGACCAACGAGTTGCATTATTGTATTAATACATTAGTTAATTGAAACAATTCTTAGCATATGGTCATCTTCATTAAATTACTTCTGGCTTAGCCTGTGAGTGTGTAGTGTAGTAGTTACGTCGTGTTTCATATCTAATTGGCAGTGATAAAATTAATTAATATCTTGCAATTCTTATTTAACGACAGGGTTTCTGAAATTATGTGAAAAAGAACAATATACCTAATACTACCAATGGCGATCTGCAATGTATTAAATTATCAGCATCAGCATACAGTAGGGCTCATATGGAGTATTTACTATGGCGGAAAATTGGCAAAATATCAAATAATACTTGGCATAAAATTGGCTTTTAGCTGGCATGCAAGCGGTGCACAATTGGCGATTTCACGGAAAAACATCGGCAAAGTCGAGGTTGCCGTCGACGGGCCATTGATTTTCCGGAGGCACGGCCCAATGTCGCGCCAGCGGCCATCGCCAAGACTTTGCCGTCAAAAAATAACCAAAATCGGGCCAAGATGAAATTGGGGACTGGGAATACTATGGAATCACTTCAGCTAAAGGCTCCACCAAGTGGATCCTCCAATTCTTCCAATTTCTCTCCACAAAATCCAGGCACTCCACTGCTCGTTGATTTTGGTAATGGCGTCTCGTCACAAAGACAGAGGCAAAACGTCCAGCCCCAAGCGTTGCGTTACAACTACCAGGGAGAATATTCTCCCCCTCCTCCTGATCGAAGTATCCAAACAAGGAAGCAAAGCACTCCATCACCTCATGCACATTCTGAGACCTCTTGCACAACACCTACCTCTGAGCCAAGTTTAATGGGGATGAAAACTCCACATCCAGCCCTGGTAATCAATCAGCAACGAATTTTTAATTGTATAATTTCTTACGTAATTTGTAACAAAGCAGCTTAACAGAGCAAAGAAAATAATTTTGGATTTTTATATCAAATTAGAAACGTCTCCAGGATGAACTCCTTTCCCAAGAGACTATTCGTGAAGAGCAAGTTGAAGCAAAGGATGAAATTCTAAAGCAAAAGGAGTTGGAACTGGCAACAATTTACAGAAAGATAGATGGTTTAAAGTCGCACAAGGATAAAGAAGGGTAAAATTCTTAATTATCCAACCAAATTAACTACCTATTTTTTAGTATTCCAAAATAAAACCGTCGGTTTTGCCGTTTGGGTTGTTAAGTATTAAGTATGTTTTAAAATAATTACTTTATTTGCATATTAAATTAGAAAAACGCTGATCAGAAAGTACGAAGTAACAATTGCTAATTATTCCACCGAACTGGAGAATCTTCGTGCTTCGTTTGCTAAATCTGAATCTAAGAATGTGGAAGTTATTAAGGACCGAGATCAAACCTACAGGGATCTTCGCAATGTGGAGAATGCGTATAATGATCTTATGGGGTGAGGCAAACAATGCCATGATTAAAACCCAGCTACTTTCTAAACATATTGCACCTACTTTTTGTAGCTATTACTATACTTTCCCTTAAACCCCATTCTTTTTTTAACTACTAAACAGAAAATACTTGCGAGCAAAGGAAATGGTTACCTCCCTTGCTGATGCGGAGAGGCACTACAATTCTCGCGATGAAGCCATGTTGCATTGCTTGGGCAAACGAGAGCAGAAGATAGAACTTCTCAAAAATCAAATACAAGAGATGGTGGAATTGTAATTTTTTAAATTTTATTACAAAAATATTAGTTCCTTTGCAATATAGTGTATATCAAATGCTGTAGTATACGAGGAACACATTTTGTTTACCGTTTATCGTTCCTCTCTTTTAGAACCTATCAGGAGTATGACACGAAGCTTCGGGAAAAAAGGCACGATAATGAAAATCTCAGAGTGCGATTAATGATCCTTTCATTTGACGGACACCGAAAAAGAAAAATCGGAATTTGAAAATTATAACAAAGCAGCTCAACATAATTCGAATATACTATTTTTGAGCTTAAAAATAAATCGTATTCCGGTTTATTTACCTCGCGGTGTTTTAGTAGCGGTGTTTTGTACCGCGGTCATATTGAGGCGGTGTTTGGTCCCTGAACCGAATTACTTAATGCATGTCCGTTAGGTACGATTAACTGTAAATATTGTGTCTAAAACTAAGATAGTCGAATACTTTCATATAATGTAAGTAGTATAGAATGAGACCGTAGATCTGCGTCTGTATAATAATGTATCGTTAACAATGCTGCCATGATAAAAAAGTATTTTGGTAACAATTTTATTTTATTTAGACCAGCATCTTATAATAAAAATGTTTGGGTACCTTTTTCAGCGATGTGTAGTTTCCGTTCTTTGCGTACACGGGTAGCAAATGTCCTGGGTTTGGTTCTGGGTATCAAATGACTAGGTAGCGAATGTCCTCTAACCGTCAAACCTCTAAGGTCAAGTAAGTTGCTTTTTGACCATACGACCGTTAGGTGGATTGGCCAGGGTTTTATCGGCCGTCGGTAGTCTCGCAGTTCCTGTGCATACACCACCTGCGTAGTGCTCGCACTGCCTGCATAGTGCATACAACGTCTGCATAGTGCATACAACGTCTGCGTAGTGCATACACCGCCTGCGTAGTGCATACACCGCCTGCGTAGTGCATACGCATGCATAGTGCATACTGCATACTGAAACTTATTCAAATAATAATAAATAAATAATAACTTAAATAATATAGACACTATGGCACAGCAGAGTGCAAAGGCAGAGGCTGATACTTTCTGTTCTGCTGTCGCTGTGAATTTTGTAATACTTCGTCATGATTAAAATGTAATTGTACCGTTATTCTTAAATATAATTGGTGGTGTTGCAACGGCAACAGTGGTGGTTGGTGCTACTGTGACTAAAGTGGATGTCATATCGTGTTTCAATAATTGAAGAGCGTGATTATTTGTGTAGTGCAGTGCGCTGATAAAAGTAGGTAACTGTTAATTTTTTAATAATAAAATGTGGTGACTGCCTGAAATTATTTTTTAAAGCAACACACCACCTGGCTAAGTTCAGTGCCTACAAATGTCAGCCAAGAAGTAAAAATTCGGGCGTCGGGTTGGTTGCAGAAAATTGTCGGCTGTCGGGTAAATTGCAGAATTTTCCGTCGAGTGAGTTGCACTTTGACCCGACGACCGAAACAAGGTGTGAAGCAAAAAAAAAGGCAAAGGCAACAATTAAAAATTATTGTCACACAAAAAACTACTTCTTGACGAAGATGAGCCAGAGTAAATAATGTGTTAATACTTAAATTTATATTGTTGTATATTACAGAATATTACTTTTTTGTCCATTGTCCAATTTAAGATTTTATTTAATATTTTTATTTTATTTTAATTCCGTTGGTAAATATTGAGTGAGACTATGCAGAATTAAGTTAAGTTTAATTTTTAATTAATAATTTTAATTTTAAGTTATTATTAATTAAATCTTTTTTTCCATTAAAAGTTATCAAATTGTTTGACGCAACAGTTTTAATTAATAATTGTAACTAGAAACACAAAAACTTTATAATAAAAAAAATTAAAAATAAAATGTCCTTTGGTGTTTGTGTTTATTATATATTATTTATGCATTTATTGATTTATTTTCATTTTTATGGTGTTACGCCAAGTAGTATTAGTATTAGTCATATTAGTATTAGTATTGAACATTTTTTGTAGGTAGGTACAATTTACTTCCAGTACCTAGGGGGTTGGCTCAGATTGGGGGAGATTGAGGTAAAAGCTCAATGAGGTGGAAAAAATTTTCCCTCAAAAAAGGAAGCGGGACCGGAGGAGGTAAAATAGATAAAAAGAACGGTGTTGAACGATTTCCCTCCTCCGGGCTCAGGCTGGCTCAAATTGAGGTAGTTTTTTCAAGAAAAAGGGACCCTCGGTCAATTTTTTTTAAGGGCTCGTTAGGGACCGATTGGCTTGCACTGGATTGTGCACAATCCCATTTTAGTTGATTGTGATTGTGATATCACAATCACAAGCGAAAAAACAATCGTTATTTGTGAACAAAATACAACAGTAGGCGCGTGGGTTTCGAATTTAAAGTAAATGCTGTGGGAACGAATTTTGAGTCGTGAAGCCGTCTTGTGGCATTCTAGTCTAGTTGTCATTAAGTGAGTGTGCTTTACAAATTCAAGTTATTTTACTGTCAAATAACCTCTATTTCAAAATCACCGTTTGCTGGAAAGCGGAAACGAAGTAATATACAAAGTACTATATTTGCTTACTTTTTGTACTGTTACTAGCCTTGTATTGTAATTTTGGAAAATTCCTGATAAGCTCTCTGTTTCTTATGCATGACGTACACGGGAGATTTGCGACGAGAAATAGCTCGTCCGGAAAACAGTGGCAAACCGGTCAGACGAAGCTGTCACTGTAATTACAATTACGGCTACATCCGTTAAATTGTGTAATACCTACTTCAATCTGTGGTGCTTTCTTTTTTAAAATATTGAGCATTAAAATCCTGGATTAAGAATACATCTGTTAGTCATATGTTGAATTTATTGTCATACCTGTTTGATTTTGTTGTACCTTTATTTCAACAGTCATTTCTGCATCGTCAAATGAAGCATAAGCATAAAGTGTGAGAACATACCAAAGGGGGTATGGGTTAAAATAAGCGATAAAGCGATTGTTTATAACGTAATTATTGGTACTTCTCTATGACGACGAGTAGGTATACGTAATTAAGCCGGTATAAATGGCGAGTAGGTACATAAGGAGCACTACTACTGAGGAACTGTAGTGTGGTAAATGAGTGAGGAGGAAAGCTTGCTAATTTTTATATTTTATAGGCGGAATTGGAATTGTAAATTAATATTGACAATTAAATATTTGCGCGTCCCGATGCGATGGTTGTTAGTAGTTACGTGGTTTTCAATGCAAGTACCGATAGAAAAATAGACGTGACGGTACAGTAAGCACTACACTTGGAGTTTAGATTGGAGTAGAGGCAGCCGCAGCGTGTTGGTTCGTGAGCTACTGCATTATATTATGTACGTTACAGTACAGTACATTGTGGATCGCGAAGACACCAAATACCAAATACCAATAACCAAGACACGACGAAGGCGATTCTATTAGTCAGTATCTTCCTAATAAAGAGTATAGAATAGTCAATCTCTCTAAATAGATGAGATTGCCGTAATACCTTCACTGGTGGGCTGGTATGAAGAAAAGTACATATGTTTATTATTTTATTATAATAATAATAATAATAATAATAATGATTTATTGCCCACAAATTAATTGCATACATGAAAACAGCACTCATTAGGGTTATTCAGTACAAGGAAAGAAATAACAGAATATTGGATTCAAAGATAGCAGGACAGTACTAAGAGCAATACAGACTAGTTGCCTAATTAGGTTATACTATTATAATGTTTATCTAGCTTGGTTATTTCCTTAGATGAGAGTAGATTTAATTGATTGATTAAGGTAGGAACAATTGATTTTGAGTACCTACTCCGTTTACAGACTACCGCTCGGAAGTGATTTCTAGATCTAGTTGTCTGATATGTTTTTTTACAAGGGTTAAGGATATGTCTGAATCTATTCGATTTGTACAATGATTTACCTAATTTTAAGCTAAGGGCGGAAATACGGTCAACTATTGACTTCGTATTAAAACTTTCAAGTACAATCCTATAATTTAAATTGGTTACTCGTACTTTAGTGATTATGGATAGACATCTTTTTTCAAGCCTAATAATTCGCTTCAACTCATTTTGACAAAGACTGTTCCCCCAAATGGGGATTGCATATTCTAATTGTGATCGAACATATGTTTTGTATACATTCATTAGTTCATAGCGTGAAAATCCGAATTGTCTTAGTTTGATTAACATATAAATTTTACTGCTAGCTTTTTTTAACACATTATCAACATGATTATTCCACTTAAGTGAATTATTTAATGTTACTCCGAGGAGTTTACTAGAGTTAATATTAGGGATAACAACATTGTTAATTTTTAATTTAAGGTTACTAAACATTTTCCCTTTACTTTTATCTATAATTAGCACTGCACTTTTTTCAGGGTTAATTTGCATTTTAAGTTCGTTCGTCCAATGGCCAATATTTTCTAACAATAAATGCATTTTTGGTTCACTATGGTATTTCACTTTTTCGGCTAGTGTTAGGTCGTCCACGAACGTCCCATTACAATGACTATTTGAATTATCACAGAATTTAGAGATTTTTAGTAGCAGAGAATTTATCAAGATAATGAATAAAAGTGGAGCCAATTTTGTACCTTGCGGGGTCCCGTTACTGATTGGTAAAAACTCAGAGAATAGGTCCTTACTTTTGACGCACTGAGAACGATTACTAAGAAAACTAATAATCCACAATATGTCATGAGGATTAATGTCCATATCGATAAGAATTTTGATAAGTATATTGTGGTCGACCAGGTCGAAAGCTTTCCTGAAATCGAGTAGTACAACTATAACATAATGGTTTGGCGAGTCCAAGGATTTGAGTACGAAATCAGTGATTTTGGTTAAGCAGAAAGAGGTGGATGCCCCTTTGAGTGACCCGAACTGCATAGGGTCTATTTTGGGTTCAACTTGTTTAAGCAACCTGGTATACATTAAATTTTCTTGTATTTTAGAGAAAATGTCGGTTTGAGTTATTGGCCTAATATCATTTAGAGACTCTATATTCTTCGATTTAGGAATTGGGGTTATATACCCTATTTTCCACATACTAGGTACAATATAATTTAAGAATGAGAAATTTAACAAGTACATTAATCCTTCCGCTATTAAAACACCAAATTCCTTAATTAAGGATGTAGGTAATAGATGGGCCACATTATTTTTTTTTGAATTAAGTTTATCCAGCTGGTATAATACGTCGAAAATGTTAACTTGCAGGGGTGAGTATTTTTCTAAAATTGGAGCCAGAAAATAAGTTAATATAGGGGCGTATGTATTATTAATATTAGTAAAATGAGCGTTGATTTTGTTAATTGTTTCACTTTGATTATTACTATCAATTAAGAAAGATATTGTTTCGATGCATGATGATTTCGGATTAGATCCACACAGATCTTGGATAATTTTGTACCAATAACTAGGACCGTTCTGATTAATTTTATCGTTAATAGATGTTCTAAAAGATACTTTAGTTTCACAAATTAATTTTTTTAATTGGCGAGCTTTTGATTTGTATTTATCACTGCCACAATATTTTAATTTTTTGACTAGTCCCGATAAGATAGTTACTTCACTGGTAACCCATATAGGTTTATTAGGTACTACTGTTTTTTGGGTGAGTGGGAAAGAGTTATTAAACGCTTTCATAATAATCTCATTAAAAATATTAACATTAGTGTCTAACGATTCAGACGTGTCAAAAACTACATTCCAATCTACTGCCTTGAGATCATTTACAAATTTGGTTTTGTTTTCACACTTAAAGTCACGACTAGATATAAACTCACGCACAATGTTTTTATGTTTATAGTTTTTAGGAATTAATTGAATGCCCGCATGGCCGTAATTCTTGAGGTCAAGTGGAGATAGCGGGCACGGGTCTGAGTAAAATTCAGTAATATTTGAGAACATTAAGTCAAGAGTACTTATATTTTGAGAATTTGATGGAAAAAAAGTTGGGAATTCAATCATTTGTCTGAATCCGGTTTGTTGTGAAAATATATTAGTTTGCGGCCATCTGTTAAAATCTCCTACAATCAGGAAACCTGGTTTACAATATTTGGTTTTGACTCTGTCAACTATCTGAATGAGACACTTAAAAAGAGAGAGATAAATTTGACTTGACTGTTGAGGCGGAATGTATATACACACAATGGCAATTACGGATATCTTTTTCGGTAAATAATTGGGGCGCAGGATAACCACTAAAATTTCAAATGGACTTTCAAATTTAAATAAGTCAAAATTTTTAAACTGTGTAGAGCAGATTGAAGATTTCACAGAAACACTAACCCCACCCCCTTTCTTATTTTGCCTAAGACACTCATATGTTGTGAAGTTAGGTAGTATGATTAATTTATTCTGATTACTCCATGTTTCAGTAATACACAAAACATCGTAATTAACACTTAAGATTTCGAGATTAGTTGATTTGGCTTCTGATAGACCTGTTGCATTTGAGTAGTATAAACGTGGAATTAAGTAGTTGTAGTTATGGTTGATTAATTTATTTGTTTTGATCTGGTCTGGATTTGAGATATCATTTTGTTTGGCTTTGGCATTTACTTGTTTCCTGGTGAGTCTCCTACGGCGAAATTTGGATCTACTCCAGCGCTTATTTGCTCCAAAAAAGAAAAAATAAAAGGCATCAGGGGTGCTTAAGTCATTATTAAAAAATTCGGTCGGATTATTTTCCCACATTTACGTAATTTAATTGGACAGAAATACGAAAATGAGAATGAAATCATTGCCTGATTGAAAGCCAATGAGAAGAATATCATTAAGGGATTACGACTTTCAATCCCTTCTCAAAAGCTTTATGTTGGTTTGAAATCCTCCGGTTGATACACGACGAACTTCGAATTTAGTAATGTGGATTGATTGGTTGATTTGATTTTACGCGGCCTTACTTCCTTCTTCGAAGTATGTATTCCACTGTATCCTAGTGTAGTGAAGCGAGGAACTATTTATGAGTGTTCAACTGAGGGTTTCTAAAATATTTTTACTATGTGGATTTTGTAACTAGTTAATAAATGCTAATAAATACGCAACTAAACTTCTTGGCAACTAATTCACTGAAAAGCCCAGCTTTCACTACCTACTTAGTTGAATTTATAGTGTTCGGTGAGGGTAATTTCTAGTAGTAATAGTAGTAAATAAACGGGAGCACGCATCAACAGCAGCCGGAGCCACCGGACGCGGCAGAGGAATTATATATACTATTGCATTAAACATTTGAAAAATTAAGACACTTGACCAGCAGGAGGGAAACGATGCTAAATATAACTGAGTTGCGCTTGTAAAACAAACTTCTGGACCCCGATTTCAGCTTTGTGTGGCGAAGTTTAACTAGCAAAAATATTAAACTAGAAATATTTAAAAATATTTCAGCGGCATAAGCTCTTTAGTCGTATTAAAAAGACAGAGAGAGCTGTGTACTCTACCTTTATTTGAGACTTGACTTAGTACATTAGTTTTTGTCAAATAGCAAAATACATTGAATTTAAAAGTAATATTAACAAAAACCGAATTTTTGCAAACATTTGGCAAGTCGATTGCAAAAATTTTAAAATAGGAAATATTTATACTGATGTATTTCTAAATAGAATAAATAAATGTTAACCCAGTAAGTCCAATGTAATACACTTCATTAAACATTTTATATTTAAATGTACCCAGTTTTTAGGCAACTGAAAAAAATATTTATTGGTTTTAAACATTAATGTTAGATCCGCAAAAATCAAGCTAAATAGCATGTTAAAGATATATGACATAACAATACTTAATAATGTTTTCTATTATTTAAATCTAACCTAGATTTAAAAATAGACTGCTCCCAACTAGGCCAGTAAAATAAACGTAAACATATACTGAAATGTACTCATATTTATTATTGAATCATTTTGGTATTTCGTTTTGTGTATAGGCAATTGAAACAATTGTAAACGCAATAAATTATTAATGCTGCTGCTATTGCATTAAGATGCCTTCCTTCCTCCCGACAGACCAAAAGTAGTGATAAGCATAATATGCGATAGGACGGTGGTGCTCCTTTAGTAGTATGCATACAAGTTAAAACTCTGAAATCAGCAGAGCTGGCTTTTATTTAGGTTTGATGTATGTAATCATTACATTCAATAACATAATCCTTATAAGTATATACATCATCCTTTGTAAATGCACTGTACCACAATCATTTGGATACGTTACTTTCATTGAAGTAATGCACGCTGAAGATATGTCACGATATATAGGATAAGTAAAAATGACAGTTTAAAGTAAATAGATAAGAGTAAATTTTTATGATGTAAGAAAAAAAGCTTTTGGGACTACTGTGTTTAGTGTTGTAGCTCGAGTAGATGCTTATTTGAGCTTAGATATTGATGAAGTGATTCTCTTTTATTGTGAGTTCGACATAATAAATTATTCGCCAATACATTCTGTGTCTGTATAGAATTTAGGAGGAGAAGAAAATATTATATGTGTGGTGATGGAAAGACTGGAATTTAAGGAGTGGAGGAAGTAAATTAAATATTATGATTTAGGTCGCTCAGCTCTATGTCTACGTCGGATAGAATATCCACGTAGGATAGAAACAGCGACTAATAGAATTATAATTAGTATTTCCATCATGTGTCATAACATAATTGTCATAAGGAAAGAATGACATAAATGAAAAATGTAGAATTCTGTGTATTACATTGTAATGTGTGATGTATAATATTAGATAGTGTAATAATGTTAGCGTAAGTAATAAAGTATTATTCTGCTGTCGAATGCGGTAAACGTATATCGCCATGCGGTATAGGTTTTTCGCCGTTCAACACTCACAAATTGCATACTAATGAGCCAAACCAGTTAACGCCTGTCTACGTATACACCAGTACTTAGAATGACTGTGGCTTACAAATTATTTTTTCTGTAGCAATATAACGATAAAAACCTGTTTAATGTTCATAGTGTTGGTGATCAAGAAACAATCGATAATTTTTATAATATATAAAAATAAGGATTATGACAGCAATACACAGTTAAAAGTATGTTACCGATTGTGACATGGCTTAATGCTATGGAGTTTAGCTAGAAACTGCTGTTTTCTAGCTGTAAATATTATTTTTTTATATTTCAGACATAATGAGAAATTTTTTGAAAATAGCGAAGATTCTTACAATAATGATACGGATTACTGAGAGATGCGATTGAAATGCCATTCCTAAATGATGTACTGGAATGCGCCTGAAACTGATAAAAAGTGAAAATACTCAACCTATTTGAAAATTCTTGTGAAGTCTAACCTAAATTAATAGTATTACAAATTATTTGTTAACTCTACTTTAACTATTCAAAACAGCTCTTTTGATTCTGAAATATATTTTATACAGCATTTTAAACCACTGTAAACGAATAAAACAATGTACGAATCAGATTATTGAGTTTTCAAAGTTCAAGTTAGATTTCATTGTAAATATAGCTGAACAATAGTTATTGTTCATAAATTTCATAATTAGATTGTTTAAACTAGAAATATTTCTTTAAATGCATTTGTAAAGATATCTGATCACACAATTTTGACGCTACTAGACTTTGCCTATAATCCTAATAGTAATTATGTGTAACGTTTATTTCATATTGCTTGTTGTTCTACGTTTTAGAAAAATTGTGGGCCAAAGCCCACTATTATTTAATTTAGAAGACATATGCGGCGATGATCTAGACTGTGGTTCTGGCTTATGTTCACCAGATCGTGGAACACCTTCTTGGATTCAAGAATCAAGCTGCAGCGAAACATATTGTAAATGTTCAAAATTCTTATTTGATGCAATAGACATTCAAGCAGTTTATTCGATTCTACGACTTTGTACCGGAACGACATTTCGAAGTACGACATTGCGTAGGCGACATTAAGTACCCACGACAGTACGTAGTCAGACAATTCACAGTGTACCCTCCGGCGCAGACATGTCGTTGAACGACATAACGTAGAGTGTGTTTCGGCGTTGGACAATGAGTTGAAAAAAAATACGTCGACAATCGTTTTTGACGACACTGTAATTAAGTATTCAGAAATAAGCATCGAATATTTTTATTTTTATTTTCAAATCAATGATGCTTTGCATTACTGGCACAGCGACGAGTAAATAATACTAACAGGCTATGATAACAGTATTATTATGAATGAGCACAAACAATATTTATATAAACTATTTATGTATTCATGATGTCAGCTGGGTAAGGTCTTATTGTTTTTTATTTTATTTACGAAATATGGTAACAATATTGTGTTGTTTGGTGTTTATATTGCCAAAATGTTTATGCACATAGTTTGCATTTTTTGATATTACTTGATAAATTAGTTTCTTTATATGTTGAAAAAAATAAAATGCACATTATCATACTATAAGTAAATAAGTATTACGTATACCGCCTAGTGAGAGAATTTTTCTATCTGTATTAGAGTACGGTGTCAATTTTATTTAAATGAAGTCGTTATTCCCTGCACTCCTCATATTTTCGTGTTGTTTGTATCACATCATTTCCGTTATTACTGCATGAAATAACCACGCAATGTCTAACGGCGTAATGTAATTCGATGTAATGTCTAGCAACGTAATGTCGTTCGACTTACTGTCTCCCACTCGATGTCTATCGACGCAACGTCGTCTACTCAATGTCTATTCGGCGCAACGGTTTTAGGGGAAATGTCTTTCTGTGGAATGTCGTCGACTTAATGTCGTTCCGGTCCAATGTCGCCAGACCGTTTATTCAACAAAAGAAGAAAAGTTTGGTAACAAATTGTACAAAATCTTTACGCAACCATGGGTATGTTTTTCAGCAACTTTATTTGTATTGATAAAAGTTTTTTATTAAACGATATATTTTCTTTTTCTAAGCTGCATTGAATTAGTTAAACATTGACCGTTATAAATTCCGCCATTGTTTGAATAAAAGCCTTATTCCAGTAGCTTGCAGCTTGTTCATTTTTCAAAGAATGATTCGTAAAATAATTGTGGATTTCATTCTCGCATAAAAATTTTTTTTTTAAATTATGAAAATATAATAATTGACAGACGGTGTGCACCGTCTTGCCCTAAACGCCTCTCAATTGGCCAATGTGACAATGCTAAATTTTTCGAATTATAGCAGACTTGACTTATGTTTAAAATCTCAGTATCCTACTATCATTAATTTCAACAATAAAAATCCTGCGCTTCGCGTCGGATTGTACCACCGTGGCCTCAAGTAGATGCTGCGCTTAAAGCGAAATAGTTCTGATAACTGGAAAATAATGTTTATGTTGTAAAACCAAGTTGTTAAAGCCAAGCGGGTTAGGTACGCATTTTGCTTGTACGAATGGAAAGGATACGAGCGGTGCTGGTACGATTGAGTTTAATAAGAATAGCTACGGTACAAGGGGGCTAGGAACGAGTTATAGTTGTACAAGTGGTGCTGGTATGAGGGGGCTTGGTAACAGCAGAAAAGGTTCGAGCTTGCTGGGAACGAGCAGTACCAATACGAGTGGGTTTGGCACAAGTTTGTTTGGCAAGAAAAGCGCGAGTAAAAGTGGGCTAGATTGATTTGCTGGCCTCGGTGGAAGGATACGACTGATTCGTAGGCTCGTATTTTGTTAAATTATTTAAACAATAGCATTATTGTTTGCATAACGTTCAAGCTATGGGCTATGGCTATGGGCTAAATAGTGAACATTCGTTTTTGGACATTGCTATTAAAACGTTAATGATTTTAGCGACGTTATTCATGGACCAACCCAATAAAATATTTAAAATTTGGGTAACGCCATTTTCAGACCTAGCTGATTAGGGAGTAATAATTTGGGCGGCGTCATTTGCAGATCATCACAATGAAAACGTTACAATGGGTGATATTATTTATGGACCCTGCTAATAAGAACGTTCCTAATAGACAATCCTAATAAAAGAGTAAAAATCATGGTTAAGTCATTTATGGACCCTGCCATTAAATGCGATCATTTGAGTAAAGGCGTCTAAGGACCATCTCATGAAATTAGTGATAATTTAGGTGACGACAATTGTAGTCCTTACCATTAAAAGAACGATGATTTTGGCGACGTCATTCTTGGATCATTCCAAGAAAAAAAACTCAATCATCTCTACTATGCGGTGACGCCAGATTTTTTAACTACACTTTTCAACCCCATCTTCTTTCACAATATCGTGTAAATAGGTGTTTGGTATGTCGTTACACGTGTCATGCAAAGATTTTTGCTATTTAGGTGTTTTTAACTCACCTTCTCCCCCCCCCCCACCCTCTTACCCAAATATCTATCATACTGAAACCCTTTGGGTGCAGATTATAACTTACGCCTCGTGTGTTAAGGTGTGTAGTTGTAGTGGTTGTGGTACGCGAGAGTATTGACTGGGACTGGGACTTGGTTATATACTGACATGTGGGACGGAAAGATAACCTTGCTAAGCATATGGACATTTTAATGCATTGTAATGTAATGTCATGGAAATAAATAGAAATACAAATTACCTTGCTAAGCATATGGTAATAGTAGTGATGATTAATGTAATGTAATGAAGAAGGTTAGGGAAGACCGGAGACGAAGCTGGAGTGTTTGGGCTGCGTCCTTATGGCGACAGTATGGTATGGTATAATAAACAGCTGAGCTGCAACTGCCAGAGCCTATTATATACTAATTAAGGATTAATGCAATGGTGTAGGGGCTGTATTGTGAGGATCAGTCTATAAGTACGAAATTCAAATAATTGAAAATTAAACTGAGCGGGTTTTTTAATGTTTGGAATGGATCACTATGGCAACAGTGTGAATAAAAAGAGAAAGAGCGAAACTATGAAGGAAAAACCAGTACTGTACTGGGCAAAAAACCACGTATGGTCAGCCTACTATGCTGGGCCGTTTGGACTGGAACAGGAAAGCATGATTTCGAATTGAAATTCACATGCTAGAAAAATAGAAAAGAAAGTTGGCAAACAGCTCTTGTGGAAAAAGCTGTATCCTTTGTACATGCACTGTGATTGATTGATTGATTGAACTTTATTAACGTGTTATTTAGACCAATTTGGCACATAGCCATTCTTCCATCGGTAACACAACAATATCTTTCAATTTAAATAACAATTTATAAAATTAAAAATATATGTAACAAAGTTGTAACAAGATGGTAAAAAATATTATTAATAACAATAATTATAATGTAGTAATAACCGTAACACAGGGAATAGCATATCGTGACTTGACTTGACAATATTTGAAATTACTAATCACATACTATAAAGCTGATAGTAGACATATTTATAGTTTAATTACCATAATAGGAAATAAGATTAATAAAGAGATGACTAACAATCTAAGCTCTCAATCCTTCTTCAAGATACGTAGTTAGAAATAGGCTATATATTACTCAACATAAATATCATTTCGTGTGATGAGACACCATTGTGAGATATTAAATTTAAATAAATTTAATGCGAGATCGATATTTCTTACATCAATAGGGATCATATTCATACACGAACAACCACATCACCCGACAGCAGACTGAACGGAAAAGGAGCAAGGGCTGATGCGAAGCACGCCTAAGCAAAGCTAATACTTATAGCACAAAGAACAAACAAGTAAAAGTTAACCGACAGCCGCCAACAGCCGACAAAATCACAAACTACCTGCCGACTTGGAGTATACGACGGTGCGAAGCAACGTCTCACTCCATTTCAGAGCATAGTCTGTGATTTCAGCCGTGCTACATCAGAACAAGAGCATATAACGGTTTAAAGCAACGTCTCACTTCTAACAAAATCTAATATAATTCAAGATAGCTGATGGGGTTACAAAGATCCCCAGAACGCCCAGCGCTGCCTATAGACAACCAAGCCACAGGACAATCAACCCCAACAACAAGAACTGCTAACAAAAGAGACAGAGACACATCCCCTACAACTGCCGAAAACGCAAAAAGAACAAAAAGCGAAGGGATGGCGGAAGAGATGAGATTACTCTTTGCACAGTTGAGCGAAAAGATGGACAACCAAGCTGAGTTACAGCGCGGGCGTATGGAGGAGTCCACTAAAGCCATCCTTGACAATATTCAAGATATACGTACTAAGCTTGCAGAACAACAACAACTGTATGAAGACCTGCTCGAGCGTACTAAAACACTTGAAGTGTCAGTAACCAGCCTTAAGACGAATAACACTTTTCTGGAAATGGAACTCGCTAAGTGCAGAAAACAAATTGATAGGATATCCAACGACGCCAGGCAATTCAATGTTTTGATTAAAGGAATAGCTGAACCAGGCACTGGAACTGAAACGCGGGAAGACCTGAACACGACAGTAACCCAACTCATACACTCAGAGCTCAAGGTGAAAGCAGAAATTGAGACAACAAGACGCCTTGGGCCTAAAGAAGAAGGCAAAACTCGAACTATTCTAGTCACCTTCTTAAAAAGAACCGACAGAGCAGCGGTCCTTAAGGCCAAAGGGCAGCTGAAAAACAAAAGTGGCAACCCAGTATTCATCAATGCAGACCTACCTCCAGAACTCAGCAAGAAACGTTTTGAGGATAGGGAGAAGAATAGGAGAAAGGAGGGACCGAGACCTGACAACATGGACACTACTAACAGTTTAAACTCATAGGAACTTGGCAAGCGCATACAACATAATGTAAAATCTGTAAATAGCATCTTATACTGGAATGTAAACGGAATAAAAAATTGTACACATGACAAAGCCAACATAGTTTTACAACATGACGTAGATATTTTTTGTTTATCTGAAACCTGGACAAGTGAAATAACTGACGACTTAGAAACAATTTTCCACAACTTCAAATTAACTGTCATCCCAGCGGTTGGAGAACGCGGACGCAAAAGTGGTGGAATGATTATTGGCGTCCGAAATAACATTTGGGAACAATGCAAGATTATTTATCATGACAGATTTAAAAACCTAATCAAATTTATGCTAAAAACAAAAACTGCCATACTCTGCTTCACTTACCTGCCACCAGCAACACAATACGATGAAGAACTTGACCGGCTATTTGAAGAAACCGCAAATACAAATAATCTGAAGTACATCCTAATGGGTGACTTTAATAGTAGAATAGGAAGCTTTCAAAACCAAATTGATGATACGCCTTACTTCAACCAGACTCGAAAGACAAACGACGACGGGGTAAACAAACGCGGAAGAAAGCTGATTGACCTTGTACTAACCAACCAACTAGCAATACTCAACGGCAGAAGTACCTCAGACAGCAGTGGAAAACCCACGTACATAGGACATCACGGACACAGCATAATTGACCTATGCATCAGCAGCAGCAACGCAATTGACGAACTTAAGGACCTGGATATAATTGATTGTATAGAATCGGACCACCTTCCTATACTTTTGAAAGTCAACAAAGACAGACAGAAGACTCAACATATTTCTACGGAAGTAAGACACAATATTAGGTGGAACAAGGAAAAAAGTCAAAGTTTTCTAAAAAACATAAACACGAACAGTAAACAACTGAATTTTGACAACTGCAGTTACACAGAACTATACAAACTCATACACCTTACCGCTAAGCAATCGGAAATGGCTCCTAAGCCGCCCGGGAAAAACATGACAAACTTTGGCGCTAAATGGTTTGACAAGGAATGCAGTGCAGCTAAACGAAAAACCCTTAACAGCCTTCACAAATACAGGGTAAGCCAACACCAAGACCCTCTTTCCAATGACAAACTTGATTGCTTTCTTCAAAACAGGAAATCATACCGCAGTCTCTGCTGTGACAAAAAGAAAACGTTTTACAACAAAATCCAAGAAAAAATTTATCACAGTAAGGACTCGGCAGACTACTGGAAGGCAATAAACACTTTTAGGGACAAGAAGTACGGCTTTAAGGCTAATGAAATTTCGAGACAACAATGGGACGAACACTTTCGCGCAATATTTGAGACAGAAAAGAATAACGAAGTAGAAATTGTCGACAAGGAAAGTAAGTCTGCTGCTTATAACACTGAAGCACTCGATACAAGCATTACTTTGGCTGAACTACTCAAAGCCACAAACAAATTAGCAAACAACAAATCCCCAGGAGCAGACGGAATACCAAATGAGATATGGAAATCCCTAGACGAGACCTCCTATGATTACCTACTACAGATACTTAACAGAGCTTCCAGTGAACAAATACCGAAGGAATGGGGAGAAATCATTACAGCACCTATATACAAAAAAGGAGATGCTAGCCTACCCAGCAACTACAGGCCGATAGCCTTAATTAATACAATAACCAAATTATACACCTGCATTATGTCAGACAGACTTAACTCCTTTTGCGCTAGAAACAACATCATTTCGGAAAATCAAGCTGCCTATCGGAAAGGAAGAGGATGCACCGATCACATTTTTGCTCTATATGCTTGCATACTTAAGCAGCTAAATAGACCAGCGCTTTAAAAGAAGGGAAAACTTTTTGCTCTTTTTGTAGACCTTAGCCAAGCATTTGACTCAATCAAAAGGAACAAGCTGTGGACAAGACTAAAAGAAGCCGGCCTTAGTGACCCTTTTATTGCCAAAGTCAAAGAACTGTATGACCAAGCCAAAACGAAGATCCGCTGTAAAGAAGGATATACAGACTTGATAAGCGTGATGGGTGGAGTGCTGCAAGGAGAAACTCTGTCGCCTACTCTGTTTACTATCTACATCGACAAGATTACAGAGATTCTCCGTAGCAGCGGCATTCAAGGAATACAGATGTTTACTATTGAACTGCTAATTCTGCTATATGCAGACGACATAATTCTTCTTGCCTCAAATGAATTGGATCTACAGAGACAGATCAACACTCTTAGTTCTTTCTTCAAAGAAAATGATCTAACAGTCAACCTAGCCAAGACCAAAGTCATGATCTTCAGGAAAGGCAATAAAATACATAATTCAATCAGATTTCACTGGGATAACAAATCACTGGAAAAAGTAAACAAATATGTATACTTGGGTGTTCCCTTCACCCAAAGCGGAATATTCAATGAAGCCAAAACACATTTCTTTAACAAGGCCAAAACAGCACAATCAAAGCTGTTCGAACTCTTTTATCGCGCGAAAGTAAAAGACATTGACATACACCTCAAAATCTTTCAATCACTAGTCAGCTCAATACTTATGTATGCTGCACCAATATGGGGACTCCGCTACTGCGAAGATTTCGAAACATTCCAGACTGTTTTCCTCTGGCGGCTAATGAATACTACCAACTCAACCCCCGGATTCTTCCTCCGCCTAGAAACGGGAGCGCAAAACATTAGGCTGATATTATTTAAAGCACTGCTTAGATTCCTTAAGAAGACGCTTAACGCTGAGGAGAACAATATTACCAAAAACTGTTACCGAGAAATTATAAACTCTAAAGCCGCAGACCCTCGATACAACTGGATGCTTCAAACTAAAAAGATTTTTGCGGATGCGCAACTAGAGTATTGTTTTGAAAACCTAAACCCTGCATTCCTGAAGAAGCACAGAAAGGAGATTGTAGAAAAATATCGATTGAACTGCATAAACAATGACGTTATGAGAATGCAGAGTTGTAGTGCAATGACACCCTATGCCAGTATTAAAACCCATGCGTTAAAATCGGAGTACTTTAAGATGAACATGGAATGGAACATGACAAAATTCATACTTAATCTCAGAACTGGATTCCCAAGAATTGTTCTAAGAGGGAAGGCAACTAATCTTAACTGCATTAATAAGCTATGGAAAAATGCAGAAGAGACAGATTGTGAGCTATGCGGGAAAGAGATGGAAGACCTTTTTCATATAATGCTTGATTGCCCGCACTATAAGCCCCCACGGACGAAGTTTCTTAAAGCACTAGCTACCAGCAAACCAACAAGGGAGAACCTCACGTTAACAATATTCAACTGTTACCCGGATGCAGAAGGTTTTGGACAACTTTTTAATTTCTGGAATGAGGCTCTGAAAATTCGAAACTTCTACCTCAGCTGTATTGAAGAAATATAACTCGTTTTCCCCACCTACCACTCAACTACTACACATAATATAACCAGAGTATTTACCTTACAAATTATCACATCATTACTCTACCTATTTATTTATTATTTATGTATTTATGGAAATGAAACTTATGCAATGTAAACCAAATACCACTTTACGCTAATTATTAACATATAATCACATCGACATGAACTAATTCTTAGAATTGCAGCTTTTAACAACTCATTGCAGAACAACTCAGCAAGATACGAACAAGAAACATTTTTACCGACATTTTATTATTGATTACCAAGGATCTATTGATCACTTTTGTAAATACCTACTTTGTAAAAACTCAACAATGTTGTATGGGCTGACGCCAAATCGACACAATGAATAAATTATTATTATTATTATTATATTCCAGTTTTTTACACATAAAAATAGTCCAGAGTTTTGAAAAAATGACGTTTCTTTTGTAGGCCTATTTTGAAGTGTGACTAATTTATTTCTACTACTAGTATTAATTGTAATAGTATTTCTTAGACAATTTACAGATTCATACTTAAGTGTTTTGAATATAAATAAAGCAGAGTTATATTTTATCCTTTCGTATACAGTAAACATATTACAGACTTCGTATAACGAGACAATATTAATTTTGGATTTGTCTTTCTTTTTTTGTGCATGATTTTTATGTGTATATATGTGTGGAAAGAAATAAAGACATAATAGGTTATCAATTTTTGTTTGGATTTGAGATAATTTACATGCACCAATAGAACACCAAATAATTAAGGGGGGACATGTGGGCTCGTGACACTACGGAGTGTGCAGAGATACGGAGATCGAACCACGGCGACGGGGATGATTTCCTAATCCACATGTACTTCGCAGAGAATATTTTCTACTGTCTCTCTATGTAGCCGCCTGTTACAGGAGGAAGGAAAATACAGTGGGGGCCGGCCCGACCGGTCATGCTCGATAATGAGTGGTTTTACAGTTATCCGTAGCCGATCCGATTCTGACTCGGTAGCTATAAACGGAGCTGGACCTTAATGGCATATTGTAAATGTTGGCTCAAATACTCGACGTCATGGTGTGTCGGTTCGATTCCCCTGTATTATATTCTCCCTCTAGTAAAACAGGGCCAACGTAGAGGTCGTCCCATTAGATTATATTCTCTATACTTAAATGGTGAAGGGAAACATGAGTCTTTCTTGCCTGTTCTATTGGTACTGGACTGGTAATTAAGATACTCTGATTCTCACGGCCTTTAAACAGTTTTCAGTGTCTCCTTGGCTGGAGCTAAATCTCGCACCTCTAACAGAGCGGTTAATAACAAATACCCTTATCAATAGGTATGACTTCCCAAGTAAGTTTAATATAGTATAGACAATTACATTCAGCGAACCCGAAGAGTGCACTGCAATAGTGTATCTCGGTGGTAAGCTGTAACAGTAAATTGTACCGAGTGTGTATAGGCCTAGGCCTCAAAACACAATACTCAATACATACATACATACATACACCAAATAATTAAGGCATAGTCAACTATAGAGAGTAAAAAACTGTTAACTAATAATTTAAAAATATAAAGTGTTACATATTTTTTTAAAGATAAAATACAGTGAATGGATGATGACAAACGTTTCATTATAATTTAAAAATGAACAGAGAAACTAAGCGTTTCATCAAAAAAGAACTCTAGGTATTTAAATGTGTCAACTTTTCGAATTACAATGTCTTTTTATATGACGTTGGGAATAACAGATTCAATAATATCTCTTCTTTTATGGAAGATCAAATATTTAGTTTTATTGTAATTAATAACTAGACCATTTTTACAGCACGAATTATTTAATTTGACTAGCTTAAAATTTATATTGTTAATAATTAGATCAATGTAAGTCCCTTCAATAAAAAAGACCAAATCATCAGCAAATAAAACATAGTCTGTATCACCTAGAGGTTAACCGACATGATTATAATATATTGTAAATAAAAGGGGTCCTAATATAGAACCTTGAGAAACGTCTCTGTTAAAATTATATTGTTTGAATACATAGGATTTAATTTTTATAATGAATTTACGATTAATGAAATAACTACTTAACAATTTGACAATTTTTGGATCAATATTAAATTCGTGAAGGAGAATTCTTAGTAATTTGTAATAGTCAACGTGATCAAAAGCCTTTTTTAAATCAACAAAAACGGCTACTACTCTTGATTTAGGATTATTTATTAGTCTAAATAATTTATGTGTAAACGTTGCTTAGGCTGTTTTACACGATCTAAATGCTCGAAAACCATTTTGATTTTGATAAAATAAATTATTAGACTCTATATAATCAGTTATTTTAAGGTGTATAATTTTTTCTAGTAACTTATTGAGGAGTGGAAGGGTTGAAATAGTCCTGTAAGAATTCCTATCTAATATACTGCCCTTTCCCTTGTATAAAGGGTTAACAGAAGCAATTTTAAATGACTCTAGGATTTCGCCCGAGTCAAGAGTTTACTTTCGTTTAGGAACAGAGTAACTTCATTAAATTTACCATGTAGACCAATAATGTTAGAATGGAATATTTTTGTATCTTTATGATGATATAATTGAGTTAAATTTACATCTAATTTATACTTACTATAACTACAAGTTTCTATTACTAGTTGGTCAAATATATCATGGACACTTTCAGGAGGAAGAGAGCATTGTATACATATACTATTGTAAATACAACCTACATTACAATAAAAACATAATAACTCACTATTACTATTTTTAGCCAAACAGTCTTTACATGTGAATTCATCCTTAAGTTGTGATGTATTGAGATGGTAGACGTGTATTTTATTAAAACAGCCGGTACAGATAACAGATGACTGCTTTCGTCGAAATTTTCGTCGGCAATAGAGGCAATTCATAAAACTCGGAATGTTTTTAGATGAGCAGTGCTTGGTCTCAGTAAACAGCCAGAATCAGTTGAGAATATAAATAAAATTTAAAGTCAGAACATAAGAAACCAATTTGTAATGCTGAATCAAATTAATATATGGTACTAGACTGGGTCTTTGTTTTAATGCAAGGAGGAGTTGGGAAGTTATAAAACTTACTCTGGAGGGGGTTACTTCCTGTTTCCCCACTGTGATTAAAATGTACAGTTCTATGGACAGCAAACTCCAGTAGAAGTTCTCTAATAAGTGCGAATTCGAATTGTAGGCTGGTTCCTGTTGTGGTGTAAGGCAGCGTGAAGAAGAAAAGAAGGGTTAACTCCGAAATTTGTCGAAGGAAAATATGTAGATGGAAAATCCGTCTCGTTTATACAGCATATGAATAAAATTAGAAAACATGGGCCGGTCAGAAAGATCGTTTAATTTATGTTGAATAAGTAGGGATTCATTCAGCAACAGAATTGGAATTTCATAAAAAATTGCAATAACTTGTCATGAGACTTACAGGCAAGGGAGCTACTAGAATTCGCCCCCTTTTAATGTAGAAATATAGAATGTGGAAATGTCGAGATTGCTGAAATTTTAAACTTCAAATTGACACCTTTGTAATGAAGAAATGACACCTAATATTCCCAGTACCAATCCGTTCGACTAGTATAGTGATGAAGGGTTGAGCGTACAAGAGGAAGCAAACCTCTGCTGGACTGTTTGGCCTGGAACAGGAAAGCATGATATTAAATAGGCATTTACATGCTAGAAAAATATATACAACTTGGCAAACAGCTCTGGTGGAAAAAGCCGTATCCTTTACACAGGCACTGTAATGAAAGATTAAGCGTACATGAGGGAAACCTCTGGTGGTTCGTTTAGACTCGAATAACTTGACAAGTGAAACCCCTTGGGGAAACTGGAGACTCCTTATTTACAACTTGTACACATGAAGAAAATAACCTCCCTTATGTTGCTTTGTAGGTGAAAAATAACCTCCCTTATGTTTCCTTGTATGCAAAAAATAACCTGCCTTATTTTCCTTTGAAATCCAAAAATAACCTACCTTATGTTCCCTTGAAGGGCAAAAATAACCTACCTTAGTTTCCGTTGAAGGCCAAAAATAACCCTATTTTTAACATCTCTTAGCCCCACCAGTAATTAATAATAATCGTAACAATATCAAAAAATTTGGTTTAACCACAATGTATTAATGCGTCGAACCTGAAGTCTTGAATTTATAATTATAGTGAATAGATAATTACGTATAACTTCAAGATTCCTGGTTCGACTCATTAATACATTGTAGTTAAACTACATTTTTTAATGACGTTTTGTAGAAACCGTTGATTGATGCCCCTCTCCAAGTGTACTATAAAGATTAGGCTAAAAGATGCAATGGTGAGATTATAACTTTGCATCTGGTCAGAAAGGCAACCCTCTTCGCCATACTCATAGTAATCTTAGGAAACTATTTACGCTGAGAAAAATATATAACAAATGCATGAATAAATATACGAAACACTTTTAAAAATTACTTGTCCCTTTCAATATGATTTGTATTGAGTTATAAAAGTCGCTTAGATTCTTCAATGCATATAAGCTGTGCTGGGCAAAATTTATTTGTTAATAAGTTCTGATGTATCAATTCCTGTTATTGCAAGTCCTTGAAGTGACGTGCATCTACTTAAAGCAACATAAGCTCTTCGCCTAAAAATATTCCAACCTTTCAGATGAAGAACAGCTTTTGAAAATATTTGTCCCTTAACCTTGTGGCACGAGATTTCTGCTACAAGTATACATGGCAGCATCATTTAGTGTACTTTTTGTCCTCGTTTGTCGGCAAAATCAAACAGTCTCGGCTTAATGTGAACTAGGTTAGTAAATTTATCTTTAAGCTGTCCATCTGCAGTCGGGTCGTCAAACAGGACGTGGATGCTTTCTGAAAGTTGCCCAATTGTTGACTGATCTGAGAATAGTCCAGGGCACTTTATTACTTCAATTGCACCACGGCTTCCGTTTACAAGCTTATTATTAGGATATAAATTACATCGTAACACTATGCGTACTGAAATCCCTATTTGTATCTGAGAGGGAATTCCTGATGTTTTGTTGATGTCTAAAGGCAATAACTCTTTTGAAAAAGGTCCAGAAATATTTCCATCTCTATATGTGTCTACAGAATAAACAGTATAATATTTGTAATCCTTCAGCTTTTAGTTCATTGATGTGTGCCTAATTGCAGGTGTTAGCTAGCTTGTTTCGTTGATTTATGCGAATGACATCCAGCTAATCATTCTTGACATTTTGACTCCATGTATCTTCTTTTTCTACAACGCGAGTTGAAAGATGAGATATATCTTGTGTTTTCGTGTTTCTCACGTGCAGTCTGCTGCAGATAGCTTATAAAGGATCAGTACCAGCCTGTCAATGATTAACCTTCAACTAAACAAAGCTAAACAATCGCCACAAATCAGTTAATGCTTTGATTGATGCAGGTTGCCTATAAATCTAATTTTTATTGCAGGGTTCTAACTGAAGAATGTCACTAAAAAAAATGTTTAGGTTACTAAAAGGAAGAGTGAGTCAAAAATATCGTGCATACATCGGGCGACTGATAAACTTAAATGTTACATTACTTATTATGCTTAGTTCATCTAAAATTATCTATTACAGCTACTTGTATCTTCGCCTATAGGTTTGCAAAGTAGATGCCGTGAGCTTGTTTTAAGGCGGTACAGTGTGACCTATTTCTACTGGTATTTCAAAACGTATGTGAAAAGCAAATCCTGATAAAGAATTAGCTCTGCAAGCAGTTGGAGCTGCAATTTAATAAGGATCTTCAACTTCATGCAGCATGCTTCGTAAAAAAAGGACCAAAGTTTAGAAAACATAGCTTTTGCCAGTTCCTCCTTCCCCACTGACAAAAAGCCTAAGAGGTATCCTTGGTGAGGTGGTTTTATCTTTTTAAATTTGTTGTCGCACTAGATCGTAAACTTGTTTCTGTTCTGTACTAAATGTTGCTGTTCTACTGTCTAGTATTTCAAAAATGTTGTCAGGAGGTTGTGGATTTCCAGGTGGCACATCTTTGTTTTTATGTATATTTCATCGCCCAAAAGGGGATTTTTTAACACGTCTAAGTTGTGTTCGAAATTTTCTTAAATTTTAAGAGAAGCTCTATTTAGTTCCAAGCTCAATCTAAGTTTTATTATGGCCGCATTTTTTTCTGTTCTGAAGAGTTTTCTTTATAAAAAAAGTATATTTAACAATTTTTGAATGGTTTTGTTAAATCATAACGCCTTTGTTGTGCAAAAGTTTTACTGTAGAACGAGAATTTGTTGCTTAAGATTTTATACTATTAAAATATCCTTCCATTTTTTATCTACATCATCATATGCAGTCAATGACTGAGGCTCAAACATTGCCACAAATTTAAATAGGCTTATTTGTTTTATATCCGTGCTTTCAGGTCTTAATTCATATTCATATCTTCAAATATTAATCATGTAAAAAATAATTTTGTTGTCTTCTAACATTTATTTTAGAGTTATCTGTAGCCAGTCGTTTTTTAATGAGCCGAAACAAATTAAAACGATACACAGGAAAATAGTAAAGGTAAGCTTAGTACACGGAACGCAACTTTAGACAACCAAATTGTCTGTTTTGTGTAACAACGTTTGCAACATTTATTAGGTTGTTTCTGATAGTATCAGATGTTGACAATCTCGCACTTGCGAGTGCACTTTGAAGATCAGCTGTAAGTTTTTCGGGTTCTGCTCTGCTGATATATTTTGCAATGTAAAACACTACATCATTAATATCGTCCACAACTTGGATATCCATGCTCCTCGAATTAGTTGTAGCAACTTACAATAGTAGTTGTTTATACACACTTCATTAGGTTTTCGTGCATGCTGGATACTTTGGCCATGTTCCTTTTTTGACAATACTTATGTCACTGTTAATACTTTTTGTGGCAAATTAAATTAGCAGTTTGTTGAGTTGTTATTTTTAAAGCACGTGCGCGTTTAATGGTTATTATGATATTTCAGTACCAGCGGTTTTATATCTGTTACAAAAGAGACCGACACATTTTGGTAAATAAAAAACTTCCGGCTTCTGTATTTAAATCAGGGGCATTCTCTTACCAAATTATCATTTGATAATAACCAGTTACTTAAGCCTGAAATTCAATTCTTTCAATATAATAAATTACTTTCCGCCCAAATAGGAGCATGCTATACTTTTCTAGTACGCTTATTATTTGCTAGACCTTCGTACAAAAATATCTTGCAGCCAACACAGGATGATAATTATAAAGTTGCTGATTTTGTTCTAGATTTAAAGTTTCATTAACAAATTCGAGGTCATTTGGGTATTTAGATTTTCTAATTGCATTTATTAATTTAAAAGAATTTAAATCTTCCTTGCTTAAAGTAAAAAAAAGTTAGAATTTAAGCATATTACCTGTTGCAAAAACATTTTCTTGAAACAATTTCCAGAAGGAAGCTTCGCCGCGAATGGCTTCCAAGTAGAAATGAGGATTGTTCACATTGCAATTTTAAGTGTGGGAAGATCATTTTAAGTTAGTCGGCCATTAAAATTAAAACGTAATCCTTTATTGAACAGTCCATTTTGTTGTGAAGCGTCGTCATTGTGTAGTAACAATTCAACAAATAAGTCCGTATTTTGCACCCTAACTAAACCAAAAATATCTTTGCAATTCAAGTACTTTGAGTTATTTGTAATGTCACGTTTTTTAATTTCTAAGGCTTTTTGTAAAATATTGTTGCAATATTGATCTCCATCTATTAATATTTTGTCTAAAGTGGTTGAGCTACAGCTTCGTTAATATTAAATTGAACTGTACGCAATAAATGGCGCACAATTTGCTGTACATTACTTCCTACTACTAAGAAGAAAAAAGAACTTGTTAGACTGAGCAATAGGAATTGTTCCTATGTAATTGCTTTCATTCGGTTTTGCACATCGTTAGGCAATTGTGGAACTGAAGCAATAGTTGGTTGCATAATAATCACAATGTTTTGCAATTTCATGTTATCTTTACCACGGCTTATTATTTAAACATCCTTGTACATTTTGTTTTACTCAACGTAAAGCTGTAGTTACTTTTCTTAGGCGTTTTTAAAATTCTTGTCTTGATTAAACGGCTTAAAGTGTTTTTCAAACAACAACGACATCTGATTGTTTTGATAAATTATAGTAAATTATAGTTTGCGCGAAATATTATGGACTGCTTGTGCAATGTGAATCGCAGATCCTTTCATTCCGTACTGGCGTGTAAAGTTGCATAGCTTAAATAACTGAAGATGCAATTTAACTTGACTTATGAGTCTGATTTTCAAAGCTGACAGTTCTAAAATGCAAGCAAGAGTTTGCGGAGTGATCAATAGATTATTTCTGACATTTGTTTTTGCAAAAATAAGTATAGCATGTGTGACACAACAATACAAGTGATCCTACTGCAAATTCGTCTATACCGTAACTTTGAAGTGTCGCTATGTTTTCGGGTTTTAAATAAATTGCTTTGATCGCAATGGAATACATAAGTCTGTCACAAAATGTGCGAACTGTTGATGGCCAAGTTTTCATGTTTATATTGTAGTTTCATGTAATTCTTTTGAATTCTATTTCCTCATTTTAATTTTAACCATTCGCAGACACACATAACAGTTCTTGTTGCTGTTCTGCGTCTCGACGTTTTGCTTTGTAATTTTGTTTTTAATTTTTATTATCCTGTTGCTGTCAAGAATGTGGTTTACTTGTTTAAAGGGCTAAATATTTTTGTCTTTGATCTTTAGTTTTTTTTTCGTTGAGATTCTGACTTCTTGTTTTGCTTGGTTTGATATTTTTGTTTTCGAACTTCAGCTTTCTTTTTCCGTTAAAATTGTGATTTTTTCTTTTGCTTAATTCGAATTTTTTTTTTCGAACTTCATTTTTTTTTCGTTGAGATTTAGATTTTTTTTCTTTTTTTGATATTTTTGTTTTTGAACTTTTATCTCCTCCTTCCAAAGAGATTCCAAGGCTTTGTTTTTCTTTTTGTGATATTTTTGTCGCCTTTTGTTGTTTTCTTTTTGGAGTTGTGAATCTGATTTGTTTTTGCGACGTTTCTGTTCTTTTTGTTTTTTAACTGCTGTTGTTCTGAAATTGTTGTTTCGCATTGCCTTTATTTTTGTTAAACATGGCTTAAATCCTGTCTATAGACTACAGTATCTTGATACTTTGGTTGACTTTTTTGTGTTTGGTGTTTTTTTTTAATCCATCACAACTCTCACAACTGTTTAGAATTGTAATAAAATTTAAATAATAAGTTAAAACAATCAAATTATATTATTTACGTGAAATAAATAGCTGTGATGTTAAGGACTGATGTGTTAAAGCTAAATATTACGCAGGTAATATATGTGAGAGTTGAAATCTTAATTTTAATATACAGTAAATCTTGGTTTTTGAATTTTAAAAATTATTAATAAAAACAATTTTAAATTCCCATAAGATTGGTTTTTAGTTAATTGTAGTTATTTCAAATACATTTGGTATTGTGAGGGTGGTATACCGACATTTGCTACTCGAACATTGGCTACCCGGACATTTGCTGCCCACGCGCAAGCCTAAGAAATTTGTCACTAATCGCTAATGTAGAAATAAAACGCATGGGCAACATTTATGAGTGTACTGTGATAACGTGTTATCGTTAGAATATTTTAATAATGCTTAATTGTTAATGATAGAAGATGGTCTAATTGTAAAATCACGTGAAAATTTTATTTTTACTGTTTTTGTCTTTCAGTAATTTTCGTAACGTTTCTACCACGCCATGGCATGTTATATTGTCTGGTTCTAACTATCAGTCTTATTATGCAGGGTATATGAATAGAAAAATTAATTGTAAAGTGATATATTAAATATCATTTTTTAACGACCATCTACAATTATACTATCTTTTGTCACTAACAATATTTTCATTATAAAACTATTTTAAAGATGCCATATTATCAGTACACTCATTAATATTTTTCAAGTATTTTATGTATTTATATTTCAGCTATGGGTAGCAAATGTCCTAGGCAATAGGTGGTGAATTTCGGGAAAGCTAATGTCTGGGTAGCAATTGTCCTGGTAGCAAATGTCCTACCGTAAGGGTATTGGGTGATTTTCATCATGAATATAAAACGCGTATGGCAATCTTAATCGACCTCGGGGTCGATTGGAAAAACCATACGTGTGTTTACCTTACCTCCGACCACCAGAAAATCTGAAATCTGAGTAAATGAGAATTTTAATTTTATAAAATGAAGAATATTGAAGTTCATATTTTAGTGAATGTCAGATGGTAGGATTGTTGTTGATTAAGGGGTAATCTACCACATTAGTAGGGCTAGTGACACCATGGGGGGAAGGGGCTCGACTGAAGATTAGTCAAGAATCTCGCACTGGCTATAGATGGTATTCTAATGTTTACATTTTAATTTTATGCATACATTTTATTTAGTTTAGCATTTGTAGTTTATTTTTGTTTATTTAATTTATAGTGGCTGGTAGCTCCGTGGAGGGAACCAGGATTTGGAAATAGAATCCATTTTACAGTTTCGCCACCACGAGCTCCCGGACGTCAGAGAAATGGAAGGACTCTGTCGACGATACGAAGCAAACGGACCATGCTCATCGCTGACAGCACCGCCAAAGTCCCCTAGAAATCCAGTCATCCCTGGAAATTTTTGCTACTTTATTTTGCCAATGTTTGATGTGGAGAATTTTTAGTTTTAGTTTAGTAAATTTTATTTATGTTTTCAGGAGGACCGGACAGGGATTTAGTAGAGAACACGGGATCCCTGATCACGGCCGCACTGGAGGGGATGGGCGTGGAGCTACAAGATGTGCCCGCTGACGAGTGCATTCCCTGCAACGGGCACACAGCGCGTCGTACTGCATCGCTTCGTGCTACTAACAGTCTTGAATTTTGGAATTTGAATTATTAGGTAAGTTTATTTTAATTTTAATTTTAATTTTTATTTTAGTTACATTTAACTTCATTTTATTTTCACCAATAATATAAGTTAAGAAGTTGGACCGACAACGGACGGTGCATGGTAACGGAGAGATATATCTTGTGCAAAGCCACACCGCCAATGAACAAGGGGAAGACAAACCCGCAAGAGACCCTTCAGGTCATAGGTTCGCTTTTTCTTCCTCCTTTAAATTTTAAACTTATTTTTGGGATTTTATTTTTATGAATATATGGACACAAGTCCCTAAATTACGTACGGGGAGTTCGGTGAATTTCAGCCTGTCGACTAATGATGATGTCCATTGAATTCGATTCAATTTAACTATTAATTTTCGATTTAATTTTTTTAGGTTCTATGCGCTAAATATGAGAATTAATAAATATTTACCAATAGTAAATGAGCACACAACGATCAAATATGAGAGGTAAGCTTACGGATAAATATATATTGAATTTAAAAAATAAAATAAAAATATAATTCAAATCAAAATCATAAGTTTTTCCTTTTCAGCTTTTGAATAGGGGCAACAAAATTACTGAGTAATTATTAATTTGATTTTGATTTTCTTTTTAGGTTTTGTTCAGTGGTTTACACGATATTATATTTTTATAGTTTACAGACTTACGCGTACAGCTAGAGCGGTACGAAAGAAGTTCCAATTCCAGGTCCAGATTGTATACAAGTAAGTTCACACATTAATTCGGAATTTGTACATTTTATGTGATGGCTTACTGACCTCAATTAACTCTAATTTACTTAACTTAACCGAAACTCGTAGATATGTGGGGCAAATACGGAGAAAAACAAGAAAAGGAACATAATAATATATGAATTATCACAAAGATGTTTCTTCTACTTCTTTCTAGATGTTATATGGCACAAGCAAGCTCCATGGGGGCAATCTTCTTGTAATCTTTGAATTACCTTCGGTGTCTCCATATTTTTGCTTTACTTCTACGGAGCTTCCAGAGAATCCAAGAGGAAAAATTGAAATTTAATTTTAAAAATTGTTGGTCGTGGTCTCCTCTCTCGTAGGGTTTAATTGTGTGATTAGTGATGACTCATCGCTCGTCCTTCTTCCTTGCCGTCGTCAAACTAGACATTTTGCTTCGGGGCAGCATTTTGTTGAGTTCCACTTCTGGCTCATAGTTGCTGGGTTGAAGGGCGGCGAGAGGAGTCTTCTTCTGTTATCTCTTTCCGTGGGTCTTTTTATTTTTATTTCAGATGGCTGATGCTGTCTGTTGAATTTGAAGAAGATATGTGGAAAGATGAGTCGTGGTTTCTATTCCCTTCTCAAACAGCTTATGATTCGTACCAAATACATATTATATTGTCTGTGACGAATGAAAATGAGCCAAATCCATTTTTAGCTAAAAACTATATCCACTTCTTACAAAAATATAGAAACAATAAAGAATAGCACATTTTACATTTTTTAAAAATACATATTAATTTGATTCTAGCTTAAATTGAATACTGGTCATTTTCGTTCTTCACAGACGATAAAGTTTGTACTGCATTGACGGCATTTTGTATTTTTCACGTCTGCCTCTGACTGCTACACATTTAGTAGAGGGAGATTTCCTTGCCTTCATCTTTCTATAATGTAAGTAGCTGAAAACTAGAAGCTGAGCAATTGTTACATTTACATGTATAGTTGCGTAACACAACCCGGCTTGGTGGTTTGACGATGCTACGGCATGGTCACACCACTGAGTCGGGCCAGCCAGTCACGCTTAGGATTTTAGTTGGTGTTGGTGATTTTCCTGGCTGATGGGTGGGGAGAAGAAACGGGCTGTTGTGGAGAACTTAGGTGAGTGGATGCTCTCCGTACATTCATCTGTGACAGTTCTACTGTCTGAGACAGAGATGTTGGATGGCTTAATGTAGGTACCTACTGCCTCTCACTGTATGTTTCATATAGTTCAATACAAGCATTGCCACTCTCTCTGCTCTGTGCTACAGGGGTCACTACCCAATAACTTTCGCATTACGAGTTGTGGCTGGTGGGTGTTGAGTACTGGCGGATCCCTTTCTCTTCTTGACTTGGCGGCTCAAGATGATTTAGCGGAGTTACCAGTGCTCGATCCCTCTGCTTGCAGGAATTCTTGAAATGATATCTCTTGACGAGGAGTATAATCTACTCGCTGACAATCGGTCGTAAGCAAGTATACACTATCCATGTTTAAGATAAGATAAAGTATTATGCGATACGGAACTTGAGTGACATGTAAATACACGCCCACCAAGGACCACATCGTAGAGCAACCACAGATCTATATAATATATAGATACCCGAGTTGAGGTTGAAACTGTCGGAGGCAAGGAGCATCGCACCATCTGTTCTTGGTACCTTTCATTACAAAAACTCATGCTTAAAGCACTAAAGCATTCTAACTTTCAACGATGTCGCTCGGATGTGCAAGTTAACATTTGTAGCTGCAATAGTTATAAGTACGATACGGTATACCACCAAATGTAAATACTGGAAGCCGTAGTTTACGGTTGGTACATGGCAGAGAATCCTAGCGATGAGCAAGGAAATGAATCGGAAGACGTGAGTCAGTGCTGAAGGTTTCAAAAGCAGATGCAGCTACCGCCGCTACATTTTGGTGCAAGGATAAAGTATTACTGGCAAATTCCTCCATGGGGTCGGGAAAAAAATACATGGGAAGAGATTTGAGTACTGCATCTATTTATTCTACATCTGTGAGAGCAACTGATTAATAGAGACATAACCGCTCAGGTTCAAATTCTCTCAATAATCATACATACATATAGTTGCGTCACACAACTTCCCCGCTGTCCGGATGTAAAACAAAATAAATCCTATATATTCACTTGTACTAGTGACGTTATAATTCGTAAAAAGAAAGACGAACAATACAATCAATAATACCTGTAGTAGGTGCCTATACATACGAACATGTATTCAGTATTGGTTAAAGGAATATAAGCGTTGGACGTTAACTATCATATACTAATGAAGTAATTCATGAGACAAAGATGTAATTATATCAACTTAAATATGTAAGTATTTACAATTTTGTAACAATGCTAATTCGGCACACACCACAATGCTAAAATTGCTGATTTCAAGTTCACATTACTATGAAGGAAGGAAACAGATGACGATGGATGACCAGGATGTGGCCCAGTTTCTTATTGTAATTTGTAATCTAAATGAAAATATTATATCGTAATCGGTTCTATAAGTACACATTCCAGGAGTATATACCTTTTGATAATATAGTACTTACCTGGTGTTAGTTTCTGTTTCCGAGCAAAGTCCAATTAGTTAAAAAGTTTTACCAATCGCATAACTTGCACGAAATGGCGATTTATGCCAAACAGTTTAAGCTCAATGCACACAGCACCCACATTTGCCCCTGACACACGCTTGTAGTTGCGCTTGCTTTATCATCATGTGCTTAATGCAATGTGAGTACTGTGTGCACTAACATGGAAACCTATAGATCGGTAAGACGCAAGAGAGATAAAGAGATAAAGCATAAAGATAAAGACGTCATTTATGAACGACCCTATTGCAGTTGTAGTGTTTTTAGTATGTTCAGTTGCAGAAAGATGATAATTATTAGCAAACATAATTTTAGCACTACATTTACTCCAAGTCATAATTTATCCGTTTTTACGAAAGTATGGAAGGGGGGACCCTGTCTTCACTAAAATTTTCCACTGTTATTCCAACTGAATTTTGTTGACTTTTTATTTCAAGAAAATTTCGAAAATGCAAATTCGAATAAAATAGAGATAAGCGATTATGCACCCGAACGACAATACTAGCAGCAGTTACTAGCCACAGTAGACGACGTTATAATACAATTTGTTTCAATCCATGTGTTCAAGCAGGGTAGGTTCCTATGTAAGTTACATACTAATACAATTATAATCTACATACTAATAATATACTAGTAGCAAGCACATATTAGTTATGTACATACGGGGTCTAGATTAATATAGTAGTTGTTTAATGTGGTAGTGGTCCAGTGATGTACACACTGGGTCGTCCGTAAATTTTGTCAACGGTACAGTCGTTGGGTGTAGGCGTAGAATGATTTTGGTGACGAGGTGCGTTAAATTGTTAAGGTAATAAAGTGATGATACTGAAGTTGTTGATTTCTAAAGGGCTAAAATTTTACATAACATAATGTATGGACCAACTGGTAAATAGCAGTGATACTTCACCAGAAACCAATAATAATCAAATGCAGAAGCAAGAGAGACTCGACAGTGCAATAATAGCCAGATGCCTATAGATGCTGGATATTAGGAATAAGTTAGTGTTGGACGCAGTAATGTAGATAACTGATTTATTAAACACAATACCAAGTAGTACTTGTTAGTAAGAAAGCTAGTTTTCGACTGGCGAGGACCAAGTACTCGCTCGCCATCCCGTGCTCGTAGAGAAATCGCTAGTACATCTCACTACATCTCCCTCAAGTTGATATCCCTGGAGGATATCACTGTTTCTTTGGCGCGGGCCCGAAATTTAGAATTTTCCTGATGCCCGCAGTAAATGAGGCCCAGGATTTCATCCCTTAGAACTAGTTGGACTACGATGCCGTTTGCTCGCATGAGAAAACGTCCCTGCATAGATAGTTCATCTTGTACAGAGTAGTACTGTCGGAGAAAGGTGTCAAGTGATTTGAGAGGGGGAAACTTGGCCCTGGAGTTTTAAATTACTTGCTGAATCGTGACGTCCTTCTGTTGGGCGTCCTGAATTTCTGCAAGACATCGATCTGCTATGGGAAGATGCAAAGTCACTAACTTAACATAGGCTTCAATTTCCTCCTCCCGGTTCCGGTCCTCGGTTGTGGCTAATGGATTTTTTGAAAGCGAATCCGCGACAACCAGTTGTTTTCCTGGTGTATAGTAGATGCCAACACAGAAACGAAACATCCTAATTCGAAATTTCTGCATCCAGGGTGTCAATTCATCTAACAGTTTAGAAGTAAATATGGGGACAAGCGGTTTGTGATCCGTCTCAACGTCAAAGTCTAATCCCGTTAAAAAATCTTAAAACCGTTCACAAGCCCAGGTGAGAGCCAACGCCTCTTTCTCAATTTGAGCATAACGCTTCTCCGTGTCAGACATAGTGGGGAAGGCGTATGCAACTGGTCGAAAATATCCATCAGTACCCTGTTGAAGAAGTACTGCACCGATCCCGTAGAAAGAAGCATCTGAAGAAACCACTGTCTTCTTATCTGGGTCGTATATAGCCAGGACTGGAGCTAATGACAATATTTTTTTTAGCTGCTGGAACAAAGCATTCTGAGTTGGTCCCCACAAGAAAGCGTTTTTGAATTTAAACAATTCGTTAAGAGGTTCCAGAATCGCCGTAAGATTTGGAATAAATGGACTGACATAGTTCACCATTCCTAAGAGTTGGCGGACTTTTTCTACATTTTCTGATTGGCGGAGTGTAGTAATCGCTTCAATTATCTTTTCATAAGGTCAAATACCGTCTCCGTCAAGTTTATATCCGAGAATGGAAATTTCTGTAACCCATCATTGGCATTTCGGTCGATTTAAAGTTGATTGAGCTGTACGCAACTGAGACAATACCTGCCGTAGTAAAGTGTCGGGTTCCCTGATCGTCTCTGCTCATCCAAGAATATCATCGGTATGAACTGTCACATTTAGGATGCCAATGAGTACCTTCTGCATTTTTTTGGTCGTGCCTCGGAGCCAAGGTAATACCAAAGGGCACGCGACAAAAAGCGTACCGTCCGCACGGTGTGATAAACGCACTGAGGAGCTGAGACGATTTTGTCAGTAGCACTTGCCAGAATCCATCGTTCTGGTCCAACTTAAAAATAATACTTGGCTCCTTTTAGCTAGCCAAGGGTATGTTCCACCACTAACTTAGGGTGTATTTTCCTCTTTACAATTCTGTTAAGCTGGAAGAGGTCATCACACACTCGGATGTCCCCACTTTTCTTTGCTGTGAGCACCATCGGAGCACACCACTCAGTCAGTTTGTCCACGAGGCGGATCACGCCATTTTTTACCATGTCAGCAAGTTTAGTTTCTAATCCCTTTATTAAGGGAATAGGCACTTGACGCGGTGTAAGGACGAAAAATTGCACTGCATTTGGACATTGCTTGATGTCGCATGCTTCTTAAAATTTTCCTAGCCCCGTAAACAGCTCTGAAAATTCTTGGCGGGGACGGACCAGGAAAGCACTTACATCACAGATGCGTTAAAGTAATTTTAAATCTTTGCACGCAGTTCCTCCTAGCAAAGGTGTAGCAAGCCCACGCACGACGTACACGTTGGTCGTGACTGTTTTGCTCTTGTAAGATAAAGCCGCAAAAAGATACCTTAAGTTTCGAGGTTGTAGTTTGCTGCACCGTACAGGTTTTTCGTGGGCTTGCTGAGACGTTGAAGTGGCATCGTATCTCGAAAGGTGGCTTCAGGAAGTACCGTAACGTCGGCCACTGAGTCGAGCTTAAACTTGATGTTGATGCTGCCCACCTTCACTGTTGCTGTCCACTTCGCTGATGGAGCGTTGCCGTTTGTGTAGAAGGAGATGATAGCATCCAAGAAAAACGAGTCATTGGTCGGAGCCTGAGCAGGTGGCGAATCATTTTCCTTCACCTCCCGAACCCTAGCTTTAGGAGTACGGCACATTTTTGAAAAGTGCCCCGAACGACCACAGGAGTTACAATTCCGGTCCCTTGCAGGACACAAAGCTTTAGAATGGGCCCGCTCTCCACACTGAAAACAATTTTAGGAAACGCCTCTGCCCGATGAGGAAGCTTTTTTTGGTGGTGTCTGGCAGGTCCCTGTGTTGCTTGGTTTTCCCTTTCCCTTCTTTTCTTTCTTTTTAGAATAATTCGAGCAGCTGCCATGATTCTGCTGAATTTGGTCCACATGGCTCAAGTTTGTGCCAAGATGAATGACAGGTTGCTGCTTTTGGATTTTTTCATGTTGGCGGAGCGCTGCCACGACTTTAGCCAGGTCGTTTGCACTATCTTCTATGAGTTTGTCGCCTAAACTGATGCTCCGCATTCCTACAATGAGGCGATCACGGATGAGTTCATCTTTGATGTAACCGAATTTACAGTTTTCAGTCAAACTATGCACTGCTTTTATAAAACTATCCGCATTTTCGCCTTGATTCTGTATGCGGCGATTAAATAACACACTTTTATAAAGCACATTAGTTTTGTTTTTATAATGATCATTAACCAGCGCTAGTTGCTCGGTATATTTTGATTTCTGGTCGGGTATGGGAGCCAGAGAATTTAAAAGTTCAACAGCCCGAGGTCCCATTAAGTATTGTAAATGGCTGATCTTGACCTCGTCTGATTTTGCACTGAGTTCTATAACTAGAATATATTGTTCAAATCTTTCCTTCTACCGGGCCCAGTCACAGGACTTAAACGAAAATGGATCGGGAGAAGGAATGCTGAACATGACAGAATCTTACTTGATACACAATAATTCAGATAGCCTAAAGACACGCAGAGGTTGCACGACTGAAGTACAACGAGATAAGTAACGTGGAATAGACAAAAGCACTCGGAAAACAACAAACATCTCGGAATTTGGTTTATCGTAAACCTGCACACAGCCAAGAATTTCACAAAATTGTATTAAGGGTCGGTTATTTCGCTGCTACGATGCAATAATAGCTAGATGCCTATAGATGCTGGATATTAGGAATAAGTTTGTGTTGGACATAGTAATGTAGATTACTGATTTATTTAACACAACACCAAGTAGTACTTGTTAGTAAGAAAGCTAGTTCTCGACTGACAAGGACCAAGTTATCGTTCGCTATCCCGTGCTCGTAGAGGAATTGCTAGTACATCCCACTACAGACAGAAGTCTCTAATAGAATTTAATCACGAATGTGAGGCAATGCAATACCAAGTACTGCCATGCTTACATATAGAATCTATTACGTAAGCATGTATATATATTTATGTACATAATAATAATAATTACTATTGAATGTGTACTAATTAAGCTATAATTAATACAATTAACGTGCATAATATATACATACATTATTAAATATATTATTACACTGTATTTTATAAATGCACTTATTGCATGATTTTAATGCACATACTTACTTTAAGGTGTTTAGATATTTAAACTGGAATAAAATTTAGTTAATTGCAATTCAAGTAAACAAGCCGTTAAAAAAAGTTACCTCAGACTTTAAAATGAGTACAGGTAAAATCTTACACTAACGTACCTGTTGTAGGTTGACATGTACCGTATTTCCTGTAATAGTACACAGGTCTTTATAAGTACACGGGCCTGTAATAGTAATAGGGCTTGTAATCGTGCACGGGTCTGAGGGCTATGAGTTTGAATAGAACACAAGTCTATTCAACACACTTTTATATGGCAATACACAGGTCTGCATAAATACACGGGTCTAGGATGTCGGAATTTAAATAGTACACCACGTGTGCTATTACAGGAAATGCTGTATATGCGTATAGATATATGTATGAATGTACCCGTATATAGCATACTTAGACACTGTAGCGTGATGTATATAGCCATGGCTTGATATTAAGGTTTTGAGTTAAATAATGTTTCAAGATATTCTGTATAATTAGTTGAACCTAGGCAAAGTTTGATGCATCTTAAAGCCAGTATCACTAAAATGGGCCCTGTACTAGGGTGACTGTGTTAATCTAGATGTGCGTGACATGCATAGTTAAATCTTATTATCTCAACGCATCGACCAAATCCAACCAATTAGGTACATAGGTACCCATACCATGGAATGCTTCCAGTATTCATACTGAGATCTTTCATAATTGACGTCATCTAATCATGACAATTTAAGCAGCTGCTTGGCATTTGTTTAAAAATAAAGGTAAACACATGCTTTAAACAAAAAATGTTACAAGAATACATACACGGATCGTTTATGAACAACGTTATCTAAGAATTATAATTTTCTTATAATAAACCCCCCGTAAGTGGTATGTACTTTGAAAAATTAGAAATTCAAGTAGGAGAATTTAAATTGGAGGTAAGCGCTGTTGTAGTTTAGGCGTTGCAACAATAGAACTCGACTTGTTTATTAAAGCAATTATTTAATGTAAGCTCAGCACCTAATTCAGGTCCCCAGTCGACAAAGAGCAACATGCTTTAAATCATTACTTAAAGCATCAACGCTATTTAATTTCACCAAGCCGTCAGTTTAAAGAACATCAAAACCATCTTTAACGTACCAAAAAGTTAACGTTTCGGCTATCATTACAATTAAAAGACTAAATAAAAACTATCTGCGGTGCTGCAATAATTAAAAGTATGGTAACTTTTATAGGCTGCCAATACTCTTTTCTACAGAGTGAACAAAAACTTTTAGTCACGGAAACAGCAACAAAAATACAGAAACAGAGATTTAAATTCGAGACTCACAAAAAATAGTTTTTTTAACACATATGCAACGTTTAGTATGTCAGAATTCACGGGGAAATAAACTGGCTTAAACCACAAGATTGTATTTTTATAATTAATTATTCGTCAGAACGAATTGTATCAGAGCCGTCTAGAAGTATCTGCTGCAGACATGTAAAGCGCTGTTCCTGCAAACGAAATTAACATACATTTTTAGTGGCAGCTGCAAAAATATTAAATAATACAAAAACCGTAATCAACTAGGGTCACAACGCTTTTTATTCTCAACAAATCTGGTTTTACTGGTTCCAAAGTAATATTTTGACGACTTTACACTTGACCACACTTTGTGCTCAGATGTTTTCTACAAGCACAGACTTACAGCAAAGAATAACTTAGATTGCAACTGTACATGCAATCTAAATAGTACAGTTTCAGATACATTGACTACTTGTAAAATACTGGCAATAAATAATTTCAGCGAGTTTGAATTATTATCTCCTAATTTAAGAATGTGGCATAGAATCTTGCTAATAGTTGCCAAAGCACTGTCGTGGATTTATTATTAAGCTCTGTTAACAACACACTTAACTAAAATAGTTTTGTTGGAGCTATAAATGTAGACTTTCAAAATTACCAAAGAAACAACATTTTTGTTACCTCAAGAGGAAAACAGGTAACAATTACTTGTATGAAATATTGTAAACTAGATTTAAAATCAAATCAGTATGTTAAATTCTAGGCATTTTTCCTGGTATTGAATTAGGATATAATGATTCACAGATCGCAAGGCATAACAAAAAAAAAGATGACTTAAATACAAGAAACAATATAGCGTGCACAACCTATGTAGCTTTTTCTCGATTTAAATATTTTGTGAATCTTATGATTGTTTTCAAATAAATAAAACAGGCGTTAAAAGTTGTGTTTGTTTAGCATGAGTATCAAATGCAGCTGCGATTCAAAAAAGATTTTTGCCTTAAAGTTTTGAAAGTAGAAAACAAATATTTTGTAAAGCAGACATAACTAGCTAAGTAGATTAAGTTTTATAAATAAAAAATGCACTATTCTGAAAAAATGTAAATTTAATTTATTGCTTTTGAACATACTTTGCATTGTTGTTTGTCTGTGAATACTCATACCTTTAATATATTGTAAATGTATGTGTATCAATAATTTAAAGTTTTGAAATTTACCAGTTGTAGAATGTCTAGAAGTTTAATATATGTATAACTGATAGAAAAATCTTATAGTTTATAAATTCGGCAACAAAAGATAAATGTTAATATGTAATTATTTATATTTTGCTCTAATTTGAATGCATCTATTTCCAACAGTCTATTTGTAGTTTAAATGCACACCGTAGTGATTAACATTTAAAACCTGCACATCATGGCTTATGTACGAAAATCATATTTAAATTATAGATTATAAAAATCATTTTCTGCATTTAGTGGTTTAATTAAAAACAATACAACATTCAATGACAAAGTTACCACTGAAAACGAATTAAGTCAGCTCTGCATCAATTTTGTCTAGACCAATAGGGAAAAATTCAACAAACGCAGACAAATATTATTCAACATGATAAGAGACCTTTTCTGTTCAGATCTAAAAATACTAGTAAGCAGTACAGCAAAACACATTTAAGGATTTGCAAACATTTTATTGCATCAACGCGTTGAGCAAGATGCTGTTTTGCAGGTTTAATAAAAATAAAAAGATAAAATTAATCACAAAATCCATAAAAACATTTCTTAAGAAGCTTAAATGACAACAATTTATCTATTTATTGATCAAGGTTGTTATTATGTACAGCGAATACAACTATAAATTCTAAGAAGTATTGTCATAAACAATTTGAAATTAAACCTAATAAAATAAATACTTAAACTAACATGAAGTTCCGCTCTAGATCTTGACGTGATAGGTGCTCACTGAACCCTGCGGCCATACAATTGTCAATAATAGAGGGAAATCTCCCACCTACAAAACTCATTTTTACATCATTCGAACCCTAAATTTATTTCATATATTGTGCATCATTGATTTAATTTACACAGTTTGCCATTAATTTATAAATACAAAATTTCACTATTTACCACAAAAGTTTTACAAAAAATAACGACCCATTAAATACATTGTGCATCCTGTCAAGCCACAGTAGTGTACAGTGCATAGCATTCAATCATAAACTTAAAAGAAAAACATCCTGTACAATTATAAACTAGTGCTCACATGTGCAGTGTCAACAACATTCCAACACCTAATTACAGCGATTAAGCACGTACTCTCTCGCGTAGTGCCAGTGCCAAGTCCATGCCTCCCAAGGGAAACTCCAAAACAAAAATAAAGACCCCGAGCTCGACAAGAGGAAGAGGAGCATCCCGTGGCCGCCTAACAACACGCAAACCAAACAAACCAAATCTCGCTGCAAGTGATACTAGTGACTCTGAAAAATACACAACAAACTCACGTAGTCGATCTAAAAGAACAGCTCGGCCTCTCTTTCCAACAGTTACAAAAAGACCAGAAATGCAATCATCAGGAGCTTCTGCATCCACCGCGCGGCCCCCTCGTCAGTACTCACCCACGCAAGGATTGTCACTTGACGATATGTTTCGAAAAATATGTGACAAGATTGATGACAGCCATGACTCATTACAACAAGAAATACGGCAACGATGCGAAGCTATCCCGATCATGCAACAACAAATAGCGGAACTCGAAAAAGAAAATGAAAGCATGCAAAAACGAAACCTATTAAAGACAATGATTATTCACGGCCTGAAAGAATTGCCTCGCGAAACAAATTCTCAAACTATTACAGCTGTAACCCAACTCCTCACCACTATGGCTTTGAACATCGACATTGACAACGCAAGAAGACTTGGAAGACCAAGGGATGACATCACCCGTCCCATTGAATTATCCTTGATACGTACAACGGACAAATATACAATCATAGATGCCAGACATACTCTACAAGCTAATGAAGTCACACGGCGAATTGAATTTAATTTTGCACGAACTCAACGAGAACAACATATGCACAAACTCTTATCAGCCTATGCTCAACAAGAACGAACCAAAAATCCTGCACTCCAATCAAAAATCCGAAATGGAACGCTGACACTTACTTCTACACAGGGAGCAATACAATACTATGTGGATCGATCAGGAAATGTCGCCCCCAAACCAGCCGTCCAACCCTCGCGTTTTCGTGGCGAAACAACCTAAGGACAACAATAACCAACTCCACATGCCAACTACACAGATAAGACCACATTCTCTTAATTTAAATTATAATAGCTTAATAGATAACTATACTAATACCAATATATTGCATATAAATAAAGCACTACCTACCAACACTACATGTACTAGCATAACGACACACGCTAGCTCTCACCACACAATAGCAAATACACTACAACATAGACAAAAAGTACACTCATCACCCTCACCCTCACTCACGACACCAAACTGCACATATACACACACTATGGCCACATCACAACCCTCAAATGATAGCTCACACACTTTACGCATTCTGTATTGGAATATACGTGGCAGTAACACTATTACTCAATTAGAAAAATCGGATTTATATCTGCTACAAACACACCACGCAGTATTTTTCCTGGAGACTTGGATTGAGGATAATGTAAATAATAAGGTCCAAAATATACAAAACCTATTTCCTACTCATGCACTAATCTCATCACATGCAACTCGAACATCCGATCATGGGCGGGCAAGCGGAGGTATTATTACTTTAATTGACAAACAAATGTACACCACGATCACAACTCTACATAAAACAGACACATTCATTATACTGCTACTCAGCTCTACTTCCAGTCATGAGACAATTATACTCGGCTCCGTCTATTTTAATGATGCTCGCTCAAACATTGACATTGATCATCTCGCAGAAATATTAGCTCAAATCCAAACAACGTACCCCACTACACAAATAATAGTTACAGGGGATTTCAACTGCAGAGTAGGCCTTATGAATCAAGAACTACAGGACAGATTTCCAAACTCTCAATATATCACACAAGAACGCATATCCTCTGACCATACCAAATCCACAAAAGGAGAATATCTCATCACCTCGTTTGAAGAAAATGATTTTATTCTTCTTAACGGACGCACATACGGCGACTTTCATGGAAACCCCACCTCAATACATACAGCCGGAAACAGCGTAATTGACCTATGCTTTAGTAACATGAACACAATCCAAAATATTAGAAAACTCTGCTTCCTAGATATACTGGCCTCCGATCATCTACCTGGACAAATAATAATAGAAACATCCACAAGCACATCCCATATGACAGCTGCATCTAACAAACCGAAATGGAAACTTAAATGGATAGCAGAACCAACCGAGCGGGTCGAGGAATACAGAACTAAAACTGGCAGCCGCGTTACAGCCCTCACAGCCCGTGATCACTCACCTACGTACACAGATTTACAACATATTATTAGCGAAACCGCAAAAGAGCTAAAACTTCAAGCTTTCATACCAGAACACCCATCAAAACCCTGGTACGACAAAGAATGCAGGACACTGAAAAAACAACAAGCTCAGGCACTTGCAATTAACAAATCCAATAACTGGCAACCTCAAACCAGAACCTTGCTGTGCGAAATTCGTAAGGCATATCAAAACCTTAAGAAGCACAAACAGAAACAGTACTGGCTGGATGCGGTACATACACTACAAACCGTGAAAACACAGCAGGAATTCTGGAAAGCCATTAAAGTATTTAAATACCACCCTACCATTCAAAATAACATACCATCACACACGTGGACCGAATTTTACAACAGAACAATGCCAGCAAGGGAACACGCTAAATTTATACTCACACCTGAAATCTACAACGACGACCTTGATGCACCATTTACATGGGACGAACTGAATAAAGCTATGAAGACAATGAAAAATAACAAAGCACCAGGACTCGACGAAATCTCAAATGAATTTTGGAAACAATTCAGCTACATACCTGGCCGAGATGCCATCTTAGAGGTACTAAATACAGTGTGGGAAACCGGGAACACACCATCAGAATGGTACAGCAGCGAAACAGTTATGCTTTATAAGAAAGGAGACCCAATGGACCCATCTAATTTCAGACCAATCGCACTCGCCAATACTATTGCCAAAATCTACACTACTCTTATTAACAATCGACTTACTAAATGGGCAGAAACAAACTCGATTTTACCAGAAGCACAAGGCGGATTTCGAAAAAATAGGAGCTGCCAAGACCAAATTTTTACTCTCATGGGACTTATTCAGATTGCATTACAAAAACCCAAAGGCCGACTTCACGCACTTTTCATCGACTTCCAGCGCGCCTTTCCCTCCGTCCCCCACAACAAATTATGGGCAAAACTACATCATATTGGAGTATCTACTAAAGTTATTAACCGTATACAGGACATATACTTCCACGCATACACATGTATCCGACTTACCAATGGGCATACTGAAAACATCCCAATAACCACTGGACTATTACAGGGTGACCCACTATCACCACTACTATTTTCCCTCTACATATGCGAAATTGAAAAAGTACTTATAGAAAGCGACACTGGAGGAGCAAAGATTAATAGCTACAGCATGATTCACATCCTACTTTTTGCAGATGATATGGTTGTGCCCTGCACTACGGCCAGCGATCTTAAAAAGAAAATATTAATTTTAGACGACTACTTCCATAGCCTCGATTTGAATGTGAACCTTGGAAAGACCGAAATTATAATCTTTCGTCACTCAAAATCTATATCAAGCAGATTAAAATTTGAATACCGGGACCAACAAATATCTATTGTTGAACAATATACATATCTGGGAGTCCTATTTACCTCTAATGGATTGTTTTACCAACATTCACTAATCGCAAAGAAAAAAGCAAACCAAGCCACAACACAAGCATGGAATATTTTAAGCAGAGGGAAAATCAACACATTCCACGACATTTATACACTTTTTGAATCCACCGTGAAAGCAACAGCATTCTACTGCGTAGCATTATGGGGCCTGAGATACATCCCATCCTTAGAAACAATTCAAAACAAATTCTACAAGCGCATTCTTACGCTTTGCAAATTCACACCAAACTACATTCTTCGAACAGAAATAGGACGGAATTCTTTGGAAATCAGCATTTGGCGTCAATGCATTAATTTTATTCTCCACATCAAAGCTATGGATGAGTCTAGATATCCAAAACAAATCTACAATCAACTTCTCACACTCAGAAAAACAGATTACTCCAAACATAAATACAACTGGATTACACAAGCGGAAACGAGACTTTTAAAATATGGGATCAGCAATATTCTTGAACATCAACACGACTACATACAAGACCATTACCATACGTATTTAGAAATAATTCAAGATCTAGAATTCCTAAATGACCAGGATCAAATTCAATATTCTCAAAATCATAACTACTACGCCGAATACAACATGAATCAAAGCCTCACACCAGCACCGTACTTACAATGGAATGTCCCAATGTGGATTAAACGTTTATTTGCGCAACTACGACAACAAAAATTGTACTTTAGACACCAAGCTGAACTGTTTATAGTACCATCAGAGACGGAAGAAAAAGTATGCAGCCTGTGTAAGGAAAACAAAGTTGACAACATCCAACATATTCTCAGTGAATGCTCAGCTCTCAAACAAAAACAAATTCAGCTGTGCAACTCGGGATGGAACCCCAAAACACTTGTCAACAATCTCACTCAAATAAATTGGGAGGGAATCCATGAACTCAGTACAGTCATCATCGAGCTGCTTACAGAAAGACAGAAAATACTTTTGTCCCTACCGTCGAATTAAAATCCCTGCAAACCCAAGTTCTATACTTCTTCGAATTTTTAATCCGTCCAGCAACTCCATAACTACACAATGGTGACTACACAAATATATTTTCTTTTTTCAATCTTACTGACAATTACGGTGGCAGCTCCGGAGTCGGGAAATCTACTTGGAACACTCTCAAGCATGGCATTGGATCAATTTGTAAAGATGGTACGAGGAATTTGGGGAAAATCAAAAACGTGGGCAGACACTAATGGATTTGACTACAGCCATATCTATCAGGACCAACTGCAATTTCAAACACTAAACGCCTACCTCAACAAACAAGAGGTGGACCTACTCCAAGACGAAATACACAGGGACAATTACATAATATACTTACAGATGGCAATTATAGCAGAGCTGGGAGTCGTGGCCTTTCTAATCTTCAAAATTTATCGTTACTACAAATACAATGCGAGACACACGGAAATGGAGGTAACTACTACATAAATAAAACAAACACAAATTCTAATATAGGTATAGCCACATTTGGCACCCCATAGAGAGCTTAAAAACACAGACACAAATAATCGTTAAGTTAAATAGTTACATTTGGCACCCCATAGAGGACCTAAATAAGTACAGCAAATCTCCACACCACAACTACAGGCAACAGACTACACACATTAAAATAACATAGAGACAGACTCTTAGGATAATTACAATTACAAAGCGAACCATTTAAATTACGCTATCAAAAAACAACTGACATATGCAAAATAAGATAGTGCAACTAATACTGGTAGGTAGCTAAATAATATATTCATTACTAACATACACCTAAATAATAGCGGTAATTATGATATATACAAACTATAAAGATAATATTAATATGTATTTAAATACTATATTAATGCCTATATATCTATTCTAGTTAATCGAAATCCATACCGACGCTGACCCTGAACCTCCTCGGCGAACTCATGCCAACAGAACAAGGCTTGCTGGTTCCCGCGGATAATTCGGAGCGTCGTTCAAACACAAAAAAAACGGAAATATCACAGATAACATTATATATTTCTATATATTTTATTCAATTTTAAGCAAAATCAAAAAATTCGTTTACTTCGATATTCTAATCATATATTTTATTACTTTACTTATTCTATTAAATTTGAAAAAAAATTTTAATATATACAACACACTGACCACACATTACTAGTTTTAAGTTAGCTGTAAGGGCACCCAGGCCCAGGGACCTCACAAACAAAAACATATCACACACTTTAATTATACGGAACTCCTCAGTAAAGAAATCAACACTAACACAATTCGAGAAATAAAAGTACCAGTCCCATGGGCGTCAGCCCAAATGGGACTTAATATATAATAAAAATACTTAAACTAACATGTTTAGGAACTAAATTTTGAGCAGTTTTTAAAAGGCAATAAAATTAGGTATTACAATATTAACAGCAAAACAAACCTAAATAAATATAGTAAAACAAGTATTAAAGTGCGACACAATTGGAGCAATTGTTAAAGAAATTGCTCGTTAAATGACTATAAGAGACACTTATCGCATGAAAAATATTTTTTCTGCGTGTGTTAAAACCTACTTTAACAACTTCCACTCTACAATTCTGAGTGCCCTAGACGCTGCTAACTATTTTAATAAGAACAAAACGTGGCAAACAACGTTAGCAGATCTTATTCGCAATACTAAAGGCCAGGTTTTGGTGTTTAAGCTAGAAGAACTTGTACGAAAAGCTGGTCTAAAATCTTGTTTGTAAAAGAAATACAGTATTGTTACTTATGACGTTACAATACCTAAAATGTTATTCTATAAATAGAGTATATTGCGCAATAAAGTTAATTTACCTCTAGCTTTTAAACAGCTTACAAATCGAATGTCAGTGTTAAGATATTTACAATTGAGTTGGTGAATTTAACAACAATACCTATTACTTACTATTTAAAAGATCTAAATTAAAAACGTATCACTGACTGTTTTTACAAGAAAAAATTAAGCCGTGCCTTAATTTTAAAAATGAGTAGATCGCCATTCATTCTGTATTGGGCATATTCCAAAATATGTTTAATTTATTATATAACTTATTTTTCTCCTAAAATTTTACGTGCCTTCAAAACCACTAGCACAGCAATTAATTTGAATAATTTTATAAAACGAATACCGCAATCTAATTACGCTGCCAGAAAATTCTCAAACTAATGTAAAAATGCAGTTAAGACCACGCAAAATTTTAAAATATAAAATATGTTATCATATATATTAATAATTTATAAAAAGATTTAGTAGAATAATAGTTACATTGTACTCGCAATAACAGAAACTTATAAAACTAGTGCACAATCCTTGAACGGCGATATACCTATATACCGCATTCTACAGAGAATATAATACTTTATTATACGCACTATAAGCACTACATAAAATAATGTAATACACAAACATTTTATTTTATTCCTACCTATCTACATAATTTACCGGATTTTTGAGAATTCTGCAATACTGGACCGATTTCATCGAGCCATATATCATTGGAAAGCTAATCGCCATTAGAATTCAAATTTAGGAACCCGCCTCCATTATAACAAAACGTTTTCAAAATAACGGTCTTTTAATTTTTAAATGCCGCCAAAAATGTGTTGCGTGGGTCACAATCAAAAAACGAAAAAAAAGGTCCCTGCTTATTTTTGAAGAGCTTTCCAATGATATATCACTCGACACAATCCGTTAAAAATTTTTAATTTGCAATTATGCTATTTCGAAACCATTTAAAAACTAATAACAATCGTGCGTGCACACTAAGTTATTTACATTTGGCAAATTGTTACCGTTCGAATAATATATCAAGTTAGTTTATTTTCATTGACTTACCGGTCGAAATCTTCATTTAATACAATATTTAATGTTTTAGCGGGAAATTCAAAAATTGGAATTTTGAATTTTTGGTTGCATTACAGAAATTAATTATGAATAACAACCAACAACACATTGTGCGGCCTTATTGCTTCCCTTAATTTAAAACCTGTAAATTGAATCCAAAATTGGGCGGCAAATTCAAAATGCCTAATTTTGCTGTTAAAGCCGCCATGAAACAAGGGCGCAAGCCCTTGTTTTTATTGTCATAATTCCTTATGACACGTATTATTCTGACTCGAAGGAAATCAGGAAAATAATTCTATAATTTTGCCTGTCTCTATCATACGTGGACTTTCTGCCCAACGTGGATATGGAGCCGAGCGACCTTAATAATATATTGACTTACTTCCTCGACTCCTTTCTTTCTAGAAATATTGGATTTACCTCCGCCACTTGTTTATATTCCTATCCTTTCCTTCACAGCACATAATATAATTAATTCCCAATTTTCCTCCTAAATTGTATTGAATACACAATATTATCGGAATTATATATCATGTCAAACTCAGAATAAAAAACTAACACTTGTTCACAATAACTCTGTCTGCCAACATCCAAAAAAGTTATTCTGCACTGTGAAACTTTTACTTTTATTTCATACATCATAAAAGTACACAGTAAACTGACAATTTACTTACTCAATACTATTGATAGAAATCAGAGTACATTATTTCAAAGAAAGTAGTGTACAATCTATTTGGCTTCCCGACGAATCTTACCCGGGTCTTTTTGAGACCTTTTTATTTGCTAGTGCTCATTCTATTTGGGCCCCCGACAATCGTGACTTGGTCTTTACTGAGTTTATAATAATAAATTCTAGTTTAGCTTTATTTTACGACGTTTTTAGCATTTTTGGCCCATTTTTAGGCGAGTTTTTGCCGTGTGGCTTCTTTTGCTACTCCCCTCTACGTTTTCAAAACAGTTAGTTTTGGTGTGGGAGAATCTGTGTTTTAAGTGTTCACTTCATTTAAATTATTTTAAAGTGGTACTGAGGACAAAAACTATAAATTTAGTGCACTTAAAAACAATTTCAAAAATTTGAAAAACATTCTATATAATATAAACTAACGCCGTACCCAGTATATTTCAAAAGTTTTAGTACTCACATTGACTCTTACTCTGTGCGTGTGTACGAGATATATACATTCTACATTTTTAAGTTCATGGAACGAGTAGAAAACAACAAAGATCGAACAACCAGAGAGAGGGCCAACTGAGGGACGTTTTAAAATTACGTGGAAATTCTGAAGCAAAACATTTTGAAAATACTTTTTGGCCCATCCCACAAGGAAAAACGTTGCACCCCATCCCATTTCATCCTATAAGGAAGTAAAGGTAGAAAATATTTTGGACTAATGTGAATAACAACAAAGGGGGAATATTATTGAAAGAGATTTTGGCTTGAAGTCAGACGCGAATTAAGGTCATAGCTCGAACATTTGGTACCATCTGAAACGGTGTTTACAATTTTTAGAAAATTAACATCTTTGATTTTGCATTGTGTACGGCCATATATGATTGCATAAATTAAAAATATCTAGAATTGTTTGCGAATTTCAATATTTTCCTATCCTAAAAATATTTTGTGTCTCATCCAACCGAGGCTCAGAAGACATTAATCGAGCAACTGGTAGGGAATTTATTCTTGAAGGTACTGACTCCAGATATATCCTTTTGCACCTAACGACATTCCTTTCTCTATGTACTGAAGTACATTGTTATAGGACATATATTTAATAGAACTATAATTTAAAATATATAAATATTATTACAATTTATGGCAAAAAAGCGCAATTTTTCAGAATAGCAAGTTATTTAATGATTACAGACCAATCATTTAGCAGTGTCCTCAGCGCATCGAGCATACAGACAGGCTCAGTCTATACAACGACACTTTCATACATACAGTAATCAAGCGCAAAATATAGAGAATCCATAGCAAGTCTAATTAAAGACAGGCCTTCAACATACGGTCGTTCAAGTCAGAGAACAAATTGTAAGCTTATTAACAGTCTAGGTCTTACAGTGACCAACTTACATACATCAAGGGACGTAAGCTAATTAATTAGGTAATCTAGTTAATAAGTACATAATACCTAGAAATTCATAAAGTTAAAATACACTTTGTACAATAGTGTAGGCTCATAATACAATAAGATATTTACTAAAAAAGTGAAATATTATAAAGCCTTTTCAATTCCTCCACATCATTGAGTACTCAAGGTTTAGCGAGCCACACCTAGTTCATATAGTGACTCATCAAGCATACATTCATAAAAACAATATGAATCATGTATTATGTTACCAGGAAGTAACCCAATTCTTAGAAGCCTAAAAAGTAATACAGACAAAACAGAAGAACGCTCTCCACAAGTATTACAATATCCTCTTGAATATAAAACTAGGGGCATTTAAAGAGAATGAGTTCCATCTGGACCTGAAAGATTAGAACTCTACTCACCTAGCACTGAAGAGGGTTCAGTATCACTGCCTGCAGATATTAGCCTACATAATCCTGCATCACCTTCTACAGCTAGTCGACGACGACTTTCTTCAGTATCATCAATAACTGAAGTAGAGAGGGCTCTTAGGCTAGCTAAACAAAAATTTGAAGAAGTCGTAAAAGAGGTTACTAACAGGTTTTGAGTTGACTCTGATATAGTGCCGTATTTAGGAAAGCTAAAAGAGCATCAAATATACGAAGCATATACAGCTCAAGTACCATATACTAGTAATCCAATATCATACGGCTATACTTACTTATATTTTCGTGCGACATTTCTAGAACAGGTTCCTGACTTGAATATTTCGTCATTTGAACAAATTATTCAGACACTTGAGTCAGCACCTGATTCGTCTATACATACAGTAGACACTCTGATACTACCCACTGCTCATACTTCCAAAGAATCGGAAGCCCCTACAAAAGAGATTACCTACTTCTCTGCGAGCAAGTACGCAGTATTAGAAATATCTACATTTGACGAATTAAAGCAAAGAAAAGCAAATACTACTCCAGCTATAGAGGAGACATTTGCAGACGAGACATTCGCATCAGCTAATAACACTGCACTAAAAGGTGAAGCTGAAACTCAAAACAAAACTTCTCATCCCTCAGACAACGACAGTGCAGAAGACAACTAGGGGGGTAGTAACCACAAATCTAGAGGCTCTTTACAAGGAAGAGATTAAGACCATAACGAAAACGAGGAAAACTACCATCCTATTCCAGTACAGAGTGACGAGGAGGATCAACAGGAAGAAAACCCTTAACAGCAACCGACACCTCCACCACCCCCTGTACCTCCAGCGGGCGGAAGCGGAGGAGGCGGCGGCCCTCCAATCGACATGGCGGAATTACATTTGCAGAGGCATAATGCGCTCATAGCTCGCATTCTCACTATTCAAATAAAGGTGGATCTACACAATGGTATTATTACAGATTAAAAAAATAATACTATAACAGAAACAGCACCAGTACTCCTAACTCCTATTGAAGCAGAAAACTATAATCAAGATGTGAAACGAATCGCTCCTGAAGTAGATGCTCAACAATTAGGCTGTTATCAACATCACACAGATACACCAGCAAATGGTTCCGTCGCTGCAGTCACAGCACTTACGGATGCATTCAGAACTCATGACAATTTAAGTCAAGCTTTTATAAAAGTAAGGAATCAATTGAGTATCATTATTCAAGCAGTAGCAGTTGTGACAACTGAGACCAAAATGAAAACTCCCAAATTGAGCTTACCCACATACAATGGTAGCTACAGTTTGTGGCCAACTTTCAAATCTCAATTTACCTCGCTAGTTATCAATTCAACTCAATATGCCCTAGTCGATAAACTCAGATTACTACGTGACGCTCTCAAAGACAGTTCAGCTATGCAAGATATAGAGGACTTGGAAATTTCAAATGAAAATTGGCCAGTCGCCTGGCAGAGGCTTGAGAAACGGTATCATAGCCCAAGACAGTCTGCTCCGTATCACTAAAATTGATGGCGAAAAGAGATTCTATGAAAATTCAATCAAACATTAGAATCTTTCGTTTGATTAATACAGTAAGGACTGTTCGAGCTCAATTATTACAACTCGGCTTAGGAGAGGTGAAACTCGATAAAGTTTTATTCGCTGATTACATTCTGTCTTATTTGGACTCAAGAACTTTGGCAGAATTCAATGCATCTTTACCGGATGAGAAAGTACCACACTTATACTATACCATTGACAAATTGGAAGCAATGGCAAAGAATATTGGTACATCCATAGGTATGCGTGAAAATAACACAATTTTTACTACAACCACATTTCACTCAAAAAGAGGCAATCATGAGAAGAAAGTCACAATCAATAACGTAGTTTAACGTGACACTTCATGTGAATCAAACATAAGCACTGTATCTAAGGATTCAGCGACAAATCAGAGATCAACCTCAAGCAAAGATTCAGTCAGAAATAGAAAAAAGAAACACAAGGTTTCCGTACTTGTTAGCAAAAAGAAAAGTGGAAATCAAAGAAAACCTTCTACCTAACATCGCTTAGCTTCACCAGGTCATTCCAGATCCAATGGAAAGAAGCACAACACACACGAGAAAAATACTCCAGGTCCATCATATACATGCAGAGTCTATGGAAAACATGGACATGCTCTTCATTTCTGTCCTACAATGCTGAATTTTACACTAAAGCAGAGAAACTATTGGGTTCATACGGATGAAAAATGTTTCAACTGCCTTGGTAGCCATCAAGTAAAAGAGTGTCCTTTTAAGCGGACTTGTATACACTGCAAGAATCGACACCACTCACTTGTACATAAATTTACTTCACCTGTAAACACTGTGCAAACTCAGCAGGTGCAACAAAATGTATCACAACTTCAACATTCTAAAGCATCTAACACTATGGAGGTGCTTTCAACTGCTGAAGTCGACGTTCTTCACAATGGCAAGAAGACTTTAGCTAGAGTTTTACTAGACACTGGAGCTGGTAGTAATTTCATTACGAAAAAACTGATGACATACCTAGGCCTACCAATAACCACCTCTGATCAAAAATTCATAGTAGCAGGAGGCAAGAATCTTCCATGTCGTGGTACAACTACACTTCAGATTTAATCAAAATATGACAACAGTCAAACGATGGATGTTGAAGTCTACATTCTTGATTTAATTACTTCTAATATTCCCTGCTCGCCGATCAAATCACAACAATGGGTACACCTAAAGGAAGTGCAACTTGCAGATTCAAAATTTGACAAACCAGGACCTATTGATATTTTATTGGAAGCAGCCACAGTGGACGAAATTTGGAAAGGTCATAAAATAAGCGGTGCCCTTGGGACTCCCAGCGGACATTCCACCACATTGGGGATAGTTGTCATGGGATGTACTACAGATACTCAAGCAGATAAGAGCCACATCACTGTAGCTACAGTTACTCCCGAACCTTTTGACATGGAAAAGTTTTGGGTACTTGAAGAATTACCATTTAAGAAAATTCTGACTAAGGACGAACAAGAATGTGAAATGCATTATCGTGCTAATACTATTCGTCTACCTTCTGGAAGGTACCAAGTAAGATGGCCTTTTAAACAGAATGAACCTCAACTCGGAGATTCAACAGCAATGGCATTTCAGAGATGGCAGTTAGTTGAACGAAAATTACTTAAGAATCTCATTATGTACAAAGCATACAATGCTCAACTGGATGACTACTTAGCAAAGGATGAAATGGAACTTGTTCCCAAACACGAAATAGGCAAGAAACCCTTTTACATCTTACCTCATTATCCAGGATTTAAGGAATCTAGCACAACGACAAAGCTACGAATTGTCTTTGACGCTTCAGCAGACACCGACAATAAGAAATCTCTCAATGACACTATGCACACGGGACCAGTTGTGCAATCTGAGATGTTTGATCAACTTTTTGGATTCAGATTGAAAGATTACGCAATATCTGCTGATTTGGAGCAAATGTACAGGCAGATACGAATAGCTCCAGATGAATGGAATTTCAACCAAATATTTTGGAGACGCAGTCCGAATGAGCCAGTTAAGCTTTATCGTCTAAAAACAGTGAGTTTTGGAGTTCGGAGTAGCCCGTATCTTGCTTGTAGTACAGTCAACAGACTAGCAGACGACAGCATCAAAAAATACCCAATTGCTGCACCAATTCTAAAGAACAAACTCTTTATGGATGACTTACTCCACAGCCTGGAGAACCTAGATAAAGGACTACTATTACAAAAGGAAATAATCGTTCTCTGCAAAGAAGGTGGATTTAATCTAAGGAAGTGGAGTTCCAATTTAACAAAATTATTGGAACACTTACCTGCGGAATTTCGTGCCACCCAATTACCTCTGTCATTCGACAGGACAGACACCATCAAGACGCTTGGATTAATTTGGCATCCAGGTAGCGATCATTTTACCTTTAAGGTTCATCTGGATATGGCAAAGGTTCCGGCTAAACGAACTATCCTCTCAGATATCTCAAAAATCTACGATCCCCTGGGCATGTTAAATCCCATTAAACATATCATGACATGTGTATGACAACATTAAATAGATATATGTTTAGAATTTAAAGAACACATCAAAAATGTAAACACAAAATTATCGTATCGAATACTAATGTTTACTAAATTTAAACAGTGCATACCTCTTAAGGCCTTAAAAATTGTATTAAAATCTCTAATTAACTCTATTGTTGAATACGGTCTACTTATTTATGGAATTGATACTAAAATGTTCATTGGTATTGAAGGAAAAATTGTTAAATTTCATAATATGTTTCACTTGTCCATTGCTGATATGTATAGCGATTTAGGCATATCAAACATCAAACAGCTAATTATTTATCATTCTACACTTTTAGTGTTCACTATATCTCGTAGTAACCATCTAAATAATGATATGAAGTCACTGTTTGCTACAATGCAAAATCGTCAACGGGAAAGCAGACAATGTATGGACTTTATTGTACTAAAATTTAATTATATTCATACAAAGTCTTTCTTTCAGTACCGTGCTATTAACATTTGGAACAAACTACCTTTAAAAATTAAAAAATGTGAAAATGTACTTAAATTTAAGCTCTTATTGAAAGGGTACTTAAACATAAAAATCAATTACTACAGCTACAGATAAATCTACTCATACCTAATATACTTTTATCTCTTTCCTTCCGTCTCTGTTTTCTTTTTTCCCTGGATTAGTTCTCAACCATGAAGGATGTTGTCCATTGTAAAACAGTGAATACTGAATTGGAATAACAATAAAGCTATTACATTACATTATTACATTACTACTATAGTTCAAGCTAAGATCATCATGCAAAAAATTTGGGCTCTTAAGTTAAACTGGGATGAAACACTGCCAGAAGACATCATTACATTGTGGCTCAAATATGCTAGTAATTTAACAGCATTGCAAAAATTGAAAATTCCTCGATCTCTTCAATATTTTGACGCTGAAGATTTTCAAATTTACGGATTTTCAGACGCCTCAGAGAAAGCATATGCTGCGGCAATCTACCTACGAGGCAGGATTAAATCAAATATCTTCTGCAACCTGATAGTTTCCAAATCGCGTGTGGCTCCAATTAAAACAGTCACCATCCCAAGGCTTGAATTGCTTGGTGCAGTACTAATAATAAAGTTACTCCATCATGTCAAACGAAGTTGGGGACTTATGGATATGCCTATGCATCTCTGGACGGACAGTACTGTTTGCCTAAATTGAATTAATTCTCCTGCAAGCCGATGGAAACAGTTTGTAGGCAACCGGGTACAGAAAATTCAAACTCTGTCTGAAATCTCCGACTGGCATAATGTTGTCTCAGCTGATAATCCAGCAGACTGTGCATCAAGAGGGGTAAATCCTGAGGAATTAGGAGCCCATTCACTATGGTGGCACGGCCTGGCGTAGCTGACAGCTGAAAATTTTGAAATTCACATTTTCAATCCTAACCCAAAAATGGATGATGAAGAAAAGAAGGTGACAGCTGTCCTACTCATCGCTCATGAAAATGCGACATCTATATTGGATCGACTTACTGATATCTTATCATTAAAAAAGGCAGTTCGAGTCACAGCACTTTTGTTGAGAATCAAAGCCAACCACAGCTTTGAAGGAACAGCAGTGGCACTTTTATCACCTCAGGATCTCAACAACTCCAAAAATACACTCGTATCATGGATCCAGAGTTACACTTACCCTTCCGAAATAGAGGACGTCAGTAACAAGGTTCCACTTACTGATCGGCGTTTTAAGACATTATGTTTATTCTTAGACCCCCAAGGGATTCTACGTGTGGGAGGACGGCTTGAAAACTCCAATCTACCGTTTACTACATAGCATCTGGCCATCCTTCCTGGAAGCCATTCATTGATTCGAGCAATGATTCTATATCATCACTACCGCCTTGCACATGCCGGTTAACAAACAGTCCATACTCATATTCGTCAACAATATAGGATACCCAATGGAACGAAATACATCAAATCAGTATTGGACAAATGCTTTGTTTGCTTTCGACACCGAGCTAAAGCAGCTACACAACTAATAAGTCAACTACCTTGAGTCAGGATCACTGAAGCCCGACCATTTCTACACACCAAAGTGGACATGGCAGGTCCATATTTGTTGAAAGCACAAATAGGAAGAGGCGCGGCTAGATATAAGGTCTGGATCGCTTTTTTCACTTGCTACACTTCTCGAGCCGTACACCTTGAATTAGTGTCCGACATGTCTTATGAGAGATTTCTACTAGTATTACGAAACTTCATCTCAAGACGAGGAAGACCCGCAGTAATGTACAGCGACAATTGTACAAACTTTGTTGGAGCAAATAACGCAACCATCAACAACTCCAGCACCCTGTAGGCTATGCATGAAGTCACAGAAAAGATATTACCAGACATATCCTTGGAAACCATCGAATGGCAATTCAATCCACCAAGAGCACCACACATGGGAGGAGTCTGAGAATCAATAGATCAAAACGTATCTTAATAAGATATTAACTCACGATGCCTATACTTGGGAGGAATTCTACACAATATTAATCTTCATTGAAGCTATGGTCAACTTAAGACCTCTCTCAGCAGCATCCAATGATCCTACAGATTTGGAAATCCTCACACTAGCACATTTTCTGATAGGAACTCCATTGACCACCATTCCTGAACCTGATCTCAGTCACATCAAACTGAACAGATTGAATCGCTTTCAATTAATTCAACGAAGAAATCAAGAACTTTGGAAACGTTGGAAGGAAGAATTTGTGACTTCTCTTCAACGCAGGTCAAAGTGGAACAAGCCAACTGAAAACCTGAAAACCGGAGACATGGTTATCATTCTTGAAGACAATCAAACACCATTAGAATGGAAAATTGGAAGAATCAAAAGTGTTAATACAGAAAAAGATGGACTTGTACGAGTAGTCACACTTGAGACTGCAGGCGATTACAAGAAGGTCAAAGGAAAATTACAGAAAACAGTAAAGGAATTCACACGTCCTATTGCCAAAGTAGCTGAGCTACTAACAGAAGAGGAAGAGAATCAGAAGCCAGACGAAGAAGAAAAACCACCTGACTCACAGTTGCAGATTAATAATGCACAAAGAGTAAGAAAGTTGACTTCCGGACAATGGATTCAATCAGTACTGACACTCTTTGCTCTGACCATTCTAACTAGTAGCAGTTACTTTATTCCTGCAGAACCACCAGAATATGACGAGTCAGATAATACAACAGAAATTTAAAGGACTTATAAGCGTGTACCTTAACCACTGCTGATTGGCTGGATCGCTGTTATCTGTGCTATTTTGGGAACAACTGGTAACTTATTCTCTTTATTTGCCATTGGCCGAGATCGTATACTACGGAAAAATCGGACAACTTGGTTTATAATGAGTCTACACGCATCAGATCTGTTGACAAGCATTTTCTATTTACCAATCAAAGCAACGAAGTCATTCACACCTGACGCTCAACATGGCACAACTCTATGTCAACTATATCCAATAATTCATTATAGAGACTCTGCTATTACGCTACTTACTATTCTGAGTATTACAGTAAACCGCTACATCAGAGTTTTACGTACTCAAGTCTATGCAGCGATCTACCCGGCAAGAAATACCATTCTAATGATATTACACAGAGACATGGGGAAAGCTAGGAAGGAAGAAACTGAATGATATGACCTGTACAATTATCAGGGACTCTAAGGGAAGATCTCCAAAAGTAACATTATTAACACTATTTGTGGCCATTCCAGTAATGACCATGATATACTGTTATGCGCAAATCTACCGATACGCTCGACAAGCACACAAGGCATTTGAAAAAAATAGAAAAAGGAATGGCGCACCTGGAAATTATACGAAAATCATTTCAGCAATCTTCGTAAGTTACCTGATATGCTATCTACCGTTTGCGATCACTACTACCCTTGACGTACATGAACGCGTACCAGCAGGAGTTCAGTATACAGTCTCACTTTTGACTTGGATATCACCTATCACCAATTTAATCATTTATGCCATCTTTAATCAGCTTTAATATTACTCGGATTATCTATTACAGCCCTCATAGTAACTACCATGTATTTGACACGATTCATGATGACTGCTTCGTGGTGGATCATGTGGCCCTGTCGACAATGTATCCGTATTATACGTCGACGAAGAGCAAAACAGAAGATAACCCGAAAAACTTACCCAGGAAATCGCGATGAAGAAATTGAATTCCCACTACTGGACATTCAAACTTCACCGTACAGATCCACAACTACCTTAAAGTCTCGGACAAGTTCAAGATCACGAAAAGGATAACTTCCTGGAGCTAATTTACTAATTATCATGTTAATATTTATATTGACTCCAGCCGAAGCCTGCTCAAATTTTGCAGGAATGACTGCACAGAATCTTGAATGTCACACAGCTGGAAGAGAAACCAACTGCTCAATTCGCATCAATACTCGACTAGCTCTCAGCCCGATTTCCCAACAGAGTTGCTTTAGTATTCATGACACTCACAATGAATTACTCGGAACAATCATTATCGAGACAAAATCAGTATCAATGAAGTGTCAAAAGGAACTCTTATACTACGTGCCTAAGGCAGAAGCAAAGGTGTAATCAGCTATCAAGTGCTACAATCTCTACTCCTCAGCATCATGCCACGGAGACAAATGTACACTATTCAGTGTCAATGATACGATCCCTGAATTTAAGGACACAATAAAAAAGAAGGGATGGAGTCGTTGTCAAGACTTACGACATCCTCAATGCATCTTTCTTTGGACTCGTGATTGTTTCTCCGTACGATTATACTTAGATAATCCTACGTCTGAATACTACTCTGTATTTCGATGTTCAGCATAGAAATTCTCAGTTGAACTAAAACTGACAACACACTTTGAAAAGAAAACGACTATCAAGAATATCACCCTCGAAGCTGGTGTTCCTGCAAACCATCATGAGATATTATTTGATCTTGTGTCAGTCTCAGTCCAACCAATTCCTGTTATCAATGAGTGTTTAATAACTAAAGGTGCTTCGACCTCATTAGTACCATGCAATCTCAGAGGAGAAAATGTTCTACAACGAATAGGTGAAATCATAAGTAACTCCATTGAAGACGCCAAGGCTATGTCACCTAACTGTTTTGGTAGCGACGCTCTCATCAGACTGATAATTGACACCAGCGTAGTCAAAATACAGCAAGATATTGTCGACCCTGACAAGGCAATGAGTGTCAATCCCTTACCAAAGAAACTGGAAAGTGGCAATCTCGTCCCTCGAGACGATTCAATTGTATTCAAGTCTTCGCTAACCTCACTACTAGAAGTCCAGATGAGTAGTGACAATTTGAAGCTTGTCAAAACCGTTAAAGATACTACCTGCAATGCTCAATTCATACAATTACGTCGTTGTTACAGTTGCATCGGAGGTTCGGATTTATTCATTTAAGCTCAAACTAATGATGGAAACACGGTAGCGATATTAGCATGTGATGAAGCAGGCATTCAAATTTCCCTTCATATTACACCTGTACTCACTACTTACACGCTCATCATCAAACTGAACACACCTGAAGTTTCTATGCATTGCAACTTTAAATGTGCCAAAAACTCTGTTCCTATTCAAATCACAGGGCATTTACATTATTTGAGTAATGTCGACGTACAGAGTCATCAAGTATCAATGTCCTATCAACCAGTGGATACAGATTCTGGATTCAATCTTCTTTTAATTACTGAATTTGGATTTTTCAATTGGATTTCTCGTGGACTCATATTTACATGCATCCTAGTCTTCACCCTTCTCATTCTCTTTAGCAGCATTAAAACCATGATTAGGAAAATGGTCTACCTGATGTTCCCTTAGCATCTCTACCTCTTACATTCCAATTATATGTACAACTTTTTAATTGTTGATGTTTTGTTGATATCTTTGCAGTTACTCAACGTGTGGGAGAATGAACGGCGATATACGTATATACCGCATTCTACAGAGAATATAATACTTTATTATACGCACTATAAGCACTACATAAAATAATGTAATACACAAACATTTTATTTTATTTATTGTCATACTTCCTTATGACACGTATTATTCTGACTTGAAGGAAATCAGACAAATAATTCTATTATTTTCCCTGTCTCTATCATACGTGGACTTTCTGCCTAACGTGGATATGGAGCCGAGCGACCTCAATAATATAGTGACTTACTTCCTCCACTCCTTTCTTTCTAGGAATATTGGATTTACTTCCGCCACTTGTTTATATTCCTATCCTTTCCTTCACAGCACATAATATAATAAATTTCCAATTTTTCTTCTAAATTGTATTCAATACACAATATTATCGGAATTATATATCATGTCAAACTTAGAATAAAAAACTAACACTTGTTCACAATAACTCTGTCTGCCAACATCCAGAAAAGTTATTCTCCACTGTGAAACTTTTACTTTTATTTCATACATCATAAAAGTACACAGTAAACTGACAATTTAGTTACTCTATACTATTGATAGAAATCAGCGTACATTATTTCAAAGAAAGTAGTGTAACAATCTAATCCTTGTACATAAGTATTCTAAACTCAACATTAAAACAGCAACAACAACATTATTTTATTTCTAATGTTTCGCACTCGGCGTATCTAGCTAACAAAACCCTGCACCAGCGTTTTATGTCACTTTTTAACAATATTTTTTAAGTCTCTCGTACCCTGCATAATGCTACCATGCAACCACCTTTTAATAATCCTTGAATTAAACTGGTATTTCCTAAATCAGTAAATTTTTCTACAGTTGTATCATCAAATCTTAGTTGAACCTAATTAGCATACTACCATTACACATTAGGAATATTTTGATACAAAGCGGCAGGGTAGGTGGATTTGGGAAATTATTGAAAGTGCACCAAACTTTTTAATTTTTATGACAAGTACCTATACAAAGATGTCCTGCATGGCAAATTTTAAAAACAGTCAAACACACCGTTTGCGCACCAAAAATTTTTATGTTCCAATGCTTAGTATGGGATAAATGGACAAACCTGTGTTTTTTATTCTAAAAGCAGGATTGCAATTTTAAACACACAAGTGTAATCTTAGTTTTATTATACTTAAAATTAAGTGGGCAATCACCCCAATATGCGGAAAAATGTCGTTTCCCCCAATACCTGTCGCGCGCAAATTTTCAAAAAACCACATATTTAAAAAAAAATTTTTTTTTTTATTTTTTTAACAATCTTTGCCGACCTGCAGCTCCTACAATTTCTGTCTGATTTTCAAAAACTTTCATGTTTTGTGATCTCCAAAATAGTATCTAAAAAGTGATTTCTACGTTATGGAAAATTCGAAACATTTTTTGTTTAAATAAAAATTTTGGAAAAATTACTATTATTATAAAATTATGAAATATACCATATTTTGTGGAAATTCAAAATATTTCCAAAATTTAAATTATATATATATATATATAATCATCATTACCTTTAATCTATTTCTCAAGCATAAACACTAAATAAGTTTGCTAAATTAAATTTATACCTGGTGTATTGTATCTTTTTTGTTTTAATGTTGTTATTTTACCTAGATGCTTATCTTTAGACAGGTGCGATGGAAACTTAAGGCACAGCTGGTGCACTGTAGTGACTGCTGATTGGATTTTTCTTCATTACTACACAAATAGCAGGTGCTTATATTCGTACCGCTTTTGAGTAGTGTTAGCTTCAGTCTTTTTTTTGTTTTGAGCTTTTAAGTGTTATTAGATGAAACTGAACAGGTAAATAGGCTCACTACATATCTATACAAAAATAATGAGTACTGTAGACTACATTACGGAGAATTATGACGAGCACGAGTGTAGCCAGGTACATAATTATCTGATTCGTATGTATATGTAAATATTTGGTTGGATCAATTTATTTCTACACAAGTAGATGTTAACTTTAATGTTTTTTCACAATTAATTATTGCAAAATTCTGGGGCCCAGGCTGGCCCAACACTCTTTCTGTATATTTTATCGGATTTACCGCACTTGTTTCAGTATTATCGTTTAATTTCTGTGTTGTCAAAGTCAGGATTGTCACTAAAATAATAATTAATTTGCGGAGCAACATTGTGACTTGACTTTCTCTGCCAGAGGTTCCGGAGGAATGTTAAAATAGGCTGGAAAAGATTTTGATGTTATAAATGGGGTGCTTAAAACTATGATATTTGAAGGACGTCATTAAAGACGATCCCTATATATCTATCATTTGTATAGTATATGACGTAGCAGACAACATGCTACAGACCATGACCATTGAAAACTGTAGCTGAGATTTGGTTTGGTCTGTACTATAGGATTTACTTGTATTCACGGCGCAGAACTTTAAAATTACGTATGTACACATTCTCCCTTGGTTTACATCTATTAATCCGTTTTTGCGAAGCTCACTTTCCTGATTTTAGACATAGGTCTATTTAACATTTAATTTTGGAGCAATGGTCAGTCCGATTAGAGTTAAAAAACAGTACAGACCTGCCCGGTCGCATTAGTGATTGTTTAAAATTAGTTTTAATACAATGAAGTAAACAGTTTGACCTGCATCGTCGGACCAACAGACGGACAGACGGACTTGACCATTTCATTAGATGCTTAAGCTCAGCATCTAAAAACGTACAAGTACATTGTTTACACGCTAACAATTCTGTAAACGTAACCGTGGGATACTAATACTATGTAGGTATATTTATGACACGTGGTTAAAATAGATGGGGGTACTTAAAACTATAAAATGTGAAGGAAGTCATTCAAGGACGATTCTTGAATAGATATATACTATAAAGGTGTAATTATACTATATAGGTATATTTATGAAATGAGGTTTAAATAGGTTGGAAAACATTTTAAAGTTGGAAATGGGGGTACTTTAAAGATTGCTTTTTGAAGGACGTTGTTTATAGACGATCCGTCGCCATCTGTAATGGCTTGTCCATAAATGCTATCAAAATATCTTTATTTCTAGGACCCTATGACTCCTCTGTCATAAGCTTAACCATTGCGTAAATCTTTAACAGTAGACCCTACTCATAATATCATTTATGGACGAACCCTAACCCAACATATGGTAATGAATAGGAATCTGTAAAATGGCGAGAAAAGGGAACAGTGATGCCCAAAGATTTTACGCGGTGTGTTTAAACACACGACAGTCCATGTAGAATTTGGAAATTTGTTAGTATGTTAACGTTAATGTAACCTTACGGGAGCTGAGACTCGGATTTGCCTGTGAATAAAATAAAGTGTAAAAAATTTCGAGAGTTGGTCCATTTAACTGCCTATTGCAACCAACATACTGTATAGATGATACCTAAAAACTATACAGCACATCTACATCGCATTTACGTGATTTAGGAATTTTTTTTAATATAATTAATTTAAAATTACGACCTGTAGCGTACAGCAATGAAAAAGGGGACAGACAGACAGACACACAGGCGGACGGACAAAACCATTTCAGATGCAGCTGAAGCTCAGCATCTAAAAACAATACAGACCTGCGCGCTTGCATTTATGATTACATAAAATTAGTATAAAGTAAATCGAGTTGAATGGTGAAATTTAAATTACGTCATTTGCAGACGACCCTAAACTATCTGTGAGCTATACATGTATGTGAGTGACATGACGTAAAAAAGGGGGAACTGTAAAGCAGTGAAGTTTAGATGACGTCATTTACAGACAGTTTCTTATAGAAATGTCTGTGTTTTTAGATGCTGAGCTTTAGCTGCATCTTATAATATGGTTTTGGTGTCCGTCTGTCTGTCTGTGTACCTCTGTCTGTCTGTAGCAACTTCGCTACAGGTCGCAATTCTGAATCAATTTCACTCATTTAACTTTTAATCGCTCAGAAATGCGAGGGAAAAGTGCTGTATAGTTTTTGGGCAACATCGCTTGAATAGTTTTTGCGCAGTTAGCAGTTAACTGGAGCAACTTTCAATATTTTGAGATGCTGAGCTTTATTATGTGTGCTGGTCTTGTCCACCTCTTTGTTGTACGCCACAGGTCGCATTTCAATACCGACTTTAGTGAAATAAATTTTATTTGACTCCAAATGCGATGTACATCTGTTGTATGGTTTTTAATTACAATTGGTCAAGTTGATCTTCCGTAATTATTAGTGGAACAGAACAAGATTCGTTTTCTGTGTGACCAAAAACCAGGATTTCATGGTTTCTTTAAGTACATACTAAAAAATTGTACCTGCAGGGTGCGTCGTTTCTTTTTTAATAGTTAAGAAATGTAACCAAAATTTTCAATTTTGTATCCCTTTCTATGAGTTTACCAGAGCTTATGATGCACCCTGCACTGCTCTCTCTTTCATACCTGAAGAAAAAAGACCAACTCCACCTTTCTATATATCAAGGCAGGCATTAGCTCAGAAATTAGGTTGACATATTCTTGGACATAGCGACCAATGGAGCTATGCGGTAGTAATTTATTTGAAGTAAATAGATTTAGAAATAAATAGTTCAAACAAGGAAATGACATTGAGCATGATGAGATATGCGGATGCGAATGTAGAAATAATTTAATAAGAATTTATTGTGAAATACTTTATTAAAAAAAGCTCGAATTGAGTTATTTAAATTGTAGATGGGCCAACCATTAATTGACCAAGATGGTTTTGTGAATGTCGTGCAAGGACATAGTTAAGCAATCGCGGAAATCAATTGTAAATTCTAATGTAATTAAGAATGTAAACTAATAACACAATTTAAGGGAACCGAGTTCTAATCAGTAAGTAAGTTAGAACTTAAAAGAGTATCCTTTTGGACTCTGAGAATTACACACTTCAATTAATTAGCTTGTATCTTATGTACCAGTAAAACACTTTGTTTTACTTTATCCATTTTATTTAAAGCTAATAAATTATCACGGTTTGATACTCAATTCAGTACCACATCCAACAGTCACTTTATTACTCACACGATTAACTACAGCACAAATCAATTAGTAATTATAAGTATAGGTAACATCACACATATCCAACATGGTGGCAAACACGGAGAACTAACCATATTAGCACAGAGATTTTTAAACATTTTTGAGAAATTCTTTTAGTTTCAAGTGTTTTTTAAGAATTTAATTTATTTAATTTGTGCAGAGAGAATTTAATTTGATAGTTAGTTCAACGTGTGAAGGTAAGGAGCAAGTAGTATTTATTTTATTCATTTCAATTCAGTGTTTACATTTTTGTAAGCATTCAGTATTCTATTCGAGACAGAAATTTATATTTGCCTGTGTCATCTACTAGTCTACAGAAAGTAGATGTGCAAGCGAATTTCGAGAACGCGAGTTGAAATTTGTGCTGAGTTGACGAACAGTGCGTGAAGAGACAATACAAGCTATTTGAAAGATTGAAGCAGAGCAAGAGAGAGAGAGTAAACTTTATTTACACTGTTACCTTTTACGGTAATTGCCTCAAAGACACAGTAAAAATACAAACAGAGTTTTCAATATAAAATTTATATTTATAGTTTAGGTATTATAATGTTGAATTATTGGTTTGATTTTAATTTATGCTCAAATTATTATAACAATGGTGGTGGACTATTTTTGTTGAGCCACGAGGTGCTGCTACTACTATTTTCTTTCGTATTGCTCCTGAAAGTGAGAATTCTTTAATAAACTCGTTAAAGAAAGAAGTTAGAGTGCCTCTTGCTCCAATTAGTAGTCCCCTGACTTGTATTTCTTCCAGGGAATATTTTTCTTTGAAATACGGTATGCAAGGATTGTAGATTGCTTTTTTTTCCCGATCTACTTCCAAAGACTGTTCTTCGTTTACTTCAAATCTTATGGTCGGATCAAATATGTATCCCTTTTTTGTTTGTTCGTTGAAGAATAGAATGTCAACCCGCCTTGTAGAATCATTTTCACCCAAGCAGTGAACTTCTTCAAATATTTTCCACTTGTACCCATTGCTTAGAGTTGTTGACCAGGTATAGCGCAGATGGTCTGCTATGATGGTACGAATTTCATTATGTCTTGCGTTCCTGATAAGGTCCTCTCGGTGGCAACTGCCTAAGATGTGAGCAAGGGTTACCCTAGTAAGTAAATTAACGTTAATAATTTAAGGAATATATATTCGAGCAGAGACAAAGTAGTACTACAAGTATATTGAGTTAATTACGGAATTTTTTAATTTTGTAATTTTTGATATATCGATTTTCGAGACTTCGGAGCGTGTAGGATTTTAGATCTGATCAATCTAGGAAACTACATATAAGAAATAGATATCTACAGTTTTATACGAGGAGGTATAAAACATTTTTGAGTTTAAAATTTTTAAATTTTTGCCAAGCAGGGTATATAGGAAGTTTTGCGACCTCATCGCTTTATTTCATTTTAAACTCATATGCACAGCATCCACTTGTTACTTTAGACTTTATTTTTTAATCTGATGTGATACAAACATTTTATGGCAGATAACTTGAAGCTTAAGGCCTACGTTACATTGTTAGTTAACACTTTAACAATTAAAGAGACCAACGATACGCAGTTTATTATTGAATTAGCCACTTTGAGAGTAGACATTTTAAATTTAAATTTTTCAGGAAATTACTATTTCAAGTGTGAATAATTTTAATCTTTCACAAAATCCAAACAGTTATTTAAGGGGTATTTTTATATTTCTGAATGACATATGTCAAAGAAGCACGGGACTAAAAAAACATTAAAAGAGGAAGGTAAAGAAATAAGTGACTCATTATTAGAAAAGTATATCGTAAGTAGGCAACCATCAGTAGACCCACCAGAAGAAGCCCAACCTAATTCACCATCTATACCACCGGGCAACACTAAGCAAAGGAAAGAGGAATTCGAAAATTCATTTTCAAATCGAACTTTAGAAGTAGTCAAAGAACTTCAAGACCAGAGTGAGTTAACTTTAGCTTTAGTAAACGAGTCCACTGTAAATAATACCGATAGTTGAAACAAGACAGCGGGAACATCTCAAAATACGCAAAGTAAAGTGAATTCAAGTGTAGAGCCTATTGAGAATTTAACAAACGAAGGGGAAAATAACGATAAAGACGACGATTCATATTTAAGTGCAGACCCAGGTAGATAAGGAAGTAGTGCCAGTAGTCCAAGTGACGGGGAAGGAGACGACGATTTTGAAATTAGAGAAAATCGGGCACAACCACCCACACCACCAGCAAAAACGGCGGAACTACCACAATCACCGAATATCCCTGAGAACCTGAGTGAAGAGGAGAAAAAGAAGTTTATCACTGATTTTCAATTAGCACTCGCAAAAGCAGAGAGAAAAAAGAAAGCCCAGAAAATCAAAGACAAGAAGGAAGCCGAGGAGCATTTAAAACTTGAGCAAAAGCTTTAGGAAGAAGATATGGCGCATTTAAACACCGAAGGATGGACGCCACCCAAGAAAGTTAATTTTCAAGTAGGAATTGACGAGCCAGGAGCACATTTTGACGATTTTGTTCGGACCATGGCCATTATAGGAATAAAAACGAAAATCAGTTGGCGCGATTCGGAAATACCTTAGATAGAAGCGCAGCAACGTGGTTCGAAAATAATTTGAGCACCCTGGAAATGGACACCCTGAAGGCGGCTTTTGTAAAGGCTTTCCCAGTGAGCGAAAAATTACTAAACAAACGCTTGCAGCTTGGAGTGGTGTTACCAGACCAGCCAGTGGCGCAGTATGTTACGGATAAGGTAGCTCTTACATTGGCAGCCATTCCACACGCCACGGACCCAGATTTCATTAGGGAGGTCAAGAATGGACTCACGCCTCAAATGTCCAGTAAGCTGGCATACGGGGCAAGGCAATTAAAAAGCTTGAGGACTTTACGACTTTTCTAGTGGAGATAGAGCAGATGGATATGAGTCCATGCGATGCGGCTTTAGTGAAGGACTGCCAGGCGAAAATTGCGGTTTTAGAAGCCAAACTTGGAACAGCTAACAAGGGAGGTTCTAAATCAACGTACGATAGACAGAAAGAGAAGCAAAAATTTCCCCGCAACGAATTCAACGGAGAAACTCAAAAAGATGGATGGAGTCGAAACTGGAGAGGCAGCGGCAGAGGACGCGGAAGGGGTCGAGGCAGAGGCAATGGAAACTATGTCGAGAAGGACAAATCAGATGTAGATTGCTATACGTGCGGAGGCCCAGGGCATTTTGCAAGAGATTGCCTGAAGAAACCAAGAAACGACAACAACAACAATAGAAGAGAAGGAAGCCACCGAGGTAGGGGAGGCTTCTCAAAAAATAATGGCGAACAAAATGTAGAAGGCAGGCAAGGAGAAATCAGAGGAGAAGCACCACCAGACTACGAGCCACCAAGGCATACAGCATACGTCTATATGATGACGACCGAAGAATCAACGTCGCCATATGTGAATATCAAGGTCCGAGACGACTTGACTCAAGCGCTTTTGGACACTGGAAGTACCAGGACGCTCATTCGCTGGCAATTAATCACAACACAAAAAATATCTTACGACTCAGACATCGATGTATGCGGCATGACAGGTGTACCAGTGAAGGCTATACGAACAGCGGTGGTAGCAGTTTATTTGGGCACGGGGGTATACAATATAGAAATGATAGTCATGGATATTGTAGAGCCAATAGTAGTTTTGGGGCACGATTTCTTCGTTAGATTTTCGGTAGTTATGGACTATGGAACCGATCAGATCAAATCACCGATTTTTAGGAATATGCCGTTCTACGAGCAGCAGAGAGAGAAGAAACAGCCATTGCAGCAGAAAGTGACATTTCGTTTTGAGAAATTAGTTCTATACATGTTATTATTCCAATCTACGCGTAAAGTCATTTTTATTACCAGGAACACAGAGGTAAGTAGACTTGGCTGTAGCTAAGGATATTAAAGTATGGACGGACTCTAACAAACTAACCACTCAGATGCTGAGAGCGATGCGACAAAAACATGGCATGGGAGGCGAATGTGATTTATGCAGATTTTACATCAAAGATGATTGGGTGTGCGAGCAAAAGAGGCGAGACACGAAGCATTTACTACAACTGCCATTCACCAATCTAGAGGAGTCCAAAGACAGAAGGAAGGGACTACTAAAAATCACAGACACAGTGAAGAAGCGACTGGACAAGGAAAGAATACGGAGAGCAGATGCCGATACGAGAAAAATCAAAAGAGAAAGGGAGCAGAGGAGACTCATTACTTCCAAGGACACAGCAGAATCTATCATGAAGAGATGGGAAAAATATGTACGCGAGTGTGATGACAATTGGGGAGACGACTGTACTATCAATGACAACGAGAAGCCAGCAACATCCAAAGGGACGGGTAACAACAAATCAGTTGCTCATTTTTCAAAAGCGGCCACCAAAAATGTGAAAGGGGCGTGCGGCAAACATTTTAATTTTGAAGACGAGTTTGCTATGGAAATGGAAATGATGGAGGCAGCACAGGCCGAAGCACCTCAGAGCAAAAAACAACAACAAGTGAAGAAGCCCAAGAAGGCTGAGTCTACAGCAACGACAGAGAATTTAAAGGGAGACTGCAGCTATTTCTTTGGGGAAATGGAGACAGCTACTGAGGAAATTACCAAGGAAATAAAGAAGGCAGAACGAAAACACCATACAAAATTAATGGAAGTGCAGCTACAACAACTTAGAGAAGATCAGAAAAATCCTGAACGACAGCTTATTAAAAAGGATGTCAAATGGGGATATGTGCATGTACCTACGAGCCCAGACGAGACAAAATTAAAGGAAACACAGGAGGCAAACACGAAGCAAGACGAATGGGAATTTTGTAAGTGGCAAGCACAGCAGAGAGTAGATGCGTGGAAAAGAGAAAGGGAAGCAGAGGCGAGACAAGGCCAGAGCATGAGCACCATCAAAGTACTAGGAGCCACAGAGGACGAGGACTGGGACATAGTAGTACTGAACGTTAAAAAAGAGGAGGAAATTACTATACCCACTCCACAGCCCACACCACGACCACAGCCAACGACAACAACTGGAGAAGACAACTTGGGAATTGATTGCGCCTATGAGAAGCTTGAGAGTACATGCCAGAGCAGCGACAGTGACTAAAAGAGTAGGAAAAACAGGATAGATTTGGTCATTATTTTCATTGGCAATGCTTTTTATGTGCTTTATAGGGCTGACCGAGGCGAGACCATGGTGGTTAAACCCATTTCGAAAAACAGGCAGACTGGGGACGGGTATCAAGGGATACGCTCCAGTACCAGCAAGGGTACCCACTGTCAACATGGTCTTCCCTGCCAGTCCAGGCACGATAAAAAATCCACCCAAAAGTGTGGAGGCGACAGGGCAACAAGCATTCAAGGCTGAAAAAATATCTCAGCGACAGAAAAATGCAGGGATGGAAGCTAAATCACCAAAAGCAGGGAATTCAAATTCATATTCGGACAAGGCTTTGAGAGAAACACCAGGCAAAGGCCAGAAAATTTTTAAAAAGGAAGACTCATTATTGAAAAGCGGAGATACGCCGGCGAGGACTGGAGATTCCATGTCTCCCAACGCATAATCAGTATATTAAGGATGGTCACCGCAAGGATCACAGGGCTCTGCAGTATCAATTCCAGGACCACCAGCGACATGGGGGCAGAAAATTAAAAATGTTCTCCTATCTGCAAGTGCAGTCGGGACAGCAGCGGCCCAAGCAGGAGGACTATGGGAGCTATGGGAGCGATGGGGATGGGTCTACAAGAAATTTCAGCACCTATTATCAATAACACGATAGTAATTTCTAACGATGTCCTGGACAAGATATATAAACCCTATGAAAATTACGAGCCGAGAAGCCCCACCCGAGGAAACAGCAATGACGATGACTATTCGAGTTCTGATAAGGAGGCGTTGAGGTTACAGGTAGTAGGAGCTTGGCTACCAGAGGCAATTCGAACAGCAAACGAGACACACTTTAATTTACACTCAGAAAGCAGTTAACAACACCATTACCAGAGCAGGGAGCTTTATTCGGGGAAAATAATAACAAAGTAGGGAGCGTAACGGTAACTGACGGTAATTGGACCTATTTAATAACTATGGGTATTGTCGGGTTTGCTATTATGGCCATGTTATTTTTTCTAAGTTTATGGATGTACGTGTGTTACGGCGGCCTACCATGGAAAGTCCAGAAGGGAAAACCAGTCCAGAACAAACAGAAAGACCGAGAGCTGAAGCGTTATAATTCTATGAGACTTGAAGCACCGATTATTGAAAATAAACCCTCAGATGACGAAGTATTTTTGAAAGATGTTGAAAGAAAGGACTTATGTTCTTACAAACCAAAGGACAGAGAAACATTCATTCAAGCATTGATTGAAAGACAGGTAAAGATGCAGGTTTACATCAATAAATGTTACAGAAAGAAGCAGCAAGAAGATGCGAAAAAGGACCAGGCAGGCAGCAGCGGCTTGAATCCAAATGCCAGCAGTTTTAGTTATTAGTTAAGAATTTACTTTAGGAAATAGTCAGGTAGGACTTACATATTTAAGTAGTAATTTATTTTTACACTTATCAGTAAAATTTTGAAAGTGCCAAAATTTTTTAGCAATTTTGAGATTTTCGAAATTTTTTTTTATTTTTTTTCAGAAGACCTAAAGGGTCAGGGTTTAAATCACGGGTCGATTTAAAATGGGGGAGAGAATTATTGGACATAGCGACCAATGGAGCTATGCGGTAGTAATTTATTTAAAGTAAATAGATTTAGAAATAAATAGTTTAAACAAGGAAATGACATTGAGCATGATGAGATATGCGGATGCGAATGTAGAAATAATTTAATAAGAATTTATTGTAAAATACTTTATTAAGAGAAGCTCGAATTGAGTTATTTAAATTGTAGATGGGCCAACCATTAATTGACCAAGATGGTTTTGTGAATGTCGTGCAAGGACATAGTTAAGCAATCGCGGAAATCAATTGTAAATTCTAATGTAATTAAGAATGTAAACTAATAACACAATTCAAGGGAACCGAGTTCTAATCAGTAAGTAAGTTGGAACTTAAAAGAGTATCCTTTTGGACTCTGAGAATTACACACTTCAATCAATTAGCTTGTACCTTATGTACCAGTAAAACACTTTGTTTTACTTTATCCATTTTATTTAAAGCTAATAAATTATCACGGTTTGATACTCAATTCAGTACCACATCCAACAGTCACTTTATTACTCACACGTTTAACCACAGCACAAATCAATTAGTAATTATAAGTATTGGTAACATCACACATATCCAACAATATATCCTTAACATAGGATATACTGGTATGCATGTAGGGAACGTCCATAAATGACGTCTTTCAAGTTTTACCATTTTCTGGATCCCCACTGTCATTATTCAGAAATTAGGTTGGCATATATTATCCTAAAGATAAGATTATACAGGTATGTGTGCAGGGATCGTCTATAAATGACGTTATACAAATTTTACTATTTTAGGGATCCCAACTGTCATTAGTTTAGAAATTAGGTTGACATATATTCTTAACATAGAATTTCGCTAGTATGCATGCAAGTATCGTCCATAAATGACGTCATACAAATTAAACTATTTTAGAGATTTCTACGGCCATCAATTCATAAAGTATGGTGACATAAATTCTTTAAATGGGATTTTGCTAGTATGCATGTAGGGATCGTCCATAAATGACGTCATACAAATTTTACTATTTTAAGCATCGCCACTAAGAATAGTTCAGAAGTTAGGTTGACATATATCCTAAACATAGGATTTTACAAGTATTCGTGCAGGGATCGTCTATAAATGACGCTTTACAAATTTTACCATTTTAGAAATCCTAAAACTGAAATGGTATACTCCCCCGCTTCGGAAAGCGGGTGGGAGGCCATCCCTGAGTTTACCTTACCTCCTCATGTATACACCCCTTTGATGGTGAGGGATTTGTTATCCCTCATGGTTACTGATGTCCGCGAATTGATTTATTTACACCCCTGATAGCTAAACTATCATACTCTCACCTTTAGATTTTAATTTAATTTAATTAATTAGTGTTCGATGGTAGAGATTTAATTTATAAACGGGGGTCCACCACTCCGAAGAAGGTCGGAGACCTATGAGAAAGGAGGAGAAGCTCAACTGCTGCAGACTGCCAAGTATCTCCCATGGTTACTACGGTGAGTTAAGCTTATTTGATTTTAGGCCATTTACTTTACGCTCATTTTAACTTTTCCTCACTATTTGAGGTTTATTTTCTGTTTTAATATTTCCAGTGGCAAGTGGCTCGGTGGCAAAAGCTGGGGTGATGAGAAAAGTATCTATTTTCCCGGCTTTGCCACCACGAGCTGCCGTATTCCCGAGGACCGGATGGAAACCGTCGACGGTGTAAGGCAAACAGAGCACGAGGACCGCCGACGACCCAACCAAGGCTCCCCGGAAATACGGTCTGCCACGGTAATTTTTGCCAATTATATTTCCAATTAGAATGGGAAGTTAGCTTTATTTACTTGTTGTTTTTATTTTATTTTTAGGAAGGCAAGGCGGTGCGGTGGTCGAGGGTCTGGCTGTTCTCGCGTCCAACGCCGTTGAGCAGAAGAAAGAGGGAATTGGAGACGGTCCTTGGTTTGGTGATCGTTCCAAGTGACAAGGACCTCCCTCTTTCCGTCCTTCCGCACAACGCGACGCCTTTGCTTTGAATCTTTTTGGTTATTTATTTAAATGATAATTTTGAATACTTTATTTTAATATTCGTTATTTTTATTGATTTTGGCAGAGGGACTGAGCGGCGTGAAGGTTGTAGGCCTGGCCGCCCACAACTCCAGCCTCGCCGGATAGGAAAGTCAAAGGCGAGGAATTGGCTCCTGGGACGCCGAGTATTCTGGGTGGCAAGAGCCCTCCATTGCCGGCTTTCCTGTTCCAGCAATTTGCTCAGTCCTTAATTTTGCAGATTTAATTAGGTAATTATTTTATTTTTTTTTTAGATTTAGATTTATTTTAATTTCATTTTTATTTCAGGAGGGCATTTGGCCTGACGCTGGAGGTACCCGCTCCCGCAGTCAGGCCTATCCCGGAGACAGGGGAGGGCCGCCAGTGCGCGTGTTTGATTGACTCGGAGTCTCAGCTCCCAAACACCGACTGCGTCCACCCTGTAACTCCAGGACAGCCACATGTCTTGAATTTTGCTACTGAATTAGGTAGATTTCTGAATTTATATTTATTAATTTTGATTTTATTTTAGGATAATTAATTTTAGGTTTTTAATTCATTTAAATTGCCAATGAGAGAAGTTGGGGAGAGCAGCTTGATGGTGGACAAACTTGGGACAGAGAGATATTGTCCGGAGTCCAGCCTAGCCATCAAGATCGAGGAAGAAGACGAACCCCAAAATAGCCAGAGTCACGGGTTCGCTCCCTCGCTCTCCCTTTAATTTTTCTGAATATTTCTACTTATTTTTCACATTTTTATGAATGAACCAAGTCCCTATAATTACGTACGGGGAGTCCCTCGGAACTGCACCCGACGTCTAATTTATATGCCAATTATCCTCATGAATTTATGCCTGCGTTATTTTAATTTTGATATTATTAATTTCAGGTACATTGATAGATGAGAATCAAAAACATCATTGCCAATATGGTAAAGACACGAACGATCGACGAGAAAGGTAGTTTTTACTGTTAATTTTGATGTTAAATTCAAAAGAAACTGAAATTATAAAGTGAAATGGAATGATACAATTTTCTCCTTTCAGCGGAAGGCTGTGAGCAAAAAGGATAATGATGCAGAACGTCAAATAATTGTTTTTCTTTTTCTTTTAGGTTTTCGTCCATACACACACAATGATTACAATATTTTACAAGTAATTCTTACGAGCACTGCGAAGGCAGTGCTTACAAGTTTTCCGAATCCAGGTCCAATGGTTTTACAGGAAATTCACCAATATAAAATTTTTCTTTTCAATTTTTCTTATATAATTTTATTATATGGTCTTTTGACCTCGAAGTACTATTAGAATAAGCTCAATATCAACTCACAGAGGGGAGCGGCGAAGATGGAAACCACGAGGCACAGAAAAACCATTATGTAGAAATTTTCACTATAAAAACTCCTTTCATTCTTCTCAATTTTATGATAACACCAACACACGGGATCAGAACAATCCCCTTTTAAACGTCTAAAGCCTTTTGGTGTTTCCATGTTCTCCCTTCCCTTCTTATGAGTATTTTTCATTTTTGGAAAATAAATATAATTATGAAAACAGGAAATTTTGAAGATGAATCTAGGATCGTTCGAGGAGTCGTGCTTGAAGAGCAGAAAATTCTTGTTCAGTCCTTGCTGAAGAGTTTTATCCGACCTGCTCTCCTATTGAAAAACAAGTCCCGACTAAAGAGGCGTGCTGAGTTCTCCTTCTTTCTCGCTTCTTTTTCCTCGAGATGCATCTTTGGCCGCAGGGTTGCGTCCGTTTCGAATCCATCTCTTGGTCAATCCGCATCAGATCGAAGGATCGCATGTAGCATTACTCTCCTATTCTTTCCTCACGTGGGTCTCTCTCCTTTTCTGTCAGATGGCCGATGCTGTCTGGAAGATCTGGAAAGAACCTGTGGGAGCGAGTGTCGTGGAAACTATTCCCTTCTTAATCCCAACTGTCATTAGTTTAGAAACTATGTTGACATATATCTTTCCTATAGAATTTTGCTAGTATGCATGCAAGGATCGTCCATAAATGACGTCATACAAATTTTACAATTTTAGTGATCCCTACTGTCATTAATTTACAAATTAGGGTGACATAAATCCTATACATTTGATTTTGCTAGTATGCATGCAGGGATTGTCCATAAATGAGGTCATACAAATTTTACTATTTTAAACACTGCAATGCCATGTTCCAAAATAAAGTAAACGTGTATCCTTAACATTTAACTTTTCAAGCGTAGGTATGGGGATCGTCCATAAATAACGGTATTTTAATTTAACTATTTTTGTATGTCGTACGCTACAGGTCGCAATTTTAAACTAACAATATTCTAACAACTTCTAAATAATCAAAAATGCGATGTAGATGTGCTGTTTAGTTTTTGGGAACAATATATTTAGTAACTTTTTTGCAATTAGCAGTCAAATTGACCAAGAATCAAAATTGTTTTCACTCGAAAAGATACACGTACAAAAACCCAGTTTGTGTCGGCCCTGAGTGCTCCTTGCATTTAGGTACTTTTATTTTGAATTGTAGGTACTGTTTTGTTCAAACGCTCCCGCTCCCGGTAAAATCTATGGGCATTCACACAGACTACAGGTACTACGTGTAGTGTAGGTATGGTTGGCTGATAGGGGCGAAACACAAATGGTGTCACTAAAATTGAGGGTGGGCTACTTTGAGAAAACAAGAAACCCGATGTTATTGGTAGCCAATTACGCAATCGTTAAGAACATAACAAGGCGCGAGAGTAGGTCCAGAATGTTGGTAAATTTTGATGGCGCCATTGGTGCCTGGCCCCTGCTTGTAAAGTTGTATTTATTTAAACAAAAGTTTACCAATGATATAGCTTTACGAACCAACAAACGCACATATATACAAACTTAAGGATAGTCTGTAAATGATTTCAAAATTTGTTCACGGTTGTTTTAACTACATGTAATATCCCAGTCGGCATCGACCCTTCAGAATGATATCATAAACCGTTCATGAGTTCATAAATCACTCACATCATTCTGCTGATAGAAATATGAAATCATTATGTCAAACAGTTTACTGACTGTAATATGACGCAGTTCCTAAAGTTGTCATACAGTTGTGAGAAGTTGGACTGTAGTCACTTTACTGTCACATTCTTTACATTAAAAGGACGATGCGCGCGCACGCTCACGAGGCATCATAAAGTGTTCAGAATCACTCCAGAAAAACTGATACGCTTGAGTTCAGTACATAAAACCAACACTATAGAAAATAGCGTATAGTCAAGGCGGCAAGTAGGAGTCAGAAATTTAACGGACGAAGCAGCAGTTGTACAGGCAGACACGCAGACCACGGCACGGAGTCAAAACTAGAAGAATAAAGTGTGCATTTCTTTAGTTATTATTACCCGGGTGTTGTGTCATCTAATTGTGTATTTTATAACTGGCTACGGGCCAGTGCCCGTAGTTTTACACACTTCAGTTCTAGACATAAGTCATAAAATCGCGATTATGTAATACAATTTAGTGTGTAAAGTATTGATATCAATACTTTACATACTAAATCGTATTACACGAAGTTTCAAAGTACCACGTCCTGGCTGAATTGCTGAATTAGTTCGAACATGCTGACATGCATCTTTTTCATTTAAATCGTAAATCGTCAGAAAAGTTACCTTCGATTGTGTATATCTAGAAAAAATGAACATTCTGAAAATCATTTTTGAGTGAATTAAGCCTACAGTTTAGTGTCAAGTGTGTATTGGTTCCTTACTGAAAGTGAATTAAAGTTTACCATTATGTATGAACAAGAAAATTGTTTCATGTTTCTTGAAAAGCATTGTTGGTGTTATATGGAGTTAATGACAATTAAATTTGTCGCATGTCGCATAGCACTGTATGCAATAAAATTCCAATCTGTAATAATTTGTCGCTAATTTTATATTTATTTTGGTATTTAAGTATTATTAATAAATAATTTCTGAGAAAGTGTATGCTAACAAGATTGAGCTTATGGTTTTACTTAATAATAAATTATGTGCTTAGTGAAGTATTGTTGTGTTCAAATTAAGTCATTTTCTAATAGTTGCAAAGTTCTGGTTTTATGTGTCCAATTATTATTGAAGTTAGGATGTGTTGTGCATTTTAATATAGAATTATTATAGTAATAATCTCATGGCATGAAATGACAATGCGGGGAAAAAAGGAACCAGCAGCCTATGCAATGCATCATTAAGTTGCATAATTAGACAGTAGATGGCACACTGTGTTTTCATAAAACGATCATAATATTCGCATACTTATGTTACCTTATGATAGCATTAGGAAGTCTTCATGACGCGAATAAGCGGACATCCGGAAATCATAATGTTAACACATTGAAGAGTCTATGCTTACATAATGATTTCAGCATTCTGAACTCTCTGCGCACATTATGATTTCATTCTGAAAGATCGATGCCGACTGGGATATACCTGTATGGTATATAGATATTCAGGGATCGTCAATAACAACGTCTTTCAGATTTCATGGTTTTTGGGTACCCCCGTTTCCAACTTTAATATTTTTCAACTTATTTTAGCTGCATATACCTATATGATATATAAATATTCAGGGATCGTCCATAATGACGTCCTTCACATTTTATAGTTCTGAGTACCCCTATTCCAAATTTTAAAGTTGTTTCCAACATATTTCAACAGCGTCTCATGGACATACTTGTATAGGGTATAAATATTCAGGGATCGTCCAGAATGACTTCATTCAAATATCACAGTTTTCAGTACCCATATTTATAACATTAATGTTTTTTCCAACGCTTTCTTTAACTGCTTGCAACGTGCATTCGTATATGGCATATTGGTGGTAAAAGAGGCTGTACAAATGACGTTATTTGTAAATTAGGCAATTCTCAAAAATTTTCCAGCTATATTTAACCACATGCCACGTACTTCCACATATGGCTTATTGATGGTAAAAGAGCCTCTATAAATGACGTCATTCGTGAATGATGTAATTTATAAAAATTACTGAGCTATATTTAACTACATGCTACGCACATTCGTATATAGCGTATTGATGGTAGAGGAGCTTCCATAAGTCTTATATCATCTTTTAGCGTAACATCAATTGTGTTGCGCATTTGTTGAAGCTCAGCATCTACTTCGGGCCCGCCCCCGGTCGACAAATCCGGCGCGAAGCGCCGGATTTTTTTGTAATTAGTTTGTTTCATAGCTGGGCATGTGCACTTGCTTTCCACTACATCCTTGCGTGCAATGTAAATTCATTGCACTGGCACTCTGCTCACTGAGTGAAGGTGAAAGAACTGCTCGTGTGCGCCCATCTATGTATGTTTCGCTCCCTCGTTTTTAGATGCTGAGCTTAAGCATCTATAGAATTGGTTTGTCCGTCTGTCTGTCTGTCTGTCTGTCTGTCTGTCCGTCTGTTCTTTATGCGCTACAGGTCACAGTTTTCAAGCGATGTTCGTCATATATTTTTTAAACGGCCACAAATGCGAGGAAGAAGTGCCCTATTGTTTTTAGTGTGGATCAAGCGAACCAGTTTTTCACAAATAATGGTTGAATGGACCCATGTCAACACTCATGAAAGTAAATGGGAAGTAATTTTCTGTAAAAACGGGTAAATGGACCGAGCATAAATGACGCCAAAAAAATTTATCACATTTTTTGACTCACCCACTTACCTTTTTAACTTCTTTAGCGCTGTGTTAAAGGATATATCTTTAGCATGGTGTGTCATATTTTTTTATGTGACCCACCCTGAACATAAGCGGCGCATTTGTGACCGACCCCAATGCGTACAACTTACATTAGAATTGCATCAGGCAAACGCACAAGTCAAAAGTACCAGTTACATGCATCACTAAATACACCAGCCAAATGCACCAACCAAATACACAAGCCAAATACACAAGCCAAATGCATCAGCCAAATGCACAAGCCAAATGCACAAGCCAAATTTACCAACCAAATGCACCAACCAAATGTACCAACCAAATGCACCAGCCAAATGCACCAACCAAATGTACAAACGAAATGCACCAGCCAAATGCACCAACCAAATGTACCAACCAAATGCACCAACCAAATGTACCAGCGACTGCATATTGCTCGTTTATAGGGATCGTCCGTAAATGACGTCAAAGAAAATATCACTCGTTTATTGGGATGGTTCATGAATGACGTTACAAAAAATATTACTTGTTTTTTCGTATCGTCCGTAAATGATGTCACAAAATATGACCGGTTAGTTTCGATTCACTGTGAATGATGTCGCAAAATAATTTTCGTTTATTAGGATCGACTATTATAGACGTCACAAAAAATATTACTTGTTTATTTCGATCGTCCGTAAGTGAGGTTACAAAAACATGACTCGCTTATTTGGATCGACCAAAAATGAAGTCTCAAAAAGTATCACTCGTTTATTAGGATTGTCTGTAAATGACGTCAAAAAATATTACTCGATTCTTAGGATCGTCCGTAAATTAGGTCACAAAAAATATAATCGTTTATTGGGATCGTCCGTAAATGACATCATAAAAAGTATCACTTGCTTATTGGGATCATCTGTAATTGGGTTCAGAAAAATATCACTTTTATTGGGATTAGAAATATCACTCGTTTATTCGGATCGTCTGTAAATGACGTCAAATAATTTACCTTTTTCTCTGGGATCGTCCGTAATTGACGTCAAGAAAATATCACCTGCTAATTGGGGTGATCTGTAAATGACGTCACTTTAATTATGTATGAAGTAAACGTATATCTTTAAGCCATCAATACCCAACTGAACCAATTAACAAGACATGATAGAATTTTTACAAACCTAGCCGTACCACTCGTCCCTGTCCAAAACCTAGCCGTACCACTCGTCCCTGTCCATCAGATGCATGAAATCTCGTTCCCTACCCACAGGTACAGGTGGCTTTCTTTTTATGCCCACTCACATTGGCACTAGGCGTACCCAGCTAACTAAAGTCTTCACCATTATTTCTCGTACTAGCGCAATGTTCAACAAGATCTTTTAAGTCGCTTGTACCCTTCCAGATGGTACCACCAAAGTTTGTACCCAGCACAATCGTACCGGCTTACCAACTCAAACCTGTGCTGCTAAAAAACCCATTTGGGCCCGCACCACTCAAATTCCGTCCATTTTCACCAGCACAACTTGTAATTTAGGCCGCATTTACACACACTAACTGCATGGACTTTATGTTAGCCTTCCTATATAAACAAAGTATTCCAATGATTAAAACAATTCGCTGTAAGCTCAACATCTACTTCGGGCCCACAGTGGACAAATCCGGAGCAAAGCACCGGATTTTTATGGTGCTTACTTCTAAATTTCTTGACCCTGGTCAGTTCAATATTAATTAGCTAAGCAATGGTAAGTTCGATTACACTGAAAAAACAATACAGACCTGCCAGCTCGCATTTGTGATTGTTTTAAAAAAGTTCTAAGACAAAAGTGTAAACGGTTTGACCTGTAGCGTGGGGCCAACAGACAAACAGACGGACGGACAGACGGATATGACCATTTCATTAGATGCTTGCTCAGCATCTAAAAATAAAATATTAACATCCATTATTTTGTTTAAACATAGGAGGACTGGATTAATGCTGCCATGGAATGCTGTCGTGAAAATGGACGTATTGTCAACATCCAAAACCAAGAGATACATGATTTTGCAGTTGAACTTTCTAAAAAAGCGTTGGTATACGAAAGTAGGAAAACACAATGACTCTATCCCCATCCTATTGTATCTATCCCCATCCTATTGTATACGAACCAGACCAGACCAGACCAGACCAGACCAGACCAGACCAGACCAGACCAGACCAGACCAGACCAGACCAGACCAGACCAGACCAGACCAGACCAGACCAGACCAGACCAGACCAGACCAGACCAGACCAGACCAGACCAGACCAGACCAGACCAGACCAGACCAGACCAGACCAGACCAGACCAGACCAGACCAGACCAGACCAGACCAGACCAGACCAGACCAGACCAGACCAGACCAGACCAGACCAGACCAGACCAGACCAGACCAGACCAGACCAGACCAGACCAGACCAGACCAGACCAGACCAGACCAGACCAGACCAGACCAGACCAGACCAGACCAGACCAGACCAGACCAGACCAGACCAGACCAGACCAGACCAGACCAGACCAGACCAGACCAGACCAGACCAGACCAGACCAGACCAGACCAGACCAGACCAGACCAGACCAGACCAGACCAGACCAGACCAGACCAGACCAGACCAGACCAGACCAGACCAGACCAGACCAGACCAGACCAGACCAGACCAGACCAGACCAGACCAGACCAGACCAGACCAGACCAGACCAGACCAGACCAGACCAGACCAGACCAGACCAGACCAGACCAGACCAGACCAGACCAGACCAGACCAGACCAGACCAGACCAGACCAGACCAGACCAGACCAGACCAGACCAGACCAGACCAGACCAGACCAGACCAGACCAGACCAGACCAGACCAGACCAGACCAGACCAGACCAGACCAGACCAGACCAGACCAGACCAGACCAGACCAGACCAGACCAGACCAGACCAGACCAGACCAGACCAGACCAGACCAGACCAGACCAGACCAGACCAGACCAGACCAGACCAGACCAGACCAGACCAGACCAGACCAGACCAGACCAGACCAGACCAGACCAGACCAGACCAGACCAGACCAGACCAGACCAGACCAGACCAGACCAGACCAGACCAGACCAGACCAGACCAGACCAGACCAGACCAGACCAGACCAGACCAGACCAGACCAGACCAGACCAGACCAGACCAGACCAGACCAGACCAGACCAGACCAGACCAGACCAGACCAGACCAGACCAGACCAGACCAGACCAGACCAGACCAGACCAGACCAGACCAGACCAGACCAGACCAGACCAGACCAGACCAGACCAGACCAGACCAGACCAGACCAGACCAGACCAGACCAGACCAGACCAGACCAGACCAGACCAGACCAGACCAGACCAGACCAGACCAGACCAGACCAGACCAGACCAGACCAGACCAGACCAGACCAGACCAGACCAGACCAGACCAGACCAGACCAGACCAGACCAGACCAGACCAGACCAGACCAGACCAGACCAGACCAGACCAGACCAGACCAGACCAGACCAGACCAGACCAGACCAGACCAGACCAGACCAGACCAGACCAGACCAGACCAGACCAGACCAGACCAGACCAGACCAGACCAGACCAGACCAGACCAGACCAGACCAGACCAGACCAGACCAGACCAGACCAGACCAGACCAGACCAGACCAGACCAGACCAGACCAGACCAGACCAGACCAGACCAGACCAGACCAGACCAGACCAGACCAGACCAGACCAGACCAGACCAGACCAGACCAGACCAGACCAGACCAGACCAGACCAGACCAGACCAGACCAGACCAGACCAGACCAGACCAGACCAGACCAGACCAGACCAGACCAGACCAGACCAGACCAGACCAGACCAGACCAGACCAGACCAGACCAGACCAGACCAGACCAGACCAGACCAGACCAGACCAGACCAGACCAGACCAGACCAGACCAGACCAGACCAGACCAGACCAGACCAGACCAGACCAGACCAGACCAGACCAGACCAGACCAGACCAGACCAGACCAGACCAGACCAGACCAGACCAGACCAGACCAGACCAGACCAGACCAGACCAGACCAGACCAGACCAGACCAGACCAGACCAGACCAGACCAGACCAGACCAGACCAGACCAGACCAGACCAGACCAGACCAGACCAGACCAGACCAGACCAGACCAGACCAGACCAGACCAGACCAGACCAGACCAGACCAGACCAGACCAGACCAGACCAGACCAGACCAGACCAGACCAGACCAGACCAGACCAGACCAGACCAGACCAGACCAGACCAGACCAGACCAGACCAGACCAGACCAGACCAGACCAGACCAGACCAGACCAGACCAGACCAGACCAGACCAGACCAGACCAGACCAGACCAGACCAGACCAGACCAGACCAGACCAGACCAGACCAGACCAGACCAGACCAGACCAGACCAGACCAGACCAGACCAGACCAGACCAGACCAGACCAGACCAGACCAGACCAGACCAGACCAGACCAGACCAGACCAGACCAGACCAGACCAGACCAGACCAGACCAGACCAGACCAGACCAGACCAGACCAGACCAGACCAGACCAGACCAGACCAGACCAGACCAGACCAGACCAGACCAGACCAGACCAGACCAGACCAGACCAGACCAGACCAGACCAGACCAGACCAGACCAGACCAGACCAGACCAGACCAGACCAGACCAGACCAGACCAGACCAGACCAGACCAGACCAGACCAGACCAGACCAGACCAGACCAGACCAGACCAGACCAGACCAGACCAGACCAGACCAGACCAGACCAGACCAGACCAGACCAGACCAGACCAGACCAGACCAGACCAGACCAGACCAGACCAGACCAGACCAGACCAGACCAGACCAGACCAGACCAGACCAGACCAGACCAGACCAGACCAGACCAGACCAGACCAGACCAGACCAGACCAGACCAGACCAGACCAGACCAGACCAGACCAGACCAGACCAGACCAGACCAGACCAGACCAGACCAGACCAGACCAGACCAGACCAGACCAGACCAGACCAGACCAGACCAGACCAGACCAGACCAGACCAGACCAGACCAGACCAGACCAGACCAGACCAGACCAGACCAGACCAGACCAGACCAGACCAGACCAGACCAGACCAGACCAGACCAGACCAGACCAGACCAGACCAGACCAGACCAGACCAGACCAGACCAGACCAGACCAGACCAGACCAGACCAGACCAGACCAGACCAGACCAGACCAGACCAGACCAGACCAGACCAGACCAGACCAGACCAGACCAGACCAGACCAGACCAGACCAGACCAGACCAGACCAGACCAGACCAGACCAGACCAGACCAGACCAGACCAGACCAGACCAGACCAGACCAGACCAGACCAGACCAGACCAGACCAGACCAGACCAGACCAGACCAGACCAGACCAGACCAGACCAGACCAGACCAGACCAGACCAGACCAGACCAGACCAGACCAGACCAGACCAGACCAGACCAGACCAGACCAGACCAGACCAGACCAGACCAGACCAGACCAGACCAGACCAGACCAGACCAGACCAGACCAGACCAGACCAGACCAGACCAGACCAGACCAGACCAGACCAGACCAGACCAGACCAGACCAGACCAGACCAGACCAGACCAGACCTGGTCTAGTAAACACAGGCACGTCTGTTGTCAAAATTTAATTAAGGCAATCATTTTGCCAAAGCTTAAGTTGATTAGATCACAATCAATGCAAAATTTAGTTTAGTGTTACGATTAAAAGTTAGGATTACATACTACAATTCTTAATCGCAACCCCTAGAATTGCTTACTGCTAGTAGTGTTTTATTTTGTGTGTGGCATCGTTCTAGTTAATTGTAATAAGATTCAATGGAAAATAATTATTTCTGTGAGCAATAACCATACTCGCCAAAGTTTGTGCTAAATGGATATTTTGGGGCTTGGTGGAATGTAAATGGATGAAATTATGAGTTTTGATGGCATTAACGAAGAGCAACAGGGAAAATTAATAGATACCAGTCCGATAAAAGTACGTATTTGAGTGGATAATATGTATTAGTCAAATGCAACAAATTTAGTGTCAACATCAGCGCAGTAGTCTTCTAGTCCGACATTTAAACGTATTTACTTTTTTAAATTAGTTAATTATGTATGTTGCCTTCCTCAAATATATTCCTATATTTGAATCCGGTATGCAAATGAATTGCCACGTATGATTACCCTTGTGGGTAATTAAATAGGGAATAACTCTTCACTCACACAAGTTTATACAGTTTAGCTGGTCTTTCGCATCAGATCTCTTTATTCATTTATTTACTTATTAATTCAATAATAATTCACATTATTACATACATACACGTTTATCATTAATTCACTTGTTAATTAATCAATAACTGTATTATGTGCTATATTTGATAATAAGTCCAATTACATAATCCGTTTAATTATTAATCAGACGTCTCTTTCCAATTATACCGTAGTACATTATTGAATAACATCTGTTTGCACTAATTGTACTTTAAACTAACGATTAACCTTTAATCGTTTGTCGCCTTTACTACAGATAGTATAAGGAATGATCGTACCTTTACTGGCTACTTCGGTCTTCCACAATTGGGCTAAGACAATGTCAGTCCCGTGCTAGTAGTAATTCGTCTAAGGCTGATGGTCGTGAGTCGGCTAGTTGATGCGTAGAGTCTTTGCTATCGTCCTATCTCTTCCTCAGAGCAGTTTCAGTAGTTTGCAGATATTCGTCACAATATCTCAGAACTACTCTCTTCAAGTTGTTAGTCTCCCTCTCAGTGGCTCCTTCAGCACTATGTAGATATTCGTCACAATATCTCTCAGTGGCGACGTCTAAGCGTCAAAGAGTGTTAGGGTAAGCAATCAGTCTGAACTATTTGAGGACCATCTGACGCTTACAGTGTAGGAAAGTTTTTAGTTTGGAGACGACTCGACAAACTAGAGAGAGTAAAAAACTTTAGAGTTTCAAAGTTTATGGTTTGGAGACGTCTCGACAAACCAGGCGATTTAAGTGAGAAAAACTTTAGAGTTTAAAAGTTTATAGTGGGGGATTAGACTTCTAATGCGCACTAGGTAGTTGTTGCTCCAGCGGACAACTCAGCTCGACTGAAGACCCAATGGTGAGAGTCCTTCTTATATACCCCCGGATCCCAGTCCGATTGCATCAGAAAATGTTGTTATTGCGTCAGAAAATGTTGTTATTGCGTCAGAAAATGTTAGGGAATCCCTAATTTACCGTTAGGTCCATTGAGCTGTCAATCAATTGGGTTTACGACGGTAAAAGAGAATCCAAACTTATAGTCAGATCCATTATGCTGTCAATTACTGGTGTTTACGAAAGCACAGTGAGTGACAGTAGGGACACCTGGCACTCCACCAAGTATCCTTATTATAGTGCAACTCCTGGTAGAATGACTGACAATATTTAGGATTGAGTCCTAAATGTCAATCATTCAATGTTTTTCTACAAAGGAATGTTTGAGGGAAACTGCTCCTTCAAGGGCCCACACTATTTACTATTGTAAGTAGTGGGTGCCTTGGCCTATGCTACACTGTGTAGTTGAGTTGTGAAGGTCCATTCGATACAACTCAACCCGTGATTCATCATTAAGAATGTTGAGGGTAGGGACAGAATGGAATTATTGGGAATTCCAAGTGGAGATTTGTAAGTGAGACGCAAAGGGGCTGGGCCCTGCTCAGTTGCAGTCCCCAGAAAAAGACTTGAGCTCTACCTTAATTTTATTGCCTTTCTATCATTCGTGCTCTCTTTCTGTCCTTTACCTTCCTCATCCGTCTCACTATACCATTCAAAGATGCTTCCTCGTCATCTCTCCTCATCCTCACTCATTCTCTCATTCTCTCTATTATATTTTATAATTTATTGCATCTTGATTGATGCTGGGATATTATTTGTGTTTGTGTGTGTATCTCTCTATACTATATATCTATATAGCAGTGTGGACTGCAGATATATCGGCAGACAACACCACCCCCCAAAAATCTAGAATGGTCTCCATTCTTCACAAATAATAATAATTTTGTAGCTTTCAGGAATACAATCCAAATATTGTTTCTACTTTAGCAACTACGAGGGTCAATAAAAGACAGTGAATATTTGCAATGGTTAGTAAATAAAGAAAGACGTCAAGATTCGTCATCCAAGAACATATTAGGACGGCTACTCAACACAGAAATTAACAAGGTTTACGTGGAAAACTCTGAAATTATACAGTTAATTTCATTTATTGTTGGTTGTAGATATTTAAGAACATAGGCGAGCGTTTATAGCTCAGGTTGCCTGCTTGAATGATTCACGTCAAGCGGTTCAGTTCAAGACGCCACCATATCAAGGCGTTCTTAGATTTTGTTGGTTTTTGTAGTTGAGTACTTCCAAGTAACCGCCCAGTCAATCTACTCCTCTCAAGCGCATGATCTTACTACATTTTAGCTAAACGATATCCCGTGAAAATATAATTTTATACTGTCCTTCATTGCTCCTTTTTTTAATTTTAAGCAATCTGCTGTTTGGATTTTATTCCTTCTTGCTAGCGCAATATATAAATAAAATGTTTCTTGGGTGATAGGTTGTCTATCCCTATATCTCATCAGCTAATTCTAATTAGTTTCTTGCTTGCTGAAGCATATAAGTGACTTATTCAGTTGGCTAAGCTGATAAATCCTTACTATTACCTATCTTAATCGGCAAAAGTGATTACGTAATCATGTGATTACTGCACGGTGTACGGAAGTAGAAGCGCTACCTGCTACAATCCTCACAGGCATTTTAGTGTGACATATAGTCAATACACCTATGCATGGTTACATAGAATATTCTTGCAACTCAATAATATTTTGTCGATGCTAGTAAAAAGTAAGTTTATATGTTGACGTAGCTGTTCCAGTATAATCATTCCAAATAGTATCGCAGTTCTACTAACCCATTCTATTCTACATATTTTGTTTTCCTAATACAATTTTAAGCAAAATTGCTTTTGATGTTCTACTTGATTCATAACTACTTAGAATAGGGTTGTCTATATGTTTTTAGGAAGCTTCTAGGATCCTATTACATTTGTTTTCTTATAATTAAGAGCCATCTACTTTATTCAGTTCAACTGGTTGTTTCACTGTTACAATTCCACAAGAGTTTTACCATTTATTTTTTTATTTTTTGTTTGTTTTAACATTTTGTATTTTTTGTGGTTTTCTGGGTAAACAATCTTCTATCTCTACATATCTCTACAGGCTCTTATACTATAGTTTCAAAGCTTACTTCAAAATCTCCACAGCACATCTCTATGCCAGCTGGTGTTTTGAAGTCGTGTTGATTGTTGGATGACAATTAGTCCGTAATTGTCGTAAATAATGCTGTTTTCCTCTCTTCGCGTTTTTGTTCCTTTTTTTTAGCAGTATCCTCAGGTGGTGAGTTGTTGTTTTCATTCTCATGGCTGGCAATAAACACGATATCGGCCGATTAACGAGTCTAGGCCAGGCAGCATGTAGGTTGGACAGGCTTGTTGCATCTGTGAGTTGATACACGAATCAATTCCATATCCATATGGCCCATGGTTTTTCTGCTAATAAAAAAAAGCTTGCTCTCTGGCTCTCGCCAAAAGGCGTTAAATAAACCTGTACACAAAGGTTATTTCTTTAGGTAGGGTTAACTTGTATTTTAGGTCAATAATGAGCGACAATATTACCTAAAATATCTAATTCTTAGGCTAAGTCCAGTCATTTGGCCATTAGTCCTCTAACTCTCATACTATCTATGTAGTTTATTATGATCGATCGTTTTCTACCGGTTTCTCTCAGACTTCCAAAGTCTTTCTTTTTTAGACTCCCAGAGTCTTGCGTAGTTAAGTTAAGTTAATTAGTTTTAACTTTTACTCTTTTTTTTCTGAATCTTTCCTTAGGCCTAGGCTATTCCTCCTCTTGTTTCTTAGACTCCCAGAGTCTCCCTATCCCTCATCTACTTTATCAAATCGTCCTCAGGCTTCTAGGGTGAGAAACGCTCATCTCTAGACTTTGAGTCACATGCATGACTACCTGGAGGGTAAGTCCAATACATTAGACACAATCACTATAAATCCTTAGATGATTGTCACAGGCATTTTAGTGGAAGTGTTCTAAGCTCCAGTCCAACGTATGTCTGTTTATGTACTAAATCAGCTCTGTATCAATACATGTGAAGCCCAGAGACAAGTTTTAGATGAAATTATGAGTGATTACATGAATTAGCTGATTTGTTCTTTGAACATTCCCTAACTCCCTGTCTTCTAGAATATTCCAAATATTCTCTACTTCGGAGCGCGTCCCTGACTACGCTTTGCATTTTAATATGAGTTTTTAAAATGTCTTCTTACATTTAATCTTAAACTCATATCCTTGAATTATTTTTTTTTACTCTATTTACATACTTTATTGTAACAAAATAAGTATCAGTTGCTGCAAATCTAGCATACTCCTATTTATACTAGACTACTGCAGTATCTGCGGACGTACATATTTAATAATTTCCTTTTGAACGTGATAAAGATCCTACTTTTTTGTTATAAAATTAGAATATGTCTGTTCGCTTTCTAGTTATAGATCATGTTCACCAATATACTGCTATTCTTGATTCTAATTTGCTTAAATCCACGTCGTCAATTTGTAATTCATGTTGCTTATCCATTGAATTCTTTTGGGTTTCTTGTCATGAAATACGCCAAGATTCTAACTATTCCTAACGCATGTCATAGCGTGTAGTTACCTGTCTTAACCAATAGTCTACTTACTACGCTGGTTATTATTTTTTTAGAGGAGTTGTTAAATTTTAATGATGTGACAAGGCATACAATTCCATCTGATATTTGCTTTATGGGTTACCTGCTGTTGACGCGACATTTTTCTATATGGCTTTTCTCGTTTTGCTGTTGCTATTAGTTCTGTCTAATTAGTTGTCTTATCATCGAATTTACTGGCGCGAAAGCATGCATCGGCTGAAGAGTAATTATTTTCATTTTAAATTGGTTATTTTAGTACATAGTGTGTAGAACTGTCATGAAGCTGTAGTAATCTGTCTATTGTATCTTGTGAGTCTTTTTTTAAAAAAAATTTATTCTGACGTGATTATTGGGGTTTTACTGTTAATGCTGAGGCTTGTATTAAAGGGTATTTTTCAAAACGAAGAATCAATTTTGTGTTTGCTCAATTAAATTACATTTTATCGTTTTCTGTTTTGTACTATAAATATACTTCTGATTATTCCTACCTGATTGCCTTGCTAAGGTTTTTATATGCCAATTTCAAATTAATTTAAATTTTATTTTCCTTTGTGATCTTTCCATTTAAATGTCTTGTTGCTTTCTATTCTTTTGTAATTGCGCTGTTCCTGTAGTTAGGTTATCTCATTCGTTTTACTGTAAATTGCCTCGTTAAGCCTATCATGCTGATACTATAGTATTAAAATTTGTAATTCTTTTGTGTTCTTAAAGTTTAAAGGGCATTAATTGTTGCAATAATTTGGTATTTTTTTTTATCTTCCTATTATTTATGTTTAATGAATAGTCTAATTCTTGTTTGTATTTCTCAATTAAACTTTTCAATCTGCTTGAAATTAGAGCTGTGTATTTTTGTTGAGTGCCATTTTAAAGCTTAAGGGTTTCTATTTTCTTTGTATTATTTTGTTATTTCGTTTTCTGTCCTCAACGTTTGATTTAAATTCATACATCTGTTTACCTATTAATAATTTATCCTCTTATCTGTTATGTGTAATAATTTGAATGATCATCATCTGTTGTTACAAATTTTTAGATGTCATTATTGACTGCCGTAAATTGTTCTTAAATAATTCAAAATCCGAATGAAGTTAATTTTTTATAATTGTTCGTGTAATTTTGAATATTTGAGAATAGGAACACTAATAGTTCTAAGTTTGAATTATTTTTTTTAACTGATAAATTTTAACCATTTAGTTGCTAAAAAACTGGTGTCGAATTGATTATACATAAGCTACGATAAAAGACTCTGTTTTATAAACTACTGATTAAGGCTGAATACTTGGCTCTTGATCACCATTCTCAGATTGTAAAGAACACAAAGTTTTAGTTCTATCATAGGTTATTTTTCTGCCAAACTTACGAATTTTATGAGTAAATCTTTTTATCTCAGGTGATTTAATACGTTCAAATGGGCATACCTTAATTTTATGGTTTAGGCTTCCACAATTGAAACAGCGCACTGCCGGGTAGATACGTGGTGTTTTCTTCAGCCATTTTGATGTATCAATAGAAGAAGAGGTTGATTCTGCTGTTAACTCTTCCACTCTACGTCGAATATGATTGATCAGCACTGTGTCCTTTTCTGTTATAAAGTCCAGTATTGTACACGTCATGTCTTGTTTAGCTTTCATTGAAGGTTTCTTTTCTATCTTCCAGTCGTCCGTTTCTGTAAAGTCATTTGCCAGTGACCCAAGACATGACAGAAATCTAGAACGCCGTTTAGGCCATGACGGAGGATCCACGTCCGTAAAAATCTGATCTTCAGCCTTAGCAGTCTTCTCAGCTTGCTCCTTACGTCGCTGTAGATAAGACTTGTACCATCGTAGTGCTATCTTTATTAAGAAGTTCTGCGGTTCTTCCTCCAGCGATCCTCCGGCTTGATTTAGAATTATACTTATTTTGCATTGGCGGTTGGCACCTAGTGCCTGATCTTCTTGACCCGCCATTTTGACAACAAAATTATGTTCTTACCTCCTACAACCTTTAATTTTGCTAGCACCACACAATATTAAAACCAATATCTATGTGTAAACAACCTCGTATAAACTTTGCTCGCAAATTACTGAGTTTTTAATTAGGGGTCAAAATCTGTTCAGGGGTAGGGATTGTTATGTTTTTAATTAATAATCAAAGAAAATTACCTTGGGGACAAAACAGTTTTAATAAGAAGGAACAGTAATAACAAATTTAAGTTTTTAAGTGGGGATTGTAACTTAAACAGTCGCTTTTCGCTCAGCAAGTGACAAGTAGCATGTATCGTAAGTCTGCAAAATTATTATTTCAAATCTTGCCCGACCTTTTACCCTGTCTACCTCCACCAGGATTACGTGTTGCCTTCCTCAAATATATTCCTATATTTGAATCCGGTATGCAAATGAATTGCCACGTATGATTACCCTTGTGGGTAATTAAATAGGGAATAACTCTTCACTCACACAAGTTTATACAGTTTAGCTGGTCTTTCGCATCAGATCTCTTTATTCATTTATTTACTTATTAATTCAATAATAATTCACATTATTACATACATACACGTTTATCATTAATTCACTTGTTAATTAATCAATAACTGTATTATGTGCTATATTTGATAATAAGTCCAATTACATAATCCGTTTAATTATTAATCAGACGTCTCTTTCCAATTATACCGTAGTACATTATTGAATAACATCTGTTTGCACTAATTGTACTTTAAACTAACGATTAACCTTTAATCGTTTGTCGCCTTTACTACAGATAGTATAAGGAATGATCGTACCTTTACTGGCTACTTCGGTCTTCCACAATTGGGCTAAGACAATGTCAGTCCCGTGCTAGTAGTAATTCGTCTAAGGCTGATGGTCGTGAGTCGGCTAGTTGATGCGTAGAGTCTTTGCTATCGTCCTATCTCTTCCTCAGAGCAGTTTCAGTAGTTTGCAGATATTCGTCACAATATCTCAGAACTACTCTCTTCAAGTTGTTAGTCTCCCTCTCAGTGGCTCCTTCAGCACTATGTAGATATTCGTCACAATATCTCTCAGTGGCGACGTCTAAGCGTCAAAGAGTGTTAGGGTAAGCAATCAGTCTGAACTATTTGAGGACCATCTGACGCTTACAGTGTAGGAAAGTTTTTAGTTTGGAGACGACTCGACAAACTAGAGAGAGTAAAAAACTTTAGAGTTTCAAAGTTTATGGTTTGGAGACGTCTCGACAAACCAGGCGATTTAAGTGAGAAAAACTTTAGAGTTTAAAAGTTTATAGTGGGGGATTAGACTTCTAATGCGCACTAGGTAGTTGTTGCTCCAGCGGACAACTCAGCTCGACTGAAGACTCAATGGTGAGAGTCCTTCTTATATACCCCCGGATCCTAGTCCGATTGCATCAGAAAATGTTGTTATTGCGTCAGAAAATGTTGTTATTGCGTCAGAAAATGTTAGGGAATCCCTAATTTACCGTTAGGTCCATTGAGCTGTCAATCAATTGGGTTTACGACGGTAAAAGAGAATCCAAACTTATAGTCAGATCCATTATGCTGTCAATTACTGGTGTTTACGAAAGCACAGTGAGTGACAGTAGGGACACCTGGCACTCCACCAAGTATCCTTATTATAGTGCAACTCCTGGTAGAATGACTGACAATATTTAGGATTGAGTCCTAAATGTCAATCATTCAATGTTTTTCTACAAAGGAATGTTTGAGGGAAACTGCTCCTTCAAGGGCCCACACTATTTACTATTGTAAGTAGTAGGTGCCTTGGCCTATGCTACACTGTGTAGTTGAGTTGTGAAGGTCCATTCGATACAACTCAACCCGTGATTCATCATTAAGAATGTTGAGGGTAGGGACAGAATGGAATTATTGGGAATTCCAAGTGGAGATTTGTAAGTGAGACGCAAAGGGGCTGGGCCCTGCTCAGTTGCAGTCCCCAGAAAAAGACTTGAGCTCTACCTTAATTTTATTGCCTTTCTATCATTCGTGCTCTCTTTCTGTCCTTTACCTTCCTTATCCGTCTCACTATACCATTCAAAGATGCTTCCTCGTCATCTCTCCTCATCCTCACTCATTCTCTCATTCTCTCCATTATATTTTATAATTTATTGCATCTTGATTGATGCTGGGATATTATTTGTGTTTGTGTGTGTATCTCTCTATACTATATATCTATATAGCAGTGTGGACTGCAGATATATCGGCAGACAACACCACCCCCCCAAAAATCTAGAATGGTCTCCATTCTTCACAAATAATAATAATTTTGTAGCTTTCAGGAATACAATCCAAATATTGTTTCTACTTTAGCAACTACGAGGGTCAATAAAAGACAGTAAATATTTGCAATGGTTGGCAAATAAAGAAAGACGTCAAGATTCGTCATCCAAGAACATATTAAGACGGCTACTCAACACAGAAATTAACAAGGTTTACGTGGGAAACTCTGAAATTATACAGTTAATTTCATTTATTGTTGGTTGTAGATATTTAAGAACATAGGCGAGCGTTTATAGCTCAGGTTGCCTGCTTGAATGATTCACGTCAAGCGGTTCAGTTCAAGACGCCACCATATCAAGGCGTTCTTAGATTTTGTTGGTTTTCGTAGTTGAGTACTTCCAAGTTACCGCCCAGTCAATCTACTCCTCTCAAGCGCATGATCTTACTACATTTTAGCTAAACGATATCCCGTGAAAATATAATTTTATACTGTCCTTCATTGCTCCTTTTTTTAATTTTAAGCAATCTGCTGTTTGGATTTTATTCCTTCTTGCTAGCGCAATATATAAATAAAATGTTTCTTGGGTGATAGGTTGTCTATTCCTATATCTCATCAGCTAATTCTAATTAGTTTCTTGCTTGCTGAAGCATATAAGTGACTTATTCAGTGTGCTAAGCTGATAAATCCTTACTATTACCTATCTTAATCGGCAAAAGTGATTACGTAATCATGTGATTACTGCACGGTGTACGGAAGTAGAAGCGCTACCTGCTACAATCCTCACAGGCATTTTAGTGTGACATATAGTCAATACACCTATGCATGGTTACATAGAATATTCTTGCAACTCAATAATATTTTGTCGATGCTAGTAAAAAGTAAGTTTATATGTTGACGTAGCTGTTCCAGTATAATCATTCCAAATAGTATCGCAGTTCTACTAACCCATTCTATTCTACATATTTTGTTTTCCTAATACAATTTTAAGCAAAATTGCTTTTGATGTTCTACTTGATTCATAACTACTTAGAATAGGGTTGTCTATATGTTTTTAGGAAGCTTCTAGGATCCTATTACATTTGTTTTCTTATAATTAAGAGCCATCTACTTTATTCAGTTCAACTGGTTGTTTCACTGTTACAATTCCACAAGAGTTTTACCATTTATTTTTTTATTTTTTGTTTGTTTTAACATTTTGTATTTTTTGTGGTTTTCTGGGTAAACAATCTTCTATCTCTACATATCTCTACAGGCTCTTATACTATAGTTTCAAAGCTTACTTCAAAATCTCCACAGCACATCTCTATGCCAGCTGGTGTTTTGAAGTCGTGTTGATTGTTGGATGACAATTAGTCCGTAATTGTCGTAAATAATGCTGTTTTCCTCTCTTCGCGTTTTTGTTCCTTTTTTTTAGCAGTATCCTCAGGTGGCGAGTTGTTGTTTTCATTCTCATGGCTGGCAATAAACACGATATCGGCCGATTAACGAGTCTAGGCCAGGCAGCATGTAGGTTGGACAGGCTTGTTGCATCTGTGAGTTGATACACGAATCAATTCCATATCCATATGGCCCATGGTTTTTCTGCTAATAAAAAAAAGCTTGCTCTCTGGCTCTCGCCAAAAGGCGTTAAATAAACCTGTACACAAAGGTTATTTCTTTAGGTAGGGTTAACTTGTATTTTAGGTCAATAATGAGCGACAATATTACCTAAAATATCTAATTCTTAGGCTAAGTCCAGTCATTTGGCCATTAGTCCTCTAACTCTCATACTATCTATGTAGTTTATTATGATCGATCGTTTTCTACCGGTTTCTCTCAGACTTCCAAAGTCTTTCTTTTTTAGACTCCCAGAGTCTTGCGTAGTTAAGTTAAGTTAATTAGTTTTAACTTTTACTCTTTTTTTTCTGAATCTTTCCTTAGGCCTAGGCTATTCCTCCTCTTGTTTCTTAGACTCCCAGAGTCTCCCTATCCCTCATCTACTTTATCAAATCGTCCTCAGGCTTCTAGGGTGAGAAACGCTCATCTCTAGACTTTGAGTCACATGCATGACTACCTGGAGGGTAAGTCCAATACATTAGACACAATCACTATAAATCCTTAGATGATTGTCACAGGCATTTTAGTGGAAGTGTTCTAAGCTCCAGTCCAACGTATGTCTGTTTATGTACTAAATCAGCTCTGTATCAATACATGTGAAGCCCAGAGACAAGTTTTAGATGAAATTATGAGTGATTACATGAATTAGCTGATTTGTTCTTTGAACATTCCCTAACTCCCTGTCTTCTAGAATATTCCAAATATTCTCTACTTCGGAGCGCGTCCCTGACTACGCTTTGCATTTTATTATGAGTTTTCAAAATGTCTTCTTACATTTAATCTTAAACTCATATCCTTGAATTATTTTTTTTTACTCTATTTACATACTTTATTGTAACAAAATAAGTATCAGTTGCTGCAAATCTAGCATACTCCTATTTATACTAGACTACTGCAGTATCTGCGGACGTACATATTTAATAATTTCCTCTTGAACGTGATAAAGATCCTACTTTTTTGTTATAAAATTAGAATATGTCTGTTCGCTTTCTAGTTATAGATCATGTTCACCAATATACTGCTATTCTTGATTCTAATTTGCTTAAATCCACGTCGTCAATTTGTAATTCATGTTGCTTATCCATTGAATTCTTTTGGGTTTCTTGTCATGAAATACGCCAAGATTCTAACTATTCCTAACGCATGTCATAGCGTGTAGTTACCTGTCTTAACCAATAGTCTACTTACTACGCTGGTTATTATTTTTTTAGAGGAGTTGTTAAATTTTAATGATGTGACAAGGCATACAATTCCATCTGATATTTGCTTTATGGGTTACCTGCTGTTGACGCGACATTTTTCTATATGGCTTTTCTCGTTTTGCTGTTGCTATTAGTCCTGTCTAATTAGTTGTCTTATCATCGAATTTACTGGCGCGAAAGCATGCATCGGCTGAAGAGTAATTATTTTCATTTTAAATTGGTTATTTTAGTACATAGTGTGTAGAACTGTCATGAAGCTGTAGTAATCTGTCTATTGTATCTTGTGAGTCTTTTTTTAAAAAAAATTTATTCTGACGTGATTATTGGGGTTTTACTGTAAATGCTGAGGCTAGTATTAAAGGGTATTTTTCAAAACGAAGAATCAATTTTGTGTTTGCTCAATTAAATTACATTTTATCGTTTTGTTTTGTACTATAAATATACTTCTGATTATTCCTACCTGATTGCCTTGCTAAGGTTTTTATATGCCAATTTCAAATTAATTTAAATTTTATTTTCCTTTGTGATCTTTCCATTTGAATGTCTTGTTGCTTTCTATTCTTTTGTAATTGCGCTGTTCCTGTAGTTAGGTTATCTCATTCGTTTTACTGTAAATTGCCTCGTTAAGCCTGTCATGCTGATACTATAGTATTAAAATTTGCAATTCTTTTGTGTTCTTAAAGTTTAAAGGGCATTAATTGTTGCAATAATTTGGTATTTTTTTTTATCTTCCTATTATTTATGTTTGATGAATAGTCTGATTCTTGTTTGTATTTCTCAATTAAACTTTTTAATCTGCTTGAAATTAGAGCTGTGTATTTTTGTTGAGTGCCATTTTAAAGCTTAAGGGTTTCTATTTTCTTTGTATTATTTTGTTATTTCGTTTTCTGTCCTCAACGTTTGATTTAAATTCATACATCTGTTTACCTATTAATAATTTATCCTCTTATCTGTTATGTGTAATAATTTGAATGATCATCATCTGTTGTTACAAATTTTTAGATGTCATTATTGACTGCCGTAAATTGTTCTTAAATAATTCAAAATCCGAATGAAGTTAATTTTTTATAATTGTTCGTGTAATTTTGAATATTTGAGAATAGGAACACTAATAGTTCTAAGTTTGAATTATTTTTTTTAACTGATAAATTTTAACCATTTAGTTGCTAAAAAACTGGTGTCGAATTGATTATACATAAGCTACGATAAAAGACTCTGTTTTATAAACTACTGATTAAGGCTGAATACTTGGCTCTTGATCACCATTCTCAGATTGTAAAGAACACAATGTTTTAGTTCTATCATAGGTTATTTTTCTGCCAAACTTACGAATTTTATGAGTAAATCTTTTTATCTCAGGTGATTTAATACGTTTAAATGGGCATACCTTAATTTTATGGTTTAGGCTTCCACAATTGAAACAGCGCACTGCCGGGTAGATACGTGGTGTTTTCTTCAGCCATTTTGATGTATCAATAGAAGAAGAGGTTGATTCTGCTGTTAACTCTTCCACTCTACGTCGAATATGATTGATCAGCACTGTGTCCTTTTCTGTTATAAAGTCCAGTATTGTACACGTCATGTCTTGTTTAGCTTTCATTGAAGGTTTCTTTTCTATCTTCCAGTCGTCCGTTTCTGTAAAGTCATTTGCCAGTGACCCAAGACATGACAGAAATCTAGAACGCCGTTTAGGCCATGACGGAGGATCCACGTCCGTGAAAATCTGATCTTCAGCCTTTGCAGTCTTCTCAGCTTGCTCCTCACGTCGCTGTAGATAAGACTTGTACCATCGTAGTGCTATCTTTACCAAGAAGTTCTGCGGTTCTTCCTCCAGCGATCCTCCGGCTTGATTTGGAATTATACTTATTTTGCATTGGCGGTTAACACCTAGTGCCTGATCTTCTTGACCCGCCATTTTGACAACAAAATTATGTTTTTACCTCCTACAACCTTTAATTTTGCTAGCACCACACAATATTAAAACCAATATCTATGTGTAAACAACCTCGTATAAACTTTGCTCGCAAATTACTGAGTTTTTAATTAGGGGTCAAAATCTGTTCAGGGGTGGGGATTGTTATGTTTCTAATTAATAATCAAAGAAAATTACCTTGGGGACAAAACAGTTTTAATTAGAAGGAACAGTAATAACATATTTAAGTTTTCAAGTGGGGATTGTAACTTAAACAGTCGCTTTTCGCTCAGCAAGTGACAAGTAGCATGTATCGTAAGTCTGCAAAATTATTATTTCAAATCTTGCCCGACCTTTTACCCTGTCTACCTCCACCAGAATTACGTGTTGCCTTCCTCAAATATATTCCTATATTTGAATCCGGTATGCAAATGAATTGCCACGTATGATTACCCTTGTGGGTAATTAAATAGGGAATAACTCTTCACTCACACAAGTTTATACAGTTTAGCTGGTCTTTCGCATCAGATCTCTTTATTCATTAATTTACTTATTAATTCAATATTAATTCACATTATTACATACATACACGTTTATCATTAATTCACTTGTTAATTAATCAATAACTGTATTATGTGCTATATTTGATAATAAGTCCAATTACATAATCCGTTTAATTATTAATCAGACTTCTCTTACCAATTATACCGTAGTACATTAGTGAATAACATCCGTTTGCACTAATTGTACTTTAAACTAACGATTAACCTTTAATCGTTTGTCGCCTTTACTACAGATAGTATAAGGAATGATCGTACCTTTACTGGCTACTTCGGTCTTCCACAATTGGGCTAAGACAATGTCAGTCCCGTGCTAGTAGTAATTCGTCTAAGGCTGATGGTCGTGAGTCGGCTAGTTGATGCGTAGAGTCTTCGCTATCGTCCTATCTCTTCCTCAGAGCAGTTTCAGTAGTTTGCAGATATTCGTCACAATATCTCAGAACTACTCTCTTCAAGTTGTTAGTCTCCCTCTCAGTGGCTCCTTCAGCACTATGTAGATATTCGTCACAATATCTCTCAGTGGCGACGTCTAAGCGTCAAAGAGTGTTAGGGTAAGCAATCAGTCTGAACTATTTGAGGACCATCTGACGCTTACAGTATAGGAAAGTTTTTAGTTTGGAGACGACTCGACAAACTAGAGAGAGTGAAAAACTTTAAAATTAATTTTTAAAATTTAAATAAGCTATAATGCTGTTGTGTAGTATGGCAAGGCCTGATGTTCTCTGTGTGTTGTGGCAGTAGACGAATTGGTAAGCAAGGCTAAGCGAGCGTGGACGAGAACGAAAAAGGGGTGATTGGTAGATAAGGGCCCACTATGTGTAGTATACGCCGTCTACTTAACACATCTTCTTGTTATCAGTGCTCCTCATTCACCTCTTTCTCTGCAACTCCTTTCCTCAGCAAAACTATATTATAGAGTTTAATATTTAAATGATGTCAGTGCATTAGAGCACTGCCTGGCTCTCTCATCTCTCTTGCTGCCTACCTGTCTGCCTGCCTGCCTAGCCTGCCTGGATGGATGGATGGATAGATATATGGATGGATGAAACTTAAGATGTGGACTCGTGGATTCTCACTCTCTCGTCGTGGATTTCTCCTCTGGATTGAAACGGCGATGCAGACTGAAGCTGGACCTCAATGTGGACTCTGGCGATAAACTTTGGATCAAGATTTTGGAACTTTTGGCGTAGACCACCATCGACTTGGGGGAGAAAAATGCAAATTGAGGACTGGACTTTGGATTATTGGAACCAGATGTCAGCGATGTCGTGTCTTAAACTTCTGGATAGTCTTGATGTATCCAAAATTCATGATGTGGGCTGCCTAACTGTGTACACTTGCTGTCGAAGTGTGTCTGGAGTCTCTGGAAACTTCTGTGTGCTGCCGCGATGGAAAATATAAACTTCCAAAACGTTTACATGTTGTCTGATGATATGATGTGGCCAGCCTTACTGTGTACACTTGCTGCCTAAATGTGTCTTGAGTCTCTGGAAACTTCCGTGTGCTGCCGCGATGGATAATATGAACTTTTAAAATGTTTATATGTTGTCTGATGATATAATGTGGCCTGCTTAACTGTGTACGTTTGCTGCCTAAATGTGTCTGGAGTCTCTGGAAACTTCCGTGTGCTGCCGCGATGGATAATATGAACTTTTAAAATGTTTATATGTTGTCTAATGATATGATGTGGCCTGCTTAACTGTGTACGTTTGCTGCCTAAATGTGTCTGGAGTCTCTGGAAACTTCCGTGTGCTGCCGCGATGGAAAAAATAAACTTCTAAAACGTTTATATGTTGTCTAATGATATGATGTGGCCAGCCCAACTGTGTACACCTGCTGCCTTAATGTGTCTTGAGTCTCTGGAAACTTCCGTGTGCTGCCGCGATGGATAATATGAACTTTTAAAATGTTTATATGTTGTCTAATGATATGATGTGGCCTGCCCAACTGTGTACACTTGCTGTCCTAGTGTGTTTGGAGTCTCTGGAAACTTATGTGTGCTGCCGCGATGGAAAAAATAAACTTCTAAAACGTTTATATGTTGTCTAATGATATGATGTGGCCAGCCCAACTGTGTACACCTGCTGCCTAAATGTGTCTTGAGTCTCTGGAAACTTCCGTGTGCTGCCGCGATGGATAATATGAACTTTTAAAATGTTTATATGTTGTCTAATGATATGATGTGGCCTGCTTAACTGTGTACATTTGCTGCCTAAATGTGTCTGGAGTCTCTGGAAACTTCCGTGTGCTGCCGCGATGGATAATATGAACTTCTAAAATGTTTATATGCTGTCTGATGATATGATGTGGCCTGCCTAACTGTGTACACTTGCTGCCTAAATGTGTCTGCATCAGGTTCAAACGTGTCTAGCTATTTTAAAGTTGCAGTTTACAATACCTCACAAATACATCGTATCCACAAACCATTTTACAATTTACATTTGTACAGTTTTATTTTTTGGCGCACTTTAAAATATTAAAATTTTGAAAATGAATTTTTTAAATGTTTTATATTTTATTTTTAAATTAAAATTATATTGAAACTTTAAAAAGTAAAACTCAATATTTTTAAGAACATTTATTAAACGTTAACCAAGCTCACTTTAAAATTGCAGTACAAAAGTTATTAGAAAAAAAACAAAAATTTTCTAATGTATTTTCTACATACTACAAAAAATCAGTAAGCACACAGCTAAATATATAAACTGAGTTAAGTAGTTGTTGTATACATCGTCCTCATCGTCAGCATCATTGCTAGATTCTTTAGATACTCCTGATTCGTTGTCTGTAGATCAAGAATGACATTCCATCGACAAAAAAGGCGACAGTGGAAAACCAGAAAACAGTTCTTGCCAATCGATCGTAAACACTGGTTTGACTGCTGGTGAATTTGGCGGTAGAACTGCCCCACTGCCATGCATGTCAGCATTTGCTGCTACGTTTCCAGTGTCCAATGTACTTGGTTGTATTTTCTGAGGTACATTGTCCAAGCTAATGTTTTCCGTTTAGGCAGCACTTAGGTCTGGCAACGTCAACTGTGGTCCAGAAAATGCTGAAAAACTGAGAGGCGGGCCATAGAAAGCCTCCATTGCTGCTACTTGTGCGTTTGTTTGGGTGATGTAATGAACAAGCTCGTATATTTCAATCAACGTCAATAAAATAGTTGACTTGCCATAGTTTGGAAACTGCTAAGCGTAATTTTTAAAAATGTTGTCGTTAATCAACATTTTTATCGCCTTAGTAAAGTTGCTAAACGAAAACCGGACACGAAAAGATCAAAGAGAAAAGTGTGGGTTCTTCCAAAACAGAAATTTCTTCAAACGATCCTTTGGCTCGTCCCACATAAACTCAGCAGGCTGTCCGTCAAAGTAAGGCAGGTGATTAGTTAACTTTCGTTCTAGTGTTAGATGGACCCTGTGTTTCTCAAGCAGCTGCGTAGCACATTTAAAGATAGAATAGCTCTTAAACAATGAAAACGAGACTTTTGAATGCTTGATATGTTTTTAATTTCGTTGTTTGATGTAGTAGAAATGCGTCCTCATCTCTAAATTGTAAATGGCTCGAATTTTCTTTTCTTTTCCAATATTCTGAAAGTCTGGAGTCTCAAAAAACTCCCAAGTCTTGGATTTTAGAGCACGATTCTGCAAAACAGATACAAATGTTCTGTTAGATGTTCCAGTTGATGGTCCAGGTTGTGCGTCAGTTCCAGCAAATGACGTTGTTAATCAATGAAGGTTCTGTTGTTCCCCAAGTCTGGGCTTTGAAATCCCAATGGTTAGAGCAGGAAGCAATCCAAGTCTTTTTCGTCCGTCTATAAAAGCCAAATTCGCAATTTCAGGCGCCATGGTTCCCTCAGAAGTAAGCTGGTTCTGAGTGTGTGTATCTATCCTAGCTACGTTCTTATAACTCTAGTGGTTGGTCCAAGGTATTGCAAGAGGTAGACAGGTGGTTTCAGTCCAAGTGTCAGCTCCAGAAAGAATTTAAATTGACAAAGATCACGAATATATTTCTAAAGCTAGTACAGTTTCTGGCTCACCAAAATTTGCATTTCGCGCAACGCGAACACCACCTTTTTCCCTTTGCGACTTGTGGCAGCATATTAAGTAATGTATACTGAGGGGTAACTTTATTAAATGTATCGTATTGGTCTTTATTACGCTAAGCCCCGCCAAACTGCCACTCGTTCCATGTGCATTACTTTTTTCTGTTTTGAATTAATAACATGATGAATTTCAGTTTTATTCTTGTTGCTGCTCAGCATCCAAAGGACTCGGACCACTGGACTTGCCTCTACTCTTCCTCCCTGTTGATGCCTGCAAACTCTTTTTGAACTGGCCAAGACGACAGGTCTTGATTGATAGACTACCTGAGGGACGAAAACCTTTTGCAGACTTGGACTCTAGATGTTGGAAACTTTTACCCAGCCTGCTAAAACTTTAAACATGACTTGGAACTGACGAACTGGAAAATGTACAACTTGAAACCTTATTCTGGATGGCGGATGAAACTTAAATCAAGACTTGGTCTTTGGATGTTGAAAACTTTTACTCGGCCTGCTTAAACTTTGAACCTCAATTGGGCCTGATGGACTAGAAAATTCACAACTAGGAACTGAAATCTGGATGGCTAAAGAAACTAAAATCAAGACTTGGAGTCTGGATATTGGAGCTTTTACTCGGCCTGCTAAAACGTTGGACCTCACTTGGCGCTGAAGGACTAGAAAATTCACAACTTGAAACCTGATTCCAGATGGCAGATGAAACTAAAATCAGGACTTGGACTCTGGATATTGGAACTTCTACTCAGCCTGCTCAAACTTTAGACGTGACTTGGCGCTGACAAACTGGAAAAACTACAACTTAAAACCTAAATCTGGATAGCGAATGAAACTCAAATCAAGATTTGGACTCTAGATGTTAGATTTAACTAAGAAATGGATGATGCTTTGGATCCAAATTGCTAGGCAGTCTGTAATAATGTCATCCCTCGCAGAATGTTTGCAATTGTAAACTGTCAAATCTGTGGCGTCATAATTATTTTATAAAAAAGTTTGTGAAGCAAAATACCGGAAAAAAGTTATTGCAGCCGTAGCTTAAATGCTAGATGTCATACAAATAATTTTAGCCAACTGCAGCTTCAAGTTACTTGCAGCGCTTGTCAACAGGAAATTATTCATATGTCTCTTCAGATTCAGCGACAGCTGTCAACAATCTTCAATATAATAAACTTTAATTGAAACCCCGAGACCAAATAGTTACCATTAACTAATTATCTGAACGTTCAGTAGATTAACCACTGAAAAACATATCCTGCAGACACGTCAAATGTTGTTCATGCAAAAAACTTCCACATCAATTTGAAGCTGAATCAGAGTTATTGCTGGATCAGAATAGAGAAGAAAACGATTTTGGCACAAGAGGGTCTTTTAAAAGCGCCAGCACACTTTCAGTAATTATACTAACATTACGATTCTATGCATTTAACCTTAACCATACTCTTTGCAAAAAGTGTTTTCATAAACATCGACTTACATCAAAAGATAATATTGATTGCAAATGTGAATGTGATTTAACTGACTCAATAAGCGACAAATCCTGTAAAAGCGAATTATTCTATGTTAACAATCGCGACGACTTTCAAAGTTTATTACAGTCACAACTCATGCAGTTCTATGCACCTCCAGAGATTTAATATACATTTCTTGGCCCCCAGCAGAGACGTATTGTTGACTTGCTACGAACACAAATTGATTTGCCTGACAAAACGTTTTATCGCAACCCACGAATAATAATTGTTGGTATCCCAGGATTTAGTAAAACCCAAAATCTAAAATCTGTTTAATACATGCTGTCTCAAGAACAAATTCGAGATAAAACATTTGCGTTTCGCGTATGTTGCTTTCTTGGTTCTTGTGCTTCCGATTTTCTTGAAAACACATTTCATGCATGTTTTCGCATCAAATCGTATAACTATGATACAATAACTGATCCGCTTAAACATGGAATTTCAAAAGAAAATAAATTAAGGTTTGGAAATGTCAAAGTCTTGGTTTTTGACAAAGTTGGAATAATTGGGCTGAGGCTACTGCATTTTGTTGACAAATTTATGAAGCTTGTAGATCCATCTAGAGCTGCATATCCGTTTGCTGCACGTACAGTCCTTGCATTCGGCGATAATCTTCAGTGCAATTGTGTTAGCGATGTAGCTTTGTACACACAGTTTATTGTTCCTCCAGCAGACGATTTGCAACAAGCTTCACAACTCTACATATCCTTAGACACAGCGTTTGTATTCGACAAACCATTCCGGCAAACCTGCAATGATCCACAACAACAACAATATTACGAGTTTCTAATGCGCTTGCAATGTTGGAGTTGTACGCCATTAGATTTGAACAACTTGCAACAGCGACAACGCCATATTCTGAAAACTGATCTTGAAGAGAAAGAATTCGAGAGCTTAAAAAATTCCGTAAATTTGTTTGAGCTAAACCAAGATGTTGCCAACCACAATAAGTATGTATACTTTAGAGTTATTTATCATACTACAACTAAGAGTTTTAATAATATAAAGTATATAAAGCGGCATGCGGAATTGTAAGATGTATACACATAATAATAATTTAAATGTTTCTTTTATGTTTTTTGCAGACAGATGATCTGAAAGCTGTTTCCTACTTTTGTAGAAGTGCCGCCGATAATTGGTGAGACGACGTCAATTTACAAGGATCCATAAAAAATCGATTACGGAGCCCTAGTAATGTTAACGAGTAATATTGATGTAACTCAGTGTTTGGTGAATGGAAGCAATAGAACCGTTGTGGATATACTATACAGTCCTCTCAAGAACAAAATAGCTTAGTCAAATTTTGTTAAAGCAATTGTAGTAAATTTTCTAGACTACAAAGGGAGCAATATAGTTGTTACTTTTCGTGGACAAGGTGTCAAAATTTCGCGGATTGATTTTAACAAAGTAGATGTTGAGACTTAACAGTATGTTAAAATTTAGGCGTTTCCGTTGGTTTTAAATTGGAAAATAACAATCCTTAAAGCTCAGAGACGAACAATAGAAAAGAAATGTGTTTTTCTTAATACTTGGGAAATGATTTAAAAATTTTAGGGACTGATTTAAAAATGCCAATTCAGGGTTTGCAAATATTCTTTCTTGTTCAGACGCATTTTCCAAAGAGCTCTTCTGCAGATTTGTTCGGTACTAAACTGAATTAATTGGTTATTTTACTTTAATTCTAAAGTTCGTTCAACTTTACAAATTGTGAGTTGAAATGCTAGCATTAATTATTCATATTTAATGTGATTTTAATGTTAATTTAAGTGTAAAAATACCTTCTCGTTGACATCGATCAAGATGTCACATATCTGTAAGTTATGCCTAAAGTAATAGTAATTTAGTCATAACTTTCCTCATTCCGTACATTCTATGTTAAACTTATTCCTCGATCTGGCTCGGTTCCTTATCAATAATCCAATTATGTTAATTCTTGCATTCTTTACATTTCCTAATTTCCGACCAGTCGGCCTTATCCTTGAACTCATGTTAGTTCTTATTACTTCTATATTTGTATTACAATTACATATATATTTCTGGAAGCTTCGGATTTTACAGTGCGGTCTGACCATGCCGTCTTCCTTAATCTCATCAGACCAACTCAACCTAAAATCTACAGACTTAATTTAACCGTCTTACGGATCAGACTTACAAACTGATTCGCTTCACCTGTATCTTTTACCACATTTGTAAACTATACACCAAATTTTACCTTCATCTTTTTATAGTTGAATAAATCTAATTTATTATTTTTATAGAAGTTGTTGGTTTCTGTGTTGAGTCCACTGGCGGAATTGTTATTATTTCCATCAGTCATCTACTGCATAATCCAGATTTCAGAAGCTACTACAATTCTACTATTTAGGGTTTTGCATCTACCTTCATTCACGGAATTTGGGACAACAGCTTTACGACCTGGAGTCTCTCATTTCCGCTTTTAAATAAATTTGGGTTCGCCACCAAACAAGATTTATCAAAACAAAACAACCACATTCGATAATCAAAGCGTTTAAAAGCATTATCCAAGAAGCTAAAATGACACCAAGATATTTTTTTACAGACCAAGGTAGCCGTATCTGTGAAATCATTTAAATACTTTTAAATACAATTACAAATTTGGCATAAAGCAAAGAGTTTTATGAGCTTTTATTATGATCAATGCAGGAACGGAATTTCGAGGAGAGTCAGTGCCAACGTTCATAAAATGTAAAGGAATGAAATACTTTAATACTCATAGTGAGACTAACTCAAGTATGGTAGAAACAGTAATACGGTTAGCTGCAAATACAAGAACTAAACTTGTTTTTAACAACTACTTTAATTAAATGCTTTAATAAATACTATAAAAATAATCTAAGCAATGTGTTTCAATCTTTTTAGGACCATCTTTGAGAAGGTAGCTAGGTACATGTCTGAAAAGAGAACGCTACGCATCATTGACATTTTCCCTGCCTTTGTAAAGGCATACAACAACACATTCCACTCTACAATTAAGATCGCGCCAAATAATGTAAATCGTTTAAACGAAAATGAGGTCTGGAGAACCATGTATTCAGATTTAATTGACAGTACCTAAAAGCAGACACCTAAATACAACTCAGGGGATCGTGTGCGAATAAGCTGTGTGAAACCTACGTTTGACAAAGGTCGTAAAACTATTATACATTTTTTTTATTTAAACCTATTTGTCACCTACAATGTTTCAAAGTATTAGCTATATATAGTCCAGCGTTTTAAATAAACATGTTATTATGTTTTTGACTGTTAAACAGGATACAAGCAGAATTTTTCTGAAGAATTGTTCATTGCTAAAGCAGTAAACGCAAAGACAATACCTATAACCTACTATCTTGAAGATCTAAATCACGACAGCATTACTAGAGGATTTTATAAAAAAGAACTTAGCCGAGCTTAGCGTTTCAAAATGGATTCACTGTTTTTTTTGTATCTTTTCAATGCTATTAAGCAGCAAACCAACAACAAACGCAGAAGTTGACAGACATTGCTGTTCAACCTCAGACAGAGATCCTACAAGTACAGAAAATATATATATAACTGTTACCAGTGACCAGCAAAGCAGTATATATTCAGACAATATTCCATCAAACTTTATTGCTGTACTGCCTACACCATCTTACCTTCAAAACTATGACGTTTGATTAGTTAGCTTAAAATACACTAGCAGTTCTCAGCCAACGCCACCTCAGCATGTACAGACAAGCCCAACGCGCAAAGTTCGTAGCACGGAAAGTGCTAATACAGAGCTTAAAAAGAAGTTGTTACCAAACTACTAACTAACTTTGAAATAATATTTTAACTTCCAGAAACAAGAGATAATCATACATGACTTTATGAGTAGACTTAACACCAAGTTAAAAGCAAGTCAAGCAATAATTCTGCTCCTAATTGAACAAAAAGCTTTTTTCTTAACTTCAGACGATAAACATATAATCTTTGTAAATAAATCGAAATCAAATAGTGTCATTATTGAAATTTCTCTTTTTCTTTCAATGCTTTTCAAGCACACCAGATTAAGATTTATGACTAGCAACCATTTACCGTACGAAAATACACGCCAATCAGATTTAATAATATTTCAATGGGCGCAGACTTGAATTTTAGAGCTGAAACAATACCAAACATGAAAAACGTTATACAGTTATACCAAAGCTTTAAGACTTCTCCTATTTTTAGAAAAGAAATTACAACAGGTGACTTAGACTTTCGCAAATGTTTTGAGCGATTTAATTTTAAAATAAATGATCCTACAACTAATGACACAAATTTAAAAATTGAGTTTTCGTCAGGTAAAAGTAATTCAAAATGCAAGCTTTTATTTAAAGGTACTGACAACGAGTATGTTGTATTACCTGAACCTATAGCACTATTTCTAGGGTTGCAGCAACACGACAAGTTTTATAATGGCGTCTACGAATCTAAATTTGATGTTGACGAAGAAAAATACAAGGAAATTGTAGATTACGAGTACATAAACATACGCGTGTACAAGAGTTGTGCAAATTTTATTCCAATGGAAGAATCAGAAGTATTAGACCTAAATCATGTTTTACATAAAATAAATCGTATACTTTCAAAAACATTATGAAGTGATACAACCGTACAGTTTGAACACGCCGATGGGTACCTAAGCGTGCCTAACCTTGAAGAAAATATCACTGTACAACTTCTACTGCTTGTTAATAGGTTCTTTGGAATAGATGACAACTTTGTGTTTAAATCAAGTGTTGTTGCCCAATTAAAAATTGGTTAAACAAGAAGAACAGCAAAAAGAAAACGAAGAATTTGAAGAAGATGTAGAGCCTGAACATACAGAACCAGCTAAACGTCTACTCGTGTTGTGCAATTTGATTGAGAACCAGCTTTACTCTACACATACACTGCCATTCTGCGGTCAGTCGACATATCACACAAGTACAACGAAGAAACAGTGCAAAATTTTTTACCAATACAGTATCTACCATTAAAACCACAAGAACAGCAAGTTATACAAATAACACTTGTAAACAAATATCAAAACGTTGTCACGCTTGGTGAAAATTCACAGACTATCGTTGAATTACAATTTCGGCCTCGTAAAGTATAACAATTTTAACATTCAACTAATAAACATACTAAACTTAAAGTGTGCAAGCTAAAAAATCGATTTGCTATAAAAGGGCCTCGTGTGTAAAAATCTGCTCATTAGTATTTCAACTTTCAAGTAACAACAACATCAAAAAACTGATCGCAAGCTAAACACTTTTAACATTTATTGAAAATGAATTATTAGCAAGGCATCTTGGGCTTTGCAATCTAACACTTATTGTGAAAATGCGGAAAATTGTGTGCAAAAATATTTATAAATCTGCAACTTGAGACGATTTAGAAGTAATTGACGAAGATTTAATTAAAAATAGCTTACTTGTAAAGCTTATTGTACACTTAAATCTCTTAATAAAGAAGTCTTACAAGGCAGCCAAATGAGAGCTGGAGAAGAAACAAGTATTGGTCTGGCTAGCACAGCTGACACAACAGCATCTAGTGGTTTTGAATTAGACTACAACGAATATCTAGTTTTAGTTAAATCCAGAAGGCAACTAGCTGTAAAACGCAGAATGCCAGCTAATTAAACTAGAGGAAGGTTTACGGTACGCAAACGAACACAGACTAGAGAATTAAAGCGCAAGGTTGTGCGCAGGCGTTCCCAGATCAGAAGTCGCTTGAAATGGAACCCAATTTCTCACAACAGAAATCAGGCAGAACATCCGCCCAGTCTGGGGCTGAAAGAAGACTCAAAATATACAAACGTAAATAACATAAAAAGACTTGTATGTTACTCAACTCATTATTCACTATCTAGCCGACAACGAAGGAATACCACTGTAAATTTTGCAGCTCTAAAAAAATATATCATCATGGATACAAAGGGGTTTTACGACGAACCTACTGTTTACAAGGGATCCAAGAAATGCATTGAAAGCAATATTGTCCTGAATAAACTGCCGCCTACTAACGTCAGTGTTGCAGACGCCCCAAAATACTATCCATACTACTCTATACTTTGCCATAGAGACAACGAGAACCCATTAATATTTGATATCTTAAAATCCCCAGGCAAATATTACGAATTATCTGATTCCTATTTGGAACTTACTTGTCGGGTCATGCTGAGCGATGGAAAGCCGATTGCAGCAACTGATGTCGTGGCTCCGTGTTCAATGTTATTCTTTAGACTATTTAATAAATGGAATTTTCCCTGAATGGTCAGCTCATAAGTGACAACTCAAATCATTACGCCATCACCTCTTATTTAAAGAAAGAACTTTCATCTAACCTTATTGAAAAAAAGAACGAAATGCTGAATTAGCTATACATTTCCAACGCTACTCCTGATACGTTTACTAAACTGGACGATGGATTTTTGGCACGGTACAATATTGCAAAAGAATCTAAACCATTTACAATAGTAGAAAGACCTGAAGCACCGTTTTTTGAACAAACTCGCATGCTACCGGGGGAATCAGACATACGAATCATCATGCGCAGATCTCCGCCTGCGTTTTGCATTGACGCTAAAACTAAAACAAGGGCAGGGTACTCAGGCTGCCCGTTTCGTGTTGAAATTGTAAATGCTGTTCTGTACTTGAAGAGACAGACTTTTTCAATACTTGCAATTGAAAATCATCGACTAAACCTTAGCAGCGGTACACTTAGGTACCTATGTCTTGAACTAGGAGTCAAAACGTTTGTTATACCATCAGGTGTAAGCTAGCACTCATTGGATAACTGTATCAATGGACGGTTGCCGCAGTATATAGTGTTTGGACTAGTAGATTCTGAGGCCTACCTTGGAAAGCTAACTAAAGGTTTCTGCAATTTTCAAAATTTTAATCTAAGCGAAATATCGGCTTCAATGAATCAAGAATCTGTACAGTACAAGACACTTCCGTTGAGTTTCAAAGATGCCGCCGGCGTCGGAGAAGATAAGTTTTTGCTTGCTCTCAACACTCTAAAAAAAACTGCCGCTAATCCAAACGTTGGGAATAGTATAAATCGTGACAACTTTATTAAAGGAAGAGTACTGTTTGCATTAGAGCTAGTTTCCACGCTAGCAAACGCTTTAGGTGTAAACAAGTCGGGCCAAGTTCAAATACAATTGAAATTTAGAACCGCCTTATCAACATTGGTTACAGCTATTCTGTTAAGCCAGTACCAGAACGTCATTGAAATTAAACAAACAAGTCTTGATGAACCGTTTAAATGTAAAGTATCATACAAGTTTTTGTACAACTTTTAATCATGTTTGCAATGTAAAATATAACAAGATGTGTTAATAAAAAATGTGTCTGTTGCTTTACAGATCTTAGACAAACAACAGCGGCCTGACAATGAACACTGAACAGCTACAGCAATGTCTTGAAGTTTTATTCGGGGGGACTCAAACTAAATACTACGTAATTGCGGCAGATCAAATACGGTCGGCAATGTTAGACGCAGAAAAAAAGGACCCAGAAAATACTTATCCTATTGCTGTTATTCAAAACACGGACAAGATGGGGAGTCCAGGCCGACACTGGATAGCTTACTGAGTGACTTGAAGCAACAGCTTTGAATATTTTGACTCGTATGGAAATCCAATTCAACGATATAGTAATCTGCAATGGCCTGAAAAACTAGTTACAGCAGAAAACTGTACTGCGCTACAAAGCGGTAGATCCACAGTTTGTGGGATGTATTGTATATACTATCTTTATTCTAGGTCCTTAGGAATAGGTTATAAAGATTTCTCAAACATATTTACTAGTTATGTATTAGTTTATGATAGAAAAGTTGGAAAGTTTATGAGTATGATACCTTTAGTTCTACAAAGTTGTAATTGTGTACATAATAGGTTACAATCTAATAAGCTAAGCTAACCCTTAGCTATATGCTAAACTTATAAAACTGCGTACTGAAATGCTATTGAATAAAGCAGCAAGTAAATTATAAAACCACATATCTGCACCTAATAGTCAGCATAATTCATTAGATTACAAACAACATGGAGTTGCTGATGACCAACTAAAGGCGCAATTACCAGAGATGTATACTTCAGGCATTGCAAGATTAAAACAACTGCCAAAACAAGACTGGATTCAATACGAAGAGATGGTTTCAATGCCTGTTCGACGTAAACGAATAAAACATAATCGTTAAAAGCAAAATCGTGTCTCTAGGAACAAACTGTACAAAACGCTTAAAAAAACTATTTAAGCGGTTGCATTTGGTTATTTTTAATCAGTTGACATTTACAAGTCATAGAGTGTAACACTTGAAACCCACAATGGCATATACACAAATTTTAAATGGACTGCTACTTGTCCTACCAGCACTTGCATTTACATGCAACACTGTAGCAGCAGCAAAAGTATCATAACTTTAAACCAAGAGTATAACAAAATTTACAAACATCAAGGGGACTCTCTTGACAACACTAAAAACAACATAATTACCCCTAGCAGAATGGCACTACTGTTAAATACAACACAGCTGCCTACTTCATCTACAGCTTCTTTTTATAAGTTTATACTTTAACCAATGATATACATGCTTGAAAACTTAAATGCGCAGAACAGAATAATAATTACGCCGTATGGAAGACCGACATGCAATAAATCTATGATGCCTTGGTTACCACTCTTAAAATAAATATTAACCTGTAGTTCGTAACTTGTAAAATCTAGAAAACATTTCCACATTGAAAAAAATATTGCACCGGCTTAGAAAAGGAGTTCATTAATCACCAATCACATTTAATACTTGAACTGCCAAAATTGCGATGATGAATGCATAATGCATAACCATTCATTCGGTTTTCCATTTTAGTAGCTTAAAATCTCAACAGTAAATTTCTCAACTAATCTTAATGTACATAGATTTATTTTATTAAAGCCTGTTACTTCGCCTAACCGCACTTAACTAATTTAATAAAGTCAATCATTAGCATAATAATGTATATTCATTAAAAGTGTCTGAGAAGAGAGATAGAAATTAGTCAGTATCAGATCAGTTAATCCGCTGTTAACGGCATCAATTTCTCGGGTTTTGGTTTTGGTTTTGAAGTTTTAGGTATGTAACGTCCATCATAATGTTGTAAACTTAATATAATGCATTTTACAGAGTTCATACAAAAATGCAGTGCAAGCCAATCGGTCCGTAACGAGCTCTTTAAAACAATTGACCGAGGGTCCTTTTTTCTTACAAAAACTACTTAATTTGAGCCAGCCTGAGCCCAAAGGAGAAAAATCGTTCAATACTGTTCTTTTTATCTGTTTTACCTCGTCCGGTCCCGGTTCCTTTTTTGAGGGAAAATTTTTTCCACCTCATTGAGCTTTTACCTCAATCTCCCCCAATCTGCGCCAACCCCCTAGGTACTGGAAGTAAATTCTACCTACTATAACTCTATGCATGTAGGTCAAAGGATGATGACAAATGATGTAAATAAATCAATAATGTAAATAAATTAATAATTAAGTAGGTTAAGATTATATATGTATATTATAATTAGTCTATTGTTCCAGAAAGTGAGATGACGTTCTGGAAGGTTCCATAACGGTAAAATAGAATATTAATTAAGTTAAAATTAGAAAGAGCGGTAACAAGAACAATGTAAGGCACGATCGCATTACGTGATCGGGCCATATATAAACCGAGCCTGACCTAACTTTGACACTCAGTTGAATCGAAAATTTGGTCAAGGACTCTGGAACTCTGTACAATTCACTCTCGTAGACGAAATAAAGAAGTGCTCTTACTTTGGAAATACTCTCGGGGTTGTTGCTCAAGGTTTATTTTTATACGAAGGTTAATTCTGGAATTTGGAATTCATCTTTGGTTTGGTGTAATCGGATCTACTCTCAGGAAGGCATACGTACATATAAGTAACTATCGTCACTATATAACGATACCATTAACTGAGTTAGATCGAGCGGTTACATATTGGCGCCCAACGTAAAATATATTTGTTTTACTTCGAAATGATAGAATTTTATTTTATACAATATTTTTGAAATTTTGATAAAATGGAGAAATTTTACGACTTAAGTAGAGGATTTTTGTTACAAGTGAAATGTATTTGATAGGATAAGCTATAATTAAGTCATATGTATATTATACAGTTGGTGACTAGTGTAATTTAAAATTACATGAAAGTTGACAGTTAATTTAAGTATGGGGGTAATAAGCTATGATTGGATTTACGTAGTAGCAAGTAATAGAGATCTGGGTTGTTTATTAAAAACATTTAAAGCTTTAAGTAATTTTTAATTTACTGTTGTAATAAACAGTAAATTCAGAAATTGCCTGTAGTTAGTCATAGGTTAGTTACAGTAAAGTGGGGAAGCATAGTCAGTAGTGTATAAGTCATAAGCAAAGCTTTAAATAGGTTAGGGACATGTGTTTATTAAGGAATACATATATATAATAGGAACTAAAGGGTTAAGTATGTATATACATTAATGGCATACAAAAATTTTTTATTGCATAATTAAATACTAGATTTTTTATTAGATAATTTAAGTATAGAACTCTGAAAAGGATTGTTTTTAGAAACTGTCGAAATTTTGATTTCAAAATTGAACTCTCGTTTACATACATGTTAAAGCTAGTCAAAAGTAACAGGATTTAGTAGGGATCAAGAAAGCTTCTGTTAGAAGAAGCCATTAGGTTCTTATGAGAAAATACTTTGAGTGGTGACCTATAGGAAATGTAATAGGGAGGAGTCATTGAGGATAGCGGCAAGCTTTAAAACAGTATATAGGCCAATGTATTACTATGGATATAACAGTGGTTAATAGTATATGCGTATGGTGTGATAGTAATACTTATAGTGTATACATATGCAATAATGAAAATGTACATATAGACTTATAAATAAGACGTAGATAGACAGTTGACAGTAGCAAATCTGGTCAACAATGGCAGTGTCAATAGGACGATGGCATCGTGGATTAAGCCACAACCTCCAAAATTTTCAGCAGAAAAGAATGAAGATCCATTAATATTCATCAAAGAAATGGAAGCCTATTTCAACACATGTCAGATTTCAACGCAGGAGTGGCTCAAAAATGTGCAATTTGCATTAACTGATACGGCATTAAAGTGGTATAATGTCAGTAAGCAAGCAAGAGGTACTTTTGACAAATTTAAGAAGGAGATTGTTGCCACGTTTAGCGGAGAACTAACAAATGATGACCGAATTATTAAGATTGCAAATAGGAAGCAGATGAATGAAGAACTATTTTTTAAGTTTGCATATGAATTATATTATATGTTTGAGGGAATAACACCGGTTAAGACTTAAGCAGAACGAGTTCAGCGAATAATTAAGAATAGTCATATGGCAATTAGGAATCATTTGTTTTCTTTAGGGAGATCTACCTGACAATGGCGAAGGTGATAGAGCGAGAAAGACAATTAAGGTCATCATTTCCATCGAGTCATGAATATTTCCATAAGTCAAGTCAGCATAATATCAATCAAGTTGAGGAGACGAAGGAAGTCAAGAAGGAAGAAATTGAGGAGGCTCAGATAAATGCGGTAAAGGAATTCAATTGCTATGGTTGCGGTCGTCCTGGGCATTTTAGAAGGGATTGTCTGGAAAAGAACAACAGATCAGGTCAAGTGTCAATTGGATCAAAAGGCGGTAATACCTGGCGAGGAAATTTTTGAGGTAGAGGTCGTGGTAATGCATATTGTGAAAATTGGTATCAGTCAGCGCCATCATATGGTTACCATGCACAACCAGGATTTGGATATGGTGGATATCATATGCCGACACCACAAGAACAGTATGGGTATAGTAACTTGCCTTAACAACAACAACAGCAACAACAACAGATGCAGATCCAAGGACCATCAAGAAATAACTTGAATTCGGAAAACCGGGGGCGAGGAGGCCGGATGTCCGCCTCAGCAGTCTACAACATCGGGAATCCATTTCTGAACCAAGCACCAATAGAGATGAATTTCGGTGAAACGAAAATCAAAGAAATGTGAAGAAAATGATTAGTGCAATCATGTTACACACGAAATTATCGAAGCGAGGGATTCCAGTACAGATGAAGGACGGATTACCATATTTGAATAATAATTTAAACGGAAATAAAGTGTTAGGTTTAGTAAACACAGGTTGTGTATATTCATGTATGTCAGAATCTTTGTTCTTGTAAGAAGTTCAGTGATAGTGTTAAATTAATTCCATATAAGGAATATTCAGAGTGGCTAATGGAAATAGTATTAGACCATTAGGATATTTCATTGCAAAATTTACACTGAATAAAAAGACAATTATGCAAAGGTGTTTAAGGAGTTAAATACAGAATTAATTTTGGGATGTGATTTTCTGGGGAAAACGGAAGGACAAATTACGTTTAAGGATAATGCACATGTAGATAATATTAGCAATATCAAGTTAAATAATTTAACTGAAATTAATTCAAATCAGAAAGAAAGAATTAAAGAGGTATCAGACAAGTATCCAACAGTATTTACTGACAAGTTAGGGCATACAGATGTTATCAAGTTCAAAATTGAGTTAATTGATAAGAATACAATTCGAAAGATGCAAAAGGCGTACAAAACAACTCCATTCAAAGAAGAAATCATCAAAGCACAAATTAAAGAATATTACGCTTAAGGAATTATTAAGGAATCTGATTCAGAATGGTGTTCAAGTTGTTTTCTAGTTCCGAAGCAAACATCTAACGGAAAGAAAGAGTATCGATTGGTTACAGACGTCCGTTATGTGAACTCTCAGACTAAATCTGTTGCGTGGCCCATGCCAACAATAAGGTCAATTTTGAATAAGATTGGAGATGCTTAATATCTTTCAACAGTGGATCTTTTGAAAGGATATCATCAAGTTAAAGTATTTCCGGAGAGCAGGAAGTATACAGCTTTTAAAGCGGATGGAAAATTATACCAATACAAGCGTCTACTGTTTGGATTAAAATCTGCGCCTGCGGCATTTCAATATCTAATGACCAAGACATTAGGTGATCTAATTGGCAAGATAGTTTATGTATATTTAGATGATATACTTTAATTCAGCATAACGTTTGAGGAACATCTGAAACATATCGAGATGGTAGCGGACAAACTAAAGAAGGCCAAGCTAATATGTCGAATGGATAAATGCAAGTTTAGGAAGACCGAAGTCAAGTATGTGGGATACATTTTGTCTAAAGACGGAATTAGAATGAATCCAGCGAGGATCAAGGCGATTAAGGAATATTCAATACCAAAGAATTTAAAGGAATTAAGAATGTATTTGGGACTACTTGGTTGGCTGAGAGAATTTATTCCGGATTTTAGTAGAATAGCTGAACCATTGACTGCATTGACACGGAAGACAGCAAAGTACGTGTGGAATAAGGACGCTCAGAAATCGTTTATTGAAATGAGGAACATTATAATGTCAGATAAAGTTTTATCATATCCAAATTTCAAGAATAGATTTTATCTAGCGACGGATGCTTCAGATGCTGGAGTTGCAGCAGTTCTGTATCAGATATACGGAGGTCAAAAACATATAATTTCATATGCAAGTGCCACGTTAAATAGGAGTCAACGAAACCGACATGCAATGGAAAGAGAGTTGCTAGCGATTTTATTTGGAGTAAAGAAGTTTAGGGAATACCTAGATGGTACTAGATTTACTTTGCTCACAGATAATAAATCTTTAACTTGTATGTATCGACTGACAGAGGACAACAAGAAATAAGCAAGATGGAATATGTTACTACAAGAATTTGAATATAATATTCAGCATATACCAGGAAAAGAAAATCTTGTTCCAGATGCATTAAGCAGACATCCTAGCTCAGAGGTTATTGATGAAGAAGAATTGGATAACTTGGAGACGTACCTACCAAATAATAATTCATTAACCTTGAAGGACATTAATATGGATATGGTCAGAAAGGAACAACAAAAGGATCCGGAGATTCAAGTTATTATTCAAAATTGTCAATCCAATAAACTCACAAGTGGATATAAGATCATGGATAGTATTCTTTATAAAGATATTTCAAAAGATCAGACAATAAGTGAATGGCGTATGGTAATACCGGTATCTATAAGCCATTTAATTTTACATGAAATGCATGATGTTCCGTATCAAGGTCATCAATCTATTAAAAAACTTTATGATAGTATTAAAGTGAGATTTTGGTAGAAATTTATGCATAAGGATATAAAAGTATATGTAAGATCATGTGAAGAATGTCAGAAATTTAAAGTAGAAAGAAGAAAGCTACCTGGAATATATCAACCAAAGGTTCTGTTTGGTAAATGGCATACTGTTTATCTAGATTTAATTGGACCACTTCTAACATCCAGTGGTGGATTAACACAAATTCTAGTAATGGTTGATTGTTTTTCAAAATGGATAGAAATTTTTCCTTTAAGATCTGGTACAGGTATAGAAATTGTAAAAAAATTAGAACAAAATGTATTTACAAGATACTGAAGTTGTAAGTATATTGTTTCGGATAATAGTACGCAGTTCAGAGAGAACGAGTTAACGAAAATGTGTGAAAGGTGGAAAATTACACAGAAATTTATTTCACCTTACAATGCGAAATGTAATATGACTGAAAGATATAATCAAAGTTTAGAGACAGAGATTTGTATGTTTTTAATAAATCGTCATTCTAGATGGGATCAGAATTTACATAATTTTGCGTTATCATTTAGAGCAACAATAAATGATACTACAAGATTTTCACCTGCAAGATTATTTTTAGGAAGTTAAATAAAGTTGCCTATTGATAATGCATTAAAAACAAATTCTTAGGAGATGATTGCTAGTTTTGATACATATGTAGAAGAACTTTGTAAAAATGTTAATGAATATTGTAAATTGGCAAAACGTAAGATACAGTCTGCTCAAGACAAACAAGCTTTGTATTTCAATAAGGGTAGACGATATGATTCATTAAATGAAGGTGATTTAGTTTTAGTCCGTACACATCCAAAATCTTGTAAAAGTAAGAAATTTGCAAAACAACTGGCACCATTATGGGAAGGACCATTTAAGATCAAAATGAAGATAACGGATAATACGTATGAAATATGGAATATAGAAGAAAACTGTACCAGAGGTAGACAACATATTTCAAATCTAAAAAGATATATCGAAAGGAACAAGTTTAAAGAGAAGATAATACAAAAGCAGAGTCAAGAAAATGGTTTTTAAGAACAGAGAGAACAGAGATCTAAGCGTGTAGAAAGGGTTGATTATCGAAAACAATTAGGTCATCGAATTACCTAATTGTTTTCTTTGGAGGAGAAGAAGATATAACCCTATGCATGTAGGTCAAAGGATGATGACAAATGATTTAAATAAATCAATAATGTAAATAAATTAATAATTAAGTAGGTTAAGATTATATATGTATATTATAATTAGTGGAATGTTCCAGAAAGTGAGATGACGTTCTGGAAGGTTCCATAACGGTAAAATAGAATAATAATTAAGTTAAAATTAGAAAGAGCGGTAAAAAGAACAATGTAAGGCACGATCGCATTACGTTATCGGGCCATATATAAACCGAGCCTGACCTAACTTTGACACTCAGTTGAATCGAAGATTTGGTCAAGGACTCTGGAACTCTGTACAATTCACTCTCGTAGACGAAATGAAGAAGTGCTCTTACTTTGGAAATACTCTCAGGGTTGTTGCTCAAGGTTTATTTTAATACGAAGGTTAATTCTGGAATTTGGAATTCATCTTTGGTTTGGTGTAATCGGATCTATTCTCAGGAAGGCATACGTACATATAAGTAACTATCGTCACTATATAACGATACCATTAACTGAGTTAGATCGAGCGGTTACACTACCTACAAAAAATGTTGAAGACTATTACTAATAGGCATAAAAAAATGGTAATGTTAATAATTTAATAAATATACGAATAAATATTAAATAATAAACACAAACACTAATGGAAAAACAAAACACAGCAAAAAATCACTAAATAATAAATAATAATATGATTTTTATTATTCTGTACTTTATTTTATATTAGCATATCAGCTTTGTTTTGTATGTATATAACATGTTTAGATGTGCAGATTATATATTATGCATTACCATTATTCACTGTTTAATTAAAATATATATAACATATCGTATATCTGTGTCTGTATAATAGATGTAATAAAATAATATTAAAACCAATAACAGACAAAGTAATTGATGCACACAACATATACAGATATTTTGTTCTATATTTAGGTAATGTTTAGTCAGCAGACACAGTTTGTGTGCTGCTTTAAAAAACTGTTTGGATTAGTAAATTTTATTATTGAAGCATTAACAGCCACCGAATTTTATCAGCACAACACCAAAACCCACTTCCTTTAATCAATGCACAACACAAACAGTCACTCTCTTGAATTATTGTAATACGTTTAATCACTAATCTTAGTCATTATAACATTACCAGCCACTGTTGTCGTTGCAACACCACGAATCATATTAATGATTAACAATACGATTACAATATAATTATTACGAAGTATTACAAAATGCACAACAACAGCAGATCAGAAAGTAGCAGCCTCTGCCTATGCTTTCTGCTGTAACGTGGTGTCCGCAATCCATACGCAATATTATTTGATTTATTTTCAGTATGCCGCTTGCGCCATGCATGCATATGCACTATTTAGGCAGTGTACGCACTACGCAGGCAGTGTATGCAAAAAGCAAGTAGTGTTTGCCCTACTTAAGTGGTGTACGCACAGAAACTGCAAGACACCTGAAATTTTATTTAGCAATTTAGGCCAGTGCTATTCGCTTGGGTGTAATCTTTAGCTGACGAAAGTGTTACGGAATTGTTAACCTATCGTGAGTACGCATGAAAACGCACGTGGCAATGAGTAAAAGCGGTGGATTTTGTCATCCAGTTTTTAATCTTTTTTGTAATTTCTCATTTCCTTATGAAGTTTGAGCACTATATACTTTAAACACTTTTATAGCAATCTATTAGGTAAATTTTTTCTTCTTGCCCCAATTTTTGACTTTTAGGTATTCGCCTTCAGTAATAATAAAAAGAAGCTTAGAGTAATTAACTATAAATAGCAAAAGAAAAGTCCACTTCAGCATAGTGAATTACTATATTAGTACATACACTTGTAGTTTTCCTTCCGCCTTCTGTATTGCATCTGCAAAGATGTCAACTCCTGGGACTGGTATTTAGAAAGTAAGTATCGGTCTCGGGGCATGAATAAATAGCCGACGTCAGCAGCATGCACCAGATCGGCTTTGCCATTGCCATGCTTTCAATTCCTCTCAAAAGGCAAAATGTATAAAACTTAAAACCACAAGAAAACTGATACTTATTACGCTATCGATATTTAGTAAAATATGTCATCAGTTCGGTTGTGTAAATAAAATTCATTTATTATTACCTACTTTATATTGCTACAAGTGCAAGTACATAGTACATGCAAATAAATAGGCATATATGTTATTATTACCTATTACTTATTATCTGCCATTCGCCATTGTCCGTTTTATTTTATTGTAATTTTATAGCTATAGAAATATTGGATGTATCAGTAGCTATAATAGTATAGCTCCAGCTTTACTGTGATGAAACAAATAGTCGTGCATCATTACTATAGAGTATATTCAAAGTACTGTATACCCTACATCTGGCCTTGCATTGTCATCATGGCATCGTGTCATGTACATCGGCATTCGGCATCGCAAGGTTTTAAGTTTGAGGTTTTGCCTTACTAAACTACTGAACGACTGAACGACTGAATCTGTATTGAATGGCTTTAAATATTAAAAATGTTCAAACATAAATTACGTGCAGTCCAAGTAACACTGTCCAAGTGTCCACACAAATAAGTACACAAACTTTCAGTTCTTGTGTCTGACTATATGTATTTAGTTAGGTAGTTTTAGGAAACAATCTGCAACTGGAAATAGTGTTGATGGCTGCGGTACTGCGCTACTGGTACTTTGTACAGCTAGAAATTGGGCCATTGGAGATGATTATTGAAGTTAAAGTACAGCGTTAAAAAAAATTGAAATTAAATAAATTCAGAGGTGATCAAACCAGCTACCGTTTAAATTCGCAATATGCAACCCGAAGACCCCCTAAGTAAAAATAACAAAGAGAAATAATATTTACAGACAAACAATATTATGCAGACCGCGTCAAATATCCAGGTGTTTGACTTCAAACTTCCGGATTTTGACTTCTCAAATTTCCGGGTATTTCCTAATTTTGCCTTTAAGAAATCCTGATTATTTCCGGATTTTTTCAGGATTTTATATAACAAAACAATTAAATTTCATGTTTATTTTTTTTAATTAATACTGTTATTAGCTAGCTGTTGTAATAACATTGTGACAGAGAGAAAAACTTTATTGAGTCACTGTTGCACAATTGCAATAGCCATACAGCTCAGTATACAATACAATACTTTCTTAACTATAATTAAAACATTTTAAGGAAAACGAGAATGCATTTTAAGTATATAAATGATGATTATAAATCCTAATTGATCCTCTGAGAGCAAACATTAAAATATCTTCCACAACTGTCGAAGGAATACGAAAAGAACTAGCCCATGCTTTGAAAGAACTTGATAAAGATCCTCGTCCTCCTATATAAAGACCAATCACTTCGACTCTACGTAAATCCCATTTCTCCGTGAAGTACTTTGTACAAGGCTCATAAATTTCTTTTTTCTCCTTGTCTACAGCAACTGCTTGTTTCTTACTATCCCCATATTCTAATCTTACTGTAGGATCCAAAATATATCCCTCTTTAGATGAAGGACAGTATGCAATAATATCCACTCTCCTAGTTGATCCATTTTCAGCAAGACAATGCACTTCTTGCTCTACTACAAAACCTTTGTCCTCAAGAGCTTTTGCTAGAATTTCACGAATACCATGATGACGATTGTTGCGTTAAAGTTCTCCCCGGATACAGGATCCTAAGACATGACCAAGACTTTCTTTCTCAGCGCCGCAATGCCTGCAGTGGATTCCGTCTAGGCTCCTTCCTGGGATAACTCGTACACTAGCAACATTTGCATTCATTTTTAAAGTTGTTACCTATTCAGATGTAGTCAACCCAATTTTATTCATTAGCATTTTGTTGCCCGATAGATTATCTTTAAATTGACACACCCCTGCGCCTCGTAATTTCATCTGGCACCATGAATCAAATTCTTTTTCGCGAAGCTTTATGCGCATTCGTTTAGTAATTTTACTTTTCATTTTCGGATTATTTAACTCCAATAACTCTTGGTCCGTAAATGCTAACGCTTTTTCACATTGTGTGAATTCTTCCTCCAGATTTTTGCAATATGGAACATATACGTCTTGAAAACTTAGTAGCACTAAACATATGTTATAATGCTGCAAAAATGCTTCCCATTCCGCTTTCGTTATAGATAAGCCCCGTAAGTTTTTGGAAGTGTATAACATAGCATTTGGGGTATCAGTGGGAATTCCTAAAATTTCTTTAACTGAACTTCGAATAATTCGATTAACATCCATCAAAAATGTTTTTGGCAGTTTATTGAGAGGGGCCATTTTTAAGGGGTATATTAGCACGGGCCAAATATAATCATTAATAATTGTTATTTTTTGATGTGGTCTAAGCATAGGCGTTGAAACTGAATTATTTAGCATTTTATTAAGATTATCAATAACTTTGGAAGGGCAAAACGTGAGCTGCGAGTTAAAATCGACTCCTAAGTATTTTACGGTTTCATCCTCCTTTAACGATGGAATGGAATCGCCATTATATAGCATTAGGTCTTCGGAAACCATTTGTCCTTCTTGAATACAAATACACACTGACTTCTCGGGATTAATTACAAGTCCAGAATATTTAAAAAGCTCAATTGTTTTTTCTAACATTAAAATAAGGCCCTCTTTTGAATTTGACATATAAGCGGTGTCATCCGCAAAGTTCATGGCAGTTATATTTTTCACATTATCGTCTAAAGTAAATCCAAATTCTCTGGCATAGTCTGAATCCGTCAATTCTTCAAGAACGTAATTTATAGCCAAATTAAATAATAAAGGGCTTATTGGTGATCCCTGCAATACCCCGCATTTGAACTCAATTGCCGTAGTCGTAACAGTTTTAGTCTAAATGACAGTGCGATTACCCAAAATCGATGATTTTGTTAAATCCCGTAAAGGTGCCGGTATAGGCTAAGAGTCCAAACATTTTAATAAATGTGAATAGCCAACCCTGTCGAAGGCCTTAGCGACATCAAGTAAAGCGACGTACAGCGTCTTCTTCAATTTCTTGGCTTTCTTTAGACATCCTGCCAATATCACCGTATTTATAAATGTTCCAGGAGAATTTGTGAACCCCGGCTGATTTAAATTGAGCTCAATATAATTTTGTAATTCTTTATCTATTACTTTTTCGATTATTCTTCTCAGGATGGAGCAAATTGAAATGGGTCTCCAATTAGCAGGGTCATTAACATCACCTTTCTTGTATATAAGCACTGTCCTTGCAGTCCTAAAACTCGTAGGCACTATAGTCCATTTAAGCATTATTGTGCCAATAAGAGCCAAAACAGGATGACACTTTGTGTACTTCACTGCTCTCATCAGCATCTTGTCAGATCCTGCATAGGTGTCGTTACGGATTCGTTTAATGATGGCTTCAACGGTTTTAGGGTCAATTTGTATGTCGAATGTATTATCCAAGTCGTTTTGTGTTGCTTCAGTGACAAAAGGATAGGATGCCAATGTGGAATCATTTGCTGCACCCCAACGTTCAGTGTAAGCTTTTTCCAAAACTTCTGCTGAGATGTTGCAGTTAGGATTATTTGAATTTTTTAAAATCCTATGAACAATCTTACCACGTTGGTTGTAAAACTCATGTTGAATAAGGTCGTGCATATATTTTTCTTTGCGTCTTGCTCTATCACGCTTAGATTGCTTAATAGGATTAGATGCTTGGCTATAATTACGATCTGACTGTCTAAACAAATTTTTGTTCTTTCGTAACTTGTAAAATTTAGCCGCAGGGTGTTTAGGACCAGGAATTAAATTAATGTTATTCCGTAAGAATTCAAAAAAATTTTCTGTTTCTTTATCGAATTTATTCTGTTCAGGTCTTACATCAACCATTGGTGCATAAATATCCTGAAACGATTTTATCTGCGCCAAAAAATCCACCTGTCCATTTAAAGCTTCTGAATCAGTCAAAGTCGCATCATGAGCAGTGTCCTGTAATACGGGTGGTGCAGCATATTTATTTGAAATTAGTGTCCTTTGAATATCCCCATGCTTTCTTGATATGTGTATGGAAACGCCAGCCTTGCTCTTACAAATTTTTTGGCAATATGGGCAAACATTATTAGAATCCGGCGGACTGATGGTTTCATCCGCTAAAGGATTAAAATGTTGAGGAAACAAATTTTGAGTTGGCAAGGTGAGAGAGATTTGACTACACAAATTTGTATTCACTAAAGAATCAAAAGTTGGATTAGTTTTCTTCTAAGGTAACTTTTTTTTGGACATTTTTGTATAATTATTTAGAATTTAAAACGAATCGAAAGAAAAAATAAAAAATGCGCATTTTTCAAAAACTAAAATCCTCCCCTATTTTTAAATATAATAAAGTCCGAGCAATCTAAACTATTTCTCACTAAAACAATAGAAAGATGCCGAAACTTTATGTCGTTCCGGAGCCTAAAATAAACACGTCTGACCTATGCAAGATCTAATCGCCAATATACAATTGATAATACAAAACAACCAATTTAAATTTTATATATTTAAATACTAAAAATTATCATTGAATTGCAAACAATATCGTCTTTGCTTCAAAACTGCAACACCAAAACACCACGGTTACAGTTTGTGTTTTTACCTCTAAACCTGGATTTGGAAAATCTCTAACTCGTGTTAGCACAGTTAGTCGCATTTTAGGAGAGTTTAAGTTTGAGTGGTCTTTATTCAAGTGTCAAGCACAAAAAGTACAAAACAAATGACCTGACTACGATTCAAAATTCTTCAATAAAAATTTGAATCTTGAAAATTAATAAACACAGCCTGACTCGATAGAAGTTTAATACTGTAGTTCAAATTTATTTCTCACAAACGCATAAGATGCGATACGCAGAAGTAGATTGTTATGTACTACCATAGAATCTGAATCAACATCAAATTAAGTCCACCAAAGCGTCATAGTTTGCATTTAAGCTTATGACACTAATGAAAACATTAAAATTTTAACATAAATTTGATCTTCACATGGGTAAAATATTCAAAAAACTTGTGAATTACAATATTTTTCAAAATTTCTAATTATTCCTAGATTCTCCGGATTTTTTTCAAATTTCCTGAATTTCTGGATTTTTTTAATTTTTTTTTTAATTTCTGGCTCATCTTACTTAATAAAAGTTATTTTATTGGCAAGTCAGTATGTCATACGCATTTCGGGATCCATCTGGAATTTCCGGAATGATATGATTAAAAAACAACAAGCAATTACAAACATAAAAACATAATAGCTTCCAGTTTTACTCGTGTTAACACGAATTGATGAACCGGCGCCCAGCCTTTAACTACTTTAAATGTCAACGAATACAGATCCAATATATGGGGATGACACCATGTTTAAGATTAAAAATTCTAATTTTCTGATCTCAAGCTCGACTCAAATGTCTGAAAAAGTCTGAAGTAATCTTATCACAACTTAAACCAAACCAGTTGACTCACTAGTCAAAGCGAACCAGGGTGACGGAAACTTTGATGCACATGGTTTAAATTTTAATGTTTTTTTAACGCTAAAGGATCTTATATATATTAAATAAATATATATTAAAAGTCGAAATATCTCACGTTTAATTTAGGTTTAATAGTGTTCGATCACTTGTATTTACTATTAAAGTAATACACTGAACTTTGACATAATGAGATTCCAGTAGTCATCTTCATCCGAATGGTGTCTAAACTTATGGAGTGGAGGATGAAACACAGAACTCAAAGCTGCACTCTACTAATTACACTCCGCTTTGCTAAAGAAGAGGGTGTAGCAAATAATAAGGACAAATGTCCTAGAATATTTTCCACCCTTGTACATTTACTACCCACAAATGCGTTTTTTTGTAAATAATAAACACAATAGTGCACTCTGGGTGCAGTTCGAGCACTGGCAGTACGGACACACATGCTGTAATATAATTTGTATGTACTTATTAGCACTAAAGAAATATATAATAAAAAAATTACAAAAACCTTTGTGATGTTTCTGAAATCTCTCAGCAATCTTAACTATTATTATTGTGTGCCTACATTTTAAAAAACTAAAAAAACTTTGACGTCCTAAATTCAGGACCAGACACCAATTAAGATACTCAACTTAAGCAAGTTTTGGGTCCCACCCCACGCTCCCGAGTGATCCTGGTAAACTTTGCCTGAATAACAATGTTTACCATGTCCTGTTTATTTTAATGTGACATACCCTCAACAATAATTGCATCATTTGTGTTCGGTCCCAAATTCACATAAAACAACAGTGATATAAGGCAATTTTTGCTTGCAAAAATCTTATCGGAACCGCAAATTCTGTTTATCATTAAAATACCTGACACGATCAAGAGACACACTTTTAATTTGCAAACCTTAGCTTGCAATGGAGACAGCCTACATTATAGCCCTATTTAGGGCTGAACACTATTGATGTCATTTTTATACACGAAATTTACGTCCTTTATACGCCAATAATTAGAAAAATAAAACTGCATTAGAGTTCGGCGACATTTTTCAACAGTTTTTTAACTTGCTCGCAAAATACTGTTTTTCTCATTATGGCAGCATTGTTAACTATTTATTGTTATACAGAAGCAGATCTACGGTTTTAATCCATACCACTTTACATAATTTTCATGTATTTTACTATGTCAATGGTGTGGTGTTATTACGATACACTTGTAAATTGGTGAAAAGTTACCTATTAATTTTATTTCTACATTAGAAATATCCCAATCTAGGAGTAGCAAATGAACTAGATTTATTCGTTGGTGGCATATCGTCGTGAGAGGATTCAATTCGCTACTTTTCATTTTTTTCTGAAAGCAAATCTGTGTTGTTCCAGTTAAAATGTGAATAGGCGTTCAAGCTGACGACTAATTCATAAAAACGTGGCTATGAAAAGTGTCAATTGCTGTAATTACTTATTTTAAAACTCAAAATATATTAGCTACATAATTATAAAAAGTTAAAAAAGTTATATAATTAAACTTTTAAATTAAAAACTAATCCAACTACTAATGAACATAATTTTGAAAAGTGCAATATGTTCTACATATTTATATTATTAATATAAATCATGTTGCAGAAACAGAAACACATTATTTAAATTTTAACTAGTAACTTGGTGTCAGTCAGTATCAGTAACTGTAACTATGAACTTTAACAATGCCATGTGGGGTGTGTGGAACTCTGTGACGGTGTTAATGTTGGTGTTTGTGTGTAATAATATTAGTTTTAATAATGTGTTTGTGTGCTAATACATACTTCATACACACATTTTGGTTTTTATATTTTACGTATTTTTATTAATTACAATATTGCCACAACAAAAACACACTATTCTAATTGTCAATGTAAATTCAAATTCAGCTTATTGTTACTAGTAATCAGTGCCAGCTATGGTGTCGGTGTGTGATCAGTGTGATTCATATATTATTATTATCGTATACAATATATTTCATCATACTTTTACATACGTTTTGATTTAAGTACCTCTGATATTTTTTTTATGACAGTATGAGTCCAAAACGACATATCGATCACTCTTACACTTTTAGGCTCAAATACCCTACTACGGATATTAAATTTCAGGACTCTATTAGCGATTTTAGCTTTTTCTGATTTTTGAGCATCGATGAGCTTCGAGAAAAAAATGAGCCCGTGCGTGCCTGCTACGTTTTCGATTTTACTGACCGGAGCTTCGGTCAGTGCGATCGGTCCTACCGGTCACCGGCTCCGTGTCTTACACTGCAAAAATGTTTTAATCGTATCATAATTTTTTGACATTGAATAAAACGTTCCATCAGAAGGTCGTGCTTTTTGAACCACCACCACCGCCACTTTGCCACAAGTACAACAGCCACCACCAGCTCCATAACCACCACTCTACGTAATTAAATTAACTAGACTTTTTGATAATTAACTCTGATCTGACTGTAATTTGTCATTTTTTGCAGATTGTACAATAAGGTAATCGAAGTTACTATGAAATCCACACCAGCCCACACCGTTTCCTCTTTCCTAGAGACATTACGTAGCTTAGAAACAGGAATGCCACACTGGAAATAACTTGCTGGACGTTTATGATTATTTTTTTTAGTGCAGCATATACTTTGAAAAAAATACAGCCAAATTTTTTTCAAAATTTGTTTGCAGGTTTGGCGCCAAAATATTTTTAATATTAACATTACGTAAACGGTAAAAAGCTTCATATTCATGTCAAACCATGTGTGTCAGTTTTTATCGAAATTTCAAAATTTATATTTTTCTTTGTAGCCCAAACTATGCCATTTGACAAGCATCCTCGCTTTCGCTTGAGCGTTACAAGTGAAGCAAGTAATTTGGTGCTTTTATAACAGAAAACTAAAACGTGCAAACGAAAGGCAAGTAATCACCCACACTTTGTTCTGGCATACCAAGCGCGTCTTGAAACTTGAACAATGCATTCCACATATAGAGCGATCAAACACAAATTACGCTGAAAATTGCAATGAGTGCTGGGATGTGTTGGGCGGGGGCAGCGGAGGGGGTCAGTGTAAGACACGGAGCCGGTGACCGGTAGGACCGATCGCTCTGACCGAAGCTCCGGTCAGTAAAATCGAAAACATAGCAGACAAGCGCGGGCTCATTTTTTTTTCTCGAAGCTCATCGATGCTCAAAAATCAGAAAAAGCTCAAAACGCCTTTAGAGTCCTGAAATTTGATATCTGTAGTGGGGTATTTGAGCCCAAAAGTGTAAGAGTGATCGATATGTCGTAAATGTTGTTTTGGACTCATACTGTCATAAAAAAAATATCAGAGGTACTGTGTAATGTAAAAGTATGATGAAATATATTGTATTATTGTATACGATAGTAATAATATATGAATCACACTGATCACACACCGACACCGACACCGTAGCTGGCACTATTCTGACACGGGTTATTAGATAAAAGTAATAGTCAGCGGTACTAGTGAGTGATGATTACTAGTAATAATAGTAATAGTAATATTAGTTTAATATTAGTTAATTAATTAATTAATATACTGATACCTATACCCTGTGTTGTGGTGTGGCGGACTGTGGCGGCAGTGGCGGGGACGGTGTCAGGTGTCGGTGTCAGTAGTGTCACAGTGAATTAAGTATAAGTTTTCTGGCTGATGGCTACTGTGCTACAGTAGTAATGTATGTACCGTATCTTTATATATACATAAAGTTATGTGGATTTATTATAGGCTTGAGAATAAAATTTGTAATGTGAACTATAAAACTTCTCTAAATTTAATTACAAGAAAATTGAAATTACTGTTTTTAGTAAAACTGAGCCCGAGCATGATAAAAATTGCAATAATTAAATGTCAATAAATGTGAGTCTTTACTAAACTCTACACCCCACCACGAAGACGGAGCACCAGAGAAAGAGTCGACCCTTTCTGTATGTTGTAATCCGAAACAGCCGTCTTCGAGTTGCTTCCCGGCGAAGATGAATCGCTGCTGATCTGGAGGGATCCCTTTTTTATCCTAGATCTTGGCCTTTACATTGTCAATGGTATCGGACGGCTCTACTTCTAAGGTTATGGTTTTTTCAGGGGGGGTCTTTACAAATATTTGCATACCTCCTCGAAGACGGAGCACCAAATGAAGGGTAGACTCCTTCTGGATATAAACACTAAACTGACAAAGTAGCACTTCTAGTTAAATGCATCAGATAACTGTCACAGTAACTTGTTTTGTGCACTTACTTCATTTGTGAACACATTAATAAGGAACATTAGTTAAATTGGTGCACAAGCTACTTAGTGCTGCAATTTTTTCAGTGCAACAACCGCTATTGTGATACGTTAGCTCAATGGTGTCAAACCTTATTTAGTGCACGAGCTATTTCGTGCTTTCCCTAATTTAATGCACCACCTACTTAGTGCCACCTAATTTGCCGCATAAACAACTTTTGTCCACAAGTACGGTGGGTGCACCAACTAGTTATTTTCATTAGATTTATGCAAAAATTAAATAGGCCTAACACGCAGAATATACTTGGTGCAGCAACCTTTTTGGGGTATTAACGGTTTTATTACACAGACACGCACTTATACACCTAATTTAGTGCATGAATAACTTTATTTAACCGATTACGTATACACAGCAACAGTGTTGAAGCTTTAGCTATTTAGTGATGCAATTAGTCTAGTGCACAACCTATTGTAGTGCACAGTTAATTACGGCGTTGCAATTCTGTAGGTTTAAAAGTTGGTGTTCACGCTAACTACTAAGTGTTAACATTACTATTACCTTCAAATTGTCCTCTCTCAGTGTTATCTAATAGGGCCAGATAAAAATAACGCTATTCATATAAATAGTATGTCGCGTTGTAGAAAAAGCAAATACATAAGACTAAAATTACTTAAAATAGAGCACATCTCACGTTTATGTGATAGTATTAAATTCCACTAATTGTAATTTTTACTCATTGAATTAATTACCCTAGTTTATAGTTTAAGTAGCTTGTTATTTAAAATAATTTACAAAATAACAGGCCCACGTTTTAGTCATTCACAAATTATTAAATAATTACAGTTTGCAATTGTATATTGTTGGTGTTGCAGCATGCTTTAACATATTTATTATTTATACTCTTCCTGCTAATTAAAATAAAATAATCGATGTTTTGATTTTTTGCTCTACATTATTTCGAATTTTGGAGCAAAGATTAACTATAACAGACCTACTGAGTAGTTCAGTAAATTAAAGGGTAGAACCAGACAACAAGTCATTGGAGACAAGCTACAATAATCACTAAAGGACGAAAAACGGTGTAACAACACTATTATAACGTATTCTTAAACCTATTTAACTGAATAAAACTCATAATCAAAACAGAATGGCTTAACCACAAAAGTGGATTTTATTGGTGCTCGAACCGAACGTGAACTGGCAACTGGGAAAATTGACTGAACTGACTAAGTCACGAACACCGTCGCATAGTCTTTGTTTGAACTGAACTGTTGAATTGAATTTTATTAATTACTAGACATACCACAAAATGCAATTCGATGAATTAATGGTAATGGGACAGAACACTGCCCTAATATGACTGCGGTACAAAACACCGCCACTAAAACACCGCGAGGTAAAAAGACCTTCTACCCAAAAAACTGCAAACGTAATGACTGCTTGGCTATTACACCGCAAAGTAATTTGACCGAGCCAAAATGACCGCTTTCCCAAAACACCGCTAGGAAATTTGAAATTTGCCGTTAATAGTCTCGCAGTTCCTGTGCATACACCACCTGCGTAGTGCTCGCACTGCCTGCATATTGCATACAACGTCTGCGTAGTGCATACACCGCCTGCGTAGTGCATACGCATGCAAAGTGCATACTGAAACTTATTTAAATGATAATAAATAAATAATAATTTAAATAATATAGACACTACGGCACAGCGGAGTGCAAAGGCAAATGCTGATACTTTCTGTTCTGCTGTCGCTGTAAATTTAGTAATACTTTGTCATGATTAAAATGTAATTGTACCGTTAATCTTAAATATAATTGGTGGTGTTGCAACGGCAACAGTGGTGGTTGGTGCTACTGTGACTAAAGTGGGTGTCATATCGTGTTTTAATAATTAAAGAAGGTGATTATTTGTGTGGTGCAGTGCGCTGATAAAAGTAGGTAACTGTTAATTTTTTAATAATAAAATGTGGTGACTGCCTGAAATTATTTTTTGAAGCAACACACCACCTAGCCAAGTTCAGTGCCTACAAATGTCAGTAATTTTTATTGTAAATTATTATTAATTTAACTTTTTTTTCCATTAAAAATTATCAAATTGTTTGAAGCAACAGTTTTAATTAATAATTGTAACTAGAAACACAAAAACATAATAATAAAGAATTAAAAATAAAATGTCCTTTGATGTTTGTGTATATTATATATTATTTGTGTATTTATTGATTTATTTTCATTTTCATGGTGTTACGCCAAGTAGTATTAGTATTAGTCATATTAGTATTAGTCTTGAACATTTTTTGTAGGTAGGTAGAATTTACTTCCAGTACCTAGGGGGTTGGCTCAGATTGGGGGAGATTGAGGTAAAAGCTCAATGAGGTGGAAAAAATTTTCCCTCAAAAAAGGAAGCGGGACCGGAGGAGGTAAAACAGATAAAAAGAACGGTATTGAACGATTTCCCTCCTCCGGGCTCAGGCTGGCTCAAATTGAGGTTGTTTTCTTAAGAAAAAGGGACCCTCGGTCAATTTTTTTTAAGAGCTCGTTAGGGACCGATTGGCTTGCACTGGAGGGGGTTCGGTATGCCTTGCATAATGTGCACGTATAGTTGTGTCGGTTTGAGGTTTTCATATTAAAATAATTAATACAAAACGCTTTGCACGCCGGTTATAGCGCTATTTATTTTTGACGATGAGTTCAAATGCGTAAGGTCAAACAATCAAGTGCTATTTTCGGTGCGACCATAACTCAATTATCGCTAAGCGTTTAATATTAATAACTAACATAAAAACCTTAAACTGACACACAAATATACATACAAACTATGCACGGTATACCGAACCTCCCGCCCAGCACCGCAGCACCCCCCACCACTCATTGCAATAATTTATTTTTCAACGTAATTTGCGATTGGTCGCACTGTATTATTATTATTATTTACCAGGGGTTCAGCCTCTTACGAGACTGACGCCGCCGAGGCCTTATTTATAATGGCCTATCGCAGACTCCCCCTTAAAAAAAACAAGCACCTTATTCCGAGTCAGTGTGTGAGCCTGCCCGTGGCACGTGCAAACGCCACGAGCTGACCCACAGATGCCTGACCCAACATTTCCAACGAGATAACGCAACCACCAAGATAGAGGTTTCTCACTAATACAAAGGCTGGGCATGTTGTCATGAAGTGAATCAGGGTATCATCCTCCTCCCCACAGTGCAAGCACAGCGGAGAGTCCAATACTCCTATCCTCCAGCCATGACTGCCCCAAGCCCCATGCCCGGTAACAAGCCCAATCAACCACCTTAATTGATCTCTAGGATATCGTACCAGTGACGTATTACCGTACAACGGTGCCGATATCCAGAGCTTGGCCATCCTACAACTGCTCAAGCCAGTCCAGTGTCTCTCATGCTCACGCTTTGCCCATCCCGCAATAGCGCAATGGACAGCGGAGATTGGGACTGGTAGTATTGGCCTTAGGCCAAACTGCTTGACGCAACTACCATCATGCGAAGCCTTCGCCAGCCTATCCGCCTCTTCATTACCCCTGAACCCCGAGTGAGCAGGGACCCAAACCAATTCAACCTCGCAACCCCTATCAGCGAGTCTATTAAGGTACGAGTGGCAGTCTCCTACAACACTCGAGGCAGTGTAAGGCCTAGATAGGGCACGCAAAGAGCTCTGACTATCACTGAAAACCCTAACCGGGAGATTCCGGCGTTCATTCTCTAGCAGCCAATGAGCTGCCAGAGAAATGCCAGAGATCTCACACTGGAAAACAGAGGCATCAGCTCCTAAATACACGGACATAGCCAGAAGGGTAGTGATTACCCCCTGACTCCTGTCCTCAATAAAAACCCCACAGCCAGCATTGTCACCTTCACGTGAGCCGTCTGTGTAGCACACAACACCCTCTCCACCAAGGGATAAATCCCTCACCCAATCAGCCCGTGACCCAAGTTCCACAGTGAACCTGCGATACTCCAGGTTCTTATATATCCAGTCCACTGGCATCCTGAGAATTGGGTCACATAAGCCCCATCTTTCGCAGATCACAGTGTGACTAACAGAACCCCCAAACATAGGATTGACCGTCCACAATCCCCTGGTTTTCAGCCTATGAAATGATCTAACGGCAACCGCTCTATGACAGATGTCCAGAGGGATTAGCCTGATAAGACACTCCATGGCCGCTCTCGGCGTTGAGCGAAGGCCACCAGTGATCATAAGACACGCCTGGTGCTGAACCCTGCTCAACAAACTCACATACGAGCTTTTCTCCAGTGCTGGTGACAAACAACAATCCCATATTCCATCACAGGTCGAACAAGAGATGTGTATGTCCATTTCGCAACACTCAGTGAAAGCCCCCATTTCCTACCCACCATGCGTTTACACCTGGCCAAAGTAACTTGCGTTCTGCTCACAACTGAATTACAGTGTGGCTTCCACGTAAGATGCTTGTCCAGGACAACACCAAGGTAGGTAACCCTTCGCTGGATTTCCAGACGCACGCTCCTATACCGAATGGCAGAGGGACATAGTCTGGTGTTCCTTGTGAACAACACCAGCACCGTTTTCTCAGCACTCAGCCTCAGTCCAACATCCACGCACCATTCACTGATGATATTAAGACCATCAGTGATACGGTGCGTGAGTGTACTAAGCGCCTTGCCGCACTGAAGCACCCCGGTATCATCCGCATACCCTTGCGACAGAGTAGACGACGCTCTCTGCCGTAGTCTTAGCAATAGACCATCTATCACAAGATTCCACAATAGGGGCGATATAACCCCACCCTGTGGACATCCTCTCTCCACTTCCCGATGTCTAGAACAACCATTGACCTCAGACACAACTCGTCTGTTCCTAAGGCCAAAGTCAATCCACCTCTTCAGCAATGAGCAAACACCAAACCTATCCAGTGCATCCGTAATTGCACTGAATAAAACATTGTTAAAGGCCCCCTCAATGTCGGCAAAGGCACCCAAGACCATCTGTCCGGACTCCAAGGCCCTTTCCACGTAGTTAACTACCCTGTGAATAGCAGCATCCGTAGAAAGTCCCCGCAAGTACGCGAACTGATGATTTACCTTGAGCTTGCTCTCTAGCTCAGGTGTCCTGAGGTGCCCATCAACGAGTCTTTCAAGGACCTTTAACAAAACAGGAGCTAACTGTATAGGCCTCCATGCAGAGGCCTTACAGTAGTCCCTCTTCCCCGGCTTAGGTAAAAACACCACCTTAGCCACTCTCCAACAAGACGGAACAGTGCCCAGTGCCAAGCAAGCTTGATAAAGAGCAACTAACCGTCCAATAATGACCGGCAAACACCTCTGCAAAAGCACAGGCTGAAAACCATCTGATCCCGCAGACGTGTATGGCTTAAAACTCCAAACAGCGGTCCGCACTTTACTCTCAGTAACAATCCCCGAGCACCCATGGGCACCCAAGGATTGCAACCCGCGTTCAGGAATATGTTTCTGCTCACCAACATACCCAGGGAAGTGATGACGTAAAAGGACATCAAGAGTCTCATCCATTGACACCGTAAGACGACCGGTCTCAGTGTCAAGGATAGACCCAGGAGTCTTTGTCACACTACCCTCCAGACTACGAAGACACTTCACAGCATCCCCACACTTACCAACCCCACTACAAAAATCAGTCCATGACTTCCTTTTTGCACAACGAACAGCAGAGATATAGGCATTGCGGGCTGTCCTATACTCAGCCCAGAGATCAGGGTCACGACAGTGACGACCAAGTCTCTCGTACAAAGTACTAGCCCCGTCACGGAGAGCTGTGAGCTCGTTCGTCCACCAAGCCGCAACCCTGTCCCTACGCTTAAGTACCCGCATTGGGCACACTACATCCAGGAAGTCCATCAGAGCATTACTGATAGCCAAAGCCTCAGCATCAACGCTTTCGACACTGCACAGCTGACCATCAGGTAATGGATGAACTCGCTCCTGAACACATGTAGTGTACTTGTTTCAGTCTACCTTCCTAATACTTTTGCAACTAATCACTACAGGCAGACCAACTGAGATACAAAACCGAATGTACTTATGATCGGACGCCGATTCTTCATCCGATACAGTCCATTCCTGAATCCATTGCTCGGCTAGCCTGTTTGCCAGAGTGATGTCAATAATCTCACTTCTATTAGCTACCACAAACGTAGGAGTACATCCATGATTTACAACCGACAAGTCGGTAGACATGATGTACTCGAACAACTCAACACCTCTGCGATTTGTGTCTGTACTGCCTCATACCATGTGATGAGCATTAGCATCAGCGCCAATAATAAGGGGCAGCTTGTTGACTTCACAGTGTTCAACCAGCTTGCGCACCAGATCTCCAGGGAGATCAGAGGCTTCGCCAGGCATATACCCTTGGTCCACCATGTAACTACAGAGACAACATCCCTGTCAGTAAACTGCGGCAGCAGCTGAGCCTTAACATTCCTTGCAACTAGGACACATGAGCGTGGTGTCTCATGCGACCCAGCTACAAAAAGCTGGTCAGCTCTGCCCAACCCTCTTACCGCACCTCGGTAACAGTATGGTTGCTGAATGAGACACACATGCGAGCAGACCGGACGACTACGAGCGACACCGTTTTGGCGATTTCCCTGTCGCACCACTCTATCACGGAGACCACATAAACTAAAGGCCGCCGCTTTAGAGTGGTGCATATTAATTTGGGTCAGGTCAACACTGGAGATGTTCACTGAGTGAACACCCCCATGTGGTTGACCTAACCCGGTGTTAAAATTTGTCACCGCACTCGCCGCCGCCAGCATCGTCCGATCCGCTCACATTGCCCACAAACCTCATCATACCTAAACCATACAACACTATACATAACACTAAGCCCGAAGAACATCTACAAGTACACAAGGGAACTGTGTATTGGGAACCAAGGACTCGATACTTAACAACACTACATCCACTCCAACACCAACACCTACCATGCATCAAATGTGTGCTGTACCTGACCACGTATAAAGGCAATCCACAATTACACATGGGAACTGTGTATTGGGAACCAGGGACACGGCCTTTAACAACACTACATCCACTAATCCAAATCCAAATGCTAATACCAATTGTAGTTTTAGACAAAAGCCTAAAATAACAAACTAAGGCTACAATGTCATAAATGCATATGCAACGCCATCTGCTAACCAACACACTAACTAAAAAATACACTATTGGACCTGGTAGGCTCCAGCATGGGAACCGAGGCACTGAACAGTAGCATACCAGACCAAAGTGTATTTTCCCTCCACTACAGATATTTAGAACTAAATTAAAAAAATCCCAACCAATTTCAGAAAACCCCGGGTTTCGGAGACAAGAGATACTTACCCGGACCATTCAAGACCTGGTCCCTAATCCCGACAGTATTCTCCATCTTTCCGTACTACCAAAGTCTTCCCACTTCCTCAAAAAATGCACAAAAAACTCAATGTTTTGCGGACACTACACTTCGCGGTACTTACTTAAACGAGCCTTGAAGCCGAATGACGCACTGTATGTAGAATGCATTGGCCTCGGCGAGCTTGGGATGCCACATTAGAGTGTGTGTAATTACTTGCCTTTAGTTTGGACGTTTTAGTTTTCTGTCCTAAAATCACCTTTAAAAATGTGTAGCTTTACGCTCTAACAAAAGCGAGGATGCCTGTCAAATGGCATAGTTTGGGGGAAATGGTCTGGTCTCGTCCGATATCACCGGACGAGACCAGGCTAGACCATTTCGGACAAAAAAATCTTCAAAACAAAACTACTTGAAAAATTTTACCTAAAATGTATCGCCAGATTTTCAAAAAATTAATATAACTTGACTAAAACAAAATTATATTAAATTTAATAATAATATAAATACATAAACAGTGACCAAATAGTACGGAAAACAAAATCATCCTGCTGGATTCCATTAAAAAAATTTCATTTGGTCGGACCATGGAAATAAAGGTCTGGTCTGGTCCGAAATTCTTAGACCAGACCAGATTTTTATGGTCCGGACAAGACAATAATTTCGATCACTAGTATGGGCTACAAAATCAATACAAAATTTCAAATTTCGATAAAAACTGGCATACATCTTTCGACATAAATATGAAGCTTTTTACCGTTTACGTAATGTTAAAATCAAGAATTCAAAAATGTTTTGGCTTTTGGCGACAAACCTGCGAACAGATTTTGAAAAAAAATTCGCCTGTAGTTTTTTCAGAGTATACGCTGAATAAAAAAAATAGTCACAAACGTCCACCAATGTTGACCCCGGTGTGACATTCCCGTACGTGAGTGCGTGTTGTGTTTCTGCCCAGGTACTTGAGTATCTTAGGCTGACATGAGATGGGATAACAATGAGGATGACAGCAGATGCCGATACGGATTCGAGTTGTAAAAATCTCATGTAAATTATACTCGAGTCACAATACATAGCGGAATTGTGACGGCGACAGCTTCGAGAGAAACTAAATAATTGACAGTTTCTGTTAGTCCATCGCTGCGCGTCCTTTTCCATTCTGAGTTATAAATGAATGTGTCCGCAGGTGATGTTCACATGGTATTGATACTCTTCATTTCGATTGTTGTCAGACTTTAGCCGTATGTATACTGTCACATTACTGTATTGTCTTCTCTTCATGTATCACAAATATTACTTGGCTTCGTGTAGAAACAGTGCTGAAATAATGCAATATTTCAATAGTCCAGTACCGCCGTCGTACATGGATGACTGCTATGTACAGGGGCTGATCTATAAAATAAGCTATGTCAAGAAAACAACATGGAACAGATTTGCAAAATGTTAATTATGAGGTTTTGAATGGTTTTATTTGCTTGCTTTTGGGATCCACGCCTGTGCCCGCGCCTAGCTATGTAGGATACATTACATAAATTTGATTTTGATTTTGCGTAGGGTGAGAGTGCCTAATTGTGGCCGGGTTCATAAAAGCTAAACTTTCAAAAATCATAACTTCTGAACCAGACCTCGCAAAGAAAAACTTTATGCACAGAATTGTTGGCTGAATCTCGCTTAATAAGAGTACAAGTAATCGTGAATGCAAATCATAGCGTTTTCAAGATACAATAAGATATGTTCAAAAAATCAAGATTTAAAAAAATTGTATAACGTGCCTTATTGTGGCCGGGTGAGTCCTAATTGTGGCCACCCTTAAAACTTAAATTCAATTGAATTTAAGCACCCATTATGTTAAAGCAGTAATAGCTGATCATTTTCAAAGAAAACTGCACAACTTGCATCCATGTGCAGGAGCGTTTAAGAAGACAATTCGCAGGGAAAAGAGAAACTCATGGCAGACATACTGCAGTGAGGTGTTCACATTCCCTGCGGCGAGTCGACTACATAAGATACTGTCTGGAGATGTAAGGAAAGAACTAGGCATAATTAAAGACCCAGTATCTGGCATCCGACTAACTGATTCGAGGACTACTCTGCAGACTCTAGTAGACTGCCACTTTCCAGACAGCCCAGACAAAGACCCAACATTGGTAGATCACACGGCAAGTGACATACATCTCATAGAGGAAATTGTCACCCCAGCTAACCTGTGGGCTGCGGTCTACAGCTTCAGTCCGTTTAAAGCACCAGGGCCAGACTGTGTGGCCCCAGTGCTAATGCAGAAAAAGTTAAGCGCAGCCTCCAATCATTTGCTAGAATTGTTTAAGGCAAGTCTTGCGACTGGCTATATTCCAAGCATCTGGAGGCAAGCCAAAATAATCTTTCTTCCAAAACCAGGCAAGTCAGACTATGAAATGCACTCAGCATGAAGACTGATTCAACTGAACTCATTCATCAGAAATCTTCATCTGACAGAAATCTTAGAAGTCCGCATCTTGTACAGCATTTAAAGGCCAACAATCAGTTTGCCTATTTAAAAGGCTCTTCAACTAAAGCGGCTATTCATAGGCTAGTTTCGTACATCGAGAAAGCCATAGCAAACAAGAAAATAGTACTGAGTGTTTTAATTGACATAATGGGAGCTTTCAATAACCTCTATCACAGTGCAATCACCCAGGCACTAACAAAATTCCATATCAACCCAAATTTGATAAGGTAGATAAGCTTCATGCTTGCACAGAGAACCGCAACTGCATCAGTGAATGGTATCACCATTTCCAAGAAAATTACTAGGGGCTGTCCGCAAGGAGGTGTGTTGTCACCACTGCTCTGGAACCTAGTAATTGATGAATTGCTGGTAAAACTCAAATCCATATCATTGGCATTATCACAAGCCTTCGCAGATGATGGCTGCGTACTTCAAAGCGGTATTGACTCTAGTGTTGTGGCGGACAGAATTCAGAAAGGAGTTAGGCTCATTGAAAACTGGTGCCCAACAAAAGGCCTAAACGCTAACCCTAGCAAGACTGATCTGGTACTGTTTGGGCACAAGAGGTCAGTTAAACTGAAACCCATTGTACTAAACGGGGCAGTACTTCAACGAAAAGACACCGTAAGATACTTAGGTGTACTTATCGACAGTAAACTTCTGTGGACCAAACACTGCTTAACCATTGAACTAAAAGCCTCCACGGCAATGGGGCGCTGCCGCAGGGCTATCAGTAAGACTTTACTCCCAAGATTGCCAAATGGGTTTATACAGCAATAGTGAGACCAAAGGTGGAATATGCTGTCATTGGATGATGCACTGCACTTAGCAAGAAGTGCTGCATGAAACCACTGGATAAGGTACAAAGACTAGCTTGTCTTTGCACAACTAGCGCCATGAAATTAACGCCAACGGCTACAATGGAGTGCCTCATTGGGCTGCTACCTATTGATGTCCATCTCATGGGCTTAGCACTAAAGACCAGACAAAGGCTCATTGGACAAGGCTATTGGCAAAACAACTCATTAAGTCAAGGTATCAAAAATCACGTAGGGCTAAGCAATAGCTGGGCAAGAAATGTCCCAGTTCTCCAAATGCCCTCGGATAATGATAGTATGCATGAGCTGAGTAGGACCCTAGTGGTACAGATTCAGAACAAGGCACTCTGGAAGGAAGATCTTTCAGTAAGGTACACGGGCATTGTATGCTTCACCGACGGCTCCAAAGATGGCGACAGCTCAGGCTGTGGCTGCCGTATTGAAGATCGAAAAGACATAGAGAACGTAAGTATAATCTGTGAAATTTCCCAATCACTAGGGAAATACGCCACGGTCTACCAAGCCGAGGTAGTAGCAATTTCCCTAGCAGCAAAGGCGTTAATTAAACGTAGCTACAACGACAAAACTATCACATTCTTTAGTGACAGTCAGAGCGCCTTGAGATCTCTGACCAAACTAAATACAGACTCTAAGCTTCTCAAGGAGTGTTTTAATGACTTGACAGAGTTGGCGACAACAAACAAAGTTAAACTTATCTGGATACCTGCTCACATGGGCTCTGAGGGCAACGAATGTGCCGATCAACTAGCCCGTGGTGCGCACATGTTGACGGAAGGAGGTAAAATGGCTCAAATGGGGCCTGAACCCATACTCCCTGTATCTTACAGCGTAAAACACAGCGAGATCCGCTTATGGCAGCGTACTCTACATCTGCGCAGGTGGAAAGAAAGGAAGGACTGCAAAATAGCTAAACTACTTTCTGTAAAGCCGAATTACGTTACCGGCTCAAACTCACTTGTTTCACTATCGAGGCGGGCAATGCAGTTACTGACGTACACTAACTCGGGACACTGCCCGTTACAAAAGCATCTCTACTGTATGGGCGTTGTAAATTCCCCGTTATGCCAAGAGTGTGGTGAGGAAGACGAAATGGTACTACACTATCTGGTAAGGTGTCGCATCTTTACATATCATCGCATGCAAAGTTTGAACTGGTTCTTTGGTCCCAGCAAGGACTCGCATGAAATAATCACAGAAGCCCCTAGGAAAGACATGTTAGCATATATTATTGCTACAGGTCGATTCGACAGGGGATATATTAATTATTAAGTTAAGTCTTAAATAGGGATAGCAATGGGCCAGTAATGGCCTGCGCTAACTTGGTGCAGTTACGATAACGGTATTCAAGACCCTAAAGATACATACATACATACATCCATGTGCAGCAACCGGCGTATCTCCATTTCTCATGCTTAAGCTGTCGATCATCTGGAGATTATTGCAAGTCTCAGTTAGCTAACATTTACATCTTGATTGTTTAATGCGTAAAAATGACGAGTTTTCTTTCTATAATCCCAGATTCTCTAAATGAAGTCATTATTTACACTGTGGGTGGCTCGTAGAATCTCTCCGTTTGCTAAAATGCTAAACTAGATAGGTTGATCGATCCTGTTGAAAATTTCTAAAATCGCCGTGGAATCGCTTGGGAATGATGAGAATGATGAGGGAATCATGAGTGATGAGCGCAACCCTCACGCTCACCCTTACCCTCATTGCCGTGAGTGCGAGTGTTGAGTGCGAGTGCTGAGTTGCTGAATTCCCATCCCCCTCATGAGGGTGAGCGTGAGTGCATGAAAGTTGCACTCATTCCTCATCTTAAAGTAGCAGATGGAACTCTCGTTTATTTATATTAATTTTATAAATTCAAACAATGCTGCGTCCCGATACTTTATTACACTGCTACAATCCGAGTAGAACTGTTTGGTTGAATAAAAACTACAATTTTAAAAAATTTCAAAAAAATATGGCTCTAGACATACTTGACTACATCAAATAAAAGCGCGATGAGGGATGCCTCATGAGGGAGAGCGTGAGTGCCTTCTATTCGAAATTTTCTCTCACGAGGGTGAGTGCGAGAGGCAAATTTTAGATGACGTGAGGGTGAGCGTGAGGGTGAGGGTGAGTGCATACTATGTATGTATGTATGTATGTATTGAGTATTGTGTTTTGAGGCCTAGGCCTATACACACTCGGTACAATTTACTGTTACAGCTTACCACCGAGATACACTATTGCAGTGCACTCTTCGGGTTCGCTGAATGTAATTGTCTATACTATATTAAACTTACTTGGGAAGTCATACCTATTGATAAGGGTATTTGTTATTAACCGCTCTGTTAGAGGTGCGAGATTTAGCTCCAGCCAAGGAGACACTGAAAACTGTTTAAAGGCCGTGAGAATCAGAGTATCTTAATTACCAGTCCAGTACCAATAGAACAGGCAAGGAAGACTCATGTTCCCCTTCACCATTTAAGTATAGAGAATATAATCTAATGGGACGACCTCTACGTTGGCCCTGTTTTACTAGAGGGAGAATATAATACAGGGGAATCGAACCGACACACCATGACGTCGAGTATTTGAGCCAACATTTACAATATGCCATTAAGGTCCAGCTCCGTTTATAGCTACCGAGTCGGAATCGGATCGGCTACGGATAACTGTGAAACCACTCATTATCGAGCATGACCGGTCGGGCCGGCCCCCACTGTATTTTCCTTCCTCCTGTAACAGGCGGCTACATAGAGAGACAGTAGAAAATATTCTCTGCGAAGAACATGTGGATTAGGAAATCATCCCCGTCGCCGAGGTTTGATCTCCGTATCTCTGCACACTCCGTAGTGTCACGAGCCCACATGTCCCCCCGTGAGTGCATACTACTTCATAGGCATCCCTCATGAGGTGAGGGTGAGGGGTAAGTAAATGCCCATCTATGTAGTATGCACTCACCCTCAACCAAGTCATTTAATACTTGCCTCTCGCACTCACTCTCATGAGTGCAACTTTTGAATAAAGAAATCACGCTCTAAGTGATAAGCAGAAGTAGCCATGTGGTTGGAACTCAAACTCAACTCCACTCAAATTCTGCACTCAGTCTGGAACTCTAACTCCACTCGTTTTTTGTACCCAAAATTTTTCTGCACTCAAACTTAAACTCTTGAGTGAACTCAAAGTATTTTGGCACTCAAACTCGCACTCGCACAAATTCGGTGCACTCGCACTCAACTCAATGAGTGGAGTGGAGTTGAGTGCAATTTTGAGCTTGAGTTCTGCACTTCACTCAATGAGTGCGGACATGTATGCTGATAAGGCGATAAGGTATCCCCCATCGCGCCTTTATTTGATTTATTTAAGTATTATTATTATTATATGACAGGGGTTCGGTCCCAAATGGACCAACGCCGCCGAGGCCTTTATAATTATGGCCTATTGCAGACTCCCCATCGAAAAATAGCAGAAAAAAAAAAATCAGATCAAATCGCAAGCCTGCCAGTAGAGCGCGAAAACGCCACTAACTGAGCCACCGACGCCTGACCCAACAAATCCAATGATATAAGACACCCCCCAAGATAGAGGTTTCTCACAAGTACAAAGGCAGGGCACACAGTCAAATAGTGAATTGGTGTATCATCCTCCTCCCCACAGTGCACGCACGTAGGGGAGTCCAACACTCCAATCCTCCAACCGTAAGCTCCCCAAGCCCCATGTCCCGTCACTAGCCCAATCAACCATCTTAATTGATCTCTGGGATAACGCACCAACGACGCATTGCCGTAAAGTGGTGCCGATATCCAGAGCTTGGCCTGTCTACAGTTGCGTAGTCCAGTCCATTGTCTTTCATGCTCACGTCTAGCCCACTGCGCAATTGCGCAGTGGACAGCGGAGAGTGGGACTGGAACGATTGGTCTTGGACCAAACTGCCTAACACAACTCCCATCATGCGAAGCCTTCGCCAGCCTATCCGCCTCCTCATTACCCCTGAAACCCGAGTGCGCGGGGATCCATACTAACACAACCTCACAACCCCTCTCAGCGAGTCTGTTGAGGTTAGTGTGACAGTCCCACACGACACTCGAGACAGTGTAAGGCTTGGACAGTGCTCGCAAAGAACTCTGACTATCACTGAATACTCTGACCAGAAGATCCTTAGTGCCATTCTCCAGCAGCCAATGAGCCGCCAAGGAGATACCAAGGGTCTCACACTGGAATACAGAGGCATCAGCACCAAGATACACAGACGAAGCCATAAGAGTTACTCCCTGGTTTCTGTCCTCAATCACAACTCCACAGCCAGCATTATCACCATCACGTGAGCCGTCGGTGAAGCAAACCACCCCACCCCCCAAAAGGGATTGGTCACAAGCCCAATCCACTCGCGACCCAAGTTCAACAGTAAACCTCCTATTCTCAAGGCTCCTATACATCCAGTCCACTGGCATCTGGAGAATAGGGACAAAAGAGCCCCACCTCTCACAAATCACAGTATGGCTGGTTGAGCCCCCAAAAAAAGGATTTTTCGTCCACAAATCCCTCGTTTTCAGCCTATGCATAGACCTAACAGCCACCGCCTTTAGACAGATGTCCAGAGGTATGAGGCCGATAAGACACTCCATCGCCGCCCTAGGCGTCGATCGAAGCCCACCCGTAATCATAAGGCACGCTTGATGCTGTACCCTACCCAACAGACTAACATACGAGCTTTTCTCCAGTGCAGGAGCCCAAGCCACAACCCCATACTCCATCACTGGACGGACAAGGGCAGTATAAGCCCATCTCGCCACGGTGGGAGATAGACCCCATTTCCTTCCGACCATGCGTTTGCATCTAGCCAAGGTAACCTGCGACTTGCTCTCCACTGACTTGCAGTGTGGCATCCAGGTCAAGTGCTTGTCCAGTACAACGCCTAAGTACCTAACTGTTCTCCGGATCTCCAGGCTCACTCCCCTAAACCTCACAGAATGGGGAGAGAGCCTGGTGTTCCTAGTGAACAGAATCAGCTCAGTCTTCTCAGCATTAAGGTTCAGTCCCACCTCCACACACCAGTCACTGATAATATCTAGACCATCAGTGACCCGATCTGTGAGTGTGCGGAGCACCTTGCCGCTTTGAAGCACCCCTGTGTCATCGGCATACCCTTGTGACAGAGTTGACGACGCCCTTTGCTTAAGCCTAGTCAAAAGACCATCCATAACCAAGTTCCACAGGAGGGGTGAAATTACCCCACCTTGCGGACACCCTCTAACCACCATCCGTTCCCTAGAACAACCACTAATCTCAGACACCACCCGTCTATGTCTAAGACTAAAGTTGATCCACCTTTTCAGCAAAGAGCAAATACCAAACCTATCCAATGCTGAAGTTATAGCACTGAATAGTACATTGTTAAATGCCCCTTCAATGTCGGCAAAGGCACCCAGAACCATCAGTCCCGACTCAAGGGCTCTCTCCACATACGCTACTATTCTATGAATAGCCGCATCCGTTGAAAGACCCCTCAAGTAGGCAAACTGATGATTAGCCCTAACCCTGCTCTCCAACTCAGGTGTCCTGATGTGCCCGTCTACCAGTCTTTCTAGGACCTTCAACAAAACAGGGGCTAGTTGTATAGGTCTCCATGAGGAGGCCTTACAGTAGTCCCCCCTACCAGGCTTAGGTAGAAATACTACCCTAGCCACCCTCCAGCACAGCGGTACAGTGCCCAATGCCAGGCAAGCCTGATAAAGAGCAACCAACCGCCCCAAAATCACCGGTAAACTCCTCTGCAATAGCACAGGTTGAATACCATCAGCCCCCGCAGACTTGTATGGACTAAAACTCCAAACAGCATTCTGAACCTTCCTCTCAGTGACGATCTCTGAGCAGCCATGCAATTCCAGGGAGCCCATACCATGCATTATTTAAGTATGTCTAGAGCCCCATTTTGTTTTGCAATTTTTTAAAATTGTACTTTTTATATAACTATTCAGTTCTACGCGGCTTGTGGCAGCATAATAGAGCATTGGCACGCAGTAATAATTGAATTTATAAAATTCATAAAAATAATCTAAATAAGTGAGAGTCCCGTCCGCTACCGTAAGATAAGATGTAAATGCAACTGGCACTGCGGATTAAACAACACCCGCACTCACTAAATGAGTGCACACAATTTAAACCTGCACTCGCACTCAACACTCGCACTCACTTCAATGAGTGTGAATGCGAGTGCTGCGATCATCACTCGTAAGTTATGCCAATATATGACGTCGACTGCATTTTGCGTTGTTTGCTCACAGTAAGCAGCAAAAGTTAACTTAAATGCAAAGTTTAAAATTTTGCGCAATGTAAACTAAAAAACTTCTCATCTGAGATTGTTCTGATCCTCAGACTGTTTTTTAAAAAATGGTTTCAGATTTTTGAGAAATACACCGCTGCCAGAGGTCTGCTGTAGTGTTGTATTTTGCAAATGGCTCCCATATCCTATATACGTAATAATTTAACTTAATCATTGCGTAAATTGCAACCCCGGTCCACTGCTGTTTTGTTCCCCACAGTCCAGGGTCCGCTGATAATCGCTGCTCGCAGCGGTTATAGTTCAGCTGCTGTTTTTAGTCGTTGTCCTTAGGTGCGATGCTGTCCGTGGCAGTCGGATGTGCGCTGCTGTTTTTAATCCGTCGCTGTCTGACGTTTGCCGTCCTTTACAGTCTGAAGTTCTCGACTGTTCTCAATCCACCGCCGTCCTTAGTCATTCACTGTCTGGGGTCAGCTGCTGCTTTTGGTCTGTCGCTGCCTAAGGTGCCCTGCGGTTTGATCCTCCACAGTCTAGGTTCCACTAATGTTCGCTGCTCGCGGCAGTTATAGGTCAGCTGCTGTTTTTGGTCACTGCCGGAGGCGCGATGCTGTCAGTGGCAGTCTGAGGTGCGCTGCTGTTTTTGTTCCGTCGCTGTCAGAGGTGCGCTGCTGCTTGCTGTCTGTTTCAGCCTGAGCTGCGCTGTTTGCTGTTCGCCGCAGTCCAGAGTCAACTTTTTTTTGCCGTCCTCCGCAGTCTAAAGGTTTCGACTGTTATCAACCCACCGCCGTCCAAAGTCAATCATAGTCCAGGGTCAGCTGCTGTTTTTGGTTCGTTGCTGTTTGTCTAAGGTGCACTGCTGTTTTTTTCTTCACAGTTTAGGGTTTGCTGATGTTTGCTTCTCGCGGTCGTTATGGTTCAGCTGCTGTTTTTAGTCGCTGTCTAATGAGGCCTTGCTGTCTGTGGCAGTCTGAGGTGCGCTGCTGTTTTCGTTCCGTCGCTGTCAGAGGTGCGCTGCTGCTTGCTGTCTGCTCCAGCCTGAGGTGCGCTGTATGCTATTTGCCGCAGTCCAGAGTCAACTGCTGTTTGCCGTCCTTCGCAGTCTGAAGTTCTCCACTGTTCTTAATTTACCGCCGTCCGGGGTCAATCACAGTCTGAGGTCACCTGCTGTTTTCGGTCCGTCACTGGCTCCCTAACGTGCACTGCTGTTTTCTTCTTCACAGTTCAGGGTCTGCTGATGTTTGCTGCTCCTAAAGGTTTAAGGTCACCTGCTTTTCTTCGTCGCTGTCTGAGTTGCTAAGCTTTGCGTAGAATTTTAAGGTGCGCTGATGTTTTCTTTCCGTTGCTGTCTAAGGTGCGCTGCTGTTTGCTGTCTACTTTAACATGATGTACGCTGCTGTTTGCTGTCTACTCCAGCCTGAGGTGCGCTGCTGTTTGCTGTCTACTTCAGCCTGAGGTGCGCTGTTTGCCGCAGTCCATAGTCAACTGCAATTTGCTGTGCTCCGCAGTCTGAAGTCCTCGAGTGTTATCAATCTATCGCCACCTGAAGCAAGTCACAGTCCGGCGTCAGCTGTTGTTTTCAGTCCGTCGCTGTCTGTCTGAGGTGCACTGCTGTTTTGTCCTTCACAGTCCAGGGTCCGCTGAATTTTGCTGCTCCCGGCGGTTATAGGTCAGCTGCTGTTTTTAGTCGCTGCCGGAGGTGCGATGCTTTTGATGGCCGTCTGAGGTCATGTGCTGTTTTTAGTCCGTCGTTTGCTCTCTAAAGTACACTGCTGTTTTTTCCTTACAGTTCAGGGTCTCCTAAAGTTCGTTGCTCCTCAAGGTTTAAGGTTACCTGCTTTTTTTCGTCGCAGTCTGAGTTACTAAGCTTTGCGTGGCATTTTAAGGTGCGCTGCTGTTTTCCTTTTGTCGCTGTCTAAAGTGCGCTGCTGTTTGCTGTCTACTTTAACATGATGTACGCTGCTGTTTGCTGTCTACTCCAGCCTGAGGTGCGCTGCTGTTTGCCGCAGTCCATAGTCAACTGCTGTTTGCTGTGCTCCGCAGTCTGAAGTCCTCGAGTGTTATCAATCCATCGCCACCTGAAGCAAGTCATAGTCTGGTGTCAGTTGCTGTTTTTGGTCCGCCGCTGTCTGTCTGAAGTGCACTGCTGTTTTCTTTCTCACAGTTCAGAGTCAACTGCTGTTTGCTGTCCAATGCTGTTTGCCAGTATATAAAATTTAAAGCTTGCAACTGTTTTTAACCTGGCGACGGCCAGAGTCAGTCCGGTCCAAGGTCAGTGCTGTTTTTGATCCGTCGCTGTCTGTCTAAGGTGCGCTGCTGTAATGTCATTTGCAGTCCAGAGTCCGCTGATGTCCGCTGCTAGCTGCTGTTATAGTTCAGTTGATGTTTTTAGTCGCTGACTAAGGTGCCATGCTGTTCGTGGCAGTTGTTAAAAACGCTAGAATAGCACGTTTCACGAGATTTCATAAGTTTTAGGTGCAAATAAAGGTAAACTTCCTTTATTAATATGAGTGTACGATTTTATTACTATTTTCTTATAATTAACAGAAATACTCAGACATGTTCATTATTTCCAATAGTTCAATTTCTCTCATAGTCAGGTTCGCACAGGTCAGCCTTGAACCATGACTAAATCGCAACTAATTGGTAATCTGTAGCTTCAGTCTACGCTAGATTAAATTATTCACTGAATTTGTCATATTTTACAATAATTTAGTGTAAAAATAATCATATTATTATTTTTACATAAACACCAATGTTCGTGGTAAAACCATAGCATTAAACACTAAATATATCTGTAACATTACTCCGCGCCGTTTAATGCTTGGTTTACAATTTATACTGCATTGTATTTATTTACGCAGAATCGCCGGTTTCATTTTCCACTCCCACTGGTATAAGATATTCGCTATTTAATTCAAGTATTGTGTCAGCATCAGTATTACTTTCTTTAGCATTCCAATTCCAGGATCATACACCATGCTACTTGATAGCGTAATGCAACCAGGGCCATTAGACAACAACATTGAAATCAGAATTAAAATCAGCATTTTCTTTCTTAATGTACCCCAGTACTTGAAATTTATGCCAGAAGGTAATGCTCAAAAATTCTGTATCTGTTCAAACTTCAGATCTTTTCTACAATAATTATAATAATTCCAATAATAATCAATTAATGAGACTTCTAAACAATTAACGGTAATGTCACAATGAAAGGTCAACACTGGGTCAAAGGTCATCATTGCATTGACTTTGAATCCTGTAAATTCTTGAATGTCAACAACATTTTCAAGAATATCTTCCTTAATCTCAAATTGGATCTTATTTTCAATTCGAGTGTCCACTTGTTATACATTTTAGCATTGTAAGAGTCATCATTCGTTGTTTTAACCGCTTCGTCGGTTAACAGGTCAACCAATATCCCGGTAGTGGATCCAATTGAATTATTTTCTGCACTTGACAGTGCCATCTGTTTAACATGTAGATCTTCATTTATTGAGTTTTACACATAGTAACTGTCATGTGACTTAATTGACAGCGTCCTCTCCCCACCGTCAAAGGAAATAATTGATGCTGCAGTTGTTTTTACTACACTTGAATGAGGTCTGTCATCACTATTGCCTATGATCTCAGCGCCATCTGATAGTAAAATTTCAGGCTTCAGCGACATCTGACGGCAAACGCCAAAATCAATACCTGCTTCAATCATACAATCAATATTAGACTTCGGATCAAGACTCACTTGTGATCGGTCTTCAATTATTTGAAAGCTTTCTTGCTCCTTTATTTCGGTCGCTCTCTGGTGGCAATAGTCAAAGACTAGTTCTTCCTCCAGTAATACTTCAACATAGAACTTCGGTGAACTTGGGTTATGCTGCAAGTAGTCAGCAGTAAACTGGTAAAGCAAATTCGTACTTTCTTCACCAAGTACGGTAGACAGCGCCATCTCGCCACCGTATACACAATCTATAATTTTTGCATCAGAACATACCATAATCTGTAATTTGCCAGTTTCAGAATCATATGTTTCACCATAACGTTCATCACCAGCATCTACTGCGTTCGTATCTGGATTTTCTGATTCATTTAAATGCTTGAGGTAGCTCATTCTTTTTTGCAACTGCTTCATTTTGTGATGATAAGTCATTTCATAAATTTCATCTTCTAAAGCAGCTAACTGCCTCAGTTTACGTCTGCGCTCTCTGTTCATATTAATAGTTGATAAAAACTGCGATATTGCACAATTTTCGTTCCACAACCAATAAAAAAAATTCAAAATCCAGAATATTATTCTCTAATTTCCACTCTCAACAGTAACAGCTCTTGTCAACTTGAGTTCAAACTTTAGTCCACGTTCAGTCTTGCTCGATACAATCTCAAGCTCAATTTTCCAATTAGCCCAAAACATAAAGACAGAAACGATCAGTAGACAAAAAGTACCATTCGACTCAGATCAGTTGGTAATTCAGCCGTCTAGAGACACAATTTTCTTGGAGTTAAATTCTAGGACTTGAGTTTTATCTTCGTTTCAACTATTTACTTTTTGTGACGTAAAATTGCTTTGTAAAACTCAATACAGTAACTCTTAGAGTAGACAGTTTAAAACAAATTCCAATTCTTAAATTTTCCAGATCAAACCACAATTTCAAATCATTAAAATTCAAATTCTGCTTATTTGTCTTAGCTGAATGGATGATCAGTTTTCAGCCCAATATAATTTTCAACTTTTTAACGTTTTAGCTCCTCGTTTTGACTTTTCAGAATACTCATCTCATTTCTCCCCCCGTCAAAACGATTCCAATAACCAGTACCAGAAAGTTCTCTGACTTTTTTCATATACTAGGTAAGTGTGTTTTGACCGAACAACAGGTCCCAGTTTCTAGAATTCCACTTTTCCTCCAAATTCCTTCAGAAGTAGAAAAAACGAAAGACCAATGCTGCTTTACAAGCGTAGCTCAACTTTTAAAGTACCCGTTTTTTTTGAACTGCAAAGAATTTTCCAACCCTTGCCTTGGTACAGAATAGCTGAGCAAAATTCCAATTTCAAAACTCTGTTCGAATCGGAAATGTGTGATACTCCAAATTATCTCCAGCCAGAAAATAGAACAGATAAAATGCTTTATCAACAATCGAAAAATTCCAGTGTCCACAGATTAGAATTTCCATAGCATCAACTTTGATAAACTCTGTATATTTTCTTCCGCCCGTCCCAATTTGTCTTACTTTTCTTCCCAGATTCCTCCAGGTACAGGAAAAGAAAAGACGATACAGGAGCAACAAAGCTTGTCTGGTTCAGAGTGCCACCCAATGTAAGGACAGTAACCAAATTGTAACGCTCCCGTTTACCGATGCCCTCTGATTCCTCCCAGATTCCTCCAGAGCAAGAAAAAAGAGTGGTGAAAACGAGCCGCGCAAGTACAGCCTAAACACTGTAGGTCACAGTTCACGTGTCGAAGGACCAAATGTTAAAAACGCTAGAATAGCACGTTTCACAAGATTTCATACGTTTTAGGTGCAAATAAAGGTAAACTTCCTTTAAAAATATGAGTGTACGATTTTATTACTATTTTCTTATAATTAACAGAAATACTCAGACATGTTCATTATTTCCAATAGTTCAATTTCTCTCATAGTCAGGTTCGCACAGGTTAGCCTTGAACCATGACTAAATCTCAACTAATTGGTAATCTGTAGCTTCAGTCTACGCTAGATTAAATTATTCACTGAATTTGTCATATTTTACAATAATTTAGTGTAAAAATAATCATATTATTATTTTTACATAAACACCAATGTTCGTGGTAAAACCATAGCATTAAACACTAAATATATCTGTAACAGCAGTCATGTACGCTGCTGTTTTCGTTTCGTAGCTGCCTGAGGTGCGCTGCTGCTTGCTGTCTGCTCCAGCCTGAGGTGCGTTGTTTGCTGCAGTCCAAAGTTAACTACTGTTAGCCGTCCTTCGCAGTCTAAAGTTCTCGACTTTTCTCAATCCATCGCCGTCCGGAGCCAGTCACAGTCCGGGTCAGATGCTGTTCTTCGTCAAACGCTGCCTGTCTGAAGTGCACTGCTTTTCTGTCCTCCGCAGTCCAGGACCCGCTAATTTTCGCTACTCACGGCGGTTTTAGGTCGGCTGCTGTTTTTGGTCCGTTGCTGTCTGTCTGAGGTCCACGCCTGTTTTGTAACTATCAATCCAGGGTCCGCTAATGTTCTCTACTTGCGGCAGTTTAAGGTCGGCTGCTGTTTTTAGTCGCTGCCGGATGTGCGATGCTGTCCGTGGCAGTCTAAGGTGCGCTGCTGTTTTTGGTCCGTCGCTGTCTGGGATGCGTGGCTGCTTGCTTTCTGCCCTAGCATGAGGTGCGCTGTTTGCTGTTCGTCGCATTTTAGAGTCAACTGCTATTTGTCGTCCTACGCAGACTAAAGTTATTGACTGTTTTCAATCCATCGCCGTCCGGAGTGAGTCACAGTCCAGGTCAGCTGCTGTTCTTGGTCCGTCGCTGTCGGTCCGAGGCACTGCTGTTTTGTCCTTCACAGTCCAGGGTCCGCTGATGTATGGTGCTCGTGGCGGTTATAGGTCAGCTGCTGTTTTATGTTTTTGTCTGAGGTGCGATGCATTCCGTGGCAGTCTGAGGTGCGCTGCTGTTTTTGCCTGCTGCAGTTTTTGGTTTGTCGCTGTATGAGGTGCGCTGTTGCTTGCTGTCTGTTTCAGTCTAAAGTGAGTTGTTTGCTGTTTGCCACAGTCCAGAGTACACACAAACCTTACTTGTTCCAAGGGGGTGTGAAACGCTTACAATTACATTTTTTTAGAAAGGTATCACTTTTTAACTAAAATGTAGCTATTTTTGTCAATTATGTCTGCAAGTGACATTTTTTTATCTCATTCCAATAAAATTTTATGCTTTAGGTCGCTACAATACTGTCTTGAAAACAATTACTGGGATTTTATAAATTCACAAATGTTTAGTTTTTTAAAATAACTTTTCATAAGAGCTCTTGAAGTTCATTAATTTTTACTGTTTTGTAACCCTGTACTCTCACTTTGTCTATTTTTATTCCATTTTCAAAAAATTTATAGCTTTTGGATGTTCATATTGTTATCTAAAATGTAACTTTTGGCTTATTCAAAATCTAGAAATATTTTTTGTAAAACAATAAAGTATCGTCGACCATAGTTTTGTTATGAAGTTTGAAAATTTTTAAATTCTTAAATTCCTAGAAATTACTATCAAGGTAATTTTATTAAAGCCTTAAGTTTTATAAAAATGAGATAAAAATGTACTTTGCAAGCACACACAAAGACTATAGAAATTTAGGTAAGATGTCTATTTAATTTACATTAATATTTTTGTTTTTAAAAAAATCTGAAATCGAGTCAGGTGGCCATTTCATATAAGTTTTCACACCATTTTAATTTGTTGACGTGCTCTTTTAGAAAACAATGCTGGGTGAAGTTGGCTCTCATTAATCGTGTCTAATTTCTCGTAAATTGATTCCAGCACTAATTGAGTGGCTGCCTCTGCTTTCTTCAAAAAGGGATTTTTTTACTTTAAACCAGCAGCAAGTGGTGCTCTGGGTTATATTGGCAAAAGTGGTGTTACCAATGTTTTTAATACCAGTTGGCTAGCCTAAATTTAACTAGTTGTTTTGTAGGGCTGGTGTTAGTACTACCGAACTGAATACGAGTAGTTTTCGACAGTAACAGTATTTGGTATACAAATTATTAGCAACTTACGAAAGGTATTAGTACGGGTAGTTCTTAAAATATTGCAGTATATCGGAACAGGCTAGTTCAAATGGTTTTATATGAATAAAAGCGGTACGAATGGTGCCAAAATCAATGATGGTAGTACAAGTAATGTGAACATGAATGATTTTAGTACGAGTAATGCTTGCATAAATAAAAGCAGTACAAAAGATGCCGGCATCAATAATACCAGTACGAGTGGTGTATGCCTTAAATTTAGCTATCCTGAAAGAGTAAGCTATATATAAACTAAAAATCTTCAAAAAAAAGTTTAAGTACATGCAAATGTATTAAAATTGTTGTAAAGGTCCAAATGAGCATAAATAGTATTACTGTTTCATTTATATAAATAATTTAATTTTGGTTAATTTACAACGGTGCTTGTGTGAAATCATGAAAAGTCACAGAGCTCACATGTCTATTGCTGATTTAAATAAGCACAACAAGAGAATTTGCGGTCTTGGAATGTTCCACAAAATAACGCCGAGCCTAAAGAAAATTATCCTCAGTATCAAAGGTGCTGCAATCCGAACTTTTGTAGAGATAAAGAATGCGGCAACATCACAATTGCAGAGAGGCAAGATATTAACAAGAAAGTTTTCTATCGTACCCTTGATAAAAAATTTACAATAGAAAGCATAATCATGTCTTTTGATGAAGGAACAGGACAATGGTCATTTTTTCTTCCTATAATGGGAGTTAACAGAGCTGTTTGCAAAGAAAATCATATAAAAACCTATAATATATCATCAGAGGCTGCTGCAAGAATTCAAGAAAGGTACAAATTTAATTTAAATATATTATCTTGTTATTACATTTTATTTTGATATAGACGTTACGTTTACAAAAATTGGCTCAAATATGCCTTGCACAAATATATATAATTTATAATGTTTTTAAATTTCTGGGGTTGCTATTTAGGAAAAGAGGAGATATTTTTCCCTGGCGAATGCAAGGGCGTCACGATAATCGACTATTCAGAATGTCAGATGATTACAAAGAAGCAGCAATCGTGCACATGCACTTTTACGAACGAATTTATAATCACTGCAGTAGAGAAAATTTTGGTCCTGATGATCAGTTCCTTAAGCCACCTCTAACTTTTCAAGGCATGTATGATGATTTTATAGGCTTTATGGAAGACGATGGAATTTATTCTTGTATGTCAGAGTCCTACTACAGACACCTATTTCATTACAGCACAAACCTAAAAATAGGAAAGTTCAAATCTAAAACGTGTGATGAATGTGACACCTTACAAAATAAGATTAATCACACAACAGACCCACTCGTACTGGAACGCCTTCGACAAGAGCAAACTGTCCATCTAAACAAGGTAGCAGAAGCCAAGAAGAAATTAGAGCAAGATCGACTAAGAGCTCAAAACGATCCTAACGTACACGTTCTCATGGTTGATGCAGAGAAGACGTTATATACTCCTAGTTTATCGTGCAAATCGGCTTACTATGGCACTAAATTTGCCACTCACAATTTGTGTATTAACAACGAACTGACTAACGAACCAACAATGTTCCTATAGAGTCAAACGACGGCCAATTTGGCAGCCAATGAAGTCGCGTCATGTATGCTCAAGTACATCACCGACAGATTTAAACCTTTAAACGAAGGTGAACAACAAGAGATTATAGTGTGGTCCGATCGTTGTGTTGGCCAAAACAACAACTATCATCAGCTTTGCTTATATTCACAACTAATTCATTTGGGATACGCAACAACTATTAAACAGAAGTTTTTAATAAGTGGTCATTCATACAATTCTTGCGACAGCAATTTTGGATTAATTGTAAAGAAACTTCGTGCCGTTCGTATACTGTACCCACCTCAGTTTCCTGCTCTCATCAGATCTGCTAGACCTTCACAGCCATTTGATATCAATAATATGACCCAAAATGATTTTTTTTAAATTGATAATTTAATAGGTTATTTAAAGCGACCAACAACCCTAAAAGTGACCATGCAGTTATCGTTTTATTTGGAAAAAGATGGTCTTAACTACATATATAGTAAAACTGCTCACGATCCTTTTGGACCATTTAATGTCCACACTATTAAATTTCGTAATGCACTTATTAATGTAAATGCAATGCCAATAATTCGAAACTTTTCAGCGTACACTCAAGGCTTATTGCCTATTGTTGGGGCGTTACGAACCGATCTGCCAAAACTTAAAAATTCTATGGCACTATATGCGTGGGCTTGGTTTGAAACTCAATTGGCAATTGGGCAGCCAGCTATTGATTCTGAAAATGATGAGCCTGATACTGAGTTATCAATAATATATTTGATAATCGTCTTCTTCGTTTTTGTATTTGTTCCTTTTTGCGTTGCTCTATGAGCTAATTTATTGATTCTTTACATTTTATGTTGCCTTTACATTATTTGTTTATTTTCTTCTTAAGTTTTTTTAATATTTTACTTTTTGGTTTATGTTTTTTATTTTGCTTTTCTATTTTTGTTTTCCATTTTGCTTTTTATTTTTTTTTCATCCTGTCTAATCGAATCAACTGCAATCCTAACCGAGTGCAAAACAACACTTGCACTTGCATTGAAAAATGCAGAACACATTGACCAATAAGTGCTGAAGATTTATTTTTGTTTGGAGTCTGTTAAGCTATAACTTATAGCAAACGCGAATACTATCAATGGTGTCATAAGTGTGTTTAAATGGAAAAATCCGATAAGCAGTCGATATTAAACATTTTAAGCAATAAATGGCATACCTCGTTTTTCTTTAATTCTTGTAGTTTTGTTTATTACTGTTGCTATATACTGCTTATATCATTGCTCTGTATCTGCTGCAGTTTAGATTTGCATAGGTTTCGGGCCAAAATGCATATAAGAAACTTGGGCAATATTGCTTTTAGCGTTGGGCTGGACTAACAAGGGAACCACGCCAAGTGGTACGCTTTTATAACAAGTATCCATAGTTAAATAATCTACCTGAGTGTACTACAACACTAAAAAAGCACGGTCGCAAACTGCGCCGTTGGTCCACAGCAGCCCGCCAACGTTTAAAACATTCTACTTTTTTAAATTTTGCCGCGTTGCAGATCTTACATTTTGTCTCCCATTTTCAAAAAATTTGAAGTTTTGTGAGCTTTAAACCATTTTCTAAATAGTTCTGTTTTTGAAAATTCAATTTCATTTTTTTCTAAAAATGAGATATTTTGAGGGACCTCAAAAAAATGAGGTTTATTACAATTTTTTGGAACAAAATAAAAATTTTCGAATTTTTAAAAACGCAGAATTTACTTTTTTGAAAATAGTTTAAAGGTCGCAAAATTTTAAATATTTCGAAAATCGGATAAAAAAATAGGAACTACAAAGCTACAAAGTTTTACAACGTAGCATTTTTTTAACTTTAGCGGGCTACTGTGGACCACCGGCGCAGTTTTCGACCGTACTGTTTTAGTGTTGTAGTACACTCAGTTGTATCATTCAACAATGGATACTTGTTTTAAATTCGGGGCGTACCACTTGGCGTGGGTCCCCTGTTAGGCCAAAATGCTTCTTTACCGGCGATATGTGGTGTGGTGAAAGTAGGGCAGGTTTAAGTGAGGTGTAGTGACGGTAGCGCAAGTACGTATCTGGTGTGGTAACAGTAAAAGTAAGTTTGGTAACAGTTGCAAATGTACAAATGGGGTGTGATAACAGTAGCAAAGGTACGAATGGAGTGTGGCAACAGTAGCACAGGAACCGAGAGAGCCCCTGTGGCCCAGTGGTGCTGAGCGAGACATATCGCCTGCGGCTCTCCAATACTGTTGACGGCGTGGGTTCAATTCCTGCTAGCCTCCGATCTCTTCCGTGACAAAGTTGATCTTAAACGCCGGGCTCTTTACATGTATAGCGACCATGTCATTAAAGGCTTACATGGCTCTGTGTTAGTACTGGGTGAGCTAATCATACGAGATCTGATCAATTGAATAAGAACACCAAACCCTTTACAAATAAAGTTCCTATAGCCAAAAGGTGTAAGTGGGGTGTGGTAACAGTAACACAAGAACGAGTTGATGATAGTGGTGCTCAAACGAGCGTGCCGAGTGCAACTGTGCTCCGTAGTTGCAGCACAAGCAGGATTTGATTGAGTACGAGCGGTGTTGCACGAGTGGATGCGGGATGGAAAGTCTCTAACAGGGTAGCAGGTATAAGTTCGCTGAGCAATAGAAGTGCTTACGATTGCAATGGGTATAAGTAATGCTAGTACGAGTGAAATATGCAACAGCTGCACAATTTTCAGTTGATAAGACACGGTTGGGATGGGTACGAATGCTGCTGAGACAGGAGTTGGTTAGGGATGAGTGGTGCTGGTAAGGGTAGAGCCGGTACAAGTGGAATCGTTAACAGCAGAAGAACGAGCTGACTGGGAACCGCGTGGTGCTTGCACGAGTAGGGTTGGTACCAGTAGTACATGTTACTTTGGAGTTCAAGTGGGTTGGCTCCATAAATTCGGTGCAGTGAAATTACGCCTTATAAAATTCGTCAAGCGTCACGTTTGCTGCACACTACGCATTTCATGGGCACCTTATCTGTAAAGCAATAATCATCAAATTTGGGATTTACTCTTTTCTTTACAGTGTCCCGATAAAACAGGGACGCAGTGTTTTTCGTGGTTCACTTCCCCTTCCCACACGGGGCTTCTGGGACGAGAAGCAAAATGTTCTATTTACATGTTTTTGAAAAGTGTAAAATGTTCTATTAACAAGTTCTTGAAAAGCTTACGTATGCATACTAACTAGTTAATATTTAAAAATCTAGTCCCAGTACCCCCGTTTGGGGTGGAGTAAACCACGAAAAACAGTGCGTACCTATTCTATTGGGACACGCTGTAAATTTGTTGCTTTTAATCCTAATAAACATGTGATTTATACAATAAAAGTAGTAAAGCCATTTAGGTACAAGAACAAGGCCCCTCTCCTGCGTGGGTACTATCCGCAACCCCACAACAATAATATAAGTTTGAAACAAGAGTACAAGAGGCTTCACTCGTTGTTTTTTATATCGCTGGGCAGCCGTCAAGAGATGGCAGCAAAAGAAAAATTACTTGCCATCCCATTTTTTTAAATTTCCCTCCACATATTAAAATCGTAATTTCGAAATGTCACTAAATGAGGGTACACCTAAACCATACACCGCTCAAACGGAAATCAATAGACGAAACCTATTGAACTTGTTACTAGCCCGAACGTGATTGATTTTTGCATGTAGCTAAAACACTGGAATAACCTTTTTTCAAAATTGACCGATATTAATAAATGATACATAATTTTATAGCTCCTAAAAACAATCAATGTTTGTTTTTAGGCCCACACAACAATTTTAAGGTAAAATTTTAAAAAAATTAACAATTTTTTTCAAACAAAATTCCACACGTTTGTAGACAAACTGATCCATTATCTGTTATTTTGAATCTACTCGTCATTACCTTTCGAATGGTATATCACACTTTGAAATCGATCAAGTATACCAAAATTGTGGGAAGTTCCGGTAAATTATGTAAATATGTAGTAAATAAACCAGGGCTAAAGCCCTTGTTTAATGGCAGCCTTAACAGCAAAATTAGCATTTTGAATTTGTCGCCAAATTTTAGCTGACAATTTATAGGTTGTAAATTAAGGGGAGGAAGGTCTAATGGTAAGCTGTGTTGATTTACGTACAGGCATTTATATAATGTCAATAAAAATAAAATCAAAAATTTAGAATTTTAAATTTTGAATTTCCCGCTAAAACTTTCAATATTGTGTTAAATGAAGATTTCGACCGGTAACTCAATCAACTTACACTAACATGATATATCATTAGAATGGCAACAATTAGGCAAAGCTAAATAACTTAGTGTTACTAGCGGAATAGTTAATATTTTTTAAATAGGTTTGAAAAAACATAATTTTATTGAAATTTTAAAAAAGTTAACGGATTTTAACGAGTGATATATCATTTGAAAGCTCTTAAAACATAAAGAGACCCCTTTTTTATATTTTGATTGTGGCCCATACAACACGTTGTTGGCGATATTTAAAAATTAAAAGACTAATATCTTGAAAACTTTTTGTTATAATGGACGCACATTCCGTTATTTAAATTCTACTAGTGATTACCTTTCGAATGATATAACTTGATGGAGTTATAGCAGTATTGCAGAAAGTTCAAAATTCCGGTAAATTATGTAGATAGGTAGTAACAAAAGAACACCTAACTACATACTTCTGTAATTCCTAATAATGATATTTGATAGGCAACACTTCGAAGTTTGCAGCGCGAGTTCGTCTCTCTCCTTCAGAGCCATCCACGTAGTAAATAGCAATAGAACAAGGTGTTTCTTTGATAAGTCATGCCCAGGCCGGTAAGTCTTGCCCACCTTCGGTAAGTCATGCATCATCATCATCATCATCATCATCATCATCATCATCATCATCATCATCATCATCATCATCATATATGTAGCACTTATCGGATTCTCCAGGTATATACCTATAACCCAGTGCAGTTACTGTACCAGCATGTGAATGTAAACAAACATTTCCCCTCGGTATAAACGACACGAAGTCTGAATACCACCTATAATACATTGTTTACTTGCACGTAAGTATACCTTAAGACATTAACAATCAAAATAAATACATACCATAGCTTAACTTGCGTATAATATTTATTACACTTGTGGTTATAAGATGTAGTTATATAACAGTATATTTGTAACACATATTCATAAGTTTGTTTGGTTTGTTTGTATGTGCGCATTCGTAGCAATTTACGTATCATTTCTTCTGGTTCTGCTCCTGTATGTGTTCAAACTCATCAAGCTGCTTCGGGGGCCTACATTGTTTCACCATTCAAAAGACGTCGGGGACCAACTAATGGAGGAGTTTAATTTAATTCAGAATTAAGTTATAAATACTCGTCCTGACCAAATTCGGCCTCATACAATCAAAAGCAGCAGCCGGGACAACTAACATCAGGACCTGAACAAACCAATGACCGCAGCAGTACACACAGCCTTTTACGACAAAACTGATTTTATTCTGGAACATTAAATTTCACGACAGGAACTATAACGTTGCTACAACCCTACAATACTTACAAGTTGTTTTACCATTAAACTACAGCAACGTAATATACGGCCCTACTAACTAAACGAAATTCAATCAAGTTGTTCCAAATTGCCTACACTGCATGTTGGACAGCACTTACTGAAAATCTCACATCGCCTATGCGACAAGTATCAAGTTACCCACATCTGTTCTTGAAGCTAAAACTTTGTCAATCATTACCACCATGGATCGTCACATTACCCCAGGATATTCCTCGCGGTTCGTCAACGCACAGCGGTACCATAAACAACCAAACTACCCTGCACCAAAAAGGCAAGGTACAACTGACTATGTACGTACAACATTTTTTGCACACTTTGCAAATATTTTAATTTATATTTGTTTCGCTAATTTATAGTTTGCTTAATTATTTTATTGCAAATATTCAAGTCTGTTAATCTAATGTATTACTTTGTTGCTGTTGGTTTCAGAAACTCTTGTGCTCAATGCTGCACTGCCCGTTTGAATCCAGCTACCATGTTTCATACAAGTCCCACGTTAAACATGCTCATCAATGCGAAAACTGCAATAGAGTTTGCTCAAACAAACAGCACTACCAGTGCTCGCATGGTGAAGAAAGACTTGGACACGTGGACAACCTGAATCAAGACCTTGTTGGCGGTGAGACAAGCCGGTCTAGAGCATTATACGGGCCTAATACCAGCACAGAAATCCAACATGCGAATAAACGATTGCGTCGCTCTCCACAAATTGATCTGGATGTATTTCAAGAATCAAAACGGTCACATAAGGGAATGATTGTGACTTACATACACAGACCAACAGAGTCATTTCAAAGTGTAGAATCGCTTATAACCGAACTATACCAGCCACTTGTTAAACTGTTGACGCAAAACCAATCTGTCTATGGTAATATTAAAGCTCATCTTATACTTGTGACTACGTTAGAATTAGAAACCCTTGTAGAAACTAAAAACACCATAAAAAACGCGATTATGTATTTAATGCTTATAATTGCGATATTCTCACCTCTGAAGAAATTAAAAACTATATATTTGAAAGTAAAAGTGAAATTATCAAGAGACTCAACGAATTCAACAAGCATGGGAGCGGATGGACTTCACGCCAAATTGAATCTGTTCAAGTTAAAGTAGATGTGCTAAATTTATTCGCAAATGCTAAAGCAAGAGGGTACATTAATTTTCTATCGCTTAGGCCAAGAAAAACAGGATACTTGAACATTAAAAACAAATGCAATGACTGTTTTAAATTCTGTGTGGCTGCACACCGATTTAGACATGAAATTGTTGGAACAAACAGATACTTACTGAAACAAAAAAACAAAGCACAACAACGATTACAAAACAAAAAAAAGTTTGCAGTGCCTTAAACAATACAGACAATATTTTGCACACTTTAATTTCTCAGATATACATTGCCCTCTGCAAATCGATAAAGATTTGGAAAAGTTTGAAACAAAGAATAATCTTGGAATCAATATCTGAAGTCATCGTGGCGATCAAATCATCCCAGTTCAAAGATGCAATAAAAAAGAAATTACTGAAAAGTGTAATTTATTCTTGATTTACAAGGAAACACAAAACCAAGAAGACAATGCGTACCACTCAGTCCTGGTTATAGATTTAGATGAATTTATGTGTAATGGACGCAGCCACAAAGTGTTTTATTGCCAGTCTTGCTTTAGAAGCTTTAACACTGAACTGAATTTAGCTGATTCCCGTGACACGTGTCAATCTCTGGATTCAAAAAACATTGTATTTCCTAGAATAAACAAAAGGGCCAAGTTTTCAAAGCCATAGCAAACATTTCCGTACTCATTTTTAATTGTAAACAGGTTTTCAACATTTATAAATCCTATAAACGATTTAAAGTCTACAAAGAGTAATAAAAAATTTGTAAATAAGATTTTGCCAGCAGCTTATTCGTTTGTCATTAGAACTCAAATGAAAGACCGCAATAAAATTGTGTCGTTTAAATTTCACGACATACCAGACATAATGAAAAGTTTCTTTAAACGTATATTCTTTTGGGCTGAAGTGTTAATGTCCTATATAAGAAATACAAACAACTTTGTTATACCATCTGAAAAAGTAAAGAAGAAGTTTGATGAAGCCACACATTGCCATACATGCAAACGTGTATTTGACAATACAAAGAACCTTACAAAACGTTTTATTATATCCTCCACTATGGACACTTTTAGTTTGCAGCATGCAGCAGTTGTAATTTAAAAATCAAATACAAACATGAGATTTCAATCATCTCACAATGCGGGGGCTCCTTTGACTACCGTTTATTAGTCAGTGCAAAGGGAACTAATTACTTTAAAGCTAAAGATGTTCAAGTTATTGCAAACTTGTCTACTGAATTTATATTTATAACAATCACAGCAATGGATACTTGGCTTTCAAACTTACATCGCGAATACCCTTTGTTAAAAACGATAGAATAGCACGTTTTACGAGATTTCATAAGTTTTAGGTGCAAATAAAGGTAAACTTCCTTTATTAATATGAGTGTACGATTTTATTACTATTTTCTTATAATTAACAGACTCAGACATGTTCATTATTTCCAATAGTTCAATTTCTCTCATAGTCAGGTTCGCACAGGTCAGCCTTGAACTATGACTAAATCGCAACTAATTGGTAATCTGTAGCTTCAGTCTACGCTAGATTAAATTATTCACTGAATTTGTCATATTTTACAATAATTTAGTTTTAAAAATAATCATATTATTATTTTTACATAAACACCAATGTTTGTGGTAAAACCATAGCATTAAACACTCATTATATCTGTAACACCCTTCAACTGACAGCAATGAAGATGAATATAATGCAAAAGCCCTACATTCAAAAGTTAAAGTTCGATTTATGGATGCAGGTGTGTTCTTTGACTCTAATTTATTTGAACTAGTTGAATTCTTAAATGCTCACAACACAAAAGATTTAAAACTGGTTTCACAATGTATCAAATACGTTGTACCAACACGATATGCAGATAAAAAGTTACAAAATCCAAGAAAGCAAACAGATAAATATTTAAAGTACTTGCAAAAACCACTTTACTTTTCTTTTAAATTCCCTATTGATGCTTCTGTACTGTCACATCCCCTGCCTGCGCGATAAATGTTTCAAAAATCAATAATTGACGACTAGCTAATTGCAAATGATGACTGGTAGCTCGTACAAGATGTGTGTACTCAATTTAATATTACAACATTACGCGAGTATACTCGATTTACGTGTATGCTTAATACAATTTTACTTGCTGAAGTTTAGCAAAATTATAAAAAAATTGGACTCAAGAATTACGAATTGGAACTAATGTACTCGTTGACTTTACAATGTTTCTCTTAGGATTGTTTTTTGAAATTGACTGATGCCAAAATCGATTACATTAGATATAAACGCATATTAGACATTGCAACTAATAGAATTCGTGGCGTTCAGTGCATCTTTACTCAAAAACACGTGGTTGCAAATCACAAACGATGTCTAGAAGGGTTTGTTCCAACTAAACTTCACAAGAAATTACTCTCATTTGACATCAACAGCTTATATGCACACAGCATAAAAAATCTTATGCCAGTATCAGATTACAAATATTTGAAAGCTAAAGACTTGGAAAAAATAAATTGGACTGATCCTAATCTTGGAAACATGGAAAGAAGTTACGGCTATCTTTTAGTTGTGGATTAAGAGTATCCCAAACACTTGCATAACCGGGATGCAAACCTTCCCTTTGCAATGGAACAGGGAACTATAAATTTGCAAGATGTCAAGGTTCAAACAAATTTAAACAAACATGCAATGTCTTGCATTGACCAATATATTTCACTCCCACGATTGATGTTAACACTGCACAATAAATACAATTATACAACTCACTTTAAAGCTTTGCTACTTGACTCACTACTTGTCAAAAGAATTGGTACTGTCAAAAGTACATTGCGGAGTACGGTTGAAACAACAAAGTTATTTTAAGAAATATATTGAAGCAAATTAAGCAAAACGCAAGATTGCTAAAACACCTTTTGAAAACAAATCACTAAAGAAAAACTTTAATGTAATTTATGGCAAAACATTGACTCAAATTCTTGAATTTGTAGAAGCACATTTGTGCACAAGTGCAGCTGAAACAGAAAAATCTCTGGCTAATTCCAGATGCAAAGACTTTGGTGGATTGTCTGAAAGTCGTTTTACAACAAAGCTTACTTGGATTATTCTGATACAGATGGATATGAGATGCATACTATTAACGAATTCAATACGTTCTGGGACGACATTTGTAATGCCAAAGAACATTTTGATTTTAGCAAAATCCCTCGTGACCATGAGTTCTTTGAAACATATGAGAATCAGTACCCAAATCTGCAATCCCTGAATAAAGATGAGAGCGGAAAAATTAGAATCCAGAGTTTAGATTTAAAAGAAATACTTATATTAAAACCAAAAATGTACAGCACATTGTTTTTTCACGACACTAAACAGCAAAAGTGTAAAGGGATTCCTGCAGTCGCTATGCGTCAGTGTGAACACAATAAGTACAGACAAATGTTAGAAACTAACAAACCAATAACAATAGATGTAAATTCAATTAGATCTAGAGACCACAAGCTGTACAAAATAAACTATAGCAGATTAGCATTTAATGCTTTGGACTTGTCTCGTATATTTCCAGATCCAAATAATTGTAATTTTAGTTTACCATTAGGTCATAAAGATTCAGATGAGAAGTAATTTTTTTAGTAATGTAAACTTGTAAATTAGTTTAACATTTGGTTATGTCAGTTGTAATACATGTCAGTATAGTACTTTCCTTTTTTTTAATTAGAATCAGCAAACCCAATTGATTTCAGGATTTTATATAATAGTTCGTAATAAATAGTTTTAACTATAGTCGTAAGAAGTGTTAGCTTTACTTTTAATATTTAGAGTTAGTTTTACTTTACACTTTAATTAAGTTTAGAATTAAAGCACACATGCAACAAAACTAGTTAATTGTAATATCTTTGTTTAATTTGTAAGTTGTAAATGCATGTAAATATTAAATTTTTCGTTGCAGTGTGTGCACAAGTCTAAAAAAAGTGGTTATGCATTCCAGTTTAATTATTAGTTAACATTGTTAAATTGTAATTGTACTCAAAAAATTCTTAAAATATAATAAAATTTTGTAAATACCAGTGTTTACTACCACCAATGGCGACCTTATTCAAGCTACTGGGTCCAACCTGCAGCTGAATAGCATGAATTGTGCAAAGCGCGGAGACAAAGCCTTTACTACAAGGACAAGAAAGCGTATTAGCGAAACAACGGAGGAGATGGCCTTATTACATGAAATCGCACATAACCACCTTCCAGTTTTTGCAGCCTGCGCCACCACTCGAGTTTCATACCATTAACAAAGCTATAACCGCGAATAGCTGGTAATATTTTGAAGGACATTATCCAATGCAAAATTTAGCATAGCTTAAGTTTTCACACGGCATAAGAAGCGATATAAAACTGTCAAAAAGTTTCTCATCCCTTCCCTATCATTTCCATAGCTCCATTAGCACTTTACACTTCTCATATCTTCCCATGCTATAGCCCACATCCTTCTCTACATCTCTTTTGTCCTCACCGGGTACTCCCTTTCACCCCTACCTTTCTGACCCCCCCCCCCCCCCCACAAGAATTATCTCCTACTATTCCTATCTACTTGCGTACTTTCGTTCACTAAAAAAAATTAAATTTAAATTCATTTGTCGAAATTAAAATACTGTTTTTTCTTTTGGCATTTAACATTGTAATTATTGAAAAACACGGGTTACACACAGTATGTGATAATTTCATTTTTCCCAAAAAAATAAGAATTGAGTTGCTGATATACGATTTCATATCCTACATGCTTAAGCATAGGGTAGGGTCAAGTAACTGTAGTAGGTCTGATAACTGTGGTAGCTACAAAATCAGAACTGAGAGTAAAATAATACCTTGCACCAAAGAATAAGGTTCGCTCTTCTATGAAAGAAATTTCTTTACTATCAGTTTTGATGTTTTCCTGGTGGAAACTGTCGATACCACAGTTATCAGACCTACCACAGTTACGCGACCCTACCTTACTTGATATTACTTTGAATGCAAACAGTGCTATCTAGTAGTAGTAGTAGTATAGATTTATTGCATTTACGGGCCAAAGCCCACACACAAATCAGATTATTATGTTTACATTCTTACCTAGATAACACTAATTAGAGATTAGTAGTAATTATTAAGTCAGCCCAGCATTTAGCTTTAAGGTTGATACATTGCATCTTTTGTCGCGCTGATTTTAGCTGGAGCATTGGTGTATTTTGCTATACCCCAACTAATTACCTGCGAACGACATGAACGGCCCAAATCAACCCCGAATATGTTTGGGTTGGTTGGCCGACGATTCTAGCAAACTCTGACTACTGACTATACCCCAATAATAGGCTACAACGGGCCAACAATAATTTGACTATTTTAAAATGCAATTTTAACTTCATTCTAAATTAGGTACGCTATACGAATTTACGTTCTGTGTATTTTACAAATCAATTTGCTTTTAAAACTATCCACCACAGTTGTAATTTAGTACATACATAATTACATTATTTTTGGCATTACTAAAGTAAAGTAGGCATCATCATTCCATGTCCAGGGAGGTGTCGTCCTGACTGTCATTAAAATATTAAACTTATGTAATACTACACGTGAACTTTTAAAGAATTGACAGCGAAAAAGATGAAGACAAAATACTACATACAAAAATTATATACTATAATATTATAAAATGTTTGTAAATGTATTTTGTGACAGCGAGAGGGACAGACAGACGTATTTCCCTAAACGAAATAGTGTAGAATCGCCAAAGGCTAAATGGCAGCGAAGCTGCAGACAGCCCGTACAAGTATGTGCAGTGTACATACTTGCGCCATAACCATGACGGTGCCCGTCCCCTGTTAAGTAAGATGTAAAATTAAGGCTGTACGCGGTACAAAGATGAAAAGCATAGAGATTTAAAAGCAAAAGATAGTAAAGCATGGACTGGCGAATCTTCATATTCACCAGCTCATGAAATAACAGTTCCGTCCTACAACTTAACGAGTGAAGAGGTCTCCAGCTAGCAGTCCCAAATGGAAGCTGCTGCTACTGCAGAAAATTTACGACTCGCCTTGCCTACCAGAAAGGAGAATTTCTGTCGCTATTGCGAAGGTATATTAGGGATCTAGTGTAAGAGGGTTGGCCTGTTATCGGGCAAGAAATAATAAATTGTGTGTTTGCTCTAAAATAGAGAAACCCGGCTATGAGCCATGATTAAATAATTCCCTACTGGATGCCCACGTCTGTCACCCCCGCTACTGCGAATTATAAAGGTAAATACAATACCCTAATAGAATAAATTGTCGGTGCCCACGAGGCTTAGAATTGTGAATTAGTATTTGTTGCCCAAGAGGGTTAATGGTTGAAATATTATTTTTTGCCTACAGGGCGTATTTTGAGAAGTATTGTTTTGCCTACCAGGCCGTTGATTGAAAAGTATTATTTTGTTTAAATTCTTTTTTGCCCAAGTGGTTTTTGAAAAAGTATTACTCGGTTCTCCGAACGAGTAATGTATTCACGCAAAACTTTTTTCGGCCGTGGTCGTACTTGTAATGCCTCACTTTCCCTCACCGCTCATAAGCCTCACTATCCTTCACCGCTCACAAGCCTCACTATTATCCTTCCCCGCTCACAAGCTTCACTGTCGTTCACCGTAAGGAAGCCTCACTACTTCACGCAAAACTTTTATCGTTCGTCGTCGTACTTGTTTTTTCTTTGTATCACTATGTAAGTATACAGCTGGGAGAAATAACAGTGAGATTTTACCATGTAAGTATACAGCTGTGAGAAATAACAGTGAGATTTTACCATGTAAGTATACAGCTGTGAGAAATAACAGTGAGATTTTACTATGTAACAAAACCGTCATGATATTCAATGTACGCAATGTCTATATCTATGACAACAGAGACAGAGATGTGGATTGTGGATGGCAATGGAAGCAAAGAATATTGAATGTTGGCGCGCATTTTTAAATAATATAAGATTTAATCTTATTTCTATTGCTACTCATATAGAGAGCATGGCGTATTTCTATTGCTACTCATATAGAGAGCATGGCGTAAATAATAAAGAGCCATAGTGCCGCGCCAAAATTCAATATTCAATATTTATTTACATTTGGCAATTCAAATTTGGTGAGTGTATATTCCTTACTTATTACTAAAGGCAATACTAATAATTTTTGTAATAATTTGTAATTTTTATTACTGCTTCAATCAACTACTTATACTCACGACGTGTCCACTGCATTCTCAAACTGTGTTGTCATTGTCATAGCCATTGCAGACATTTGAAGTACACAATTTGCCAGTCCATGATTTACATGGGATTTTGAGCTGACAACCACAACGAGTTTACATACAAAATAAACTTTACAAATCTTTACGAATTTTCCACATTGATTTTCTTCTTTCATACTTTTGTTTATTGAATTTTTTAGTGCATTTTACGTTGGCTACATATTAGTTCGCCGTATTGCACATTGCACCGTAAAGTCCACACAAGAACTGCATCTCACTACAAACTGAAGCCGACATCTTATTTGGCAATTATTATTTTGTTAAGTAAGTAAGTAGTAGGTATTTCACCTCAAAGCCTCAAATTTTCCAGCTATGTATGTACTTTGTACATTGGTTAATCAGAATCAAAAATCTATTGCCGCTTAAATGTAGTCGCCGGTTTACTTAATGGAAAGTGTACATCCATTCATGCATAGGAAAAAAATAAGATCATAGAGTAGTGGTAGCTTCATCCAGTGCTTACCAATTTGAATAGTGGTGGAACTTGCTATTCTGGCGCCCATATTTTTGAAATAAAAATGGAAACTAAAACTGACTGGCGCTGTGATCGAGTGTAATTACTCCCTTCCCTCTTCCCATTTACTGGCATGCATAAAGCAGCTGAATGAATTATTTTTTTCTGCTATTAAGTTAGAATGTTTTACTAACTTATTTGGTACGTACATGTGAGTCATGTGAGTTAAGTGTAGGAGTATTATATTACAACAATAATATGTTGTTGCTCTTAATTATACACGTGTAAGACCATGAACATCATGAAGTAGTTTCCTATGTTAAAGCATACACTTTTCAGCAAAGCTCTTCTTGCCCCATTTGCTACTTTTTTGGAAATCGTCTATGACGAGCGTGTTAAACGAAAGATTCTTCGATAGAGGTGTCTTACGACACGACAGAAGTTTCCTTTTTAATTTCAAAATTTAGGTGGGAGATCAATCACTATTCAAATTGATACGCTCTGCTTCATCTAAACAGTCTTGCCTATTATTATAGATTCCTTTGCTGAAATGCAATTTTTTTTGAAAACAAGTTTTAGTTCCCAAGTATTTAGTTCCAATTACCGAGGATTTAGATTTAAAACATGTATTTAATGTATTCAAATCTAATTACCCAGCAATTAGAATTGGCGATTGCTCACTGACTTAGGATTGAGTTTCAAACTCATGAGGATTTGAGTATCGTACTCACGAGGATGAGGATTACAGTTTTCGACTCACGATGATTGGAGTTTTGTACTCACGAGGATTGGAGTTTCGTACTCACGAGGGTGGGAATTTAGTGTTCACGAGGATTGGGGTCCAACCTAATAGCTTAACTGGGAAACACATAAATAACCAAACCCGGGAAAACCCGGAAAAGACTCGGTTCTCCTCGACTTACGTAATCACGTGTTTTAAACAAACTTTGTTGTGCTTTTAAAACCCCCAAATAATCTCCAACCACTTTGTTTTTACTCTCTAAAGTATAAAAAATAAAAATTAACTACACTTTCTTTTGTTCTTGTAAACCCATAAATAACCATCACCCACCTCATACTGTTTGTTTTCCTTAACTGCAACATTACAATTTATGTTCACATCAAAGCTAATTTTTTTTTAGTTCATTCAAATTGAAAGACAATCTTCTTGTACCGAGTCGCTGTCTAAAACTAGTTAATTGCCTAACAATCAGCGACTCGGTACGAGAAGTTTGTCTTTCAATTTGAATGAACTAAAAAAAAATTAGCTTTGATGTGAACATAAATTGTAATGTTGCAGTTAAGGAAAAAAAACAGTATGAGGTGGGTGATGGTTATTTATGGGTTTACAAGAACAAAAGAAAGTGTAGTTAATTTTTATTTTTTATACTTTAGAGAGTAAAAACAAAGTGGTTGGAGATTATTTGGGGGTTTTAAAAGCACAACAAAGTTTGTTTAAAACACGTGATTACGTAAGTCGAGGAGAACCGAGTCTTTTCCGGGTTTTCCCGGGTTTGGTTATTATTATCTGTTTTTGTTTGCCTACGAGGCCAGTTAAAGAGTAAACTATCATTTAGCGTATTCGCCCATTTTAGCATTCTTAAATTTCAATAAATGCAGGGCAGGTTAAAGTTCCTTTATAAACGTATTTTTAAGTAATATTTTGTGTGTTTTATGATTGCATCCCTCTCGATGAGATTTATATTGAGCATAATTTATTAAATATTATTATAATTATATATAGCTCGTATATTTATATTTAAGTATTAGATGGAACGATAAGTAGGTAGGTTGGAAAAGCATTAACCCTATACACACATCAGCATAATATTATTAAGCGAGTGATTTATTATTTGTGTTGCATAATTCTTTATTTAGCGGTGCATATAATTTTATATCATCCCAGGCCGGTCTTGAGTTACGGGAGAATCCCCCTCGATCCGTAAACTCAGTCCGTTTCCGAATTGGATTTGCCTAGACACGCAAGAAAATCCCTTTTATTAAGGTGTGGGGTATATACATATATATACCCCCAAAATTAAATAATTATATTTAAAAAGTAATTTAGGAAAAATTAGTTTAGTTAGAATCAAGGTAGCGGTCATTGCGGAGCAATTCAGCATTGGGCCAATAATTTCCTATAGTAAACTATAGGGGACCGCGAAGAGATATTTTTGTGTGTAGAGAAACCTACAGGTCATTTGACGCCACGTGCGTATACAGCTTACAAAGCATAAAATTAAAAAAGTGAAAGTAAGAGGGCGAGTATTGGAACTGAGTGATGAGCGAATTAAAACCGACCCGATATTAAAAAGAATAGGGAGCGTATGTTGAACTGAGTGATAAGCAAAGCAACAACGACTCTGGAGACTGATCAGTGAAGACGTGTGGAGAATTGCTCCTAAATCGCCTACGAGTTATCAATTGAAAAATATAGGACGACAAAGTCAAGCTCATATTTAAAAAATATCAGTTTTTTTTATTTATACAACTTTGGTTCTTAACCTCAAGGGTATAACCTACTGTTTTTCTATACAACATTGCTATGTGAACCACTAGGAAGGTGCGAGTGTATAGTACACTTGACAAGGTATAGTGGTTCATGTTTTTCTTAACTCTAGTTCAACTAGTATACTGATATAGACTACTTACTGTCGTACTCCTGGAGAGATATATTTATACTGGTTTTCACTAGGTACCATGAATGTATTTTCTGGCTAGCCGAGGATATGAGACAGAGTAGAACGGAACAGATACAGCGTTCTCAGGACTGCAACTGCTCCGCATTCATTCTGCTCCAACCCGCCAGCAGTCACTCTTAACGAGAGTGGACAGGTGGCGACGGCCTGTAGTGGACGAGGAGGAGAGGAACTTCGAGATGAATCTTGAGTCTATACATTTGAAGTGTTCAGGCATGTAGTAAACTACTATTAGGCTGACTTGTATCTCTGTCTCAGGTAGGAACTACCACAGATAAATACAACCAGCACCCAAACACGTTAGACTCTCACACCCACCCCGTTCAACTCCCCCAACGCCCCACCAAGCCCCATCCCCCCACTGCCCACAATCCAGAGCACTACTGGCTAACCCCGACTTGGTGACAAGGCGATGCATTACATCTCCAAGCCACCAAGCCGGGGTTGAGAAATATCAGAGTTCAAAACGTACAAGAAAAATAAAACTCACATAAGAAGAAAACATAAGAAACATTAGGAAAAAAAGGTTAAGTTACTAATATAAAATAAAGCTCATAATTTTGAGACAAGAAAAAGGTGGAAATAAAGTCCATATTCGGAAATAAAGGCAGAAAAGCCAAACGTTGCAGTCGTCTGCTGGTGCTAAGACCGCCGTCCAAGAGACATTTATCGGTTATCCGAAGAAAAGGTTAATAACAAATATTACAAGCAATAATGGTTGAATCATATTTTATTGTGTCAGTAAAGATATAGGTTTGAATTTATAAAGCATCAAAAGGTATAATTTTGTAAATGTCAGCATAAGTATTGCTTTGTCCATTGTGAAAAATTATAAGTCTCAGTTTCTTCATCTGTATCTATAGTAAAAGGAGCAAGAGTGAATCGAAATTAGTTTCATTAGAAAGAGAATCCATGCCAGAAAATTTGTTTATTTTCATTGTTGGAAAACTGAAAAAGTAAAAATATTCCATTTGCCAGTCAGGCTTTATAATTTACATTGCTAAATATAGGAAACGGCTCATCCTAATACTTAATACAGAGGACGGCATAATTAGCATTTGGTAAGTACAGAAGTCGTTGTCCAGCCACAGGTTATATAGTAGAGAGAACCGTTCTCATAAGGATTGCATGGAGATTTCATTTGACATAAGTACATACATGTAAAAGGGAACATCCCTCAGTTGTGTTACGAATCCAAAGTTGATAGTGCTAGGAATTTAGACATAGGCTCATCATTTTAGTAAGTAAAGACAATTTTATATTCTTACGAAGAATGAAACTTTGATTTCGATAAGGTATCGAAACCAGTATTTTCATTTTCTGAAAAATAGTCAAACTTTGAGTTAGATAATATTTTGAGTTCATAAGATTGCAACTTGACGTTATTAGAGATCACATCCACGCTTGCTAGTTGCTGGGCGAAACCAAGTCAGCTAGCAACAGGAATCATACAAATGGCCGTGTGCTCACCACTTGCTATGACTTGCAGTGCAGTGCCAGGGATAGGACCTGGACTTCAATATTAGCCATAGGAAAAGTGCTTCATTTGCAGTGTTAAAGTGGAAGCTGAATTTTATATTTGCCAAAATTTTAGTTTTCCAAATTCATAAAATAATAATTTTAGTTCATAAAGCTCACCGTGTTTTAGTGTAGACAGATTGGAATTTTAATTCTAAGTGCCAGGAATAGTCGCCTGGACTTTTAAGTTGTCAGCAGCAAAAATTTGAAAAGTTAATAGTTTTCAAAATAATTAGCGGCAAATCAAAAGTACTGCACATTCATTAGGAAGCTGTGCAGACTTCCGTTATTTATAAGTCAATAAAATTTTGTGTGTGCTCATCGTTGCAGTCGTAAGTTTTCGAAAAGCATAATTTTAATATTTTTGTTGGTTGATAAATAAAATTATGTATGTTTCCAAATAGTTCAAATTATAAGTCATTGCTGGGGACTCAAAATAACCAGACCCAGACCCATTCAAGTTCAAAGTGTTGACTGCTGGGAATTCAACTACCTAGGCCCACTTTCATTTTTAAGTTTGATTTTGCTGGGAATTTAACTACCCAGGCTTATTTTAATTTTTTAAGTTTCTATTTTGCTAGTGATCCCAACTAAGCCTTATAATGTAAACAAAAATTCAAGTTTTCATTTACTAGGAATTCCAGACCCAGACGTACAAGTTTAAAGTCAAATTTTCATTTTCATTTTGCTGGCAATGCACCTAGACTCAAAATTAATTTAGTCAAAATTTGTATTGTTTCAAAGCCTCAAATTTAAAATAGAGCGTAAAACAAATCACAACCTATTAGTTGCTTTGTGCCAGTCACTAGGTACTGGACTTATATGTTTAGGTAGGTACTTACTTGTTATTTAGTAGTAGGTACAAATTTTGCAGGTCAAAAGTGCCTAGAATTTATGACTAGGACTTATTTATTTTTCAATTCAGTCAAAATAGGATGTTTTAGAACTAGGTTTATCCGAATCAAGTGTATTTAAGTAAATCCATATACACGGAGCTGAAATATAATTAGATTTAGGTTAAAGTTAGGTCAAACCGATTTGTTTTGTCAGGCCGCAGATAGATGCGCACTTTCATTAACTGAAAGTGGCAACTACTCATAAATAGAAAATCATTTGATTTCCTTCGCCAGGGATTGTACCTGGACTTTCATATTCGTCCAGTTATTGGTAATTACTAGAAATTAATACCTAGATTTCATAATTTTGCATATTGTTGTGTTTTTTATGTTTTCAGATTGTGGTTTATAAACCAAAGTTCATAATTTAGTTGCCAGGTGCCAAGCACTAAGTCTTGGACTTATTAGTAGCACATTAGGACACGGTCGATAGTGTTATTAATCATCAATTAGGGAAGTTTACGGTCTGTTGAGGGGCTCTCTGTAAACTCACATAACTGTTCGTTGCAGTTAAAAATACAATTGAAAATATTACTTCGTATATATAATGAAATAAATTAAAATATATTATAAAAATCAAGCGTATAATTTTAGTAAGCTAATTAAGGCATAAAGGTAATGGGCAGTCCCAAAAAGGGTATCGGCAGTCACTGGCAGTTAATTAGAAAACAAGCGTATTGGCAGTATAGTTGAATATTGTGTAAAAACTCACAAAACTACTCTTTATTTTGAGGTTATTGGCAGTATTAAAAATTATCGTTCCTTGTCATACTTTTTGCATAACTAATGCATCACAACTAAACAAATGTGAATTTGAATGAGTTTACGTAATAGATGTATAGCTTTTCAGGCAAGCTTTTTCTCAGTCCGTTTCTATATTCTGTCAGAACAGCATGTCTTGCTGGTCATGGCGTATAAATATTGACATGAGCGGACTCCTAGATATGTTAACGAGGTTTCGTTTGTTCAATGGGGGTCTCAGACTTACTTGCTCGCAATTCAAAAATCAGCATACCAATGGCAGAGAGAACGTAAATATTTATTTACAACTGACGTTACGTTACAATAACGTTTGCCATAAAGACACAGTAAGAACAATATACATTTTTAGTAAGATTTAAAAGCTTTCAAATAATTATAGAAACTGTTTTTTAGAAATCGTTATTTTAAAAACTAGCTGTTACGTAAGTTCATATTATATAAATGATTATGGGCAATTCAACAAGAGCCTCGGATAGTAGCAATCACAATTTCATTTATTATGGTTGAGGGAAGTCGCATATCTTTTCGAAATGATTCAAAAAAGGCAGGAATCGAGCCACGAGCACCTACGAAGAGACCAACAACTTCTAACTTCTTAAGTTGATATTTTTCCAAAAAGTAAGGAATACAGGGATTATAGTGAGCTTGTTTTTCAATGTTAACCTCCTCGGCCTGACCTAAATTTTGCTCCATACGTGTAGTAGGATCCAAAATATATATAGTCTTGGACTCTGTTCGCCAGCATATAATGTCCACACGTTTAGAATCACCATCTGTTACTTCCTCGAAAACATTCCAGTGATAGAAATATCTATATTATAATTTACTTAATGTACATGCATTAAAATGAAATATAAAGGAGCGCACAAGTAATACTTGAGACTACAATGTACCACCATACGACAGAAGCAACATGTAGTCACTATATTCCATATACTGCACCAGTTGTTACTATTTACCACTACACACACACTTCTTGCCTCTGTTATGTTAGTATACACCAGAAAATGGTGTATCTTTTCTTTCCGCTAAAACGTTATTCGAAATTTTGATAAATTTCGATGACTACACAGTTCTTAACTCCCGTAGCCGACATCAACAAGCTGCAGCAACTTCAGGACCAACTGAAAATTATTTAAGGCAACGATTTTTTAATTTTTCAATATCAACCTAAATATGAAGTACATCACATTATTCCTTCTAAGAAAATCCCATACTATTAGAAATTATAAATCGGACAATAAATTGTATAAGGCACACAAACGTGATTTACTTGTTCTTCTCGAACGACAAAGCGGTAATTTACCTTAGAAAAGGATCAAAAGCGTAAATTCTCTTTTTAGCGAATTTTGTATTCTACTATTTGAAAATAATTACATAGTTCTAAAAGCCTATAACATCTCTAAAACTGTACTTGACCCTTCAATCCACAAGATCCTGTCTCATTATCCTCAACCCAACTATCGGCGCCACTAGCAACTAATTTTAAAAACACAATTCTCCATACTGCTGACGCTGACGCTACAGTTGAACCACACACTGACCAAAACGTAACTGTAGAACCTAAACCAAACGAAGTAACTACCAACAACGACAAAAAAAAACAACAAATTCCACTCATTAACACCATGGCTTCCTACAATCTACTCCTAAAATTATCTCTTTCAACAGACCCCCAGAATTATACTGATCTACTGAAGGCATAGCTATGAGCATCTGCCATCACAGACAAAGTTAGTTAAGAAAGGAATTTAGCCTTAGGACTCGACACTACAACAGGACGTTATTGGTCATCGCTCCAACGTGCTATTATTTATGATGCCTCCACCTTTGATTCACTAGTCGAAATATTCCTACGTAAATTCTTCACTCACCGTGGCATGACGAGACAAGATACACTCTCAGCAGTGCAAAAACCCAGTGGGTCAGCCTCATCATTTTTAATCATGTTACGTTACCATCTCGAAGACCCCCTTTAAGACAACGGATGAGAACACCAAAGTAAACATCGCCATAGACAAGTTCCAAATTTCCTTGATCAAAGGTTGAAAGGTTAAAGTAGCTTTAGTTACAAGTGGTCAAGTGTTTCAAATCATTTAAGATCTGTTCTGCTAACACAGACCCCCGTGTGACTAGCTTACCCAGTACTAAAACAGAACCAAGTAAGCCTTTAAGTATATAGATTACCACACATGTGGAGAGCCTGGCGTTTAAGATCAACTTTCTCACGAAAGAGATCCAAGGCAAGTGAGAATGGAACTCCCTCCGAGTCGACAGTAATGGCGAGCCTTAGACGCTATGTCTCACCCGGCAACATTATTAAAGTTCAACCTCTTTTATCCACATGGGATGCCCTCACTCTTATCATAAAAAGTTACGAAGAAGGCTCTATTTCAATTCCACATGTCTATACCAACCCCTATAATCAAAAGTGAAATAAATAATATTGGCCAAGGTGATATGGGTTTACTTATGCATCAATTGAGTCAACTTGCCGTTGAAATAAATCAAATCAAAACCCAACACAGAAATAACAAAAATAATCAAGGCCAACACAATCAACGTCAAAGTAGATATTCCCAACATAATAACAATCGCAACATTAACTACAACAATAATCACCGTAACCACAACAATAGACGCCCTCCACCACGTACCCCGCAATGCTATAATTGTCAACGCTACAGTCATATTATATTTAAATCAGGGCAACCAGCTGTTAGAGCGCACTAAGCTTCACATCGACCTCCTCAGGGTACATATCCTCAATTTCAACAACCTTCCTCCCAAGTACGAATGTAACAATTGGAATCACAACAATAGGAAAACAACCACGGCATGACTCCATACTACATAAGCAAGAAAGACCAATAAACAAATTAATATTATTATTTAATCTCTTCACTTTGATATCACTGCTCCCATTAGCATTTTCAATAAACGCGTTCTTGCCCAAGTCGACTCAGGAGCAACCATCAGTGTAATCTGTAAAAATTTAATTCCCCTACACTATTTCTATGAAACAATTCCCAACCTACATATTAATTTAATAGACTATGGTGGACAGAATATTCCAAATTCTGGCTTTATAAGATTACCTATCAAATTTAGAACAATGAAAATCCACCACTCTTTTTTAATCACGAACACACATAATAACAAGATTTTAATTGGAAATGACTTTCTAGAACATTACTAAGTCAATACAAGCTATCAGTTTCGAAACCTCCATTTTTCTCGTTTTGGATCGGTGCCCTTTCATTCACCGTCTTCTCACATGCTGCACAAGCTTGGAATTCTTCCTGAAAAAACAAATATTCAAAACAAACTATTACCTACCCCAAGAAAACAAATTTACACTATTAAAAATTATGGCCCTCTCATGCCATTCCAACTATCCCCATACATATACTATAACCTTCAAAACCCTATTTACTTTTAAATCAAAACATACTTCGCCTATGTTACTACTACTCTACCCCCACGTAGTCAAGTCACTATTCCTATCCAAGCAGATAATATATATAAATCAAACCAAATTGTAATTCCCTCCGAACGTATATACAAACTAATAAAACACTTATTCCCTGTGCTGTACATTCTCTTCCAAACTCGGCTTCGTGGCTTAGGGGAGCTTGCTCTGTCCTAAATAATCCTCGGCTAATTCTTTTTTGAATGCGCCGGGGGAACCGCAGCCGGTAGTCAGTTTAGACCCTCTCGCATGAGAATGGTACAGTGGTAATACTTGGCTTGGGGAGGGGAGTTTGAGAGTTGTATGAATGTTCAAGGTATATGAGTTTGGTTTCGTTTATCTGTATATAATAATAATATTTATTTCATCTAGTTGATATGTGGCCTTTGGCCCTTACAACCCCTTCATGATACATAGATACATTCGTAATTATACAAAAAATGAATTGATCCTTGGATTGAGTATTCGTATTGTTTATATAGTTAAGCGTTTGAAAAATATATTATAGTAATTATCATAATTGTAAAAGTACATATTAATGTATGTTTTTGGTCAAATGTGCGCTCTGTTATAGTGATATTAGGAGATTGTCACTGCTGCTTTTTTTTAATGTTAAGAACTTCTACCCAAAAGTTGTACATTTTCTGCATGAAATCCGCTGTACATGCTTTGTCATTAAATAGTATTTCTATATAGTTAGTCTTTGTTATTCCAGATTTTTTGATGTTTAGTTTTTCTTGTTCCTTACAATATTTACGGCACATAAGTATCACGTGATATATGTCTTCCTTCTTATGATTAAAGAATTTGTTTATCTGTATCAGTTTAATACTGATGGAGACAGAGGCGATAGCAATAATAGACGACATGAGTCAGTTAAATGCCGAGCGTGAGCATGAACATAATAAGACAACTCAATATATCTTTCCAATCTATTCTGTAAGTAGCTGCTGTTACTTTCCCTCGTGGAGGTCTAGAGGGCTAACTGGCGGGGTGTGCAAGCAGGCGTAAGTATTTTATTTAGTCAGAGCGTGATGAACTCTGCCTACGGAAAGTTAAAATAGCTCCTGAATAAGGATACTAAATAAATTATCGCAAAGTAGTCCGCAGCTAGTAGCGACTTATCCAAATACTACAAGTGTAGGTTATTAAAGTAAAGTAAAATACGATGCGAAGCCCAATGCGATTCAGTATATAATACTTCGCGGGAACTTCAAATCACACAGTAAAGTTGAGTGGGATATAACCTTAGGTTGAAAATCTCTAAACTCATACATACATACATACATACATACTTTCTCTTCCATGTACGTACATTGTAGCTACAAATACTACTAAACCCATAACGTTACTCCGTAATTGCCGTATAGAAATCCTATCTTCCCTCAATATCATTGACACTGTAAACCCTACACCTAATTTAAATTCTATTCCTTTTCAATCAAAACCCAAAGTTATAGAATCCAAAATTAATATATCTCCTCGTCATTCTCCAGAAAACCGAATACAAATTGAAAATTTTATACAGGAATACTCTGATATATTTTTATGGCATGTGGAACTAGAAAAACCGATCTTATTGAATTTAAAGTAGATACAAGAGATCACTCTCTAGTGAAATGACGTCCATATAAAACTAGCTATTTCCAAAATCAAATTTTAAAAGAACACATCAAAACATTATTAGAAGAAAAAGTGATTGTTTCTTTAATGTCCAGCTGGAGTTTTCCTGTTTTAATTGTCCAGAAAAATATGGACGCAAGTGGCAAAGAGCATGGAGTGTGTTTTGACCTGCGTAAAGTTAACGCCATTACCAAACTCCTTGTGCATTTAATTCCTTCTAATAATACTATACTTTCTCAACTCAAGAATACATCGTTTTTCTCCTCCCTAGACGCCGCAAGTGGTTTTCAAGCCATCTCTGTAAAGAAGAAACATCAGGAAAAATTAGCATTTATTACAAAACATAGACTCTTTATATTTCTAAGAATTCCATTCGGTTGTAAGAACAGTCCGAGTTGTTTTAAACGCTTTATCGATCTCATATTACCCTTAGACATGTACGAGAGCAGTGCGTACGTGGATGATAAATTGGTACATTTTTCAACTTTTGTCGATCACCTTTTCCATCTCCGCCGTATATTTCAACGTATACGTGACGCAAAGATCAAAGTTAGACCTACAAAGTGTAATTTTGGATACGAAACAATTTCTCGCTACGGCCACACCATTTCTGCCTATGGTGTCCAGTCCGATACAAAGAACGTTACAGCTATTTTAAATCTACCCCAACCCACAAAGATAAAAGAACTGCAGTTCGTTTTAGCAAGCTCCAGTTATTTCCGAAAATATATACAAAATTTTAGTGCACGTGTAGAACTCCCACGACAACTACTTCAAAAAAATACTCCTTTTAATTCGAAACAACAATGCAAACATTTATATCAAGAATTGAAAAATTCACTAACTACTTCACCCTGTCTCGCGCACTTTGACGCAAGTCTCCCTACATTTGTCACTCTAGAAGCTAGTCAATCTGGACTTGGTGCTATTCTAAAACAAGCAAATAATAGACAACGTCAACCTGTTGCATTCATCAGCCGCACCCTTACTCAGGCGGAATCCAAGTGTCACACAACTGACCTGGAACTTTTAGCCATGACATGGGCTACACACAAATTAGAAGATTATTTAGTTGGACTCCCGTTTATTTTACGAATCGATCACTGCGCTATATGTAATATACTCCGCAGTCGCAAAGTTGAAATGTCACCAAAGATGACTCGTATGATGCTAAAATTATCTGAATTTAAAATCACAAAAATCCAAAACATTAAAGAATCCCTCAACGATACCCCAGATTAACTTTCTCGTCTCAAAAGAACCCCAGAACGTGATACAGTTAATATCTCTACACTTGATATTACTTCGTTTTCACAACAGCACTCTACTCCCTGGATTTTAGAAATAATCAACAAATATAAACTAAACACTATTACGACTCACAAAAATAAAAAGTACGCACTCATTGATAATATTTTGTAATATGTCAATCCCCGACAAGGCTCAAAATACTTGTACGGTGTACCTTAAGATAACATTGCAGAGTTATTACACACATTTTAATGATTCTTCAAGTAGTCACACAGGTATGACTCGTACCTACCTCAGAATATGTTCCCATTTTTACTGGCCGTCACTCAAAAATGATGTTTTTCAGTACATACAATATTGTTCAAAGTGTCAAGGGAAGAAGCCACTTAGCCGCAAGCCCTATAGGTCTTTTTAGTTTGTCCCAGTTCCTTCCTCTTCTCGTATACACTAGGATATTAACATGGTTGGCCCACTCGTACGCACTTTCTCTAGAAAAAAGTTTATTTTAACTGCCTAGGATTATCACTCGAAGTGGCTTAAGACTCGCGCTGTAGCTGATGGTACTTCACAGCAGTTTGCAAAATTTATACTTGAGTCTTTTGTATGTGGACACGGGGTTCCGTCGATTATTCAGAGCAACAGAGGATCGAATCATACAAGTGAGATCTTTTTTCATCTTACACAGATGATGGGAACTACGCACAAACTTTCTCCAATTTTTCATCCCCAGTCGGAAGGCATGTTAGAACGACAACACGTACCACTCAAAAATGCACTTTCTATGTATGTGAATGAAACACATAGGGATTGGGATTGTTATTTACCGTTTGCTCAATTTGCACTTAATACAAGCCCCAATTGCAGCTCTGGTCAAACCGCTTTTTATGTAATGCAAGGGCAGAATGCACTTCTACTCCCCGACGTTGTTTTGCCCCGTGTACATGACACCACTATACGTGATTATCAGCATCATTTAAAAACTATATACTCTACTCTTATATAAGGATGTGCCTCTAAATCAGTATTGTATAAGTGTCAGAAAACCATAGATCATTTCTTTAAATGTATTGTTTTAAAAGGATACTGCTTCAATCTAATTACTTTAAAGCAGCTTGGGTTCCCTGCAGGTCGTCCAAGATCTAGAGTTGATATGTATAGCCTCTACGAAAGGTATAGCTTACTTACTGTTACTAAAAGAATTATAAATATTTCTTTGTCTGTTCTACGTAACCTAATTCATCAAACTGATCAGCTTTACTGTTTTTGTGAAGTCATTGAACCTAGGAATAGAAATCTTAGAAATAATTTCAAACTTATTGTGCAACGTAAATCTTCATTTTACCATAACTCTTTCTAATATCGGTCTGTTATTCTCTGGAATACTTCACTTGCGTATATTTATAAAGAAAATAACTTTAAAACCTTTCAGGTTGAAATCAGTAAATGGCTGATTACCAATCGCAGCAATATTTTTATTTAAGCTGTGTTTATCTTTTTTGTATTTATACTTAGTAGCCTGTAGATATATACTTTATTAATGTCTATTCTTGGAATTCAGTGTAATATTACTGTATAAATGTGACAATAAAGCAATTACTTACTTACTTTACAGTTTAAGCTAATTTGCGTCAAGCTCAACATTCTTATGCCAATCGGGCCAAAGCCGCCTACACTTCTCACCTATTTCAAGTTGGCGAGCAAATTGTATATTACCATCCTTACCATGTTAAAGGATTGTGCCCTTCCCTTATGCGTCACTGGACTGGTCCATTTACTGTTATTTAACGCAATAATAATGTTAACTATGAATTGCAGCACTCCTCACATCCTGCAGTCCAAGAAATTGTGCATGCTTTTAAACTTAACAAGTTCTATGTACGTCCTCTGTCTACTGCTCCGTTGAACACGGTTGTGCCTTTAAATCTATCCACATCTCCGACTCCTTCAAGCTCTGCTCCTCGCACGTATGCTGATGTTGTTCGACACCCTTCCACTGTCGTTATTTCTGCCTCCGACACTTCACCACCTCAACGTCGTGGTCGACCGCGTAATGATGTTGTTGCCCCTAATATCATTCCTCCTCTGATTTCTCCTGATGAGCTTTCACCACGTCGCTATAATCTACGTTCTCGTCCTTCTTGATTTTAAGCTTTATTTATTTTTTCTTATTTTGTGTACATGTAGTTTGCATTATTATTTTATTTTATTTCTTATTTGGTGTGTAAGTTTCTTTTTATATACAATTATTTCATGTGTTGTACGATATAAGCATCGTTTTTGTAAACTTAAGTGTGTTGAAAATGTGCATATCAACATGCATAATACAGATAAGATACTTTTTTTTGTATTTCTATATTCATCTTATTATTTCCTATACACTCATACACATTGTTTATTGCACTTGGTATTATTTGTCTCTACCACTCGTATATTCACATTTTTAATTCTAAATTGCTCCATTTGACTCTTTAGCTGTACGCATTCAAGTAAGACGTACGCTATCTTCATAACTTACTAAATACGTACAAGTCACCTCGTTTTACCGTTCAGCTCTGATGGCCACAGAGCTGAAGGCGTACTTGTACGTGACATTATACTTATTACAATCTCTTTTTATTTTTATCTCTGTAGAAATATTTATAATTTAATTTACCTAATGTACATGCATTAAAAATGAAATAAAAAGGAGCGCTTGAGTAATACTCGAGACTACTATATACCACCATATGACAGAAGCAACATGTAGTCACTATATTCCATATACTGCGCCAGTTGTCACTATCTACCACTACACACACACTTGGTGCCTTTGTTGTGTAAGTATACAACAAAAGGGAATTTGAGTGGCTACGCTTGTATGGAAACGGAAGCGGAAACAACATGTGAGTCTGGAAGTCCAGTAGGTCCTATGTCTTTTCTGATCACTACCCTGCGTTTACTTGCTTTATCAGCAGCGAAAGATGTTGAGAAAATGATTGCATTGGAAACCCAGGTGTATTTATTGGTAGGGATGGCAGTTTGAAAATTCCCAGGGAATTTGGGAGTTTTGGGAGTGGGAATTTATAGGGAATTTTGGGAGTTTTCAATGCTGGGAGTTTACTGAAAACTCCCTTTGATTACATTTTCAATTTTGATTCTCACATTAAAAAATTTTAATTTTGATTGTCACGTTTATCACTAGCTTCTAGGATCAAATTCGTGTTTAAGCGAACCATTTTCAATTATTATTTTAACTAAAAATGCCACGACCGGCATATTAAATTGGTTACATTGGAAGTTGTGTGAAAAATGAAATTTTAAGTGTATATATGAGGATTTTAATCTACAGTAAAAAATGCTGTTTAATGTAAGAAAACACACATACTTTGATGTTATTACTAATCTTTTCTTGCTGGACTACTAAAAATAACGTTTTTTATTTTTTTAAAATTTTGTATTTTAAGGGAATATTAGGAATATTCCCAAGGAATATTGGGAACATTGGGAATTTTCCCTGGGAATTTTGGGAGTTTTCAAATAAGGGAATTTTGTGGGAATTTTGGGCATTTTCAGGGAGTTTTGGGAGTTTTAAAAATGCCCGGCATATTCAGCTGGGAATGGGAACATTGCCATCCCTATTTATTGTAACAAGTTACTAATGAAGATATTGTATCCTACTGGAAGCAAAGAGCTAGTTTATTTCCGATGCTTGCTACTTTATTTTGAGTTATTATGTCTCAACCAGCTACAACAGCGGAACTGAGTTTAATATTCAATTATATATTATTAACTGTTTATTTAAAATTAAAGTGATTTAATGTTATCATTTGTGATAACGTTTGTGTTTTGTAAATAACATTTTTATTTATTTAATATTTATTAAATATTACAACATTTAAATTTAGTTTTATGTTTTTAAATGAAACGTCTTTTTTCAAAATATGAAATTATTACACGAGATAAAAGATGCAACATCGTTCCTGAAACGATCAATAAGTTACTAATAACAAGGGAATGTTTCAAGGAAACTGACATTTTAAAACCAAAAAACATTGTTCGTGATAGCAATATTAAATCCTCGTCTTCAGTGTCTTTACCACAATCTTTTAAGGGCTCTATGTCTAAGGCTTAGGCTAAGAAAAATTTAGCTGACAGCACTGAGTCTGTTTTTGAAGGTTTTGACATCAACGATCAAACGCTTACACAATCATCGCCAACGCAGAAGTCGCCTTCGCCATCTATACGGACTTTGACACTAGAATCTAAGTACAAGTTTCTAGACTATGAAACAGCATTAGCTATGGTCTTAGATGGATCACTTGATGACAACAAAGATAGTGATATCAAAATAGAAGAAAAGGAGAATATCGAATCTAAGGCGATGGGTTAGGAGTAAATATAGTAATTTATAGTGTATTTTTGTCGTTTTTAGTTTAATTTTTATAATTTAATATTGTCAAAAACTAAAGAATCGGCAAAATCCGCGCCAACATTTTAATTTTTAATTTTAACATTCACTTAACCCTTTTAAGAAACTTGAATTTAAGTTCTATTCGATTTGAGTTTTTCTATTTTATATTTTCATTTCCATTATTAATTGTATGGTATTACCTTTTATCACTTTGTCAGGTATTATCATTTTAATAATCATCGTATCAGTGGTAACACATGTAAGACATGTAGCTTTTTATTTCTTGCAGCACTTTTTCTTGTCAACTCTTTTTGCAAGTTTTAATTTAATATTTTTAATTTTATATTTTATTTTTGTTAGATTTGATTTGTATAAATATGTATAGTATAATCAGGTAATATTATTAAAGTAATCCTTAATAATAATAAATAATTATAACAATATTGCAAGCTTTATTTTATACGTTCATCGTTTTAGTTGTAACACGCGTATTCATCTTTTCTTTATATTTTATATAAATATTCACTCTAACTCACTATAGGTGCTATGATTTTTGATTTATGATGATAATTTTTGTATTAAATATATGAAATTAATAATAATGAATTCAATCATAATTATATTTATAATTTATTTAATTGTGTACAATAAATTAACCACAAAAATTTTAAAAAAAACCACAATGATTTTCATCTCATAGACTATAGACATATACGTTATACATTAAGACTACCAACGCACTGTGTAATATATATATATATATATATATATATATATATATATATATACATATATATATATATAAATTTGTAATTAATATCAATCAGTAGCACAACCATTAACGACATAACCATACATACTTCGTAAATTCATAATTATAAAACATAGAAGTGATAAGCTTTAAGAATTTGAAAGTCTTTAATTTAGTTTTGTCTGATTATTTGATAAGATTTAAAATGTACACTTAAAAAAATAGTGTCGGATACATAAACATAAATTGTGGCTGCTGAAATGGCTTGATTTGCTTTGTAACTTTATTGCTGACGCTGGCACTAAGTTGTCAGTGTTCCTACTGCATTTTACTGCAACCAATACGCTAATTGATAGACATGGGTGATGGCAGTAATAATGAATACTTATGCAGTTAAATATTAATAATGCTCCTCTTTCGTAATTCATAATTCCTATATATACGTTTGACTCTTACAATTAAATCAAAAGGCTATAACAAATACGCTAAAAAGATAAGGACTGTCGATAGAACTACGAATTTTGAATTTACCAATCCCACAAGTGACTTAAACGCTGACTGTAGGTGTAGGTAGGTATTTTGTATTTTGGTATTGTTAAGTCGTTGAGTGTTGAGTTGACATTTAAAGATTTTAAACGATGTGTCAACTGCAATGTGCGATGTGCACAAACGATGTGCGTGATTTTGTGTTGTGTATCATAGAATAATCAGTGTGCCTACTAATTTACGCTTTATATTTTATACGTTCTGCTGTCACAAGATAATAGCTGTTAACTTCTTTACATTTTCTACAGTCAGATGAATTTTAAATCGTATTTATTAAATGAAATGTAAAATAAAGTTAACACCTTAATACTACAAAAATATAGATTTTGTGAACCTATGTACTTTAATACTTTTTACGTTTAATTGATATTATATTGTATTTTATAATACGTAGCACAAAACCATAATCATATTATCATCATCAATAATTAGTTTAATCAAAATCAGTTTTTAATCATAACCATGAATCAAAAATCAAAAATTACCTTTTAATGGTGTATAACACTTCAAAATGGGTCAAATATTTCGTTATCATGAAAAATCCAGTAAATTATGTAGAAAGGTAGAAATAATTATAAATCATAGATGAGAATGAGATAAAGAAACTCAAGACTTTAAATTTACCCAGTAATATAAATTTTTTATAAAAACTCTGTTTATATTTTTGCTTCGTACTTCTTACTGTGTCTTGAGACAAATACTGTAAATGGTAACAGTGTCAAAATAAAGTTTTTACTCTCTCTCTTTAACTACTTCAGCTGTCCTAAACTAAGTTTAAATTAGTGTAATAAAAATGTTAATATTAAAAATGTAGTTTATTGAAAATCAAAACTTAAAACACGGAATATAAAATGAACGTGTTTTTAGCAATCAAGGTATTTTTAAATTTATGTTTTTATTTGTAAATAAAATATTGTAATACAGATACAAAGCTTTAATGCTAACTAGTTTTATGTGTAGCATTATCATTAATTAATATTATTATATTATTACATATAAGACTTTAATCGAAATTCCTAAGATACATTAAATATTTTGTGTACATACAGAGACTACTACAAATATATTGCTAGTAACTAGTAGTGCTAGTCTATTTTACCATTAATAACTATAAATAAAATAATGTACATGATATTATGTCATAATAGTTTAATTCATCTTTGACTTGGATTTATAAATCAGTTAATAATTCATAATTAAAAACTGTTGACTGTTTTGACTGTTTTTAAAATCATTGCGAGAGCGATATATTATACTTAATATACAGACCATGAAGTCAAAAACTAAAATACAAATAATTATATCAATATTTGTACACTTTTGCTAGATAATCAGCAGAGTTGAGCAGAGTAGTCAGAATCAGAAAAATCATACTAACACTAAAGTAAACATATGAATAACAACGTTAACCACAACGAATAACTTATTCCGACTCTGATTCTAACTAACGTTCGGCCTCGGCTCTATTCACTCTCTTTATCTTTTGTCTCAAATTTATTCTCAGAAAAAATTAAAAAGCGACCATCCCGTTTTAAAATTTAACCTTTTTTGTCAACTTTGAAAAAAAATCCCTACATTTTTGTTTGTTTTTGTCTTGTTTTGGCTTTTTGTAGCCGTGTGTCAGTTTATGTGTATGTCATTGCTCGAAATGTCTTCGAAAACATTGTAACAAAAGTGACATGTGAATGGGCAGGGATCCTTATGAAAATGATAATGAAGACCCAGCTTACGCTAAATCGTGGCCATTAGTTAATACACTTCACCGCACTTTTTGCACTTCGACTCTACATAAAATATTAAAATTTCAAATTAACAATTTGCAATGCTAGGTACCACAAAAACAGTGTAAACACCAATTTTAAAACTGCCATGCATCAACAATAATCAATATAAGACATATACGTGACATAATAAAATATTAAACATGCTTTAGAATTTTAAAATTGGTAGTTACGGCTATGTTGAGTTTTCCGGTAGAGTGATTCAATGTACATATTATAGTACTCGTCGTTTTTGTTTTTTTATTGTCGCTTTTAGATACAACAAATTTACTTTTGATGATTAACTATGACGTCGTTTTTTGATTTAATCTCATGATTTCAATTTCAACTGTAATGACGCCTTTTTGTTGCCTTTTTTTAGTGCCAGTGCTAGTACTACTAGTGGCACTAGTGCTCAGTCTTGGTTTTTGTGAACCACTTCCAATGTTTTGTATCATTTTCTGTTTCTTAACTTTGCTTTCTTCTCTATCTTCAGATGCGACCTGGGTGTCGTTATTGGTTTTACTAGATTCCATATTCTAGTTTGTCATGTTAAGAGACAGAAATATGAATGGCAACTTTCCTTCCATTCGAACAAATTCTTAATCAAGTACCCCTAGAATATTGAGTTGGTTCAATTCTGAAGATGCCACTTTTCTTCCAGTGTAACTCAAATTACGCGACGAAACTTTAAGATCCGAAGTCCTAGAGTGAAGGGAACTTTGAAGTTCTAACTTTGACTTTGACGTTATACTTCGAATGTCATCCTTGATTAGTTCAGGCAAAGGCAATAATGTTGGTTTCTCAACCTTCTCTTTCTCAACCTTAGTGGTCGTGGTGGTACGTGTTATTATCTTTTTTTTATGTTGACTGTTGCTTTTCTTAGTTTTTTTGTCTTTGAACTTAGCAACGCGTCCTGGATGTGCAGTTGCAACTCCCATTGCTGTTTGCGTGAGTGAATTTCTGATTTCTAAACTAGTTTGATCCTGGCGTCTGCTGTTCTTCTTATTCTGATCACGGGTGGCTTGAAGTTTTGCCAACAATTGTTTTAAAGCAAGTCTGGGTCTGGGTCTGGTTAGTTTGTCATTTCTTTTTTTGTTAAAACCTTGCTTCTTTTCGAAGAAAGCAGCGATTGCTATTGGTTTCAAATTGGCCTGACTTTCAGTGGCAGGTGGTTGGACCCGGACAGGGTTATGGTTAGAACCTGGTGGCACGCGCCTTATACGTAATAGTTCCATATATTGATCAATGGTCATTTCTTGGTAGGCGGTGTCTCAAATGCCTTCTACATTTTGATCTTGTCCATCTTGTACCTCAGTTACAGTCACTTCTGTTTAAATAAAACAGATTAAACATGTATCAATAAAAACAGCTGTAACACGATTAAGGTTGCCAGTAGACGTAGACTAAGTGGACAATATTTGGTTGATTAGGGTATTTACAACTCTTTTAACTTTGATCTTTGGTATAAGGCCATAAAATAGGTTATTATTACTGCCATTATCTAAATATTTAGCATCAATAAAATCATTTTTAACATTCTGATTTTCAATTTCTCCCACTGGCTCTGCCTTAATAAGATCCAAAACTGCTTCGGGCAAATTTGCTCTTGAACTTGACGTGTCTATAGGAATCTGAGATTAACTAAACACTGTTAGATGAAGTTGCGACTCTAACATAGAACTGTAAGCATCCTCAGTGTAATGAGACGGCATGACGCTATGAGTGCATTGCACATTTTTTAAATGCACATGCAGATGCACTTTTTTATTAGGCCCAGTCTGAATGAGTCCACCCAGGACGCTAAAAAATGCATTATGTAAACATAATTGTTTTGTTTATTAGAACATAATTGTAAACCAAATAGTTGAACGTTTCGATGTGTTGGAACTCAAAATACAAATACTTTGTTTCACCACCAACAAAACAAAAAACTAACATGCAGCCCTGGTGGTCCAGTGGTTCCGAGCGAGACATAGCGTCTGAGGCTCTCCAATGCTGTTGACGGCGTGGGTTTAAATCCCGCTAGCCTCGGATCTCTTTCGTATGAAAGTTAATCTTAAACGCCAAGCTCTCCACATGTGTGGCGACCTATGTCATTAAAGGCTTACTTGGCTTTGTGTTAGTACGGGGTAAGCTAGTCACACAAGGGTTCGTGTTGGGAGAACTGATCAATTGATTAGAAACACCAAACCCCTTACAAATGAAGTTTCTTTGACCTTTTTTTTGCACTCACACTTTAATGAATTACCTAAACATGTGACATGTGGAATCAAGTTTAGTTTACAGTTAGTTAACAAATATAATAAAGAATTAGTAACGACCAAATCGTTACTTTAAATATTCAACAATATCTAATTATTTTTAACACCTAGTAACATCTTCAAAAAAATCAAATTGCAATAAAAATAAACGTAACACGTACCATACCTTAAAGATTATTGCTGTTAGCTGAAATTAGAGGATCATTTATATTTTGTTCTTCTAGAAGGCCGCACATTTTCGTAAGGCCTGACAAATCGAGACTCACACTCATGGGATTTTCATTTTCACTTAAAGCATTGACAGTAATGTTCACAGAAGGTCCGAAAGTTTTGTTTTGTTCTTTGTCGTCAGTCTTGTTATCCGAATGGGTGTAAAAAATGATAGGTCCTAAAAATTTGTTTTCAATCTCCTGATTTCTTGAGGAATCCATAGTGTTAGGTTTTAGTAGTCCAACTTAACACGTTAAAACTACAAACTACACTGAGACTGACTGAATTGACTTAGTAAGATTGTGAGAGCGTGAGGTGAGGATAGATAAGTACAAGTTATAGAATGGAAATATTAACTTACCAATTTTAAATAGGATTATTTTCTTAATTGAAATTAACGCAACGTTTCAGATTATTCCTTCTTCAGGCGTTTACAATATCGAAGAGTAGACACTTATAAATAGACGCACTCGTAAAACACTATACTATGAGTTGTTTGGTTTCTGTTTATACTGTTTAAAATTGGTGGGAATGCTAAGAGGGAAATTGCAGTGGAAAAAAGCCGTGTCGGGCGACACGATGAATTGACTAAACTGTCACTGATCACTAAATAAGTTAATTACTGTAACTTAAACTGACTTAAATTTTGAGCATTTGACTTTAAATTGTTAATTTGTTATTGCTGGGAATGCTGGGTATCGCATTTTTTAGTTAGGATTCCAAGACTTTAAAACAAACTATGCGCTTACTGCAACGCACGTGACTTTGTGATGTATATCAGAGTTTAGTCAGTGTGCATACTTATTTACACAATAAATCCCCAATCAGCCACAGGTTAACAGCCTTTTATTACTATACTCTATTTTCATCTTACAGTCAGATAAAAGGATAAATGATAATGCTAATTCTAATTATGAAGCTTCGTTACAAACAATTGATTAATTAGGTGTACTATTATTTAACACGTCATGCTCTGTTATCTGTGAAAACACTTGCTTTTTGTTAGTTTTAAATCCTAATAATATTTATTTAATCAAGTATAAAATTATAAAATAAAGCTTAAAATCCTTAAACAGCCACTAAGATTTCGATTTTAATATTTTATATGTACGAATATACTTTTAATCGATATATTATTCTATTTTATAATCATTAATATTAGCACAACCTAATTACCATATTATTATCAGTATCATTATTAAAATATGAGATATTATGGAAAAACTTAAAGATTTGAAAAAACTTACACTGAGTCTAAATATAGGATTAGGTATTCCATTAAACTAATAATAGTGAACAATATTGTCACAGTTGACAGTAAGTTTATGTTGCTAATCCAATAAATAAGCTATTTTATAATCAAAATTATTTTAATTATGTTAATGAATTAAATTAAAATCACAACTGTGTGACCTGATTACAAATTTAAAATACAAAATTAAAATCTAGAAATACTTAAACTAAAGCAATACCGCAATTTTAAATAGCTATAAAAGTTTAAAATATAAAATATTAAAAGAACCTATACAAATAATGACGCCATTGACGCCAGCAGAAATTGAAATTAGCGAATCAGTCGCATCCTCATTATAGTCTTAACTTTGCTTAGCTTTGACAATCTAGTAATGTCTAGTTAAACAACCTTATGCTTTTTAATTTTATTAGTTTCATCAGTTCCATCTTCAAAATTTCAAGTGTGTGAACCGTTTGAACTGTGTTTTTGTTTTTCAAAACTAACAGATTCACTGGTTTTTAGATGCTGAGCATGCATCTATTGAATTGGTCATGTCCGTCTGTCTGTCTGTCAATGCCGGGTCTGTCTGTTGGTGATGCTCTACAGGTTACAATTTTTAACTAATTTCCTTCAAACAATTTTAAAATAACAAAAAAAGCGAGCGCAAAGTGCCCTATTGTTTTTTAGGTTGATCGAATTAGCCACTTTTGTACAATTAACGGTTATAAGGACCAACTTTTTTAGCGATTTAAGCTTTCAGCTTTTTGAGAAAAACGGAAGTTGGTGCTCTTTACATGCAAATACATACTTTAAAACGAAAGTAAGTAGGTAGGTACGTAGGCAGTATGTTCTACACTGTTTGGATACCTTGTACCTTACCGACATACGAAACAGAGTGCTAGAAGCGTTCACAAATAATGTCCGTATTACATTTTCCGAGCGACCTACCTTTCGTCTTTCGTAAATTTCACCATTTTAGGGATCCCTACTATCATTAGTTTAGCAATTAGGTTGACATATATCCTTAACATAAGATTTTACTCGTGTGCATGCAGAGATCGTCCATAAATGACGTCATACAAATTTTACCATTTTAGGGATTTCCGCTGCCATTGTTTGAGTAATTAGGTTGACGATTATCTTTAACATAGGATTTTACTAGTATGCATGCAGAAATTGTCCACATATGACTTCATATAAATATTACTATTTTAGGGATTTCTACCATCATTAGTTTAGAAATTAGGTTGACATATATCCTTTACATAGGATTTTACTCGTGTGCATGCAGAGATTGTTCACAAATGACGTCATACAAATTTTACCATTTTAAAGATCCCCACTGCCATTGGTTTAGTAATTATTATGTTGACGTTTATTCTTAACATAGGATTTTACTATCATTGTACGGTATAGCCTTCCATCCATTTTTCAGGATATATCAGCACCGTGTATTACTGTACGGATGTATATATAATTCTTGAGCACCCCATGATGGGAGTGCTCATTGAATCTACAACCACTAATAATTATATTTAAGAGGAAGGGTAAGTTGCGACTGGAACTGCAGACCACCTTACGGCAGTAATTTTAGACTGCACCGCTGCAGTATGCCGAAAATCATTTTTCAGACTTCGATTACTCTTGTCTAGGCGAAGATAGAGGAATAAAAACAAGTAGCTGGAGCGTGCTAGGCCCCCTCTAAATGTAATACGTTCAACTATCCAACCCACAATCTTTCCTTTAGTGGGACGCAGAGAATGAACAGTAGCTAGTTGCAGTGATAGGTATAGTAGAATGTATTGATGCGGAGTTGCGACTATGCCGAAACACGGGAGGAGAGCGGAGTCAATTCACTCCATTAGCACGAAGCGCCTACGTCTCAGACATTACATCACGTATCAGCGATCGCACACTCCAACTCCCTTAGCCGCTCCTCCACGCCTCAATCCTACTTCCCCACAACAACCATTACCACTGAAACAAACTCTGAGCAAGAAGGAAAAGATTGCTACCCAGCCAGGTTCCCTCCGCAGATCCAAAAAATGAATCAGCCGAGGATTATTTAGGACAGAGCAAGCTCCCCTAAGCCACTGAGCCAGGATATAGCATTTTACTAGTATGAATGCAGGGATCGTCTATAAATGACGTCATACAAATTTTACTATACGAATCCCTACTGTCATGAGTTTACAAATAGGATTGACGTATATCCTTAACCCAATATTTTTATTGTGTGTATGCAGGGTTCGTCCAGAAATAACGTAATACAACTTTTACTATTTTAGAGATCCCCGCTGTCACAAGTTCCTGAATTAGTTTGACATATCCTTAACACAGGATTTTGCTGGTATGCATGCAGGGATTGTCCAAGCATGACGTCATACAAATGTTATAATTTTAGGGATCCGCGCTGTCATTAGTTCACGAATTAGGTTTACATATATCCGTAACATAAGATTTTACTATTACGCATGCAGGGTTTGTCCTAACATGACTTCATACAAATTTTACCATTACAAATATTGCCATGCCATTAAATCGAAATTTAAGTAAATAAATATCCTTATTATTGAATTTTTCAAGCGTGCGTACAGGGATCGTGCATAAATGACGTTATTCAAAGTTTACTAATACACATAAATACATACGTACACACATACATGCGTACATACAAACATACGTATAAACATCCATTCATGCATACATACACGTACATACATACATACACGTACATACATACATACACGTACATACATACATACACGTACATACATACATACACGTACATACATACATATAAACATATACAATCATACATACGGACATTTACATAAACGTATATACATACGGTCATGAATTCATAAATGCATTCGTACATACATCTTAGTACTCGAAAAATTCATACAAGCACATATCTTTCCAAGCCTGAGGGTTTGAAGTCCAGTCATCAACACTTCCGTCTGTCCCGCCAATATATAAAACTGTGTGTGACCATAGTTTTAAATAAAATAAAAAATTTGATAGGAATAGGAAGAGTAGGTGCTGTCGTATTTTGATCGTTCATACAATAGGGATCTTTTAATAATGCAAATATTCGCTGTAAGCTCAGCATCTACTTCAGGCCCATGTCACGCAAATCCGGCGCGAAGCGCTGGATTTTTTTAAGGTCTTGTGAAGTCGTCAAAGGATCCATTGATGTAGTAAAATTGATTGTTTCGGAACACATATATAGATATATAGATGATCGATTTAAGTTAATAATAATACTTATCAGTTTCGCTACGTCGTGTGCGACTAAAAATCCTCAAGCTGACTTTTTAAAACTCGAAGACTAAATATTGTAAGCCGCTGTAGTTAGGGCAAGTGCTTAATTAGGCAAAAGGAATGTTTTAGTATGACAACTATTTTAAATTTTCAAACCACGAAAAACCTAAAACTTTCAAAAGTCAAAAATTCTACGTACGTAAAAATTCTTTTAAGCAAGAAAACTGTAATCAGTTTTGCCAATGGTTAATTGTTCTAAGATATGAAAATTTTTTGTTTAACCTCACATGGTACATGCACTCGTGTACTTAACACTTGACAAACAACTTAATGATTTCTTTATTTAATTAAAAATTCGTAAATTCTTAAGATTCAAAGATTCCAAACAACGTGCTAAAACTTTGAATATCGACTGCAAACTGCAACGCACAAGACATTATTTGGTGAATTAGACTAATGAGATAGAATAATTAAAGTATAGACAGTGTGCATACTACATTTTGCTACCAGCTAATCAACTAATTTTACTTTTTAGCCACATCTACAGGTTTAGAGCCTTTTACAGTGCTTTCACTTTTACTACTTTACAGCACCAAAATATAAATTAAAATAACATAACTGAATACAGGCTTTAAGGTAAATGTCACGTCTTGGCACTTCCACTTAATTAAAAATATTAGGAAATAATGCTTTTATTAAGTTTGAAATTTTAACTTTTCTTATTTCTAAGTAACAACTAACATCAAATAATGTTTGCTATTGGGAAAAATACAAGACAATGTGGTTAAGTGGTATTGCTTTAAAGCGTTATACTCAGTAATCTCATCATTGACAGGTTCAAATTTAGAATCTCAGATTTATAAATTTCACAGATGAATGTGAAATATATTTTTAAGATTCCGAGATTTTTAGCCTCCTGCCAACAGTAATAATTGCAACCTGCAAAGCACGTGACTTTATGTTGTGAATCAGACAATCAAGGCCATCATAATATGGGCAGTGTGCGTGCTAAGTTTTACGATTTGACTACATACTACTAATTCCTAGAACTCCTACCTATCTACACTAGTTCATTAAGTTCCTGTGTCTTACAGTTACAGGCATAAGTTTAGTGTGCGTACCGCTTAACATTTATTTTAGCCTACAAAATTTCAGTATGAACTTAAACTGCTAAATATAAAATAGTGTCGTTTTGGTTGTTTCTTAAACGTTACAAAAGTAAATTCAGTGTTAGTAAGGTAAACCTGTTTGTGTGTTAAGTGTAAAGTACAGAGTGCAGGAAAATTCCAAAAAGTACAAATTAAATTTCCTATATGCGGAATCCAGTTGTATTTGCATTCAAACTTCAGGTATATCCTATAACTAAACAATTATAAATACACAACCTACTTTAGTATTTATTTGGTTTTAAAATTAAATAAAAATATATTTTGTAACTTTAAGCCCTACGGGCCAAACTTGTAACTGTGATTGTAAATTGTAATGTTTATTTTTATAGTCTAGGAGGTTAAGTCAAGCAGACACACATCAAATTCAAATTGAGTTTCTATTTTAGACACAAAGTGGAAACATTAAATATAATAATTTGTAAAATGTAGTTGTAAATTTTGTTTAAAAATTTTGTTTAGAAATTTTGGAAAAAACTGTGTTGTAACTTAAAACAAATGTAAGCATAAAAAGTTTAACACAAGGTTGCGCAAAGTAGGAAGCTGTTTGTATGAAGGCAATAAACGTATAAGGTATGACTGCATTGCTGTCACCTGTAATAACTGTAATTGCTAACAGTGTGACAGTGATGGTTGAAAGCTATATAAAGCTGATTTCACTGCAGTTTTGTTGTAATACTGTAATTGTAAATTATAAAAGATATGTGATACATACATGCATACTAATATTTTGTGTGTACGCCACAATGTCATTACCTAACCTAAATGTAAAAGAATAAAAGCTTACAGTTTTAAATGTGTATGAGTTCAAACAGTTTAATAAATGGAAGGTTATAAATGCTAAATATATTTTTGACATTTTATGAGCTTTGCAATAATATTTAGCATTTATTTTACAGTATTATTCTCGATTTAAAATGTTAACTAAAATGTCAGTACCGTGGATAAAATAAAAAACATTGCACTCAAGCAAAACATTTTTTTCAAATACTTAAATAATAATACTATTTGAACAGCAATGTATGAATTATAAAGAAGGAACTAGCAACAAATACTAAATAATATAATACTGGACATTAAAAAGCCCAGAAGTAATCTCATAAATTCTTAAATCGATATTAAATTTTATATATATATACATAGCATAAATGTTAAAGAGGAGATTTATGATTTGTCAAACAATGACCTTGCCTTAAAACAACAAATTGCAAATTAAACTAAAAAAAACATTGGCGGAAGAAGCATAGCTGATTTTTGGTTTTAACAATGAGCAAATTGGTAAAATTACTTGTTTATAAAGTTTTTGTATTTATTTTGTTTTAGACTTTATTTCTTCTTAGTCTTTTTTTTTTGTTTGCGTTGGCACTGTTGGCATGCAGGTTTTTTTACACTTGAGTATAAGCCGGGTTGTGCTTAAATCGGCTGTAAAAACTTTAGGACAGTGCATACACCTAAACTGAGTTGGTTTTTTGTGTTTCTTAAAATGATTCTTCAGCTTTTGATTGCTTGTGACACTCTGCAATGTTTTAAATTCACATTTTTTGCGGCTGTACACTGCAAATAAAAAATTGAAATTAAAACCCTAGAACTTTATTTAATATACGTTTTTTGGTTTTTGACTTATTTCTATGTCACAACAACAGTGTCAAGTGTTAAGTATCTATACCTTACTATTAACACTACTGTAAAATTGTGGAAAATAAAATATAAATGTGGTTATAATTTTATACAATAGCTGTACATAAAGACATAAACTGCCTTAAAACAATACGTGCCTATATTTTTGATTCCGTGTTCCTAACTAATATCCATTAGTACAGCTCTAGATACTCTGATTGTTGAGATGGTAATTTTAGAATGTAGCTCTTATAGTGTTTATTTTTTTTAATGTATAATATCTTTATGTTCTGCTTAAGCGGGTGTTACTTATTTTAATCTAAGGAGACAAAATTAAACAGTCTGTATTTTCAAATCTTCTAATATTTCCAGCTAAAGGTGGGCAAAAAGAAACAAACTATATTTTAAAATCATCAATTGTGTGTTGGCTTCTACAGATGTTCAAGTTCTAGCAGAGCATTTTTCATTTCTTGGCATGAGAACCTGTTTAGTCTTAAGTTTCTTTTTAGTTATTTTTGTTCTCTTACGTTTAAGTTCGAGTTGTAAAGTCTTTTTCTCAGGTTTAAACTTTTACACGCGTTTGATGTGATAAATTTTTGTATATTATCTTTATTTTTATTTTAGCGATCCTGGACGTCAACTAAAGAGCATGGAGACTGTGGATGCTGATTTTGCTGATTATCAACAATAATTTTGCTAGTATCGGTATAGTTACTGACTACAAAGGTACTTTTTTTGTTAACTTCATTCGATTCAAATGAACAAGACAGCCCTGTTTCTAAACTAATTTCTAAAGGGCGCACAGAGAGTGCTAGTAAGGACAATAATATTTTAGCAGTTTTAAGTCCAAATTGTTTGTTTCTTCCGGTGCTTGTAACGTTAATGTCATACAGTGTAAATGTGGGTGCCTTCAGTCTAATCTTTGGACAGGAACAGGGTGTTACTGGAATCGATCTACCTTTAACTTCAATGAGGTAAGAGCTACGCGATAAAATTAATGCTTTTTATTTCCTCAGATGTTTTTTTTCTATGCTCTTATGCTCGCAATTAATTCTGGTTCAGTTGTTTCTCTTTAATTACATGGTTGTTATACTAAATCTTGAATTAGGTTGGGACTTGGTCTGTTCTGGGGAAGGTTTTTAACGTTAACAATTACTCTTTAAAAAACCTTAAGTTTTTTGTTGTTCTGGGACAAAAATTAAAAATTATTACGGACGCACCATCCGTCACAGTTGTGGCATTGGCTTAACTTGATTGTGTTTGTGTTCTTGCTTTGGTTTTCAGTTTTCATAAACCCTGCCCATAACCCTGAAAAATGTTTTTAAAAAGTTATGCTACTTTAATTTAAATTGTAAAGTAAAGATTGCACAAACAAAAAAAACTCTGTCAAAGCTTTTTTTCAATTTGCACATTAATACGGAGTAGTTTGAATTTAAACATACTTCAAACCTAAATTAAAACTTTATGACAAATTTCGAAAGCAAACCAAATCAAAAGTAGTGTAAAGAATAAAATCAGCCTCAAAAAAATGAAAAAATGACATTACTTACTATATAAGTTTTTAGGATTGCCATTCTTAGCACGGGCTAGCTCGGTAAGATTTATATCGGCAGTACTAAAAGCATCATTATTTTTGGTGTTACAATTACTAGTGTGCGTGTCCGTAAAATTTGAAAAGGTAGCGGTTGTTGTTGAAGAACTTGTACTAGTGGCACTTTCAGTTGTAACAGTAGTCAAACCATCATTGTTAGTCTTTTCTGTAGCAGTACTGAATTCTGAAAAGGGCTCAAACTCTATACCCACATCAGACGAGTATATTAGGCCAGCTCTACAGGATTTATCAAAACTGATTTCCATACTATTTTCTCGGTCCACGGGTTCACACAAGTTATTGATATTACAAAGATCACTTGCTACTTCTAGGCCCAGACTTGACACTTTGTTTTTATTTGTATGGTCTTATGTTGAACCTAGGAGTGTCACATTACGATGCACCACCAAATAAATTGTTTTAATAGCTCTTGTGCGATTACATTGTACTCGATCTAAATCTTTCTGCACTTAAACAAAATTATCTTCTAAAGTTGAATAAGGTATCTCTTTATGCTGCTGAGGGTTGGATTCATCATGATAAAATGGCGGAACTAACATATTCTCGTTTCTGTCATGAGCTAAAACATTTATGTTAATATCATCTACTGATACATTTTGCAACATAGATGAATAACAAATGAAAGATAAATTCAGACAAGAGTTGTCATCAATAAATTGATTTCCGAAGATGTTGATGAGGATGTGTTTTTAACCTCTGTACGATAACGATATTAACTATCATTTTTTCTAAATGTCCTTAATCGATTCTAATCTCTTTTGGCTTCCAACCGTTGTTTGTTGTTGACGTTGATCATAATCGTTTTGAATGATATTAGTTCATGTCAGCTAATTTTATTCAAGCTTTAGCTCAAGATGTAGATTTGAGAACTGTCCTGACCGCTTCGTTGTTAGATTGTTGTTGAAAATTTTGTAAAACCGATGAACAAAGGGTAACTTTTTGTTTCGTATCCTTTATAATTTCAGTAGCTCAGCTCAAATTCCTTTAAAAATTGAAATTTGGTTTTGTTTATTTCAAAATATGCATTTGTTTTAGTTACTTATTTATGTACTATTACTATTAAGTGCTACTAAATATAATGTCAAAATGGTTAGGTTGAAACATCTGACATTATTTCTGGCGTTCTAACTCAAAGTTTGAAAAAAGTAGGATTTGGAATTTAAACAACGAATATAGGTTTACTGCCTTAAATATATAATGAAATTAATCTGAGTTGCTTACCTGTTACTGAAAAAAGATATTAAATTATTGCAATTGAAATACCTGATCTGAATCAGAAACACTAACTTTAACTGTTAAACAGAATTTTTGTTATATTTGGATGTTTTTATGATTGTTAAATTTTAGTTGAACTGCCTCATGCTGAAGATACCTGAGTTTAGTAGTGGCTGTAGCGGTATTAGTTGTCAGTGTGCAAGTTACCTAGTAACGTAAGCTCAAATGATTATTTGTATCTAGTACTAGTATCTAGTTAGTTTCTGGTAGTTGATACTACTAGGCATAAGACAATAGTAAGAAACAGCCAGTCTCCAAAGTGTATATCCATAATCACAACTTTTATTCTTTATTTCACGTTCTGCCAGGTATGCACGCAATTGTTTTCCGGACGTTGTTTGGAATGTGGAAGCTCCAAACTTCAAACTACTGTATAGTTATAGCACTGAATACAAGGAATACTGTATAGCGTATAATATTATAAATTTAAATATTTTGAATAATTATTTATATATCACAGGTACATTGTATTGTATTACACAATACAATACAATCTATTTCATCCTAAAATGATATAATTTTAGTCATATATTAGAAGTAAAATTGTAAAATTAGCAATTAGTAGAAGTAGATAAAATTGGATTGCGAAATATAATATATAATATTATTATAATCCAATTAGTAGTAGTTGATTCAATTGAAACTAAAATACAAAATATGATATTATTAAAAGTAATTATAATATATAATTCATAGTATTTCATAAAAGAATACAGAATTGTGGAATAGTAATAAGTTATTAGGTAACCTCGGCTTGGTGGTTTGACGATGCTACGGCATGGTAAAACTACTGAGTCGGGCTAGCTGATCACGCTTTGGATTGGATTTGGGTTTGATGATACGTTCTGGTTGCCTATTGGGGGCTGGATGGGGTGTTGTTAGGAACTAAAGTAAACGTATGCTCTCCTCACATATATCTGTGACAGTTCTACTGTCTGAGACAGAGATGTGGTGGATGGCTAAATGTAGATACCTACTGCCTATCACTGTATATTTATATAGTTCAATATGCAATTATCATCTCCTTCTCTCTGCTGTGTATCTAAGGGCGTCATCTCCCAATGACTTTAGATAAGATGTTTTAATTAGTGGGGTGTGAGTGTGGGCTTATCTTCGTCTTTTCTGGAATTTGGCGGTTCTGGACGATTCATGGAGCTACCTCCACTCATTCCTTCTGCTTGCAGGAAATCTCAAAGCGTATCTGGTGCAGACCAGTATAATATACAAACGCTGACAATTGGTCGAAATTAAGTATTCACTATGTCATTTAAATAATATAACCACCCACCAAGCCAGCCCTTACAACACACGAACGCAGTCGCTGGCAACTGGCCTGATTCCTAGTTAGAGTTTATCAAAAGATAATTCCCGAGTTAATTTATTAGTTAGAAACTAAACGTTTTCGGGTCAGTCTCATTGTCAAAGGGCGGCGGAGGCTGGTGCGGGCCTAAATTCTTATTGTAAAGAAACCGATGTATTTAATTGTTATAAAACATGCCGAATTTTATTAATGTTTGTATCAGAAATTTTTACATTAGTACAAACATTGATAGGAAAATAAAATTATATTTAAAGTAAATTAGCGAGATCTTCGTCGTCATTTAAAATTTGATCTTCAATTTCCCCCAACACTAGGTTATTGTTTGGAGGAACTACAGGGGGCATGGGAGGTAGAATTGGTGGAGGTGGAGCAGCATTAGGAGGGCCATGGGCTTCAAGTTTAAATTGCTCTATCATTTCCAGCTTTTGACGCTTAAATTGTTTAGCTTTCTCTCAAAACGCCAAACCACGGGGTCCCGGATTGCCGCAGAACCTGCAGAATGCTTGATTTTGTGGCATTGGAATAACCTGACATGCAGCACAGTATACCCATCCCATAGGCAGAGACGGAACTGGAAGATCCTTTGTTAGCAACTGTTGACAGAGTTCATGGTTGCATCGAACCCATGGATGTTTCACAGTATTTCCACAGCATCCACAGTAGCGGTCTTTGTGGTAAGGAAAATCAGGGCAGTCAAACCTCAAAACCCAATCCTTCTTGGGTCTATTATAACCCGTAGCCATCTAAAAATAGAATAAGTATTTGCGTAATTAATAATGCAGATGACATGCTTTTTGTGATGTGGAATCAACGGGGATCAAAGCTCTTCATTGTATAGTGCTGAAACTGTCATCTAACGTACCGTAATTTTAAAAAATACTTACTTTAAATAAACTTACAGTATGTGAGGTTAGTTTGGTAGTTGAGATGAGTTCAGTCGCTCAAATGGGTTAAGTCGCTAAGATGAGTTCAGTCGCTGAGATGAGCTCAGTCGCTGAGATGAGTTCAGTTGCTGAAATGAGTTAAGCTGCTGAGATGAGTTCAGTCGCTGAGATGAGTTCGGTGGATGACATGAGTTCAGTCGCTGAGATGAGTTTAGTCGCTCAGATGTGTTAAGTCGCTGAGATGAGTTCCATCGTTGAGATGAGTTCAGTCGCTGAGATGAGTTCAGTCGCTGAGATGAGTTCAGTCGCTGGGATGAGTTCAGTCGCTGAGATGAGTTCAGTCGCTGAGATGAGTTCAGTCGCTGAGATGAGTTCAGTCGCTGAGATGGGTTCAGTCGCTGAGATGAGTTCAGTCGCTGAGATTAGTTCAGTCGCTAAAATCAGATCGGAACTGAAAAAAAACACATTTAAATGTTTATTTTATATTATTGTGACCATTATATTACATTTTATCTGTGATTAACGGTTATATTTTGTTTTTGCCAAATTGCCACTGCCAAAGATGGCTTGACTTAACGATTACACTTTCATTATAGTTAAACTAAACCAACAAAAGGTAACGAACCAAGAACCAAAAATTTCAAATCAAGAAATGGGAAAATCACTTTTGGTGCCGAACAGAACTGGATACTATAAACGAAATTCATAGGTAAATCCAAAATCCGGGGATCTCTTACATGTGTGAAAGAATTAATATGAACAGGTGTAACAATGTACGGAAATCAAATGAGTATCTGTTCACACTAATGCTAATCGTACGTTTACATTTTTCACAGACTGGTAACTGACAACAGGAATAGAAAATATACGATAAAGCAAAAAATCATAAAGAAATAATTAATGTATAAATAAATAAATAGCACAATGATTCACAACTTCACAAATTCATCCCACACAATAATAATAATAATAATAATAATATAAAAATGAATCTAAATGAATACAACAAATGAATCTCAATTACCGTAATTTTTGAAAAAAAGATCCACAGGTCTCAAACAGAGATACACGTTCATGATGCTGGTTGGAAAACGGAATGAAAATGGATGCTGCGAAAATGCACCACAGAATGGAGGCATAGTAAGGCATGATCTAGTGAGGCCTCTCAGGCAAAGCCGGATGCATTACTCTGAACGTGTACTGAGCGCTCATGCCGCACACCGTAGAAATTACCTACAGCATCAATGAAATGCGGATGAAGAAAATCAAAGTGCATAAAACCTCTACTGGTTGTTCAACAAAATAACTTTGTATTAGGGATACTTTGTCTCTAGCTGTAGGCTTCAGTGTGTAGCGGGAGAGAATTGTGTTTAGATTTAACCTGAGTTTATTGGCACGGACGTACTACTTATTTAAAGTAATAATTGCCAATTAAGACAATATGGGAGGCAGTTGGTCTTTTGCTGTCGGCTTCAGTTTGTTCCTCTGTGGGCTTCAGTGTGTAATGAAGCCAACATAAAAATGAACTACAAAATGCAATAATCTTAAGCATGAATGAAATGCACATGAAGAAAATCATGGTGGAAAATTGCAATCACTAAAAGGATGTGTTGTTTCTGTTAAAACGTAAGCCAAACCTCGAGTGGTTGTTTGTATCTGTTAAAATTATCCGCTAAATTGTAAATTGAAAAGTGTGTGCAGAAGTGAAGTTTCGAGGTTGCTATGGCTTTAACATTGCAGACATTAACAGTAAACATATAAACGAACTCCGACTCACACACACTCACTTGTGCGAGCCGAGCTGGATTATGTGAACTCTATGGTTGCCATAGATCAGTGTGACTGTGAAATTGTGATGTTGCATGGCTCAATTTGTTTATTCTCAAAACTTCTGACTTTGAATATTTTGTTATCGGAGTCAGAATAACATGCAATTTTGTGTACCCTACAATTTTTTAGCTAATGAAGTTGCCACAATGGAACTGCTGATCGGACGCCTACCGACGGGACAATCCTGTCGGTCTTTTTAATAGTACTTTTCTCCAGTCGATCTTTAAAATATTATAGTGATACTAATAACGTATGCGATAAGGAACTTAAGCGACATGTCCATACATGCAGCAAAGTACCAACATCGTAAAGCAACGTGTTAATCGAGATTTACTTTAAAGGTTAAAATCTTGGAAACATACATACAAATAAGTTATTAAGTAATAGTAAATAGTCGGCAAATGCGATTTTTGCAAAATTTTAATTTCCAGTTCCAGTACTTTTTATTACTTGTCAACATGGCACATTTTAAGCTTAAGCACATAGGTACTTTGAATTTGAATGCACAAGTATCAAAAATATATTACTGGGCTCGCTTTTGTTAAAAACATTTACCACCCCTAAAAACTTTCAGAAACTAAAGCTCGATCAAGCTTCATCGCGCTTCATCCCGCTTCATCGAGCTTGGGTAAAAATCTTTCGAGCTTTATCGCGCTTCAAAGAGCTTGGAATTTTACACCTTCATTGAACTTGTGAAGTTCACAAACTATTTTAGCTAAGTTAACTTGACAATGTCAAACAATGGTTCTCAGTTCTTGGGAAAATGCGTTTTGCAATATAAGTATAACACTGAAATTCATATAATGGGACCATTCTGTGAATACGTTTCGATCTAACTGTCTGGCTTTAAGACTTGATTCCATACAGTTTAAATGGTATATACTTACTGGTAAAATATACTACTACTACTACTAGTTTAAATGTTCATCTAACACAACTAGACATAGGCTGTCTATTTCTTTGAATTATGACTTAATAGTATTTATATCAGGTGTTGAAGTTATATCTTATTGTCTATAAAATTAGTGCTTAAAAACTCTGTTTGGTCAGTATGTACACTAATATACAAAACTTTATTAGTTTTATTTGTAATTATTTGCCTACGGCGTTTTTACAATTTCTTAACACAGAGTTCTTTTACCAAATAAACTATGCCACATAGCATAGCCATAAAAGGGTATAATAATTTAAATTTAACAGTTTTTGATGTTGCCATTTTCAAACACAAACTAAAACTGATCAGAATTTACAGTATACAACAATATTTAAGGAAAATTTACGTATGTTTTTCTACTTTTTTAATATTTACAACTATTTTCTATACAATGTACAAAAGGTTTAAAATATATACATTACATATATTTTTATTAATATTTACATATATTACATATATTTCAGTACTAATTACGAAATTTTTAACAAATTTGTATTGTGAATAGTGTATTCTATGCACAATTTTGTATTTATTATATACAAATATTTAACATACTACCACTATACTCTAACAATATATATATTCTCATCGACTACTCAAACTATTTTATACTTTTATAGCTACTATTTTTCACAATGTTTGTACATATGATTTATACAGAGCCCATATTTTAATACCATAGCATATTTTTACAAACTCTTGACAACATATTTATTACGTATAAGACTGTAACTTATATTTTTATGTAGAACACTTGCTTAACATAGCGATCATATTTACAACCATTTTTTTACTTTTCTATTATTCACTTATTTAGAACATGCAAATACAATTATAAAGTCTTGGTATAAGATACTTATTCAAAGCAAATATAAAAAATATAAACAATAAATTCCACAAACAGTAGAACGTCCACTTTGCAGTGCGGTACAATTTTTGGCAATAATATATCTTCTTGGCCAATAATAATGATAATTTATTCATTGGGACGATTTAACCAAAGTACATACAACTAGACTCAACCAGTCACTGTGGGTGAGGAAATACGAGGTTATTGCGTTAGATCTTCTCGGTCTTTGTACCCTTTCACCTATCCCCGTCCCCTTCTCTACAGTAAAAGAGTCTCATTCCCTAGGCCCTTACAGTAAATAGTGGTCACTAAGGAGCACAGAAGGAGATTGGGTTTCAATTAACCATCCAGTGACGTTAACCGTACAACACCGAGCCGTAAACGATTAGCAGTGGCCGAGGATTGAAGCCAGGTCTGAGGCTGTAAATGTCTTCACAGTCTGCAGTCCTTACTGCTCACCTAAGCACGCCTGCTTTCTTGGCCAATAAAGGTTTCTGTATTGCTAAATAAAGAACCCATATGAGTCAAAAAAATATATATACATCCTTGGCAAGACCGCCAACAGGACAGTACTAAACTTTTAGTGCTAATAAAAAGCAAAAGAATAAACTAAAAATTGACAAGGTTTTAGAAATAATACGACATAGTGACCGACACCCCAGGACAAAGAAAATTTTTCTCTACCCGAATCAGGTCGAAGAGCAGCAATAACACCGGGTTTCTAACTGGGAGAATTGTGTTTTCCAAAAACAAGAAACTGACAGATTTATACATAAGAAGGGAAGTGCGAACAAGAGGAAAAAAGAAAGAACTGAATCAACGTACTTCGATAAGTGGAGCAGTGTACCGCAAACCCAACGCCAAACCTCACAACTAGTGGGACTGAACCACTCCAACTGTTACACTTTTTCCAAATCCCACACTCCACCTTGACAAATGGCTGTGGTTAAAAATTACTTTAACTTCTTGTTATGGGAAACGCACAAACAATTACTGAAATCAATGCTAAACTAAATTGAGAAGAAAAAAAAAGTTATTGATTGATAATTACTGATTGATTGCTCGGGAATGTTGGATGTCAAAAATGCGCAACTGATTTAAACACTGTTAATTAATATAAAAATAACATACATCTATGAAGAGTTTAAGACCGACAATTTAACATTCATCATTGCTAACCCTAAGTAGTGTAAGTCATCTCTCAGTAAACGGGTCACGCCAAAATTTTCCACGAATTCTCCCTACCAGCCCTATGTATGACAGTTATTGTAGGCGATGCCATGGATGCTGTCACTGTGTAGGTCTGTTGGCTTGAGTTTTCATTAATTATAATATACAGTGGGAAGCCATTTATGACGGCCTTGTACAGTGAGACACCGATAACACGGTAATTAGTGATACCCTCATGTTAAAATTACTTCAGTGGGACCTTTATGATACGGCTACCATCCAAGGACAAAAATAACGCGTAAACTACAGTAGGACCCATATACAACGGATACGATAAAGAATTGACTAAACGGGAAAGGAGCAAGGGTTGATGCGAATGCACACCCTTATATTACGCAGACTACAGTAAGACCTGGATAATACGGCCACCATAGAAGGACATGAAAACTCGTAACGTACAGTAATACACATATATAACAGATATACCGACAGCATAGAAGCAAGGGTTGATGCGAAGCGCACCCGAGCAACTTTCTAAACTACAGCATCACCTGCCAGCAGACTGAACAGAAAAGGGGCAAAGGCTGATGCAAAGCACGCCTTAGCACAACTAATACTTATAGTACCCTCACCTTCTTTCATAATACCCACCTAACACTATCAAAGACGGTAACCAAATAAACAGAACCCCCCCTCCCTCTCAAAAACCGGAAACACTGACAACCACTGAGGAAAATAAAAAGCGTAAACTAACATTTGAGGACGACGACAAAGACAGCAAGAAAGCAAAACCACAAGTACTTACTGTCCACGACTTGCTGAAATTAGACGGACTTGAGGAAAGTGACGTGACTAAAAGCACAAAAATGAGCTTTTAGGACGTGCTTAATGCAATCGCGCAAGAAAACATCGAGGTTACAACTAATTTATCGAGTAAAATAGCAGCAACGGAGAACAACATCCAAGTGCGACTTGACACAATTGAACAAACACTTAATGACAAGGTCGAGGTGCTAACGTCACGTATTCAAATCCTAGAAGAGAAGAACGAACAACTTAAAGAAAGAATCGTCACCTTAGAGCAGAACCTAAATAGCTCCACAACCAGCAATGAGCTCGGAAGAAGAATCTTCAGAATGGAACTAGAGGCCAGAAAACTAAACCTTATTGTCACTGGTATAAAAGTCCAAAACGACGAAAACCAGGATACCTTAAGAACACTAGTCACTAGTTTCATTCACGAAACCCTGACGCTTCTGACAATAAACCTAGCCACGGTCAGGAGGATAAAAGCCAAAGAAAGCATTCCGCTGGACAAAATCTGTGTCACCTTCTGCTCTCTCGAAGACCTCAATACTGTAATGGGAGCAAAAAAGAAGCTAAAGAAGGCAAAAGATGCAACCTATTTTATCAATCCTGACCTACCGCAGGCGATGGCTAAAGCAAAATATGAAGAACGCAAAGCTGAAAACGAAGCGAAACCACAAGCCAATAACGTGATAACAGACATGCGCACTGCATAGGATAAAGGCGGGCCCATACACATAAAGCACATACAAAGTAAACCTACTGTAAATAAAATCTTATACTGGAATGTAAATGGACTTATGAAAAACAAAAAAGACAAAGCTACAATAATTGTACAGAATGACGTGGATATTTTTTGCCTATCTAAAACCTGGATTTCTGACTTTAATGACGACTTAAAGAGAATTTTTAATAACTACACCATAATCTTAACTCCTGCAGTTGGAGAACGAGGCAGAAAGAGTGGAGGACTTCTTGTTGGAATGCGGAACAACAAAGCATCGATATGTAAACTGATACACCAAGACCGATATAAGACAGCATTTAAATAAACGCACAAAGGCAAACAAACACTGGTAGTATTCGCATATATACCTCGTGCTTTTAAACATGACGACAAAATTGACAACGTTTTAAAAGACACGCTGAAATTAAATAACCAAAGATGTCTACTGATGGGAGATCTAAATAGCAGGATTGGCAACTGGAAGAACAAAACAGAACCCGCGCTAAATTTTAGAAGGACAAGACATTCGTCAGACCCAAACACAAATAAAAGAGGGAAGAACTTGATCGAACTAGTGAAAGCCAATGACCTAATAGTCTTAAATGAAAGGAGCCCCTCTGATCTAGATGGTACCGTGACATTTATAGGACACAACAGAAACAGTCTGGTGGATCCATGCATGTGTAATGACAGAACGAGCGAGTACGTAGCTGACTTTACAGTGATTGAGTTCCTAGAATCAGACCATCTCCCAATACTAACCCAAACAACACAGGACAGAACCCTATAGACACTGCTGCAGCTGTTAAACCCCACATACGATGAAGTAAAGAGAAGGCAACAATCTTCTAAGCACAACTAGAGAGCAACAGTAAAAACCTAGACTTTAGCCAATGTAACTATGCAAATCGTACACACCATATCTACAATACAGCAAGTCAAGCTGGTTTAAGCACTAAAACCAAAAGCTGCACAAGGAGAAACTATGTTCTAAACTTGTTTGACAAAGAATGTAGCACTGCTAAAAGAAACGCACTCTTTCTTTTGCATAAATATAGAAAGGACACACGACATGGTATTCCAGCTAACGGCAGTCTTGAGGAATTCCTACAAGCCAAGAAAAAGTACCGGAGTCTATGCTAAGACAAATAGAAGGTATTGTTTGATAAAGTGCAATACGAAATTCATAATAGCAAAGACTCAACAAGCTATTGGAAAGCTGTAAACATGCTTAGAGACAAGAAATTCAACTTTAAGCCAAACGACATCACCAAGTCTCAGTGGGATGCCCACTTCCGCATAGTTTTTGAAACTGCAGAGACTGAAGTTACGGAAGTGTTAAAATCTAGTAACTTAGCGTTTGAATGCGACCCCACCTTCTTAGATGCTGAGATTACAATGATAGAACTCCTAAAAGCTACCAATAGACTTGCTAACAACAAATCACCCGGGGCTGATGGAATCCCAAATGAAGTATAGAAAAATCTGGACAACACGACTTACGATTACCTACTACAACTACTAAACGCATCTAAGGACAAACGGATTCCAAGCGAATGGGCTGCAATTATAACTGCACCTATTTACAAGAAAGGTGATTCCGAAATACCGAGTAATTACAGACCGATCGCTCTTATAAATACTATTACAAAGCTATACACTTGTATAAGGTCAAACAGGCTTAGCTCCTTCTGCTTCACATACGACATTATATCTGAAAACCAAGCTCTTTACAGAAAAGGACGAGGCTGTACAGACCACATATTTTCACTCTATGCGTGTATCCTGAAGCAGCTCAACAGACCGGCCCTCCTAAAGAAGGGAAAATTATTTGCCTTATTTGTGGACCTTAGTCAGGCTTTTGACTCCATAAAACGAGATAAGCTGTGGGTCAGGCTTAAGAAAGCTGGATTAAGTGGGTGTCTTATCGCAAAGATCAAAGAAATCTACGATCAAGCAAAAACCAAAGTTAGATGTAAAAAAGGATATACCGACATAATAGGAGTTATGAGGGGAATGTTACAAGGCGAAACATTGTCACCAGCACTTTTTACAATATTTATTGATAAGATAACCGAGATACTTTAAGCGAGTAAAATACACGAAGTAAAAATGTTTAACCTTGAAATACTCATTCTTTTATTCGCCAGTGACATTATCCTTCCTGCATCTAACAAACTAGACCTCCAGAAACAAATTGATACACTCAACAGCTTCTTTAAAACGCATGACCTGAAGGTTAACCTATCTAAAACAACGATTATAATCTTCACAAAAGGAAACAAAATTCCTAAATCAACTGCGTTTAACTGGAAAAGCAAGCCGCTTGAAATCGTCAACCAATACGTTTACTTAGGCGTCCCATTTACACCGAGTGGAATCTTTAACTAAGCAAAAGACAATTTTTTTAGCAAAGCTAAAGTAGCGCAGTCTAAACTGTTTGACTTATTCTACCGAACAAAAATCACAGACATAAAGCTTTACAGCAGACTCTTCAATTCACTAGTTAGCTCCATCCTAATGTATGCTGTGCCAATCTGGGCTTTTCGATATACTGAAGAACTGATAACATTTCAGAACATGTTTCTTAGAAAACGCACAGCAACGTCCAATTCTACGCCAGGATACTACCTTAGGCTAGAGACAGGAGCGCAGAGCATCAAGATGCAGCTTTTTAAAGCACTACTCAGATTTTTGGAGAAAATTATGACCGCAGAGGACAACAGCATAGCCAGAAACTGCTATGAAGAGGCAATGAACACTACGGCTAAGGATCTTAGATATAACTGGATGCTACAAGTAAGGAAGATCTTTATAGACGCATCTCTTCAAGAAGAGTTCCAAAAGCTAAATAGTGAATATTTAGGGAAGCACAAAAATAAAATCCTGGAAAAATATAGGCTTAACTGTATCAACATAGACGTTGAACAGATGCAGAAAAATAATACGCTAAAGCACTACAGTCTCATGAAGACGCATGCCTTAAGATCGGAGTACTTCGATCTGAGTCTGGCTTGGAACATGGTGAAATTTCTGACAAACTTTAGATGTGGCCTACCAAGAATCGTTATAAGAGGAAAGGCAAACAACCTCAACGGTATGAACAGAATTTGGAAGCAAGATGAACCTTCTAGCTGCGACCTATGCAGGAGAGAAGAAGAAGACATCTTTCACATAATGCTCAGCTGCCCTCACTACAAACCACCCAGACCCAAATTTCTCAAAGAACTGATAAGTACAAGCCTAACTAGAACAAACATCACTCAGAAAACCTTCAGCTGCTACCATGATATAAGAGGATTTGAACAAATTTTCGACTTCTGGGATAAAGCCCTTAGAATCCGGAATTTCTACTACAAATGTACTGAAGAAATATAAACGAACCTACAAACTCCTGATAAATCGACCCAGCAAATAAATCCGATAGAATACTACTAGATTGCATTTTACGTTGTGGCATGCATCTAATTCAATATTAGCTACTAAGAACATTATCAATTTCCACAAAAATCATGGCTATATATATAAACGGAATATAACTTATGCTATTGTCTCGGTATTATGTATTGTTATTTTCATACCATGCTCTCTTACAGGAACAAAAGAAAAAACCAAACCAACGCACATTATCACAAACTTACAATACATATCATATTATATTAACCAAGGATAAATTATCCTGCAAAATCAAACTGTAATTAAAAATGTTGTATGGGCTGAGGCCAAATTGACAAAATGAATAAATTATTATTATTATTATTATATGAGTCAAAATATTCGAAACACTTGCTTAAAACTATACAGTAGGCTATTTAGTGACGTCATGCTTCCTCTAGCGTGTCTTTTTTTTGTATTTGTGCTATTAGGTACGATAAGCTTCTGTTGGTGTTTTCTTTTTTTGCATTTTTAATGTATTCTTCATTTTTCTGCAGCTATAACGTAGTATTTGATGCTTGCGCTGCCAACTAAGATTTCAAAACATTGCTCCAACTCCGTTATATTTATTTTGCAATGGGTCGTAGTTTTTAGACAGTCGGCTTCTAGTTAGCAACATGCAAGTCTTGAATTGGCACACTTGGTTTTATGCGCAATTGTTTTAGCTGACCAGAGATTGTGCTTAATGGTTCTGCACAGCTTCATGATTGACAATAAATTGTTTATTGCATTTAATCTTAATGACGGTTTAGTACTGGGGGGACAGTATAGCTGTAACTGACTGAGTCAATGCTAATTTGAATTTCAAGTGGATTTGATCTTGACAAGATTTATTCACACTTAACGCATTTGCCTGCGTATGAACTAGCTCAAATGCAAATAACTCTTTGTTTAGTATAATTCTGCTGGATAATTCCATTTCATATCTTGGGTAGGCGGCTGTTGTCTTTAATTTGTTTAAAGCAAGTAAATAATTATCTTTGCTATTATAAGACGCATCTTTAAAGCTCACTGGCAAAGTCTTGTACTCTATTAATTTATAGCTCATTAATACTGTAATTTTGCTTTGGTTAAAGTTTTTAAGCCTTAAGTGTCTAACAATAAATATGCTTCTGAATGCACAAGTCAAAATATTATACACTGCGGCAACCTTCTGGTAATATAGTTATCCAATGAATGTGAACTAACTCCAGTTGGTATAACAAAGTTCCTAATCTCAGGTTTCAGGCATGGATACTTTAGAGTCCCGTTGTTTAGATTAAGTCTATACTTTTCAATTGCAAGTGGAGATACCGTTTGCTGCTTCAAGTAAAGTACAGCATTGACGATGTCTACACGGAATGGGCAGCCTAAATATCTAGTCCGAGTTTCAGTTTCAGCGTCAATGCAAAAAGCAAAGTGCGATCTGCTGATTCTTATATCCGTTGTTTCAAGCAGCATTCGCGTTTGCTAAAAGAACGGCGACTCGAATTTTCCCACTATAGTAAATGGTTTTGGCTGTTGGGCAATATTGTATCTTGCCAACAATCCGTTGTCTGTTTTCCTTAATTCATCTGGAGTAATGTTTGGATAGTAGAGCTAATCCAACATCCTATTCTGCTTCCTAATAAGATTTGATGAAAGTTCCCTATTTAAGTAGGAACCAATAGCATAGTGATTCCAATTATTACTGAGGAGTTGGACATTTAAATAAAATTTGATGTTACTGAATAGGCCGTAGAGCAACATTAAACACGGAGCGACCACTTTGGTAGCAGCGATATCTTTTCCATTGCTAAGAAGTACATGTCAAGTGAGGTCTAAATTAGATTTGGTAAACTTATATTATCTTTTAGAAGATTTCTTTATCCTTTGGACTATCATGGGACATTTTTTAAGTGTAAAATCCGAGATAAAGCAAACGCTATCAGAACATGTGTTACGTGGTGGAGCCATTACATTGTTTATAATCATATCGGTGCAAATTACGTTATGGCGCCAAAAACTATATTTGAAATTTTCGGAATTGGTCAAAATAAAAAAACTGAAAAAAAATATGGGAAGTTTAATAGGAATTTTACCATACCCAATGGTTAACCCTTACCACTATTTTAGTTTTCTGATATTTTTCAAAAACTATAGGACTGACAAGTTTGACTATAAGGGATTCTGATTTCAGGGAAAACACCTGCAAGGGACGAATTTAAAATATTTGGTTAGCCAGCTGTGCTTCCAATGTTAAAATTATCCGGATATAAGGGAACCGATATAAGGGATATTCGGATTTAACGGACTGTTTTTCTACGCTTTAGAGGCCTTTTTGGGTCATTTAAAAGGAAAATTGTAATAAACGGGGCCGAGTTGTAAATAGTTAGAATAGAATATCTAAAATACTACTGTATTTTTTACTGCGTAATTAACCATGGGACTGCATTTATCTCAACATTTACATTATTGTTTATTAAAATAAGTAGATCCTCTATTTTTAGATCACGTAGCCTATTTTCTTTTTGTTATTTTTTATTCTATACTGCTTATTTAGTCTTCAGTTTATTCAGTTCGCAACCGACAATGTTGACTAAACGGAAAAGGAACACGTTAGAAACAGAACAAAATTATTAAATATTATAAAAGTTAAAGACCCAAACGCAAACAGACATTATCAAAGAAACTAGTATTAGTTCTAGTGTAATCAGTAGAAATAAACACGAAAGTAACAAAATCACAGCCACTTGACTGAGAGGACAGAACGTGACAAATTTCATTGAATCCTAATAATTATAATTACACAACAGTGTACATATGTGTACACATACCCTTGACATTTTTTGACTAAATAAAACAAATTTTGAAATTGTAAATAACTATCGCTTTATAGGGAATTCCCTATAAGTTTTATAAATAAATAAATAATGTTATAAATGAAGTTTTTTGACTGTTTTAAAAAATCAATGAGTAATACATTGTTTTAATGCTCATGTAAAAGGGGAAAAACCTTTTAACAAAGTTTTTTTCTTTTAGGAGAATTTAAATTTAGAAGTATTTTTTAAAAATACATACAAAGCAATATTCACAAAGTTTGCTTTCACAGCTTTGAGTTAAGATAATTGGATTCGTATGTTAATTATCAATCGAATATGTAGTACATCTTTCGTTATAATTATAAATGTAATATGAAGATGTAGGATGAAAGGTAAGATTTGTATGTATGTGGTAATATGTTAATAAGTATTAACAAATTACCCTTAGTGTTGCGACACACAAAAATAGCAGGAAACTAAAATAAACTGAATTTAAAAAATTACTGACTATGCTTTCTACCTAAAAACATAACTAGGGATCGTCCATAAATGACCTCACGGGTACGGTAAATGGGACTTTTCGGATATTATTGGGATTCCAATTTAATAATTACGTTGTGCTTAATATTTACAGTAATTAATAAATTCCAGCATGGATTATCATAAACTTCTTACAAGTGGCAAATATCAAAGAATCCAATAAATAAAAGTGGAAAAACGTAAATCAAATTACGCGATATCCTGGCTCCAATTTTAGTTTTGCGATCCGGATATTTCTATAAATATTCCTTGTCTCACTAAACCCTGTTACTTAGGTTCTTTTGTAGATTTTATCAGTCTCTGGAAAAGTCGATCGACATTTTTTAGGTAACAACTACTACCTAAATGCACTAACTCTGAACTATTCAACCAAATGGTTTGATTACAATTTTGTAACAACATTGTAATTTAAAAGAAATTAAAAATGTCAATACGAAGTTTTGGTAAAAATTTATTGTATAATTTGGTCAACAAAATAAAATAATTAATAAAAACATTATTCATTATAAATATAATGTAACTAAAATACTAATCTGTAGTAACGCTTAGTTAATTGAACTAGCCTTTTACCAACCCGATGGGTTGGAAAAAGACTAGTAGATAAGCAACTGATAGATACTATTTTTTCCAAAAGAAGCCAAAACTACATAGTAAAAACAGCGACTGCCTTATTAAAGTCATACGACAACTAATTATTATTAATTTATTTAAAATTGGTAAGATGGCTAGTAAAATGTGTTGACGGAGTCAGACGTACATTTTTTTGCTCCTGAGCGACATTTTGTTTCGCCATGTTTAGGTTTTTATCGAGAAAATAGTGCATATTGCTCGTTTTAGAATAAAAAATATTTAATTAATAAAACTGAGTAGGAAGAGCTTATATCTATAATAAAAGCTAATTGGCTGCAGTATAGCTTATAATTTTACTTTTTAAAATTTTAAAATTATAAAAATGACAAAATCTATATTTTGATATTTCATTATTAAAATATTTTGTTTCCGTCTAAACAAATATTTTCAACTAATCTAGTATGGTTTAGTTTCTAATCATGTGGCAACTTAATTTTTTCTTGAAATTATAAAATTCAAAATGGTTCAAAGTCAAAATTCTGAAGCCGATTTTAGAGATAGTGTCAACGCCATTTCCTAATCCGAAGTAGGTTTTATAGCATCTGATGGTTCCACTCAAGACTTAAATTTAATAAGATGCCCTTACTGCGATAAATTTTATAAGAAGAAAGGGATTAAAAGGCACATTACTAGCGCTCACCCTGGCGTACACAGACAGAATCTTGTCGATTCACTGAACACAAGTTACTTTTTACCACCTTTTAGGGAGGAAGATGATAATCCTGAGGTACTTACTTTAGTTAATGAATTTATTGGCTTAATTACGAAGTTGGATGATTTAATTTCTAGAAACAACGTAAATCATAAACGTTTTGAGATTCTGTTTACTGAATATACAAATATTTTGCAAAAATGTCCAAATGAACTTCCTGAGCCAAAAAATCTAGCTAAAAAATTTTATGAGCTCAAGAAAAAAAGTAGCGGGTTTATGAACACTGATGCAAGTTACAATTCGGGGTCTAATCTACAGCGAAAATCTAAGCGCAAGCGAAAAGCACGAAAGCAGGCCTACAAGGAAAATATGGTGCAGTACTTATTTTACAATCAGCGCAAGAATGCAGTACGTACAATTATGAACTCTAATGATAAAACATGCCACATTCCGTTAGCTGAATTAGAAAAGACTTTCACTGCCAGATGGAGTTCATCAAATGATGCAGTCGGTCCTATTTATAAACATGTTTCTACAGAGCAGCAAAATGATCTAGACGCTGAATTAATTTCAGTGTGTTACCCTGATACAGTTAGGCTTCATATCAAAAAAATGAATATTGACTCTGCACCAGGGCCAGATGGGATTCTTGTTTAATGGGTTAAATGCACGCTTAAGAAATTCAAGACTATAATTGCACATATTCTAACCTATATGATGGAACATAATTTTGTACCAACTTTTATACATGAAGCAAGAACTGTGCTTATCTACAAAGGTGGTAAAGTTAAAGATCCTAAGAATTAGAGGCCTATAACTGTTAGTTCTGCCATTCGAAGAATCATTAAAAAAATCTTGAACAAAGAGTAACGAAAGTATGTTAGCCTTATTAAGAACCAACGAGGGTTCAAAAAAATGTTTTTGCAGTGCTTGGTAAAAAAAGCAAACCCATCCGTGATCAATTAAGTAGTTTAGAGTACGAAAATTAGTGCAAACTTCCTCAGAAAGGACAAGGAGTAATACAGTTTGCTGAATGTCCACAAGCAAACAAATGAATTAATTCTAAAAATGGTCTCTCCTCATCTAAATGGACAAACGCTCTAAAAATGATTGGTAATGTTATGCCAGTTAATGCAATCCCGCGACTTGATCAAGGATCATTCCGCTGTAGACATGGCTGCAGTGAGACAGAAACTTTAGGTCATATTCTTAGAAAGTGTCCCTGGGGGGAGGTAATACGCAAAAACCGACATCATGCAGTAAGGCGTTTGATTGCGGAGGCTATAAAAAAGTCTAGATGGAAAGTTTTGCAAGAGGTGGAATGTACAGGAGACGGTTCGATGCGTGTTGATATTATTGCTTACAACCAACGAACAAGAAAAGGTTTGATTCTTGATCCAACTATTAGAATGGAGCAGAATGACTGCGAGCAAGCTATGGCAGTGAATCGGGAGAAAAAAGATATTTACGATTCTTGCATTCCGTACTTTCAGCAAAAACTACGATTAGATGAGATTAAGGTGATAGGACTTTACATTAAAGCTCGCGGGACTATTACCAAATTTTTCCTAGGTTTTATGAAATCTCAAGCCTTAACTTCATTCCTCATTAAAGATATTGTAACAACAGTGCTGAAGAAATCAGTGCAGATTTGCCAACATCATTTGTATTCTATAGTATTTAATGCCTGATTGGCTACAATATATATTCATTCAGTTTAAATTTTTACAAGGTTAAATTTACTATATAACAAATTTGTGTAACATATACTGAGTCGTTTAGGCTACCCTCGATGGAGGTCAGTGTTAAGTTTGTTCTTTTGAATAAAATTATCTTTATATAACAGCTCCGATAGGAAATATTATTTGGTCGTGTCATTACGGATGCTAAAATATAATACTTCTAAAGCTAATCAGATTCGTTATGTTTCTCTAATACAAATTTTTAAATTATTACAAAGGTTGTAGACTTTTTAAATTTAAAACCGGAAACTTATCGTATGATGTTGGAACTCAAATAATTATTAAAATTACTTTTGGCAATTCCAATAACTTTAGCGTTTTCTGAACGCAGTTTCTCTATTTATAATAATAATAATAATTTATTCATTGGGTCGATTTAGCCGAAGCTTATACAACTAGACACAACCAGTCACTGTAGGTGAGGAAATAGTAGGTTACCACGTTAGATCGTCTTGGTCTTTGTAGCCTGTCACCAATCCCCGTTCCCTCTTCTACAGCAAAGGAGTACCGTACAACATTGAGCCGTAAGCGATTAGCAGTGGCCGAGAATCGAAGCTGAGACTGTAAAGTTCGTTACAGTCTGCAGTCCTAACCGCTCACCCAAGCACGCCTGCTTAGTTTCTCTATTTCAAAACGTATGAAGTTCTATCTGAGGTCAACAATGAATAAAAATCGTGTCATAATTGTTTGCATTTTGCATGCTTATTCACAGCGTGTAGATAATATTCTACTGAGAAAAATATTCACTGAATTTGTTAGAAAAGAATCTTGAGCTTTAATTTCTGACGTGGATGACAATAATGGAAAGTGATCAAATGAAGTTATACTCCTGGGTGCAAGGCCTTGTTGGTGCCCTTGAAAGGGCTTTTCTACAAATGACGGTATAATTTGCAATGGGGTCAAAATGGCTTATCATCGGTCGAGTTTTGGTGAATCCGGCTTGAAACTCGAACCGACTTGATATGCACCGGATTAAAATACTAAACCCGACTCAAAACCTATAACAAAATTACGCAATTTGAATCCGACTAGAATTGAATACAATCGAGTCGGATAGCGTAAAACTCGACTCGAAAATGGTTAACTATTTACGCATTTTAAAAGTACGTAGATAAATCTTTTAAGGCAAAAAAACCAACGGACTATGTCGACTTATGCGATCAAATTTTTTAAGTAAATTACACAAATTTTACAAAACATTCCGTTTTTTGCCTTGGTTTGATGTTATAATTGTTTTTACATCCGACTCGACTCAAAGTTTTTGTGGCTATAATCCGACTTGAATCGAAACCGATAAAATCCCTTCGGTTCGAGTTTACCATTGACTCGATCCGACTCGAACTCGACTCGATCTGTATCCGATTCAACTCGACCGATGATAAGCCCTAGGTCAAACTAACTGACAACAAATAAATATTCACAAAGGACATAACTGTGTCATCTAGCTGTCAGTTGAAGTATTTAACAAATCAACGTGAGATGATAACGTTTGTGAAAAACATTGATTCCAACCGATTTTCAGGCGCACAGATCTTGCCCCTTCCCCATGCAAAAGTTGTTTTCGACGCGCCTGATCTGATTTAATACCAATTACTACGTAATAATATGCAACTAGCGAATTTGCAACCCGAGACGGGCAATATCATGCTTGTTGTGGTCATTGCCCCCTTTTCCGGTATACACGATTGATACACTGCTGACTACTATAAACTTCGATTTACAAACCTGTACTGTTATATTATATATTACATTATGACTAAAGACAATCCTAGATTTACGTTTTGGCTAAATGCTTGCCTGGGTTAAATTTTGAGAGCAGATTTACCCGAGTTTAGTTTTGATTACCGGCTTGCCCGGCACCATGGTTGTTGTAGACCCTTGTATCACAAGAAACATTAAAAAGGGCACTTGCACAAAGAATCCACTGCTGAATACTAAAACCTTAGACTTACAAACCACCTACTATTTTTGCATAAATGCAGCTGGTGTAGTTAACATCATTTTTTGTTCTTAACTGTTAAAAATAACTTTCACATCACGTTTAAAAAAGCCTAATCTTGGTTGAGAAATTTTTTAATGTGTAGTTATAGTTACTTATAAGGTCTTTGAAGTTCAGATTCTGAAACAATTGGTCAGAAAAATCAAAACACTACTTTTGTCTTTTTCAAAACGTTTGGCATCAATTTAAAAATCTAAACGCTTCAAAGCAGCTACAAGTACAAGAAGTACAAGGACTACAGCCAAATTATAAGAATTGGTAAACAGAAGTTTACTACTGGCATAATTTAAAAAATAACTAACTTCAAAGCCCACGTATCACTAGATTCACAAGAATTTGATTTAATTTCAGCAATCAAATAAGGGCATTTGTAGTTACACATTTTGTGAAACCTAGTTGTCTAATTCCTGCTAAAACTACGTAAACAAAAACGCGGCCTAGCTCACTGCCTAAAATGATAACAACAAAAAATTTGATTATATTGTGTAGTAGCTCCTACTTATTAAAATTAAATTAACACTCAATTGCTTTAACACGAGCACAACTAGCAATCAATTTGCGTAAGATTAATAGCATATAAAAATTCAATGACATTTTTTAAATTACATTGTTACACATTGCTTCCAGATTACGATACCAAAAGGTAATATTGGTTTGAAAACGTTGAATGTAACTCATTTAGAAAGCGTCGGGTCTGTAACGACTATTGTCTCACCCCCGTTCTTTCAAAGACATCTGTACGAGCGTGGGGTTTTAGTATGAACCTAATGAGGGTGGACCCTTTTCCACGCAACAGATGTTCTATCACTAAGAATATGTTCAGTTCATGTGCATGCTGTAGATGGTAATCGTTTAATTTTGCTGATTTGTAAATCTACTAGAGTAAATTCAGACACTAGTTCTTTATTGGACCATATTAATGTAGCTAAACCTGATAATCATGTAAATAGCGGCATTAAAGACACATCTATATCTGATCACTATGGTGTGTTTGTAGTTCGTAGGCACTGTAAACCTAAATTTAAACCTAAAGTTTTTGTAACGCCAAACTAAAGAGATATATATTTAAAATTGGTCAGAAAGGACATAGGTGAGATACCATGGTCAGCCATGGGCATTTTTGATAACGAAGGTGGCATGCTCAACTACTTGGAGCTATCAGTTTGGCAGGTAGTTGATTCTTACTCATTAGTGGTAAATTATTGCCATGGTTATCAGGAAATTTGGAGCGTAAAATGCATATGCAGAATTGTTATAATTTAAAAACTGAAGGACAAATCTATGTGAAAACAATATGTTAGCATGCGTAACAAAATTAATAAAGAAATTCGTCGCTTAAAATCAGATAATTATAAGTCCAAAATTTTAGAGCTTTCAACCTCAGCAAATGTACGAAAGGTTTATAATGATTTAACTAGAAACTGTAAGAAAATAGACTTTATTTCTGAGTTAGCAGCTAATAACTGAACTCTAGATTCTCTCAAAGGTATTTTTATTAAACTTGTTCAAAGTTGTGTGGTGCACCCAAGCTGTTTTAAAATCTCAATTAATTTTATGATAGCATAGCCTTACGTGAGAGACCTGCCCCTTTTACAACTAATAATGTGCACTGTGCTTTCTAAAAATGTATAAAGAAAAATCCAAAGCCCAATAAATTGTCATTTTTTGTTTAACGTGCATGTATTGATGCTCTTGCACTGCCTATTGCCATAATGTTTACTGATATGTGTTGTATTTGTATGTATCCTAATAATTTTAAAAGTGCTATAGTTACGATGCTATATAAATGCAAGGGGTCAAAGAAGAATGCACTATCGTATAGACGAATCTTAAACCTGATATTGTTAGATAAACTTTTTTAGCCGGTGCTATTTACACGAATATTGGACTCAGTGCAGCGTTGTGACCAAAAAATGGCTGTTGTAAAGGCAGGTCGCGTCAAACACAGCTACATTTACATTCACGCAGGACGTTTATAATGCTATTGATGAAGTAGGTAGTAGAGCGTCGGTTGTTTTTATAGATCTCACAAAAACCTTTAATACTATCAATCACCTTAAGTTACTAATTAGGCTCAGAGACGTTTATAAAATAAATAAAAATCTTCTTAAGTTGCTTACATATATGTTGCGTGATTAAATCTTTAAAATAATGGTTAGTGAATATCTTTCTGATGTATATGATCTTAAAAAGGCGTTCCACAAGGGCCAGTGCTTGCTTCCTTGTTATTCATCATTTACATTGACAAACTTTTTGAGGCTATAACAGAAAGTGTGCGCTAAATCCTGTGTGCTGACGATATTTTCCTGCACTTTTATAATATTAATTAAAATGTAAATATGAATAAAATACAAACCAGTTTAAGTAGTCTAAAATTATGGTTTTGTAAAAATAGTTATAATGTAAACAAGACTGAATATATGTTATTTTATAAGCCTAACAATACTTTATCGCCAAACAATTGTAAAATTTATTTAAAATGTGATAATTATTATATTAAAAGAGTGTATCTCTTTTTCTATCTTAGTATAATTATAGATAACCCGCTAGGTTTTAAAAAGTATTACGTATATGTATGTAACAGAGTGTGGTGCTATAAGTGGTATAACTAGCGTTAAGCGTTTTATTGATTTCAAAACTTCTGTTGTAATAATGAATGAATTTGTGTTGTCAAAAGTGGATTACGGCTCTAGCTCAATAGTTTTTATGTTTGCAAGTAATGCAAAATATTGATTCTTCTATAGCGTATTCAAAGAAAAACGGCATTGAAGAGTTAATACTATCACAGCTCACAAACTCATCGGTCATTGAGCGTATAAATTATTCATGAATAATATTCTTATGTAAGCTAATGAACTATGGGTCGGACTTTTAGAGTCTAGTTGGGATATTTAAGTTTAAGAAATTCACTAGATTCACGAAGTCTTGTAATAATAAGCTCCTTGATTATACTAAGTTTAGAACTCAATGTGAACAGAAATCACTAGTGTATCGTTGTATTGATTTATAGAATAATTTACCCCTTGATGTTAAATGTGAGGTAGGGTAATAAAGCTAATCATGTTTGCATTTTTATCCAAATTTGTGTGAACGCTTTTTAAAAGCAAGAAATTAACACACATACCTTATGTTTCAACTACAATAAAATTTTGTATGGCCTATTTTTGGATTCCTATGGTTTGTCAACTAAATTTTAAATTTTAATTTCATTTGCAAAACGTTATTTGCAAAAACCAATTGCAGATCAGGGCAAGCATTTATTAATAATTCGAAACTAGTTGCTTCGCATCAGGCTCTAATTATTTCATCGAAAACATTTCTTTCATATTCTTCTAGAGTTTTGTTAACTAATAAACTACAATATTGTTTTTAATTTTTCGAAACTTCCTCAATGTATACTGTAGTTACAGGGCAACTAAGCTTATGCTCGTTTTGGTAGGTGATTTTTCTCTTTTTCGAGAAGACTTTATTTTAACCTACTAAATAAGCACTAGCTCGCGCCTCAGGATAAATAACGTCCATGGCAACTACTACCAACTGTCCGCAGAAACCCTATTTAAGACATGTTTAGAGATAAGATGTCTTTAACTAAGGTTTAAAAAACAATAAATCTGCGAGCAAAAAGCTTTTAATTTTTGTAGCCTACACGTCATTATTAAATTACAAACATAATTTTAGGAAAAATTGTTCTTTGTTTGTCTATAATGATTCAAAAATCTATGAAGCTCGATTTAGTATCAATATATGTAGTTCGTAGCGTAGCTCCTCACTTACTCCCATAGCAAAGCTATATAAAAGAAAACTACGCACATCATCAAATTACAGTACACACTACGCAACATGAACAAGGCCCCGCTGCTTGTAATCGTGCCCATTGTTCGTAATCTTTTTTTCTTGCTCCCTGTTCCTAGCTCCAGTGCTTAGCGGCTATAAGCTACGTCTTTGCTCAACATTGAACATTTAAATATATTTTTAATCATTAATTAAAATTAGTAAATTACAATTTCACAGTGCCATTGTCATATGTAAATTTAATTTAATTGTGATCTGGAACATTTTGATTGCTGTGTGCAATTACTATGTGCAAATTATGTTCAAATTTTTTGGGAGAGCAGAAACGTAGTTAATACCGGATGTAAGCTAGAACTGTCCGCCAGAATAAAGGAATCAAACGTTGTAGTTATGTAGTTTCACTGTTAACTGTCTTAAAATAAATATCGATGAATGGAAAATTGTACGGTAATCAAATAGATGCAATTATTGACGCACTGGATGATATAGTTAGGCTTAGTTGCAGTTGAGTTGGATTTAATGACTAACTGCTGACTGACGATCTACTACAGCAATCAAAATGTTCCAGTACTAACTGTAACTACGCAAATAATAGGTAGATCACAATTAAATTAAATTCACGAATGACAATGGCACTGTGAAATTGTAATTTACTAATTTTAATTTATGATTAAAACGATATTTAAATGTTCAATGTTGAGCGAAGACGTGGCTTAAAGCCGCTAAGCGCTAGAGCTCGGAACAGGGAGCGAGAAAAAGAGATTACGAACAACGAGCACGATTACAAGCAGTAGGGCCTTGTTCATGTTGCGTAGTGTCTACTGTAATTTGATGATGTGGGTAGTGTACTTTTATATAGTTTTGCTATGGGAGTTAGCGAGGAGCTACGCTACGATCTACATACATTGATACCAAATCAAGCTTTATAAAAATTAATGTATACGACCTTAACCTTGCACGATATATACAAAGACGAAGGTAGTAGCCGATTAATGTTGTATTTTATAACAAACAGTTAAAATTTGCTGATTTAAAGCTAGCAAGCTTTGACCAAAGTATTTGTTTCTCTTTTTTAACTATATGTAGCAATAATTATTTTTTACATTACGCGATAGCATATGTTGCATCTGTGAATAAATTTGAAATCAAATTTGTAATCACCGATATCAGTTATGTTGTTGCATTAGTTGATTTTATATCATATTTAGTATTTATAAATATTTTTATCATATAGTAAAACTATAAAAGATGTACCATCGCTATTTTAATTCACAACGGGAACAATTGATATTATATACAAATTTAAACTGTAGTCAAGAAACAAATTGCGTAGTTTCAAGCAACACACTAATTGCGAAACAGGGAAAATTGACTTGAGAAATATTTAAATATACTATGAGTATTATTACAACAAATTCTGAAATTATATAAAGCTAAACGTCAATAATTACATACACTGACATATTCTAGATGCCAATAGTAACATTAAATAAATTATTTAAGACGAATTTACGAACGACAGAAAGTTTTTACTTAAAGAATGTTGCAGGCTGCTGCTTTAAATTTTAGCCTACATATGTCTGCGGCGGCTTATAGTTTTAAACATATGCTATTACAGAGGATTTTACCAGTAATCATAGGGCTGTTGGTAGCTCTCTATCAGGCTTGCTAGGTATTAAGCACTGAATCGCTTGGCTCGAGAGTAGCTTAGGTAGTATTCGTAAGTAACCCAGCCTGTAAGTAGTATCAAGTGTTCTACTACATACTTAAACTTAATAAAATTACGAATTGTTTTACATTTTTGACCTTTAACCTCTTAAGAAGTATAATTTTATGTATTTGATAAAATACAATTATTTGCAGTTACTTAACGAAATTTCTACACTACATGAGCAAAATTTTTAAAATTGTTACGAGTTTTATCTTTTTGGCATGTGAGGTAAGAAAAAGGTCAAATAAGTGAATTTTGTTATAGGTTATATGAATACTTAAATCAAGATCAAGTTGTCTACTACATACTTAAATTTTAATAAATTGCGAATTGTTTTACACTTTTGACCTTTGACCGTTTTAAAAGTTCAAATTGAATAATTTTTTAGAATGAAATTATTCGCCGTAATAAAGATTAATTATTACATGACGTACGCAAAACCCACAAAATTGTGATGAGTTTTTGTTTTTGACCTCTGACTTCAGAAAAAAGTCAAACAATTATATTTTGTTACATTTTTAATTATAAATTTGAAAAGGATCAAGTTTCAAACAAAACAAACAACTTACATTTATTAAAATTACACATTGTTTTACATTTTTGATCTTTGACCTGTTTACAAGTTATGATTCGTCAAAATGAAATTATGTGCAGTAATAAAGAATAATTTTTACACCACGTACGCGTAATTAGGGAAATTGTAATAAGTTTTTATGTTTAACTTTTGACCTCACAAAAAGGTCACAGAGTTACATTTTGTTGAGTTTTTAATGTTTCCTTTATTTAGGACTTTTTAATGAAATTACGAACTGTTTTATATTTTTGACCTTTAGCCTTCTTACAAGTTCAAAATTTATTAATTTCTCAAATCGAAGTTATTTGCGGTAACAAAGATCAAAATGTACACTGCATAAAATTTATGAAATTGTGATAAGATTTTTGACCTTTGACTTTAGAAAAAGGTCAAAGAATTAAATCTTTTTGAATTTTCAATGCTTACTTTAATTAGGATTAAGTTTTATACTACCTACTTAAATGTAATAAAATTACAAATAGTTTTATATTTTTGACCTTTGACCTTTTTCTAAGTTTAAAATTTATTAATTTTGCAAAATGAAGTTATTCGCGGTAAAAAATATCAAAATGTACACTATATACCTAAAATTTTTGAAATTGTGATGACATTTTTATTTTTGACCTTTGACTTTAGGAAAAGGTCAAACAATTAAATTTATTGAAAAGGTTAAACATTTTGATTTAAGGAAATTTTTAATAAGTACTTTAATAGAGATTACGATCTTTACCACAAACTTAGATTTAATTAAACATAAGTTGGAATGATTTTAGTGAAGTTTTGTTGGGTTATTTTATTTGTGCCGTTTTTTATTATTTGATCATAAATAATATCAAATTTTAAATGCTGATTAGAGAAATTGCACACTGATTTGGACACAACCAATGAAATAATCTTTGTTTACGTAAAGGCATATAAATTTTGTAAATAATATATATTATTCGTATTTTACTTGCCGCGACTAAGCTTCAATTTGTACTTTGAGAAAAGTGAGTCGCACTATGTTTTTGATTTAAGTTTCTTAAACAATGAAAAATCACATGATAACCTTGCTACTCACAATCTTATAATGGTGCAGAGATAAGTTATCGTAGTTTGTGTTTTCTGTACCTTTAGTACTTAACTAAAAACACATATATTTTAAATATGTAAATCAAAAATAAATTGCAGTTGTTAAACAATATTGATTTGTCGTCAACGCATCTTAGCAATTATTAATGTGTTCATTAGGATGACTACCTAAAATCATACAACTATATTCATTTCGTTTTTCAAAAGTACAATCAGCTGTATTATCTTTTTTCACTTAAAAGAGGTTTGAAAATCGTGTCGGTAGATAGGAAGGTACCGCATGCTTTGTCTTGGTAATATTTTTTTCTGTATTCCGTTTGCAGTAGACTTTTTACTTAAATAAAGTATGCATTTCGATAACTCTATCTACAATCGTACAACTATATCAATGCTAACAAGCTGTTTTTCAAAACTAAAATTAGCTCTATCATCTTTCTTCATTAAAAAGAGGTCTGTAAGTAGTGTGGGTAGGAAAAACGGTACCGCATGCTTTGACTTGGTAATATTTTTTTGTATTTAATTCGCAGTAGACATTTTACTTGAATAAATTACTCACTTCGATGACTCTATTTAAAATCGTACAACCATATCAATGCTAACAAGCTGTTTTTCAAAACTACAATCAGCTATATTATCTTTCTTCATTGAAAAGAGCTTTAGAAGTAGTGTGGGTAGGTAGAGCGGTACCGCATGCTTTGTCTTGGTAATATTATCTTGTATTTAGTTTGCAGTAGACATTGTACTTAAATAAATTACTCATTAGGATGTCACAACCCAAAATCATACTACCATACTCATTATGCTTTCGTATTTTGTTGGATGTATCAATGCTAACAAGCTGTTTTTCAAAACTACAATCAGCTCTATTATGTTTTGTCATTGAAAAGAGTTTTGGAAGTAGTGTGGGTAGGTAGAGCGGTACCGCATGCTTTGTCTTGGTAATATTTGTTTTTGTATTGTATACTATATATCGATAGGTGGCAGCTGTTGCACCTAGTTGATGTAAAGCTCTAGCCTCTGTGCATTAAAGAGAGGAAGAGTAGCTGAAACTTAACTGGATTTGTAGCTGTTCAAATCTCCAAGTTTCATGCTTTTAAGCAGGTAAGCATAGGTGTATTTAGTTCGCAGTAGGGGAATAGTGATAAAAAAAAGATACTGATTGCATTGGCATTGCTACATTACTACAGATTATTATTATTCTTACTATTTTTGTAAATTGCATATTAAATTTTTAAAAAAAAGCTACAAGAATTATTTTGTTTTTAATTATAAGCTTTTATTCAATGAATTTTGTTTCCAGAAAAGTACACAATATTATTAGATGATTCTAGTTAGTAAAATTTAGTAGCAATGTAACCCAAAATTGGTCTGTAAAGATTTCTGAAGACTTAATTGTATACTATAAAATTTAATAATCAGGCATGGTCCATAAATGACCTAACGGGTAATGTAAATGAGACTCTTCGAATAATAATGGAATCCCATGTTCAAAACTACCATTTACACAATGCTATAAGCACATGACAGCGTCATAGGGTCTAAGAAAAAAATGTTTAGATGGCATCATTTATGGACGACCCCTTGATAATTTTAGGCTTGTTCGTATTTAAATAACACAATACCTATAGTTTTTAATAGATTCAGATTCAGATTCGATTTATTTAGGTGTAAAGCATTAACATTACTGTTCTTTTCAATACCAACACCCTACGTCTAGTTTTTAGGTAAATAACAAGTAAAATATTAAAAATAATACTACCAAGCTTACTTAATTACACAATCCAGAGATAACACTTCAAATAAATAACGTTATTGTACATAATTAATTTCTATTCTCTTATTTAGAAGATGCTTTCTTACATTCATTATAAATTTAGCGGTTTTGTCAATTTTTTGAATTTCTGCAGGAAGTTCGTTCCACGATTTTACTATTTGGTAGTTGTAGCACTTCCTACCAAACGATTTAAAAGTCTGCAGGCACTCCACGTTCTCGGATTTACGGAGCACTCTTTCTACGCGATTAGATCTTAATGCTACGAATTTATCAAATAAGAAATGTAGCTTACTTTGCTGGATAAAATGTTTATGGAAGAATTTTAATTGAGATAGAATTTGTCTTTCACTCGTTGTCAACCAGTTTAGTTTTTCCAGTATATTATTCCTTGTATTCGAGTTAGACAGTTGAACGTTATATATATTTTTAACAATTCGAAATGTTAGATCATCAAGTCGCCTTAATTTTGATTTACACATAAATATCGGAAAACTGAAAAAGTGGTAAGGGGGGGTACCATTGGGTATGGTAAAATTCCTATTGAATTTCCCATATGAATTTTCAGTTTTTAGATGCTAAGCATCTATAGGAATGGCTATGTCCGTCCGTCTGTGTCGATGTGTCTTTTTTTGTCGTGCTCCACAGGTCACAGTTATCAACTTAATTTTTTTAAATAAATTTTAAATGATCATGAATGCGATGGAGTAGAACCCTATTGCTTTTGGATTTAAACGGATTTACCAGTGTTTTACAATTAACGAAATAATGGACAAACTTTTTAGCATTAAAATGAATGCTAGAAAAACGGGTCTATGGCACGACTTTACATGCATTTTAATACTTGCAACTGAAGCTAAGTAGGTACCTAGGTACATGCGCCGCACGTTCCATACACCTGACATTCATTGTATATTCGAACCATAGAAAACTTTAGATATACATACCATAGAAAACCTAATGTCAGGAAGGGTTCAAAGGAATTAGCTATGTATAATATATACTATGATATATATACATACCCCTGCGTCAAACACACCTTACCGTCTTAGGGACACCCACTGTCATTAGTTCAAAAATTTGGTTGACATAATAATATAATGATATATCCTCAACATAGGATGTTACTAGTATGCTTACAGATCCGGCTCTGTGGCCCAGGGGAGATTTTCTCTATCCTCGATAAACTCGGCGTTTCTTTTTGATCCGCTGAGCGAATCCACAGAAGTAGTGTAGTGGAAATGCTTGGTGGGGGGATGTGTGTGATAACTGTTTGTGCGCAACGAAGAAGAAGTAGTGTACGTTTCCGTTCATTCGTGTGTAGAGACGAAGACGGCGTGCTAATTGTGCCTCGCAGGCTAACAGCTATTTCTTCGTGCAGTAGCATAGTTGCAATACCATTCAGCAGACCATACATTGCGCCCTTCATTCCATAGCATCTGCTATTACTTTCACGCTGCGTCGATATACGGAATGTAATACGTGGGGCACTCGGAATTGGGTGTACTCGTCTGCACTTCGGCCTGGTCTCGAAGTACATTCAAGTGCAAATACCTAGCACTGTAGCTCTCCAAAATTGAAGGTTTTTATTGCTCCTGAAGAGGAGGATAATCTACCTAGACTGCAATCAGGTCGGCCGTGTTATAGCCACAATCCAATTATAATACATATTTAGTTCTTAAGATACCAGCTGTGCATTGTGACTGACTTCCTTCGGAAACGCTCTGTAGGTAGTGTTTAGACTTCGTGTCGTTCATACCGAGGGGAAATGTTTGTTCACATTCACATGCTGGTACAGTGAATGCACTGGAATATAGGTATATACCTGAAAATCCGATAAGTGCTACATAATAATAATAATAATAGTATGCATACAGGGATCGCCAATAAATTACATCATACAAATTTTACCATTTTAGGGACCCCTACTGTCATTAGATCGAAAATTAGGTTGACATTATATCCCCAACATAGAATTTTACTGATATGCATGCAGGGGTCGCCCATAAATTACGTCATAAAAATTTTACCATTTTAGTGACCCCCACTGTCAATAGTTCAGGTATTAGGTTGACATACATCCTCAACATATTATTTTACTAGTATGCTTGCAGGGATCGTCCATAAATGGCGTCATAAAATTTTAACCATTTTTGGGACCCCCACTGTCATTAGATCGAAAATTAGGTTGACATTATATCCCCAACATAGAATTTTACTGATATGCATGCAGGGGTCACCCATAAATTACGTCATACAAATTTTACCATTTAAGGGACCCCCACTGTCAATAGTTCAGGTATTAGGTTGACATACATCCTCAACATAATATTTTACTAGTATGCTTGCAGGGATCGTCCGTAAATGGCGTCATAAAAATTTTACCATTTTCGGGACCCCTACTGTAATTATTTCAGAAATTAGGTTGACATATATTCTTAACATAGGGTTTTACTAGTATACATGCAGGGATCGTTGATAAATGACGTCATTCAAATTTTACCATTTTAGAGATTCCCATGCCATTAGTTTTAAAATTAAGTGAGCATATATCCTCAACATTAGATTTTTCGAGCGTACGTACGGGGATCGTCCATAAATTACGTCATGCAAATTCTACTATTTTAGGGATCACCACAGTCATTAATTCAGAAATTATGTTGACATATCCTTAACATAGGATTTTACTAGTATTCATATCGAGATCGCTCACAGATGAGGTTGTTTAAATTTTGCTATTTCAAGTATCCCGCCTATTATTAGTTTTGAAATTATTTAAACGGGTACACATATCATCAAATGCTTCCAGTATTCATACTGGGATCTTCCATAAATGACGACTTTTAAACATCACTATTTTAAAGATCCGCTTGGCATTTTTTTAAGAATGAGGTAAATAGATATTTGGAACGCACGATGTTACAAGAAAACATACACGGATCGTTTATAAATGACGTTATTATTATTCTGGACTTAGTAATAAATAGTACATGGAAGGACAGCAATGACAAATGTAGTATTTTCGCTCAAATATACTCAATACAAAACAAAGTTAAACAGGCAACTTGTTTGTTACGGAAAAAGGGTAAATAAATAAAATGTATAAATACATGTATAAATAAATAAATACATCACGTTACCCAAGTATTATTTTTAAAATCCCCCCGTTATTTGTTGCGACATTATCAAATAAGAAATTCATGTCGAAGAACGTAAAGGGGAGATAGGCGCTGTCGCAGTTTAAGCGTTGCAAAAATAGGGTTCTACTCCTTTATTAAAGCAATTGTTCGCTGTAAGCTTAGCATCTACTTCAGGCCCCCGGTCGACAAATCCGGCGCGAAGCGCAGGATTTTTTTATTTTAAACAATTTCGAAAATTTCAAATATAGTTTTTAGCGCCAGAACGCAATTTGCACCAATATAATTATAAACGTTGTAATGACCCCACCACGTAGTACATGTTGTAATAGCGTTTGCTTCATTTCGGATTTAACACTTAGGAAATGTCCCATGTAAGTACTGGATAATAAAGATAATATTCTGGTGCATCTTCTACACTTATATTCGTCGGGGGAAGCTTTTCAAGCACTAGGTTGCTTTGTTTAGACTTTTGGTATCCCCCGTACACCGTCAGTTCATCGTTAAAAGTTTTCTATGGTTTGCGGAGCTGATAATATACTTTTGATACTGCTTCGTTGTAGCTTCAATGTAGAATGACACGTATTTCAACAAACTAGGGAATATATTTTAACGTCTTTAGGTAATACAGCGTCTACGCCCAGCTCCAGTCTTGGTAGATCTCCTGCTTGATACAGTCTTTTTTGCACAAGAGACTGGCGTTCTTCTAAGTCGACCCACAATTTGAGTATTTTTTTTGACAGACCTGCGCCTAGACCCTCCTGCTTGAGTCCATCTGTACACCATCTTTTCCTCTCCACTCCGGGTTTTTTGAGCTAGTTGCTTGATGGACGAGCTTCTGTGGTTATTGCATGAAGTACGGCAATTACTAACTCTGCATTAACGGCCTTTAGCTGTTTGTTTAGTGGCTCTACGTGGTCCTATAGACTCAAGGTATTGATTATCTTCGACGTTTAAATCACTTAATGTTTTTGCCACAGCTTTAGCTGTTTCAATTACTGTATCTTTTGTTCATATTTAACTCTTATTACTAGAATTTGTTTTTAAAGAAATAGGCTCAAGAATACAATATTCACTAAGCAAGCTTTGTTTTGCAATGTCTCCGTCTACTATACTTGAACTTGTGTCTTATATATTTTTGCACCGTATCTTACGCATTAAATTCAAACAAAACTGTATATGTCAGCACCAGTATTAATGCATTTAAATAAGGTCAGATAAAAACAACTAGCAAAATTGCACGTTTTCTCCTTTTAAACTTGGCGGCATCACGTTTTTTAAAAATTGCGAGATTGAAACTGCAATTCAACGATTGTGTTGGTACTTGCATCAAGTTTTACAAGGGGGCAGTACTTGTTGAGTAAACTGAATCTTATTAGTCGGTGCTGCTGTCTGTATAGTGGCACATATAGTATACGGACAAAGGTGTAGACTGTCTCACTAGTGTAATCCTTAGATATATCGACTGCTTGAAGTAAAATTAGTGAATGAAAAGCATATAGCTAGTTTTCAACTAGGCTGCATGATACAAGCAGTCTTCCGCCTAGCTAGTGTTGTAATATGTGCACAATTTAACACTGATAAATTGCTTTGCTCCTGCTTCTGAACAAAGCAAGAGCAAAGCAACTTAAAACTGATTGCTCGCAAAGCAATGAGCGAGCAATTTTGGCTGAGCAACCTACAAGCAAAGTCAGCCTGAAAATTATTCACCTTCCCTACGACCCTTAACACTCGTCATAGCTAACTCTCGGTCAGTCAGTCATCAGTGGTGAATGTAGGGATGGTCCATAAATGATGTTACCTAAACTGTCGCTCGTTTGGGACGCCCACCGAAGCCACCTATATCATTACGTAAATTGCGATTTTGAACCTAACCAGACCTTAACTGATACTGCCGATGATGTCATTTACGGACGATTCTACAGTATTATGAAAAATCGTCCATAAATGATGTCATGGGTAGGGTGACTGAATCTAGTCAGGAATTGATGACATACATGACATAAGGATAGCTGGTGTAAGGCAATTTTAAAGTGAGTAGTTAGTGATGGGTGGGTTCTAAACGAGCAATCATTTTGGAGACATCATTTATGTACCACCCCTAAGTACTACAATAGTTTGATTCCTATGTCTCCACGTGCAAAGTATTTAAACTGCTTTGGCGGACAGTGTTTAGTAGAAAACTGCATACAGAGATATGCAGTACGAAATAGTACGAATTACATGATTTATTAGTTTTGACAAAATATACGGCAGTCACAGTCCGTTTTGGTTGGTTTTAAATTTCATTACCAACACATTATTGTGAGTAATTCCAAATCCCCTTCGTTACAGTTCACAACTAAAAAGTTTTAGCATCGTAAGACTAACAACTGATACTGACAACTGACCTGACTGACCTTATTATGTAAATTATATTGTAACTTATAAATAGTGATACTAAAATGGTAAACGTGCGAAGTTGGAATGTAATTGAAAGTTTGAAATATTGAAGCACTCGCTTAGAAATAAGCAACTTATATTACTGTATTGATAGGTTTTTATACATTTATTTTACTCCTTAAAAAACCAAAAACATGCTTCAATATCAATAACACAGTGTGTGTTGCTCTTGATTTGTTATGGTTAGTTATGAAATACTGTCTTATCCCTGTGCGGTAATACTTAAAAAGTGTTTTACGTGGCTTAATAGCGTTTTAAAAGATTTTTTTCTAAATTGTGCGCAATTCACATTGCGAGCAATTTGGGAAAACAGATTGCTTGAACGCTGTGCGCAACCCTAATTTGTGAGCAATTAAAATTTCCTGTAAGCAATTTAGGCGGAGCAATTGCGCACAAAATACAACACTATGCCTAGCACAGTGTGTTAGGGCTTAACATCCTCTTTAAATTTTTCCTTTTCCAATTATTGTTATTCTTCCTTTACTAGTTCCTGCTTAACTTGCGCAGATCTACCAGCTTTGAATATCAAATTGTCATCAAAGCCAAAAAATCTATTAAAAAGCACTGCAAGCTGTACAGTCATGTCTTCTCGTAGGTCTGGTATACTGAGATGTGCATTAGCACGTTCAAGCTACACACGCGTATCTGCCCACAATCTAGCTAACAAAGTACAAGTAATTTTGTGTATGACGTGATCTGAGTCGAGTTCTTTTACGTTGTTTATAGGCATAGGGTTTGCATATTTCTTTACAATGCGTAATTTTATTTATTCGTTGTCAACAATTTTATGGTATTTTTCTTGGTCAATGCAAACTAAGACTCGTAAACGCCGTTATATAACTTGTCGTGTTGCTGTAGTTCTAAACACAGAGCAATCGGGTCAGGTAGAACCACATACTCGTTCTCATTGCATTTAAATGTTACCTTGCACTTTGTGTTACTTTAATCTACAGGAAATTCAATCTAAAGTTTTAAGATATAAAAGTCTAGGTCTTTTATCTTAGCATTAAAACGTTCAAAGAATTTATAAAATTTAAAGTGACCGTGGTTATTGTCTCTTCCTAACATTATAAAGTTTTCGAACCCACTAGTATAAGTGTATTACGTTGTCTATATTTTAAATTTATTCAGACCCAAAGTTGTTGTGCCTATTGGAATATTATATAAGTTTGATTCACGTTATTTCATAGGTTAGATGGTTTTCTGATATAAATCTTGTTCTGCTTTGCTTAAAAAACTATGCAACAATGGTTCACACACATGGAACTTCAACTGTAACACTGTATGATCAAGACAAATTCTAAAGTAGCATATGCATATTTCTAATATCTTAACTTAATGCTCTCTGTGCAATGTCAAAAGGCCTAATGTCTTGATGCAGCCTCAACTTTAAAGTAAGTCCACTTATGAATTCTTTAAATTTAGGTTCTTGTTTTTTAAAAATTTAAAGTAGTAGGCTTGTTGTTGACAAATAATTTTCCATTTGCTTATACGCCTACCGTGCTTCTGTTTTGCACTCTACGCCCTGGTGGTTTCTGAACAAATTTCAGTATAGCATGTTGTGAGCTTGAAGTAAACCTGAGGCTCACAAGTCCGACGTCGTAGTTATGTAGGTCCAAAGGATATGGCATTACACATACAAAGCTTGCTGGAGTGTTGTCTGTATATATGCTATTTTGCTGGTCACTTGTCACTGTAACATACATACATTGACCTTAATTTAAAACTAGGTCTTAAAAGTGTGACAGTTTATTAGTTTTTCGAAAAATTAAAAACAATTCCAATTTCAAAATTTAAAGACATTATTTTTTGGATAAAAGTCTGAACATCACAAAACTGCATGTTTTATTTGAATCATACAAGAACTGTGGAAGCTACAGCGTGGCAAACTTTAACAATTTTGTTTTTTGTAACTTTGACTGGGTGCTGCTCAAGCACGGCGCAAAATGCACTTTAGTTATCATACTATTCGTTCATTTTGAGGTTTAATGTAACGTTTCTGGCTTTGTTTTTCCAGATCCCGAGGAAATATAATAACTGGTTTGCTTGTTAGTATAGTATTTACTATTATTATAAGCTAGAATGTAGTCGTCGTCGCCGCTTTCATTATTAGATTCAGATTGGGTGTCACTCTTATATTTGTTGCCAGGTTTCACTGCATAAAGCAGCTTTCTATATAATGGGTTAGCAAGTAATATTCTTGCGTAGTATAAAGTTCTGTACGACATTGTGGCGAGCTGTAATCTAGCTTCTATAATTCTTGATGTTGATACAAAATTATATATTTGAAAATGTTCCTGCTCCAAATGTATGTTTAAAAATTCTTATTGATGTCTGTTGATAAAAAACAGTCATAGCAACAAAACTTTTTCTGATAGAGAGTATAAAATAGAAAAGAAAGACTCGAAATCGCTGAACATAGCACTATGAGCGTTTTTAGTTTTCTTAAGACTTTACTTTAAAAAATTGGATTGGAATATAGTTTTGGGTAACTCCGTCAACCTAATTGTTTTGACCATTTTCTGACCAGTTGTCTAAATCAAACTTTTTACAATAAAAAAAAGCAAAGACAAGCAAAACGTGACGGATTGCTTGCAGTCTCTCAGGACTGAGCCGCGACAGTATATTGCCCAGAGGTTGTCTGGTAATGGCTACATTGCGACTGAAAAAAATATTGTGGCAGAGTCTTGTATGACTTCGGCGGGGTAAAATTTAGTGAGGAGAATCAACCCGCCAACGCCTTAGAGTTATTGCTTACCTGTTGTATTTAGGGGTTTGCTGTATAATTTATAAGAAACACATGCGTTTAAACTTTTGTCACCTTTTGCATTAGTCGTATATGTACAACTTTTATTAATAAATGTTAAAAATAAAAAACAATGTACCTTCTTTTTGTAAGCGGCAACGATACAGGTCAGTTTATACAGATGTATTGAATTTTTAAGTGCTTTAAGTTGTTGTGCGATTAGGCTTGTTCTCAGAATTTGTTTAAGACGTTGCTGGAAATTTAAAAAATTCACAGAAGTACAAAGTACAGTACAAGTATAAAAGTGTTTTAGACATGATTTGCTTGTTTTAAGTCAACAAAAACGTTTAAAACAAATTAGGCACACAGCAAAAAGTCTTCACAAGACGTTTAATCAAAATCTCCAAAAATGAAAATTGATCGTCCTGCAAAAAGCAACGAAGCTCAATATGGGTCTTTCAGTTTAAAATACCTATAAAAAAAAAGCAAACGAAGACTAACAGCTGACAGTTTTTCAATCAGTAAAACTTTAAAATTTTTAAAAGCGATTCTGTCAGCCTGTGATATTCCATTGCGAAGCTAATCTATCCAATTTCCATTTTTATACGGCTGTATCTTTAAACATCAGTGAATAGTAGTCCCTTTCTAATTTTAGGCACACATGCGCATAAATAAAACCGTAAAAAATAAAAACTTGGCGCCACGACTTTGTTTCTGTGACAAAATATAGTTTATAGATTTAAAAGCGTGCGATTTTTCAGCGCCAGGAGTGCCTGTGACAATCATTTGTAACGGCGTTTAGTAGGACAATCTATCCAGCAACTCAATTTGTTGCTTTACAAGGTCTATTATTTGCATTTGTGGTGGTTCCAGGAATGTGTATGGTACATCTGGTAGTGCAAAAATTTTTATTATTGCTATATTGATCTAATATTCATATATTGTGTTATGATTTCAAACTCTGAACGATCGAATAAAAAAAGTTCTTTCCATTTTAGAATTCTATCAGAAATGGATCCAGTCAAATCACACGTACATTCACAATCTTCATTATTCTATTCACTAACAAGGGAATGGTTTTACATGTTACCCGTCAATTCAAATGAGTTATGTCTACAAAAATGAAGCTACTTTTAAATAGTAGGGATCCAAAGTAACTCGAGTGCATTTTGCGTTGTTCGCCTACAAAAGCCTGCCAAAGTTTAAAAAAATTCAAATTTTAATATTTTGTCACCCTTGTACTTTTGCAGTTCTTGTCCGATTTTGATAAAATTTTGGTTTTTCCGATCCTTAGTGTTTTTTCTGAAAAGCAATTTCATGATTTTTCAAAATTCAAAATTTTTCATTTTTTCGAAAAATTGTAGAGAAAAAAATATTTTTGAGGCCTACTTTTATAGGCCATTTTTTTCGAAAAAATGAAAATTTTTAAATTTAAAAAAATCCTGAAATTACTTTTCAGAAAATAGTCTAAACGTTAGAAAAAGTCAAATTTTGTCGAAATCGGATGAGAACTGTAGATGCTACAGGGCGGCAAAGTATTAAAATTTTAATTTTTTTAAACTTTGGCGGGCTATTGTGAGCAAACAACGCAAAATGCACTCAAATTACATTAGATCCCCACTATTTGAAAGTAGCCTAATTTTTGTAGTTATAACTCATTGAAATCGACGGGTAACATGTAAAACCATTCCCTTGTAAGTGGATGTTTATACACACAGTCAAGACAAATATAATGATTCAAGTTAAATGCATAAAACCTTGATTGCGGAAGCAATAGTTCAATTGAATATGGTTCGCCGTCAAGTCTTAGTGAAAGAAATCGAGTTGCATTTTTATAACTTTTTAAATTTTTCACCTCGGCTAATTCTGACAGAGTTTGTTCCTAGAAACAACATTTTACGTGTATACAACAAATCCTTTTTGGAGGTTCGTAGTTATATCGTTCTGGTGCTTGTACAACTTTGAGAAATATCAACAGAGATTTTAGCCACAATTTGTCATCGCAAGTATTAGCACAAGTTAGACTTTGAAAATAAACTGAAAAGAATACTTTTTCTCTGTGGCATCACCTACAAGTAGATCTTTTACGAACTTAACTAAAGCTGTTTGAATGAAACGTTTCGTTAAAGTCTTTATTAAAATATTTCTTTTCTGTTGGCCAAGACCCTAAACTTCTCTGCGCAGAACCTAGTGCCACAGTACTGGAAGCTAACTAGAGCCAGCATACTACAATGTGTACTGTATGCTATCTAAGAGCGTCGTTGCACTAATAATACAATTTAAAGATAGGATATTTGTATTTTACATTCAATCTATATTGAGTTTAACAAACTTAATTGATTTAAAATATATAAATTGCACTTAGTGGTTTAGCTCGTGTAAGACAAATAAAGTTTTATAATTTTATGTGAGTTTTATGATAAAATACAGAATAACTAAATTCAGCGATGTTATTATTTTCAGTTAAGGATATTTTTATAACATGTAACTGAAAGTGCAAACATAAATATCTATGTTTATAATAAAGCACAAGAAACAAATTTTTAAATAAAAACAAGCATCAAAAATAATAATTAGACTTAGTATAAAAATAAAAAGATTCAACTGTAAATTTTATATCGAGTAGTAAAAATAAAAGCAAACAATATTTCTTATGACAAGAAAAATAATATAAAGTTACAAGTTATTACTACCTATGCAGCAGGATAGAAATAGAGAAGGCAGGCAATGAAAGTGTAGTAGTGTAATAGCAATGGCCTAACTAGAGACGATACTAGAGACAGAGGCACAAGCATTCTGTTAGGCATAGAAAAAGATCAAATACAAGCGCTAAAGTACCGGCAGCCAACTAAAGTCAGCATGCTACAAGATACACTGTATGCTGTTTATTAGGATTCTGCAGCAGCAATGCTAAGTTTTGACTGCTCGGTCTAAACTTTGGTCGACAACTGAATTTTATCTAGGCCAGGATCTTGCCTTGATGGTTTTAGGAACATTTTCTGTGCGAGGTAGGAAATATTGAAAGGTAAAACTTTACAAGCCCACTGGCCAATCAACCCTAGCATCTTCTTTACCACCTAGTGAATGTAAATCATTGCAATTGTAAACTTTAGAGGTGACACGGAAAATAAGGTGTAAATAGGATTTAACTTGGCTATCTAAAAGTCTAAAAAAACACTCTTTTTGCCGAATATAAAATCATTTCTTTCCCAAACGTTGAAGTCAACTTGTCTCTTTAACATTATCTCTGTATTTAAACAACCGTCGTACAACCAGCATCAACATGCATCAAGACAAGAATAAAAGCGTACCGCAATAACAACAAGAACATCCAGTCCATCCAAAAGTAAACCCAAAAAGACACAGACTGTCGTTGTTGCCACCTCTGACTATTTATACAAGTACTCGTGTTGCACCATACACATTTAGCAGAAACAGTGGACACCAAAAGTAAAATTCTGATTGCAAGTCAGTCAACAAACTGCCAGCTGCAAACGACGATTTTATTAGTACAGTGTTTTTGCCTGCTAAGCCGCGTAGCATTACTGCTTAAGACTGGAATTTTTCTTAAACTCCTGAAACTACCAATATCCACAAAGCTTCTACATTTAAAGCTCAAATTCGAGAAAAAATTGTTTAAGACAGATATCAGCAGACTTACGTTTATAATTTTGGCCGACAAAACTTTGGACATTGCAAGTTTTCGTAAATTTCGTTTACTGTATTTAAAAGTCACAACATCGTAGAGTAGGCAAGTCAAATGTTGAAGTAAAATAAAGAACACCCAAGAAAATCAAAGATCATTTGCCACACTTTGAAAACAAAACGTACTCAATGATTGCTAAAGAACCGCGCAATCACGCTGGAAAATTCACGTACTGCCAGAATTCACATCACACTCCTACCTCTGTGCAATCTGTTTCTTATTTAACATTATCACTAGAGCAACCAAAATGTTTATAACCTCCAATTCATCAGACAACCACTCTCGAAAGTGGCTAGCGTATTTCAGCAGCACTATTTCGTTCAGTCTTATTAAAATGCACGCTTTTGTGAAATATATTAAAACAACTAATTAAAAGCTTGCTTGCATGGAACCACGCGATCTTACATTAGAGTCTGGTCAACATAATGCCCAAAAAGTCACTCAAGAAAAACGTAACCCTGAACCTTACTCTGAAAAACAGCCTGAGAAGCAACATGTGGAAATTGACTACAACAAAGTTATATCTACTGCCGTCGTAGGGTCTTATCCAACAACATCACAATCAGTTGATTTTAACTTTAGCGCAGTCACAGATTCCGATATTTGAGACTTTGTACCTTCAGACGACGACTGCGATGCTGACAATGAAAACAGCAATGACGAAAACTAATTTCCTTAAAGCAATCTGCGTTTCCTTGAACATAGTGTTACCTATTTTAAAATCCAAATAATGTATGTGCTGTACTTTGTCAAGCTATAAAGTAAGTTATTCCAGTTTTTAAAAACATGTCATATTTATGTACCAGATAAAATGTAGAATTCTTTATATAAGTTTTTAGATTTTGTAGTTGTTTGTAAGTGTAAAACAGTATAAAACTTTGTCGTTGTTTTTATAACCAACGTATAACCTATTTTATATACTGGTTGTGTACAAGTAATAATAAAAATAAAACAGTAGTTGTAGTAGAGTGCTAGTGCAAGATAGCGCATCTGTATTTCACATGTAATTTTTCATTCACATTTCTTTTCTATTAGTTTGTACACGGAAGGGCTATCTATACATAAAAAGCAATCAAAGCTCTTCCTCTGTCTCTTCTCTTTTTTTCATTACGCTGCATTTAGTTAAATTGAATCGTACCTACCTACATGGTACATACAACCAAACATGAGCGTGTACTTTTTCCTTACTCCTAAATCTGCCTCACGATCTTTTCTATTCTACATAAATGCCGCCGTACTCACTTCACTGTCTCTTCCAATCAGCTTAGTTGATTTGGACAGTATATTGCCCGGTATCCCTTCATTTGCATCTCTCTCTCTATATATATTTATATATATATATCTCATTACGTTACATTTAATTGCATTATATATATATATATGTAATTCACTTATGCTACTACTATGTAGCTACCAATCCATCAGTCTCTTTTTCTCTTTCTTTTTATAATCATTCATGTCCCCTTCATCCTAGTATACTCTCGCTCTTATCATTTGAATTCTCTTTCATCCCTACGTACCCGCTTTCCTCAGCCCAAGTTCCTGGCCGGTCCTATTTATTTCCTTTTTGTTTACCCTTTCTCTTCCTCTTTTAGTTACTTTTGTCTTCTAAGACGTTCATCTTTCTTTCTTTTTTTCTTTCTAACGTCTCAAATTACAATCAAATACTAGCCACATCACGTATATACTATTTAAATTACACAATATAATAGGTAAACTTAAAAGAAATGCTGAATCATATAATATTACGCACATCCATGAAGTTTTTTTTTTATTCATCAAGCAAGCAAACTACACTCTTGGTGGCTAATAAACCGGATACTAAATAGGACTCTTTGGTTCAATTAAATGTTTACTCAGTAGTAATCTAAAATTACATGACATATCTAAACATTTTACAATATTGGGCAATGTATTCCATTAAGCAATGTTTCTATACAAGAATAGGTTTCTAAACGCTTTGGTGCTACAATTCACTAGATATTCTAAAATAAGCAAATCTAAGACCTAGTTGTTCGTACAGAAAGCTTGATAAGAAACTACAAACTGAAATTATATATACCCAACACAAATAGAATACAAAACAAAAAGTGCACTGCTAATGTTCAGGCAATTCTACAAACAGACTGTAACCATATCACATATATACAGTAGAACATTCACGGTGCGCAAAAAGTTTTGAATCTAGACCCAGCTGATCTTCTTGTTCTACAAAACACGCATTATCTTCTTTTTTGCAAGACGTGAATTAAAACAAGTGAGTCCCGATATAAAAAACTACAGTTACTATATATTACTCACCTGTTTCACTTTAGTCCAGCCATACAAAAGAGTGATCGTGGGAAAGCAATAGGGGGTCTAATAAGCCTTACCCACAAAACAATCAAAAGGAATGTTACAATGCCCCATTGCTCTCCCAACTTACTCTCACAAAATGTCATTGCCCACTCTTACCCCCTACCTCTAATATTACACAACACATACATACCTGAAAGCTCCACTGAAGCCGATACGACGAATTTTTTTAAAACAATTCTAGCAATTTAACGGATGTTGAGAAAGAATACGACCAAGATCTTAAACTCCATAGCCGCAGCTTTGCATATTACAATCTTTACTAATACACAACCTCACCCCGCCCGTTTTTAGATGCTGAGCAAGCATCTATTGTGATGGTCATGTCCGTCCGCCTGTCTGTCTGTCTGTTGGCCGTACACTACAGGTCACAGCTTTCAAGCCATGACCTTTAATTTTGTTTAAAACGATCACAAATGCGCGCGCGCAGGTCTGTATTGTTTTTTCAATTTGATCGGACTGTCCATTTTTTCACAATAAACAGTTAACTGGACCCATGTCAAAACTTAGAAAAGTGAGCTTCCCAAAAAAGCGAATCATGCGTGTAAACAAATAAAGAATTCATGTACATACCGCTTAATTTTAAAGCTCTGCGCGGCGAATACAAGTATATCTTATAGTACAGACCCAGCCCCAGCCAACCTCAGCTACAGTTGACAGTATTCAATGGCAATGACATGTAGTCTGATTGTCTGATGCAGGGGTGACGCGCAAATTACGTCACGTAAACATTTCTTTTAGACACCCCTACCCAGCTGCTGTTGCATTCACACTAGGTAAGCAGGTTAGGGATGACGCGCAAATGACGTCAGGCGAAAATTTCTTTTAGACACCCCCACCCAGCTGCTGTTGCATTCACATTGAGTAAGCAGGTTAGGGGTGACGTGCAAATGACGTCAGGCAAAAATTTCTTTTAGACACCCCCACCCAGCTGCTTTTGCATTTACATTAGGTAAGCAGGCTAGGGGTGACGCGCAAATGACGTCAGGCGAAAATTTATTTTAGACACCTCCACCGAGCTGCTGTTGCATTTACATTAGGTAAGCAGGCTAGGGGTGACGCGCAAATGACGTCACGTGAAATTTTTTTTTAGACAGCCCTACTTAACTGCTATCGCATTCAGATTAGGTAAGCAGGTTAAGGGTGACGCAAAAAAGATGTCCCGTGAAAATTTCTTCTACATGTCACGGACTGACTTATATGTGTTATAGATGTTCAGAGATCGTCAATGATAACGTCCTTTAAATACCATAGTTTCTAATATCCTAAGTCTCAACTTTAAATTTGTTTCCATCCAATTTTAACTACATGTCACGTACTTACCTATATGCGTAACAGATATTCAGGGATTGTCCAAAATGACGTTATTTGTGAATGGTGCAATTTATAAAAAAATTTCAGCTATATTAAGCTACATTCTACGAACATTGGTATGTCTTATTGATTGTAGGGGAGCTTCCACAAATCTTGTAATATCTTTTAGCGTAATATAAATGGTCTTGCGCCTTTGTTGAAGCTCAGCATCTACTTTGGGCCAGCCCACGGTCGACGAATCCGGCGCAAAGCTCCGGATTTTCACTAACTCACATGTCGCTTACGTAAAAGCGTTTTATTAGCCAACTCCGTCAACAGGAAATTTATTTTGGGCATCAACACCAGCTCATACAAATTCTACCCTCCCGCAAAGAAATTCCATGCGTACTGTGTCTTAACGGAAGCTCTAATTGTGTTTCACACATTTTAACCTCTGCACCTAACGACCCAACGACTATTAAATTTCGTTGCTCTCTTGAACAATTAGGATGAAACCCTCTATATTATAGTAGAAATCTTAGCAATATAAATTGGAAAACTCAACTACTTATTCAACACACCATTCTTTACTGCGTTTTTGACTACTACATCTCGACACAATCCATTCTCACCAAACCAATAGTACTTCTTGACTAAACTCTTATTATTTTCTTAATAATTCTATACAATTTTCTAAAAGTTTAAAAAACATTTTTTTGACAAAATATCCGCACATTAACCAGCATGTACTTTGTGGTTGCTCTTGCTTTATGTTTTAACTAAACTACTGCCCAACAAAATAATGCATCCTCGGTGACTTGGTTAGCGCTACATCAGTTTATTACGTGGATTAGGAAAGCAGATAGACACTCCAGTACATAGGCTAACTCTCAAGGTCTTGAATGCAAGAATGTGTACAACGACCAATTGCAAGTGCAAGCTGTTAATGCCTTGATAAATAAGAATCAGGCAGAACTATTGGTCAAAGAAAATCATCGTGAGGCTTGGCTTCCCTACGCGACATATATTATAGTTGCGGAGCTAGGTGCGCTCTTATTAATTATATAAAAAATATATCGCCATACCGTGGTTTCTTCCCCCCCCCCCGCGCTATCATATATCTGCAGCTACTAATGACCACGTTGTGGCTCTGGTAGTAGACGAGTAGTCTTATTTCTAAAAGTGGGTAATTTATTTTTGATTCTCTATTCTACTTTTTTTTTCACGCCATGGCTCAAACTCTATTTTGCTTTATTTTTAACATTTGACAATTTTGCTAAACATTAAGAAAAATTAGATAGGCAAAACAAACAAGTAAATTTATTACGATAGTACGAAAAGTCCAACACACTTAATAACGGTTCCAAAAACTACGCAGGTGGCTCTAATCTGTACGTTTAGGTTAATTAAAATTGATAAGTTATTACTATAAATTCAATTAAATTGATTTAATTCTTTAAAACGAAACACTTGCCTGATGTACATATAGATATCGATCTAGATATACATGTGTAAATAGGCTCAGTGTGTTTATTATATATATATATATATATATATATATATATATATATATATATATATATATATATATATATCAATACCTATTCCAAACTAATAAGCCTACGATTGATTTATTTTTTTATTACAATAGCACTTTATATATTTAAAATAAAATAAGTTAACTAAAATGATGATTACTTTTGCCTGTAGATGGGGCGTGCTATTCTGTTTCATTAACTTATTTCTTGCGGGATTTACACGAATTTTTTGTAATTCAGAAGGAGCATGAAGGGTGCTTGCTTCTAACGGGAGAAGACTACAACCATTGACTTACCTTGTTGCTACCAATCGCGGCACCCACAACAATTAATATCTACAATATATACTATATGTATCCTACGATAAAATAAATCAATAATTCTATAATAACACTAAAATAGAAATCGGTCTTCTTCATTCGAACAGTATGAACTACCTAAAATAAAACTAAAACAATACATATATATCTTAATAATTAACTATGTTTCCTAAATTATTAATTTATTCTAGATACATATTTTATCGAAAATTTTTGATTATAACAAATATATTCAAATGTGGTTATCAAATTCTTTAATGATAATAAACTCACTCCTATCATGGGCGCTATGCAAAAGTGATAGTGTAGGTAAATAAAAATAATACATCCAACACAAATCGTACATATTCTATACACAAAAAACAATGCATACAAAATCATTTTGTGACAGGAACACAATGCTTGCTTTTCGTAAATAACATTCATTGCTGTAGCATTACATCAATTTTGTTTCAGTTAAATATACAGAGATTTATTAGTAAACGATGATTAAAATGAAGAATGATTAGACCATTTATTGTGTTTGGCAATGCCTGTAGCTTACGGTTACCTTGAATACGATACACAATAATCAATTATCGACAATTCATAGGCATTTAACATAATTATAAAAACAGAAAAGTTCAGAACTGTTTTAAGTTGCATATAATATCTATAGCTAAGCTGACTCTGTTTTTGACATACTCAAAGTGGCTTTTAAAGTTAATGTTGGCATAAATAAAAATACCCAGGTACCTAATGGTCCATACACGTTTAACCTCATTGCCATTACAACATAAAGTTAAATCATTAGGTACATTATGGTCGCAGGATTTATGTAGTACCATGAATTTTGCTTTACTTACGTTTATTTTAAGACTCTGTGACACAGATTAGCTTATTACTTAAGCCGCAGCAGTATGTATAATAACTATTACAAGATCATTTAAATATGTGTGTAACACAAGATGACACTATTATTATTATTATTATTATTAATGTAGCACTTATTGGATTCTCCAGGCATGTACCTATAACCCAGTGCAGTTAATGTACAAGCATGTAAATGTAAACAAACATTTCTTTTCGGTATGAACTACACGAAGTCTAAACACTACCTATAGAGCGTTCCCGAAGGAAGTCAGTCACAATGCACAGCTGGTATCTTAACAACTAATATGTATTATAATTGGATTGTGGCTATAACACGGCCGATCTGATTGCAGTCTAGGTAGATTATCCTTCTCTTCAGGAGCAATGATAAGACTTTCCTTTCGGAGGACTACAGTGCTAGGTTTTTGCACTAGAATGTACTTTGAGACCAAGCCGAAGTGCAGACGAGTACACCTAACCCTGATTGCCCCACGTATTGCATCCCGTATATCGACGCAGCGTGAAAGTAATAGCAGATGCTATGGAATGAAGAGCGCAATGTATGGTCTGCTGAATAGTATTGCAACTATGCTACTGCACGAAGAAATAGCTGTTAGCCTGCGAGGCAAAATTAGCATGTTATTATGGATTACATGATGACACACAGGATGACATGTTATTATTATTATTATGTGTATTTATACAGCTGGCTCTTCACCTCAAGGGTATAACCTACTGTTTTTTCATACAACATTGCTATGTGAACCACTAGGAGGTGCAAGTGTATAGTACGCCTGACCTGACCAGGTATAGTGGTTCCTGTATCTTACTCTAAATCAACTAGTATACTGATATAGTCTAACATACTGACGTACTCAACTCGCTCTGAGAACTCCGAGGAAGACGGACGTGTCCTTCTCTGTCTGTCCTCGTGAGCAAATTTCAGAAAGTCTTTTTTCCAATTTGGTTTTTGACTTGAACATACCGTTCGCGAGTCTACCTGGCAGTTGTGGGTTTAGCGTGTCAGGGCTGTGTCGTTGAGGTTTCTTATCTTCACCTTGGACAACTTTTGGTATTTGAGATAGCGTATATCTACATATCAAAGCTGTTTTAACATTTGTTGGAACTTACAAGTAGGAAGATTATGTAACTTCGGTAAAGAGGCAGTGTGGTGGAGTACACATTGCTGCTTTACTGAAGTTATTTAAGAGTAATCGCGATCTTCCCAGGCACGTTGACCCCAGCTAATAGCACTATCAGCAACTGCTGGAACATCTCTGGTATTTTGTGAGTAGGTTGATTAGTCTCGCTTAATTACATGCAAGTTGGACTACGTGCTGGTATTTCGGGAATTTGTATAAATTCCACCAATGGCTTCGGCCCTTGATAAATACCAGTACTATGGTCTGATTTGATTGTCAATTCTGAGCAACTTATGGGCATGGTCATAGTCACTAAATAGTTATACGCTTAGAGGTGTAATTGAAAGTTTGGTGCGAAAGTTTCTCGTTCTTGCTCACGCATACTTTATAACGAGTAAACATAGCAACTTTCATAAATAAAGACATGTTCATAGTAAAAAGGATCGTTCTGCAATAGGCCTATTTTTTATTGGCCTGAGCGGCATTTCAGTAACTTCATGTTGCTGGATATCCTTCAAATACAATACAAATACTGACGTACTCCTTGAAAGAGATATATTTATACTGGGTTACACCAAGTATCATATAATGTATTCTCCGGCTGACCGAGGAAAGGAAGACAGAGTCGAACGATACAGGTACAGCGTTTTCAGGACTGCAACTGCTCCGCATTCATTCCGCTTCAACCCGCCCACAGTTACTCTTAACGAGAGCGGATAGGTGGCGACAGTTTGTAGTTGACGAGGAGGAGAGAAACTTTGAGATGAATCTCGAGCCTATACATTGAATGTACAGTGTTCAGGCATGTTGTGTTGTCATAATTGATCGCTCCAAAAATAAAAAATACAGTAATCTAAATCTTCTAATTAATAATGTACAAGTTCCAGTTGTCAATTCTGCAAAGTTACTGGGCGTCCAAATTAATAACTCTCTAAATTGGGAAGACCATGTAAATTTTATTGTAAAAAAGGCCTCAAGTAAGATTTTTATGCTTCGGAAACTAAAGCATTTTGGGTTTGTAAAAGAACAATTAGTTACTGTTTATAATAGTTACATAAGAAGTAACCTTGAGTATGCATCTGTTGTGTGGAGTCAGTCAATACCAAAGAAATTAATGAGCAAAATAACCTCAATAGAAAAAAGGTGTCTGTCAATAATTACTAAAAAATATGTAAGTGGGTCTAACTATAATCATATAGCTGCCGAATTACAACTGACAAAAATAGAGCTCAGGTATCAAAACCTACTATCAAATTTCGGAAAAAAACTCACGAAATCGAGTAGATATAAAAATTGGCTTGATAAGTATAAGAGAAAGAACTCAAGATCCAATAGACTCAATAATATATATAGTCTAGTGTGCTGTAGCACTGAAAGGTATAAAAAATCCACTATTTCAATGATAATTAAAAGCCTGGTGAGGCACTAATTTATGAAAAATTATTATAGCTTTGTAATTAAGTCACTATATATATATATTCTTCTTTTTTTTTTATCCTGACAAAGGTTTTTTTTTAGTATAGTTAAGAATTTGATTGTTAGTGAGAACTTAATACTATGTACCGTATATTATATTACTAATTACATTTTTTCAGCTGTTAGCATCTGACTAAAACGAAGATTTGATTATTCTCTTTATCTGATTGCGCTTGATATATGTCGCCGGGCTCCTTCATATTTCCTCACTAAATTGTATAGCTTTAATTTAGGAATAGATCTCACAGACTAGATGATTATTGTTTTATGAATTGGTGTCCTATCAAAATTATTTATACTGTTTTCGGTATTGTTATCATGTATTTGTGACTGTACTGTGTATGTATAAATGTCAAATAACTTCTGCAAATTTATAATGAATGAATAAAACCCAATAATAATAATAATAATAATAATAATAATGTAGTACACTACTATTAAGCTGACTTGTATCTCTGTCTCAGAAAGGAACCACTACCACAGATAAATACAACCAGCACGCAAACACTTTAGACTCTCACACCCACCCCGTTCAACTTCCCCAACGCCCCAACAAGCCCCATTTCCCCCCTGCCCACAATCCAGAGCACTGCTTGCTGGCCCTGACTTGGTAGCAAGGACATGCATTACATCTCCAAGCCACCAAGGCAGGATGACATGTCAGATCATACAAGTATGTAGATGCAGTTGGGGAGGGGGTTATACGTGAATCATCAGATCATACAAGTATGTTGATGCAGTAAAGAGTGCTACGTCGAATTATTACATCATGTGAAATAATTCAAATGGTTGTTTCCTTTAGTGACCCTCCTTTTAATTTTTTAAGAAGAAATTTATTGCGGAGTCAATTTGACTGCAGCTCACTAATACACTGTCTGTTATTGAAAGGTTTAAATATTCAAATCTATTATTTGTTTGTAAGTTGCTAAAATATGGTTTCAATATAAATAGCCTAAATGGGATTTTTAAATTTAAAGTCTCCACTAGAGTTTTGTAAGACTAGGAGTAATAAGTTATTGGAAAACGGTAAATTTAGGACTCAATGTGGCAGGAACTCGCCTGTATACCGCCCTATTGAGTTGTAGAATATTTATCATGTGAGTCCTTTCCTGTTAAACAGCTGTAAGTTAAGAAATTCACTCGTAAATAAAGCTAAACTCAAACTTAAACTCATGTAGCTAAGTATAGGCTATTGCCAAGTATTAAATCAGATAATTCTGTTTTTGAAAGTAAAATAAAATTGGCAAGAATGCTCTGCGTGATCTGCCATTTTGGGTTTGGCTATTCTTAAAGAATCTTATCAGATCATTTCAAATAGGATTACGACTTAAATGTGCTCTTTTAAAAGGTCTGTTATGTATTACATTATATATTTTTATATTGAGGTCATTTACGACTGCAACTAATTTGTCAAACTGGGTGAATTCTATTTTTAAATTTTGAGTAAGGTTTTAAAAATTGAAGCTAAAGGTATAAAAGGTTTGAACAAGGTGGTATATTTAGATAAAATGCGTATGTTTAGTTTACTCGGGTAGGCCTTTTTAAATTTTTCAAGAACCAAAGCTTTAAAAATATTAAAAAATGATTGATTTTAAATTTTCACACTTTATAAAACACCAGACAGTTGAAAATTTTAATTTTATTATTTTTTTAACTCTAAATAGTTTTCCTTAAAGCTTAAAGTTCAATCATGAGCAGGTAAACATATAAATTTTCTCAGCATAAAGCAATTAGGAACAATTTTAACAATGCAGTGAGGTAATTTGTTTATATGCGTGAAGTTGTGTTAGTTCATTTAAATGTTTGCATCCTCTGCAAAAATTTAGTTTTAACGCCTCTTGATAAATGCAAAAGTTAATACGATTTTTAGAAAAACACTAAAAACCTAAACTAGAAATTATTTACTAAAAGATTTTAATTAATGTATTATTTAAAAAATAAATATACATAACTTACAATGTATTTTGTCAAGTTTATACATTTTTGCATTTTTTCAAAAGACACGCAAATAAAAGCCTTAGTTGCTAACACTATGCATGTAGGGAACAACTTGCGTTTTGTATTTAATGCAGTCGCTAATTAAAAATTGATGTTTGCGTCAAATTCACTTAGGTAGCGCTATACTCTAACAGAACCCAAGTGAAAAAGCTCGAACGCATTTCCTGATATGGTAATCATCACAGCTTATGCTGGATGTCCTTATAACATAAGAACCCCTTCGTTCAAAAGTGTCTAACATTAACAAAACTAAACAGAAACATTAAAGACACAACCAAAATAGGTAACTTTCACACATAAAGCTTCTGCAACACTAAAGTAGTAATGGACGCAATCGACCTAAATGCTAATAATGCATTTAATGCTTTAAGGACCTCTACTTCAACTTTTGCCTTCTATTTGCAAGGTACGACTATTACCACCGGAGGTACAAGGAGCCCGTTTTTAACATTACGAGCACGGCCTGTTAAAAAGCTTTGCTAAAAATTCTGATCTGTTTAGTTTATTTATCACCTTTGGTTGCAGATCAGTCTAAATATATTTCAATGAAAAGCATTTACTTTTTGTATTCAATAATTGCGTGCAAACAATGTATTAAATATAAAAATTTATACCTAGAAGTTATATATATTTTTTAGGAAAATAAAACTAGAAACCAACTGAAACAACGACGAATGACAAAACATCAAACGAATTCAGCTTTTCGTAAACATACATAATAGAACCTAAGACAAATACAATGTTTTGTCATGAAGAAAGCTGTATTTTTTTCAAAATGTAACTATTAGAAATAAAAAGCAAACCTACACTTGGTAAAAATATCTTGTGATTAACGTACCTTATGAAACATTAAAAAAACCAAATTGCAAATAAAAATTATATTGAAATAGCATATATTTTATTTATGTTTTATTATTGCAAAACTTGTCATCTTAATAGTACAAGTAGTCATCTAGTCGTTGTATAAATATTTTTATCGGCTTAGGACTGCAACTTATGTTGTCTTAAATGTATCACATCAAATCAAGTATGGATTTATTGTAATACCTATATAAACGTAGTCTATGCCAATACGTACATGATTTCCTATTATTTTGGAAACAAAAACTATAATTATATTTAAATACTTATTCTTTACCATTTTATGTGGTACCACAAGAAATAATATTGTTGTTTTTATGTAAATATGACTACAGTTATTGTAAACAATATATTTAGGAATCACTAACGTCCCAGCTAAGACAACGTGTATACAGGCATTTCAAAAATTCTATACATGATTTGCAGTAATACATTAAGGACAACATAGATTGCAGTCCTAAGCTGATATAAATATTCATACAATGATCAGATAATCACTTGTACGATAGGGATGCCAAGTTTGTCAATAACAAAACGTTATGAATGAAATATATATTATTTTGTTTTATTGTTTGAATGCTTTGTTTTTTTTATAAGATATGTATGTCACATACTGTATTTACCGAGTGTAGGTTTACTTTTAGTTTCTACGTGTTGAATTTTTAAAAATATAGAGCTTTATTTATAGAGACGATTTGTTGTTGCCTTAAATACTATTATGCATATTTAACATAAGCTGAATTTGTTTGATTCTTTGCCAGTAGTCGTTGTTTTATTTAGGTTTTAGCTTTTAATATTTCCTCAAAGAAATATTTGTAACTCTTAGTTTTGAATTTTTATGTATCCAACATTGATTGCAGACAATATTAAAATATTTGGAGTAAATTTTTCTCAGTAAAACAAATTCAGACTGATCTACAACCAAAGGTGATAAATAAACTGGACAGATTACAGTTGTTAGCAAAGCTTTTTACCAAGCCGTGCTTATCATGACTAAAAAAGGGCTTCGACCCCTGGTGGTAGTAGTTGTACCTTTTCAATATAAGGTTGAAGTTAAAGTAGCGATGCTTAAAGCATTAAAGGCATTATTAGCATTTAAGTCGATTGCGTTCATTTCTACTTTAGTGTTGCAAGACTTTTTTGTCTAAAATTTACTAATTGTGGCTGTCTACAATATTTGTTTTCATTTTTGTTAATGTTTGATATTTTTAAACAAAGGGGTTCTTATGTTATAAGGACATCTAGCGTAATCCGTGATGAATACTATAGCAGGGAATGCGTTCGAAGTTTTTTACTTGGGTTTTGTTAGGGTATGGCAATACTAAAGTAAATTTAACAAAAACATTGGGGTAAAATAAGCAACTGCATTCAATACAAAATGCAAGTTTAGCCCTGCATGCATAATGTTAGCAACTACAACTTCAATTAGCGCGTCCATTATAAAAACGCAATGAGGCTTACACGCTTAGCAATACAAGTCGTAAGTGATAAACTTTTTCTATTAATGTTAGCCTAATTATGTTATACTTTAATTTTTATAAATATTTGTATCTGTCGCTAGCGTATAAATGAACTAAGGACTATTTTCTGAAAGCTTTTAGATGACGTCTTTGCTTTATTTTGATTCTAAGTTATAACAGCATTTAGAAAGCTACTGCTTAGCGTATAATTAAAGCAGCATATAATCTAAAACCTGAATATTCTATATGGTGATAAAGTAAGTTTGTATCAAATGTCAACGTTGTATTAGGATTAGAAGAGCACGTTTTTTGGGGGTGTAAAATCTTATTGTTTGTAAGAAATTTAAATAAAACTGCTTAAGTTACATGTGCTTTTTTAGCTTAAAGCAGTGCTTAAAAGTATTATCTAGCAACGATTTGAATTATGCCAGACATGCAATTAGGTGTTACACTTCAATGTAAGTACACTTAAATCTTAGTATACCGGCTTCTGGAGGGACTGTGTAATTTTGGGCGGCCTAAAATTAGGCTATTTTACAGCTACCTGCTGTTAACTAGTTTATTGATGCCAGCCAAAGCCAAATATACAGATTCTGACTAAACTTTATGACTATATGAATGAATAAATTAAAAAATAAAAGAATTTATTTAAATAAAGTATAAAATTTGGTCTACACAACAATTACTATTTATATGTAAATAACAGTAAGTACATCCAAATGCTATTATAAATGAAAAAGGTTGGCTAAAATTTTGTGCAGGTTTTTTTAATTTCAGTATTTGTCGAATTGATCAAATTTAAGGACTTGCAAACTATTACCTGATACTTTTTCTTTAATTTTTATTATTTTAGAGACTTTGTTTTTCTTACTCAAAAATTTTGGCTTCTCAAACTATTTTTTTACTATACAATAAGTCTTATTTCGGCTGTCGCTTATGGAACTAGAATTTATTTCGTAGTTTATTAAATGTGTAATATTCAATACAGGAAGAGTTCAGTCTCAGAGACACTTGCGCAAATAGATACATATATGCATATATAAGAGATATATAAAATCACATATTTAATTCAAATTTAACGTACAATAAGTTAAAGATGTTTTGCTAATTTTATACTTAACAGAGCAAACAATTTATAAAATTTTGAATTTTTAACTTGTAACAGAATTACATAACGCGAATTGTTAGTTCTAGCAATAAGTTACTTTACAGGTATTTAATAAAAATAGCTTTTTTTGTTCTCTTGTTTTTAACCATGTTAACGTTAAGTGCTAAATGCAAATGCAAATGCAAATGTTGCAGGCAAAATTTAAATTATTAGTGGGATATTGTTTTTACAGCAAAGGGAGAGTATCAAGCAAGCGACATGGAAATCTGCTCATGAAAATTCAGAAAATCGTCGCACATTAGTACAAGTTGTTTTTTGTTATACGTAGCAATCAGCTTGTTTTCGTAAATTTTCGTAGTCGTGTATGGTTGCTGAAACTTGATTTCTCGGGCTTTATTAACAAGAGCATAGTGAATTCGGTTTTCTTGAAGTGATCGGAATCTGTCAATGTAGATGAATTTAGTGGAGACAAGTTGTTTAAGCTGTAATGTGTGTGCCCATATAGTTGCAACGTCTTCAGAGTTTTGTGCAGTAAGCAGAATTGGGCAAGTATGAGTAGAAGATTGGGACCCAAGACGAATGCATTTAATTGATGAGACAGGTTGAACGCCAATAATATGTAGAGTGGAAAGAATTTTGATCTAAAGTTGTGCAGCAGATTCTTCGTCAGTTTCTGGTACCCCATAGACCACTACAGAGTTTGCATGATGTTGAGAGGAGTTGCTGCTTTTCGAGGTAGATACAAGGTTTTGCGACGGAGCGTCGGCCAGTTTTGTATTATAAGCAGAATGCAGATGTGTTTTATTGCAGTTTGATTTAATGTCATTTAACTTGTTGCTCATTTGTTTTAATTTCTGTGAGAATTTTCTTCCCTGTAATTTTTTAACATAAAGTTCTTTGTTGATTTTGTCGACGTTTTAAATTAAATGTTTTATCGTGAATTTGGCTTGCGCTTCTAATTTATACAGCTTGTTGTGCACTTTTGGATGACATCAAGCTCATTTAGTATAGTAGGCAGCAGTTAATTAGCACTTTTATGAATTTTGTGTATTTTGGTGTAAAAATCCTAAATATTTGCAGTGGTGTCTTTTGTAAGGATTGTTAGTTGTGCTGCTAAATTATGTAGTTTTGCTGTTATGGAATTTCGCACGTCCGGTTGTAGTTTTTGACAGAATGTTGATTTTAAAATGGTGATAAATTGTTGCTTTGCTTGCACTAAATTATGTAGAAGTATTTAGGAATTATTTAATTAGTTAAAATGTTTTTTTTTGTTTTTTTTTGTTTTTATGAAAATTGAGTTTGTTAGGATATCGTTCATACGATGTCCTAATAGTAATGTTATTGTTATCATTCACTGTAATGTAAATAGGAAGTATACAACGGAGGGAGGCTCAGCTCCTTCCACACTTTAGTATAGTTAGTGTAGTACCAACTCTCGAGGGAACCAGCCACACATTGGCACAGTAAACTACAACGTAATAAACGCTACCATTGTACACTGTCTACTGACTACTTACTACACTCTATCATTTACTCGCTCACTCAGTCATACAGTCATTCTTACTACATTACTCATAGTACCTACTCACTAGCCAAGCACCTGCATATTAAGTATATTAACATATGCAGGGCCTTAACATTGGTGGGGTGCGTGGTTTCAGCTTTTAGTTGGAAACCGAGACCCATAGTTTTGAACAATTTTTAACATTAATTAGTTAAGTGGAAAATAACTATTGAAACAGTGCGCCATAAGCGAAACACACTGACTAGTATATAATAAGTTAAGTGAACTCAATAACAATTACTGTTTGAACAGTAACACGGAATGAACAGAGCGCCTAAAATAGACAATACAAGTGAAAAAGACAAAAACCCAACCAAAAACGAAGTGGAAGTGCAAAAAGTTAAAATTAGGTGCAGCTCACCAAAATTCACCACAAGCCACGACCGTAAATACGTTAGAGCCGAGTACACTAGTAAAGATTGTCTGACCCACACAACAACAGTTTTCACTCGTGAGGAGTTCCAACAAAGATACCCTAACGAGCAAATATCTGAACCACTCACGGCACCACAAGACGCACAAGACACGCCAATACCAGGCAGAACAATAACAGTTACCCCTTGTCGCGACCCAGAGTACGTGCAGCTAATATACTGGGATTTCAATATTTATGCTGAGCAAGAAAGAATTCCACGAACGGAAAGCATAGAAACCTACCCGTTCTTGAATCTACCACCGCCGTTACTGACGTCACCAGCACCAGTACCGTCACCACGACAACTTTTTGCCGAAACTCCGGTAAATTACGAAAACCGAAGACAAACAAGAAGGCAACAACAACTTGATAAACGAATTGACGACCTGGACGAAAACCTAGTAGACTACGCTGACGACACTTTTACTAAACCTACCGAATCAACTTTAACCTCGGACGGGGCATCCTCAATTGAAATAGAGGAACCATCAATCCTTCAACCAGACTTCTGTCCTGTTGAGTCATCAGCGGAGGAGTCCTCATCGGAGCTCTTTGGCACACCATTGCGGGACGAGTTGTTACTTGCTGATCAGCCGGAGAGTCTACCCGTTACAAATCCGGACATATTAGCCGATATTATTTCAGCACCAAAAAAGGTATGTAAGAATTCTATTGTTCTTAGCGAACAACCCCATGAGGAACTTGAGGCCGAGTTAAAAAATATAACTAATCAGTTAGAAGAATTAATTGACCCAAACCCCGAAAATCATAAAAAGCGTAGGCGAGCTAACTCATCCCCCGAAATAGTCAAGACTAGTAGAGTCAAATTAACGCTATCACCCGAGTTAGAGAGAGGAGAAAGGCGCAAAGCACAACGCGAATTACTAGCTCAGTTATACGAAAATCTGGAAGAGGACGAAGAGGGGTATTGTCGATTATTTGAAAACGAATTCATCTTAGAAACGAGAAAGATATTCCCAAAAACACGAAAAATGGCGTACCAGAAGCCAAAACTCCCAATGCCCACCTATACTAAGTTGGTACTATATACTACCGAATTTACCGAATTCCAAACTGATTATATAGCGTACATCGCAGACGTCCAATCAGCTATCACAGCTAGTAAACAGCTGTTAAAAAGAGCTATTACAACACCTGTAGTACAAGATTGGTTATTGATGAATAAACCGACAATTAACGACGAAGAGACCACGTTGGAGGCCATTTTTGCAGCCCTTTTAACTAGGTGTCCGACAGTTCCGGATGCACTGGTACCATTAGATGTCCTGCTAAAACAAGCACAACAATGTAACGAGACATGAAACGCATTTTTAGTCAGATTAGAGTCATCTTTCGGGACACGGTGGGCGACGATTGGGTTAGATCAACAAATGCAAACCACTATTTCCGGGTTATTAGACGGACCCCGGAATTTTATAAAAATGCAGCCAGTAGCCCCGACTACCCTAGACCAACTTCGCACGCTACTCATCAGATACGATTCAACTGAACATTTAATTCCGGCTAGGGCAAGCATCAAACAAGAAGTAGCAACAGTGACGTCAGATAATCATTTAGAAGCATTCAAACAAACTATTGCGTCCCTATCTGCTGAGGTAGCCGAACTACGTACACGTCAGGCACCACGCCCAAACCCAACCCAATCCCAGACAAACCAAAACGTAGTTCAGAATCCACAACAACAATTTCGTCAGCCTACTGATTGGTCACAAACAACTTGCCAAATTTGTGGCAAGTTGGGACATGGCGCCAAACGGTGCCCACAGTTTCCACAACAAGGAAACAACTACCAAAACAATTTCCCAAGAGCACCACTCATCAACCAACAGCCCTATCCCAGAAATGCTAATTTTAATCAAAATCAACAACAACGTCAGCCAAATTTTTACTCTAGTCAAAGTCAACCAAGAAATTCCACTCCCAACACAACACGCAACCAAAGCGGAAACTCTAACAATTCTAATTACCAAGGGCAAAATTTTATTCCCAACTTCGTGCACCCAAATTCAATTGCGGGCAGGAATGCCAACAGGCAAAACATCCCTCAACGCAACAACACAACCAACGGAAACTCACAACATTTAAACTATTAACGAGAACGGCCGGGCCAAGCCGTTCTACTTTACATAATAGGCCACCGGATAGGAATGTAAACACAAGCTTAGATAGAAATATAAATAGAAACCAAAACAAACTACGAAATTGAATGGCATCTAACACAATCAAAAATCCCATAGCTCAACAACAGGAAATAGTTAGTAAACACAGACGTTATTTAAGTAAACAAACCATCCCTGAAACAGCTATTGAATTAATCACCTCGTTACGAATGAACGAGGAATTCCCGCTTCATCTTCTCCTCGACACTGGGGCAGATTGCTCTATAATTAGAGAAAATGTAGCTTGCAAGCTGAGGGCTACAATTCGAAAGGAAAACATCGCCACAATCTGCGACTACGGCCAACACCCCATTTATACAATGGGAATGGCTTTAGTCACCATATACATAAATGGACGGCCAAACACACACGACTACATAGTCGTCCAAGATTCTAAGCATCAAATCTTGATGGGAAACGACTGGTTTACTAAATTCGGTGTAGCCTTAAATTAAAAGGAACTCACCATGACTTCCAGTTGTTTCGGAACTATAGCGATGGACAATGCCAGCAACCAACGTCCAGCTTACCTACATACACAAACTCAACAGCAACCGTCGGGTCAAGTGCGCACTAGCCCCGCGGAGCAACAGAACACTGAGAATAATTATGCAAACCAAATCAATAATTAAACTAATCATACGCTACGACAACAAACTCAACAACAACCGCCCCATTTAAACTATCATAGGAAAAATTATAATTCACAACAACCCTGCTCTCGATTAGGAGCCCTTAAAACACCAGCAACACACACACCTGCAACCATTAAAACTCAGAGAGAGAGACACGCGCAGGTATTACGCATACATGTTGCTGCTACGACACGGGTAGATCCATACTCGGCGGAGAATATACCCATTTATGTAATGCAGGGGTCACAACAGTTAGGACAGACTCCGTTCACCGCAATTTCCCGGGGTGTTAGGAATTATAGAGGACTAGACATATCAGATTACATGATTTCGGATACCACTGAGTATCTCCAAGTTTTAAATTTTACCGAAAACTCAGTAGTCCTTCCAGCTATAACTGTCATATCAGTAGCTGAACTAACGGACTTTGACTTACTCGACACGTATCAAGTAAACTCTATATCCGTCGACAAGACGCCAAAATCAGAAACAGGGAATCAACTAGAATCCGTACCAATCTACGCGGGCGACGAACTAGAAAAGGAAATCGACAAGGTCGCCTTCGCACCCACTTTAAGTCCTCAGGATAGGGAAAAATACAGAGAAGTCGTAAGAAACAATCAACAGGCATTCATGTTTTCTAGAACTCCTTTGGGTTCCTATCCTCATGCAAGATATCCAATTGAATTGAAAGATCCCACACCTTTTAACATAAGAAACATTCCACAATCGGAGGCTTAACATATTGAGACCGATAGGCAAGTCAAAGAGATGCTGAAAGACGGCACCATTATAGAGTCTACATCAGAATTCTCAAGTCCATCTTTTTTAGTTAAGAAAAAGTCTCCTGACCTATCTAACCCTCAATGGCGAGTCGTACACGACTACCGCCAATTGAACTCTCAAACCAAAACTCAAATCTTTCCATTACCATTGATAAGCGATATCATACATCGTTTTAGAGGAAAGAAGATCTTCTCCGCACTCGATCTGCATAGCGGGTACAACCAAATACTTCTAGAAGAGGACGCTATTCACCTGACTGCCTTTTCCACTCGACACGGACACTTCGAGCATCTCAAATTAAGTTTTGGTATGGCCAATGCACCTGGATTTTTCAGCCGTATGATGGTTTAGTTATTGGGCGATCTCCAGTATAGCGAAGTATTACACTATTTAGACGACATCATCGCCCCTAGCATAGACGTGGAGTCTAACATCAAAACCTTAGACAAAGTTTTTAAGAGACTCATAGCGAACAACCTACGACTTAAACCATCTAAGTGTAAACTAGGGTTTAAAGAAATAGAAATATTGGGGTTTCTAATTAATGAAGAAGGACGTCGTCCAATTCCTGAATATGTTGATTCCATCAGGAAGATCAAACCCCCTAAGTCCATAAAGGCCCTACAATCTTTTTTAGGAAGCGTAAACTTTTACACATCATTCGTACCCAACCTTGCCAGCATGGCGAGACCACTTAATGCCTTGTTAGTGAAAAACACCCCATATATTTGGAGCCCAGAATGTCAACAGGCATTTAAAGATTTAAAAATTGCCTTGACATCAGCTCCTATTCAAGCACATTTTGACCCAGAGCTACCCACTACATTACATACGGACGCCTCGACAGGAGGCCTTGGAGCTTGCCTATTCCAAACCCATACATTACCCAACGGACAAAAAATGGAAAAAATAGTAGCGTGCATCTCAAGAAGTCTCACTAAAGAGATGAGAAACTATCAGGTCCCGGTTTTAGAAATGGAAGCTATTGTTTGGTCTTTGAAGAAGTTTTCCCACTTTTTGAAGGGGATTCCCTTCGCAATAGAAACGGACAATAGTACATTGCCATCGTTATTATCCTCAAAGAAAAAACCCATGACACCTAAACTTTTTCGCCAGGCAATAGTCCTGGCCGAAATTAATATTACCAACTTGAGTCATATCGCGGGGAAATTAAATTTCATCCCGGATCTATTGTCTCGAGCAGCTGTGTCCAATATGGATCTGTCCATATGGAACATACAAACGCAACCATTATCAGAACAGGAAAAGGAGATCATGCATCAACAGAAAAAGGACCCGGAATTAACTAAGATAATGTATAAACTGAAACATGGTCTTACAAACTACAACAACTATTTCCTAGTAAACAATATGCTTTATTTTAAACATTCAACCCCACGGGGCCATCAACCGCTGCCAGTCATACCTACTTCAATGCGAGAAAAGATACTGCATGAGCATCACGACAGCGTATTTGGAGGTTACTTAGGCAGAAGGAAAACACTCCACAAAATACAACAGCGGGCCTATTGGCCACCAATGAAGAAGGATATTGAGAAATACGTCGAATATTGTGCGGCATGCCAATTCAATAAAACACCGCGACAGAAGTCAGCAGGGTTATTTCAATCAATCCAGATTCCAACTCATCCATTTGAAAGAGTTCAAATCGATTACGCAGGTCCAATTTCAACATCAACGGGTCAACAGCGCTATATACTTACAGCTGTTGACTACCTGACTAAATTCCTCATCTGTATAACGACACCGAATAACAATGCTAAAACAACTGCGAATTTTATTCTCAATGAAATTATTTTCAAATTCGGTGCTCCCAAGTATCTACAATCGGATAACGGTCGGTCGTTCCTAAATAGCACAATCGTAGAACTTAACGAGATGACAGGATCGTCTCACATTACATCCAGCCCATACATGGCTCGTACTAACGGGGCCGTCGAATCAACACATGATGTGTTAATGGAAATGATAAGATCATATGCCATGAAAAACAAAAGGAAATGGGACCAAGCGGTTCCAGCATTAACAGCTGCGCTAAACAACTCCGTTCATTCAACCACGGGATTTACCCCTTACTTTTTATTGTTTGGGCGCAACCCAAGACTACCTATTGATGCAGAACTCCCGCATTTGCAAGAAGAACAAATCATTGATTTTCACGAGCAAAGCCGCGAGGCCAGAGAGATGGCTAAGTTAGCCATCGCTAATGCACGAGTTCAATGGGCTCGAAGATTTAACGCGGGTCGTGTGGAGAGGAAATTCCAAATCGGGGATTTGGTATTGTTGAAAAATAAAAAAAGAGAGGATGGAACAAGTAAAAAATTATTATCTATTTTTACAGGTCCATATAAGATTGTTGAGGACATAGGCAAAAACAATTACACACTGGAAGGCCGGGGGAAAAATAAGCTAGTCCAGTTTAATATCAACGTCGAGAGATTGCGGCCTTACTATGTACGAAACGGTGAACTAATCACAACTACCAGAATACCTAAGGACACACCAGTGGACTTAGACAGCCAACAAAACGCGGGTACAGAGACAACACAGTATTCAGGACCATCTAATCAATATCAACCACCTACCCTTAACCCTAACCCACCACAATGTACATATAACCCTTCGTTACAGATGCCTGTTCTCAGTCAGCAACAACCAAGACCTACACCACATCAAGATTCGACTCAAGTAAGTCAACAACAACCTACGGTAACTAGTTATAGCGATATGGTTAAAAGGCGACCTGGTCGCCCGAAAGGATCTAGGAATAAGGACTTGTTGGCTACTATTAACGACGAATTTATAATTAATAAAGATAATGTTAGGAATTTAAGGTCTAGAACTTGTGGTTAGTTCCAGGATAGAAATATTTCAATAAAATTACTATAGTTATTATAATTTTAATTTTAATTTTAAGTTAGTGTTTTCTGTCGATAGCCAACATATCAAATTTATCATAACGTACGACTACGCCTGAGAGAAAGGTGCTTTGTCAATCAGGGACCTTCCGGGGTACCGCCTGGGAGGCCCCTAGACCTATACGTGCCATTGAGGCACAGGTCGTCGGACGCCTTAGGATTGAACCTTATCCCACTAGCGGGGACAATTGACCCCAGAAGTACTAATCTAGTGTGATTTTCTTTGGGAAGGGTTTCTCCAGCAAAATACTTTACGTCAAATTAAGTTTATTTAAAAGAGCAATTTACTATTTATTCTACAAGTATGAACGCGGTTCATATTTGATAGTTTCGTTTTATCTCAAGTTTTATTTGAGTGTGCCATAAATTTTAAAAGAAAAGTAATAATACACAAAAAGACGTTTAAATTCCACTATTATCCTTATTTAGCATTATGTTCTAAAAGTCCACAAAACTGTGGCATATTTTAGTTATAATTGTAGAAATCATTCACGACCAGGGAAATTCTAAATAACCTGAACTGTGTATTGTTATTAAAATTATTTAAGTATTTAATATTTTATTGAGTTTAGCCATAAGAAGCAATTGTAAAATACATAAATAGTATCATATATATATAGACTAGACAAGTGCAAGGTCGCCACCTTGACTTTGAAAACTCGATGTACGTAATGTACTTGGGCTAGGCCCTTGTAAAATATTTAAAAATGAGCTTTAAAGTGGTGTGACGGCCGGTCATAGCTGGGACGCTGCTAGCTGCCCAGTCGGCCAGCAGCGAATACCCACCCTCTGAGGGGCCCGGCACCGTCGACATAGTTTGGAGATAAATACCATGTACACGTAGAATATACATTCAATGTCATCATAATATTAAATTGTGAATTTAATAATATACAGTGCTTAGTCAATTTACCGCAGGAACGATGTCTTGAGCTGAAAAAATAAAAACAAAACCTCCCATGGGAAGAAACAAAAATTAATAACCTATTGTAAAACATTATAGTCTAATATAATAAATATATTAATGTATAATTATATAAATTCTAGTAGGAATAGGACGTATTAGTGTGAATTAATAATTGTAAAGGAATGTACCTAGTTAAAGGGGATTAACTTCTCCCCGCCTGATGTGGGTTACGTATACTGGCTAGGTGCGTCGCTTTCCTCTCAGGTCCGGTTCACCCTAAAAATATTTAAACAAAACTCCAGAGGAGACCAATTTTATTAATACAATGTTATAATAATGTCATTAAAATTAATTTTAATCTTAGTCATGTAATTAGTTTAATATACCATTGATTTTCATGTATATGTCACTACGTATATTAGTATGTAATATTTTTGGCAGTTACAATATGATTTTTAAACTTACTTGTTATTTTAGTCTAGGATGTTTTTAGCACCGGAACAGCTTTTTACTTTAAGTCCGGCGGTACACAATTAGGCGGCATACCCTTAAAAACGCAATCAAAACTCCGTAGGGAGCCCCAAAATATTAATGTCACAATTTTATTTACAAACAACTTAAGTTATCTTAATTATAGTTAAATTGATTATAAATAGGGTAATTAACGAAAATTGTAGTTATTTACGGATTAATAGGTCATAGTTATGATACTTCATGATTTTCATATGTTATTTTGAAATTTGAAATACTTACGTTAAGTTTGGCTAAGAAAGCCGATTCGGAGTCATGGCGGTGCGCCATATCCGGGTCACACTGTATTAGGTCACAGGTCACTTATTTAGACTCGGGATCGTTGAAAATCCCATACAAAACCAATAGAAACAGTCAATTATGCAATAATTTTAGTATCGGCCATGTGGGCCATCACTCATAAATTTTTTAAACAAATTCCAACGCTTATAAATGTTTTGGAAAAAATAATTTTGAAATGTAACTAGGGCCCCTGGATAGAGCAAATTTTTGTGCGTCTAATGATACTTACTTTGAAATTTTACTACTCCAACTTTCGGTTTTATCGGGAGGGGGGATGGTGTGGCCGTCCCGGCCGTCCGTCCAGAGTAACGAATTCGAATGAATGATTTAATGTATTGAGAATATATGTATTTGCCATATATAATGTTAAGATGCAGTTTTCTGGTGCAACATTATTAAGCTATAGTATGGCTACGATTTAATGCAAGTCAGCTATAAAATACTAGACACGTAAGCTCGCATTAGTATAGACGACGGGCAAATGAGCCACGTCATTTAACAGTAAGTTAGACGTACAAGTAGACAGTAGAGACGTACTCTCGTTCCGTTTGCGGAGAGGGGGTATGTTAGGATATCGTTCATACGATGTCCTAATAGTAATGTTATTGTTATCATTCACTGTAATGTAAATAGGAAGTATACAACGGAGGGAGGCTCAGCTCCTTCCACACTTTAGTATAGTTAGTGTAGTACCAACTCTCGAGGGAACCAGCCACACATTGGCACAGTAAACTACAACGTAATAAACGCTACCATTGTACACTGTCTACTGACTACTTACTACACTCTATCATTTACTCACTCACTCAGTCATACAGTCATTCTTACTACATTACTCATAGTACCTACTCACTAGCCAAGCACCTGCATATTAAGTATATTAACATATGCAGGGCCTTAACAAGTAATTTTCAAGTTTGTCAAGTTTAATCACAATGTATTTGAGAAAAATAGTAAAATTTATTTATTATTGTGTTTTTTAAAATTTATGTAGCCTAAATTTTGTGTAAATTTTTTGTATGTGACAATTTATGGCTGTATTTAATTTTTGGAGTTCAGTGGTGCAAATATAAATCTAAAGTATAAGAGCCTACAGAATAAATTACTTTTGTCAGAGCTAATAAAAGTTGATGCGACATGGACCGTGTCTGAAACTAAACTCCCGGCTTTTCAAATTATTTAGCATGATTAGAGTTTAAATGCAGTGATAATCGCTGAGTAAAACAAAATAGGTGAGTATAACTTAAATGTCAGCTAACTCTGTATGACATCAAAGAAAAGGTGATATAGCTTTATTTTATACAACTTGATTGATCTTGAACTTTAAATGTTTTAATCAACTTCTTTTAAAAATGATATTGGCAACTTGTTGAGAGGTGCTTTTAGTTAAAGGTAGATAAGCACAGGCCTAATATATTTATTATTTATTTATTTTTTGCGTATGTGCATAGCAACAAGATTATTGAGCCTCCTATTTAAATTTGGAATATTATAACAAGTGCAGAATTTAGGATGATAATTGAGTCTGTATCTAAATCTATAATATTTTCGCCTTATTATAGGAATATAATAACATCACTGCTGTAACAATTTACATCTTTGGATACTATTTTTTTTTCTTGACGAAATTACAAACAGAATTTTCGCGATTAATTTTAAGTGCAGAATAGCCTTAAAACTTTATTGTTTTTTTGACTATTAGAATTAGGCATTTTTAAAATTTAAAATATTTGCCGTATCATTTGCGAAGTTCAAAGGAGCAAGATTTTTGACATTGTCACCTATATCACATCTATATTTGTTCGCATAATTTGAGGTTATTTGTTTAAGAACATAGTTAATAGCGAGAATTAATAATATGGGGCTAATAGGCAATCCATAATATACAATATAGGTAATTAACGAAATAAAATTAAAAAATTTCAATTAATTTCAAAAGATCTTTTGTAAAGTTAAAAATAAGATTGACTAAACTAAAATACACAAATATTATTAGGTCCACCTTTTGTGAAAATTACTTTATATTGAATCTTGGTTTGTTTTTTTCATTGTATCATCAAACATTTTTAAACTGATTTACTTAAAATCATTTTTGTAAGATCTGGTATCACATTCTTAGTGTGATAGGTTCATGTATTTAATAAAATGTTTTCTTAAATTTTCAATCCCTTTTTAAATTTTCATTAGTTTAAAAATTGCAAACACTACACTTTTGTACTTTTTTATTCTATTTATGCAACCAGATTTGCCTTTAGTAGCTTTAATTCCAACACCTTAATTATTATTTGATATTTATCCTTTTATAGACTATCAGCTACTAGAATAAAGTAATTATAGTCCAATACTAAGGTCCTTAATATATAAAAAACCTGTCACATATTGAGTTTCTTATTTTTGAATAAAGTCATTTTTTTTATTTTGTAACGCGTTAACATTTCCAATATTTTGTAATTTAATACTTATATCTTTCAAACCAATAGTTCATGAACTTTGTAAACATAAATGCGTAATACATGCACCTATTCAAAATTGAATAAATTTATTAACAAAATGGTTCAGTATCTATTTCCAGTGTTTCTTTGTTAAATTTTCGCGACTTTCTTTTAAAAATAGTTTCGTTCTGATTTGTATTTGTTTGTTTTAAGACCTTTTTCATTTCCAACAAAAACATTGTAATTTGTAGTTTGTTTTTAACAGAGCCTATTTCAAGTGTTTGCATGTTTTCTATGCTAGCATCTTTGCTATTCGTGTATAACCTTGCAAATTCTTGTAACCAAGTATACCTAACGAAACTTTCAAGACTCTTTAAGCCACCTGCATACTCTGGCATATTTGTGTTATAATAATATGATTAAAGTCCTGTTAAAACAAAATCAATTAAGCCATTTATTTTTAGATCGTGTTTTTTTATATCTAGAAATTAATTTTTCTTTTCAATTACTGATGAACTAGTTTAAAATTTAACAGAATTAACAATATTACTCAACTAAATCACACCATCTGTAATCATGCAAAAACCTCACTTTTTTAATTAAGTAAAACATTATGAAATCATTTTTTCCATTCACAGTTGTAAATGCTGCAATATATATATTTTTATCCTTTATACGTAAAATAAAATATTCGTTTTCTTTATATTTTGCAAATACGATGTTTGTGCTATAAGTGTCTAAGAATATTAAATTTATCATTTATTTCTTATCTATATAAAATGTTCAAACAATTTAGACTTTATGACCAAATTTGTTTTGAAACCTTTTTTAAAACAGTTGTGCTAAAGCTTCTAAACCTCAATTGGTTATAGGATTATTAAAATTTATTTATTCACCAAGGTTTTTGTTTTGCTGTATGCCATTTTTTGTGTTTTGTTGTGTAAAATCTTTTTTATTATTTTAAGCTTTAGTTTTTATTGTAATAAGTGTTTGTATTTAATTATTAAATAACTTGTTTAATTTGTTTTGAATATAAGGAATTGTAATGAGTAACATATTCGTGGGATTAAGTATCCTGTACAAATAGTTCAGTTAGACTTATATGATAGGTGCTTAATTTTTTTGATATTAATTGCAATAGAATAAACTAATATATAACCATCAAATAACAGCATTAAGATAGAAACTTCAAATATCATTGTACCCATTTTCTTTATTTTAAGTAGGTTTTAAATTATTTTATCGTTTCTGTTTTTCACTAACGAATGCATGTCCTCGGTGAAAAGAAGTTTTTATAAGCTCATGTTTATTTAAATTCTGTTTTTTTTGTTTCCTAATTCGATAGCTCAACATACAAGGGATGCAGATGTTAACTATCGAATAACTTATTCTCGTGTACGCAGATGACATTATTCTCCTTGCATCTAACAAACTAGACCTACAAAGGGAAATTAACACGCTCACTAGCTTTTTTAAGGATAATTACCTAACAGTCAAACTGTCGAAAACCAAAGTCATGATCTTTCGCAAAGGCAACAACATTAGCAACTTCATTAAGTTCAAATAAGACAGCAAACCATTGGAAATTGTAAAACAGTACGTTTATCTTGGCGTCCCTTTTACGCACAGTGGAATCTTCAATGAAGCGAAACATCATTTTTTTGAAAAAGCAAGTTTAGCACAAACAAAGCTATTTGAACTATTCTACTGCGAAAAAAATTAAAAGATATCAATATACATGTAAGGATTTTCAAATCTCTTGTCAGCTTAAGCCTAATGTACGCTGCTCCTGTTCGTGGATAACTTTACATCATGGAACTCGAAACTTTTTAAACCATGTTTTTAAAAAGGCATACGGCAAAATCAAATGCAATACTAGGATACTACCTGAGACTACAAACAGGGGCTATAAACATCAAAATGCAGCTATTTAAAGCTATGCTAACCTTTTTTAGAAAAGTTATCGATTCTAAGAAAAACAGCATAACAAAAAGTTGTTATAAGGAGGTAATACAGATAAAAGGCACAGATTATACGTATAACTGGATGTTACAAGTGAGAAAGATCTTTGCTGATGCATTTGTAGAAGAAACGCTCTAGAATCTGAACAGTGCGTATCTAAAGAAACATAAATCTGCAATCCTAGAGAAGTACCGACTTAGCTGTATAAATATGGACGTACAAAGAATGCAAAGTTGCAGCACATTAAAATCATCAAACAAAGTAACGTTCATACTGAATCTAAGATCTGGACTGCCTAGAATTGTTTTTAGAGGAAAGGTCATTAACCTTAACGGAATGAACACACTATAGAAGCGTGTAAAGACACCTGACTGCGACCTGTGTGGAAGGGAAGAGGAAGAACCTTCCATGTAATGCTCGCTCAACTGTCCACATTACGCATATCCAAGAACCAAATTTCTGATAAAAGCTAAGCGACACAAGACCAACTAGGAAGAGACTAATGGAACACATTTTTTACGAATACCACAACACCGAGGGATTTGAACTACTCTTTAACTTCTAGGATACAGCCATAGGGACTCGGAATTTTGAATATGAATGCATCCGAGAGGCCTGAATAACTTGGTCCCCCTCATCCCCTCCTACCGTTCTCATTAGGCTTCAAATGACTACCTCCTTTTTCTACCGCAACACCTACAGAAATACTCTATACTACATTTATATTTATATCATATTTTATCATTTATATTTTTGTTACATGACTCTTATCAATGCCTATTATATACTGTGTAAGAATAATTGCCAACATGCTTTCTTTTCAGAGGAGGAATAATCAAAAAATAACCATATAGGTATACTTAATCAAACATACTTATTATTATATCAAACCAAGGTCAATTACCCTAGTAAAGTCATACATGTAAATAACCAATGTTGTATGGTCTGCGGCCAAATCGACTCAATGAATAAATTATTAATATTATTATTAATTCGATAGTTCAAATATTTGTCAACGGTATACTCGTTGCTTTTTGAGTATTTTGTCCATTTACAAGTATTTTGATATTAAATTGCGTTGAAGTTTCATCAAACGAATTTGTTTATTTCAGATCATAACTATCTTGAAAACTATAGAAACAACACATTTAAAAATATTGAAGCGTATAAATTTCCTGACAATAATTTTTAAAGGCCTCTAACGGTTTAGGCTTATATTTAGGCTGTAAAATAGGCATGTTGGCGTCCTAGTAGTTAGTTGCAATTTTAGCACGTTATTACTGTAATTAATTGTAATATATTTGCTTTGAAGTGAACCATGAGTTAACAATTGTACCCAGTAAAAGTTGGTCTTCATGCGCCCTACATATCCATTTAAACGCATAGAGGATATTTTTGAAATGTATTAGCAGTATAATGACAGCAGATCACATCATGCAGGGTTGACTTTATTTATACTGTGTTTTATTTTTTTTAAAACGCACAAAAAAAAATTTAAGATAAGTATTACATTGTAAAGTAACTATACGTACAATTCATAGGATAAAAACGTGTATAATAATATACGTGAGCGGCTTATTTCATTCTTCTACCTTATAATGATTGGATGCTATGGAGCATGATGATGATAATGATCAAGGAAAAAACAAAGTCAAAAACAACTTTTTGGAAGCAAAATATTTGAGTAAATAAATACAACATTGAAAAAATTCAAAAATGATAGCATTCATGATTTTAAGTTCTGAATTCAAACTTTGCAAAACAAAGAAAACGATAATTCTGACTACAAATGGAAGTAAAATAAGAAAACAATTCTTCTACGGAAAGTGCGATGTAGTGGTTCTCTACTTTACGCTCTGCACTTAATCATTGCTATTGCTGTGCGTCTAGTTCTTTTCCTAGTCCGTGTTTCACACGTTGAGCCTCTAAACAATAACAGTAAAGAGCTGTCACACTATTTCTTTTGCCTATTGTTACTAATTATTAAGTGTAAATCTCTACTGATTATTATAACTTAACTAATAAGTTTTATTAAAAATCTCAGTTGCACTTTTTGTGGGACTTCACAGCACCACAATCGCATATATTTTACTGGCAATACTGAATCCAAGTTCAGTTTCTACTTAATTGAGAAAGAGGTAGAATTTAACAGGTGAACGTACTGTTCAAGCACAAAGTACGGTAAACAATATTTTATGTATTGCTCATTTAAATTAATTAAAAATACAACCTTATGTAGTAATGTATTATTTAATGATTATTATACACAATATTGCAAGTACCACATCCTCGATGCTTTAAATGCAACACGAAAATTGACAAAAAATCTGACAAAAGAAAAGTTCGCGAACCACGAATTTGGCGTCGCGTGTTAAAGTACTGCATACAAATTAATCGAACTGCATTTGATGACTTTGTTTTGTGTAAAAAATGTCACACCTCGTACTTTATTAACTAGGACAAAGGTTATCGCCATCAAGAAGACTTTGTAGAAAATCAAGTCGACCTAATAAACGTGGCTTCTCCTAGTCACAGCTAACATCATTCTTCTTTCACATCAGAAAATCAAAGATTTTCTTGCTTTGTATCGTCATTAGTTGGGGTAGAGTGTGAATGCCAATTTCAGTGTCAACACATCGTACAAACAACTTCACAGTCTTCAACTGATTCTGAAAACTCTATTATGTCCGTCATTTCTAATAAATCAACACATTCGACAGATTTAGGATAGACAACTTGACATGAGGATGATAAAACCGAGAATAGCCTCTCTTCTAAGTCGGATAATTTTATTGACGATTCAGGCAAAATTACAGGGTTGGATATGTACGAGTATGACAACACGGGATTCCATTATGAAGACATTTATCATTCAACTGATATGGCAGAAGATACTGATTCAGATTTTTCCAACAGTTCAGATGTATCTTCACAAAATAACTATCAAATCGAACAGAATGCTATGTTAGTAGATTAGCCAATACATGAGCATGTTAATAAAACCTCACAACACAAAAACAATTTACAAGACATTGACGCATCAGCAGAGGTAATTGATAGTTTGTGTAATGTGTCTGGGAGCTTTGATTTTGAAAGTTCAGATAACATTTCAGTAACATCGTATTCAGAAGATTCAAATCATACTGGTATTGCTGAATTTGCACACTGCACAGGACGATCGTTCTTACAAATTCAACGGGCTATGCAATCTCAAAGCAAATGTTTTATTTGCAGTTGCAGAAAAGGACAAAGCAGGGTTCCATCAAAAATAATTCAGTATATCGTCGACGAAGAAGCAAATATGATCATCTCCCTTTTGGACTATAAGCAATTATGATCATCTCCATTCAGCACTAAAAGCAATTATGATCATCTCCCTTTTTCAAAAAATACAGCTAATCTGATATATTAATGATTAGTTAAGGGTTTAGTTTTAGTAATTCAAACCCAAGTAAATTAGGGGTCACCCATAAATGACGTCATCAAAACATCGTCATTTTACGTCCCTATGCCTATGATCCTCCTGTCATCAGATTACCCGTTTCGTAAATGGTTATCTTTAGCATGTAACAAAATCAATATCCAAGAAGGTTGTTTGGCCATACCCATGACATCCAATGCAAATTCATTATACGTGCAGCGGGGGTGGGGGGGGGAGTGTTGTAGAGTACGACGTTGTCAAGTTTTATTGGGATCGTGCATAAATGACTTCCCGAAAATTACCATTCTTATATTGAGATCGTGCATAAATGACTTCCCGAAAATTTTCATTCTGTTATTGGGATCGTGCACAAATGACGTCCAAACAAGTATAATTCTTTTATTGGGATCGTGCACAAATGACGTCCTAACAATTATAATTATTTTATTGGGATCGTGCACAAATGACGTCCTAACAATTATAATTATTTTATTTGGATCGTGCACAAATGACGTCCCAACAATTTGTCATTCTTTATTGGGATCGTGAACAAATGACGTCCTAACAACTTTAATCATTTTATTGGGATCGTGCACAAATGACGTCCCAACAATTGTCATTCTTTTATTGGGATCGTGCACAAATGACGTCCCAACAATTTTAATTTTTTTATTGGGATCGTGCACAAATTACTTTCTAACAATTGTCATTCTTTTATTGAGAACGTGCATAAATTACGTTCCACAAATTATTATCTTCTGTTTGAATTGTCACTAAAGGACCTCATCAGAAATATCATTTTTTTTTGGCTGGCATAGCTCAATGTCAATTGTTGCACATTTTGAAAACGATAATTTTTCACACAGTGTGTCATGCCTGTGCAGACACAGTGGTCCTACCGTTTACATATTTGATTTACGATCATAACTTTTTAAATCTCAACAGTTTGTTTTTTATCTTCATTTCGTTTTGTATTAAAATAAGTCGTACTTTCTATACATTTTACTGTGAGCTACTTTTGGTAATGCTAAAAAAAACTTAGCACAAAGTGCACCATCAAAAAAGCGGCAGTCAGTAAAGAGGTGTTTTTGCCTAAGTTAATTTGTTTCTTAGAAGCTCCTTTGCCTATGTCTATCAATATGCAAAAATGCATTACATTATTTCAATAGGTTAAAATGTTGCAACTATGGTAAAAAATGTAATATTTGCACTAATAAAGTGCAAAATGGAATATTCACACCCTTGAAGTGCAAAAAGGGATATCTAACGCATTTAATTGTAAACCCAAAACAAACTATATACAACTTCACAGTTCAAAAAACCTAATCTAACAATATTTTAATTGAAAAAATTTTTTCCCTATAATTCAATGAGGCATCATAAGAATGAGGAATAAAAAAGTAATACTTTCATATTTTTAACATCTTAATTTCACAATATTCTGAAGTTTAAAAAATATGTATACCTGCTTCTAAGTATCCTGTAAGTACACAATATGATGTCTGCATCTTATATTAGGTTCATATTTTTGGTGCAATATATATTGCATTGCACGAAAAATATGATCTTTCATATAAATGTCAACAATAGCTGTTTTGCTGAAATTTAAATCAGAAATGGCACAGAATAAAAATAAAATTAACTAAAATTTAATTTGGTCAAAAGTAATAACTGCAGTGTTAAAGATGCCACATTTTGAGCTTTTTTAGAGCAAATACTACACTTCAAGCTTATAATAACACTGCATATACCAATAACTCAATGCATTTTTGCATTCTGCAATGGAGTTTAATTCTAACTAACAAAACTATTTTATTTGTACACTTACTTTGAGAAAAAATACGTATTTTTAAATAATTCATAACAAAACAATACCAAGTAAAAAGTATGCAACACGACAAGAGAATTTGTAACTAATTTTTGTTATTTGAACACCAATAAAAGATGTTATTGGTATTGTCAGTGTGTGTAGACGGGTATTGGTAATAAGTAATATAATAATAATAATTTTATTATTTTGTCAATTTGGCAGCAGCCCATACAACATGAAAAGCGATAAAGAAAATTATCGTTTACAAAAGTTACACGGGAGTATGTAAATCCTAAATAGCAATAATTTAGGGGACGTATTTAGTGGACTATCCCAACAAAAGAATTAAAATTTAGGCGACGTATTTAGTGAACTATCCCAACTGAAGAATTAAAATTAAGTAGACGTCATTGATGGACGATTCCAATAAAGCTATCATAATTTAAAGGACGTCATTATAGACGGTCCCAATAAACCCATCATAATTTAGCAGACGTCATTATAGACGATCCCACTAAAAGAATGTTAATTGTTGCGACGTCATTTGTGCACGATCCCAATAAAATGATTAAAGTTGTTAGGGCGTCATTTGTGCACGATCCCAATCAAAGAATTATACTTGTTTGGACGTCATTTGTGCACGATCCCAATAAAAGAATGAAAATTTTCGGGAAGTCATTTATGCACGATCTCAATAAAAGAATGGTAATTTTCGGGAAGTCATTTATGCATGATCCCAATAAAACTTGACAACGTCGTACTCTACACCACTCTCCCCCCACCCCCGCTGCACGTATAATGAATTTGCATTGGATGTCATGGGTATGGCCAAACAACCTTCTTGGATATTGATTTTGTTACATGCTAAAGATAACCATTTACGAAACGGGTAATCTGATGACAGGAGGATCATAGGCATAGGGACGTAAAATGACGATGTTTTGATGACGTCATTTATGGGTGATTCCTAATTTACTTAGGTTTGAATTACTAAACCCTTAACTAATCATTAATATATCAGATTAGCTGTATTTTTTGAAAAAGGGAGATGATCCTAATTGCTTTTAGTTCTGAATGGAGATGATCATAATTGCTTTTAGTCCAAAAGGGAGATGATCATATTTGCTTCTTCGTCGACGATATATGAATGCAAAGGGGTATTTACGTATCCTACAAGTACTGCAGGTACTTTTTACTATTTTTTAATTAGTAAATCTACGTACAACACAGGCTAGGTTAGGTTAGGTATTGTAAAATATGATTTAGTTAGATTTATTTTTACTAAAATTCGCATGAATAATACACGTGCAATATAGTTTTGTTTTACAGTAGCTGATAATTAATTGTTTTATTTAGAAAAAGTCCTGGTTATATCCATAATGTAAAACTTGGAGAGGCTTGGATGGCAAGCATTAAGGCTACTGCTAAAGGCACATTTGTACCTTTTGACAAATTTCACATTTCCTCACTGAACTATCTGATAGAGCAAGAGACGTCGGAAATTCACCTATTGATTTCTCAAAAACCTTAGAACACACAGGTGAAGATTTTAAGCTACTTCTTGGTGTTGATAAACGGCCGTTTGAGGACATTGTAAAGATATGTAAAGGAAAATTCAGGGATAGTTGCAATAGGACAACTCGGAATGCCATTGCTATGCTTTTGCTAAAGTTTCGACTTAATTTGTCCCAAAAGTGGGTTGCGTGGATGTTTGGTATAAATAGCAGCAATCCACAGTCAACTGTGTCGCAAACGTTATCATTAGTTGTAAACGTCTTGCATAAGAATTTTGTACCACTCCATATTGGGTTTCAGCATAAGCCACGAGAGCAATTTATATCTAAACACAAAAAAATTGTCAAGAGAAATCTTTTGTACTACAGATTTTGACACTATAATTGCATCAGCGGACGCAACATACTTGTACACGCAAAACCCTACTGATTTTAAGTTGCAAAAAGAGCTTTTCAGCCCTCATAAGCTCCGCAATCTTGTTAAACCTATGATGGTTGTTTTAATGAATAGATACATTCTAAGCGCAGGGCTTGTTTTTAAGGCTAATGGAGGGAATAATGACGCCTCTATACTGATGCACATGTTCAAGAGTGACGTTCCGACGGTATTTTGTCTATATTTAAGGATAATGACTATTTAATTCCTGACTGAGGGTTTCGCGATTGCTTAGGCGATATTGCCTACAACAAACTGCTTTTCATGATGCCAATCTTATTGATAAATGGGGGAAAACAGTTCACGGCTGATAAAGGAAATGAGTCACGTCTTGTCACAATAATAAAGTTGGTAGTAAAAGCAGTCAACGAAAGAGTAAAGAAAGTCTTCTCATTTTTTGCGAATACAATTCCGCTGTCATACCTCCCTAAACTACCACGTATGTTTGAAGTTGCGTGTGCAACTATAAACGCATATTTCCCACCTTTATTTAATGAAACTACTCAAAGTGTGAAATGGGCTGAGCACGCTATCTCACGAAGATTTTTACTCAATGAACTTCAGGTACGAGTAGAAGAACAAGGCCTTAGAACGAAGTCAGTAAGAATGTGGACAAAGGCAAATAGTAATTTGTTTCTCACGTTTCCAAAACTTACACTCCCAGAAATTCAGGAGCTAACGTTAGGCACGTATCAGACTTAGTTAGCGGCTTCATACACACAACTTCATACTCACAACTTATACTGCAAAATAATGCTTCATAAAGAAGACAATATTTTGGTATGAGCTAGACTGAAGTCTAGGTTTGTGAAAAACAAGCTTCACGACTTGTGGATCACCTTTGAACTAGTAAGAATTCGATACTCGGTTGGTACTGTTTGTGCAAGTCTGGTGCACGCACAGTTGGCATGTGTTGGCACGTCACTTGTGTTATTTGGTATTTAGGATACGCAAGACACAACCCGAGCATTCTAAAGAGAAAGAAATCGCTTGAAATTATTGTACATGATGCATGTAGGAATCGCTACGCTGCTCAACACCCTACGGAAAGCGACACTCCCAGCGGCTTAGATGAGGACTCCGACAATGGTTATAAAAATTAATGAAGTATTTATAGTATGTAATAGAATATGTTTTTAATAATGTAATATTATTATTGTTGTGTTTTGACAACAAAAATGGTTTAAAAAACAAGAAAAACTGCATTAAAAATGGTTGAAAAATAAATCTATATTTACTATATCATTTAAGTATCATAGCAACAGTTCTCAACAAACAACACCTATGTAAGCACTAGTGTATAAAAATTTACGTTTAATGCATTATTGTTTTTATTTTATAGCAAAAATTTTGAGGCCCAACTGTCATACTTTACTTAATAGGGCTTTATTTAAAATATTAAATACTAAATGACCTTTTATTTAAATTATGTTAGAATTTTTTATTTTCATCATGAATTCATATTTTAACTATTGTATACTCGGTTTTAGAAAGTTAAATTTACTTGCTACACTCGCTATTTTGACAAATTTTCATGGATTTATATGTTTTTCTAACATACAAAACTTACTTTTATAACAGTTTTACGATAACTTAGGTATCCTCTTTTAGGTAACTTGACATTGGATTTACAGTATTTTATTATTTTATGTCTAGAATCAAGCTTTTTATCCTGCTCACACAACTTGAATTCTTAAGTAGTATTAAATAGTAATATGGAAATCTCTAATTATCAGCGGTGATGTCTATAGTCTATTATGGAGAGGTGAATTGAAATGAGAATGAAAATATTCCAGAGGAACAGAATATAAATAAGATGCTGCTCGCTCGGGTCTCAGTTTCCAATTCAACTTTATTGTCAGTCTTTTGCGTTGAGTTAAACTCGGGTGACCGAGTGTTGAAGTGAATTTAGGTATACCAATGAATGTGTATGTATTTTACCAATTATACATACTGAGCACATAGAATAGTACGGACATGAGTTCTGCTGATGAGATGGTTGAGAGGAAATGAATATGGCTCAACCATCCTGTATTGTGAAATATACATGGCCATTTGACAAGTAATAAAGTCATAAAAAGTTATATGCTTTGACAGGGTGACGAGAGGATCGAGGATCGCTCTCGTCAGCACTAATAACATACAATGCTTTTATATGGAAAGGCTTTTCAAACTTGACAACTAAAAGTCAATAAAAATTTCCAAATATTCTCTCCTATGGTAAAGGAGATATAACAATTTGACATTAACAATAAAGAAGATGCTTTCTGCATCTCAACAAGAATAATCCAATATTATCTGTAATATGATTATTAACTAAGGAATTTGCAATGTGCTGAATTCCTCCTTACCGAGGACGGGATTTACGCAATACATGTAGGATGTCCAATGATGACACCTACTTAATTATGTCAAATATATGTATGTCTGTATACTAAATAGATGTCCTATCCAATTACATGTTGAATATAATGTCTATATTTTAACACCCTCCTTTGATTAGAGGTTCAAGAATAAAATAACAAATGAATGATCCAAAAATCGATAAAAACTCTAATAAAGAATTAATATGAAAATGTAAAATCTGAACAAAATTAAAAATATAAATAAAATCAACAATCGAATTTTATTATAATAAAATTTAAAATGATAACAATGAAAAATATAAAATAAAATACACCCTAAATAACTCTATCTCCTGACGAGACGGTCCGGTGTGTCCAGGTTGATTTGTCTAGTAATTGATGTAGGTCTACGTTAGCTACTTTCTGCATGGATATCCATGTTGGTCCGTGTAGGATCTGTATAGTCCGATGTCGGAAGTCTAGCCAGCTTTCTGCGTCTCTGGAACTGATGAACTGGGTCGTGGTCGGCAGAAACATCGCTCGACTCGCCAGGTTTTCTAATGTAGGGTAGAAAAGACCAATGTGTTGGCTGCCTTGACATGTAATGTTGGTCCTTGGACGGGCTGATATCCCAGATTACGTTTACTAATTTCTCCCGTTTGATGCATATTTGTTTTTTACTAAACCATCGCATGACCAGCATTATCAGGTAAAATGCCATAATAGTTTGTCCAGTAAAATTAATTTGATTTATCTTTCCTGTATCCGGAACTTTTTGACCTGAGTTAAGGTACGGCGTGGAGCCTATAGTTAAAGAATGTAGCGAATGTTCGAAAAACTGCTTTTCTATGAATTGTTCCTTCAACAAGTAAGAAGAGGGGGGGAACAAAAGAAACAGGATATAGCTTTCGGTAGCTGTGCTTGAAAATATCCCGATCCTTAGGAAATTCTCGACCATTCGGAGAGATATCAGGTGCGAATTGACTTGGAACGTACAATTTTTGGGTGTGCTGGGCGAGACTTATAACTTGATAATAGTCTCCCTTTTTAACAACTGGGGTTGCAAAATTCTTATCCTTTACTTTCTCGGAAATTCCATTGAATTTCTTGAAGTATTTTCCGACATATGATATGTCTTTCTGCTTGACCTTTATCTTCAGTTGGTTGGCCATTGATTCAATGGGCTTCATGAATACATAATGTTTCAGTCCCGGCAGATATTGGGTCAAAGCTTAACTCTTCCCAATATGTGATTTGCACCTGTGAAGGGTGGCTTCTTTCTTGTGTGAGTTGAGAACTTTATGGCTTTTGAGAGAGCCAATTATAACCCTAGTAGTACAGGAACGTCCTGAGCTTGTATCAGTACTAGGATAGTAGATATGCTCGGTAAGATGATTTATATTGAACAATAACATGTACTTGATGTTTTGTTGCACGGCGGGGATTTGTCCTGGCTTACTATTTCTCTTGTAGTGCTTGACGTATTTCGGAGTTTCTTTTCTGAAATCCGATTTAGTTATAGCTTTAAACGTCCTTCTGTCCATACTTCCACTTTCACGGGATGTAAATTATGAGACAGGATTAATTTAGAGAATGTTGATCGAACTGTTCTTATCGGTGGAACCTGTGATCATGGGATACTTTCTCCATGGCTTTGACCGGAACCATTTTAATTCGATGGTGTCACTAAGCGTATTCAAATCTTGCTTTCCGTAAGTCAAATGTGTTGTGGATAAGTCATACTCCATTTTGACAAAAATGGGATAAAATAAAGGCGATTGTTGCGGAGGTATAATATCTGTTCAATTCGTAAATCTGATTCTGAAGGTAATAACAAGTTTCTTCCCCTTGGTACTTCTACAGGGCACCAGTGTGTTGGTTTTAACTGTTTCGAAGTCCTTCTGTGGATGATTCGGTTTCTTTCTACATTGCTCTGTTCTAAAATGACTATAGATGCTCTAGGCTTGATTAACCTGGATTTGGTTAAGTTGATATATTCTGGTTGCAGTTCTTTTCTCAGATTTGAAAGAGATCGAATACTTCTTTTAAAACTAAGAAGAGAGAACCTTGAAAGTTCATTTATTTCTTTAATTATTCGGGTAGGATAGAGAATGGAGTCAATAATTTTTGTCCCTCCTTTCTCCCGGAACCTTTTCTTTGACATGGAGTCTGAGTCATGATTCCTAAAGACTAAAGTTTGACAGCGCACTGGAATTTGTGCCTGATGCCAAATGCGTAATGACCGTGACAAAGTAGCTTCTTTCTTCGCTTCGGGTTTTCTTTGTGAATTCGAAACAAATGCGTTCCTGGTCTTGACCATTGTTTGCATGGAAGATGTTAACTTTCTTTGTTTTCTTACTTCGGTTATCGGAGAAGAGTTCGTCCTTCTAGTGTTGTAGTTTAAAACGTGCAATTTTCTTTTCTCTGTCTTCTCTACATTCTTTATGAGTTGCCGACTTTCTCGAATCTTCTTAGATGAGTTGAAGTCTGATGTATCCTTCCTAGTGAAGGATATCTGGGCAATGAAGCTGGAAATTACGCTCATTGCGATGCACTTCTGGGGTATAGTCACAGGGGATAATCCTTGACTGTTCCAATGTTTTGCTATGTAGAATTTGAAGAAGATTTCCGAACCTAAGGGTGGCACTTTCTTTTTGAGCTCCTTTTTGGTTCTTGTATCCATTACTATTTTAAAAAACTATCTGGATACGTCCTGCTGAATCGAAACCTGCTGATCGCAGAGGCTTCAACTTGCTTCATCATTTTTGTCTACTTTGAGACTTGTTTTTTTCCATTTTGACTAAAGTTTATGGTAGGGCCAAAGTGTGGCGCTTGGCTCGGGCTATCCGAGGCTGAAAGAAGTAGAGTTATTGATGACTCTATTCCACTATTCGTACTTTTGCTTAAGTACTGTTGGCTCGGGATATCCGAGGCTTCTTTGTTCGTATTTTTCGTTGGCTTATGACGGAGAGGAACATTCTCATTGATTGACAGGTCAAACATTTCATGACCGTAGAAAGCAACAGAGTTTTTAATTTGATAATTCCGACAATAATGTCTGTCTTTTTGATCCATTGGCTTCTGCTTTAAAGGCTTATGTTGCGTTTCAACGACCGGATTACTTGCTTTATCCTCTTTCATGTTCTTTCGTATGGTTACGGAGGTCAAAAGTTCAACTGGTATGTTGAATGTTTCTATATTCTCAACAATTCTGAAGACATTCTGTGTCTTACTTATGATCTTAAAGGGGGGACTACTGTAATACAGAAGTGTATAGGCACTCGTTTTTGTATAGAAGTATTACTGAATGGAATGCTTTGCCTGATAGTGTAAAGTGTTTTGAAGATTGTAAGTTTAGTTCCGTTCTTACTTAACACTTAATTAGTGTGAGGACACCTGTTGAATATTCTGTTTATAAACCACCGTTATGGGTGGTGTAGTATATTATTGTCTTATTGGTATTGATTGATTTATGTGGAATTTGGATTAATTGGTATTGAGTCATTGATTTGATTTAATAATGTGTGCTTGTAATTTATAGTATAATGTATTAGTTTAATTTATGTATGTATAATTATGATAGTGTCCTTTATTGAAAAGCAGTACAATTGTATTGAATGAACCTGACACTGTAATAAAGTTCACTGAAACTCAAACTCAAACTACAGTAGATGCGTCTAGAGAAACTATTCCGTGAACTTCTCTGTCCCTTCCCGGAGCAGTGTGCACTCTTGGTCCTGAGAGAGTAAAAGTAGAGGCAGTAATGTCTCCCTTGTTTTATTTCCATTTGTTTATTGATATAACGAATTTCTTTGGCTTTGTAGTAAAAGGCTTTGTTTCTGTTTTTCTTCAGTTTTTTGCTTCTAGCTCGTACTTGAGGGCTTTCGAAGCTACTTGACGACGACACATTTCTCGGATGCCCTTCTCTTCTGAATGTATGAGTGCTATAGATAACCAAGTTCCGATCAAGTGAGGATCGCGAATAGTTGCCTGATTGAGCTTGCTTGCTTCCATGTATTAGTGGTAAATTCAGGGCTTCTGGGCTCGGTGCGAGCGCTTTGTAATTCTTGATTGACTTCCCCAGTTAGGGGATGTCCCAATCTTCTGCATACGCTGGACAAGGCGAGTAATATTTCGTTATCCCTAGGCGTGTTTTAAGTTCTTTCCCAGGATCATACCCGTGTGACAACGTCAATAACATAGGTCCTGGTGAGTGCATGGGGCTTGTCTCTGCGGATTCGGAATATTCGAGTGTCCTACCGCCTATTATATGAAATAATAGCATGAACATGACAAAGCAAAGTGTTCTGAGTCTTTTCTTGACTTGTAGAGAACTTTCTTTTGTGTGCTGGGAAATGTTGTGCTCTTGTAAGGCTTGTACGATCGGACTTCTTGGTTGTCCTTCAAGCTTAACGGGGCTAGCTTGCTCCCTTGGTTGTGCTTTCACTTTTCTGACCACTTGGGGTCTTGATGACTGCTTGAAGTCCTGGCTGCTTAAGAGCTCTTGGATGTCCTCTTCCAGCGACGGATTTCGTAGTTTTCCGATTTCTTCTATTTGTCTATGGCTTACTGGGTCTTTCCAGATTTCTTTTAAGTCTGCTGTTGTGACAGGCTTTCTTTTTCTTCGTCTTGCGTCTATCTCTTTCTCGGATGGTGGACAAGGGAGTTTCTTGCCATAATGTTGCTGAGTAAGGGTACCTTCAATTAGTCCCTCATGGAAAGCTGGGCTTCGCAGCAATTTCATTGGAATTCGTCTGTTTGATATTCCAAGATCTCGTTTGTCCTTTTCTAATTTGAACCATAAAACTTTCTGGCTGAATAGCTGTGCTTGCAGGGTATATTCTTGTCTAGGTTTCAGTATGCCTTTGTCTACCATTTCTTAGAGGCACCAGAGCTTGCGTTTTTTTCCTATGTCTAATGTTTTATTTCTGCTTCTTCATAGAGCATTTTCAGGTATTCGGCTGTGGCTAATAAGTAGAGTATTGGTGTGAGCCATTTTCTGAGGCCGATTTCACATGTGAGCATATGTAGCTCCAAAGCTGCCTTTTGAGTTTCGTAGATTGCTACTATCTCGTTCTTAGCTTTGTCCTTGCTTTCCCCCCTTACAGTGGACGTGTTCTAGTGTACTGCGGACTTGTTCAATGTAATGCATCCTCTAAAGCGATGGACGAGATGCTGTAGTGTACCGAATTGGACTTTAACTGCATGTTGGACTTTCAAGTTCCCTTGCGTATATTTGGGATTGTAGAAATAACGAAGGTTATCTTCTATTGTTGTATACAAGTAGTTGATCAGCTTTTTGACTACTAGGTAGTCACGTACAGTGTAATTACCGGTTTTGTCCGAAATTTTCCCCATTGTTTGGGAAATTTCTAGTCATGTGGAGTCTCGTATGTGTAGGAGACCACAGAGTAAGTTATGGCATTCCATATAATCGGATCCTAAAAGATCGGGATTATGAGCCAATGGTTGAGTGAAACTCGGAGTGGTGGTTTCTTCACCATCTTGTTCCTTCAATTGGTCGTGTAGACTGCTGATTGTTGTTTCTTAAGAAATGCTCAAGTACGGGTCTGTGATGTAGATATCAATGTGGTTCCAGTGTGTTGGATTGAGCTTTCTTTCTACGCCAAATTTACTGTTCAATTCGTCTGCGATTCGAAAGATGTCTGGTCTGTGAGTGGCTGTAACTAGCGCTTCTTGTCCTTCGAGGAGAAAACATGTTCTGTGTAGTACCCTATGGGGGTCCGTATACGATTAAATGAATAAAGATTCTTCATAATTGCATCTGTAGAATTGTAATTTCTTGAGGTGTGTTTCGATACATCCGCTGAACTTAACTTGTTCTTTCATGGTGCGGAGTGAGATGCCTGTATTGTAAACGAGCTTGTAGTTATTATTGTAACCATCTGGTGGTTCAATGCAGAGTACTGGATCGTCAATGTTGACTGCTTCAGTAGGAAACTTGAGTGAGAGTCTTGCCAGGTATTTTCCATTAATACCTGCATCTGCTAAAATGATCTTCGTAGTTGCATGGTGCAATACTGGATCGTATCTTTGACCAATGTGTCGGTAGTCAGTTGTGATGAGCTATGCATAGTAAGTATCGGTTCTCACACGATGTGAGTATGTCCACGTAACTTTGCGAATCTCTTGATTTGAGAATCTCAGGGATAGCGACCATATACCATTTTTCATATAGGCTTCCATTTTTCTGTCCATGGCCATCTTTCCGAGTGGGCTTTTCATGGACTCAACTGCTTCTAGATAACTTTTAGGTCCGTTGATATGTTCTCCTTGATCATATACAAGTCTAGTAATGTCTGGAATCTTGTGGTAAAGATTATTCTTCCCAAGAGTTTCGGTATTCTTTCTACCTTTTCAGACTGTGAACAGGGTTAGTCTGGATACCACCTTCGACTTTCCTTCCTGTTGAATGATGGGCTTATTCTTGCCATTGTGATCGAGATTGTTTCAATCGTCGATGAGTTCTTTTGTAATTGTCGCTTGCTGTGAAGCTGGGTGATATGAGAAGTTCACAGGCTGAGCCAGAGCTTCCATCGTCTTTACTTCATCTTTTCCTTGATTGGGGATAGATTGAGTCGAATTCTTGCGGCCAGTTGCTTCTGAGCTTTGATGCTCGTTTGTAGAGCTAAAGTTATGGACACTTGTGCCTCCAGGTTGCTTTGATATGCTTAGGCTGGAAGTGAGGTCATCTGATATGTCTGTCAGTTTAGTGCTAAGAGTGGTCATCTTGAATGTTCCACTTGTCTCGGTGTCCCCCCGGCTGTGAGTATTTTGAACAGCCTTCTTGTTTCTATGTCGTTTTCTAGTTTTTTTGGGTTTTTCTTTGGCCGTGGACGGCTTTATAATGTTGCTCGGTTGCGAGGCTTCTGGCCTTGTAGGTGACAAGAGCTTTGTATCTGTTTGCTTCAGAAATATGTGCTTAAAGTTCATTACTAAATTTCCCGTATCGTTGTGGGTACTATTCTGAGTCTTGGCCTCTAGTACCTTGAATAATTGTTCTTGGGGTCCCTCTCGCCATGAAGTTGCTTTATAGAATGACATTGCATTTTCGTTTCCCATGTAAAACAATTTCATGTTCTTACATGCATAGTTGACTGAGAGGATATTCGCTGCATTAGGTAAGTACCAAACATTAGTAAGCACGCGAACATTCCATTTTTCTCCATTATAAGCTGATACTGCTACGACTCCACTGCCTGGTGACGTCACTTCTTTCTCGTCTGCCAGTATGAGAGTCTGGTCTCCGTCTCATAATTCAGTGTATTCGTAGAACATGTCCAAATTTCCACATAGGTGTATGGAGGCTCCCGTGTCACATGTCCAGTTGTGACGGGCTTCCTGAGGAGTAGGTTCCTCAATAAATCGGAGTTCTCTGCATCTCTCGGCTATCTGCTTGAGATCTCTTTGATATGCTATGTAGGCTAGTTGTACTCCAACTAATAGAACTCCTATATCGTACTGATATAATGCCTCTGACATTTTGATTCCCGCCATTGCATAGGGAATGAGAGCTTTATTTTCAGGACCGGAATTGTATTCTCGGGATTCTGTGACTGCACTGAACATCATGCGGCTGAGTTCTTTTTTGCTATAATGTGCAGGGTTTTGTTTTTGTCGGACGGAGTGGCTTGTTTTCTTCCCTTATTACTGCTGTTGGTATTCCTAAGTCTTACCATGAATGCTTAATTCTGTTGGCTAGCTTTCACAACATCAGGTGAATTGTCAAATTCACTGTTCGTGTAAGTGGGAAATAATTCATCCAGTAATTTCCCCCGGATATGGATGCACTATTCTTCTTGATTGCAGTTGTGCTCTGAGTCAAGGACTGTCGGAGCTGCGTAAAGCATATCGGCTATTTCTTTATTCTGTTCGAGTCTTGCACATAGTGTGATGGGATTATATGTCAATCCAAGTTTCTTTTGTACTGCCTTGAATGAAGGTTCAGTTTTCCTTTTTCGGATAAATTTCCTCTGATTAGTCAGGTATGCTTTATTATGACATTTCCAGCGTCTTGGTACTGGTGTCGAGCCGAAACCTGGTGATGCTTCTTTTCCGTTTTGAGAGACACATGAGAAATAAGTTGGATCCTTGTAGTCCAACATCTTGCTTTTCTGATTGTACCAAGTGAGAAATTCTGGTTCCATTTCGTGAATTAGTTCACTGTCTTTGTTCATGAGGATAAAATATCCTGGGATATGGCTCATGTACTGGTCTCGATCAATAATCGGTGAAAACGGGTTTGCGGCTACTCCTTTTCGCAAATCGGTATTGTTGAGCTTGTCAACGGCAAAAACGTGTGTGGAGGACTGGGTTTTTTCTGAGTAAATCTCTATTCGTCGCTCGCGTGCCCTCCGAATCAGGCCTTGGAGTTCTACTTCTGATTCTTTGAGAATTGATTCTAAATCTTCAATTCTGTCGTCAATTTCTTTGAGACCGACTGTATAATATGATTCTTCCTCGCTGGGCACTTCGAATTGTGACTGATGGCTACTGTCATCTTCGTCGTTCAATACTGAGAAATTTAATGAATTTTCTGAGTGTATTTGTGTAACGTCTGAGTCAGATTATGACTCACTCTATTTACGTACAATTTCAATTTTTTCTTCAATTGTAGGAGTTACCGGGAATTTAAGATTATCTCTTCTCCCTCTTTCTTTATTAAGTTCGTTCATGGCACTATTATACATAGCGGGCGGGCGTATCGGACGTTAAGGTATGTCCTGCATATACAGCTTATTATTTAGCAAGTCTGTGCCTGTTTGCTGCGCTTGTTGCGGCTTTTGTCCATTGAATAACTTCATTGTTTCAATTGAATGCGGTATTGTTTCTTTGCTTTCTGCCTTTTCGTCAGGCTTAATGCAACCATAAAGAATTTATGACTGGTGTCTGGCTTTGACCTTTTTTTAGGTATTTCGTCCTCCGTCGTCGGTGACTGGGCTAAATTTGTATTTTCGTCCTCCGTCGTTGTGGACTGGACTATACGTTCTAATACGTCTTTCGTCATTATTGACTGAACTGTATTCTTGTGTTTGTCCTTCGTCGTTGATGACTAGACTAACTTCATTATTTCGTCCTTAGTCGTTGGGGGCTGGACTAATTTCGGTATTTCTTCTACCGTCATTGTTGACTGGACTATACTCGCGTTGAATTCAATGCCTGCAGGTGAGGGCTTATAATCTTGAATTGCTGGAACCGAATCTATTAATAGTAGTGATAGATCGGATTCATTCATTAATGCGGGCTTCACGGCCGCCTCTAGGAATTCGACTGTCTTGTCTGTGTCCTGAGTTAAGAAGCACAATGACGATAATTTTGGTATTGTCACTTCTGATACTGGATAGAGTTCGGGTTGTAAGCCAACTTCTACAGTAATGGTCGGTTCATGTGGTGCTGAGATTTTAGGCTGTAGATGAGAGGTAATAGTGAATTGTCGTCTCTTGAAACTATTTTCAATTTTCAGAATTTGGAAAATTGAAGATTCCGAAATGCGGTTGCTTCTGGGCATTTCTTTTTAAGTTTTGAACTTCTGTATTTTGTTCAGTATCCGTTGTAGGATTTAATTGATCGCTTGACGACTCCAGGATCTCAGATAGTCATAATAGACATCTCCTTTTCTGAGAGTTGGTATCATGATTTGAATCAGAATTCGGATTGTATCCTTATTGTACTCTTGAAGTGTGGCTTCCATATTGCCAACCGTATTCAGGTAAAAATCGTCACCCGTGTCGGGGTTTGTCAGTGCTTAGAGCTGTGTCTATTATTCGTCTTTTGACATTGCCTTGAGTACATGGTACCTCGCTTTGAGGGTTTTGTGCATCTAAAGGGGAATAGTTCTGTTTAAAACTTCAGAAATCGGGAAATCGGCAGTTTCCTTCATGGAGAGTTCTCAGTGATAATGGTCGGATGCGACCCAAGCATACCACAGGGCTTTAACTATGTTGCCTGTGTATGGTATTGTCAATGGTGTTGACCGATTGCCATACTTGACCTCCCAGTATTCATTACAGTTGAGGGTTTTCATGAACTCTTCTTTTTCTTTTGTGAGAATTCTAATTAAGGCAATTCTAATTAATCTTCCATGATTTTTGCGGTTACGGATTTAATTTGAATCCTACCTTTCTCAAGCTTTTTGGTTACGAATTTGGCTTGAATCCTTCCTTTGCTGCTTGTTAAAATTCCTGTGATAGGTAATTTTCGTGAATCTTCCGGAAGTTTTTCGGTTACGGATTTGACTTGAATCCTACCTTTTCTTCCTAGATCCTCTAGATTTGAACGGCCCACAGAGTCTCGTTGCTCCGAATGTGGCCTTTGCAAATTTGCAGATACTTCAATGTAATGCTGCTGTAAATACTACGACTGACGGGTGGCGTGTCGACTCGCACCGGTCTGAAGTTCTATGGGAATTAACATTTTCTCTGAGAATTCTGATCTGACTAGTTTTTCGTCTAATTTTCGCTTTTTGTCAGCGTGTACTTCAAATAGCTTCAAATTGGAGGCTTTTTCGTTTTCCCAAGTTTTTTGTCTTCCAGATAAACATCCCAGACTAAACTGGTACATTTTCAAAATTAAAGGCGGTAGCACTACCGTCCTTATCAAAATGAGCTTCATTTTCCTTGGTTTCAAATTCCCCCAGGTGACTAGTTTGAGCCTGGCAAGAAGTATGTAGTACCCAGATTATTGAATCTCGGGTCAATGGCTTCAAATTCTTGATGATTGCACTCTAAAATTACAAGTGGCTTGTAATGCTCTCTCAAGAAGGTACGTAGCGTTCAGAAGGTAAAATTCTATTCTTCTCGTGAATTCCGAATTTTCAATGATGATCGTCTTGATCCTCTTCTGAGGCACTCTTCTCCTCAATTATTTTCACCATCAGTAAATCCTTTTTAAGGGATAAATGATAGCTTATTTCCTCGAGTTTACTTACTTAACCTCCTCCAGATCCGCTTGTTAGGCGGTTCTATTGGTTTAATTAAGTATAGTAGTGTCGTTGGCTCGCTGCCGCAGAATAAGATTTTTTCCAAACGAATTAAATAGATCTTTCAATTTTATTCTTTTCTAAACGAATTAAATAGGATATATTATAGTCTTTTCCCAACGGATTAAATAGACTCTTCACAATATTCTTTCCCAAGGGATAAACAGAATTATTGTGGCTGTGCTCAACTTTTCCAAATGAATTAAACAGTTAGCACGACTCAAAGTAAGAAGCTCTTAGATTTTCGACTACTTTTGAAATTACGAAGAATCCTCAGGTGCACTAGCCAGTGTCTTAGCGGAGGACTGCTTCGGTTTTAGTTACTCGAAATCAAGGTAATAGCGATACCCGTGCTGATGACGTATTAAAAAGTAATATGAAAATCTATAATTATCAGCGGTGATGTCCATAGTCTATTATAGAGAGTTGAATTGAAATGAGAATAAAAATATTTTAGAGGAACAGAAAATAAATAAGATGCTGCTCGTTCGGGTCTTAGTTTCCAATTTAACTTGATTGTCAGTCTTTTGCGTTGAGTTAAGCTCGGGTGACCGAGTGTTGAAGTGAATTTAGGTATACCAATAAATGTGTATGTATTTTACCAATTATACTTACTGTGCACATGGAATAGTACGGACATGAGTCCTGCTGATGAGATGGTTGAGAGGAAATAAATATGCTCAACCATCCTGTATTGTGAAATATACATGGCCATTTGACAAGTAATAAAGTCATAAAAAGTAATGGGCTTTGACAGGTTGACGAGAGGATCGAGGATCGCTCTCGTCAGCACTAATAACATACAATGCTTTCATATGGAAAGGCTTCTCAAACTTGACAACTAAAAGTCAATAATAATTTCCAAATATACTCTTCTATGTTTAAAAGATATAACAATTTGACATTAACAATAAAGATGATGCTTTCTGCATCTCAACAAGAATTATCAAATATTATCTGTAATATGATTATTAACTAAGGAATTTGCAATGTGCTGAATTCCTCCTTACCGAGGACGGGATTTACGCAATACATGTAGGATGTCTAATGATGAAACCTACTTAATTATGTCAAATATATGTATGTCTATATACTATATACATGTCCTATCCAATTACATGTTGGATATTATGTCTATATTTTAACAAGTAGCTTTATTAAAACTTTTACAGTAATTTTGAAATCCGTTGCATAAAATTTATTTGTTTTGAATTTTAACCGTACTAAACTACTTCTTGTTTGAGTGGTTCAAATGTCATTGACATTTGTTGTTGTTGACAATCATTGTTGCACAATTGCAATAGCTTCACAGCTCAGTATACAAGACAATACATTCTTAAATAAAATTTAAATTTTTTAAAATTCAACACGTTATAATGCATAAATAAATTCTAAGTATATAAATGATGATTATAAATCATAATTGATCCTCAAAGAGCGTGCATTAAAATATCATCCACAACTGCAGACGGTATACGCAAGGATTTAGCCTACTTAATAAAAAAATTTGTAATGTTCCCACGTGCTTCAAGAAATACTTAATACAGAGTTCGTAAATTCCTTTCTTTCTAAATCAACTGCGACCGCCTGTTCCTCACTATCCCCGAACTTAAACTGAATTGTAGGATCCAGAATATATTCAATTTTAGATGATAAGTCATATGCAATAATGTCCACTCTCCTAGTTGATCCATTTTCTGCAACACAATGAACTTCCTGTTCCACAATAAAACCTCTCTCAACCAGAGCCTTTGCAATAATTTCCCGAATTATTAACACTTTTTAGAGCACTTTAATCGAAAAAGTGTATTCAATTTAATATATTATTTGTGTAATTTGTGCAAATAATCATGGAATCATTTGTATTTTAGGTATTTCTAATCCACCGTAATTAACTACATTGCTTACTATTTTATCCTGTTAAATTTCTTTATTTTATTGTATTTTTAGTAGCATGTCTAACGTTTATACAGAGATGGCAAGCTAAAGCTTAATCTGAATTTGAAAGCTAAATTAAGCCGAATTTTTTGTTAAACTCAATCTAAATCCAAATCTGAAAATCAGAATATCTGTAAGCTTAATTTTAATCTTAATCCAAATTTCTTTAGGAAACTGAATTCGTAAGCTGAATATTTTTAGCTTTTCGTTTCGGCTTGCGGAAAATTTAAATTTGTATGTTTAACTGTTTCTACTAATCCTTTACATGTACGTATGTATGTATAAATGAATGTATGTATGTATGTATGTATATATGTATGTAGTTATGCATGTAACAGTTAGTACTACTATTAGTATGATACTAAATCGCATCGGGCTTCGCATCAATATTTAATTTCCTACACTTGTAGTACTTGGTTCTAGTCGCTCTCTTTAACGACCACTTAGAAAGCATATATTTAGGCTGGTCTACACCAGACATTGCAATTGCCTATATTTTACTTTCGAAAGGAAAGCTCAACAGAGTATCTTATAAAATTGAAAGAACTTTCTCACAGTCCCCACTACTCCAATACGCTCTGCTAAGCTAACCCATCAGCGAGCAACTCTATCAAATTTTATCAGGTAGCGACGCTTGTAGTATACTTAGGATAAAAGTGCTTCGAGGAGAATCTTAAGTGGACACATTGAATGTACGAAAGTCCGGCAAACTAGGCACTTACTAGTAAGCAGTACTAAAACTCCGGCTTAGGTAGATAACCACCACGGATTTTTCAGCCTGCTGTAAGCTTTCGTAAACTCTTACTTTTTTCCCCGCTTAGCTCCCTACTGGCATACTAAGCTTTATTATCGACATCGACTCCAACCTAGAGCGCAACCGACTCCCCAAACCCAGCAGCTCAGTAGTTAAACAACTGGGCCGCCTAGCCGGGATTTTTATATGCATAGATGGTGATTTACTTTGCACTTACGCTCACCTCATAAGGGATGCCTATGAAGTAGTATGCACTTACCCTCACGCTCACCCTTTTGGTATCTAAAACTTGCCTCTTGCACTTACCCTTATAAATGCAAATTTCGAATAGAAGGAACTCACGCTCTCCCTTATAAGGCATTTTTCAATGCGCCTTTATTTAATGTAGTCAAGTATGTCTAGAACTATATTTGTATTGCAATTTTTTAAAATTGTAGTTTTTATTTAACTAAACAGATTTCTTATACAAAATGTGTATATTTTATTACAGTAAATAAAATAATGCATTGCTGTTAGTCAAAAGCTGCATTAAAGTAAATACTTTTTTTTAAAGTTCTGTTGTTACCATTGCTTACATTTTTGATCAAAACAATAGTTCCTACAGTTATATTACTAATAAAAATAAATATTCTAATCAACATCTCGTGGGCTTTAGAAGCAATATCACTATTAAAATTTTGTATTTAATATAAACATAAAAAAGCTTTAAGTTTAACATGTTATTTAAATATTTAAGTTTCTCCTAATATACTAATAACAATTTAACACACAATAATACAGCGTTATTAAAAAACAAAACGTTAACTGTTTAGCGTATAAAAAACAGATAAATACATTTATTCCAACTTATTGAAATGAAATTTAAAATTTTAAATATTTTGCAATTTTGGATTAGGCTAAATCGAAATCGAATCTGAAATTTTTTGGTTTTTCCAGCTAAGCTTAATTGAAATCCAAAATAATAAATTTAGCTTATCTTCATCTTGATCTAAATCCGAATTGCTGATAATATAGAAAGCTGAATCTAAATCCGAATCTTTATTATTGAGCTTGCCATCCCTGCGTTTATATCATATAACTCAAGCCATTTAATATGCATAAACTTGTTTTTTAAATATGTCGATCTCACAGCTTATGCTCTTATGCAGAATAGGCGGCCGCTGTAGCAAAGTAGTTACACGATCTACTCGTAACGCGAAGTAGTTAAGGTTCGAATCTGTGATGGAGCACATTGATTTTGTGCCCCCTCTCTCAGACGTACTCAATAAATGGCCCTCGTGCCTGTCTACGTTAGGGCCTAACCGGGTAGAGCAGCTTGCGAGGGAGAAGGACTGAGGGAGGAGCGCGGGAGGCCGTCAGACGACCTGAGGGGATACTTTGCTTGGAACCATACCACCCTGGTGATAGCAAGCCTGCAGACACAGTACTTTCAACGCAATCTCAAGATTCCAACAATCTGTCACAATCGCTTGCTCTACCTCATAGTTTTAATAGATAAGTACCTTATTATAATAGTTGCATACAATTATTTCAATTCACTGTTAACATTAAGAAATATCTTGTGAGGGTCTTGTGTGGTTGGTATCTGACTATCTCGTTAAGTCGAGCAGACGGTGGCATACCAACTCTGTAGAACATCTATACCTACCTATCTGTCACATAAAACGAAATCCTTACGGGAAAGCGAAGGTTATTAAAGTATTCAAACTGTAGGTCCTAAAGGTTGTGTTCCGATAAGGGAGTGTAGAGGGGTGTCTAAAGTTAGGTAGAGGATGCTCAACTGCTTAAAAGAGATAGCAGGTATCAACACAACACACACTTCCCAGTATACTGTCTGTAAAAAGCCTTTGCTATATTTCGGACATTAAATTAGGATTTTTTAATTCTTATGCAGAATAAAATATCATTAATAGTTATTTTTTAAATTCTGTGTTTTTTTAATATATTTATGTAAATTAATGTTTTTAGTATAACACAATAAATATTATCAATGACTGTTACTTAAAGATCTAATTTATTTGTTGTTATATATTTTGTTGCAGCAAATCTACCTATAGCTCTAACTAATGATTTAACTCTAGCAATTCATTTTTAGGGTCAAAACTAGAATATGTATAGAACTGAGTACTATCGTTGAAAGAAATCAAAATACTAAATAACATTAACATTTAAAATTTGTTCCTTAATGTTTGAATATAGATTTAAAAACAGCTACAATATTTTTGGTTAAAGTTTGTTTTATTTGTCAATGTTTTGTATGATATTTACAAATCTTGATATAAATTTTGATTTTTCATTTCAGTTTTTCGTCGTTCAATTAATTTTTCTACCTAAGCCGCCATATCTACCCTACAATTTTTCATTTTTTATTTATCTTTAAACCAGGCGTTTTATTTTTACTGCAGCTGCATTATAGTCATGATAAAAACCAACCGCATTAATGCTTGTATAATTTTATTTTCATCAATAATAAGATTTTTTAAACATTTAAATGGCGCGAACGCTACATACGTTGTGGACGCTATTAGTTTTTCTTGTATTTATGAGCATACATTTTTTATCTACTGTAGTGCTTTGCGATCAATAAATTGTTATCTTTTTATTCAAGACAGATGACAAAGCTTTCATTCTTACATACTGATTTTTTTATTAACCTAGCTTAAAGTATTTAATATTAATGATTTGTACCTCTCATTCTCTAGAAGTAAGAACAACATTATTTTCTTAGTAATTTTAGAAATCCGCAACTATAGCTTTAACAAAAATGTTATAGTAAAGTCTGTTCCTAACAGAGTTTAATAATAATTCAACATTATTGCCTTGGCTTCTATTAGTAAGATTTATTGCCAAATCTATGTTTTGGTTTAGCAAGATAGGTATATACATCTGAAAGGCCTTGTAGAAGTTAACTAGTATCTCTTATCTAAGCCTCAATCTCAAATTATCCAAAATACAATCTTGCAATCATCTCTTGAAAGAATAACAATTAGATAATTTAAAACTTTTGTTTGCGTAAATAAAGCAAATTTATGATATTCATAACTCAAACCAAATTTAATAATATAAATGCTTATATTAGAGTACTTTATCTCATTGGAGTCATTACCTTAATACTTATTGGTTGCTCAAACGTTGATATTAGTTTAACTAGGATAAATTTAATTAATAAACTTTTTAAATATAATATCCAAGGAGTGCATTTCCAGTACAACAGTCTTATTATGAACTCGTAGTACTCCAGTTGCCTGAGTTCTTTTTTGCCCAGCTGAAACGATGTGTCAAGTACAAAAGCAGTACTAAAGATCTTGTACAGCTATGTTTTGTCCTGCAATTTGTGTAAAGTCTGTACTTAAAACAAATTATAGTCTCCTAAACAAAAACAAAAGAAGATCACTAAATATGGGTGCAATTCTCTCACTTAAATTTAACACTTCATGAGATAGATCTACAAGCTTTATGATAGCTTGCACAAAATGAATTAATTTTAGGTATAAAGTTAAAACCTTGTCAAAAATTAAAACATTTACATGCTAAAATTTTGATTTGCCTGTAGCTGAAATATAAAAATTTTAGTTATGAGATATTTTTTATTGCAAAAATGTTCATTTTAAAGCAATAATATAATGCAGTGCCTATAATGGTTAACATTGCTTAAATTAAAACATCATTGTATAAAAATTGTGAGTCCATTGATTTTTTTATAGTTATCACGTTACGGTTTAGAAAAGTTTGATACGTTTTTTATGCTCTACAAATTGTCAGCTATTTTCTTAATAGAATTTTAACTTCTAATAATTCTTTATAACATTTTGCTGGCAAAGATCTTTGAATAAATATTGCTGTAAAAGTACTCATAGATATCTGAATTCATAAACGTAACAGTACATTCTAAAATTACTCTAATTTTTTATTTTATATGAGCAAATTAATAAAATTCCTAATGCCACAAATGCATATTAATTAGAAATAGCTAGCTGATAAATTTATAAACCATGCCTCATGATTGCCTAAATTCAAAAATAAAGCTATATGCTCAAGTGACGCACAGCTACTTAGCTTTTTTTAGATACAAAAGCAAACCGCGGCCTAAATAATAAAAATTCAGTCACAATCACTTGTATTACTGTTAGCAGTTATTGTTTATGATTATTTTACTCGAAGAAAAGGTTAAGAACATGAAAAATTACAGATTACCTTAAATAGAATAACACTATTGCTTACTAGCCATTCAATTTTATTTTTACTTAACCCTAAAAATCGTAATATTGTCTCAAATTTGTTGTCCCAGCAGTTATATAAACCATAGCAATATACAGTCGGATAAATTCTACGTATATTAGTTATATATAAAAAGTTGCAACACTTATCTATCGTCGCATTCGTCAGTCACTATAGCAAAATTTTGTTTAAGTTTTGCATAAATTGCACACATCAACAACATTGTCTTATTACACATGTTAGACACCACTTAACAGCCTTGACCATCACGTTATTTGACAAGTGCATCTTTAGGTACTTTAAATGCAGCTTATACTGATCTTAAAAACTAAGAATCATTTAAAACTCTCAATTCTGCATTTAATTGAGGCAAAGTTTAAGTTTGCACTGTTTATGAAAAAAGCATGTAAACGCATTTCTACTATTTGGGTTAAAGTCACAATTATTTTAATTTTATAAGGCACCATCATAATACTGACTCACACAGACAGGCATAAGGCCAATAGCGGACGTCATATTATAACAATGTTAGATTTTGGCTAACAAGATAACCAGTGACATATAAAAACGACACTAGATTTGCCTGTATAGGCTTGATAAATTTTAGGTGGTGTAATAATATACCTTGCAAAAATAATAACTACCTACGTTATATAGCTAAGGAAAATAGGATCAGAGTTTATTGCTATCACCCAAACTGAACTAATAGCACAGGACCTAAGAAATTAAAAGTTTCAAACAGAGACAAACTACACAAGAGTTTAAACTACAGCCTTTGCCTAAAATACAGTCTACCTTAGAATACACTACGTTGATAATGCTGTAAAAGCTTCCCACACAAAACGCGATGCTACATCGTGCAACACAAAATACGATCCACACGACAAGGGTGTAGTCTTACCACAACGTACACATTGTGAAAACAGTACACCATGCGGCAACGCGACAGCATTTACAGAAGTGAGAATCACGATGGAAGCTTCAAAAGTAGCACAAAGAAGATAAAAAATCCAAAATTAAACTTTTTCGAATTGCTTAAAAATAGTTATTTAAGGTAATACTTTGATAGAAATTTTCACCTCACTATCGTAACAGACTAATCGCTCACCTAAAGAGTGAGGTTTGGAAACTCATGACAATAATTTACTACAAAAAAAATATAATCAAATTTCCTCTTAACTAAAGAATGCACAGCTGCCTAGCAGGCAGCCAGAGTGCAAACAGAGTGAACTAACAAAGACGCTTATTATTATAAACTTACTGTTATGTAATTTAAAAGTATTTTTTTAATTGAAGAGGCAGCTTAAAGCGAACATAAAGATAAGGATTACTCTACACTGTCGGCTGCAAAATAACAAACTATATTTCCATGTTTGCTAGTAAACTTGTCAATTTTTTGAATGACGAACTTTGTTTTTCTTGCAGTTTGTGTACTGGAAGTCTCCACATTTTAGCGTCAAGTTTGTCTAAATTCGGATTTTGTTTAATCAACTGACTGAAGCATTACACATGCCTATTACTTTTTATCTGTTCTGAGAAATACTCCCAGCAATTTTATACGTCCTGTAGCCGAACCATCTAATTCACACTAGTTTATATAAATTGCTTAGTTGCGTAGTTGACAACAACAAACTTAAAACTAGCAGCTAAAGAAACAAATTCAATTACCTGTTGTAAAGAAAGCTTACACTTTGAAGAACAAAAACGCAGATTAACGCTACTACAGCCTAAATATATAAATAGACCTAAACCAGAATCCAAAGCAGCAGTTAAAAAACCAAAAACCAAGATACTATAGAAAACGATATTTAGAGGGATTTTCTGATCTCTTACCTCATCTTTTGACTGTCACTAAGGATTCATAGAATACTTAAGTTTTACCAATATGAAGAAATCGCTTTAAAACTAGGCGATTATCTATATCAAAACAAATTTCATTACATTTTCTATAGTTGATTTATTCTATTTCTTGCATTTGGCAAAGTATGTAAATATTTAAATCAATTAATTTTAACGTTTTAGAAACAAACATATTGAGGATAGTATTACAAACGAAATGTTAATTTATAATTGCAGTTTAGGTTTGCAATCAAGAAATTGTGTAAGAATACTAAAAAAACATTCAGTTTAAAATATTATTGCACACACAAAATTGAATCGAAAAGTTAATACTCACGTATAGTATTTCGTTTTAAAATAAAAAAGTTATATTTTTATGCAGTAATAAGTAGTAAAATATTACTGTTAACGTCACTGTATTGTATGTGCAACTTGTAAATACATAAACTAAATCTAGCGTTTGCAGGTTTACTGTGTACTTATTATTATTTTGTGTACCTGTAAATAATATATATTTACAACTTATATGTTTACATATGTTTTATAATTGTGAGTTATACTCAATATATTTGTGTTTATAAGAAAATTAAATAGAAAATAAACCGCTAATGTTAGACAAAGTTGAGGAGAAAAGCCAAGAACCTAGCAATGAAATGAGTTTTGCAGACGTGCTTGCAGCCATTCAACAGGGTAACCTAGAGGTTACGACCACGTTGTCACAAAAAATAGCTCCAACAGAAAACAATATCTAAGAGCGACTTGACGCAATAAAACAAGGACTTAACGACAAAGTGGAAGAACTATTCTCTAGGTTATTTATTCTAGAAGAAGAAAATGAGCAACTTAAAGCAAGAATTGTCACGCCTGAAACAAACTCAAGTAGCTCTACCACCAACAACGAGCTTGAAAAGAGACTTCTTAGAATTTAGCTGGAGGCAAGAAAGCTAAATCTAATTTTCACTGGTGTAGGATGCAAAGAAACTGAAAGCCAGGAAACACTGTCAGCTGAAGTAACAAGCTTTATTCGCGACGCCCTGAAGTTAAGTACTACAGAACCAGACACAGTAAGGAAGATAAAAGCCAAAGGAAGAATCCCACTAGACAAAGTTTGTGTCACCTTTCGATCTCCTAAAGTTCGCAACACTGAAATGGGGGCAAAAAGCTGCTAAGGAAGTCAAAAGTCTCTTATTATTATATTAACCCTGATCTACCAGCAGTGATAGCTAAAGCCAAATTTGAGGAGCGCAATGCTAAAAATGCAGCAAAACTTCAAGGCAAAAGCATGGAAGTGGATATACCAACTATAACTACATAAATAAGATATGGAAGCGGAAAGAAACACCGGACTGCGAACTATGCGGAAGAGAAGTGGAAGATACGTATCACATAATGCTGAAATGTCCACATTAAATACCACTTAAAATAAACTTTCTCAAGAAGCTGACTGAAACAAACCCCAACAGGAAAAACCTCATACCAAAAATTTTTAGCTGCTATTCAGACAAAAAAGGATTTGATCTACTCTTGAACCTCTAGAACGAAGCTCTGAGGACCAGGAATTCTTACTACAGGTGTATAAAAAAGAATAAACTCCACTGCAACAATACAATTTATAATTAATCGACAAAATGAACAAATCATTATTTATTTATTAATACGATCCATAACGCAATACTAATGTAATATATACTGAATAATATGTCTCTTTTATTATTTTATAATATACCATGCTCTCTCAGAGGAACATAAGGACTACCAAAACGTAAAGCAATTCATTACCAACGGACAATACATATTTTCTATTTTTATACTTAACCAAGGATAAATTATCCGTACAATTAAAACCTGTAAATATAAATGTTGTATGGGCTAGGGCCAAATCGACAAAATGAATAAATTATTATTATTATTAATAGAAAATGAATTTGTTTATATGTCACCTACTAGTTTTACTCTACAATATAAAACATGCATAAATACCTGCATATTAAAAAAAACCTGCGACTTGCAGCACCAAATCATTTGTTGTACCTTGCTTTTTGCACTTGCACTTACGCTTATTTTATAAATTCCTAATATTTGTGTACGTTATACTAAAAAATACAATAAACAAGCAACATAACAAATTACACATATGCACTGGCAGCAAACTTGACTACAAGCAATAAAAACTTGTGCGCGTCATGCAGCATGTTAATTTACTGTTTATACTGGCTACATACAAGCGAGCCCGCAAAGCTCATTGCTTACTGCACTGGTGTCTATGAACCTGCTGTTCAAGCAAATGCTCGCTTCAGGTCCTGGTGATCGAGACCAGCGGCGGTGGCAAGTTTTTCCACTAGGTTTTCCTTGTCCACAAGGCAGTGAAGAGCTCGGCGGCTCTGAACGTCAATGTAAAATAAAGTTCGCCATAGAAGTAGGCCCGACTAATGTTGGAAAGACAAAACCTGTGTGATGGCACAGTGCAAAAAGTGAATGCGAGGTCGGGCACTCTGTAAAAACTGCGGTTAAATCGGGGCAACCTCAAATTTATTTTTTATTTTTATACTGGCTACATACTTCTAATTTTATATTTTTACTGGATCCTAGAAAAACCAATAGTTAGCTTTAGTGTACCTTGAATTAATAATTGTTTTTAATGCATATCGCGCAAATTCTAAACAGAAAATGTTTCTCTTTGCCATGTTTCCTGCAATGCTACAGCAATAAAAGTACATTTCAGTCTGTTCAGTTAGCTCTGTATTACAATATGATATTTATTTCCAGCGTTCGTACACAAGCAACTGAATTTGTCTGCAGTGAACTGCATTACAATCAATAATAATAATGCCACCTAGCGCTCTAATGAGGAACAACTAAAGCCTCTGAGCTCTCGTGCACATTTCAAAATAATTTTGAATTTTCTGAAATTAACCTGGGAATCACAAGTTGTTAAATAATTTTATTATCTACTTTTATACACACGAACCGGTGAAAGATTGTTGACTATCAACTTTTGCTTAACTAAATTACATACAAAATAGTAGGTACCCGACACAGGCATCCATGTACGCAGAAAGAGTGCTAGGGGGGAAAGAAAAAGAGCAAGTGTAGATATGCTTTTAGTTTTGATTTCTCCTCTCCGAGTGTGTAATACGACACAGAATACATGTGTAGAGATCCTCTTGCCATAGACCTACTAACAAAAACGTCTAGAGAACAGCGGCATGGCATAGACACTACACAGTAAAATCTATCCATATATTGATGTATGCATATAAGCCCGGTGTACGGCAGGAGCCTTTATAACTAAAACATAGTAGCTATTTAAAGACTGCCGTCATGTTTAGTTATGTAAGCAGCTGCACTGGATGACTCATACATTCTTTTAGTATGTACCTGAGCCAACCAGAGGGCGCATGACCAGATGGTCCAATTCTTTGCACACCCGGTCGACAGATGTTCTAAACATCTGCCTGCGGTTGCTTTGAAGTGGCAGATGGTTTCGTGGGAAAATTTCTTCCCACTAACAATCGTTTGTCAGCTGCACACCAACGTTGCACGAGCACCTATGCTAACATTAGGCATACATATTAACAAGATGCCATAAAGTGTCTTACTTGACAGAATCCCATTAAAATAAGGTAAAAAAAACTTTAGGCTGACTCATTAAAAGATAAACCAAAACAGGTGGCTGAATGGAAACGTTTCCAGAACGTTTCCAACCTCGCCCATTATACGTACATATGTCTCTGGACGGGTATAAAAGGGGCTTCTGCTAGACTGCCTAGTCAGAAGTTCCCGAGACGCCGTGCAGTGAAGACCTCAAGAAGATCTAGTGCAGTGCTTTTCTTAGTCTTGGTGAGTTAGTTAGACTCAAAGTCTTTAGATAGAAAGCTATCTAAGTTCACAGGGGGTGTGATAGCCCCGCATTTTAAAATAAAAAGGTCTCCTTCTCTGAAGAGAAGATTTTCTAGCCTTTGTGCAGAAAGGACTATCAAGAAAGTTTCGTATTTATAGTAACATCTTAGTCTCCTTGGCATGGTTCAGGCTAAGGGTACGCAGAGTTGTAATTATCTAAGTGTGAACCAAAACACAAAAGACTTCAACATTTTGCTAAACACTTAGAAAAATTTCTGCCAAAGAACTAGACTGCTGCTCTCAGAAATTCACTTACAAACCTTATATTTAGTTTTTCACATTATTTAGTCTCACCCTATTAAGGGACTGACTCGAATAGTCCCGAGTACGGCATCACCATATTGTTGTATTCCAAGATAAAAAAAGAAGGTATGGTCAATCTTACGTTATTTAAATAGTATAAGTTAACTTAGTAATACTAAACAGTTAGTTCAGGTGAAATAATATTGAATAAATATTAGATTAATCTTGTGTTTATTGTGCGTTGATTTACTTATTTATAAATAAAAAGACCTGGTGCGTAAACACCAGCTCACTAAAAACAAACCTGTGTTATTTAAGTAACCTTTTGAGTTCACCTTATTTCTTTACAGGGTTTCGTCATAGACCTTCTCTAACAATTGTGCATAACCTTACATGAATACGAGCAATATTTCTGGAAGCTTACAAGAGGAAATCGGTCAAAAATAGAGGAACACAGGATATTAAATACTATTTTGTCGGCAATAAAGTTAACCTTCACGCCTGACTCTATCCGTTTTGTGTGATGTACATACCTACTGAGAAAATAAAATCTGAAAGTTAACACTGTCTGCAAGAAGCAACTTTTCATTAAAAAAGCGATGTTACTTTTTTCTTATACGTAGGCCGGAGGCTCTTAATTTATTTCTTCTTTTAATTGAAGTTTGAAGATACTAGCACCTGTATACATTTTGGTAGGTACAATCTAAATATAGGAAAGCCTAGAGATTAAATCTCTGCTTTTGTTGACCAACAAATCTCAAATTAATTAAACGCCCTTGCTCAACAATTAACGGACATAGTTTTATATTCCTTCTTTCTTTAGCTGCAACCAAACTATTAGTCCTTTTTTGTAGAGACAAATAGCAAAATGTTACAATTAGAAAGTTTCATTGACAGAAAACTGGAAGTACTGGTGTTATGTGTCGGTTTTTGACCGACCTATAACTATATAACAAAACTACTAAGAGCTTTTTAATTCAAAAAGATGAAATCCTGAAAAGTTTAAAACAGGCAGTAAATATTTCTAATGAAAGCTTATATCATTGTTGAATGATGCAGGTTAAACTTTTGTTATTGGTCAAGGCAGACTATAAATATTTCATCGAAATAAATAGAAAAGTACCTAACAACCAAAGTACTTACAAAACATGTATGTATGTAAATAAGAAAACGAGACTTGAAAAACACCCATCACACCAACTGGTCCTGCAATCTCTCATACTCACTGTACTTTAAGTACAGGGTGTAAGCGAGAGGAAAAAGACACAGGAGCTCAGACGTCGCTAAAGGCTTCTGAGTCGTGTCTTTAAAGAAGGCTACAATGCCCTGGCTTAGAATCACTCTTATTTCAATGTTGTGCTTTACTCTTCCTTTTTTCGTTAGCCGACTCAGAAAGACGATCCTTTGTACTAAGATTTTAAGTATTTTTTAACAGTCTTTAGTATCTCAGTTATAGCACTTAAGTCTCGTTTACTTTGTTTGAAATATTAAATGTAATTATAAAGTTGTCGAGTATCGACTCGTTAAAGATCAGGTTTCTATAACTGGTTGATACCGGAACTTGTTTGAAAAATATATCTACGATAATAAAAACCAACTCACAAGTTTAGTAAAAGTTGATTTATATATATTTTGTCTCATTTTGTTTTGGTGTAATTCACTTTTGCTATTCAGTTAATTAACAAACTATCAGTCACAGTAACATTTAACTAACCTTACAGACTCAGTCCTATTTTTTTGTATCTACTGAAGCCATTTCAGGCATTTGTAGTTACTTGTTGTACGTAGTACACAAGGAAACATAACAAAGATGGTTTCTCACGGGTTCAAATTTTCCAGCAGTATTTTTCAATTTATTTTTATGTCTAAAAGTAAAACTTGGATTAGAGTTATTGTTAAATCAAATTTAAAAGAATCTTAACTCAAACTTTAACTTATTTAAAATTATTTAAACTCAATTCCAAATTTATACCTAGTAAAGTTAAACTTTCCTAGTCTTAACTTATTGATTTGTTTATTTTAAAACTTTTGTTGCATTTTTATCAAATTCTTGTAATTTATCTTTCAATCTTATGACATGAATTATTTAATTTTTATTTTAAGCCTAATATGTTAACTTATAATTTTATTTGAATGACAAAAATACTGGGGGGTTATTCTGATAATTGTTAGATCAGTGCATAATATATGCAGTGATCCTGATCTTTGATGCATTGGTTATTATGTATCCGCTGGCAGAAATGTGCTGCACAAGCAAGGTAAAGAAATGTACATTGAATTGTGCATTCCTTTGCTCTGCGTATAATGAGATTATGTAATATTGATCTACTTACATTATAATAATAATGTGTGGGAATGGCACTTGGTGATGTGGATTATTGCGTAGCAATAATCTCACATCGGGATGTAATGATAATGTATATAGAGAGTATTATTTAGGATGGGATCAGGATAACGTGAGAGCAGAACACATATGGTAATATTAATTGGGAAATAAATCGGATCAGAAAAGTAAAGAAAAGGTGTGAGCAGATTGACATTGATTTACTTATTAGTATCTTCGGAATTAGCCAGTTCATTCACTAGATCTAACAGTAGGTGCGGAGTAAAATTACTGTACTTTTTACATGCCAAGTGAGTTAACGCAAATGCAAATTTAAAAATTTAGCAACTAAAATACACTAAAAAAATTTTTTTTGTAAAAAGAAAGAACACTATGTAAAGGAAATCATACAGTTAAGTGAATAAAAATTGGAAACTTTGTGAGAACTCAGTGCAAAAACTCAGCTTAAGTGCCAAAGTACATTAATTAGACAAAAAAATCACTAAAAGCCAAATTTTAAAATAAAACCAAGTCCAGAAACTAACAAGCAAGTAACAACAGAAGAAGACCTACGGGGATGCCATAGCAGCCTAAGAAAGTTAATCCGAGTTGTAAACCAGCAATAAATAAATAAGTAATAAAGACAATATTTTCAAAACACTTGGTATAAAAAATTATCATACAAAAACAATATAGCGTGAACAAAACAGACAGACAAAAAAGCATAACAAAGGCATTGCAGCAGCTGTTCTGGAAAATTCAACATTATAACTCATACCATCATCGGAAAATTCTTGTACCATTAAGTACAGGACAGATTTAAGATACTGCACATTTTTGGCATCATTTTTGTTTTTTCAGCGGCAAACTACCCAATTTGAAAACCTTTACGGCACCAAAATGACTGTTCAACAAACCATCTGTTGATTCATCGGTTACAGTTTAAACTAATTGAGTGGGTTGAGCAATTTTTATTCTAGCCAATATGATATGTCGTCACAATCGTCTATAGAAGGCACACCATCACGCACAGTCAACTTTTGAGGGAATCCCAGTGCCAATAACTAACCTCAATTCACGTTAACTCCATTTCAAAATCAACTAGAAAACCCCAACTCAAATCCCCACCAAGCTAACACTGCATCGCCAATAGGCACACCACGATCTCAGAGCGCTGCTGCCGCAGCACACAGAGCCCTTAGCCAGAGACAAGAATCGATAGCAGTGATCATCGTAACCCCAGCAAGCGACCAGGAACAATCCACGGCAGGGTCGGAACCTGAATTTCTGGACAACAACGACGAGCAGCCAAATTCAGATCGAGTAAGATCACCAGACGTGATCAGCGGGGAAGACCTTCAGCATATAGATCTTGACCAACACATTAAAAAAGCAGCAGCATTCAAAGCATTGGCAGAGCATATACCCACAACTCCCTGAATCTATCAGCAAACCGAAAAAAAATTATCCCCGGAAATTTATTTGAAGAAATAAACAACGTCAAGGCAACGTTTTAAGGTTACACTGAGGTCCAAAAAAGAGCCTAGGAACAGAACCAGCAGCTAGCTCTACACACCATCGGACCAACCCGAGGTCAAAACAAAAGACTAATTAATAAGTAATTCAAGCACCAGTCAGACCAGGAACCCAAATCGGAAACCCAGTCGAACCAGCAACCCAAATTGAAAACTCTTCCTGGCCATCACCCCAAATTGACAATATCATCCCATTACCACTGACAACTGGAAACAGCCGAGCACAGTCAAACAACCAGCAAACTGAGAACAAAGCGGTCCTAGTATTAGCGCGACAAGCGGCAAAAACGCCATCGGAAAAATTCAGGGAGTCCGTGGTTGGAGCAGCCAGGAGACGCTTTATATTAGGGTTTACAACACCACCGCTCATACTACCAAGACGTTTTGCTACTAGCTACGGAATAGCCCACTAACAAGAGCCAACTGACGCAGACCAACCTCCGACCAACAAACTACAACAGCTGACTGACACAGACCAACCTCTGACCAACGAACAACGAGAGCCAACCGACACAGACCAACCCCTGATCAACGACTTGACGACAGCAGCACAACTCAACCCTTTTCAGACCTTTCAAAGTGAGCGACCACCAACACCGATTGGAGAGCAAGTCATAGATAGGCAAAGGACAACACAAAAAAACCCGGACGACATCAGTACACTTACTCAGTCGTCAGAAAATCGTAACAGGTTACCTCGTTACAACCCAAACGGCCTAGACCAATCGACGCTAAACCTCCAACGCGACCTAATTCGAGGTATAATGGCACAGCAGGGTGACGGACAAGAAAGTTTAGAACTAGATTAGGCGAACCGATTTCAACGACGAAGAAATAATATATTAGATCAGGAGGCCCACAGAAGAGTTCAACAATATATCGACCAAATCGAAACACAAAATGAACAAGACGAAGTCGGATTACAGGCGAGCTCGAAAAGCAGGACAGAAACAGTCGTAAGTGCACCAAACACTGTCAGCTTAAATTCCTAGTGGGACCTAACATTTAAAGAAAATTAAGGTCAGGCGCTGGAAAATCATCAACATAGCATTATGGACCCAAACGTGCTAAAAGCAGCGCAGAACAGGAATCTACACAATCACTGTCAAGAACTGTACCCTTTTTTTGATCCGGCACCACAGCAACAACAAATACCTCCTCTGCATCAGCGACCACCATCAGCGATCGGCTACGCGTGGGCGGCCGAGCCACCATCGCAGGGGCAGCAACATCAACAACTGCTACTACAAGGACTACAGCCTCACCAGCAGGCTCAGCTAAAGCAACAATTGCAGTGGCATCAACTTCAAGGATTACAAGGTCAACGCGTAGATCCACCAGCACCGGTCGTGGTACCACAGGTAGCTCAAAAAGTACGCGTTTTAAGCACCTTAGCAACCAGTGCTCCAGCAGCTAGCGGTTCCTTTATACATAGGCCAAGCACCACAACAACTAAGAGGGAATAATTACTTTTATCATAACAACAAAGAACCTAAACCCATCTGCTGGGATCGCCTAACAGAAAGAACACTTCAGGGATTTAATAGAGAATTTAGAATGTGGGCTGATAAACAATCTTTTACTGAGGTCCAGAAAAAACAACGCTACTCAACAGCGTTTGAAGCTCAGCAGCCCAACATTGGTTTGCGAACCACATACAACATGTAGATAACCCACTTACTACATTGAATTATTTTATTGAGCAGTTTCTTGTGAACTGCCCAAGGGAGATCAAACCGAGAGAAATAGACGAGGTCTAACTACAGTGCCAGGAGCCAGGGGAGGCAGCAAACACATTCTACTAAAAGATACTATACTACGCAGAAGACAACATACGAAACTTTGCATAACCTGCCCTCGTAAAATTGATTATTAGGAAAATAAATATGCAAGCGAGAACTAACATGATGACAGGGACGATCCCAAATGCCATAGCCCAGCTAGAGGCCAAAATTCTACAGTATAGTCAACCCGGCGGATTAAAGTCCATGCTCAGCCCGACCGTCACACGAGCTATCAGCCAAGTTACTCTATCAGGAAACTCACCAGCGCAAACGACCGAGGATTCAAAGTTGAGTAGGCTAAAAGGAACTATGGGAACTCTCACACAGTTGATAGCCAATATAAGCGCTGGCACGTCTACGCCACCTGCAGCGCCACGGAACTATCTGCCAATAGCACCATATCAGGAATCGCCTGGGCAGCCACCATCATACTAACAAGCGCTACCGGTGCAGCCTATTTATTAAGCGCCCGTAGCTTCACCGATTTTAGCAACGCAGCCAATCTATCAACCTGCTTTAACTCAACCCAATTAGCAGCAAATCGTATTAAACCCGCTCTATGAACCGCCGAGGAGAGCCATGTCTACAGTCAAGTGCATAAAAGGCGGGTACTATAGCAATTACGCAAGAGAGTGCAAAACCACTAAGAGGACTAATTACATGATATAGAAGGAGGAGAAACAAAGACAAACAAAAGGTGGCCAGCCCTATAAAGAAAACCAACATCAGCAGAAAGAAGGGGCTAACCTACTTTCAGTCCAACAAAGGTCACAACTAGGGCAAGGACAGTTCGGCGGAGCGTCAAGTTCTGATCAACAACCAAAAAACTCGACGTAGCTGGACCTCGTGTACCGGCTTACCAGCACTAAAGAAAAAACGGAGACAACCCGAACGTAGTACACGGACCACCACAAACAAAAGATACGAATTATCAAGAAAGAGGGAATAGAGGACGTGTTACCCAGGAAAAAATTGACAGTTTAGCTAGGATACGTCAACAGATATAAGATCAACAAGCAGCCAGCATCAGCACAAATTGAAGCATAATAGAAAGTAAAATTACGCAGAATCATCGGAGCATAATAGCGAATCCGAAAAATTTAAATCAGCACGGGAGCGCAACGAATCAAAAAAAAACCGAATCAGACGAGTAACGGAGCGAGTCAAAGCATATTCAAGGAAGCAGATAACACAACACTCAAAAGCGCTCAAGAGAAAAACAACAGCAAATCAGATGATCATGATTCACAGGGCGACGATTAATTTGACAAATTTTTGGAGTGGGACAGCTCCGAGAACATGGGAATACCAAAATCTGATAGAAAACAAATTTACCTTTACGAGAATTGCATGGGCGAGTTAATCATCTCATACACTGACAGTATATTACACATTTCTAATAAATCACTCTGATTTACATTTACCTGTCTAATATTACAGAAAGCAATAATAGCTCTATTTAGTTTGTTTTGTAACGATTGTAGCTCTGCATTAGATCTAGATCTCCAAGTATTAATTACATTGTATTAATGTTTGCTAAATAAATGGTGTATAGCTTAATGTGCCAACTAATTAAAAAGCCATGCCCCTTCCCTTTCATAAAATCTGTGTTTTAATCGTGTTTAATGGGTAAATATTATATAACTAAATGTGCCAAGTTACTTAATATCTATGCCTTTCCCGTTTGATGAAATCTGTGTTTTGATGGTGTTTAATGGGTAAACATTATATAACTAAATGTGCCAAGTTACTAAATATCTATGCCCCTCCCCTTTAATGAAATCTGTGTTTTGATGGTGTTTAATGGACAAATGTTGTATAACAAAATGTGCCAAGTAAGTTATTGACTATGCCCCTCTCCTTTCATGAAATATGTGTTTTGATAGTAGTAAATAAATGAATGGTGTATAACTAAATGTGCCAAGTAAGTAATTGACTATGCCCCTCCCATTTGATGAAATATGTGTTTTAATGGTGTTTAATGGACAAATGTTGTATAACTAAATGTGCCAAGTAAGTTATGGACTATGCCCCTCCCCTTTTATGAAATCTGTGTTTTAGTGGTGTTTAATGGGTAAATGTTATATAACTAAATGTGCCAAGTAAGTATATAGCTATGCTTCTCCCTGTTTATGAATTTTGTGTGTTAATGGTGTTTAATAGTTAAATGGTGTATAACTAAATGTGCGAAGTAGGTATATAGCTATGCCCCTCCCCCTTTATGGATTTTGTGTGTTAATGGTGTTTAATAGTTAAATGGTGTATAACTAAACGTGCCAAGTAAGTTTATAGCTATGCCTCTTCCCCTTTATTGATTTTGTGTGTTAATGGTGTTAAATAGTTAAATGGTGTATAACTAAATGTGCCACGTAAGTATATAGCTATGCCCCTCACCCATCATGAATTTTGTGTGTTAATGGTGGTTAATAGGTAAATGGTGTATAACTTAATGTGCCAAGTAAGTATATAGCTATGCTCCTCCCCTTGTACGGATTTTGTTAGTTAAAAGTGTTTAATGGGGCTTCAATTGTATGTGCAAATTAAGTTAAAGTGTGTGTCTAATATAGTATTGGTTAAATTAAATCTACAAATGCAATTTTTGTTCACTATGATAAAAAACATCCAACTGACGGTATGGATTTGAAAGCTTAATCCAAGAATGCTATGGGTCCGTTGGATAATTATTTAAAAAAGCAGACTTTAGCAGAGGCTGAGAAAAAACGTAATAAAATTAATTTAGTTTTGATTTACTTTTGTAAAAATTAATACTAGTTGCTAACATAGTTTTTTGTGTATGGAGTTTAAGTTGGTCCTATCCTAAATCTAGCCACAGTAAAAAGTCGAAGTTGGACAAACGAGGTAGAAAAGAAGGTAGTTTGGACATAAGTAAGTTTTTGCATTGTTAATTTTTAATATTCTTTTCATAACCAAATGAAGAATAATTTAAATGTACTTGAAATCTTAAATATTTGTTTGTTTGCTGTTTATTTATTATTTTGTAATTTTAAACTACGCAGCAGAATCGTTAAATTCTGATTTGGAGATTGTTGAGGAAATCTGTGACAAACACTAAAAAAGTCTAAAAGTGTAAGTGATAAAAAGATGCGACGAGAGGAACTGCCAGGATTTGAAGTACAGCCTTAGCCGCTTTAGCCTGTTGTGTCGTTGGGATCCCCAGTGTCTCACACGCATTTTCGAGGTAGACCTCGATAAGACGTCTCTACTCGCGTGGGAAAGTTAAATTAAATTATTTAAAGTTAAGGTTTTAGTAAGTGATGTAATGCTGTGCTTTTAAGTACCAACGACTAAATATAATGAATTTGAATTATAAAAGGTTAATTTTGTTTTATTTTTTAAGAAAACTCGCGCACAAAAAGTGTACCTCAGAAGCAATCAAAGCGAAAGAATACTCCTGATCGTCAGAAAGGTATGTAGATATTAAATTGTTAGTTACTTAATTACCTTGCATTATGGTAACAATCGTTTTATTTGAAAACTAGTAAATCAGCGTCAGGATGGGCAACCAACGGCTGTGGCAAATTATAATCCAACAGTAACAGTTGCTACGCCTCCAATGCCACCACCCACAAGCTTGGTCTTGAACACGTTCGGGTCTCTTTCCTCGTATATTCAAGAGCAGGCAGAGTTGATTCTGCGTAGTAATGGAGCGGCAAACCAAACTTTAACGTTAAATGCAGAGCCTCCCACTGCAGCTATGCCAGCAATCACGAGCTCAGAGATTCGGATTAAGGAGGTGCAGACTGAACCAGAATAAGTTCTGTGCACAAATAATGTTGCCTTTTTACAACTTAGTTTGAAGTTAGTTTCTTAGTTTTTGTTATAAAAATAGAAGTATGAGATTTAGACTTTTTAAAATCAATATACATCATATGGATTGATTGAGTCATTTATTTAACAGCGCCTAAAAATTATAAAAAAGTTTTTAAAATTTATTTGTGAACAACTAAATGGTTTTGACTTTTAAAATAAAATTTGAAAATTGTGTTCAACAAACAAATGACCTAATCCACATACTCCTACAATATTTTATTATTATACATTTTATTATATGCATTGCTCAATCAATAATTTTCCTAACTGAATATAATTAAACAGAATAATATAATTGTTCAGTAGTTTTTAACATTTGAATTTGATTTATTCACATTTAAAAAGTTAATCATGCGTGCAGTATTATTGGGTAAATCTAACGTATAAAATTACTGAAGTATTAAGTAAGAATATTATACAATTTCTTACTGTTAAAATTTTAATTCAATAAATTTTAAAATACGTTTTCCATTGATTTTATATTTTTTTATTGTGTGACTTATTTAAACGCAAAATGAAAAATAAATAAATATTAATTTTTAAATTTAATAATGTAAAAAATTAACTATGTTATATTAGTTTTCCATTTATTTTTCGAATAAAATTCCTAGAAAATGCTTAACCTTATAACATAAGACTGAATATCAAATTACCTGATAATTAATATTGACAATTAAAAGTACTTAACCAATAATAAGAAATAAATTGCAGATGCAGTATAAACAACAAGATTTGTAAATATTTATTGATGAGTGATTGCAATAAATTCAAAAAGTAATATTTAACACCAAATAAAAGGTTAAATCTTTATACTAAATTAGTTTTTTATTAACCATCTTATATTGTACTGACGAGACCAAATGAGGTCGAAACTGGATTCTCCAAGATCTAAGAACCGCCAATGTTGCGTGATTTGAGAGTTCAGTTTACAATTCAGATGAAAATAAATAATTTTAATTATATAATAAATGTATTTGATTTTCTTTAGCATATTATAATGACAAAAGTTTCTAAATTGCTGCATGCAAATAACTTGATTGAAAATATCTTTGAAACATTAAAATAATTTTAATAGGCAGTTCATATTTGTATTGTTACAACGCCTATTTTAAATTACATGGCCATTTGGCTTTCATCATCTGAATTGTATGCTTGACTGTGGCGACAATAAGCATTAAATTTATCCAATAAAGGAACTGATGGGGATAGATCCATGTTTTCAGTTCCGCCTATTTCTGTTTTATGCGTAGCAGTGCTTGTGGTAGTTGATGAAGTTCCGCATTGCTTTGCTGGAACTGTTACATCGTTTCCATATCGTACGCGTTGGCCATATAATGGTTTAAACGTTGATTCCTCAGCATTGCTGGGCGGAGTTCGATTGACTTTGTTCATTGCTTGTAGAAATTGAGAAAGCGCTGACATTTGTGAAATAGTAAATGAAATAGTACTTCCACTCCAATTACTATATTTCTTTAAAACATCAGCAGGTATGTTTTGATTCAGATGAAAAATGTAAGATCCAGTGAGAGACTGATATATAAGTCTCATCCTAATGCTTCTGTTTTGCCTTCAAAAAATGGAATTAAATCCGTAATGCTTCTTCCTTCTGCAGAATGGTTGTAATACTGAGATAGAATGCTTTTGACAAATTTAATAATTCCATGACTTTCAAAAAGGCTGAATCGAACACAAAAATGTTTAACTTTCCTGTCTATATTTTCTTTTTCAAATAAAAGAAAAAGCATTTGTTCTAGCTATTCCATTTGACACGCCCCCTTACTTCTCCTCTAATCTATTTCATTTATGTTTATTTATGTTACATATATGCTGCAAACTGTATTGTGAAAGTTATCTCACACAGAACTGTGAACACGTATTTTTACAGATAACAGTCTAAGTAATTAGTTAAAACTTACAACAAATGTATCAAGAGATTTAAAAAACTCCTACTTTGCGGGATTGTCAAAATTTGCATGTGTAATTCCCCTGTCAACCCCAGAGCGTCCAAAATACTGTAGATTACGAACATTGGAATCAGGATCCCTGTAGGCAAATAAATATTCAGTTGTGTTTTTAAACGTGTGTCGGGCCTGTCCATCGAACTTATTCAGTTTTAACGGTGGAATTTCTTGTGTTGGCAAACAATTTTCTTTAGAAATAGATTAAAATTTCATGGAACTAAATAGCAAATATTATGAAATGAAATATAAAATAGTATTTTTAAAATTAGGTAGCAATTATTGAAATGTGTACATTTTTAGGTTTAAGCTAATTAAAATATAAAACTCACGCCGTCTTCCTCGAGAAACTGAGCTCTGGTTGTTTTCAGCAGCCATTGTGAAGTTATTGAAATTTCTTGAATGAAAAACTAAAAACCTTCTAGCTGTACTGCTACAGTAGAAATGAGGAGTTTATACTTTAAATTATACATTTTTATGCCCTCTTTTATCAATTTCTAATGTCAACTAGTACCAATGTTATAATTTTGGAAAGTTTTCATACGATTTTACTTAAAAATGCTTATAAAAACATAATAGCTTTCTTGACGTCAAAAAGTGATGTTAGAACGTTTTTACAATGTATTTAGATTCTTGTTACGACTAATCGTTAGTATATGCTCAAAAAAGGTTATATGCGTCGCAACTTAATCGAATTGTTCTAGAACCATCACTTCATGCCAAATATAATGCGCATATAATGAAAACTGTATTCGTGATTTTTAGTTCATCAGATTGTGAAGTTGAAACATGAAAGTTTTGTTTACTACTCCTATTTTAGTTCTTTGTCATCAAACGTTATTAGTGCTGACACATATTGGTCTTTATTTGTCTTCTTCTAGAACAATTTTTGTTGACTTAAGTGAAAGGTATACATTGATAACGTTTTGTAGTATACTTCAATTAAATTTGGAAGTTTTTATGAGTAGCACTTAGATTAAATGTTCTAAAACATTTAAGTCATCGCACTTAATGTGATTGCTTGATAGAATGTTCTTTATTATTTTCTAGTGTTTTCTCATAAGTAATCTGGATGAAATTTGATAGTTTTAGTAAGTAATATTGTTTTAAATGTCATACATATCTGATTGTTGTAAAATAGAAAAAAAATAAAACATATTTTTGTGCCAAGTGTGAACAAGACATAGTGGACTCAATCTTTGAAAATCCCGTTAGTTTGACTGATTTGAGACAAAAATCAAGTGCAAATTTTTCTTCATCAAAACTGTTAGATAACCAGCAAATTTAGGAATTTACTTTGTTGAACCAACCTTCCCTAAAAAGAATAATATTACTGAGCAAGTATCTGCGACCTCTACAGCAGATTCCGTAAGTTCTTATGAAACTGTTGAAGTCCCATGTTGCAGCAAATCATTATTGGCTCCGCGCATTTCCCCATCAATGTTAGATCTGATTGATTCTAATGAAATAACACAAATTGATACTAGCTCTACCCCGTCAAAGCCTGGCTTAAATGTAACGATAAATACGCCGCTAACTGAAAGTGAAGAGTATCTGAGAGATAGTAATATTTGCATGTTTAATAACATTCTAAAAAACTTAATTATTCTTGGACATAATAATAAATCGAAAAGTTAAATGCCTGACGCCCCTTAATTAAAATGTAATCGATGTAAAACCAATCTTATTAATGTGAACGGCAATGAATTTAATAATTTGAATCCAAAAAATAAATTCAGATGTCGTAGATATAGACACATTCAGGCACATCCATTTCGATATATAAAGCGTCAAAATAATATTCTTGTTTTGCCACACAGAAGAATTAAAGTTATTGGGGTAAGTAAACAAGTATTTGAGGCTCTCGGAATTGACCACAACGACTTTTAGAGGTACCTGCAAGAGAGAGTCAAACTTGCTTATCCTCGCTCAAAAGAGTCTATAGTAGATTGAATACTTGATTCTGATTCTAAATGAAGTTCAACAGCAAGCGAAGATGAACTCAATGATATTAATCAAGTAGATGAAATAGAGGATATTCCTGATGACTTCCTTCTCAAATTAAAAGAAGTAGACGGATTGTTTGATTAAAAAACTGTTTTAGAATTGAATTTTTAAAAAAAATATGTGTACAATGGCTCAACAAATCTGGAGAAATTTTTAACCTTTTGTAAGTTTACACGATTATCGATTTGATTTTAGAAGAGTTTGGAATGGTAGACCTGACTACTTTGTAACGCACTATAACAATAAACTAGCCCTACCTTTTTTGTGTACATTTTGTAGTGAGTTCAGTTTTCAATATAATTTCAATACATTTGCGAGTGCCACTTACACCTAAATTTGTTATAAGTGTAGAAATGGATTTGTGAAAACATTGAATACTATAAAAGAAATATATGTGCCTAATACATGGAAACCCCAACAATAGGAACTCAGTTGTGATATGCCCGCCCTTTGTATAACCTGTTGTTGTAAATAAATTACTAAAAGAACGTATCAACGAGTTTTTTATTAATAAATATGCTTCCCATGACACTTCTATTGACTACTTACGTTGTAATGAACCTTCTTCAACTGAGTGTCGTAAGCATGTGTTTGCATTTAATATGAAACACGAGCTATGTTCTGAATAATGGAGAATACGTAGAGAAAAAGCAAAAAATAATCAGACATTAAAGTGTAATTGCGATTTAACCCACTGTATAACTAATAAAGAACTGTGTTTTTTGAATAATGAAATTATTGATACTTGGCAAAGAGACTATGCGGGAGCTACGGGAGCTAATAGTGCCAAGAGTTAGTTTTATGAATTTAAATTTTAAACAAAGAAAGAATATTAGTTTAGTTGTCAATCAAATTACTAAGGACCCTAAGACTTACATGTCCAGCCCATTAAGACTTATTATACATGGAGGCCCTGGCGTCGGAAAATCCCTTGTGATTAAGCATATTCGAAGTATTCTTCAAGGAAAAAAGGATGCAACTTTTGGCAACTTTGGATTCAGATTATGTGGATTCACAGGAGTCTCTGCACATAATATAAATGGCAAAACCATTCATCAAGCATTTTTGATAAAAGGGTTTACAGATGAAACATATATGCAGCAATTAGATAATCGAACATTCAATGCTTATGAAACGTCACAATTTAAAAAAATTAAAATGGTCGTCATCGATGAAGTATCACTGATTGGGTTCAAATTACTGTAATATATTGACCGCCTTCTTAGGCAGATGAATTCAACTACGCAACATCTTCCATTTAGTGGCGTAAGCATTATTTTATGTGGAAATTTGTTCCAGGTTATTGTTTGTATTTAAAACGTTAAAGTAAATAAAACAATGTACCAATAATGCAAGTATTTTGTAAATAAGTGTGTGCATTTGCAGATATAACATGTTACAAAATTTTAATCTTACACCTATTGTTATTTATGTAGGCGTTGCCGGTCTGCGACACGCCTTTATTTCAACCTATCGAGAAGCTGCCTGATCTGAATTTACTGGAACCGACAAACTTGTACCGAAGTTTTCAGACTGTAATTACGTTAGATGAACCTTACAGGCAGGACTTGACTGACGATCGCCAAAGGCAATACAATGAATTCTTAAATAGATAAAGGCATTATAATTGCAATTTGAGAGATATATATCAGCTTCGCGCAAGACAGAAAAAATATTTACAGCAAGATCAATTAAATAGATTTGAAAAATCTTTACACTTGTTTCAGCTTAGAGAAGACATGCACTGTCATAAAAAGTAAGTTGTTTATTATATTCATTGAACGTTCTACAAAATTTAAAGTTATAAATTGTAATAAATGTTTAAAATTCATGAAAAATTATTTAAATTATAGAGCAATGCTACACAAGTACTACCCAAATTTCATTAAAATTAAACCAAATCATCCGTATGATGAAGATTTGACTAGTGACTTGGAACTTGCTGTAGGAGTACCAGTGATACTACTTTAAAATGTTTGTCAAAATTGGATTGTGCAATAGTAAAATGGAAACAGTCAAGCAAATATTGTATTCAAGAATGCAGAATGCTTTTGTATGGCGTAATGCTGTGGAGTGCGTATTTGTTAATTTTCCTCAATATACGGGAACAAAGTTTATTAAAACCTTAAATGGCCCCGGTATTTTCATATTTCGTCACAACATGTTTAAGCGTAATAAAGAAGCTAATAAAGTAGGTTGGGTTAGCGAAATTCAGCTAGAATTATGTCTTGGAATAACAATGCACTGTATTCAAAGCCAATCATTAGAAATAGGCGGTATCTTTTTGGGAACCAATGAGCTTTTTAATAGTTAAAATTATGTTGCATTATCTAGATTTAAGTCATTTGACTCTTTTATAATAGTGGATGATGAAATCAAAGACTCAAGGATTATTAATAATGATAAAAATGATAATGTTTTTGTAAATCAAACCAATGAAGAATTACGACTACATTCTCTTGAAGACAATACTTAAAAAAACTGTTAAAAATTTAACAAAATAACTTGTTAAAATGCGCCTAGCTTAAGTGTTTGCACTCACTGTGTAAGCAATAATTTGTTTTCACATGATAATGTATTTGAATACCTGAAGTTTTAAAAAGGAATTACAGACCCAATTTGTAAGAGCAGTGTGCTTCACTGCTCGTCTTTTCCTTTTAGCCTGGTCAAAATGCAAGCATTGTAAGCTTAACATAATTGTGGTATAAAGGCGTATTCAAAATCTTCTGGTTTTGAAATTTTAGTCCACACCCAATTCTAAAGGTTGTTCGATTTACTATTATACAATTTTGCGTTGTAGTAATTAATTTTGATAAGTTAATTTTGTTTTCTGGCTTGCAAATAATCCAAAATCCACTGTCTTGAGACAGGTTATATTGTTGCAATGTCATCTGGGTTGATAGGGAGGCTGAGCTTTTAAAAGGCGGCATCTGAATTTTGTAATATAGTCATCCGGATTTATAGTTAAGCAGACTTTTTCTAAACTTGGAAAATATTGAATTGCTGGAAGTTTGTCTTGAAATAGAAACAAATATTCATTTTCTTCTTGAATTTGGTTTCTTTGTGAAGTAAATGACGTCGTGGTGGCACCTAATGTTACAGATTGTAAGTTTGTCATGGGTGGGATTCTCAATTTTGTATTAAATCCTCGCGGATTTATTGTTACGCTGAGCTTTTGAAACTCGTTGTATTAAATATGTCTAGTGGTCTTGATTAGTAATGGTGATTTTAAGCGTCAAGTTCAAACTTGAAGTTGGAATTTACAGTGGATGTAATACTTGCCATTTATAAATGTTTTTAGTATTCCATGTTTAACTTTCCCTCTTTTTACTACTTAAGTGTAACATTAGCTGCAAATAATACTGTATTTTTTGTAATGGTATGCAAATTTGTATAAGCCTAAGGGTGAATAATAGTACACTGATCTAAAACTATGAATTTTAGTATTACACAGATCTTTTTAACAAACTATTATATAGCAGTGTATGGACCTTTTTTAATTCACAAAATTAGGATGTCTAGATTTGAATATTTAATGTATTTTCTTTACTGAATTGCGCTGCTTAACAGGCAGGTATTTTATATAAGTTTTTACCTAGCTATAAAAGTATTTTCAAATATAATTTAATTAAAAATTGTGGAAGCATCTATAATTCATGCTTTAGACGTGTACTATAAAAGTATATTTTGTCAATAGCAACAAATTTTAACTATACATATATGATAATTATATTCAATTACATAAACTACATAGTTAATAATACCTGACTTGAAACAAAGCGCGACATCTTCTTTTAATTATTGTATTTATTTTTTTAAAGTTACAAAACATTTGTAAAATATGTAATGTATATAATAAAACCTGTTATTTATAATACTACGGGTGAAACAACTGGTCACTTCAAGTTTGCCTGTTGATGAGTGCTAATCTATACAAGATTTGTGTTGTGAATTTACAATGTCATCAGAAATCAAACGTAGTTATCTAAATAAAAGATTTAGTGGAGCTTTTCAGGAACTTTGAGGATTCTCAAAGAATAGAACTAAGTAAAAAGACAAGAAACAGGTAGTTAAGGAATTACGGAAGCTAGATTTATATGTATTACACCGACCAGTCAGAAATAAATTTAAAAGAAGAAGAACTATGGTTTATTTCATAAACAAAGTCTGGTCTATTGATTTGAAAGATATATCAAACATTGCAAAAGAAAACAATAATTACACGTTTATTTTTTGCGTGATTGATGCGTTTAGCAAATACGCATATACAAGATTTTTAAAAGATAAGTCTGCTTAATTTATAATTTCGGCATTTAATTCTATCCTCAAAGAAGCTAAAACAAGCCCAGTTTTTATTTTGTCAGACATAGGAAATGAGTTTCTATCTAAAGAATTTCAAGAACTATTAAAGTCCCGCCATATTAAATTATATCATGTATATTCTCACATTAAAAGCTCATTTGTTGAACGTTTTATAAGGTAGGGTAATGTACTTAAACATATTATATATGTATATATATTATATATATGTATTTTTGATTAACTTTGATTTAATTGAATATTTAAGTTCGTTATTACATTATTTTTGCATTCTTTATAGAACTATCTATACTAAATTACAACGTTATATAACTGAACAAGGTGGTGGCAAAATGACAAACGTTTTGCAGGACTTTACTAGAAAGTATAACCACTCTTTTCACTCTACAATTAAACGCACACCTGCAAGCGTTAATAAAAAGAACAAAGCAGAAGTCTGGAGCAATATGTTTAGTGATTTAATTAACAAAAATAAAACAAATGTAGAAACCAAGAAACTAAAATTTTCCGTTGGTGATTTAGTTCGAATTTCCCGCGCAAAAATTGTTTTCGAGAAAGGCAAGTCACGTGTAAATAATATAGTTATACAAAATACGTTTTTTTATTTGTGTTTATAACGTTTTTTTAACGTTGTAAATGCTTTAGATTGACGTCACAATGTTTATAAATAAAAAATGTATTTAACAAACTATTGTCATTTGTAATTCTGCTTTTGTGTAGGATACAGCTAGAGCTTTAGCAGAGAAATCTTTAAAATAAAAGCGGTTTATACAGAGACGGATTCCATAACATATAATTTAGAACACGCTAACGGAGAAGCAATTACTGGCAAGTTTTATACGGAAGAATTGGCTTTAGCCTAATACTAAAGGTACTCAAAATGTTTAGTTTCAATACAGAACCTGGCTGTGCACTACGTACAGGATCACAAAATCATTACATAACTTAACTGGCGACGACGACCTAACAAATTACCCAAATAATACAGGTTCCGACTTCGTAACTGTAATTAACTACCCAATGACATTGCACGAGTATGAAGCCGGGCTTGTTAGCATTAGATACACAAATATTGATAAGTCAAATACATCTAGCAAAGCTAAAATAGTTAGTAGTGCTGACAAATTATTTCCTAATATTAAACCTATTATTAAAACCACAGTTACTGTCAAAAGAACCATACAAAACCATTTAAATTTGTCTCAGCTCTTAATACTGCTTTGCAAAGTAAACATTTTCTACTACAAGTAGACATGAAATTTGTTAAAGAAGATACGCCATTGTTATATGTACAAATAGAACATGCGTTTACAAAATCAGGCATATATGTATCCATCCTTAAAATATTAGCTGAAGCGTTTAGATACAATAGACATTTATTTCTACCAAGACTATATTCAGCATTTGATTTAACTACAGAACAAAGTTTTAGTTTAATTCCTGACAGCAAGACTCTTAATATATAAACTTTAGAATATGCTAACAAACAAAACCTTATAACTTTAGAGCAGTTATATAAAAGTATTTATCCATTTACAAAATACCTAAATTCTGGTGATAACGATTATTCAAAATATTTTCAAACGCTTAATATAAACTTAAGCGAAGCAGGATTTTTCCAAAGAATTACGATTGCATCAGATTTAAAGTGTAAACTTGAATTTTAGGGCAAACCGTTTAAATATTGTGTTATACTAACTAAAATTGCAAAATGCATAGGATTTGTAAATGAGACATTAAAGAACGGAATTTATAATTCTGAAAATAAATTACGTATAGACAATTACAACAATATAAAAGATAAAATACCATTGTACTTTAGATTCGCAGACTTTTTTTATTTTGAAATATATATGAATGAACCTAGTGATCTCAATTTATTTACAGTGTTAAAAGAATTAAATTTAACATTTAAAAAAGAAAAATCTAATGAAAAGCGAGCTAAATTTGTTGTTCACGAGGGCGTTATTAGTGTGTTAAATGTTCGGAATGGTGCACATATTAGGCTACCTCTTCCTTTTAACAAATATTTTGGGCTTCAAGATAATTTTGTATTTAAAAAAGGAAGTAGTGCTCTTATCAAAAAAGAATTGATTCAAGAAGAACTAAAAGAAGAAATAGACGAAGAAAACAAAAACATAATACTACCATCATTTACACAGCCTTCAAAACGTTTTCTCGTGACAGGTGACATTATTAAACCTCAATTGTTTGGTTCAAAATCATATCAACTATTGCGCATGATTGACACGTCATTAGAGTATAAAAAGGAAACATTTTAAACGTTTAGTTCAATTTTATACATTCCGCTGAACAGACAACATGTAAATCAAATTCAGGTTACTATCTTAAACAAATTCGGCCAACTTGTAGATTTCGAAAAAAATCAAGTTGTGATTAAATTGCACAAAGCCTCAAATAGAGTAATGCGTAAAATAAGCTGTGACGATAAAGAGTGTACTTTAGAAGAACCAATAAGTCCAGATAGTCAAAGTGGTGGTAGCAGTTAATCAGCCAGTAGTTTATCTTCAGGATCAGTAGGAGGCAGTGGTGGTGGTAGTGCGGGAATTAATCCTAAAGCAGGTTCGTACCTTGTGCAATCAAAAGAAACTGTAGCATCAACGTCAACAGGTAAACGACGACGTAGAAGATCAACAGCATCAAAAAGAAAAATACACAAAAGACTCCAAAGATCTACTACATCCAAGAGACGTATGTCGCAAGTAGGTGGTTCTAAACGCCGGCGCAGGAGTCAGAAACGTTCTCAAATTGGAGGTAAATTTAAACGTTTTTCTGTACGCTCAGTCGAGTACCAAGAAGGAGAATAACAACATCTTAAAGCGGAAGTGGTCTTAGACAAAAGCGACGTTGTTTCAAAAGACAGTTATACTTGAAAATGGTTGAGGATAACGCAATTTACAGTGATCCTACAGTTTACAAGGAAAGTCAAAAATCTATCTAAAGTGAACTGTTATTAGATAAAATACCATTAACAGATATAAGTTTTTCATTTCTTGGGGAATATTAGAAATTTTATTCAATAATATCAATTAAAGAAAATCAAAATCCAATCATTTTTGACATTGTTAGAAACGCTTCTGGTTACTACAATCGTAATGATTTATTCCTGCTAAATTCTTACTGTATTGTCTTAAGTGACGGCAAAACGCGTGACGATAGATATCTGTGCCCCATGTAACTTATTTGCACATGCTTTTTTTTCAAACCTGGAGTGTTACCTCAATGGCCAATTAGTCAGTAATTCATCAAACATGTATGCATTTAATGCATACCTGAAAAGACACTTAGGCTGCAATCCAATTGAGAAAAAGAACCATTTACTGGACCAATTATATATTCCAAACACTGTGCCTAAAACATTTATTGCAACTGACAAAGGGTTTAACAAACGTTATTAACTGTCAAAGAAAAGTCAAATTTTTACAACTCTAGCTAAACTTGAAGCACCTATTTTCAATTAAATAAAATACTTGCTAGGAGAAACTGATTTAAGGTTAGTTTTAAGACGTTCACGACCAGAATTCTGTATAAATGCAGCGTTTGACAAGAAAGCAGGGTAAAACAACTGTCCGTATAGAATTGACGTGACTGAGTCAACTTTGTTTATAAGAAGACAAACTGTTAGTGCTGCAGTTATTGACAAGCATCGTAGCTATTTGTCAAGTGGTGGATTATTTAAGTATCCCATTTTTCAAACGAATATTAAAACGTTCGTGCTACTACAAGGCATATCATCTCATACTATTAAAAATGTGCTCAATGGTCTAATACCACAACTAGTTGTATTTGGATTATTGTCAAGCAAACGATTTCTGGGGGATTTAACAAAATCGTATTTTAAGTTTGTTCACAAAAACCTATGTAAAATAATATTTGTACTCAATTAACAGGCAATTGAATATAAAGTACTTAATTTAAGTTTTAAAACTTCCGCTGGAGGAGGCGATGATAATTTTTTAATAGCTGTTAATTCATTACGGAAGCTAGCAACTAATCAGCCATTAGGAAATGCAATTTCAAGAGATAACTTTACAAATAGGAATGTACTTATAGCATTTCAACTGATGCCAGTATCAGGCAGTGCTTTAAGCCTGAATTTAAGTGGACAATTAAAGTTGTCTCTTAGATTTACAACTCCATTGGACGAATCAGTGAATGCAATTATATATTGCCAGTATCAAGATTTGTTGGAGATTGATAAAAACAAGCAAATTGTATTAAACTGATAATAAGGTAGTTTAATATTGACACAGGTTATTAAGTTTTAAAAAGAACAATAACAGACCAGTAGCTTGAGATCTAGTTAAAATGTATACCGACAGACTCAATTGGTTTATTTTAACATGCTTCTAGATCAAATATGAACACTGGGGCACTAGAAAGGGCGCTTTGTATTCCTTTTGGACGATCAAACATCCACATTCTATACTACGTTGTACCCACAGATGGGCTAAAAGACGTACTAGAAAACGCAAGAAGTCAACAAAAAGGACATCTCAAATATCCTATTGGAAGTATTATAAATACAGATAAAGAGCATAACCCTGGTAGGCACTGGTGCAGTTAGTTTGTAGTTTCAGCAGACCAATCAGAATTTTTCGATAGTTACGGACTTCCATTGTCAAGATACCCCAACCTACAACACCCAACACCTAAAATTATTGCAGAAAACTGTTATCCTTGCAAACGTTCATTTTTATGTGGCGGGTATGCATTACTATTTTTATATTCTAGAGCATAAGGTATTTCATATGCAAGTTTTCTCAGCACATTCACGCCATTTGTACTTGCTAATGATCGTAAAATAAGAGAATTTCTCTCTGTACTCACTAATAGTAATAACAATACAATATACAACTGCCCACATAACAGAATTCAAACTAATAGGTGTAGATTAGACTGTCCTGAATTTTGTAATATACAATTTAAACGTTTTGAAAATATTATTTAATAACATGTTTGTAAATAGTTACGTCAGTGTTAAATGAAACGTTACTGTAAGCACACGTTATAATAGATTTTCTTTATTTTTCGCTACAACACCCAATGACTATGTCTGTCGTTGAACTAACATAAAGCAGGAAAACTAAGATTAGATATAATTCAAAAACGTAAAAATATCTTCAGTGTAGATTTAAATACAGTTATATATGTATATTATCATTTTCAGCCAGAATTTCACGAAATTCAAACTACTGATCCAAGTGTAAAATTTATAAACGAGATAAGTCAAATAGAATCTTATTTAGATAATTGGTTAAGTTTAGTAGTGATAGATGAATATGGTGACGTGATATCTAAGACAGGTCCAATACAAGATATGGTGGAAAGGTTTTTTACAAAACAATCCCATCATTTAAACTTCTCCATAATATTAGTATTACATAATGCATTTGAAAAATGGTTACGTAAGATAAATTTAAATACGCACTATTTAGTTTTATTTAATATTCCACGTGACTGATCTGTAATTTAATCAATCGCTAGGCAGTGCTGTCCAGGTAGCTCAGAATTTTTATCTAGTGGGTATCAAAAAGCAGTATCAGGCAGGAAATTTAATTATTTAGTGTTAGACTTTCATTGTAGAAGCACAAATCCAAAATTTTGAGTAAGCAATAATATTTTTCTAGTTGACAATTGTGAAGTGTACATAAATAATTCAATAGTTTAATGTCAAATAGACATATTTTAGAAAGCGAGTTTATTTATAATTTAGTATTTTAACCAGCAAAAGATTATAAAAAAATAATTCAATCTGCGTCAAATTTGCAAATTGAAGCTATAATTGAATGTATTTTAAACTTGGAGCAATTTTGTAAACATATTAATTTTAAATATAAAAAACAAGTTAATTGTTTAGTTAAGAATATAAAAAAATACTTAAGTGAATATTTCCAATTACAAAAATTATTGTTACATTATCGTGTTATTGTACATAAAATTCTAGCGTGCACATTTTTCAAAATATGCATTGGTGAATTGTGCATAGCTATGTGTAAAAGTGATTCAAAAACATGCAATGCCAGCAAAAGTAATAAAAATAATTGAGCTAGCGTTATATAACAAACTTATGGCTATATTAACATTGCGTTATAGAAGGCAACAAGAAGAACGTCAACAACAACAGGAACAAATAACGGCAGAAGATACAAGCGTAGGTGAGTCATTAGAAAATATTAATGACACTAACATTAACTCAAACCAAAGCATTCCAGATAAACCATTTCAAATTGCATCATCTGAAACTACCGTAAGTATTAGAGAAGATGATAGCTGGATACCTATTAAACGCGTAAACAGTAGAAAAAAACATTTAAAACCTTCTAAAACAAAACGTTTGCTACGTAAACATCAAAAACGTTTAAAAACTTCAAACCTAAAACCAAAGCGACGGTTAAAACAATCAGCACAACACAAAACGTTTCACAAAACGTATTACTAAGAAGCAATAAAAACCTTACACCTTCATACTTCGTTGATTATTTAGTTCTGAGAAGCCAACCCATAAACATCTAAAACCTTTATATTAAGAATTCTAAAATGAGTTTGGTTTATGGTTACACTTGTTGCATTCATAAACTTGTGCGAAATTATTTCATCAGCAGCAATTAATATTGATTCAAATAAAGAACGTGCTGAGTCAACATAAGAACACAATAACATTCAACATCAACAAGACGGATCAAGTTACAACTCCAAAGGCAAAGATATTGAAACCGATTTTTCAGAGGAAACAACCCAAGAGTTTGAAGAAATTAAAACCATTTTAAGTACCCATCTACTGGAAAAACGTAGTTTCAAAGTACTACCGCTAACGCTGAATCTTTTTATGCTCCAAACTATAAAGTTTATTCTAAAAAATTAACATCGCAGAATGAAATTATTAACGGCGTCAATCACGAAGTACTGGACACTATGAATCATATGACTCCTAAATGGGTTGATACTATAGGTAAGTAAATTTTATAAATAATACTATATAGGTTTATAAATAACGTAGAAATAATTAGTCAGTAACAAATGATGTTTTGTATGTTTCGCAGTGATCTACATCCTATTTGATTTGGTTTTGGTAATGTTTGCCCTAAAAATATACAAGCTGTATAAAAACAGCAAGAAAAAGCGATGTCGTGAGGAGCCGCTAGACCAAAAAGTAGATAATAATAATACGCTTAAACTAGGAACTTAATTCAATCATCGTTCACTTAAAAAAAATCAATCACAACTGAAGTAACTCAACATAAAATACAATACGTTTGATTCACAAAAATAAACATAGATAGACGTACAATTGAATTTAACAAACAAGCAGACTTTGAACCTTTATTTGAAGAAACACAAACTTATTCTGTCTTAACTTACCATGGAACGTCACAAAGAGTAAGCTATATATTTTTAAAAATTTCATTTTTAATTAAATCATTTTAGTCTAAAAACTCTAAAAAATTTATATTTTAATTTTAAAAATATATTTAAATACTTTTTAATGCAGTATCTAAAATGCTCAATGCGTGGATGTCCGTACTACCGTTCTGGTTGTGTTTTATATGACAGCCATATTGAACATACGCATTTCTGTGAACACTGTAGCCTCTACTGCAGCAACAAAATCTACCACAGACGTCAGCAACAAAACCAGTTCGGTGGACATGTGGACGGTGGACGTCAGCAAAAGGCAATTGCTTTGTCTGTTTTTCGTGAGTTAAGTCAAAGCCATAAACAAGCTATTGTAACTTACATTTATAAACCAACTGAAATATTTCAAGACGCACCAACTATTTTAACATATATAAATGATGCTATTATTAGGCTATTGAGTCAAAACATAGAATTACGAACAACTATCAAAGCACAATTAATTGTTGTTCTTATTCTAGAACAAGAATTATTAATTGAATGAGAAAATGTACTTCAAGAAGAGACAGTATATTTGCATTCAACTAATTATGACTTGTTTACCGCATACAAAATTAACGAATCAATATTTAAAGCCTCGTTAGAAATTATTAAAAAGCTCAATAATTTTAATAAGTTAAGCAGTTCATAACTTGTTCGTGAAATTGAATCTGCACAAGTCAAATTAGCCATCTTGGAACTTTTTTCAGGCGCTAGTGCTACTAGATATTTAAAAATGATATTTAAAAAACACAGTTATCTAAACATTTTAAGCAAAGACAATGATTGTTTTAAGTAAAGCATTGCAGCGTTTAAGTATTGACACGAAATTCTACAATTTAACAGTAAGTATGTACATACTCACAAAGACAAAAAAATTAAAAGTCGTGAAGGTTTATCATTAACGTGTGCTAGAAACTATATTCGATTTTTTGACCGCTTCGATTTTTCTAATATTAATACACCATTAGATGTTCATCATGATCTGCCAGCATTTAAATCAAAACACAATATTGCAATTAACGTTTTTAGTCATAAAGATAAAAGAGTTGTATTATTAGGCGTAGCAAACAGACTTCTGCAGTAAAAGAAGATATTTGTAATTTATTCTTAATCCATGAAGTTCGTTTTAATCACACGTTGTATCATTTAGTTCTAATAACAGACTTAAATAAGTTTTTATGCTGTGGAAAGACAAATAAGTGGCGGCGTTGCCTAACATGTTTTCGAGCATTTAACAGTAAATCAAGTTTAACTCAACACAATGATAATTGCTTGACATTACAAAAACAGAAGCCGGTTTTTTCAGAACCTACACAAATTGTAAAATTTCAAAAAAGTTATATGACGCTTCCGTTTCAATTTATAATTTATTATTTCATTCAAACTTATAAGAAACCATTGACACCAGAGCCAACTACCAACGCCACATTAAGTGCAAATATAAAACTAAGTAAGATCACTATAACATCTAAGTTTATCTCAGCATCATTTTCACTCACTGTTGTTAAATACTCAGAACCACACTGTACTGTTGTTGCTTGTGAATACTATAATAATAAAAATGTAATAAAAAAGTTTTTTAAACCTATTTTTTATTGGTCTAAAAACTTATTAACAAATATTAGAAATACCAATAATTTTGTCAAGCCTACAGCTAAAATAATACATAAACATGAAAGTGCTACTAACTGTGCTCTTTGTGGTAAACTATTTAATAATGAAAAGAAAAGTTACAAAACGTATCACCATAACCATACCACGGGAATGTATGAAATGTCTATTTGTACTGTCTGTAATATTCAAATTAAATATAAATTTGAAATTCCTCTTGTTGGTCATTACAGTGATGGTATTGATTTGAATCTCCTTATTCGAGCTATTAATTTTAACCTGTTTGAAACACAAGATGTATCTGTAATTGCCAAATCTTCGAAAGAATAAATTTCTATAATAATAACTGCAAAAAAGTCCTGGCTGCCTAACCTTTATTTAGATTACAACACTGCAACTAATAGAAACCGGAATACAAAATCAGATAATTTGTTTTACACTGGCCGCGTAACAAATTCTCAAGTAAAGGTGAGATTTATAAATTCATATTTGTTTTTGCATTCTGGTATTGACAAGTTAGTCAGTAATATTAAACTAGATGGAGTAGAAAGTTTTAAAATAATAGATCAACGTTTTGGTACTATTTTTAATTTAATAATAACAACCAGGGAAAAAATATATTTGTTAACTGAAAAGTTAATTTTCCATTGACAATTATTTACTGGCACTAAAATGCTAAGTAACAAAATTCCTAAAATATTTAGTAAATTTCATTTTGAAAATGAAAAAAATTTGCAAAACGATTTTGATAAAAACTTAACCTATTTAAATAAATGTTGTAAAAAATTTAGTATTCAAACATTTGCTGACTATTTAAAGCTTTATACAACATTAAATTGTGTTTTTCTAGCTGAAATATGAGAAAACTTTCGTAAAACAGGGTTATAAGTTATAATTAACATCCAACGTATAGAATAACTTTAGCAAGTTACAGCTGGGAATGCTTTTTGTACTACACTAAAGCGGAAATTGAATATGTAAGAGATTTTAAAATAATAAAAATGCTACAAGATGGTATTAGAGGAGGTCAGTGTTTTGCAAGTAAACGTATAATTACGGCCGATAAAACCTATAATCCTGACAAGAAACGTACTAACATTCTACATTTAGATCTCAACTCATTATATCCTTCAGCAATGTTAAGCGCGATGCCTGTATCTGATTTTAAATTAATGACTTCACAAGAACTTTCTGAAATTAATTGGTCAAATCCAAATATTGCTGATTCGAGTATTGAAATTGGTTATATACTTAATGTTACACTGCTTTACTCAGAATACCTTCATGATTTAACTAGTGATTTGCCATTTTGCCCTGAGTTTTGTATAATAAAACTACAAGGGTTATCTGAAAATAAACAGGAATAAGCACATAAATACAACTCGTTTACAAACGAAATAACAACACACCCACCGCTTTTACTTACATGTTACAATAAAATGAAATACACTGTACATTGTGTAACATTACAATATTATTTGTCTAAAGGAATGATTCTTGTAGAAATACATACTGGTTTTAGTTTTAAGCAAAAACCATATTTTTGTAGTTATATATTATCTAATCTAGAGAAACGTAGTTTGGGCTAAATCACTAACAGAAAAATAATTTTACACATTGTTATCGAATGAAATTTATCGTAAATTTTACAAAATGTAAAAAACCGTATAAATGTAAAATTAGCTAACAGCAAAGCTGAAGCATTAGATTTAATTGCTTTAGCACAATGTATTGATTTTAAGTCCTTAGAAAAAGATTTAAGTTTAATAACACACTGTAAAAAATATAGTTTGTTAAACAATTTGCCTCAAGCTGGTTTTACTATTTTAGAATTTGCAAAAAAGAGATTTTACGAAGAATATTTCGACAAAGTATTGCTAGCATTTAATTATAACGTACATTGTGGCTGCACAGACACCGACAGCCTATATGTACTGGTAGTTGATAAAAATAACACTTTTTTTGATGACCTTGTGAAATATCGAAGGTTTTTTGTTTTTCAAAATTACCTACTAATTATCAAATTTTTGAAATGTATGCCTTTATTCCAAATTCAAGAATTAATAATCGTAATGTAAGCGGAGTGTGGAAAATTGAAAGTTTAGATATTGCTGAACTTGTGGCAGTTGAGTTAAAACAATATAGCCTTAAATACTTTGGTGGTTCTGAAGATAACAAGTGTACAGGCATTCCTAAGTTAGCAATTGCTTCTAATATGCACGAGAAATACAAATCTGTAGTTATCAATATTAAAAGTTAATATTTAACTTGTAAAATCAGTTGATCATAATGTATATTCTATTGCAGTAGACAAGATTGCCCTTAATGCATAAGATGTGAGCAGAATTTTTCCAGATCCAAACGATCCTACTTATAGCCTACCATTTGGTCACTACAAAACATTTTAAATAAATAAATACAAATGTAAATAAACTGTAAATATTTTATCAGTATTAAGCACGTTCTATGTTCTAACTATCATACATTCTTAAACTTGCGCATAACTACAACAGCATTACAATAATTTATAGCATTTTGAATAAAAAAACATTCTGGAGGCAATAATTTTTAAGTTTTTAAATCATTTTAAGGGCGTTTGTGCAGCATTCATTCAATCATATAAGGGGCGCTGTAGCATTTCTCTTTTTTTATTCAAAGCACCTAGGAAACGCTGCAGTGTTGGTTGTGTCAAACTGTTAAGGAGCGTTGCCGTATCACTTATGTAAAATATTCAGGAGGCGCTGCATCAGATTGTCTGGAAGTTTCTACTCTAATTTACTTTAATGTTATGACAAAACGTTTTTCGTTTTTTTTCTAATTTCTTTATGTGCCATGTTCAGTTAGGCTAGCTTGTAGTTGGTTAGGTTAGGTTAGGTTAGCTGTAGGTATATGTATGTATCTCGTCTGAGTACGTAAGTGTTTGTGTGACTGTGACTAACTGTGTCTATGGCTGTGGCTGTCTGGTCGGCCCGCGCGAAACACATACATACCTACATCTTCTCTAATGACATCAACATCATCATCATCTTTTTGTTTACATTTCACCTGTGGAGTCAATGGCCTAACTAAACTATTTTAGGATTTATTCTACTACTTACTGAATATTTAGTTTAGACCTGAGCACTAATTGTTGTGTCCTAAAGGTAGACGAGAACGATAGTAGTTAGCTTGAGGATTTAATAGGAACAATCCAGCGCTTCGCGCCGAATTTGTCGACTGTGTGCTGGCCCAAAGTAGATGCTGAGCTTCAACAGAGGCGCAAGAAAATTTATGTCACGCTAAAAGATGATATAACATTTATCAAAGCTCCCCTACAATCAATAAGACATATACCAATAGCATGAGTAGTAGCATGAAGGTAATTATAGCTGAATTTTTTCTATAAATTGCACCATTTACAAATAACGTCATTATGGACAATCTCTGAATATCTGTTACGCTTATAAAATATGTAGAAGAAATTTTCAAGTGTTATCATTTGCGCGTCACCCATAATCTGCTTCAATGCGACAGCAGCTGAGAGCGGGTGTTTAAAAGAAGTTTTACGTGACGTCAATTGCGCTACACCTTCAGCCTGCTTACCTAATTTGAATGCGATAGCAGCTGGGTGGGGGTGTTTAAAAGAAATTTTTACGTGACGTCATTTGCGCGTCACCCCTACCCTGCTTACCTAATGTGAATGCGAAAGCAGCTGGGTGGGGGTGTCTAGAAGAAATTTTCACGTGACGTCATTCGCGCGTCACCTTCAGCCTGCTTACCTAATTTGAATGTGAGAGCAGCTGGGTAGGGGTGTTTAAAAGAAATTTTTACGTGACGTCATTTGCGCGTCACGCCTACCCTGCTTACCTAATGTGAATGCGAAAGCAGCTGGGTGGGGATGTCTAGAAGAAATTTTCACGTGACGTCATTTGCGCGTCAACCCTGCATCAGACAATCAGATTACATGCCATTGCCATTGAATACTGTAGCTGAGGTTGACTGGGTCTGTACTATAAGATATTATACTATTATATAGAACAGGCCTGATTAGAGAAGAACATGCACATTCTACGAGAAGCTCAAATACACTACAACAATGATCTGAAAGAAATTGCTAAATCATTTAGATCAGTGGGAACCAAAGATGCCATCGATACACTCGAAGGACTAGAAACCATCAACACTGATGAGTTTGTGGATATGATCCAGTTCACACCTTATAGGGCGAATTTCACAATAAATGACCTATTCAACAACAATAAAACCTCCATCTCAAAACTACTAGAATCAAGAGCATTTCAAACCACGAGATCCGAAAACTCACAAAAATCGAAAAAGACTTCTACTTCCACCGGAACTTCCACCGGACGAGGAGGAGCACCAAAACAAGCCTCGAGACTTCATGGTAAAAGCAGTAAGGAGGGAGTTAATTTTTCCACTAGCAAGGAGGGCGCACACTTCACTTCCACCAGAGAGGAAGCACACTCCACCACCGGAAATGAGAATTTTAACTTTTCCACAGGCCAGAAGAGAGCACACTCCACTACCATCAAGAAAGGAGCACACTCCACCATTGGACTTGGTAATTTTCACCATGCCACCGGCCAGGAGGGAGTATACGCCACCAGTAGCAATGCGGTACTTAACACCTTCACCACACGGAATTTTAACTCTCACACTAACTCGGGAGAACACTTCTCCACCACCGAACCGGAGGTTCTCTCAATCTTTACCACCGGACAAGAGGGAGTACAAGCTGCAAGTATAGCTGTACATAACACCACCACCAGAGGAGTACTCCCCACCATGGGGCCACCACCGAGCACAAAAACATGGCAAAACAAACCTTCCACCCACCCCGGAGCTCAACAAAGCCAGGAGGAAGGAAGTCAAAAATCAAAACCTTCAACCAACTCCGAAGCTCACCAACGTAAGGAGGGAGGAAGACGAAAAACAACATCGGCCACCAACTCAAATCCTGCAAACGGCCAGGAGAGAAGAAGGGCGAGTACTTCTCATACCAAAAATGGATCAACAGCAATTGAAGACACACAAAATCCTGTTTCAGACAAAAACAGATAGGATTCAACTGGACAAAATTTTGGAAAGTCAACAACACACAAATTAAGAAGGAAAGAGGAGCAGCCACCACCACCGAAGAGAACGCGCACTTCCTATCACTCTACACTTTCACTATTTTTTCTTGGATGTATGTACTTCTTGATGTTGATCCTTGGCGGAGGAGCAGAAACGGTAGATGAAGGAGGACCAGTCATTTGGCAGAGATCGAAGCACCCACCACTTTACGGATACAATTCCTACAACATCAAAATACGCTTATTATCACCATGCGACTTATTAAAGTATCCAGATTATACAATGAAAAATGCGGGTCACGAACTTAAAACATAATGTCAAAGAGAATATAGGAGGACTTTCCTTCTGCCTCTCAAGGCGATCTGCCCCCTAATCAAGACCGAAATCAGGAGACGAAGATCCGTTTTCACTAATGTAATTATGACGGCTCTCGCTGTTTTGACTAGTGCTGGACTTGGGATGTCATACCAGGCCGAACACCGAGCTAAAATGAACAGTAAACACACATTAGAACTAGCCGAACATTTTAATAAATTGGAGCTGAAAATTAAGGAAGACACACAGAATTTTAAAGCCTTTTACAAACAAATGGCGAAAATAACTGATGCTGTTAACCAAATAACTAGCAAACGGAAGGACTTACCTGAAGAGATCGAGTGACTGGAGTTTAATATTGCCTGCCTGGTATCAAGACTCACCCAAAGCAGAGCGATGATTCAACACACCAAGAGGATCTGGAACCGTGGTCATATGAATGACGAATTTTTCGACTTCCTGAACTTCACTTTACCGTGCGGGGATTTATGTCCACTGGAACTAGCTGAATTTCGACAATGTTGGAGTGATTCACAAATGGACAATTTACATCTAAGTTTCATTGTGCCACTCGTCAACCCCAACCTGACACTTGTCGTAGCTGACCCATTTACCTTACTATGGAGGAAAGAAAATCGGACGTGTGATTTGAAATATCAAGGACCACCAAATGCTTTGCTTTTAAGGGATCAAGACTGTGTATTCGATACAGGGCTCAACTGGAGTTTCATGGATAAAGTGGTAGCAACAACACACCAAAAATGTAAGCCACGGAACTCGTATGAAGACAAACTCATGTATGTACTTCAAAACTGTCTAAATAGCACAGCACAAGACGCGGAGGGAAGTGTACAAGTCAAAGTGTATAATGCGTTTTTTCACATATACTGCCTAGGCTTGAACATACGTGTAGGTACCACCAGACACACCCCCTGCCCCAACGAGATCTTTCTACTGCTCATCACAACAACATTCACTATTGCTTACAACACGTATAGAGGAGATGTGCTTAACATTATCTTTAACGAGCATGAAGACACCTTATTAGTGAACTCACTCGACTACCACATGGGAATGAAAATAAACATAAACAACTTGAACATCACATTTGACGAGAGCGAAAACAGCATAGTTACGTCATCATGGGAGAGAGATAGTAGCATACCATGGTACATGTAGATGATTCTAATTATTTTTGTTTTTCTGTGTATGGCTGTTACAGCTATATACTTTAAGTGGAAACTGAGTGCTGCATTTTTGAAGCGTGGGTGGGGAAGGAGTTACTGAGAGACGATGAACGAGAAGGGAGAGAAGGAGCAGCAAGCTGAGCTGCAGTTACTTGCAACGGAGGGACCAACTAAAACACCTGTAGCCCCACCGAGACGAGGGAGACCCAACAGTAGTTACTTGGACGAACAACACCACTGGAGCCAGGGGACGATTCCTATTCACAGACAAAGTGGAGTGGATGAGAATGAGGAGGTACGTAGGAGAAGTGCGCTTGCTACACTACACGGCCCACAACAACTACTACACACAGCTGAAGAGGGAAATGTTACTGTACTCATACAATCACAGGCACCACCAGCAGTAGAAGAGGAACTACCTAATTCAAAAATCGAACCGAGCCATCTGAGATTCTTGGAGGTGGAGTTTACTGATGAAGAGGAATAACAACACCAATGTTGAGAGGGTTTTTTCACTTGCCGTATACCGCCTTTCAGACGACGACAATTACAAAAAGAAGGGTATTAAGACATCCATACATGAGTACTTTTCACACCTGGTATTACTCATTAGTATGTCTCAAACGTCACACACTACGTACAACCATAGGTTAAGCTTTACCTAATTTAAGTTTAAATTATAGTAAACAATTTCATAAGCTTTTAAATAAATGCCAGTATGAGCATGAGGAATGATGATGATAAATCCACTCACTACAACTAGTCATTCTTTAAACATACATATTTCCACTGTTATTTAATTCTAGAGTATTTATATTCTGTATTTATATTCTTTAATATTCTTGATATTTTACATTACGAAATTTCCAATCTGTAGAGATTTCATTCGCACTTAAAATTAGATCAACTATTTTATGTCGGTGAACAACTATGTGGCCATTGCGAAACCAACCTAAATTCTTCGATTATTTATTAAATTATCATTTGTACTCTGAATGCGAAATCAGGGATTGAATTGGATGATATAGAAAGATTGAATAAAAAGTACTGCTTATGAAAGGTCGTGTTTTTCCGCCTCTCTTGAAAAGCCTAAAATATTACTTGAGACGTCTTGAATATCTTTAGAGCTTCCATACGATTTTAGCATTTTTACTTCACATCAAAGTCATAATTTTTCATCCGTATCACCTTTCATTTTTATTTCTGCTTGTGTTTACTTCTATTTAGCGATATTTACACTGTTGTTTAACCCATCTGTTTTATAACCACTGAGTTAATGAGTCTTGGTATTTTGACCCGTATCAGCACATATACAGATTTCCACTAGGGTGAGTCTGTCTAAATTTTCACCCTTTAATAGCGCGGGAGCGGGAGGAGGGTAGAAAGCAACACGCTTACTACCTATCACGTTATTAAAGTAAACCGTCATGAGGATCAGGGAGAGAGAGGGTAGAAAGTCACAGAAATGCATTTTAAATAATATATGGATGACCCCGTAGTACTGTATCATATATTTATATTTTCTACACTGAAAATGTATAACTACTAAATTCTGCTACAGTTAAAGGATAAAAGCAGATAGATTTACTAAAGTTGTAAGTAAACAACCGCACAATATAACAGGACTTAAAGGCATGCTGTAACACAGTAGTGTAGTATACTTCTGCATTACCATAAAAGTCGCTATGTAATAAATTCGAATATATTTATGATACTAATATTGTAATGCAATTCACGCGAGTTACTTAACAGCTCGTGTAATGCTACTTGATCACTTTTTAATTTAATTTTGATTTTATTTAGGGATTTTGATGAGCTCGTGGTGCGTTCCGCTTAGTGGCTTACAGTCCAATTTTATTGTATGGAATACCATACAGGGATACTTTTTATTTTTTGATTCTAGTAAAAATAGAAAATTGTTATTTTTGTTTAATAACATATGTAAATATTTATTTAATTTTTTAAGCTTTTTCGGGTCACGTGCTTGCGGACCGAATCAAAATATGGCCCACTGCTCTTGCTGAATCTCTTCACGGAGACTTTTTTAGTCAGCAGTATGCTGATTATTACTAATATAATGTTATTTATTTTGTAATAATTAAGTAACCTACAAATATTTTATTTATTTTATTTTAATTATAAAATCTTATTCTCAAAGCAATTAATTGACATGACTCAAAAAAGAGCTGCTGCTGCTCAGCATGAGAAGAAGAGACAGGCTATTTTAAACGAGATGAAGAATCTTATCCTTCAAGAAAAGTTACTTCTTTCACTGGATTCTTTGATAAACTTAGAGATTTACGAAGACATGAAGTTTTGTGGATTTCAGTTTGACATGAAAAACAAATTCAGCCATATTCAGAAGTATTTTCCGTGGCTTCTACCTAAAAGGAGGTACACGCCTGAAAAGACAAGCGCAGCCAAAATACAGAGGCGCAATCAAAAGAATAAATTGCTGAAGAAACTTCCGTTGGAAGCTCCTTTAGAATAATTGAATTCGGAAATCATGTGTGATTTAACTATTCTAGCAACTTATGTTACTATAAAATTTAATTGTTAGATACGTGAGCTTATTTATAAGAAAAGCACAATTCTATTAGTCAATTTATTAACATTAGCTTTTCATATTATTACCCTTTGGAACAACATAGGATCCTCTTTAACTAAAATTGGTTGAACAAGTAGTGACCTACGCCACCAGTGGTTGTAAGTGTTAATATAATTAGCAATTTTGTGTAGTTGTTTAATTAGTTTACTTAAATGAAACTGCCTAGTTGTATACCTAATATAAAATTACAATAATTTAAACAAATTTTAATTTTAGGTGCTTTAAAAGATTACACCCGGAATTGCAAGTACAGGAAACTTTATTTAGTTGCATTATTTTTTCAAGATTAAAATAAGTTATTGAGTTCCCCAACAAAATTCATTATTGGAAAAGTGAAATTTTAAGTTTTTTCAAAAACATATTATTACATGAACCTAAAACAATAAAAATAAATTTATTTATGAATTTACTAACCGATTGATACGTTACTTGTCACTGTCTTCGAATCAAACAAAATTCAATTAAATTTATCAACGCCTGACAACTGTAATATACATACAAAGCAGCATACCAAACATAATTGACACTATAAAAACAAGAGCTGTTAACCAAATATTTGTTACTGAAAATACATTGTCTACCAACGGCTCAGGTAAAAGGATATAAGTAGGGGTCAAATTAAGAGTAGGGATCATTGCTGTCCAATTGTAGTTCATAGTCAGGTTTAAATGGTCAAGGAATGTGTGGGCATAAAAACCATATGCCAGATCTAATTTTGTCCAAAGTTTGGGTATAGCAGTAAAAGACTCGTTCTTTGATTTTATGTTCAACAGTAAAACAATATAAAGGGTTAATTTTTGTGTTGCTGTCAATAATGAAAGTGCAGTTGCAATCCAGAGTGATTTCAACTGTTTCAAGTTTCTTAACTGAATACTGTTTGCTAACCCCAGCGCAATATATGTCAATGGTTTTTGCATTTGTTACTATAATATGATTACTATTTAACTTTTTTATTGATAATTCTACAAATCGGAAAAATTATAGAATTTTGCTAATTCAAGCACAGGTTGATTGTTTAAAATACATTCCACGCAACTAAGGATTTAAGTTAAATCTGATTGAAATTGAGAAATTATACACAGTTTGTGCTCCTGAGTTTAAGTGTACTTTATTGATGTTTCAGTTGCATACAATACAATTGTACTGATTCCTATTGCAGGACACCGGCAGTACTAAATTAAAAATAATATATAAGTAAATAATATATAAATAAGTGAAGTAAAATAAATCCACAATTCATAACACCATGAAAGACATGCGAGATTGAAAACAATACAAACAAGTGAAAGGTGTACATTAAGGCGGTTTATATACAGAATAGTCATTTTGCTTCCTTATGCTTATAATATAATCAGTTAATTTAGCCCTAAATCTGGATATTGAGCCTTTCACCATTCACTAAAATTAAAAATATTCAAACCATACCTCAATATTTTAAAAACAAAGGTCATCGAATAGAGGCTTAGCCTGTCCCTTACTGATAAAGTATTCGTTCGTTGTAATAGTACATTTTCATCCACCACCATTCTATTGCTATTCTTTGACTTACGCTTGAACAGCTGTGTGTCAGTAAACCTGACCACCAGCCAATTAACTTTGTTTTGAAGCGAATGCAATTCAGCCGACGTTTGGACACTATATACTATTGAGCAGTAATCAATTATCGACAGCACATACGCATTAAGCATCATTACAAAAACTAAAAATGTCAAAAATCGCTTTATATTAATTACAATGACACTTGCAGCACTTACTCTAATCTTAACATAAATGAAGTGATTTTTTAAGGTAATATTGGGATCTATTATAATTTCAAGATATTTAAATGTCATCACTCGCTCTATTTCATTACCATTACACAAAAGAGAAATATCATTTGGTACATTATGATTATGGGATTTGTGCATCACCATGAACTTTGTCTTATCCACAATATTTGTAAGACCTTAAGAAATAAACCAATTATTTACAACATTAAAGCATTCCTGCAAATACTTCACTGTATTATCTAAGGATGTTGTATAGCAGTATAGCACTATATTGTCGGCATACATTATAAAATCAATACCCTTTGCAGTTACTTTGGACACCTTATCTATGTGGATAATAAACAATAAAGGCCCAAGAACTGAGCCTTGAACCACACCAACGTCCAACTTGTAGCTATCAGATACATGAGTACCAATCTTAATTTTAAAAGTTAGATTACGTAAAAAGTCAGTAAGAAGCCTAAGCAAGTTATTATTAATATGGTAAACATCCCTCAGCTTTTCTACCAGTTTACAATGCGGCACCGAGTCAAATGCTTTTTGTAAATCAATGAACACAGCCAAAACTCGCCTGCATTTTATATCAATGTAGCTATATTTATCTTGCGTAAACGTGAGCGCTGCTGATGAACACGACCTGTCCCTCTTAAATCCTTGTTGTTTGTCACATAAATATAAACTATTCACTAGCCTGGTATACATAATATTCTCTAACAGCGTATCTGAAATCAGCAGAGTGAAGATCGGCCAAAACAAAAGTCTATTTAATTTTGAACATTTGCCTTTGTAAAAAGGAGTTACAGTTTCGCATTTAAATTTAGATGAATACTGATTACTAATTAGAAACTGTGTAGAAATAAGCAAGTGGTTATGCTAATAAATTTATACAATTATCGTGCATATAATGTCATAATTTTCTAGGATTGCGCTCAGTTTTACATTTGACCCTTGTGAACGCAGTTACTACTTCCTCTTCAGAAATTGGATTATTCACGAGACTAGCACTAATACTTTTATAAAAATCATCCAAATCTGAGCTTACGTTGTTATCAGCTTTAACCATAAACGACTTTGCTAAAACAACCGACATTTCCCTAAAGTCAGTAATGGAGCGATTGTTATCATTTAATTCTATTATAAACCCTGCACTTTTTGATTAACCAACCAGCTTTTGATAAACACTCCATATGTTACTAGATGTTAGCATTTCTTTAAATTGATCACGTGTAAAGTTGAACTTGGCCTGGGTTATGTCCCTATTAACCTCATTTTGAATAGCTCTGTACTCATTTCGCATTTCAATGCTATTATTATTCTGACTATTACGACTCAGATTATCACGCATATGCAGTTTACGCGTAATATCTGGTGTCAGCCATGGAGATGGGTTTCCCTTTACTCTCCTTGAAATGATTTGTGCATGCATTTTTATGACGTCTAGCACTATAAGCTCATAATAATTTAAGAGGTCATTACCATCCTGAAACATATCCATAGCAGACCATAGTTTTAAACATAGCTTCTTATTAACCACTACCCAGCTTATACTCTTGTAGTTACGGCAGAAAATATAATTAACTGGATATTTGACTATTTAAGTCTGCTTGACTGCATAGATAGCATAGTGGTCCAAAATTACTACCGGCAAGACTCCAACAAGACTATAACTGCATGCATTCGTTACATATATATGGTCTATCAAACTACTTGTTGACAACGTTTGCCTAGTATGCTGTTGTATAATTTGTTTAAATAACAGAGAATTTGCTGTGTTTAATAGCGAATTGGAAAAATTATAACGAACGCTCAAATCTATATTTAAGTCCCCAGTTATGAAATGCTCACAGTCATTTAAGCGCATAATTTGAATGTAATCACTAAAATATGAAACAAACTCAGTTTTATTGACAATCGGGGACTTATAAAAAACAGTCAGCAGACTAGGCTTACTAAATGGGACATAAAAGTTGACGGTCACTATTTCCACCTTACTTAGCATAGGTTGGTTATCGTCAATGCTCAGACTTACATATTTAATACCGTCCCTAATGTAAATAAACAAGCCTCCACCACCACCAACTTCCTTGCTTCTATTAACTCTGACAATTGAATAGCCACTAATCAGAAGTAATCCCATTTGAACATAATTATTAAGCTTGGACCCTGTCACACACAAAATGTCTAGTTTTTATGTTTTAGCCAGGTACTTTAAATTTTCCACTTATTTAGGCTATATTTAAATCATTAACATTGATATTCATAGTCTTAAATTCTCTAGATGCTAATAATAGGTCATTGCAGGCTACTGTTTTCACCGCTAAATTGCACATATCTGTTATAGGAAAATCTGAGGCATCCAATCCTGTAAACATGCATGCCATACATAGAGCTGATCGTTGGCTGGCTTTTGTTTCGAGCTCATTCATGCAGTTGGCGCATTTTACGACAATTACTTTGTCCTTACAATCTATACAAAGCCATTCAACTACCTCATTTTCATACAAACTAAAGTCCGTACAATGCTGATGAAACTTCTTACCAATTTCTTTACACAAAATTATAGTCTGATTTTTTCCTATTCTACCCTTACATTGTCTACACTTTGCGCTCATTTCAAAACCGATCTATATCTACAGCATGGGATGACCTTATTTAAACTAATGACTATTAGAATTATAGGAGTAAGAAACAAGAAAATAATAATCCACTTGAATTAAAGTTGTATTGAAAATTGTAGTGTTTTAATCTAAAATCATAGCTCCAGTTCTGACAGAGCTAGGTAAATAATTATACATTTGTATCTATCAGACACTATCCAGCCACACATCCTGTTTTTACAACAATAAAAATACTAAGTTTACAATAGTTCCCACGGCGAAAATCTGAATCTAAATGATCTTTGGGATTCTTGCATTGATGAACTAAGGAGGAACTGCTAAAGCGAGATGAAAATGCACTTATGTATCCAGCACTGCAGTTTCTTAAGTCTCCACAGAACCTGATAGAAATAAGCACATCCAGACCCTCAGGAACAACTATTTAACTTGCGTCAGCCCTGCGCCGTACAGATGTGTAGTCACGACTATTTTACGGGTATCACCCAGCGCCTTACAGTTAAGCACAACCACGACTATTTTACGGGTGTCAGTCTAGCGCCGTACAGATGTGAAGGTCACTAGATGGACGTATAGCACCAAGCTCCACACACCACAGCGTAAATGGGTCGGGACCCTAATTTTTTTTGTTGTGCTCTGCTTAGCAGTCAGAGGCACTTTGACTGACTGGCACTCTGTCTGGCTCCTCTACTGAACAATCAGGTAAAATATTACTTGTAATAAGCACGTAACGGTTATTGCTGCCAGCTAAAAATGATGCCTCTTGTGGATAAATGATGCAAGTTTGTAGCAAGTAAGCAGAATTTTAATAACTAATTCTGTTAACCTTCCAGTCTATGTTGACTCTGACTAAAGAAACATTTACAACAACCGTTGCATGAGTGGCTGAAAAGTAGCAATCTACTTTTTGGATTAAGTATTTTGAAATTTTGCTAATCGGGATTGTAAGTTTTTCGCCTACCTGTATTTGTAAAGCTGACATTTTTTAAGACTGCTGACCAGGGTATTAACGCTCACTAACTTAACTAGAAATTTCTTTCCTCTACACTGTGATATTGACATCATAAGTTTATCGTGACCAATTTTAAGTAACAGAAGATGATATATTTTAGAAATTTGCATGGATAACTCATTCTTAAAGTAACCTATCTGATCGTTGATTCTCTGCACCATGAGTTTTTGGTTTTCTAAATTTGGTTACTTTTTCCCCCATAAGAAAGTATTTTTTATCAACAGCTTTAACTGAAATTCGAAGCTTATATAACATAATTTAAAAATAAAAGTTTTATAGGTGTTTAACAAGAATTTAAAAAACAATGAAAATGAAACCTGTTTGTGTCAAATAATGTATTTTATAAATAACTTTCTTAAATAACACGTTAAACTAGGGTTTTCTCCTCTCCCAAAAGTGAATGAGAAAAAATATTTACGAAGGAATCAGTAAATAATGTTATCTTATTTCCAACTACAAACAGTATGATTTAGCGCTTACGTCTACGACTATTTAGGTCACTATTTTTATTAAACGATAGCTAGTCGGAATAGTAGCCCGTAAATAATCCTCGAACAGTAGCCTAAGTGTCGCATTCAGTTTTCCAGCTATGTAATTCTTCAGGGCACGTCTCTTCCTTTAGCAATAAAGTGTAAAAGTCCAGTAGTTTAACTTTTAGGACGAGTTTGCTGTAAGTTTCATGTGCAGTCACTTAAGCCTGATAAATACATACATTATTTAATAACATGCTGCAGTTGCAACTTTCTAATAAAAAAATAAAAAGCATTGCAAAATATTTCTCAAAATTAATGTTTGAAGAAAAAAAAATACTAGATATGTTATAAAAGAACATACTAAAGTATGTTTTACCTCTTTCAAGTATGCCAGTGGAACATATTTAACATTTAGTATTTCGTGACTTGCAAAGACCGTACTTAGTATTACTAATAATACAAACTTTATCAAAGTTAATACTTCCTCAAATTTCATTGTTTTTAAACACTATTTAGCTGTAAAAAATTACACAATAGCAACACAAATATTTAAAAATTTAAAACTAGAGCTGCACAAATATATTAAAATCTGGTAATGTTACTTCCACAGTATTTCTTGCTAAATTGCTAATAATCAAGCAAAAGCGTTATACTAAGTCTGAAAAAAAGGCCTGACATTATTGGACCTAATAAGAGTTAGGCTGTTGCAGAGGCAGTTCTCATGTGCTGTACAGAGTATCTGTTTGATACTTCGAAATGCCCTGCTGTTTACAAACTTAGTTTGTGGAAATCAAATTATTTACACAAACATATATGACTGCATCAATTTAGGCTACGCTGCAAAATACTATTTTTGCACTCAATTCAAAGCCTAAGTCCATAAACAACAAAAAAAAGAGAATACATTGCTTGATCAATATTTCTACTTGATCATGAGGTGTTAAGCTGCTAATAAGTAGTTGGGTTTCTTGCTCTAGGAAAGTTGCTCGCTTTACAAAAATGCCTGCCGTAGACAAATGCGACTTTAGCAGTAAATCAGCGGTATGTTCAGACCCATTTAGTACACACGAAGTTCTATTTCGTGATATAAAAACAAAACTGAATATTATTACTACAGCGTTATTAAACGCACCTTCAATTTTAAAAATATGACAATATATTTGTAATTAATGCCAGCACAGTGCTACTGAGCTAAAAAAAACCTTGTATTTGGTCAACAAGTTCAGACAAAACATACGTAGGTGTTGCTTTTGAGACAGATATACGTGAAAAGAACAATGTAAAAAAAAGTGTGTGTGCCAATCCGTTTTTAATTTTTAATTTAAATATTTATTTACTGAAGTGACTAAGGATTACGTTTGGAATAAGCATAACACAACACTATCACTCAGGAGTTCAAATGGCATTGAAAATAGCTCCGCAATCATAAAGGAGGAAAGCAAGGTGGTTGTATATAAAAGTGTGGTAGAGGTAGGCTGCAAGCGGATAACACGCGAACCCAAGGTTAAGAAGAGAGGTAACAAACTACATAGGAAAGACTATTGTACGCGATAAAACAGATAAAAGTAGTGTGGAAATGTATGTTCTGGTGCAACAACGACCTACGACCTCATTTTTGAAAAGTAGCATAAAATTATATTAAATCATTGATTACTCTCTATTTTTCATAAAAAACAAGACTATTTTCAAAAATTTCAGGAATTTATAGAAAACAACATATATCCACCTCGGACACAACTACGACCACGACTACGACTACAACTTTGAATTTATAAGTATAACTAACGTAAGTGATGTGATTAAATGATTTTGATCTATTGAATTCTATAATTCCCATGTGCTAACGTAGTTTTTCCATCATCTTTAATATACCTTTTATCATCAAAATTAGCTAATTTAACCTTTGATTGATTTAAAGTAAACATTTCTAATTTATCTGATTGCATTTGATTGAAATTTACTTCATCTTTAATTTTTCCATTCAATATTCTTGTATACGTTTCATTCTCATATTTATTAACGATATGCTTAGGTATGCCTTCACCCCGTTCTTTAATTACTAATGTATCACTAAATTCGATAGAATATAAAAATATTTTAGATCCTAATTCAACAAACTCAGTAACAATATTTTCGTTAGTTTCTATTTTGAAACAACCTAATTTCTTCTTGTTTATAAAAGGTAAGCTGAAAATATTATTACCTTCTAAATCACTATCATCATAAAGTAATTCAAGATCATTTCTTATATCCTCATAAAAATTATTAGTTTTTATATGAAGCATAAGTCCATCAGTATCAATTTGAATTATTTCTACGCTATCACCCCACTTAGGTTTTAAATGCTCATACACATATTTATACATCCTGTATTTTGACATTTCTACAACACAGAATACTACCAATATTGGTTTATTGAATAATATACTCATTTTATTCATATGTAGAGCTACTTAATTTTTACTAAATATTGTTTCACGATAAAATTTAATATAACTAAAATATTTTAAAGCTTTTTACTCCATTTTATCTATGTTGTAAAGCTTGTTGTAAAGTTCTTTAATCACATTCGAATCCTTTTTATCCTTTAAACTAGCTAATAATTTTTTAGATCCTTTATAATTTGTTTTTTCTTTTAGTCTATGTTGATACCCAGATAATTCAGTATCTTGTTCTGTTTTATGCCTAGGGAAAAATGAATAATCATTATGTAAATCACAATTTTTTAGGATATTTTAAATCCACTTTAAGTGTATATTCAATATCCCTATCAATATCTAATGTTGTTATATTGTTGTATAAATTATTAATTTCATCTTCCGTACACTATTTAAACCCATTAATCTGTAACCTAAATGACAAAGCATCACCATATAAATTATTACCATCAACAGGGGCTAGCTATGATGATTCTTTAGTAGAATTATAATAAATTATATCTTTATTATTAGGTCTTACATCCCTATTTATTATACCTAATAACCCACCTCTTATTCCTTTTTAAAACATTAAAAGCATATCAAGATCTGTTAAAAATTCTATTTTCACTCCAGTCATTTTCAACATAGCACTCCAAAAAAATCTAGGAATTGTAATATAATGTGCAGGATCTAATTCATAATGGTGTAAAGATAAATCTCTGATTGATTCAAAGCAATCAGCCTATATTAAAACATCACATGTTAAATACATTTCCATTTAATCTTTGAATATATATTCATTATAAGCTTTATTTTTAAAATAATTTCATAGCTTTTCACCTTTTTTATATTCCTTTTTTGAAATATTTTTAACTCATCATAAAACTCCTCATAACTAGAATATTTATTGTCTTGAAGTTCATTAAAAGAGTCAAAAAATGAATAAGGAAACACTCCTTTTTGTGTTAATAACTCTTAAATTTCAACTGGTTCATCTTTAAAATAATCTAGCAAATTCCTAAAGTTCTTGATATCAATCTTTTTTAAGTTAGATGCTAGCCCATCCAATGATGCCGGTAAAAATTTTAATGAATCTTTGAATGTAAATTTAATTTTCGTATCAGGTATACAGAAAGGTTAAAGATAATATTTTTGTTCGGTTTGAGGTACAATTACTAATTCACTACATACTCTTTTGTTTGTATTCATCATCTTATGAAGTTGCCTTACAAAAAATTCAAAATCCTAATTCATACCATTATGAAAGAAAACTGGTATACTTACGAAGTTTTAACATTTAAATTACATGAATTATGAGCTGCACCTCTAAACTTCCTAGTGATATAACAATGATCTTTAACTTTTTTATTTAAATCATCATCAATAAAAGCGTTATTACAAACATGACACACTATACTATTACGAAATATGTGTTCTTGATCATTAGATAATGTAGGTAATTTAAATTTTTCTAACCTTTTCCTAAATATGTCATCTAATTTATAACCTTCCTGACGAAAAGCTTCTATAAATTTAATAATTAAATCTTTTCAACTACATCCTGTATACTTTTAAATGTATTTTAAATAATATTTTGACTAACAGTAGTAAAAGCATAAGCACAAGTTTTATGTTTAATGCTTTTATAACATTTAGTACTGTTTTTATTAACAAAATCTAATTTTTTCAATAATGGTTCCAGATCAGCATAATAAACTATTGGTATGTTTACCATTCTATAAAAGTATTTAAATTTTAAAATATTAGCTTTTCCATCGTTTTTTGGCATTAAAGGAATTGCTCTACAACTTTAAAAATAATTATCAAACGGTAAATAATTTAATGGTGCATCTCGTCGTTTAAATATAGTGGTGTCGTCAGAGTCCGGGCTCGACATAGAGATATATCTGTTTGGGACTTAAATCTTAGATGACGCGCTTCTACCTAGACGAGTTGTAGTAAAACTTCACTAGGGTATTAAGGAATAAAAGATTACTGTTTTCATATATATTGTGGAATATTACAATTGATTTTTTTGATGTTACTATGGGAATGTCAATGTTTTTTTTGGAATTAAATATATTTAAATTCTTCACGTATGTTGTGATTGAGAATGTGTGGACATAGAATGTGTACGTTGGCGTGGTAAATGACTACGTTTGGTGGCTTGACTAACTGTTGTAGTTGTCCTTTCTTTTCTTTAGTAGAGGTCACTCAGTATTGGGACTGGTTGATCTATATCTAGAGAAATGTGTGAGATACCAGGCGTAGTAAACTTTTAATGAGTACTAGAGTAAATAAAGGTACCGTCGCTTTCTTCGGATTCGTGAGTGACGGTCCACCTAAAATGTCTTTCTTCAAGGTAGCAGTCACGTTTCTGTCTTGCCTACTGGTGTGTGTGATGGCAGTTTCCATGTGCCTTGCAAACTTACTGGATAGCCAACCTTCTATTGATCGAATAGTGATGCGTACGAAGTCATTTCCTAATTGGTCCAACTTGTAGGCGCAACATACACAGTCGTCGATGGTATCAGTAGTAGCGATATCTTTTTAACCATCGTGTTTCCTTCCTTGGCCAACAAAGACCCGATATAACGACATAGGGCAATATTCTTGTACACAGTATTCTTTTGAAGGTTGATATGTCAAAATCAAGATAATTGAAATAGTCTATCAAATTAATAAAACGGAAATGTTAACTTAAGTAGTGAACATTGATGCCTAGGTTAATCTGGCACCAGTACAAGCGTAAATGATAAGGTAAATATAAAGCCACTTCTCTAGTGGCCTCCAAGCCAGCTGGTCAGAGCTCATGTAACTGCTCTAAAAAGTTTATAAGGCAGCCTGGCTACCTACATAGCCACGAAGATGATAGCTTTCATCTGTATGGCGCTGAGTGGACTGACACTCCAAAGTCAGAGTGTAAATCACTGTGACCTCCCTCCACAACAATTATTATTATTTTAATTCAAAGAAATTAAAGTAAGTTTTCCATCAAGTTAAGAAGATCGTCATTCCTCGTCAAGTATTATTTAGTTAAAATTGCTATTAAGCGATAATTTTAAACCCATACTTGTTTAGTGCTTAGTTGTACAGTTAACTATACGGTATGTATATATATATATTTTTTGTTTATTTTCTGTTACTGTTCTCACAACTTTGCTAATAATAATAATTATAAATATGGCATACAACAGAGCAGAGAAAGACGAAATCTGTTCGATTTGTAATCGTGCGGATAGTCGAAAATTAGCAATTAGGTGCATATTATGTAATAAGCTATTCCATAGTACTAATTGTTTAAAATTATCTATTACTAATGCAGAATTTAAAAATCTTATTGTATCAAACAGTTGGAAATGCAACTTTTGTAATAATATTGTAAATAAGTTGGGATTAAGAATCATTATTTATTCAAAATATAGCTTATAATAATGACTTTTTTTCTTTCTATAGACTCTTATCTGGAGAGCAACTCAGTTTATTTTCAGCCATTATGCAAAGGGTTTTCTGTAATGCATAATAATATTTGTAGCCTATGTCTTAGAGTAGACCAACTTTCTGTCATTATGTATCAATATAAGGTAAACGTGCTATGCATTACAGTCATGGCTAAATAATAATATTACTGATGATGAGCTCTCGGTTCCTGGCTATTATTTCCATAGAAAAGATAGAGGCTCAGCAGGGGGTGGCTTGGGCATTTATGTTAAAGATAGCATCGTATCAGAGCTTGTTCCCACAGATACGCTTTCAGCCGAATCCTTAGCCATTCTAATTAAGCTACCAAGCCCTAAACCTTTCGCTGTTATTAATATAAATAGGCCCCCTGGTCACCTAGTATATGATGATAACTTCTATTATGAGTTATCAGGGTTAATTTCAGTACTCTAAACTCGATGTATTCATATGTATATTATTGGAGATTTTAATGTTGACATTCTTTCAAAATGCAATAATTCACGATACTTATCACAATGTACGCATAGACTTAATTTTAACCAAATTATAAAACAAGCAACTAGAACCACCTTTACAACTAAAACGCTAATAGATCATATCTATACGTATAATGTCGAATTTATATCTGAGTCTGGTGTTATTGATTGTGGTTTATCAGATCACGATATAATATTCTTTGTATGTAAAAAGCCTAAAATTCATATTGCCCTAAAAACTAGTCGGAATTAAACTTCTAATATAAAGCAACTGTATAAGTAGTTTTTGAATACAAAGTGGTCTATTTTAAATAGCTTTAATTTAATTGAAGAAAAAGTTGATGTATTTGAGTCACTGACTCATTGTGTTTTTGAGAAATGTGCTCCGACCGTTACTCGAAGGGTGAAACCTAAACCTAATTTATGGCTAAATAGTAAAATTAAGAACCCAATACATAGAAAAAACTATTTAAAGAAAAAAGCTAGTAAAGACAAAACTCAAATTAGCTGGGTTGATTACAAAGCCTGCCGTAATAAGGTTAACTCTGCTGTACGATTGGCTCAAATTAGTTTTCATCGTTCAAAGTTTGAAAAATGTAAAACACCAAAGGAGTCATGGGATGCATTTAAGCTCCTGCTTGGGAAGCAAATTAGTTCCACTTATATCTCAGAACTTAATATAAATAACTCTATTATTTCAGACAAGCAGATAATAACTGATAGCCTCTCTGACTCCTCTGTTGTTAATCATATCAATGAAGACCGTGAACTTGTAAACTTATCCACAACATTTGGTATTGATAATTTAATTTTTCCTTTAATCACAGTTAAGGAAGTAACTAATCTAATTAAAGACACTAAAGGGAGTTTGTCATCAGGTATGAAAAATATTCCATCTAAGGTCATAAAACTTTTTCCTGATGTATTTGCGTCTATACTTACAGACATTTTCAACCATTCACTAAAAACTGGACAGTTTCCTAATAACTGGAAAAAAGGTTTTGTGGCACCTCTACTTAAACCAAAATGTAATAAGTTATTACCTTCCTCATATAGACCTATATCTATACTTTCATTCTTTTCAAAACTTTTTGAAAAAGTAATTGCTTCATGGATTATAGATTTTGTAGAAACAAATAATCTACTTTTAGATATGCAGTTTGGTTTTTGACGAGGTAAGTCATGCCTTCTCGCTCTTATTTAAATGACGCATTACATTTATTCTGCACTTGAAAACAAACAGTTATGTGCTGTATTATTCATTGACCTTCGTAAAGCGTTTGATACAGTTAAGTATGTAAAGCTTATTCAAAAGCTTTATGACAAATACAATTTACCTACGTACTTAATTAGAATTTTATGTAGTTATTTGACTGGCAGAAAATTTTCAATAAAGTTAGGGGATTATATTTCTAAATCGTACCCATTAAATTGTGGAGTTCCACAAGGAAGCGTTCTTGGGCCTGTTCTATTTATACTATTTTTTGACAATATATCGCAGGTACTAAAAGATTCAGCTCTTTATGCTGACGATATTGAATCAGTATGTAAAGCTGATACATCTTTACAACTAAAAGCTGAATTAGAGAATGCCCTTAGAAATGGACATAAATGGTGTTTGACTAATGATATGGAAATTAATTTTATCAAAACACAGTATATGGTTTTAATAAATCTAAATCTAAACCAAAATGTAATTTTAATAGTTTTATGTGTGGTTCTAACATAGTTAAAAAAGTTGATAATTTAAAATATTGGGGTATTTTTTTGACAACTTTCTATAGTTTAATATTCGCTGCAATCATATTATTAGTAAAATTTCGTTTAAATGCTCGCAGCTTGTTAAATATAAGCGATTTATAAAAGATAACTTACTACAAATTGTATTCAAATCTTTAATATTCTTTCAAATTGACTATGGGCTCTCTGTGTGAGGCGCAGTCTCTAATAACCTCCTAAAAAAATGCCAAAGGATTATTGACCACTTCCTTAAATGTATTCATTTTAAAGGCTACCACTTTAATATGAACTCAAAACATGTTTTAACAATTCCTTACAAAAAGCATACTAAAAAGAAACAAATAGATATGTATAAGTTAAATGAATCTTTTTTAATATTAACTGTCTTCGGAAGATTGACTTATATTACTGCTTGTATGACACGTGGTTTTCTGTCCCAATCATTCCAACTAGCCTGTTTGCTAGAAATAAGGCGAGATGACAATGGTCGCTCTTCACGTCACTCTCATTTTCTTAAAATAAAGAAATGTTCTTCCTTCTACAATAACTCATATCAATATCGAACTGCCAAACTATAGAATTCAATCATATTGTCAGTTCATTTATGTGAAAATATAAAGGATTTTCAATTTAATTTAAACAAATGGTTAATTGGGTTAAGATAATTTTGGGTATTATTATTTGATTTATTAAGTATTATTATTATTTTTAATAATGCTATTATTTGTAATTAGTTTGTATTTATTATGAATTTCTGCTCATGGAAATCAGCGCTTGTCGCTGTTATGTTTGACAATAAAGCAATTGCATTACATTACAAGTACGCTCAACTACAAACGGTTATCTAGGGGTTTTTTTCTGCGGCAAACGACGAGTACGTAATGGTTTGAGTTGCACTAAATGTCTAAGACTGAATGAAGTACTTCTAGTTAATAGGGTTTCAGGTGGCAGCAACAGTATTGCGAGCACTGATCTGGCTCTTTTTATTTTAGTCTTGAGTTTTTTAAATGTCGCAGTAGCTTCAGGCAAATAATGGAATCCAAGAACCAATGTAATAATTATAGGCTACTAGAAAGACGTTGTGAATTGAGTAGGTAAAACAAACACTTAACTAGCACTGCATCTTCCTAGGGGCCCTTTGCAAGGCTGAAAGGAATGAGGATGAGGCAATGAGAGGGTAAGGTATAACTACGCGAGTAAATGAAATTACAATGAATGTCATTTTTAATAAATATTCGATTGATGACAAGTCTGGCGATAGCACGAATGCTTAATCTAGTCAGTGACAGTCGTCGAGAGTAGGACACGGGCAGCAGCTACAGTTCTTAAGAGTTTTTAAAAATAGAGTGAGGTGTGAGGTGCCAACAATCTCGGATGTGTTAGGCGTAAGGGCGGGCAGCTTGTCCGTCAATTGTGCAGCATACACTAGGTAGAGACGGGTGCCACGACCATTTGCAGCAGTGGCAATCTACTTCTGGATGAGGTAGAAAGGGTTCAGTGTGGCGATGCCAGTTGTCAGTGGTGATAAAAACGTTAGCTGGAACTCGAGATGCTTACACTGGAGCTGTTATTTTCCAACTGGGTTTCTGTGGACCAGTATCAGGTTCGTATTCTGTAGTGTTAATAAAACCTTCTTGTTAGTAATGTTCGTGGTCTTCAGTGGTATAATAACGCAGATGCGGTAATTCACTAGCTGTTTCGTCCTGGATGAGCGCAATGATATATGCGTCTGGAGGTAGCAGCACAACACGTATAGGGGCAACGGGCTCGGCTTCTGCAGGCATGTCTGCGGGCAGAGATGCAATGTCCACAATGTTGATGTCAATCAGAGCTGCGTCTAAAAACTAATATGCAGGAGGGGAGGCAAGTTCCACAAGATCAATGCCAATTGGTTCTGCGTCAGCAGGATGGACTGGAGCAATGTCGTCAGGAGATGCAGAATTATCAATGCAGAGAGAGGCTTAAGCAGCTATGCTGTGATATAGGGAATCGTCGATGTCTCGATCAGAGTCAGTGGCGTTATAGAGGGAATCGCTTGAATCTGGAGATATCAGTAGGTAACGTGCATGCAGTAATAATTCCTAAAGTTCAGGAATGTACTCTGAAGGAGATGCAGTGTGAACAAGAGCTTCGTTGATTTCTTCGTTATAGTTAAACACAGCGTCAGCAGGAGCGGCCGGATAAACGTCGTCAGGGGATGCAGGAGTATCAACGCAAAGGGAGGCTGAAGCTGCGTTAAGAAAGTCAGGTGATCCGTTGATGTCGCAGTCAGAATCAACGGCGGGATAGATATAATTACTTGAATTCGGTGATCGCAGTGAACGATCAGGATATCTACCTGGAGGGTATCGTCTAGGTGGAGACTGATTTGTGCGCACTTCTGTCACTGCGAAATGAACCAGTGAAGCTAAAAGAGGCAGACAAGCTGGATGAGACTGTAAAATCGCAGGTGTCGTCACTAGATAGAGTGATAGTACTGGTAGGTTTCGCAGGAGTAGACGGGCATGAACTGATATTAATAGTCCTTGCTGGTGATCCCAATAGGCGGGTGATCAAAGAATGTGCACCTGCATATGAACTGTAATCAGGCAGAGAAGTATATGGTGTCTGTCGTTGATCTACGTCCGAGACTGGCAAGTAAATGTAGACTGATGAGTCGTCACTGGATAGGTAAATCTTTGATGACGTAGACGTGGGCCTTAGAGGGTTGTTCCCTTTTTGACTTGACATGTTGCAACGCTATGGTGATGTTTGACATACAGGAATTGTCAGCGTGCCACAGCGGTAGAACAGGTGTGGGTCTTATTGGTATAAGCTGACTGAAACTTAGTCACGAGTTCTAGTAGCTTGAATAATCATGCAATATTTTGAAATTTTAGCTAAACCTTTATAGTTTCCTTTCAAATAAATAGTAATGAAACAAAATTTAAGAGTAACCGGCTGTGATATGTTTTAAATTTTTGTCGGATGCCAGTGGCGGCAAAACGTCAGTTAAAAACACCAATATAAAATTTACAGGTAGGCTTCTGACGAAGGCCAGCTTAGTAAATTTAAATCTGAAGTAACTAATCAACAGCAATCAAGATCCTAAACGACACTGACAGGTCAACTCTAATAACAGTCAAGAGGTGGGCAGTACTTTTGCTTAGTAGCAGCAGCGCCAATACGACAGAGTAAAAACTAAAAGGCAGGATTCAGATGAGGGCCAGCTTAGTACATCTGGATCTGAATCAGCTAAGCAACAGCAACCAAGAGCCTGAGAGACACCGACCGGCAAACTTCAATGACAGTGGAGAGATGTGCAGTACTTTTGCTTAGTAGCAGCAGCGCCAAAACGGCAGGGTAAAACCAAAACGCGGGATTCAGATAAGGGCCAGCTTAGTACAACTGGATCTAAATCAGCTGAGCAACAGTAACCAAGAGCCTGAAAGACACCGACAGGCCAACTTTAATAACATTCGAGATGTGTGCAGTACTGTTTGCTTAGTAGCAAAAGCGCCAAAACAACAGGGTAAAAACCGTAATGCGGGATTTAGATGAGGGCCAGCTTAGTACATCTGGATCTGAATCAGCTGAGCAACAGCAATCTGCAACCTGAAAGACACCGACAGGCCAACTTTAATGACAGTCAAAAGGTATGCAGTACTTTTGCTTAGTATCCGCAGCGCCAAAACGACAGAGTAAAAAGTGCTGTACTGCAAGTTCTCCCATCACCAAAAAAATGATTAAAACGAACCTATGATATGGGGAGGTTCCAAGACACTTGCTAGTACTTTAGCAAATTGAAAACAAACTTTAGCTACGGGCAAAACTGGAGGTTACAAACCAGTAAACTAAGGGTCGGAAACGTCAAGCAAGACTGTTAAGAACGATTATCAATGAAAATGTGGCAATTTTAAATTTTCTGGTGAGACCAGGTTGACAAGGAGCCCTGGAAATCTTGAATTTTCTGTTGAAACTTGATCGAACAAGTGGCCTTGGAAATCTTGAATTTCTCGTTAAGACTTGGCTGAACAAGGAGCCCTAAAAATTTTGAATTTCCTGTCAAGGCGTGAGCTGATGCGCTCCAATGGAAATTCTGGGTTTCCAGCTTAGGCGTGAGCTGCTGAGCTCCAATACAAATTCTAGGTTTTCTAACTAAGGCGTGGTCTTTTGAGCTCCAATGAAAATTATGGGTTTCTAATTAAGGCGTGAGCTGCAGAGTAATGAAAATCCTAGGTTTCGGTGAAAATTCAGAGTTTTCAGTGGAGGCTGGAAAACAATCAACTAATGAATTTTTAGGTTTTCAAACTTGAAAAATACCAAGTATTGGTGCTAGTAGGGAGCCATGTACAAAGAAGCGAATGTAGTAATGGTGAGTATATTATAAACGTCTCTTTGTATCTTCTTCGATATAATTGTTGTTTCGTTTAAATCTAGAGATCTACTCTATCGTGGCTTATAACGCAAAATGCCTGGATGAATCTTCTATATTGAGGCAGTACTTAGTTATATGAGACTATTATTATTAAACAATTACACTCCCTTATGGGCGATGCCCCTGGGAGAATTGCATTTATTTTCACACACATATATTTTACACAATGCTGAATTAGGGAATAAAAATGCAACTTTTAAATATGTTTGGATAAAATTATATTGCATAAGTAAGATTAGGAGTTTATGAGATTATGAGACTATATGATAGACTATGAGCGTCTATAGCTTAAGTGTGAATACAGTAGGCAGGACCGACTGTATGAATGCAGATACAGTAAGCAAGGCTTGAGCTGTTTCTGAATAAAGTGAATGCAAAATAGGTCAAGGACTTATTCGAGTTGTTTGCAGCTTGAGTGTGTATTTACTTTTTGTTTATTAATTGTTCAGACAGCTTCCTATATAGCGACCAAATGTGTATGTAATCGTGTCAAAAAAGGTCAAAGGTCAAAGGATCTTTATTTGTAAGGGGTTTGGTGTTTCTAATCAATTGATCAGATCTCCCAACACGAACCCCCGTGTGACTAGCTTACCCCGTACTAACACAGAGCCAAGTAAGCCTTTAATGACATAGGTCGCCACACATGTGGAGAGCCCGGCGTTTAAGATCAACTTCCTCACGAAAGAGATCCGAGGCAAGCGGGAATTGAACCCACGCCGTCAACAGTATTGGAGAGCCTCAGACGCTATGTCTCGCTCGGCACCACTGGACTACCAGGGCTCTCGTAATCAGTTTATTTAAGTGTTTAAAGTGATAAAATTCTGTTCTTTTCGTCACCAAACATCACTAAAACCATATAATTATAGAAACAAAAATATTTAAGAATTTTACAAATATAAAAATCACATAATTACCGTTATCAACGTAAGTAAAGCAAATAAACATTTGTACAGAAAAGTTGTTAAGAAATAAAATTAACATCAATTCTCTTAGATATTATGTGCTGTATAACCGCATCCGCGAATTGAGTGTGCCTAACTGTTCCTTAGATGCTTGCTGGGATTGAATTTCATGCTTGAACTGTAGCAAACAAAAAACTTTGTTGGGCGTATTTCCCTATTTTTGCATTATGTAGTAAGTTCAGAGGTTTTCGGACTGATCTTGACCAAGTGTCTTTACGGTTTGAAACATATTAGCTAAAATTACTTTCACTTTACTTTTAGAGTTTACAAAAATGCTTATAAATGAATTTTAACTGATTTACAGATCTACGCTCATCAAATTGCAACCAGTTCATTTTTTCCAGTATGTCAGATTTAGATAAACTTGGAGATTCTTTCAGTCTGAATAGCTGTTTAATAATAAAAAAAGTCATCTTGTTGCGCTTCAGAATTTTGCAATTGCATAAGTTTTCCCAAACTATTATTCCCTAATCCATGACTAAATAAATCAGGCTAGTGGAGAACACCTTAAAGTCATCGTGGTTATAGAATGACTTGTATCTAGAAACTAATTTTGTTCTTCCGTTCACTGTGGTGCACACGGACTTTAAGTGTTTTTCGAAATTCATGTTTTCGTCAAATATTATCTCTAAATATTTAGAAGTTTGCACTTGTTTCAATTCAGTACTATTAATTTAAATGTACATTTTGGTATCAGTTACGCTTTTACGGGTATAAGGCGAGCAAAGCTTCATCCATTTAGTCTTTTCCATACTGATAACTATCTCGTTTTGAGTTGACCACAGAAGTAGGTTTTAAAGGTCCTCGTTAAGAGCAACTTCAATTTCTTTGGCGTCCTTGGATAAATAGTAGAGAATGAGGTCATTAGCGTAAAGAATACATTTACATTTAGTGAACGTTTCCGGAAGGTCGTTCATGTGAATTGAAAACAGCAAAAAGGACAGGCAGCTCCCTTGTGGCGTACCTCTTTCAGTGAACTTAGCTTTAGAAAATAAAATACAAACCTTCACCTTGATACAACGATTACTTTAGTATGATGAGAACCAACTCAGCATGTTTCCTTCAACTCCCACATGTCTTAAATTACGCAAAAGAATTTTATGAGTAATCTACAAAAACAGCTCCTGTAATTTGCCTCTTATCTCCTGCTAAGAAACAGTCATTGGAAAATTGAACCAGGGCACTTAAAGTGGAAAATTCACTTCTAAATCCGTGTTGACTGAGTGACAATAAATTATTTGAATTTAAAAAATCAAAAAGTGATTTATGAACGTACAAATTATAACATAAGAATTAAAATACAATTTGACAAATTTTTTGTATGCTTAGCATTAAATTAAAAAACTTTTGTGGTTTATTAGAATAAAATAATCTTAATATGAAAAAACTTTCCATTGGAATTCTAATAAGTCTAAGCAATATACAATTAATAATAACAAAATGTCCATATTTTATAAACGGGCACTGGCAAAGTGTAGTTAGGCGTTTGAATCTTAATACGGCATGGTGGGCCATGTTCTTAATATCACAGCTCGGGTATGCTCTGTATGTTAATTATGATGCAGGATGTGCTCTGGATGTCGTGCGGTTATTGCGATCGACATCCTGCTTTGAGCTAGGCATTTATCGCGTTTACATCTTTTGGATTTCCAATAAACGATGTTCGTCTATTGTATATTGTTTTTTTTACATTATTATGGGATTTCGCGGTCTTAATCGCGATGCATGTGAATATGTCTGCATATACCTATATAGCATATACATCGAAATGGGGCTGTTTTTGATTTCTATACATAAATGTATAATTTATGTTAAATTAAATGTGAAATTCAAAACACATAACTTTATAACGAAGCTACTAAGATAATTGTAATTTCAAAAGATGAAATCCTGGAAAGTCCAAAACAGGCAGTAAATATTGCTAATGTAAGCTTATATCAATGTTGAATAATGCAGGTCAAACTATTGTTATTAGTCAAGACAGACTATAAATATTTAATCGAAATAAATGGAAAAGTACCTAACAACCTAAGTACTTACAAAACATGTATGTATGTAAATAGGTAAATGAGACTTGAAAAACACTCATCACACCAACTGGCCCTGCAATCTCCAATACTTACTGTACTTTAAATACAGGGTGTAAGGGAGAGGAAAAAGGGACAGGAGCTCAGACGTCGCTAAAAGCTTCTGAGTCGTGTCCATAAAAAAGGCTACAATGCCCTGGCTTAGGATCACTTCTTATTTCAATTTTGTGCTTCACTTTCTCTTTTTTCATTAGCTGACTTAGGAAGTTGATCCTTATTACCAGGATTTCAAGTATTTTCTAACAGTCTCTAGTATCTCAGTTATAGAACTCAAGTCTCGTTTACTTCGTTTGAAAGTAATTATAAAGTTGTCGGGTCTCGACTCGTTAAAGCTCAGGTTTCCATAACCGATAGATTCTGTAACTCGTTCAAAAAATGAAGTTACGATAATAAATACCAACTCACAGGTTGAGTACAAGTTGATATATATATATTTTGTCTCATTTCGTTTAAGTGTAATTTCCTTCCACTATTCAGTTAATTAAGATACCATTAGGCAAAATAACATTCAACTAACCTTACAGACTCACAAAGAAATGCCGCCGCATGTACTCTCTCGATTTTAAAAACAATACCTATACTAGATTTGGCTGCACTTAGTTACTACAGATCTAAAGTAACTCGACTGCATTTTGCGCCGTTCACTCACAATCATGCGCTAAAATTCAAAAAAATCGAGTTTTTGCAACTTTGAAACCCTGTAGCTTCTACAATTTTGGTCGGATTTTCAAACAATTTGTAGTTTTGTGATCTCTGCAACATTATTTAAAAATTTAAACAAATTTTGAAAAATGTTTATTTTTTTAATAGAATTGGGGTATTTTGAGTGCCTTTAAAAAAATTGGTTTTCAAAAAAATTCGGAAAAAAATAAAAAATTTTAAATCATAAATGTTCTACGTTTTATTATAAGACAATGTCCAGGGGATCACAAAACTTCAATTTTTTTGAAAATCGCACGAACATTGTAAAAACTACAGGGTTGCAAAGTTGCAAAAAATCAAGTTTTTTGAACTTTGGCGCGTGATTGTGAGCGAACGGCTCAAAATGCAGTCGGGTTACTTTGGATCTGTAGTAGCCAAGTGCAGCCAAATCTAGTTTGGGTATTGTTTTTAAAATCGAGAGAGTACATGTGGCGGCATTCCCTTGTCAGTCTTATCCTTTCGTATCCACTTCAGCTATTTTAGGCATTTGTAGTTACTTTTTGTACGTAGTACAAAAGGACACATAACACTGGAAGGGAAATTTAAAGTTAACCAATCTAGGATGGACAAAAGGATATCTAAGGCAACTACTCAATTCTTAAATGTGACTCAACAGCCAGCTGTTTGAACACAAAGGATAGAGATAATAAAAAACTCAAATTAAAAACCGAAATTTTGATCTCTGGACTTCAAGTTAATCAGTCAGCTAGCAAAGAATGTTAAGCTTTGCAAAAATTAACTTGGTCTTTTATCCATCAAAATTCTAGAAGCTAAAATAGCGCGATTCGCTAAAGTAGGTTAAAAGCCTCTGTTATCTGTCAAATTAGCAGAAAAACAACATGTGTCATGAGTGCTTAAAAACAAGTCAAAATTGACAAATACCATTAATGAAGTCCACATTTAGCCTTGCCTCAGCAAAACAGAGCAGGCTATCTACATACACACTTCTTAAATGTACTGGAAGGCAAAAAATAATAATCCATCAGCAACTGTGAAATATAACAAGAGTTGAGATTGAAATAGACAAAAGAGTTCAAATGTGACGGGACGCAACTTATTGAGTTAAATTAGGACAACGAACCTTTCACATCTCTTAGCAATAACTAAACAATCAAAATTGTTTACTGGAACGTGCAAGATATTGAAAAAGTTGTATACATGGATATAAAAGACGGTAATAAGCTAAACCCATGTGACTTTATATGTTTGTGTAAAACTTGAGTGAAATCAAAGCAGCTACTGCTAGGTAAAAACTTTAAAAAATATTCTTACATACATATACCAGTTAGAAAGTTAAATAATGATGAGAGAAAATCCAATGCTATGTGCATTCTAGCTAACAATTTTAAATATATAGTTAACAATGTGTTATACGATCGAAATAATACACTTATAATATTTTATATAGATCTTAAAACAAAGAAAATACTGGTAATTGGGTATGTGTATGTAAACTTAAATAAAAATAATGTTAAAAAGATTTTCACAGAACTCAGCGAGGCAGTAGAGGGGCTACTATTGTCATTAAGATACAAACCTATCCTTAAAGGGGATTGTAACGCCCGTACTCGCAATCTTGGTGACATAAACCACAAAATAGTCAAATATTTAGTACTTTAGCCTTCTCGTTCCTCTAAAGACAGTGGTTTAAACCCTGCTGCCTTTTGATTCTTAGACTTTTCTGAATTTAACTCGCTAGCAATACGTAATGCAAGAGTAACGCCAGACATCCCTGAAATTCAAAACTTTCTCACTTCTAGAAACAAGTCAGTATTAGATTTTTGTTTAGTACACTATAATATGATTCACCAAGTTGTAAAAGAAGCTGATAGGTGATTAGCTTCTAATCTGACCACCGTTGTATGATTATAAAATATAGTTAGTAGTTTTCAGTGTTGTGTATATTGGCGACTGATTTCAAATTTAATTTCGATTTTCGTTAGGCTAAACTGTACAAATAGTGCCAATTTAGTAACACATTTTAAAATAAATACATAAAAATACAACAAACTGTTATAATTTTGGTTAATATTAGGTATTTAGACACTTTTTAATTGAGACGCCGAGCGAAAGACCGAGAAATAATGTTTTTTTTTAATTAGAAAATTTTTTCAAAAAATTAATACCAAACAAGCAAACAATCTTGTTATGAGAAAATAAGATCCTGAGTAGTATTGTTGAAAAAAAATATTTTATTATACCACCATAAATTTTAATACTAATAATAATATTTTTTTATTATCATACTAACAACAAGATTTAAAAAACTTACTAAACTTAAAAAAATATAATATAATATTTTAACAATGTTGTAAAAACATTGTAAAAAGTATTACTATTACTAATTTGTATGGCAACTGTGTTCAATAAAAGTCCAAGAAAAGAAATTTAATGTAGTTTCATGTGTGGGGCGCTGAGAAATAAGAAGGCAGGTACTTCTGGGAACAACAAATAGGTAGCATAAGCCTTATAGGGATCCCGACCTCGAATATACTTTATATAATATATTGGATACTTCAATTTTTAATTTTTAGGCTATCATAATTTTAATATTTTCAAAACAAAATATTTTTTTAAAACCTTTTACATTGTACTTACCCTAAGACATGGCAAAATGTCAGAGGTGTCATTTTTAAATTTAAAGGGAATTTATCCGAATTGTCCATTAATGTCACATTAGTTTTTGAAATGCATAAAGTAGTAGCATGAACATAGAACGATAAGCTAAGCGTTTGCAAAATTCAGCACTCTAAAAAATACAAAGAATGCTGACAAAAGAAAAGTGAGCATTATTATGTAAAACGTGTCTCGTTTTTTAAACTTAAGGTAAACATTTTATTTTTTTTAAATTAATGCTGCTGGCTTATGGTTAAAAAAATCCTTATTTGAAGAGAGCAGAGGCAGCCACTCAGTCAGTGCTGAACTCGACTTACGAGGATAGGGACACAAACAATAAGATCTAAATTCTACGTTTTATAGATTCCTGAAAAGAGCATGTCAAAAAAATATGAATGGCGTAAAAACTTCTGTCGAATGGGCCATCTGACTTGCTCTCGGATTTTGAAAAATAAACTTACTAATGTACTTAAATAGACACTTTATTTAAATTCCTATAGGTCTTCAATTTATTGTGTCTAAAATCAAAATTTGAGGCTTTTGATCGTTATCATATTATTATGTTAAAAATAATGTCTGGGATTTTTAAAATTCAAAAATTTTCAATTTCTTAAAACATGCGTTATTTCATAACAAAACTAGTGATCGAAATGGTCTGGTCTGGTCCGGGTTTTATGGCCTGGTCCGACGGCCGGACCAGACCAGACCAGACTAGACCATTTCGGACCACGAAATCTCAAAAAAAATTTACTTGAGAAATTTTACCTAAAATTTTCTCCAGATTTTTCAAAAAATAAATATCACTCAATTAAAAAAATGGTTTAAAATGTAATACATAAATATACACATACGTAGAAAATTCAACACAAAAAAGCAGAATACAAAATTATCCCGTAATGCATATGGTCGGACCAGGAAAATATGGTCTGGTCTGGTCTGGTCCGAAATCCGCGGACCAGACTAGACCAGACCAGACCAGATTTTACTGGTCCGGACCAGACCATTTCGATCACTCAACAAAACTATGGTCAGTGACTGTGTGGTACTTTGTTTCAAAACAATATTTTTTTCGAAATTTGACTAACCAAGAAGTTACCTAATTATATTAATTTCAAAAAACTTAAAATTTTTAAAAAATGGGATGAAAAGTGGCGGAGGCTACACGGTTACAAAAAAATTAAAATTTTTAAACTTTGAGAGTCCTCATAAGAAAGTACTTATGAAAAAATTGAAAATTATCGAATTTTCAAAATTCCAGATATTGCTTTTAAGATAGTAACATAGCGATCAAAAACCTTAAATTTTATTGAAATGAGATGAAAAATTTAAGTTGCAGACACGATTGAAAAATAAACTGAAATTTACGTTAAAAATGACACCCCCTACAACAATTTTAATTTTAAGCGTTTGTCATCCCCCTGGAAAAAGTAAGGTTTGTGTGTATGCTTTCATTCACTGTCTTTTTCAATGTTATGTTTAAGAGGGTGACGCAGTAGGTGGGTAGGTGGCAAAATATGCTAAAGCTGGCTGGCGCCATTTGTGTTCGGCCCCTAATTTTCGATAGCCAAGTTTCTTCAGTTTCTTATAATGGAGATACAGAACAGTTACGCCTTCCGTCTACGCAATGGTTAATGTTAAATGGTTAAGTTTGATGGGTCTCATATTATCATGAATTCTTCATTTTTATCATTTATCATTATCATTTCTATCTACTTTTAACGTACGTACGTACGTGCAACCTCATTGCTTATAAACTGGATTCCACGACATAAAAGTGCAGACACAAGAGTCCGGACAAAAGAGTGCAGGGACATAAGATCGCAGGACTTTGGAGTACAGACATAAGAGTGTAGACAAAAGAGTGCAGACCAAAAAGTGCGAGACGAAAGAGTTTAGGGACGAAGGATCGCGGAGACACTAGAGTGCATTCCAAACAAAACTATAAAATGAAGTAATGTGATGGTGACCCTTAAAAGGGCCGTTAAAGAAGTATTGTAGGCGAAGAGTCATTTTGGCGTAAGCCGAGTCCGCATCTAAAATCACTCTGTCCTGTGTCCATTAAATTTACTATGCCAGCATATATTTTAACGGACTTGCGACAGAATGACTCTAAGAATTGGATGGACTTAGGCGTCGTGCAGATATCTCGTATACACTTTTTTGACTTTTTTACACCCTCCCCCCCTCTAAGTATACAATCGTGATCATTGAGGACAACCCCCCCCCCTATATACGTATACATTTGTCATAAAAAATACCGATTTTTAAAATACCTGTTATTTATTCAATTTCATGTTCAAAACAACATTTATACATTTCACGAAATACCTTAGCAAAAATTTAGTTTGACAAACCTAGCATAGTATTTACCTTTTTAGTGCTTCTTGTATTCATGTGTACATAAAACCTATATTCTAAAATTTCAATTTTGAGATTCAGACTTTTAAATCCCATATTTTAAACTTTTTCCAACTTCAATATAATAGTTAATATACAGCATATATTTAAAATCTTCAAACCGGCCACAAAAAAAAACAAACATACACTTTTGGTTCACTTTTTTTAAGAGCTCAAAAACGATATACCACTCGATGAAGTTGAAATCGGTCAAGTATTTTTAAATGGTAATAAACTATGCACCGTATTTCGTGTAACCTTGGCGCAAACCACTATTTAAATTGCAACATCCCAGACCCGTCTAATACTACGGGCCCGTCTACTATTACTGGCCCAACTACTATTGCAGGCCCGTCTACTGTCGATGTTGGAGTAACACAAAAATAAGTTACAAATTAACACCCATGTAGTTAATTTGCTTATATTTTTCTATGCGTGTTGACCAGTACATTATTACATGTCCAACCACTATTACAGGAAATACTGTATATAGCTTATATAGAAATAATGTTAGTAAATGAAAATATTCAATAAACATGTAGTCAATTTCTCATTGTACGCAATAAAGTACGATCTCAACCTATGTTAGACCCACTAATCAAAGTATAAACAGGAATAAAATGACAGATGTAGTTTTAGTTTTTAGACGTAATGCGAAATTTAAACTGTAATTTCTGTTTATTTTACAATTTGATAGTGTATACGTGATCAAAGGGTCGAACCCTCCCCTCCCCCTCCGATTTATCGTATACAACCGTGATCAAGAAACTGGACCCCCCCCCCTCCCCCTATTTTGTATACGAGATACATGGATGACGCCTTACACTTACGCTAAATGACTCTACACTGACGATATATGTCAACAACGAAATAAAATAAATATAAAATACTTATGTGGCGCAATGCACTTTTTAATGAAAATTGGCCATGAAAATTAAAATAGCCAGTAATGAAAACAGCACAAAGCTTCCCTCATCAAAGAACTGAAAAGATAAAATAATATCAGAGCTGCAATAGCTTAGGTATATAAAAATCCTTGACATTCTAAGCGTTGCGCATTGTGCTGTTTTAACGTTACATTTGGGTACTCAACTATAGAATCAAAAACTTTGACTGACGTCGACAAAGTTTTTACATAGTTTTGTTAAAACTGTAAAATAAATAATCCCATAGGTGAGAAAAATAGACGGTAGTTTCCTGTAAACTATGTAAATTGTCTGTAAAGACCCAAAATGACCCATATCCAATTTAAGCTAGAATCAAAATGAGCTATGTCATAAAAACAAAATGAGAAGCATGCGTAAAATGTTAGGAATTTTTGAAAACGTAAAATGTTCCATTTTCGTGTTTTTGAAAAGGCGCAAAATGGTTTAATTTGATATGTGTTGGAAAAGTGTAAAATGTTGTATTTACATATTTTTAAAAAGTACAAAATGTTCTATTTAAATGCGCTTAAGACATATTTAAATATTTTTGTAGACAGCTGATATTGTTTTTAGCTAAAATTTTAGCAAAAAGTTATTGGATATGGCTAATTTTGGTTCTTCACAGACGATGGTATTGATCTCCACGGCCTTTTTAAGGGCCACAAAAAGCAAGTTGACTTCATTTTATAATTTTGTTTGGAATGCACTCCAGTGTCTCTGCGATCCTTCGTCCCTAAACTCTTTTGTCTTGCACTATGTTGTCTGCACTCCTTTGTCTACACTCTTTTGTCTGTACTCCAAAGTCCCGCGATCTTATGTCCCTGCACTCCAATGTCTGCACTCTTCTGTCCTGTTGCCATAAACTGGTATTAGTGATGAGCTTGAGCTTTGTATTAGCGGTGAAGTGATTTTTAATTTATTAGGTCCTTGTAATAAACATTTAAAAACTTTTAAAAACCCTACATCTGCATTTCCTTCAAGTTTCACCCGAGTTTTGAAAAATTTGATCTTTTTTGATCTTTTAAAAATTACCAACTCCTAGGCTTTTAGAAATTCAAAATTCGTTTTTGAAAAACTATGTAGCGATTCAAATTAGCTAAAGGCTGCGACAGTGACTGCCACACAGTCACATGACTTACAGTGGAGCTATGAAGCTTTTCTTCCTCGCTCATTTTCTGTGGAGGGCCACAACCAACTTTAGTTAGTGTGTAGGCTTTGGACGTGACTGATTTCCAGTCCGCATCTCAGATTCTCAATTCCAAATTTCATTTTGAATTTCGAAATTTCAGTTAATAAAATATTATTAGTAGTATTTACTAACAAGTGTTGGTATACCAAATTCAGTGTCTCAATCCATTATTCATTTCATCGTGTGCCCTAGCATCAGTAGTTCATACCGATAGATTCAGTAGTTAAAGGTAGAACCTGGCAATCAATCTACAGAGTTACAGTCAGCAGTTACCCACCATTGAGGCGGCCATTACCATTCCTCATCATTCCATCTGCATCCACACGGTGTACATAGTTAAGGCGACCATCATTCACCACAAAGTTGACGACCGAGAACAGGACCTTTCTAGGAAACAATCCGATGAAAATACTACTGGAAAATACGGGGAACGGGACCTGAATATTTTCATCATTGTCATCAGCAACAGTAACTATTTACGTAAGCAAGAGTGACAAATATACTAATAATATAAAAGTAACAATATTTGTTTTGAGTATGTTGAGATTGGATTTTCAATTAGGGATTTTTGCAAATAATAAATATTTTAGCAATATGTGGATTTGTGTAGTTTGAAGCGATGCTAAAACACACAAATAATAATTAGCAGTTAGCGCTCGCTATTGTTAAATATTGTAGGTACTAATATGATTCTAAAGCGTCTGCTTGGAACTTTATTAGTCATTCCACATTAAAGTTAATTGTTAATTCCAATATTAACTAAATAAAGATATTTATGCAGTCTCTTAAAATTGGAAATGGAAAGAATTAAATTACATGAATAGCTTTTGAAGTAGAGTGCAGTTAATTTTCAAAATTCAATTATTATTTAATAGATTAGGGTCTTGAGATTCAAAGTAGATGCTGAGTCATAGTTTACATGAATATAATAGAGAAGTAACATAGCTTAAACATTACGCCGAGTCTTTGTATGTTAAGCGTTGGACTGATTAAGCGTCAGCTGATTGGGACAGCGTGGTTAGTTGCTAAGTCCTTAAAGCGTCCGCTAGAGGGCTGAAGCGTCGCTAACCAACCTACATGACTCAGTATACACTGCAGGTGGTAGCTTAGTTCCTAAAGCGTCCGCTTGGGATCTGAAGCGTTTACTACAGTGCTAGTGTATTTACTCAATAGTATTCAAATATCGTAAGGAAAGAGTATGAACCTTTAAAATTACTCAACCGACTCACTTCTACTAAACCAAATCAAGGTTATTAAACCCATGCAAATAATTTAAAGCTATTAATATAAAGTTGTTTTGAATTTTACTGGCTGGTCCAGAAGTAAAGAATTAAATATTACACTTCAATTGAATCTAAAGCTGTTAGTTAGGCAGGAGGTAGTAATGTCACAAATTTAACGTGAACACTATCTCAATGCTAATGCCGTAACTGTAATAAATGCACACAAGTATTATTCTAAATAATACAACCAAGCCAACCATTTCATGGAAAAACACCTAACTCAAACACAAATCTTAAGTAAATTGAATAGCTTAAGTACTAAGTAACTCCTACATTACTTAGAATAAATAGATTACTGCAATTTAAATTTATGAGTGAAACTCGAGAAGCAAGAGCAAAGAGAAGAGAAGAAATTAGAGAGCATCCTGAACTAGTTAGTCGAACTAAGTATAGGAAAGACAAAGGAAAGCCAAGAAAGAAATCTGATAACGACATTACTGATTCAAGTATCGACATGGGAGACCAACCAGATTTTCTGAAAACTTTTCTGAATACGTTGTCCCAACAGCAAAAATTAGCTTATCAAACATATGCAGAGGCTCAGTCCAAGGCAGATTATGATGCCGGTTACCTAGAAGGTGAGGCTGAAGGACTTGAGAAGGGGGAAGAAGAAGGAAATATAAAAGGACGAGCAGAGAACGCAAGAGAACGTACTGGTGATAATGATAATACAGGCCCAGAAGCAACTGACGCTCAAGCCAGAAATAGAAATTCTAATTCCAGAAATCACCAGAACCTTCGCGTCTCAGTCAATCCACTGAACTCAAAAATTCCAGTGCCAGCTCACAGCCCTAACAAGACAGCCGACAACTATTTAAATGAAATGGAGACCTACTTTCAAGCTTTATCTTTAGATAAAGACCTTTGGCTTCCGTCATTAGGCGCAATGCTGAAGGATGAGAAAAAGAAATGGTTCACATTCACTAAGCCTGCCAATTGGACACAATTTAGAGCGGATTACAACTCGAAATTCGATACTCACGCTGAAAAAGCTAAAAGAGTCAAAATTTTGCATAGTCGACAGCAGAAAGAAACTGAATCAGTAGAATGCTATGTATGGTTTATGATGGACCTAGCTCATCAAGTCAATCCAAATGAGACAACTGAGGAAATGACAAGACGAGCACTAAATGGTCTGTTGCCGTACATAAAGAAGCAGATTCGACAACTCAACCCATGGACTCCTGAAAAACTGATAGAAGAAGCCGTAGCGGTTGAAGTCATTGAAAAAGAACTTGTTGAGTACCAAAGAAAATCTAAAAGTTCTAATTCTAATGACTCAACTCAAGCAGTGCGTGGTCAAGGTGCACTCAGAGGAAGTTTCCGAGGCGGACGCCAAGGAAAAGGAAATTACCGAGGTAAACATTTCAATCCGAATTATGTCGCGAATTTCAATAAAGGAACAAGCAATGAAAAAGGAGGTCAGACAAACACAGAATCAAAAATCAAACCAGATGCTGAAAGAGGTTCATGGAGAGGAAGTAATCGAGGTAGACCAAACAACCGAGGAAACAGAGGACAAACTCAAAATCATACAAAAAAGGGATTTCAAGGTCAATGTTATGTTTGTAGCGGTGTTGGCCACATCGCTTCAAAATGTCCTAATAATCACGGTGTGGTTATGATGATGACTGAAGCGGGTCAAGAGGAAGTAAGCTGTGACACTTGTCAAGGAGCAGGTCACTATGCTCACCTCTGCACGTCTTTTCAAAATGAAGGTTTCCACCCACAGTCTACTGAAGATAATAATGAACAGTCTTTAAACCAATAAAGGAGGAGATGGGAATCGCGAACTATCTCCTCCCAATATTGTCACAACAACCATCTGGTCCACCAATTGTTAGTTTCATATCTAACAACAAGTCTTACAGCGCTGTCTTAGATACAGCATCTGATCGTTCTTTAATCACAAGAGCATTAGCTCTGAAAATTCGAAATTTTTATCAACCTGAAAAAGGAATACCTCTTAAGTGTGCAAACTTTGCTACCATTGAACCTATTGGCAAAGTAAATCTATCTCTCGTAATTGGAAATCGCCAAATCGATCAAGAATTCGGAGTCATGGAAAAATTGCCATTCTCCTGCATTATTGGAAATGAAGCCATGAGACGTCATGGAATTATTCCTAATATGAAGGAAGAAACGTTCGCTTACAGCAACGAACCCAACAAGCATTTTCCATTATTGTCAAAGCTTAATCTAAATTGGACTATACCAAAACTTCTAACGACTCAACTGGATGAGATCAACTCTAAGCTCCACATCTTATTTTCAAAATTCCCAACTGTTGCAAGAAAAGATAATTCATTTAATCAAACAACTTGGGCAGTTCACAAAATCGAATTAATTGAAAATAAGACTCCAAATGCTAAACCACGATTTTACCCAGAAGAAAAACGGAATATCTTGAAAAAAACTACAGATGAATTGTTACAAATGGGAATTATTAGAAGATCTACATCACCTTATAATTCTTGCGCTTTATTAGTTCCCAAGAAAGACGGAACTGAAAGAATGTGTATTGATTTTCGAGAACTTAATAAGATAACTAAGAAGTGCGCCGCGCCATTACCAAAGATTTGGGTAATGTTAAGACTGATTCCAAGAAAGAAGTGGTTCACCAGGCTAGATTTGAGATCTGGATACTATCAAATCCGTATGCATCCAAGCTGTATCCCAATGACAGCATTCTCAACGCCAGATGGCCATTTCGAATTTCTCGTTATGTGTTTTGGACTTTGTACAGCTCCTCAAACATTCCAAATGACTATGAATACAGGATTTGCAGACTATCAATATTCAATCTGTTTCATATATTTTGATGATTTCATAATATTTTCCGATACATTAGAAGACCATGAAAGGCATCTTAATCTCATTTTCCAGCGACTCAAAGAAATGAACTTAGCTATCAATATGGAGAAATCAGAATTCTTCAAACAAGAGCTAGAATTTTTGGGCCACGTCGTGACTCAAGATGGACTCAAAAAGTCACCTGCAAAAGTGCAAGCTATTCGAAATTTTCCAACTCCAACTAATAAAGATCAAGTAAGGAGTTTCTTGGGATTAACAGGATGGTACGCATCATTTGTTCAAGACTTTTCCACACGTTGCGCCATATTGTATAAGCTACTGAAGAGAGATGTTCAATTTCATTGGACTCAAAAGCACCAAACAGCTGTTGATGATATTAAAAAGGCAATGATAGAAGAAATATTATTAACCGGAATCGATTACAAGTCACCAATATTTCTGCGTACTGATGCAAGTTTTATTGGACTGGGAGCTTGTCTAATTCAACAAGTTAACGGAAAGGACAAAGTAATAGCTTGTGCAAGCAAGTTGTTAAATGAAAGCCAACAAAAACTAGAAATCAGCGAAAAGGAGGCGTTAGCAATTATATGGGGACTGAACAAATTCAGAGAACTTCTCCATAAGAAAATCATTATTCAAACAGACAACAGAGCAGTAACGTTCATGCAAAACAACGCACCAAAATCTAGAAAAATAAGCCGTTGGTTCAGCGACCTTCAGGAATGGGAGTACACCATACAACACATACCTGGAAAGCAGAATCAAATTGCAGATAGTCTAAGTCGGAATCCAGATCTTTCTACTCTTGATGAAGAAACTGAAGATTACTGTGAATTCCGAACGGTAGAATTACCGACAATTGCATTCATGGAAGAAATTTTCACTCTTGAGGAACTTAAGGGCGAACAATTGAAATGCAATAAATTGAATCGAATAATTGAACTTTGTGCAAGGCGCCATGACACGGAGGAAAATATTGATTCAAATGAAAATATAGAAGCCAAAGCCTATCTCTTGAAGGATGGAATTCTATATAGAACTGTAAAAGGTTTTGACAAAGTCAGAACCAAAACATTACAGAATCCGGAAACAAAATTGGAAAATTCTCAGGAATCAACCAAAAGAACCCCTGATCAAGGTTCAACTGTCCAAGCACATCAAGAGAACTCAAATATTCAAGTGCCAGTATTACCAGAATCTTTAAAACATAGAATGCTTATGTATTTTCATGACTCAAATACTGCTGGGCACATGGGTATAAAAGCAACTCAGGACAGAATAAAATGTCGTGTCTTTTGGGAAGGCATGAACAAAGAAATAAAAGAGTACGTACGAACATGTGAAATTTGTCAAAAGGCAAATTATGATAATCAGAAAGCAGCCGGTCTACTACAAGAATGTAATTACATCAACTCCGTATTTGAGAACATCTACGTGGATCTAGTAGGACCACTTCCATTAAGTGGTAGAGGGAGAAGATACCGATTTATATTAGTCGTCATCGATCAACTATCCAAATGGGTTGAATTATTTCCATTAAGCAATTCCAAAGCAACAATCATTATGGAAAAGCTAGAAGATGAAATATTTTGTCGGTTTGGTTCTCCAAAAATTATCATTACTGACAACGGAAATCAATTTATTTCCAAGAAAATGAAGAAACTTACAGCAGTGTGGAAGATCAAGCATTGCTACACATCCCTATACAGACCACAAGCTAACCAAGCAGAACGTGCAAACCGAGACTTAAAATCAGGACTTAGAAAACTGACACATGAAAAACATTCTCTATGGTCTACAGGTTTGCAAAAGCTAGCATTATCAATGCGAACAAACATCAAAGCTACGACAGGGTTCTCAGCTGCATTTATAATGTTTGGAAGAGAAATAAGATTGCCATTTGATAGAGCACTTCAAACTCCTTCAGAATATCTTGACGAACAAAAACTTATACCACCAAACGTCAAAGACATTATTGACACAGTAAAGTCTAATCAAATTAAAGCACAACGTAAAGCTAAAACTTTCTATGACCGTCACCATCGTTATGTTGTTTATATGGTAGGCCAAAAGGTTTTAAGGCGAAATCATGTAATTTCAAGTGCTGATGATGGAATCACCAGAAAGCTTGCTCTAAGATTTGTTGGACCTTTCACTGTTGCCGAAAAAGTTACTCCTGTGACTTACAGACTTGTCAACGATAAAAATAAAGATGAAGGAAAATAGCATGTGAATGACTTAAAACCGTTCTTTGAAAGAAAGAAATCTCCAGATGAACAGACTAAAATTGATCATGCTATTCAGACTAAAGCAGAACCTAAAAAGCTCAGACCACGAAGAAAAGTAGATTATCGCGTTCTTGCCGGCTTAAAGCCATTAAAGTCTCAATAATATTACTAACGACACTTGCTGTCATTACAAATTTAAAGTTATAATATATAATGTACAGAAGTACATTTTCAAATAAATCATTAAGATTAAAATACCTAATATTTAATGCTTATCATTTAATAGAACAACAAAATATTGACAAAATCAAACATTTGAACAAAATAAAATACAGAAATGGGTTGACGAAAATCAGGCTAAAATATCATTACAAAAAGGTAATTTGAACTCTCTTTATTGTACAGAGCACCGGACATTCAACTACAAGTGAAGTACCCACCAGTGATTTACCCACCAGTGATTTACCCACCAGTGATTTACCCACCAGTGATTTACCCACCAGTGATTTACCCACCACTGAGTATACCACCAACAATAAAGTAACTTTTATAGACGAGATGCTGTCCAAATTAAATTCCAGTAAAAAGCCTGAGGATAAAGCAAAGACTGCCTCCAAAGAATTTTGGAGATTAACTGAAAAGGCCCATAAAGAATTTGGCGTAGCACGGCCAAGACCTCAGGACATTCGAGCTTTTAAAGAATTCAGAGAAAGCCGACAAAATATAAATTCATTCAATCCAAATTTTGGATCTCCATTGGTTCAGAAAATCAGAAGCTGGAAATCAACGGAACCTATGCATCGCGCTAATCCTTACCCTGTTGAAGACCCAAAAGCTGCTTTCAAAGTAAATAGCGAATTCGGATTAACGATCTTAGCCCAGCATCTAATGCACCATTCTGAGGTGGCAGTGGATCTCGAGTACTCACACATGGACGTTTTCGAAAAGCCTTTCACTTGTATTATAACCATCTCCACAACAGCTCAGGATTTCATTATCGATGTATTTCCAATTTGGAAACTGATAAAACGAACTTTAATCACATTCTTTGAAGACCAAAAGTTGCTCAAAATCTTTTGTGATTGCTCAAATGATCTTATCAGACTTCGTGAAGATTTTGGTATTGCTCCAATTGGGGTTGCAGATTTAAGCAGAGGATTCCGACAATGGAAAAACCTCAATTATTTGCCTGGACTGGATGAAATTGCTACTTACTTCAATATTTCCGCAGACAAAGACCAAAGCAAATACCTTAATAAAGCAGATTTTCGATGCCGTCCGTTAGCTGCAAAATTAGAAGAATACTGCATTAATGATTCCAAGGTGACCTTGAAGGCATGGTATTTAATGAAACAGGAAATACTGAGTGACGACTTGAATAATATTACAGCTATCCCAAGAAAAGAAAACGTGTTTACAGTTAAAAGCCTTTTTGAAATTTTTGAATCACGTGACTTCAAGGAGAGATTCTTGCTCAGAAGCTATAAAGCCATTCCCAAGAAAATTCATTCGACTTTGTTTGCTAACAAAATTATAAGTTCAATGTCACGCGAAGTATCAGAAGCAGAACGACGAAAGCTCATTAAAACGCTTGACTGGATTGAAGAAAAGGCCAGAGAAGTTGACATGAAGGTCAACCGTGTTAGTGACCCCGAACAGTTAGAAGCCTGGATACGTTACAATGGAATTTCCGTTGCTACCATCACGGCTTTCGTGAAGGAAAAAGTCAAGTTCTTGACCCAGAATCAGAAAGCAAGCTTACAATTTGTGTTAGCAGAGATGCCTAGCCAACAACTTGTACAAAATTTAAGTGTCACACCTTCTAACAAGAGAAAGGTTTTGCTTCAAGGAAAGACACCACCAAAGGTAGCTAAACCGTCAGCAGTAAATGTAGAAGAGGATAAGTTCGAAGACGATGATGCACTTCTAATCCATGCTCCCGAAGATAATTTTGATGTTAATTCGACCTCATCGGCGAGCGCCTCCGGCCAAATTGTAACGGTAGTAACTGAAGAGACCAACACTGAGTCAAACAAGACTGAAAGTATTCCTATGACAGATATCTCAATGACTGATGAGAAAGAAACACAGACTGATGAAAGTATAATCCACTCCTCGGATACGCGGCCCGAACTGGTCAATATTCAGCTGTCAGTAGATGTCCAAACTGATGCCCGAGTAGCGCAAGTAATCCCAGTACTTGTAACCTTGAGAGAGACGCAAGTAGCAGGTCCCGCGTTTGTAGAAGCTGCAGATATTTTCCCGCCAGGAAATGCAGCCGTTATGGGTTCAGCGCCGCTAGGATTTCTAGGACAAATGCGAGCTCAGATGACCCCAGAAGAGAAGAAGGAGTTCAACAAGAAGCGACGAGGGGGACGGCAGAATGCTAAGATACTTGCTCGAAAAGAACGGCAGAATCAGCAGCAGCAGCAATAAAATTATACTGATTTATATTATTCATTTATTATAACTTATCATGTATGGAATTTGGGAAAGGATGTGGTTAATTGAAGTAGAATTTGCATTTATGAATTTATGATTGTTATGGTTATATTATTATTAACAGTTAGATATTAGAATTAATGCGTGTAACTTTTATGGTAAAAAGTTCTTTTAAGGGGTGGAGAGTTGTAGCGATTCAAATTAGCTAAAGGCTGCGACAGTGACTGCCACACAGTCACATGACTTACAGTGGAGCTATGAAGCTTTTCTTCCTCGCTCATTTTCTGTGGAGGGCCACAACCAACTTTAGTTAGTGTGTAGGCTTTGGACGTGACTGATTTCCAGTCCGCATCTCAGATTCTCAATTCCAAATTTCATTTTGAATTTCGAAATTTCAGTTAATAAAATATTATTAGTAGTATTTACTAACAAGTGTTGGTATACCAAATTCAGTGTCTCAATCCATTATTCATTTCATCGTGTGCCCTAGCATCAGTAGTTCATACCGATAGATTCAGTAGTTAAAGGTAGAACCTGGCAATCAATCTACAGAGTTACAGTCAGCAGTTACCCACCATTGAGGCGGCCATTACCATTCCTCATCATTCCATCTGCATCCACACGGTGTACATAGTTAAGGCGACCATCATTCACCACAACTATTCTCTCCTCTATAGTTAGATTTTGAAAGTTCTCTTAAAATAAAGCCCTTTTATCGGTTGAGAACTGTAGGCGGTTAGACAGGATTGAAAGCTTAAAATGTATTTAAATTTGAATCTATCGCACTTCTCCCCGACACTTCTTCTTCGACATTTCTCCCCGAGACATTTCACCTCCGTCCCGTTTCTTCCACTACCTACTTCTCCTTTGTACTGTTTCTCCGTTCTCCCCAGTCCCATTTCGTCGTCGTCCCACTTCTCCTCATTTTATTTCTCTTCTGATACCATTCATACACACAAACCCTACTTTTTCCAGGAGGGGTGTCAAACGCTAAATTTTAAAAATTTTATAGGGGGTGTCATTTTTAAAGTAGGTAAATAGCTTTTTTCTTCAATTGTGTGTGCAACTTACATTTGTAAGCTCATTCCAACAAAATTTGAGCTTTTTGATCACTATGATACTATCTTAAAAGTAAGTATTTTGAAAATTTTAAGATAGGTATTAAATTTTTTTTAAATACTTTCTTAACAGGGCTCTCAAAGTTTAATTATTTTTATTTTTGTAACACTGTTGCCTTCGTCACTTTTCATCCGATTTTTGAAAAAATTTGAAGATTTTTGATATTCATACTATTATCTAAAAAGGTACTTAACTTTTAGTTAAAATTCGAAAAAAATATGTTTTTGAAGCAAAGAAGTACCACAGTTTTGTTATGAAGTAACGCATTTTCCAAAAAATTTAAAATTTTCATAAATTATTTTTAAGATAATATCATAACGATCCAAAGCCTTAAATTTTATTGGAATGAGACGAGAAGTGTAAGTTGCAGACAAAATTGAAGACCTATAGGAATTTAAATAAAATGTTCATTTAATTAACATCAGTAATTTTGATTTTTCAAAAAATTCGAGTGGAAGTCAGATTCGACAGAAGTTGTTCACCATTCCTAGTTTTTTAAATGCTCTTTTCGGAAAACAATGCGGCGGGGAATTTGGATCTTATTGGTTGTCCATTTCCTCTTATGTCGAGCTCAGCGTTGCGCGAGTGACTTTCTCTGCTCTTTTCGAAAAAGGATTTTTTAAACTATAAACCAGCAACATTAAATTTTCCTTATCAGTACCATTTATTTGGTGGTATACAAAAATTAAATGTTTACTTTAATTTTTAAAAATGGGGTACGTTTTACATAATAATGTTCACTTTTCTTTTGTCAGCATTCTTTGTACAGACAAATTCACTTAAAAGGGATTCTGTTAAAAGGGAAAACCGCCTAAACGGGACAGATTTGAAGTGTTTGATTGACCAGCCTATGTTTCAATGTTAAAATTATCCGGTTATAAGGGAACCGCAAAAAGGGATTATCCTATTTAAAGGGACTTTTTCTTTACCGTTTTTGGATTTTTTGTCACTTAAAAGTTATTTTTGAAAAAAATGATAATAACACCACTGTTCTTGACTGCTAAATTTAACTAATCTTATCTCAACATTTACAATATCTGGAATCTAAGTAGGTCGCCGTATTTATAGAATATAACATCAAAGCTTTCTTGGCTGTTAGTTGTTAGTGGTAGTTGTTAGTTCTTGGCTGTGTGTCTTCTGACTCTGGCTCTAACCTGTACTGCTTCGTCCAGCTCTACTGAGTTTTCTAGGCAAAATATTGACGCTGAAAAGAAGCTCTTTAAGTAAGTACTGAACAAAAGTATGAAATATTTTCTATCACAAAAAAAAATTATGGCTACTGTGTACTCGAATCTTCTTAATTTAAGCTTATGTGTGCGTCAAAATCAATATAAATCTAAACAAACTGAACTAACTGACTCGATTGAACAATCTAATTAACTGTCCACGGACAGCATTATTATAAATATCTTACCCTTAAAATCTTTTAAATGATAACTGAAGTCAGCTTAAAAGGAAAATTCCTTAAGAGGTTAAAAGGGAATCCGGTTATAAGGGACAAATGAGGTCGGTCCCGCGAAGTCCCTTTTAGGTGAATTTGTCTTTATCTTTAAGAGTGCTGAATTTTGCATCGCAGCCAAAGCTTAGCTTATCGTTAGAGCTTGCAAAGTCAAGGTCAAGCTTTTTTAAATGTCTAAGAGTGTTACAAAGCCTTTATTTTCAAGAATGTTTAACAACACTCGAAAAGAGCCATGACTTGATTTTTTCAAGTCTTTAAAAAGTCGGGACTTTAAGATTTTTTTCAGGCTACTACTTTATGCATTTCAAAAACTAATAGTGAAGAAGCATTTTTGCCTAAGTCCAGCCCAACGCTAAAAGCATTTTTGCCCAAATCCATGCAAATCTAAACTGCAGCAGATGCAGGTTTGAACAGGATAGGTTTGGATGGACTTGGGCAAAAATGATTTTAAAAACGTATGGACTTGTACAGTAATGCTTTTAGCGTTGGGCTGGACTGGACCGACGATATGTGACATTGATAGATAATTACCATAAATTTCTTTTAAATTCAAAAATGACGGTAAACGGATTTTTCCTACCCGGACTTTTCCTACCCGGACTTTTCCTACCCATTTGGTTTCTACGCGGATTTTTCCTACCCGGGCTTTTCCTACCCACGACCAAACCTAGGACTTTTCCTACCCATGTACAAAAAAGAAACTACACATTGCGCAATGATATGCCCACAACTTTTGCATTTTATTATAACCTGGAGTTAATTTACGGGGCACTCATAAACAGTTGTGCTTCTGTTTTATTTCTACATAAGTAATAGTCTCGGGTAGGAAAAGTCCTAGGTTTGGTCTTGGGTAGGAAAAATCCGGGTAGGAAAAATCCGCGTAGAAACCAAATGGGTAGTAAAAGTCCGGGTAGGAAAAGTCCGGGTAGGAAAAATCCTACAACCATACCTCTGAAATTTTGGCTTACCTTAGGGTAAGTAAGAAATAAAAGTTTTTCAAAAAAAATTTGTTTCGAAAATATTAAAATCATGTTACAAACTAAAAATTGAAAACTTCAAGTGACAGGCCTTCGGGTGGTCCCCAAAAATGGTTATCCGGCCTGCGGCCGGCCACTTGGCGTGTCAATTTTTTGGCTTCTCCAGAGGGGTGTCTAGGTAACCACGGCGTGTGAGGTTTTTGTCTATGTCCATTCCCCCCCCCCCAAATTTCTCCGTTTCCGTTTAAACTTCGACCCAAATAATTTATGGAATGATTTATCATTATCATCGAATGAAAAGTATTCCTTTGCAAGTCAAAATCGTTCAATACGTGAACTGATTTGCGATAGTTTGAAAAAATATGAAGGCAGACACTCTGTAGATTTGGGCTAAAGCAAATATATGCAGAACGTGGCATATGTTACGTACTATGTACTATAAATATCACTAGAGGTATTGAGGATGCTTTTCTGTGGCAGCAAGGTGTATTTACTTTAAAAGTAAAAACTATTAGTACGCAACACACCAAAGTAGGTATTATAGACTTAGCTCACCTTAGTAAGGGCTGATTGTATTTAGTAAAAATAAATAAAATCTAAACATTGAAAATTCTACTATTTAAGCACATATTTGCTTAAACTAAAATTCCTGAAGTATCTGCTTCTATATATTATTATAAGCTTCTATATTTTTTCAAACTAACGCAAATCAGTGAACGTACAGAATAATGTGGACTTACAAAGAAATACTTTTTATTCCATAAATTATTTGAGTCGAAGCTGAAACGGAAACGGAGGAGAACTTTGGAGGAGAATGGTATCAGAGCAGAAATAAAATGAGGAGAAGTGGGACGGCGATGAAGTGGAACTAGGGAGAAACAGTACAAAGGAGAAGTAGGTAGGGGAAGATACGGGACGGAGGTGAAATGTCTCGGGGAGAGAAGTGGAGAAGTCGAAGGAGAAGTGCCGGGAAGAAGTGGCGGGGCGGGAGAAGTCGACGGATACCTTTAAATTTTATGAGTCTATTTAATTTATTATTATTAGGCTATGTACGTTTTCAAAAACTCCTGTAGCAAATCTAAAGGTTCAATCTGAAATAATATTTCCTCTGCTCAGCTTCCTTTTACATGCTCTTTCTAAAAATAGTGTTATTGCATCCGGCTGTTTTGGCGTGATCGGTGATGACCATTTCTTCGTTTGTGGCCTGAAACATAGAATTTTTTGTACACCCCGTCTATCCCGTCTATCAAGACTTATAAATTTCGCAATAATTCTTCAGTCAGTGGGGATGCTCTTTATTTAAATGATATTTATTTATGTTTAAATGGATGAAAAAATACAAAGTATTTTTCGTAGTTTTACTTGTAAATACAATGTAATTTACTTTTAAAATGCTTTGAAATAATTCCTTACGAAAATCTAGCAACAAAATCTTCATCTTTTAGATAATTTTTAGTCGTTAGTGAAATACTAAAGCATTTAAATGGGTTGCGAATCCACTGACTGGTCTTTGCATCCTTTTAAAATTGAAAATTCTTGAAATATGTTCTTACATTGTCAGAAGAGACTCATGGGGCTGGATTTGATGTTTCCATGAATGATTACGCCTTGGCAATGTGGCATGAGTTCATCTCTAATCTCAAATCTTTTGTACGAGACGGTAATGCTAAATTGGGATTGTAATCGAAATACAATCAGTACATCATAGACACATACATATTATTTTAACCCATCCAATTTGAAACTAAAATTTAAATGTAATACCTACTTAATAAATAGGTACCTACGTACAAATCAATAAAGTAAAAAAGTACCTGGGTAAATTATACATACGATTAGAAGTGGAAGGTTGAGCCCCAGAAGTTACATTAATTATGTACATAATATATTCCAATGTGAAAGGTAATGACAGATTAGAGACTTAACAGTCGTCTCTGCCGTAATGAGTTTGAATGTAAACAGCTACAACGATGACAATGGCAGCCAGGTTTTTCTTGCTTAATTTTTAAATTAATTTTAAACCATTTACACTGAAAAATTCTGCTCATGATTTACAAGGAATTCTTGGGTCTTGGTTACATTTTAACACTTGTAAAAATCGATCATGCACTTAGATAAATTTGCACACATGCCTACCTTTCAGTCCATTTTTCTTAAACACCTACTAACAACTAAACTGGTACTTACTACTCACCTACTTATATTAATGACTTAATTAAAATGACAACGATGAAAATGACAGTCACTTGCACGTAATTTAAAAAAATATGTTCATACCATTTACACTGAAAAAATTCTACTCAATATTTACAGAATTATGAAACAGAAGTCTTAGCTAGATTTATGATTAAATTCCATAATTAATGAAGTTTGGGATGCTCTGAATTTCGGTTTAATTGGAAGTTGGAAATCAGTTACTAATAGGTATAGGTTCAGCAGGTAAGTACGAGCAAGTACTAATCAGTTTAGAATGTAATTTTTAATACATACTTTTTTCAAAAATGATAATCTGTATTTTGGAAAAAATTGGGCACTCTTAAAAATCATTATACGAGTGCCAAGAAGATCAAATAGATAGAAAAGCTGGTCACACTTCTACCTATTAAAAATCAGTTCTATTTAAAAAAAAAACCTGTATTCAAAATTAGCTACTATTACTGACTTAATTGCGTTTAACCTAACAGGTTCAGTCTGGTTCAGTAGGTAGGTAGGTAGGTACTGGAGGGCCGACCGAGACTGATATCTGGCAAGGACAAATTTTGCATGAAAACAAACGGCAGCTTTATCCTTGCCAGATATCCGTCTCGGTTGGGCCCACTATAGTAGCATTGTGGCATTATAGGGAAGGAGACAAGAACTTAATAGTAATTTTCACTTTCGCCATTCACAATGACATGGAAACGAGGAGCCTGCAAGGAACCTACCATGGGGCCATACGCAAAAGACGCCACTCAAATTTACTAAGTATTCGGACTCACCTTGTCACTCTCTTAAGCATTGGGTATATGGCTATCTTTAACACGAGGTGTCAAGTGACCCACGCGCCACAGTGGATGCGCCAGTCGTGGTTCACCCCTTAGCATCTTATATTTATAAAATCTCAAACTTTTGAGCGAGCCAATGGTTTGAGAGCTTTGAGAAAACAAAATTTAACCGACGACATTATTTTTTTATTATAATTAATTGGGGCCATGCATTTATGCCATCTTCAAATGAAGGGGGGAGTGGGTTTTAGCTGCCCATCCTTTTACATTGTCGTACATACCATAAGTTACAAAATCAATCTCACGATCTCATGAGTTCATGCGGAACAGGAATAATTATAATTTTTGCACATCCCCTGTACGGCGTGTGGCCACGTCATTCCGATTCCGAAATCCCGTCAACGCGAAGCTTCAAAGCATCGGAATCGGAAAATTTCAATTTTCGACTTCAGTAATTTGCAGTCGATTGTGTTCGGATGGTTGATGAGTAATGATGAGTGTTGCCATTTGCCATCCCCCATTTTTTTCATAATTTTAAGGTAAATTATCTTTTACTGGTAGTACCTGTACTTAAAAATATTCAATCTCATTAAAAAATCAGATCCGAATTTCTCAGCCTCCGATTTCGACTAGACATAACATAGCATGAAAAAAATCCGTCAACGATCAACGAAAGACATCGGAAAATTTTAATTTTTCACTTAAGTTTCAAGTAATTCTCTATAGTTGACTTAGTTGATAGTCGATTGACGATTGTATAAGGAATTTAGGAAGGTTGAGTGTTGCCACTTGTCCCCCCCCCCCGCCCGCCTTGCATTTTTTTCATTTCAAACTTCAATTGAAAAATTAATTGCCTTGCACCAGTACAAGGCAATTGCCTTGTACTGGTGCATGCCAGACCTGTACTTAAAAATATTCAATCTAATGAAAAAATCATATCCGTATTTATTTCTCTGCCTAATTACTTGTTCAAAGTGTTTCTTACTTCAAATATTAAATAAGGGTAGAATCGGTTAATTGTGGTCGCGTCACAATAATAATCGCATAATAATATAAGAACGAACTCTTTTCTTTGATGTAAGTAGTAAGTATCATTAGATTAGTCATCAGACAGACGTTTAAGAAAAAAGGACGGATTTTAGAAAGTTGGAAATGTGTGTTTTTTGGTTTACATGATCGATTTTTGCAAGTGCTTAAAATTTAACCCAGACAAAAGAATTCCGTGTAAACAGTGAGCAGAATTTGTCAGTGTAAATTGCATGAAATTACTTTACAAACTAAGCAAGAAATACCTGAATGTCATTGTCATTATTCTCGCTGTTTACATTCAAGCTCATTAAGGGACCAGTTGCCGCGGAGGCATGGGGGACAAGGCCCCATTGTCCCCCCTTGAAAATTTTAATTCCTTATGTTAATAAATTGGTACATACCAATAGTATGTACCTATGCTTATCATAGACTTATCTCCCCCCCCCCCTGGAATATTGACCTTCTGCAGCCACTGGGAGAGACGACTGTTCAGTCTTTAATGCTTCATTAAAATTCACCTGGGGATATGGGTTGTCATTAGGATGTACATATTTAATGCAACTTCTGAAGCTCAACTTTCTAGATGCTTCCGCTTCTGATCTTAGGTATGTCTTATGTAAGTACTTATTTCAATTTTTATTTATACGTACTATGTATTGAGTAGGTATTATACAATTTAACAATTTAAATATTTGCAAATTGGATACTTAAAATAATGTGTTTGTTTGTCTATGATGTGCTAAATGCATTTCGATTATAATCCCGCATTTAGCATTCGCGGTTTTTTACACAAGATTCGCGATAAGCTCGTGCCACCCGGCGCATCATTCATGGAAACATCAAATCCAATTTCAGCCTTCTTCTTGTATCTTTTCCGGACTTTTCCCACGGTCAGTCAGGTTCGATTGCAAATTGATGTTTATGCAAAAGGATGAGGAATAAAATTATTTCGAACTTATAAGTCGTGATAGACGGGGAGGGGTGTATTATAAATTCGATAATCCAGAATGCCACGAATGAGTAAATGGTCACGCCTTGAGCCCAATGTAATGGTTTTTTAACACAGCATGACAGCATGTAAAAGAAAGCTGGAGTTACGGAAATATTATTTCAGATTGAACGTTTAGATTTGCTAAAGGATTTTTTGAGTATGGCCCAATGGCAATTAAATGGATGCATAATATTTAAATACATTTTTAGGCCTTCAATTCCGTCTACAGGCTATAGTTCTCAACAGATAGAAAGAGTTTATTTTAATAGGGCCTTAACATGAGAATAGTTTTTCAAAAAAGAATTTTGAGTTTTAATTTCAGATAAAACTCTTTAGGTAATTTTAAAAAGATCAAACAAGTTCAAATTTACGAAAATCAGATGAAACTAAGACTTGAAGGAAGTGAAGGATGGCAGATGCAGGGTTTTGAAAAATTTTAAATTGTCAACATAAAATTTGAAATTTTGAACTAAAATTTTCTATTAGACAGTAGTACATACTCCGGGGTTTCCCTTAGGAAAGTGAAAGGAGGGGACCTTTTTTCAGGTAAAAGGCATGATAGGGATGTAGATGACGTAATTTTTTGAGAGGGGAAAAGGGAGTGGGTGTCAACTTTGAATTAACACAATAGGTTTAGAGGGACCCCTCCAGCAGCAACGGAGGTTCGGGGGAAATAATTTCAAGGCGATTTTAAAAGAAAGCATTTTGGAAAATTTTTGAATATTCAAAGTCCCAGAAATAATTTTTTGGAAATTATTATAGCGAAAAAAAGAAACCAATTTTTATTATTTGCTGAGAAATCTAGGCTTTAGACAAAATAGAGAGCTATTTACTTTTTTCAAAATATTGGTAGCAAATCAAAAGGCCCATTGGCCCATTAAGAAATGAAATAATATTTGCGTTAGACACTTTTCTGCTAGACATTTTTATCCCGGACATTTTCCTCTCAGACTTTTCCCTCCCAGCTCTGTACCAAGCTCATTTTCCTCTGTACCAAAAACATTTTCCTTCCAGTTTCAAAATCATATCATGAAAATAAACTAGTGTTCCTTTGCATAACCATTCGCAAAGATTCATTTACATAAAAAAAATGGATATCATACATTTTCTAGAAACGAAAAGTTTATTTTAGTGATCTGATTTTGATACTGGGTGGAAAATGTCCTCGGTACACCCCTGGAAAAAAGTCCGGGAGGAAAAATACCGTTCCCTGCAACCTCCAGACCTCCACATTTCCCAGAGGTGTCTTTTGGAGGGTCAAAATCAGGTTCAAAATCAAAGCATTATCATTCATGCCAACTTTTGGCATTTGACTTTAAGAATGAAACGAAAGAAATATGTGTGTGTAGCTTGAAATGTTTAAAGTGTATCGTGAGTGAAGAATCAAAATGGGCCATATACAGTTAAAGTTAGAATTAAAATTGGCTATAGGTCTACAGAAGGCTGAATGAGATAAATGCGTAGGATGTTAATTACGTGTTTTTATAATGTGTAAAATGTTTTGCATGTTTTTAAAAAATTCAAATGTTCAATTTACTTGTTTTTTAAAAAGGTGTACAATATTCTATTTACATGCTTTTAAAAAATTGTAAAATATTCTAATTCAATGTTTTTGAGAAGATGTAAAATATTCTATTTACATGCTTTTAAAAAATTGTAAAATATTCTAATTCAATGTTTTTGAGAAGATGTAAAATATTCTATTTACATGCTTTTAAAAAATTGTAAAATATTCTAATTCAATGTTTTTGAGAAGATGTAAAATATTCTATTTACACGCTTTTAATAAAATGTAAAATATTCTAATTCAATGTTTTTGAGAAGATGTAAAATATTCTATTTACACGCTTTTAATAAAATGTAAAATATTCTAATTCAATGTTTTTGAGAAGATGTAAAATATTCTATTTACACGCTTTTAATAAAATGTAAAATATTCTAATTCAATGTTTTTGAGAAGATGTAAAATATTCTATTTACATGCTTTTAAAAAATTGTAAAATATTCTAATTTAATGTTTTTGAGAAGATGTAAAATATTCTATTTACACGCTTTTAATAAAATGTAAAATATTCTAATTCAATGTTTTTGAGAAGATGTAAAATATTCTATTTATACACGCTTTTAATAAAATGTAAAATATTCTAATTCAATGTTTTTGAGAAGATATAAAATATTCTATTTACACGCTTTTAATAAAATGAAAAATATTCTAATTCAATGTTTTTGAGAAGATGTAAAATATTCTATTTACACGCTTTTAATAAAATGTAAAATATTCTAATTCAATGTTTTTGAGAAAATGTAAAATATTCTATTTACACGCTTTTAATAAAATGTAAAATATTCTAATTCAATGTTTTTGAGAAGATGTAAAATATTCTATTTACATGCTTTTAAAAAATTGTAAAATATTCTAATTCAATGTTTTTGAGAAGATGTAAAATATTCTATTTACACGCTTTTAATAAAATGTAAAATATTCTAATTCAATGTTTTTGAGAAAATGTAAAATATTCTATTTACACGCTTTTAATAAAATGTAAAATATTCTAATTCAATGTTTTTGAGAAGATTTAAAATATTCTATTTACACGCTTTTAATAAAATGTAAAATATTCTAATTCAATGTTTTTGAGAAGATGTAAAATATTCTATTTACACGCTTTTAATAAAATGTAAAATATTCTAATTCAATGTTTTTGAGAAGATGTAAAATATTCTATTTACACGCTTTTAATAAAATGTAAAATATTCTAATTCAATGTTTTTGAGAAGATGTAAAATATTCTATTTACACGCTTTTAATAAAATGTAAAATATTCTAATTCAATGTTTTTGAGAAGATGTAAAATATTCTATTTACACGCTTTTAATAAAATGTAAAATATTCTAATTCAATGTTTTTGAGAAGATGTAAAATATTCTATTTACACGCTTTTAATAAAAGCATAATAAAAGCAGTGGAAATAAAAATTATTCTAATGTTTATTGAGGCAGTTTTCTATCCTTCCCACCTCATTTTATTCTAGTTCATTTTATGGAGAACTTTCATCGCGCGCATAGATAATCCTATGATGTATATAATCCTATCATACATAAACCTCTAGTATGTAGCTGATATCGTCTGTAAAGAATCCAAATGATGCAAGCATGTGTAGCCAAAAACAAATTACCATGACCATGATCCTGAAAGTATTAACAATTTGCACGTTTCAAAAATATGTAAATGAAACATTTTGCACCTTTTTAAAAACATTGAATTAGAATATTTTACACTTTTTTAAAAGCATGTACCAAAATAGAATATTTTACACCTTTTCAAAAACATTTAAAATGAACATTTTGCACATTTCAAAAACACGTAAATATAAAATTTTGCAATTTTAAAAAAACAAGTAAATTGAAAATTTTGCATTTTTAAAAAACATGCAAATAAAACATTTTGCACTTTACAAAAACACGTAGGTAATTAGTCGCTTTCCCAGACCCCGCAATAAGTGATGGGTTAGTGTAAGTACCTATGTATATAATATGCAGGGTAATGCATACGCATCAATGATGTAATGACGACCCTGCTTGGTTGCGAGGCCTGGGGAAGTGACTGAGGGGGTAAGCGGAATGCGTTGGACTAAAATATGTCTTATTGACTTGTTTGCTATTACTTGTGTGCATTTAGGGACAAACGTCACATCAACTAGGTCACACGGAAGCCTTTGTTCAAAAAATTGAAAAAAATGCGTGTCATCAAACGGTGCACACTTTGACTTAAATGACCTCTAACGAAACGGAAACACTCATCACACGTGTTTACAATGCTTACATGATTGGGGGTTGTAGGAAATTTTTCTCCAGGGCATTCCTCCCGAGCATTTTCCTTTCAACTTTGTACTAAGGATATTTTCATCCCAGTTTCAAAATCATATCCCTAAAATAAACTTTTCCTTTCCAGAAAACGCATGATATCTATTTTTCCGTTTTAAGATTCTTTACGAATGGTTATGCAAAGGAACACTAGTTTATTTTCGTGATATGATTTTGTAACTGGGAGGAAAATGTTCTTGGTACAGAGGAAAAGGAAAATGATTTAAATAAAATGATATTGGTACAAGGCTGGGAGGGGAATTGAAGGCCTAAAAATGTACTTAAATATTACGCATCCATTTAGTTACTCAAAGTCAATAGGTCAAAATGTGAATCGTTTGATAAAACGCATTTGTTGCACTTTTTTGAATAAAATCTTCCGTGTGACATGATTTATGTGACCCTTGTCACCAAATGCACACATGTAATAGGAATCATGACCATGGCGAATACTTGAAAGTATCAACAATTTGCACGTTTCAAAAATATGTAAATGGAACATTTTGCACCTTTTCAAAAACATTGAATTAGAATATATTACACTTTTTTAAAGCATGTAAATAGAATATTTGACACCTTTCATAGCCTGAAACCTCGACACCTGTAATACTCGCTGACCCCCCCTGGAAATTTTTGTTTAGCATAACAAGCATAGGAAAATCTGAGACCCCCCTTCTAAAATGAAAAAAAAATTAACATAGAAAGGGTTACACCTGACCCCCCACGGGATTTTTTAGGTTTCAGGGTACCCTTTACGTTCTTAGTGATGTCTAAGGAAACGCTTCAGGCTATGTTTTTTCATATCCCGAGGAAACATAGTAAGTGGTTTTCTTGTGTAAGTGTATAACCAATAATGGTGCACAAAACTACTATGTATTCACATTCACACTATTAGGTGTGAACTACTTGGATTTTTGTCAAATTTATCTCCTTTGTTAAGGAAAAACCAAATTACTAATTTAAAGATCTTGCTTACCGTATTTCCTCTAATAGTACGCGGGTGTCTAATAATGCGCGGGTCTCTAATAGTACGCGGGGTCTTGCCGCCTCAGTTTGGATAGTACGCGGATCTAGTTTACACATTATAATATGGCAGTGTGCGGGTCTCTAATTATACGCGGGGGGTCGAAGCTCGGGTTTAAATAGTACTATTAGAGAAAATAGGGTAATTTCAATTTTAAAAATTTCCTTCACGGTACTCGTGAGAATGCTCAATGAATACAACATAAACGATCCATGAGAAATATATTTTCTTTCGATTATTTGTCACCGGTATTTGTAGGATCACCTACATGACCCCATTCCAGTCTTTTGCTAAGCAAGCACTGGTAAATGGCTTAATATCTTTTGGACCATTAAGCACTGCTTGTAGTAAATTCACTAATTTGGATTGTTTCATACTTGTTGTTCTGCTTGACTTTAATGTATTTTGTCTTGCCTGCATTAACTTGTATTAAGAGCCGGCGCACATAATTTTTGTGGACCCTTCCATGTAAGACCAACACAACAGTGAACTGTATGCATTTTCAGTTTTTTTTTGAAACGCAGATTTAAAAATTCATATCTTACTAATTTTCAAACTTATCAGAGAAACCGAAAGTATATGCATTTAAATTTACTGCTAAGAATAATGGACTTCTACAACCCTCACTTTCTTCAATAATTGAGTCAATACTGCGGACTTCAGTAGTATGTATCTCTGTGATATGCAAAATGTATGCTCAGATTACATGCAAAAATCTCTAAACGTGATTTTTGGTTATTTTTACGTTTCCGTGGGTGAGGAAAATGCAATAGAATATATGGGTTCTGACCCCCCTCGGAAAAATAAAAAATCCCGCTATTACACCCCCCCCCCCGGCTCTGGAATGTTTTAGGTTTCAGGCTATGCCATTAGATAATAACCGCCACCACCGTTGCTCATTTCTAAAGGGTGGGAGCGGCCTGTTGAATGATTTACTTAACAGTATTTATGGATAAAGCTAAGTTAGGTACGTATAAAGTTATAGTATTAAGAAAACTAACCTTATACTTTTTCACTGTCATTTCAAAACACAGATTGTCAGGTGAAGGTAGAATCACACTAAACGCAAGCAATTTTTCTGAAAGGCATCCCCCAACCAACATTTTCAGTACCAAATGGCCAAATGGTATTTCATTGCACAAATTGCATCCGTTCATCTGATGTAATTGTGACGGCAGATGAGTAAGTGTGCTTTAAAGGATAATTCACGCGACACTATTTATTTGGGCTAAACCACTACGCTGTTTAATTAATGTTAATGTGATGACAGCTGGGTAGTTAGGTTCTAAAAGGCAATTCACGGTACATCTTGTATGCTAAACAGCTAAAAAGTTTTCCTAATACGAATGTATTGACACGCGGATGGGAAGTTGTAATAAATAATTTAAGTGACATCATTAATGTCAACACCCTAAGCCGTTTACCTTATGTTATAATGAAGACAGCTGAGTAGGTGGGTCCTAAAGGATATTTTACGTGACATCGTTTATGCGGAACCATAGTCCATTTAGATAGGGAAGCTGGTAGTTCACCGGTGAAGCTGAAGGCGACCAGTCGCATTTTTCAGAGCTCCTGCTCCGACTGTGTCCTTTAGTACTACAACCTATACACAAGTAGTGTGCTGTGCTCTGGTTTGGTAGTCCAGGCTTGGAGGAGAGGATGTGATAAGGTACTCTCGCCATTGGATTTTCGAGTCCAGAGGCCGTTGGTCCCTTATTTGCATCTCCACTCAAGTCTCAGTGCAGGAGGAAACAGAGATAGCGGAAGAAGCTATCAGTGAGGGCTTAATTGAACTCATTATAATACTTCTTGCTATTATACTATCCTTGAACTCCAAGGTATTGGCAGTTGCAGAGGAGAGGCAAATGGGGAAAATCGGTCTCTGGGCTCGGTAGTCCGGAGGCTCGTAGTACCTTTTTCACTGAATTCCTTTTAATCTGGATTAACCAAATGCGTTCGGATTCTCGACCGCTTTGCATGATCTGTCGGTTGTGCAAGGAGCTCCGAGCAAACTTGCATCAACTTCAGCCGATTGTGTGCTATGTAGATAGATTATTCATCGCAACCGGGGCTCCTGGCATAGTGGACTCAGTCCACTCAGTTGTTATATTTTAATACCTCCCTGGATTAGCCTAAGAGGTATCTCGCAGTATAGGGTTAGCAACTAGTTCAATAGGAATGTTCAAGGTCTACTCACGGAATGCTTTACCCAATCCACTTATTGGGTATGTCCAAGATACAAATTCCTTATAATAAATTATTCTTAGAATAAATGGGACAGCAATGGTTCAGTAATGGACTAGGCTATGAAATGACTGATACGAATCTGTGAGCGTGTCAGTTATGGAACCCATAAGATACATACATACATAGGGAAGCTGGTAAGTGAATTTGAAAATTCCCAATTTGCTGTATGTTCCCCACCTTCCACCCTCACCCACCACGACATTCCCTGCGTGTCTGACGTAACAAGTCACTAGCAAAAATTAGTTGGGTTTGTACTTTCAAATACGTATTGCATGTATTCACACTCTTGACACGTCTTTTACCCGGTTTTGTTACTGCTCACTCCCATGCGTTTTAGCCTTGGTTCATTTAACTGTAAACTGTGCAGAAATGGTCAGTCCGAGAAAAGTAGTAAAACAATGCAGACCTGCCTGCTTGCATCTGTGGTCACTTAAAAGTTGCATGAAGGAAATCGGTTCAATACTGTGCACCTAAACATGACCACTCCAATAGATGCTTACGCTCAGAATCTAAATATGGCCGTTTCAGTGATGCTTAAGCTCAGCATCTAAAAGGTGTAAATAGTTGAAAACTAAGCATCCAAAGCGGTTACAAGGCGTCTGTGAGACCTAATTGTGGCGCACTATCTTACATTATGCACATTTTAATTAAAATCTCATGATATATCAAACAACTATTAGATATATAAGTTAACTACTAGCAGTATACACCCACATCCCTACTATAGGCAGTCTACACCCGTATTTCTACATTAAACAACCTTTACTTATCGCTATTAAAAGGAGTGTGCACCCACAACTCCCCATTATAAGGAGTGTGCACCCACAACCACCTATTATTAGGAGTGTGCACCCACAACCCCTATCATAAGGGGTGTACACCCACAACCCCGCATTAGAATGAGTGTACACCCACAACCCCGCATTAGAATGAGTGTGCACCCACAACCCCGCATTAGAATGAGTGTGCACCCACAACCCCGCATTAGAATGAGTGTGCACCCACAACCCCGCATTAGAATGAGTGCGCACCCACAACCCCTCAATATTAGGAGTGTGCACCCACAACCCCCTGTTATTAGAAGTGTGCACCCACAACCCCCTATTATTAGAAGTGTGCACCCACAACCCTCTATTATTAGAAGTGTGCACCCACAACCCTCTATTATAAGGAGTGTGCACGCACAACCCCCTATTATAAAGAGTCTACACCCACAACCCACTATTATAAGAAGTTTGCACCTACAACTCCTTATTTAAAGGTGTCCGCACCCACTATTTCCTATTATAAGCCCTACGCCTGCAACCCACTATTATAAACTCACAGCCCCATATTATAGAAACTTCACATCTCCAACTTCTACATTGTAAGTCCTCTGCAACGAAAACTTTCTATTATGAGCTTAAGTGACTCTTTAAATGTTCTCTCATTTTGAAATTTTACCTGTATAGTTTTTGCTAAAACATTCTTAATAGATTACAGACCGCATTAATAACACATGATTTTTCTTGAGTGTAGTCAGCATTTCAAGCTAATCAGGCGATAAACCGTAATCTTATTTAATATTTTCTTATTTTATAAGTGATACTAGCAGGTTTCAGCAGGATTCATGTTTGGTAGTTGAGTTTTTATCTTTTTGCACTTTTAATGTTGCAACATAACTTTTTAATGTGCATTAACTTAACTTTAGAAAAATTATTATTTCTAGTTTGTCAGGTTGGTAAAAATAAAATTATATCCAATATGTACAGATAAATTTTTAATTAATATTTTTAAACTGAAAAACACGTCCCATACACACACGACACATGTGACGTGTAATTTAAAAAGCTGCTCAACGTTGAACGTTCCAATGTTTTGTATGGATACATTGTCATGATAGCTGATCAAGGTGTCTAAATCCTGCTCGCGTCCATTTGACTGCATGGATATAAAACTGTTTAGGCACCTTGCCCAACTATCACGCCTTTGAATAAAGATTATAGCTAACTCCTTTATTTCTTACAACCATGCGAAAGCTTGATAGGCTTTAGCGCTCGCCCCCAAAACATATTTTTCATTCATTATTTTTAGTCATGCTTGTTGTGTAAAAATTGCGTGCAAAACTACAACATGAAGTCAGTAAATAATTTAAAACGTAAATTTCGAACACAAACCACCTCTTAATGCAAAACTAGCAAATAGTGCTTGCTCAAATAAACTGTTTATTAGGATTGCGAACAATTCGTAAAAACTAAAAACAAAGATTCTCGGAAAATTTATAGTAAAAACCTAATATTTGCATATTAAAACACCTTTTATATACTGTTGTACTTACATCATTAACTTTTACGAATGAACTAATTAGATCCATTTCAATTTAAGATACAAAGAAAAAATTTACTTAAAGATGACTAATCGTTATATAGTATAAATAGATTTGGTAGACAAGTCCTAACTTAAACTAGCTACAGACCGATTTTTCCCACTATTCATCACCACTTAATTCAGCTTCTTCCTCTGAATTTGGTGCTTCCTGCCCAATAGCTAACTGATTTTGGTACCAATTCCACTCAACGGGTGATAAAAATCGTTTTATTTTGAGCAAGTCATTTCGTAGTGCCCCAACAATAGGAATAAGCCCATTTGTATAAGCTGGACAATCTCTTATTAGAGGCATCGCATTTACATCTATAAGTTGATTCCAAAATTTTAAGGTGTGGCAGTTGTAAGGCTTAAACGGTTCGTGTGTAACTTTACTGAAGATAAAGTTTGGAGTTTGCTTCTCAAGCTTGTATGCTAGGTTTTGAGTCACCTTGAGAGTCACAGGACGCTTTAAAAATAGCATCAATCTGTCAAGCATGTAAAAGTCACGCTGAGTCATGTTTACAATAGCAAACGGCTGAGAAGGCCTAGAAGCTCGCAGAAGGGCAGGAAACTCCACAGGATAATGAACTTGCACTGAACGAAGTTTTTTCTCAATTAAACCAAAGTTACTATCACAAGAATTATATGAATGACCGCTAATCAAAAACTTTTGAAAAATTGAAGTGCAATATCCCAACTTGATTAGTTGCGAATACAAACACAGTTGGTGGTAATTGTTATTTTGAGCGACACATCGGTCGCTCCAAACAATGATCTCCCGTTCTTCTCCTTCCAGTAACGGTTCAAATCGGCTCGTTACATACTTTAACATGCAAGAAGCAACTTCATTCGCAGCTAAGTGAGCAGTGGTCTGGCTCCATAAAAACATAGTTGGGTCGTTTGTTATTTCGTCATTTATACAAAGATTATGTGTGGCAAATTTTGTTCCAAAATACGCTGTCTTACAAGAAAGACTAGGCGTATACAAGGTCTTTTCGGCGTCAACCATTAGTACATGCACATTAGGATTTTCTCTAGCTCTCTGTCGATCTTTATTCAATTCTTGTCGTGCTTCCTCTACTTTCTTAAAATGTTCGGCTTGTGTTTGCCTTAACGCTTGTAGTTCATTAGGATCAGTAGTATGACTGATGCTAGTGTGTAGACTTTCGCATTCGTCACAGGTGTCGGACTTGTATTTACCTATCTTAAGGTTAGTTCTGTTATGAAACAAATGTCTGTAAGTAGTTTCCGACATTATAGAATCAATCCCATCATCTTCATGAAGCGCAATAAATTCATCATACATTTGTTGAATTGTTAAAGGGGGTTTTAAAAATTGATCATCGGGTCCGTAATGTTCCCTAGAGTAATGACTAAAGACACGATCATATGAGTTCATATGCACTACTGCTGCTTCTTTATAATCCTCTGGCATTCTATGTGGCCTATTGTCATGCCGCCCTTGCATTCGTCGTGGGAAATGATCTCCTTCTTTTTTCCTAACAAAAATTAGTCAAAGTTTATAGAGATGCTGTATTGCCCAGTTTTGTATTTACATAGTAAATACATTTACTAAAAATAAATAATAAAATTAAATATTTTCCAAATATTAAAATTAGTTTACAAACATGACAAGCCAAACTATTGTTGTTTTCCAAATTTTTTGTTTTGAAAAATCGTATACAAATTAAAAATATTAGCTTTTAGACTATTACACAGACTAATACACAGTTTATTTGGTCATAGTCCCAAATTTTCAATTTATATTTTTTTATGTTAGACATTCATAAGTTAACCCAGTGGTGAAAATATTTTGTCACAGAATCCCCCCACACGGGGGGAATGTTAAATTTATAGGAAAATATTTAAAACGTTGGCTCATGCGGTGAACGGTGCATTTTAAATGGGAAAAAATCACAAATTTGATTTATTTCATGTTTGGAGCTGCTAAACCAAACAATTTATAGACAAAAAAGTTTTAAAATGTTTTTACATCATTTCAAACTACTGTGGAAAAAATACAGATTTGATATTTTTCACGATATGAAAATTCTAAATTCGCTTTTTCAGATAATTTTTAAAATTTTATTTTCCCTCCTAAACGCCCCAATATTTCAGTACAAAGAACGTGCGTAGCAAGTTTTACTACAATCCGTGCATAATTGCAAAAGTACTAGCACGTTTTAATCGTCCTAAAACGTCACTTTTTACCACTTAAAAAAATCACATACTTCATGTAGGGGGATTTTGTGACAAAATATATTCACCACTGGACTAATTTATGTCTAACATAAAAAAACAAATTGAAAATTCGCGACTATGACCAAATAAGCTGTCTATTAGTCTGAGTACTAGTCACAACAAGGTGCGCGTAATAAGTTTAGGATTATATTTTTCCTTTCCTTTAAAACAAGAATATATTTAAATTCTGTATATAATGGCATAATTATCTAAGACTAGAAACCTCAACTTATATTAAATAAACGCAAAATTTGTATCTAAAAGCGTTTTTGTTTACACCAAAATTATTAAACTCAATAAATGCACCCAGTTGTGCAGCTAAGGTTTTTTTGGTTTTCTTTTCGTAACAAAATATCTTATGGAAAAACTAAAACACGGCTTGACGTGCTATGGTCGTTTAAAAATTTGAATCTGCAGTTATTCTCGTTACCGCTTTTGAAGTCTTCCTAATGAAGACGACGTAACGTTATATGTACTCCAAAAGTTTGTTCTGCACACACTAAGATTTGCTCCATTTAGAGGCAAAAAATAAGACCATTTTTTTTTCTCTTCATCAAAGGAAGTGCTCATGGTTTGAACCACGTTTTTCTCGTCGGCTGTTCGATAGAAGAATTGTTTGTACAAAGTTTGCCGCTGGGCAGTGCTTAGTGTCCTACACCCATGTTCTTGACAACTGGGTTTACAGGATCTTTGAGTTGCGGGAAAGTTTTGTAATGGTTGCGCATTATTTCGAGGCACATTCCATTGCCGTATTGTGCTATCATTATGCTTTTTTAAAGCAGCCCAAGAAATGTTTGCATGGTGAGATTGCATTGTTTACACTGAAAAGGAATTAACACTTTAAATTATGTAAACAAAACAAAAGACTAAATGCACGACTCAAATGTTGATTAATATAAAGGGATTGATAAAAAACTTGAATTATCAAGCATTGGAATAAGCAAAATTTTTTACTGGAGAAAACCATTTAAAATGAGTTTACAAAGAGATAATACGTTTCTTAGCTAGAATCTTTAAAACAAAATTTCAGAATAGTCCCAGGTATAGTTATAACGTGAAGTTGGGTATTTTTGAGCGATCTAAAATACTTTAGTTAAATATGAACCAATTTTGATGCGTTGTTATAGTTCCAAGGTTTCAGTTAATCAAACCGCTGTGTCATGTCTAAACGTAATGTTTTAAATTTTTTAAATGTTTTGAGCTAATTTACTTTAAATTTTGCCTTTGGGAACACCTATATTCTGCACTGCTTAAAAGAAACCGCATCAAAATTTGGTTATATTCGGCTGCAATATTTTAGATCTTTCCATAATACGCGACTTCCTGTTATAATAATAATATATTCATTGAGTCGATTTGGCCGCAGCCCATACAACAATGGATATTTGCATGCTTGACTTTGACTTTACAAATGTAATTCATCCTCGGTTTGATATGATAATAAGTATGTTTGATCTATTATTATATATTGAGGTTATTTCTTGATTTTTTGTAGCTAAAAATAGAGTATGTTAGTTAATATTTTTATACAGTATATGATAGGCATTATTTGAAGTCATGGTACAAAAATAAAAATGATGTAAATGTTGTTTAGAGTATTTTTCTTTGTGTTACGGTAGGAAAGGAGGAAGGGAGTCATTTGTAGCTTGATGAGAAGTAGGAGGAGGGGGGGGGGGGAATCAGGCCTCTACGATGCATGACTTCCTGATATAACTATACCTGGGACTATTGTAAAATTTGTTTTTCAAGATTCTAGCTAAGGCACATTATTTGAAATGATTTTTTCGAGAATGAAGATTTTTTCATTCCATTGCTGATTAATTTACTCAATGGAAGCTTAAACCGCATAAAATAATTGGATAACTGCATTTTTCCTCATTTCCAATATGCTGTTTTAGCAATTCAGCTCGTGGCGTTTTCGCGTGCCACGGGCAGGCTCACTCATTGACCTGGTGTTATTGATTTCTATCTATTTCTTTTTTCTTAATGAGGAGTCTCCAATAGGTCATTATAAATAAGGCCGTGGCGTCGTCAGTCTCTGATGAGGCTGAACCCTTTGTGAATAATAATAATACCCGAATACACGTGTACCTTTCGAGCACTTACATGGGAAGTACCCCATGTGTAAAATCCGAAATGAAGCAAACGATATCAGGTCATGCACTACGTGGTTGGGTCACTACAACGTATATTATCATATCGGTGCAAATTGCGTTTTGGCGCCAAAAACGAATATTGAAATTTTCAAAATTCGTCGAAATGAAAAATTACGAAAATCATATGGGAAATTACATAGAAATTTTACCTTACCCAATGGTTCCCCCCTTACTACTTTTTCAGTTTTCTGATTTTTTTGGAAAACTATAGGCCTTGTGTTATTTGATTACGAAGAAGTCTGAAATTAGTAAGGGGTCGTCCATAAATAATGTAATGAAAAACTTTTCATTTTTAGACCCTATGACGCTGTCATCAGCTTTTACATTTGTGTAAGTAAATGGCTATCTTTAACATACGATGCCATCCAATATCCAAAAAGACCCAATGACTCTACCCGTGAGGTGTTTATTGTAAAAAGTTGTCGTATTTAAAATTGATAATTTGTAAAATTTCTTGAACGCGTGAAATTGTAATAGCTTATTAGATGAAGGAACGGATGCGCTTGTACTGCTTCAGTGATACTTATGAAATAGTGCATAGATAAAATAAAGTTATAATATAATAGTACAAAATTCATCTCGATGTTTTTGGGCAGTGGCATTATATTTTTGCCAAAACGGAATTTTGGGTATTTGTAAAATTTACAATTTAGATACTGTTACGTTAGCTAAAGTTATTTTGGTTAACGGTCATTTAAGAGGACACTTTACCGCTTATTAAAATCTTCAGGCCGGTTTGGTGACATTTGTCTACCCTCTACTCACAGTCATATTACAGCGATTGTTTGTCCTGAAGCCCGGATTTTATTTTAAATAGCACATCGTTTGAAAATTGTGTTTAGTTAGAAACGGTTGCAATGCTAAATATTATTACCTGTATAACTGGTCAACTTCTTTAGTTTGCAATATGAATGTGTCTGAAAATTCCTAGTATTTTTATATAATTATTAGTCAAGATTTTAGAACACTGAAAAATTATTGGTACCTATGTGTAGAGTAAATTACTCACCAAAGCCTGTAGCTTCAGTCTTTTGTCGAATGCATACTTTAAAATAAAATAGATTAGGGATCGTCCATAAATGACCTCACGGATCAAAATATATATTGATATAACCTTAAATTTGGAGCTGCGATCGTAAAAGTGTTTTTACCGTGCTTTCAAAAAAACAACTTTACAAAGTTGTCAAATTCTAACACGTAATACAACATTTTAAAGTTCATAAAAAAAGATTTTTTTTAAATTCCTTTACTTCAAGGCTGTACAACAGCATTTAGGAGGAATTTAGAAACAACGGTTTAAAAATATATTCAAAAACTTTTCGTCCATAAATCACTTCACAGGTAGAGTCATTGGGTCTCTTTGGATATTGGATGGCATCGTATGTTAAAGATAGCCATTTACTTACACAAATGTAAAAGCTGATGACAGCGTCATAGGGTCTAAAAATGAAAAGTTTTTCATTACATTATTTATGGACGACCCCTTACTAATTTCAGACTTCTTCGTAATCAAATAACACAAGGCCTATAGTTTTCCAAAAAAATCAGAAAACTGAAAAAGTAGTAAGAGGGGAACCATTGGGTAAGGTAAAATTTCTATGTAATTTCCCATATGATTTTCGTAATTTTTCATTTCGACGAATTTTGAAAATTTCAATATTCGTTTTTGGCGCCAAAACGCAATTTGCACCGATATGATAATATACGTTGTAGTGACCCAACCACGTAGTGCATGACCTGATATCGTTTGCTTCATTTCGAATTTTACACTTGGGGTACTTCCCATGTTAGTTGCGGTCGAATGTATAGCAAATAGTCAAGTGGGTTAGGTTAATAAGCGTCCCATTGTCGTTCCACAGTTGTGCCGCCGGTGTTGTATGATACTCCTGAAACATTTGTGCATGTCTACCTGTTTAAATAATTGTGACCGTTAGTCCAATCGTTATCTGACTATTATTTGCTTAATGTGGTTTGATGTGCAATAACCTAAGTTCTGGAGCAGCTTTGAAAGAAGCTATGAGAGCTCCACGGAACAGGTGCCAAGGATAAACCTTACTCGTCGGCGCGTGATGGCAGAGTTTGAAGTGATATGTTTTCAGTAGAGTTTCGTTCGGGACACACATAGTTTAGAACCCTCTGGCCCTAAACTAATATTTGCGAATTTTGCAAAGTAAATACCAGCAAATATTAGTAGACACATACTTTTATTTCAGCGAGTCCCGGCAAGCCCGGACGGCGCAAGTCCTGCAATGTTAAAGCATAGGTCAAGTGGCGCCTCCATCACTTCATTTGTGGACGACCCCTAATTTGCGTGACGGCATTTATGCATCATCCCAATAAATTTATGCAATACGTCTTACGCGTCTTCCATGTGTGGTTATGCCTGTATAAAGGCTGTCTGCAGCTAATAATGGAAGGACACCATTTTGCCTTTAACAAAAAATGGGAGGAAACCAAATTTGGTTTTAGCAAAAAGGGGAAGCAAACCATTTTAATACTTCACCCTCGATATGTCAATGCACATAGTCCGAATTAAATTATTTACTGATTACTTGTGTTTTTTATGGGGTTACGAATGACGGCAAACATTTTCAGTTTAATTTTTTTCCGAATCCATATGACCGGACATTACAGTCGACGAAACAATTTTAAATTCAAACTGCAGGTTTGGCGCCAAAATGTTTTTGAATTTTCAATTTTTGCATTGCGTAAATGGAGAAACTTACTTATTTCGATCCATTTGCCCAATGTCTGTTACATAGAGAAAAGAACGCTCTTTCTGAAACACTCTCCAGAATTATTTACAAACCAAAATTATGCCTGTAGTGAATTTTCAAAATTATAGTTAGTACTGATATATTTATATATATATAATTAGTTACATACTGATAACTTATGAATAGTGTGTAGGGTCTTTTCGGGTACTTACACGGAAATGGTTTCACATGGTACTCGCCAATTTCAAAACGTCAGGTCTAGAAAAATCAGGCTACTCTTAACTAGTTGAGATTCAAAGTAACTTGATTGCATTTTCCGTTGTTTCGTCTACAGCTTCTATAGCAGCTTGCCAAAGTTTAAAAAATTCAAAGTTTGATATTTTGCCGCCCTGTAACTTCTACAGTTTTCATCCGATTTTGATAAAAATTTTCTGCTAACGTTTAGACCCTTTTCTAAAACGGTATTTTAGGATTTTTTAAAATTCGAAAAATTTTCGTTTTAAAAAAAATTATGAGAAAACGCTATTTTTAAGGCCTCATTTTATAGACCTGACGTTTTGAAATTGGTGAGTACCATGTGAAACCATTTCCGTGTAAGTACCCGAAAAGACCCTACACACTATTCATAAGTTATCAGTATGTAACTAAATTTGTATTTATAAATATATCAGTACTAACTATAATTTTGAAATTTCACTACAGGCATAATTTTGGTTTGTAAATAATTCTGGAGAGTGTTTCAGAAAGAGCGTTCTTTTCTCTATGTAACAGATAGTACCTTTTGAAATTTGAATAAAAACTGATATTGGGCAAATGGATCGAAAGAAGTAAGTTTCTCCATTTACGCGATGCAAAAATTGAAAATTCAAAAACGTTTTGGCGCCAAACCTGCAGTTTGAATTTAAAATTGTTTCGTCGACTGTAATGTCCGGTCATATGGATTCGGAAAAAAATTAAACTGAAAATGTTTGCCGTCATTCGTAACCCCATAAAAAAACACAAGTAATCGGTAAATAATTTAATTCCGACTATGTGCAATGATAATCAAAAATAAGCTTGAGTTAAAAACAATATTGTTCAAAAATCCAGGGGTAATATTTTTATTCCATAATTAACTGTATTTTACATAAGTACATCAGAATCGATATTAATAAAAACTTTGTGAACTTTGTTCAATCAGTTCTGTACTTAAAGGGACTCACTTATATAGTATATCTAAAGTGGTCTCACTAAATAAAGTTTACGCGGTATGCCATGAAATATTTACCTAATTACTAGGTACATAGTACATACCTACTACAGAGCATCAGGGCAGCTCGCAATACACAGCGTTGATAAATCATATCGTTACTGTAGATGCAAATCTAGTTCAAACTGGATAAAATTGGAGACCGGCCACTTTGCGTTTAGTAAAGAATGGAGAACGGCCACTTTACTTTTACCTGTGTTTGGAGAACGGCCACTTGCATCTACAGTGACGATATGTTATCTAATATAAGCCCGATGGCTGTATTAGAACATAATACGTTGATAAGTCATATATTTCCTCCCAATAGAGCCCCGTGCTTCTATTGGAGGCGGGATTTTATTCCTGTTGCTATAATATTTGACCTGACCTGTATTAGAGGCGGGTTTTAATGAGAGGCCTGCTTTTATTTGAAGTTTTAAAGTATTTAATAATAATATATTTAAATCACCTGTACTAGTTTTCTGTAAGAAAAATAAAACCTTAAACTATTAAAATAGGCATGAATCCTTTAGTCACCTACACTTAACATTCTGAAAACATAGACCAAATAATCTTAATTTTCTTTGAACTCCGGTTTTTTCCGGTGGTTTTCCAATTCCGGTTTTTTTTCCAGATTTTTCAAAAATTTACGCAGCTGGGACTGACCCGAATATGTCATAAATCAGAGTATTAGAGACCCACTAAATCGATGACAACATTTGCGGGCTACCTCTTGCAAACAAAAGTTTCTTTAAAAAGAGCTCCTCCTAGGCTGAGGAAGGGGTTGAGTGAAATAATGTCTCTCTCCAAGCCTCATTTTCGTCCCCCGAGTCCCGAGTAATCCTCCAGAAATGGTTTCCAACTCAAAAGTAAATCGCCTCCCGGTCCACGTACAGCCCAGAAATGCAGCTACACAGTGTATCACGAGCCGGAAACACAAGACGTTTCAACCCTCAAGAACGGCGGTTTAGAGTCAAAATAATAAAATCGAACTTAAAAGTAATCGGGGCAGTCCAACGAAAACAAAAAGAAGCTGAAGAAGTAGTCCGGAGTCGATAGCAGGACCGAATGGGAGTCAACCAGAATGGCCTTGGCAAGGGTGGGAGGCAAAGAAGAAATCCGCATGCAATCCAAGTAATAATATCCTCCCGAATTACTGGATCAGTGGCTCTCTAACCATTTCCATGGAGGGGGGTGGTCACTCATTGGGGGTTATTAGTCGAAGTTCCCGAGCGGCTTTGAGGAAAGCTGTGAAAGCTCGGGCTGTGGCGACGAGGGAAAGTTTATTTAACGAGAGCTTCTCCTCGGATGGGAAGGGGGTGGGGAGGACGGGGTTGGCGGGAGTAACGTCTCCATTCAAGGTTCATTCTCATCATTGGGTTCTTCCAGAAATCGGAGAATTCCGCATTATCAAAGTCCGAAGCCAAAATCCAATCATCCCTTCTCGCAGTCACAGTCCCTCCTGCGGCCAGAACTTGTAAGAGTGTCACCAAGTCTTCAAGGGTCCTGATTTCGACCACAAGCGGACAAGCCTCACCCTCGCCCAAATGGGTAGCTCGCATTGTGTACCAGCGACCAGCAAGAAACTTTGGAGCAGAAAGATTTGAAAGATCCTGTTGCGATCCGTCTTCCAAGAAAATCAAGAAAACGCGCAAAGCAGCAGCTACCGCAGCAACAACAGCAGCTCCATAAAAGTGAAATTGAGATTATCAATGCTGGATTAATAGTGCCAATAGTCCTACGAAATAATTCAATGAGTCCCCTACCCGCCTGACGATCGAACGTATGCTAATTTACCCGAACCATCCCCAGTGCCAACGTCGTTAGTAGTACCGCCCCGGGTCCTGCTTTTATTTAGGCTCATATCCGTATAACTACCAACAAAAGCAGCCTTCGCCTTTGCCCTTCCGTCAGCCACAACTCAGGCAACCACCAAATCAAGTAATAATGCGGCCAAATCCCATTCAAAATCATCAGAAATTTAGTCAAAATCTGAACGACAATGGGGTGGGTGAGACTGGGGAATATGATAGAAGGATGATATTGCCTTCAGAAACATGAGGAAGCATTTGAGTGGAGACGCAAATTTGAGCAAGGAATGGACACCAAGACTATTCCAAAGTGTCTCCTTTGACCCAACAGTGGCTTCTATTCACAATAGTACATCATCCAGTGGGAGTGTCAATCTTTGATAAGGTCCAAGGTTGGCTTCTCTGTTCTAAAATAAGCGGAAGAAAATAAACTCCTGGCCATCCTGTCCCCGATATGCGTGCATCAGAATTTTAGCGATAGAAAGAGCCGAAAGAGACTGGTGTCTAGAGTAGTTGTATCCCATTGAACTTTGAATTCAACTTTGCTTAACCGTCCGTTTCCCAATAATTCGTCGCCCACAGCAAATTTCTTCAGCAACAGATGAAAGGGTCTTCCTCTCCTTCTCCTCCAGGCGCCACTCAGAAAGACGCTGAAACCGCCAACTTTCTAGCTGTTTTGAAAATCAGATTTTAAAATCAAGTCAAGGAGAACAAACTCCAGGTCATGGTCAACAACAGCAGCAACCACGTCCATCGACCTGATAGGAAAGTGCATGTGAAAGGTTAAAAGCTAGAAAAGCCGTCCCAGCCTCTCCTCTTGTTGCTCTCTCCAGTCCATCATCACGACCATCATCCTCTCATCCTCCTCTGGAGAATCGTCAAAAATATTTTAATAAAAGAAAATAGAAAAGCTTTAGGAATAAGTCTTGGACTTTTTCTCTAACCACTGGGACTCTAAGTTTCTTTTTATTCTGATTTAATGCCGGACTCATACAGCCAGACAAGTTATTGACCATTCTCATCTTTGCCTTTAGTTGTGATCGATATTATTTTCAGAGCGCCGTTATATTTGACAATAAACCTATTGCCATTATTCAATATTTACCTTAATATTTAAAATAAGATAGATACTTATATTTTATAATGATATTTATAAAAGATTTATTACCAATATTTACTACTCCCGATGTTCCTTTTGCCTTCCAATTTTCCAATGGAAAATGAAAGTAAAATAGAAGAGAAAAGAATAGCAGGTACCAGCAGAATCTAATGTGATGTCGCTATTTTATTTTCTCCCAGTTGATAACTGGGATGACTGCGTACGGTCTGCAGTAGTAAACGAAAATGAGTTTAGTTATTGAGTAACTCGTTTATTACTGGCAATATTGTTCTGATTGTAGAAAATTCAAATTAAAAAAAAAAAAAAAATTAAAAATGAGTGGCTCAAAGATTTTTTGCTAAAAAATGGTAACTATGGCATTTTAAATTTATTGCTTCTCGGTTTTCCATCCGGCGTAATTATTACTTATTAACAAATTGCATTGAAGTTATAGCTAAAGAAACACGAAAAAAAATAAAGCATATAATATAACCATGAATAAAGTAAAATGTAAGTTGAACTGTAGTACATCTTTATGAAATTGCATAATATAACTTGAAAAATGATGTGTAGGTCTACTATAATGATTTTAGTAGTAATAATTGTTAACCTAGAAAAATACAATCACTCATAATGATAAACATAGTGTGTACAAAGCTGGGGTTTGGTTCCTAATAGAATTCAATACCCGAATGTTAAATATCATAAAGTAATGTATACGATTAACTGTGAGAAAATAAATGGTATTATTATAAAATTATAACAGATGGTGGTATAAAGTTAATTGGTTACCCGTTAGGTCCATAAAATAACAGTGCTTATGGGATAAATATTTGTTTGTGCTGTAAAGGACTTTTTAATTATCCAGTAAACTACACAATAAAGTTAATTAATAATTAGTAGCTGTAGGTTTTTAACTTTTAAAGTTCACTTGTCGGAGCTGTTTTTGGGACTAAAAGTTCGCGCTCATGGAATCAATGTATTTAGTTGACAAGTTATTATCTTAAGTTACGTAGGAATTATGTTTGTTTGTTACAGTAAGGTAATAAAGTATTGATACACAGGTAGATAGTATAGAAAAAATATACACTTTGGTAATAGGTATTTATTACTCATGGAAATTATAATTCTTAAAATACCAGTTATAGTTATATTATCAAGTTGTAATACGGTAAATACGAAGAATAAACAAAAGTATATCGGTCATTTAAAATAAAAATAAAAAATATAATAACATTCACAAAACGATGTAGATGGAAATGATAGAACAGTAGTAAATGGGGAGAAAAAGTTTTCTCACAGTTAATCGTATACATTACTTTATGGAATTTAACATTTGGGTATTGACTTCTATTGGGAACCACACCCTAGCTATGTAAACACTTTGTTTATCATAACGAGTGATTGTATTTTTCTAGGTTAACAATTAATACTACTAAAATCATAACAGTATACCTACACATCATTTTTCAGGTTATATTATGCAACTTTATTACGATGTACTACAGTTCAACTTACATTTTACTTTATCCATGGTTTTATTATGTTTTATTTATTTTTTCGTGTTTCTTTAACTATAACCTTAATGCAATTTGGTAATAAGTAATCAACAAGTGTCTAAATACCTAAAATTAACCAAAATTATTTTTATTTATTTATTTTGAAATGTGTTACTAAAATTGCACTATTTGTACATTACAGCCTAACAAAAATTGAAATAAAATTTGAAACCGGTCGCCGATATACACAACACTGAAAACTACTAACTATATTTTATAATCATACAACGGTGGTCAGATTGAAAGCTAATCACCAATTAGCTTCTTTCACAAAGTCTTTTAGTCAACTAGATATACTTTTATAAGATTACATTTCCATTCAAGTAGTTATTTCTACTAGTAAAACACAAGAAAAATGTACACATATTGATCAATTAATTGAATTAAGGTTAAAGATAAAAATTTTATGTTTTTTACAAATAACATGGAAGGCATAAAGCCAGTAGAGACCCATAACTTAGTTAATGAAATGAACCAAGATCTAGTCAATTGTATTCTAAAAGTAGCTAAACATAACAAAATAGTTTGTAATAGTATTTAAATAAGGGTGTTTAGGAATAAATTTTGGTATGATGAGGAATGTAAGCAAGCTAAAGCAATTGTTAAATCCTGTTGGGTCAACTGTAAAAGACTACTTGGGTATGAACACTTATGCAGAATTTCGTATATCGAGCAATAGGTTTAAAAAGTTATGTAAAACCAAGAAATATAATTACTTTTATAAAATTCAAAACTGCATTGCAGACGTTAAAAATTCTATACAATTCTGAGACAGTGAGGCTTTTTAATGAAAGTAATGGTGCGAATAGCAACAAACTAATTTCAACTAGATGGGAAGAATTTTATAATATCATAACTCCAAGTAAGGATAGCAGACACATATTGTTCTATGGAGTCCTGGACCCTGCAATAGATCAAGATATCCAGCACAAGGAGCTTGACTTAGCAATTAAAAAATTAAAGTTTAATAAAACCCCAGGCCTAGATAGAATCTCAAATGAATCGCTAAAAGCGATTACAGTAGAATGGTAGTTCCATGTACTTAAGCTTTTTAACAAGGTTTTTAGATGCTGAGCATCTATTGAAATGGTTTTGTCTGTCTGTCTGTCCGTCCGTCCGTCTGTTGGGGTTGCTCTACAAGTCACAGTTTTTAAGTGATTACTTTCAAACTAATTTTAAACTCTTAGGAATGCGAGCAAGAGGTGCCCTATTGTTTTTGAGGATGATCGGACCAACCACTTATCCACAATTAACAGTTGGTTGGACCTATGTCAAAAATCAGGAAAGTGAGCTTCTAAAAACGATTGAAATGAGTGTAAACGCAAACAAAACAAATGCAGAAAACGAAATACATATTATTGTGTTTAAACTCTGCCAGATAAACACAAGTATTCTAATCTACTAGCAGGTTAGCCACCCGATGGGTTGCATCAATTTTAGGTAATATCTATTCTTCACTTTTAGGTGTCACATTTCACATTTAGATTTAGTTAAATGGTCCAGTGATGGTGGTGTAATCGACTTGAGGCTTGATTGGTATAAGCTTTAATAAGTTTTTTCACTGGGTTAAGTGATTATCATAGTGGATTTGTGGGGGTAAGTTTTAACCAGATACTTGCCCAGGGTAAGCTTTAGTCTCAACTTTGGCAGGGTTAAGTTTTTCCCATGGGCGTGCTATGTAATAGTTTCGACCAGATTCTTGCCCGGGTTATACTATGCAATGCGACCTGCTTGGGGTAAATTTTTATAAGTGACTTGCCCGGGTAACGCTATAATAGAAGACTTTGGTCGAAGGCCATGATATGGTTTTACTGCGAAGTTGGCTGGGTTGAGCATTTACCACAGGCTTGGCTAAAATTAATGCCTTGTCCATACTATGAAATTTGTTGAGCTTTACCCCCAGACTTGCTCAGGGTAAGTTTTGACAAAATATTTTTCTTTATTACGCTATGGTCATGGACTTGTCCAGGATAAGCTTCAATCACAACCTTGCGCTGCTAAGCTTCGATCAAAGGTTTGCCCGGGTTAGGTTAATCCCGCAGGCGCACTTCGAATATGGTTTGTCCAAAGCTCAATCTGATTTCGCTACGATCTTACATGTCTGAGCACAGCTTTAATGTCAGATAAGCTGGGAATTTAGGCTTTACTTTTATGCGGGGTAAATGTGTTGTGTAAAAGCCTTTCATACGAAAGAAGTAAGTAAAACTTATGTTGTTTGTCGTTTTTAGATGCTGAGCAAGCATCTATTGGTCTGGTGTCTGATGTCTGTCTGTCAGTCCGCATGTCGGTTGGTCGCACGCTACAGGTCGCATTTTTGAAGATTTTAAATTGAAACCTTTTTTAATCGCCCAGAAAAGCGAGGGAGAAGTGCTGTATAGTTTTTGGTTATTATTAAAGTTATAGTTTTTTCGCAATTAGCAGTTAAACCGACCAAGAATTAAATCAATGTTTCAAGATAAAAAAAAGGGCTGATAATACATGGAAGGTACATATGGAGCTGAGAGCTTGTCAAGTTTCGCCGTTAAAAATACACATGGAAAATTTTCACCAATATCCATCACGAGTACATGTACTGCTGACATATGTACGTTCACAGGGCAGACTGGTATAGTGGTCGTTAGTTTGACACTGCAATGTAAAATTGGAAAATATGCGTTCTCATGACGGGGGTCCACTCTTCGAATACCAGCTCAGGCATTCGAAATTCTCCTTCCTCACCATTTTACTGATTCCTATTCATTACTACAGATGAAGGATATGCTTAAGTAAATGGGCTATAGATGGTGACGGATCGTCCATAAATGACGTCCTTCACAGTTTACAGTTTTAGGTACTCCCATTGCCAACTTCAAAATTATTTCACACCAATTTTAACTGCATGTCGCCATTATATCTATATAGTTATTAGGTATTCAGGGGTCGTCCGTAATGACGTCCCACAAACATCATAGTTTTAGGTACCCCCTTGCCAACTTTTAAATTATTTGCAAACTATTATAACTACATGTCACAAATATATCTATAATATGGTTAATAGGTGTTCAGGGATCGTCCATAATGACGTCCCACAAATATCATAGTTTTTTGTTAACTTTTACATTTTTTCCAGCCTATTGTAACCACATGTCACAAATATATCAATATGATTTATAGGTGTTCAGGGATCGCCCATAGTGGCGTCCCACAAATATCATAGTTTTTTGCCAACTTTTTAATTTTTTCCAGCCTATTGTAACTACATGTCACAAATATATCAATATGATTTATAGGTGTTCAGGGATCGCCCATAGTGGCGTCCCACAAATATCATAGTTTTTTGCCAACTTTTTAATTTTTTCCAGCCTATTGTAACTACATGTCACAAATATATCAATATGATTTCTAGGTGTTCAGGGATCGCCCATAGTGGCGTCCCACAAATATCATAGTTTTTTGCCAACTTTTTAATTTTTTCCAAACTATTGTAACTATATGTCACAAATATATCTATATAGTTTATAGGTATTGAGGGATCGCCTATAATGACGTCCCACAAATATAGTTTTAGGTACCCCCAATGCCAACTTTAAATTTTGTTCCAAACTATTGTAACCATATGTCACAAATACATCTATATAGTTTAAAGGTATTCAGGGATCGTCCATCATGACATCCCACAAATATCATAGTTTAAGGCACCTAAAAATATGCACTCATGACGGGGGTTCACACTTCGAACACTATAAGCTCAGGCATTCGGAATTCATCTTCCTCACCATTTTTCGAATTCCTATTAATTACTGCAGATGGCGGACATGCGTTAGTAAATATGCTACAGATAGTGACGGCTCGTCCATAATGACGCCTTTCACATTGTATAGTTTAAAGTACCAGTTTATAGTAAAAAGTAAGGCATGCAAGGGTTATAATGCGCCTGCTTTTCTATATTAACTTCTTCCGCTTGACGACATGACTACTCCATACGTATTGTGGGATCAAAAATATACCATGAAAATAGATCTTTTCGGCAGCAGATGATGTCAACCCTTTTTGAAGCACCATCAGTCACTTCTTCATGCACAATCCAATCAACAATTTACATTTGTATATGGCTTATTCATGCTAGGGGAGCTTCCATAAATCTTATATCGTCTTTTAGCGCTACATGAATTATCTTGAGCCTTTGTTGAAGCTCAGCATCTACTTCGGGCCCCCCGGTCGACAAATCCGGCGCGAAGCGCCAGATTTTTAGTGGTGGTGGTGGTGGTAGAGGTTTTAGAGATTGAATTTTACAGTTTTTAATGATTGTGGTAGTGGGGGTTCATTTTAAGGTTTTGGTTAGGGTGTTGGCGGTGTTGGAATTCTACAGTTTTTGCTAGAAGTAGTGGTGGTCGTGAGGATTGAATTTTAAAGTTTTTGTTAGTAGTCGTGGTGAGGGTGAACGTTTAGTTGTACATTTTTGCCAAAAAAAAACTTTTCGGGGGTGGCGGTGATGAGTATTGCATTCTCAAGGTTTTTTTAGTGGTGGTGGGGATAGTGTGGGTGAATACGTTGGTGGAGAATGAAGGTTCAATAATCTGGTATATCAATTTCCGTTTTGTTCATAATCATATTTAATTTGATGTATTAATAATAATAATTTATTCATTTTGTCGATTTGGCCGCAGCCCATACAACATTGTTTTGATGTATTGCACTACTTAAATTTGTAATACATAATATGTTGAACATTAAAATAGTTCTTAACCACCAGAAACTGAACCTGATTACGCTATGGTCACCGAAGTGTCTGGGCTCAGTTTTGATTTCAGGTTAGCCCGGAATGAGGACTAAATTTAATTAATTAATTTAATTAATGTGGGTTTCATAGGTCGTATGAAAGTCCGTTTTACGCAAGGTATCAGTAAAATCTGATCGTGTGCCTTTTGTGATATGTAAAATTCACCCTATTTTGTTCAATATAATCTTTATTTACTGCATGCACAATTTTATTGGATCATAGGCTTTAAAGGTAAAAGACTTTATGAAAACCTTGGTTTGCAGACGCGTCAAATGGTACCATGAAAAGTGCAAATAGTTGAAAACTGAAGCGCACACAACGTGTAGTGGCTTTTAACAGGGGCTATCCCAAGACCAATCATTATATGGACTTTTAATTAAGAGATTAAAAAAATAAATTATAACTGCTAGGGAATTATTATTACAAAGCTTAGTCAACAGACTTAAGTGCAGGTGCAGTAATGCAGAGTAGACATGGATACGATGCAGCTGTAAGTTATGCAATAGGAAACTTTTGTTAAACAAAATTATAAAATTAGAATTTTCTGGCCAAGTTCCAATTTATTTTATCGGCTTGCACTTTTTTTCAATTTTTTAGGGCGATCAAGTTAGAATTATTTGCAATTAATAATCTAGCTTTGTGCCAATCAAGACCCTGGAATTTTTTAAAATTCGAATTTACAGGCTGTGATTGGTGCAGAGCTAAAACGTTAAAACGGAAATAATTCAAAAAATTGTCAAAACACTAAATTTTCTAAGACTATGTTGGCCTCCGCTTTTCCAAGGGCTATCTAATGAAACCCCAATAAGGGGTAAATTCCTAAAACTGTAGGAGGAGTACACTGTATAAGCTGGCAACCCCCCGTAACACTGCACGCGTTAATTAAGAGATGCTACAGTGCAGTGCAGGCAGTGGTCAATTCGTCTCTCACTTCAGGCACGCAAGGAATATCGTTCTGGGGGCATAGGGGTTACGAACAAATGATGTACCGTGAATAATAATTTACGTTTATATATTGCTGTGATATGCATGCAGGGGTCGTCCATAGATGACGTCATACTAATTTTACTACTTTAGGGATCCCCACTTTCATTAGTTTGGAAATTAGATTGACATATATTTTTAAAATAGGATTTTACTGGTATGCATGCAGGAATCGTCCATAAGTGACGTCATACAATTTTTACCATTTTAAAGATCCCTATTTTCATAAAATTATAAATTAGATTGGCATATATCCCTAACATAGGGTTTTACTAGAATGCATGCAGGGGTCGGTTATAAATGACTTTATACAAATTTTACCATTTTAGGGATCCCTACTTTCATAAAATTAGAAATTAGAAATTAGATTGACATATATTCTCAACATAGGATTTTACTAGAATGCATGCAGGGGTCGTCCATAAATGACGTCATACAAATTTTACTATTTTTAGAATTTCTATATTTCATTAGTTTAGAAATTGGGTTGACATGTATCCTCGACCTAATATTTTACTGATATGCATGCAGGGAACGTTAATAAATGACGTCATACAAATTTAACCATTTTAGGAATCCCCAATGTTATTAAATTAGAAATTAGATTGACATATATTCTTAACACAGGATTTCACAAATATGCAAGCAGGGATTGTCTTTAGATGACGCCATACAAATTTGACTACTTTAGAGGTTCCAATGCCATTAGTTCTAAATTAGATTACCATATATATTAAATATTGAATTCTTTGAGCATACGTGCGAAAATCGTCCATAAATGGTGTTATTCAAATTATGCCATTTTACAGATTGTTATTGCATTCGCATTAGGTAAGCAGGTTAGGGGTGACGCGCAAATGACGTCAGGCGGAAATTTCTATTAGACACCCCCACCCAGCTGCTATCGCATTCACATTAAGTAAGCAGGCAAGCGGTGACGCGCAAATGACGTCACGTGAAAATTTCTTCTAGACACCCCAACCCAGCTGCTTTCGTATTCACATTAGGTAAGCAGGCTAGGGGTGAAGTGCAAATGACGTCACGTAAAAATTTCTGTTAGACAGCCCCACCCAGCTGCTTGCGCATTCATATTAGGTAAGCAGGCTAGGGGTGACGCGCAAATGACGTCACGTGAAAATTTTCTTCAGGCAGCTCCAATCAGCTGCTATTGGATTCACATAAAATAAGCAGGATAGGGGTTATGCGCAACTGACGTCAGGCGAAAATCTCTTTAGGACACCCCTACCCAGATGGAATCGCATTCTTATTAGGTAAGCAGGTTAAGGGTGACGCGCAAATGATGTCACGTGAAAATTTCTTCTACATGTCAAGGACTGACCTATATGTGTTATATATGTTCAGAGATCGTCCATAATAACGTCCTTCAAATACCATTGTTTCAAGTACCCCAAGTCCCAACTTTAAATTTTTTTGCATCCTATTTTAACTACATGTCACGTACTTACCTATATGCGTAACAGATATTCGGGGATTTTCCATAATGACGTTATTTGTGAATTAATTTATACAAAAATTCCAGCTATATTAGGCTACATGCTACGAACATTGGTATATGTCTTATTGATTGTAGGGGAGCTTCCATAAATCTTATATCATCTTTTAGCGTAAAATTTTGAATTTGGATCTTGGATTAGCAAGAAGTGAAGTGACATCAACATCAACCGTCGACTCAGCCTAGTGAAGACATCACTTATTACAAGATTTTGGGCCATTTGTAATTAATGAATTTTATTTTTAATAAGAATTATTAAACTCATATTATTAGGGTAGTTAATAATTCTCACTCTTCTATCTATTCACTTCATATTCACTACTCTCTGTTACTATCTAGCTAGGCAAAAACACTGTTTGTCATGTTTAAGGCAAACCCAGGCAAACTTTGCATGATATGCAAAAGAGCGGATGCTAGAAAGTTGGCGATTAGGTGCATTAATTGCAACGGTCTTTTTCACAATACGAACTGTCTAAAACTTCCTCTCACTTGCAGTGAGTTTAAATACCTTATTGAAGCTAGGACTTGGACTTGCTCTTACTGTTTGGTGCACCAACATACTCATTCATTTGACTCATTTATACAGTTATTGGGAAACAATAACGACTCCTTTTTCACTCCATCAAACAATCTTTTTGATCCCCTATCTAGCTCATTTCAGTTAAAATGCTTACCTAAAGGACTTACAATCATGCATCTTAATATATGCAGCCTTAGATTGAAAATAGATGAGTTGTCAGTCATGATGTTCCATTATAATGTAGATGCCATGTGCATATCTGAGACCTGGCTTAATTCTAATATAGATGATTGTGAGCTAGCTATTGATGGATACTATATGTGCAGAAAAGACAGAGTTAGCCATGGGGGTGGTTTAGTCATATATGTAAAGGATAGCTTGCTGTCTGATCTGGTTTCAGAAATCATCACTTCTAATAAGTCACTAGTTATTTCTGTTAAACTGAAAGATACAAAGCCTTTTGTTATTGCTAATATATATAGGCCCCCAGTCTATTTTAATGCTGATGATAATCTGATAACTGATATACAAGTTATATCTAGTTACGCTAATAATATCTTAGCTGAATTATTTTTGTTAGGAGATTTAAATGTTAACCTGCTTGAACACAACTCGGACCTAAAACACTTTTAAACTGTACAAACAGCCTGAATCTAGAGCAACTTATTAAAGTACCGACTCGTATAATCTTTAAAACTAGGACTCTCATTGACTATATTTATGCTACTAACATGCAGAACGTCAGAGATGCAAATGTTTTACATTGCGGTATTTCTGACCATGACATTATTTATGTTGTGCCTAAACGGAACTACAAAAACATAAAAGTAAAAGATTTGGAGGCGGAGATTTCTAGGACTAAATTTTGCATTATAAATGACTTTACAAATGTTAATAATAGACTTGATATATTTGAGACTTTGACTGAGTGCATTCTAGAGCGCAAGCTTCCTGTTGTAACTTGAACCGTTAACTCTAAACCCGCACCTTGGCTCACAGCTGAAATTAAAAGGTCAATACACTGTAGAAATCAACTTAGGAAGGTAGCCAGGCGCTGTAATTCGGATAGTAACTGGCGACTGTTCAGAAAATATGAAAACAAAGTCACACGAATTGTTAGACTATCAAAGTTAGCTTACTATAGAAATAAATTCGCAAATTGTAAGACATCTAAAGATTCATGGAAAACATTTAAAAACCTTATAGGAGATAACGTTAAGAATACTTTAGTGTCTGAGCCTAAAATTAATAACACTGTTGTCACAACCCCTAGCGATATATGTAATTCTCTTGCTAGTGCATTTGTTCTTCCTAAAAATAATAATAATATGGAAATTAATGAATTCTTAAGCTCACTAGACACCGATGTGGAGAATGCTATTCCGCAAGTCACTACGGTAGAATTAGTATCGCTAATCAAATCCACGAAAGAAAGTTCTACAGCGGGCTTTAAAAATGTGCCCCCTAGAATTATAAAAGTTTTTAGTACGAATTGTGCTCCAATACTAGTAAATTTGTTTAATTATGCTCTTAGGACTGGGGAATTTCCATCCAAATGGAAAGAAGCTATTGTAACCCCAATTTCAAAAGCATGTGGTAACAAGTATACACCGCTGTCTTATAGGCGTATCTCAATTCTTTCATTCCTTTCTAAACTATTTGAAGCAGTTATCTTAAATAGAATCACAAGCTATGTAGAATGTAATAATCTCTTGTCTAAATTTCAATTTGGGTTTCGGAAACAAAAGTCAACTATGCATGCACTTATTCATTCAACAGACCAGATCTACAAGGCTATAGAGGCTAAACTTTATACTACTGTCTTATTTGTAGATCTTAAAAAAGCTTTTGATTCCGTCATTCACGTTAAGTTATTGGAAAAACTGAAAGTTAGTTATAACCTGTCTGCCTACCTACTTAAAATTTTATGCAGCTACCTCCATAATAGAACGTTCAGAATTAGGCTTGGAACTCATTTATCTTATGCTTATAGCTTCAACGCTAGGGTGCCGCAAGGTAGTATTTTAGGACCGATACTATTTATTCTGTTCTTTGATGATATTTGTGAAATTCTTAAATCACCAGCCTTGTACGCTGACGACGTTAGGATTACTTGTGCTGATAAGTCTTCAGCATTAGTTAAGGCTCAGCTTGATCTAGTCAGCAATAAAATTTATAAATGGTGTGTTGACAACTCCATGAAATTAAGCTTTGTTCAAACTGTATTTATGGATTTTTATAACCCATGAATAAAGCGTGAATGTGATTTTGAATATTTTACCTGTAATAATCATAATATTGTTAAAGTAAGTATATTTAAATATTTAGGTATTAACTTTGACAGTAACCTTAAATTTGATTCACACTGTTTAAATGTTCATAAGCGTTTATCATTTAAATGATCTAGGCTAGTTAAATTTAAAAGATACATTTCACAGGAACTTATGGCTATAGTATTTAAATCACTTGTTTTCTCGCATATAGATTACGGTCTTCCTATATGGAGATGTGCCTCCAAATTATTACTAGATAAATGTCAGAAAACCATTAATCATTTCCTGCGATGTATTGTATTGAAAGGATACTGCTTTAATCCAATTGCTTCAAAGCAGCTTGGATTCCCTACAGGTCGTCCAAGGTCTAGCGTTGATATGTATAGCCTCTACGAAATGTATAGCCTATTTACTGTTACTTAAACAATTATTTATATTCCCTTGTCTGTTCTACGTAACCTGATTCATCAGCCCAATCAGCTTGACTGTATTCGTGAAATCATTGACTCTAACATGTAAGAGTAGAAACCTTAGAAATAACTTCAAACTCATTGTGCAACGAAAATTATCATTTTACTATAACTCATTTTAATATCGGACTGTTATTCCCTTAAAACCTTTCAGTTTGAAATTAGTGAATGGCTGATTACCAATCGCAGCAATATTTATATTTAAGCTGTGTTTTTCCTATTGTCCGTATTTATACTCAGTAGTTTATATGTCTAATAATGTCTATTCATGGAATTCAGTGTAATAATACTGTATGAATGTGACAATAAAGCAATTACTTACTTACTTACATAAATTGTCTTGCGGCTTTGTTGAAGCTCAGCATCTACTTCGGGCCAGCCCACGGTCGACAAATCCGGCGCGAAGCGCCGGATTTTTTTCTGATGAACGATGCCTTGATAGCTGGTTCGATACAGAGCTAGTCACTTTGCATAGGAAACGGGATACTGACACCTTTGAAAACTATAAGGGAATAGCAATACTAAGTTGTATTACAAAACTGTTTACTGCAATCTTGCTAGCAAGAATAACTCAATAGGCTAAAAAATGTTACTATCTTCCTAAGTCGCAAGCTAGTTTTTGCAAGAATAAATCTTACACTGACCAAATATTTTCCCTAGCAGCTATTATCCACAAACATATTGGAATATCTTCAAGAAAGGTGAACGCAGTTTTTGTTGATTACAAGCGGGTTTTAATTTCAAATAATATTAAGTGTTGCGAAAAAATTATTTAAATTAGGATAAAGTGCTATAATTATTAGAATTCAAAAAATTCTTTACAGTAAAGCTAATATTAGAGTAACAACAGGAAAAGGGAATACCAAACCCGTTGGGGTAAACAAGGGCGTGTTACAGGTTGAACTTCTATCTATCCCATTGTTCTCTCTTTTTATATCTGATATGGATGAATGTTTTGCAGAACAGGGATTAGGCAGCCTGAGTTTAAATAAAAAGGTAGCAATTTTAATGCTGATTTATGCCGACGATACCGTAATCGTTGCCTTCAGTAAAGGAGTTTTGAAAAAAAGCTTAAAAAGCTTTATGAATACTGTGCACTTAATCAACCTACTCTAGACGTCAACATTAATAAAGTTTTGATGTTTGCTAAGCGTACTAACTTTAAAATAAACAGCACTTTTTATTACGACGGTAAACCTCTATAGGTTGTAGAGGAGTATGTGTTCTTGGGCGTCCCGTTTAGTTCGTCCGGTGTATTTAGCAATGCGACTAGATATTTTGTAAAAACGGCAACTAAGGCAAATACAGGGTTATAGGATATACTTTGAAAAAGTAAATGTGATTCCTGGAATTCGAGAATTAAACTATTTGAGTCAGTAACTATGGCCACTCTTAAGTATGGTAGCCCGAAATGGGCGTTGGGGTATGGAGATATCATTGAACTAGTACAAACTAAATTAACTTAAAAAATGCTAACACTTTTAATAAATATCCCTATCTAGTTAGACTTGTTGCGTCATTACACTCGAGAGAAAAGGTTGTATGTAGGAAAGAGAAAGGAATTTTTTTCAAATTTTGTGTGTGTGGCTTGTGTGTGTTAAAGTGAAGGAAAACCAGTTTCCTGAAGATAGGAAGCTAACCAGAAAAGATAGCAATCGGAGAGGAGTTCTCAAGTATCGGTCTTTGCTCCATTCAGTACACGGCATTTCTTTTTTGGTAAAGATATTTTTAGTTTTTTTAACACAAAACATAGATATTCAAAGGCATAAGGCTGAGGCATATAAAGTGTGTGTTAAGCTCTCTCCCTATGGCACACCTTGTCATTTTGTCTTGGCAGTAGTTCAGTAGTTGGTGGATGGATGGCGTTTTAACAATGAACGGGGCAACTTGACCAAATTTAGTTCTAATTGTAAATATCAAAGGTGGAAGTTCGAAACTAAATTTGAACTTGCCACTTGGCATGTTGTAGCATGTTGGGCTGTGTATTGGATTCTGTACACAAATAGACGTTACACTAGTACTGTTTTATGGAATAGGACCCTACATAGTTGTAAAGTTTTTATTTTAGTTTTAGTTTTGAGTTTGAGGTATGATGCTTATGACGTCTTTTCTCGTGACTTTGGCACCCAGTATGCAGTGTATGCTTGGGACTGGTCGTGGTACGCGGAAAGTGGGGTCATGCATTGGCATGTTAAAGGTGGTGGGAAATAGAGTGAGCTGGATGATGTTACCCCTTACGCACTACCGATGCATATCTGGGGAAAGCCGTTACGCACACCTAATCTTGTTTTAGATGAAATTAGTTTGAGTTTAGCCTATCTTGGGCCTGTTTTTGGGACAATATATTCTACAAATGAGGTGATGCTGTATATATTAGGGTATCCCCTTGTTTAGGATAATAATGGGGGAGAAGTAGAAACGGTGGTCTCTAAGGAGGTGGAAGATCATCTACTAGACAACTCCACATGTGACTTTAGTGGGACTGTGATGTCTATCGGAGCTAGTGAAGAGCCAGCAACGTTTTCTTGGGTTATGGGAGAGAGACGTTTAATGGTTGTGTCTGTGACGTCGGGAGTCAGCGACCCACATATTAATGAGGCGGCTGATGGGTCTAAGGGGGCTGCTGGTCAGGGATCTGTGTCTAGGGCATTAGGAGGGAACACTTCTAAGAGTATTGCGGTAGGGAGTGGCTTGGTATTGAGGAACATCATTACGGCTGCGCGTACCTCTGCCAGCAAGGTACCTGCTACCACTAATGTTTTGGACCAGATTAGGCCTAGAAAGGCCTATCAAAACAAGAACAAGAGGGAGCATAAGAAGAAAAGGCGTAAGAAGGTTGCGCAGGCCAATGGGGAGGAGAGGGCGCGCCGTCAGGGGCTGGACCGGCGGTGGGCGGGGCTTCAGGGGGTGGGTCGTCAGGGGGCAGCTCTCTCCTACTTTCCTAGTCAGGCGTATCTCCTGTAAAGAAAGCAGCTAAGAAACCCTTTAGAGAAAAAGACTTAATGGAAAGGTGGTTGGTTGGGTTAGTTACTGGACATAGAACATGAAGCAGTCATGGATGGAGGATTGGAGTACTGGACTCACCACGGCGCCAGCACTGTGGGAAGGAGTATGATACCTTGACTCACTTTCTGACGTCATGCCCAGCGTTTTTATTATTGAGAAACCTCTACCTCGGTGGTTGTGTTATCTCGTTGGAATTGTTGGGTCAATCATCAGTGGGTCAGCTAATAACATTCTTGTATGCCACGGGCAGGCTCATATGCTGATCTGGTTTTCACGTTAAATAGGGGGAGTCTGCAACAGAGTTTGAGTTTGAGTGATCTTTATTTAAGTGTCAAGTTCATCAGTACAAATGCACTGCTCTCAACCGACGGACACCATTATAATTACACAATAAAATAAATTTAAATTAAAATACACTAAAAGAAATATTCACCATTCAAAATCATATAGTTGCCAAGGTATCAATCATAGTATCACATCCCCACTCAGGGTGGTTGATAAACAGAATATTTAATAGGAATTCTTGAGCTAATTAGGTGCTCAGTGAGTAATGATCTAAAATTACATGATTCATGGAGACATTTCACATGATCATGCAACTTATTCCACTCAGTAATACTTCTATACAGGAATGAATGTCTAAACAGGCTATTATTAATATGGCCTCGGCGGCGTCAGTCTTGCAAAAGAGACTGGACCCCTGACAATTATTAATAATAATAATAATAGTTAGACTAGAAGCAGAAAGATGTGAGCTAGAATTAACGGCAGTTGAACAAGCGCTTATATACCTAAAAAGAATACTTAAAATGGATGACGACAGAGTTTCTTAGATGCTTTATGAGAAGCTAAAACAGCTTAACCTACTAAAAGGTACTGACTCAAAGTTTAACTGGGTAAGTCAGCTAAAGAATCTGTTACTGCGCTTTGGATTTAATGGTTTTTGGAATATTTTGTTACCTAGCCTAATTAAAAACAACACTGACATTATTATTGAAGCTATGGCAATAAAATTATATCAGAATGGCATAGGAAGAGCTGCATACTTCTTATACAACTCAGCCTTTTCTTCCTACTGTGGGTCAAAAGCATAAGTTAAATAAGACTGCTCACACAAATTCAGCTACCCGAAAAAATTTAAGTTATTTTAGGAATAAATAATAATAAAGTGACGTTAGATGTAAGTAATACCTGTGCATGCGATGATGTTTCCTGTGATTCTATTAAACATTTGGTTTTTTTGTTGTAATCTCTACTACGATGTTAGAAATAAGTACCTCAAGGAGTAATTTGATACTGTGCGATCACAATATACTAAAATTAATCAACTTCTAACAAGGGAACGACGCGACATGCAACACCCAGATATCACAGAGACCCATTTCAAAAAATTGGGCTACTTTTAAATAGCACAGATCCAAAGTAACTCGAGTGCATTTTGCGTTGTTTGGTCACAGCGGCCCGCCAAAGTTTAAAAAAATTCAAATTTTGAAACTTTGCCGCCCTATAACTTCTACAGTTTTTATCCGATTTTAATGAAATTGGATTTTTTGTGATCTTCAGTCTGTATTATATAGAAAAACTTCAAAATTCAAAAATTTTTATTTTTTTGAAAAAAAAAGTTAAAAAATTGGGCCTCAAAAATATACATTTTTTGTAATTTTTTTAGGAAATATGAAAATTTTCGAATTTTTTAAAATCTTAAAATTTCTTTATTGAATACAGGCTGAGGATCACAAAAAATTAAATTTCATCAAAATCGGACGAGAACTGTAGGAGTTATAGGGCTGCAAAGTTTTAAAATATGAATTTTTTTAAACTTTGGCGGGCCGCTGTAACCAAACAACGCAAAATGCACTCGAGTTACTTTAGGTTATTCAAAAGTAGCCCGATTTTTTGAAATGGGTCACTGTGAAATCTGGTGTTGCATGTCGCGTCATTCCCTTGTAAGTGATGAATTTTTTCTCAATAATCTGTTTTATTATGTAAGTGTAGCAATGGAGAGAAGAAATTCAAAAGCATCATAATTAGGATAGCATACAAATTTGGTAACATAAAATACTGATAAAAATTTGTAAATTTAATTTGTGTGTGGGCCTATGGCCTGAAAATGCAATAAATTAATACTACGACTACTACAATAATAATAATGGTGTTCTATTATGTACAGGTAGTGTATACGTACTCAGTCAAGCATGTTAATATACTTACACTTTATACTTACATGTATCTCATTCGTAGCAGCTATAAATAGCACACATATTCAGCTCAAAACATAAATATTTCAAGCCCAACTGGACCCAACAGAAGCTCTATTTTTGTTTCGGTCAGTGAGTTGAGTTCATTTTCTGTCAATTTGCACGTCATACACATCAACAGCAACGTGGTCACTCCAACCCAGTACCGTGTTGGTTCCTATATGAACTATCACTTTACTATCAGTTACCCATCACTTCATTATCATCAATTTACTATCACTTTTTAAGTCACGGTAGGTTGTTCTGGTAAGATGGTACTTAACAATACACCTACTATCCTACCAGCACTTAGAAACACCTAGCATCCTACTAGCACTTAACAATACACCTACCATCACTTAATGCCTACTATCGTATACACATTAGGGTAACAAAAATCTAATTTATTAAATCTAACCCCCTCTCCTCTTCTTGTCGCTAATAGTGAGTTTTGCAGACCTCTCCCTTTCCCCAAGACGTCTACTATTTCTTATTAAAATATCTTATAAAATGAATATGTTTAATTTCATTTTGATAGTAAACAGACTTTTCCTACCGCGACTATTCCTACCTGCGCCCAAACCTGGAACTTTTTCTACCCCTGGTCATGATTAATGTCAAAATCAGAGTGTGTAGTGATAACAACGGTCATTAGAAATATTAAGTTATTGATATTTTTTTAATAAATATTAGCGTTTGCATATACTTTATTTTATTTACATAAACTTTACTAAACCTTTAAAATACAAAAAATAATCGTGATAGACAACATTAAAACCTGTCTACGTATAATTACTTTTCCCAGCACTATCCCAAGTAGTGACTTAAGTCTAGATAGAGTTTTTTTAAATTTCGAAAATGTTTAAAATTCAAAATGTTGTGGAAATTGCTTCTACCAATAACTAAGGGTACTATATTTTCAGACCTCAAAATCAGTACATATAATATAAAAATCATAAACTAAAAACTTACGTTAAAAAATTGCATTGTTTAAAAAAATGCTATAATTGGATGACGTAAACATCATAGAAATTGCATGTGAGCTACGTAGTGGGTTTTGAAGGGTCAAATTTTTTAAATTTGTGGATTTGTCGCAACATTTGAGTATCTCTGAGTAAAACCTCGTAAAGTACATTGCAGCTTAGGCTAAAATTGAACTAACTGATAATCATAGCTTTCATTAAAAAGGTTCAGCTTAAGCAGAGGTCACCAAGACGGAGGAGGTTTCGCAAGAGAAAATGATGGCATTTAAATCTGCGGTTTCGAAAAGCGGAACCGAATTGTTAGTTTCTAAAAGCTAGTACCTAAAAGCTAAAGATTTCCGCAAAAGGAAAATCGAATCTATTGGTCAGTATGAGCGCACAATTTTTCTCTGAATCAAACGTGTTCTAAATTTGTTGCGAAACCTTGAACTGTTTCAGCTTTTGCTGAACAAGATTTATCGTTGCTAATAGCAACAGTACGTTAGAATCAACTTTGAATAAAAAAAGATGGGGTAAACAACCACGGCATAACCTCCCACTTTTAAGCAAAACCCAAAAGTGTTGAGCGATTGCTAAACAAAAATTTAAAGGTTTGGCTTTAACTTTAACATTTGTAAACTTTAATTGAATTGCTAAAGCGCTACCACCTCTGCCTAAGCTGAACCTAGCTATTGTCGTTACTTTCATATCAGTTTTTAGATGCTGAGCAAGCATCTATTGTAATGGTCATGTCCGTCCGTCTGTCTGTCTGTCTGTTGGCCGTACACTACAGGTCACAGCTTTCAAGCTATGACCTTCAATTTTTTTAAAACGATCACAAATGCGCGCGCGCAGGTCTGTATTGTTTCTTCAATTTGATCGGACTGTCCATTTCTTCACAATTAACAGTTAACTGGACCCATGTCAAAACTCAGAAAAGTAAGCTTTCCAAAAAAGCAAATCATGCGTGTAAACAAATAGAGAATTCATGTACATACCCCTTAATTTTAAAGCTCTGCGCGGCGAATACAAGTATATCTTATAGTACAGACCCAACCCCAGCCAACCTCAGCTACAGTATTCAATGGCAATGACATGTACATGTAGTCTGATTCTCTGATGCAGGGGTGACGCGCAAATTACGTCACGTGAAAATTTCGTTTAGACACCCCCACCCAGCTGCTATCGCATTCACATTGGGTAAGCAGGCTAGGGGTGACGCGCAAATGACGTCACGTAAAAATTTCTTTTAAACACCCAACCCAGCTGCTGTCGCATTCACATTAGGTAAGCAGGTTAGGGGTGACGCGCAAATGACGTCACGTGAAAATTTCTTTTAGACACCCCCACCCAACTGCTATCGCATTAACATTAGGTAAGCAGGCTAGGGGTGACGCGCAAATGACGTCACGTGAAAATTTCTTTTAGAAACCCCTACCCAGCTGCTGTTGCATTCACATTAGGTAAGCAGGTTGGGGGTGACGTGCAAATGACGTCAGGCGAAAATTTCTTTAAGACACCCCCACCTAGCTGCTGTTGCATTCACATTAGGTAAGCAGGTTAGGGGTGACGCGCAAATGAGGTCACGTGAAAATTTCTTTCAGACAGCCCCACTCAGCTGCTATCGCATTCACATAAGGTAAGCAGGTTAAGGGTGACGCGCAAATGATGTCACGTGAAAATTTCTGCTACATGTCACGGACTGACCTATATGTGTTATAGGTGTTCAGAGATCGTCCATGATAACGTCCTTCAAATACCATAGTTTCTAATATTCCAAGTCTTAACTTTAAATTTGTTTCCATCCTATTTTAACTACATGTCACGTACTTACCTATATGCGTAACAGATATTCAGGGATTGTCCATAATGACGTTTTTTGTGAATGGTGCAATTTATAAAAAAATTTCAGCTATATTAAACTACATGCTACGAACATTGGTATGTCTTATTGCTTGTAGGGGAGCTTTCACAAATCTTGCATTATGTTTTAGCGTAACATAAATTGTCTTGCGCCTTTGTTGAAGCTCAGCATCTACTTCGGGCCAGCCCACGGTTGACAAATCCGGCGCGAAGCGCCGGATTTTTTATATTGTGTATAATATGTGCAGCACAACCAACATTCACAGTTTTCACACCATTTTGACTTGCAATATCAACAGTGACAGTGACAGTGATGATATTGAAAAAGTTTAGAAGTTAGTCACTCGTCTTTTTCCATCGCTTAAGAATTTATGCTATGAGAAGAGGCTCAAGGAGCTTCAAATTCTTTCGCTTGAAGACAGACGAAAACGGGGAGACCTGATAGAAACCTTTAAGTTAATTACTAATAAATACGACATTGACTCCTCTGATTTTTTCGAAATTGACATGCAGAGTAGGCACGCTCGGTTTTTAAATAAGAAACTAGCGAAAACAAATAGCAGACACCATTCTTTTACCCAAATGGTAGTTACAGAATGGAATAATCTCCCAAGTGATGTGAAAAATGACAAATCAGATTTAAATACAGTAAATAAATGTAAAAATAAGTTGCACAAATCTAAAGGACGGAGTTGTGGCAAAATTTCTGTGTGATTTAAGCTTTAAAGTGTTTAAATAGTGACAACCGGGGTTTTACAAGAGATCCATCAGGATTTTTGCCAGGAAAATTTTATTCCTACCTATCTACATAATTTACCGGAATTTTGAAAATTTTGCAATACTAGACAAATTTCATCGAGCCATATATTATTGGAAAGCTAATCACCAGTAGAATTTAAATATCAAAACTAGCCTCCATTATAACAAAACGTTTTCAAAATAACGGTCTTTTAATTTTTAAATGCCGCCAAAATCGCGTCGTATGGGTCACAATCAAAAAACAAAAAAATGGTGTCCGCTTATTTTTTATGAGCTTTCAAATGATATATCACTCGACAAAATCCGTTACCATTTTTTAATTTGCAATTAAGTTAATTCAAAACCATTTGAAAACTTATAACAACCGTGCTTCCACACCATGTTCATTACCTTTGCCTAATTATCACCGTTCCAAAAATATATCACTTTACTGTTACTTAATTGACTGACCGGTCGAAATCTTCACTTTTAACACAATAGATAAATTATTGGCGGGAAATTCAAAAATTTTAATTTTGAATTTTTGGTTGTTTTACTGAAATTGATTATAACTAAGAATGTACGCAGCTTTTTTACATTCAAACTCTCCTATTTTGCTGTTAGGGCTGCCATTGCCCTTGTTTTTATTATTATATAATAAATACTTTTTTTTTCCTCTCTTAAAACTTTTTAAGTTCGTATTGGTATTGTCGGCACAAATTCCAATCACTTTATAAAATTTTAAATCGTTTCATCATTGTTTCAATCTAACTACCTAAAATATCAGAAAGCTCTCAAGCAACATTAAAAAATCTTTTAACTTTTATTTGCACACCGACAAACACCGAAAAATATCAAATTAATATCCGTACAAGCTAAACGTATTCATAGTTTGATGAATCAAAATATGATGACACAAAATTAGTACCGTTAAGATCAGTTCTGAATTGCAAATTGGGCAAATAAATTTTCAATAACAGCTTCCATTTTTGTCCGAGCACAAGCAAACTTTGGTTCAAACAATTTGCAAGTTGATTGAGAGGTACAATCCATATATGCAAAACTTTAATTTTGCTTTACTGTGTGATAAGAAAACACGCCTTATAAACAAGCTTACTGTAGTTCCTCAATATCAACCTTGCCACTGTTTGCAATTTAAAATGTCGAATTTGTGTTAAGCAGGTCATAGGCACCCTATTGTGTTAAATTTGGAAATTTCAGCCCTTGACGGTATGTATGTTGTATGCTTTTTGCACTCTAAGGGCTAATGTAAGTGAACTATGGAATATAATATCTAATGGTTTTTGCATTGCTTTAGTCTTACATGGGAACCTACCTTACATGAAACTACAGAATGAAACAAAACTACCCGGAGCGTATACTGCCCATAAGAGTGACCTCTGCATGTATAGTCGTTCGACTGCAAAATTCGTTTTTCCGCCACAATCAAATTCAAAAATATCGATGTTTTCGAATTTCCCCGAGCTCTAGCTCCCCCAATTGTCGTCCAATTTTTATAATTTTTGAAATACAACATCTTTGTAAGTTTATCTATAAAGCAGTTTCAGGATTTTCGGAAATTCAAAAATTTTAATTTTTTCGAAAAAATTAGTTAGAACTCCGGTCCTCAGAAATAAGCATTTTTTTAAAATTTTTCGAAAAATGTTAAAATTTTCGAATTTTTAAAAATCTTGAAACTACTTTATAGATAAACTTACAAAGACGTTGCATTTTAAAAATTATAAAAATTGGACGACAATTTGGGGAGCTACAGCGCGGTGAAATTCAAAAACATCAAAATTTTTGAATTTGCGCGCGCGATTGTGGCGGAAAAACGAATTTTGCAGTCGAACGACTATACATGCAGAGGTCACTCGTATGGGTAGTATACGCTCCGCGTAGTTTCGTTTCATTCTGTAGTTTTAAGTAAGGTAGGTTCCCATGTTAGACGTTGTAAACAGCGTTTTGAAACATCTCGTGTTTCCCCGTTTATTGTTTTAAGATTTAATAAGCCTAATTTTCGAAACACAGTACATTTCAGTACACTATTCTCAAATCAGTTCTTTTGGGTGTAATGATTGTCTATTGAAATTAATCAGTACACCACTCTCCAAATCAGTACTCCACAGATAAAATCAGTACGGATGGTAGCCCTACCAATAACTCTAGCTAAAATAGTATAGAGAAGGATGTAACTTAAATTAACTTACTAATGTTGAAGTGGCTAAATTTAGGGTAACTTTGAGAATTAGATATCAGAAATCAGATCCCTTCTTCTTGCTCAAAAAAATTCAGCACCGACTAAATTAAATTCAAAACTATCTTCCCTTCTTTACGGTTTAAATTTTTAGAATTGCAGACCTTAATTAAGCCTGAATGGGCGCTCCAGTCTCATTTCTCTGGGCGTCATATGCTTCCTCATACGAATCATTGTAAGGGCCAGGCAAAAATGGCTATCCAAATTTAGCACATGCTTAGATATTAACACATGTTTAGACCTATCCACTCACCGTGGCACTATCTTTGTTAAGCAATATGCAAATAGCTATCTAATGTGACAGACCTTCAACGTAAGTGGCTCAATTTGTGCCCGATCCCTTAGCTGGCAATGTTAGTTATGTGTATACGATGCGATGGTAGGTATTGCTAAGTGATGGTAAGTGTATTTTTAAGTGCTGGTAGGATGGTAGGTGTATTGTTAATTACCATCTTACCAGGACTTAACAATATACCTACTATGACCTAAAAAGTGATAGTAAATTGATGATAGTAAAGTGATGGTAGTGATGGTTCATATAGGAACCCCCACATTCGGTCTCAGGATCAGTAATTGGTATTGGTGGAGAACCGATGTAAAGTGAAGTGAGAGTTCATTGTTGTTGTGGTCGATTATTGGCATTCTGTGGCATTGCACGTGCGCTTAAAAAAGCTTGGATTTAAAAATTGAATAATTGCTAGACCAGATTTAAACTGCAAAAACTCATTAATTGCCAATTTTGACAATGTTTATGGAATTTAATTACTGAAATTTAAGTCACTTTTAATTTTTAAATACGTGCAACTGCCTCATTACGATAATTAGTTTTAGGGGGTTATTGTAAATTAGTAATTACACGAGGGAGAATTATGGGGGTGTTGTGTGGACTATTGTAGGCTTAAAATCATAGGGGGGTTGTGGGGGTTCAAATAGAAGTAAAACTGAAGTGGCAAATTGCACAACGATAATTTTAATGTTAGTCTGGAACTAGCATGTTCTCTTCGCAAGCATGTTAACACTGTAACCTAATAATAATGAATATGAAATTGCTTTATTTTTTAAAAAAAAGAAAAATTGCGCAAATATATTGAACTAGCAATTTTTCAACACGGCTAGTGTAGAACTATTGCGTACTAGTTTTCACGAACGGATAATTGGAGTTATAGAAAACGCTGTGGTAAGCCATACGGATCACCTCTTATTCGTTGCGTCGGGGTTTGTAGTATGTTGTTTCGTAGATCTGGGTTCGTAGATCCAGGTTTCGTAGCGTGATGTTTTTCGTAGCTTATGTTAAATTCAGTAAATAAATGCAGTAATATTTGAAAAAATGTAGTGTGATCGCGGTTTTATGTATTGTATTTAAACGCGTTACCAAAATTTAAATACCGTATTTCCTGTTCTAAACCACGGGGTGTACTATTAAAACTCGCACCTCCCAGACCCGTGTATTAAAACAGGCCCGTGTATTATTACAGGCCCGTGTACTACCATATAAAACAGTGTTAAATAGACCCGTGTAGTATTCAAACTCATACTTCTCAGACCTGTGTAGTAATGCATGCCCTTGTACAATTTTGGACCCGTGGTTTAATACAGGAAATACGGTACCTATAAATTCAAAGCATAAGTAAGAAATTTTAACATGATAATGCTATTTTACTATTTTCTAGGCCGTTGATTACTTAAATAAAATGCCATCGAAATAAAATAAAAAAGTAAGACTAGTATAAAAAATAAAAAATTTAAATAAAATAAATATGTTAAAAACAGTATATAAATTATTAACTGAGAACTGATTTTAGGATATTTAAATGATACGCTAATTGCAGATTGCATAAAATGTAAACACGCGTTATTCATTTTCTTCGCAGATAACATAAAACGTAATCACGTTGTATTCGTTTCCTTCAAACGTCAATTTTTCTGTTTAGTTAGCAGTTGTTCTGTTCTCAAAAATATTTAATGTATTTACTGAAGCTGTATTCAGTATAAGCTACGAAAAACATTACGCTACGAACAATGGATCTACGAAACCAGATCTACGAAACAACACACTACAAACCCCGATGCAACGAATAAGAGCTGTACCAGCCATACATAGGCGAATTTTCATTTTTAGATGCTTAGCTTATGCATCTAATAAAATGGTCATGTCCGTCTGTCGGTCTGTCCGTCCGTCTGTTAGCCGTACACTACAGGTCACAATATTAATCAGACTTTTATGAAACAAGCTTTACGCGACCACAAAAGCGAGCAGGCAGGTCTGTATTGTTTTGTAAATTTGTACCGACTAACCATTTTTTTGCAATTAACAGTTCAATGGACCCATGTTAAAACACATTAGAGTGAATTTGAAGCAAAAACCCCTAACTTACGTGTAAGCACATGGTAAACAAACGCAAAATATAAATGTGCATACTTAATCGTGGGTCTAGGAGTGCACTGTTGAATTGGAAAATAGCCATGCTATTGAATGGGGTCCACGCTTCAATCACCAGCTCAGCTACTCAGAATTCTTCTTCGTCACCATTTTACAGAAGTTAACAATGCAGCCTGGCATAATGGGCATAGGTCCGGGACTTCACTGTTGAACGAACATATCTAAATAGTTTATAGATATTCAGGGCTCGTCCATAATGATGTCCCACAAATATCATAAGTTTAGGTACCCCGGTTGCCAAATTTTAAATATTTTTCCAACCTATTTTACCTACATGTCACGAAGATATCTATATAGATTATAGATACTTAGGGATCGTCCATAATGACGTCCCACAAATATGACAGTTATTAGTACCCCCATTTTTAAAATTAAATTTTTCCCCACCTATTCTAACAACATTTCATGAACCTACCTATATGGAATATAGTCATTTAGGGATCGTTCGTATTGACGTCCTTTAAATATCATAGTTTTTAGCACCCCCATTTTTAACTTTAAATTTTTTTTTCAACCTATTTTTTAACTGCTTGCTACGTACTTTCGTACATGGCATATTGATAGTAAGGGAGGCCCCATAAATGTTGTTAGTTGTAAATGGTGCAATTCTCAAAACCTTTCGAGTTTTTTTAACTATTTGTCACGTACATTCGTGTATCGCCTATTGATATTAGGGGAGCCTCCATAAACGACGTCATTTGTTAATGGTGCAATTTTTTATTTGCAATTTGCAAGTTTTCCAGCTTTATTTAACTACATGATACGTACATTTTTATATGGTCTATGGATGGTAGGGGAGCTGTCATAAATCGAAGTAAGGCGAAGTACCATTTCTTTTTGGGTTATGATCGATCTAACCAGTTTTCCAAAATTAATTGTTAAATGTTCCTATGTCAAATGCGTTTATAAAAACAAATTTTAACCACCTAAAAATGCAAAAGAAAAGTGCAATATTCTTTTTAAGGTTGATAAGATCTACCAGTCTTGTACGAATAATTGTTAATTAGTCATATTTCAAAACTCATCGAAAGAGTACGAACAAAAAGAGATAAAATGCACATTAGCGTTGAAAAATATTTTTAGACCCGGAAAAAGAAACTACGTTAATGTTTTGCGCGGTACTAAAGTGCAAGTATACTTAACACTATTGGTATTCCCGCAGCTAATTATAAATACGATCAAGAAATGTAAAGGAATGCCTCGGATGTTCTTTAAATTACGTCACTCAAATTATCATTCGTTATTGGGATGGTCCATAAATGACGTCGCCTAAATCATTGCTGTTGATAGTTCTTGCAGTAGCAATAGTAGTGCTACAGTTAAAAACGCTCGTTAAAGTTAAACCTTCAAAAAAAATGGATTGTGAAATCGATGTTGATCCACGACATAGTAAATTCTCACCGTCTGCTACTATAAAATTTTTGCTAAGAGGGTTTGACTGGTAGACCTAGATATGTCATTAATTTTTGCGTAATGAAATAACTACCAGCTCCAGTATCTAAGAGAACTCTAGTCAAAGTTCTTTGCCTGTTGTGGATGACATCAACCTCTGCTGTAGGAAGAACGTCAAATGTTTTGGTTGACTGAGAGTGTTGAATCTGTGGCAAGTTTTGCCGAATATGTTAAGCTTGCACAGCATTCGCCGTTGGAATATGTTGATGAAGAAGTGTATGATGCTTATTTTTGCAATGAAGACACGTACGCTTTGAAGGACAGTCCTTAAGCTGGTGGCTTCCTAAGCAATTGTAGCATTTCTTATAGTCTCAAACCCAATCTCTTCTTTGTTGTAAGTTAAGGTTTAGTAATTTTTGACATGCGTGAAGTGAATGTCCCTGTTTACCACAAACTTTGCATGAAAAAAAACTGTTGCAAAGTTTCGTCTTGAGTTGTTTCACTGCCCTGTGTTGCAGCTGATGCAAAACTTTGTTTTGTAGAAGCTTTGCTTTGACTTCTATTTTGCTTTTTGTTTACTTTATGTTTCTTTTTTCTTGCTTTTCTTGAAACTTGGTTTGAAGCTGATTTATCACTCGCTGCTGAGTCCTTAGAAACTACTTATGTTGGAGTCATATAATAAGTCACGACTAACCAAGTTATTAAACGTAACCTCTTTCTCATAATTGCCTTTTCTTGAATGATGAGTAGTTCAAGTAAAACTAGTACTATTTTCACGCATGCCCTTGGATGTGGCTATATTCTTCGCCAAAGCTTCCAATTATTCAATAGTATAGTCCAAGTGTGGAACTTTCTGATCAGGCAATAATGCGTTGAATTCTGCTAGATTCCTAGAATTGAGTTGAAAAAGTATGTAATCAGTGAATAGGATTCCATTAATTGTTACATTTCCTAAGTCCAGTTGTTGAAGTTCAGCTCGTACAGTTCTGACTGTATTAATCAAACAAAAAATTCCATTGTAGGATTGAATTTTCATAGGATCTCTTCTCGCCATAAGTTTGAGGGATGCAGTAGCAGATTGTCTTGGGCTGTGGTACCGAGCTTCAAGTCTTTCCCAAGCTATTGGCCAATTTTCATTTGTAATTGCCAGATTCTGTATGTTTGGGATAGATTTGCTGTCCTGAAGAACATCACGTAATAGTCGAAGTTTATCGACTGAAGCATACTGAGTTGGATCAATGACCAGTGAAGTAAATTGCAACTTAAATGTAGGCTATCGGCTGTAACTACCATCAAATGTAGGTAGGCTCAATTTCGGAGTCTTTATTTTTGTCTTAGTCTTGACAACTGTTATTTTTCCAATAATAATACTTAAATGTTCTCTTGCCTTGTTATAAGCTAGCTCCAAGTTGTTGTGCGTCCGCAATGCGTCCATAAGTTCAGTTTTTGCTGTGGTGCCATCACTTGCCATATTTTAAAGTTTTGATAACAACTTAATCGTTGAACGTCTATTTCAGGAGCAATACGTTTGATATCCTGATTATACATTTCTGCCACATCTGTAGTTAGCAGAACAGGAGCGGTGGCTGTTGTAGTGTCAGCGAAATAATCTCTGACCAAACCATTATGTACATCCAGTTTTAATTGAATGTTGTGAATTCTATCCATGAGCGCATTATGCCTTTGCACATGTAATTGCGTCATGTTGATTGGAGGATCGCCGCTCCCTCCGCTTTCGCCTGCTGGAAGTTCAGGGGGTAGTGGAGGTGTCGGTTGTTCTGGAGGATCTGCTTCCTGTAGTTCCTCCTCGTCACTTTGTGTTAGTGTAGGCTGGTAGTTATCCTCGTTTTGTAAGTTTTCAGAATCTCTTCCCTGTGAAGAGCCTTTAGAATTAGCCTCTCTGTTCTGTAAAGAGCCTCTGGAATTGTAGTTACTACCCTCCCCGTCTTCGTCTGAACTATTGCCGCTTGATGGTTCAGAAGAATTCTGAGTTTTGTTTTGAGTTTTAGCTTCACTTACTACTGTGGTGTTGTTAGCTGATGCGAATGTCTCCTCTTCTGCAGGAGTACGATTTATTTGCCTTGTCTTTAAATCCTGAAATTTAGGTATCTCTTGAACTGCGTATTTGTTCGCTGAGAAGTATGAGGTTGGCTTTGTAGGTGGCTTCTTTTGTTTGGATGTATGAGCTGTAGGCAATAATGAAGTGTCTACTGTATTTATTGATGACGTAGGCGCTGACTCAAGTGTACTAATAATTTCTTCAAATGAAGAAGTCAGAAACCTGTTCCAAGAATGTAGCTCTAAAATACAGGTAAGTATATCGGTATGAACTTTTATTACTTGTACACTGTACTTGAGCTGTATATGCTTTGCAGATTTGATGTTCTTTGAGTTTTCCTAAATATAGTTCTATCTGAAGGGGAATGTCAAATAGATTAGAGACTTCCTTAACTACGTCGTCAAATTTTCTTTTAGCTAGTTTATTCTCCCTATGTATTTCAGTAACTGTAGAAACTGATGACAAACGTCGACGACTAGCTATTGGAGTGGTTTCAGTTTTTTGTAAACTGCTAAACGTAGGTTCAAGTGAGTAAACCTCTTTTGTATTATATGCTTGTGTCTTTAATACCCCCGGTCCAGATGGAACTATATCTCTTTAAGCGCTTCTTGCGTAATATTTGAGAGGATTTTTGAGTACTGCTGGGGACCGTTCCCCTATTTTGTCTGTATTACCTATGTCCTTCGTAGATTTCTAAAAATTTGGTTACTTCCTGGTAACCTAATACATGATTCATATTGTGACTTAAAAATGTATGCTGAATGAGTCACCTATGTAGAACGAGGTGTAGTTAGCTGTAACCTGTAGTACTCAATGATGTGCGTAATTGAGAAAGCTATACTTAATGAGTCTCCTATGTAAAACTAGGTGTGGTGAGCTATATCCTGTAGTACTCAATGATGTGCGTAATTGAGGAAGCTTTGTAATAGTTCACTAAATTAAAGACTATTTAATTTAATTATAAACCTAAACTGTTGTATTGTATTGAATATAATGTGACAATGTGAACTTTTAGTTATTCTTTACTTAATTGCTAATGAGCTTACGTCACCCAAGCTATGTGGGGTTTGTTAATGAACTTACGTCATCCGAGCTATGTAGGGTAGCCCATGTAAAGACCTAGACTATGAGTAAGCTTTTGGTTATTGTCTGACTTGAATTACCGCCTGTATGCCTATGTATAGACTTTGTTTTCGGTTGTTGTTCTATAGTATTGTGTGCAGACACGGCAGAAATGTATGCTGTGCGATAGACCCTGTAATGTTATATGACTATGCTGTCATGCGATATATATATCGTGAAGTGTGTCCTTTTATCATAAATTGTAACTATACCTATATTTTATGAATTATTTTATGTATATGACCTAACTATGCGCAATTTCTTTAATAAGGATATAACGAATGTACTTTAGTACATAAAGAGCAGGAAATAATATGGGTGCAAAAGGATACATCTAGAGTGAGTACCTTCAAAAATTAATTCCTTACCTGTTTTTCGGTTAATGTTTCCTATGCCCTGGTTGGATGAGACACAAAATATTTTTAGGATAGAAAAATATTAAAATTCACAACAACAGGTATTTTCAATTAGGCAATCACATATGGCCGTACGCAACGCAATAAAATATGTAGGTTGTCTAAAAATTGTACATAACGTTTTTAGTTGATACTGAATTTGAGCTGTGGCTTTGCCGTATACTCCAAAGTCAAATCTCGTTCAATAGTAGCCCCCTTGGTTTTCTTTACATAAGTCAAGTAATATTTGTCCCTTCACTTCCAAATAGGATAGGATGGGATGGGCCGCAACTTACTTTCTTGTATGATGGGCCGTAAATTATTTTCAAAAGCTTCTGCTTCAGAGTTTTACGTTATTTTAGAAATTCCCTCAGGTGGCCCTCTCTCTGGTTGCTCGATCTTTGTTGTTTTTTACTCGTTCCAGGGCCTAAATGATTAGGAATGTATATATCCGTACACACGCACAGAGCAAGAGTTAATGTGAGCATTAAACTTATGAAATATACTGTTTACGGCAAAAGTTTATAGTATATAATATGTTTAAAAATTTTTCAAAACTGTTTTTAAGTGCACTAAATTTATAGTTTCTGTCCTCAGTAGCACTTTGAAATTAATAAAATAAAGTAAACACTTAAACCACAAAACCTTCTTTCACCAAAAAGAACGTTTTTGAATATATAGATTGAAGTAGCAAATGAAACCACTTGACACTGAAGTGCTCAAAATGGGCCCAAAATTGCCTGAACTGCAAAAACTGTGATTAAAATTGTTAAAATCTTTTTTTTGATTTGTCGACCGGGGGCGGGCCTAAAGTAGATGCTGAGCTACAACAAAGGCACAAGATAATTTATATTACGCTAAAAGATGATATAAGATTTATGAAGCTCCTCTACAATCAATAAGACATATACCAATGTTCGTAGCATGTAATTTAATATAGCTGAACTTTTTTTAAAAATTGGACCAATCACAAATAACGTCATTATAGACAATCCCTAAATATCTGTTACGCCTATAGGTAAGTACGTGACATGTAGTTAAAATAGGATAAAAACAAATTTAACGTTGGAACTTGGGATACTAGGAACTGTAGTATTTGAAAGACGTTATTATGAACGATCTCTGAACACATATAACACATATAGGTCAGTTCGTGACATGTAGAAGAAATTTTCACGTGACATTATTTGCGCGTCACCCTCAACCTGCTTACCTAATAGGAATGCGATTCCATCTGGGTTGGGGTGTCTGGAAGATATTTTTGCCTGACGTCAGTTGCGCGTCACGTCCAACTTGATTACCTTATGTAAATGCAATAGCAGCTAAATAGGGCTGTCTTAAAGACATTTTCACGTGACGTCCTTTGCGCGTCTTCCCTAGCCTGCTTACCTAATGTTAATACGATAGCAGCTTGGTGGGACTGTCTAACATAAATTTTTACGTGACGTCATTTGCGCGTCACCCCTAGCCTGCTTACCTTATGTTTATGCAATAGCAGCTTGGTAGAGCTGTCTAACATAAATTTTCACGTGACGTCATTTGCGCGTCACCTTTAGCGTGCTTACCTAATGGTAATTGGATAGCAGCTTGTGGGGCTGTCTAACATAGATTTTCACGTGTCGTCATTTGCGCGTCACCTCTAACCTGCTTACCTAATGTGAATGCGCTAACATCTGGATGGGGGTGTCTAGAAGAAATGTTAACGTTAAGTCATTTGTGCGTCATTCCTAGTCTAAATACTTAATGCAAATGCAATAGCAGCTGAGTCGGGGTGTCTGAAAGAGATAATTATCTGACGTCATTTGCGCGTCACCTCTAGCCTGCTTACCTAATGTTAATGCGATAACAGCTAAATGGGGTTGTCTAGTAGAAATTTTTACGTGACGTCATTTGCGCGTCACCCCTGGGCTGCTTACCAAATGTGAATGCAATAGCAGCTGGGTGGGGGTGTTTAAAAGAAATTTTCATGTTAACCTGGCTGGAAATGGTGCTATGTATTTCGTTTCATACCTGGGCATATGTCTTGCGCTCAGCTATGTTTATCGCTACCCCCGTTTTTCTTGTGCTTACGTCTAAATTTCTTGACCTTTGTCAGTTCAACATTCAATTGCTAAGCAATGGTAAGTTCGATTACAGTGAAAAAACAAGACAGACCTGCCGGCCCACGTTTGTGATTGTTTTAAAAAAGTTCTAAGACGATAGTGTAAACAGTTTGACCTGTAGCGTGGGCCAACAGACAGACGGACAAACGGACATGACCATTTCATTAAATGCTTGCTCAGCATCTAAAAATGAGTATAGACCAAGGCCTATTAGTCAGTGGAGCTATGAAAAGATATCTACTTTCCTTGAAGTAAATACGCTGGAATTTTCCTAAATCATATAGAATGAGTAAAGTGTCAGTTTGTTAGTATGAAGTGAGTGGACTTTTATGATGTATGTAATAAAAGTTAAGGAACGCTGTGTAATTTGAGAGTTATTTTGCTAGTACCTGAGAACTAGTCAAAATCAAATTAACAAGTGTTAGTGTTTTATTCTGAGTGCGACATAATAAATTATTTGCCAATATTCTGTGTGTGATAGAATTTGGGAAGGAAAATACAAATATATTATAAGGTGTATCGGTAGAAGAAAAAAGATTGAATTTATGAGTAAAAAAAGTAAATTCAATATTATTAAAAAATGCGAAGTGAAGGAAGTAAATTCATTATTAAAGAATTAAGGTCACTTCGTGTCCACGTCGGATAAGAATGATATAATCAAATTGTTTCCCAATATTATAGAAATGCTGTCACTCGGCTCTATGTCCACGTATGTCCACGTCGGCTAGGAGCAGTGAATAATAGAATTGTTTTCTACTAATATCTTCTTGTGTCAGAGGATAATTGTGGTAATAAATTAAATGCGAAGTTTGTGTTTTACATTATACAGTGTATTGAATAGTGAGATAATAAACAGTGTTCGACATATGGTAGTTAACTATAAGGGTTTTCAAAAATTTTGCACAACAAGGGTTTTGAGGCCTTTGGTTTTAGTTAACTATTGTCGAACACTGAAATAAAGTATTATTCTGCTGTCGTTTGCGGTAGACATATATCGCTATGCGGTTTATGTATATCGCCGTTTATTTAGATAAACATCCTGGATTTGATTAGATTATCTTAGATTTTAACCAAAACTTTTTTTTTAATTTATAATCAACGAGATAGCAAAATTTTCTGTTTTATCTGCAATGACTTAAGGTTGTAATTGTGTTACTATTTTAGGACCTGAAAACGTCTTAGGATTTGTTGTTGGATTTCTAACTAGTTGCATGGATAATCAAAAATCTTATATTTCTAAGTTTTATCACTGTAATGTTTTAGATGGTGGTATATCTTTAAATAATTGTAAGATATTCTGCAATAAGTCTGTACAGTGGTACATAAGGATTAGGTTATGTAGCAAATTATAGTTTATATGCAGAACTTAGAGTTATTTACTAATTCACAACCAAAAATAGCTCTATTAGAATATTACACAGCTTTTCGTTTATATTGTTATGATACATCTTTTCAAGAGATGATAACATAAATCCTAAAATTTATACAGAAATAACTGAGAGTGAAAGATAAATTAAGCAAGAAAATATTAAAATTATTTATATAACAGAACGTAATAAACAGGTTGAAATTACATCAAAAGATTTATTTTTTACAGATTTAGACAGTAGAATAATTTCATAAGTAATAAAAAGAAACAAGGCAGTTGCGAATGTAAAAGCAAGTATATTAGAGCAAATAAATACCAAGACTTTTAATATTCTTGAAGAAGTGAATTTAAACGCTAAACCAAATGTTACATGTCAGCCTAAATCAAGGAAATTAAATGAAGGTTGTCGGTTACTAACTAGTATTTGTCATATTAATAAACTAGCATTTGAAGAAAACGATTTTTGTATAGATGTTTGCAATATTCTTTTAATTAGTCGTTATATTGAGGGTTGTATTTATAATACTAAAAAATCTTAGGTATTTAAAATTGAAAGGACTACTCTATCAATAGAAATGACTGATTATTTACCAAGAGTTATATATTATTTTAATTGTATTTTACAATAATATTCACCTATATTTATCGAACACATCAAATTGTTAGCGTTGGTTAGCGTCAGCGTTCTACTATTATTTTGTTTTACATATTAATGTTTTTTAAAATGCAAAACAAAAGGTAAAAAACTGTCTTTTAGACGCCCATGCTATTAAGTATGATAAACAGATAGTAATAATATGATAAAAACAAAAAAAATCACACTTTTTCTATTCAACATTTTAGGTTTATAAAATGCATACTTACCTTGCTCAAAAAAAACAATAAAAAATAATGAGCATTGACTCAGTTAGCCTCACAAATTACACTCTAAAGGCTTTAGTAATGTGATAATCCTGAATTTAAACAACTTAAGGTATACCTGGCTCATGACATACAGTGAACAGTAAGAATATTGTCCCAGCGAGACCCGTTTCCAGCGAACTTTAGAAGGTTGACTTAAGCGATAATTATGAACGTAAACAACTATTAGGATTTTATGTAGCTCAAAAAATTAGATTTATAGTGACAATATTGATCCAGCAAGACCTTTGCCTATTGACTTTGAAAATTACAAGTTCAGCTAATAATCAGAATATGAGATTTTGCAAATATTGTTTGTGTGTAGCTGTTATAGTCTAAATTTTAAGGCCATTTTATAGTCAAATCCTGATTGTAGACATACCTTGCATTGACATGCAATTGAGGTCGTGTTGCTATCGCTTATACTTTTTTGTTAGGATGAAAACTTTTAAGAGCTTAAGTTTGTGTGACTCGAGTACTCAGATCTTTTATTTTAACATCAATGATATCAAAAAGATTATCTTAGAACTTGATGTTATTTTGAAGGTTTGTGAACACAAAAGGTGTTTCACAACGCAAAAATAATTGGTCGATTTCATCATAAGTAGCATTGTTAGTAGTTGTTTGAAGAGTTGTAGGATTATTTTAAGTGACGATAATGGAAATATTTGGTGATGAATTATTTAGAAGTGGAATATTTCAGGGTTTATTTATAGGTGGTAGATTATTTTGAAGATGATTAGGTGGGTGTCAGGGTATATTGTTTTGTTGTAAAAATGTCCGAATTTTTTTGAATGTTGCTTGTTTTACTTTACTTCAGCCATTTTGACAAAACTTTCATGAAGTTGTATTTTCAAATTAGCTAATTTATATTTTAATTCATCAGTTTCAGCTTGTCTTATGAGTTTTAACTATTTGTCTACACAAGCTAGTCTGTAATTTTGCTTTTCCTAGAATGAAAAACATACGAGTATTAAATATAAAATATTAATAAGTATTAAATAAAAACAATATAAAGCGAGCCCAATTCAAAAATTTTAAAATTTAGTGATCCTGATTGGCACAGAGCCCGATAAAAACTAATTATTTTTATTTTTAAATTCGTTTGAACATAGAAAAATCTTAAAATAAAAACAAGTTCAGCTCAGCCTAAAGATTATTCTTTTTCAATCTTACTACAAGTTTTAATGAATTTTGAAGAATCTTAATAGTAACAAAGAGGACTTTAAGTCATCTTTTAATCTACTAATTGAAAACTAGACTATAGTAAGGGAAAGGCGTTACTCGATCCGGACTACCGATCACTGTTTATTTTGTGCATGTAAGGAGAGTATAGTGATATCAGCAGTGATTTGGATTAGATGGATGATACAAGCATAGTCTCGGTCAAGCATGTGAGAAAAACGAAACGCAGCCAATACTAAGGTGATGCTTTACCAAAAATATAATCTTGACCTAGGCAAGCCTGTAAATAAAACTAAACCCGGGCAAGTCTGCTCTTAAAATTTAACGCAAGCAAGCATTCAGCCAAAAATGAAACAAGAAAATGGCTGTGGCCATAATGTAATCCACGATAAGCCTTTGTCTAAAGCTTAAACCAAATATAACAGTAAGTGGTTTTTAGGTAGACGGTTATGGTATACAGCAGAAGATTCGTCGTGTAACTGGTTACGCTGAAACCAACCTTTTATGTGAAGCAGGTGTATACGATAATAAAGAGCAATGATAACAGGAAAATCACAGACAACCATGTGAGAAAATCTTACTCCAGCCAAAATCTGTGCTAAAATTATAACCCAACTAATTCTGTAGTAGAATTTTAACCCACCTTAATCTGTGGTAACATTTTAACACAGCTAATGCTGTGGTAAAAATTTAACCCAGCTAAATTTGTCGTAACATTTTAACCCATTCAATACTGTAGTAAATTTTAACCTGCACAATACTTTAGTAAAATTTCAACCCAGCCAATTTAGTAGTTACATTTTGACCTAGACATTACTATAGTAAAACTGTAACCCAGACAATACTGTGGTGAAATTTTAACTAATTTTTAATTACCCTGACAAAATCATAAAATACCCTAAAATTTTGACTTCTGAAATCTTTTACTAAACTCTTAAAAAACCCCGTGTTGAGGGTTTTAGCATTAAATTTTATGTATGTACATAAAATTATTTTTTAATTAGTTATTTCTCAACAAATTTTAAAAATTTCAAAATGTAAACAGTAATATATGTTCTGTTTTGTTATATAAAGTTATATAAGCTAACAAAATATATAGATATTTAGAGTTTTTCCGGTGTTTTTTGGCTTAAGGACTATGGATAAGCAGGTTTTGATCATTTAAACGTTAATAAAGTTAGAACTTGCATGCTGAATAATGTAGTGTAATGCAAAACCTATTTAAGCAATATAGTTCAATATATTTTACCAGGTTATAGACCTTTATAGATTAAATACCTACTAATATTATTTTCTAATGGCTGTGTAAGCATTTTAGTACAACAGGCAGGCAAATAAATATTATTACTAGTTGTAGCATCAATATTTATACGCAATTTAACTTTATCAATTTAATAAGTTTCAGAATGTACCATTTCACAATTCAAAATAAAATAATCTGCTTCAATTTGTAACTCACTCAATTTTAAATAATAACGATTTTCCATTTTCATTTTATAGGGAATTAATTTATTAGTAAAAAAAACAAGGGCTTCAGCCCTTAACAGCAAAATTATGCATTTTGAATTTGCCGCCAAATTTTAGCTTCAATTTACATGGTTTGAATTAAAAAAAGCAATTAGGCCGCACAATGTTTTTTTGGTTATTTTATCTATCGTATTTATAATCAACTTCTGTAATACAATCAAAAATTCAAAATTCCAATTTTTAAATTTCCCGCTAATACATTTAATAATGCGTTAACTCAAGATTTCGACCGGTAAGTCAGTAAACTTACACAAACATGATACACCATTTGAACGGTAACGATAAGGCAAATCTAAATAACTTAGTGTGCACGCACGATAGTTATTAGGTTTTAAATGGTTTCGAAATTACCTAATTGCAAATTAAAAAATGTACACGGATTGTGTCGAGTGATATATCATTGGAAAGCTCTTTAAAAATAAGCAGACACCATTTTTTTTGTTTTTTGATTGTGGCCCATACAACACATTTTAGGCGGCATTTCAAAATTAAAAGTCCGTTGTCTAAGAAACGCTTAGTTATAATGGACGCCCATTCCATTATTTGAATTATACTGGTGATTAGCTTTCCAATGATATATGGCTCAATGAAATTGGTGCAGAATTGAAAGATTTTCAAAATTCCCGTAAATTATGTAGATTGTAGGTAATAAAAATCAGAGCAAAGCGCCTTGAGGACTAGGGCGCGTTAATTGTTAAATGTATAAAAAACTGTGTAAGGTTTTAGATTTTAACAATATGACGACGTGGGTTTGATTTATACACTAACAGTGTAAATTTATGTAAAACGACAAATACTGAGTGCTATTAGAGGTTCTATACTTGGTTTAAAAATTGTTAGGGTTGATACACAAATGATGTATGCAACGCTACTTCATCGACTAGACGATGGTACTGTTAACTCGCTAGCTGTGTGGGTAGGTCTGGCAGTCACTCTGTCGACCAAGAGTTTATTCGATAGTTCTTAGTGCATTGTTCACGCAGTAAGATATGTAAACATCTTACGTTCGCATCTTAGAATGTGAATGAGATGACGATGAGCTCATTTACATTCTAATACACCCTCCTCATATAATACACGAAGCTTTATCTCTACATCAGCGTAATACAATGCATCAATACAACTTAATACTACAACGTAATCTATATAATAAAATGCATCTACATCATCATCCATATAATAATACGCATTAATTACACTAACAGTAAACTATGTATGTAACGTACCTATATACACATACAATTTACTTACAATTACACGTAATTAACTGTTATGACGTGTCACTTGGTCAACCATCTTGACAAAATAAAATCTGCCCATCATTTATACACGATACATATTATCAATACTTAAGAATACGCATAATTAAATAATACAAATCCCTACAAATTTGGACAAAAATCTTCCTAATTTGGACAATTCGGTACGTACAAAATTCTATTATAGCCTAAAAAATGTGTAAAATTCAGCTCTACATGATACTATGTATTATTTAAACTACACTACTTAACATAAGTATTTAAATCCTAGATAACACGATTTTTAGCAAAATTTTTGCTGTCTGCTGCAAATACTACGTAATGTAAATCTATTTATTTCTAAATAGGCCCCACTTGCTGTAGGATGACCCCTTCGGTGACTTTGGACCCGGAATGACCCGTACCGATGATTTTGGCTAACCACGCTCCACTTACGGATTTAGTGCTACATATTATTTATATTACAAGGTAAATAACTGAAATTAAAAATACATGTTCAAAATACTATCTACATGTTATATTCTATTAATTTACATTACAATCTTAATAATATACGTAATTGTAACTTTTACTAATCACATACTTCCAATTGGAGTTTTTGTTTTTGTTTGTCAGCCTTCAAGCATGAAGACAACTGCAGGTAAGTATATATTATTTCTACAATACTATATTTACATGGCATTACAAATTACTACTTACTATATACCTAATTACACATTATACAAATATTACAATATTTTTGGCCTTCTAATCCCGAAGTTTTTTTATTTTCCAAAATACATATATCTCTCTAGGTGGAGGAGTTGTTGGTCCAGCAGGCTGGTTTTACGTACACCAACTCTCCTCCCAACTACAAAAACAAGTCCTTGATATTGAGGCACAGCTGTACGGACTTAGTCCCTTAATTAGGTAGTCTATCTATCTACTGTATTGAATGCCAAGGTCCTAACCTTGACATTGACACTCTTAGTAAAGCTTATATTTTATCTTGTATCATTAGGTATACTATGTGGCTGACCTATTACTTAAATAAATTAATTATTTATAAATTCATCTACTATTTTCTATATTCAAATTTCCTTGTTCGTCATCATGCCTGATTATTCACTAGTCTTGTTCGCGACCAAGAGCTTGTAAAAAATACTTGACATGTTTTATCCCAACAAAATTCAAATATTCTACTACTAAAAAAAAATACTATTCTAACAATTTTAAACAGTACATGTTGGAAACTATACATACGTGGCTTTTACTTTAATTTTCTACTTACTATTTTTTATTTTATTTTACAACAAAAAACTTAACTATTGGCTGCGCCTTGGTTAACCTAAAAAAATATCAGGCAACGTCCGATATTAAACAGTTTGGTTTGGACGCTCTTGTAAATTCGTCTTACTTCCAAGGAAGACATACTGTGCTTTACCTTTCGAATCACTGTCCCCGTTAAGGACTAGTGTTAGATCACAAGTATCCAAAGGTATTTCAAAACCAATAGACGGCATTCCTAAGGGTCCCTTTCCGGACAAAGAACCGTTCCGGTTAGGTGTAGCATTAGTTCTGTCGCTACTTCTTGATACAAGTGCACGGAAGGAATACAAGGCTAGAAAACAAATTGACTTATTATTCTATAAGTGGTAATCCACTACTATTACATATGTTCCACGTATGTTTCTACATGTACTTCTACCTACTTACTAACTACTATCTATATAATATAACGTATTCTATGTATTTTATCCCTATATCCCAAAATTCATAACAACTTAAGTTTATCCATTTCTAACAAGATTTCGTAAATTATATCGAGCTTTAATTATAATTGTTGGATCTTCAAAAGTGGGTTGCCAATTCTTGGAACCCTTTGGTCTGCCTCTGCCTCTTTTTGGCTCTGGAGCTTGACTTATTACTGGAGTGTGGATTGGGGATGAAGATCGGCTCCTACACCCTTGAGGTGGAGGGGGGGTATGACTCCTCTCCTTACTCTGCTCCACTGGCGTAGGTTCCTCCCTAGTAGCCTGTGATAAACTCTGACGCTCTCTTTCCTGCACCGTGTCTGGCTGCACTGTACTAGCTGGACCCGTCGGTGTGGACTAAGGCTGTCGGTCTGCTACTGGATCCCTAAATTAAAAATGTTTAAGGCGTTCAATGTTCACAGATACATGAATAAATTTATTTTTGCGTCGAGCCTCTAACTTATAGACATTCCGTTCCATGTCCTCTACTATCTGAAATGGCCCGGCAAAAGTCTGCATCAATTTTTTGCTTCTTCCTTTCTTGGTGTGTTAATTTTGAGGGAGAACCAGGTCACCGACTTTGAAGGTACACTCTCTCCTAGTAAGATTGTATCGTTTCGCCCAAGCCTGTCTCTGGTATTATATCGCTGCTCTCGCAGTCTGCTGGGCCTTGACAGCATTGTCGTTGAAATCCACAGTCTGTTCCACTTCCAAGGTTAGTAGTAGTGTATCAATCGGTTGCTTTGGCTCTCTACCATACAAAGCAAAGTATGGGGTTATACCTATGGTGGTATGTACTGAACTATTCAATGCAAACGTCAGCCATGGTAATGCATCATCCCAATTTCTCTGATTCTCGTTCACAAATGTACGAAGGCATTCCATGAGTACATCATGAGTCTTCTCTACTACTTAATTTGTCTGCGGGTGGTAAGGGCTGGATGTAATATGAGTTACCCCAAGTAGAGTCGTCAATTCTCCAATCGTCTCGTTCAAAAATGAAGTCCTATTGTCACTCTGCAAATACTTAGGACATCCGTACTTAGTTACAATTTCATTAACAATAAACTTAGCTGTCGTCTTTGCGTTTGAATTTGGAACTGCCTTGCTGATTAACGTCTTGGTCAGGTAGTCCACTGCTGTTAGAATGTACTTATTCCCTCCTGATAATTTCTTAATGGGCCCGGCAAAGTCAATTACTGTACGTTTGAATAGATAGGTCGGCAACTCCGTAAACTGAAATATATCGGCTGGTTTCTGTCGTGGTACTTTACTTCTCTGGCATTCAGGACATGATTTGACAAACCAGTTAATTTCCTTCCTCATCCTAGGCCAAAAGAGTCTCGCTCGAATTTTTTGATAAGTCTTCTCACGTCCTAGGTTACCTTCCATCTGTGAACTGAAAATCCTTGTAAATCTGATTTTTCCACTCTCTGGGAACCACAATTAAAAACTTGGGTCCTGTCAAGTCTGGATTTCTGAAATAAAGAACTTCATTAATTAATTTTTACTTTTAATATTTATTGAAACTATCAGTCCTACAATGCAAGGCTTTCATTATCTCTCTCAATGCTGGATCCTTGTGTTGGGTAACAAAGAATACTTGTTCTCTATTGATGGTCCATATTGGCATGTCAAAATCTATGTCATCCGAGTTATACTCATAAAGTGATGATCTGGAAAGTATATCTGGTGAAATATTAATCTTCCCTGCCAGATGCTTCATGTTGACGATGTCAAACTCTGCTAAAACCAAAGCCATCCTTGCTAACTTTGGACTTACAAGGGAATGGTTTCACATGGAACCCGTCGATTTCAAAAAATCATATCTACAAAAATCAGGCTACTTTTGAATAGTGGGGATCCAAAGTAACTCGAGTGCATTTTGCGTTGTTCGGTCACAATAGCCCGCTAAAGTTTAAAAAAATTTTAATTTTAATATTTTGCCGCCCTGGTACTTCTACAGTTCTCATCCGATTTTGATGAAATTTCGGTTTTTGTGGTCCTTAGGCTTTATACTGAAAAGTTATTTAAGGATTTTGAAAAATTCGAAAATTTTAATTTTTTTGAATAAAATCCAAGAAATGAGTATATTTGAGGCCCAAATTTTTAAACACCGTTTTTTCGAAAAAATGAAAATTTTTGAATTTTTCAAAATCCTGAAATAACTTTTCAGTATAAAGCCTAAGGATCACAAAAACCGAAATTTCATCAAAATCGGATGAGAACTGTAGAAGTACCAGGGCGGCAAAATATTAAAATTTGAATTTTTTAAAACTTTGGCGGGCTATTGTGACCGAACAACGCAAAATGCACTCGAGTCACTTTGGATCCCTACTATTCAAAAGTAGCCTGATTTTTGTAGATATGACTTTTTGAAATCGACGGGTTCCATGTGAAACCATTCCCTTGTTAGTGGTTTCTTCCTTAAAGTTACTAGTGACGGTAAGGCTGAGTTGTCAGTGAGTATTTTAAACGGAATTCCATTTAAAAAATGACTGAACTTCTTAAGCGCCTACACTATTGCCGTCATTTCCAATTCTGGGATCTGGTAATTCTTCATTGCACGGTTAGTCTTCTTACTGATATATCCGATAAGTCAATCTACCTCTTTACCATTGATGACATGGCGTTGTTCTAGTACGGCTCCAAGTCCCTCCAGACTGGCATCCGTCTTGAGAGTTGTCTTTCTTTTCAGGGCGTAATAAGCCAGTATAGGTACTGTTGTAAGTGCTATCTTCATTTCCTCAAATGCGTCATTTGCTTCTCTGCTCCAAACATATGGTACGTCCTTGCACATCAAGGCTGTAAGTGCTGCAGTTCGTTTTGCTAAGTCTGGTATGAAGTTTCTATAAAAAGTGATGGCTCCCATAAATCGTTGAAGTGACTTGACATGTGTTGGTGGTTTGATCTTTCTTATGGATTCAACTAATGCTGGGTTAGGTTGAAGTCCTTCTGGTGTCACTAAGTATCCAAGTATTTCTAGTCGGTTGTAGCCTAGTCTACACTTTGACGATTTTAAACGTAGGTTATTTTCTTTTAATCGCCGAAAAACTTTTCTCAACTGCTGAATATTTTCCTCTTCTGATTTTGATGAAGCAATAAGGTCGTCTAAGTAATGAACTACTGCCTCATACTGTAAACTGCCTAGCATAGTCACTTTCATCTGAGAAAAGAAACTCGGTGCGCATGCCATACCAAATGGAAGCACTAGGTGCTGCTATAGTCCATGCCTTGTAGAAAATGCGGATAATGGTACTGTGTCATCGTCTAATAATATCTGGTTGTACCCGGACTCCAAATCCAGAGCTGAAAATACTTTCATGTCTCTAAACCTATGAATGATGTCTTGAATTAGTGGTAAAAAAACGCCTAATTTGCGTGTTACATTATTTAGGGCTCTAAAATCTGTCACGAGGCGCCACGCCTTCTTGGTAGGGTCAGGTGACTTGTTTTTCACTAAAAATGAAGGACTTGAGTTGGAGCTATTACTTGGTTTAATCATTTCATCCTGAAGTAACCTTTTGACCAGTGTTCTGCAGTAGTTAACTTTATGGCATGAAGCTCGTTTTTCACAAAATGAATTTTTTAACAAAAATCGTAAGCTCAAACGCGCTTCATCGCGCTTCGTCCAGCTTGGATAAAAATCTTTTGAGCTTCGTTGAGCTTCATCGCGCTTCGTTGAGCTTCAGTTTTCCACTTTTATCTTTTTTCCACCTGCCGACTATGTCGACCCCCGACGATAGGTAAAATGTTTTGTCGTGCAATGTACTTTACTAAACTTTACTTTGAGACTTTAAGAAGTATTAAAGTAATAATACGGAAAGGGTTTGGTTTGGGTAGGGCTTACGTTTGGTGAATAATATATTATAATAATAGTATGCATACTAAATCATACTAATTTTATATAGTCAACTACTTAATCTATTATATCCTGATTTAAGATAGTAATAGTGATACAGTAGAAGTAGAATTAGTAATATATAGAAGTAGATAGAATTATATTATAAAATATAATAAATATTATTTTAATTCAATAGGTAGAAGTAGATTGAATTAAAATACGAAGAATGAATATATTTTAATATCATCAATATAATAGGTCACTGTAATAAACAATATATCGAAGCGTAACAACCAAACCACTAGACGCAGAAAAATGTAAATAGCACCATTAAACGCAGGATGACGCAAGAAGTACACATAAACGCTTAAAAAAATATCAGAAAGCCAAGCCAAAAAAACGGGGACTGCCAAAACGCAAAATCCTAAATGAAGCAAAAAACAGGGTCCGTTTCTAGGCTCAAGCTTTTGAAAGACGCAACGCACAAACTCTACGACGGTACCAAAAAATGCGAAATAAACTAACGACGAGTTATAAAGCAAACCTACTAAATATAGGAACTACTGAATAAAAGTAGTACTACTGAACAGTAGTACTGCTGAATAGTAGTACTACTAAACAGTAGTACTGCTGAATAGTAGTACTACTAAATGGTAGTAGTACTAAATAGTAGTACTACTAAATGGTAGTACTACTAAATCGTGGTGCTACTGTAAACTAACACTGCTGAATGGTAGTACTACTAAATAGTAGTATTACTGAAAAGTAGTACCACAAAATGATAGTACTGCCGCATTGAAGTACTACTGAAGGGTAGTACTGCAATAAAGTAGTACCACTAAATGAAAGTACTGCTGCATGGAAGTACTACTGAAGGGTAGTACTGCTATGAAGTAGTACCACTAAATATAACTATAAATAGTTGTACTACTAAATCAAAGTGCCACTGTATAGTAGTACTGCTGAATGGTGGTCCTACTCAATGGAGCTAGCACTGAATGGCAGTACTAGTACTGAATAGTGATACTACTAAATAGTAGTACTGCTGCATGGAAGTACTACTGAATAGTAGTACTGCTGCATGGTGTTATTACTGAATAGTAGTACTACTAAATAGTAGTAATACTGAATAGTTTTTATACTAACTGAAAGTACCACTAATGCGTAGTGCTAAAGTATAGTAGAACTCCTGAAAGGTAATACTATTGAAAGGAAGTACAACTAGAAGGTAGTACTACTGAATAGTAGTACTACCAAATAGTGGTACTTCTGCATGCAATAACTACTAAATGTTATTGCTGCCGAATGGTAGTACCACTGAATAGTAGTTCTACTAAATGCTGGTGCTACTAAATCGTAGTCGTACTAAGTGGTGGTACTTTAAATAATAGTACTGCTGTATAAAAGTAATACTGAATGGTAGTACTGCCGAATAGTAGTACTACTAATTGGTAGTACTACCGAATGATAGTACTACCAAATAGTAGTACCACCTAATCTTAGTGCTATTGTATAGTAGTGGTGCTAAATGGTTGTACTACTGAACAGTAGTACTGCTTAAAAGTACTGAATTGTGTTGTTGCTGCATGGAAGTACTACTGAATAGTAGCACTATTAAATAGTAGTACTGCTGATTGGTGGTACCACTGAGTACGTACTGAGTGAGTATTGAAAATTAGTTATGTTGCTAACAAATGCTCAAAGTTTGCAATTTAAATAACACACTCTCTAGTCTACAATATCACAGCACAGCACGCTTCGTCCCTGTTGTTAGTAAAACAAGTAAACAGTATAGTAAAAATTGATGACAATTACAGCTTCAACTGATTTTTTCGATTAGGCTTTACATTTTTAAAACCCAAAACAGTACCCCTATACTAACCTAAACCGCCGAATATGATAGTACGTGTCAGGTTTTCTAATCTGTAGTAGGCACTAAAACCAATTTGCAACTAATTTACCATTCACTAAACAGAGGTTATAATAGAATTAGTCGGGATGACTTAAATAAAATTTAACAGACGTGATTTCAATAATTGTCAGTAATAGTGGTTCCGCGCACAGCCTAATTTTCTATGCATTGCTTGCACATGAAGAAAAGTCAACTAAATAACTTTAAATTAGCCTAGGAAACTGGAATTATCATTTACTGTGCGCAAAAACATTATTTTAAACTTACTAGTTAAACTAACAGTACAGTCAACAGACAGTCAGAGTTTACTATGATGAATTACTTAAACCACGACTGTTGTGAAGTCCAATAATAGCGTATCCACTATATATAGTCATTTCACAAACTATGTAACTTAACAAAATATGAAATGGGCACTAATCTAAAATTATTTCCATGACTTTTGTTGTAGTTATCTCTGTAATTGTGAAGAAAATAAGACTGCGCTCGCTCCACAGCCACACTCCACACTGCACGAACCTTGTAAAGTGTGGTAATGCAGTATTGTAACAGAAAACGTAATGAAGCGGCAGCACGTCGGCAAATAATATAAAGCTCACAAGCTAACAACAGCACGTCAGTGTTGCGTCGGATTGGTGTCGGCAAAGTTGCGGCCTAAATGTCGAAGCGTTGCCGACACAGACAGCCATAATCAGTTCATTCGCCGCTGTCGGCATACTAACGGTGTGCTTCAAATTTCCTCTGCCGCTGCAAATTGGATAGTGCCGACAATTATCAGAGACTAAAGCAAAAAAAATGTTTCTTGGGGTACTACCACTGAATGGATGTTGTACTCAATGGTAGCACTACTAAATCTTAGCAGTACTGAGGGGTGTAGTGGAACTTTAAAATAGTAGCACTGTTGAATGCAAGTACTACTAAATGGTAGTACTGCTAAACAGTAGTACCACTGAATAGTTGTACTACTAAATGGTAGTATTACGGAATAGTAGTACTACTAAATGGTAGTAATACAAAGTAGTAGTAGTACTAAATGGTAGTAATACAAAGTAGTAGTAGTACTAAATGGTAGTAATACGAAAAAGTAGTACTACAAAATGGTAGTACTACTGAATCGTTGTGCTTTTGTATAGTAGTGCTGCTGAATAGTAGTACTACTGAAGAGTAGTACTACTAAATGGTAGTAGTACTGAATGGTAGTACTACTAAATGGGAATAGTACTGAATAGTACTACTACTAAATGGTAGTAATACGAAATAGTAGTACTACTAAATGGTAGTACTACTAAATGGTAGTAATACTAAATCGTTGTGATATTGTATAGCAGTACTGGTGAATAGTAGTACTACTGAATAGTAGTACTACTAAATAGTAGTAGTACTGAATGGTAGTAGTACTGAATGGTAGTACTGCTGCATGGAAGTACTACTGAATGGTAGTACTGCTGCATGAAAGTACTTCTGAATCGTAGCACTACTAAATTGTAGTACTACTGAATGGTGGTACTACTGAAAGGTAGTACTACTGCATGGTAGTGCTACTGAATGGTGGTACTACTGAAACGTAGTACTACTGCATGGTAGTACTACTAAATGGTGGTAGCACATTTTTTTGCAGTGTGTTCTGAGCATTGGGTTTAAGCTGAAATCGTGTATCTACATGATATTTATCACGGTCAACATTAATTAAGTAATTTAATTCTAACTTGAAGTCAAATTAAGGTTCTAAATGTACGAATCGTAATTGTATTGTAATTTACAATTACTATAACAATACAGTTTAATTTTTTTCTTTCAACAGCTTTACAATTTTACGGCACTAGTTATCAGTCTCAAGTTGCCATAATGAAATTTCTAGAAGGCAGTTACCGCAATGTAGTTACCGCTAAACAGTTGCCCACATAGCAGCTATTGCAACGTTGTTTTGCCAAAGCAGTTTTACAAGTAATATGGCTCTCTAGGCAGTAGGCACAACACATTTGTTATCAAAGAATTGCTACAACGCAGTTGATTTGAGGCAGCGGCTCCTAGGCAGATGGCACAATGCAGGTACCTGCAAGCAGTTTCTGAATTGCTGAATGGTTTTTACACAACAGTTTCTACAAGGCATTTGCTGAGAAGAAGTTTTTCGTAAGGCGGTTGCCACTACACAGTTGGCACTAGACAGTTGGTATAAGTCAGTTTTTAAGACCCAGTAGCTAATAAGCAGTGATGGTTACTGTGTTCTTTTTCCCGCAGCCATCATTTCCGCGCTCAATCCGGTTTTAATCACACCCATGAGGGTTGTACGAGCTTACGCTTCCCAGCTTCTCACATACTTGATTATAGCGAAATAATTATGGGTCCACTTATACTTGGCATGTGTAAGCGTTCTTCCACTTATCAATGTCTGCCCCCACCGTGACCCTGCCATAGGCAGGGAGCCCTTACTTCTTGTACTATATAATCCATAGTATTTCATAAAATAATAAAGAATTGTGGAATAGTAATAAGTTAATTAACGTAATAGTAAGTAAATAGCGAGGCGAAAGTGCAAAAGTGGTATTTGGTATTTCCACAATTTCCAGTTCCAGTACTTTTCATTACTTGTCAACATATAACATTTTAAGCTTAAGCACATAGGTACTTTGAATTTGAATGCACAAGTATCAAAAATATATTACTGGGCTCGCTAATGTTAAAAATATTTACCACCCCCAAAAACTTTCAGGGACCAAAGCTCGATTGAGCTTCATCGCGCTTCGTCGCGCTTCGTTGAGCTTGGGTAAAAATCTTTTGAGCTTCATCGCGCTTTGTTGAGCTTGGAATTTTACACCTTCATTGAACTTTTTGAGTTCACGAACTATTTTGGGCAAGTTAACTTGACAATGCAGAACACTGCTTTTGACTTCCTTGTTGATGACCTCGTTCTGGGCATCACTGACTGGGTGTGGACGTAGTCGGATGGGCTCTGTATTTTCCAATTTGATCCTAAATTTGGCATGAGGGTAAACTCCAAGTGGAGTTCTTGAAAACTTAAATACTTGTTGTTCTTCTCTGCATAGCTGCTTATATTTTTCTATGTTCTCTGGGCTCTGATCTGGGTTGATGTCTACTGCTTTAATTTCCTTTTCAAGCTCCTGTCCCCTGTAAATTGGAATCTGGCGTGATATTTCCATAGCTGTAAGACTGTTTATAAAAACATCAGAATTAGATTTAGACATTTCAGCTTGTATTGAATGAATGCTTCCTACTAAATCAACTGCCTTAATTTCGAAATCCTCGTAGTCAGTAACAACTGCTGTAGCTATTACTGCATGTGGCTGAATTATTATTTTCTCGGATGAAGGATTTATGACACGTATTCCTCTTGTTGTTTCTGACATGATGAACTCTGGGATAAATTAACTCTTTGAATTTTCGTTGCCCTAGTGACATTGCAACGAAGCTTGCGTATCGTATTTTCTGCTTTGACTTAAAATACACTAGTATTTCCATTACTGTTCCTTCTTCTGCTTCGATTCGTTCAGTTAAGTGGAGTCTCAGTACGTCTGGGCTCTGCTCCTTCCTTTGTGTTGGTGGTCCTGCTTTTCGGGCCTCTGGTTGTCTTATTTTCTCTTCTGGTTGTCGTCTAAAATCCTGCAGTTTAGTAGACAATTCCTTCTTATTTAACTTACTTTGAAGGGTTGGTACCTAGTGTCCTGCCCTCGTCTTGTTTGGTTGCTGTAACCCTGATTTGAATACTGGGGACGTCTGATCCTTTCTTATGTATTTACTTGTGCTTCTGGCAGAGCTCTCGCCATTGGCCTTTGACTTCTGCGTCACTTGTTGACTGAAGTCCTTCTTGTTTCTTGTACCAAGCGTAGCATGACTTGACACAGAAGGCACGTCGACTTGCCTCTGCACATTTATACTAGCTGTTGTTGAAAAAACTACTAATTCGAATCGGTCTGACTGCAGTGTCTTTCTCTTGCAATCAATAATCACTCCGAATTCCTCCAAGAAATCCTGTCCTATTAGAATATCCTGGGGTGGCTGGTCCACTATTATGAATTTAAATTTATCATTGTCCTATTTATTCCAAGTAACATATCTGCAGTTCCATATTGTCTTATTACATTTCCACTATAATCACTTAATGTCATTCTATTTATTTGTTTTATTACCGCTCCGACACTTTTAACTAGTGATAATGAAACTAAACTGACTTTTGCCCCTGTATCTATAAACATCGTAATTGCTCTACTACCAACAATTGCAGATGATGTAATACTTGCTACATTATGCTCTTGAGTTCTATTATTTGAATTTTTATTGTTATTTCTTACGTCCGGTTGGGCAATGACGGACGTGGTGACATCATTCTGCTCACTGAGTAATATAAATCTATTTCGTAACTGTATTTCACTGTCATCTCTCACGTATGTATCTGGTGGCCTAATATTAGTGATCGATCGGTCCGGCCTTACTGATCCACCTACGTGTTTAAATTCCTTGGTGTTGTTGAATTTCGAGTGTAGTAACTGCCTCTTGAGTCATTCGCATTCCCGCCACCTCTTGTATCATTTAGCCTACGTGACTCCCTATTGTCTACATTAAAATAGCCTGACTCACGACTCCGCTTGCGCGATTGCTGCCTACGTGGCTCCCTGCTTCTCTCTCGTGATCGTCCTCTCCCCTGACTACGTCGTCTCTCCTTCTGCTTCCGCCGCCACTCCTTAGTTCTCTGTGATGGTGGATCTTGGCAATCCTTTGCAAAATGCCCTGGTCTGTCGCAATTATAGCAATTGTTAGGTTTTCTCTTCTGCTCTTCTTCTCGTCTGTAAGTGCTCCTAGTTGATCCTTGTGGTCTTTTGGCGTTCCATGATGTCTTCCACGCCTTCAACTTCTTTGTTAACATATTAATCTTAGCTACTTACTCTGCTGTTTTGCTGTTTTTTATGACTGCGTTAATCTCTTGCTTAATTGCTAGTGTAGATGCTGGTGTGTCAAATCGAACCAAATTGCGTTGATCGTAGTCTGCAAGTTGTGCTTTAAATGCTGCTATATCTGTTGCTAACGTGCGTTCGGCTAAATACTTTTGCGCACTCATTCTTAGATTTTTTGTTATTACTTCGATCATTATAGCAGCTGGCATTCCCTCCCAGTTTGCACCAAATGCGTCCTGTATTATCATTATAAATGCCGAAGCTGTTTCGCTAATTTGCTGTTGTTGTCGAAATATCTCATCTGCTGCTGCTCGTGGGACTGATGTCATAGGACAGTTTGCTTTAAACGCTGTTATGAACTCTGCTAATGTTGATGCGTCACTCAATGTTGCCTTGTTTATACTAAAGTACGATTGTGCTTGGGGTGTAGTGATAGCGCGTTTAGGGTGTGCCTTAGCTGGTACTGCTTGCAAATTGTACATGGTAGTCCATAATGTAAATTCGTCTAAAAATTCGTTTACTGCCTCTTGCTTCAAAACAGGGTCTGAATATGTAGGCATTGGTACTAGTGGTGCAGCCATTATGAAAATATCTACCTCAGGCTCGTGTTCTGGATTATCAATACGTTCCTCCTCTTCCTCTTCGTTATTATGTTCTGCCTCTGGTCCTACAACTACTGGTTCTGGACCTGCCTGTTCTTCTACTACTGGTTGTTCTACAACTGGCTCTACTATCTCTGGTTCCACTACCACAGGTTCAATAATGACTGGTTTTACTTGCTCTTGCTCTTTCACTTCCGATTCCTTTACTTTAATATGAACCTCTGCTTCTTTTTCAGGTTTTAAAACGTTTAATGACTTAAATTACCCGTTTATGCCTTCTAACTCGTTGTCAGCGCTCCTTATTTTGTCTTGTAATGATAAATTAAAAAATCGCTTACTTATTGGCTTCTGATTAGGACCCTCTGAGAATACCTCAAACGTCTCGTACAACCCGCTTCTGTGACTGCCGTTGGAGCTGGCTTCTGATTCTACGCTTCTTGTTGGATATTGAATCTTACGGAAATCAGGCTGTAGTATGGATGGTTCGTCGATCCCGTCTGAGCTGTCTGACTTTTCCTTCTGGGTTGTGTCGATTGTTGTTTCGGCTGACGGCAACCTCTTTATGTTTGGGTCTGAAATTTCGTTCTTCTCACTTGACGCGTCTAACAGTAGTTTCAAGTTTTGCAGTGATAATTCCTGAGCTTGCTCTAAAAGCGCCACACGTCTGTTGTAACTCGTTCAGGGTGTTGAGTATAATGGTCCTCTACTTGTTGAACCCTGTAGTTCCCTGGTGAACTGACTCTGCCCCACCCTTAAGTTGTCTGCTTCTGGTGTGGCTACTAAACAATCTGGAAGTCTTCGCTCTGGAAACTTCAACGCTACTTCCTTCCTCAGTAAATATTCTTCGCTCACAAACTTGTTGTATCTCCGTTTCACTACTTTCACATAATCAGGATTAAGACACGGTAAAAGGTCGTATTGTTCAAACGGTGTCTGTGTTGGAACTGCTGGTGCTGATTTACGCCCTCTTGACTTTCCTTTACTCATAACCCTGTTACTGTCTGACTTCTTTTTTTTTAGTAAACTGAACATTTACTACACTTAATTAAACCTACCATTGTTCTTTCACTATGTGGTAATTTGTAAAAAATTATAACTACTACAAAACTGTAACTACTATAACTCTTACAAAACTCGCACCTCCACCATTGTTAGGGTTGATACACAAATGATGTATGCAACGCTACTTCATCGACTAGACGATGGTACTGTTAACTCGCTGGCTGTGTGGGTAGGTCTGGCAGTCTCTCTGTCGACCAAAAGTTTATTCGATAGTTCTCAGTGCATTGTTTACGCAGTAAGATATGTAAACATCTTACGTTCGCATCTTAGAATGTGAATTAGATGACGATGAGCTCATTCACATTCTAATAAAGTCACGCAAAAAATTGCACCAGGGTGGCCCATCTACTACTATTCTAACTGTGACGTTTCAGGCTCGTGTAATATTGCTGACCTTAGTACTATTATAGACCTGCGCACCATTATAGAATATACAGTACCTTATTTCCTAAGAAAAGCAATTAGAAAATTTTAGCATTTTTAAAAATCTAAAACCTAAACAAAAGTTATAGGTTTGGTATTGTTATTGACCCAAATAAATTAAAACGTTATAAATTTCTGTGATTTACTAATTTTTTAATATTTGAAGCAAACAAACTAAAGTTGTGATCTACCTAATTTTGTAAGTAGAGCAATTAGGCATTTTTGTTTTTATTTCTTCAAAAATCTACATGTTAAACAAAAGTTGTATTTGACGGAAAGTTTAATAAAACGTTTTGAATTTTTGTGCTTTCCTTTTCTACTCTATACCTGAATTAAAATTTGTATTTATATATGATACATCACATGTCATTACCTATCTTATTTTAGTATACAATATCAGAATACTAACAAACAACATCAGAAAATTATTTATAAACAGATTCTAAGTATTCTTTTATGTTTTTTATTGTCAGCATTTCTAATGAAATAACTAGACATGCCCACCCTTGATGCTTTACGCTGATTTAAGGTGATACAGAAACTAGTTATCACAATAAAGTTAGTTAAACAATACTTTAAGATTAATAGAGGCAAGCGCGTCTGCCTTTTAAATTTCATTTACAACAGATAAAATGTTTTTTAAAATTTATTTGCAATAAACGATTAGTAGAATTAAATTATTTGTATACATTTAAATTTATCATCCAAAAATATTTATGTATTTGCAAGTTGCAGATTACAATAAATTTTGTTAATAAAGATAGCATATTTTACATTAAGTTTGTTTTACATTACGCTTAAATTCAATTATTCACTAAGTTTAAAGTAAATTAGCACTTACGACGTATTTATATTTGTATAATAACGATTTTTGTCAAGGAAATTAAAAGCAATTTTATCGATTGTGATTTTAAATAATCGCTGATATTTACCACAGATGTAGCTGACTTTTAGGTTTTTTACTTTTAAGTAACGAACAATATCTGCAATCAATAATCACAATGTTTTCAAATCCTAGCCAGGACGCCGTTAGACTTCATACTGTAGCTCCTATAAAAGTATTTTTTAACATATTGATTCGCCTCAAGACAGCATACTTGTATGATATCTAACGATTGAATCTTAAATAATCCTAAATATCTTCGTTTTCTAACCTTAAATCAGATTCCATCGTATTTTTCTAAATATTTTATGATTCTTTAAAACATTTAAAAATTTGAAAAAGTAATTTTTTAAAACAAATAAAAGTAGCCCGTTTTGCTCATAAACACGTTTACAATTACTTTTACAATTACAATCTGTATCTCTTTAGCAGTGTAACACGTTATTAGCTCTAAATACATTTTTTAAAGCTGAGTCAAAACTGTTATCACACATAACCTTCGAAAACTTCGAATATACTTAAGTTGTTAGCTCATCGCATACAAGTTTATCTAATAAAACTTTCTTGAATTTATATACAATAAAACCGAACGTATCTGAAAGAATATCAAATTCTACACAACGGTGCTGCGTTATCATAATGAGAGCGTCTGCGCGAGTCAAGCAGAATTTTACTTTAATCAAGTTCAAGCTTGACTGTAAGAATTTTTTATAGATGGCATTTGATAGAAGATCGTATCCTTCTCTGACTTTGCTTTCCTTCTTTTCTCTGGCCTTGTTACAAATAAAAGGTAATATAATGCTTTTTGTTAAAAGCTAAAACCTTTTTTGATTTTTATTTCCATTTTTGTCGAATAATGATATTGTAGGGTTGTTTACTAAACATTGTATGCAGTTTGGCCGTAACAAGTAAATATTAGTTTTGGTTGCGATATAAACCATTTACTAAGTTGTCCGAGACTTTTGACTGTTTCTTTTTGAGCATCTAATAATTCTTAAACAATGCCAAATCTGACATGGACAGAGAGGTTGGACAGAGAGGTATTATGTGAGAAGCGTCTTGAATTGCAGGAAAACATTTCAGATATACGTTTAAAACGTATTTTTTGTATGTATTTTCTCTAAGGGTTGAATGGGTTTAATTATTTCGGCTTAAGTTTTACTTGGTACTTGTTTAGAACTTTTGATAGGAATCTTTCCTCTCATTGCGTGTGCAAATAATAAATAAACCCCGGCTTGGTGGCTTGGAGATGTAATGCATCGCCTTGTCACCAAGTCGGGGCCAGCCAGTAGTGCTCTGGATTGTGGGCAGTGGGGGAATGGGGCTTGGTGGGGCGTTTGGGGAGTTGAACGGGGTGGGTGTGAGAGTCTAAAGTGTTTGGGTGCTGGTTGTATTTATCTGTGGTAGTTCCTACCTGAGACAGAGATACAAGTCAGCTTAATAGTAGTTTACTACATGCCTGAACACTGTACATTCAAATGTATAGACTCAAGATTCATCTCGAAGTTCCTCTTTTCCTCGTCCACTACAGGCCGTCGCCGCCTGTCCACTCTCGTTAAAGAGTGACTGCTGGCGGGTTGGCTCTGGCATGGCGAATTCGAAGTAGTGGCGGGCCTGAGAAACCTTCCACCATTCGTCATACCATGTCAGGCTTCGCCTCCGTTATACGGGGAAAACGACATTTGATATTCTGGTGATGATCAGTATAATCCACGCTCTCTAGCAGGACGGCCGTAAGTAGCCTCTATCAGTAGAATAGTTAAGAAAGTGAGTCACTAGATACCAGTAGGGGGAAGTAGTGGGGAATGATCCATGTGGGGAGGGGGTTTGTGGGTAGGGGTGAGGGGGAAGTACCCCGTGGGGACAGGGGAGATGTTGGGAAGGATGTGGGCTAAAGCATGGGAAGAGATGGGGAGCGTATAATGCTGATGGGACTGCAAGTATGATAGGGAAGCGATCGAAAAATATAGCGTTTCACATTCCCCGTATACTCAGAGTGTGAGTGAGGAGAAAAAGACGAGAGCGGAAAACTGCATAAAAAATAAAATTTAAATAGGCCATAATGCTATTATGTAGTATGGCAAGGCCTGATGTGCTCTGTGTGCTGTGGTAGTGGACGAATTGGTGAACGAGGCTGTGTGAGCGTGGACGAGAACGAAAAAAGGGGTGAGTGGTAGATAAGGGCCCACTGTGTGTAGTATACGCCGTCTACTCAACACATCTTCTTGTTATCAGTGCTCCTCATTCACCTCTTCCTCTGCAATTCTGCTCCTCAGCAAAACTATATTATAGAGTTTAATATTTAAATGATGTCAGTGCTTGGAAGCACTGCCCGGCTCTCTCATCTCTCTTGCTGCCTACCTGCCTGCCTAGCCTGCCTGCCTGGATAGATGGATGGACGGATGGATGGATGGATGGATGGATGGATGGACTCTAAGATGTGGACTCGTGGATTCTCACTCTCTCGTCATGGATTTCTCCTCTGGATTGAAACAACGATGCGGACTGGAGCTGGACCTCTACGCGGACTCTAGCGATGGACTTTGGATCAAATTTTTGGAACTTTTGGCGTGGACCACCGTCGACTTGAGGGAGAAAAATGCAAATTGAGGACTGGACTTTAGATTATTGGAACCAGATGTCGGCGATCTCGTGTCCAAAACTTCCTGATGGTCTTGATGTTTCCCAAAATTCGTGATGTGGCCTGCCTTACTGTGTATCTTTGCTGCCTAAATGTGTCTGGACTCTCTGGAAACTTCCGTGTGCTGCCGCGATGGGAAATATAAACTTCTAAAACGTTTATATGTTTTCTGATGATATGATGTAGCCTGCCCAACTGTGTACACTTGCTGCCCAAATGTGTCTGGACTCTCTGGAAACTCCCGTGTGCTGCCGCGATGGATAATATAAACTTCTAAAACGTTTATATGTTTTCTGATGATATAATGTAGCCTGCCCAACTGTGTACACTTACTGCTTAAATGTGTCTGGAGTCTCTGGAAACTTCCGTGTGCTTCCGCGATGGATAATATGAACTTCTAAAATGTTTGTATGTTGTCTGATGAAATGATGTGGCCTGCCTAACTGTGTACACTTGCTGCCTAAATGTGTCTGGAGTCTCTGGAAACTTCCATGTGCTGCCGCGATGGATAATATGAACTTCTAAAATGTTTATATGTTGTCTGATGAAATGATGTGGCCTGCCTGACTGTGTACACTTGTTGCCTAAATGTGTCTGGAGTCTCTGGAAACTTTCATGTGCTGCCGCGATGGATAATATGAACTTCTAAAATGTTTATATGTTGTCTGATGAAATGATGTGGCCTGCCTAACTGTGTACACTTGTTGCCTAAATGTGTCTGGACTCTCTGGAAACTTCCATGTGCTGCCGCGATGGGAAATATAAACTTGTCAAACGTTTATATGTTGCCTAATATTATGATGTAGCCTGCCCAACTGTGCACACTTGCAGCGTAAATGTGTCTGCATCAGGTTGAAACGTGTCTAGCTATTTATAAATTGCAGTTTACAATACCTTACGAATACATCGTATCTACAAACCATTTTACAATTTACATTTGTACAGTTTTATTTTTTGGCGCACTTTAAAATATTTAAATTCTGGAAATGCATTTTTCAAATGTTTTATATTTTCTTTAAATTAAAATCATATTGAAACTTTAAAGAGTAAAACTAAATATTTTTAACAACATTCATTAAACTTTAACCAAGCTCACTGCAAACTTGCAATACAAAAGTTATTAAAAAGAAACAAAAATTTTCTAATGTATTTTGTACATACTACGAAAATTAAGTAAGCACACAGCTAAATATATAAACTGAATTCAGTAGTTGTTGTCTACATCATCTTCATCGTCAGCATCATTGCCAGATTCTTCAGATACTCCTGATTCGTCGTCTGTAGATCCAGAATGACATTCCATTGACAAAGTAGGCGACGGTGGAAAACCAGAAAACAGTTCTTGCCAATTAATCGTGAACACTGGTTTGACTGCTGGTGAATTCGGCGGTGGAACTGCCCCGCTACCATGCATGTCAGCATTTGCTGCCACGTTTCCAGTGTCCAATGTACTTGATTGTATTTGCTGAGGCACATTGTCCAAGCTGATGTTCTCCGTGTAGGCAGTACTTAGATCTGGCAACGCCAACTGTGGTCCAGAGAATGCTTGATCACTGAGAGGCGGGCCATAGAAGGGCCCCATTGCTGCTACTTGTGCGTTTGTTTGGGTGATGTAATGAACAAGCTCGTTCATTTCAATCAGCGTCAATGAAATAGTTGACCCACCATAGTTTGGAAACTGCTGAGCGTACTTCCCATAAATGTTGTCGTTGATCAACATTTTTATCGCCCCAGTAAAGTTGCTAAACGAAAACCGGACACGAACAGATCGAAGGGAAAAGTGTGGGTTTTTCCAAAACAGAAATTTCTTCAAACGATCCTTTGGCTCGTCCCACATGAACTCGGCAGGCTGTCCGTCAAAGTAGGGCAGGTGGTCAGTTAACTTTCGTCCTGGTGTTGGATGGACCCTGTGTTCCTCAAGCAGCTGCGTAGCCCATTCAAGGATAGAATAGCTCTCAAACAAAAAAAACGAGACTTTTGAATGCTTGATATGTTCTCCATTTCGTTGTCCAATGTAGTAGAAATGCGTTTTCATCTCTGGGTTGTAAATAACTCGAATCTTCTTTTCGTTTCCAATATTCTGAGAGTCTGGACTCTCAAAAAACTCCCAAGTCTTGGATTTTAGAGCAAGATTCTGCAAAACAGATACAAATGTTCTGTTAGATGTTCCAGTTGATGGTCCAGGTTGTGCGTCAGTTTCAGCAAATGATGTTGTAAATCGATGCAGGTTCTGTTGTTCCCCAAGTCTAGGCTTCGAAATCCCAATGGTTAGAGCAGGAAGCAATCCAAGTCGTTTTCGTCCGTCCTCAAGAGCCAAATTTGCAATTTCAGGCGCCATGGTTCCCTCAGAGGTGAACTGGTCCTGAGTGTGTGTATCCATCCTAGATATATCCTTATAACTTCAGTGCTTGGTCCAGGGTATTGCAAGAGGTAGAGAGGTGGTTCCAGTCCAAGTGTCAGCTCCAGAATGAATTTAAATTCACAAAGATCATGAATATATTTGTAAAGCTGGCACAGTTTCTGGCTCACCAAAATTTGCATTCTGCGCAACTCGAACATCACCTTTTCCCCTATGCGACTTGAGGCAGCATGTTTTGTAATGTATACTAAGGGGTTACTTTATTGCATGCATCCCATTGGTCTTTATTACGCTAAGCCCCGCCAAACTCCCACTCGTTCCATGTGCACTACTATTTTCTATTATGAATTTATAACATGAAGAATTTCAGTTTTATTCTTGTTGCTGCTCAGCATCCAAAGGACTCGGACCACTGGACTTGCCTCTACTCTGCCTTCCTGTTGATGCCTGGAAACTCTTTCTGAACTGGCCAAGAGGACAGCTCTTAATGGACCTGGAGGACGAAAACTCTATGCAGACTTGGACTCTGGATGTTGGAAACTTTTGCTGGCCTGCTAAAACTTTGGACCTTACTTGGCGCTGACGGACTAGAAAATTTACAACTTAAAACCTAAATCTGGATAGCGGATGGAATTAAAATCAAGACTTGGACTCTGGATGTTGGAACTTTTGCTCGGTCTGCCGAAACTTGAGACGTGACTTGGACCTGACGAACTGGAAAATCTACAATTTGGAACCTAAATCTGGATGGCGGATGAAACTAAAATCAAGACTTGGACTCTGGATGTTGGAAACTTTTGCTGGCCTGCTAAAACTTTGGACCTCACTTGGCGCTGACGGACTAGAAAATTTACAACTTGAAAACGAAATCTGGATGGCGGATGAAATTAAAATCAAGACTTTGACTCTGGATGTTGGGTTAAACTAAGAAATGGATAGTTATTTGGATCCACATTGCTAGGACGTCTGGAATGGTTTCCATTTTCTCCCTTGCAGAATGTTTGCAATTGTAAACTGTCAATTCTGTGGCGCTATTATCGTATCTAAGAAAAGTTTGTGGAGCAAAATACCGGAAAAAAGTTATTGCAGCCGTAGCTTAAATGCAAGATGTCATACAAATAATTTCAGCCAACTGCAGCTTCGAGTTACTTGCAGCGCTTGTCAAGGAGGAATTGTTCATATGTCTGTTCAGATCCAGCGACTTGCTGTAAACAATCTTCAAGATGATAAACTTTGGTTAAAACCAAGAGACCGAATAGTAACCATTAACCAATCACCTGAACGGTCAGTAGCTGAACCACTGAGAAACATATCCTGCAGACACGTCAGATGTTGTTCATGCAAAAAACTTCCACATCAATTTGAAGCTGAATCAGAGTTAATGTTGAAACAGTATAGAGAAGAAAACGATTTTGACACACGAGAGTCTTTTCAAAGCGCCCGCACACTTTCAGTTATTATACCAACTTTAAGATTTTATGCGTTCAACCTCAACCATACTCTTTGCAAAAACTGTTTTCATAAACATCGACTAACATCAAAAAATAATATTGATCGCAAATGTGAATGTGATTTAACTGACTCAATTAGCGACAAATCTTGTAAAAGCGAACCATTGTATGTTAACAATCGCGAAGACTTTCAAAGTTTAATACAATCACAAATTATGCAGTTCTATGCACCCCCAGAGATTCCATATACATTTCTTGGCCCCCAGCAGAGACGTAATGTTGACTTGCTACGAACACAAATTGATTTGCCAGACAAAAAGTTTTATTGCAACCCTTTACGAATGATAATTGTTGGTATTCCAGGATCTGGTAAAACTCAAACTCTAAAATCTGTTCAATACATGCTGTCTCAAAAACAAATTCGGGATAAAACTTTTTCGTTTCGCGTATGTTGCTTTCTGGGTTCTTGTGCTTCAAATATTCGTGGAAACACATTTCATTCATGTTTTTGCATCAAACCGTATAACTCGGGAACAATAACTGATCAGCTTAGAAATGGAATTTCGAGGGAAGATAAAGCAAGGTTTCGAAATGTCAAAGTCTTGGTTTTTGACGAAGTTGGGACAATTGGGCTGAGACTACTTCATTTTGTTGACAAATTTATGAAGCTTGTAGATCCATCTAGGGCTGCATATCCGTTTGCTGCACGTACAGTCCTTGCATTCGGCGACAATCTTCAGTGCAGCTGTTTTGGCGATGTAGCTTTGTACACACAGTTTATTGTTCCTCCAGCAGACGATCTGCAGCAAGCTTCACAACTCTACAGATCCTTTGACACAGCGTTTGTATTCGACAAACCGTTCCGGCAGAACTGCAATGATCCAAAACAACAACAATATTACGAGTTTCTGATGCGCTTGCGATATTGGAGTTGTACCCCATTAGATTTGTACAACTTGCAACAACGACAACGTCATATTCTGAAAACTGATCTTAAAGAGGAAGAATTTGTAAGCTTTGAAAATTCCGTACATTTGTTTGAGCTGAACCGTGATGTTGCCAACCACAATAAGTATGTATACTTCAGAATTATATATTATATTACAGTTTACAGTTTTCAAATTCTAAAATATATAAGGCGGCATGCGGAATTGTTAGATGTATACTCCTAATAATAATGTTTTTTTTATACTTTTTGCAGACAGATGATCCGAAAGCTGTTCACATCTTTTGTAGAAGTGCCGCCAATAATTGGTGAGACGACATCAATTTACAAGGATCCATTAGAAATCGATTACGGAGCCCCAGTAATGTTAACGCGTAATATTGATGTAACGCAGTGCTTGGTCAATGGAAGCAATGGAACCGTTGTGGATATACTATACAGTCCTCTTAAGAACAGAATAGCTTGGTCAAATTTTGTTGAAGCAATTGTAGTAAATTTTCCAGACTACAAAGGGAGCGATATAGTAGTTACTTCTCGTGGACAGGGTGTTAAAATTTCGCGGATTGATTATAACGAGGTAGATGTTGAGACTAAACAGTATGTTAAAATTCAGGCGTTTCCGTTAGTGTTAAATTGGGGAATTACAATCCACAAAGCTCAAGGACAAACGATAGAGAAGGGATGTGTGTTTCTTGATACCCGTGAAATGATTGCGTGTACAACATATGTGGCGTTATCAAGATTTAAGAGTTTTGAAAAACTTATGATTATAGATAAAGAAATTATTCAGGCTTCGCGAATAATGACTATTCACCACATAAGTGAGATGGCAGCTAGATGAAAAGAGGAAGACCGTTTAAAAGAACTTGAGAAAAGTAGCCGCGACGCCCGTAAAGCTGATACACAGTCACAAGTTAAAAGATTTTTGTAAATGTTTATTTTTAAAGTTGTATTTTGTATATTATAATTTCTGTGACAACTTATCTACTAATACATATATAAAAACGATTTTATGTGAATTTGGCAGAATAATTACAAAAAGATAGTGTTAATAAACTGTTATATTTGTAAATTGTATTTCCAGTATACAAGGTTCCTGATTAATTTAAACCATCTCACTTTAATTCTAAATTTGCTCAGTGGTAGTCGCAATTAAAAAGTTCTTATTAAAATGGCAGACATAACAAAATCGTATCTTAATTCTAGATTAAAAGGATCTTTTTCTGGTTTAAGTGGTTACATAAAAAACAATAAAAAGTTTCACGACAAAGCTGAAGTTGATAGAGAACTAAGCCAGCTGCGTTCATACAGCTTACATAGGCCCATACGAAAAATATTTAAACGTCGAAAAACTATAGTAAATATGACAGGAGAAATCTTTGCCGCGGATTTAAAAATTTTAGGGACTGATTTAAAAAATGCCAATTCAGGGTTTGCAAATATTCTCTTTTGTCTAGACGCATTTTCCAAGAAGCTCTTCTGCAGATTCATCAAAACAAAACAACCACGATCTATAATCAAAGCGTTTAAAAGTATTTTCCAAGAAGCTAAAATGACACCAATATATTTGTTCACAGACCAAGGTAGCCGTATCCGTAAAATCTTTTAAATACTTTTAAATACAATTACAAATTTTGCATAAAGCATAGAGTTTTATGAGCTTTTATTTTGATTAATGCAGGAACGGAGTTTCGAGCAGAGTCAGTGCGAATGCTCTTAAAATCTGAAGGAATCAAATACTATAATACTTATAGTGAGACTAAATCAAGTATGGTAGAAAGAGTAATACGGTTAGCTGCAAATACAATAACCAAACTAGTGTTTAACAACTACGTCAATCAGATGGTTTAATAGGTATAACAGAGATAATATAGGCAATGTGTTCCAATCTTTTTTAGGACCATCTTTGAGAAAGTAGCTAGGTACATGACTGAGAAGAACACGCTACGCATCATTGACATTTTTCCTGCATTTGTAAAGGTATACAACAACACATTCCACTCTACAATAAGGATGGCGCCAAACAATGTAAATCGTTCAAACGAAAATGAGGTCTGGAGAACCATGTATTCAGATTTAATTGACAGTACCCAGAAGCAGACACCCAAGTACAAGCCAGGGGATCGTGTTCGAATAAGCCGTGTGAAACTTACGTTTGACAAAGGTCGTAAAACTATTATATATTGTTTTTAAATTCACCTATTTGTTACCTACAATGTTTCCAAGTATTAGCTATATATAGTCCAGCGTTTCAAGTAAACATGTTATTACGTTTTTGACTGTTAAACAGGATACAACCAGAATTTCTCGGAAGAATTGTTCATTGTTAAAGCAGTTAACGTCGAGACAATACCTATAACCTACTATCTGGAAGATTTAAATCACGACAGCATTACTGGAGGATTTTATAAGGAAGAACTTAGCCGAGCTTAGCGTTTCAGAATGGATTCACCGTTTTTTTCGTATCTTTCCAATGCTATCAAACAGCAAATCAACAACAAACGCAGAAGACTTGACAGGCATTGCTGTTCCACCTTAGACAGAGATCCTACAAGTACAGAAAATATATATATAACTGTTACCAGTGACCAGCAAAGCAGTATATATTCAGACAATACCCCATCAAACTTTATTGCTGTACTGCCTACACCACTTAACCTTCAAAACTATGATGTTGGATTACTAAGCTTGAAATACACTAGCAGCCCTCAGCCAACGCCACCTCAGCATGTACAGACAAGCCAAACGCGCAAAGTGCGCAGCACGGAAAGGGCTGACGCAGAGCCCCAGAAAAAATTGTTTCCTGACTACAAGCCAACTTTAAAGACATATCTCAACTTCCAGAAAGAAGAGACAATTCTACATGACTTTATGAGTAGACTTAACACCAAGTTGAAAGCAAGTCAAGAACAGTTTCGCTCAAAATTGAACAAAAAGCCCTCAGCCTAACCCCAGACCATATACATATGATCCTTGTAAATAAATCAAAATCAAATAGTGACAATATTGAAATCCCTTCTTCTCTTTCAATGCTTTTCAAGCACAGCAGATCAAGATTTATGACCGGCAACCATTTACCGTACGAAAATACACGTCAAGCAGACTTTGACATTATTCCAATTGGCGCAAACTTTAATTTTGAAGCTGAAACAATATTAAACATGGAAAACGTTATACAGTTATACCAAGGCTTCGAGACTACTCTAATTTTTAGAAAAGAAATTTCAGCAGGAGACTTAGATTTTCGCAAATGTTTTGAGAGATTCAATTCTGAGATGAGTGATCCAGCAAATAATAACACAAAGTTAAAAATTGAATTTCCTTCAGAAATAAGTAATACAAAGTGCAAGCTAACATTTGAAGGTACTGACAACGAGTATGTTGTGTTACCTGAACCTATAGCACTGTGTCTGGGGTTGCAGCAACACGACAAGTTTTATAATGGCGTATACGAATCCGAATTTGATTTTGACGAAGAAAAATACACGGAAATTGTAGATTACGAGTACATGAACATACGCGTGTACAAGATTTATGCAAATTTCATTCCAATGAAAGAACCTGAAGAATTAGACTTGGATCATGTCTTATATGAAATAAATCGTATACTTTCTAAAACCTTATGGAGTTATACAACTTTACAGTTTGAACACGCCGATGGGTACCTTAGCGTGCCTAACCTTGAAGAAAATATTACTGTACAACTTCCACCGCTTGTTAATAGGTTTTTTGGAATAGATGACAACTTTGTGTTTAAATCAAGTGTTGTTGCCCAATTAAAACCTGAATTAGTTAACCAAGAAGAACAGCAAAAGGAAAACGAAGAATTTGAAGAAGATGTAGAGCCTGAACATACAGAACCAGCTAAACGTCTACTCGTGTTGTGCAATCTAATTGAAAACCAGCTTTACGCTACACATACACTGCCATTACTGCGGTCAGTGGACATATCACACAAGTACAACGAAGAGACAGTGCAAAACTTTTTACCAATACTGTATCTACCATTAAAACCACAAGAACAGCAAGTTATACGAATAACACTTGTAAACGAATATCGTAACGTTGTCACGCTTGCTGAAAATTCACAGACTATTGTTGAATTACAATTTCGGCCCCGTAAAGTATAATGATGTTAACATTCAACTAGTAAACATACTAAACTTAAAGTGTGCAAGCTAAAAAATCGATTTGCTATAAAAGGGCCTCGTGTGTAAAAATCTGCTCATTAGTATTTCAACTTTCAAGTAACAACAACATCAAAAAACTGATCGCAAGCTATACACTTTTAACATTTATAGAAAATGAATTATTTGCAAGGCATCGTGGGCTTTGCAATCTAACACGTATTGTGAAAATGCGGAAAATTGTGTGCAAAAATATTTATAAATCTGCAACCGGAGACGATTTAGAAGTAATTGACGAAGATTTGATTAAAGATAGCTTACTTGGCGAATACTGTACACTTGAACCTATTAATAAAGAAGTCTTAAAAGGCAGCCAAATGGGAGCTGGAGAAGAAACAAGTATTGGTCTGGTTAGCACAGCCGACACTACGGCATCTAGTGGTTTGGGATTAGACGAAAACGAATATCTAGTTCCAATTAAATCCAGAAGGCCATCTAAAAGGCGACAAAGTACACACAAGTGTCGCATCACACATTGTCGTTCAACTTGCATTAAAAAAGTTAAACAACCAGCTGTAAAACGCAGGATGCCAGCCAATCAAACTGGAGGGAGGTTTGCGGTACGCAAACGAACACAGACTGGAGGCTCAAAGCGCAAGGTTGTGCGCAGGCGTTCTCAGATCGGGGGTCGCTTGAAAAGGAACCCAATTTCGCACAATAGAAAACAGAAATCAGGCAGAACATCCGCCCAGTCGGGGGCTGGAAGAAGACGCAAGGCATACAGACGTAAATAACATATAAAGACTTGTATGTTACTCAACTCATCATTCACCATCTAGCCGACGACGAAGCAATACCACTGTAAATTTACCAGCTCTGAAAACAAAATATCATCATGGATACACAGGGGTTTTACGACGAACCTACTGTTTACGAGGGATCCAAGAAATGCATTCAAAGCAATCTTGTCCTGGATAAACTGCCGCCTACTAACGTCAGTGTTGCAGACGCTCCAGAATACTATCCATACTACCCTATACTTAGCCCCAGAGACAACGAGAACCCATTAATATTTGACATCTTAAGATCCCCAGGCAAGTATTACGAATCATCTGATTCCTATTTGGAACTTACTTGTCGGGTTATGCTGAGCAATGGAAAGCCGATTGCAGCAACTGATGTCGTGGCTCCGTGTTCAATGTTATTCTATGGACTATTTAATAACATGGAATTTTTCCTGAATGGTCAGCTCATAAGTGACAACTCAAATCACTACGCCATCACCTCTTATTTGAAGAAAGAACTTTCATCTAACCCTATTGAAAAGAAGAACGAAATGCTGAATCAGCTATACATTCCCAACGCTACTCCAGATACGTTTACTAAACTGGACGATGGATTTTTGGCACGGTACAATATTGCAAAAGAATCTAAACCATTTACAATGGTAGGAAGACCTGAAGCACCGTTTTTTGAACAAACTCGCATGCTACCGGGGGAATCAGACATACGAATCATCATGCGCAGATCTCCGCCTGCGTTTTGCATTGACGCTGAAACTGAAACAAGGGCAGGGTACTCAGGCTGCCCGTTTCGTGTGGACATTGTGAATGCTGTTCTGTACTTGAAGAGACAGACTGTTTCACCACTTGCAATTGAAAAGCATCGACTAAACCTTAGCAGCGGTACACTTAAGTACCCATGTCTTGAACCAGAAGTCAAAACGTTTGTTATACCATCAGGTGTAAGCTCGCACTCATTGGATAACTGTATCAACGGACGGTTGCCGCAGTATATAGTGTTTGGACTAGTAGATTCTGAAGCCTACCTGGGAAAGCTGACTAAAGGTTTCTGCAACTTTCAACATTTCAATCTAAGCGAAATATCAGTTTCAATGAATCAAGAATCTGTACAGTACAAGACACTTCCGTTGAGTTTCAAAGATGCCGCCGGCGCCGGAGAAGATAACTTTTTGCTTGCTCTCAACACTTTAAAGAAAACAGCCGCCAATCCAAGCCTTGGGAATGGTATAAATCGTGACAACTTTACTAAAGGAAGAGTCCTGTTTGCATTCGAGCTAGTTCCCACGCTAGCAAACGCTTTAAGTGTAAACAAGTCGGGCCAGGTTCAAATACAATTGAAATTTAGAACCGCCCTATCAACATCGGTTACAGCTATTCTGTTGAGCCAGTACCAGAACGTCATTGAAATTTACCGGAACAAACACGTCTTGATGAACCGTTAAAATGTAAAGTATCATACACGTTTTTGTACAACTTATAATCTTGTTTGCAATGTAATATATAACAGGATGTGATAATAAAAAATGTGTCTGTTGCTTTACAGATCTTGGACAAACAACAGCGGCCTGACAATGAACACTGGACAGCTACAGCAATGTCTCGAAGTTTTACTTGGAGGGACTCAAACTAAATACTACGTAATTGCGGCAGATCAAATGCGGTCAGCAATGTTAGACGCAGAAAAAAAGGACCCAGAAAATACTTATCCTATTGCTGTTATTCAAAACACCGACAAATTAAGGAGTCTAGGCCGACACTGGATAGCTTACTGGGTGACTTTAAGAAACAGTTTTGAATATTTTGACTCGTATAGGAATCCAATTCAACGATACAGTAATCTGCAATGGCCTGGAAAACAAGTTACAGCAGAAAACTGTACTGCGCTACAAAGCGGGAGATCCACAGTTTGTGGAATGTATTGTATATACTATCTTTATTCTAGGTCTTTAGGAATTAGTTATTAGGATTTCTTAAACATATTTACTAGTTCTGTATTAGTTAATGATAGAAAAGTTAGAAAGTTTATGAGTATGATACCTTCAGTTCTACAAAGTTGTAATTGTGTACATAATAGGTTACAATCTAATACTTTTAAAATCTCTTGTCCAGAATTTTGTCGTAGTTTACTAGTATACTATTAGTTGTTAATGTATAAATGAAAAGTATTGTAATATGTAGTGTTAACCATGATGTTAATATTAAAATAAGTAGTATAAGAAGTGTTGTAAGTTAGAATATATTTCAGTACCATTTTACATGTGACAATGTCAACATCAGACACTGTCGATTTTAGACTTATTCATCCTTTTACGGCTATGGTATGTGGCCCAAGTTTATCAGGAAAAAGTACACTCTGTCTAGAAATTGTTAAACATCGTAAGCAGATAATTAGTGAAAAAATAAATAAAGTAATATATGTTAGTGTACATACAAAGCAAGAAGAATTCTCTGGCATTGACTTTGCATCAGATGAAGATATAATATTTACTTCAGATTTAAATAATATTGAACAGTTATTAGAAGAAGAAAACACCCCGTGCCTAGTGATTTTGGACGATCATTTAAACTTTATAGAATCAAATCCTAAAGCAAGACTACTAGTTCAAAAAATATTTACTGAACTGTCACATCATTTAGACTTTAGCGTTATACTTGTTCTACAAAACGCCTTTTCTAAAGAACTAAGAACCACAAGTTTGAATACCAAGTACTTGATACTTTTTGACGTGCCAAGAGACAGAAGCATTATTGGACAAATATCCAAACAGGTTTGCCCTGGAAAACCCAAATATCTTCAAGAAGCATACGAAAAAGCCTGTAGTTTACGCCAACATAACTACCTTATGCTAGATCTTCATCCTAAGTGTCCTAATCCTACAATGTTTGTGCGAAATAACGTATTTCCTTGTAATGGAACCGACATTTATATTCAGAAATAGCGTTGATAATGGCAGGCATGAATTGTTTACCCTGTCGATTTGAACAAAACTACAAATTTCTGTCAAATCTAACGTTTTTTAAAGCAAAAGAATACAAAAACTTGATAACCACTGCTACATCAGAACAATTGTACGCATTGGCTGAGACTGTATTTTATTTAAATAAATTCTGCAAGCACCCAGTAAAAGGATATAAAACACAAATAAAAACTTTAATTAAAAGACTAAGTGGTATTAGTTTGGAGCGACTTAGAAAAGTGTTGATAAAATACCGTACAATTGTGCAAAAAGTATTGGCAACAGTGTTTTACAAAGTGTACAGAAGTGAAATCTGTCGTACTACTTTACTTTCAGATTTAATTTCCGACGATAACGTTATACTTGCACATGAAACTAAAGATGGCGACCATAATGAAAGCAATTGACCCTAAGCTATATGCTGAACTTATGAAACTGCGTACAGAAATGCTATTGAATAAAGCAGCAAGTAAATCAGAAAACCACATATCTGCATCTAATAGTCAGCATACTTCATTAGATTACAAACCACATGGAGTTTCTGATGACCAATTGAAGGCGCAATTACCAGACACATATACTTCTGGCATTGCAAGACTAAAACAACTGCCAAAACAAGACTGGATATAATACGAAGAGATGGTTTCAATGCCTGTTCGACGTAAACGAATAAAACATAATCGTTAAAAGCAAAATCGTGTATCTAGGAACACATTGTACAAAACGCTCAGAAACACTATTTAAGCTGTTGTATTTTGTTACTTTTAATCAGTTGACATTTACAAGTCATAGAGTGCAACACTTAAAAATCACAATGGCATATACACGAATTTTAATTGGACTGCTTCTTGTCCTACCAGCACTTGCATTTACATGCAACACTGTAGCAGCAGCTGACGTATCATCAACTTTGAACCAGGCGTATAACGAAAAATACAAACATCAAGGGGACTCTCTCGACAACACTAAAGGCAACATGGATACCTCTAGCAGAATGGCACCGCTGTTAAATACAACACAGCTGCCGTCTTCATCCACAGCTTCTTTTCATAAGTTTATACTTCAAGCAATGAAATACATGCTTGAAAACTTAAATGCGCAGAATGGAATAATAATTGATGTCGTGAAGAAGGTTAACCACAGCAAGGCTACACCTTTAGTTCACAACACATTTGACTATTTAAGTAAGTGAATAATACAATGTTCACTTGCACGTAAGTATACTTTAAGACACTTACAATAAAAATAAATATATACCATAGCTCAGCCTGTATCTAATATTCAATACACTTGTGCTTGTAAGATGTAGTTACATGACAGTAAATTTGTAATACATACTCATGAGTTTGTTTTGTTTGTTTGTATGTGCGCATGCTTAGCCATTTACGTATCATTTCTTCTGGTTCTGCTCCTGTTTGTATTCAAACTTATCAAGCTGCTTCGGGGGGCTACATCGTTTCACCATTCAAAAGACGCCGGGGACCAACCAATGGAGGAGTTTAATTCAATTCAGGATTCAGTTATAAATACTCGTCCTGACCAAATTCGGCCTCATACGATCAAAAGCAGCAGCCGGGACAACTAACATCAGGACCTGAACACCCTAAGCACTGCAGCAGTACACACAGCCTTCTACGACAAAACTGATTTTATTCTGGAACATCTAATTTCACCACAGGAAATATAACGTTGCTACAACCGTACAGCACTTACAAGTTGTTCTACCATCAAACTACAGCAACGTAAATTACGGCCCTACTAACTAAACAGAATTCAATCAAGTTGTTGCACATTACCCACACTGAAAAGTTTCAAATTGCCCACACTAGAAGTTCCACAACACCCACAATAGACGTTGGACAGCACTTACTGAAAATCCTACATCACCCAATGCTACAAGTTTCAAGTAACCTACATCTGTACTTGTGTCTAAAACTTTGTAAAGCATTTCCATCATGGATCGTCACATTACCCCGGGATATTCGTCGCGGTTCGTCAACGCACAGCGGTACCATGAACAATCAAATTACCCTGCACCGAAAAGGCAAGGTACAACTGACTATGTACGTATACCAACATTTTTTGCACACTTTGCAAATACTTTAATTTATATTTTGTTTCGCTGATTTATAGTTTGCTAAATTCTTTTGTTGCAAATATTCAAGTCAGTTAATCTAATGTATTACTTTGTTGCTGTTGTTTTCAGAAACTCTTGTGCTCAATGCCTCACTGCCCGTTTGAATCCCGCTATCATGTGGCGTATAAGTCTCACGTTGAACATGCTCATCAATGCGAAGACTGCAATACCTTTTGCTCGAACAAACAGTACCACCAGTGCTCGCATGCTGGAGAAAGACTTGGGCATGTGGACAACCTAAATCAAGACCTTGTTGGCGGTGGGACAAGCCGGTCTGGAGCATCATACGGACCTGGAACCAGCACTGAAATCCAACCTGCAAATAAACGATTGCGTCGCTCTCCACAAATTGATCTAGATGTATTTCAAGAATCAACGCGGTCACATAAGGGAATGATTGTGACTTACATACACAGACCAACTGAGTCTTTTCAAAGTGTAGAATCGCTTATAACCGAACTATACCAGCCACTTGTTAAACTGCTTACTCAGAAACTATCTGTGCATGGTAGTATTAAAGCTCAGCTAATACTTGTAGCTACGTTGAAACTAGAAACCCTTGTAGAAAATGAAAACACTTTAAAAGAACGCGATTATGTATTTAATGCTTATAATAGAGATATTCTTACCCCTGAAGAAATTGAAAACTACATATTTGAAAGTACAAGTGAAATTATCAAGAGACTCAATGAATTTAACAAGCATGGAAGCGGATGGACTTTACGCCAAATTGAATCTGTTCAAGCTAAAGTGGGTGTGCTGAATTTATTTGCAAATGCAGAAGCAAGAGGGTACATTAAATTTCCATCACTTAGGCCAAGAAAAACAGGATACTTGAACATTTAAAACAAATGCAATGATTGCTTTAAATTTTGTGTAGCTGCACACCGGTTCAGACATGAAATTGTTGAAACAAACAGATACCTACTGAAGAAACAAAACAAAGCACAACAACGATTAAATAACGAAAAGAAAAGTTTGCAATGCCCTAAACAATACAGACAATATTTTGCACACTTTGATTTCTCAGATATACATTGCCCTCTGCGAATTGATGAAGATTTGGAAAAGTTTGAAACAAAGAATAACCTTGGAATCAATATCTGGAGTCATCGCGGCGATCAAATCATCCCAGTACGAAGATGCAATAACAAGGAAATTACTGAAAAGTGTAATTTATTCTTGATTTACAAGGAAACAAAAAACCAAGAAGACAATGCGTACCACTTGGTCCTGATTACAGATTTGGATAAATTCATGTGTAATAGACGCAAAAACAAAGTGTTTTACTGCCAGTCTTGCTTTAGAAGCTTTAACACTGAACTGAATTTGGCTAATCACAGTGACATGTGTCAATCTCTGGATTCAAAAAACATTGTATTTCCTGGAATGAACAAAAGAGTCAAGTTCTTAAAGCCATGGCAAACATTGCCCTACCCATTTATAATTGTATACAAGTTTTCAACATTTGTAAATCCTATAAACGATTTAAAGTCTACAAACGGTAATACAAAATTTGTAAATGAGATTTTGCCAGCAGCCTGTTCGTTTGTAATTATAAGTCAAATGCAAGACCGAGATGAAATTGTGTCGTTTGAATTTTACGACGGACCAGACATCATGAAAAATTTCTTTAAACGTATATTCTTCTAGGCTGAAGTGTTATTGTCCCATATAAGAAATACAAACAACTTTGTTATACCATCTGAAGAAGTAAAGAAGAAATTTGATGAAGCCACACATTGCCATATATGCAAACGTGTATTTGACAATACAAAGAACCTTACAAAAACTTTTCATCATAACCACCACCATGGACACTTTGAGTTTGCAGCATGCAGCAGTTGTAATTTAAAAATCAAATACAAAAATGAGATCCCAATCATCTCACAATGCGGGGCCTCCTTTGACTACCACTTATTAGTCAGTGCAATGGGAACTAATTACTTTAAAGCTAAAGATGTTCAAGTAATTGCAAAATCATCTACTGAATTTATATCTATAACAATCACAGCAAAGGATACTTGGCTTCCAAACTTACATCTCCAATACCCTTCAACTGACAGCACTGAAGACAAATATAATGGAAAAGCCCTACACTCCAAAGTTAAAGTTAGATTCATGGATGCAGGTGTGTTCTTTGACTCTAATTTATTTGAACTAGTTGAGTCCTTAAATGCTAACAACACAGAAGATTTAAAACTGGTTTCACAATGTATCAAATACATTGTACCAACACGATATACAAAAAAGAAGTTACAGAATCCAAGAAAGCAAACAGATGAAGATTCAAAGTACTTGCAAAAACCACTTTATTTCCCTTTCAAATCTTTTATTGATGCTTCTGTACTGTCACATCCCCTGCCTGCGCGGGAAATGTTTCAAAAATCAATAATTGACGACGAGCTTATTGCGGATGATGACTGGAAGCTTGTACAAGATGTGTGTACTCAATTCAACATAACAACATTACGCGAGTATACTCGATTTACGTGTATGCTGGATACAATTTTACTTGCTGAAGTTTGGCAAAATTATAGAAAACTTGGACTCAAGAATTACGAATTGGATCCTACGTACTCGATGACTTTGCCAAGTTTCTCCTGGGATTGTTTCTTAAAATTTACTGATGCCAAAATCGATTACATCAGAGATAAACGCATATTGGACATTGCAACTAATGGAATTCGTGGCGGTCAGTGCATCTTTACACAAAAACATGTGGTTGCAAATCACGAACGATGTCCAGAAGGGTTTGATCCAACTAAACCTCGCAAGCAATTACTTTCACTAGATATCAACAGCCTCTATGCACACAGCATGAAAAATCTTATGCCAGTATCAGATTACGAATATATGGAAGCTAAAGACTTGGAAAAAATTAATTGGACTGATCCTAATCTTGGAAACGAGGAGGGAAGCTACGGCTATCTTTTAGTTGTGGATTTGGAGTATCCTAAACACTTGCATGACCGAGATGCAAATCTTCCCCTTGCAATGGAACAGCGAACTATAAATTTGCAAGATGTCAAGGCCCAAACAAATTTAAACAAACATGCAATGTCTTGCATTGACCAATATATTTCACGCCCACGATTGATGTTAACACTGCACAATAAATACAATTATACAACTCACTTCAAAGCGTTGCGGTACTACTTGTCAAAAGGATTAGTACTGTCAAAAGTACATTGCGGGGTACGGTTTAAACAACAAAGTTATTTTAAGAAATATATTGAAGCAAATTTAGCAAAACGCAAGATTGCCAAAACATCTTTTGAAAACAAATCACTAAAGAAAAACTCTAATGTAATTTATGGCAAAACATTGACTCAAATTCTTGAATTTGTAGAAGCACATTTGTGCACAAGTGCAGCTGAAGCAGAAAAATCTCTAGCTAATCCCAGATGCAAAGACTTTGATGGATTGTCTGAAAATCTCAGTGTGTTCATTCAAGAATTAAAAACATACCGTGTTACTAATTTACCATTGACTGGAGTTGCAATTTTAGAGTTTGCAAAAGTTTATTTCTATGAACAATGGGACCGTTTGTGTAAAACGTTCCACAACAAAGCCCACTTGGATTATTCTGATACAGACGGTTATGAGATGCATATTATCGACGAATTCAATACGTTCTGGGACGACATCTTTAATGCAAAAGAACATTTTGATTTCAGCAAAATCCCTCGTGACCATGAGTTCTTTAAAACATATGAGAATCAGTACCCAAATCTGCGATCCCTGAATAAAGATGAGAGCGGAAAAATCAGAATCCAGAGTTTAGATTTAAAAGAAATAATTATTTTAAAACAAAAAATGTACAGCACATTGTTTCTTAACGACACTGAACAGCAGAAGTGTAAAGGGATTCCTGCAGTCGCTATGCGTCAGTGTAAACACAATAAGTACAGACAAATGTTAGAAACTAACAAACCAATAACAATAGATGTAAATTCATTTAGATCTAGAGACCACAAGCTGTACACAATAAATTATAGCAGATTAGCATTTAATGCTTTAGACTTGTCTCGTATATTCCCAGATCCAAATAATTGTAATTATAGTTTACCATTAGGTCATAAAGATTTAGATGAGAAGTAAATTTTGTTTAGTAATGTAAACTTGTAAATTATTATAACATTTGCTAATGTCAATTGTAATTTATGTTAGTATAGTACTTACTTTTTTTTAATTAGAATTAGCAACCCCAATTGATTGTATGATTTAATTAACTAGTGCGTATAAAATAGTTTTAATTATAGTCGTAAGAAGTGTTAGCTTTACTCTTAATATTTAGAGTTAGTTTTAATTTGTACTTTAATTAAGTTTAGAATTAGAGCACACATGCAACAAAATTAGTTAATTGTAATATTTTAGATTAATTTGTAGGTTGTGTATGCGTGTACATATTATTTTTGCAGTTGCAGTGTGTGCACAAGTTTTAAGAACAGTAGTAATGCATTTAGTTTAATTGTTAGTTAACATTGTAAAATTGTAATTGTATTAAAAAAATTCGGAAAATATAATAAAATCTTGTAAATAACAATGTGTATTACCACCAATGGCGACCTTATTTAAGCTTCTGGGTCCAGCCTGCAGCTGAATAGCATTAAGTGTGCAAAGCGTGGAGACAAAGCATTTACTACAAGGACGAGAAAGCGTATTAGCGAAACAACGGAGGAGATAGCCTTATTATATGTAATCGCACATAACCACATTCCAATTCTTGCAGCCTGCGCCACGACTTGAGCTTCACACCATTACTAACAAACGCAAAGAGCTGGTATGATTGTGTAGGACATTATCCAATGCAAAATTTAGCATAGCTAAAGTTTTCACACGGCATAAGAAGCGATATAAAACTGTCGAAAAGTTTCTCATCGCTTCCCATCATACTTGCAGTCCCATCAGCATTATACGCTCCCCATCTCTTCCCATGCTGTAGCCCACATCCTTCCCAACATCTCCCCTGTCCCCACGGGGTACTTCCCCCTCACCCCTACCCACAAACCCCCTCTGTTCGCATTATTGAGGCTTTTAAATTCAAACATTTTTTAATCGCCCAGAAAAGCGAAGGAGAAGTGCTGTATAGTTTTTGGTTATTGTTAAAGTTATAGTTTCTTCGCAATTAGCAGTTAAACCGACCAAGAATAAAATCAATGTTTCAAGATAAAAAAAGGGCTAAAAATACATGGAAGGTACAAACGGAGCTGAGAGCCTGTCAAGTTTCGCCATTTAAAATACACATGGAAATTTTCCAATACAAGTAAACGTACTACTTACATATGTACGTTCACATGACAGTATGGTATAGCGGTCGTGGCATTGGGACTGCAATGTTGGAATTGGAAAATATGAGTTATTATGACTCATGGCGGGGGTCCACGGTTCGAACACCGGCTCAGGCAATCAGAATTCTCCTTCCTCACTACTTTACGGATTCCTATTCATTACGTCAGATCAAGGATATGCCTAAGTAAATGGGCTATAGATGGTTACGGATCGTCCATAAATGACGTCCTTCACAGTTTACAGTTTTGGGTACTCCCATTGCCAACTTTAAAATTATTTTCCACTTATTTTAACTGCATGTCGCGATTATATCTATATAGTTACTATATGCATTTAGAGATCGTCCGTAATGACGTCCCACAAACATCATAGCTTTAGGTACCCTCATTGCCAACTTTTAAAGTATTTCCAAACTATTGTAACTACATGTCACAAATATATTTATATAGTATATAAGTATTCAGGGATCGTCCATAATGACGTCCTACAAATATCGTGGTTTTATGCACCCCATTGCCAACTTATAATTTTTTTTCATATCATTGTGACTACATGTCACGAACATATCTATATAGCTTATAGATATTCAGGAATCGTCTATAATGACGTCTAACAAATATTATAGTTTTAGGAACCCCCTTTTTGAACCTATTTTTAACTGCTTGTTTCGTACATTCGTATACGGCTTATTGAAAGTAAGGGAGGCTCTATAAATGACGTTATTGTTTTAAATGTGCTAGTTTTTTTGAACTTCATGCAATGTGCATCAATATATGGCTTAGTGATGGCAGGGGAGTCTCCATAAGAGACGTCATTTGTGAGTAATGCAATTCTCAAAAATTGTCTAGCTATATTTCACAACATGCTAAGTACATTCGTATATGGCTTGTTGATGGTAGCGGAGCTTCCGTAAATTATATGTCATTCTTTAACGTTACATAAATTATCTTGCGCCTTTTTTGAAGCTCAGCATCTACTTCAGGCATGCCCCCAGTGGACAAATCCAGCGCAAAGCGCCGGATTTTTTTGTGAATTAACAATTGAATTGTTGATAGTGTGTAGCTTTGTCATATCTTTTGATTGTTTTTGCATCAGGAATTGTAAAATTGTTTGTATTTTGAACTTTCGTTCTATGCTTGTTTGCCTAAAAAATTACACGTTCGAAAAATGAATAACAATATCCATTATTGTTTATATTTAGAATAATTGACGGTTAAAGATTACGAGACGTTGTTAAAAACAGGCGTAAGGAAGTCTCAATTTGTTGGAACTCTCAATTGATTTGTCCCTCTCAATAAATCGAAATTGCGTGGAAACTTCTCCACAGACCAAAAAGGACCCTCGCAGAGTTACTAAACGTATAGGCGAGAAAATCTTCTCAAAAAACAACCGTTTAAAAGTCTTCAACTGAACGCGGCCAAATTTAACTGATTTGGTCGTTGGAACGTCTTACGAGACCTTTCAGAAAAATCTCCAAAGAATACGACCCGTTATAAATACTTAATCAGATAGTTCTGATTCCTCATTGCAGTTAAACATTCGATTTTATTTTCGATACTTCTACAAAACTTTATACATTTTTTGATATATATAATGTAGTTAGATTTTTCGCGTTATCTTAAGCAAATGACAAAACGAAATTATTATTATTATTAGGGCACTTGGTAATAGCGACAGATAAAATGATGCTGTCGAAATTAGTTTAAATATTTTGATAATAATTTCATAATATATAAATGACAGAAGCGAAATTATCCTACGGGATAAAATTACCTGTAAAAATGCGGGATACTTAAGTTAAAGTAATTTTTCAGTCCAATACAAATACTAAAAATTAAAAAAAAAATAGAACCATAAAGGAAAATTAGTCATGGAATAGTGTGTTCTCTTTTTCTGCAAACGATTTTCTTTCAGGTCTATTACTTGCACCGTTGCTCGCATATGGAGAAAAAGATGTGGATATTAGACGTTCATACTATTGGAAGTTTCGTTCCTATCGTGAAATGTTGGATTTGCGTTTGAAAAAATAAAAGATTTGGCCCAGAAGTCGAAATTATGAAGATGTAAAAGCTCAGCAAGAATACGTTTCTGTTTTGATGCAGACATCAAAAGTTCTGGTCCAGAAGTTTTAAGAAAGAAGAGTTTCAGGACATAAAAATTATAACGCCCAAAAAAAATAATATTAAATAATAATTACAAATATTTTTGTAAGCGTGTGTTATCAAACTAGACGGACAAGAAACCCCATAGAAATAGTCTTAGTAGTGAGTAGACAGGGACAGCAGTAGTAAGTAGTAGACTGCGCTGTTTTACATGCGTATACATAGTTACGCCAAACCGGCGTCAGTCCCCTTTTTAGTGAGCCAGAGAGAGCAGAAGGCAATGGCCCGACAGAATGTAAAATATAACTATGCATGAGATGGCCGGATCGTCTATCTGACTAACTCATGACTCGATAGTTAGTTACGGACGACTCAAGAAGAAGTAAACGATCTTTTGAGCTCTTGCCCACGCGGAAGAAGCCCCGGCTACGAGCCAGTTGCTACGTGCAAATTTAAGAACATGAGATATTTTTACGGAAAAAAACATCTCACGCCGCTACAGGCGGATCATTAGGAAAAGACATACTTGTGACCCTGGGTCATTCTTACGAGGAATTTATCTACCGCTTACGGAGCGACAATTAAAGGAAGTTTAAAAGACGTTTAGGTAACGTAAAATTTAGAAAAGATACGGTCACCTGAATTAATACCCTTACGAAGGAAGTCTCAATCTTGTCCGGCTCATTTAATACCCCAAGAGGTAAAATATAATTTGTTATAATATTCGTACGGCGAATTTGGGAAACACTCCTGGTTGTTTATTGAAGGATTTGAGTTTCAGATTTGATTTTAAAGTCTATTTTATTTTTGGGCTACCAGCCATTAAAAGTATAATCATATCATTTGCCTTTTTGAACTATTGTGCCATTTAAAAGTGAAGTATAATTAAAATAAATACGAGGCAGAATAAGACCTCTCAAACTAACTATAAATTATAATGTGTAGCTTATGATTGCATACTATTTTGTGTGATATTTGTGTGTCCATAATTTAGGATATTTAATGTGTAAACTAACATAAGAAATAATAGCACTAAATTGGGAAAGCGCATCTAAACCCTCCCCACCCATATAGCATAGTAAGCAGTCAAGCTCATACTCTTTGCTACATAAACCCTCCATTTAGTCGTGCATACTATTCAGAATCTCGCAGGGCCGGTCCTGAAGTAGTGGAGATTCCCCGGTTTTCACTGACTCTGTCGCCCTTTCCTACCTCGGAATTAGAAGACCGCATGAAATTCGCTGTTAGCAGAATGGTTACTATCCACAATTAGATGAACTATTCCGGGGTGCAATATTTCTGCTGTAGCTGAACTTGAGAGATGAGATGAGCTAGTCTTATATTTACAAAGTTTTATTTTCCGAGGAAGTGGAGGGATAATTGCTGCCATTGGGTTTTGGTATACAAGGTATTTATTCCTAGGACTCGACTAAAAAATTGTCTAAAGTAAATAAGCTTCAACAGACCGTGACGATTTTTATTATTATTTAAGTTTTTCCATCATGTAAAGCGCCATCTGAATGTTTTTAAAGTAGCTGACTTACATGACTTATTGTGAAAGGTGATATCGTCGACGACAAATCAAACCTGATCATCTTTATTTCAACCTAAAATCAATTCTGATCATCTCCATTCAGCACTAAAAGCAATTCTGATTATTTCCTTTTTAGATGCTGAGCAAGCATCTAATGAGATGGTCATGTCCGTCTGTCCGTCCGTCCGTCCGTCTGTTGACCCCACGCTACAGGTCAAACCGTTTACACTATTGTCTTACAACTTTTTTAAAACAATTACAAATGCGAGCCGGCAGGTCTGTATTGTATTTTCACTGTAATCGAACTGACCATTGCTTAGCAATTAAATGTTTAACTGACCAAGGTCAAGAAATTTAGAAGTAAGCACCATAAAAACGGGGGTAGCGATAAACATAGCTGAGCGCAAGACATATGCCCAGCTATGAAACGAAATAGCAAATTTCTTTTAAACACCCCCACCCAGCTGCTATTGCATTCACATTTAGTAAGCAGGCCAGGGGTGACGCGCAAATGACGTCACGTAAAAATTTCTTCTAGACACCCCCACCCAGCTGTTATCGCATTAACATTAAGTAGGCAGGCTAGGGGTGACGCGCAAATGACGTCACGTGAAACTTTATGTTAGACAGCCCCAACCAGCGTCTTTTGCATTCACATTAGGTGAGCAGGCTAGGGGTGACGCGCAAATGACGTCAGATTAATATCTCTTTCAGACACCCCCACCCAGGTGCTATTGCATTCACATTAAGTAAGCAGGCTAGGGGTGACGCGCAGATGACGTCACGTAAAAATTTATGTTAGACAGCCCCACTCAGCTGCTATCGCATTAACATTAGGTTAGCAGACTAGGGGTGACGCGCGAATGACGTCACGTCAAAATTTCTTTTATATTTCCCGATTTAGCTGCTATTGCATTTACAATAGGTAAGCAGGTTAGAGGTAACGCGCAACTGACGTCAGGCAAACATTTCTTTTAGACACCCCTACCCAGATGGAATCGCATTCTTATTAGGTAAGCAGGTTAAGGGTGACGCGCAAATGATGTCACGTAAAAATTTCTTCTACATGTCACGGACAGACCTATATGTGTTATACATATTCAGAGATCGTCCATAATAACGTCCTTTAAATACCATAGTTTCTAGTTTCACCAGTCCTAACGTTAAATTTGTTTCCATCCTATTTTAACTACATGTCACGTACTTACCTTTAAGCTTAACAGATATTGAGGATTGTATTTAATGACGTTATTTGTGATTGGTGCAATTTATAAAAAAATTTCAGCTATATTAAGCTACATGCTACGAAAATTGGTATATGTCTTATTGATTGTAGGGGAGATTTCATAAATCTTGTATCATCTTTTAGCGTAACATAAATTGTCTTGCGCCTTTGTTGAAGCTCAGCATCTACTTCGGGCCAGCCCACGGTCGACAAATCTGGTGCGAAGCGCCGGATTTTTTTGAAGAAATATGGCTTATGCAATATGTTAATGATTAGTTTGGAGTTTAGCAATTCGAAACTAAGCACGAATTATCCTTAACACCCATTCAGTTTTTGCTTAAAATTATTGCATGTTTCATAAACGCATGAATTAATTCATCAATACATCATTGTTGCAATTTTAAAACATTTAAAGGATCGCCCATAAATAACGTCATTGGTATGTCCACACGCTTAGAAAATATCTTAACACAAATATGATTAGGCCGTGGCAACATGTTACGCTGTTAACTTTGACAGGTTTAGTAGTAAATTTTGACATTTTTGAGGGTGAAGAAAACTGTTAACCACGGGCAACGTTCAACAGGATAAGTGTTGCGTGATCCAACACCGTTTTAGTATACTCAGTCTAACAGTAAACACTGCAAATCACTAACCATAATCCTGTTTACCGCGGTTAACAGTATACACTATGGAGTAACAAGAATACAGTTACGAATTAACAGTAAAGTAGTAAATTCACTCCTATTTTTCTAAGAGTGCATTCAACCTTCTTGGATATTGATTATATCTCATGCTAAAGATAGCCTTTTACGCATCGGGCAAGCTCATGGCGGAAGCGTCAAATGGACTTAAAATGGAGGTATTTTGATGACGTCATTTGATCATAACCGAACTTATTTTCGAATTGTTAAACCCGCAACTAATCATTAACATATAGCATAAGCCATATTTCTTCAAAAAAGGAGATGATCCGAATTGCTTTTAGTGCTGAATAGAGATAATCATAAATGCTTTTAGATCGAAATAGAGATGATGAGATGTGATCCCTCGTCGATGATATTTTAGTATCAATAATATTGTTGACGGTTATTTATGTAAAAGAAAATAATTACTCAAACCAAGTACTGAGTTACTATCGACTAAAATTAAGTCCCAGTTGCCATGCTACAGATTTGTTGTAAGGGCCATCTCGGCCGACCCTTTAATTTTTTTAAACTTTTAATAATGATTTATGGATAAATTAATTTAATCAAATTAATAAATTACTGCCTCATTCATGAGACCAGGAATTAGTTCATCAATAAACCACTATTACAACTTTAAACAAGTTATGACGTCCTATGTATGGCCAAGCAGCCTACTTGGATATTCATGGTATTGCATTCTAAAAATAGCCATTTACCGAACGGGTTAGGTCAGGTTAATGAAGACAGAAGGGACATAGGGACTTAAAATGGGAACATTTTGATGATGTCAATTTATAAGTGGCTCCTAATGTGCTAAGTTTCGAATTACTAAACCATTACATAATCATTAACATATTTTATTAGCCTATTTGACACGGCTTACGCTTTACCATGATACCTTGAATAATAATACAGATTTTTATGTACAATAGGAAATAATACTTGCTGACTTTAACTTTAAAACGGACATAATTAAACATAAATTGGAAATGGAATCTTGTTTGAACCTAGCAATCATTACAATTTCTTATTTGACGCAGATTTGTTTGCAACTGTTAATTTTAAGCATTAAATTCGTTTATTTACTACTTTTATTAGGAAATGTAGAATTTAGGCTTACGTTGAATAATAATCTAATGCCTACTAATGTTGAATAGAGTTTTTACTTACTTTTTGTTATTTCATTGCTTTAATTTTAGATGTGCGTAGTATTTGTGCTTTCTTCTTTACCACAACTTCCACAACTGAGCTTTTATCTTGGGCTAGCCTTAGAAAAGACAAATTTCGTGATACGCAAACTATTTGCAGTAATGTAGGTGACAAGTTAGAATTCAACAATAGGTCCTGGATTTGTAAGCATCACTTCACAAGAATTAGCTTCCGGTAAAGAAACAATCATAACAAATGTGGTGATCCTTACAATTATCACCTAACGTGCCCAATTCCAAAATGATACAAAGCTATTCATTTTAATGAAAATGTTATTGCAGAAAAGTCGCCTATACTTGCTGCAATTGCTCCAAATATGAAGCCTTGTAAGCCGTTCCAACAAAAATGTACTTCATCTTTGTTCTTAAAATTGCATCCTAGTACAATTTCGCATTCACAGTCGGACATGAAAGTTAACGTAACCCTTGCATTAAGTTCAGGCTGCGCAAACAGCGCGCAAGCTTCTAATGAGTGCAGCTCTGACCAAGAAAGTGAAGGCAACACTAGTAGTGATCACGACAGCACTGATTCAGACTTTATACCTTGTAAGCAAAGACTAGTTTCCAATGAAAGATCAGCAAGCATTGCTCTTTTTAATTCTTACGTCGAACTCATGAATTAATTTGTAATTCCTCTAAAATCGTATTTATTTAAATCTTGTACATCACAGTTAAAAAAACTAATTCTAACAAAGATTTTTGAAGTTTCGAATGTATTAGCGCAAACGTTTTAATTTCATTAAAATCCACAGTTATCTTCAGAAACCGATTTAAATATTATTACTGAAAATATTAAGTCACTACTAGATTCCAGAATACCGTATTTGAAACAAAAGCAACCATGTCAAATACTTGCTGAGCAATGGGGTGTTAAAAAGTTGTCACTACTTCTGGGTATTTCCAAACATATTGCCTCTGAGTCTAAAAAGTTGCAGCGCGCTGGACCGTAGGCAAGACCTGCAGCAGAACGCGGGTACAGTAAAAGCTTAGAGTTTTTAAAAATCATTTCAAATTTTTAGTTAAATCCTGAGATCAATAATTGTATCCGTCCTGGTAGGCAAGACTACGTCAGAGTTCGCAATTCTGCAGGCGTTGTTAAGAAACTGCAGGACAGGTGCTTATAGCCACATATTCTAAAGTATTTGCTTTGTTCAAGAGCCACATTGTTGATGAATTTTTAAACAGTGTCAGGCGCCATGAACTAATAAAAAAGAAAAACTTGGTCTAGCAACGTTTGCCAAATATAAGCCTGGTCAAGCTGTACAAATGTCGTCTTCAAAGAGTATGTGTTTGCATACATCATGAAAATCCAAGACTCTTGTGCGCAGCTATTTGTTTAAATGACTTCAAAGACCTCATGTCAGCAGGTGTTTGTAAAACTGCTTTCAAACAGTGCATATTGGAAAGATGTTTCACATGTTCTGACTGTTGTAGCATATTAGGTGACATGATATTAGGCAAAATTAAATCAAAGGGCAAAGAAGGAATGAAAATAAAATTCAATCAGTGGGTTCACGATGGTGTTTTTTGTCTTAACACTATTGTTCTTGGTGGCACTGAGTTTGCAAAACGGTTAGCAGCTGCAATTTTAGGGCTTCTGAAACATCATTTTATTACAAAATCTTAAAGCGCTTATTTTAATCAGTGTAGGTCCGAGTTACATAATACAACAGGTCTTGTAATTATGGATTTTGGTAAAAACTATGCTCCAGTGTACCAAGATGTGGTACAGTCAATACACTGGGTTAACAATGGAACAACAACAATTCATCCGATAGCGATGTATGTCAAAACTGCTAACGGGATTAAACCTGTACTAACAGCAGTTATAAGTGACTTTATGGACCATAATACGTCAGCCGTTCATTGCTTTTTAACAAATTTCTGAAATTTTGTGAAACTAATCACCCACACATTACTCACTTTCACATTTTTTCTGATGGTTGTGGTGCTTATACAAAAGCTGCAAAGCTCTTCTTAATCTAGCCAAATTAAGGCACGATCATCCCGGAAAGACAATAGATTAGAGTTTTGTTGGTACTAGTCACGGCAAAAATCTCTGTGATGCTACGGGTGGAATTTTAAAAAGAACTGTCAGCAAAGCCTGCCTTCGTAGTTTTTCAAAAATTAAAGTGAGTAATGCAGAATAATTTTATGACTGCTGTGTTGCCTAAGTCACTTCAGTTACTGCGTTTCATGTAACTGCTGAGATGGCAAATACCCAAATTCAGCAGTGTGGGCTAAACAAACTGTATTCAGCCGTTAAAACAATAACTGATACACTTGGTGTTCACCGTGCTAAGCCGTGGGAAAAAGAAATTGGTGTCGACTTGTTTAAAATTAGACAGACACCAATGCGCAATTACGCACGAGTTAAGGAATGTTTTTGAACCACCTGATCTTAGTATACTCTGTGTAGGCAAATGAATTAGGTGCTTGTACAACAAAAAATGGTACATCAGTCAAATTACATATGTTGACAATGATGAGAACAAAGTTTATGTTGCTTTTGTGCCTCACCTGCGTCCACTTGTATATTTGTTTACAACAGGAGTCCAAGAAGACGATTGCTAGATTCAGTTTAAAAGAGTCCTTAAAGTAATTAGTTATCCTGAAATTGAAGAGCTCCCTGAGAGTTCTTTTAGTGTCTATTGTTTCATACTGTCTGAAGTTTAAGAAATAAAAACATTATTTAAGCGGTTTAAGTCTACCAAATAAAAGTTTTAGGTTTTTCTCGTGAAGCATCTTTAAACCTTATAATGTTTTACTAAAATGTCTTGTAAGTCTTGTAATATTGCTTAGACTATCCTGTCATGATTCATATCATCAGGTTAGCATTAACGAATAGCTGATCGTCCTACCTACCACAGGTCCGAATGGTGTACATACTCACCAACCTTCTCAAGGTACAACCGATGCACCAAAGTATATGAGTCGCGGGGGTTAGTTAACATTATATTGAAGAACTGGAGCAGTTAAAATATTTTTACTGGCTAAGTAATATTTGACCTAATCTGCCCTGTGCTGCTTTTTCCAGACTATCACTTGGTTCATATGATGTTATCCTTATCACAATTAAATATTAGTGTTTTCACGTAGTTTGTTTTTAATGCCTTTTATCAATAGTTTAGGCAGATGTTATTTATTTGTTTTTATTTTCTGATTTTTATTTTCTTTCATAAATAGGCAGTTCCTAACTTATTAGCTTAGCTTAACTAGTTTATTGAGAGTTTTCTTTGTATTTATATACTTATACTATAAAACTACTAATACTTAATAAATTTTACATGCATAGTATTTTCAGTTACATTTGTTTTGTATTTAAACCTCTTGTGACAATTTTATGTAAATACTAGGTAGGCAATTTTTGTAATTTCTAAGCATTTTTTATATTTAATTTATATTAAGGTTCATTATAGTCTTATATTACGATCATATCAGTGATTTTCCATGTTTTACACTGATAATCAAAATTTGAGTCCTCATTTGACATCTCATTGTGGGGTGATTTTTTGAAATTTTACACCGAAAATTAAAATTCATGACCTCATCTAATTTGCTGATGAGGGCGCTTCAGGGTTTGAACCTGCACCCGGTTCTCTGATTATTATATCACGATAACAGTAGTGATTTTCCATGTTTTACACTGATAATCAAAATTTAAGTCCTCATTTTACATCTGATTGTGGGTGTGATTTTTTCGAATTTTACACCGACAATTAAAATTCATGACCTCATCTAATTTGCTAATTGGGGCCATCGGGAGTAAGAACCTGTATTCAGTTCTCTGATGATGGAACACGGAGTTCTGAAACCCCGATGGCTAAAACGGCAGTTTAACAGTACTTCTAGTAAACAAAATTGCAATTTACTTCGTATTTAACTATAATTAGGAAAAATACTTCTATCATGATCAGTAGACCCTATTTAGTATATAAACATGTATTGCACGTTTAATTTCGACATTTTAACTTTAATTGTAGTTAACTAAATTGCCATTAACTTCGTATTTAACTATATTTAGGAAAAATACTTACTTCTATTATGATCAGGAGACCCTATTTAGTATATAAACATGTATTGCACGTGTAATTGCGACATTTTAACTTTAATTGTAGTTAACCAAATTGCAATTTACTTTGGTTTTAACTATAATGAGGAAAAATACTTACTACTATCATGATCACAAGACCCTATTTAGTATATAAACAGGTATTGCACGTGTATTTACGACGTTTTAACTTTAATTGTAGTTAAATAAATTACAATTAAATTTGATAATATAAGTAACTAAATAAATCTAATGTCTTACCATGTAACCTACAACGGCTACAACTTATTTAATTTATCTGCGTTGTGTTTGCCCTCTATTTTATTATTAAATTGAACTATCATTAAATCCATTAGCCATGTACCGTGTCACTTTACGGATAAAAATGGATTTAGAAAGACGAGGCAACGTTGGCAACTATATATCTAATATGGATGTAGGAAGGATATAGAGTGATATACGTAAACTACATGTACATGCATTTTTAATTGTTAATTAAAGTTTGGCCGGTTGTAACTTTGTACGCCCTCCCCGCTCTGCAAAAATTCCAAGACAGCAATATAGCTAATTTTTTCCCCTATTTTTTGAGATATGAACCATAGTTGAGTTAGGAGGGCGTCTGGAGAAAAACAATAAACAAGCTGTAACGCAATAGCATTGCCAAAAACCCGAGTAAATGTGATTTTTTAAAAGTTAAAATTTCAAACAAATTAAGTGTGTGCTAAACGGCCAACAAAAAAATATGCGATAACAAAAATGTTCATATTTTGACCATGCGTTGTTTTAAAAAATATAACAGGTTGAAGGTTTACCCGGGTATTACAGGATATCATATGCATGTATTCCACTTAAACCCAGGATCCTCACTAAAAGAGGTATAGACCACTAGAAAAACAATATTACAGTCCAACAATCAGTCATCAGTTTCAAAATATTCTACAATTTATCAATCAATTATATTAAAAAATCCGGCGCTTTGCGCCAGATTTGTCGACCGTGGGCTGGCCCGAAGTAGATACTGAGCTTAAACAAAGGCGCAAGACAATTTATGTTACGCTAAAAGATAATGCAAGATTTGTGGAAGCTCCTTTACAAGCAATAAGACATACCAATGTTCGTAGCATGTAGCTTAATATAGCTAAAAGTTTTGTATAAATTGCACCATTCACAAATAACGTCATTATGGACAATCCCTGAATATCTGTTCCGCATATAGGTAAGTACGTGACATGTAGTTAAAATAGGATGCAAAAAAATTTAAAGTTGGGACTTGGGGTGCTAGAAACTATGGTATTTGAAGGACGTTATTATAGACGATCTCTGAACATCTATAACAAATATACGTCAGTCCGTGACATGAAGAAGAAATTTTCACGTGACATCATTTGCGCGTCACCCTTTACCTGCCTACCTAATAAGAATGCGATTACATCTGAGTGGGGGTGTCTAAAAGAGATTTTCGCCTGACGTTAGTTGCGCGTAACCCCTATCCTGCTTATTTTATGTGAATGCAATAGCAGCTGAGTGGGGCTGCCTAAAGAAAATTTTCACGTGACGTCATTTGAGCGTCACCCCTAGCCTGCTTACCTAATGTGAATGTTAAAGCAGCTGGGTGGGGCTGTCTCACAGAAACTTTCACGTGACGTCATTTGAACGTCACCCCTAGCCTGCTTACTTAATGTTGATGCGATAGCAGCTAGGTAGGGGTGTCTACAAGAAATTTTTATGTGACGTCATCTGCACGTCACCTCTTACCTGCTTACCTAAAGTGAATGCGATTGCAGCTGAGTGGGGGTGTCTAAATTAGAAGAAATTTTCACGTGACCTCATTTGCGCGTCAACCCTAGCCTGCTTACCTAATGTAAATGCGATAGCAGCTGAATAGGGGTGTCTAATAGAAATTTCCGCCTGACGTCATTTGCGCATCACCCCTACCCTGCTTACCTAATGCGAATGCAATAGCAATCTCTTAAATGGCATAATTTGAATAACACCATTTATGGACGATCTCCGCACGTATGCTTGAAGAATTCAATGTTAAAGATGTATGTTAATCTAATTTTGGAACTAATGGCATTGCAACCTCTAAACTAGTAAAATTTGTATGGCGTCATTTAAAGACACTCCCTGCTTGCATATTTGTGAAATCTTGTGCTAAGAAAATATTATTATGTATAGCGACTAGTGGGAGTCATACGGTAGGTTAAAATTAATTTATTTACATTGTACATTTTTGAGTTATAAAAGGATAATTCATTAAGACGAATCTCTAGATGAGTAATGTATACAATGATGTAATGTTATTTATGCCAACGGATGTAAGTCATGAAACAATTGTAATGGAATTATGTATTGTGTAATACTCTTGTGAAACTCGAATTGAGTTACTAAATTATAAATGGGCTTGATCATTATTGACAAAGATGACTTATGAATTTTGTGTAGCTTGCTTAATTATGCAGGTCAGAGATAAGAGATTCTATAACAATGTAATGTAATTGAATGACCACTAGGCAGGAAGCCGAGTTGATTTCTATAGGATAATCTAAATGTAAAATCATATCCATTTCAACCACCAACTAACTAGGTTGAACCTTCTGTTCCATAACACACTTTTCGTTTTATCTTTTCAGTTTACTAATTGTCATTTAAATTCAGTTTAATTCAAATAAATACAAGTCTTATTCCCAGTATTTACCATCTACACTTATTCATCGTTTCACCATACACACTATCTGTACAAATCATTTTAGGTAAACCTTAAATTATTACGAGTCCATTCACTACATTTAACAATATGTCAATCTAATTTCTAATTTAATAGCATTGGGGATTTCTAAAAGGGTAAAATTTGTGTGACGTCATTTATGGACGTTCTATGCATGCATACTAGTGAAATATTATGTCGAGGATACATGTCAACCTAATTTCTAAACTAATGAAAGTGAGGATTCTTAAAACGGTAAAATTTGTATGACGCCATTTATGGACGACCCCTGCATGCATTCTAGTAAAATCCTATGTTAGAAATATATGTCAATCTAATTTCTAATTTCTTATTTTATGAAAGCGGGGATCCCTAAAATGGTCAAATTTGTATAAAGTCATTTATATGCGACCCCTGCATGCATTCTAGTAAAACCCTATGTTAAGGATATATGCCAATTTAATTTATTATTTTATGAAAATGGGGATCTCTAAAATAATAAAATTTGTATGACGTCATTTATGGACGATCCCTGCATGCATACTAGTAAAATTCTATTTTAAAAATATATGTCAATCTAATTTCCAAACTAATAAAAGTGGGGTTCCCTAAAATAGTAAAATTTGTATGACGTCATTTATGAATGACCCTTGCATGCATACTACAGCAACATATAAACGTGAATTATTATTCACAGGACATCATTTGTTCGTAACCCCTATGCCCCCAGAACGATATTCCTTGCGTGCCTGAGCCTGAAGTGAGAGACAAATTGACCACTTCCTGCACTGCACTGTAGCATAGATTATAATACTTGTGTTTGCCCGGCAGAGTTTAAACACAATAGTATGTATTTTGTTTTCTGCATTTGTTTTGTATGCGGTTACACGCATTCCAGTCGTTTTTAGAAGCTCACTTTCCTGATTTTTGACATGGGTCCACTCAACTGTTAATTGTGGATAAGTGGTTGGTCCGATCATCCTCAAAAACAATAGGGCACCTTTTTTTCGCATTCCTGAGATTTTAAAATTAGTTTGAAAGTAATCACTTAAAAACGGTGAACTGTAGAGCAACCCCAACGGACGGACGGACGGACGGACGGACAGACAAAACCATTTTATTAGATGCTCAGCATCTAAAAACTATTATAATCATATCGACTTAAATAAAAGAAGTCATCCCATCTCAAGTGTCAACAATAATCCAAACATAGTCATATTATTATTATTATTATTATTATTATTATTATTATTATATCAGTGTGAAAATCAATTGTAACCATAAGTAGTGAAAGTCATCACTCAGTGTACGGGTCACGTCAAAATTCTCTAAGAGTACTCCCTACCAGCCCTATTACGAGTAACACCTTACGAGTAATGTAAGCGCGATTCAGTGTGGCCTTCACCTTGTGTCAGTATTATTGTGAAATGAATTAAATACAGTATAATAAAGATAGTTTTAAGTGATTTACATTGTAGTGACTTTCTTTTATAGTGTATTTTATTTGACATTTGTCATCCGAGACACGGATTTGGTTTTTGTCAACAACCATATTTTTGAGCTAACGAAGTGTTGTTGTCGCAACACAGGTTATAACTGCTCAATTAAACAAGTTCAAAACAGAAGAAATACAAATTTGTTCGATAAATCACTAGTCTAACTAAAAGTATAGAGTTAATTTATCTAAAATTATTACCTACCATTAATTTTCTCTATAAGTACTAACTTTGGATAGTTTTACTATATATAATAACATGTCTGCTATTGTTAGAACTTATTTACTTCTTACTACTATGTTGTATGTAATACTTGGTGTTTGTTTCATATATGCTTTTCTGCCATTAAACTATTATTATTATTTGTTTCCATATCTTAACTTAATTTATACGCATTACTTATAAAATTGCAATTTAAAGTTGCTCAAGGTTCAAATATTTCTATTACCGTCGTACATTAAGATGTTTTTATAATTTATTGAATAACAAAATCAAGAGAAGTACCATTTTAGAGGTACGACACGACAAATAATTATTGAACATGAAACGTTTTTTAACCCGACTTTACTACCAACTAATAAACTGATACCACTGTTGATTTTGCAACTTTCACGCTCAAAATTAAAAAATGCAGTGTACTCAAAAATAAATTTACAAGGTTGCTTCAACTCATAGTTACTATTTTAAAATTTAGTGCTTGTGACTAACATATTTGTCCAAAATTTTAGGAGATATTGTTGAACCTTAGCCTAAAGATGTGTTTGCACATTAAATTAAGCTTAAATTAGCACTTCGTGTTTATTACTTCATTTGCTATATATTATCATATTTATAACTATAACAGTTACTGGTCAAATTTAGAGCACCCCCCTCCCCCTTCGCCCCGAATTAGTGTCTCGGAATTGCTTGTCTCACACCTGGTAATCCTACCACACCGTCACTATGGGAACGCAGTCCAAACACTTCAGCTTTGTCTCCGGCTTTCTTTATTGTGGGATAGTTCGGTAAGTCTTGCCCCAAGCCCCAAACGGAAATTCATGACCCGAACGGGAAGTCACGTCGGTTTTAAAAATTTTAGTGTTTTAAATAAGTGAGATGAAGAAGCCCTCTTGACGCCCCAAATCGCAAAATAAAGAATAAAAATAAATAAAGCATCTGACACTTCCGTCCCATAGGCCACTACATGTTAAGTCCCAATCTGTCCCAGTAAATACTCTCGGGTGCCACAACCTCTACTACAACGACTACAGCTCCACCGCCATCTCCGCCACAGCACACGTAGTGACGAGTGGTATCGGAACAAGTGTGTTTGGTGTGCAAGAGTGATTGGTACAACTCTTGCCTGTACAATCTTCCTAATTTTTTTGTAAATCACTCGCTTTTGACGGCGGAATTAGTTTTTCGTGAGGCCTCGCATAATATACGCTTCCCAGGGGCTACTTTATTCAAACAAAGTTAATTGCTGAAGTTTTTGATGCCAATGAGCGGCGCAAGAAACTAAAAAAATGTACACCTCATTAAATATTAACACAAATACTATTACTATTACCTAATGTGGAATGTTGATTAAATTTAAATAGAACTTGAATACTAAAAAATATGGCCAAGTGAATTCACGCAGTTCGTTTAATTACTACTAATTATCTACAGTTGTTCTTCCCTAAGAATAGTGTGCATAAACTATCTTTATAGTTCGATTTATTAGTCGGTTAATAAAACAGCGCATGTAAAATAAATGGTGTAAAAATAATACATTCTATATCCGTAATGAAAATTGCACTAACGCATCATTTTAAATGGTTTAATTGATTCTTTAATATTTTGAACATTTTGTTGTACTACAATTATAATTCTAGATCGCGAGTATTTTGGTCTCTTATCATTTAAAGCACATTTTAAAAGGATACAACAGTTAAATTCGTTTTTATATCTATAGTTTACAAGATGTTTTTTTTGATGCCTTAAAGAATTATCACATAGTAAATCAAATGTTAATTAACCCTTCCTGATTTTTTTGCTTTTCTTAGAAGATTTACTTCCTTTCTTTCCCTTATGCTTCTTCTTGCTCTTTGCCTTGGAAGTCTCATGAGGCGAGGAAGGCTCAGAAGGGTCAGTGCTATGCTCCACTATTTCTCCTGTTGTACTATTTTTAGGCATTTCGTTGTTTGGACTATGACTTCCGACAGTGTCGTGCGTGTGGAGTGGATATGCTGATTGTGGTGGCATACCGTAAACTGCATTTGGATTGTTTCTCTGATTTTGGTTTCCACGTGGGCTGAAGCAGAAATAAAAATAAACGTACAACAAACAGTAGATAACACTTACTGCACTGCTGCGGCTGAGATTGTCTAACAATTCAATTATACTATATACAGAAATTTTAAGCATAGGCCATGGTGCAACAGGGCCAAAAGTATTGTTAGAATTTATTTTTTAAATAATAATTGAAAGCATCTGGCTGCTTCACTGTTTGTTTACCCGCCGTTTGACATCTCCCCCAGATAAGTTTTCACATCAACCAAAGCGGCTGCCATTATAAGAATAATAATAAATTCATAGAAAACATTATCCATAACAAGAAAACCGCGTGCTTCAATTTGGTTAAGAATAATATGTGAAACCAAAACAATGACCGTCAGTTGAGCTATTAAACACATGGTATTGACTGACAGGAAGGTGCGGTTCTTCTATCAGTTTAGTAATTTTTTTTAATATCAAACAGAAAATGTGTATGTATTTTCAAATTCATTTAATTATCAAGAAGATACATTAATTCATTAGACCAAACCTTACCGACTTAAGACCAAGTAGAAAAGTGACTCCCATTCCTAATGCAACTAAGCCCCGAACTAGCCAAAGCAATCCAAAAAGTAGATTCCACACTAAAATCGTATTGGTAAAGTAGTTAATAGAAAAATAAAATTAGCGGAACCTAACAGCGTTTTTAACTAATCCCAAGTTTAATATAAGTACTTTAAGTTTAAAACGGCATAAAGGGAATAGGCAGCATTAAAAAGGGATAAAGCAGTGTTTGTCAAAAGTTTGAAATACTCTATTTCGCAGCCTACATTGTGAATTTCAATCACTCTGAATGGAAAAAATCTACGTGTACATGCGCTTCGTTTTTGAAGAGATATGTGTGTAAACACATCTTCGGTCTCGCAGTAAAACGCAACTTAATTGAGTTCCCATTAGCCGCAAAAGTTGCCAAAATAAACGTCCAGCGATTCAAGAGAGAGGAAGACCTTCAAAAGCTAGTCGTCAGCCACTAGTTCGACAATAGAATTTAATTTTTCAATGGAGCTTTTGATGTAACACACACTATCTTGGTTTCAAATTTTCATGTTTGTGTTTACAAAACTTTTTTCAAAATGCAATAAAAACTGCCTATTCCATACAAAAACTGACCACTGCCAATTGCCTTAAAACCAGGACTGCCTATTCCCTACGACGTAATTCACTGCTTATTCTTCCCCTCCTAACTGCCGATTCCCATGCAGCCGTTTAAAACTATATATTTCGCTAGATAAAAGTTCCTTAAGTTGGTATGATGCAGGTATGTTGCATAAACTGCAATATTAGTAAAACAAATTTAATTCATTAATAATAATTATATGCAATAGTTTTGAAGTTCTTACGCTTAGTCTGATCAATGAATTTTGAGATTTCAAGATTTTCATACTTTTTACATAGACACTTAAGATTTTTGAAATCTTCATGCAGTACGAAAGGTTTGCTAATGATAACATAAAGAAAGTACGCAATACTTCCAAGTCCCACTACCTAAAATATTTCTTATTCATTTTTTAAAAAGTTTAAATTATCTTAAATTTTTATAGTTATTGCAGAAAAAAACACTACAAGGAGCGGACGAGACGAACTTTGTTACGGTGCATACCGAGCGACTATGCTATATGTTTGTATGGTAATGAGATTGCACGTAGGAATATGCACGCGTAGATGGGTGTACTGTTGTTTAGGTATATGTTTATTGTATATCGCTTGGTCAGTGAGAGATACTTCTCCTCTCGCTCGTCTCGTACAATCTAACCATCTTATCGCTAGTACTACTATCTATATAGAAGATGTGTGGGTGTTGGCAGTGGTGACGACCACTGCAATGTTTACATTAAGAGAGTGTAGTATGTATGTACTACACTATCTTAACAACTTATGAGAAAAGTGTAAATTAAATGGAGGTCCGCCAAAAAGAAAAACCAATAAATATTTTATTTAGAAGATTAAGCAGAGAGAGAGAAGTTGCGGGTGTTCATATTGGATTCACCCATATTCACCAATATTCACCCATCACCATTATTCATCAATGTTTACCAATGTTAACCAATATTCACCCTTCACCACATCTTCGCTATACACCATACCAGTTTTCACCAAACATCATCCCACTCTGGACTGAGGCTGTCGGCTCTAGCTGTAGCACAAGCTCATCCTCGGTTGTAGGAGTTTTTCCCCCTGTACATTATCCCCCCAGGAAATCCCCCCCCCCGGACATTATCCCCCCAGGACATTTTATTTCATTCCAAATCGTACCGAGGACATTTTCCTCCCATCATCAAAATTATTAATGATGGGAGGAAAATGTCCTGGGGGATAATAATAATAATAGCTTAGGATTTTTGCATATCATGGAGAAAATCCATGAATAATACCAAAATTTTTCTTAGAGGAATACTCGCTCATTTTCATTGTTTTTGATGCTGGGAGGAAAATGTCTTGGGGGATAACGTCCGGGGGGGAGGGGAATGTTCTAGGGGGATAATGTCCACGAGGAAAATGTCCGTATACCGCTCATCCTCATCCTCTCCAGCCATACTTCGTACACACTTTGATCATCCAACTTTAACTTGCACCCACTTTAATCATCCCCAGCTATACTTACATCCAATTTTATCATTCCAACTATAACTTACGCCCACTTCTAGCTTCCACGGCCATACTTGCACTCACGCTTATCAACCGAAGCTATACGACGTTCACCCACTTTTGTCATCCCAAGCTGTGCTTACATCCACTTTTATCATCCTTACTCTAACGGGGGGGGGTGGTTCTGTAAGTCTTGCCCCAAACGAGAAGTCACGCCAGGCTCAAAAATTTTAGTTTTTAAATTAGTGGGATAGGGAAGGAAAACCCTCTGGAAACCCTAAATCGCAAAATGAAGTTAAGGTCCTAAACGGGGTCCTAAAAAGGGTCCTAAATGAGCAATAGTTTTTGTGACATCATTTAGGGCCATACCCAAGACAACAAGACCAGCACAGGTTGGTCTGGCGGTTAGTCAGTGGGTTGATTCCTGCTGGTTAAGCAACAGCCCAAGCGCATTCTGAAATGGATGGGTGACCTGTGCTTGGTAATCCTGCAAGGCTCGGTGATATGTACGTTGCAGGTCCTAGAGAGATTGTGTATAAATGTTATTTCTCTGGGCTTTCTAGAGTTCTATATTTCTGAGTTTCTATGGTTCACTGGGTGGCATAGTTGGATTTAAATTTCCAGTGTTTCTTAAGTGGTACTTTAAGTGAATGAGATTTAATCCTAGAACTAGCCACTCGAACCTTTGGGAAAAATAGAAAGTTCTCTAGAAAAAGGGCTTGAGTCCTCAAATTGTGGAGGAACCTCGAGTCTCAGTGAAATAATAGTGAAAACTGGGCTTACAAGAGATGAAATCTCAAATCCTTAGGGATTCTACCCAGATACGAAAATATTATAAAAGAAACAACACTGAAGAGTCAGAAGTCATTGACTCTAACCACCCCCGACGTTGATTATTGCTGTAATCGATGTTCGACAATTCGCCTGCTCACTTTAAAAAGTAAGATTTGTATTTTTGCAACTCCAATCCACAGTCCAACTTTAGTAACAACATACTTAATTGATTTACATGGTGTACGGTCAGTACGGTGGCCGGTGGAGGTGAATATTGTAGGGTGTAATGGTGTAAGTTAGTGTACGGATTGTGAGGACGAACTTGTACTACAGCTAGAGCCGACAGCCCAAGTTCAGAGGAGTGGGATGGTGTTTGAATACTGGTATGGTGAACTGTAAATATTGGTGCATCCAATGTGAACACCCGAAGATGCTTTAAAAGTAGGCTGTTGTTTAGTAAGTGATGTCCGACTTAAGTAAGTGATGTCCAAAATTTCTTTTTTGTTTGATGTGCAATGAATACAAATCGACCAGAATTAAATAAATCTACTAATAAAAAGTAACACAGAACTTGAGCCGAGCGATTTTTCAAATTTTTGGAAATCGATAATATTATGTAGTGCCAATGCAGATAAATATATGTTTAAATGTTCAGACTTAAGAATTTAATTTTAAGACCATGCGGAAGAGTATCAGAATAGCACAGTTTTCATTTTGTACTGAGCTTGATTCAGGTGAGAGCTAGCATATTTGTTCATTCATAATAGCCTATTGGTTATTTCAACATTACTGTTGAGGCTAGAGAGATAGTAAAATTTTATTTACAACTGGCGCACTATTACGCTTGCCATTAAGACACAGTAAAAACAAAAAACATTATTTACACGTTAATTATGATTTTTGAATAACAAACAAAAACATTATTTTAAATGATCAACTTGAAATCAACTTTGTGATAAATTCATATTATATAAATGATTGTGGGCGATTCGGCATGATCCTCGAATTGTAGCAACTACGATTTCTTCAATAATTTTTGATGGAAGACGCAATTCTTTGCGAAATGATTCAAAGAATTCTGTTATAGTGCCCCTAGCTCCAACGAGAAGTCCAACCACTTCCAACTTCTTCAGTTTGTACTTGTCCAGAAAGTAAGGAATGCAAGGGTTATAATGCGCCTGCTTTTCTATATTAACTTCTTCCGCTTGTCTACATGACTGCTCCATACGTATTGTCGGATCCAGAATGTACCCTGACAGTAAATCTTTTCGCCAGCAGATAATGTCAACCCTTTTTGAAGCGCCATCAGTCACTTCTTCATGCACAATCCAACCAAGCGTTTTTAAATGATTAGCAATAATAGTTCTAACTTCATGATGTCTAGTATTTCTCAGTAAGCTTCCCACATGGCATTTCCCTAGAACATGAGCGAGGGTTTCTTTCTCTTTGCAGTGCCTGCAAAGAGATGATTCTAGCGAACGACCTGGAATTGCTTTAACGGGATAAACATTAGCAGACATTTTTAATGTATTTAACCACTCTGAAGACGTTAAGCCGCATTTGTCAATAATGATTCGATTTCCGTACGGACACTCTTTATACAATTCAACACCTTGTCCTCGAAGAGAAAAAGAACACCATTGATCATACTCTTGATTCTTAAAAATTTCCCTTAATATCTTACTAGGTTTCGTTTTAGGACGTGAATCCAGCATAGGCTGCACTTGATCCTCATTAAGTTGCAAAGCTGCAATGCAGCTTTTCATTTCGGACTTCAAATCTTTAACAAATGGTATATATGGGTAATTGCAACTTAATAGAACAACACAAATGTTGTAGTGTTGAATAAATGCTTCCCAAGTAGATCTCATAATTTGAAGACCCCTACACTTTTTCGAAGTGTACAACAATGCATGAGGAGAATCATGAGGAATAGCAAGGATATCTTTGACAGCACTTCGAATTAACTTATCCAAGTCTTCAAGAAATTTTTTAGGCAATTTGTTTAAGGGGGCTGTTTGCAATGAATAAGTAAGACATGGCCATAAATATTGATTAATAACGGCAATCTTTTGATTTGGAAATAGCATGGGAGTCCCAACTAAATTCTGCAGATCTTTAGTGAAATTCTTGATTGAAGAAGCAGGATCAAAGGAAATTTCATTATTAAAATTAACACCCAGATACCTTACCGTTTCTTCTTTCTTGATGGACTCAATGATGTTATTATCATCAACAACCAGCGGTTCTTCGCATAACTGTCCTTTTACGATGTTAATGACTTTACATTTATTTATGTTAATGTCATACCCAATCTTGTTAAAGTTTGCAATGGCTATCTTTGTTAATTCACGGGCTCCTTGAATAGAACCAGAAACGAGAGCAATATCATCAGCAAAACCTCTTCCTGTTACATTAGGAACATCGTTGTGTAAGTGGAACCCATAGGCATCACTGACTTCACGTTCATTGAGTTCTTTGAGCACATGGTCAATAGAAATATTGAACAATTGAGTTTTTTGAGTTACAGTTTTGGCTACCTCTTGAAGTTTGTTATATTTATGGTTAGGTTAGATTTGGGGAGGGGGGGGGGGACGGAGAACTGACTGGAAAGGCGGCCCCGCCCAAATCATTTTTCCCGCAGGAGGGAAAAATATAACCTATCCGTTTTCAGGCAGCTATAGGAGCCTGTTTCAGTGTTAATTCCAGTTAATCGTGATTAAACACTGTTTTGCAACGTTAGTTTTAATCATTTGTCGTCGATTTATATTTATTGCACTTTAAATAAACAATTGTTTTAGACATCACATACTAAAGTTGGACATCACTTACTAAAGCTGAACATCACTTACTAAAGCTGGACATCACTTACTGGCCTAGACATCACTTACTATAGAAACCTCTTTAACTATTTTTGACTCACCAGCTCAAGTACTGCTATGATAAGAACTGATTTTTCTGTTGGGATACCACTAGGCGCATTTCCTTTACCCATCAGCTTTGCAGCCTACGTAGACGTAGTAAGTGGAATTTATAATAATTATTATGGCATTAACGTCTAGTATAAGAACTACTTCGAAGACTTTGAGAAAGTCGCTCGACTTGTATTACGTTTACAGGGCTAAAGATATGAACTAACTCAAATTTCCAATCAAAAGGCTTTATTAATTTTGCTGTTATTAAAGACTGTGAGATGATTTCAAATTCTTGAAAAATAAATCTCAATTTCTCAGAAACCTTGAGCTCTTTAATTTTTGATATTTTTATTTTAAGCAAAATAAATAACTTCCACACGTATTTATGAATGTATAATCGTTATTGTCTTGTCAATATGAAAACATGAACCACTTAAAATAAACTAGCAGCACCGCAACCCGATAGGCTACGGCTACTAGGATATATCCATGTTAATTTTTATTAAAGGCTTTTAAAAAAATTCAAATGACATTTTTGTCCATTTTTTCCGGTTAGGCAAAGCTTAAAAAATTGTAATTTTTGACTTCGGAATTTGCGACCGAAGTGGATTTGGGTTGTAGTAAACTCAAGTAGATCAATTGTAGGTACTTGACTTGTTTTAGGTAATCTTGTTTAAACCAGTCGAAGCTGATCCACAAGCCCCAACTTTGTAAACTCTAATTGTACAAAACATAATAATAATTCAATCAAAATTTAAAAGAAGTTTACTATTTGTTTTAATTGTACTTAATTCAAATTTGTAGTTTTTAATTGTAGTTTTGAATTTTTGCACGTAAGTGTTGATAAATAAGATTTCACTCGTCATTGCCGTCATGTTGATACATCACTTTTCCATAGTTATAGTGCGTAATCAGACAAAGACATTTTAGATTTGGTTGGAAATTCAAATTTTCCGTATTTCTTTATTCCCACGTATCTACAAAATTTACATTTTGCGTTTTACGGAATTAGACATGTCATACTTCATTTAAACTCTCGAAGAATAAAAACATTGAATTGATTCGAAATTGAAAATTATTTTATTTACTCTTTAGATGCTGAGCTTTAGCTGCATCTAATGAAATGGTTATGTCTGTCCGTCTGTGTGTCCTCCTTTTCTTTGGTTCACGCTACAGATCGCAATTTAAAACTAACAATAATCTAACAAATTCTAAAAAATCACAAATGCGATGTAGATGTGCTGTTTAGTTTTTGGGAACAATCTATTTAGTAACTTTTTTGCAATTAGCAGTCAAATGGACCAACAATCAAAACTTTTTTCACTCAAAAACATACATGTACAAAAACCCAGTTTGTGTCGGCCCTGAGTGCTCCTTGCATTACATGCTACGCAGTGTTCTGCAATAGTTAACTTTATGGCATGAAGCTCGTTTTTCACAAAATGAACTTTTTTACGAAAATCGTAAGCTCAAACGCGCTTCATCGCGCTTCGTCGAGCTTGGGTAAAAATCTTTCGAGCTTCGTTGAGCTTCATCGCGCTTCGTTGAGCTTGAGTTTTCGACTTTTATCTTTTTTCCACCTGCCGACTATGTCGACCCCCGACGATAGGTAAAATGTTTTGTCGTGCAATGTACTTTACTAAACTTTACTTTGAGACCTTAAGAAGTGTTAAAGTAATAATACGGAAAGGGTTTGGTTTGCGTAGGGCTTACGTTTGGTGAATAATATATTATAATAATAGTATGCATACTATACTATACTAATTTTATATAGTCAACTACTTAATCTATTATATCCTGATTTAAGATAGTAATAGTGATAGAGTAGAAGTAGAATTAGTAATATATAGAAGTAGATCATATTGGATTATAAAATAAAATAAATATTATTTTAATTTAATAAGTAGAAGTAGATTAAATTAAAATACAAAGAATGAACATATTATAATATCATCAATATAATAGGTCACTGTAATAAAGTATATATCGAGGCGTAACAACCAAACCACTAGACGCAGAAAAATGTAAATAGCACCATTAAACGCAGGATTACGCAAGAAGTACAGATAAACGCTTTAAAAAAATATCAGAAAGCCAAGCCCAAAAAACAGGGACTGCCAAAACGCAAAATCCTAAATTAAGCAAAAAACAGGGTCCGTTTCCGGGCTAAAGCTTTTGAAAGACGCAACGCACAAACTCTACGACGGTACCAAAAAATGCGAAATAAACTAACGACGAGTTACAAAGCAAACCTACTAAATATACGAACTACTGAATAAAAGTAGTACTACTAAACAGTAGTACTGCTGAATAGTAGTACTACTAAATGGTAGTAGTACTAAATAGTAGTACTACTAAATAGTAGTACTACTAAATCGTGGTGCTACTGTAAACTAACACTTCTGGATGGTAGTACTACTAAATAGTAGTAATACTCAAAAGTAGTACCACAAAATGATAGTACTGCTGCATTGAAGTACTACTGAAGGGTAGTACTGCAATAAAGTAGTACCACTAAATGAAAGTACTGCTGCATGGAAGTACTACTGAAGGGTAGTACTGCTATGAAGTAGTACCACTGAATATAACTATAAATAGTTGTACTACTAAATTGAAGTGCCACTGTATAGTAGTACTGCTGAATGGTAGTACTACTGAATGGTGGTACTACTCAATGGAGCTAGCACTGAATGGCAGTACTAGTACTGAATAGTAATACTACTAAATAGTAGTACTGCTGTATAGAAGTACTACTGAATGGTAGTACTGCTGCATGGTGTTACTACTGAATAGTAGTACTACTAAATAGTAGTAATACTGAATAGTTGTAATACTAACTGGAAGTACCACTAATGCGTAGTGCTAAAGTATAGTAGAACTCCTAAAAGGTAATACTATTGAAAAGAAGTACTACTAGAAGGTAGTACTACTGAATAGTAGTACTACCAAATAGTGGTACTGTTGCATGCAATAACTAATAAATGTTATTGCTGCCGAATGGTAGTACCACTGAATAGTAGTTCTACTAAATGCTGGTGCTACTAAATCGTAGTCGTACTAACAAGGGAACCTACCTTACTTGAAACTACAGAATGAAACGAAACTACCCGGAACGTATACTACCCGTATGAGTGACCTCTGCGTGTATGGTCGTTCGACTGCTAAATTCGTTGTTCGGCCGCAATGGCGCGCGCAAATTCAAAAATATCGATTTTTTCGAATTTCACAGCGCTCTAGCTCCCACAATTTTCGTCCAATTTTCATAAAATTTGAAATACAATATCTTTATACGCTAATCTAAAAAGTTATTTCAGGATTTTTGAAAATTCGAAAATTTTAATTTTTTTTCGAAAAAGTTAAAAATATGTTTATTTCTGAGGCCCAGAGTTAGAACTATTTTTTTCAAAAAAATTAAAATTTTCGAATTTTCAAAAATCCTGAAATAGCGTTTTAGATAAGCGTATAAAGATGTCGTATTTTAAATTTTATGAAATTTGGACGAAAATTGTGGGAGCTAGAGCGCAATGAAATTCGAAAAAATCGATTTTTTTGAATTTGCGCGCGCGATTGTGGCCAAACAACGAATTTTGCAGTCGAACGACCATACAAGCAGAGGTCACTTATATGGGGTGTATACGTTCCGGGTAGTTTCGTTTTATTCTGTAGTTTCAAGTAAGGTAGGTTCCCATGTAAGTGGTGGTACTTTAAATAATAGTACTGCTGTATAAAAGTAATACCGAATGGTAGTACTGCTGAATAGTAGTACTACTGATTGGTAGTACTACCGAATGATAGTACTACTAAATAGTAGTACCACCTAATCTTAGTGCTATTGTATAGTAGTAGTGCTAAATGGTTGTACTACTGAATAGTAGTACTACTTAAAAGTACTGAATCGTGTTGTTGCTGCATGGAAGTACTACTGAATAGTAGCACTATTAAATGGTAGTACTGCTGAATGGTGGTACCACTGAAAGGTAGTAATACAGCATGGTAGTACTACTGAATGGTGGTAACACATTTTTTTGCAGTGTGTTCTGAGCATTGGTTTTAAGCTGAAATTGTGTATCTACATGATAGTTATCACGGTAAACATTAATCAGGTAATTTAATTCTAGCTAAATGTCAAATAAAGGTTATAAAAGTACGAATTGTAATTGTATTGTAATTTACAATTACTATAACAATACAATTCATTTTTTTTCTTTCAACAGCTTTACAATTTTACGGCACTAGTTGTCAGTCACCAGTTGCCATAATGAAATTTCTAGAAGGCAGTTACCGAATGTAGTTACCGCTAAACAGTTACCCACCTATAAGCTATTGCAACGTTGTTTTGTCAAAGCAGTTTTACAAGTCATATGGCTCTCTAGGCAGTGGGCACAACACATTTGTTATCAAAGAATTGCTACAACGCAGTTAATTTGAGGCAGCGGCTCCTAGGCAGATGGCACAATGCAGGTACCTGCAAGCAGTTTCTGAATTGCTGAATGGTTTTTACACAACAGTTTCTATAAGGCATTTGTGAGGGAAAGTTTTTTGTAAGGCGGTTGCCACTACACAGTTGGCACAAGACAGTTGGTATAAGTCAGTTTCTAAGACCCAGTAGCTAATGAGCAGTGATGGTTACTGTGTCCTTCTTCCCGCAGCTACAATTTCCGCGCTCAATCCGGTTTTAATCACACCCATGAGGGTTGTACGAGCTTACGCTTGCCAGCTTCTCACATAGTTGATTATTGCGAAATAATTATGGGTCCACTTATACTTGGCATGTGTAAGCGTTCTTCCACCTATCACTGTCTGCCCCCACCGTGACCCTGCCATAGGCAGGGGCCCCTTACTTCTTGTACTATTTAATCCATAGTATTCCATAAAAGAATAAAGAATTGTGGAATAGTAATAAGTTAATTAACGTAATAGTAAGTAAATAGCAAGGCGAAAGTGCAAAAGTGGTATTTGGTATTTCCACAATTTCCAGTACCAGTACTTTTCATTACTTGTCAACATGGTACATTTTAAGATTAAGCACATAGGTACTTTGAATTTGAATGCACAAGTATCAAAAATATATTACTGGGCTCGGTTATGTTAAAAATGGAGTTGTGATTGAGGACAGAAACCAGGGAGTAACTCTTATGGTTTCGTCTGTGTATCTTGGTGCTGATGCCTCTGTATTCCAGTGTGAGACCCTTGGTATCTCCTTGGCGGCCCATTGGCTGCTGGCGAATGGCACTAAGGATCTTCTGGTCAGAGTATTCAGTGATAGTCAGAGTTCTTTGCGAGCACTGTCCAAGCCTTACACTGTCTCGAGTGTCGTGTTGGACTGTCACACTAACCTCAACAGACTTGCTGAGAGGGGTTGTGAGGTTGTGTTAGTATGGATCCCCGCGCACTCGGGTTTCAGGGGTAATGAGGAGGCGGATAGGCTGGCGAAGGCTTCGCATGATGGGAGTTGCGTTAGGCAGTTTGGTCCAAGACCAATCGTTGCAGTCCCACTCTCCGCTGTCCACTGCGCAATTGCGCAATTGGCTAGACGTGAGCATGAAAGACAATGGACTGGACTACGCAACTGTAGACAGGCCAAGCTCTGGATATCGGCACCACTTTACGGCAATGCGTCGTTGGTGCGTTATCCCAGAGATCAATTAAGATGGGTGATTGGGCTAGTGACGGGACATGAGGCTTGGGGAGCTTACGGTTGGAGGATTGGAGTGTTGGACTCCCCTACGTGCGTGCACTGTGGGGAGGAGGATAATACACCAATTTACTATTTGACTGTGTGCCCTGCCTTTGTACTTGTGAGAAACCTCTATCTTGGGGGGTGTCTTATATCATTGGATTTGTTGGGTCAGGCGTCGGTGGCTCAGTTAGTGGCGTTCTCGCGCTCTACTGGCAGGCTTGCGATTTGATCTGGTTTTTTTTCTGCTATTTTTCGAGGGGGAGTCTGCAATAGGCCATAATTATAAAGGCCTCGGCGGCGTTGGTCCCTTGGGACCGAACCCCTGTCATATAATAATAATAATAATATGTTAAAAATATTTACCACCCCCAAAAACTTTCAGGGACCAAAGCTCGATTGAGCTTCATCGCGCTTCGTCGCGCTTCGTTGAGCTTGGGTAAAAATCTTTTGAGCTTCATCGCGCTTCGTTGAGCTTGGAATTTTACACCTTTATTGAACTTTCCCAGTTCACGAACTATTTTGGGCAAGTTAACTTGACAATGCAGAACACTGATGCTACGTGCGAATATACTTAAATACTTTTATTTTGAATTGTAGGTACTGTTTTGTTTAAACGCTCCCGCTCCCGGAAAAATTTATGGGCATTAGGCATTCACACAGACTACAGGTCCTACGCGTAGTGTAGGTATGGTTGGCTGATAGGGGCGAAACACAAATGGCGTCACTGAAATTCAGGGTGGGCCACTTTGAGAAAACAAGACACCCCATGTTATTGATAGTCATTCACGCAATCGCTAAGAACATGACAAGGCGGGAGAGTAGGTCCAAAATGTTAGTGAATTTTGATGGCGCCATTGGTGCCTGGCCCCAATAAGTATTTTTTATATTCGTTTTACTGTATTAATATAGTTGTGTTACCGATGGAAGAATGGCTTGTCGCCAAATTGGTTTCAATAACACGTTAATAAAGTTCAAATCAAATCAAATCAATGGTGCCTGGCCCCTGCTTGTAAAGTTTCATTTATTTAAACAAAAGAAATTTACCAATGTTATAGCTTTACGACCCAACAATTGCACATATATACAAACTTAATGATAGTCTGTAAATGATTTCAAAATTTTTTCCAACCTGTTTTAACTACATGTCATATATACCACTACATAGATAGTAGTGGAAGTACCTAGTGTGTTGTAGCATAGGAGTGTTTTGGGGTTGGTGGGGTGAGTTTGGGTGTTGGGAGTGAGAAAGACCGATTCTGGGAAGGTGTCCGGGAAGGTGTATGGGAAGGAACGGGGGAAGATATTATGGTCCATAAATAAACTGGAATCGATGAAACGAACTTTTACTTTTGAGTTAAATTTGTTTCCAGTATACTGCTCTCCAGTGTTCTCTTCTGACGGGTATTGGAGATGAAGACCTGGTAGCCAAGTATCCTTTGAAGTTATTGTTATAGATTTTATATCACTGGCGGATTTTGCAATAACTTTGACATCCCTAGCTTTGAAGTTATTTGTTTTTATTGCACTAGTTAATAGATGGTAGTCAATTGTTCCTCCACAGTGTGAAATTATAGGTATTTCAAACTTGTATTTTATTTGTAGATTACATCTGCTGCATGCTGCCAACTTAAGTTACCTTGGTGGTGGTTATGATGAAAAATTTTGAATATCTTCTTGTTGTTGTCAAATTTACGGTTGCACATGTGACAATGTGATGCTTCATTGAATTGTTTTTTTTTCTTTCTCTGATGGCTGTACAAAGTTGTTTGTGTTTCTTATTTTAGACAATAACTTTTTTGCCCAAGTAAATATTCTTTTAAAGAAATGATTTATTAAATTTAGACAATCAAAATACTCCACTGCTATAACCTTATCGTAGTATTTCATTTGACTTATAACAACAAACGAATATGCTGCTGGAAGAATCTCGTTTGAAATCTTGATATTGTGTGTTACAGATTTTGCATCTTCAGTAGGATTTAAGAATGTTAAGAACTTGTAAACAATTATATACGGATAAGGAAGGGTTTGCCACAGTTTGAAAAACTTGATTCGTTCGTGTAATTCTGGAAACACAATGTTTTTGGTCACAAGGGTTTGGCAGTTTTTTAGATGTTGATCCAAATTCTTTTCTGAATTAAACGATCTGAAACATAGCTGGCAATAAAATTGCTTGGTATTATGCCCATTGCAGAGAAATTTGTTTATGTCAGTTATCAAAACCAGATGATAAGCTTTGTTTTCCTCATTTGCAGAGTTTTTTTGGATGAGAAATAAATTACACTTTTCACTTATGTCGTTATTTTGGCATCTGCGTATTTGGATAATTTGATCTTCACGGTGGCTCCAAATATTTATTTCAAGATTATTTTTTATTTCAAATGTTTTTAATCCACAAAAATCATTTATTTGCAGAGGAAATGTAACTTCAGTAAAGTCAAATCGAGTAAAGTATGGTCGGTACTGCTCTGGATACTCTAAGCTTTGTTTTAAATGTTGTACGTTTTGCACTTTGTTTTGTAACTTTAGTTTGTACATTTTATTTTCTGTTATTTCTTGTCGAAACCGATGAGCAGCGACACAGAACTTTAAACACTTGTTGCATTTATTTTTAATGTTTAAATATCCTTCTTTTCTGGGATTTATTTTAGGAAACTTAATGTACCTTTTTGCTGCTGCATTTGCAAATAAGTTTAGTACACCAATCTTCACCTGAACTGATTCAATTTCGCGAAGTACCGATCCAGTTCCGAACTTGTTGAAATCAGTTAGTCTTTCTACGCACTCATTTGTGCTGTTTAATACAAACTTGTCAATTTCACTTGTATTAAAAATATCGTAATTCTGACCTGTAAAGGTTGGGTTTCGCACTTTTATAGTCTTTTCAGTTTCCACTTCAACTTCCAATTCCATTGTAGCAACAATTATAAGCTGAGCTTTGATACCACTATGTACACTTAGGTTTTGTGTCAGTAACTTTACAAAGGGATTAAACAATTCTGCCATTATTGTTTCAATACTTGCAAATGTTTCAATTGCCTTGTGAATGTAGATTACAATCATTCCCTTATGATATCGCGAATATTCTTGAAACACGTCCAAGTCTATTTGAGGTGAACGGCGTAGTCGTTTTCTTGCTGGTTGGCTAGCTGTGCTTGTAGTTGTCCATATGTTGCCCCTGATCGACTGGTGCCGTCTCCTACCAGATCTTGGCTGCGGTTCTCAATGTGCCCAAGTCTTTCTCCAACATGAGAGCATTGATAGTGCTGTTTGTTTGAACAAAACAGGTTGCAATCTTCACACTGATGTACGTGTTCCAAATGAGACTTATACGGTACGTGAAAGTAACACTTAAACGGACAGTGTGGAAAAGAACACTTAAAGTGGTTTGTGGATGACCCGAGCACTGTGGGCAAAGGGTAATCTTCTTGTTCGTAATGCAGTTGTGCTCCGACAACTCGTGTAGTATAGGATGGGGTAACTTGAGGGTCCATGTTAGTAAAGCAATACTTTAACTATAGAGGAGGGTAATGTGAAACACCACGGTTGGGTTTCCAATACAGCAGTAGAGTCCTGCGTGAAATTGTGAGCTGTGTAGATGCATGGCTTTAAGACTTCTCAGGTTCTTGAGTTAGGTGCGTGAACTGCTGCTGCGAGTAGTGTGAGGCTGAGTCAGTTGAATACCAGTATTTATACCTGAATCTTTGAGCCGCTCTATTACGCCCACTTGTTGGTCTCCGCCCACTTCTTTAAAAGGCCAGGTTTTCCCTTTTCTGAACAGCTTTATAATTTTGAGTGCAAACAGGATCAGGACCAGGATAAATGACACGTAGATAGCTGTACATGAGCAGAAACAAAACACAAGTCATACACTAGTATGTGTATATACATAATGCTAGTTCAATAACTATTAGCTATACAAGTTTTATACTATATACGGTATATAAGTCAAACTTACAAGTGAGTAAACAAATAATATTATTCACTTACGTATTTAATCAAATGTGTTGTTCACTAATGGCTTAGCTTTTGTGTGTTAAAACTTCTCGACCACGTCCATGATGATTCCATTCTGGGCATTTAGACTTTCAAGCATATACTTTAATGCCTAAAGTATAAATTTATAGAATGAATTGGATTAAATTAGAGGAAGTTGCGTAGTATTAAACTGCTGAGCTGGTTTATTGCCGTCCATTTGGCCTTTGATATTTTTAGAGGATTTTGTGTCGTGTTTATATTGAGTATCTTCAGTCACAGGTGGCGCAGCTAACACATCAGCTGCAGCTACATTGTTACATGCCAATGCAAGTGCCGGAAGCACAAGCAGCACTGAAACGTATATGCGTATTGAAGGCATTGTTGATCTTAAGGATTGAACGCTGTGATTTGTTGTATGCAACTGGTGACAATTAAAGATTCGCAACTGTTTATATAAGTTTTTGCATTTAGTTCTGCAAGAATCTTTATGCACTTATATTACGCCGTTTTCGTTTGAAGGGTCTTGAAATCATTTCTTCGTACTGGATCCAATCTTGTCGTTTAAGGGTTTCCTTGTGATTTCCTGTTCCATTGCCATTTTGTAAGTCTTGCATTTGTGTATTGTCAAATTGGCTAGGAGTGGCAAGGGCAGCTGCTGTATTGGGTTTATAGGCAGGTTTAGTATTAGTCTGTTCTGCACGTATTTTTATAAGCTTAGCATACAGCTTTGGCTCAATTGCCTTCATAACTGTTGCCATTTTTGTTTGTTTGTTAAAACGTAGAACGCTAGTCACAAATTATGTCAGAATATAAAGTAGTACGACAAATTTCACTTTTTTACACCTTATAAAACACTGTAGCTAAAATTGCTTGAATAAGTTTATAATACTTAAGTAAAACTTTGCGCAGGCGTAGTATATCGTCACACGTTAATCGCCTTATTAGCGTCTTTATTTGAGTATTGTATCCTTTAAGTGGATGTTTGCAAAATTTATTTACGTTGTATATTGTTTCAGCCAAGGCATATAATTGTTCAGACGTTGCACTTGTTATTAAAGTTTTGTATTCCTTAGACTTGTAAAATGTTAAATTTGACAAAAAATTGTAATTTTGTTCAAAACGACAGCCACTTTTGTTTGTTTGAGCCATTTGTATGGTTAAGTTGGTACGTAAATGTCAGTACCATTACACAAAAATACGTTATTTTGCACATATGACGTAGGATTGGGACACTTTGGATGCAAATCTAGCATAATGTAACTGTGCTGGCGTAAGCTGCATTCTTTTTTGTATGCTTTTTGCAGGAACTTGGGACGTCCGGGACTAACTTGTCTTACAATTTGGCTAATAATGCTTCTATCTCTTAGTACGTCAAACAATATCATGTATTCGGTATTTAAGCTTGTGGTTCTTAACTCTTTTGTAAACGGGTTTTGTAGAACAAGTATAACACTAAAGTCCATATGATGGGACAATTTAGTAAATATTTTCTGAACTAACAGTCTGGCCTTTGGATTTGACTCTATAAAGTTTAAGTGGTCATCTAAAACCAATAGGCATGGGCTGTTGATATCATCTAACAATGCTTCAATGTTATTTATATCTGACACCAATGTTATTTAACTGTCCGATGCAAAATCAATGCCAGAAAACTGTCCTAGTTTTGTATGTACACTAACATATATTACTTTATTTATTTTGTCAATAATAATTTGTTTTCGGTGCTTAACAATTTCAAAATAGAGAATACTTTTTCCTGATGAACTAGGGCCACATATCATAGCCGTAAAGGGTGTATTAATCTAAAGTCGACAGTGGTTGCTGTTGACATTATAAAATCTAAACTGCTACTGACAAAAGTTTTTACATATACTGGTATTTATAATAAATTTGTGATACATTCTTTAAAAAATTAGGCTACACTTCTTATACAACATTACAATAATATTTAATAGTACATTATTAAACTATGGCAAAACTCTGGACACGAAACTTTAAATGTATTAGACTGTAGTTTAGGTGGTACGCTATACATATTTAGTATTACACTAGGGATCATTTCTTTAAATTTCCTTTTTGTTCTATCATTAACTAGTACAGAGCTTGTAAATATACTTATAAAATCTTTATAACTAATTCCTAAAGCTCTAGAGTAGAGAAAATATATACAATACATTCCACACACTGTTGATCTGCCGCTTTGTAGCACTGTGCAGTTTTCAGCCACTATATGGTTTCCTGGCAATTGCAAATTTCGATACCGTTGAATTGGATTTCCATACGAGTCAAAATATTCGAAGCTGTCCTTTGAAGTCACCTAGTAAGAAATCCAGTGCTTCCCAGGGCTTTCCAACTTGTCTGTATTTTGAATAATTGCTATAAGGTAAGTTATTCCATTGTTTCTTTTTTCTGCGCTGAGCAAAGTTGACCGCATTTGATCTGCTGCAATTACGTAGAACTTTACTTGGGTTTCTCCAAGTAAGATATAGAGACATTGTTGTAATTCTCCAGTGTTCATAATGTGAACGTTGTTGTTTGTTCAACATCTGTCAAGGAACAGACAGGCTTGTTATAGATACATTAATATATATATACTTGGAGCTAAATTGTTATTTGTTTTTGCACAAACTTGTTTGGTACTTTACATTTTAACGGTTGATGATAACTTGTTGGTTGCGGTCAATCTCAATAATGTTTTGATATTGGCTATATAGTATAGCTGTCACTGATTTAGTTAGTGCGGTTCTAAACTTCAAACTTATTTGGACCTGTCCAGTTTTGTTCACGCTTAAAGCATTAGCTTGTGTGGGTACAAGCTCGAATGCAAATAAGACTCTTCCCTTTGTATAGTTGTTTCTATTTACCCCGTTACCAAGGCTTGGATTTGCTGCTGTTTTTTTGAGGGTGTTCAGAGCCAGCAAAAAGTTATCTTCTTCTGATCCATCTTCTTTCTTGAAACTTAAAGGCAACGTCTTGTATTCAATTGCTTCTTGGTTCATTGAGACAGTAATTTTACTTTAGTTAAAATGTTGAAAGTTGCAAAAGGATTTTGTGAGTTTTCCCAGATACGCTTCAGAATCCACCAGGCCAAACACAATAACTTGTGGTAATCTGCCGTTGATGCAATTATCCAAGGAATGTGAACTCACGCCAGATGGAATAACAAAGTTCTTGATTTCAGGTTCAATACACGGGTACTTGAGCGTACCATTATTAAGGTTAAGTCGATGCTTTTCAATAGCTAGTGGTGAAACGGTCTGTCTCTTCACGTACAGTACAGCATTTACAATGTCCACGCGAAACGGGCAACCAGAGTACCCGGTTCTGGTTTCAGTTTCTGCATCAATGCAAAAGGCAGGGTGAGATCTTATCATAAGTATTCGGATATCAGTTTGTCCTGGTAACATTCGAGCCTGTGTGAAGAATGGCGATTCTGGCCTTCCTACCATTGTAAACGGCTTTGATTCTCTAGCAATATTATATCGAGCTATGAAGCCGTCGTCAGTTTTAGTAAATGTATCTGGAGTAGTGTTAGGTATGTACAACTGGTCTAACATGCCGTTTTTCTTTTCAATTGGATTGGATGCAAGTTCCTTCTTCAAGTAAGAACTGATGGCGTAATGATTTGAGTTGTCACTAATTAGCTGGCCATTTAAATAGAACTCCATGTTACTAAATAAACCGTGGAACAGCATTGAACACGGAACGACTTAATCAGTAGCTGCTATCGGTTTGCCATCTGCTAGCATAACACTGCATGTGAGATCTAGAAAAGATCCGTCTAAGGCGTAATACTTGCCTTTAGATTTCAAAATATCAAAAATGAGTGGATTTTCGTTATCTCGCGGGCTAAGTACAGGGTATTATGGGTAATACTCGGGGGCATCTTCAACGCTGACATTAGTTAGGGGCAACTTGTCTATAATAAGGCTGTTCTGTATAGATTTTTGAGAACCCTTGTAAATTGTAGATTCGTCGTAGAATCCTAGTGTGGAATCCATTATAAGACAGAGCTGCAAATTTTTTGTTGATATTGCTTCGTTGTAGGTTAGGTGATAAATGAAGTAGAATTAAACGTACAGTGGTTTATAAGTTATTTGCGTCTGTATGCTTTCCTTCTTCTTCCTGCTCCAGACTGAGCAGATGATCTGCCTCCTCCTCGTTGCTTAGTATGCGTAACTGGTTTACGTCTTAGGCGGCCACCAGTTTGAACACGCCGGCGAACAATGCGTTTTCTTGAGCCTCCAGACTGTGCCTTACGACGAGCTACACAACGTCCGCCAGTCTGAGTTTCAGGCATATTGCGTTTTACTACTTTTTTATTTCTTTTATGACAAATTGTACGGCAATGAGTAACGCGGCACTTGTGAGAAATTGCACGTTGTTTGGATGGCTGTCGCAATTTAAGGGGAACTAAATTTTGGGTATTTTTTAGGCCTATTTCACTGTTTGCACTACTGTTTAATGTGTTTTCAAGACCAATTCTTACGGTATCTTCTCCAGCCCCCATTTGTTTGTCGTTTTCAGTAGCAATGTTTTTAATTGGTTCAAGTGTACAGTATTCAACGAGTTAACTGTCTTTTAAAATTTCTTCGTCCACAATTTGGAGTGCGTCACCAGCATCAGATTCGTAAACGCTTTTACACACAATTTTACGCATGATTTACAACATGTTTGGTAATGTTGTAAATAAACTGAAGCACTGCACTGTTTGTTTAAATAATTTGCAAGTAACTGGGCTGACGTTGTTGTTGTTTGAGAGTTGAATTAAGAATGATTCGCAAATAAAGAAATGTGTCTTTTTATATTAAATGTGTTTTAAACTTAACGAGGCCTAAACTGCAATTCTATAATAGTTTGCTAATTCTCAGGCAGTGTGACAAGGCTTCGGTATTCATCTTCCTTGTATTCATAAATATATTCTCGAACATTCTCTAAAACATTCAATCATCGCCAAAACATGCAGTAGTTGCATACTTTAATTTCTGGCATGTACTTGTAAATGTACACTGTTTCCCCATACAAAGATATGCTGTGAATATACTCTGCATCGGGTTCGCCTCTGACTGACGAAACATCACTAAGATCAAATTTACACACGAAACAATCAATATTTTCAAAACTTCGGGTTACTTCACACCAATTGCTAACATCGTTGAAATCATCAAAGTCAATCCACTCATCGTACGGTGTATTTAAGCTGGCAAGTACTTTTTCATCTTTTTTTCTTTCTTGCATTTCACATTGCGTACAGTATTGTTTGTTTTTATACATGACAGTTTGCAAACTTGACGGCGTATAGTTCAAACAACAGAACTGGCATGCCTCACACAACAAACTTTCCAGAGTTAATGTATTCATGTTTTTCGCACAACAAATTTTACAATTTGCAATCTTGGGTTAGGAACAACACAAGGTTTTTAATTTTATCGTAGTTCAATTCAATTTGCGGACCTAACCATTCTCCGTATTTTTCAGACGTTTGCTCTGAAAATGGGCAGAAGTAAGAACTACAGAAGATCCACCACTTTGTGTATTGGATCGTCGTTGTACATGTAAGGCAATGCTTTGCAAATTTATTTTTGAATTTAATTTATTAAAAAGCACTTTAAATAAAATGATGTTGTTGTTGTTTAAGAGTTGAATTAAGAATGATCTGCAAATAAAGAACTGTGTCTTTTTATATTAAATATGTTTTATACTTTGCGAGGCTTGAACTGCAATTCTATAATAATTTGCGAATTCTTAGGCAGTTTGACAAGGCTTCGGTATTCGTTTAAAATGGTAATCCGTATTACTTGCTGTTCCTGCTGTTTAAGTGGCAAATATAATATTGGCAAAAAGTTGTGCACTGTCTCTTTATTATATTTGCTTGAGATATCAACTGAGCGCAGCAACATTAGAGCATGGGTAGCATAGAGCTGGTTTTCGATTAAATTGCATGTTACAAGCATTCGCTTAGCTGGTTTTGTATGCTCAGGTTCTACATCTTCTTCATTTTCTTCATTTTCTTTCTCTTGTTCTTCTTTTTTTGCTAATTCCGGTTGCAAGTTGGCGACGACACTATCTTTGAATTTAAAATTGTCATCAAACCCAAAGAATCTATTAACAAGTGGTGGAAGCTGTACAGTAATGTCTTTCCGTAGGTTTGGAATACTGAGCTGTCCGTCTTCATGTTTAAACTGTACAGTCGTATCACTCTAAAGCCGCTCATTCAAAGTGCGGTTAATTTCATGCACTATGTAATCCAAGTCCATTTCTTCTGGTTCTTTTATTGGCATATAATGTGCACACATTTTAAACAGGCGAATGTTCATGTAATCATAGTCTACAATTTCATTGTATTTCTCTTTGTCAAAGTCAAATTCAGATTCGTAGACGCCATTGTAAAACTTTTCGTGTTGCTGCAAGCCTAACCACAGTGCTATTGGTTCAGGTAACACAACATAATCCTCTTCGTTTCCTTCAAACGTTAATTTGCATTTGGTATTGCTTGTATCAGCAAGAAACTCAATTTTTAACTTTGTGTCATTACTTTCTGGATCACGCATCTCAGAATTAAAACGTTCAAAACATTTACGATAGTCAGAATCTCCTGTATTTATTTGTTTTCTGAAAATTATAAAAGTCTCAAATTGCTGGTATAACTGTATTACGTTCTCCATACTTTCAATTTTTTCAGCCCTATAATTGAAGTTTGTGTCCATTGGAATTATTTCAAAGTCTTCTTGACGTGAGTAGTCGTACGGTAAATGGTTTCCAGGCATAAACCGTGATCTGCCTTGCTTAAAAAACAATGCAAGAGGTGTAGGGATTGCAAGAATTACATTGTTTGATTTTGACACGTTTAAAAGGATCATATGTATTTCCTCAGGGTCTAAGCTGAGAGCTTTTTGTTCGATTTTAAACGGCACTTTGTCTTGATTTAGCTTTAACGCATCGTTAAGTCTAGTCATGAATTGGTGTACTGTTGTTTCTTGTTTTTGGAAGTTAAAAAAACTTTTTACTGTTGGCTTGTAGTTGGAAAACAGTTTTTTAATAGGCTCGAGGTCAGAAATTTCAGCGCTACGTACGCTACGTATTGGGGTAGCTGGTACATGCTGAACTATAGCTGGCTGTATGCTGCTTGTTTATCTCAAACTCACTAGTCCGACGTCGTAATTTTTAAGGTTTAGAGGGGTAGGGAGAACAGCTACAAAGCTAGACGGGGTGTTTGCAGTATAAATATTGTTTTGCTGGTCACTTGTAATCGTTATGTAGATATTTTCGGTACCTGCTGGGTCTCGATCTAATTGGGAACAGCAATGTTCGTCTAATCTTCTGCGTTTGTTGTTAATATGCTGCTTGATAGCATTGGTAAAATATGAAATAAACGGTGTAGAATTCATGTTGATTCTTCAACTCAGCTAAGCTCCTCTTTATAAAATGATCCAGTAATGCTGTTGTGATTTAAATCTTCCAAGTAGTATGTTATAGATATGGTTTCCAAGTTTACGGACTTTACAATGAACCATTCAACGCTAAAGTTTAGGTTGTAGCCTGGGTAAAGGATAAAAATACTATAACTCGATTGTTCGAAAGTCTCCCTTTTTATACATGTTTTATAATCTGTTATTTTAGTTCACGTGGTACGCTATATTATACTTAACTTTCTCAAATGTTAATTTAGTACGACTAATTCGCACACGGTCGCCAGGCTTGAACACTGGTCTACGTTTCGTAGTGTCGTTAATAAGGTCTGAGTACATGGTTCCCCATACATCGTTTTCATTCAAACTGTTCACGCTATTAGGCGACATCTGGATTGTTGAATGAAAAGTGTTGTTTACGTTTTTACAAATGCAGGAAATATTTTAAGAATACGGTTTGTTTGCTTCTCTGTTATGTACCTAGCCACCTTCTCAAAAATGGTCCTACATAAACAAATAAATACTGTGTTAGAGCATGCGTCAACCTTGTATTGAGTTTTGTATAGCAAACTTGTTAGTTAGTGTGCATTTGAGCTGACCTTATGACTCTTTCTACTATACTTGATTTGGTCTCACTATAGGTATTATAGTATTTTATTCCCTTGCTCTTTAAAAACTTGCGAAACAAATCTGCTCGAAATTCAGTACCTATAAGTAACAAAATAATATATATATTGTTGTTAGTCCTATATATTATACCATCATTAATTTAAAACGTTTGAATTGGTTGTATGTTACCCTATTAGCTGTTTGAAGCTAACCTTGGTCTGTAAATAAATAAATTGGTGTTATTTTTGCTTCATCAAATATACTTTACATTGCTTTAATTACTGTTTCTGGTCTTTTGTTCTTTATGAATCTACAAAAAAGTTTTTTTGTAAAAGCGTCAATGCAAAAAAGTATGTTTTCATATCTGGAATTCGCTTTTGATAAGACTAACCCTAAGATTTTTAAATCAACGCAAGAAATTTCTCCTGCCATGTTCACAATGGTTCTCATGCGCCTAAAATTCTTCCTAATAGGTCTGTGTAGACTAAATGAATTCAGTTAGCTTAGTTCTTTGTCAACGTTTTTCTTGTCGTGAAAATGCTTATTGTTTTTGATAAATCCACTGAGGGCAGAGAATGAGCCTTTAAGCCTGGAATTTAAATATGATTTACGAATTTTTGCCATTGTATGGATACAAAAGTTTGCGACTGTCACTGAGTCAGCTGTTAGTAAAACTGCGCAAAATTTTGGTAAACCAGACGTTTTAAGTATTTTACAATGTATAAGTAGCCGAGATTTTATTTATTGAACATTTTCATTATTGTTGTATTTATGTATTACTACAACGTATCATTGACTTTTATTATAATTTAAATGCAATTATACAATTTCATTTCTTCTATTTAGCACACTTTGTATTGCACTATAAAGTTAACCTACTATTTGTGCTATTTTAATTTGTTTTTAATATTTATACCTCACTAAAAAAAATAATAAAAAGGTGTCACACATAGCTGTATTATATGTATTTCCCTATTTTCACTAGTTCAATGTTTCCTAACTACATATCTATATATTCACAGATATTCACAAAATTTTTTGCCTATTGCAATATATTATTTACTAGCTACAATCTGCTATTTCTATTTATATACAGTAAACAACAGTAACTACGGATCTAAAATCATTAAATGTTCTCTATTATTTCACATTTACCTACTAAGTAGTTTTATATATTTTGTAAATACTAATACAGTGGTACTTTTAATATTTACAGAATTGTTAAATTGTATTGCATAACCTTACAACTATCATATAGTAAAATTGTACATATCACTTTTTTTCATTCTTCAAAAACGTGTTTGGTTATTACAATATAACATTTATAATTCAAACACATGCAATAATTTATACATTTCAGATGAAACTTTTTATAAAATACGTAAAATCAGCATAGTAGGGTTTTTACTGCTAGCGTTATGTTATAAAGGCTGCTTTTTTATAACAAATTTAAGCTTGTTGTATCCAACGTTAATTGACCTAACTGGATTACAGTTGGTTCAAAAAATGTTTGAAACTCTTTAAACTGGCGGTTTTGTAAAATTAAATATCGTTCGTACTTTGGATGGCTTTTTATTACATGATTCTTGCGTAGCTCCTTAGATATAAACGCATATGTACAATACTCACACAAAAACAGTCCTGTGACAGTAGGTTCTAAAATTACTTTCATCGTATATATGTAAGCAGAAAAAAATCAAATTCATAAAATATAATTTTATAATCGTGTATACTGAAAATATGTTTATGAATTTATAATTCAAAACATTCGAAAGCGGAAGCAAAAGCAGAAAGTCAAAGTCGAAACAGTATTTGTAAAGAATACTTTTTTAATCGTGTATACTGGAAATATGTTATGAATTTATAATTCATAACATTATCGATGCGAGGCGTAGCTCAGCAAAACGAATTAACGTTTGCTCTTGTCGAAGTCGTAGTTGTATTTGGACAGAATACTTTTATATTTGTGTATACTGGATTTATGTTAATGAATTTATAATTCAAAACATCAAAGCGAGGCGTAGCTTAGCAAAACAAATTAACGTTTGCTTTTGTCGAAGTCGTAATTGTATTCGGACAGAATACTTTTATATTCGTGTATACTGGATTTATGTTTATGAATTTTTAATTCAAAACATCGAAGCGAGGCGTAGCTCAGCGAAACGAATTAACGTTTGCTTTTGTCGAAGTCGTAGTTGTATTCAAACAGAATACTTTTATATTCGTGTATACTGGATTTATGTTTATGAATTTATAATTCAAAACATCGAAGCGAAGCGTAACTCAGCGAAACGAATTAACGTTTGCTTTTGTCGAAGTCGTAGTTGTATTCGAACAGAATACTTTTATATTTGTGTATACTGGATTTATGTTTATGAATTTATAATTTAAAACATCGAAGCGAGGCGTAGCTCAGCAAAACGAATTAACGTTTGATTTTGTCGAAGTCGTAGTTGTATTCGGAAAGAATACTTTATTATTCGTGTATACTGGATTTATGTTTATGAATTTATAATTCAAAACATTTACGAAGCGGAAGCGAAGCCGGAAGTCGAAGTCGTAATTGTATTCGGACAGAATACTTTTATATTCCTGTATACTAGATTTATGTTTATGAATTTATAATTCAAAACATTTACGAAGCAGAAGCGAGGCCGGAAGTCGAAGTCGTAGTTGTATTTGGACAGAATACTTTTATATTCGTGTATACTGGATTTATGTTTATGAATTTATAATTCAAAACATCGAAGCGAGGCGTAGCTCAGCAAAACGAATTAACGTTTGCTTTTGTCGAAGTCGTAGTTGTATTCGGATAGAATACTTTTATATTCGTGTATACTGGACTTATGTTTATGAATTTATAATTCAAAACATTTACGAAGCGGAAGCGAAGCCAGAAGTCGAAGTCGTAGTTGTATTCGGACAAAATACTTTTATATTCGTGTATACTGGACATATGTTTATGAATTTATAATTCAAAACATTTCGAAGCAAGACGTAGCTAAGCAATACAAATTAATGTTTGCTTTTGTCGAAGTCATGGTCGTAGCGAAGCGGAGAGGTAGCAGTAGTGATCGTAGTCGTAGAAGTGGCCAACAAGTGACAATGTTTTTCAATGTAGAGTTTTCATTTATACATTTTCAATTATGTTTGAAAGACAGAAGGGTGAGGAGAAAATCGTTGGGGTACATGGCAGTGTAAACTTACCATTGCTTACCCCTTTACTGCATTACTTCTACATGGATTTATTCTGCTCCCCGTACTTTTACTTCACTATTCACGACTGCTTCTCTAATGCAAAGTCTAGCTTTGTACAATACTACATACTTTGAGCTCGAGTCCCTAGATAGGTACTTTTGTACTCACCTGCCTACCTACATGTATGTTATTATCCTGTATTTCGTTCCTCTTGAGTTATTACAACTAGCATACTAACAAATAAAAACCAGCACTAGCAAGAACCAATGTATTACCTACAAACAATCTACAAGGTACTCACAGTGTCTGTATTTTATTTATTTATTTTATATTTTATTTATTTTTTCTATTTGCTAACTATTTTTTCTTATTTAGGCTTGTGTGACCTATATGCAGAGAAAACTACACCTAATGTACTAAAGAACATAGCCAGCGCAAAGACAAGACAATTTATGAAAATAGGAACTGAAAAAATAAAAATGCAAATAGTACCAGAATTTACAAAAAAATCATTCAAAAATCCCATGGTTTTATACAGGTTTACACAAAAACCATAAATTTATGATATTTTCATATGATTGTTTTATGTTAATTATTCCGCATTGCCTAGCACAATGATAATCTCGAAAAAGATTTGAAATATTGCATTTAGTTCAAAAGATACATATGAAAACCGAAATATCGGTTTAAACCGAGTAGTATTATTTGCACGGTGTTGTTGTTTCTTCAGAATGTAGCTACAAGTAAGATCTATCAGATGGCGCTAGCCGCATCTTTCTACGTCAACTGGTTCTCGAGCAATATAGATCAGGCAATACATAGTGTGCACCGGTCGGATCAGGTTGTCCGGCCTGTCCGATCCGGTTTTTATTTTTTCGAATTTTCAAATTCTGTTTTTGCAGATGGCAAGCCTGGAAGCTTAAACTATCAATAAAAAATAGTCCGTACGACAAAAAAATTTACATACCCTAAAATATACCCTTAAAATAACCCTAAAATTTTTGCGCGAAAATCACAAAAATGACTATGCCATAAAATAGCCCATGCTCGATAACGTCTAAATATTGGGTTTAATTTAAAAAGTTCGTTTAGCAACATTGATTTAACAAGCAGGTTATAAAAAGTAGGGCTCAATAGAGTATACCCAAAATCTTCATTATTGCGTATTTTTAAAATGTTTTTTGATATTTAGGGTTACAAAAATCAAAGAAGCATATTGGCGTTGAAAAAATTGAATTCGCCGTATAAACAGAAAAGTAATTTTTTCTAGAGCGAAAATTAAAAATTCGTTTTGCACATAAAATAACCTATATTTTGTTGAGTCTAAATATCGCGTTGAAACTAAAAATTTCTATTGGCAACACAAAAAATTTTGAAACTTTTGGGAGCACGCTTTGCACGTCTAATTACATAGCCCCTGGTAGGTCACATGTCCAAAAGCTCAATTTCGTATTTTTGTAATAATTGCATAAGAACAGATGGTATATACATATGTATTTCCGTTAAGTGTAGTTTCCATGCTTACCTATATTAAGTATACAAAGTTGTAACTACTATTGTCAATTATTTGTCGTATTGCAATTAATTTATTCAATATTCAAAGAGTATAGAAGCGTGGTCTGCCGTGGAAGCATGTAGTACGTAGCAAAGTGTAAATGTTAGCAATTGTCACATAACAAGATGCACAAAGCATTAAGTAGAATTTTATTAGTCGTAGTACAACGTATATATGTATACGTGTATTTAATATATGCGTAGTGTAGTAAAGCACAATATGTTGTGCATCAAGCAGTGCGTAGCAAAGTGTAAATAGTTGCATTTGTAACATGACATGATGCATATAATAACAACACCAATTCTCTATTATAGAGTTTTGGTTGTTAAAGTATTATATTTAAGTAGACGTAGCGAAGAGTTTTATAATATCGAATAGATATTATTATGCGAGTGGTAAAGTATAAAATATTATGCATCGAGTTATTCGTAACAAAGAGTTTATAATATCGAATAGATATTATTATGCGAGTAGTAAAGTATGAAATATTATACATCGAGTTATTCGTAGCGGAGAGTTTTATAATATCAAATAGATATTATTATGCGAGTAGTGAAGTATCAAATATTATACATCGAGTTATTCGTAGCAGAGAGTTTATAATATCGAATAGATATTATTATGCGAGTAGTAAAGTATAAAATATTATACATCGAGTTATTCGTAGCGGAGAGTTTATAATATCGAATAGATATTATTATGCGAGTAGTAAAGTATAAAATATTATACCATTCGTAGTTGTATTCGGACAGAATACTTTTATATTTATGTATACTGGATTTATGTTCATGAATTTGCAATTCAAAACATTTACGAAGCGGAAGCGAAGCCAGAAGTCGAAGTCGGATCTCAACGTGTGAGCCGATACCGATGCAATTCGTATGTACAATTGCTTTAGTCGGAGTCGTAGTCGTAGCGAGGCTAAGCGGAGCAAAGAGTTTGGAGCGAAGTGTTCGGAGCGAAGATGGTTCATTTCTGAACAAACTGTAAAAGTTTTACATCCGTTTTATAGTATTTCTGTCATTTGAAACAGTCAGGAGGAGGACGGGTGGGTTTGTTATGGCTACAGCACACTGTATGATTAACCATGCAGCCCCTTTACCGTACTGTTACTACTGCCCGGTCCGTTTTCCCCCCCTTGCCTTCAGTTCACCACTTACTACCGTTACTCAAGTACTAAAGACAACCCCGTTCACTGTTACATACATTGGGCTCAAGTCCCTATATAGGTACCTATGTATATACCTACCTACCTACATCCCACGTACAATGTCCGTATTTAATTCACCTATTTTTTTATTCATTTTATATCCCCTCAATTGCTGTCCATTCCTCCCTCACTGTTCAAAGCGCAGCATATACTACAAGGCAGACTGCCGTTTGAAGTACCTACCTATGTACTGTCATGGTTCCGGTGTTTCGCTGCTGTTATTCAGATGGCGATTGTTATTTATATTATATTATTAATATATTGGAATTATAATTATTCCGACTATGGATTTGGAGATTCAAATCCATAGCCGTCATTCTGAATCTGGTCTTATTCATGGCACTACTTATAATTATTACTACTCCTGAATAAATACCTACACTATTCTACACTATCTACGTACTATTATTACTATTACATACTGTACTCTACTGTACTTTAACAAGGTTGCGAAGTCTCGATCTCCTGATTACCGAACGGTGGTAGTGGCGGCGATCACCCTCTCATTTTTGCCAAGCGAGTTTCTCCGTGTTACACCACTCCTCCACCCAAAATTAAGTTTTTTTAAAAAAAAATTAAATTAAAATATTTTCAACACTATAGTTATTTTAATGTATTTTTAAACCACTACATGCTACCGTGTGCCTATGTTGACCTCTTTGACCGTGACGGTGTCATCCCGTTTGACCCCGTGTCATTGATGTGTCAAAGATTCACGACAAATCGCTGCCTAGTGGCTGGCCACATTGACCGGCGGTTTTCGGCTGACCTCACAGGTCAATTTTGAGGTCATTAGTAGGTCACCACTGCCACTTTGACCTAGAGGGGACCGTTGGTAGCTTCTCCTGGTCCGCTTAGTGTCGCTCTGGTCAGTAAAAGCGCGTTGACGGATTGTCACTTCTGCGCATGTGCGGCGCCGATAGGTGTCGCCACTGATTGCTACTGATACCTACATAATGGGTGGCACTATGTACTGTTACCATGACGAATTGTGTCATGTTATGACAGTGCATGTTGAAACGATTTAATAAAAACCGATTTTACCCGGATTTTTATTTTCGCGTATACCACCTTAACCTCTCCTGTTTTCCTTCCTGTTTTTTCCTACTATTTACAGAAAATGCTGGACTACTTCTACAAGAAAGGGCATACTTGAGAAGCGCCAGCGCGCGCTGAAGAAAAGGCGGGAAACAGAAATCATCTACTGCTTAGCGAATGCTCGCCCGAGGTCGTTCCTCCGAAACCGGGCGGTGGCAAGTTATTTTCCCAAGATGGTTTTTCTTGCCACAATGCAGAGGTGAAAATTTCGCACCGAAATTTTACCGGAAGAAGGCCAAAACGTATCACTTTTCCCCTGATTCTCCTCGCTAGTTCTAATGTGACCTCGAGACGAGGTCAAGGAGGACAAGGACATGTCATGGTTTCGGTGTTTCGCTGCTGTTATTCAGATGGCAATTGTTATTTATATTATATTAATAATATATTGGAATTATAATTATTCCGACTATGGATTTGGAGATTCAAATCCATAGCCGTCATTCTGAATCTGGTCTTATTCATGGCACTACTTATAATTATTACTACTCCTGAATAAATAACTACACTATTCTACACTATCTACGTACTATTATTACTATTACATACTGTACTCTACTGTACTTTAACAGTACATACACAAGCTCTGATAATATTTTTATTATAATAGTCTTAGTAATAGTCTCCTCTCCCAATCCCATTATATCTCCATGTCTCCTCTCTCTTTCCATCCCTTTATATATACGTCACACTACCCGCCAGCTACCACCGCCATACCTCGTCTACATTCCCAGGCACCCGCCGTACATAATCCTCCTGTCCAAGCGCCCCGCCGCCCTCCTGTCAAATTTCCATCTGCGGCCACCTGCTCTCAATTTCCTCATTTCCTGCCATTCTTTCCTCTTTTTCTATGTTCGGCATACAACACAAGGCAAATCCCCATTTACAGGGAGCTACCTACTATCTATGTGCGTACCTACCTACGTACATGGATTCATATAATATTATTAATATTAATATAATGCATTAATTACTGCACACAATGCTAATCCGCCTACCTCCTAATGCATCTCATGATATCTGCCCTTTCGATTGCCTTTATATCTTCCCGTTTTTATTCCCTCCATATCTACCCATAATATCTTTCCCGTTCCTTCCCACATACCTTCCCAAAAAATCGGTCTTTCTCATTCCTCACATCCAAACTCACCCCACCAACCCCAAAACACTCCTATGCTACAACACACTAGGTACTTCCACTAATATCTATGTAGTTATACCTATACATAATATATAGATATTTAGGGATCGTCCATAACGACGTCCTTCAGATTTTATAGTTTTAAGTACCCCTGTTTCCAACTTTAATTTTTTTACCAACCTATTTTAACTAAATACCATATATACCTATATAGTATATAGATATTCAGGGATCGTCAAGAATGACGTCCTTCAGATTTTACAGTTTTAAGTCCCCCCATTCCTAACTTAATTTTTTTTTAACCTATTTTAAGTACATGTTATATATAACTATATAGTATATAAATATTCAGGGATCGTCCATAATGACGTTCTTCACAATGTATAGTTCTAAGTACCCCCATTCCCAATTTTAAAATTGTTTCCAACATATTTCAACAGCGTCTCATGGACATACTTGTATAGGGTATAAATATTCAGGGATCGTCCAGAATGACGTTATTCAAATATCACTGTTTTCAGTACCTACCCCCATTTATAACATTATTGTTTTTTCCAACGCTTTTTTTAACTGCTTACAACGTACTTTCGTATATGGCTTATTGGTGGTAGAGGAGGCTCTATAATTGACGTTATTTGTAAATTAGGCAATTCTCAAAAATTTTCCAACTATATTTAACCACATGCCACGTACGTCTATATATGGGCTGCATGGCAATTGGCAGTATAGGGGGGCCAATAGGCAGTGAATTAACGCGTAACTTATTGACAGTACAGTGTTTGCGGCAATAGGCAGTATAAATTAAATGGGTCTAATAGGCAGTATGAATATTGAAAAAAAAAATTATTTTTACGAAATGGTTTGTCAATATGTAATTGTAATATGAAAATAAAATGATGGAATGATTGAAAAAAATAAGAGAAAACGAAATGAAATTATGCAGTTAACTATTGCCGAATGAGTGGTTGGCGACTGGCATTAGCAGGTCTTCCTCGTGTCCGTCGTTGTACGTCAATTCTTGCGCATTTTGCTGCCAAAGAAAATTGAATCAAGTTCCGCTTAGCTGCTAGGCCGTATATATGCTTGCAAACATACTTCTTTAAAAACGACGGGCATGAGCATGTAGATTTCGTCCACTTAGAGTAGTCAAAGTTCACAATGTAGGCCGCAAAGTATAGTTTTTCAAAATTTGAAAATGATTTGTACCTACGTTTCATCTGCCGTATTATAGAATGGTTAATCTTTCCTTTGGTTAAAGGCTGGACGTAGGATAATTGCATGTTGTTTTCTACAGGAAGGTCCACGATAGAAGGTTGCATCTGTTGCCACTGGTAGGCACGTTTTTGAATGGCCAGAAAGTAAGGCTGATTCCCCCATCGAACAAACGAAACCTCATTAACGTATCCAGGAGTGCGTTCACGAGAATATTTGTGCGCCATGTCCATCATAGTAGGCAAGAACGAAGCTGAAATAAAAACATTAAAATTAGAATGTGTCATTCAAATGTTGCATACTCAAATTTTACAGCTTTATTCATAACCATCCACGTACCTAAAGTTTTCCTCTCCCTTTCAGTTTCTTCAAGTTTGACGATTCTGTGAAATGCTTCTTGTCCATTATTTGTCGATGGGTGCAATAATGAATAGCCTTCGTACCAACCGTAATTTTGATCCAACCATTGAGCAACGAAGTATGTACTCCATAAACTCCTTAGCCTCTGGTTCAGCTCCCCATTTTTTCTTAAACAGAAGAGTGGCCAGCAAGAAGACTTCTTTAGTTGGGCATATCTATATTAAAAGCAGACGTTTATAATGGAGAAGGAATGCAATGAATAATTTGTTTGTAACCTACACCATTGGTTAATGTAATGTACATACCTAAAGTACATGGATGTCATCCTTTATTCGCTTTGCTATATCCGACTGACGAATTTTGTCCAGCCTACTTTTGATAGCTGTCATGACATGTGCCCAGCAAACTACCCGCTTATAATTACTCGGACCAAAGGTATTCTCAAACCCATTCGTAATTGCCCTGGCTGCGTCCGCTATAAGAACTTTGGGAGCATAGACGAATTTATCAAGGGTATAAATTCCGCTTTTCAAAGCTTCAAATGCCGCTTGGTAGTCACTGGCAGCTTCTCCAGTAGATAGACAGAATAAAACAGGATGAAAATGCGATCCCATGTCAGTCACACCTGCGATGATACAAGGATAGCCTTCAAATGACACCTTATATGTCGCGTCTATATGTATACCATCACTTAGTTTCAGCATTCTGAGCAGGCGTTTCGTAGTTATTCCAATGTGAAAAACACACTTATTTTCTTCTTCCACGACGTCTGCATTATACGCAGCAACAAAAGGCTGGTCATCATCCACTTCAGGAATAGCGATTCGTGTTGAACACCACTCTGTTAGGTCACTGAGATATATAACTTCACTGTTCACTTTGCTACGTTCACCTTTTAAATACCGGCAAAGTTTCTTTTTTATTGGGACGTCGCAAAGCTCCAGTGCTTCCATAGATCGTAACATTCCATTTGGTCTTGTTCGTCCTTGCTGAGTAAGATGCTTAACAGCTTCTTTCTGAGAATCTGATAGCCCTGACTTGGTTTTGCATGGTAAATCACCATGATTCATATCTTCAAATTCAAAATACGATGTACTTCCATTGACTTGAGAATACACAAGCTAAACTTTTGCCTAACAAGTCTTTCCATGAACAAAACAATAGTAAACTGAAGTAGTCACCGAAAAATCCCCAAAAGTTGACCTGTTGGAATATCTCTTCTTCCACTTGTCTGCAATGCTTTTCTGAGCTTCATTCAATGTGTCGTAAGATTTAACAAGCTTCCATGTATTAACTGTCTTGAACCTAGACGACGCTTGTGAAGAACGACATGTTGCTCGGAACGAATATAAAAATGGACTGAGAAAAAAGACTAAAAATCCATCGTCAACTCATTTAAATTTACATTTCTTTAGACGTGATGCATACGTTATGCAAAATGCGTGATATGGAATACTTATTTTTAGTACTGCCAATAGTCGCAAAAAAAATAGAAATTTTGTAAGTTTTTTTTACAATATTCGACTATACTGCCAATAGGCTTGTTTTTAAATAACTGCCAGGTTACTGCCGATAGCCTTTTTAATACTGCCTATTGCCTTTATGCCCTTATTGATGGTAGAAGAGCCTCTATAAATGACGTCATTTGTGAATGGTGCAATTTGTCAAAATTATTCAGCTATATTTACGGGGTAGAGTCTTATGATCGAATGGCTTTTGTACGAAACTACGTGTACGAATTCTACATGTACGAATCCTGCATGTACGAATCCCATTTGTACGAATCCTGTATGTATGAATCCTGTATGTACGATTTCTCGATGTTCGAATAATCGGTTGTACGAATGTTTTGTGTACGATTTTTGTGGATTTTGTGGAATGATTTAATGAGATAAAAATTGAATGAATAAGTCAACAGTGTTGGACAACAATAATGTTGTGGGTCCGGGAATAATTTTAGCCTCTATGTATGACATTTTGAGGTCAAGCAAGTTTGAGAATGACTAAATAGAACTGCCCTACCATTTTGAGGTCAAGTAAGTTTGAGAATGACTAAATAGAACTGCCCTACCCAAACACAGATTCCAACCTCCAGTTGGTTTGTACACTGCCTCTCCAGAAAAGTCAAAGTTGTCGCACGATTTAGGGCTTACATATACACTCGTATACTACATCCATTTAGTACTGACTTGACGTGCAAATGCGGTTTCGCACACAATTCGACATTCGTACAACAAATATTCGTACACGTAAATTTCGTTCATCTGGAATTCGTACAACAAAATTTCGTACAAAAGACTAAAGTTCGAACATCGAGAATTCGTACAAAACGACGTTCGTACAAAAGACGATCGGACATAAGACAGGACCATATTTACCTACATGCTACGCACATTCGTATATGACCTATTGATGGTAGAGGAGCTTCCATAAATCTTATATTATCGTTTATCGTAACATAAATTGTGTTGCGCATTTTTCGAAGCTCAGCATCTACTTAGGGCCCGCCCCCGGTCGACAAATCCGGCGTGAAGCGCCGAATTTTTTACTACGTATGTGTCTGCATAATTTACCGGAATTTTGAAAATTTTGCAGTAGTAGACCAATTTCATCCATATAATTATATATCATTCGAAAGGTAATCATTAGTAAAATTTAAATACCGGAGCGCACCATCATTATTACAAAACGTTTTCAAGATAACGGTGTTTCAAGTTTTTAATTTTGTCTAACACGTGTTGTGTGGGCCACAAGCTAAAACCAACAAAAGGTGTCTCTTAATTTTTGAAGAGCTTTATAATGACATATCTTTGAAAAAGAATAAAGTTTGATCATCTTCATTCTGGACTAAATTTTGCAAAATTTGCATTTTTGATCAAAAATCAATTTTGCTCTTTTTTGATGAAATACGGCTAATGAGATATGTTAATGATTATTTAAGGGTTTAGTAATTCGAAACTACGTAAATAATGTCAATTATAATTAATTAATATTAATAAATATAATCAATTAGCAAAAGTACACTAAGGGTTATCCATAAATGACGTCATCAAAATATCCCCATTTTTAGTCCCTATGACCCTCCTGTCATCAGATTACCCGTTGGGCAAGTGGCTACTTTTAGCATTCGATACCATAAATATTCAAGTATATATGCTTGGTCATACACATGACGTCGTTAATGGGCGATTAAATTAAATTAATTCATCAACAAATCATTATTGAAAGTTTAAAACAATTAGGGGTCGCCAATAAATAACCTCATGGGTATAGCCAAGCAGCCTACAAGCACCAAATAGAAGCCGGGTCTCCAATATAAGCCAGGGGTGACGGCTTAAACTTGCAATACAAGCCGGGTCCTCAATAAAGGCCGGGTCTCTATTATCAGCTGGGTCTCCAATAAAATAAAAGTACACCTTTTCACTAAGAATTGCACTTGATTTCATGAATTATTGATGAAATTAGCAATAATTCCGATTTTAGAATAATGAAGACAATGTAATTTTGAGTAGTAGTGAAACTTTGCTACGCCCATGGTAGGTCACGTTGTATTCTTTGGACCGAAACACGGGACAAGAACGGGTCTATAATACAAGCCGGGGGTAGAAGGACCTGTTTTTAAAAGAAGTCTCTATTTCTTTTTTAATATGCTTTAATAAGCATTACGGTACTTGGATATTCATGGTATCACACGCTAAAGATAGCCATTTACCCAACGGATAATCTGATGACAGGGGGGTCATAGGGACTTAATATGCGGATATTTTGATGACGTCATTTATGGGTGACACCCGATGTACTTAGTTTCGAATTGCTAAACCCTCAAGTAAGAGAGAAAGACAATTTTATAAAAATAAACTTGACACTGTCGCCCAACGACGATAGCCCAAAGGACTCAGTATACGTAACATAGCTTTGTTAGATATAAATATTACTTGTTAATGTTACCATCATAATAAATTTCAAAAATTAATCAGTTGGGACAGAAAAATATAAATCATGCACACAAATTTGAACTGATTTCTTCTAAACAGAGATCACTATGTCTTCAATCAGCATGCTTAGTAGACGCTGGGATTTCACAAAGTTGAGGAAAAATTTGGAAATCGTTCCACGAGACCCAATGTAGAGCCCTACTGCTTCGATTTCAGTAAGCCCGAGTTTGTTTAAAATAGGGGATGCATGGGTCATAAATTCTTTTTTTCTCTTGATGTACATAACCCATTAGAGCCTGAATCTGAGTAACCGACCTCGGCCTTGGCAATGGAAAAAATAATAAATTTTTAGTGTCGATTGTTGAAGACCACAAATATTCCAACTCAGGTGCTGAAAATTATTTTTCCAATTCCCCCCCAGCAGGGGTAAAAATAGAGAGAAAGGTTTCCCAAAAGTGCATTTTTATCCAAGTTCCGTCAGCTCTATTTTCCGAAAATATGGACCGATTCAAACAAAGCTTTTTTTTGAGAAGATCACAAAGCACAATATAGGGGGTTTTTCAAAACTTTTTGAAATTTTGAAAATTGGCGCCAAAAATAAGTTTTAAAATGTCAAAATTTGTAATTTTAGTGCCAAAGTTTTTTACTTTGCCCCAACCGGTGTAAAATAACATTTTAAAAACTTTTTCGACAAAATAATTTCTTTGATTTGGTCACTCATTTAGCTAATATTGGCAAAAAAATTAAGTGCAACCGTCGTTGGATTGCATTTGATTCATCAGCACCATAAATATATCTACATTTATCACTAAATGGTGACGGTTCAGTACAGAAAATTGTATCCTTTTTCACTTACACTAAACAAAAATCAAAATTTAAAATTTAAAAGTAATAAAAAATTTGAAAATTTAAAAAATAGTTTTGGCGCTATTTTTCAGAATTTCAAAAAGTTTTTAAAATCCCTCCAATATTTTGGCGGCACCTGAGTTAGAATATTTGTGTAATCGAGGTCGGTTACTCAGATTTAGACTTGTTAGCCATATTTCATGAAAAATGGAGATGATCAAAACCAATTTTAAAACAGAATAAAGATGATCATAATTTATTTTAGCCCCAAAAGGAGATGATCAGACTCCATTCCATATCACTCGTTAAAATTTGTTTTTTTTAAACTTTTTTTAAAAATTCAATATTTTTTCAAAACCATTTAAAATTAACTATTTTAATATTGATGCCGAGTTATTTCGATTCGAATGGTATTCGAGAAATTGACTAGCGTCTCGAATTAGACAGTTTTCTGTTTTAGTTCAAATCAATGGCATCAGCCATAATAAATCACAATCATATGAGTACACGTTTATTTTTATTTATTTAATTACTTAATAATCAAGTTCAATCGGATCTTTGTAAAATCATAGTGTTTCTGGATCAATCGGTCTCTGCACATTTTAGTATGTCAGTCTGAAATGGCAGTCAAATCGGTACTAATCAAATATTCGGTGTAATCGGTATCGTTCGTTTAGGTATAGTTACTATTCACACAAATATTGGCAGAACTTATAATAATTTTTTAAAATATTAAATAATAATATTTCATTGCTAGTCTCAATATTCCCCAGGTAAAAACCATAGCATTAAACACAATAAATTTCCAACAAATGGTATACATTTTTTTGTAAGTTCATTAAGGGACCAGTAGAATTCTTGAGTTACAACAATATTTTCAATTTTAAAGTGAAATTCAAAAATTCGAATTTTAAAATTTTGCTGTATTACTGAAAGTGATTATAAATAGGAATGTTTGCAAATTTTTCAAATTCAAACAGCCCTATTTTGCTGTTAGGGCCGCAATTTCACGGTGGCTTTTGCCCTTATTTCTTATATATAATAAAAGAACATGGTACAGTTTATAGTGTAAAACATTAGTCCGCTGTTTTATTTTTCTAAAAATCACATATATTGTACAGAACTTAACGCCTAACAACGTATCTAATAGAAACAAAGTTAGAATTTTTACGTTAATCAGCGCCAATTTCTACACAATATTAGATTATTATATAGATACCTTGTACCTACATGATTTACTATTTGTATTTTAACTTTGCCTTCACATCAACAACAGATGCAAAAGCAATTGTAAAAAACCTGCTGACCTCATTCTCGCTCTCACTGAGGCGAGACCGCAGTCATGCAGAAATACTTGATTATAGGTTAGGATATTATTATGTTATGTATGTAATGAGTGTATGTATCATTCAATGATTCTTTCTTGTTCTCTCTCTCTCTCTCTGTGAAGGACGACGTGGGCTCTCGAGACAATGGCCAATGTCTCGAGATATAAGCCCACTATACTCCATACACGTCGACGTTTTTCTAATTACTTTCATTTTCATTGTGAATGCGTTGTATGTACATATATAAATATTTGAATAAATATCTGGCCGGACGGTTGTCCGCTGCTGACTATTGGGATAGACGTGAACAGGACAACATCTTATTACGCTCCTTCTGAGCACCGTTAGGATATAAAAGTACCTAATAAAATTGGCGATCTTGCCAGGATAGATATGGAATCCTTACCTTTTTTACATATGCTTGAGATTGTATCATCTCTCGCACTCTTTTAGTCATTTTCAAAGCACGCAGTACATACACATGATGTCTTCGGGCCACTCTTTGGATGTACCTGCATTAAAGTTTGACCTCTCCTTGTTATACCTTGGTCGATAGGGGATCTCAATCCTTAATACTCTTCATGGTTAAGCATTGCGCTTTGGAACGAGCTCCTCCGCCAGTCCTATGAATCCTTATAAACCTTCCTCTCTTACCTGTAGCCATATCTACAAGACTTCTTATGAGTAATTTATTAACGCCTTTTGATAACCCAAATAAGTAAGCTCAGTTGCAAGAACAGTTAAAAATTATACACACTCGAGATCACGCTTATTTTACAGCCCAGTCAGAAATTGCAACTGGCCAGTTAGTAGTAAAACAGAAAGGGTTAGATCATACACAGTTGCCAACTTGGGGAACAATACAATAGAAAAACTAATAATTTGTTACTACTGTTAGAGAGAAAAGCAGGGTTAGAAAGATATAAGAAAATACAAAACGTTACATCTCTCCATAGCGAGTTTTATACCCTTTTGCTTGACTTGAATTACGCTGTCCCAAAGATATTGCCTCTTCCTATTCCTATTGTATCTATAGTTGTCCCTCTATCTGTTCCTAGTACCACACAAGACCATCAAAACATAAAAGACGTTTCTTTTGCCCCCTCCGCTCCACCTCAATTCGTACCTGGCTCCAAATCCAATACGCCTCCGCCTGACGGCGAAACATTTGAAGAAGAACCTTCTAATAATCATTTTTTTATCATGGCTTCGTATAATCTTATGCCCAAACTATCTCTTTCAACCGACCCCTGTAACTATATAGATTTATTCAAAACTTGGGTTGCCGCAACAGACGTAAAACCAGACGTGCAAAAAAGACATTTTGCCCTAGGGTTAGATACAGAGACAGGAAGATATTGGTCGTCACTCAATCGCACAGTACTCGAAGATACAGCAACAGCCTTTGACACCATTACAGCATTATTTTTAAAGGAGTTTTCTGCCCATAGAGGATACACAAGACAAGACGTATTAGCAATGGTACAACTGCCAAGTGAGAACGCGTCCGCCTTTCTTATCAAAATAAGATACTTACTAGAAGAACATTTAAAAAGTCTTGATGAAGCAACAAAAACTACCATTGCTATTGACAAGTTACAAGTACAATTGCAGAATTTTGTGAAAGCACAATCATTACCCACGACATGGGTCGAGCTCACTGAGCGTGTGCAAATGTACGAAGCAGGAATGCCATCGGAAACCCCTTCTACAGTATCACCCCTGATTACGCCCATTAAATCTGGCATTAACTATCAATTCTCTCTACTGACATCAATGTAATGAAGAATACGCGAGGCCAGAACAACAATAGAGGTACAAGTCGATTCACACGACGCAGAAATTCCCGTCCCCCTAACAATGGTCAGACCCCGGCACCTGTCATTATAGTAAAGAAAAAATTAGATGCCAGTGGCGAGCAGGAATACCGTGTGTGTGTGGATCTAAGAGGCCTTAACAGTGTTACAAAACCTTTTGTTTACCCCATACCTCCAATTAACCAAATTCTATCACGATTAAAAAACACCGAGTACTACAGTACCTTAGATGCAGCCTCAGGATTTCATCAGATAAAAGTCAAACAAGAAGACAAAGAAAAATTAGCATATATATTTGAGTTTGGACAATATACGTACGCCAGAATGCCCATGGTGGCTCGAAATGCTCCGAGCTATTTTCAGAGGTTAATAGTTGTCATATTAGCTGAAGATGTTGCCTATTCTACTGCATATATGGACGATGTCCTCGTTTATTCTAGTTCTTTTACTTCTCATTTCTTCCATTTGCGCCAAGTGCTTTACCAATTTCGCAAAGCAAACGTTAAACTAAAACCCACAAAGTGTCGCTTCATGTACAAGAAAATATCCTTATTTGGACATGATGTTAGTTCTGAAGGTGTCATTCCAAATGCAAAGAATGTTCAAGCTATATTAGATTTACCTCGTCCCACAAAGGTGAAAGAGCTACAATTCATTCTCGCGTCTTTTAATTATTTTCGAAAATTTATAAGAAACTTCAGTGCCTGTGTTGAACCCCTAAGACAATTGCTCAAAAAAGATACGCCGTTCATATGGAGTCCAGAGTGTGAAAAATCCTATTAAGACATGAAAATTGCTTTCACTACAGCTGATGTGTTAACACATTTTGATTCTTCACTGCCTAATACTTTAATCACGGACGCCAGTACCTTTGGATTGGGTGCCGTGTTGCAACAACAAACCCGTGATGGGAGAGAAAGGCCAGTGGCTTACATCAGCTGATCACTTACAACGGCTGAAGCAAAATGGAATACCACAGAACTAGAACTGTTGGCAATGGCATGGGCCACAACCAAATTGAAAGAATGCTTAATTGGCCTTCCATTTACAATCAAAACTGATTGTTGCGCACTTTGCGGAATTCTTCAAAGCCGAAAGATTGAAATGAGCCCAAAGATGACGCGCTTGGTTCTTAAACTTGCTAAGTTTAATATTCAAAATATACAACATATAAAAGGTTCCCTGAATCATACTGCAGACTTATTATCTCGACTTGGACGAATTCCAGAACGTGAAACTATAAATATTTCTAGTTCATCTTTGACCAAATCCTTCAATCAAGAATCCGATCCTTGGATTCAGGCGATCTGTGAAAAACTCGGCAATGACAGTGCTTCTCCGCGGGAACGGAAAAAATGGATTTTAATTGACAATAATTTGTTTATGAAAAACTCTCGTGGTGGGTCAGATTTTTTGTTTTGTGTTCCTTCCGCAAACGTGCCTGCCTTACTTGTCGCCTCTCACGATGATCCTCTTTCGGGACATTTCGGAATGACGAAAACATACAAACAATTGCGTAGTCGTTTTTATTGGCCTTCCCTTCGTTCTGATTTACAAAATTTTATTCGCACATGTGATAAATGTCAAGCTAAGAAAGCTCCGCGAAGAAAACCTTATGGCCAATTCCAACATATTCCTGTCCCCCTGGAACCTTGTCTTCATTGGCAAATCGATGTGGTTGGTCCTCTTATTCGTACCACCTTTATGAAAAAATACATCATCACTGCACAAGATTATCATTCCAAGTATGTAGAATTACGTGCTGTGCCTGAGGCTACTGCTATTCAAGTCGCCAAATTTTTATTAGAATCTGTCGTTGCTAATCACGGGGTCATGGAAACTCTGCAGTCGGATAGAGGTACCAATTTTAAAAGCGAAATTATCGATCAATTAAATCAAATGCTTGGATCAAAACACAACTTTTCCACTTCCTTCCGACCTCAAAGCCAAGGAAGTATTGAACGTATGCATGGCCCGTTAAAAACTATTCTTTCCATGTATGTAAATGATCGTCATAAGGACTGGGATATTTTTCTTCCATATGCAAAATTTGCTATCAATAGCACTGTCAATGCCAGTACTGGGTTTTCACCGTTTTACATCATGACAGGACGTCATCCGCGCCTGCTTAGTGAAGTAGTTCTCCCTCGTGTAGCTAATAATCCTATTTTTGACTACCATCGTCATTTTCACGACATTTATACCGTTGTGCGCAAAAATCTTCTCGCTGCACAGTCTGAGTATGCTGACCGGGTATCTTCTAAATATGCGGCACATTCGTTTCAACCTAACGACTTAGTTCTTTACTACCACACGCATCGTGATCCCGAACTTTCACCATCTTTGCAACGTTCCTGGTTAGGTCCCTTTCGTGTTCTGAAAAAACTTAATGCAGTTAACTACACTTTGGTGCACACCTCCAATGATAAGATTTTGGAAACTGTACATGTGTCCAAACTCAAGCACTATTATCCTCGGACACCTTTAAATGCCTTTTCCCCAGTTGCGAGTTCTTCTTCTGTTCCCCAAAAGTCTCCTTCATCGCTACCCCCTGCCAACAACGAATCCGCCCAGCATCCTCCTATGTCTTACGCTGCTGCAGTCCGCAAGTTGCCTCAACCATTGCTTTCGTCTAGTGATATTCCTGCACCTCGGCAGCGCGGTCGCCCGCCCCTACGACGTTTGCCTCCTGTTACAATTCCCTCTCTCTTGCCGCCTGACGAATTACCGCCTCCCCGGTACAATCTTCGTTCACGACCATCCCATCCTTGATGTGTGTTCCGGAGCACACACCAAGAGTGTTAGATTAATGCACAATTTTATAACATTTATTTGTTTTTTAAATATATTTTTTTTTGTATTTACACATTTGGGTTATGGTTTTTATTTGAATTGTAATCATTGGGACACCGAATTCTGTTTTTAGGAGTGTTAGATTATTATATAGATACCTTGTACCTACATGATTTACTATTTGTATTTTAACTTTGCCTTCACATCAACAACAGATGCAAAAGCAATTGTAAAAAACCTGCTGACCTCATTCTCGCTCTCACTGAGGCGAGACCGCAGTCATGCAGAAATACTTGATTATAGGTTGGGATATTATTATGTTATGTATGTAATGAGTGTATGTATCATTCAATGATTCTTTCTTGTTCTCTCTCTCTGTGAAGGACGACGTGGGCTCTCGGGACAATGGCCAATGTCTTGAGATATAAGCCCACTATACTCCATACACGTCGACGTTTTTCTAATTACTTTAATTTTCATTGCGAATGCGTTGTATGTACATATATAAATATTTGAATAAATATCTGGCCGGACGGTTGTCCGCTGCTGACTATTGGGATAGACGTGAACAGGACAACATCTTATTACGCTCCTTCTGAGCACCGTTAGGATATAAAAGTACCTAACAACAAGATATATAAATTTTATATAAATATTTGGTGGTTAAATTTTTAAACTTTAATCTAACATTTTGAGGCTGAGTTTTAATAATTAGCACATTTTCTTCTAAGAAATTTGTTAGGCGCTAAATTCTCTACAGTATACGTGATGTTTAGGAAAATCTAAGAAGAGTCCAATTTTCCACTCAAACTGTGCCATGTCTTTTTAATTATTAAATATTAATATACTATAAAATATTTTATGTATGCTCATGCTCTTACTTTTAATTTATTACTTGTGTATGAGTTCTAACAGTTTCAGTAGTATAAGTTTAATAGCAACACTATTGTACTCCTAAGAAAGCCTTGGTCATGTCTTCGGTTCTTGTATCCCAAGAGAACCCATACTAACAGCCGACATCATGGAATTCAAGAAATTATTGCAAAGGCTCTGTTTGAGAGAGGTTTTATTGTGGAACAGGAAGTTCATTGTGTTGCAGAAAATGGATTAACTAGGAGAGTGGACATTATTGCATATGACTCATCGTCTAAAATTGGATATATTCTGGATCCTACAATTCGGTTTGAGTATGGGGATAGTGAGGAACAAGCGGTCGCAGTTGATTTGGAAAAGAAAGGAATTTACGAACCATGTATTAAGTATTTCTTGGAGAAATGGAATTTAAAAAGTATAGAAGTGACGGGTCTTTATATTGGAGCACGTGGGACCATTACAAATTTTTTTATAAAGTGGGCTAAATCCTTCCGTATACCGTCTGCAGTTGTGAATGATATTTTAATGCACGCTCTTTGAGGATCAATTATGATTTATAATCATCATTTATATACTTAGAATTTATTTATGCATTATAACGTGTTGAATTTTAAAAAGCTTAAATTTTATTTAAGAATGTATTGTCTTGTATACTGAGCTGTAAAGCTATTGCAATTGTGCAACAGTGACTTAATAAAGTTTTTCTCACTTGAAGTACAAGTATAATATATGAAAAACTGATAACAAAATATGATAATTTATAAATTCTGTAAAACAAATTTAAATGCCAATATGTAAATATGTAATATTTGCTATAAATTGCATGCCATTATTTTACAGCTTCCATTTGTAGTTTGAATGCACACCAGTGGTTCACATATAAAACGTACACATCATGGCTGATATACGAAAATCATATTCAAATTCTAGATTAAAAGCATCTTTTCTGCATTTAGTAGTTTTGTTAAAAACAATAAACAATTGCATAACAAATTAACTGCAGACAGAGAATTGAGTCAGCTCATTTAGCTTGCACATACCAATTAAAAAAAGATTTAAACGCAGACGAGTGTTACTAAATATAATATAAAATATTTTCTGTGCAGATCTGAAGATACTTGAAAGCGGTATGGCAAAACATAATTCAGGATTTGCAAACATATTATTTTGCATAAACGCGTTTAGCAAAAAGTTGTATTGCAGATTTATAAAAATAAAAAACAAAAATCAATAATAAAATCCATGAAAAGCATTTTTTGAGAAGCTTAAATGACACTAATTTACTTATTTACTTATCAAGGTTGTTATAAGTTACAGTTACGTACTACTATAAAATTTTACAAGCATTAAAATATTTTACTAGTAATTTAACGCATTAGAGTAATAATTTAAATATTATATGTTTAGAAATAGAATTTTAAGCAGTCTATATGTAAATTTTTTAAGTGCCATAGAATCAAGTATTACAATACTTAGTGCAAAACAAAAGCAAGCATAGTAAAACGTGTAATAAGGTGCGTCACAGTACAACAAAATTAGAAGTAACTAGTTAATCAATAGCCTCGTTTTATCAACTTCTGATGTACGTATATGTGATGTTTTGTATGTATTTCGGACAATTTTAAAAAAAGCTGCTTGTTATATGACTAAGAGGTACACTTACTGCATAATTGATATTTTTCCTGCGTTTGTGAAAAGCTACAACAACACCTGTCACTCTACAATTCAAAGAATTTCAAACGCCGTCAACAAATCTAATGAGAACGAGGCTGGCAAAGGCTTCGCATGATGGGAGTTGCGTTAGGCAGTTTGGTCCGAGACCAATCGTTCCAGTCCCACTCTCCGCTGTCCACTGCGCATATGCGCATTGGGCTAGACGTGAGCATGAAAGACAATGGACTGGACTACGCAACTTTAGACAGGCGAAGCTCTGGATATTGGCACGGCTTTACGGCAATGCGTCGTTGGTGCGTTATCCCAGAGATCAATTAAGATGGTTAATTGGGCTAGTGACGGGGCATGGGGCTTAGGGATCTCACGGTTGGAGGATTGGAGTGTTGGACTCTCCTACGTGCGTACACTGTGGGGAGAAGGATGATACACCAATTCACTATTTGACTGTGTGCCCTGCCTTTGTACTTGTGAGAAACCTCTATCTTGGGGGGTGTCGTATATCGTTGGATATGTTAGATCAGACGCCTGTGGCTCAGTTAGTGGCGTTTTCGCTCTCTACTGGCAGGCTTGCAATTTGATTTTGTTTCTTCTGCTAGTTTTTGAGGAGCAGTCTGCAATAGGTCATAATTATAAAGGCCTTGGCGGCGTTGGTCTCTTTGGGACCGAACCCTTGTCATATAATAATATTAATAATACCTTAATATTTAAAAGCTATAGGGCCTCTTTTGATATATCTTTTATAAATAAGTTCTGGTATATTTTTAATAGCCAATTGTTTCTCTCTTTCTTCCTGTACGGATTTATTGGCTAAAGCTAGATTTTCTAACAATTGATCATTGCCAGCTTTAAATTCCTTTAATTTATTGTATTGATGATATACAATTGTTTTTAAATAGGTATGTTAAGAAGTGACTTTTTTTTTAAAAAAGAGCTAATTCCTTTGAAGCTGATATTGCTTTGTATTCTACTGTATCAGTAATATGTTTTGTAGCTTTTATTATAGGTGCATACTTTTTCTCTTGTTCTAGTGTAAAAGCATCATCTTCTGTTATTTCAGCTTTATATTGTGCTCTTAGGTTTTTATTATTCTCATTTTTTCTATCATAAGTCTTATTTGGCGTTTAATTTGTTCTGCCTCACTCATTTATATGTGTTCATTTTATACATTATTTCTTTAGGTCTGTTTAGCTTCATGTCTTTTTACACGTGGTTTTTATATTTAAGTTTCAAAAGCTTGACTTTATTAAGTTTTCTTTATTTAGAGTTTTTTATTTGATCTGGTGTTAAATCAATTCAACTATTAAAATTATCGGAATATTCTTTCCATTTTACCAAAGCTCTTATAATATTAGGATATTTTGTTTTCTTTGTTTCTATAATATATTTATATTCAAAAACTTCTTTGTTATATTGTGTTATTTCATTTGCCTAATAGGTTCCTTTAATTTCCTTATTATGATAGTCTACAAGTTTAAAAGTTACAGGATTTGTAGGCAAAACTTCCTTGATATATAGTATTTCTTTTGCAAATTGGGGTTTGTAGCCTCTATCAAACTTCGTTCCAAATAAATGTGTTCTAACTCTTTGACCAACGCGAAGCCCTTCTGAGACCTTTAGTTGACCATGGTAAAGTTTTTCCTGCGAATTATTATTATTTAACTCTCCTAATCTTGATTTTAAACCATAAAGATTTTAATATAATTTTAATTCATTTTCTTGTTTACTTGCTTTAAAAGGTGCCATTTCATTTCTTGTATGTTTTGAAATAATATACTTTGTTATGAGATCTTGTAAGACATCAACCCATCTAGTTGTTTGTTGTTTAGTCATATATTTATACATCTTTTGTTGAATGGTTCTTGCAAATCGTTCAACAATCATTGCTTTTGTTTCGTTTTTTGTTGTATACCAGTTAATATGATATTTTTTAAACATATCAGTTGTATTTTTACCACTGTATTCAGTTCTTGTATCAGAATGTAGTTTTTTCAGAGTACGTTGCAGACTACGGACTGTACGGAATACTAATTCAAAACTATCAACTTCTTCATCTGCATTTTTAGTTTTCAAAGGTATAGCCCATCCATATTTAAAAACTGTATCAATAAGTAAATTAATATATCTATAACAATCATTATCTTTAACCCATTTCTTAGGCATAAACACTAAATCAGCTTGCCATATTGAGGAGGGGACGGGGATAGGTGAAAGGGTACAAAGACCGAGACGATCTAACGCGGTAGCCTCCTATTTCCTCACCCACAGTGACTGGTTGAGTCTGGTTGTATGAACTTCGGTTAAATCGACCCAATGAATAAATTATTATATTATTATTATTATATATTGAGTCTATTCTCAGTGTATAGTATTGTCTACGTTTAAATTTTGTTATTTTACCTAAATGCTTTGTATATGTATCTTAAGTAGCTAGATATTCTTTTAAAATTTTAGGTTTTATACCTGTTTTTCTGCATAATTCATTTATTCTTACGAATCCAGTCAATGGGTCTTTATTTACAGAATCTAGTACTTTAAATGATTTATTATCTAGCAGGGTTTGTCCACGTGGTTCCGCTAAGTCCTTTATACGTTCTTTTAATGGTCATAATTTAGTATTATTCAAGCCTAAGCCTAGATATAATTTTGGTCTTATTACACTTTTGGTCACAACACGTTTTACTTTTTCACTGAATGTAGGATTTTCTATTTTATCTATATCTTTTAGTAATTTTCTATCTGCTTTATGTCTATTATCTTTATCTTTGTAGATATTATATGATAAATCGTGATGCATTGCTGCTTCGTCAATTCTATCTACAGGTTTATCTCCTTTTGCTATTTGTTTTTAAAACTAAGTTCCTGGTCCTAAATAATTACAACCTGGGTAGTGTTCTTCTTCTATATATTTTCCAATTTGATCAACTATATTACCACTAATTTTAGTACTTTTGATAAATTGACATTTTGTAGTATTACAGTTAGCACATTTTGCTCTCATTATATTTTTATTATTTTTAATAACAGTATACTTGATTTTTTTATTAGTTGTTTTCACCTTGCACCTCACACAGAATATATTTTCAGACATTTATTAACATATATTTTTATGAATGCATGTTACTTTGTTATGGTTTACGTACTGTTAACAACGTGTTAACGTTGTGATGGCGTTAGCGTTCGTTAGCGTTAGCATTGTGTTAGCGTTAGCGTTCGTTAGCGTAGGCGTTGTGAAATGATACAGTTGTATATAAATGTATGTTCTGGGACAAGCTACGAGCTACAAGTCAAGAAGTAAGTGTTTTATTATTACTTTGACAATAACAAAATTGTATATTGAAATATAATATTCTATCATAAAACATTATAACATCTTTGAAAAACAAAATAAAGTTACTGTTTTTATGAGGTCTGTATTAGAAACCTATGCAGTCAGTACTAAGAGCCTTGAGTGTCAGTAATATTAATATTATGATATTGATACATTTTACTTGGTTTTAGACCATAATACGTTGAATATCTACCAACATTATTGTCTAATGACTGCATAAGCATTTAAATACAACGAGCAGGCAAAAAAATATTTTTATTAGATGTAGCATTAAAAGGTATACGCAGTTTAACTTGATCTATTTTATATTTTTCAGAATTTTATATTTCACATTCTAAAATGGGATATTTCTTTTCAAGTTGTAACTCTCCAAATTTTACATAGTTACGATTTTCCATTTCAATTTTATAAGAAAAAAATTTATAAGTAAAATTTTAAACCGGAGCAAAGACCGTCCACGTAGTTTAAGCCCCTTTGGGGCACCTTTAGGCCCTTTGAGCTGCCACTTCGTGGTGGGTAAAACCCTTGAAGGCCGCAGGCCCGGCGCAGTGATGATCAAGGTCTAAGCAAAGCCACCTCGTGGCGCAGTAAGGACTAAGGTCCGAGCAAAGATCCATGAAATTTAACTATTTTATGTAGAAAGTCTGAGACTAACTATTGTACACAATTATTTCAGATATTTGCTAGGAATAAAGAAATTGTCTAGGTTATGTCTACATCGCTTTTTACTAGTATTTGCTGTAAAATCAATAGGTATAAAGAAATAATGCTTTTTCCAGCCTTTTCGACAAAATAACATAAATTCTTTCAAATCCATATCTACAGCAATTCTATTACTATGTTAGTTTTTTATATCCTTATTAGATAACCTAAATAAAATTAAAAAGTTAGAATTCATTCTATTAGACCTTCGATGTAATTCGAAACATGACTGACTTAGATAAAATACACAGATATACTTGTCTTTCTCTTGTGAAATAACTTTTCATTATATTCTGATTTTTACGATTCATAACATCATCAAAAATTAAAAGAGTTTTCAATTTAGAACCAAATTCACTAGGGTCTGGTATAACATCTTCCTTGTTATAAACGGCTATATGTATTTCTGCTTTGCCTTCCTTTATTTCTTTGATTCCTTTCTCTACCTTTTCTATAAGTTCCAACTCACATAAGCCATGTTTTTGTATTTTATTTTGATTTTCAAATAAATAAATCACATGTTGTTTTGATAGATTATTTTCGAATGCTTAAATTATAATTTGATAAGTGTCCTGTTAAAGACTGTCCCCTACTAAAATAAGATTATTATAGTCCAATATTCGTTTTTGTAATAGAAATTTATTAACTATGCAACTTTTTTCACAATTACTTTTACCAATTACTTAAAATCTAAATATATTAGGAATTAGCTTAGTACGTTTAAATTTTGGATTCTTATTCCAAACAAATATTGGTTCATTATTCATTTATTATAATAATTTTTTATTATAACTTTGTCCATTAAGGACATAGTTTGATATACATGAATTAATTCCAAAAACTTCTGGTCCATTTTCAATATTTGATTCTCCAAGATTCCTAATTTTTCATTTTGTAAAGCATTTACATTTTCAATTTTGCTAAATTAGTACTTATATTTTCTTAAACAATAGTACATCTACTGTTTTGACATAAATGTGTCATACACGCACCTATTTATAATACAAAAAATTTAGTAAAGTGTTTATTTAGTCAACATAAGTTTTGCATGTATACGTGATGTTGCCTTATGCCTTGTTATTTAATCGTAACGTAATTTGCGTCCACACTCACATACAGTTTCTTGTCTAGCTTTCCACACACTTTACATTCAGATCTAAATCCTTTTTTAGTTAAACAATGTCTTTTGAATTCAGCTGTTGGTTTTTCTTCATTACAAATTTTACATTTCTTAGTGTCCTCCATTTTATAAAACGAATATTTATAAGTAAATAATATTTATTTACTATACTTACGTAAATGAGATACATTAATTTAATTACTTATTATATCTACCTTCGGGCGAGGAAAAAATTAGTTAAAAATTTTAACTTAATAAATTATTCTGTTATAAAATGGTAGTCGAAATAAAATGTGAAACTTGCGACAAGCAAATATCAAAGTCAAATTGGAGTCACCATCTTAAATCTAAAGCACATATAAATATAATAGAAAGAGGTGCTGCTAAACTTAAATGTGAGATATGCAATGTTAAAGTGGTAGATATAGATGAACAGTAACTAACTAAAACTCATATCAAAAATGTAACAAGGCCTAATAAAAAGAAAAAACAAAATATTGTACTGATTGTAATAATTTGTATCTTCTAAAATCATGGAATAAGCATATTGAATCTAAACAACATTTGGGTGAAAAAAAGATAACGAATGAAAGATTAAAGTTTGATATTCTATTTGAAAATAATGAATTTTAACTGCACCAATCTGAAGGAGCTTTGAAAGGTGTGTTTCTAACATTGAGCTTAGAATTAAAAAAACGATACAAAAATGATAGGAATAGATGATACAGATGTATTTTATAACATTAATATTATTCTTAAAGAAAATCTTATAACAAAAAAATAAAATTCCAACTAGTTTGACATGAAACTTTTAAAAAATTTATACCTTCAAAAGGAGAAAATATATATCAAGATATGACGTTTTCTTCTAATAATCAAACAATATTAAAAAAAGAAGATATTAAGTTAATTATTGCTGAATGTTATATTAAACGTTGAAATAATATTGAGGAGAAAGACAATAATGAAGCTTAGTATCATCTTGATAAAATAAATAAAATTGATTTTAAACTGAGAGAATTTAGACTTTTTAAAGGCTCATCTTATATAGAATTACCAAGATGGATATCTTACAAAAAAGCATGTATAAATATCAAAAATGGAAGAGTTTCAAATTATATTAAATCTGATCGGAGTAATGACTTTAACTTTAGTGGCATAAAATTTCCTGTAACTCTTGATAGAATAAACAAATTCCGATTCCAAAATGATGCATCAATTAATGTTTATATATTACCAGGTGAAGCAGTTAATATTTATGATACCTGTTCACATAAAGCTAGGAATGAGAATCATGTGAATTTTCTTTTAATAACTAACAAAGAAGGAAAACATCATTATGTATATATTAAAGATTTATCGAGACTAGTTAGAAAACAGCTAACATCTCACACGGAAAACATTTTAATTCGTGATCGATGTTTTCATCACACCAATAATAAGAAAGCAATAAAATTACATTACTCAACATGCAATAATTATTTTAAAAATTGTAAGGCTGTTCCTAGATTACCTAAGAAAGATAAGAAAGCTAATATTTTGAAGTTTAGGAATTTAAACAAAACAGTAAGGTCACCAATAGTATATTATGCTGAAATGAAATCTGTACTAAAACCTCTAAGTTGTACAAATGAAAAAGTTAAACATGAAACATGTGCCTATGCTTTTACTTGTGTTAGTCAGAATAATATTTATAACAAATTTAAAAAGTATACTCGGTGTAGTTGGAAAGATACAATTAATAATTTCGTAAAAGCTTTTGTTACTGAAGGTCTAGAATTAGACAAAACGTTACAGGATAGATTAGAAGAATTTAAATTAGCTTAATTATCTAATAATAAAGAAAACATATTTCGAGATGGTACAGTTTGTCATTTTTGCCAGAAGGCGTTTATTGATGATGAATTAAATTATAAAGTTAGAGATCACTGTCATCTAACTGAAAAATGCAAAGGAGCTGCTTATGAGCAGCTCATGTAATTTAAATGTTAGAACTTCGTTAAATATACCAGTTTTCTTTCATAATGGTATGAATTATGATTTTAAATTTTTTGTGAGACAACTACATAAAATAGTATCATCAAGAGAATGTAAAACTCAGGAATTGAATATTGTACCTCAAACAGAAGAAACATTATTCATTAGCTGCTCAAATACCAGAAACAAATATTACATTTACATTTAAAGATTCATTGAATTTTTTACTATCTATATCAGACACGTTAGCAATAAATTTAAAAAAAGGTAGTATTAGGAATTTTAAAAATTTACTAAAATATTGAAAAGATGAACCAGTTGAAATGCAAGAATTATGAACACAAAAGGAGTGTTTCCTTATTCATTTTTGGACTCTTTTAGTAAACTTCAATACAAAAGTTATTCTAGTTATTAATATTGTCATGATGATTTAGAAGATAAAGATATTTGAGAAGAAGATTGGCTCTTGTTGATGCAAATAATTTGTATGGTGATGCTATGTCATTTAAATTGCCTCTTAATGGGTTAACTTGGTGTAATAAAAAGAAATTTGTAGTTTGTATAAAAATATAACAAAATTAAATATTGATAGTGATGTTGGGTATACACTTAAATTAGATCTAAAATATCCTAAATTATTACACGATTTACATAATGATTATCCATTTTTTCCAATGCATAAAACCGTTTAAAGTATAGAATTATCAAAATATCAATGTGAATTACACGATGATAAGACAAACAAAGATAATATAAACGAACAATATAAAGGTTCTAAGAAGTTAATAGCAAGTTTAGAAGATAAGAAGGGATTAGTATGTAATTTTAGAACTTTGCAACAAGCTTTAGAGCATGGATAAGTACTATCTAAAATTCATGGTGTGATAAAATATAATCAAAGCGCTTAGTTAGAATCATATATGGATAAAAATAGAAAATTGGGGCAAAAAGCAAAGCCTGAATTTGGAAATGATTTCTTTAAACTAATGAATAATTCAGTATTTAATAAAACAATTAAGAATATTTTAAAATGGCAAGATATAAAATTTTGCACTACTAGAAAAAAAGCTTTAAAATATGTTAAGTAAATTAACTTTAATCGGGAAATATTATTCAGTAAGAATTTAGTAGCAATACATATAAATAAAATGAGTATATTATTTGATAATCCTATATTTACAGGGTTTTGTGTCTTAAAAATGTCGAAATATAGAATGTATAAATATGTTTATGAACATCTAAACCCTAAATAGGAGAATAATGTGGAAATGATTCAATCTGATACTAATAGTTCAATGTTGTACATAAAAACTAATGATTTCTATAAAGATATAAAGAATGATGTTGAACTTTGGTATGATACTGGTGATTCAGGAGTTAAACATATATTTGACTTACCTATTATGCATAAAAAAAATTAGGTTGTTTTAAAATAGAAACAAATAAGAATATTGTAACAGAATTTGTAGGATTAGGTTCTAAAATGTTTTCATATTCTATTGAATTTAGTGATAATTTTGTAACTAAAAAAAAAGAACAAAGGGTATACCTAAACATATTGTTAATAAATATGAAATTGATAATTATAGAAAAGCTGTATATAATGAAATAAGAGATAATGTAAATTTTAATCAAATAAGATCAAATAAATTAGATAAGTTTACTAAAAATCCATCAAAAATTGGTTTAGCTAATTTTGATGATAAACAATATATTTTAGATAATGAAATTACTACATTAGCACATGGGAACTATAGAATTAGACTGTAACCGTCAGCGTAGCTTGTACTCATATGACCATTGTCGTCGTACTCGTAGTTGGATCCGCGGTGAAAATGTGGTGATTTGTTTAAATTTCTAAAATTCTTGAGGATAGTTTTGTTTTTTATGAAAAATAGAGGTGAGTCATAAATTTATTATGCTTTTATGCTGTTTTTTTAAAAGTGGCTCGTACTCGTAGTAGTGTCCGATGTAGATATGTGGTGGTTTTTTTAATTTTTTTAAAATTCTTGACAATAGTCTTGTTTTTTTATGAAAAATAGAAATAAATCAATGATTTATATGATTTTATGCTGTTTTTTAAAATTGGCTTGTAGCTTGTAGCTTGTCCTAGAACATACATTACTAGACTAAACTTGCTTCTGGACGCAATTTTAAAAAATTACAATTACTCCATAGAATTTATACTAATATACTTGAAAAATGGCAACGATAATGAAGGTAATTGAGCCCAAGTTAAATGCTAAACTAATGCATATACGTGCAGAACAACAAGTAGCAAATGTGGCTATCTAGACCCAAAGTATTACATCATATAAAAAAGACCATGCCAAAGCAATACTTGAGCAGAACAAGGAAAATGCGAACAACGCAAAGACAGATGCAAAGTACAATGCGTCTGAAGGAATAAAAAAACTAATTTAACAACCCAAGCAAGAGTAGAAAGCATACGAAAACATTGTTGCTAAACATAAAAAAGGGTTTGTAAAAGTCATGCTAATTAGAAGCATGCAGTATCGAGACGCAAGCGTATGACGTTACAAAAAATAGAAAAGCAGCTAGAAAAGAAACCTATTAAAGTAGCAACTTTATGTGGCTCTTTGTCAGTAGCTTTTGCAATGTGACAGTGGTCAATATGAACTTATAAAATGTATAATTTACGTGCTTTTGTTGTTATAATATGTGCTTGTATGGCACTTGGGAGATCATGCAACACTACATGCGCCTTAGACACTAAGGTGAGTTAATATCAAGCCAAGTCTGTTCAAAATACTTATACTATTAGTGTACTATATACTGCCTTAAAAAGCTATGGAAACGAGAAGATATCATTGGACAAAATTAAGAGAATGCTACAAAGCAGTAAATCAGACCCTGCCATGCCAATTGATACAAAAGCGCTACCAGTAGTACATATCAGTTCATTTCAAAAGGTGATTCTGAATGCTTTAAAGTACATGCATGAAAATTCAAACACAGAATAGAATCATAATAGATGTAGTAAAAACGTATCAAAACAATGAAACAAAACCTTTACTTCACAACACATTTGACTATATAAGTTAGTAAATATTGTATAATTGTTCACTTCACGTAGGTAATACATAAAAAAATACAGTTTATAAGATAGTATAGTTACAACTAAATAGGAATCAATAATACTAAATATTAAATTTTGTATAAATTTACAGCTATCTACGTGTCGTTCGTACTGGTTTTAACACCTTTTGCATTTAAGATGAGAGTGCTGTACTAGAAAAACATACTTCTTGCATCAGAAAAGATGGGTGGGCAAGATTTAAAACGGGACTTCATGACCATTTTATCCTCCGTGTAAAATTTAACTTTAGACAAGAACAAGCATTCAATCGCTTTCATCAACAAGAACAGCAACAGCATAAACTTTACTGTGCATTTTATCGTCTGCCAGCTTCTAACGTACGCTATAAAGCGTAATGAATTTTGTTTTTATTGTAGTATATACAGCGTTTTATTGATACCGCAAAGAAGTGCATGTACCATGGATTCTAAATTATTCACTGCTGCAGCTTTATATTTTAAACGCTACCGTACTGCTTCATTGTACACTGAACAGCCTCACTTTTCATCAGCTACTACTTACGGTGTAAAAGATCATGAACGTGTCGTTCCTACACTGTGTTTTTGAACATTTTAGTTGTTATTATTATTATTATAACTAGCGTTTATATATATTTGATTTTGCAGTATTTTTAAATTATACATTGTCGTACAGTAAATTTATATATGCATTACAGTGGTATTATTATAAGGTCCGATAAAAATTTTAATTCATTTATTTTACAGATATTGTCGTACTCTGTTCCAGGTTTCCGTTTTACATGTAGAAGTCATGTCCCATACCAAGCTCACGTTAAGCATGTTTATCACTGTAGGGACTGCAATATTTACTGTTTAAGCAAGGCAGAACACCAATGCCTTCATCAAGGAGAAAGACTCGGCCATGTAGAAAACAAAAATTAAGGTCTTGTTGTAGGTAGTACAAATCAAGCTGGGACTACTTACTGCATTTCAAACAACGCTTCTGCACAACTTTCTGCGTCTTCTAGTAGAGTTTGCTGCTCTTGTCTTAATAATTTTGGTGTATTTCAAGAATTGTCATGTTCAAATCTAGGAATAATAGTGACTTACAGCCATCAACCTACTGAGACATTGGAAGATATTGAATCTCTTTTGACACAATTACACAAACCATTTAAATAGTTGCTAAACCAAAACATAAATCTGCACAGTAGTATTAATGCACAAAAATAGCAGTAAAAAAACTTGTATTTGTCACACACGGAATTAAGTCTAGCCTTTCGTCCTGGCCCTGTATCTTTAATTTTATATTTTCACTAGACTCTATAGAAACTAGAAGCCAGCTTAAGTTGACGTTATATTGATATTTAGTTAAAATGCATGTCACGCACATTGTAAGTAAAAAACATTTCCACTTGCCCTGCCTGCTACAATTCTAAAGTTTTAAAAGTGTGCTTTATTCTGTCGAGTTAAGCTCAATATTGAAATGTTACATTATTTTTCCAGCGTTTTTACCCTTTCAACTGTTTGCATCTACAATATATAGCATTACAATTAATAATTATAATAGTATACTGCTATTTAAAGGTAGTACATAGGCACATGATAGGGCATATTCATATATACATTTACATATATTGTATACACATATCTCATTGTCTGTATGTCTTGTCTATACGTAGCACAAGAAGTTAGCTCGGTACATGGAAAGTTGTAGCTCAGAGCTCCATCAGTCTCAAAAGTTTGATTTTAGGAATCCACTGGGACCAACTGAACCTTCAGCCCAGCCTTAATTGGTGCGTTGAGTTAATTAGCTATTACTATGCACGTCACGCACATTAACAGTATCACTTTTACACCCCGGCTTAGTGCATTCTTCAGTGCCAAGAGGTGTAGGATGCATTCAATTCTGCCCAGTATTTCTCAATGATACAGAATATTTTAGAATATTATTTAATCCACAACTCAAATATTGACCTACCACTGTATACATCCCGCTACAGTGTATAGATATGCTATATACTGACACATAAATATACATATACATATTTACATGTCAGCTTGAAATGAGCTTGCTATTTTTATTTTTGCCTTTTACCTTTTTTTTAATAATTATGTTGTTTTTTTGAAAAAGTCATTTTTTAATTAAATTAAAAATTAAATAATTAATTGCTAGTTAATTTTAATTGCAGTGAAAATATTTAAATATTTTAAATAGGTATGTACATTAGAGTCTTGTAAATTAGGCATGTACATTAGAGAGAATGTATATAACACTACCCAATTAGTACAGAATACATACTAAATATTGTTTACATACATACATTAGTACGTAACAAGCTCCATTTAATTGAAATTAGTACTTGATATTAAACTGCCTTACACAATCTATTAAATATTAAATTTAATTTATCACAAACTCTTGAGTACGAGTCAAAAACGAATATGAAATAGTATTTCCCTATGATACTGCACTACCCAGTCTCCTCAGCATTCTTCGGCATCCAAGTATCCACGGCATGTATGTACATGCCTTTAAAAATACTATACTACATGATTAACAATACGAGTCTTAAATTAAAAGGAACGGTATTGCCCTCTCATACTGCAATATGCAGTCATACGACCAATCTCCACGGCATTCTTCGGCATACAACTATCCACGGCACCCACGGCGTGTATGTACATAGTCCATTACTATTGAATTATATTTGGTCTTAGTTCAGTTCCAAATGAGTCGAGGTGCTCCCGCCCTCTGATACTGCACTATGTAGTCATACAACCAATCTCCTCGGCATTCTTCGGTATCCAGCTCTCCACGGCATCCACTGCATTTTGAAATATGTACATTCCTATTGAATTCCCTACGCTTCCAGTACGGTTCCATTCCAACAGCCACAACTCTTTCCCCCTCGTGAAATACTCTGCAACTATGTTCATTCATCTCTTTTTGCATACAATATAATCTCGTTGCAATAGTGATCCGTCCCAACAATACAAATCACCGCTCACTTTAAATTCCTCCAATTTCAAATATCATACATTAAATATCTACATATAGTATTATACATATAATACAGTATTACATATGATCAGCACTGGCAGCTGTCTTCCATATCCCAACACACGTTACCATGGGAACGCAGTCCAAACATTATAGCACTGGCTCCGATCTCCTCCATTTTTCCTCAGTACTTCACAAGTACAGCCACACTCTTGCTCTTCAATAATACAACTGCAAGTAGTTGATTCCCCTATAGGCGCATTCGAAGACACGTTTAAACTAGCGCCATTGTAGGTTCTGGCGAGCTAACGAACTGCTGGGCCAACAGCAGAGTTCATCTGCGGCTACTTAGCATTAAGAAATGACTTACTTGAGCATATAATTGCAGCGTTTGTATGCAATGCAATTTATAAATTTAAGTCTAACGGTAATCAAAAAACTATATTATTTCTTGTTATGTAAACATTATTTCCACAGTTGCTATATTAGTCAAGATATTAAATCGCAAATATAGAACCCCAAATGCAGGAATGTGTGTGCTTCATATACCTACCGTAGGATTTAGGATTGACCGAGCTTGATGCTCGGCAAGAATAAATTTTCCATGCATACGAATGAAAACTTTATCCCTGCTGACTAGAGAGTATTAAGCTCCGGAGTCCCACACTCCGCAAGCACAGAACGCGTCGTTATACATGTCGTTGAACGGCCTAGTCTCTTCCTGCCCCACAAGCATGTGTGTCCATCCAATCTAATCCACTACTGATGACTACTCTCCATTTGTAGTTTCATAGTCCGTGCATGTGTCTTGAAGTAACAGAGTCAGTTTTGGAGTTATTCTATTAAATAGTCTTAATATATTGACTAACCTAAAGTGCAGAAATAATGTTTGCACAATAAGAAAGAATATAGTTTTTTGTTTATCTTGAGACTTGAATTTCTAAATTCCGTTACACTACCACGCGACAATTAAATGACAAGTAAAGTAACTACTTCTTGAACGTACGTATACATTGCATTTGCAATAACAAGTAGCCCAGCTGATCTCTGTTGTGGGCTCAAAAGCTTTGTGGATCGTCAGAAAGGCGCTGATGCCAGGGAACGACGGTGGCGCCTCTGTGAGCTCGATGGTGCCTATAAGCAACATGCATCTTTTTCACGTGTAAAATGGATAGTGCCCCTTCATGACGCCCCGTCAAATTCTGCCTAGTGGGTAGAGGTGCATACCCACGTAAGTGGGGGTGGAGTTAAAAAAAGTCGACTGGGGGGGCCCGAAGTAGATGCTGAGCTATTACAAAGGCGCAAGATAATTTTTGTAACGCTAAAAGATGATTCAAGATTCATGAAAGCTCCCCTACCATCAATAGGCCATATACGCATGTACGTAGCATGTAGTTCAATAAAGCTCGATTTTTTTTTAAATTGCATGATTTACAAATGACGTCATTTATGAAGCCTTTCCAACTTTACGTTACGTTGCAAATACGTTGCAAACACTTAAAAAAAGTTGAATATAATTTTAAAGTAAGGAATCGGGGTTCTAAAAACCACGATACATGTAGGACGTCATTATGGACGAACCCTGAATATCTATAACCTATATACCTAGGTATATTAATTACATGTATTTTAAAATATGCTGAAAAAATTTTTAATGTTAAAAATTGTAGTATTAAAAATATGATATTTGAAGGGCGTCATATGCACCATCCCTGATTATCTACTCTACTACCTATATAACTAGGTATGATAATAAAATCTATGTCAAAATGGGCTGGCAAAAATTTTAATGTTAGATATGTGGGTATTAAAAAAATATGATATTTGAAGGACGTCATTATGGACGATCCCTGAATATCTACTGCCTATATACCTAGGTATATTAATTACAAGTATGTTAAAATAGGCTGAAAAATATTTTAATGTAAGAAATGGGGGCTAAAAAAAATATATATTTGAAGGACGTCATTATGTACGATCCCTAATGTCTTTACGCTATATACCTAGGTTTGCTCTTACATGTTTGCTTATATGCTGGATAAATAATTATTAATGTTAGAAATCGGGGTACTAAAATATTTAGGGGTACCTGAAACTGTAAAATGTGAAGGACGTCATATATGGACAATCCGTCACTATCTATAACCTATTTACATACGTATGTCCGTCATCTGTAGCAATGAATTGGAATCCGTTAAATTGTGAGGAAACTTTAAAATGGGGATACCAAAAACTTTAATATGTGAAGGACGTCATTTGTGGTCGATCCGTCCCTATCTATAACCCATTTACTTACGTACGTCCGTCATCTGTAGTGATTAATAGGAATCCGTAAAATGGTAGTGACGAAAAGCTGGGCTCTGGAGCCCAGATCCCAGATGCCAGATCCCCGACCACTATACCAGGCTGCCATTTATGGAGCGTACATATGCAAGCAGTACCTTTACTTGCATTGGAAACTCGTGAAAATTTTCCATGTATATTTAAAATGGCGAAACTTGAAAAGCTCTCAGCTCCGTATGTACCTTCCATGTTATTTTTAGCCCTTTTTTTATCTTGAAACTTTGCTTTTATTCTTGGTCGGTTTAACTGCTAATTGCAAACAAACTATAACTTCAATAATAACCAAAAACTATACAGCACTTCTCCCTCGCTTTTCTGGGCGATTACAACTTGTTTGAATTTAAAAGCTTCAAAAATGCGACCTGTAGCGTGCGACCAACAGCCATTGGGATAGACAGACAGACAGACAGACAGACAGACAGACAGACAGACAGGCAGCAAACACCAGACCAATAGATGCTTGCTCAGCATCTAAAAATCCGGCGCTTTGCGCCGGATTTGTCTGCCGTGGGCCCGAAGTAGATGCTGAGCTTATAGAGAATTATTTTAATCATTGTAAAATTTGTTTATATAGGAAGGTTTACATAAAGTCCTTGCAGTTGGTGTCCGTTAGAGCACGCTAAGTTACAAATTGTGCTGGTAAAAATGGACGGGATTTGAGTGGTGCTGGTACAAGTGGGTTTTATAACAGCACAAGTTTGAGTTTGTACACTGGTACGCGTGTGCATCTGCACGAGTTGGTAAGAAAGGCGATTTTATGCATCTGGTGGACCAAGTACGAGTGGTACGGTTAGGATTTTGAAAATTCTGTCATGTCTGGTCAATAGGTTAAGTAGGCTTTTAATAGCCTAAAGGTATACTTTTAACTTATAAATAATTAAAGTGACGTCAATTGCAGATCATCCCAATAAACAAGATTATTTTTTTGGCGTCATTTACGGACGACTCTAATAAAATAGTGATATTGTTTTGGGTACGGTGACCGATCGTCCCCTGAAAGTCGTCCCTTTGAAATAGGCCCCTGACAGTCGTCCCTTGCCATTTGGTCCCGCTATGCAATAGGCCCCTGCCATTTTGGCCCGCTATGTAATAGGCCCCTATTATTTGGTCCCGATATGTAAACGGACCCTGCCACTTGGGCCCCCAATGAAATCGGAGATTCAATGCTATCGTATATGCACATAAGTTTAGTTTATTGATTGGAACGGATTTTAAGTAGCTAATTTTACTCATAGTGGTTCTCTTTTCAACTGTCTGAAGCAGCCGTTGATCTAAAACCATGTACCGCTTTTCCCTAGCTGCTGGACGATCCCCCTTGGCTCTTTTATGCTCCTCTATTCTATCTATTTTTAGGGGCCGTTTACATAGCGGGACCAAATGATAGGGGCCTATAACATAGCGGGCCCAAATGGCACGGGCCTATTGCATAGCAGAACCAAATGGCACGGGACGACTGTCAGGGGCCTATTTCAAAGTGACGACTTTTCAGGGGACGTTCGGTCACCCAACCATTGTTTTGACGTTATTTACAGACAATACTACTAAACGATTAATATTTTTTGACGTCATTTACGGACAAGCCTAATATAATAGAGAAATTGTTTTGACATCATTTACAGACGATACTACTAAACGATTAATATTTTTCTTACGTCAATAACAGACAATCCCAATAAAAGATTTATATTTTTGTGACGTAATTTAAAGACAATCAAGAAAAGAGAAGTTCATAACATGTTGGTTTAACAGATTGAAAAAAATTTAAAAATGGAAATGGGGGTGGGGGTACTTAAAACTATGACATTTAAAGTAGGTCATTATAGACAATTTCTGATCTTTAATAACCCAATAAAAGTATGCTCATTACTTGTATGTTAAAATGTGATGAAAAAAAGTTAGAAATAGGGGTACTTAACTAAAATATTTGACAGACGTCATTATGTACGATCCTTCCATATCTATAACTAATAAAGGTAAGTTTACTACGTGTTAATAAAACAGGTTAGAAACAAATTTAAAGTTAGAAATGGGGGTACCTACTTTAAATTTTAATATTTGAAGGACGTCATTATAGACGATTCCTGAATATCTATAACCAATACAGGTAATTTCATTACACGTTGGTAAAACAGGTTGAAAAAATGTAAAGTTAGAAATGGGGGTACTTTATACTATAATATTTATAGGACGTCATTATGGACGATCCATGAATATCTTTAACCTATATAGTGAATATTTTTAAGCTTTTATTTTGGGGCATCTCAACCTCAGCAGTCGGTGGTACATTTGGCTGGTGCATTTGGTTGGTACATTTGGCTGGTGCATTGAATGGTGCGTGTCACTGGTACTGTTGACTTGTGCGTGTCACTGGTACTGTTGACTGGTGCGTGTCACTGGAACTGTTGACTGGTGCGTGTCACTGGTACTGTTGACTGGTGCGTGTCACTAGTACTGTTGACTGGTGCGTGTAACTGGTACTGTTGACTCGTACGTGTCACTGGTACTGTTGACTCGTGCGTGTCACTGGTACTGTTGACTGGGGCGTGTCACTAGTACTGTTGACTAGTCCGTTTGCCTAGTGCAATTCTAATGTAAGTTGTACGCATTGGGGTCGGACACAAAATGCGTCGCTTATGTTAAGGGTGGGTCACGTGAAAAAATATGACACACCATGCTAAAGATATATCCATTTACACAGCGCTAAAGAGGTTAAAAAGGTAAGTGGGTGGATCAAAAAATTTTGTAAATTTGTGTGACGTCATTTATGTCTGCCCATTCATCCGTTTTTGCTGCTTTTCACAATCAAAATTTCTGACATTGGTCCATACAACTGTTAATTATGGGGCAATGGTCAGTCCAATTAAAGTGAAAAAAAAATACAGACCTGCCTGCTCACTTTTGTGGTTGTCTAAAAAAGTTTCACGGAAATCAAGTAGACGTTTTGACCTGTAGTGTACGGCAAACGGACGGACGGACGGACGGACGGACATGACCATTACAATAGATGCTTAAATTCAGCATCTAAAAAGCAATGTAGGATGTAGAGTGTCATCCCATATGACGTTACATGCGTATAGTTGGGGGTTAACATAATAAATGGGGGTTGGGGAGAAGGGGTGTATTGTGATAAACTCTGATATATGTACTGATAGTGTAAGACTATACGATACTACACTAAGTTATTAGGAAAGAAAATAAACAGCAGAAGTATGCGTTAGACAAAAACGTGTGCAGTAAAAATAAACTGTTCATCCATACTACACTAAATAAACGCCATAAACTTTAAAATGTGAATTCAAATTAATAGAATATAAGCTCATCAATTTGTAACATAATTAATGCCAACTAGTGTGGCAGAGGAGGTAGAGCTATGCTTACTTTATTAATAGTTTGTTGGTTCAAATCTATGTTTGTTGATTTCAGATACACTGGAAGGCGATACAAATTGTCAACTCACAAAATAGGTAAGATCTTTTTTTTGTTATATTAATTTGTGTTGCGTTTAGATTTACCCAAGTAAGAAAGTTATTATTTTACTGTCAAATTAGAAACAAAATAAATGCTAGCAAAATAATCAGTCACTCTAGAGCTTTTGGAGACAAAACAAGTTCACCATATAAGTACTCTGTTCTTAAAAGTTTCCAAAGAAAAATGAATAACTACTTATTATTTTTTGTTGAACAAAAATACGAGAACAAGCGATACATACTTACATTACAAATAGCAGATTTAATCTACTAGATTGAATACGCTCATACATTTGATAGACTACCAACAATTTCAGGTTTTGACTTTTGTTTGGATCGTGTATGCGTAAAAACAGAAACTCATTGTATAGTGCGAGAAGAGATTGTCAAGATAAAAACGAAACCCGGCGTAATCCACGTCAAGTAATTGAACAATACGATTCAGAAATTGCATTAACTAGTATGGCAAGTTCAAGTACGCCTAGAAAGCTGAGTAGAGGATGTTACTAGCAGAGATATGAACAGTTTCCAATTGAACGTGTTATTAAAACACGAAATTGTCCTTATCTGCCTAAACATATTTGAAGGTTTGAAGAGCGTCGAAATACATTTATTAAGTACAAGTGGGATAAAAGTAAATTTCCCAACATTGACAGTATGTGCAACGCTGGAATGGTTTGCATTAGTTCCACATCATGTGCATGTTCATACTGTGGGTTACGTATTGTAAAATGGGAAAAACATAACGACCTAGTGAATATACACGCTAAAGTGTTCGACAAATGTGTAATAAGCCGCATCCCTGAGCCGACGCAAAAGCAAGAAGATTCCACACCAGTCATTGCACATATGACCAAAAAAGAAAAAGATAAAGAATTGCAAAACCCAAGAGCAATCCGTACATGTCCAATGTGGTTAGACCATCTAAACGTCATGATATTTTTAGAGTGTGGACACAGTAGGTTGTGCTTTATGTGTTAAATGTATTAAAGAATGCTGCAAGTGCAAAGCAAAAATCTTAAACCTTGTTAAAATTTATCACTTAACTTAAAACGTATAAACTGCAAAACTATTTTGTAAACCTATTAGTTCTTCAAAAATGTTTCATTATGTCGGGCATCACAATCACAGTGCTCAGTAATTCATATTTTAGTTATTTTCCTGAAAATACCATGTCAAATTTCCGTAATAAGTTAGCATCACCAATTGATTTATCAACCAGAGAATTTAAAGTTGCTCTTACAAAGTGTACGTATACCTCAACGGATGTGTTTTTGAAAGAAGACGAAATAATATGAAACGTTTTTACTAATCAAGTGGAACAATTTCGTTAAATTCCTTTAAATAAGAAAAGGTAATAATTGTTCAAAGAATACAAATAACAATTTATTGGGGCTAGAATTACTTGTTCCGTATAATTCAACTGCTAACGCAGATTTTTGTGACTCTTTGTGGTTAAAAACTAATAAAACCCAAAGATTGAATTGTAATAACTTTATTGAAATTCTTTCAAATTAAACAACCTTTAAATGTGTTCACAATATATATTCATTTGATAATGTTCAGAAAGTATTTGGACTTGAGAATGGTACATTAACAGACTGAAAAAAAATAGATGTAAAAAGAGCATACGCATAAGTTTACAAATCCTTTAGAAATAATTTACTTTTTTTATACTGCGACATAGTTAAGGACCAATACGTTAGAGATAAATTTGCGCTACCACTACAAAGTATGCTACAAGTTTTTAATAATCAAAAACCATTCGAACACAAATTTTACAATCCAATTTATCTTTAAGTGAAAATGCAAAACTTGGAAACAATTCACACATATTAGAAATGAATCTGGAAATCTTTCACCTTTTAAAATTGTAAACTTTAAGTGTACACTACATTTTTGTCCTCGCTCTTATTAAAAAATGTCAAATATGGATAAGGAGAGCAAATTTTATCGTATTCATCACTCAAAAGACAGGAATGGTTAAATATGAAGAAAACTTATTATTTTAAAGAGCGTCAAATGTAAGGCAAATAGAAAACAGACTAGGAGGATTCTTTGAATCCATTTTTTGAACTCCTTTTCCTTTTACAAGAACATTTCTACTACCACATGCAGTTAACGCTAAGAAAAATGTTGCAGGTGATGTCCTGAATGGTAATTAAACATTTTTTGAGTCAATAAAAGAGAGGAGTATCTGCAATACAAGCTGCAGGAAAAGATACTTTAGATCAGTCTGGTTCTCGTGTTGGACGAAAACGTATCATAACAAACGCTTAGTCCTTTCTATACAAAAAATTAAACGTAATATTAAAATTGATAAAGGAAAAGCAAAAACTAAGACAAAATTGGAAAAGGATTTTTAAAGTTAAAAAAATTAGTAAGAAAAAGAAAAACAAGACGTCCAAGAAAAGGACAAAAAAGTCGTCTGGGAAAAATAAAACACAGAGCAATATATTTAGATAAAACATAATCGCTCAACACCATTATCTCAAGTAAATTAGACATTTTCAAGAAAGATGATTACGATATGTCAATTCTGACTACGCAAAAATGATGTATATCCTGCTTCCTTTTTATTAGAATTTTCTGTTTCACTAACTGTTATTTTAAATGCAACTGACAGACATTATTTTGAATCAGTTAAAGTACGATTGAACTATCGAAGTAAAATAACAAATGCAGACGGTACTGATTTGAAAAATAGAACTACTGTCGCTTCAGTTAACAATATTTTGCACTAGGTACTTTCTTAGTGTTCTGTTTATGAAAACGAAACTTTACTTATTCCATCTAATACGTACTACCCATATTGTAGTTATATTAAACGACTTTTTTGTTCTCTAAAGAATACAATAGCACCCAATTAGAATGTTCTGGATATTACAAAGACGACAATCCAGTGTCCTCAGACTTCATAAAAAGCTCATCATATAAAACAAGACAAACTATGTGTGCGCTTAGTAACGTGTTTGAAGGTATTGGTCGTCCTTACGTTAATTTATTTGCTCAGCCAGATTGTTGACTACCAGGTGTAGACTTAAAAATAGTATTTTTAAGATCCACAGATGATTTTGTTTCTTTTTTTTTAGCTGCAACAGAAACTGATGCTCAACTACATTACAAAATTAAAACCTTTAAAGCAAAACTACAAGTTGTAAGACATACAGTTCTACCTGCAGCAGCAATCAATCACATTCGGCAGTGGAAACAAAATGACGTTGCAAACCTTTATTTAACTCGTGTTGACGTTATAAGCTTTTTATTGCTTACTGAGACGTTGTTGCGTATTGAGGAAGATGTTTTTAAAGGCAGACAGCTACTTAAATGACCTATTATTGCAATTGTACCAAGTAGAAACGTCAATGGATCTGTTACTACTAATCCATGTATATTTAGTGACTGTGGACTTTCTCATATTAACGTTTTAATTGTTGGTGATACTCGCAAGTCTTTTCCACTGGATTTATGAGCAGGATCACTACAAGTTAAAGAAGCTTTAAATAATCTTTTCGTTCATTTGGAATAGAAAATGAGGACGCTGGTATTGACTTCAATGTTTCGGATTTTATTAACAATACAACTTTATTCGTTTTTAAAATTTTACCTATAAAAGATGCCCAAAGTCCTCTAAGATTTGGCTATTGGAGATTGTTATGCTATACTGAAACACAAGGAACACTAAAAATTGATAAAAACAAACCTATTTATTATTATTATTATAGCAGTCTTGTAATATTCACCTATAGGGTATGATACACTGCACTTTACTGTTTGGATTGATTCGACAGAACTACTCATGTGAGTTGTCTGTTTTTGAATCTTCCCAGTCTTTTCTTAATTACCTACACTTGTAGTATTTGGTTTATTTTAAGTGTTCCTGTAGACCAGTTAGCAAGCATATATTTAGGTTGGTTTGCACCAGACAGTAATTGCCTATATTTCGCTTTCGGAGGAAAAACTCAACAAAATAACGGTCCTTACGACTCCAATACGCTTTGCGAAGCCAACCTATCAGCGAGCAGCTCTATCGAATGTCATCGGGTGGCGACGCTTGCAGTATACTTAGGAGACAAGCGCTTTGGGAAGAATCTCGAGTTTATACATTTGAATGTACGACCCAGCAAACCACTGAAGGCAAATTAATGTAAGTTTTTGGTCAGATAATGAGTGGCTGGTGAGAAAACGGTTGGCCATGGATAAAAGTCTGGTTTTAAAGTCCAAAAACTAGAGGCCTGACATTATAAGACGTCAGATGGCCCTGACGAGGCTTATTCTGTTGGCCTGTCGTCCGAAAAGTGTCCGTGAAAAAGACAACATTTTCCACCTAAAATCTGCTAATAAGCCACCTGAGTTTTTCAGTCAGGAATAACGGGTGGGTTTAAGTTGGTGGCCGCGGGTGGACTGACAGTAGTTTTATCGCTAAACGGCTCACTGCTGACAGCAGAAGTAGCGTGACGAAGTTCAGCTCAGAGACAGTGTAGAATGCCTCGCAGCCGCAACGCAACAAAACAGTAACCGACAAAATACATTCTTTCAGTACAAATTAAGTTATTTTGTGATTACTGGAGACAAAATCAAACTAAACAACAAAGCTGGGGGTTTACTTTGCTTATACTCCAGTTATTTGTGTGATTAGTGTGATTTGTCACTACTTCTTGACTACTTAATCAGAAAAAATAAGTGAATATTTTTTACTTTTATCTTTATTTTATCATTTAGTTCAAATGTCGTGTTCTGTGCACAGCTTGCTCTTTATCTTATGGCATGTAACATTGTAGAAAAGTTCTAAGTCAAATTGGGAAGTTTATTATAGTTGTTGACTACATACTCAAGTGTTAAATACTAAAACCTAAAAACAAATAGGCCTTGCACAGAATACAACACTGCAGTTTAAAAATTCAGCATGTCGGACATGGCTATACTATTTTATCCTAAATTTTAGTGAATTTCACATTTAAATCATCCAAACTATTAAAGCAATTAGTGATTTTCTCAGGTTTAGAAATTTAGGAACTTGCTATGTTTTATTTTGTGTGTGGCACTCGTCATGTAAATCGGAATTAATGTCATTCGTTCGCAAACCACTATTTTTGTGCGCCATTTACCACAATCGTCGAAGGTTTTGCTAAACGGATGTTTTAGAATTACACCTGGGTTGTGATAAACACTCAAAAATGTTTATGCAAGAGTATTAAACTAGTGCTTAATGTGTATGGATGAATGTATAATTTTTTATGATATTTAGGAGGGTTTAAAGGGGATTGGAGAAATGGGTGGCTACGAGTCCGGTAGAAATATGTACTTGAGTGGGTGAATGTCTGAAGTAGGATGTTTATTAGGTGGGTAGCAGTCGAGTATATAGCAGATAATTGTTGGCATAAGAACTAAGCGGTGTATGATAACAATCGCCCCATTGGCGTTTTAAAGTCGTTCCACCGGTGGCCGCTGGTATTGTAAGATAGTCCGGCCACCAGTGTTCGCGGCGACATTTCCAACTGTCTGCCTTTTCAAATCGTGACCAGTGGTCCAACCATTATCCAACTATTATTAGCATAACGTGGTTTGCTGGGGAGAGTCAGGCAAAATAGGTACCTACTATTAAGCAGCACTGAAACTCCGTCTCAGGTAGATAACCACCACGGATTTTTTCAGCCTGCACTTAACTCCCCTAAACTCTCACTCCCACCCCAGCTCAACTCCCCACCGACATACCAAGCTCTATCACCAACACCGACTCCAATCCAGAGCGCCACCGACTCCCCCGACCCAGCAGCTCAGTAGTTAAACCACTGGGCCGCCGAGCCGGGGTAAATCTATTTATCATAGGGATTATTTTCAAATTTCAAATTAGCCATGAATACCACCCAAGTTTGTAATTATTTGAAAGTTATTTGTTAATAACTTAAAGCGTACTTTTACTGTATCTTATGTGATGAGTTAAAAAATGTAAACATATGTAACATTTGCAATATTGTACTTTATTTCGTCTTAACCATATTGTCTAGAAAATGTATGACTTGTTGAAGGTTATGTCTTTTTTAACGATACATAATTTCTTCAGCGTGCATTTATTTCTTTTCGAATAGAATTTTTTGTTGTATTCTGCTAAGTTAGTGAGTCGTTTTAATTTTTACTATCTTGTAAGCTTTGCTCACTGTCATTCAGCATATGGTTTAATGGTTACTTGATTTTCTTTTTCGATATTTCTGAGAGACAAGATCCTGCACGTGATTTTTTATTGTTTCGATCATTTTGAGCTTATCTTCAGAATGATATATTTCTTTGTGTTTAAAATCGATATTGCTAGTAGTGCCAAATAATTTTACTAGTTGGATGTTGATTTAAAAAATGATTTTTGTTTCGTATTTCTCGAACTTTATTGCTATATAAAATTTGTTTCACATCGTCAGTTAACTCTTTAGAATTCACTATATCTTCTTTTGTTTCATGAATCGGTCTATGTTAGTGCTCGTCTTTTAATTTCATAACAGCATTAAATGATTATTTAGGCATAACTCGCATTCGCTTAGCTGCCAATTTTTGAAATCAAATTTGAAAAAAGTGTTGATGCTATAGATGTTAAAACCGGTATAAAAAATCGACTTCCTATTTGATAGATTTTACGTTTCTTTTTTATAGATGTTTTCCTGAGCGAAAGTAAGTGAAGTTGTTTTTTATATGGTCTCCAACGTGCAACTAAACAAAAAGTTATAGGAACATTACCTATAAATATATTCTTTGCACATTCAGCTTAAGTTTTTATTTCATCGTTGCTAGCTTCTTAAACAGCATTCTGTGCTCGCTTTTTACATTTGCATTTATATAAAAAAATTCAATTATCAATAATACGTTTCATTTCAAAGAATGTGTTTTTTTGTGAACATTTCTAGTCAAACTAGAATAAAATGATTAAAAACACATGCTTTTGTTTCACTATATAAACATCACTCATTTAGAATGGAGTAAAAAATAAAGTCTTTACCTAAATTTAAAGTATCGTGGAAGTTTTTTTAAATTAAATATGTTTATGAAACACAAATAAGGATTATAAAAAGGCAAGTTTTAAATGTCTTACAAGGAATTCCAGCCTATACAGCAAATATTCCAGCCCAACGAAAATTTAAACGACGACCTGTAACTGTTCGCTGCATTGATCAACAGTGAATCATTGATCTTATTGAAATTTTCAAGGGAACTACTAAACCATTAACTTCCATATGAGCGATGAACCCTATAAACCATAAACCCTATGAGCCATGAACCCTACGAACTATGAACCCTATGAACCATGAACTCTATGAGCCATAAACCCTATCAACCATGAACCCCATAAACCATGCACCCTCTGAACCATGAACTCTATGAACCATGAGCCCTATGAACCCAATGAACCATGAACCCTATGGGCCATGAACCCTATGAACCATGAACCTTATAAACCATGAAAACTTTGAGCCATAAACCCTATGAACCATGAACACTATGAACCATCAAGCGTATGAACCAATAACCCTATGAACAATGAACCCTATAAAACATAAACACTATGAACCATAAAGCGTATAAACCATTAACCCTATGAACCATTAACCCTATGAACCATAAACCCTATACGCCATGAACCCTATCAACAATGAACCCTATGAGCCATGAACCCTACGAACCATGAACCTTATGAACCATGAACCCTATGAGCAATGAACCCTATGAACCATGAACCTTATAAACCATGAACCCTATGAGCCATGAACCCTATGAACCATAAACCCCATAAATCATGCACTCTATGAACCACGAACCCTAGGAACCATAACTTTATTAACCATGAGCCCTATGAACCCTATGAACCATGAACCCTATGAACCGTGAACCCTACGAACCATGAACCCTATGAACCATGAACCCTATGAACCATCAACACTATGAACCATGAACCCTATGAGCAATGAACCCTATGAACCATGAACACTATAAACCATGAACCCTATGAGCCATGAACCCTATAAACCATGAACCCTATGAGCCATAAACCCTACGAACCATGAACCCTATGAGACATGAACCCTATGAACCATGAACCTTATAAACCATGAACCATATGAGCCATGAACCCTATGAACCATGCACCCTATGAACCACGAACCCTATGATCCATGAACCCTGTGAACCATGAACCCTATAAACCATGAACCCTTTGAGTCATGAACCCTATGAACCATGAACACTATGAACCATTAACCCTATGAACCATGAACCCTATGAACCATGAACACTATGAACCATGAAGCGTATGAACCATTAACCCTATGAACCATTTACCCTATGAACCATAAACCCTATGAGCCATGAACCCTATAAACAATAAACCCTTTGAGCCATGAACTCTACGAACCATGAACCCTATGAACCATAAACCCTATGAGCAATGAACCCTATGAACCATGAACCTTATAAACCATGAACCCCATGAGCCATGAACCCTATGAACCATGAACCCCATATACCATGCACCCTATGAACCACGAACCCTATGAACCATAACTTCATGAACCATGAGCCCTATGAACCATGAAGCGTATGAACTATTAACCCTATGAACCATGAACCCTATTAACCATCAATCCTATGAACCATGAAATCTATGAACCATGAACCCTATGAACTATAAACTTACCTATTATTTACGTTTACAGGGCAGCCTGGTATAGTGGTTTTGGATTTGGGGCTGACAAGGGAATGACGCGACATGACTGACCTAGAATTTGAAAAGACCTATTGCAAAAAATCAGGATACTTTTAAATAGTATAGATTTGAAGTAACTTGAGTGCATTTTGCGTCGTTTGCCTAGAATTGCGCTGCAAAGTTAAAAAAAAATCAAATTGTTAAACTTTGCCGCCCTGAAATATCTACAGTTCTTAACCGATTTTGATAAAATTTGATTTTTTATGATTGTGAGGCCTTTATCTAAAAAGCAATTTCAGGATTTTAAAAAGTTCGAATTTTTTTTTTGAAAAAAATCTAGAAAACTCATATTCATATAGGACCGGTTTTTTAAACCAATTTTTCGAAAAAAAATTTAAAATTTTGAATTTTCAATCTTTCTAAATTCTTTGTTGGCCATGTCGCGTCATTTCCTGATAGTGGTATTGGAAAATATCTATGCTCATAACAGGGGTCTACGCTTCGAGCACCAGCTTGGGTATTAGGAATTCTTCTTTCTTACCACTTTAAAATTTCTTATTTGTTGAAACAAGTCACGGACATACATAAGCAAATTGGTTGTCGATGGTAACGGATCGTTCATAAACGACTTCTTACAAATATTAAAGTAGAGACTAGTAGAGATGGTAACAAGTATAAACTACCTCTAATTGTAACATTAAAATTTGTTTCCACATGTTTTAACTACACTTAATGAACCAACCTATAATAGTAAAGATATTCAGGGATCGTCCATAATGGCGTCTTCCAATTACCATTGTTTAAAGTACCGCCATTTAAAACGTTAATTGTGGGGCAATGGTCAGTCCAATTAAAGTGAAAAAACAATACAGACGTGCCTGCTCGCTTTTGTGGTTGTCCAAAAAAAGTTTCACAAAAATCAAGTAGACGTTTTGACCTGTAGTGTACGGCCAACGGACGGACGGACGGACAGACGGACATGACCATTACAATAGATGCTCAAGGTCAGCATCTAAAAAGCAATGTAGGATGTAGAGTGTCATCCCATATGACGTTACATGCGTATTGTTGGGGGTTAACATAATAAATGGGAGGGAGAAGGGGTGTATTGTGATAAACTCTGATCTATGTACTGATAGTGTAAGGCTATACGATACTACACTAACTTAGGAACGTTTTCAGATGTTACACCGGGATTTGGCCAAATGTTACCAAAGTGTCTTCTACCAACCCTAGACACTTCAGCTGGCATAGAAACTTGAGTGCATTTTTGGTTGCTAGGCAACTAAAGCCCGGGACATTTTGAAAATTTTCTTGAAAATTCAAAACTCAAATTTTAACATTCGAATTTATATGAGAAAATCAAGGCACCCTGTCAAAATTTTCAATTTTACCAGATTTTTAGTGTATCGATAAAAGTCAACAAATGTCGTTTTGTATTGAATTTTACCCCCAAAATACTACTCCAGCGCACATTTAAAGCAGATAGGGATCGTGCATACATGACGCCATCAGTTGGGTCGATGAGTCTACTTAGGCACTGGTGACATATTCCATGTTAAAATTGCCATTTACGCAATGTTTAAGCTATGAGGTCCTAGGGTCCTAAAAGTGGGACTTTTCGAGGACGTCATTGTGGATGCTTCTCTATGCGTCTCTTACGTTCAGTAAAATGTCAATAAATTACAGTGGCTGTTGTTATGATTTTCAGCTATTAGCAGTATTTCACATGCGTTTCTATTGAAAAATCGCCTGTACTGGTAAATGGAAATTTTCATCCCGGACATTTACCCCACCGGTATGTATTTCCCCTTACAATTCCATACTGTACATTTAAATTTCAAATACAAATCATTGAGGTGAACAAAATAGCACTGCTCGCTATGGCGGAGACCCGGCTGATATTAGACGTGTGCATATTACTGGAGAACAATAATGTGTTTTTGTCTGTAAGTTTGACTTTAAGTTCACTGAATTTACAAGCTACTAGACATGGTTTACATAGAAAAAATCGTGACCATTTTAAAAAAGGCTATAATTTGATATGCTGAATGACAAACAGTAGTTTAATAGGTTACTTTACAACTATTATGTAATAACAGTAGACTAATTAATAGCTTTACTTGCATGTTTTTTGCATCAATCATGAGCAAAAAGTACCGTAGATTTGGTTGCTAGAAGAAAGTGTCGAGGTGACCCTGACATTCGAGCTGGAAATGTCCGGGTATGAAAATGCGGGGTAGGAGATTTTTTGGTGAGGCGCTGTGCAAGAATGACGTTTACCAAAACGAAAAATTTTTGATCCTCCCTTTCCCCCTATCATTTTTAGTCATTTCTAGCTACACCCCGCCCCCCTCTCCCTCCAACGTTTACATCGAACTGATTTGTGTTTCAATAATATCAATATTTGGCACACATCCATATTTGCACTTTACAAATACTCACAATGTGTCTTACATCTGAAATTATACAAAAATTTATTGAACTATAGCTTTTTGTGAAACAAGGGCTACAGCCGTTGTTTAATGGCAGCCATTTAACAGTAAGATTACGCACATTGGAGACTATACCCCAAATCTAAACTTTGATTTTTTGATTTCTTTTTTTGTCATTTTGTTATTTTAAGCAATCGACTAGCATCTGTTAGCAGCAAACACTACCAGAAAACTCTGTACTAAATTATGTGTAATTATCTTTTGTAAACAATTTTAATTAATCGGAATTTAAATTTTTAAATTTCCCGCCAAACCACAAAATTTAAATTTCGACCCGCCACTCAATGAGCTTACACAAACCATACGAAAGGTAATGATTAGGCCAATCTAATTATCTCCAAGTTACCAGCGCGATCTGTAATATGAAATTAAAAATGGGGCCGCGGCGGTGTCAGTCTTCAAAAATGCAGGTCCCCTGGTATATAATACTGGCGTGATCACATATTTTGATTTTTTTAAATCTAATACTTTGAAATTGATTTCAGCAAGTGGAATATAGCTTTAAAGCCCTAATTAAAAAAATAAAAAATCGGGATTTTTGTTTTACCAGCCAAATGCACCAGCTAAATAGCCCTGTTACAGGCGCCAGTCAATGCACCAGCAACATGCACAAGTCATCGGCACAAGCTACCCGCAGAAGTTTCCAGAAGAATTTACCCGCACCCACAAAGAATCCCTAAGGGGGGGGGAGGTGTACTTGGAGTCACCCACAAGCACGTCCCAACAATCGTAAAATACGTCCTAAAAATTCGACGCCTCGAAGCCAAGGTTGGAATGGAGCACGCGACACCTAGTGTCCCGTAAACAGCAATGGGTCAGTAATGGCCTGAGCTAAGAAATGTCTGATACAAATCTTTAAGCGTGTCAGATATGGAACCCATAAAATACATAGAGTCGCGTAAGCGAGTTGGCTTTATTCCTCGTCGTTCCAACAGAAAGTCCTGCTACGTTTCGTGTCTTGCAAAAGAGCCGGCTGCTTTTTGTTTTGACGACGTTAAGGCTGATAGGGGTCAGACACAAATGGCGTTGCTTACCTTAAGGGTTGGTCACTTGACATTACATGGTAAGGGCATCCATTTAAGCAATGCTTAAAAAAGTGACAAGCGGGTGGGTAGGCTTATGATTTTGGTAAATTTAGGTGTCCTCATTTGTGTCCGTACCCAAAGCTGGTCAAGCATACGAACTTAATATTTTAGGTCCGCTATTCCGTGTTTGAATCACACTCGGAGAAATCTATGCTTATCTGCATCGAGTACGGAATGTCGGCAAAAACCAATTGCATTATACCCTGATATATTCAACGTGGAATGAAAAACGGGTGGGATTCACGATTTTTTAACTTTATGCTGTAAACATACGTACGTTAATCGTAGAAGAAAAGGGACCGTTCATAAATAACGTCTATACAAGTTTTCATTTTAGAAAACCCACCCTAACTTTTTTTACTTTATGCTGTGAACATACGAACGAAGCTTATAGAGAGTTGATGACCAACCTTTAATGGCGTCATTTAAATTTTCAATTTTAAGGAACATACTCTAACTGAATGGCACGCAGTTCGTAATTTTTAGTGTCCAGTAAATCTTATGCATAAGTTATTCATACATTAAATTTCAACTTCCAGGGTTACACAAGTTAGGAGCCATGCAAGGATGATCTAAAAATGACGTCATTTAATTATTTTGATTATAGGAATCTCTTCTGTCTTTTGTTAAAAAATCAAATTAATAGATATCACTAACACTGTCTTTTTCTAGCATACATACAGGGATCTTTTATAAATGACCTCATCACAAAATCACCATTTTAAGGATCCTTGTTAGTGGTAAATGCAAAATTTAGTAGATTAATATCTTTAAAATATACTTTTACCAGTATACACACGTATACATCATTCGCGCCAGTCACTTGAAAAGAAGCAGTGCGTAGAGTTTTGCTCGTGGAAAAAAAAATTAGTTTTTTTTTGTTTCGTTTTGTGGTGAGTGGAGAGCTTTCCGGTAAGGTGCTGTCAATTCGATTGAAGCAGGATTTTTTCTAGATTCGGGGGATATATTTTTTATATGTTTTTACATTTTGTATCTGTTGATGGGAAAGTGGATGAGTTTTTCTTTAAGGTGTGCTTGGAATCTAAATTTTACTTCTTACTTCTGTCTAAGACCCCTATCGGAAGAATTTTGTATTTTTTAGTTGAGGAGTTTTCCGTTGGATGGCGTCATAAGGATGCTATTGACTATCTTGCTTACTTTAGTTTATTTATTTTAAGTTGTTTGATATTTAGAAGGCGGGAGCTAATATTTCTAATTATTGCTCAAGCCTGCTGGATACTGTTCAGGTGCTTCAGTCATTTGAAAACCCAGTACGCCACACTTATGTAGACTTAGTGTTGGCCAATGACTGCGTATAGGAAACCTATGTACTCTTATGGTAGTGGTATGTGGGTTTTGATTAGTAGTGTGTCACTTGCGAAATACTATGATATTGGTACCCCTTATGTATTATCCATATGTAGGGGGTTGATACCACTGTGCTATGTATAGCATTGCTATAGGGGGGCAAATTGGGTATGGGCTGTTGTTCAGCTTGTATGGTCAGGGCCTATAGGGCACGTATGGTGGAGGCGAATGGCCTGGGTGCGGTTTTGTTTGAGATTGTGGGCGGAGCAAGAGCTGCGGGTCGTGGTGCTAAATAGGGGATGACTCTTAACATCGGGTTGGGTCAACAGTCTGGTGGGGTCTCTTCCATGGCCCTTTCAACTGTTGACCTAACCCAAATTAATATGCACCACTCCAAAGCGGGGGCCATGAGCTTATGTGGTCTTCGCGATGAAGTGGTGCGACGCTAACATCACCTTAATGCTGCCGCCGCCCGCAATTGCCCTGTTTGCTCGCATATCTGTCTCATTCAAGAACCGTACTGTTATAAAGGAGCTGTGAGGGGTTTAGGTAAGGCTGATAAACTCTTTGTGTCTGACTTGCATGCTACGCCGCGTGCATGCGTTTTGATTTCGAGGAATGTGAAAGCTCAATTGCTAATAGAGTTTACGAACAGGAATGTAGTCTCTCATCTAACTTGGTGGGGTAAGGGTCCGACGTCTTTGCTTCTGTGTATATGCCGGGTGAAGCAACTGATCTTCCCGAGGATCTCGTGCGCAAGCTAGTTGGCTACTGTCAAGTCAATAAGCTGCCCGTTATTATAGGTGCTGATGCTAATGCACATAACCGGGTATGGGGCAGCACCGATAATAATCGCAGAGGTGAGGTACTGTTCGACTACATTATGTCTACTGATCTTTCGGTAGTGAATCAGGGTAGTGCTCCTACGTTTGTTGTAGCTAACAGGAGTAAGGTAATATACATCACGCTGGCAAATACATTTGCTGAGTCATGGGTTGACGGATGGGTTGTGTCGGATGATGAATCGGGGTCTGATCACAGGTACATCCGTTTCCGTGTCTCGGCTGGCTTGCCAGTGGCTGTTCGCTGTAGAAACATTAGAAAAGTGGATTGGAGCAAATAATCTGCTTGTTTAAGGGAGAAAGTTCACTTGGTGCCTAATGGGCAGTTGCACAGCGTCAATGACGTTGATGCTAAGGCGGCTGCAATCGGGAAGGCCATGATGGACTCTCTCGATGAGGTATGTCCGCTAAGGACATATAGACGAAGGGACAGGGTGGCGTCATGGTGGACAAATGAGCTCACAGCTCTTTGAGTGGGTGTAACCACCCTCTTTAAGAGAGTGGGTCGTCACGGACGTGACCCTGTTATTTGAAGGGAGTATAAGGTAGCTCGCAATGTTTATTTGTCTGCTGTTCAAAGTGCAAAACGAAGGTCATGGATTGACTTTTGTGGTAGTGTAAGTAAGTATGGGGATGCTGTGAAGTGTCTTCAGAGTCTGGAAAGCAATGTGACTAGGACCCTGGGGTCAATTCATGATGATGTGACGAATCAGTCTACGACGTAAATGGATGAGACTCTAGATGTGTTTCTTCGGCACCACTTTCCTGGGCTAGATAGTGGGGAGCGGCATATTTTAGAGCATGGTATGTGCTCCCTGGAATTGCATGGCTGCTCAGGGATTGTCACCGAGAGGAAGATGCAGAATGCTGTTTAAAGTTTTAGTCCATACAAGTCTGCGGGGGCTGATGGTGTTCAACCTGTGCTATTGCAGAGGAGTTTACCGGTAATTTTGGGTCGGTTGGTTGCTCTATATCAGACTTGCCTGGCATTGAGCACTGTACCGCTGTGCTAAAGAGTGACTAGGGTAGTATTTCTACCTAAGCCGGGTAGGGGGGACTACTGTTAGGCCTTTTCGTGGAGACCCATACAGCTAGCTTCTGTTTTGTTGAAGGTCCTGGAAAGACTTGTGGATGGGCACATCAGGACACCTGAGTTGGAGAGCAGGCTCAGGGCTAATCATCAGTTTGCGTACTTAAGGGCTCTTTCCATGGATGCGACTATTCATAGAATAGTAGCGTATGTGGAGAGAGCCCTTGAGTCGGGACTGATGGTTCTGGGTGCCTTTGCCGACATTGAAGGGGCCTTCAACAATGTACTATTCAGTGCTATAACTTTAGCATTGGATAGGTTTGGTATTTGCTCTTTGTTGAAAAGGTGGATCGACTTTAGTCTTAGACATAGACGGGTGGTGTCTGAGATTAGTGGTTGTTCTAGGGAACGGAGGGTGGTTAGAGGGTGTCCGCAAGCTGGGGTAATTTCACCCTTTCTGTGGAACTTGGTTATGGATGGTCTTTTGACTAGGCTTAGGCAAAGGGCGTCGTCTACTCTGTCACAAGGGTATGCCAATGACACAGGGGTGCTTTAAAGCGGCAAGGTGCTCCGTACACTAACACATCGGGTCACGGATGGTCTAGATATTATCAGTGACTTGTGTGTGGAGGTGGGACTAAACCTTAATGCTGAGAAGACTGAGTTGATTCTGTTCACTAGGAACACCAGGCTCTCTCCCCATTCTGTGGGGTACAGGGGAGCGAGCCTGGAGATCTGGCGAACAGTTAGGTACTTAGGCGTTGTACTTGACAAGCACTTAACCTGAATGCCACACTGCAAGTCAGTGCAGAGCAAGTCGCAGGTTACCTTGGCTAGATGCAAACGCATGGTCGGAAGAAAATGGGGTCTATCTCCCACCGTGGCGAGATGGGCTTATACTGCCCTTGTCCGTCCAGTGATGGGGTATGGGGTTGTAGCTTGGGCTCCTGCACTGGAGAAAAGCTCGTATGTTAGTTTGTTGGGTGGGGTGAAGCATCAAGTGTGCCTTATTATCACGGGTGGGCTTTGATCGACGCCTAGGGCGGCGATGGAGTGTCTTATCGGGCTTACGCCTCTGGACATCTGTCTAAAGGCGGTGGCTGTTAGGTCTATGCATAGGCTGAAAACGAGAGATTTGTGGACAAAGAATCCTTGGTTTGGGGGCTCAACCAGCCATACTGTGATTTGTGAGAGGTGGGGCTGTTCTGTCCCTATTCTCCAGATGCCAGTGGACTGAAAGTATAAGAGCCTGGAGAACAGGAGGTTTACTGTTGAACTGGGGTCGCGAGTGGATTGGGCTTGTGATCTATCCCTTTTGGGAGGTGGGGTGGTGTGCTTTACTGATGGCTCACGTGATGTCGATAATGCTGGCTGTGGAGTTGTGATTGAGCACAGAAACCAGGGAATAACTCTTATGGCTTCGTCTGTGTATCTTGGTACTGATGCTTCTGTATTCCATTGTGAGACACTTAGTATTTCCTTGGCGCCCCATTGGCTGATGGAGAATGGCACTAAGGATCTTCCGGTCAGAGTATTCAGTGATAGTCAGAGTTGTTTGCGAGCACTGTCCAGGCCGTACAATGTCTCGAGTGTCGTGTGGGACTGTAACACTAACTTTAACAGACTCGCTGAGAGAGGGTGTGAGGTTGTGTTAGTATGAATCCCTGCGCACTCGGGTTTCAGGGGTAAAGAAGAGGCGGATAGGCTGGCAAAGGATTCGCATGATGAGAGTTGAGTTAGGCAGTTTGGTCCGAAACCAATCGTTCTAGTCCCACTCTTCGCTGTCCACTGCGCAATTGCGCATTGGGCTAGACGTGAGCATGAAAGACAATGGACTGGACTACGCAACTGTAGACAGGCTAAGCTCTGGATATCGGCACCGCTTTACGGCAATGCGTCGTTAGTGCGTTATCCTAGATATCAATTAAGGTGGTTGATTGGGCTAGTGACGGGGCATGGGGCTTGGGGAGCTCACGGTTGGAGGATTGGAGTGCTTTACTCCCCTACGTGCGTGCGCTGTGGGGAGAAGGATGATACACCAATTCACTATTTGACTGTGTTCCCTGCCTTTTTACTTGTGAGAAACCTCTATCTTTGGGGGTGTCTTATATCGTTGGATATGTTGGGTCAGGCGTCGGTGGCTCAGTTGGTGGCGTTTTCGCGCTCTACTGGCAGGCTTGCGATTTCATCTTGTTTCCTCTGCTAGTTTTCGAGGGGGAGTCTGCAATAGGCCATAATTATAAAGGCCTCGGCGGCGTTGGTCTCTTTAGGACCGAACCCCTGTCATATAATAATAATAATAATAATAGAGTCGCGTAAGCGAGTTGGCTTGTTTCCAACGGAAAGTCCTGCTACGTTTCGTGTCTTGCAAAAGAGCCGGCTGCTTTTTGTTTTGACGACGTTAAGGCTGATAGAAGTCAGACACAAATGGCGTTGCTTACCTTAATGGTTGGTCACTTGACATAACATGGTAAGGGCATCCATTTAAGCAATGCTTAAAAAGGTGACAAGCGGGTGGGTAGGCTTATAATTTTGGTAAATTTAGGTGTCGTCATTTGTGTCCGTACCCAAAGCTGGTCAAGAATACGAACTTAATATTTTAGGTCCGCTATCCCGTGTTGGAATCACACTCGGAGAAATCTATGCTTATCTGCATTGAGTACGGAATGTCGGCAAAAACCAATTGCATTATACCCTGATATATTCAACGTGGAATGAAAAACGGGTAAGATTCACGATTTTTTAACTTGATGCTGTAAACATACGTACGTTGATCGTAGAAGAAAAGGGACCGTTTATAAATAACGTCTATAAAAGTTTTCATTTTAGAAAACCCACCCTAACTTTTTTTACTTTATGCTGTAAACATACGAACGAAGCTTATAGAGAGTTGATGACCAACCTTTAATGGTGTCATTTAAATTGTTGATAAAATTTGTTGACTTTTATCGATACACTAAAAATCTGGTATAATTGAAAATTTTGACAGGTGGGACTCTATGGTGCCTTGATTTTCCCATATAAATTTGTATCTTAAAATTTGATTTTTGAATTTTTAAGAAAATCTTCAAAATGTCCCGGGCTTTAGTTGCCTAGCAACCAAAAATGCACTCAAGTTTCTATACTGGTTGAAGTGTCTAGGGTTGGTAGAAGACACTTTGGTAACATTTGGCCAAATCCCGGTGTTACACCTAAAAACGTTCCCAAGTAAGCCTAAAACAAACTAATGTAATTCAAGCATTTCTGATGAATCGGTAAATAATTCAAATCAATTTGTTTTTGTCTCTATAACTAAGAAATGTAATGATTGTGCCAACTAAGAAATTACTTGAATGCTAAGAAGCAACAAAATTGTTTTGCCTTACAAGGATTTTAATTTTATTCAACGATATTATACAAATTGTTTTTTAAAGAATGGAAGTATTATTGTGTTATTGTCATGGTTTTGTAAATAAAACACAATCCAAGTCTGGAAAAATATTGTTATACGGTATCCATCCTCCATAGTCAAATTTTTATCGACAACTTGAATTTCTCTTGGGTTTTTAAACAGTACCATATATCTTGCATTTATTGTTGATGGTCTTAGACCTTCATGAAAAACATTTTTAATAATAAATATTATCGAACAATTTCTATGATGTAAACCTCTAACAAATGCTTGAAGTACTTCTTTTGATTTTGATGCTTCCTTCATCATATTCCATCTATAAAATATATAGGTAAGAATTTAAAAGGTTGTATCCGTATTCTTTAGTAAAACCTTGATTAAACTGAATTTATGGTATTCTAGTTTTCATTTCTCGAAACTTATGTGGTTGATTAATTCAATAGCAGTATACAACGTATTTTACGTTTGGAAAACTTATTTTGTTTCGTCGTTGTAATATTTCATGTGTATGGGAGCAATTAAATAAATAAGTTTACATAATGACGAACTATTTTAAACTAAAAGCGAATAAAATATGCAAACTAGTGATATATGCTTTTGATAGGTTTCATTTAAAACTTCTCTAATCTCTAACTCATACGTCTTATTTTACAATTTCCATAGGCTATTTTTTTGTTTCTATTTACATTACAACGCTTAGTACATAGTGCATTTAATCCTTTTTTGTAAATTTCACAGTAACATTTTGATAATTTTTAGACCTTATACATACATACTGATACCTGTAACTAAAGTCTTAGTATCATTATTGAAAACAAAGACATATTGTTTAAACTTTGGATATTTTCGAACATATTAAGTAGATACACCTTTTGTTTGCATGCTTACTTTATCTCTACTATCAATATAAGCATACATTTTAGGTTTTGAGAATATAAGTTTATAAATAAGCTCATCAGGGCTTTCATCTCTAAACTTTTCAAGAACCTTGTAGTTAGTATTATTATGTAAATTTAATTTTTAAAAATGTCGGTTAGGACTGTTTTTAGAAAATCTGCTTAAGTCAAACATATCTTTTATCTTTAGTTTTTGGAGTTTTTAAAAAAAATTTTACAACTAATTTGATAGTAACAAAGATTTTTTTTATATGCAACGAAATATTGTGGTAATAAGACATGGATCTGTAATTCTAAATTTAAGTTTAGTTCTGATTTTGATGAGTACCATTATTTTTTACCCATGCTACTAGAATACACAGTTTTGAAAAAGGCAGTGGCGGTTACTACTTCATATGGCTAGGAGATGATTGTGTTTTGAGACGTTGAGGAAGAGGATAAGAAAGAAAGAAAGAAAGGTGAACGTTTTGGAGGACAAGGGTGAGTGGAAGAGGAAGGGGAAATAAATAGGAAATAAAAATATGACGAGCCGGAAACTTGGGCTGAGGGAAGCAGGAACATCGAGATGAAGTGGAATGTGAATGATACGAGCGAGAGTATACTGGGATGAAGAGACATGAATAATAATAGACAGAAAAAAAGACCCCAGAGAGAGATTTTTTTCTTTTTTTTGGCAATATATATACATACGGGCAGTCCACATGAACTTAGCTGAAGGGAAGCAGGCAGATAGGGTTGAATGGGAATGAATGGTAATAGACCGAGAGAGAGAGAGAGAGAGACTGATAGGTTATGTAGGTACCTAGTAGTAGTAGTAGTAGTAGTAGTGCATTACATAATGTAATTCATTGCATTGGGACAAAAGAGATAGAGATAGAGGGGAAAAGAGAGATGCAAATGACAGGACACCGGGAAATATATATATACGAGAAGTCCCTATGAAATAAACTGATGAGGAAAGACAACAAAGTGGGTACAGCGGCATGTATGTTAAAAAAAAAGAACGTGAGGCAGATTTGGGAGGAAAGCAGATGTACACTCTAATGTTTGCCAGTTACTATGTAGGTAGGTAAAATTCAATGCGATTGAATGCAGTCTAATGTAATGCAAAAGAGAGAAAGAGAAAAAGAGAACTTCAATTGCTTTTAATAGGCAGTGCTTTAGTGTACAAACTAATGGGGGAAAACGAACGATAAAAAATACATGTTAAATATAGATAAGCGATCACGCACTAGCATATACATACGAATTTGACTAGTGAGCGAGTATTTAAAGAGTTTATAAACACTAGGTGTGGACGGTGCAGTGCTGTGTGCGCAGTAGATATTTTTATGTGTCAATATAACCATCCATTTTTCTCCTTCTCAAACATAAAAAATATTACAAAACTCAACTGCACACTAGTATTGCTACTTATTTTTGAGTCTTTTTCTTGCCTGTAACATTGATCCTGTCTTTGTCTCTACTATTGCTTTGTATATTCTACCATTGCCACCACAACTACACTTGCCTTGCCTGCCTTCTCTATCCCTATTCCTTTGCATGCGTAGTAATAATTTGTAACTTTAAATTATACTTGCTTGTCATTACAAATATTGCTTGCTTGTAATTTTACTACTAAATAGAAAATGTAGAGTTAAATCTTTGTACTTTGAGTCTTGATATTATTTTTGTTGCTTGATTTTATTTGACGACTTGTATTTCGTGTTTTATTATTAAACAAATAGATATTTCTGTTTGCTTTTTAAGTACCTTATTTGTAGAATATCTGAAACTCAAAAATACTGACTATATTGAATTTGCTTATTCTGTATTTTAAAATAAGACTTAGATAGTAGTATAAAACATTATTTCTCTTGTACGAGCCAAACTATTTAACTGAATATATATTTAAAGTAAAATAAAAATATTGTATCTACATTTGAACTGGTTAGTGCACAGCCGGCTCTATGTACCTGTAATACGTATTTAGTTCTACACGCATTGTAGGTATGCTACTATTATTTCTTATGAAAAACACATTCTAATTTATATTGCGTGTATATTTTGAACTATGAATGATAGAAACTTTGAGTTGGCAGAGTATTTGCTGTGATGTTTTGATGGACGTTTGATTATATAAGATGTGGCTTCTCTAATATAGTTTTTCTATAATAATAAAATTGAATATGTGCCTGTGTTTTGAAAACAAATATATTTTTGTATATGTTCAAAGAACTTTTTTTAGTTTTTATTATAACTCATACACAATCAAAATATAAAATGTTTTACACGTTGGTTATAAAAAAAATACAAAGTTTTATAGTTATACACTTTTGAGCAGCTACATATTTTAAAAACTTATATTAAGAGTTATAAATTTTTTTTGTACATGAAAATGACACGTATTTTTAAACTGAAATTACCAACTATAAAGCTTGACAAAGTACAACACACACATGAATATTACTTGGAATTGGGAACACAATGTTTAAGGGAATAAAAACGGCTTAGTGAAAGTTAGATTTTATCATGGCTGTTTTCATCGTCAGCATCGCAGTCGTCTTCCAAGTTTTTAAAGTCTTCAATATCAAAATCTGTGGCTGCGCTAGATTTGAGATTAACTGATGGTGTTGGTGTTGAACAACGTCCAGCGACGGCAGTAAATATAACTTCGTTCCAGTCAATTTTAACGTGTTGCTTCTCGGGCTGAGCTTCAGAGTTGAGTTTAGAGTTATGTTGTTCTTAAGTAACTTCTTGGGCATTTAGTTGACGAAACCGTGATGTAAAATCTCGCGGTTCCATGCAAGCAAGCTTTGCGTTGGAAGTTGTAATATATTCCACAAGAGCGTTTATTTTAATGAAACTGAACGAAATAGTGCTGCCACCATACGCTGGCCACTTCTAAAAGTAGTTGTCTGATGGGTTGGAGTTAATAAACATTTTCATCGCTCCAGTCATGCTGTTGAATGAAAAAAAAATTATCAAGTAAACGTATGTAATTTAAGTTAATTAGGATTATTATAATTAATTTATGTTATGGGTAATGCTTGCAAAACAGTTCAACAAATAATAATAATATAATAGTCTCTAGAGTACTAATCATATGCATATAGTCATCTTAACTAACTATAAAATATCCAAACCTATTAGTACCTGTCATTAACAATCCTAAATTTTTAAAAATATTTTTTATATGCTTGTAATAAAATTAACACATTATTATTTTGCTTTACTCAAACAAGCTACACCAGTATACAGTGGTTTGTTTACTTTACAAGTAGTTTTTGTCATTAAACATAAGCCAAATGTTTACGCTATGAATTTTTAATTACTAAAACTAGCTTTGTTTACATACTGAAGAATTTATGTACGGTTTATACAACTCTTATGCTTAACTAATCACGCATTTGTTGTATACTTTGACCATTTAACGAATTAACAATTAACTTGTAAAAGTCTTTTTCAAATGTTGTCTTAGCATTCTTTTTATTATTTGTACACCATACAATAAATTCCTTTAACCATGGTTAATGATTATGAGAAAGTATTTTATGTATTTAGTCTAACACAGCCCCAAATAGTAAATACACTTGCAATTCTTTATAGTAAGGAACATATTTTATTCTCGGATGTAAGTCAGCTACAAGTTTTCAATTTTTAAAGTTATGTTTGTTAACATTTTAGTTTTCAGAAAGCGTCTTATGTAATTGTAAGGATATACACCGTTTTGCATTAATAGTTCAAATTTCTTTGTAGCTCTACCCTTATCGTATATATCAAAAAATTGTTTTGTAACTTTAAATTTATCATCACCTTCACCACTATGTTGCGTCACAAGTTTTGTGAGAGAACAATTAAGAAATTTCAAACTATCTATACAAACAATATTACTATTCATTGAAATACTAATGAATTTTTTAGTAGACAAAGCAATTATTTTTGGATGCTTAACACAATCATCATCAAGCACTTTTAATATTGAGTAACTGTCATAAACAAAAATTGTGCAGTACAATTGGTACCTTATAAGATATTTTAGCGTTGATATTACATGATTTATGAGCATAACCTACAAAATTTATATAAAGATGTGAATGATGACGTACTGCTTTATTCGTTGGAATTATTTTATTGCAAAACCAACACTTATTTGTTTGTATATTTGCATCCGCACTTTTAAATATCATGTTTTTTACATCTTGATATTTTTAATATTTAGTTTTCATTACAAGCTTTAAATCTTCACAATATTTTGTAATGTCACGTATAAACCTTTAGGCAACATCTTTATTTTTTTCAGTAGCACGATATTGTACTGCATGTCGAGTTTTTTCATCCTCATCAACACATCTACAGGAGTATCCGCAAGGTTTATGAATTTGCATGTATTTAGTTGAACCAGACGTTTTGTGTCATGAAACTTTAACCAATAGTTGTCAGGAATTTTCTTATTTGTTTTAAGTGTGTATTCTTTTTTATCTTCTAAACAACACTCAAAATCTGCGTAAATAACAAAAGGAATTGGAATCATGTAACTATAGTTCGTGAACGCTTATTGTTTTTCTCCTTCTTTTGAAAAAATAACTTTTTGACCACTAAAAGCTGCGCAATACTATGTGTGATTGTGAAATGTAGTTATTTCTTTAAAATTTTGTAGACAGTAGCGGCATCTTTGTTTGAGGCATGTTTTAGTAACACTTAGTAGAGTTCCAAGGCCGTTGTCTGGTCTAATAGCAACAAAATGCTCTTTTTAATTACTGTCAATTAAAAGTAAATCAATACCAATACTACTAGGAGTTTTTTTAATTGATATATAAATTGCCGCGATGTTGTTGTGTAAAATTTAGCAAGTTTTTTAGCTTAGTTACTTTCTTTGATTCTATATATTGTATTTAATAGATAAATTCAATTCTGAATTTCATGTAACATATTATCATCTATTGATTATAAATTTTGCTTAGTTTCCTTATGATCTTTAAATGGGTTAAATTTCATGCAAAAAATATTAAATTCACTGATTTTCAGTACTATAAATCCAGAGCCTTTCTCACAAAACGAATTAATGTGATGCAGAATGTTTTCAATGCAAGCCTTGATGAAATTATTTATATTAGTTTTGGGAAGAAAAAATGAGCATAATACGAGATCAACTTTTCTGCTTTATTATCATTGAGTTTAAAAACAATTGCATCTTTATTATGACTTTCAAGCTTTGTTTTGATTTCAATTCATTTTTTTGATATCGACTTTACGTGCTTATGTGTTGCAATAACCAATTATACAAGACTTGTGAATTTGCACTTTTTTAAATTAGCCGTATACATGTTAAAAGCAAATTCAGACGAAGACTCTCAGTTCAAAGTGAATGTTATTATCGATACGACCACCGCCAAATTGTACAGAGTTGAACATGTCACTATGTACTGAAAACATATGTCTATCTGCAGTTTGTTGGTCTAATAGTTGAACTATACAGGGCACGATAATGTCGACTGGATGTTATAACTAAAATGTGCATACTCTGGAATGATGTTTTCAGTATTTATTGTTTCCAATTACAAGCAAAAGAACATCGTTTTCTAATGGTGCTTAAAATTTCTTTAGTTCTTTCTTATTTTCGTAATGTTGCATATTTGTATCACGAAAATTATTTTTTCCCGCGTCTTGTTCAAATTGCGCTATTTTTCATCGCAAACGTCATTTTCTTCTCTTAACGTTTTTTTATACGTTTTTACACCCTAAATGCATAATAAATCTTCATTTTTATTTTGTAAAGCTTCATTTAATGGTAGTTGTTGATCATAGTTACAAGAGGAATCAACTGAAAAACAATAAAAAACTAAAATCAATCTTTCTATCTTGTAGTACGAATCTTTTAAAACACTCTAAATTATAACTGCAAATTAATATAATTGTGATTACTTAATTTTAGTTACTTACCATTAAAAATTTCAAGTCTTGGAAGTTTGGATTTACTGTTTTTAGAAGCTAGATCAAATGCCTGTTTCAAAAGTTTGAGCCTTGGGCGTTTGGATTTACTGTTTTCAGGAGCTAGATCGAGTGTACGTTTCCGATTTTGAAATCTTAGGCCTTGACTAGGTGGTTTACTATTATTTGAAGCCATAGTGAACCTAAAACACTACAGTGTTTAATCTTCAAAATATCAAATGAAATGAAATATATTTTTTGGTACAATAAAAAACTGGTTCAGATCTGTTTATTTTTAGTTGTACTTTAAGTTAAACTTTGTAATCCTTATTTCTTTGTTAAGTGATTGTGTTTTAAACTGACTATTTTAACTCCAGGTATGCCTTTTATAATCCTTAAAACGATTAAGGTCAACTATTTATCTTTTTATTTTTAACTAGGTAACGTATTAAGCTTTTGTTTCCAAGAAATTGCTGCTTACTTTTGCGTCCGTTGTATTTAAAATTGAATATAAAAAGGTGACTGCTTTGAGTTGTCTTTACTTCATTTTTACTGTTAATAGTAAATTCTCCTTCACTTTTGCTCCTGTTCAAATTTTCAAAAAATACTCATTATTAGTTTGATCGAATACTGCGAAGTACAAACTCTTTTCTCATTTCCGACTCCAGTTAGATGTGCTGTTGTTCCTAAATTGATTGATTTTGAAGAGGACTCTCTCCTAATGAGAAGCTCTGCTGTTGCTGCGGATGTTATAGTTTCTCTTACCCCAGCCAAACTTACTATTGCCCTGCAGGGGATTGATTTAAAAGCTTAATCTACCCAAACAAATGCTGTTGATCCTGAAACTTTGGTTTCAAGTAAACGTCCAAGATTAAAAACGGAGCCAATATCAGGTATTGAATTCTCCTGGTTTTGTTATTTTCTATTAATTGTGAGTTATAATAACATCAGGTTGTAATATCATTTATTTTGAAAAAATGTAGCAGCTACCATTAGAGCTGCAGCTTCTGTGTTGCCTTTTCTAAAATGCAGGGATTGCGGATATTCCTATCTCTACTGTCAAGGAACTCGACGTGGGTTTGAAACTTTTAAACATGGATGGTTGTCTTACTGCGGACGTTGTTTCCTACTCCATCAGGCTATTGTGAACTCCAATACATGTAAAAAGAATTCTTCTTGAACTAGTAAGACACCCCCCCCCCTCCCTGCCCCCTTCACAACTTTTACAACCGCTCTTCGTTACATTTGCTACATTAATTACTTTGAACGCCTCCACTTCACTTCATGTACCTTTGCCTTACGTCTCCCACTTTGCTTCCACCATCTATCCCACCTCAGCCTTTTCCACAATTACCACTACCTTTACACCATCCCTGAATTCTACCGGTATCGTCTCCACGACCATAGCCGCACTCCTCTGCCTTTGTCTCTCACAACACTTCCACTTACTTCGTTCTCCTCCATCTCGACCTCCTCCATTAACTCCGCTCCCCTCCATCTCAGTCTCCTTCACCAACTCCGCCCTCCTCTATCTCGGCAATCTCTACCAACTCCGCTCCTTTCCAGTTCCGCCTTCTCCACCAACTTCGCTTTCCTCCATCTCGGCCTAAGGCCTGCCAAATCTTGGCTCACCAATTCCCGGATACCAAAACAGTTCAAATTTTTAATGTATTATTGCAACGATATTACTTTAACCAACATAAGCACCTATAAAATTTAATTTGATATACATCAAATCACGTTTTAATTAGAATTATTCTGCGAATAAGTATTTATTTTATTAGTTTATTTAAATTAAAATTCCTGAGTTGATAATTTTCAGAACTTTTTGTATTTTTTCAATATATCCTTGCCTGTGGGTGATCCAAGAAAATTGTAAAATTCAACATTAGATAAATTGTAGCTATGTCTTATTTGAAGCTCAGCTTTTACAAGATTAGGTATAGCATTGAACTCCTTTCATCTTTCTAGGATAATTTCAAATAAATTAATACGCGCTCAGCGTAGGCATTGCTGATTGTAATTGAATGAACAAACAAAACTTTTTTAAAAAGCTCAGCAGCTTCTACTTTATAAAAAAATGCTGTCCATTTTCTTGTGATTCCATGTTCCTTTTTTAGCAATGGAAATGCCACCATAACCGCACTAATCATTGTAGAACTCATCTTTGTTAAATTCAATTTTTAGTAATTTTGCTAACTTGATAAGTTTATTGTGTTAAATTGAAATTACAAATTTTTTGGGTTTATTATTTGCATTTTCCTATACACTGACTTTTTTCGAAAAACAACGTGCATGATGCTCATCCTTGCCCTTTTTTAGCCATGACCCAAACAAAAGTACCTCTTGGTATTTTTTTTATACACAGAAAGTCGTTTTGTTTTTTTAAAAGTATTTGGACAACTATTTTGTAAGTTGTTTGTAAGTAACTTTTGTAGTTTAAATTAAAAACAATTGGGCCTAATTATCAATTTGTCAAAAAATATGACACTATCACAAATTACTTTAGGTAACATTACGCTTACTATAAACTTAAGCTATTAGTAATATTGAAACCTCATTAGGGTTCACCTGGTTTAAGCTAATGTGTGCTGCTTCGCCGGCACTCGGTGTAAAATGGCGGTTTTTTTAAATTCTGCCCTGTAAATCAAGATTTAAAAACAAAGAGTTTAAGGGCTAAAGTTTAGCTAAGTAAAGCTTAATTAAATTATTTGTTATTTTATGGTTTCACTTTGTCTCATTTATTGTTATTTTTTTGATACTTCTATCACTTATACCTTTTAAAACAAGATCTTTAGCATGAGTTTACTTTGTTAAATTTAAATATGTTAAACTAACAACAACTGCTTTCACACTACATAAATTATCACCTTTATTGATTTTTTTCTAATATCATCATGTAAATCTATAATGTTTTTCAGTCCCTGTCCTTAAATATTATCAATTATTGTTACTTGAAGATCAAGTATTAAGATTATTAGTTGTAATATCTTTATATGTGGCAATTTAACCCACAGCTCCAATTATTGACTTATCTGTAGGAATTCCTTTTTAAGGGTCAAAACTATTAGTTATATGAAACTAAGTGCCATGACTAAAACTACTTGAAATACCAATATGAATTTTGACACTGTTTAAAATTCGTTTTTCCTAATGTTTGAATATAAATTTTAAAACATCAACAATATCTTTTGTTTCGGTTTGCTTTAGTTCTCTAATATAGGTATCTTGATAGAAATTTTTTATTTCGGTTTTTCGCCGTTGAATTATTTGACTATTCCCAAAGTCATGATTAATTATTATTTCTACTTTCAATTCCTAATCGTTTTCTACTTTTTCAATTTTTGCAATCCTGTTAAGCTCTTTTGCAAGTAAGATATGTTTTTGATTTTCTAAATGTTTCTCAGTTTTTCCATAAGTTTTTACTTTTCATAGCTTAAGTGGTTTATTAAAAGTCAAATCACAAATTTTACATTTGGTTATAGCATTTATTTCATAAGAAAAAAATTATTAGGTAAAAATGCAAAAATTACTAATATTCTCAAATATTCTCTTTATGTCTTAAATTAACGTGTTTAACTACGTTTTTTGTTGTTTTATCAGGTTTGTTTGACTAGTCAATTGTAATTTTACACTCAATTATATAATAAAAAAAAATTAAGTCAAAATCTAGAAATACATACATTCCTGAATATGAAAGTCTTAGTAAGGTTTTGCTACTTTTTAACGTAGCTTGTCAATTTAATAATAATAATATAATTTATTCATTTTGTCGATTTGGCGTCAGCCCATACAACATTGTCAGGTTTTTACAAAGTGATTATTTACAACTTGATCAAAGATCAAATGATCCTTGGTAATTTAATATTTATTTATTATTAGTAAAGGTTTCTTGTGTTGCTTTCTTGGTTGTGCTGTAAAAATAAATAGTAAAAACTGCGTTTGTTATAGTAATCATGTCATTATAGTGCCAAGTAATATTGAGTTTACAGAGCATGTATTTCATTTCTATAAGTAATAAAATAATATAAAATAGTAGATAGATGTAATAAGTGTTATCGTTGTTAACTTATGTTCCTATGATGCAGCTTTGGTAGAATTTTCGGATTCGCAGAGCTTCATCCCAGAAATTAAAGAGTTGCTGAAAGCCCTCTGCGTCAGGGTAGCTTCTAAAGATTGCTGAGATGAGGTTCTCCTTTGTCGGTCTGCTGGTGGATAGCTTTATGAGGAACGTTGTCCAGGGTAGTTTGTAATGCGGACAGTCGAGCATTATATGGAAAGCATCTTTAACTTCTTTGCCGCATAGGTCACATTTAGTACCTCCTCGTTTCCATATCTTGTTCATGCAATTCAGGTTAGTAGCTTTTCCCCTAAGTACTATTGTAGAAAGCCCTGTTCTCAGGTTTATTACAAACTTTGCCATGTTCCATTTTATTTGCATCTCACAGTAGTCTGATTTTAATGCATGGGTCTTTATCCGGGCATAGAATTTCATTGCGTTGCTACTCTGCGTTCTAAGGACGTCATTGTTAATGCAGCTTAGTCAGTATTTTTCGATGATTTCATTTTTGTGTTTTGTGAGATATTCCCCGTTTAGTTTGTCAAAGTCTTCTTTAAGTAAAGCGTCCGCAAAAAGCTTTTTGATTTGGAGAATCTAGTTATACCGGGTGTCTGAGACTTCAAGCTTTAACGTTTCTTGATAGCAGCTTGTGGTGATGCTTTCTTTCCTAGCATTCAGTACTTTCTGCAGAAACTTGAGCAGCGCCGTAAATAAAAGTAGCTTAATGTTCTGTGCTCCTGTTTTTAGGCGAAGGAAGAAGCTAGAAGAGGCGTTGGTTGTGCCTGTGAGCCGTCGAAGGAATGCGGTCTGGAAACTCTCAAAATCGTCACAGTAGCGGAGACCCCATATTGGTACTGCGTACATAAGTACCGAGCTGACTAGAGATTGGAAGAGCTGGAGGTGTATCTTTATGTCTGGTAATTTGGCACGATAAAATAGCTCAAAAGGCTTCGACTGCGCTGCCTTATCCTTGCTGAAAAAGTGCGTTTTGGCATTATTAAAGATTCCACTCTGTGTAAAAGGGACACCTAAGTAGACGTATTTGTTTACTATTTCAAGTGGTTTGCATTCCTAGTTAAATCTCATTGATTTACGTAGCTTGTTTCCTTTTCTGAAAATCATGATTTTTGTCTTGGCCAGGTTGACCTTTAGGTCATTTTCTTTAAAGAAATTACTGAGAGTTTTAATCTGCTTTTGTAAATCTAATTCATTTGAGGCAAGGAGTATTATGTCGTCTGCGTAGAGTAAAATGAGCAGTTCGATAGTAAACATTTGAATCCTTTGGATTCCACTTTTACGGAGAATCTCTGTTATTTTGTCGATATAAATGCTGAATTTAGTTGGAGACAAGGTTTTTCCTTGTAGCACACCACCCATTACTTTGATCAAGTCAGTTAAACCTTCCTTACATCGAACCTTGGTTTTTGCTTGGTCATACAGTTCTTTGATGTTTTTCACAAAGTGATCACTGAGTCCAGCCTCTCTCAACCTGAACCAAAGCTTGGTTCGTTTGATTGAATCAAACGCTTGACTGAGACAAAGAGACCAAAGAGCTTGCCTTTCTTTCGCAGAGCTGGTCTATTTAGCTGCTTGAGAATGCAGGTATACAGTGCAAACAAGTGATCAGTGCACCCTCTTCCTTTTCTGTATCTCGCCTGATTTTCAGATTAGGTGTCGTTTGTAAAGCAGTAATAGTTTAGTCGGTTTGACATAATTCACGTGTAGAGCTTGGTAATGGTGTTAATGAGGGCGATAGGTCTGTAGTTACTTGGAAGGCAGTTGTCACCTTTTTTGTAGATAGGGGCTGTAATGATTTCTTCTTACTCTTCAGGTATCTGTTTATGTAAGGCTTGGTTGAGAATTTGGAGTAGATAATTGTAAGAAGTGCCGTCTAAGACTTTTTATACCTCATTTGGTATGCCATCCGCGCCTGGTGATTTATTATTTGCTAGTTTTCTCGTGGCTCTTAGCAACTCTGTTAAGGTTATCTCCCCGTCAAGTGTTTAAGATTCATTTGCAGTAACTTGCTGTGCTTGGCCAACGACTTCTACTTCTTTACCGTTACCCGGAATCAGGCAAATTGCAGAAAATAATAATTCGAAAAGTGAATAAGCGTACAATATTGTTATTCAGAATTGTTAATAACTACTGAAGTGTAATCTATCGCATAAATCACATAATTTTTGAGGGCCGTGGTGGTCTAGTGGTGCCAGGTGAGACATAGCGTCTGAGGCTCTCCATTACTGTTGACAAGGCGTGGGTTCGATTCCAACTTGCCTCGGATCTCTTTCGTGAGAAAGTTGATCTTAAACGCCGGGCTCTCCACATGTGTGGCAATGTATATTCTCAAAGGCTTACATGGCTCTGTGTTAGTACGGCTCAAGCTAGTCACATAGGGGTCGGTGTTGAAAGAACAGATCTTAAATGATTTGAAACACTTGACCCATTGAAATTGAAGCTAAGGATTAGAAATACCTGCAAATGGAATGACTTAAAAATTATTCACTAAAATTAAAAACAAATTGGTCAGATATTTCTTTATATTTTGTACCTACCAACTATGTTAAAATATGTAACTATACGACACTCATTCTGCTTATTATTTGTAACATGATCTATATACCATGTACAAGTAATAGGCAACAACTTGTGTGGTGATATACATACACACAAGTTGCATTCCAATATGTTTTTTATAAGACCTCGAAACTCAACTACTTTTTGCCCATGAGCGTGATCAGCATAAAAAACTGGTCCTTATTAATATTAACCTTCTTCACTGAATTTTGGTTCTGCAAACACAAAGTCAGCCTTTCTAATCTATTTGCAGTTTAATATAAGTTTATAACAATTCTATTTTCATGTCATGTACATATTCTCAAAATTAAATAAATACTCTAAGTGTGCCCAGCTCACACATAAAGAGATACTGCATTGCACCTATGGACTGCTGACCAAGTTTCATACCACACTCTTTATTCTTTTGTCACTGTAGTAGGGACATGACAAAATTGGGGGCTCAACTGGGATTATATCAAACATTACCGTAAACCCTACAAAATGTTTTATATTACATTCCTCACCTTTTGTTTAGTAGTAAACTGTATCGTTTACTACACTCATTTCAAAATTTCATTTTAATTTTGACACGCGTTCTTGCCTCTGCGACTTTTAAATTTTCAACACCTTTTAAAATTTCTGATGTTAAAATTCATCTTTTCATTATTTCTTCGTATTATTCCATACACCATAATTCCTATAAATAAGTTCTGCCTGACTACCCCATAAATTTAAGTGAACAAGTTGCACCAACTGCAAAAACAATTAAATATAGTATAAGAAAACAATAGCAAATATTTTAAAGACCAAATAACGTGGTTTACAGGACAACGAATAGCAAAAGTTAGAGTAACAGAATTTGCTGAATCACTACGTACTTGGTGAGAAGTACAATCCATATACAACGAACAAACAGACGACCTCTTAGTCCTTTTCCAAATCAAAGCAGAGACGTTACCAAAAAAAAAGATTTCCTCAGTTCAACGTTTATTTAAAGAATTCTACTCACTACTCCTCCATAAAAATTACAAGCTTCTGAAAAGGTTAACATTTGACGATTACCAAAAACAATCTTCAACCCGATATTTAATAGTAACCGCACCACAATCACCGACAGTTCAACCATCAGCCTCACTTTTATAATTACTCGAACCAGAACAACTGAAATCTGAAGAAGCTTCCGCACTACAGGAAAAAGACAATTCTCAAGATTCACAAGAATTTCACGACACAGAAGAACCCGAAAAAGAAGTCTATAAGCGTCCGAACAACTATTAAATTCCTTTTTCAATATATTAGTAAGAACAGTCACATAAAAAACTCCACTTTTATCCTCTACCTTATACTTATCCCTAGTTCACAAAACATTAGTTCTCTTAGTTTTAAAGTTACCAACATTTTCTGTTATAGTTTCAGAACCTTTACAATTTTCTAACCCACAACCTGCAAATTCACTTCCTATAATTATATCTAACCTCCCAGAAAATCCTAAAAATTCTCAAAATTTAATTAATCCACCCATCAACACTGCAAATCTCGAAAATTTAGACAATCCAGACAATTAAGTAGATTTAGATAATTCTGATAGATTAGACGACTTCAATCCTGAAAATCATGATTCTTCCTTGCAACAGATCCACAGAACTACATCGACTTATTTTTAACATGGGTATTTACAGCCAATTTGGATACCACCACAAAACAGAAACAACATTTCTCATTAGGACTTGAAACAGACACTAAAAGATTCTGGTCTAGCTTAAATCGTGCCAAAATTGGCGAAACTACATTTTTATTTGATCAACTTGAAACACTCTTTTAGAAGGAATTTTCTACTCACAGAGGATAATCAAGACAAGACGTTTTATCACTCACGCAGACACCACAAAAATCAGCTTCCAGTTTCGTAATAAAAATCTGATACTATTTAGAAGCTCATTTGAAAGCCTTAGATGAAAAGACAAAAGTGCAAATTACTGTGGACAAACTTCAAATCTCAATCCTTTTAGAAACGTTAGGACATTACCTACTACTTAGAAAGAACTCACTACCTCAATTCGAAATTAAGAAACAGGCTCAACAACGTTTAATAATGGAATTTTAGCACCAACTTTCAATATCAAACAAGAAATTAACAGTATTTAAAATTTAGAAATGATACTTTTACTGCATCAGATGATTGCACTCTTCACTGAAATTCAACAAATTGAAAAATCAACAAAATTATCAAGGACAAAGAAATAACAGCAACCATAATACAAGAGGACGTGGAAAATCAAGTAACAGAGGTACTTCCAACAACAATCGAAATTCTTTCAATCCACCCACTTGCTTCAATTGTCAAAGACGTCGTTATCTCAAGTTTAATTGTAGATCCTCCGGCGCAGAAAAATTCAAAGGTACATCAAGATATCCCTAGCAACGTAATAATCAAGTAAGATATGCACAACCAGTAAGAATGAATCAAGTAACAACAAAAAACGACAACGGCCTGGCTCAAATGTATCTACTTGACAGCTTATAGGTCAAACTCTCATCACCTTCTAACTCAGCAATCCTAAATCAGACCTATATGTAAAAGTTAAAATATTTAATGTACTAACATCTGCACAGATTGACTCCGGAGCTACAGTCGTCGTCATTAGCAAAAATTTTCTACCTAAAGATACCCCACTCAGAATCATTCCAAATCAAAAAATCTCTCTTATTGCATACGATGGTACAAAAATACCAGACAACGGATTTCTCCTCGTTCCCGTAACTATAGGCTCCCTCAACATTTAAGACCCTTTCCTCATAACTCATATTTATAATACAAGAATATTATTGGGCAATGATTTTCGTGAACATTTTCAAGTAGACATCAGTCAGAAGAATAGAGAATTAAACTTATCCCACTTTAGACCCGTTTTCTGTTCAACTCCTGCAGCAAACATCTTAAAAAAGAATAAAATTCAGGTAAAGTAATATTATAGTGAACAAATCACGAAGACGAGTTATAAACACCACAAGGAAACTTTATTCTGTACACCCAAAGGTATCCTCCACCACTTCCACATCTTCACCTTTCTCACGCAAATATTTTATATTGAATGTTCGCCTAGCTAACGACAAAAATATACCGGCCAGATCCAAAATGACCCTTCAAATCACCATAGACAAGGAATTTCATCAGAATATTATGATTATTTCTTCCCCTCGCGTATACAACAATTACTGCCTCCTTCTCCCTCGAGTTTTCTTACTCCATCTCTCCAAATACATCATTGCTACTAATTTCTGACATACCCTAATCCAACTACCTAAAAATATGAAACTTGGCACAATACAATCCATCCTACCTGGTCCCCTACACATTAAACTTTACCCCTTACATAACATTGAGCTAACGAAGAAAAAGAAGATTGAAGAATTTAAACATATAGGTATATCCACTACCTTACACGAAGAAGAAAAAAGAAAAATTACAAATTTTATAAAAGAGTATACAGACATTTTCCTTTAATAAAAGTATAGGTCTAACTGACGTAATAGAATTTAAAATTAACACCGGGAATACAGAACCTATCAATCAACGACCTTATCAAACGCCAGACTTCCAAAACTAGATCTTAAAAAAACACATTGACAAATTACTCAAAAAATACGTCATAGAACTATCTATTTCACACTGGAGCTCACCAGTGGTGATCGTGAAAAAAAAACTCGACGCCAGTAACAAGCAAGAATACAGAGTATGCATAGATATGCGCGGAGTCAACTCCGTTACCAAGTCTTTCGTATAGCCCTTTCCTCCTATTTATTTTATACTCTCGAAGAATAAAAAACACGAAATATTTCACAACCCTCGACGCTGCCTCTAGCTTTCATCAAATACAAATGAATGATGAAGACAAAAAAAATTCCTTTATATTTACCCATAGGTTATACCAATACAAACGTATGTGCCTCGGAGCCAAGAATGCTCTTTTTAACTTCCAACGACTCATCGAACTCATACTTTGCGGAAGACAAGTATGAGATGGCCGTCGCTTACATCGATGACGTACCAATATATTTAGACAACTTTAAAAATCACTTCCAACACTTACGCAGCATATTTAAACGATTTTGCAAAGCCAACATTAAGCTTAAACCAAGTAAATGCAGATTCGCCTTTGAAAAACTTTACATTTTTTATCACGACGTCTTTGCTGCAGGCGACACTTCTAACAATAACAATGTTAAAGCAATCTTTGACCTACCCTAACCCAGGAAAATAAGAGTTAAAGTCAGTTTTCGCCTCATTTAGCTACTTCAGAAAATTCACACGTAATTTCAGTTCAAGAGTCGCCCCTTTACGAAGACTTTTACAAAAAGACGTACCGTATAAATGTATGTATAGTATGTATAGACAGATGCATGCCAGAAATCATTTGAAGACTTAAAACATGCACCCACCACTTCCCCAGTCCTCGCACATTGTGACTCATCACTACCCACAACCCTTATCACAGACGCATCTACCTCCGGACTTAGAGCTGTTCTTTTTCAACGACACCATAGACTCGATCGATCAGTCGCATACATAAGCCGTTTCCTCACTTTAGCAGAACGCAAATGAAACACTACAGAAATGCTTACATGGTCTACAAATAAATTAAAAAAATACCTCATTGGACTTCCCTTTATCATCAAGACTGACCATTGCAGTTTATGTAGTCTCCTCAGGTCCCGTAAAATTAAGATGTCACCTAAAATGATCCGACTAGTATTAAATCTCACTGAATTTGATATTCGGTTAATACAACACATCAAAGAAGCTACCAACCATACACCCGACTTATTATCCAGACTAAAAGGAACCCCAGAACGCGCTTTAGTCAACATTTCCTCTCCAAAATACTCAAAATCTCACACAGGACAACACTCTATGGATAATCGCAATCAAAGAAAAAATACGTACCGACACCACGACACCTGGAGAAAATAAAAAAAAATTATTATCAACAATCAATTATTTGGAACAAATTCTGACGATGGCTCAAATTTGCTTTACTGCGTACCTACCAAAGACGTACCCACATTACTCACATCCTTATATTATGTGTGTGAGTCACATGACGACCCACTCTCATCGAGAAAACATACAAGAGACTCAAAGCAAAATACTATTGGCCCAATATAAAAACTGACGTTTACACACATATCGAAACTTGTGATAAATGTCAACAAAATAGGTCTCGTAAACGAAAACCATACCGCACATTCAACTTCATTCCTATTCCTCATCAACCACGTCTACAGTGGCAACTAGACATAGTTTAACTCTTCCACGCTCTTTCTCTAGCAAAGTATACAATTTGTCAGCGCAAGATCACTTATCCAAATGGATTGAACTGCGTGCTGTTTTTGATAGCACTGCACTTTAAGTCGCAAAATTTGTCATGGAAGACAATATTTGTCTTCTGTACAGCATAAAAGAATAATAATTTTATGATTTATCTCTATTTTTCATAAAAAAAAAAGATTATTTTCAAGAATTTTAGGAATATACGACTATGACTATGAGTGCAACTTCGTCTATGAGTACGGCATAATTTTATAGTTTTTATGTGCTAATGTAGTAATCCCATCATTTAAAATATATCATTTATCATCAAAATTAGCTAAAGCAATTTTTGATAGATCAATAGTAAACATATCTTATTTATGAGATCCTATATGATTAAAATTCACAACATCTATTATTTCACTATATGAAGCTTTTCTATATTTATTAATTTTAAATTTATTGACAATATGTTTAAGTATACCCTTAGCTCTTTTCTTAGTTACTAATTTATCATTACATTCAATAGAATATGAAAACATTTTTAATCCTAATCATACAAATTCTGTTACAATATTCTCATTTGTTTCTGTTTTAAAACAACCTAATTTCTTTTTATGCATAAAAGGTAAGTCAAATATATTGTTAACTCCTGAATCATTAGTAGTATACCAAAGTTCAACATCATTCTTTATATCTTCATAGAAATTATTAGTTTTTATGTACAACATTAAACTATCAGTATCAGTTTGAATCATTTCCACATTATTCTCCTATTTAGGTTGTAGATGTTCATAAACATATTTATACATTCTATATTTCGACATTTCTAAGACACAAAATCCTGTAAATATAGGTTTATTACATAAAGTATTGCTACTAAATTTTTACTAAATATTGTTTTCCAAATAAACGTTATTTTACTAGCATATTTTAAAGCTTTTGCTCTAGTGATATAAAATTCTATATCCTGTCGTTTTAGAATATTTTCACTCATAGCGCTGCTGTACTAATTTATCGTACCACGAAAAGGCCAACTATCTATCAGCTTCTACAAACAGTAAAAAAGATCGTGTACGTGTCGTTCTTACACTGTGTTTTTATCAATAAATATGTATTTATTTATAATATTACGAGCGTTTATGCTTATTTGTTTTTGCAGTATTTTAATAATATCGATTGTTGTACAGTACATGTATATATACATAAAAATGGTATAAATGTAAGGTATAATAAAAATAATTATTTATTAATTTTACAGATATTGTCGTGCTTGGTTCCAGGCTGCCGCTGTACTTGCCGAAGCCATGTCCCATACCAAGCTCACGTTGAGCATGTTCATCACTGTGAAGACTGCAATATTTACTGTTCAAGCAAGGCAGATCATCAGTGCCTTCATCAAGAAGAAAGACTTGGCCATGTAGAAAATAGAAATCAAGATCTTGTTAGAGGTGGTACAATCTGATCTGGGACCACTTACGGCGTTTTCAACAACGCTTCTGCACAATCAGCTGCCTCTTAAACAGAAGTTTATGGCTCTAATTGATTTGGATGTCTTTCAAGAAACGTTACGTTCACATCTAGGAATGATGGTGACTTACAGCCATCAGCCTACATTTTAAGAAACATTTCAAGATATTGAATCTCTTTTAACACAACTATACAAATCATTTGTTAAGTTGTTGACGCAAAACATAAATCTGCACAGTAGTATTAAAGCACAAATAATTATTGTAGTTACATTAGAATTAATTACAGAAGTAGAAAATGAAAAAAATACAATTGAACGTAATGTACAGTTTGTTTTTAAAAGTAGTAGTTGCAGATATAGCTGCACCATCATCGATGCTGTTTTACAGTTTATTCAGTAATCTTGAATTTTATTTAAATGGCACTCTTATCAGTGACAACTCAAATCACTATGCTATTAGTGTATACTTGAAGGTAATGTTGTCTTTAAATCCAATTGAAAAGAAAAACAGTATGCTAGATCAGTTATATTTGCCAAACGCAACGCCTGATGCATTTGCAAAAACGGATAGTGGATGTGTTGCGCGATACACTATTGGAAAAGTATCAAAACCATTTACTATGGTTGGAAGACCTGAAGCTCCATTTTTTAATCAAACATGAATGGTTGCAGGAGACAGTGACATACGTATTATAATGCGAAGGTCATTGCCTGCATTCTGTATAGACGCCGAGACTAAGACCCGCACGGGCTATTCTGGGTGCCCGTTTTGTATCGACATTGTCAATGCTGTGTTGTATCTAAAAACGACACAGTTTCACCACTTGCAATTGAAAAGCATCGATCAAGTTTGAACAGTGGCATTACTTTAAAATATCCATGTCTTGATCCTGAAATTAAAACCTTTGTTATTCCAGCCGGCGTCAGTTCGCATTCACTAGACAATTGTATAAACGGACGATTGCCACAGACTATTGTAATCGGGCTAGTGGACAGCCAAGCGTATCTTGGTAAATTAACAAAGTCGTTCTGCAACTTTCAACACTTTAATTTAAGTGCAATAGCTGTATCTATGAACCTAGAATCAATAGAGTACAAGACATTACCAAGTTTCAAAGACTCTAATAGGAACGGAGAAGACAATTTTCTTCTTGCTCTAGATACTTTAAAGAAAACAGCAGATAATCCAAGTTTAGGAAATAAGATAAATTCTTCCAACTTTACAAAAGGAAATGTTCTATTTGCATTTGAAATTGTACCATCACAGTCCAATTCAATGAGCATAATGAAAACTGGACAGGTTCAGATCAATATTAAGTTCAAATCTGCATCGGCAAATTCTGTGACTGCCATTCTGTATAGCCAGTACCAAAACGTCGTGGAGATTGACAAAAACAAACAAATATTGATCAATTGTTAAATGTAAAGTATCAAACCAGTTTTTAGTTGATCTACTTGTATTCAAACTTAGTTTATTCTGCATAAAATTTAATGTTACATAATAAAAACTGTCTATTGCTTTACAGAACTCAACTAAACCACATCAAGCTCATTATGAATACCAGTGAATTACAGAAATGTCTCAGAATTTTACTCGGAAAGACCCAAACAAAGTACTACGTCATAGCAGCAGATCAAATGAGATCTACTATAGAGGAATTAGAAAACGAAAATCATGGAAACGGATCAATTTACCCCATCGCAATAATTCAAAACACAGACAGGATAAAAGACTCTGGGAAGCACTGGATCAGTTACTGGGTAACTTCAAAAAACAGCTTTGAATATTTCGACTCGTATGAATTGCCGATTCACCAATACCGTAACCTGAAGTGGCCCGGAACATATTTAGAAGCTGAAAACTGCACAGCACTTTAAAGCGGAAGATCTACAGTCTGCGGATTATACTGCCTATATTACTTGTATTCTTGAGCTTCAGGAATTAGTTATAAAAACTTTTTAAATATATTTACAAGCTCTGTATTAGCTTATGATAGGAAAGTATGAAAATTTGCAAGTATGATACCTAATTTAATGTCATGTGTGTATTGTGCACCTAAAAACTCACAGTCTAATACATTTAAAGTGGCATTTCCAGAGTTCTGTCATAGTTTCTTAAGATTTTACTATTACGGACATTTGTAGTAGCACTTTGCACTAACAGTAGAATAGTATAGCAAAAAATTCAAAAATGTAAAAAAAATGTAAAGAAAACAAAATCAAATCAAAATTAGAAATGTATATATAACAGTGTACTGTAGCTTCAATGGTCAGTATTATTTTGTATCTTATAATGTCAACATTGGACACGGTCGACTTTAAATTAATTTATCCTTTTACGGCTATGGTATGTGGCCCTAATTCATCTAGTAAAACTACTCTGTGCCTAGAAATTATTAAACGCAGAAAGGAAATAATCGATAGTCAAATCAATAAAGTATTATATGTAAGTGCCCACACTAACCAAATAGAGTTTATAAATCCAGATTTCACTGAAGACAAAGACGTTACAGTAATAACAGATCTCGCTAATATTGAATCAGTGTTTGAGGATATACCCAGCCCGTTTCTACTAGTTTTAGATGACCATCTAAACTGTATAGAATCGAATATCAAAGCAAGGCAGTTAGTTCAAAAAATATTCACAGAACTATCTCATCATATGAATTTTAGTGTCATACTTATTTTACAAAACGCGTTTGCAAAAGAATTAAGAACTACAAGTTTGAACACAAAGTATTTAATTTTGTTTGACGTTCCAAGAGACAGAAGCATTATTGGTCAGATTTCCAAACAGATCAGTCCAAAAAAGCCAATATATTTCAAGAAGCATATGAAAAAGCATGTTGTGCACGGAAACATATCTACATGCTAATCGACTCGCATCCCAAGTGCCCGAATCCTTTAATGTTTGTGCGAAATAGTGTATTTTCTGTAAATGGAACTGATGTATATATTCGCAAATAGTGCAAAAATGTCAGTAAAGCAGAATTCGCAGTGCAGATTTGACAATAATTACGAGTTTTTGTCACACTTGACTTTTGTAAAAGTTAAAGCCTATAAACAGTTAATTCAAACTGCAACAACAGAGCAATTGTATGCACTTGCAGAGATTGTATTCAATATAAATAAATTCTGTAAGCATTCATTAAGGGGGTATAAAAATCAAATAAAAGTATTAAGTAACCGTTTGAGTTGCAATGACTGTACCAACCTATGCAAATTGCTAATCAAATATTATAAAATAATACAAAAGATACTAGCCACTGTATATTATAAAGTATACAAAAGTGAAATTTGTCGTACTGTCCTGCTTTCTGAAGCAATTTCTAAAGATTACAATTAATAAATAGAATAAATATTAATAAAATCAAAAAAATGGCAACTATTATGAAAGTAATTGAGCCAAAGCTGTATGCTGAGTTAATGAATATACGCACAAATCAACAAGCATTAAAGTTGGCTACTCAAACTCAGAGTACTACATCATATAATAATGACCATAACAAAACTATACTTGAACAGAAAGGAGGAAATGCGAACGACACACAGACAGATGCAACTCACAATGCGTCGGAAGGAATAGAAAAACTAATTCAATTACCAAGGCAAGAGTGGATAGCATATAAAAACATTGTTGGAAAACATAAGAAAAGGAATTGTAAATCTCATGCTAATTAAAAGCATGTAGTATTGAAACGCAAGCGTATGACGTCACACATACATAAAAGAGCAGCTAGAAAATAAATGCATATAAAGAGCAACTATATAGAATTCTTTGTCAGTAGCTTTTGTAATGTCATAGTGGTCAATACAAACTTATAAAATGTATAAAGTACGCGCTTTTGTTGTTTTAATATGTGCTTTTATGGCACTTGGGAGATCGTGCAACACTGCATGCGCCTTAGACTCAACAGGAAATCAATATTAGGCCAAGTCTGTTGAAAATACTTATACTGATAAAGCACCATATACTGCCTTCAAAGGATATGGAAAAGAGAAGATGACATTATATGAAATTGAGAGTAAGCTACAGAGCAGTTGCTCAGACCCAACATTGCCAATCGATACAACAGCGCTACCAGTGGTACATACGAGTTCGTTCCATAAAGTAATTCTCATGGCTTTAAAGTACATGCTTGAGAATTTGAACACACAAAATGGAATTATAATGGATGTGGTCGACAAATATCAAAACAACGGAACAAAACCTGTGCTTCACAACACATTTGATTATATAAGTACGTGAATAATACATGATTGTTCACTTTAAGTAAGTTATACATATAAACTTTTAGTGCACATGATAATATAGTTACAAATAAATTCAAAGCACTTATACTAAATATAAAATGTTTTATATATTTACAGCTATCCACGTGTCGTTTGTACTGGTGTTCACACTTTTTGCATTAAAGATGAGAAAACTGTACCATAAAAACAGACTACTATCTCCAGGAGAGGAGGGTGGGCAAGATTCAAAAGAGGACTTCATGACCATTTCACCCTCTGTAATAAATTCACCTTCAGACTAAAAAGAGCATTCAATCGCTCTCGTTAACAACAACAACAACAGCCTAAACATTAAACTGCATTCTATTGTCTGCCAGTTTCCAACGTACGCTATAAAGCGTAGTGGATTTTATACTTTGTGTAGTATATATTGTGAATTATAGATACTGTATAGGAGTGCACGCACTATGGATTCTACATCTACTCCTCCAGCTCCATACTCCAAGCGCTGCCGTACAGCTTCATCGTACCACGAACAGGCTAACTTTTCATCAGCTACTACGAACAGTAAAAACGATCATGTACGTGTCGTTCCTACTTAGTGTTTTTAACATTTAATTTGTATTTATTCATAATATCACTAGAGTTTAAATTTAGTTTAACTTTGCAGTATTTCAATAATTGTACAGTGCATGTTTATATGCATAACAGTAGTATTAATGTAAGGTATAATAAAAATTTTAAATTACTGATTTTACAGATATTGTCGTGCTCGGTACCAGGCTGCCGTTTTACTTGCCGAAGCCATGTCCCATACCAAGCTCACGTTGAGCACGTTCAACACTGTCAAGACTGCAATCTCTACTGTTTAAGCAAGGCAGATCACCAGTGCCTTTATCAAGGAGAAAGACTTGGCCATGTAGAAAATAGAAATCAAGGTCTTGTTGGAGGTGGTACAAATCGATCTGGGACTACTTACGGCGTTTCTACCAACGCTTCTGCACAGCCCTCTGTCTCTTTAAGTAGAGTTCGTCGCTCTTATCCAATTGATTTAGATGTATTTCAAGAAACTTTACGTTCACATTTTGGCATGATGGTGACATACAGTCATCAGCCTACTGAGACATTTCAAGATATTGAATCTCTTTTGACACAACTATACGAGCCATTTGTGAAGTTGTTGAACCAAAAACATAACTCTGCACAGTAGTATTAAAACTCAATTATTTATTGTAGTTACATTAAAATTCATTACGGAAGTAGAAAATGAAAAAAATACAATAGAACGTGATACACAGTTTGTTTCAAAAAATTATGATATTTTGAGTACCCAGGAAATTGCAAGTTTTATTTTTGATAGTGCCAGTGACATCATAAAAAAACTGAATGAATTTAATAAGAATGGAACTGGGTGGACTCTTAGAGAAATTGAATCAATTCAAGTTAAAGTAGGAGTTTTAAATTTATTCGCAAATGCCAAAGCTAAAGGGTACATTAAATTCCCAGCTTTAAAACCACGAAAAGTAGGATATCTTAATATAAAAAATAATTGTAGTGACTGTTTTAAGTTCTGTGTTGCACACAGGTATAGGCACGAAATATTAGGAAAAAACAAACAAAAAACTAAACAAAAAGACAAACCACAAAGCAAACGTTGGGATAGCATGAGCTTACAACGTCCAGACCAGTATATTTCTTATTTTGATAAATTTTGTTTCACTGATATTAACTGCTATTTTTTAATTAACAAAGACTTGCCTAATTTGGAAACGTTTGAAGTTAAAAATAAACTAGGAATTAACATATGGAGTCATCGCGGTGACAAAATCATCCCAATTCGTAGGTGTCAGAATAATGATATTACTGACAATTGTAATTTATTTTTATTTTACAAAGACCAGGCCGATGGTAGTAAAGATGAGCAGACTTATCATTTAGTCCTGATTACAGACCTGGATAAATTTATGTGTCTTGGCCGCGATAAAAAGGTTTACTATTGCCAGTCCTGTTATCGACATTTCAATTTAGCTGATAATTTAACTAAACATAAACTGAGCTGTCAAACTTTGCAAAAACGTCAAATTGTATTTCCTGAACTCTCAGAAAGAGTCAAGTTTTCAAAATTGTTGCAATCCTTGCCTTACCCATATATTATAGTTTATAAATTTTCTACATTTGTGAGTCCATATAAGGATACTAGACCCCCAAGTAGCAATACGAGATTTGTAAATGAAATTACACCTGCTGCGTATTCCTTGATTATTATTCGGCAAATGAAAGACAGAAGTGATGTAGTACATCTAGAATTTTATAATGGGGAGGATATAATAAAACATTTTTTTGAAAATATAATTTATTGGGCTGAAGCATTATTATCCCACGTTCGGACCACTCTAACCAAGTGACCAAGTACGTGCACAGTTTGAAAGTGCTACTCATTGCCACATGTGTCGACGTGAATTTGATTCTTCTAAGAACATTCTACGTACGTTTCATCATAACCAATATTATGGTCATTTTGAGTTTGCTGCATGTAGCCTCTGTAACTTAAACATCAAGTACAAGCACGAAATACCTATAATATCACTGTACGCCGGTTGCTTTGATTATCACTTGCTAGTTAGTGCCATGAATACAGGTCAGTTTGAAGCTAAAGACACCCAAGTAGTAGCCAAGTCTGCCAAAGAATTTATTTCAATTTCAATTACTGCTAAAGATAAATGGCTGCCAAATTTAAATATTGAGTATCTACCAAAAGACAAAACAAATCAAAAATATAATGGCAAAATGTTACATTCCAAAGTTAAAGTTCGATTTATGGATGCAAATTTATTTTTTGATTTCAACCTATTTGATCTTGTGGAATCTTTAAATTCAAGAGATGAATTTAATTTTACACTGGCGTCTCAATGTTTCTCAAAGTTACAACAGAGACAATATCTCTGCCCGTGAACTCTACTAGTAAATGAGCTTTCACATTTCTAGAAATCAAAACACATGCATGCTGTATAGCATGCAAATCAGTAAAAGAGTTTATCAGTCTTACCTAAACCTCTCACAGCTCCTCTGTAGCAGTACGGTTCCTGGATGAGACATATATGTGAGCAGATCGGGCGGTTACGGATGGCAGTGCTATTAAGGCGATGTTCGTGTCGCACCACCCGGTCGCGGAGACCGCATAAGCTCAAGGCCCCCGCTTTGGAGTGGTGCATGTTAATTTAGGTCAGGTCAATATTGGATAGGGACATGGAAGAGACCCCACCAGATTGTTGACCCGACCCGATGTTGGGGTTAATCAACCCTTACGCACCGCCATCCGCAATACCCAACCTGCCGTCACACTCAAACAGAACCGTACCCAGGTCAATGTGAAGCCTGAACCCAAGTGTAGACAGGAACCTCTCAGAATCTACATCCATTTTTAGATGCCAGACATAAAAAGGCTGCCTGCCCTTGGTGATCAGTCTCCTGGACACTGGCCACCATGACGCTGTAACCAACCCTTGATTACGATCTCTAAGAAGGACTAGGAGTTTTGAGAAAGCATCTGGCATGCTCTCCTCAGATCCTGGTCCCTCCACTTCCACCCTATATTTGGGTTTCCACACCTTTACCACAGGTAGCGCCTTAGGACAGAACTTTTTTTCTTTTCCGACCCTCCCTCAAACAATGCATTCACAAGCAGTACTAGCCCACTTGGAAGCCGCCAGATTCTCGCCATCAATTCTTATCCGCCCTTGCACCAAGTAGATTCCATTAAACCTACAGCAGCCAGTTCCCTCTAAATCCACCACCTTATTCACTTTCGCTAGCATCTCCCGTATGAAATGAGCGAACATGTCCTTTGTCACACTCTAGTCGTCAGGCATACCCTCAAGACCAATAAGAACTGAGTTTAAATCAGCAAGATGCAATCGAAAACCAAAACCATCCACCAGACCCGTCACCACTGGAACTGTACCTACCACCTTAGCAGATGGCCTAGACTCAACCTTCTTTCCATCCCGATCAACCAAATCCTTCTCCATGAAAGGTTTTTTTTGGCGTTTCCACCACAGGAGAGCCCCCGGCTAATGACAGATCAGCTGGGGTACTACCACTAGCCGATTCGCCACTACCAGTCTGCAGACTCGCCCTCTTTCTCTTCTTTTGTTCCTTTCTCCTTCTATTCTGATGGGCTTTTCTGAGCTGAGACAGAGTCTTAACTCCCCCAAGGAGTCCCAGCTGTCGTACCAGCTGAGGGGCGATCAGCCGCCTTACCATTTCTAGCAACTGTCCCTCTCCCACCCACCGATGTTTTAGAAGTGTACCCCCCTAGCGTCTTGTCTCCTTGCCCCTGCCCAAAAGCCCACTTTTCCCGCCATCCTTATTTTCAAGATTTAGGTCAGTAAAAAAGCTAACAAGAATAAGGCTCCTCAAATTGTTGGTTCAAAACACAGCGCCTATCTTTGTACTGAGAAATATGTTAAAATGTACCAAGCTACATTAGACAAAAAAACCAAAATAACAAGTAAGTGTAATATTTTGCTTAAAGAACAATCCAACTTGGAATGCAACTATATAATATACGGCATATTGTTGTGAACACTAGATTATTTTTAGCTTTCTTAAATATTGTGTTGCAACTTCAAATATGCCAAAAGGCAAATGTAGGTTGCTTCAAATCTGAAGGCACATCAGTTGTATGCAGCTATTGAAGAGAATGTCTGCCTATTGATGTATTTATTGATTAAATTGTTTTGATATTATAGCCTACTACTGCAAAAAGCCAAATTGCAACTATACGGCCTCAGGATCTGTCACTGTGTACACAAAATTACGAATGCACTACAAAGATCATCAGCACCCATACTAATTTAAGTGCAAGATATGTGGAAAACGTTATCGGTACACGTTTAGCCTAGGTAGGCATATGCGACATAGCCATTCACCTGAAGAAAGAAAAGACTTGGACTGAGGACTGAACAAACATTGACTTGCAAAAGTTTAAGAAAAATTAATGCTTTACTTAACATTAGTGAAAAGTGAAAACTAGTTAATGAATTAAAAAATTTATCAAACCATTAAGATTATGGTTTATTTTACAAATTAAAGAATTAAATACTATAAGCAAATTATAAACAAAATTTATAGTATACTACCAGTTAATACTATTAGTATGGTTGTGCACCGTGTTAGTTAACAGCTTACTGGATTTTGGTTTAACTACAATTAACTGTTGAGGATTAAAGAGGATCCATTATTTTAATGAATGATAAGCTGGTGACTAAGAGTATTAGAGTAATTTGTCTGTGTGTTTCAACCTTGGGCATGCTCGGTGTCCCGGTTCCTGGTAATTGCCAATTGCTATCCATGAATTTTTTGGTGTAACATTGAATTAAATGTAGTTAGCTCGTACTGTACTTGTAGTCGTAGTGTATGTGTCATGTTTAATTGGTGTGCATCGTGGTGTAGTTATCTAGTTGTCTACTTTTGTCAAGTTTTGTCATTTGTTGTAACTATTTATACTTTATGCCAGTTTATGCAACTATACAACTATACTATACTATAAACTTTATAGTTTATAGGCGTAAGCATTTCTATACAATTTAAATATTGCATCTTCAGTATTTTGTTAGAAACAAAAGATGTGTTAACATTTAACATAATAATGAACTTATGTGAAATGTGAAATAAAAAAGAAATATTTATTTCTTAATCAATTAAATTGCAAACAATTTTGTGTTTTATAGTTTTATTTTATATTTAGGCTTAAATTATTACAATTGCAAAGGTTACAATTTACATAATATATACATAAATGTAACTCCAAAAAAATCACAACCTAGAAGCCTAGAACTATATTTTAGTTTTCCTGTTTTCCAATTAAATTAAAAGTTTTGCATATCAAATTAACATTAAATTATTATACGTTATATTTAAAAATAATAAAAGCACCACTGATGTGATAGTTGGGAATATTAAAAGATAAAATTAATTATAAATATAACGTCACTGCCACCAGCGGACCAGCCGCTTGTACTAGTGTCACTACTATTCACGATTACTGATTCGATTTTGAATTTTGATACAAAACGGCTAATATTAAATTAAAAATTAAATTAAAGTAAAATTACTAATTAAATAATTAAAAAGGACTTGAAAATTTTCTGTTTGCTGTACTACTAATATTTGTATTACTATACATTGCTGCGATAATAACGTTTAAAAAATTAAAATTAAAAACTAAGGTAAATCAGGTTACACTGAAAATTAAAACTAATTGTAATTAAAACAAATATATGTTAAGATTAGTAAAAGGTTAATATATTTGTTTGTAAGTAGGGCAGAGCATTATATTATGACAAAAAACAAACAGTCAACAGTCTGCCAACTATATTTTGTTGGTGAGGATTTAGGAGAGGACTTTTTACCCAGCACAACAGTTCCATTTTCATCAGAATTGCCATATGCGTGCAAACGCTCTTTTGAAGGGGTACGTGCAGGCGTAGGCTGTGAGCTGGAGCCTTGAGTGCTGGAATTTGATGCAACACAGACTTCAGATTTATCAACATCAACATTATTTGCTGCGGTGTTCAAACCATATTTCACACAGGAGGTTGTGACACAAAAGTCTTCTATTTTTGACATCATATCGAGATTTGACATAAGCGGTAGTGCGTCATCATAATTGACTAAAATAAAATTATAAATAATACAATTAAGTATAACACGTTACGTCTACATATAAAAAGTACCAATTTATAATGATTACAATACAACCTAACAACTAAATAATAAATAGCAAATAACTTACACATGCGCATGTAATCAAAAAAATACATTTTTCTGCGTGGATCAAAAAATGAAGCAGTAATTAGGGCAGGATCTGAGAACCACGATAAAAACCTGTCTGACATTTGCGACATAATTATTAATTGCAAGTGCAATCCAGCATCAGAAAGCTCCTGACCCTCAAGACCTAATGCAATAAAAAATAGGTACTATTGATTAGAAATTACATTACATTAGAGTTTAAACATTAATTGTAATCTAAACCTAATTGTAATGGTGACTAAAAAATTTATTCGTATATTAAATTCCATACTGATATTTAATTCAGAACTAACGTTGATACACTTCTAATAAAGTAGAAAGTATGAGATGAGCAGTAAAATTATCAGCCTGCAAAATGTCAGTCGCATCAGCCAGTGGTCCAAGAAGAGCGCAGTATTCTTGCAAGTATTTATAATCATTCTCGGACATAACCTCAGGTTTTTTCTCTTTTGCTAGAAAATACGACCCATTTTTAGTCGTAAGGGCATAATTTATAATGTTATTTAATGCGTTGAACATCTTGTCCTGCAATTTAATTAAAATCAAACATTACAAAAAAATACGAGTTAAAGTTAAAAAAAATAGTGATAAATTAGTTTAATTATTGTTTAGTTTTAGTTTTAAATTTGCATTTTAACAATAAAATAACTAAAATCCAAGTTACTAACAGTTACGAGAAGACAAATAAGGTCAAACTCCGCGTTCCAACGCGTGTCACTTTTCCTAGGAAAACCTCGATCTGTTTGAACCAACAGTAATTTTCGAAGAACTTGAGAATTCATTATCTTCGTAATGCAAAGCATTGCATTACTTACGGACTTTTTAACAGCGCCAGGCACCTTACATGCTGCTTTTACTACCAGTTGTATTGTGTGTGCTGCGCATCAGTAAGTAACATGAGTAGGTCCCAGTGGACGTGGTACATCATGATTGAATGCTCCAAATAGTTGTCCGTCTTGAGTTCTCAGACGGTCGAATGCTGCAACCATATTGGCCCCATTATCAATAATGATACTCGAAACCTGTATAAAGTAAAAAAAATACAAGTTTTTGTAATAGACGGTACTGACGGTAGCAAATGTTAATTAAATTAAATTTAAACAGATTAAATAATTCATAAATAATTAGAAATGTCATCAAAATAAAGTTGCTTACTTCAAATTAAGTTAAAAATCCTGTAAAATAGAGTTCACACAATCGCGTATAGCGGTTCCAGTGTGTCTACTAACTACTTCGCGTAACGCGAAGGTCTTCACACCCCACACAAAGTCCTTCGTGACGTATATTGCCTAAACAGCTATAACACTTTTGTTCTTTTTTGATGACCACCCATCAAGTACTAGACTGACATAAGCAATATTCTTGAAGAATAATTTCAGGTCTTCTGTGGCCTATGTATGTACACAAAAAAAGCATTAAATGCAAATAGGATTGAAATTCATAAATTATTCAACAGGTTTTCAGCGTATTATTTTATAATCTAGTTAATTGCCTAGATAGATGCAATTAAGAAATAAAGTAAAGTATGCAAAAGACAAACTTGTTTTTTGACAAATTACAAAATTACCTTTACACTGAAATCGTGCATTCTACGACTACGACGTTTTTCCACACATGGGACGAATAAAAGGATCCAGGCTCCTGACTAGTTCTTGGAATGCATCCTAGCGGTTAAATTGAAACGCCAAGTTATTTAAAACCAAGAAACGTACACAATAAACTTCGTATGTAAAAAGGTAAAATAAAAAAAGAAATATAAGCCATCTCGCACTTTTAGCAACAAGAACACTCGTCAGTCTATAATAAAATGTCTCCCGGCCTTGATCCGGTTCAAAGGACCAATTGTTGCGACGGCAACACTTCAATAGCTCAAAAATGGTTAATGACAAAACCAAAATCCTGTCCTGGATGTCCAAATGCAAAATAAATACACGGTTCTCAAGTCCTAGTCTAAACAGTGTAAATAACTTAATGCTATCTTTATTAAAGGCTATATCACAATACACTATTATTCATCCAATGTAAAGGCCATACAATAAGTCAGACTATGGCTTCACTTATTTATAAGTCACGAATAAATATACACTATATTCACTTTATTTTAAAGTACACGGCAGTCAAAGTGTATAAAAATACTTAGTATTTACTAATACAGTAATAACCATAATGGTATATCCCAATATATAATTAATTCACTATAAAGTTAAGGCTTGACAAAACTATTCGCCACTAGCGCCACTATGGCCGAATTAAAGTCATATTTGATAACCCACGTCCAATACTTTAATATAGTCTATTGCACTCTTCTTCGCTAAGCCATGTCCAAGGCTTCAACACTTGACAATCCCAATACACTGTCACACTGACGTACTATAAGAATAGTAATAACTGTCCTTTACTGACTTCCTACTTACTAGTACTATGCCGTATGGGTAGTGTTAATTTTCCGTTTAGACTAGAAGAGTTTTCTCAGGCCGCTGTTCAAAGACTGAAAAAGCAGGCTGCCCGGCTTGGCTTTTAAAGGAAACCCCGTAAAGGATCGGACGTAAGAGTAGGCTGCTTTTGGAGAACAAAAGAAGTTACGGCGCAATAATTTTTTTCTAGGGTTTTCCGTGGTAGACTTTCTGGTGCGACTTAGGTTTTCGTCGAGGAAAATTTGGAATTGGACCAGGCTACGTGACAGAACAATAGACAAAATCAATTCCTTCCATTTCCAATTGCGCAACAGGCTTTTGCCTCGAAATTTATATCCCCTTCTATGGACATGCAGAATGTTCTATCTCCCATTTACCCTAATGCTATGTCAAGCAAATAGAACATTTTGGCATAGTGAATGGGCTTTACTGGAAATGGAAGGATTCTCAATTACAATTTCGCTATACTCTATATCCTAAATCCAGTACACTATAGCATGCAAGTACATAATGACTGGAGTCTATAGGGAAATGACAATTTAGGGGCAGTGCATAAATGTCTTCCCAAAAAAATCTGCAACATGTCCTATTATCACTACTTAGTTAGACCCCCTGACTTAACTAATGACATAATTTATGGAAACACCATTTACACATAAAAACATACAAAAACATATGACACTTTGACTGCTCATGCTTAAACACTACCTATAAGCAAGAAGTACCTACTAACTATACCTATAGCTAACTAAAACTAAAATGTACTACTACTACTACACAGTATCCTATGCATCAACATTAACTTATTCCTTACAGGTTTAATTCCAATTAGAATTCCCGCGAGTCATTCAAAATTTCCCTTAAGTTACCCCAACAGCAAGTGTACTCCGCGAAACTTCTTCTTGACCCTTCCCTCGTAAGTTACATAGTTTTAGTTGCTACGCCAATTTCCGGCTCCCGTGCCTTTCACCACACCGATTACTTTTGCCTCTTCCATTTCTAAAGCTGTTCCAACAATGTCATTTCTATCCACTGCAACTACAACAACTACTCCTCGTCCATCCGCTGTTGTTAGTGTCTTATCTCCAGCACAACCGCCGGTTACGCCCGTATTTGCTAACAAGTCGTTACCGAAATACATTAAAAAAACTAAAGCTAAAGAAAACGCACTCGCGTGGCCTACGAAAGACTCCAGTGAAAAATACAACTAATCAGTCAAAAGTAGTAACCCTCGTCACTAGCAGTCCCAATTTCAGCGGTAATTTTTCTTTAATTGAAATCCAGTATTCAATAGGGTGATAGTTGCATTCCCGAAACCAGTTGTTCCAGCGGCCATCGAAATCAAGCCCATAGGTCAAAATCAGAATAGATTTGGTGAAGAATTGTTGACGAAACAGAATCGAAGCAGAGTCAAAGGGTTCAAAAGCTAGAAAGACTGCAGCAATCCTCCAGTTTTAAATCTGAATGTGGCTGCCACTTTTTTCGTGGCTTCTTCGAGCAGCGTCCTGACGCCAATGCCGATGTCGAAGCGAAAACCCGACCTGGAATGTCCAATGCTCAGTTGAAAGCTGCCCTTGAAAAACTGAGTACTCGTTCATCCCCCTTCTGTGGGTGGTATTTAGTATAAGACCAGGGAGTCACTTCTACTCAGTAAATCTATTCAGCAGCAGCATCATCAACAACAAAATACACACGTAGTTGCAGTGGCTGAAAAATCACCCCAGGGAAAAAAGCAGAGTTTCCCACTCACCTCTTCACCTCTTCAAGCAGTTCGACTTGAACGGTCACAATTCCACCTTTTCCTATTAAAATCACAACAACAACGCCGCCGCCGCCGCAAACTCAAGGGAAAAGGAAGAGGAAGCAACATCCAAAAAAGAAAAAGGAATAAAAAGAATCAACAACAACCACTTTTATCGTTAGCTCCACCACCGCTACAACATCCTCATCCACAGAGCAAGAATCTTCAAAAATCCAAGGCCCGACAACCGGTGAAACTCCAGACCAGCAACAATAATTTTTATTCACTTTAATAAAATTAAGTCTTGAGTGATAGCTGCTGCATCACCACACACTCTAGGTGGACCCTCTCTTCCCCGTCCAAGTTATCCTATGTCAACTCCACACACTTTACCTGGCATTTCAATTAAAGGGGCTTTATCTCCAGCAGCAGCCGCAGTGGGAGCACCGCCATCGGCAAAGAAAAGGAAAAACAAATAATACGAAACAACAAGCTCAAACAGTGCAACGACAACATTGCCTAGCCTTCCAAGTCTAGAAAATCTTCTCAACCCAAATCCCAAGCAACGTCAAAACAGAAACAGCAACCTAATCCTAAAGAAACTAAAGAGCCAAAAGGAAGGAGTTACCCAGCTTAAAAGCAGCCAGAGCTTCCAAAGCTAAGAGGAATGCAAACACTATTTCCAGTGTGAACTTGGAGATGAGTTTAGAGTCTTTAGAGTCCGTTATTCCAGGACCTGGATCCTCATCTCTCTGTATTTCGCCACTTGCGTTTTGCGTTTCACGGAATTTAGAAAGTACGCTATACCCTTAATCCCTGCGGGTACCTTTACTGTGCCACGTCTTTTGCCTGGTACAGGGAGGGTACCTTTTTCCTACCCGTGTAGTTACACATCTTTTCTACGCTCCCTTTACAACTCAGGCTAGGTGTTTGTGCAGAACGGGTAGGGACGGGTGGTTCCACTGGTTAGATATGACATTAGAACAGCTTGAGAAATGGAAGGTGGAAAAGTAGTTGGTGTAGTAGTAGGCACGGGAGCCGGAAACGACCTCGTAGAAGGTGTACAGTGTACAGACATGGGTAGATAACGTTTTCTCACTTAATTTTCCTGCTGAAATAGTTTTTTCGATTTGGTGCACTATAATTTAATAAATAACTAATTTTTTGATTGCTGGTAATCAAATAGCACAGCTATTAAATTGTTTGAAAAGTCAGAAAAGGGTAGCGTAATATTACTTTTATTTAATAATCGTTAATATTTTGTACTTTTAGTTCCTTGAGTGCCTTATATAAGTCAAGATTTCCTAGTTAATTCATTTTGATACGACTAGTCATTAAGCATTTAGTTCCCGTACTGTTGAGTACATAGTCGGGAATTCTTTGGTCAGCATCAGCATTCCATGATATTTTTGTTAACATTAATGATTAACAGTTTAATTATTTACCACAGAACTAACTACATCGTCTTTTTGATCCTGTCGTATATTTTTAATTAAACGCAGGACACATTATTCAGTTATGTGTTGAGTTTAGTTCAACCTAATTAATGCTGAAATATTTCAGCAGTCAGGAGTTAGCTGTACTTTAACTACTCAGAGCGGTTTGTTAAGGTGCAGCTCGAGCGAATATATATCTATATATGAGCGAATGGTGATGAGATGTGTAATGAGATTGTACGACTGGTATGCACTCGTAGTTAGTGTATAGTATCTATGTATAGTTCTTTATTGTAACTCGCTTGCTGTCAGAGGTACTCCTCTGTTCGCTCTCTCGTATCAATCTGCCGTCTTATAGATAGTACAACTATATATATAGACAATGTATCGGAGTTGGCAGTGGTGACGACCACTGCTGACCACGCAATGCTGGCATTAGAAGTGTGCAGTACGTATGTACTGTGCTATTTTAACACACCCGCCTCCTACGCTATAGTGAAACTATATACTTACAACTATCTTATACCTAATAAAAACCATGCCGTTCACAATAATATCAATTCATCAATATTAATAACAGAACAGACATCTTTCGACTGCATAAAAAGCATTGATTAACCACACATACAAAATCACATGGATATTACATACATTAAATTCATTCTTTTCAACTGACGATCGAGAACGGAGTCAAGACGGAGTCCAGATCATCCCCCTCCCCTGATATTTCCAAAACCCGGAGGAGTACAAAATCGAGGTGGGTATTAAAAAATTCACAAACATTTTGCGCATCTGCCCTTATGAATTGAATTTCAAAAATAAGTTTTCCAAAAATGTTACATAGGTTCTAAAATTGGTATATACGAGTTTTAAAATTAGTGAGAGCCAACTGACTGATTTTAAAATATACTGCCGCAAATTACTTTTGTGTTGGTTTTAGACAGGGTTTTCGACTATGGAGAATCCGAATAAGTGTATCTGGTCGTAGTACAGTGTGACCCGATGTTGCCGGACTGACCAAAGCCAGAATCGGATTTTATCATAAATACAGGTAAATATGTCTAAATGAGACAATATTTAAATTACATATATAAATCATAAATAGTTCTTACTATGTAGTAAAATTATTACGTTCTGTCAAAAAATTTGATATGTTGGTTGAAAATGGATATACTATGATACCTAATATAAAAATTTCCTACTTAACTTAAACTCAACGTTGTTTCTATACATACATGGCATTCAGCCTCTACTGCGGAAGCGTGAATTTTGGACGTTGTCTTTATGAAATATATACTTAATAATATACCTAACCTATTCTAATTATTATTATAATTTTTTGAGTTATATCTATAATTATCCTTTTTCGTTATAAACCTATCATCCACAGTAGCTAAAGTATCCTTATTCCTAGAACCTGGTGGTCGACCTCGACCTCTCTTAACTAAAGGTTGTTCAGTTGCAGGGATTGATGTCGGTGGGCCTTCAGTGCTGATCTCTGGTTGTATGGTTTTGTAATGAACTTACCGAGGAAAGTCTTCATCATACTGCTGTGTGTTAGTATGTTAAAACGGAAGACCAGAATTCTTTTGAGGGCTCAAATTAGCTGCGTTAGTAGTACTTAATTTGGAATTCCCCTGGGATCCATTTACGTGAACTGTTGGTCTCCGTATGGGTGGAATTATCTCCCCAGGCCGTACATAGTATCTCCTTAGCTTTTTCACATTGACATTAAACCGAATTAATCTACCTTTTCGCTGTCTCCCCTCGATGGTATACACGTTGTTACCGACATACTCCACAATTTTGTAGGGTCTGGAAAATATAGAGATTAATTTTTTAGAAAAACCGTTTTTCGTATGGCTGTTACGTAATAACACTAAATCCCCTACATTAAATTCAAATTCTCGTCTATTAAGATTATAACGTTGTGCCCACTGGACACGACTATTTTCTATAGCAAGTCGGGCATGCTCTCGTGCCTCACGACCTTGCTCATGATACCCGATTGTTAGCTGATCTCTGAATAATAGCTGGGACAAATCCAGTGGCTGTGTAACCTCCCTTCCATATAAACAGAAAAATGGTGTCATTCCTGTTGTTGAGTGGGTACTTTTTTTTAACGCAAAAGTAATTTGCGGTAGCATTTCGTCCCAGTCTCGTCTTGATTTACTCCAATAGGACCGAATTGCTTCCATTAGTACATCGTATCTGGCCTCTACACATCCATTGCTCCTTGGTGTGTACGGACTGCTGGTGATATGGTTAGTTCCCAGTAACTTATTCAGCTCCTTCACGGTGTTGTTTAAGAACGAGGTCCCATTATCTGACTGAATGATTTGAGGTGCTCTATACTTAGTAACAATCTCCTCCATTACGAATTTAGCAGTCGTCGCGGCTTCACAATTTGGAACAGCTTTGGCTACTTAAAATTTAGTCAAATAACAAACAGCCGTAAGTAAGTACTTATCACGATTCACAGATGTATTTATCGGCCCAGCGTGATCGATTTGAATTCTTTCGAATGGTGCACATGGAATGTCAATGAATCTGAATAACCCAGTTGGCTTGATGCGAGGCACTTTGTTACGCTGACAGCTGGAACAAGTCCGCGCGTAGTCAAACACATCCTTACTCATGGTAGGCCAGAATAAAGTTTGTCGAATTTTATCTAAAGTTTTCTTTCTTCCCAAATGTCCTGCCATTTTTGAATCGTGCAAATTTTGTAAAATGTTCTGGCGTCGATGGCACGGAATCATTAATAATAACTTATGCTTTTTGTATTCGGACTGCTTAAAGTATAGTATGCCGTTGAGTAATTGATAATTTGATAAAGTTTCCACTGGGCTTCTCTCAATTGTCGTCATGATTTTTGCTAAAGCTGGATCGGCTAGTAGTTCCATTCGGTAATTTTTGTCACGTAGTACTGATGTTAAAGTCCATATATACAGGTCCATATCTGTATTATGAGTCCTTGACAACAAGTCTGGTAGGAAGTTAATTTTGCCTGCTAAATGACTTATGTTGGTAATGTTGTATAAATTAAAAATCATGGCTTGTATGAATAACTTAGGTGACATTAGAGTCTTATTAGAGTTAATTAAGCTTGGTAAGGTCGAATTATCAGTTTCAATTTTAAATGGAATGCCCTTTAAGAAATGAGATAGCCGTTTTAATTCAAAAACTATTGCTTATATCTCCAACACTAGAACCTGATAGTTTTTCATAGCCGGAGTTAATGATTTGCTTATAGATGCAACAATTTTTTCAACAGGTTTTCCGTCAACTATATGAGTCTAAAATAATGTACATCCTAATCCAGTTAAAGATGCATCTGTTCTTAGTGTAGTTGGTAATTTAGGATCAAACTGAGCCCGAATAGGAGCAGTTGTTAAAGCCAGTTTTAATTTTTTAAAAGCTTTCTGACACTGCGGTGTCCAAATATATGCAACGTTCCTCTTCAATAAATCATTGAGGGGGCGTGCTATCGTAGCTAAATTTAGGATGAATTCCGAATAAAAATTTACTGAGCCCATGACTAAAGTGATTTGACTTTGGTAGGAGGCTTAATTTTACGAATAGGATCAACTAATTCAGTTGTTGGTTCACGTCCGTCTTTGCTTACTAAGAACCCCAAAATTTCTAATTTTTTAAAACCTAATCTACACTTCGATGGTTTCAGCCTCAAGTTATTTTCAGTTAATTTATGGAACACTTTACGTAGCGAACTAATGTTTTGATCGATGTCTTCCGATGGTACTATAATGTTGTCCAAATAATGTAGAACTTCAGTATACTGTAAATTCCCAAGCATATTTATCATCATTTTAGAGAAGAAGCTCGGAGCTCCTTGCATGCCAAATCCGAGCTTCAAACAATCGTAATGCCCGTGTCGAGTCTTAAAGGTTGAAAGTGGAATGGATTCATCATCATGTAAAATTTAATTATAGCCGGCTTCCAAGTCCAAAGCTGAGAAAATGTTCTTTCCTCGGAACCGGTGGAGGATCTCATGGATTAAAGGCAAAAGGAACAGTTGCTTACGTGTTTAAAAATTCAGTAATCTGTAGTCATTTACCAGCCTGAACTGTTTCTTGTTTGGATCAGGCGATTTTTTGCTGACTAAAAACGATGGGCTGCTCCAGTCACTAATACTTTACCAAATTGTTCCATCCGGTAATTGTTGTTTTACTTGGCGTGCTATCTCCTTGTGTTGCGCTTCGCTTTGTGGGTAAGCCCGCAGCTGTACTGGTGTTGGATCAAGTAGCTCAATCTTGTATTTAGCATGCGGATAAACTCCATTTGGTGTACGGAAAAATTTAAAAGCTTGTTGACATTCAGCTACCAAATTTTTATATTTCATTAAATCTGCACTACTTAACTGCGGATCATATGCTACTTTATTGATTTCCTGCTCCAGTTCATCCCCCTTATAAAAAGGTACATTTGATCTAATTCCTCCTTGCTCAACATTTGGTTCAACTCCACTAATATTATTTATCACGCGCACTTCTAGTTCATTCCAGTCTGTGATCTGAGCAGTTGCAATGACAGCCTTACTTTGTATTATGATTTCTTCCTCCGATGGGTTTATGACACGGAGAAACTAAGTTTTTTCACTAATAATAAAGTAAAAAATTACCATCTGTTTTAGCTTCCTTTGTCCTAATGATGAAGCTTCAAATCGAGTTCCATTAATTTGTTGCCCGTTTCTATTTAATACGTAAATAGGAATGTCTATCATCGAGTAGGGCTGTAGTACCTGTCTACTGGAACTATTAATTCTCAAAATATTCTCATTGCGCTCTTTCTTTTTAGTATTTAGGATGCACAAAGCTCTAGGGCTTGCCTTCACTTTAGTTTTATTTACATGTTTGCTAGCGGCTTGTACTTCCTCATTAAATTCTTTTTTCACCTTCTTACCGACGGCGACTTGATCAATGTCCCGTGTTTTGTTGGTTTGCTAATTTTGGAGAGGGGCGTTGGCCATCGCTTGCCTCTGTGTATCGTCCTGTACTTGACTTAAGTCGGTCTCTCGCTGCATGTAGACTGATGACATTTTGAACTGTCGCCTGTCTGTAGCGTGTAGCTGGCTTGGTGTCATTCGTACGTGTCCAAATTCAGGTGAATAGATAACTTCATTCCCAACATCTATGACTACTCTAAATTTTCTTAAGAAATCCTCGCCGACTAACAACTCATGCTGTGCATTGTTTACTAAAATATACGTATGAGTCACATTATGTCCATTGAATCTTATTGTTACTATAGCTTGTCCATTATGCTTAATTGAACCACCACCATAATTTCTTTAATTTAATGTTGACGGCTGTATTGCTACACCTAATTGTCGGGTCACGTCACTATTTATAATAGAGCACATAGCACTTATATCAATAAAAACGTTTACAAGGCAGGTCTTGGTACTGCCTTGGATGTTGATGCTATTAGGATTTATGACTTCCGTTACCTCACTTACATCATTCACATTAGTGTTTTTTGTTTGCACCATCATTTCCTTTTCATTCTCAACTAATTCTAATGCACTAAATCTATTGTAGGTACTAACTATATTAATTTCTGGTGGCCTGATATTTGCAATGGCTCGAGTCGGTCCACTTGCTCCACTTAACCGTTGAAATGCTGATTTTGTTGCTGAGGGTTATAATTTGGTGGTAGCATAATTGCTAAGTTGGGGGAGGGTGCATTGAAATTCTGATTATTCTGCTGTAAACGTGGGATGAAAGGCCAAATAAAATTTGGATTCTGATAATTGCTCCATTTGTGTGACTCATATCCTGTTGGGTATTGCTGTTGTCGATAATTGCGAGTGCCATTATTCCCTCGATAAATATGCTTACTGTCTGCCTATCAAAATCAGTGTTTATCGCTGTTAGTTTTGACAATAAAGCCCATTACATTACATTACATGCTGTTGACGTGGAGTATAATATCCACGACTTGCATTCTGTTGACTCATTCTGGGCCACGTACATTGTGCTACTTTTGTGCATTGGGCAATGAAATGACCTGCTCGTCCACACCCATGACATTTTCTCTGATTGGTTTGTTAGGAACCTCCACGTGCATTATAAATCGTACTTGTGGTTGACGTGGATGCTGTTGAGATGTAGGTGATGATGTGGCATTATTACGTGGCTGTTTCTGTATTTCGTTCAATCGCTGAGCCAATGACGCCACTGTCTTTTCTAATAACGATACCATATCTACCTGATGTACTAAGGCTACCTCTTGTTTGATTCCTGGTATTTTCACTTCGTATGTATCAGATGCATTAAACTAAATTAATAATGCCTGCAAGGCCGCTATTGTAGTAGGACGTGCCTGCATTCTCAAAAAATGTCGAACGTTCTCCCGCAAGTTTAGTATGATCGTAGCTTTCATCTGAGTAGCTGGAAATGTTGCCCAGGTATCGCCAAATGCGCTTTGTATTCGCATTTAAAATGCATTTGCTCGTTCATCACACTGCTGCTTTTGTTGAAAAAGTTCTACTAAGGATACCTGCGGGTCCAGTGATGCTGGGCAACTCACTAACAACGCAGTAAACAGCTCATCTAATGTTGTGGCATTCGTGAGTAGTACTTTGTTAAAGTTAAAATAACTCTGCGCGATGGGTGTAGTTAATGCCTCCGTTAACAGCTGCTTACTTGTATTCAGATCTACTTGTGTTAACGCTACATATCTCGTGAACTCAGTTCGGAACTCGTTAAATGCGTTGGTGTAAATGTCAGGTTTTAAATACGATGGTCGTTTCAACTCTATTTGTTTAAAAGTTGCCATTTTTACTAGGAATAACTGTCCAATGCCGTAATAATCTATTTCTGGCCCAGTTTTGATTTTTATCTCTGAACGGAATTTGACAATGCCCGCTGTTCTATCTAAATGATTTTGTATCTCAGCTAGCTAGCCTTAAAGGTTTCTTTCCTCCAATTCAGTTCTTTCGGGTTTTAAAAACGACAAGTACCCAATATTATGACCAAAATTTTACGTACCGGTTCTGTTATATTAACCACCGAATTTTTACGTTCCCGTGACCCTTGTAGTATGAGTTCTGCCTAGTCGGTGTCTGCAGCTCCTACGGCAGCTACAAAACTGTTTTTCTCCTCTTCGGAATTATTGCCCTGACCGTTCACAGAACCCGCAGTATAGTTGTCAGTTGGGGATGAGTCCGCTGAGTAAAACGTGTACGGTGTGGCTACCTGCCGATGATCAGCTTGTAGAATTGATGGTTCGTCGATTGCTGATGACCCGGCTGACGCTGTACTTCCTCGTGTTGATTGTGTGTCGTTTAACACGCAGGGCGTTGTTGGTGCACTGGGAGTCCCGTCTGTAACTTCTAGTCTTGCCGCTGTTACTGTCTCACGTTGCTCTGCTTGCTTCTTTTCCTGAAAAATTCTCCGCTTTTCGCTGTTCACTGGCGTCGCGAAATTTGACTTTTTACTGCTACTGGGTTGTTCTTCCCCTGGTGTCGGTTTGTTAGAGCGTGGTGGCAGTCGGCAGTCTGAAAACTCTTCCTTGAATTTTAAACGTTCGTATATTTATGTCGAGCAGTATTCCTGATTTTGATTGAAAAACTCAACTCGGATATGGTTACCGTTGATGCCCGGATATGCTCTGATACTAACCAAATCGTTTTCTTCCGTCAATTCAAGCTGCTGTTTCTCATGTTGATGTGAACGAATTGGTATGTTAGGAAATTTCTTTGCGCACTGATTTCTTGTTAGCTTTTTAGTAGACAGACTTTTCTCGTTCTTATCAAAATACTCTGCTGTTACTAGTTTACCGTCACTGTCTGCACGTAACTCTAAGAATTTTAGGGACCCTCCGGTAAATGGAAAAGCGTAAAAATATCTTTTCATACCCCTTGTAAACTCCAATTACTCTATTTATTTGTAATTATCCACTATTTACTGTTCCACTCTGCCTAATTGTACTTAGTTTCTTCAATATTCACAATTTTGACTTAACTCTCCGTTTCCACTTAACTTATTTTTACTCATTATTATTTTTAAATTACATATAATTAACTATATTGGAAATCGTTACAACGCACGCACCTTTACCACTGGTAAGGTGCAGCTCGAGCGAATATATATCTATATATGAGCGAATGGTAATGAGATGTGTAATGAGATTGTACGACTGGTATGCACTCGTAGTCAGTGTATAGTATCTATGTATAGTTCTTTATTGTAACTCGCTTGCTGTCAGAGGTACTCCTCTGTTCGCTCTCTCGTATCAATCTGCCGTCTTATAGATAGTACAACTATCTATATAGACAATGTGTCGGAGTTGGCAGTGGTGACGACCACTGCTGACCACGCAATGCTGGCATTAGAAGAGTGCAGTACGTATGTACTGTGCTATTCTAACAGGTTAATTTACCTTTCATGTTAATTTACTGCCAAGAGCAGTTGATTTACTGCTCCGAGCTGTAGATTTACTGCTTAAAATAAATATTTGTTTTTCTGTAATCCCTTGATGGTCAGATCGCAAAGTTGTGGCCAACTTCGCATAAGTAAGTGATGATCAACTTATCTTTAGTATGTTATGGCCCAAAATTTATTCGAAATACGCCTTGAAAGTTGGAATACAGTGCATTATACGGAGACATAGTTTTAAAAGAGATCCCTAAATTGTGTTCAAAATTTCCAATCGAATCAACATTGTTTCGTTCCTAAAGCTGGGTGAGAATACTTAGGTAATATTTTGCAAGCCGACGGTGGGAGGAAAAGTATGTTTTCCTAAATTAATGGGAATGGGGTAGCGGCGCTGACAAAATCTCGCCCTAACCTCAAAATCTAAAGTCGTCAAACAACGAGGAGTAGCCAGAAGGTTTGTTCCAACTAAACGCTTAAGTAAAATCAAAACGTACTGTTATTCTTTAATTTTATTTATATTCAACAATAATGTCTTATGTAGGGTCGGGTATCTGTGGTAGTCCGGTAACTGTGGTAGTGGGAAACCATAAAGCAACGAACGACAGCTGCAGTCCGAAGTTTATTTCAGTTCACTCAACTACTCATGGAGTACGTTCTGGTTCCGGCTGATGTTCCTCGCGATAGTCGAAAACTTGTAGGAGAAGAAAATTACAAAACTTACTGTGTCATTTTAACTAGTGAGGAAAGTTTATTTTTATTTTCTTCAAGTCCCTGTAATTACTGATCCAAACACATTCTCACCGAAACTGATTTCGGGGAGATAGTTGGAGTTAATCGGCATACGTTAATCACAATTAGGATGGAATATTAATTTAACCTTTAATTCGGTGGATTTTAGAAAAATATTTAGTCATTTCAAAGTAGTGCTCTTAACTCTAAATGTGGTAATGTCAGGGCTTCTAACTGTGGTATTGTAATAACTATGCAAAACTCGTTGGAAATTTTGTGGAAATGAAGCAAGTGTGTAATAAAAATATAAGTAAAAATATGTCAGTTCGTTTTTATTTGTTTAGCATGCCGTAAATTGTAACAACGGAAAAAAAGAGTTAAGGTGACAAAAGTAAGCTGTACATAAACGTAGACCTTAACGATGCCGTTTCTTCTGTACAAAGTGGATCATTAACAACATTCATTTAATAAATTAGCATGTATAGTTAGTAGTTTTAAAGCACAAAACGATAATTATTATTTTATTTATTAAACGTGACTTATAGAGCCTAGTGTGATAAAATCTGTTACGGCTTAATGTGCGTTATTTACATGTTAATTGACTTTTACCTTATGTTTTTTGGACTGAGATTGCAATAAACGGTGGGTGCTCATAACGTTACCAAACTAATAGCTAGGGTGCCTAGTCATTTAATAATTTTTAAAAAAACTTAATAATGTTTATTCACGTTATTTTCGTAAAATAAAATTTGTCAATCTTAGCGAAAATGATACTACCACACTTAGAACCCTGCATACCACATTTACCGGACCTAGCAAATTTCCCACTCCATCGAGGTCGTATAGTTTGAACACCTGTAGTTTAAGGATGCAGCGATTAAATTTGATGAGAATTGGGTAACGTATTCAGTATAGTATGTGTGTCAAGTGAATAGTGCTATTGCTTTCAAAATTTTATTAACTTGGTATTACAGATTGAAAAACTGAAAGTTTTCCAAAAAGTTACCACAGTTAGAGGAGCTTACCCTAATTTGAACAAATAATATTCTCTATTCAATTTGTGACCCTGAATTTTTTTACTCTCGCTGGATCTTTTGTCTACATTAAGCTTTCCACACATAGTTCATTTAATATATTATTAAAAAAATTAATTTTTGTGAAGCATAATGTCATAAAGGTTAAGTTCAGACTAAATTAGGTTTATGCAATATTATCAGTTGTGAAAAGCACTTTTATTCTTCGAATTATATGGAAACACAAACTATGAAAATTTAGATTTTTTCAATTCGAATCGATTCGATTTGGACAATTCGAAGTTCGATTTTATTTTCCAAGAATTTGCACTGTTTTCCAACGTCCCAGGGGTCTTGTCATTTGATTTTTCGTGATTGTTACTAGATTCAAGCTGGCCATTACTCATACTAAAGGCAAGTTAGCCATCAGTTACTACACGCTTGGAAAAATAGGAGTGAATTTACTACTTTACTGTTAATTTCTAACTGCTTTCTTGTTACTCCGACATCCACAGTGAATCCTGTTAACCGCGGTCAACAGGATTATGGTTAGTAGATTGCAGTGTATCCTGTTAGACTAAGTATACTAGAACGGTGTTGGATTTTGCAACACTAATCTTGTTGAACAATTTTATTAAATTAAAAAATAGCACCAAAAACTGGATTTGAGCCCCTACCCTTTGGCATACCAACATGGCTCCTTAACCACTAGACTGACACTTCACATTAACTTTGTATTATTAGTTTAGCATACATACAGTGATATCAATGCTTCAACAGGTTTACTGTTGATTTAACCAGGTTTGCTGTTGGGTTTTTGTAACAACAGCATTGTTGCATGTGGTTAACAGTTTTCCCCACCCTCAAATATTTCAAAATTTACTACTAAACCTGTCAAAGTTGACAGCTTAACCTGTTGCCACTGGCTAACCACATTCGTGTCAAGGTCTTTTCTAAGCGTGTAAAGATGAGTTTGCCATCACTGACTAGAGACATGTTGGTCATCACTTACTAAAGTAACTAACAGTGGCTATCGCTTATCACACAACAGCTATAATAATCATCATACAATTATATGGCAGTTTGTTGTTGCCTTACTGTATAAAATTTATTTATTTTACTTTTCTATAATTCCTGAATTCAAGTTTCAAACCCAACTTTTTTGTGTCAACTTAGTAAACTGTAACTGCTCCGAGCAGTTAAACTCCTGAATATTCAACGAATCTCTCATTTTACAAATCAAAGATTAGAAGTCACAACGAAATTGCATATTGACTAAAGTAACTACTCAGACGATAGATGAATTATGGAGTTATCGATCATGTGTAGTGAATAATTTGACTTATCCGAATTACAATCAGCTGATTAATACGACTTCAGTGCCAGTAATGATTTTTAGATCTAATGAAATGGTCATGTCCGTCTGTCCGTCTGTTGGCCCCACGCTACAGGTCAAACCGTTTACACTATTGTCTTAGAGCTTTTTTAAAACAATCACAAATGCGAGCCGGCAGGTCTGTATTGTTTTTTTACTGTAATCGAACTGACCATTGCTTAGCAAATAAATGTTGAACTGACCAAGGTCAAGTATAAGCAAAATAAGTATAACCAAAATTAAGTTACTTCAGTCAAAATTCGATAATTTGCTGTGTCGTTACTTCTTTCCTAACATTTATAAACAAGCAAATTATTCCAAAAAAAGGAAAGATAAAGCCAAGATAGACATTATTTTGCTGTATGAAAAATGTAATATATTCTCTATTGAGGAACGCATTGTATATTATTCATCTCTATTTATATTTAAAATACTTAAATTTAAAGGTGTAGATAGTCTATTGGATTTGCTTACTATCAACGATACTAGTAGAAATAAGCTAGTTACACTTCAAGACGGACCAAAAAAGGAAACAACATTTTTTCAAAAATCAGGGTTATTTTTATGTATAAAAAATTGGAATTTGATACCTGCTGAGGAAAGGAATTTAGAACTATCAGTAGACATATTTAAGAGTAGAATATCAATGTGGTGTCTTAATGCGCGTAATGATATATATGTCAAACCATAATTAATATGAATAAATATATAAGGGAAGAGAGCATTTAGGATAGTATGTTATACAAGTAATTGTGTTATAGGATGTCTGCATTATAATGTCTCTAATGTCTTTATTACATATTTTTAGTAGTTATTATTAATTGTTATTTTTTCATTACGTAGTATATACTAGTTGACCATAAACAATAATTACTTATAACATTACTTTGTTGTTAATTTTGTCATTGTTGTTGCTGTTTTTTGTATCTAATTCTATACAGTATTTATATATAATATATTTGAATTGTTTAAATTAAATAATATAGTTGTGTTACCGATGGAAGAATGGCTTTGTGCCAAATTGGTTTAAATAACACGTAAATAAAGTTCAATCAATCAATCAATCAAGAAATTTAGAAGTAAGCACCATAAAAACGGGGGTAGCGATAAACATAGCTGAGCGCAAGACATATGCCCAGCTATGAAACAAAATAGCAAATTTCTTTTAAACACCCCCACCCAGCTGCTATTACATTCAAATTTAGTAAGCAGGCCAGGGGTGACGCGCAAATGACGTCACGTGAAAATTTCTTCTAGACACCCCCACCCAGCTGTTATAGCATTAACATTAAGTAAGCAGGCTAGGGGTGACGCGCAAATGACGTAACGTGAAAATTTATGTCAGACAGCCCCACCCAGCATCTTTTGCATTCACATCAGGTGAGCAGGCTAGGAGTGACGCGCAAATGACGTCAGATTATTATCTCTTTCCGACACCCCCATCCAGCTGCTATGGCATTCACATTAAGTAAGCAGGCTAGGGGTGACGCGCAAATCACGTCACGTGAAAATTTCTTCTAGACACCCATACCCAGCTGTTATCGCATTCACATTAGGTAAGCAGGTTAATGGTGACGCGCAGATGACGTCACGTAAAAGTTTATGTTAGACAGCCCCACCCAGCTGCTATCGCTTTAACATTAGGTTAGCAGGCTAGGGGTGACGCGCAAATGACGTCACGTGAAAATTTCTTTTAGACAGCCCCATTTAGCTGCTATTGCACTAACATGAGGTAAGCAGGTTAGAGGTGACGCGCAACTGACGTCAGGCAAAAATTTCTTTTAGACATCCCCACCCAGATGGAATCGCATTCTTATTAGGTAAGCAGGTTAAGGGTGACGCGCAAATGATGTCACGTAAAAATTTCTTCTACATGTCACGAACTGACCTATATGTGTTATACATGTTAAGATATCGTCCATAATAACGTCGTTCAAATACCATAGTTTCTAGTATCACCAGTCCCAACGTTAAATTTGTTTCCATCCTATTTTAACTACATGTCACGTACTTACCTATAAGCGTAACAGTTATTAAGGGATTGTCTATAATGACGTTATTTGTGATTGGTGCAATTTATAAAAAAATTTCAGCTGTATTAAGCTACATGCTACGAAAATTGGTATATGTCTTATTGATTGTAGGGGAGCTTTCATAAATCTTGTATCATCTTTTAGCGTAACATAAATTGTCTTGCGCCTTTGTTGAAGCTCAGCATCTACTTCGGGCCAGCCCACGGCCGACAAATCCGGCGCGACGCGCCTGATTTTTGACTTACGTACTTGGATAATGTAAGTAGGTACTTTCTTTAAAAACTTACTGCATTACAAAAATAAGGCACTCAGGTACCTTACAGTAAGATATTGCTACTAACCATTAGTCAAGATCAATTTAGCAAACAAATAAGAACAATTAAAAACAAAACATAATCTGCATTGCACTATTGTGAATTGTATTTTATTTTATACCACAATATTTCAACGTACCCCTCATTTTATGAAATATAAATTGGATGACTGATTAATGACTTTGGTCATGTCAAAATGTAAAAGCTGTAAAATTGTACTAAATAATAAAAATAAGGTCCTCTAGTAAGTGCATTTTGGGGTATTTAAAATTCTTACATAGAGTTTAAATCATTCAAAAACTAGTTGTAATTAAAGTAATTAGCTCTGCTAGTTTCTAGTTCACAAATTACACGCATAGAAAAGATCTTGACTTTCTTGACTCGAATGTGGTTAGGCCGTGGCAACAGGTTAATACTACCTGTAAAGAGTGTGTTTTAGAGAGTTATTGGAGAGGAGAAGGAGTGGATTGATTAATTAATTAGGAGAAGATGAGAAAAAAGATTAATGGTACTGGGAATCTGTAGGGTGGAGATGGGAGGCTGGGAGGGTGGACCCGGGCAATGGAGAGAGGGAGGTAGGTAGGTACGTAGGTGCGTAATAAATCCGTAATGTATAGTGCGATTTGAAGTAATAAGATGCAATTCAATGAGACAAAGAAAAAGAAGAAGAGTTAATGCATAGTAAGTGTTGCGAATTATTTGTGTCTTTGCCAAGGTGTGATAAATCTAATGCAAATTGAGACAGCGATGTAAGCATGTGTGCAGCGCCATTAAATAAGATGCATCACCCAGGCTATTCAAATTGTGTATGAGCTGTATCAATACGCAGGCAGGTTTATATACAAAATTACAATGTTCATGAATTTATTACAATTTATACAACATTTATATACATGAAATACAGGACATGTAATTATTCAACGGTATACTTAACAGTATATACATTATATATCTAGGTTACATCTACACTACACTAAATATATATACACTTCTTACAAGCTAGAGCTTAGTATTTATTTAATATATGTAGTTCACAAATAACATTGACATTAAACAGCTAGGTTGCTTATACACTAAAAAATTGAAATGCACAAGTCTTACAAATACAGAACACTTAATTATTCAAAGGTATACTTAACAGTATATACATTATATATCTAGGTTACATTATTATAATACTATAAATATACAACTATTACAGAATAATATATTTACTTATTTAACGAATCTTTATGGCCAAAGGGCAAACTAAAATTACAATCATTGGGGTCTGAAAATACCCTTGATATATCTAATGTGTTAAATGCTAATCTATTTACACTCACTACGTACATGTTATGATCTACTGATCGTATAGAATTTACAATAATATTACACGGCTTGTTTGTTTCAAGCATTTGTTTATACTTGTCGTGCCTGCATTGGCGTAACGCAAGAGCTATAACACCTCTGCATTTCCGTTGTTTACTACTATTTAAATATAACATACTATACATTTTAGGCTTAAGTGTAATTAATTCTGATACATCTAAGCTCTGTATTCTTATTTGGCCACTCTCGTCTTTATTTAAAAGATGCAACTCTGGATATTGATTTTCGTAGCGCTTAAAAACCTCATGATTTCGTAGAATTTTGCTAAAATTAAATTCTGCACGTGCACTAACTCCATCATCCCACAAAGTATTTAAGGGATCTAATATATCTAACTTATATCCGTCTGTATCTGAATAATCCAAGTAAGCTCTATTATGGAATATATAACACAGTATATCAAACTTTTCATAAAAGTTAACTTTTGCATTGGCTAAAATTGCCAGTCCTGTGAGTGACAAATCATCTGCACGATACCTCTTGAGGTATTGCGTAATAATACTTAAACAATCAGACAAACCATCAAAATCTTTACATCGTGGTGATGCAAGTAGTTTTTTAGCATGGGCGGTACTGGTGCAAATACTGGTTTTAACAAAATCTTTAACTTTTTTTAAAGTCTTGCCATACAAAACATTGGATTGGAATTTAAGTAATTTGTTTTCAAAAGAGGTTTTTGCTTGCTTGCGTCTTTCTAAATTGGCATCTATATATGATTTGAAGTAACGTTGCTGTTTGAATCTAACACCACAGTGTATTTTTAAGAGTACCATTTCCTTTGAAAGATAGTAGCGCAATTCCCTGAAATGAACTGTGTGATTTAATTTGTCATAAAGAGTTAACATAAGTCTTGGTCGGGATATAAAATGTTTAATTGAAGCGTTTTTGCGATATTTTAAATTTAACTGGCTCAGCATTTCTTCGAGCTTTATTACTCTCTGTTCCATGGCAAAAGGCAAGTTTGCGTCGCGATTATGTAAATGCTCTGGGTATTGCAAGTCACAAACTAGTACGTACCCATAGCTTCCTTCCGTACTACCCAATTCGGAGTCAGACCAGTCAATGCTTATAAGATCTTTTGTTTCCATGTACTCGTAATCAGACACTGGCATAAGTGACTTCATACTATGTGGGTATAAACTATTGATATCTAGTGGAAGTAAGTGTCTACGTGGCTGTGATGTATCTAATCCACCCGGACAACGTTCGTAATTAGCAGTCACATGTTTCTTTGCAAATATACATTGACCCCCCTTTATTCCATTTTTAGCAATTTCAAATACTCTGTAATCTCTGATGTAATCTATTTCAGCTTTTGATTGCTTTAAAAAGCATTCCCATGAGAAGCTTGGCAAAGTCAAAGAATAGGTAGAATCCATTTCGTACGTTTCCATTCCAAATGTTCTAAAATTTTGCCAAACTTCTGCAAGTAATACTGTATCTAACAAACAAGTAAAACGCATGTAATCAGCTAATGTAAAAAGGTTGAATTTTGCACAGATGTTTTGAACAAGCTCCCATTCACTGCCTGGTATTGGCATATCATCAAGTAAAGATTTTCTGAAACAAGATCTTGTGGGAATAGGAATATCAAGACTTGTAATCTTAGTAAGAGACAAGAAAGGAAAATAAACAGGTTTTTGTAATAACACAAGATCGTCATGGCACGGTTTTGATACTTTATGTTTCTTTGCAACAGAATCATGGCTTTGTGTAGGTAAAAATTTATATAACCACTGCTGTACTATTTTAAGTGACTGGGAGGTTTTTGCGTTTAGTGATTCTACAAGTTCAAATAAATCAGAGTAAAAAAATAAATTGGCATCTATAAAACGTATTTTAACTTTTGAAGCAAAAGATTTGCCAGTATAGTTGAGTTGTTTTGAATCTTCAGAAGAATATTCATAATTTAATTTAGGAAGCCATGTATCCTTAGCAGTTATCGTTATTGAAATAAATTCTTTCGGGACTTTTGCAAGAGCTTTTAAGTTTTTAGAAGGAAAGCAATTAGTTTTCATTGCACCTATTAAAAGGTGATAATCAAAAGAACCTCCGTAGTGCGAAATAAGTGGGATCTCGTGCTTGTATTTAATACTAAGGTTACAACGACAACATGCAGCAAATTCAAAATTACCATGGTCGTGGTTATGGTGGAATGTCCTGATCGTCTTGGTTTCTTTACTGAATTCGCGCTCACACAGGTGGCAGTGCGTAGCTTGTTCAAACTGTGCTCTTACACTATCTGTTGGTTTTACTTTGTTATTTGTTTCTCCAATATGTGTAAGTAACCTGTTTGCCCAGTAAAATATACGTGTAAAAAATTTTTACCTACATCTTCCCCATCAAAATACTCCATAGAAACAACGTTGTCTTTATCTTGCATTTTTCTAAAAATAATAAAAGAATAGCAAAATTTAAAATCTTGAATAGGATTTGCAAACGTAAAGAACTTGTAAACAATGACAAAGGGGTACGGAAGTGTTTGCCATGGTTTTGCAAACTTGACTCTTTCCCACGGTTTAGAAAAAATTATTTTTCTTTCTTCACGAGCTTGACAGTTTTCACTGTGCTGTTGTAAATTCTTTTCTAAATTAAAACTCCTCAAGCACAATTCGCAATAAAAAGCTTTTTTCCGTCGTCCATTACGCATAAATTTGTTAAGATCAGTAATAAGAACTAAATGGTAGGAGTTAGTCTTGTTTTCTTTTTCTTGATTATAAATTAAAAATAAATTACACAGTTCAGTTAACTCAGAATTACGCGACCGTCTTATAGGGACAATGTCGTCATCGCGATGACTCCAAATATTAATACCAAGAATATTTTTAATTTCAAAATTATTTAAATCTTCGCCAATACGCAAAAGACAATTAATATCAGTAAAATCAAATTGCGCAAAATATGAAATATACTGGTTGGGACTCTCTAGTTTTTGTTTTGCATAGCGAATAGCGTTTGGTGTAGTCTGCTGCTTATTTACTTTATACCCAGCTAAGATTTCGTTGCGGTATCTGTGAGCAGCAACACAGAATTTAAAGCAGTCTTTGCATTTGTTTTTAATATTTAAGTATCCTAATTTTCTTCGGTTGAGTTTTGGAAATTTAATATATCCTTTTGCTTCAGCATTTGAAAATAAATTTAAAACTCCTACTTTAAATTGAATAGAATTTACTCGCTGAAGTGTCCAACTAGTACCGTACTTATTAAATTCGTTAAGCCTCTGTATAACTTCACTTGCACTATTAAATATAAAGTTTTCAATTTCGTCCTAATTTATTTTATCGTAATTACTAGACACTAAACTAATGCTACGTTCTTTTTTTTTGGTTCGTTTTCTACTATAGTTTCTAATTCTAATGCTACATCTAATATAAGTTGAGCCTTAATACTAATATGTACAGCTAAGTTTTGAGTTAACAATTTTACAATAGACTCGTATTGTTCAGTCAAAATGTATGTACCGTCTTGAGACTCTTCAGTTGGTTGATGCATGTAGGTCACCATTAGTCCTTTATGCGCTCTTGAGGATTCTTGAAATACATCTTGATCTATCTATGACGAACGACGAGTACGGCGAGAAGGCCCTGCGGGACTATCTTCACTGCTGGTAGTAGTATTAAGTCCGTAGGTTGCTCCTGAACGACTAATTCCACCGCCAGTTAGATTTTGATTTCTGTTGTCATAGTGTGCAAGATGCTTACTAGGGTGCAGACATGAGTGATGGGTCTTGTCAGAACAGAATCGGTTGCAATCTTCACAGTGATGAATATCCTCAACGTGAGCTTGATACGCCACATACGTTCTGCAATCAAACAGACATCTAGGCATGGAACACTCAAAGCGCTTAAAATCAACAAACACAGTATTATTAGAATCAAACTTATATTATACAATAAAATAACTACGGAAGGAAATATACAATGTAATATTACATGTATTTGACACTAAAATATACGTACATAGTAGTTTCAGTTTTGCGAACAGTTGGGAAGTTTGGTTGTTCGTGGTACTGAACGGTCGTGTCTAGTACCAAGGCTAGTTGATCCATGTTGAACAAGTAGTGTTGTAGAGTCAATGCTTTTCGTATGTTCTAATGCTGTTCTTTGAGGCGAGTGGAGTGGGATAAAAACGTTGATGTTCGAAGAAGTGCTGGATATGGTGTGAGGGTCCCTATGAGTCTGCCGCGGTACTTATAGTCGATCCGTGGTGGGTGGTAGCCACCTCTTTCTGGTAAACCCCTTCTGCTTTAACTAGGGACCATAGTTTTCCATTACGATAAATCTTAATCATTTTGAATACAAAGAGGAGTAGGACTAGGATAAACGACACGTAGATGGCTGCACATGCTCAGAAAGAGAAACAATAACAAATGCACATTGAGCAATGGTTTCAAAGCGTACACGTGTTATATACGCATCATATATTTTTGGACCATATACATATATATATTTGTATTAAACGTAATGGTGAATTTTGCACTCACTAATCAAGTCCAACGTTGTATTTACTACCGGTTTTGCTTCGTGTAGGTTGTACTTGTCCACTACATCAAGTATAATTCCGTTTTGCGTATTTAAATTTTCAAGCATATATTTTAAAGCTTGAAGAATCAACTTGTTGAATGAACTAGGCTTGGTCACGGCAGATGGCGTATTATCAGGGCTGGAAGAAGACGGTTTGTCTTGCTGAAGGGTGTTTTGTATTGCTTCTAGGGCTATCTTTTCCTTTGTAAATAAACCATTAATGCTTGGTGTACTTTTAAAGCTTGGAGCAATGCTTTTAGTCTCAACTATTGGATTAATAAATTCATGCTGGGCATGCACTACAGTGTTGCAACATGTTGCACGTAGAAGAAGCGCCAGTGCGCAGAAAAGAAATACTAGACGTTGCAGAACCATCGTATAGCTTTGTATTGAACACTTTAGCATTACAAGGTAGACTGACACTGTCTAATTGATGGCAGCTCTATTTATATATATCGAGATTTAAATTTTTCAAAGCACTTGTATTGCTGCGATTTCTCACGTATGCATATCCACGGTCCCGAGCTGATTTAAGCAGTGGTTTCTTTATATTAGCTTGCGACATTACTTGCTAGTAGCTTAGCCACTCCTGAACAGGTAGTTGTTTTAACCTATCGACGCCAGATAGAGCACTGATGGAGGAACTTTCACTTGGTTTTTTGTAGTTTCCGCCAACGTGCATTGAAACTTCTTTGTAACAATCGAGTTTATTCTCTGGCAAACAGCGGTGTTGCTTGGCAACGTTCAAAGCTTTTTGCTCTTCTCGAATTTTCATAAGCTTAGCATAGAGCTTGGGTTCAATTGCTTTCATAACAGTAGCCATAGCTATTTCAGTTATTTGAATTTATTGTATATTTTATCAGCACAAATTATATCTGACAGAAGTGTTATACGGAAGATTTCACTGTTGTAAACTTTATGAAATATCGTTGCTAGGATTCGGCGCACAAGGTTTCTGTTTCTTATGTATAGTTTCTCCAAGTTATCTAGACCTGCATGTTTCAAGGTTTTTACAAGTCTATTTATTTGATTTGAATATCGCGAGTCTATATGTTTGCAAAACTTATCTACGTTGAATATACACTCTGCTATAACATAAAGCAAATCAGCAGTTGCACATTTAATGCAAGTTGAATATTCTCTTGGTTTTGAGTTTTTTTATAGTGATAAATATTTAAAGTTTATTTCAAACCGGCTTTTTTGCTTTCGTTCCACCGACATGATGAGTATTATTTGTATACATATATGTCAGTACTATTTACAGGGAAAATGTTATTACGTACAAACATGTGTAGGTTCGGGCACTGTGGATGCAAGTCTAAGAACAAGTAACTATGTTGGCGTAGACTGCATGCTTTTTCGTATGCTTCTTGCAAAAACTTCTTACGACTAGGTGCAATTTGTCTTGCAATTTAGTTAATTATGCTAAGGTCTCTAGGCACGTCAAAGAGAACTAAATATTTCGTACTTAAACTAGGGGTTCTCAGTTCTTTAGAAAAGGCGTTTTGCAGAATAAGTATTACACTAAAATTCATATGATGAGACAATTCTGTGAATTTTTTCTGAACTCATTGTCTAGCCTTATGATTTGCTTCCATAAAGTTTAAATGATCGTCTAAAACAACAAGACACGGGCTGTCTATTTCTTGAATCAGTGACTCAATATTATCTATATCAGATGTTAAAGTTATATCTTTATCTTCTAGGAAATCAGTGCTTGAAAATTCTGGTTGGTCAGTATGTACACTTATATACAACACTTTATTAATATTATTTCCAAATATTTGCCTACGGAGCTTAGCAATTTCTAAACACAGAGTACTTTTACCAGAAAAACTAGGGCCACATAGCATAGCCGTAAAAGGGTGTAATTATTTAAAGTCAACAGTATCTGATGTTGCCATCGTCAAGTGCAAACAACAACTGATCAGAACTCACAAAGGACAAGTATATTTAAGGAATATTTACAATATATTATAATAGCTTATTATTTATACAACTATTTCTTTTACAATTTGCTATTTAATCTTAAACTATTTACATTTTATACATTTTTATTATTATTTATACAATTAACATACGTTTATTCAGACATTTTACAAATATGTAAATAGTACTCTGTGTATTTATTTACAATTTTACTTAAACATTACCTTATGACTTATATTATATACAAAAACATATATATATATATAGTTTATACAATTTTATTACTATACTATTACTATATTTTACAATAAACTGTGGTTTTTACAATAAATAGACAATGTTTTATTTCTAAATGTATTACAATACACAATAGGTTTACAAAAACGGGTTCCTAATTGCTATATATTTACAATATACACTTTTTCATGTTATATCTTAAGCCTGGGGATACCATAACATATTTTTACAAAACTCGGGACAACATACTTTACATGTATTAGACTGTAACTTATATCTATGTGTAGAACACTTGCTTAACATAAGGATCATATTTACAATTTCATTAATTAATTAATTATTATTTCATATAAGCGCCAGTAATTTCGTAAGTAAAGGACGTGCGGTGTTTTTGATTTGAACAAATTAGCTTTGTTTTTGTGCTTGTGTTGTGTGAGAGTGGGAAGAAACGGGAGTCAGGATGGAGAATTTGCCGGAGAACAAGATGAGTAAGGTGGTTTTTTCAGGTAATGGCTCTTGTGTCCGATACCCGGGTTTTTCTGTGTAGAGGGGGTGTTTTATTTTTGCTCATAAATATCTGTAGATTAGTGTATAGAATATACGGGATGGGCTGGTGGCTTGTTTCTCAATATCTGGCTACAGGCCCTCTCGTAAAAATTTTTATAAGATTAGTTCGTCGGTTGGTGGGTAGATAGCACTCCCGATGCTATTTAAACATCGTAACTGATGATGTGTCAAGAGCATATTTTTTGTGTGATGAAATAAATAACAGGCGGGAATTCAAAATTCGATCTGAACTTCCTGCCTGTCTTATTATTAGGAGATTTATTTTTGTCAGGGGCCTCCACTACGCACTAACTATGTGTAAATGGGACTGGTTGTGGCATAGGTATAGGATGGAAGTGTACTCGTCTGCTGCATGTATATGGGTATGGTTTATTACGTCACCGTGTACTGAGTCGTGTATGTATGTCCCGTCACTACTTAAATGTGATGGGGATATTCCAGGACATGGTTTATGGGACTGCTATAGGGAAAGGTACTATGCCGGACCTGCATGTTGGGGTCCTGCTGAATGCATTTGTCTAGTTCTATACTATATGGAAATGAACAAAATTGTTTCAGATAAGGGGCTGGGAGGCGGGGCTTCTGCTACGGCTAAGGCTACAGTGGAGGGGCAGAGTGTGGTTTCCCGAGAGATGGGGTTGGAACTTTTGGGGGACTCATCGTATGACTCCAGCTCAACTTTTACGTCTATGGCTAGCCATGGGGGAGAGGGTGTTGATGCTGTAGATGTTTCGGAAGGGGGAGGGGTCAAGGGGGTGGGGGTTGTTACTGACAGGGTCAAAAATCTGAAGTTGAGGGAAAATGAGGGATTCAAGGTGGGATCTGGACCTGGGCCATCGTCTGGGGGGTTGGGAGTGTTTACTCCTAAAAATACTGGGGAGGGAGGGGGTATATTGGTTGCTAGGAATCTCCTGGTGCCTGTTTGCCCGTCTTCTGTAAAGCCAACTGGCACCCCTGACACTCGGAGTCCGGCTCAGATTAGGAAAGCCTACCAGAATAGGAAGAAGAAGGAGCAGAAAAGGAAGAAAAGGGCTCTTCAGAATAGTGGGGGTGGGGCGGATGATGGCAGCTCTACTATGACTATAGCGGGATCTGCATCTGGGGGTTCTCTTGTGGAGGCAGCTCCTAAGAAAGCCTTCAGAGATAGAGATCTCGCCAAAAGGGAACAGCGACATGATGTTGTGTTGGGTAATGAGGGCGCGGGGAATCAGAGTCTCGCTGCGCCAAAACTTGTGGATGGCTTTACTGGCTGTCTAGTGCCTCCTAGTAATGAGAACTCGGTTCTTATTGGTCTAGTGGGTATGTCGGAGAATGAGAAAGTGTCGAAAGCAATGTTTCAACATTTTAAAAATGAAATGATTGCGCAGGTGAATAAGGTTGTGGATTCTGCAGGCACTGGTTGTTGCAGGTTTAATGGGATCTACTTGGTGCAGGGGCCGATTCGGATAGATGGCGAAAATTCGGCGGCTTGTGCATGGGCTGGCGCTGCTAGTGAATGCATAGTTTGGGGGAGTGTCGTGAGAGAGAAGAAGTTCTTTCCTGGTGCGCTCCCTGTGGCTTCAGTAAAAAGACCCAAGTTGAGGGTGGAAGTGGAGGGACAGGGATCTGTAAAGAGTATGTGCGATGCTTTTGCGGAGTTCCTAGTCCTTCTGAGGGATCGCAATGCGAGGTTGGTCACGAAATCGTGGTTGCCGGTGTCGTGGAGGTCAATAACCAAGCTCGGACAGCCTTTACAGGTCTGGCATCTTACAGTAGATGTGGATACTGTAAAGTTCCTGTCTGAGCTTGGTTTTAAGCTCCACTTCGGTTTGGGTATGGTCTTGTTTGAGGTTGTGAGCGGGTTGGGGGCTGAGGGCGGTGGCGCTTGAGGGTAATAACTCTTAATATCGGGTCGGGTCAACAATCTGGGGGGGTCTCTTCCATGGCCCTTTCCACTATTGATCTGACCCAAATTAACATGCACCACTCAAAAGCGGGGGCCTTGAGCTTATGCGGTCTCCGCGATGGAGTGGTGCGACACGAACGTCGCCTAAATGGCACCACTGCTCTTGGTCGTCCGGTCTGCGCTCATATTTGTCTCATACAAGAACCGTACTGTTACAGAGGAGCTGTGAGGGGTCTGGGTAAGTCTGATCAACTTTTTGTTTCTAACTTGCATGCTGTACCGCGCTCATGTGTTCTGATATCTAGAAATGTTAAGGCTCATTTGCTAGTTGAGTTTACGGACAGGGATACAGTCTCTATTTTAACGTGGTGGGGTAAAGGTCTGATGGTCTTCGCCTCTGTGTATATGCCGGGTGAAGCCGTTGATCCTCCTGGGGATCTTGTGCGCAAACTGGTTGATTATTGTCAAGTCAAGAAGCTACCCCTCATCATGGGTACTGATGCTAATGCACATAACATGGTGTGGGGTGATACCGACACTAATCGCAGAGGTGAAGTACTGTTTGACTACATTATGGCGACTGATCTTTCGGTTGTGAATCAGGGTAGTGCTTCTACGTTTGTTTTAGCAAATAGGAGTAAGGTTATTGACATCACGCTGGCAAATAGACTAGCCGAGGCATGGGTTGATGGATGGACTGTGTCGGATGAGGAATCAGGGTCTGATCACAGGTACATTCGCTTCCGAGTCACGGCTAGCCTGCCAGTGGCTGTTTGCTGTAGAAATATAAGGAAAGTGGATTGGAATAGATATTCCGCTTGTTTAAGGGAGAGGGTTTTTTATAGTTAATGATGGCCAGTTGCACAGTGTTGATAATGTTAATGTTGTGGCGGCTGACATTGGTAAGGCTATGATGAATTCTCTTGACAAGGTGTGTCCGCTAAGGACATATAAACAACAGGATAGGGTAGCGTCGTGGTGGACAAATGAGCTTACAGCTCTTCGTGTGGGTGTAACCACTCTCTTCAAGAGAATGGGTCGTCATCAACGCGACCCTGTTAGATGGAGGCAGTATAAGGAAGCTCGCAATGTATATTTGTCTGCTGTGCGTAGCGCAAAAAGAAGGTCATGGACCGATTTTTGCAGTGGGGTAAGTAAGTTTGGGGATGCTGTGAAGTGTCTGCGGAGCCTGGAGGGTAATGTGATAAGGATACCGGGGTCAATTCATGATGATGTTACAGATATGTCTATGACGTCTATGGATGAGACTCTGGATGTCCTTCTTCGGCATCACTTTCCTGGGCTAGACGTCGGGGAGGGGCATTTTACTGAGCATGGTATGCAATCTTTAGGATTGCATAACTGCTCAGAGATTGTCACTGAAAGGAAGGTGCAGGCTGCTGTGTGGAGTTTTAGTCCGTACAAGTCTGCGGGGGCTGATGATATCCAACCTGTGCTGTTGCAGAGGAGTTTACCAGTGATTTTGGGGCGGTTAGTTGCGCTGTATCAGGCTTGCCTGGCACTGGGTACTGTACCGCTGTGCTGGAGAGTGGCTAGGGTAGTATTTCTACCTAAGCCAGGAAGGGGGGACTACTGTAAGGCATCTTCGTGGAGGCCAATACAGCTAGCTCCTGTTTTGTTAAAGGTCCTGGAAAGACTGGTGGATGGGCACATCAGAACACCTGAGTTGGAGAGCAGGCTCAGAGCGAATCATCAGTTTGCGTACTTGAGGGGTATCTCCACAGATGCGGCTATTCATAGGATGGTTGCGTATGTTGAGAGGGCTCTTGAGTCGGGACAGATGGTCCTAGGTGCTTTTGCCGACATTGAAGGGGCCTTCAATAATGTATTATTTAGTGCCATTTCTTCAGCACTGGATAGGTTTGGTGTTTGCTCTGTGTTAAGGAGATTGATCGACTTTAGTCTTAGAAACAGAAAGGTGGTGTTTGAGATTAGTGGTTGTTCTAGAGAAAGGAGTGTGGAGAGGGGGTGTCCTCAAGGTGGGATTATATCACCCCTTTTGTGGAACCTAGTCATGGATGGTCTTCTGACCAGGCTTAGGTATAGGGCGTCGTCTACTCTGTCACAGGGGTATGCCGATGATACGGGGGTTCTTCAAAGCGGCAAGGTGCTTCGCATACTCACTTAACGAGTCACTGATGGTCTGGACATCATCAGTGACTGGTGTGTGGGAGTGGGGCTGCGCCTTAATGCTGAAAAAACTGAAATGATACTGTTTACTAAGAACACCAGGCTATGTCCCAATCCTGTTAGGTATGGGGGCGTGAACCTGGTGATTCGACGTACAGTAAGGTACTTGGGCGTTGTGCTTGACAAACACTTGACGTGGATGCCACACTGCAAGTCAGTGGAGAGCAGGACGCAGGTCACGTTTGCCAGATGCAAACGAATGGTTGGTAGGAAATGGGGTCTATCTCCCACGGTGTCGAAATGGACTTACACTGCCCTTGTTCGTCCTGTGATGGAGTATGGGGTTGTGGCTTGGTCTCCTGTGCTGGAGAAAAGCTCGTACGTCAAATTGTTGTGTAAGGTACAGCATCAGGCGTGCCTTATGATAACTGGAGGGCTTCGATCAACGCCTAGGGCGGCGATGGAGTGTCTTGTTGGCCTTATTCCTATAGACATATGTCTCATGGGTGTGGCCGTGAGGTCTATGCATAGGCTTAAAACGAGGGGTTTGTGGGTAGAAAACTCTTTGTTTGGGGGCTCAACTAGTCACACTGTAATCTGTGAGAGGTGGGGATCCTGCGTCCTTATTCTACAAATGCCAGTGGACTGGTGTTATAAGAGTCTGGAGAATCGGAAGTTTAATGTGGAACTAGGGTCGCGGGCGGATTGGGCTTGCGATGCATCTCTTCTAGGGGAAGGGGTTGTCTGCTTTACAGACGGCTCGTCGGATGGTGACAATACTGGATGTGGTGTTGTGATTGAGGACAGAAACCAGGGTGTAACCATTTTGGCTTCGTCCGTGTATCTCGGGGTTGATGCCTCTGCATTTCAGTGTGAGATCCTTGGCATCTCTCTGGCGGCCCATTGGCTGCTGAAGTTTGGTCTAAGAGATCTCCCTGTCAGAGTTTTCAGTGATAGTCAGAGTTCTTTGCGTGCTCTGTCCAGGCCTTACACTGTCTCGAGTGTTGTATGGGACTGTTACACTAACCTTAACAGACTAGCTGAGAGTAGTTGTGAGGTGGTGTTAAAATGGATTCCTGCGCATTCGGGTTTCAGGGGTAATGAGAAGGCGGATAGGCTAGCAAAGGCCTCGTATGATGGTAGTTGCGCTAGGCAGTTTGGTCCTAGGCCAATTGTTCCAGTCCCTCTCTCCGCTGTCCACGGTGCTATTGCGCGGTGGACTAGACGTGAGCATGAAAGACAATGGACTGGACTACGCAACTGTAGGCAGGCCAAGCTATGGATTTCGGCACCTTTGTACGGTAATGCGTCATTAGTACGATATCCTAGAAATCAACTAAGGTGGTTGATTGGGTTAGTGACGGGGCATGGGGCTTGGGGTGCTTATGGTTGGAGAATTGGAGTGTTAGACTCCCCTACGTGCGTGCACTGTGGGGAGAAGGATGATACACCGATTCATTCTCTGACTGTGTGCCCTGCCTTTGTACTTGTGAGAAACCTCTATCTAGGGGGGCGTCTTATCACGTTGGAGATGTTGGGTCAATCGTCGGTGGCTCATTTAGTGGCGTTCTCGCGCTCTACGGGCAGGCTTGCGGATTGACTTGCGTTCCGTTCTATTACTTGAGGGAGTGTCTGCAATAGCCCATTATTACAAAGGCTTCGGCGGCGTTGGTCTTTCAAGACCAAACCCCTGTGAATTAATAATAATAATAATAATCATATTTACAAACTTTTTAACTTTTCTATCATTAACTAGTAAAGAACATGTAAATACATTTATAAAATCTTGGTATGAAATACCAATTGCACGCGAATATAAGAAATATAAACAATACGTTCCGCAAAAAGTAGTTCGTCCACTCTGCAGTGCTGTACAATTTTCTGCAATAACGTATCTGCCTGGCACCTGGAGGTTTTTGTATTGCTGAATTAGGAAACCATATGAGTCGAAATATTGAAAGGATTCTCTCGAAACGATCCAGTAACATATCCAGTGACGCCCAGTGCCCTCTAGCTTGTCTGTATTTTGTATTATTGCTATTAGATACGATAGTTTGCCGTTGCTGGTTTCTTTTCTTGCGTTTTTCAATGTAATCTTCATTTCGTCTGCAGCTATTACGTAGTATTTGATGCTTGTTCCGCCAAGTAAGATTCCGAGACATTGCTCTAACTGTGCTGTATTCATTCTGCACGCGCGTGTTGTTGTTGGTCAGTCAGCTTCTATTTAGCAACAGACATGTCTTGAATTCGCACACGTGATTTTATGCACAATTGTCTAAGGTGTTTTGGCAGGAAGCTTGATGATTTGCTACATACATCTTAACTGTTGATGATGACTTGTTTATTTCGGTCAATCTCAACTACGGTTTGGTACTAGCTAAACAGTATAGCCGTAACAGACGTGGTCAATGCGGTTCTGAATTTCAACTGGATTAGAACTTGACCAGATTTATTTACACTTAGTGCATTAGCCTGTAATGGTACCAGCTCAAATGCAAACAAGACTCTTCCTTTGGTGTAGTTCTGCTGAGATATGCCATTTCCTAGGGTTGGGTTGGCTGCGGTCTTCTTCAATGTGTTTAAAGCAAGTAGATGATTATCTTGACGATTACCAGAGGCATCTTTGAAACTCATAGGCAATGTCTTGTACTCTATTGCTTCTTGGTTCATTGAAACTGTGATTTCGCTGAGATTAAAGTGTTGAAAGTTGCAGAATGATTTGGTCAGCTTGCCCAAGTACGCTGCAGAATCAACAAGTCCAAAACTATATACTGCGGCAACCTGCTGTTAATACAGTTATGCAATAAGTGCGAGCTGACTCTAGATGGAATGACAAAGTTCTTGATCTCAGGTTCAAGGCAAGGATACTTCAAAGTCACATTGTTGAGATTAAGTCTATGCTTTTTAATTGCCATTGGAGATACTGTCTGCCGCTTCAAGTACAGTACAGCATTCACAATGTCTACACGGAATGGACAGCCAGCGTACCCAGACTTTGTTTCAGTTTCAGCGTCAATGCAGAAGGCAGGATGAGATCTGCGCATGGTAATTCGGATATCAGTTTCTCTAGGCAGCATTCGCGTTTGTTTAAAGAATGGTGACTTGGGTCTTTCCACCATAGTAAACGGTTTTGACTGTGCTACAATATTGTATCTTGCCAAAAATCCGGTGTCTGTTTTCCTAAATTCATCGGGAGTAATGTTTGGGTAGTACAGCTGATCCAACATTCCATTCTTTTTTTCGATTGGGTTTGATGAAAGTTCCCTTTTTAAATAGGAACTAATAGCATAGTGATTTGAGTTGTCACTCACAAGTTGGCCATTAAGAAAGCATTCCATGTTACTGAATAGGCCATAGAACAGCATGGAACATGGAGCGACCACGTATGTAGCAGCAATCTTCTTCCCATCTGCTACCATTACACGGCAAGCTAGTTTCAAGTGGGATTCGTTCAAGTTGTAGTATTTTCCAGGGAATTTTATTATGTCAAATATAAGGGGATTTTTATTATCTCTTGGACTGAGCACTGGATAATATGGGTAATATTCAGGTGCATCTTCAAGACTTATATTGGTCTGGGGAAGTTTATCAAGCACTAGGTTGCTTTAAATAGACTTCTGGGACCCCTCGTACACTGTCGGTTTGTCGTAAAAGCCTTGTGTTTCCATGATTTGCGGAGCTACTAATAGACTTTTGATACTGCTCCGTGGTAGTCAGGATGTTGAATGACACAAATTTTAGCAAACAGTGGTTTATAACTTATCGTCGTCGGCTGATATTGCGCCTACGTCCTGCCCCAGTCTGGGTAGAACTCCTGATTGATACAGTTCGTCTTACACGAGAGAATGGGGTTTTTCGCAGCCGACCCCTAATTTGCGTTCTCTTCTTAACACGCCTGCCCCGTGATCCTCCAGCTTGAGTGCGCCTGTACACCATCCTTTCTTCTCCACTCTGACTGGCTCGAGCTGGTGGTTTACGTGATGTACTTCTGTGTTTATTGCATAAAATGCGGCAATGAGATACTCTGCATTTACAGCCTGTGGCAGTTGGTTTGGTGGTTCTACGTTGCTTTAATGGCACAAGATATTGATTTGCTTCGACACTTGAATCGCCTAATGAATTTCCGATAGGTTCTGCAGTTTCAATTGCTACACTATTATCGCCTGCCTACATTTGGCTTTTGTTGCTGTCTTTATTTTGATTTGCAGAAATAGGTTCGAGAACACAGTATTCACCAAGCAAGCTATCTTTTAGAATGTCTTCGTCCACTACACTTGAATTTGTGTTGTAAATGTTTTTGCACAAAATTTTACGCATTATTGATAAACAACAATGTTTATTTAAGCACTAGTTTGAATGCATTTAGACTGGTTTGCAATAATAAGAATTTTTAGAACTTGCTCTTCAAAAGATTTAATGTTGTCACTTCAGAGGTTAAATAAGTATAACTGCTAAATTCGCACGTCTTCGCCTTTTATACTTGGCGGCATGTTGTTCGCCTAAAAATTGCGAGGTCGAAACTGCAATTCAATTATAGTCTGAGTATTGGCATCAAGTTGCACAAGGGAACGGTACTCATTGACCAAACTGAATCTCATTACTTGATGTTGTTGTCTGTGTAATGGCACAAACAGTATAGAGACAAAGCTGTGGACAGTCTCATTAGTGTAGTCATTAGATATATCGACTGCTCGCAGTAACGGCAGTTAATGAGAGGCATATAACTGGTTTTCAACTAGGCTGCATAATACAAGAAGCCTCTTTGCTGGTACAGTGTGATCAGGCTCAACGTCCTCTTCAAATTGTTCTTTTTATACTTCTTGTTCTTCTTCTTTTACTAATTCCTGTCTCAGTTGCGCAGACTCGCCAGCTTTAAATATAAAATTGTCATCAAAGCCGAAAAATTGATTCACAAGTAGTGGCAGCTGTACTGTGATATCTTCGCGCATGCCTGGTATACTTAGGTGTCCATCCGCATGTTCAAACTGTACTCGCGTATCAGCCTACAAATTTTTCATTAGAGTACGATTAATATTATGCACCACGTGATCCAAATCTAGTTCTTCTGGTGCGTTCATTGGAATAAATTCTGCATATTTTTTGAATAATCGCAAGTCGATATATTCATAGTCCACAATGTTATTGTATAACTCTTTATCTAAATTAAATTAAGATTCGTAAACGCCTTTATAAAACTTGTCGTGCTGCTGCAGTCCTAAGCACAATGCAATGAGTTCAGGCAAAACCACATACTCGTTCTCACTGCATTCAAATGTAAGCTTGCACTTTGTATTACTTTTATCTAACGCAAATTCAATCTTAAGATTCATATTATAAAACTCTGGGTTTTATTTGGTATTATATTAGGTCATTTTAACGTTAAATTGTTCAAAGAATTTGCAAAAATCAGAGTCTCGATGGTTATTCTCTCTTCTAAACATTAAAAAGTTCTCAAAGCCTTGGTAAAGCTGTATAATGTTTTCCATATTTTGAATTTTCTCAGCTCCAAAATTAAAGTTTGCACCAATAGGAATACTTTTCATGTCAGTTTCAAGTACATTGGCATACGGATAATGGTTTTCTGACATAAATCTAGATCTATTTTGCTTGAAAAATGATGAAAAAGATTGGGGAATTATAATAATGACACTATTTGATAGGGACAGGTTCTGGAGTAGCATATGTATATTGCCAGGGTCCAAGCTCAATGCTTTCTGTGCAACGTCAAATGGCACAGTGTCTTTATTTAGCCTTAGCTTGGTAGTGAGTCCACTCATAAATTCTTTCAAGGTCGTTTCTTGGTTTTGAAAAATGACAAATGTCTTGATAGTTGGCTTGTAGTTTGGAAATAATTTGCCAATTGCATCTTCTTCAACGGCAGCTGTGTTTCGCACTTTACGTGCTCGTGGTCTCTGAACAGGTTGCATCATAGCAGGTTGTGGGCTTGAAGTATACCTCAGGCTTACGAGTCCAACGTCATAGTTTTGCAGATCTAAAGGGTAGGGTTATACAGCTACAAAGCTTGCTGGTGTGTTATCTTTATAAACACTATTTTGCTGGTCACTTGTAACTGTCACGTATATATTCTCGGAACCAATGGGATCTCGGTCTAACGGCGAGCAGTAATGGCCGTCCAGTCTTCTTCTTTTTTGCAAAAATTGCTGTTGTATGACATTGAAAAACAAGGGCAAGAATCCAGAAGGCTCCATTGTAGCAGATATTAGGCTAGGCTCAGCTCTTTACTATAGAATGCTCCTGTTATAGGCGTGTTATTCAAATCTTCAAGGTAGTAGGTTATAGGTATAGTCTTAAAGTTAAGACTTTACTACGAAGAATTGCTCCAAGTACGATTGGCTATATCCTGTTTGAAATATAAACGACGAATGCATGTATAACCTAAAGTGCATCTCTTTATATATACTGTGTTTGTTGACCTACGAGTATTTAATACATGTACGTTTATCAAATAGGAGTTTTGTTCGGCTAATTCTAACACGGTCGCCGGGGGAATACTTTGCCTTTCTTTTGTCAGTGTTGTTAATTATATCTGAAAACATTGTTCTCCAGACTTGGTTCTCGTTCAAACGATTAACTTGAGAGGGCGTTATCTGTATTGTTGAGTGGAATGTGTTGTTGTATACCTTTACAAAGGCGGGAAAACTATCTATAATCCTAGTTGTATTTCTCTCAGTTATGTACCTAGCAATCCGTTGAAAGATAGTCCTATACCAAACAAAGCATAGTATTATTAAAAGCACACGTGACTTTATTAAATTGTATCTAGTTATATACAAGATTACCATGCTAACTGACTTACCCTATTACACGCTCTACTATACTAGACTGTGTCTCGCTATATGTGTTATAATACTTGATTCCATAAGTTTTTAAAAACTGTTTAAACGACTCGGCGCGAAATTCTGTGCCTGTATACAAATTAATATAATAAGGTCAAGCTACAATTTATAATAATTTAAATTAAATAGATTTTTATAACTCTAATACTAATTTATAATATTATTATAATATACGTAAGACATTGAAGGCTGACACACCTTGGTCTGTAAATAGGTATATTGGAGTCTTCTTTGTTTCTTTAAAAATATCTTTAAAAGCTCTGATGACTGACTCAGGTTTCTTGTTTTTAATAAAACGGCAGTACAATTTCTTTGAAAATGCATCAATAACGAATAGAATATTAGCATAGCCGGAATTATCTTTAGCGAATTCCTTTCCCAAGATTTTCAGATCCGCACAATAGATTTCTCCTTCCATATTAACTAAAGTTCTTCGTCGTTTAAAGTTTTTGCGTACAGGCCGGTGCATTGAAAATGAACGCAGCTGACTTAGCACCTTATTTACTACTGCTTTATCATGAAAGTTTTTGTTATTCTTGAGAAAACCACTGAGGGCCGAATACGAACCCTTGAATCTAGTTTAAATATGATTTACGAATTTCTGCCATATTTAGAGCTGTAATTAATACTGACCTACATTGAACAACTTCTGATTGTAAATGCATACGGAGTCTTAAAATCAATGCTTTTTATACTCTCCCAGCCACATTTACATTTATACACTATTTATTTATAGACAATATATTATTGACAAGGTGTACATGATATTTTTTGGGCTTTTAATTTTAAAATTAAAACTACCACCGAGACTTGCATTATTTTCTATGTAGGACTGTACATTATTCTAGTAAAGTAATAGTAAACATTTACAAAAATTGTTTCACTTGTTACTTTATATTTGCTTTGCGTGCTTCCCTGCTACTAACTTGTAGTTCTTGCAACCTTTCCTCCTCCTTCCACTGTAACTCCATCTCGCGCTTGTGAGAAACATTTAAGAGCCTACTAGCTTGAATTATTTCACTGTCCAAAATCATTAGATTCTCAAATGACGCAAACCGGGACAACGCCACGTATGTTGTACACGCAATCATTTTTCTTGTGTCTAGAAATACACAGCCAATTGGTACGGTTGTTCCCTGTGACCTGAAAATATAATAAATTCCCAAACGATTTTTTTGCGCTCTTGGCTACAGTGTACACAAATTAACTAGTGCTAAAAATCAATAAAGTACAATATTTCTGATGAATACACACCTATGAATTGTCATTGCCCAACTTAGAACCAGTGAAAATGTATGCACTCGGACATACTGCTGTGTCTCAAGGTCCAGTTCATTACTTTCAGTCCTAGCAATTCGGCAACCTTGCCCTCTTGACGTAACTACGATGTCGTTTCCTCTGTAGAACAGAAAGTGAACAATAATAGCCTCGACAAAGTTTGCCCAGTAGAGCCTGTTACGTGATGAACTAAAGACAATATCAACAACTGTGCCTCTGCTGCCATTCACAAGATTTGCCTTTACATCCAAGTTCTTTGTTAACATTATTGGGACGCCATAATCGATTTCCAAAGGATCTTTTGCAAGTGACGAGTGCTCGGCAATAACGGCAGGTATTTTAGTAAAATCCGGATGCAATTTTCGTATCATTTTCCTGTACAATAGAAACAAGTAACAGAACAACACATTTAGTAAAAAGTTTTACACAATTAGAATTAGCACTATATATTTATACAACCCAGTCGTCGTTACTGCCACTTTAATTGTCAGATTCAGATTAGTCGCCAAGTCTCACTGCGTAAAGATGCCTTCTATATGATGGGTTAGCAAGTACTAATCGTGCGTGTAAATAACTTCTGTACGACATTGTTGGCATCTTCAGGCCAGCCTCTCTAATTCTTAAACATGACACAGATTTATGTATTTGAAAATTTTCACGCTCCAAGTGTATGCCTGAATGTTTCTTAAAAAACCGTAAGGGATGTCTGGTAATAAAAAAACAGTCGAAGCAATTAAACTTTCCTCTGACAGATAGTATAAAATAGGAAACAGGGACTCCAAAAAGCTGAACATGGCACTTTGAGCATTCGTATTTGTCTTTAGGCTTTACTTTGAAATGATGGGTTGGAATATAGTTTTGGTAAACTCTGTCGACTAAATACTTTTGACGATTTTCTGACTATTTGTCTGAATCACACTCTTTACAATAAAAAGTCTCGCTTTGACTTGAAACTACAACCAGGAAATCGTTGCAAGACAAGAGTAGGGTAAAGTAGTTTGAAATGATCCATGTGGGGAGGGGTTTGGGGGGAGAGGGGTGAGGGGAAGTACCCGGTGGGGACAGGGGAGATGTTGGGAAGGATGTGGGCTACAGTATGGGAAGAGATGGGGAGCGTACAATGCTGATGGGACTGCAAGTATGATTGGAAGCGATGCGAAACTTTTCGACAGTTTTATATCGCTTCTTATGCCGTGTGAAAACTTTAGCTATGCTAAAGCTTTGCATTAGATAATATCCTACACAATCATACAAGCTCCTTGCGTGCGTTGTTAATGGTGTGAAGCTTGAGTGGTGGCGCAGGCTGCAAGAATTGCAAGGTGGTTATGTGCGATTACATATAATAAGGCCAACTTCTCAGTTTTTTTTGCTAATGAGCTTTCTCGTCGTTGTTGTAAATGCTTTGTCTCCACGCTTTGCACAATTCATGCTATTGAGCTGCAGGCTGGACCCAGTAGCTTGAATAAGGTCGCCATTGGTGGTAATACACATTGTTATTTACAAGATTTTATTATATTTACCGAAGTTTTTGAATACAATTACAATTTTACAATGTTAACTAATAATTCAACTGAAATGCATTACTACTGTTCTTAAAACTTGTGCACACACTGCAACTGCAAAAATAATATGTACACGCATACACAACCTACAAATTAATCTAAAATATTACAATTAACTAGTTTTGTTGCATGTGTGCTCTAATTCTAAACTTAATTATAGTACAAAGTAAAACTAACTCTAAATTAAAAGTAAAGCTAACACTTCTTACGACTATAGTTAAAACTACTTAACACGCACTAGTTAATAAAATCTTACAATCAATTCGGTTTTGCTTATTCTAACTATAAAAAAAGTAAGTACTATACTAACATAAATTACAATTGACATTAGCAAATGTTAAACTAATTTACAAATTTACATTACTAAACCTAATTTACTTCTCATCTAAATCTTTAGGACCTAATGGTAAACTATAATTACAATTATTTGGATCTGGAAATATACGAGACAAATCCAAAGCATTAAAAGCTAATCTGCTATAATTTATTGTGTACAGCTTGTGGTCTCTAGATCTAATTGAATTTACATCTATTGTTATTGGTTTGCTAGTTTCTAACATTTGTCTGTACTTATTGTGTTTACACTGACGCATAGCGACTGCAGGAATCCGTTTACACTTCTGCTGTTCAGTGTCGTTAAGAAACAATGTGCTGTACATTTTTGGTTTTAAAATAATTATTTCTTTTAAATCTAAACTCTGGATTCTGATTTTTCCGCTCTCATCTTTATTCAGGGATCGCAGATTTGGGTACTGATTCTCATATGTTTTAAAGAACTCATGGTCACATGGGATTTTGCTGAAATCAAAATGTTCTTTTGCATTAAAGATGTCGTCCCAGAACGTATTGAATTCGTCGATAGTATGCATTTCGTACCCGTCTGTATCAGAATAATCCAAGTAAGCTTTGTTGTGGAACGTTTCACACAAACGGTCCCATTGTTCATAGAAATAAACTTTTGCAAACTCTTAAATTGCAACTCCAGTCAATGGTAAATTAGTAACGCGGTATGTTTTTAATTCTTGAATGAACACACTGAGATTTTCAGACAATCCATCAAAGTCTTTGCATCTGGGATTAGCCAGAGATTTTTCTGCTTCAGCTGCACTTGTGCACAAATGTGCTTCTACAAATTCAAGAATTTAAGTCAATGTTTTGCCATAAATTACATTAGAGTTTTTCTTTAGTGATTTGTTTTCAAAAGGTATTTTGGCAATCTTGCGTTTTGCTAAATTTGCTTTAATATATTTCTTGAAATAACTTTGTTGTTTAAACCGTACTTCGCAATGTACTTTTGACAGTACTAATCCTCTTGACAAGTAGTACCGCAACGCTTTGAAGTGAGTTGTATATTTGTATTTATTGTGCAGTGTTAACATCAATCGTGGGCGTGAAATATATTGGTCAATGCAAGACATTGCATGTTTGTTTAAATTTGTTTGAGCCTTGACATCTTGCAAATTTATAATTCGCTGTTCCATTGCTAGAGGAAGGTTTGCATCTTGGTCATGCAAGTGTTTAGGATATTCCAAATCCACAATTAAAAGGTAGCCGTAACTTCCTTCCTCGTTTCCAAGATAACGATCAGCCCAATTAATTTTTTCCAAGTCTTCAGCTTCCATATATTCGTAATCTGATACTGGCATAAGATTTTTCATGCTGTGTGCATAGAGGCTGTTGATATCTAGTGAGAGTAATTGCTTGCGAGGTTTAGTTGGATCAAACCCTTCTGGACATCGTTTGTGATTTGCAACCACGTGTTTTTGTGTAAAGATGCACTGATCGCCACGAATTTCATTAGTTGCAATGTCTAATATGCGTTTATCTCTAATGTAATCGATTTTGGCATCAGTAAATTTCAAGAAACAATCCCAGGAGAAACTTGGCAAAGTCATTGAGTACGTTGGGTCCAATTCGTAATTCTTAAGTCCAAGTTTTCTATAATTTTGCCATACTTCAGCAAGTAAAATTGTATAAGGCATACACGTGAATCGAGTATAATCGCGTAATGTTGTAATGTTAAATTGAGTACACACATCTTGTACAAGCTTCCAGTCATCATCCGCAATTGGCTTGTCTTCAATTATTGATTTTTGAAAATTTTCTCTTGCAGGCAGGGGATGTGACAGTACAGAAGCATCAATAAGGGATTTAAAAGGGAAGTAAAGTGGTTTTTGCAAGTACTTCAAATCTTCATCTGTTTGCTTTCTTGGATTCTGCAACTTCTTTTTTGTATATCGTGTTGGTACAATGTATTTGATACATTGTAAAACCAGTTTTAAATCTTCTGTGTTGTGGGCATTTAAGGATTCAACTAGTTCGAATAAATTAGAGTCAAAGAACACACCTGCATCGATAAATCTAACTTTAACTTTTGAATGTAGTGCTTTTTCATTATATTTATCTTCAGTGCTGTCAGTTAAAGGGTATTGGAGATGTAAGTTTGGAAGCTAAGTATCTTTTGCTGTAATTGTTATTGATATAAATTCAGTAGATGATTTTGCAATTACTTGAACATCTTTAGCTTTGAAGTAATTAGTTCCCATTGCACTGACTAATAAGTGGTAGTCAAAGAAGCTTCCGCATTGTGAAATGATTGGAATCTCATGTTTGTATTTGATTTTAAAATTACAACTGCTGCATGCTGCAAACTCAAAGTGTCCATGGTGGTGGTTATGATGAAACGTCTTAGTAAGGTTCTTCGTATTGTCAAATACACGTTTGCATATATGACAATGTGTGGCTTCATCAAACTTCTTCTTTATTTCTTCAGATGGTATAACAAAGTTATTTGTATTTCTTATATGGGACAATAACACTTCAGCCCAGAAGAATATACGTTTGAAAAAATTTTTCATGATGTCTGGTCCGTTGTAATATTCAAACGACACAATTTTATCTCGGTCTTGCATTTGACTTATAATTACAAACGAATATGCTGCTGGCAAAATCTCATTTACAAATTTTGTATTACCGTTTGTAGACTTTAAATCGTTTATAGGATTTACAAATGTTGAAAACTTGTATACAATTATAAATGGGTAGGGCAATGTTTTCCATGGTTTTGAGAACTTGACCCTTTCGTTTATTCCAGGAAATACAATGTTTTTGAATCCAGAGATTGACACGTGTCACTGTGATTAGCCAAATTCAGTTCAGTGTTAAAGCTTCTAAAACACGATTGGCAAAGATGTTTCTTGTTACTACTTCCATTTCGCATAAATTTATCTAAATCTGTAATCAGGACCAAGTGGTACGCATTGTCTTTTTTGTTTTTTGTTTCCTTGTAAATCAAGAATAAATTACACTTTTCAGTAATTTCCTTGTTATTGCATCTTCGTACTGGGATGATTTGATCGCCGCGGTGACTCCAAATATTAATTCCAAGATTATTCTTTGTTTCAAACTTTTCAAATTCCTCATCAATTTGCAAAAGGCAATGTATATCTGAGAAATCAAAGTGTGCAAAGTACTGCTTGTATTGTTCAGGGCACTGCAAACTTTTCTTTTCGTTATTTATTCGTTGTTGTGCTTTGTTTTGTTCCTTCAATAGGTATCTGTTTGTTTCAACAATTTCATGTCTAAACCGGTGTGCAGCTACGCAAAATTTAAAACAGTCGTTGCATTTGTTTTTAATGTTTAAGTATCCTGTTTTTCTTGGCCTAAGCGATGGAAATTAAATGAACCCTCTTGCTTCTGCATTTGCAAATAAATTTAGTACACCCACTTTAGCTTGAACAGATTCAATTTGGCGTAAAGTCCATCCGCTTCCATGTTGAATTCATTGAGTCTCTTGATAATTTCACTTGTACTTTCAAATATATAGTTTTCAATTTCTTCAGGGGTAAGAATATCGCGATTATAGGCATTAAATACATAATCGCGTTCTTTTAAGGTGTTTTTATTTTCTACAAGAGTTTCTAGTTCTAAAGTGGCCACAAGTATGAGCTGAGCTTTAATACTACTATGCACAGATAGTTTCTGGGTAAGCAGTTTAACAAGTGGCTGGTATAGTTCGGTTATAAGCGATTCTACACTTTGAAACGACTCGGTTGGTCTGTGTATGTAAGTCACTATCATTCCCTTATGTGACCGCGTTGATTCTTGAAATACATCTAGGTCAATTTGTGGAGAGCGACGCAATCGTTTATTCGCAGGTTGGATTTCAGTGCTGGTACTAGGCCTGTATGATGCTCCAGACCGGCTTGTCCCACCGCCAACGAGGTCTTGATTTAGATTGTCTACATGCCCAAGTCTTTCTCCAGCATGCGAGCACTGGTGGTACTGTTTGTTTAAACAAAAGGTATTGCAGTCTTCGCATTAATGAGCATTTTCAACGTGAGACTTATACGTAACATGATAGCGGGATATAAACAGGCAGTGCGGCATTGAGCACAAGAGTTTTTGAAAACAACAGCAACAAAGTAATACATTAGATTAACTGAATTGAATATTTGCAATAAAAGAATTTAGCAAACTATAAATCAGCAAAACAAAATATAAATTAAAGTATGTGCAAAGTGTGCAAAAAATGATGGTATACGTACATAGTCAGTTGTACCTTGCCTTTTCGGTGCAGGGTAATTTGATTGTTCATAGTACCGCTGTGCGTTGACAAACCGCGAGGAATATCCCGGGGTAATGTGGCGATCCATGATAGAAATGCTTGACCAAGTTTTCCTTCAAGTACAGTTGTGGGTAACTTGAAACTTTTAGCATTGGTAAAGTAAGATTTTCAGTAAGTGCTGTCCAAGGTCTAGTGTGAATGTTGTGGAACTTCTAGTGTGGGCAATTTGAAACTTTAAAGTGTGGGTAGTGTTAAACAACTTGATTGAATTCCGTTTAGTTAGTAGGGCCGTAATTTACGTTGCTGTAGTTTGATTGTAGAACAACTTGTTAGTATTGTCGGGATTGTAGCAACGTAATTGTTCCTGTGGTAAAATTAGATGTTCCAAAATAAAATTTAGCTTTTTTGTAGAAGGGTGTGTGTACTGCTGCAGTGCTTGGGGTGTTCAGGTCCTGATGTTAGTTGTCCCGGCTGCTGCTTTTGATCGTATGAGGCCGAATTTGGTCAGGACGAGTATTTATAACTGAATCCTGAATTGAATTAAACTCCTCCATTGGTTGGTCCCCGGCGTCTTTTGAATGGTGAAACGATGTAGCCCCCCGAAGCAGCTTGATAAGTTTGAATACAAACAGGAGCAGAACCAGAAGAAATGATACGTAAATGGCTAAGCATGCGCACATACAAACAAACAAAACAAACTCATGAGTATGTATTACAAATTTACTGTCATGTAACTACATCTTACAAGCACAAGTGTATTAAATATTAGATACAGGTTGAGCTATGGTATATATTTATTTTTATTGTAAGTGTCTTAAAGTATACTTACGTGCAAGTGAACATTGTGGTATTCACTTACTTATATAGTCAAATACATTGTGAACTAAAGGTGTAGCCTTGCTGTGGTTAACCTTCTTCACGACATCAATTATTATTCCATTCTGCGCATTTAAGTTTTCAAGCATGTATTTCATTGCTTGAAGTATAAACCTATGAAAAGAAGCTGAAGATGGCAGCTGTGTTGTATTAAACAGCGGTGCCATTCTGCTAGAGGTATCCATGTTGCCTTTAGTGTTGTCGAGAGAGTCCCCTTGATGTTTGTATTTTTCGTTATACGCCTGGTTCAAAGTTGATGATACGTCAGCTGCTGCTACAGTGTTGCATGTAAATGCAAGTGCTGGTAGGACAAGTAGCAGTCCAATTAAAATTCGTGTATATGCCATTGTGATTTTTAAGTGTTGCACTCTATGACTTGTAAATGTCAACTGATTAAAAGTAACTAAATACAACAGCTTAAATAGTGTTTCTGAGCGTTTTGTACAATTTGTTCCTAGATACACGATTTTGCTTTTAGCGATTATGTTTTATTCGTTAACGTCGAACAGGCATTGAAACCATCTCTTTCGTATTGAATCCAGTCTTGTTTTGGCAGTTGTTTTAATCTTGCAATGCCAGAAGTATATGTGTCTGGTAATTGCGCCTTCAATTGGTCATCAGAAACTCTATGTGGTTTGTAATCTCATGAAGTATGCTGACTATTAGATGCAGATATGTGGTTTTCTGATTTACTTGCTGCTTTATTCAATAGCATTTCTGTACGCAGTTTCATAGGTTCAGCATATAGCTTAGGGTCAATTGCTTTTATTATGGTCGCCATCTTTAGTTTTATGTGCAAGTATACCGTTATCGTCGGAAATTAAATCTAAAAGTAAAGTAGTACGACAGATTTCACTTCTGTACACTTTGTAAAACACTGTTGCCAATACTTTTTGCACAATTGTACGGTATTTTATCAACACTTTTCTAAGTCGCTCCAAACTAATACCACTGAGTCTTTTAATTTAAGTTTTTATTTGTGTTTTATATCCTTTTACTGGATGCTTGCAGAATTTATTTAAATTAAATACAGTCTCAGCCAATGCGTACAATTGTTCTGATGTAGCAGTGGTTATCAAGTTTTTGTATTCTTTTGCTTTAAAAAACGTTAAATTTGACAGAAATTTGTAGTTTTGTTTAAATCGACAGGGTAAACAGTTCATGCCTGCCATTATCAACGCTATTTCTGAATATAAATGTCGGTTCCATTACAAATAAATACGTTATTTCGCACAAACATTGTAGAATTAGGACACTTGGGATGAAGATCTAGCATAAGGTAGTTATGTGGGCGTAAACTACAGGCTTTTTCGTATGCTTCTTGAAGATATTTGGGTTTTCCAGGGCAAACCTGTTTGGATATTTGTCCAATAATGCTTCTGTCTCTTGGCACGTCAAAAAGTATCAAGTACTTGGTATTCAAACTTGTGGTTCTTAGTTCTTTAGGAAAGGCGTTTTGTAGAACAAGTATAACGCTAAAGTCTAAATGATGTGACAGTTCAGTAAATATTTTTTGAACTAGTAGTCTTGCTTTAGGATTTGATTCTATAAAGTTTAAATGATCGTCCAAAATCACTAAGCACGGGGTGTTTTCTTCTTCTAATAACTGTTCAATATTATTTAAATCTGAAGGAAATAATATATCTTTATCTGATGCAAAGTCAATGCCAGAGAATTCTTCTTGCTTTGTATGTACACTAACATATATTACTTTATTTTTTTTTTCACTAATTATCTGCTTACGATGTTTAACAATTTCTAGACAGAGTGTACTTTTTCCTGATAAACTTGGGCCACATACCATAGCCGTAAAAGGATGAATAAGTCTAAAATCGACAGTGTCTGATGTTGACATTGTCACATGTAAAATGGTACTGAAATATATTCTAACTTACAACACTTCTTATACTACTTATTTTAATATTAACATCATGGTTAACACTACATATTACAATACTTTTCATTTATACATTAACAACTAATAGTATACTAGTAAACTACGACAAAATTCTGGACAAGAGATTTTAAAAGTATTAGATTGTAACCTATTATGTACACAATTACAACTTTGTAGAACTGAAGGTATCATACTCATAAACTTTCTAACTTTTCTATCATTAACTAATACAGAACTAGTAAATATGTTTAAGAAATCCTAATAACTAATTCCTAAAGACCTAGAATAAAGATAGTATATACAATACATTCCACAAACTGTGGATCTCCCGCTTTGTAGCGCAGTACAGTTTTCTGCTGTAACTTGTTTTCCAGGCCATTGCAGATTACTGTATCGTTGAATTGGATTCCTATACGAGTCAAAATATTCAAAACTGTTTCTTAAAGTCACCCAGTAAGCTATCCAGTGTCGGCCTAGACTCCTTATCTTGTCGGTGTTTTGAATAACAGCAATAGGATAAGTATTTTCTGGGTCCTTTTTTTCTGCGTCTAACATTGCTGACCGCATTTGATCTGCCGCAATTACGTAGTATTTAGTTTGAGTCCCTCCAAGTAAAACTTCGAGACATTGCTGTAGCTGTCCAGTGTTCATTGTCAGGCCGCTGTTGTTTGTCCAAGATCTGTAAAGCAACAGACACATTTTTTATTATCACATCCTGTTATATATTACATTGCAAACAAGATTATAAGTTGTACAAAAACGTGTATGATACTTTACATTTTAACAGTTCATCAAGACTTGTTTGTTTTGGTCAATTTCAATGACTTTCTGGTACTGGCTTAACAGAATAGCTGTAACCGATGCTGATAAGGCGGTTCTAAATTTCAATTGTATTTAAACTTGGCCCGACTTGTTTACACTTAAAGCGTTTGCTAGCGTGGGAACTAGCTCGAATGCAAACAGGACTCTTTCTTTAGTAAAGTTGTCACAATTTATACCATTCCCAAGGCTTGGATTGGCGGCGGTTTTCTTTAAAGTGTTGAGAGCAAGCAAAAAGTTATCTTCTTCGGCGCCGGCGGCATGGTTGAAACTCAACGGAAGTGTCTTGTACTGTACAGATTCTTGATTCATTGAAACCGATATTTCGCTTAGATTGTAATGTTGAAAGTTGCAGAAACCTTTAGTCAGCTTTCCAAAGTAGGCTTCAGAATCTACTAGTCCAAACACTATATACTGCGGCAACCGTCCGTTGATACAGTTATCCAATGAGTGCGAGCTTACACCTGATGGTATAACAAACGTTTTGACTTCTGGTTCAAGGCATGGGTACTTAAGTGTACCGCTGCTAAGGTTTAGTCGATGCTTTTCAATTGCAAGTGGTGACACATTCTGTCTCTTCAAGTACAGAACAGCATTTACAATGTCCACACGAAACGGGCAGCCTGAGTACCCTGCCCTTGTTTCAGTTACAGCATCAATGCAAAACGCAGGCGGAGATCTGCGCATGATGAATCGTATGTCTGATTCCCCTGGTAGCATGCGAGTTTGTTCAAAAAACGGTGCTTCAGGTCTACCTACCATTGTAAATGGTTTAGATTCTTTTGCAATATTGTACCGTGCCAAAAATCCATCGTCCAGTTTAGTAAACGTATCCAGAGTAGCGTTGGGAATGTATAGCTGATTCAGCATTTCGTTCTTTTTTTTAATAGGGTTAGATGAAAGTTCTTTCTTCAAATAAGAGGTGATGGCGTAGTGATTTGAGTTGTCACTTATGAGCTGACCATTCAGGAAAAATTCCATGTTATTAAATAGTCCATAGAATAACATTGAACACGGAGCCACGACATCAGTTGCTGCAATCGGCTTTCCATCGCTCAGCATAACCCGACAAGTAAGTTCCAAATAGGAATCAGATAATTCGTAATACTTGCCTGGGGATCTTAAGATGTCAAATATTATTGGGTTCTCGTTGTCTCTGGTGCTAAGTATAGGGTAGTATGGATAGTATTCTGGAGCGTCTGCAACACTGACGTTAGTAGGCGGCAGTTTATTCATGACAAGATTGCTTTAAATGCATTTCTTGGATCCCTCGTAAACAGTAGGTTCGTCGTAAAACTCCTGTGTATCCATGATAATATTTTGTTTTCAGAGCTAGTAAATTTACAGTGGTATTGCTTTGTCGTCGGCTAGATGGTGAATGATGAGTTAAGTAACATACAAGTCTTTATGTTATTTACGTCTGTATGCCTTGCGTCTTCTTCCAGCCCCCGACTGGGCGGATGTTCTGCCTGATTTCTGTTTTCTTTTGTGCGAAATTGGGATCCTTTTCAAGCGACCCCCGATCTGAAAACGCCTGCGCACAACCTTGCGCTTTGAGCCTCCAGTCTGTGTTCGTTTGCGTACCGCAAACCTTCCTCCAGTTTGATTGGCTGGCATCCTGCGTTTTACAGCTGGTTGTTTAACTTTTTTAATGCAAGTTGAACGACAATGTGTGATGCGACACTTGTGTGTACTTTGTCGCCTTTTAGATGGCCTTCTGGATTTAATTGGAACTAGATATTCGTTTTCGTCTAATCCCAAACCACTAGATGCCGTAGTGTCGGCTGTGCTAGCCAGACCAATACTTGTTTCTTCTCCAGCTCCCATTTGGCTGCCTTTTAAGACTTCTTTATTAATAGGTTTAAATGTACAGTATTCGCCAAGTAAGCTATCTTTAATCAAATCTTCGTCAATTACTTCTAAATCGTCTCCGGTTGCAGATTTATAAATATTTTTGCACACAATTTTCCGCATTTTCACAATACGTGTTAGATTGCAAAGCCCACGATGCCTTGCAAATAATTCATTTTCTATAAATGTTAAAAGTGTATAGCTTGCGATCAGTTTTTTGATGTTGTTGTTACTTGAAAGTTGAAATACTAATGAGCAGATTTTTACACACGAGGCCCTTTTATAGCAAATCGATTTTTTAGCTTGCACACTTTAAGTTTAGTATGTTTACTAGTTGAATGTTAACATTATTATACTTTACGGGGCCGAAATTGTAATTCAACAATAGTCTGTGAATTTTCAGCAAGCGTGACAACGTTACGATATTCGTTTACAAGTGTTATTCGTATAACTTGCTGTTCTTGTGGTTTTAATGGTAGATACAGTATTAATAAAAAGTTTTGCACTGTCTCTTTGTTGTACTTGTATAATAAGTAAACTGACCGCAGTAATGGCAGTGTATGTGTAGCGTAAAGCTGGTTCTCAATTAGATTGCACAACACGAGTAGACGTTTAGCTGGTTTTGTATGTTCAGGCTCTACATCTTCTTCAAATTCTTCGTTTTCCTTTTGCTGTTCTTCTTGTTTAACTAATTCAGGTTTTAATTGGGCAACAACACTTGATTTAAACACAAAGTTGTCATCTATTCCAAAGAACCTATTAACAAGCGGTGGAAGTTGTACAGTGATATTTTCTTCAAGGTTAGGCAAGCTAAGGTACCCATCGGCGTGTTCAAACTGTACGGTTGTATCACTCCATAAGGTTTTAGAAAGTATACGATTTATTTCATATAAGACATGATCCAAGTCTAATTCTTTAGGTTCTTTTATTGGAATGAAATTTGCATAAATCTTGTACACTCGTATGTTCATGTACTCGTAATCTACAATTTCCTTGTATTTTTCTTCGTCAAAATCAAATTCGGATTTGTAGACGCCATTATAAACTTGTCGTGTTGCTGCAACCTCAAACACAGTGCTATAGGATCAGGTAACACAACATACTCGTTGTCAGTACCTTCAAATGTTAGCTTGCACTTTGTATTACTTATATCTAAAGGAAATTCAATTTTTAACTTTGTGTCATTATTTGCTGGATCACTCATCTTAGAATTGAATCTCTCAAAACATTTGCGAAAATCTAAGTCTCCTGTTGAAATTTCTTTTCTAAAAATAAGAGTAGTCTCGAAGCCTTGGTATAACTGTATAACGTTTTCCATGTTTAATATTGTTTCAGCTCCAAAATTAAAGTTTGCGCCAATTGGAATAATGTCAAAGTCTGCTTGACGTGTATTTTCGTAAGGTAAATGGTTGCCGGTCATAAATCTTGATCTGCTGTGCTTGAAAAGCATTGAAAGAGAAGAAGGAATTTCAATGATGACACTATTTGATTTCGATTTATTTACAAGGATCATATTTATATCGTCTGGGGTTAGGCTGAGGGCTTTTTGTTCTATTTTGAGCGGAATTGTTGCTTGACTTGCTTCCAACTTGGTGTTAAGTCTACTCATAAAGTCATGTAGAATTGTCTTTTGTTTCTGCAAGTTGAGATATTTCTTTAAAGTTGGCTTGTAGTCAGGAAACAATTTTTTTTGGGGCTCTGCGTCAGCCCTATCCGTGCTACGCACTTTGCGCGTTGGGCTTGTCTGTACATGCTGATATGGCGTTGGCTGAGGGCTGCTAGTGTATTTCAAGCTAACTAATCCAACATCATAGTTTTGAAGGTTAAGTGGTGTAGGCAGTACATCAATAAAGTTTGATGGGGTATTGTCTGAATATATACTGCTTTGCTGGTCACTCGTTACAGTTATATATATATTTTCTGTACTTGTAGGATCTCTGTCTAAGGTGGAACAGCAATGTCTGTCAAGTCTTCTGCGTTTGTTGTTGATTTGCTGTTTGATAGCATTGGGAAGATACGGAAAAAACGGTGAATCCATTTTGAAACGCTAGTTCTTCCTTATAAAATCCTCCAGTAATGCTGTCGTGATTTAGATCTTCCAGATAGTAGGTTATAGGTATTGTCTCAACGTTTACTGCTGTAACAATGAACAGTTCCTCAGAGAAATTTTGGTTGTATCCTGTTTAACAGTCAAAAACATAATAACATGCTTACTTGAAACGCTGGACTATATAAAGCTAATACTTGGAAACATTGTAGGTAACAAATAGGTGAATTTAAAAACAATATGTAATAGTTTTACGACCTTTGTCAAACGTAAGTTTCACACGGCTTATTCGAACACGATCCCCTGGCTTGTACTTAGGTGTCTGCTTGTGGGTACTGTCAATTAAATCTGAATACATGGCTCTCCAGACCTCATTTTCGTTTAAACGATTCACATTATTTGGCGCCATTTTGATTGTTGAGTGGAATGTGTTGTTGTATACCTTTACAAATGCAGGAAAAATGTCAATGATGCGTAGCGTGTTCTTCTCAGTCATGTACCTAGCTACCTTCTCAAAGATGGTCCTAAAAAAGATTGAAACACATTGCCTATATTATCTCTGTTATACCTATCAAACCATCTGATTAAAACAGTTGTTAAACACGTGTTTAGTTATTGTATTTGCAGCTAACCGTATTACTCTTTCTACCATACTTGATTTAGTCTTACTATAAGTATTAAAGTATTTGATTCCTTTAGATTTTAAGAACATTCGCACTGACTCTGCTCGAAACTCCGTTCCTGCATTAATCATAATAAAAGCTCATAAAACTCCATGCTTTATGCAAAAATTGTAATTGTATTTAAAAGTATTTAAAAGATTTTACAGATACGACTACCTTGGTCTGTAAACAAATATATTGGTGTCATTTTAGCTTCTTGAAAAATGCTTTTAAACGCTTTGATTATAGATTGTGGTTGTTTTGTTTTGATGAATCTGCAGAAGAGCTTTTTGGAAAATGCGTCTAGACAAAAGAGAATATTTGCAAACCCTGAATTGGCATTTTTTAAATCAGTCCCTAAAATTTTTAAATCCGCGGCAAAGATTTCTCCTGTCATATTTACTATAGTTTTTCGACGTTTAAATATTTTTCGTATGGGCCTATGTAAGCTGTATGAACGCAGCTGGCTTATTTCGCTATCAACTACAGCTTTGTCGTGAAACTTCTTATTGTTTTTTATGTAACCACTAAGGCCAGAAAAAGATCCTTTTAATCTAGAATTAAGATACGATTTTCTTATGTCAGCCATTTTAATAAGAACTATTTAATTGCGACTACCACTGAGCAAATTTAGAATTAAAGTGAGATGGTTTAAATTATTCATGAACATTATATACTGGAAATACAATTTACAAATACAACAGTTTATTAACACTATCTTTTTGTAATTATTCTGCCAAATTCACAAGAAATCGTTTTTATAAATGTATTAGTAGATAAGTTGTCACAAAAATTATAATATACAAAATACAACAACTTAAAAAAAAACATTTACATAAATCTTTTAACTTGTGACTGTGTATCAGCTTTACATGCGTCGCGGCTACTTTTCTCAAGTTCTTTTAAACAGTCTTCCTCTTTCCATCTAGCTGCCATCTCACTTGGGTGGTGAATAGTCATTATTCGTGAAGCCTGAATAATTTCTTTATCTATAATCATAACTTTGTCAAAGCTTTTAAATCGTGATAATGCTACATATGTTGTACATGCAAACATTTCCCGAGTATTTAAAAAAACACATTTCTTTTCTTTTGTTTGTCCCTGAGCTTTGTGCATTGTAGTTTTGTAATTTAACACTAACGGAACCGTCTGAATTTTAACATACCGTTTTGTTTTTACATCTACCTTGTTATATCTGCAACTCATCTACCTCTACGTCTAACTCAAAACTGCAGCTAGCTAAAATTATTTCTGTGACATCTTGCAATAAGGCTACGGCTAAAATAACTTTTCTCTGGTATTTTGCTCCACAAACTCTTTAAAACAATAATAGCGCTACAGAATTGACAGTAAACAATTGCAAACATTCTGCAAGGGAGAAAATGAAAACCATTTCAGACGTCCTAGCAATCTGAATTCATAAAACTATCCATTTCTTAGTTTAACCAAACATCAAGTGTCCAAGTCTTGATTTCAATTTCATCCGCCATTCAGATTTAGGTTTCAAATTGTAAATTTTCTAGTCCGTCAGCGCCAAGTGAGGTCCAAAGTTTCAGCAGGCCCAGCCAAAGTTTCCAACATCCAGAGTCTAGGTCTTGATTTTAGTTTCATCCGCCATCCAGATTTAGGTTTCAAATTGTAGATTTTCCAGATTTAGGTTTTAAATTGTAAATTTTTTAGTTCTCGAGCGCCAAGTGGGGTCCAAAGTTTCAGCAGGCCCAGCCAAAGTTTTCAACATCCAGAGTCCAGGTCTTGATTTTAGTTTCATCCGCCATCCAGATTTAGGTTTCAAATTGTAGATTTTCCAGTTCGTCAGGTTTCAAGTTGTAAATTTTCCAGTTCGTCAGGTCCAAGTCGTCTAAAGTTTCAGCAGGCCTAGCCAAAGTTTCCAACATCAAGAGTCCAGGTCTTAATTTTTGTTTCATCCGCCATCCAGATTTAGGTTTCAAGTTGTAGATTTTGCAGTTCGTCAGGTCCAAGTAAGGTCCAGCTCCAGTCCGCATCGGCGTTTCCAATCCAGTTGAGAAATCCATAAAAAAAGAGTAAAAATGCACGAGTCCACATCCCAAGTTCCACCTATCCATCTATCTATTTATCCATCTAGGCAAGCAGGCAGGCAGGCAGAGTAGAGGCAAGTCCAGTGGTCCGAGTCCTTTGGATGCTGAGCAGCAACAAGAATAAAACTGAAATTCATTATGTTATAAATTTAAAATAGGAAATAGTGATGCACATGGAACGAGTGGGAGTTTGGCGGGGCTTAGCGTAATAAAGATCAATAGCATACATGCAATAGAGTAACCCCTCAGTATACATCACAAAACATGCTGCCTCAAGTCGCATAGGGGAAAAGGTGGTGTTTGAGTTGCGCGGAGTGCAAATTTTGGTGGGCCAGAAACTGTGCCAGCTTTAGAAATATGTTCGTCATCTTTGTGAATTTAAATTATTTGTAGATTGGATATTGTTATTAGGAATTTAAAAATAGCTAGACACATTTAAATCTAATGCAGATAAACTTAGGCAACAAGTGTACACAATAAGGCAGGCCACATCATTTCATGAGACAACATGTAAACGTTTTGGAAGTTTATATTATCCATCGCGGCAGCACATGAAAGTTTCCAGACACTCCAGACACATTTAGGCAACAAGTGTACACAGTTAGGCAGGCCACGTCATTTCATGAGACAACATGTAAACGTTTTGGAAGTTTATATTATCCATCGCGGCAGCACATGGAAGTTTCCAGACACTCCAGACACATTTAGGCAACAAGTGTACACAGTTAGGCAGGCGACATCATTTCATGAGACAAATGAAAACGTTTTGGAAGTTTATAATATTCATCGCGGCAGCACACGGAAGTTTCCAGACACTCCAGACACATTTAGGCAACAAGTGTACACAGTTAGGCAGGCCACATCATTTCATCAGACAACATATAAACATTTTAGAAGTTCATATTATCCATCGCGGCAGCACACGGAAGTTTTCAGAGACTCCAGACACATTTGGGCAGCAAGTGTACACAGTTAAGCAGGCTACATCATTTTATCAGGCAACATATAAACATTTTAGAAGTTCATATTATCCATCGCGGCAGCACACGGAAGTTTCCAGAGACTCTAGACACATTTGGGCAGCAAGTGTACACAGTTAAGCAGGCTACATCATTTCATCAGGCAACATATAAACATTTTAGAAGTTCATATTATCCATCGCGGCAGCACACGGAAGTTTCTAGATACTCCAGACACATTAAGGCAGCAAGTGTACACAGTTAAGCAGGTCACATCATATCATCGGACAACATGTAAAAGTTTTGGAAGTTTATAGTTTCCATCAGGACAGCACATGGAAGTTTCCAGAGACTCCAGACACATTTAGGCAGCAAGTGTACACATTTGGGCATGCCACATCACGAATTTTGGGAAACATCAAGACCATCAGGAAGTTTTGGACACGAGATCGCCGACATCTGGTTCCAATAATCTAAAGTCCAGTCCTCAATTTGCATTTTTCTCCCTCAAGTCGACGGTGGTCCACGCCAAAAGTTCCAAAAACTTGATCCAAAGTCCATCGCTAGAGTCCGCGTAGAGGTCGAGCTCAAGTCCGCATCGCCGTTTCAATCCAGAGGAGAAATCCATGACGAGAGAGTGAGAATCCACGAGTCCACATCTTAGAGTCCATCCATCCATCCATCCATCCATCCATCCGTCCATCCATCCATCCAGGCAGGCAGGCAGGCTAGGCAGGCAGGTAGGCAGCAAGAGAGATGAGAGAGCCGGGCAGTGCTTCCAAGCACTGAGATCATTTAAATATTAAACTCTATAATATAGTTTTGCTGAGGAGCAGAATTGCAGAGGAAGAGGTGAATGAGGAGCACTGATAACAAGAAGATGTGTTGAGTAGACGGCGTATACTACACACAGTGGGCCCTTATCTACCAATCACCCCTTTTTTCGTTCTCGTCCACGCTCACACAGCCTCGTTCACCAATTCGTCCACTACCACAGCACACAGAGCACATCAGTCCTTGCCATACTACATAATAGCATTATGGCCTATTTAAATTTTATTTTTTATGCAGTTTTCCGCTCTCGGCTTTTTCTCCTCACTCACACTCTGAGTATACGGGGAATGTAAAACGCTATATTTTTCGATCGCTTCCCCATCATTTTCCATAGCCCCATCAGCATCATACGCTCCCCATCTCTTCCCATGCTGTAGCCCACATCCTTCCCTACATCTCCCCTATCCCCACCGGGTACTTCCCCTCACCCCTCTCCCCCAAAACCCCTCCCCACATGGATCATTTCACACTACTTCCCTCTACTGACAAGCAAAACGTAATGAATTGCTTGCAGTCCCCCAGGACTGAGCCGCGACAGTGAATTGCCCAGTGGTTGTCTACTGGAGGCTTCATTGCGACTGAATAAAATAATTAAATAAAGACTTGTATCACTGCAGTGGGGTGATAACCAAAAGGAAAAACTCTACCCAGCAAATCCGTATGAATCTTAGTTTGTATAGCATGACATATATTAGGGGTTGTAGGAGACAGTCTTGATACAACATGCGCTGCAGCCTATTTTAATCAAGTATAAATAAATATAAAAATAATATAACTAGAAGATATAAATGTATAAATAATTTACTTGCATACACAAGGCAATAAAATACTGACTTGTTGTGAGCGGCAACGTTGATGTTGAGTTCGTACAGATGTATTGATTTTTTAAATGCTTGAATTTCCTCGGTGCTGAGACGTGTTCTTAATACATGATTTTGACGTTGTTGAATATTAAAAAGATCTAACGGAGTACATCGCCAGTACCTTAGCCTCATAAGAAACTCGTAGTACTGTTGCTGCTTTGGATCTATAGTATTTTGTCTAAATGGTTTGTCCAAAACAAACGCCGTAGTAAAAGAGTTGTAAATTTGAATTGCAGCAACAATGTCGTCGGTCACGTTAGTTACAAATTTGGTATACAGTGCATAATCGCCGCAGCAAAAAGTTTGGTTGAAATCTCCAAACATGACGATCGTTCTACCTGCAAACAGCATAGAGGCTCGCGCGGGATCAACTAGTTTAAAACATTGGTCGACAAAATAAAGAAGGCGCAGACCAACAGTTGATACCTCATCTATTTATAAAATTTTAACGTTTCAAAAAGCAATTTTATCTGCTTGTGATATTCAGTGGCTAATTGGTCTAACAAAGTTCCGTTGGTATGTGGACGAATCTTAAAGCAACTGTGAAATGTTGTTTCTCTTAAACTTGAAGCACAAATGCCCATGAACAAAACAGTTCGAAACGAAAACTTGCTATCTCGACTTTGTTTTTGTGACAGTATATGGATTATTGTTTTTAGAGCCTGAGACTTTCCAGCTCCTAGAGTAACTGTGACAATCATTCTTAACGGGTTTTGGTAAAACTGTTTTGCAGGCAACTCAATTTGATTTCTGACAAGATCGATAATTCGTTTCTGAGCGGGTGACATAAAAGTGTACAACACTTCTGGAGGTTGTGACATTTCTAATATTGCAGCTAGTGTCAAATCGTACAACTGAGTTCGATCAAATGAGTACAATGGTTCCCACTTTAATGTTTTATCAGAAATAGAACTAGACAAATCACACTCACACTTACAATCTTTGTTGTCTCTGGCACTGAGTCGATGCTTGTAAAAACAACTTGGACAAAGTGAGTGATTTAAATTGAAAGCATAGAAACGTGACTGTGGCATCAGTGGTTTGTGTGGCAATGGTTCTGAGTATAGTCTAGGTAAGCCTGGCCGAATGGCCTCCCTATATTCTTTCAACGTTTTTTCGGCAACCTCTGTAAACTCAAAAGAAGTTCGTTTACATGAGCAGCATTTTATGTGTCTACAACAAACTCTTCCCGCTGGCTCTTGTAATTCTCGTTCTTGTGATGGCAAGCTTTGTAATACTACTGGTGGTGGCTCTAGCCAAAGTTGACCGTCGCGAGTGCTTGCACAAAGAAGTCTCTGAAGTTGTAAAGAAAAATATATTATACTTCTGTGGCACTGTCCACAAGTGAATCGATGTTGAACTGAACTAAAATTGTTAGTATGAAACCAAGCATTCAAGTCTTAATTAAAGTATTTGGGTTCTGTTGGTCGAGCCCATAAACTTCAAATAGCAAAAACCGAAGCGCCACAAAACTGGCAGCTTATGAAAGTCAGCATGCTACCGTACAAATTGCTCGGATCCACATCATTCATACAATAGCAGCTCTCCTAGAGATGTACTTCTCAATTGGATTTTGCTGGACAACTGAATTTAAAATGGACAAGTATTGGAACTTTGTTATTATAGTTTCTTGTTCTGGGACTCGTAAAAAGGGGTGGTGGGTAGGACTATGGTCCACCTTAGCCAATCACACGACGAAATTCGCTGACCCCTGCCTTGATCACCGGTCTCATTAACTTAGCATAACTGCAAACTCTGAGGGACCAAACTAAAACGTCGCTACATTAATAACATATGGCCAGTACAATCAATGATATTAATAGGCGAAGCTTAACATTTTCAGAATCATTGTGTGTTCAACTTTCAAAGTCAACTTGTCTCCGCATTTTTTGGTCTCGCTTAATACAACTCATAACTATACTACCCAACTATGCAACAAGGAAAAGAAATAAAGCAATCGCGACAACATCAAGAACACTTTTACAATTCCAAATTAACCCAAGGAGGAAACAGACTTTTGATGTTGCCAAAGCAAACAATTCAAAACAGTCCTCGTGTGGCACCATATGGACTCGACAGAAACCATGGACATGGCAAGTAGAACTCTGACTGCAATTCAGTCAATGCATTGTCAAGTAAAAACGACAACTACAACAGCGAAGACTTGACCAGCTTTAATGCGCGTAGCATTACTGCTCAAGACTGGAAGTTTATCGAGACGCCTGACACTACTGTTATTTACGAGACTCTTAAAGTTGAAGACCAAATTCGAGCACGGCTTGTCTACGACCAGTATCTGCAGGCCCACGTCTACTACTTTGGGCGCAAGAACTATGGCAACTCTAGCCATTCCAAAGTTTCGTTCACTGTATTTGATAGCCATAATATTCTGGACTGGGCAATTGAAATGCTGAAGCAAAATAAGAACCATCCGCTGCCAGGGAAAAAGATTACGGACCATTTGCCGTATTTTGAAAACAGAAGCAATGCTGAGCTTTCAGAAGAACCGCAAAATTCAGCCAAGAAGTTTACTTACTGGCAAAGCCCACATTACACTCTACGCTCTGTGCGAGTCCGCTTTTCATTCAACACCATGACTGGAGCAATCAAAACGTTTATCAACTCTAACCCATCTAAAAACTACGCTTAGAAATACCCTGGGTATGGTGGCAGCACTGTTTCATTCAGTCTGATGGAAATCAACGCTTTGGTTGACTTTCTGACTACACAAAACGCAAAGCTTGCCGCATCTGAACCCCACGATTTTACACCTCGGTCTCGTCAATTGAATGCCCAAGAAGTCACACAGGAAGAACATAACCTAGAACCAGCCGTCAAAGTCCAGCCGGCACCACAACGTGTAGAAGTCGATTGGAATGGGGTTATTTCTACTGCAGTGTCAGGGTTTCAACCGTAACCGGAACAACCATTTGACTATTCTGATGTTGCTGCCGTCACTGATTCAGACATTGACGACTCTGACAATTCTGACCAATACTGCGATGCAGAAGACAAAAACAGCAATGAAGAATATAATTTGTATACTGCAACTTGCAAGTTTATAGAAATACAAATATAAAACGTTTTTAGTATTGTGAATTTTGTAGTGTGTCAAACAGAAATATTAATTTGTGTGTACTAGTTATGTCTCTTGTAAATGTTGCCAAGTTCTTGTAATAAATTTAAAGTTTAGTTCTGTGTTCAATTTTAAAAAGCAGTAGCAAGTCGTGTGTGTGAAATATAATAATACTTTGTCAATAGTTTATAACTAACGTGTAAAATATTATATACTCTGAATTTGTATAAAAGAAATATTAAACCGTAAAATAAAATGTATAAAATGTAAACCTTGAGTTCTAGACTTAACGTTTATAATTTACATTTAATATTAGTGGCATAAATATACTGCAGTTGTAGTTAAGTTGCCACAGCGAATTCTATTTCTTGCAAAATATTTATTTCGATGGCACAAAACAAAGCAAAGAAAAATAATTGTAAGTTTCTATTTATTTGCAACGTTAAAAGCGAGAACTCACATTGCATTTCCAATCATGTTATTTAGTAGACATGCAAAGGAGAACTACTTTAGAGACCACCTATTTCAAAACTTTACATTTTACCATTTGTAATACAACTTATATAAGAAACAGTGAGAACAGTAGCCATTCTTAAAAAATAAGAGTTGTATAGGGGTACACTGAGATGGTTACATGTGTGAACATATACATTAGCAACAACAAGTATACCCTGTAAACAAGAAGTTTCTACAACTAGAAATTTAAAGGACACACATTGTACCAATACATATTGCTACATGGGCAAAGACATTTCTACGATGTTATACTGCTTGCTTAACTGCGCGTAAAAGCCTAATGTTTTTTAATATTATGGGTTCTAAAAATCAGGAGCACACAATGGCTTTAATTATTTTTAAATTGCCCCGCGAACAAAAAAGTAATATTTTTTCAGCGCGAAAACAAACATTCTGTGTCGTCCATAAAATCCGCCATATTTTTTTAACATCAAAATATCAAGTTCAAATATAAAATTTTGTTATGGAAAAGAGAAAGTTTTGAAACTTTTGGGAGGACGTTTTGCACCCCTATTCACATTGCTCCTAGTAGGTAAAGTGCCAAAACGTTTAAGTTTTTATTTTTACAACTTTTACATAACATGACATGACATTTACATACGTATACATAGAAAGCTCTATTTACGCTAGTGTTAACATGTCTACACTATACATCTTGCTACAAAAGCATAAAATCTTGTGTCGGGTAACTCACAGCAAAATATTTTAATACACAACATATTTAATTATATACCAACTTTACTTAGACCAAAATATTATTTGTACAAAAAAAATATTATTACGGAACTTGTAAAACTACAAAAGAAGCATAAAGTAAAGGTGAAAGTAAAAGAAAGTGGAGAAAGAATGAAGTAGAACCAAAAGCTAAACTTCAACACGACAGAATTCAACCTAAAAAATAAAACACAAAGGTAGAATGTAAAAGTTGGGAAATGAAAAGAAGGAACAAAACAAAGCAGAATATAAGTTGAGGGAGCAAACAGAATCCAGGTTGGTTGTAGAAGTGGAGAAAGAATAAAGTCAAACCAAAAGCTAAACTTCAACACGACAAAATGCAAACGAGAAAAATCAAGCACAAAGCACAAATGTAAAAGTTGGGAAATGAAAAAAAGGAACAACACGCAAAGCAGAATGTTAATATTAGAGAGCAAACAGAATCCAGGAAGGTAGTAGTAGTGGTGAAAGCAAGGAAGGCATGAAAAGAGAGAACTTCTTTGTATCCTGAGCCTGGCCATAAGACTGGCATCGATACCAACGTTCACAATACATTTGAAGCTTTCGAACAAGACTATAAGATCGATAATTGACGCGCTGTGTCTCTTTTTTCCAACTCCAATCCCGTCCCCGCATGCTTGTCAGGGCATTATGTACACGCTACAGCCTACGTGCGTACCATGCTATCTGCATTGCCCTTAATCGAATTATACTTTACGTATACCTACCTATGCATCTCTCTCTCTCTCTCTCTCTCTGTCTGTCTCTGTCTCATTACACTGTACCTAATTGAATTATATATCTCGCTCTTCACTCATCTCCTCGCCCTACCTACCGACCTACTAATCTACATTGCTCCCTATGTATCTCTTTCCCTCCCTCTCTCTCTCTCTCTCTCCCTCTCTCTATTGCCCGGCTCTACCCTCCCAGCCTCCCATCTCCACCCTACAGATTCCTAGTACCATTAATCTTCTTTCTCATCTTCTCCTAATTAATTAATCAATCCACTTCTTCTCCTCTCCAATAACTCTCTAAAACACACCCTTTACAGGTAGTGTTAATCTGTTAACTTTGACAGGTTTAGTTGTAAATGAAATTTTTGAGAGTAGGGAAAAGGGGTATAGCTATTTTGAACCTCCACAACCCCCATAACCCCCTTGATGAGTTAAAGCCTGTAATAGTAGACACAACAACCACCATAACCCCCCTCGTGTAATTACTAACTAACTACAACCCCCCACAATTAATTATCGTAATTAATTAATTAATTTAAGGCACGTATTTAAAGATTAAAGGTGACTTAAATTCCAATAATTACATTCCAGAAACATTAACATTATTTACTACTCTCCACCCAATGATATTGAACTACGAGCATAAAACACCCACAATCCCCCTAAAATATGACCTCTACACCAACAACTCCTCTAAAATATGGACTTTACACCCACAACCCCCCTATTATGTGGCATCTACACCTACAAATAACACTTTTTACGCAGACGACACTATACTCTATACCACGTCGTTATAAGTACTTTAACACCCTCAATCAAATTATCGCTTTTTGTAGTACTTTTTAATGCCAAAGTAGCTGATTTATTTCAGTGAAGCACCTCTCCTACGTAGATATTGTCATAAATCAATCACTTTAGAATTCGACGATTGAATATCGAATCATTCGCTTCGATGGTGGGTGTATGTGTCATCTCGGTCTCGCCGTCCGTCTTGTTGGTAAAGAACTGAAGTAAAGTGAAGTGAGAGTTCATTGTTGTTGTGATCCATGGTTGACATTCTATGGCATTGAATGTGCGCGTAAAAAAGCTTGGATTTAAGAATTGAATAATTGCCAGACCAGATTCAGATTCAGACTGGAAAAACTCAATATTTGCGATTTTGAGTTTTTAAGGTTTCTGGAATGTAATTACTGAAATTTAATTCACTTTAAATCTTTAAATACGTGCCAGTGCCTAATTACGACAATTAATTGTGAAAGGTTGTTGTTAATTATTGATTATACGAGGGGGGTTATAGGAGTTGTTGTGTGGACCATTGTAGGCTTAAAATCATACGACGGTTATGGCGCTTGAAATTGAAAAATTTTGATACTTTTCCTGGGACACAATTTAACCATTTTTCTGGTCGGGATACTACTCATAATACCTGTCTTGGGAATCAGTCTCAGTGTCAGCTGTGGTTCCAGACCAGTGTTCTGCGATAGTTAACTTTGTGGCATGAAGCTTGCTTTTCACAAATTGAACTTTTTTACGAAAATAGTAAGCTCAAACGAGCTTCATCGCGCTTTGTCGAGCTTGGGTAAAAATCTTTTGAGCTTCATCGAGCTTCATCGCGCTTCATCGAGCTTGAGTTTTCGCCTTTTATCTTTTTTCCACCTGCCGACTATGTCGACCCCCGACGATAGGTAAAATTTTTTGTCGTGCAATGTACTTTACTAAACTTTACTTTGAGACTTTAAGAAGTATTAAAGAAATAATACGGAAATACGGATTTGGTTTGGGTAGGGCTTACGTTTAGTGAATAAAATATTAGAATTATAGTATGCATACTATACCATACTTATTTTATATGGTCAACTACTTAATCTATTATATCCTGTTTTAATATAGTAAAAGTGATACAGTAGAAGTAAAATTAGTAATATTAGATGAAATTGGATAACAAAATATTATACATATTAATTTAATTCAATAGGTAGAAGTAGATTGAATTAAAATACGAAGAATAAATATATTAAAATATCATCAATATAATAATTCACTGCGATAAAAAATATATCGATCCGTAACACCCAAACCACTAGACGCAGAAAAATGTAAATAGCACTATTGAACGCAGGATGACGCAAGAAGTACAGATAAACGCTTTGAAATGAAGATATCAGAAAGCCAAGCCCAAAAAACGAGGAATGCCAAAACGCAAAATCCTAAATTAAGCAAAAAACAGGGTCCGTTTCCGGGCTTAGGCTTTTGAAAGACGCAACGCACAAACTCTACGACGGTACCAAAAAATGCGAAATAAACTAACGACGAGTTATAAAGCAAACCTACTAAATAGTAGGACTACTGAATAGTAGTAGTACTACTAAATAGTAGTACTGCTGAATAGTAGTACTACTTAATTGTAGTACTACTAAATAGTAGTACTACTAAATTGTAGTGCTACTGTAAAGTAACACTGCTGAATGGTAATACTACTAAATAGTAGTAATACTGAAAGGTAGTACCACTAAATGATAGTACTGCTGCATGGAAGTACTACTGAAGGGTAGTACTGCTATGAAGTAGTACCACTAAATATAACTATAAATAGATGTACTACTAAATCGAAGTGCCACTGTATAGTAGTACTGCTAAATGGTAGCACTACTGAATGGTGGTACTACTCAATGGAACTAGCACTGAATGGCAGTACTAGTACTGAATAGTAATACTCCTAAATAGTAGTACTGCTGCATGGAAGTACTACTGAATAGTCGTACTGCTGCATGATGTTACTACTAATTAGTAGTACTAATAATTAGTAGTAATACTAAATAGTTGTAATACTAACTGAAAGGAAAACTAAATGGAAGTACCACTAAAGCGTAGTGCTAAAGTATATTAGAACTCCTAAGAGGTAATACTATGGAATAGAAGTACTACTAGAAGTCAGTACTACTAAATAGTAGTACTACTAAATGGTGGTACTGCTGCATGGAATTACTACTAAATGTTATAACTCCTGAATGGGAGTGCCACTGAATAGTAGTTCTACTAAATGCTGGTGCTACTAAATCGTAGTCGTACTAAGTTATGGTACTTTAAATAATAGTAATGCTGTAAAAAAGTAATAATGAATAGTAGTACTGCTGAATGGAAGTACTACTGAATAGTAGCACTATCAAATGGTGGTACTACTGAATAGTGGTACCACTGAAAGGTAGTAATACTGCATAGTAGTACTACTGAATGGTGGTACTACTGAATGGTAGTATAACTGAATAGTAGTACTGCAGCATAGAAATACTACTAAATAGTATTATTGCTGTATGGTAGTACTACTGAATGGTAGTACAACTAAATAACAGTACTACTAAATCGCAGTACATAAACAGTTGCTTACAAACAGTTGCAAAAAAGATTAGTAATTAGTAGAAGTAGATAAAATTGGATTACAAAATATAATAAATTATTATTTAATCCAATACGTAGAAGTAGATTTAATTGAAATACGAAGTATAATATACTATTATATTATCTTTATAATCAGTCACTATTATGGCGCACATATCAGCGCGTAAGACCCAAACCACTGAACTTAGAAAGGTGTAAATAAAACTATTAAACTCAGAATGACGCAAGAAGTACAGATAAACGCTTAAAAATGGAGATATAGGAAAGGCAAGCCTAAGAAACGGAGACTACAAAAACGCATAATCCTAAACTGGGCAAAAATACAGGATCCGTTTTTAGGCTAATGCTTTTAAAAGACGCAACGCACAAACTCTACAACCGTATTAAAAAATGCGAAACAAACCAACGAAAAGTTATAAGGCAAAACTACTAAATGGTACTAGTACTGAATAGTAATACTACTAAATAGTAGTACTGCTGCATGGATGTACTACCTAATAGTAGTTTAGCTGAATGATGGTACTACTAAATGGTAGTACTACTAAATAATAGTACTACTAAATAGAAGTACCTCTAAATCGTAGTGCTAAAGTAAAATAGAACTGCTAAATGGTAATACTACTGAATGGTTGTACTACTAAAAGGTAGTAGTACTGAATCGTTCTACTAGTAAGTGGTGGTACTGCTGCATAGAATCACTACTAAATGCTAGTACAGCTGAATGGTGGTACTACTAAATAGTACTAGTACTGAATGGTAGTACTACTAAATAGTAGTACTGCTGCATAGAAGTACTACTGAATGATAGTACTGCAGAATAGTAGTGCTACTAAATGGTGTACTACTTAATGAAAGTACCTCTGAATTGTTGTGCTAAAGTATAGTAGAACTGCTAAATGGTAATACTACTAAATGGTTGTACTACTAAAAGGTAGTAGTACTAAATCGTATTACTAGTAAGTGGTGGTACTGCTGCATAGAATTTTTAATAAATGCTAGTACAGCTGAATGGTGGTACTACTAAATAGTACTAGTACTGAATGATAGTACTACTAAATAGTAGTACTGCTGCATAGAAGTACTACTGAATGATAGTACTGCAGAATAGTAGTGCTACTAAATGGTGTACTACTTAATGAAAGTACCTCTGAATTGTTGTGCTAAAGTATAGTAGAACTGCTAAATGGTAATACTACTAAATGGTTGTACTACTAAAAGGTAGTAGTACTAAATCGTAATACTAGTAAGTGGTGGTACTGCTGCATAGAATTTTTAATAAATGCTAGTACAGCTGAATGGTGGTACTACTAAATAGTACTAGTACTGAATGGTAGTACTACTAAATAGTAGTACTGCTGCATAGAAGTACTACTGAATGATAGTACTGCAGAATAGTAGTGCTACTAAATGGTGTACTACTTAATGAAAGTACCTCTGAATTGTGGTGCTAAAGTATAGTAGAACTGCTAAATGGTAATACTACTAAATGGTTGTACTACTAAAAGGTAGTAGTACTAAATCGTATTACTAGTAAGTGGTGGTACTGCTGCATAGAATTTTTAATAAATGCTAGTACAGCTGAATGGTGGTACTACTTATTAGTACTAGTACTGAATGGTAGTACTACTAAATAGTAGTACTGCTGCATAGAAGTACTACTGAATGATAGTACTGCAGAATAGTAGTGCTACTAAATGGTGTACTACTTAATGAAAGTACCTCTGAATTGTAGTGCTAAAGTATAGTAGAACTGCTAAATGGTAATACTACTAAATGGTTGTACTACTAAAAGGTAGTAGTACTAAATCGTATTACTAGTAAGTGGTGGTACTGCTGCATAGAATTTTTACTAAATGCTAATACTGCTGAATGGTACCAAGAAACGTTTCTGAAGCGGCCCACCACCCGGCAATAGTCGGCGCCTGTGCATAGCGGCCCATCAGTAATTTCTGTCCACCGGCCCACCAGCTGCGCGCCGTTGGCATCCTTATACGGATTGCTGCCCGCTTGCTGACACCTGGAGCTAACGACCGCTGACCTAAATCTGCACTTATGCCATTTTTTATGCTACTGCCTTACGATGCCTTGCTAGTTCACTGTAGTGCTGTAGATAGTTGTCATGCAAAATAACTTTATTTTATTTGCTGAAAAACATAAAATGGCAATTATGAAAATAAAATTATAAATAATTATGAAATGACTGCATTTCTGTTCAAACGAGCTTAAGTAGGCTTATATGCTTAGAAGTTAGTAAATAATTTTGTAAGTACACGTTGATGAACATAAAATTTTGTGATATTGATGCTACTATATTTATTTAAAATGATAAGCAGCGTTTAAATTATTGAAAATTAGTTAAGTTGCTAACAAATGCTCAAAGTTTGCACTTTATGTGCAAATGAGGTATGTTACCTCATTAGCGTTTTTCAGCTAACCTTGATCTGTAAATAAATAAATAAGTGTTATATTTGCTTCTTGAAATATACTTTTCATTGCTGTAATCACTGTTTCTGTTCTTTTGTTCTTGAAAAATCTATAATAAAGCTTTTTTTGAAAAGCGTCAATGCAAAATAGTATGTTTTTAAATCCTGAATTCGCTTTTAATAAGACTGATCTTTAAATTTTTAAATCAGCGCAGAATATTTCTCCTGCCATGTTAATAACAGTTCTTCTGCGTTTAAATTTTTTCCTGATAGGCCTGCGTAGACTAAAGGAATGCAACTGGCTTAATGCTTTATCTACTGTTTTTTCATCATGAAAATGCCTATTGTTTTTCCTTAACCCAATAAGAGCAGAAAATGAGCCTTTCAGCCTAAAATTTAAGTACGATTTTTAGATTTCCGCTGTCGTTCCGATACCAATGTTTGCGACCACCACTGAGCTAGACGTGAATAAAACTGCAAGTTAAACTAAAAAACAACACACTTTAAAATAAATTTATTTTGTTTATATTGCTTTGATTGAAAAATAATATTAAAATATTATCGCTGATATTTAAAATGTTTAAACTTAGAATAGTACCGATCTAAAGTAATACTGAGTAAGTTCTAATACAATCATGATAAAATTTGTTTATTGTCATCAGTATACTATATTGTCTGGCAAGTAATTTCATAAGCAAAATATTTTGTTGAGTAAAAATTCAAAAAAATTGATTTTATTTAATTCGACATCGGACACAAGGCACTTCATCTTTTGATTTTTTCAATAATTGAAAATTCAAAAAAACTAAAAACAAAATCTATAGAAAACTGCAAACGTCTACTGTAGTTACTGCCATGTGTTATGATGTCAACAAGTTTTGCACACAAATGGTGAGATTAGCTTACCTGTAGTGGTTACTTGGCAAGTACATAATATGCAACAACAAAATATGATTTATATTAATTTTTTGTGTAGCTTTTTTAATATTTGAAGTAATACATTTTGATAATGTACTTTTAAAACAGACTTTGAATTGTTTATTTATTTGTAGAAACTCTAAATAAAATTCCAGTCCAAGTCACACACCATTTAAACAATAATAGTTATAGGAATCTTATTAAAGACGACAGTTTTTCAATTTATTAAAAAAAACCTATTCGTTCTAAGAAATCTTAACAAAACGTTTTTCACACGGTAAAAACACAAGTCAGAATAAAATATATCGTATTTTTAATTTAAAAAAGGTTGTAGGATCTGTCCTACCCTAACTTTTTTAACTTAAACTTTTCCTATCAAAATTTTCCATGCCCAGAGCCAATCTAGAGCCTTTTTTACCAACGTACAAGAAACAAAACTACACATCACGCAAAGATGTACTCACAATTTTTGTATTGTATTATAACCTTGAGTTATTTTAAATACTAAAAGTATAGATTTTCTCGTTAAATTGTTTTTACTGTACCGCATTTACTTTCCAATAACTCTAAAAATAGAAATGAGATGCCATTAGATTTCATTTCTTTATTGTTGATTTGATTTCTATTTTAAATATACATTTTTTTTAATGCATTGAATATTTTTGTCACGTTACTATTTAAAAAGGACGTCTTTAGTTTTCAAATAGTATGTTTAAATGGTGTGTGACTTGGACCTAAACTTACAAGGAATTTTATTTGCTTTACAGGGTACAATTTTATTGTAGTAGGTTCAGGCAGAATAGTGATCGTGTCCATTTTTTTTTAAACTTCCAAATCTGTACTTTTGTAAACTAAGCCTCCCCTTAATTCAGTACAACAGTTCAGTTTCATAAAATAAAATAATTGTAGTACATATGCATATTGCAGATGCTGCCTAATAGTTTCAATCTAGAGTAAGAGCTGCATTCCACGATCCACGATGCGATGATATAATAAGTATTTGTATTTATTGTAGGGCACACAGTCAATGGAAGAGTAGAACACAGGAATGGAAATAGAATATTAAAATATATGCTATCTGTAGACACACTATATATTATGTAGTCATATTATTACTATTTTAAAATTTGCAGTATTAAAAAGCTTAAAAGCGACACTATAAAATTTAAAAAGTTTTTGTGGTACTGCTCCTACAATTTTTTGAATTTACCTATAAATAGGATATCGTGTAGTAGGTGTTAATAAGAACGGTGATAACAATTCAAGGATACGTCAGCACTCTGTCGTTTGACCATTTTTTACGTTTAACACTTTTATCTTTTAGCTATTCACGTCATTACATTTAAAATTTTTAAATTTCCGCCTTTGCGTTCAGCTAACATCTTGATAACTTAATTCTTGAAATTTTAAAATATTTTAAATTCAAAATTGTAATTGTTTCAAATATTATAAAAAAAACAGAAAAAATACTAATTTTAATAATTAATTCGGCTGCAAAATTATTAAGAGTCGTCGAAGAGAATTTTTATTAAATTAGCTTTATGTTGTTGTGTAGCTATAGTTACGCTGCAGCTTATACGCCCAGTTCCAGCTGCCAATTTTTTTATACATTACAAAATATAAAAACTAATAAAATAGTGAGAACATTATTAGTTGAGGTATTAAAAACGTTATATTTAGCCTTCCGTCTCCTATTTTCTTACTTGCACGAGCACGTCCACGGTTAACATGCATATTGCAGTTAAATCGCCTTATCATCTACAGGTACATGTATAATGTCATTCCGCTAGCCACTCATCGTGTCGCGTTTCAAAGTTGTCTTAATATTATTATTTGTAGCTTGAGAGGAGATGAAAGCCAGTTTTATGTCCTTAATGAAATTTAAAACTTATACAGTAAACTCCTTATACGATTTTACGAGTTTACTCCTTATTGGCGTGTCGTTAGATACGAAGTTGTTGTAAACTGGTTTTGGAACATGTAATGTTTTTGCACTTTTTAAAATTATAAGCGTTTTACCTTTTTTGCTTTTTAGACAAATTAAAGCCTAAGACTCTAAATTTTAAAAACTTTAGGGTTTAGATTAGTTCTGAACTAGATAAATAAAAATATGTTTCATAATTCACAAATATTATAAGAATAAACGCTAAAAAAATCTAACGAAAAAATCAAAACTGATAAACAAAATGAACTTCTTTGAATAAATATTCATTTGTTTTAATTTTTTATACGACACACTGGTATTTTAGGTCGAACTGATCTGATACAATTTACGTTTTACAAATACGTGCAAGATTTTTGCTCATTTTACATTAAGAAAAATTCAAAATATTAAATTCAAATAAAATTGAGATAAGTCATTTTGCTACTGAACGAATAAACTAACAGTAGCTACCAGTAACATTTAAAAATATTGTGATACAAATGATTTGAAGGTATAAGTTAAAGCAGAGTAGTTTATTATGCAAGTTTTTCAAAAACAGGCATAAAAACCGAAAAATCTAAATTCATCCGGGTATTACATTTTGATCGGTGTCAGTATTTCACAGGAACGTAGATACTGGTAATGTCTACCTATAGCAAAAAACCGCATTTCGATATGTCAACTGGGTCTCGAGCTATTTAGATGGACGCTAAATAGGGTCTGTATCGGGTATATCGGTTTGCTTGGCTCGTTTAATCCGGTTTTTAGTTTTTTTAATTTTCAAATTCAGTTTTGCAATCGCCAGCGTACACGCTTAAACTATTATTAAAAAATAATCAGTACGAAAACAATTTAAAATATTTCAAAAATTACCCTTACAATAACCCTAAAATTTTTGAGCAAAAATCACAAAAACGACTATGCTATAAAATAGCCCATGTTCTATAACGTCTAAATATTAGGTTTAATATAAAAAGTTCGTTCAGCAACATTGATTTAACAAGCAGTTTTTAAAAAGTAGGGTTCAATAGGGTATACCTAAAATCTTTATTATTGCGTATTTTCAGTATGTTTTTTGATATTTAGTGTTGAAAAAATCATAAAAGAATATAAGCGTTAGAAAATCCTAATTTGCCTTATTAAGAAAAGGTGATTTTTTTGTAGAGCACAAATTTAAAATACGTTTTGCACATAAAATACCTTATATTTTGTTGAGTTGAAATATTGCGTTAAAACTAAAAATTTCTAATGGCAACACAAAAAGTTTTGAAACTTTTGGAAGCGATATTTCTACAACTATGTACACAGCCCCTGGCAGATTAAAAGCCTTAAAGCTAAATTTCGTATTTTGATAACTTTTGCATAGGATACTATAGAATGTACATATGTCTTACGAGATAATTGCTTTTGCGTGTTACTATGTCTATGTTACCTAGTACTACCCAAACAGCCCTATTCTACAACACACTCAGGACTTCCTCTACTATCCTTGTAGTTACACAGGCCTGTATTAGTACTCGGGTCTGAGAGATATGAGTCTGAATAGTACACAGGGTGTACTATTACTACAGAAAAAAATCCGGCGCTTCGCGCCGGATTTGTCGACCAGGACGGGCCCGAAGTAGATGCTGAGCTACAACAAAGGCACAAGATAATTTATATTACGCAAAAAGATGATATGAGATTTATGGAAGCTCCTTTACAATCAATAAGACATACTAGCAGGTTAGCAACCCGATGGGTTGCAATTAACAAAAATTAATATATTATGTTTTTCAAGTTTAGCTGTTACATTAAATAAAATTTTGCATTGATTGTGGTCAAATAGACTTCGTGGTGAGTTTTGACCAGATAACTGCTCAGATTAAGGGATTAGTTTTTTCCATAGGCGTGCAAGTTGTAGTTTTGACCAGGGCCTTGCCCGGGTTACACTATAGAATCTGAATTTCTCGTAATTCTAGTATGTAATCCTCACTTTTGGTTGTAACACTAAACACAATTTTGCATTGATTGTGATATAATCAATTTGAGCTTCGCCGAAATGCTTGCCTGGGTTAAATTTTGACAACAGACTTGCCCGTGTCGAGATTTTACTATAGTGTTAGGTGGATTAAAATTTTACTACAGTAATGGGTAGGTTAAACTGTTAGCACAGTATTAGCTGGATTAAAATTTTACCAGTATAAGCTGAGTTAAAATTTTACCACGGTATTGTCTAGATTAAAATTTTACCACAGTATTGTTTAGGTTAAAATTTTACGACAGTATTGTCTGGTTCAAACTTGTACCACTTTATTGGCTGAGTTGAAATTTTACCACAGTATTGTGTGGGTTTAAATTTTACTACAGTATTGAGTGGGTTAAAATTTTACTACAGATTTGGCTGGGTTAAAATTCTACTACAGCATTAGTTGAGTTACAATTTTACCACAGATCTTGGCTGGGGTAAGGTTTTCTCACATGATTTTCCGTGGCTATGCTTGCTGTGATCATTGCTCTCTATTTCCGTAAACACCTGCTTCCCATAAAAGGTTGGTTTCAGCGTAACCAGTTACAAGATGGATCTACTGCTAAATACCATTACCGTCGACTTAAAAACCCCTTACAGTTATATTTGGTTTAAGCTTTAGACACAGGCTTGCGTGGATTACATTATAGCCACATCCATTACCAAGTTTCCGTTTTTGTTAAATGCATGCTTGGGTTAAATTTTGATAGAAGACTTGCCGGGGTTTAGTTTTGATCACAGGCTTGCCTAGGTCAACATTTTATTAGTGGTAAAGCTTTATCTTATTCTCGGCTGGGTTAGGTTTTTCTTACATACTTGAACGGGGCTATGCTTGTAATGTACATCTAGACGAAATCACAGCTGATATTACTATACCCTTTTTATATGCAAAATATATAAGTACAGTGATTGGTAGTAGGAATTAAGTGACGCCTATTCCTTCACATAGTGTAGTTTTTAATTAGTAGATTAGTAGAAGTCCTCATAGTTACTATTTAGATTCTTTTAAATTTATTCAAACTTGTAGTAAGATTTAAAAAGAATAATCTTTTGGCTGAGCTGAACTTTTTTTCTTTCAAAACCTTTTGAATCAGTTTTTAATATTTTTCATATTCAAACGAATTTGATAATAGAAATAAATATTTTTTCTCGTGCTCTGTGCCAATCAGGATCACTTAATTTTTGAAATTTTGAAATCCTGTGCTGTGATTGGCGCAGATATAAAAAGTGTAAATCAGCTATAAAAAGTGCTAAACGCTACATTTTTCAAAATATTGTCGAAAGAATGACGACAAAACGTCAAGGCGCGTCGAATGGTACCATAAAAAGTGTAAATAGTTGAAAACTGAAGGAGGAGTTTAGGTTACAAGGTCCCCGGTTAACTTCCCACTATCCTATGCAGCCCTGTACTGCACGTCTTAATTAAGAGATACCAATTTTCGTAGCATGTAATTCAATATAGCTGAATGTTTTTTATAAATTGCACCAATCACAAATAACGTCATTATAGACCATCCCTGAATATCTGTTACGCTTATAGGTAAGTACGTGACATGTAGTTAAAATAGGATGAAAACAAATTTAACGTTAGGACTTGGGATACTAGAAACTATAGTATTTAAAGGACGTTATTAGGGACGATCTCTGAACATGTATAACACATATCAGTCAGTCCGTGACATGTAGAAGAAATTTTCACGTGACATCATTTGCGCGTCACCCTCAACCTGCTTACCTAATAAGAATGCGATTCCATCCGGGTGGGGGTGTCTAGAAAAAATTTTTGCATCATTTGCGCGTAACCTCTAGCCTGCTTACCTAATGTTAATGCGATAACAGCTGGGTGGGGGTGTCTAGAAGAAATTTTTACGTGACGTCATTTGCGCGTCACCCCTAGCCTGCTTACCTAATGTAAATGCGATAGCAGCTGGGTGGGGGTGTCTAGAAGAATTTTTTACGTGACGTCATTTGCGCGTCACCCCTAGCCTGCTTACCAAATGTGAATGCAATAGCAGATGGGTAGGGGTGTTTAAAAGAAATTTTTGGCTGACGTCATTTGCGCGTCACCCCTAACCTACTTACCTAATGTGAATGCAATAGCAGCTAACTGGGGGTGTCTAAAAGAAATTTTCACGTGACGTCATTTGCGCGTCACACCTAGCCTGCTTACCTAATGTTAATGCGATAACAGCTGGGTGGGGGTGTCTAGAAGAAAATTTTACGTGACGTCATTTGCGCGTCACACCTAGCCTGCTTACCTAATGTTAATGCGATAACAGCTGGGTGGGGGTGTCTAGAAGAAATTTTTACGTGACGTCATTTGCGCGTCACCCCTAGCCTGCTTACCTAATGTTTATGCGATAACAGCTGGGTGGGGGTGTCTAGAAAAAATTTTGACGTGACGTCATTTGCGCGTCACCCCTGGGCTGCTTACTAAATGTGAATGCAATAGCAGCTGGGTAGGGGTGTTTCAAAGAAATTTTCACGTGAACCTGGCTGGAAATGGTGCTATGTATTTCGTTTCATAGCTGGGCATATGTCTTGCGCTCAGCTATGTTTATCGCTACTCTCGTTTTTAAGGTGCTTACTTCTCAATTTCTTGACCTTGGTCAGTTCAACATTTAATTGCTCAGCAATGGTAAGTTCGTGATTGTTTTAAAAAAGTTCTAAGACAATAGTGTTAACGGTTTGACCTGTAGCGTGTGGCCAACAGACAGACGGACAGACGGACATGACCATTTCATTAGATTAGAGCATCTAAAAACGGTAATTGTAATCATTAGCTTGCAGCCTTAAACGCATAGCCACTGCAGTAGTGGAATTTTGTAATGCATACTCTTATACAGAAACGTGTGTTGGTCTCTACTTACCCCAAGACAAGACAGCTTTACATCAATAAGTATTTTATCAGCAGTGACACTCACTGTCGAGCTGTTTCTTGTTTTATATTACAAGTCATGTCCTGCTAACTCCAAATTTATTACTTGGATATTTCACTCTGTAATAAATAACCCTAATAGGTGCTGTTTATGTATGTAATTATTTATGCGCAATAAATTATTATTATTATATTATACCATATTAGGACAACTACAATATTCATTTCCTCTACAATAATATTTCAGCTTGCGTCAGTAAGTAGCAAGGAGTTCCATGACATAAGACTGTATCAAATCACATTTATTATTATATTACGTCCATTCTACTTCTGTCTTTTTTAATAATCTCACTGAGACTTTAATATAATATTTAAAATGTAAAACGCCAGCATAAAATACGAAAGGTCTGTAATACCTGTGTAACTCAATACTTTTGTGCAGTTGTTAAAAGACGTTTTTTGGATTTTAGAGTGATATACCAACATTAAAAATATTACTTATACTAGTACTGCAATTTTGGCTTGTAAGGGTGAATATCATTTATGTTTTTGTTTACCTATGTAGTAGTAATTTTGAAGCAAACGCTGTGTTCATATTTAGTTCTCTGGCCTAATTAACTAACAAAATGTGCCCAATTTTACCTTCAAATATACAAAAATTGTAGTAACGTCAAATAACGTAACATGTGTGAAAGGTAATCACGGGTAATTTGAAAAGGGTAAAGCAATCTACTAAACATTGGCTACTGTTCAAGGTCATAAGGTCATTTTAGCGTGGGTATTTTTTGAAAATCAAAAATTTTAATACTGTTAGTTGTGATAATTTTCATATGTAAAAAATAGAATTAAAATTAAACCCAGTCACATCCTTCACCACAGCACATATTCATACTAACATAAGAACAATTTTTGCAATAGACCGCTGGCGGGATTCCAGTCATTGCTAATAACCGCGACTGTCGTTTCCAAAACTACATGTGACAGGTACTGGAATCAATTATAATGTCAGCGGGGAAGGATAAAGGATAAAAAGATTACTGCTGCCATACATGAGCAAAATTGTTCTCCTACTTTCTTTTTAAAAATTAGTACGCAAGCAAGCAGGCTACATTTGGTATCCTAAATCTAATATTTTAGGTATCCTATTTATGCAGGTGTATTCAAAACAATCTATTTTTTTAATTTAATCAATTTCTATATGATAATATGATCACACAAGAATTATCCGTCTAGTCCACTCGTTTCCGAATATTAAAAATAGTTTTTTATTCAAACATGAAATCTACATATTATGTTTTTACACTATTAAATTAAAATTCCTTGACGTACCTACTTTTGTCTTTGTAATGTTGTTAATTTATTAAACTTACTTTTAAACCATGCCAAAAAATCGAAAAAATGTCATTCCGTCACCGAGATTTGAACCCACAACCCTCTATATGAATGGCGAAAGAGGATTTTTAATATGCTATTGTTGTTATCAATAATAAAACTTTAATCGTTACAACGAACGTTATTACAAATTTTGTAATATTGGAAAATAATGAATGCCCTTAACGTTAATTTGAAACATTCGGGAGGTGCCAAGAAACCCTGGCACGCAACTCCTTAGCTACGCCACTAGTCCGCACGTGTTAATATTATTTCATACTTTGCTATTAGAGAATTTATTAGGAATTTAAATCATTGCATATATAATTATTTAAGATGATAGTTATTATTTTATCTTCGGAAAATTTGTATTGCATACTAAAAATCAATTCTGGACGACGTTTACATTTCTAATATTGAACTATATGCAAGTTAGATATTATATATATTGGGACACCATATTGCATACAAAACAATAGTTTAAGGTTTTCTATTAAAATCCAGGCAGTTAGATCTGATCAATGACTGAAAACTTACCTGTCCTTTAACGAGACGCGCATCTCCAGCCAGGCATTTTTAAATATAGGATTCTTGTGAGGAAAACCCGGCATGGCAGTTTGATTTTGCTAGCTCCTAAAAACTAACACTTTGTTGTGTTTACGATCAGTCAGTTAATTGCATCTTAAATCTAACATCCAATACATCATAATTGGGAGAGGTGAGTGCAAATAGAGTTAATTGTAATTGTAGTAAATGTGTACACATGGGTAGAGTATTTAACGTTTGTAATTTTATTGTTTTTAGCGCTTTATTATACGTTTTCGGCTTTATATATTTTGAGTTATAGAACCATAAAACGAATCAAAAGGTTTTTATTTTACATCTAACAACATTAAATATATCAATATGATTTTTTCCTATACAATAAAATGTTTATTGTTGTAGAGATGAAGTGTGCTTCTTGTGGGAGTTTAGGTACTATTTCATAGTATTTTAAAATCATTAAGGAACCCAAATTCCATTTTTTCTTACATTGAGATACAAAATAGTGATTGCTTCTAGCGAAGGCTGGTATCACATAGCTCATAATCATTTTTATAACATTAATTTAACAAATAGCTAGTTTGTTATAAAAAACATGATTATTAACTATTTAAATATTTTTTAATCACTGTTTCAATGTTCTAAAAATTTTATTTTGTTCTCACTTTCATAATAACTAGAACATTTTGCGCCTGTTTTTAATAAATATTTGGTTTTTCTTATGTAGAAGATGTTGAAAAATTACCGTATTTCCTCTGAAAGTACGCCCCACGTACTATTTAAACTCAAGCTTCGACCCCCGCGTATAATTAGAGACCCGCGCACTGCCCTTTAATAGTGTTTTAAAAAGACCCGCGTACTATCTAAACTGAGATGGTTACTTCTCGCCTACTATTAGCGGAAATAAGGTATATGCGTTAGCAAACTATTTATTTTATCAAAGCTAAGGATATATAAATATATAAGGTAATTAATTATGTTAAAATTAAATTAACAGTTACATGTGACAGCTGTACTGGAGCTAATGTGTTTTGGGTCACAATGATTAACAAGACTGAAGCATGCGTGACTGACTTAGTAAAATAGGGGTAGCTATATCGGAAGTACGTCACCTTTCCAGATGAATGCGACCAAGATAAAGGTCATGAAAATATAAGTAAGTCACGTATATAGCACATAACATAATAATGTTTACTTACTTTAATTTGTAAGTAATACGTGTGAGTTTTAATGCAAGTAGTTGTGTGCGTATTTTCCGAAATTATACAAGCCATCTAAATGTCCGCTGATTTATAATAGAATAACTTTCAAATAGCTTTGTTTTGAAGTACAGTGTCAGCAAGTGAAAAGTAATTGTTTTTTTAAAGACTTTGAGGTGGTATAGTTCACAATAAGTTTAAAGAATATTTTGATTTTAGTAAAGTAATAAATAATATAAATTTTACAACTAAATTGAACACGCCCTTCACTCATGATAGTTGTGTACACCGTATTTCATATCTGTTTCAGCGCAAGCTATATAAATGAGGTTCATAATTTCAAAAAGGCATAGGTTTAATCGAAATAAGTTGTATCATGGTAGAATCGTAATTAAAAGATGTTCCATACGCAGTGTTAAATGAATTTTCACTTTCAGTTCTATGTTGATGCTGAAATCAGTTCTTGCTAATAAAAGTCGTCTTGCCCTAAAAAATAAAATGTAAATAAACGCTCTTAACATATTGCAACGTCTTGATTTAAATTACGACTAATTCTGACTATATTAATTTAAATTTGCGCTTGCGTACCACGATTAATATTGTACAAATATTGTTAATTATTTAATATGTATAGCAGCTAATATTTAGGCACCAAAATGTACTAATTAAATGATATTGTTTGTTTTGAATTTAATAGCTGCCTTTATAATCACCGCTGTTACTGTTTTTGCTGTGTTCTTGGCTAGAACTGTCTTTCTTATTCTGCAAAAACGCAAACAAAAAAGAAACCGCTGGTTGCTAATACCGTACAGAAGACTTGGGAGAGATGAAATAGACGATACTACGAGCACAGACACAGACATTGCAGTTATTGATGATATGTAAAATTTACCATCTACGTCCTTATCTTCAAAAGCAACCCGGTTAGTCGACAAAATTGTAACTGGACTTGCGAACACTGATGAAGTAAAGACAAAAGTCGAACCCAAACATTATCCCGAAAACAAAACTAAAACTGAAGCTAAGACTGAGAATGAAACAGAAGCAGAAATAAGAGCTGGAGATGGAGTTGAAATTGGCGCCGTAGCAGAAGGTGGAGCAGAAGCCACATGTAAAGTACGAACCAAATGTGGAGCAGAAGCTACATGTGGAGCAGAGACAAGTGATGGAGCTGAAAGCGGAGTCAAAGTAGAAAATACGCACACCAGTTCTAATGTAGATGACAGCTCAGATATTTTCTTTGATTCGTCAGACTATTCTATTGGTGATGAAGAAACTGACGAAGACGAAGAGCTGGAAGCTGCCGCCGCAGCTAGCAATGTGATGGAGTATTGGAATAAAATCAAAAAGGAAATATAAATTTTTAATGTTATTCCTTGTTTTACATTTTGCTCAGCAAAACAAATTCCCATTAACAGATTATCTTTAAACTAAATTTGTCAGTTTTAAGAAAATTAAAGTTTAATCAATTTAATTTTCTAAACATTTTTTTCTTTCCTGAAATTTTATTGAAATTTTTTATACAGAAAGCAAAACTAAACAATAAAGATTTTAAATGGAAATTTAATTCCAGCAATAATATAAATTTTTTTTGCCTAGCTTAAATAATGCATCGCATAAGGAACTGTAGACAAACTGGTGTACGTCAAATTAAAGCATACAGAGGCAATTCTACAATCGAATCTTAAATTTTAGGATTTCAGGACAAAAGGCTAAAATGTTAAATTCAAAACTTAAATTTAAAAAAAGTACAATAAACTTTCCAAAATTTTTAATGCACATTTGTTAATAAAATAAATGATAACTAGTATAACTAAGACGTCGTATTTTTCTTCACTGTGCCACAAAAAAACCAATGGATGAAAATGTAATTACGTTATGATCTCCTTGTACAGCCTGAAAAAATTTAAAATAAATAAAATTTGAAACCGTTTGCCGATAAAATCCAAAAATTGAGATTACTGAATCCTGAAGCCATTTATTCATCTCACAATTACCAACTAATCACGTAGTGGTCAGAGACGCTATGAAATTAGCAATTCACAAATATATTTTCATCTCTTATGAGCATCCCTAAGGATCCTACAATGAAGCATAAAGGCAACAGTTCTCTCGATTAACAAAACCCTAAATCGATAAACGGATTTTAGGCAAGAACACAGGCAAAAAAAATGTACGTTTTACAAATGGAGCAAAATCAAGATATAAAAAGGCACGAATAGATAATAGTTCTTCAGCAGAAAGTTTTCATAAAACACAATCTCATTACAACTTTATGGATTATATTAAATCGCAAAACTCACAAATATTCGAAGAAACTGATTTGATCAAAGATACACTTAAAGAAATCGATCCATAAAGTTTACTTTCAATATGGAAATTCCTCAACGCAGAAGATGATATTCAAGTAAGAAATTACCTTAGTTTAATTCAGACGTACAAAATCCTATCGTCACAATATGTGAAAACGTATGAAAATTTTATTTAAACAGAAAAAGACGAATTGAAATACAAATTAAAAAATGAGAAAGTCACTATGACCAAGGCAATTTCCAGTTTCATGTTATCAATGCAGACAGCCCACTGTGCAAGTAATCTAAATGAGGCAGCTACTCATGAAAAGGCACTTGTTGACCTACTACTACATTATAAACTCCCGCAGTACAAATTCATGCCGCTTGCCACTTACATTGACAAAGCTAAAATAAAGAATGACTGTGCGGTAGCTGCTCAAGATACATATAGCAAGGGTCAAGAATTTGTTACTCAACTGAGAGTATTAGAAGCCATGGACATGATTTACAAAGATTCAATTACTAACGGAAGAGAAACTGAAATTGATAAGCCAGAAAAAAAAATTTATAGCACTTAAATATTTTCTGGGTATTAGTTTTTTCAAAGCGGAAACAGAAATGATAAAAAGATTTCCCGGCAAGTCCTTTTATGGCAAAGAATGCAAATCTAAAACCAAAGTTTCACTACCTGATTGGCGACGTAAATAGGAAAAGCCACCAACACCTACAATAAGTTTCTATGCAACACATCTCTGCAACAAAATCAAAAATGACTTAGTCTGTTTTGAAAAAAAGTATACTATGGAAGAACGTAATATAGCAGATTCATCACAACCAACCGTTTAATAAAACCCAAAATCAACTCAAAGTCCACAACTCAATAAAAAGAAATTTTTCAAAAACGGAAAATCAAAATTCGATTCAACCTCCAAAAACAGCAGACCTAACTTTACTAATAACACAAGACGTCACTTACAACTCACACTTGATAATTTAAACGAATGGATGAAAAAGGAAAATTCTTTAAATGACAAGAACGGTCAACCATTACAAGTAAATTCCCGATGACAATTACCAATCTCGGCTCAGCTTAATTTCTCTCAAACACAGGTACGAAGTAATCGCAGATATCACAACTCAAATTCATGGTTATTAGAATTCGGGTTATGTAATATTTTCAAAATAGAAATTCACAAATTATATAAACTGACCAAGTCTAGCCCATCAATTATACACAACCTTTCGTACACTAAACTACTATACATATTAATAATGATACTAAAATTAGGAAAAAAATTTGTCACTTATTATAGGCCAAACATAAAACTGGTAGGTAACTATGTAGCTGAAGGTTTGAACAAGGTTGCATGGAAAATATTTTTTAACTGCCAGAATCATGAAAATATTTATGACAAACTTAAAGCTATTTTTCATAAAGCAAACAAATAAATCAAGTAACAACAAGAGATTGTCCTATTAAAGAAACTTTATTTAAAAATGAAAGATGTGTAATTAATTCTATTTTCAAGAAAGTTTACATGAAATCAAAAGCCATTGAATTCCCAAGTAAAATAATTATTGATAAATGTACATTATTTCTCAAACAAAATAATCTGAATTCAGCCATGGCAGATAAAAATGCAGGAATAGTTATTAGCAACAAAACAGACTACAAACAAGAACTAGAAAAACAACTAAAAAATGCTAATTATTATAAAAAAGTTAGTGTTAACAAGTTTAATGATGTAACTGAAATAATTTCTAAAGAGATTATTTTCTTTTTTAGTTTAATTGATAAACAGTTCCATCTAACTAAACTTTTACCAAATAACTATAAACCAGCAAAAATATATCTTTTACTTAAAATACAAGAATAAATTAACAGAATCGGAATTAAAAGCTAAAAAATATCCTCCCGGTAGAGCAATAAGTTCAGCTATAGGTACACAAATGAGTGAGTTGAGTAAATTGCTAGATTATTTGTTACAGCCTGCCATGAAAAATACTTCAAATATCATTTTTGACACATCGCATTTTTTATTTCTTCTAAATAATGTTAAGCTAGATAAAACACGAACATATATCATGGTTGCTACAGATATGGATTCCGTATACCCTAGTCTTCCACCAAATTTGTGCAAAATTAACGTACTCAATTACATTAGTGAGTTTGAAACTCCAATCGAAGGTTTACACATCAAGCAAATTACTTAATTGGATTTTAGACTTCCACTACGTTGAATATAATGGTAATTACTTTAAACAGATTAAGGGTATATCCATGGGAAGTTCAGCAAGCGTTGCTATAGCAAACATAACAGTTTACAAAGAACTAATTTAGACTTAATCAACGAGAAATAGTGTTCTGTAGAAGATTCATTGACGATATTTTTTCCATCATTGATGTAACTAATATAACAGATATACAAACATGGCTTAACTATATATTCAAACACCCATTACTTTCTTTCACTTACAGCTGTAGCCGTACTAATACAAACTTCCTGGACGTTTCGATTAAATAAGATATCGATAAATATCGATATAAGTACTTCTATTTTCTGCAAACCCATAGAAAAACAGTTGTATTTACATTATGAATCCAATCACCTAAAACATCTAATAAAATCTTTACTGTATTCACAAGGCCTGAAAATCATGAAACTATGTAGCGAGGTCAATGACAGAAATGTCAATCTTTCTGTATTATTCCAAAACTCTAAATTTAGAGGATATCCACTTGAACTACTTAATGAAACATATATGAAACTGATAACATTGGACAGAAAACAGTTACTTATTCCTAAACAAGATTTAGTAATAAATCATGTACAACTATTTAATAATGACCTTTTTGTTAAGCATAAATTAGACACGTATCGTAAAGTAGAAGTTACCAAAGAACGCGTTTTTCTAACCTTTCCATTCATAAACTCATATAATATTAAATCGAATAATAACAATATTATACGAACAGAATTAAGCATGAATTCTGATATAAAATTAAAAGAAGCCATAAAGAACGTACAACTATACATAATATTTAAACAAGGAAAAAATATGACAGAATTACTTAAGTAAGTACAGTATAACGAAACTCGAAAGCGTTTTATGAGGAAATTTGGGAGCGTTTTTTAAGGAAACTCGGAAGCGTTTTTTGAGGAAACTTAAAAGCGTTTCTTGAGGAAACTTGGAAGTGTTTTTTGAGGAAACTTGGAAATGTTATATAGATAATGTATTATTATAATAGTGTTAATAAATAAATTTGATGTATAGATCACTACAATATGTTAGGACTATAATTATGTCCACGACTAATAACTACACTTGACAGTTACACAATAATATTAAATAGCACTAAAAACACAAATATTATTGTATTGTAATTTATATACGAAAACTAAAAGAACAAATTGTTTTGGCGCTAACTTTTAATTTTTAGTTCCATTAGCAGTTGTGACGAGCAAACAGTAATAATTTTACATCTACAAAGTGTTATTTCTAAAATAAATATTTATTAATTACTTTTACGAATTTGACATAAAATATTATAATTAGTTATTGTCAACAACGTTACACCGCTGAAACTATGGAACACCGTGTAATTAATAACATTATATAACTTTAATTCATTTTACCTAATTGTAAACCTCAACACACTTTAATATATTACGTATGTATTTCTTAATCATTAAGTTGCAGTATTATGTTATTATATTATTACACTGTTATGTACCTGCCTTGTAATTCTACTACCACTTCTTTTTCTGTACCATAATATAAACTAACGTTTTCCATGATACCCTAATTTGAATTAATTTCTCCATTGCACAATAAAAACAAACTACATATTTGTAAACTTGTACTAATTCTAGATTTGTGTATTTATTGATCTCCTTGTACAGCCTGACGAAATTTGAAATAAATATAATTTGAAACCGGTTGTCAATAAAATCCAAAAATTGAGATTACTGAATCTTTAAGCCATTTAGTCATCTCACAATTACCAACTAATCACGTAGTGGTCAGAGACGCTAAGAAATTAGCAATTTACAAAAAATTACAATCAACTTTCCAAAATTTTCGATGCATATTTGTTAATAAAATAAATGATAACTAGTATAACTAAGACGTCGTATTTTTCTTCACTGTGCTACAAAAAAACCAATGGATCAAAAGGTAATTACGTTAAATAAGTTAAGAAAATATTAAATTACCCCTACCATCACCATTGGCTTAGGGATCTCAAAGGGCACGGGTTTAAATTCTGCAGATAGCAATTTCTTTAAGAATTTATTTTTTTATTTTTTTTATGCTTTTAAATGTCATGCATTGGTCTAGGGACACTGGGTTGAAACGAAGTTTTGTCAACGACATTTAAAAGATATAAATTTTGCTAAAAAATAAATTGCAAAACCAACATTAGGTCAACGACGTTGCGTAGACTAGTAGCAGACTGTGCGTGGAAGGACATTGCGTTGGTAGACACTACGACTAATAAAACTAAACCACTAAACATTAGGTAGTATGTACGTATGTATCGTACGGTGATATTTGATTTCATGTCGTGCAGCAAAAGCGAATTAAAAATCATACAGTCGATCTTTGTTATGCATATAAATTGATTAATCCCGCCCAGAACTGTATTTTAAAATATATTTCTCTATTATTTGAGAAACGAAATCTACACTAATGTAATTACGCAAACTATTTACATTCAAACAACCATCTGATTTTTTCTATAAAAACTGATTTTAGTTTTGTTTAGTTAAAAAGCAAAAAATCAAAAAAAAACATTCACTGTTACCAGGATTTGAACCTGCGACCGGCAAAAAGCGGGGTTGAAGGATAGTTTAACGTGTGTTGTAATTAGCACAGATCAATTACCTCTGTAAAGTCAAACGTGTAAATAACGAATGTTGTATGGGCTGCTGCCAAATCGACTCAATGAATAAATTATTATTATTATTATTATTATTTCCTATTAGCACGGTGTATAGAAAGCACTTATTTTAGTTTTCTTACGACGCAAGTCACGGTAGTTACCATTTAGTTAACATTCAAGATTAAAATGTGAAATATTTGCAATATTTAATTGGTATTTGCAATGTTGTGGTACTTTTTGCAAGTATGTAAATCAAAAACAAATTATATTTAGTTTAATCCCTAATGTATTATATTCACCAATTGCAGTGGTATAATATTTTAAAACTTTACTAATAATTTAATAACAAAACACTTAAAACAAAATTTAATAATGCTTGTTGTTTCAATTAGAAATAAACACGGTTATGAGTAACGTTTCCTAACAAAAACGCAAAGTATACAAAAAAACGCAGATTATTGAAAAAAACTTCACATAGTGTAAACAATATGTTATTAATTGTTAATATTACTGTACCGAATAACTTTGTTGTAAAGCATAAATTATATTTTTTACAATAGGTAAAACATACATTGATTTTTTTTACTCGCTCTGACAATTCCGAGGACGAGTCGCACAGTGGCTGCCTGCCAGGCAGCTGTGCATTTTTAGTCCTGAGGAATTTTGATTCTATTTTTCCTTTTTTTTTGTGGTAAATCATTGTCGTGAGTCTCCAAACCTTACCCTTGGGATGGGCAATTAGCCCGTAACGATGGTGAGGTGGAAATTCCTATCAAAATATTACCTCCAATAACTTTTTTGAGTAATTCAAAAAGTTGAATTTGGATTTTTTTTTATCCTCGTTGTGCTGCTGTTCAAGCTTCCTACGTGATTCTCACTCCTCTCGGTGCTGCCGCGTGGCCGCATAGTGTATTTTTTCTACAATGTGCACGTGGTGGTTCTGGAATTACATCCTTGTCGTGTGGATCGTATTCTGTGTGGCTCGTTGTTGCATCGGGGCGGTGTGAGTTTTGTGTGGGAAGCTATGACAGCATCATCAATGTGGTATTCTGAGGTAGACTATATTTAAGGCGAAGACTGTAGTTTACACTCTTGTGTAGTGTTTCTTTTTTTGGAACTTTAATTTGTCAGGTCTAGTAAGTACCTATTATCTGGGTGATGAGCAGAAAACTCTGATCCCATTTTCTTTAGCTACGTGTCGTAGGTTGTTTATTTGTTCGCTAGGTATTTACTTCCCTCCATTTAGCATTAAATCCTGTTTAAGATTAAGGCCCGTACGGGCAAATCCGGTGACGTTTCATATGTCACTGATTGTCCCGTTGGCCAAAATTAAACATTGTTATGATGGGACGTCCGCAATGGGCCTTATTGGCCTTGGCGGTGTCTGTGTGGATCAGTATTATGATCTACATGGTGCCCAATAAAAATAATAATAATAATAATAATTCCGAGGACGACGGACGTGTCCTTCTCTGATCTCGTGAGCAAATTTCAGAAAGTCTTTTTACCATTTTGGTTTTTGTTTTAAACATACCGTTCGCGAGTCTACCTTGCAGTTGTGGGTTTAGCGTGTCAGGGCTGTTTCGCTGAGGTTTCTTATCTTCACCTTGGGCAACTTTTAGTATTTGAGATAGCGTATATCTACATATCAAAGCTGTTTTAACATATTGTTGGAACTTACAAGTAGGAGGATTATGTAACTTTGGTGAAGAGGCAATGTAGTTGCATACACATTGCTGCTTAACTGAAGTTATTTAAGAATAATCACGATCTTCCCAGGCACGTTGACCCCAGCTAAATGCACTATCAGCAACTGCTGGAACATCACTGGTATTTTGTGAGTAGGTTGATTAGTCTCGCTTAATTACATGCAAGTTGGTCTACGTGCTGGTCTTTCAGGAATTTGTATAAATTCCACTAATGGCTTCGGCCCTTGATAAATGCCAGTACTATATGGTCTGATTTAATTGTCAATTCTGAGCAACTCATAGGCATAGTCATAGTCACTAAATAGATATACGCTCAGAGGTGTAATTGAACGTTTGGTGCGAAAGTTTCTCGTTCTTGCTCACGCATACTTTATAACGAGTAAACATAGCAACTTTCATAGATAGAAACATGTTAATAGTAAAAAGGATCGTCCTGCAATAGGCCTATTTTTTATTGGCCTGAGCGGCATTTCAGTAACTTCATGTTGCTGGATCTCTCTCAAATACAATACAATACAATACATTGATTTTAAAAGATCGCAAAATTAATTACAATTGTAGCTAAAATCAACAATTCGTTATCTCTGTCTGCTTCTATCTTTCTTACATACCATATGATCCCGTTGCAAAAGTGATCCATACAGACAATACAAGTCCCTGCTTACTTTAAATTCCATCAATTTCAAATATAAATTCAACATTGACTGCCCTCTACAACACAGCCACAGCTTTAATCCATTAGTATTACATATGATCAGCACTGGCAGCCACAGTAGTGTGTGGTATATGTAAAATAAGCAGAATTTTTGCACCCGTTTGTTTAGCATGGGGTACATATGGTGTATGTATTTTATATGTATTCTAAACGGCCTATCCTTCAAACAGCCGGGATTTTAGTAGTGCTATATCTCCATAAGGATTTTTGTAGTGCTATAGGGTTAACCCAAGGGTCATGCAGGTGCATAGGATTAAGACGGCTATCCTTAATACAGGCAGTATTTTGGTGAAGGGGCTTAACCTAATCCTCATCGATGTGGACGGTAAGCACCCCCATGGCGCACCTTTCCAAGAATTCCAAAGGTCACCAGCCTTTCTAATTTAATCCACTAAACGTTTACGCTTCAGACTCTAACGTTAATATTTTATTGTGTATCAACAAGAATCTATATATCCCGATCACGTGCTTCTATATATCTCTATATATCAAGCACACATTTCCATGTCTTTTACACTTCGTATATAAAAAAAAGCTATGTATTCTAATGTAACTATATACGAAATAGCCTAAAGGTAAATTCTGGGCAAAATGCCAGAATGGCAAAATGCCAGAATGCCATAATGCCAAGAAATTTCTCACATCTCATATATTTTTACTTGGATTTATTCTATCTTAATCTCATACTAGTACACTCACTAAGAAATAAATCAATTCTACACTCAATGTCGGTAAAATGGCAGAGTAGTTAGAGTTTCATGTTACTTTTCAGATCAGGCAGTCAAATCAGGTAAGCACATAATAAAACATGGAGTTTTCCCACTATATAAAGTGGTTTTTTAATTTTGGAATCATTCACATTCCAATTTTCTTTCCAATATCATCTCTTGTATCGTTTTTAGATTCCTAACCACAATGTCACCACCGGGTACTCAGATCTTACATAACTTAAAGTTACTCAAATCAGAAGATGAAAGACTAAAAACCTTCTACAAGTGGAATATTACATTTATCTCACCAACCAACTGTACTAAAGCTGGATTTTTTAGTACTAGAGTTAAAGATAGTACTCAATGTGCCTTCTGCCGTGGAATTGTTGGTGATTGGGAGGAAGGTGATATACCGATACGAGAACATAGACGTATATTTCCTCGGTGCCCGTTCATCTGTAATTTAGATGTTGGAAACATACTAAGTAAAGAATCATCAGATGTGTGATTTTGTAAATACTTTTTGTATATGAACTTGTAATTACTTTTTGTGTATGAACTTGTGAATAATTTTTGAATATGAACTTGTGAATAAATAAGTCAATTAATTTAAAATTTTTTTTGGTTTTTATTTTATTTTTATTTTTTACATCTTTGTACATTTTACATCTTTGTACATTATATTTATTGTATTTACATTTGTTCAGTAATATGTTTCATCTTTGTACATCATATTTTGTTTTTGAATTCTCCATTTATTTTGATATTTTACATCTTTATACATTTTTGTACATTATTTTTATTATATTTACATTTTTTAAGTTAAATTTATACTGTGATTTCCATTGGGACTGGAATATTTACATTACCGTAAGCATAGCTCTTATTATTATTTACATAATATCTTTTATCATCATATTGGAAAATATTTTTCTTTGTAAATGTACAATTGTATAAATTATGATTCTTAGATGTAATTTTCTTTGCTGTAAAAGTCTTTTTACTCTCATCAGTATTTCCTGTGAGAGCGTTTACATAGTCAATATGTCTTAAATTAGTTTTTACATAGGATTTAGGAATACCGTTTGCTCGCATGTCATAACTATGTTCAGTAGTGTAAGAGTAAATTTTTGGTTTTAGAAAGCAGAAGGCTGTAATTACTCCCTTCTCACATGTCTCATCCTTAAATTTACCTCGTACCTTTTTATTAGTAGGATCATACATAAAACTAAATTTACCCTCAGTTGGATAATCTGATAAATCAAATATATCTCTATTATCTAACATATCTTTGTACACATCTAATTCAATACAATTTTTCATATCATCTTTACTTGCTACAATACTTACCATTAAACTATCTGTATCAGTACCAACTAACCTGAGTCTTGCTCCATACATTGGTGTCAAGTAATCATAATAAAATTTATACATGTAAGTTTTACTAATGTAAAACATGCAATACCTGTATAGATAGGTTTGTCTAGATAAACAGAAGTATTCTTAAAAATAAAAAGTACTGTATGATCATTAACAACCACAATAATACTTAAATTAGCACGTTTTGTATAATTTAATACTCTATCACCTGTAACCCAATCACAAAATTGCTGATTAGATGTTGTAACTACTTTAATTTTACGTCTATTACGTTTTTGTTCAATTGATGTACCAAATAAAGAATTTACCATCAATTTGCAAAAGTATTTTTCAAAGCTGTTTGTAGCTTTTTGTCTTTCATTTGTACAAAGTGTAATAAATGGTTCAAGCCAAGCATCCTGTTCAAATTGTAATACTTTGTGCACTTTGTCTTACTTCATACCAAGTTTCAAATATTCCTTTAGAGTTACATAGTGAATAACATAATTTTTCTTTGGATGTAAGTCAAGAATCAGTTTGTCACTATTTGAACCACCTTTCATATTAAGATCATCGTGTAACTGTTTTTGATAAGGTGATAACTCACTGTCAACTACCTTACGCTTTACTGGAGCTGGTGGAAAATTATCAAATTTATCATGTAATTCTGGCGGGATTGAAAGATCACATTCTAATACATATCCATGAGGTGCATCATCCTGACATCCCATAATAAAATTAGGATTTTGAAAAGCTTTTAATTCCTGATTTGATACCCAACTAAAATTTTTAATAGGAAGATGGTGAGACAAAGCAGTAGCATAAAGAGCATTACAATCCCAATACATAAGATAAGATGAAAGTTTGGAAGGGTCATACTCACCCTCAGGCATGTACTTGTTAATACTATCTACATGTCTCACTGATGCGCATCCTGAATATCCCCCTCTTAATAAATCCTCAAGAAACAAATGCATATCTGGGTCGGTTATATAGTCTAACTTGACTTTACTATACTTTAATGCTGATTGCCAAGCAATGGAAGGTAAAGAAACATATTTGGCTGGATCTAGTTTAAACTTGTCAAGAAAAATACCTCTAAAATTCTCAAAACAATCTGCTTATATAGTTGTGTCCAATAAATTATAAAAATCCAAATACTCCCCCAAGGTATTAATCTTAAAAGTTGTCTAAACTGTTTTAACATGTTCATAATCTTTCTTACTAATATCCGTCCCCGTCAAATCTGAATGAAATTCTGCTTTTGACGGTATATCTGTCCTTTCTAAATCTGCTTTACAAGTTATTGAATTATAAGGGAAAAAACCTTTTCTATATAGTAAATGCATATGTTCATCCATATCAGAAACTTTATCACCAAAATAAGTTTTAAATACCTCTCTTGTTGCTTTAAACCCATCTTTATCATCTTTACCAAGCATACTGGAAAGCTTATCTAATGAAGTATTTAAAAATCTCATGGAATCTACAAATTTGAGGGTTTTATTTATATTAATACTAATAAATTTTTCAGAACTTAATGGAATAATATCAGTTTCCTTGATTAAAGTTTGATTCAGCCCCTGCATAATAGGATGTCCATCGTACCCAGAAAGGTTGTGAAATAAAATAGGAATAAAATCTGTGTACTTTGCTCTGATGTTACAATCTTTGTGAGCATATCCTAAGAATTTATGTGTAAAATGATCATGATGTCTAACTGGCATTTCACCTGACATTTGAAGTCTCAACTGTTCCTCGGGGTCGTCGTCAAACTCCCAAATATAAGGTAGTGTTTTATCACAAAAATAACAACCCTCACCCTTGAGCTGGTAACGCTCGTCTATTATAGTCGTAGGTGCTTCCTCCTGTTTCTTTTTAATTTCCTGTACTAATGTATCATGGTAGGGTATAATATCATTAAAAAATGTGCTAATAACATCCTCACTGTCATCTTTAGTATGATAAACTTTCCTGTCTCTAACATTTCCAACATAATCAAGACAAACATAACTATATCCACATACTTTGTGAATCTTATCGTACTCAGTCATTTCACCAGTTTTTGCTCTTTCAAATAAATAATATCTTGGATCAGAAATCTTTTTTGAAGTATCTGCTTTACAGTCTGGATTACCCTGAATAAAACTTTCAAAATCGGCGTAGATTCTAAAAACAGAGGGGTTCATATTCTTATAATCTTCAAATTCTAAATGTGTACCCTTCTTTGGAAATCTAGTTACCTGAGCCTTTAACTGAGCACATCTTTCCTGATGATAATCTAAATTTGCTTTAGAACTAAAACCATTAGGACATCTCATACATAAATGACCATTTCCAATAGTACGTAATCCTAAAAACCCTACCAAGTCTTTTGCCCAAGTAAAATGTTCTTCTCCAAAATCCTTCATTAGTAATAATAAATTGATTTCTTTTGTATTTCCTGTATTTTTACTAAGATAAACTGGTGCTGTATGTTTTTTAATTGTATCGTTAACCTTACTTGTTCTTTCGTGTCCTACCATAAAGTCTTTATATGTAATTGTCCGACCTAGTAGCTCTGATAATCTATCATAGTATTGCTGTTGTGTTTCAGTTGTAAGTCTGGGATTATCTTCTACAGTCTGTACTTCATCTTTTTCATCTTCACTTTTAAAAAATGTACCCTATCCTTTTTTTGTATACTTATGTGAAAATACATTAATACTTCAATGTGGATTATTGTTTTCAAACAAAGCTACTTGATTTAATGTAACTGGGTATGGTTAACCACTAAAATTCGCTTTACGTGACCTACTACCAGCCTTATCAACTTTTCGTAATCTTATCATATCTGGTTCATCTTTTTTATCATAACATTTATAATCTTTAATACCAGCTAAAACTGCCTACTTAAAACATGCAAGTTTATCACTCTCATTACAATTTTTTGGGTTCTTTTTAAAATCCTTTTCATACTGTTCTTCACTATTATCAATATTAACGATGCATTTTTTCCCTTCATTCCTATACTTTACAAGCCATGGAAGTTCCATATATGTCCCCCTACGAATTGGATTGTACTTCGCCATTTTTATTTCAAATTTAGGAATTTCAATTAAAGTCAAGCCTGATCCTCTCTCTAAATAATTTTCAATCTCACTAGCTACTTTATCTCTTGCTAATTGTAACAAATGAGGAATATTTGAACTGTGAAGTAGTGTGTGTGCAAAAGAGTTAAACCATTTAACAACTGGCTCCTCATCTTTGTCATTTTGAAATAGACATTGAATATTGAAAAAGATTTTCATTTTTTTAAATACTTTTAGCTGATCATCAAATAATTTACTTAGTCTAGTATTTAAAGCGAGAAAAGAGTATCTGAATTACAAAATATATGTTGTGATAAATCTACTTTACTTAAAACTATATGTTGAAGAATAGTTCTTGATGTAATTTTTAACCCTTCTAGCTCCTCATCATCTCCCATTCCTACTTGATTATTATCCGTATGAACTTCATACATATGTTCATCTAACAATTCTCGTCGAGCAAAAGATATTATGCACTCTAGGCATGTCCAATATTTATTATTAAAACTATGATAAGCTTCATTAACAAGGTCAATATTAACTCTACTCACTCTTCCAGCTCCATGTTGATCGATTGTAGGGCGGGTATTTTTATCAAGTTTAGCTTCATACTGTTGCATCATAATCTCAGCTGCACGGTCTTTTTTGTAACGCTTTACTCTTTCATCATTGGTAACTTGATGTGAAGGTCCAGGTTGTTCATCTGTATACGGTTCACGTTCGATAATACTTCTCTCTCGTTTCCGTGAAGTGGGAACAGTACGCTTAAGAGATCGTCCTCTGGTAGGTTGAACATCGTCTCCAAGTATTTCAGTTATTTGCTCAGGTTGTAGATTGCCTTGTTGATTGTTCTCATTGATGACAGTTTCAACCAAGTCATCAGCTTGTTGAACGGATCTTTCATCGTTTCCATCATCAGGTTGATCTGTATTTTAAAAAAAATATATATGACAAGGATTAATTATATTTCACAACAACACACACACACACACATAATTCATCTTTCATCTTATATATTCATCCCAGAAACTTATAACTGAAAATAAAAAACGACTTACCGTTTTTGGGTTGTGAAGCATGATTTACATCTTCAAACTCGATAAAATCACCATCTTCATTTTGCAAGCCTTCAAAAATGTCATACGCTTCACCCATCTCAGCGTCCGTCATATTTTATTGACCATGAATTTCAAAGGCTTCAGCATTTTCGCAGGCGTTAACCATCTTTGAATTAGTCATTTCACTTAGATGATTCATTTTTCTAGAAAAAATTAGAAAAAATCATTATTATAAAATTAAAATAAATCATATCATCATCACATCAAAATATCATTATCAACTCAAATTTATTTAAATAATAACAAGTAACGTACCAGTTTGTAGTTAAAGAAGTAATCTTGAAACAATATTGAAGTAATTTTGAATTAAACTTGAAGTGATTTTGAACAAATCCAGAAGTTATTCAATGACTTTGTGTGTACAGAATGTGTGAACTTTGAGAAATAGTACAACAGCTTGAGAAGAACAAAAAAATTAAAGTGCTGATACAATCAAGTAAGTTGAAGAAATTCAAAGTGAATGATAATTTGTAAGCTAAGTAGTGTGGTTTATATAGGTGTAGAAGGTTAAAACGTTTAGTATAAATAAAAATAAAGTGAATGTAAAGATTTTTACACTCAGCGGGTGGTCGGTTTCTTGGAAAAAGAGAAAGGTGCTCCAGCATCAAAGCTTGCTGGAAGAGTCCACCCCTTTTACAATCAGCGGGTAGTCGGATTCGTGGAAAATAAGAATTAGAAAGGTGGTTGAGCATCAAACCCGGATAGGGCAGGAATGAAAAAGTTAATCTTTTTTACAATCAGTGGGTGTATACTTCTGGGTATATATAATTTAAAAAGATATTTCTTAGATGTAATAACACATATACTTATAAATTAAATCAACAAATAAAAATTACAAAAATACAAAAAAAAATACAAAAATACAAAAAAATACAAAAAAATACAAAAAATACAAAAAATACAACTTAAGAACCATTATAGCGTAACCCAAGGACCATCGCAGGGAGATTTGGCCTCGTCGATCCTCCAAAGTTTATTTTTGATTTTTTCCACTGCAAATTAATATTATTATTTTTGTTTACTTTTTATGCACCATATTATATTCACATAGACTTTTTGAATATTTACAAAGTATGTACATTGTAATCACATATCGTTTACAAGGTATTTACATGTGAATTCAAAGTATCCGTAAAGCATTTAGAAATGCTTTATGAATACTTTATCTTCAAGGTATTTTCATGTGTATCCAAAGTATTCATAAAGCATTTAGAAATGCTTTATGGATACTTTACATACTATACATGATTATTTAATACCTATTTTTTTAACCTTAGCCGCAAAAACATTCTTATCAATAACACTACCGTAAGTTTGGAGATCACTCCATGTCCTCTTGCTCATTTGAGTGAGACGGTTATCAACGTCAAGGCGTATTTTTTAAAAAAAGAGCCCCTTGTTACGTCCTGCACTTGTAACGCCATTTTTACCAGTGGTTATGATATTTTTCATGTGATGAATAACCACACTAGCACATTGACCGTGGTAGTTCGGAAGCGCTTTAGCTTTCTTGAACTCCCACTTACCAGGGTAAATCAATTCTAAGATCGTATTCAGAGAATCCACAGTTGTCTGGTATTGCTTACAAGGCTGATTATTAGCATCGAATCACTCAACAACCTTGAAACTAGGATTAATTCTGAAGAGGATAGCATGCGCGTCATTGTACATGTCATGAATAGTAGGGAGTAAAATGCTTTGAACTCCTGGGGGTATATTCATAAAGTAATTTACATTTACAAATGAAGTACCCTCAGGATCAATTGAAATGATTGAAGACGATGGAAGTATATGACAGGACGTATTATTTTTGAGTCGTAATAAGTCGGTGAATAAAGCCAAAATTGTTGACTTCATCCCAACTTTGGGATCGGTGACAAATTTAACCCTATCATCAAGGTCAACTGTCGCTGAAAAAGCTCGGTAACCTAAAATACCTACTGCTTCCATACTTGAATTAATATAGTAGGGGGGTGGGGTGGGGGTGATACTTTCTATATGAGGATACAAATCACCACTATATTTTCTAGCTACTTTGAGAAGACGCATTTCAAGCATCATCTCATACGCCATAAAGCACGCCTGCCAATCGTCACTAACTATCCTATTACCACATGTAATTGGCGTATCACCCTTAAGAAGCATAGGTTTAATAATAGAAACCAGATTCTTCAACCTAATCATATCCTGCTTGGTTTGGATGGATGAAAAAGACATGGTGGGGAAAACTAAATATTTCGTGAAAATTTGGTAAAAAACTGAATATTTCGTGAAAATTTGGTAAAAAATTGAATATTTCGTGAAAATTTGGTAAAAAACTGAATATTTCGTGAAAATTTGGTAAAAAACTGAATATTTCGTGAAAATTCGGTAAAAAACTGAATATTTTGTGAAAATTTGGTAAAAAACTGAATATTTCGTGGAAATTTGGTAAGAAACAGAATATATCGTGAAAATTTGTAGAAAAAATAAATAAATAATATATTTACCGAAAACTGGAAAAAACTGAATAATTGATGTAAAACTTGGTAAAAACCTATTATTTGGTACAAAACTGAATAATTAGTGAAAAACTGAATAATTTGTGGAAAATTGATGATTATTTGGAAACAAACCGGTAAATTCGTAAAAAAACTGTGTATTTAGTTGAGAAACTGAATAATTAGTTTATTTTTTGTAGTTGCGATAGAAGTGTGTGTGATGTGGACGTGTCAAGGGTGTACGTGGTCTCGGATATTTCATTGTAGTCACGTACGCCCTTGACACTGTAGTCACGTACACCCTTGACACTGTAGTCACGTCCACCCTTGGTACTATATACTGATGTGCTATATGGTATTAGGTGTTGATTCCAGGATCCCACAATTTAAACACCTGTACCTCCATGGTGGATAGGTTAAGGTTATAGGTATATACCGTCCACATCGATGAGGATTAGGTTAAGCCCCTTCACCAAAATACTGCCTGTATTAAGGATAGCCGTCTTAATCCAATGCACCTGCATGACCCTTGGGTTAACCCTATAGCACTACAAAAATCCTTATGGAGATATAGCACTACTTAAATCCCGGCTGTTTGAAGGATAGGCCGTTTAGAATACATATAAAATACATACACCATATGTACCCCATGCTAAACAAACGGGTGCAAAAATTCTGCTTATTTTACATATACCACACACTACTAGCCACATCTCACCTGATTCACGTACTATTAGGGGTGCTAAGCTATAAACAAAAGATTTGAGTTTAGATTCAGCTTTTATGTTTTTGAAAATTTAGATTCGGATTTGGATTTGGCTTAAGTCAAAATTAAAATAGGGATTCGGATTAAACTTAGCTAAAAAAAGCCAAAACAATTTGGCTTTGGATTTGGCTTTTAGCTTAAAAGCCAAAAACGATTATAAAAGAAATCCAATTTACATAAGCTGTAAATAGCTCAAGAATATTAATGTAGAAGAACAATTTTGACTTATAAACTTACAAAAACGTTTGTGACTACTATTAGGCTAAATAAAGCTGAAAAAACAAACATTTAGTTTTGAAGCACATATTAGGCTAATAGTAAAAAACACAATATTATATTTTTTAATCACACATGCTAAAATCTGGTAACAATTACCCGAATAACTGAAACTTACTTTTTAGTAAACCAAAAAAAACAAAAGTAATTTTGTATTATATAGAACAGACCAAGTAGAGTACCGTATTTCCTCTGATAGTACGCGCGTCATTTATGATGCGCGGGTTCAAGCTGACAAGCTTCATATCCTTATTTACCAATAAATATATAGGTTTCAAAATATTCAAAAAATGAACTGGTTTTTGACCTTCCTATTGTAGCAAAACTAAGTTTAAATGAAATAAAATTGTTTTATTACAAATATCAGTCATAAGATAACTCACCTAATAAAGAATTATACTCTTTGTAGTTCCCACAAATTGTTCTCTACCAAAAACGCAAGCCTTTGGAAACATGCATTTGCTTCATTTTTAAATGGGTGCCAGACAACAAAAAGCGAAATTTAAAAGCCATATAATTTCAGCTTAGCGATTGAGCATTTTCAAAATTTTGAGATTCAGATTTGGATTCAGCTTAGTGATTTTTTGTATTTCGGCTATGGATTCGGATTAAGCTTTTTAAAGAATTCAGCCTTATTTAACTTTTGGATTCAGATTAAGCTTAAACTTAGCACCCTGCCCTTTTTTCTTCTATTATTACTACCTATCCATTTTTATTATATTTTTCTAACTTTTCGTCCATTTTAGCTACAAGCAAATCTGTTTCCTTCTATCAACATTGCTCACAGATGACAAAGCACAGGTTCGTTTCTCGCGAAGATTAAAGGGAAACGGTTAATTGTTTTTGCGTAACTCATTGCCTAGATAACTTTTGAAAGTATGTCGATTTTCATAATCAAATAATCATACTAAAGCAAACAATTTGTTTGACAAGTCGTACTTAAAATTGAAAAGCTTTAAACAGTTTTAATAAACAAAATTTTATTTGTTAATCTTTTGAACCTCATAAGTAGCCAAAACTAAAAATACAATTTTTAAAATCTTGATTTTATTTCAAATACATACAAATAAATATTTAAACGTATATTTTTAATATTTACCGTATATCTTCTAATACTACGCGGGTCTCCATTAGAACACGGGTATTTATTACTGGGAAAGGCGTCAGTTTTTTAATACAACGCGGGTCTGTAATATAACGCGAGGGTTCGCTATGCTTGAACATTGCGCATAGGTGTTTTGAAATGTATACTAGTAGATATAAGTAGTGAATTTCGATGAAAAATAAAATGGCGGCCGTAGGGGTGGGGGTAGGGTAGGTGGGGAGGGGTGATGTCATAAGATGTTAGTCTTGAGAGGGTAAGACGTAGCTTGGGTCTTAAGAAGATAGGGATGAGATGTTCTTTGGATCTTGAGATGCTATGGTAAGACGTTGTATGGACCTTGAGAAGGTAGGGTAAGATGTCGTATGGACCTTGAGAAGGTAGGGTAAGATGTTCTGCAGATCCTGAGATGTCGGACCAATGTCATAAGAAGATAGAGTAAGACTTAGGCTTTAAAACATGGATCATGAGATGCTTGCCTAGAGATGCGTGGAAGCGCCTTGAGATGCTCAGGAGCGCCTTGAGATGTTCAGGTAAGATGTCACGAGATTTATGCTATATAATACGCTATATGCTACATAGTATGCTATATACTATATAATATTCTATTTAATATGCTATATAATATGCTATATAATATGCTGTATAATTACAATTTCTTATGGTGATGCTATATATGATACAATTAATATGTATAATTAAGTGATTAAAAAGATTAATATGTGCATAAGATGCAACTTAAAAGAAACCGCATCAAAATCCGATAAGTACTTTAGGAATTACATGTATTTCCATCCTTTCCCATGCTTTATAATGGTAGAGGCCAGGGGGTGGGGATATGTCATGTTTTGGTAATTAGTGGACCAATTGAGCCCGGACTACTTTTAATGACCTTAAAAAAGTCTAAATCCCATTAGTTACTAATGGGACATTTAAAATTTCGAGACTGAGGGAGCATGCATAAATGACGTGTGTTGAGGGTGGGTGGGGTATATGCATAAAATTATATAAACGTCACATATAATGTATGTATATGCTAATGTAAGGTGTGTAGGTAGCTTTATTGTGTATTACACATAATATATACACGTACCCTATCGTAAAAGATGAGATAAGTCGTATTGATTGCATAAGTCATGAAGGATGAGTCATAGATTCGAGTTGGAGCCAACATTATAGTGAAAAATCGATAAAGAAGGAGACCGAACGATCGATAGAGAAGGAGACCGAACGATCGATAGTGAAGGAGACCGAACGATCGATAGTGAAGGAGGCGAGGGGCTTTACATTGTATTGTTATCCTGGAGAGCAGTTAATGATGCCTGGTCGAGCACTAAAGTTCGAATGAGAGGGTTAGCATTGCAGTAATAGGGAAATTTTTAGTAGGCAAAGTCCTTTACATTCTATTGTAATCCTATAGAGCAGTTGATGATGCCTGGTCGAGCACCAAAGTTCGAATGAGAGGGTTAGCATTGCATTAATAGGAAAATTTTTAGTAGGCAAAGTCCTTTACATTATATTGTAATCCTAGAGAGCAGTTGATGATGCCTGGTCGAGCACCAAAGTTCAACTGGGAGCGATAGCATTGCAGTAATAGGGAAATTTTTAGTGGGCAAAGTCCTTTTCTATTCTAATCATTGAGAGATACAAACGAATTTAAAGTTTGAGATAGATACATACGAAACTCAAAGTTTAAGAGATACTAACGTAACTCAAAGAGCTGATAAATGATATTCATGTTTACAAAATTCAAATTTTTTTATTGTCGCTAATTACAAAAGTTCAAATTGTTTTTTTATTTTTATTTTATAAATGTTTAGTTTAAATTACAATACATTTTTTTTATTTTTATTATATAAATGTTTATTTTAAATTACATTACATATTGTTTTTTTTTATTTCATATTACATTACAATACATTTATTTAGTATAATTATTTTTTGAAATGTTTATAATAAATTACAATACATTAGGTGTAAATATTTATTTTAAATTACAATACACATTGTTTTTGTATTTATTTTATTTTATAAATGTTTTTAAATATACTTTTATTATTTTTTAAAATGTTTATTTTAAATTACAATACATTAAGTGTAAATGTTTCTTTAAATTACAATACATGTTTTATTTTATTTTATATTAAAAGCAAAATACATTTTTGTATTTAATTTTTTTAAATCTGTTTTTAAATATACTTTAATTATTTTTTAAAATGTTTATTTTAAATTACAATACATTAAGTGTAAATGTTTATTTTAAAAACTGTTTCTACATCCTATAAAGTGTATTGTAAAAATATGCTGCATATTAACACATAAAATTTGTGTATATACACTTTAAGTATTCTCTCAGGCTTTATATTTATCTTGTTTGTATTTGCAAATATATGTTTGTACAATTTCTAAAACTTTATAGTTTCGCCAAAAAATGCAATGTCTACACATTTTTATTTTTGGTTCAAACTTGTACATAAAAATTCGTTTACCATATAGGGTTATTTTGCGAATATAGTTTAAATCTTGGTTTTTGTAGTTGCTTTTATATTGCCAGGGTTGTAAACGCATACAAAGCATCCATTGTTTTTTACTAATTTGGTTACTTTACACGAGTTTTCAATATTTGTAAACTTCTTTAACTGAATCCATGCATTGTATGGTGTATTTAAGCTATTGGCAATTCTTATTTCTTTTATCTTTTCTTGTTCTTTACAATCTACACAGTACCGTTTGTTTTTATGAATTACGGTATGTAAACTTGTTGGCCTAAAGTTTAACAAGCAAAACTGGCACGACTCACACATCAAAGTTTGCAGTCTAGTCATATTGTTTTTAACATGAATAACTTTTGTTCCATTGCCATGCCTTATATTCATTTTCTTTATAGTTGCAAATATATTCGTGAACATTCTCTAAAACCTTTGCAGAGCCTTATCAGTACATACAATAACCACATACTTTAATTTTCGGCATGTACTTGTATATGAACACAATTTCGCCATACAGAGATACGCCGTGAACACATTCTGCATCGGGATCGTCCGTTGATGATGTAAGATCGTATTTACATGCAAAACAATCTGTTTTGTCCATCACCCTTGTAACTTCACACCAATTGTTAATATCGTCAAACTTATCAAAGTCAATCCATTTATCATACGGTGTATTAAAGCATTCGGTCACTTTTTCATCTTTTTTCTTTTCTTGCACTTCACATCGCGCACAGTATTGTTTGTTTTTATACTCAATAGTTTGTAAACTTGATGGCATATAGTTCAACCAGCAGAACTGGCATGCCTCACACAACAAACTTTGCAGTGTAGCAATCTTGTTTTCAGCATACATTACATTTGTTCCATTGCCATAGACAATTGCAACGCTTTATATTTATCTTTTTTGTATTCATAAATATATTCTTCAACATTCTCTAAAACATTCAAGACTCGCCAAAACATGTAATAGTTGCATACTTTAATTTCTGGCATATACTTGTAAATGTACACAGTTTCGTTATACGAAGATATGCTGTGAATAAACTCTGCATCAAGATCGCTTTTGACTGACGAAACATCACAAGGATCAAATTTACACACGAAACAATCAATTTTTTTCAAAACATCGGGTTACTTCACACCAATTGTCAAGATCGTTGAAATCATTAAAGTCAATTCACTCATCGTACGGTGTATTAAAGCTAGTAAGTACTTGTTAATCTTTTTTCTTTTCTTGCTTTACACATCTTGCACAGTATTGATTGTTTTATACATGACAGTTTGCAAACTTGAAGGCGTATAGTTAATACTTTGAAAGGTTTACGGCATATAGTTTAACCAGCAGAACTGGCATGCCTCACACAACAAACTTTCTAGAGTTTTTGTATTCATGTTTTTTGCACAAAAAACTTTACAATTTGCAATTTTGGGTTAAGAACAACACAAGTTTTTCAATTTCATCATTGTTTATTTCAATTTGCGGACCTAACCATCCACCATACTTGACTGTTGTTCTGTCTGACCCCGGGCAATGCAGTACAAGGCTTGAATTCTTTCCGTCGTTATAATATGTAACATTCAGTTTTTCAATTTTGTCTTCTGGTTTTTAAATGTAAACGTTTTGATCATGTACTCGTTGAATAAACTTTAATATCAGCTTGCCTGTCGCCAATGAAAATTTAACTGTTGTGCAATCAATTTTGTTTCGAATTCGACCAATGTAAATGTAATTGCTTTGCTTGAAATCGTTCCAAGTTTTTCGAGCCAAGAGTCGAGTTCCAATCTAAATTTATTTTAAATGTTCACAATAAAACACGTTTACACAAAGTGTTTATATAAAAAAATTACACTTGTCTACATTTTAATTCAAACTTACAATTTTTGAATTTGGATTCTTGAAAAATGATGTTTTGTTTGTGTTTTCATTCAAAGGAGTATCCCAATTCTTACAAAAAACCGGATCGTACGATTCAAGAGCCACTTGCTTCATATTAGATGTTACCAGCTCGGCTTCTAACTCACGACTGAATAGAGTTCGTTACTTGTGCTCTATTTATAAACTTTTAGACTGCAAAGCTTAAAATGTCAGCTGGGTATTGAGGGGAAAGGTTGACATAAAACGTTGTAGTTTCCGTATGTAAAACGTTTTTAGTTTTATTATATATTCGACAAACTTGCGGGAAAGTAACCTCGCACTTTTCCCATCTATTTTTATACTTTATAATAGGTTTAGAAGTTGGATTGTCCACACTATGAGTTTTTATGACAGCAATGTTTCCGTGAATAGATATGGTAAAGTCCACAGTTTACAGCTCATCCTCCATCCTACACTTCTAGGCAGCAACTGAACGTATAAATAAAGAAACACATGTTCTAACCCTTTATTCATGCTACAATGGCTGACCCTGCTATTTCCCGCTCCTATCTCAATTATCGTTTAGCTAGAGGGTTTTCTGCTTTAAGTGGATTTCTAGCAAACAGAAAAAAATGGAAAAATTAAATACAAGTTAAACAAGAGCTCCAGAAACTACAAGCGTACTCTCTGCATAAAGATATACGACGAAAGTTTCCGCGCAGAAAAGTATTGTTTAATTTTATTAATCAAAACTATGCCTCTGATCTTAAGGACATTAGTAACATTGCAGAATGGAACCACTGCAACCACTTTGTGCTTATTGTTGTTGACGCATTCAGCAAAAAAGCATATGTACGTATGTTGAAAGATAAGTCATCAAATTCAATGATTCGAGCGTTTAAGTCTATATTTTGAGAAGCTGGAACAACACTAATGACGTTGTTTACAGATATGGGAAAAGAATACAGAAACACAAAGTTTAGAGAGTTTCTAAAAGAAAACAGAATTGTAAATTACTACATTTATTCATACATCAAGAGTACATTTATAAAACGCTTTATTTGTACACTGTTCACAAAACTAGAACGTTATATGACAGCCAAAAACACGTTAAATTGATGATAACATTCAAGACTTTGTCAAAGCTTACAACAATACAATTCACAGGACTATACAGACAACACCTAATAAAGTGACAAAAAAGAACAAATTTGAGATATGGCATAGAATATTCAAATCTTCATTGCAAAATCAAGAAACAAAACCACCAAAGTTTAGGATTAGAGACAAAATTAGAATATCAAGAGCCAAAATTTTGTTTGAAAAAAGTAAAACAAGCTACATATTTTCACATTTATTAACAAGTAATGCAAAGTTTTATTTAGTTATGTACTGGCTGATGACAGGATATTCTAAAAATTGGATCAGAGAGGAATTTGTCGCCAAAACTGTGCAAAACACTTACTTAACTACCTATTTATTAAAAGACTTAAACAACAAAGGTATGCTTTAATTATTGACACAAAAGCTTCTTTTTTATGTTTGTTATTGGTACAACAGCTTCTTTTTTTATGTTTGTTATTGACGTAACAGCTTCTTTTTTTATGTTTGTTATCGATTTAACAGCTTCTGTTTTTATTTTTGTTATCGACGTAACAGCTTCTGTTTTTATTTTTGTTATCGACGTAACAGCTTCTGTTTTAATGTTTGTTATCGACGTAACAGCTTTTTTTTTATGTTTGTTATCGACGTAACAGCTTCTGTTTTTATGTTTGTTATCGACGTAACAGCTTCTTTTTTATGTTTGTTATCGACGTAACAGCTTCTGTTTTTATTTTTGTTATTGACGTAAAGGCTTTTTTTTCTATGTTTGTTATCAACGTAACAGCTTCTTTTTTTATGTTTGTTATCGACGTAACAGCTTCTTTTTTTATGTTTGTTATCGATGTAACAGCTTTTTTTTGTTTGTTATCGACGTAACAGCTTCTTTAGTATAAACTGCTTTATGACTATCCGTAAGTCGTTTTTGTTTATGATTTTATGCTATCTGTATAGTAACATACTTATGTTATTTTTTCAGATATCACAGGCGCGTTTAACGAACAGGAACTAAATTTGGTTTAACATGCTTTCAAAGCATGCATTAGTATCTGCAGCGCCTCCTAGCGTAAGCTGTACACTTACTAGTAAAAGCAAAAATTTGACAGCAAATACAGCCACTAATTTTATAGCTGAACTCCCAAATGAACTAAAGTTGCCTCAAGAATTGTATGAAGTGGGTGTTGTAAGTTTCAAATACAAAGCAGCAAAACCATCTCGAAAGACTCGTGAAGTGCAAGCTCAATCCTTATTCCCAAACTTGAAACCATCCAAAATAGTATCTGGAAAAATTAGGAAAATAAAAGAAGACATATTTAGTTTTATTTTTGATAACAATATTGCATTAGAAAAAGAAGGAGTTCGATTTGGGTTTTCATTTTTTTACGTGTCAAATGATGCTATATTTATATCTGCAAAAAATACATATGGTGAAGTTTATCAGTTTGTAAACATACCAGACGAGTTAGCTGTTTTTTATGGATTCACCCGAAACCAATTTCCGTTTGGACAAATACCAGCTTTAAGTAAAATATTACTCGATTCTTTTGCACGAATACCTATAAACACAGAATTGGAAATAAAACAAGAAACATTTCAAGATTACCAGAATTTAATAACTTTACAACAACCATTTCAAAGCGTTATTCCATTAAGCCGACAAAATGATTAAGGAGACATTGACCCAAACATATAATTTAAAAGATTAAATAAAAGAATGATGCCATATATTCAAAAATTTGAAATACCAATAGCATCTGATGGCAAAGCTAATTTTGAATTCCAAGATTCCAAAAAATCTAAAAGCTTTTGTGTGCTGCCTGTAAAACTACTTAAATGCTTGGGGTTTCTGGACAAAAAATTTGCCACAGGGCTTTATGTATCTAATGCAACGTTTGATATGGAAAAATTCAACAAAATTAACGATCGTGAATACTTGGATTTTCGCTTCTCAATTGACAATAGATACTATGCGCCAATGAGCGAACCAAAATCTTTAGAAATTGACTATGTATTGAATGATATAAATCATAGTATAGAGCAACGTATTTTCAATGATATGGTTATAAACTTTGTAATGAAAGACGGAGACATTTACGTAGAAGATTTAGATGAAAATATGTCTGTTCAGCTACCTGCAGCAGTTAACCGTCACCTCGGCATTCCGGAAAATCAAGTGTTTGTTCGCGATACAAGAGTAAAGATAGGCTTAGATATTCAAGTAGAAGAAGAAAAGAAAGAGATTGATAAAAAAGAAATTGGTAAACATCATGATCAAATATGTCCAATTTAAAACAATTTGTCGTTATAAGTGATATTGTACAGAACCAGTATTATAATCACCACGTCTTGCCCATTCTTCAAGATTCAGATTTAGTTAAAAATGATATAAACGAAACAATTGTCTATTTCAATCCAGTAATGTTTCTACCGTTGAGTAGAGCAGACATACGTCAAATTCATGTCAAGTTAGTTGACGAGTTTGACAGACAGCTTGATTTTGGAGAAGACAGTATAACCAATATAAAATTGCATTTCAAGCCTAGATATTAGACATCATGAAGCAAGTTAATTGCGATGACGCAAAGTGTATTCTACAAGATCTAACGTATATTCAAACTGGTAATGGTGGTGTAGCCGGAGGCGTATACGCTGGAAGTTCTGGTATTTCACTAGACGAATCTTCATATTTAATTCCAATAAAATCCATACATGTATCTCATGCAACTCACAAACCAAGAAAGATACGAGTCAAACGTATGCAAAGAAAACAAGTAGGCGGAGCTAAGAAAAAAAGAAAAAACGTTAAAAAAACCAAAAAAATTCAATTCCGAATAGGTCGAAACCCCAAGAAATCGCTGTATTATACTAAAAAAATATCAGCCAAGAAGCAAAAGTGTGTTAAAAGATCCAAGAAATAGTATAAATAGCCATACCCATTTCTTAACTGCTCATTCAGTAACCAACCTTCAAGGTTTGCATATCTCTCTCTGTCATCATGGATATCAACAATGTTTTTGAAGAAAAACCAACAATCTACTAAACATCTCAGAAATCATTGAGTTCAGAGTTGAATTTAGTAAAACTACCCCCGACAAATATAAGTGAACTTACAACAACAGACTATATCCAATGCTTTTTCTTATTAGGTACTAAGGATTCACACAACCCACTTGAGTTCAGATGGATATATGATAATTACGGCTCGCTACAAGCGTTTATGTTAAGTTTAGGCGTAAGGATTGTGAAACAAGATGGTACAAGATGAGGAGCAGCTGACATCGTGGCACCAACAAACTTGTTTTTTCATGCGCTGTTTTCAAATTTACAACTGTATTTGAATGGAAAACTTGTACTGGATACGTCAAACTTTTATCCATGGTCAGCCTACTTGCAAAGAGCATTGGGGACAAGTCAACTTGAAGAAGATGGATACTTGAAGGATGAAATGTGGTATCCTAATGCTGTCCCTAATACATATGCAGTCACTAACGCTGGTTTTAATGCAAGATATCTGTTGTCTCAAAACTCAAAGCAATTTTATTTACTTGGATCTCTGCTTGGAAACTTTTTCAACCAAAACAGATATATTCCAAGTGGGACAGAATGTCGAATTGTCTTAAAACGCAGCGATCCCTATTTGTACTTAGACTGTGCAAAGAACAATAAATCAGGATTTTCTGGTTGTCCCTATAAAGCAGAAATAACAGACGCAATCTTTTATGCTGCTAAAAAAAGTGTTTTGCAAGATGTAGTGAATTTGCACCGACAACAGTTTATGAACAATGAAACATTCAAATATGTAACTAATGAAATTCAAATGAAAGCCATATCAGTAGCAAAAGGATTAACATCGGTAACGTCAGATAGAGTTGTCATAGGCAAAATGCCAAAACTAATGGTGTTCAGTATGGTTAATACTGAAGGGTTCTATAGAAATATGATAAAATCAGCGTTTAATTTTGAAAACTTCAACATCAGCAAACTAAATGTCACTTGGAATGGCGAAAATGTGGAAAATCGCGTTATTCCATACAGTTTTGCAGGTGATGACGCAACAGCTGGTGACAGCTTCTTAGTTGCTCTCCGATCGTTGAAAAAGACAGTCGCATCTGAAGCGCTAGGAAATAGAATCTCGAGAGACAACTATCTCAAGGGTAAATTACACAAACTCAAATAATATTATATAAAAAACATTTGCTTGTATGTATGTAAATGCTTAATATTTGGGTTTGTATACTTTACAGGTAATGCATTTACTGCTGTGGAACTTTTACCAAACAATGGTAACGCTCTTTCAGTAAACCAAAAAGGACAAGTGAAAATTGGTTTGTAATTCAAGAAAGCGTTGGATAAAGCCATAACTGTACTCGTCTATTGCTTGTACCAAGGAGTTGACAGTTGACAGTTGACAGTTGACAGCCGAGGCAGAAGCATCAACTCTGCTACGTAGCAAATCGTGACCTTGACAAATATAATTTGACATAGCTACTGCGTTAGTGCACGGAAAGTAAATATATCTGTACTTAGTAGTTCAAGGACAAAACTACTTCTGAATTTCTGAAAAACTGAAAAAGTGAATCATATCAGTAATCAATATTTTATCACTACAAATAATACAAAAAGTGCCTCATCATTTTTACAATATACAATAAACAGTCAGTCACTGTAATAAGTTTAGTGCTGGAACTAATTAACAAAAGATTTCAGTAGTGAATTGCTAAACAATAATATCTGTCCTGCCAACTTATTCTGGAAGTAACAGTTTTACATTATCCTTCATACATCTCTTGTTGAAATACTCATCACTTTAGATCACCACCTCTGGTTTGGGGCGGTGATCCTGGGTGAAGGATCTGGTTTCGTAGGTTCAAATCCAGGCTAGGCCACATGCAATGAGCCAACTGCATCTACATCTACGTCTTTCATTTCGTCTTCGCTTTTTACTAACTTCAAAAAAAGTTGGCTCATTGCAACCACCCAATTTTGGTGAAACTATTTTGATCTTATTAAATATGCACATACATGCAAATTATGTAAATAAGTGTTGGAACTGGTAATGTGTGGATACATATTCAAATTCAATCTGGCCTTGGAAATTGGAAGCTGGTTCTACCCGATTCTTGTGGAGTCTGGATTATACCCGCAAACAGCCTAAATGTGTTTCGAGAGATTGTGTTCTGAGGGATATTTCTGACGTGGCTCGGTGTTTCAGCATTTACTACTGCAGATCAGCCTGAATCGACTCAGCGAGACCGTTTTTCGTGCTTGGGAGGGATAAAAGGCTGTACCACAGTGGTGTAGCTTAAGATCAACCTGAAGTCATCATGGCACGTCCCCGAAAATGCAGCAAATGCCATTTTAAATTTTGAAGACATCAACAGAAGACCTCCTGCTGCAGCTGCAAGTTGGAATTCCACTCATTCTGCGTCTTTCAAAATACCCAATCAAAATTGTACACCTGAACAACTGATATGGTACTGTCAAAATTTTATAAATAATTTAGTTGTAAGTGCTTGTTTGGGTTGTAACAAAGACGTCGTCCTCAGTAATCAAGGTGATAGTAGCAACTGGTACTGCATGAGTTGTATTTTTCCAAGTCCTGATCTGCATAATACTACGGCTATTGACATTGCTACTAGTTTAAATAATCGCATAGTTAAAACAGGACTACGTACTAAGGGGTTTAAAGTAGCTCACCTAAACTTAAATGGTTTCAATATTTCTAAAATTGAAGAAATACATAACCTCTTAGAAACATTTAAGCTGGACATTTTATGCATTACTGAAAGCAAGTTGCAGCCAACAATGCCGTTTGGACCCTATGTGGTAAAAGGTTACAATTACTTTAGGAAAGATAGGAAACACAGAGATGGTGGCGGCACTGTTGTTTATTTAAGGAACCACTTGGAGTTTGTGAAGTATTCGGTAAAGATACCTAACATACGTAATGAATTGAAATTCAATGGTCTCAAAATTTCTAGAGAATTTGTAGCTTCACTTACAATAATTTCTGTTTATAAACCCTCACATATAAAAGTTCAGGAGTTTATAGAATGTTGGGAAGTCCTATTAACTCAGGTTGGCAATAAGAGTGACAGAATAGTTATGGGAGACTTTAACATAAATTTAAATGACAACACTTCTGACGCACTTGATGTTTTAAATATAGCAGGTAGCTATGGCTTGTCACAACTTATTGCGGACAATACCAGGGTGACTTATAGGACAAATACACTTATAGACCATGTTTATGTAAGTAACATTAATGCAGTCGTTTCCTCTGGGGTACATTGATTTGGGTGTTCTGACCATGACGAAGTGTATGTAATTACTAAAACAAGTAAGTCTGGACTGTACAACAGTAATAATATCATTAGAACTCGCAGCTACAAACGAGCAAACTGGGACAAAAATAATATTGACCCCAGCAACATAGCATGGAAGGCCCTTGAATGTCTAGGTAATGCTGACAATATTCTAAGCTCATTTAACTTAAATGTAAATAGTGTACTCAACTTGCACATACCTGAAGTTAAGCGCACAGTTAAAAGTAAAACCTCTGGATTCCTCACAGGGGACATCAAACGCTTAATGCATAGGAGGGATTATTTCAAATCGCTGAATAAAAAAACAGGCAGTGCTGAAGCGTGGAGTGAATATAAGGCTATACGTAACTTTCTATTTAAAGTTATAAAGCAGTCTAAAATTAGCCACTACAAAAATAAACTTAATAACGTACCTAGTTCGTCCAGTCTATGGGACACTGTAAATTCACTGACTGGTAAAAATAAATGCACAAGACAAATTACGGAGCTAAAGCTAGAAAGCGAGGTTATATGCGATTACAGTGAAATTCCACAAAATCTGGCTAATGCGTTTGTCGTACGTAGTATGCCCTCTAACGACCTAGATGAGTTCTATAATGCAATAGACACTAATGTCAATGATGTCATTCCATTAACTTCTACTGAAGTCATTCGTGCATTTACAAAAATTAAGCCTAAAAACTCAGGCTCTCTCCAAGATCAGAGCTACATTGTACTAAATAACTGTATTAATACATTAGCTGTCCCTCTAGCGATTATGTTTACTCAATTTCTATTACTTGCTGCTTTTCCATCTGCATTCAAACACGCAACCGTAATTCCGGTATACAAAGGAAAGGGAAAAAAATCAGACCCCAACTCGTACAGACCAATATCCAAACTGCTGTTACTAAATAAATTGTTTGAAAAGATGCTTCAGCAAAGAATGTTAGATAAAGTTCAGACAGCAGGGCTGCTAAATGCTAATCAATATGGGTTTAGGCGAGGACGCTGCTGCCGGACGGCAGTATTACAGTTCACACAAGATGTCTATAATTCTATTAATTCTCGTAGTGTTCGCTGCCTAGCATTATTTAATTATCTAACCAAGGCATTTGACTCTGTAGACCACACACTATTGTTAATAAAATTAAGAGACAAATTTGGCTTCAATGGGCACACTCTAAAGTTGATGGCTGATTATTTAAGAAACAGAAAATTTTGTACTTAAAATGGTGGGTATGTTTTCGCTGACTACAATCTGCTGAGTGGTGTACCGCAGGGATCTATTCTTGGACCGTTACTATTTATTCTTTTTATTAACGATATATCTGATGCGTTTGACTCGAAGCTCCAATATGCTCTATATGCTGACGATTTAGTTATCTATTGTTCTGATACGTGTCTTTTAAAACTCCAGAGTACAATGCAAGAAGCACTAAATAGTGTCAACAATTGGTTTTCTAACTTTAAGTTAAAAATAAACGTATCTAAAACTAAATTCATGATACTTCATAAATCGCATAATGTAGTTTCAAGTGACACAGTAGGTCTTATGGCCAATGGTGTATCTCTGGAACGTGTAAATAGTTTCAAGTACTTAGGTTTTATTATTGACTCACACCTAAATTTCAATGAACACAGTATCTATGTTGAGAAAAAAATCTCTACTGCTATCTGCATTATACATAACATTAGAAAATACCTTACGATCAAAGTTTGCTGCACTATGGTCAATGCCTGCAAGCCTGCGCTTTATTGTGAGAATGCATCTTTCTGCATTTGAAGCTTTATTTTTTGTATGAGTGTAATAATGGTTGACGTTATATTTCGCAAACACAGTTTTACAATTTCTGTTAAAAAATTCTCCACCTGCGTCTGTTTGAAGATTTAACGGTGCTAGTTTTTTAAATATTTTTTCAAATTCTACGGCTAAGGTTTTCCCAGTTTTATTTTTAATTGGCACACAAGTCTTAAAAACTTTGAAAATCCGTCAATAATTAACAAAATGTATTTAAATCCTTTATTTTCTCTGCTATATTTTTGCATATTAAGTAAATCAGCCTGCCATAGGTGGTTTTGAAATAAAGCTAGTGTACGCCTAGTCTTGTAACGCTTTCCAGCAGGTGTAAAAAGCGAATACGAGTTGATTTTAGAAAGCTCTCTGGCGATGACGTTACAGTTTTTAAATTTTCTGTTTGCAAAACAGTGACTCACACCTCCTAAAGATCCGCTGAAGGTGTAATAATTGTATTGTTTTTTTACCTACATTCTACATAATTTACCGGATTTGTGAAAATTCTGCAATACTGGACCAATTTTATTGAGCCATATATCATTGGAAAGCTAATCGCCAGTAGAATTTAAATTTAGCAACGGGCCTCCATTATAACAAAACGTTTTCAAAATAACGGTCATTTAATTTGAAAATGCCGCCAAAAATGTGTTGCATAGGTCACGATCAAAAAACGAAAAAAAACTCCCTGCTTATTTTTGAAGAGCTTTCCAATGATATAACACTCGACACAATCCGTTAAAATTTTTTAATTTGCAATTATGTTATTTCGAAACCATTTAAAAACTAATAACAATCGTGCGTGCACACTAAGTTATTTACATTTGCCAAATTGTTACTGTTCGAATAATATAACAAGTTAGTTTATTTTCATCGACTAACCGGTCGAAATATTCATTTAATACAATATTGAATGTTTTAGCGGGAAATTCAAAAAATGGAATTTTGAATTTTTGGTTGCATTACAGAAATTAATTATGAATAACAACCAACAACACATTGTGCGGCCTTATTGCTTCCCTTAATTTAAAACCTGTAAATTGAATCCAAAATTGGGCGGCAAATTCAAAATGCCTAATTTTGCTGTTAAGGCCGCCATGAAACAAGGGCGTGAGCTCTTGTTTCTTATATTTATATTAAACAGAATGAATGAAAAAGGCGTTTTTGATTTTCGCTTAAAGAGAAATTTTACTATGCTCTTGGCTTGCCCAAGCAAAGCAGGAAAAACAACAGACACAATTGAAATAATTAAACGTAGACGCGAAGTAATAAAAGGAACTGTTAAGAAAGTTGTTTATGTTTACACCTACCCGCCGCAAAAGCTACTGGAGCTCTGTGAAACAGACACTGAAATATACCATACCGACTCATTAGACGATGGTATTTCTCAGCTGGAATCTGGTACAATGATAATAATTGACGACAAACTTAAAAAATTAAGTAATGCTGAATACGCACGTAAAGTAACCGCGTTATTCACAAATACAAGCCACCATGTTAAAGTGTGTGTGCTTTTACTAGTTCAAAACCTGTACAACAAAGCCCTTGTAGAGCTTGCCCGTTCAGCTACGTATTTAGTGTATTAGGAAAACCCGAAAGACAATTTTAATATAGACTTTGTCGGTAGGCAAAGCTTTCCTGAACACAAGGGATTTGTACGAGAAGCTTATAATATTTCAACTAGGGATATACCTCACGGTTTAGTTTGCTTTGACTAGAGTCAAACGACACCTGATAGGTTCAGAGTTAGAAACACTATTATATTAAAACCAGAAACCATTTTGTTTACTCCATCATTGTAATGGAGCACGTGCACGAATCAACACCGTTTTTAGAACGTTTGACTAACTGCACTACTTTTCAAAGAAAAAAGTTAATTAAAAACGCAACCAGTGAAGAACTCGAAATTTTGGCAGAGTTATTTTTAAACATAGAAAGTTTATCAAAAAATAAAAAAGAGGATAAATGTCTTCTTAAAATAAAACGTCAAATACTATTTTTTAAAAAACATATAAAGTTGGAATCTATAAAGGTATATTTATTAAATTATCATAAAATACTAAAAATTGTATCAGCTGCTGTGGTTTCCAAGTTGATTAAAAGATCTCTAAACCATCTGTTTACATGCAATGTCTAATTCAAAAGTTAAACTTTGGAAAGTTATAAGACTCGAAGAGTATGAATCCCTTATAAATCAAAGCGCCAAATCAAAAGAAGAAAAAGTCACAGATCTTAGCTCTATTACAGACATGCTAATTGAATATCGAAAGCTGAAAGCAAGAAAAATCTTGCAGATTCTTTTTTTGTGCAAAAGTACCAAATGGGCGTCAAACGGCGAAATTATCAATAATGGTGTAAAAATACAATATTCTCACATTGCAGATTTAGTTTCATTTGCCACTAAAAAAATTCAAAGTGAAGCGGAACAATATGCCTGGTCTTAATGAATTTTTAAACGCTGTAAAGGAATGTAATATCCCGCGAGATCTTTTAAGCGTTCAAATGCAAGAAATGATTAGTTATAAAACGACCCTAATCGAAGATCCTGTGTATGAATGGAAGCGGTACTCAAACAAATATACAATAAAATAAATTTTGTTAAACATTTTAAAAATTGAATAAATTTGTTTTTATTTACATTCTTTGCGTTTCATTTAAATACAGCATTTCATTATATATATACGCATTTTACGGCTATTACAAAATTTAAACTTTGATTTTATATTAACCCTCGGTTTTGGGTGTACGATGAATTTGCATAAGGGCGAATGCAACGAGTGCTCTAGTAGCAGTATGTCGTCAATCTTCCAATTATAAAGTTCCACTTTACAAAAAGCACACATTACCTTTAAATTATAAAATACATTATTGTACATGTATATTTTTTAACTGTTTAACATAAAAATAATCTGATAAGGTATAAAATTAGAAATTTACTTTGTCGTTGTTGCCGGTGTATATAAACCCTGCATCAGCCATGCTTGTCTTGCTAATATAATATACAGGCCAGGTTTTAAATGTGGCAAGACGTAGATCACAATCGCTAAACATTGCGTAATCCATTTATATCGCGTTTTTTTAGGCAGTACAGACCACAAGCAAATGAGCACAACGTATAACACAATACCACAAGCTACGAGCACCAACACATGACTACTCAAAATTTTATTTATTTCATACATTTTAACTAAAATTTGAATTTTCGTACAATCTATAATATTTGAAACAGAACTTATAATGGTTTAACCCAATAGAATTTTTATTAGGAGATACATATATATATATATATATTCTTGATAAAATACACATTAATACAAAAGCATGTTACTACTTACACAATTTGGGAAAAAATTAGAAAATATTCGGTAAAATTAGTTTTTTTGACAATAAGTTTATTTAATAAAAAATAATTAGAGTATTTGTTCGAACACAACATTTCTTATGGCTTTATTTCCAAAAGCCAGTAAGTCCATACCTAAAGGTGGAAGTAAATACCTTTTAGAGGCAAAGTTATAAAACCCTATTCTAGAAAAACGCAAATTTAATATCTTTTGATTTTTTATTCTTAAAACGTTCATTTGAATTGATTCAGGCTTGCAGTTAAACAGTGCTTTCTCATAGGTTTTAAAATTAACTGATTGTAAACAAGCTTTTGTAACGCCTTTACCGCGTAATTTAAATGACTCATCGTAAAATTCTAAAGCATAGCACTTGACTGCTAGAGCTATGAATCTGTAAATACGTTTAGACCCAGTATCTATTTTAAGCAACCCCGCAACACCCTTGTTTTTATTTGAATACAAAGCGTCAGTTGGAGACAAGTTTGAAAAATCAAATAAATCTTCTAAATTTTTAAAATCTTAATCTAACGACGTCTGACCTTCCTTCTAAATTATTAAAAGCAGTTTGCTATCTGTATCCCTATAAAGATAGTGTATACGCTCTAAAAAATAGGGTTTTAATTTAAACCAGTAAAGTAGAAACATTATTAATTTACTCATTGCTAATATATAATGCCCTATGTGATATGCTGTATCAAATTCTACACTCACTCGTTCCATATGGCAGGCTGAAGTTTCGTCATCTATAGCATATCTATCTTTAAATAAAAACCAATTGTGCAATTCCTGAGCTTTTTTTCTAGTTTTGGCTATTTTGCATTCCGTGTATTTAGCAGGGTTAATTAGAAATTTTCCAAATACTTAATTGTTTGAATTTTTAGCTGCAGTTTTTACTGTTTTATTCCAGAACTTTAAGTTCTAGAGATCCATCTACATCCTCTAGTTCTGGTCCTAACATTGCAGAACTTCATATTCACGAAAATAATTTCATAAGCATCTACATTCTACATACTAACAATTAGACATTGTTTTCGATGTTCTGAACACCGGACTGTTAAAAGTTCTAAAAGATATCCTCGCATGTCACATTATGTCAATTATGTGTTACATAGCATATCACATAATATACATTATATTTGTAATGACGCAACATAATGTGTAGAATTATTTGACCGAGTACTATTCTGAAAAATTGCGAATCTATAAATACCACAACCAAAACAAATAAACTAGATAAGATAGACAGTAGATAATAAAATGTAATTTCTTAAAGTACTGGCGCACAGTCCACAGTAATGCTCGGAAAACTACTGTGCTACTTATTTTCTTGTAAATCGAGTATTTCTGTCTTCTGTTGGTTTATCAATTTGGGTGGTACATTACATTATCCCTTTCTAGCTCCTAGGGTCTCATTTTCAGGTCTAGAGGGTAAAATGGGGAAAATCCAGGACCTGAAGTTCTGAAATATCGTTTTACTGTGCTTTCACTGCAGTGTGAAGTATGTCGTATTATGAATTTTGGTTGCTTAATTAACTAACATTAAAACACAATAAGCTATAAATAACCTGAACATTTTCAGTAACTGTTGCGTAGACTTTTTCGGGTTTGCGTTTTTGCAAAATCGACAGTGTAGTGGTTACAGATATTTCAATAATGGTAACGTTATATGTAAAATACATGTAAAATATGGATATGGACTGCATACGTCACAATGTTTAAATATTATTTAAACATTGTGACCTATGCATTCCATGTTTTCAAGACAAATTATTGATGATATTCAGGATTTAGGATTTTACATATGGAAAGGGTAATATCTGTATGGTTTAAAGGCGCTAGAACAGGATCAAAATGGCATACTTATATACATATGTGTAAAAGGTATAGATTATCTAGTATCCTACCGTCCTACCTTTTATGCGTTTGTTTGCTCAAATGAGCATTATTTCCGGTTGCAGCTCCTGTAATCCCATAAGGATATGCGCTCAAATCAGCATGTGATGTATTATAAGTATAATAAACAAGGGCTAAAGCCCTTGTTTAATGGCAGCCGCAGCCTTAACAGCAACGTTAGGCAGTTCTTACCGGCAATTCTTAACAGTCAATTTATAGCCTTTAAATTAAGGGGAGTTAGCCGTGAAAGTGTAAGTGGTGGCAATTTCAATAGAGACTTGTAATTCTTAATAAAAAATGTTTCAGGGAAAAATGCCTTAAGGCGATTTTTAGTTTTTAAAAAGTACATTTTTTTGAATTTCCCGCAAAATCTTAAAACCGAAATTTCGACACGTAGGTCAATGCGAGTACACATAAATTATATTATTATTATTATTATTTTTATTGGGCACCATGAGGATCAATAAGCTGGTCCACATGGACACCGCCAAGGCCAATAGGGCCCATTGCGGACGTCCCGTTAATAATGTTTAATTTTGGCCGACGAGATAACCAGTGGAATATGAGTACGCCAGCAGTTCTCCCGCAGTGGCCTGTCCTAACATACCTAATGTGAGGATGCAGCTACCTAGATATAAATTCCGGGTAAAGACAAACGTCGGACACGTGGTAAGAAAATGTATAGGGGTTTCATCTTCCTCACCACATAAACAGGTAGGCAAGTCCGATAAGCCTAGGAGAAATTTATGCCTTCTAAGCTCTCCATGTCCAGTTATTAAACCAACCAGGCAACGGAGATGCTTTCGCGAATGCCGAATTAGGGATCGACTACCATACAGTGGCGAGTCAATCCATATTTTGGTTTTATTACATCCTCGCTCTATGTTCCACGACCTTTTATGCTCCTCCCAGGACAGCTCTTTGGTTGTCCAGTGAACAAGCGATAGAGAAATAGGGACCACAGGAGTAGGACCAATACAACGGCAATGATCGGCATCATAGGCCAATTTTGCCAGTCTGTCAGCTTCCTCGTTACCACGGTAACCAGAGTGGGCTGGGATCCACACCAGCTTTACAGAGTTGCTTGCAGCAATCCTGTTAAGGCAGTGATGACAATTCAGGACAAATAGCGAGGTAGTTAGCCTCGCTTAAAGTGCTTTCAGAGCACTCTGACTATCCACATAAATGTGTATAGATGTTCCACGTAGGTTATTATCCTGCACCGATGTAATAGCGTGGAAGATAGCAAGTACTTCACATTGAAAAACCGAGGTGTATTCACTAAAGTAAACCGATTTAGAGAATAGTGTCGTTCTTGCCTCTGCCCTCCCCTCAATATGTACTCCGCAACCCGTAAGGACTCCATTACTGGAACCATCGTTTAGCAGACAACACCTGAGGGAAGTTTCGAACGATCAGAAGACCACACACTACGACATTGAATATCAACATCATAGCGTTTAGTATTGATGTCTTTGAGGTTCGTCCAGTCAGTTGGCATAGGAAAAGTAGGACAGGAATTGCCCCACCCCTCGCAGATTGCCGTGTGACTTAACGACCCCCCAAACATCGGATTACGATTCCAAAGACCCCTTGTATTGAGCCTATGCCAGAACCGTATAGCCACCGCTTTCAGAGTAAACTCTATAGGCGTGAGGCCAATCAAACACTGCATGGCAGATGTGGGTGTTGAGCGTAATGCTCCTGTAATCATTAGGCATGCTTGCCTTTGAAGTTTTTGAAGGCGGGAGACATACGAGACCTTCAAAAGACCCGAGGCCCACACTACTATGCCATACTCCAATAAAGGCCTGACAATGGCAGTGTAAGCCCACTTGACTACTCTTGGAGATAGTCCCCACTTCCCTTCAACCATTCTTTTGCATCTAGCTAGCGCTATTGATGCTTTAAAACAAATAAATTTACAGTGAGGCAGCCACGTGAGTCTTCTGTCTAAAACGACACCCTAGTACCTCACTGTTGATTTAATTTCCAAGAAAACGCCATCAAACTGCATTGGCGGTGGGTGTGGCCTTGGGTTTTTTGTGAACAAGACTAGTTCTGCTTTGTTGGGGTTACGTTTAAGACCCACATCCTGACACCAGGCTTTAGTGACCTGAAGGCCATCATGAACTCTGGGTACAAGAGTGTCATAAACCTTTCCTCTTTGAAAAATTCCAGTATCATCCGCAAATCCTTGATTAGGAAGGGACGGCACCGACGTACTTAAGGAGGCCAGTAGGCCATCCATTACCCAGTTCCACAGTAAAGGCGATAAAACACCTCCTTGTGGACATCCAAGGCTGACATTCCTTTTTCGAGATGCATTATTGATGGTAAAGACCACCACCCTGTTCCGGATAATATAATTAATCCAAAGCCGAATGGGAGTCTCCACCTTAAACTGACCTAAGGCAGTGTCAATAGCCTTAAATAGCACATTATTGAATGCACCTTTAACATCGACAAACGCTCTCAAAACCATCAAGCCGTCACTCTGAGACTTTTCAACAAACGCCACCACTTTATGAATGGCAGCGTCCGTTGATAATGTAGGCAAATGATGTAATGATGTAATGATGTAAATATCCCCTAATGTAGGCAAATTGATGATTGTTCCTTATCCTTGTTTCTAAGGCAGGAGTTCTGAGATGTCTGTCAACTAATTGCTCTAGAGTTTTAAGAAGAACGGATTTTAACTGAATAGGGCGCCATACATTTGGCGACCCATAGTTCTTCTTTTCTGGTTTAAATATAAATACCACCTTAGAAGTCCTCCATCCAGAGGGAACATATGCTAAGGACAGACAGGACTTATATAACAGACATAAATGACCAGAGATGATGCGCAATCCACGCTGTAGCAAGACAGGTAGAATCCTATCAACCCTTGGAGATTTGAATGATTTAAAGCTGTACACAGCTGCTTTTAAGGAGTCCCGCGTGACATATAGGTCCGCACTCTCCCATTTGTTAGGAAATGAATTAAAGTCCGGGGGACTAGTCGGGCAGTTTAGGTCTTCAGGGAAGTGATGACGAAGCAGAAGGTCCAAGGCGTCCTCATAGCTTTCAGTTCTCCTGTTACTAACAGGGTCCACAAGGTCATTCGGGACTTCAGATGCCGCCGAACCGATTTTCCGAAGGACCTGGACTACATGGAAGTAGTTGTTAACTCTACTACAGAACTCAACCTAGGAGTCCTGTTTCGCCTTTCTCAAGGCATCTTTAAATGCGTTACGCGCAGTAACATATTCTTCCCATTGAGAGGGGTTTCGGTTTTTAACCGATCCCATTCGCCTGTACAGGGCGCGAGCCCTTTTACGAAGCAGAGTGAGATCCTTGCTCCACCGTGTAACAACTTTATTTAAGGGTTTTGTAGGCCTCAGCGGACAGGCTACATCCAAACTACTCATGAGTGCATCCGTAATTCCACCAGCGTAAGTGTCCATCTCCAATGGAGTAAAGATATTTTCACCAGTAGATAGACTACAGACATTGCGCTCAAGAGTTAGTTCAAATTTTTGCCAGTCCGCTTTGCGGATATTACGCGATAGTTTGGGTGTGAGAGTTTTTTCCGCTTGGACTTGAAATCTGATGTATCTGTGGTCAAATAATGATTCATTATCCGACACCCTCAACTTTGAGATACGAGATTTTATTAGACGATTTGCCAAAGTATGGTCAAGGACCTCACTCCGGTTCGCAACGACGAATGTAGGAGTATTGCCAACATTTACCACACTAACATCTGTTGACATAAGGTAGTCAAGTAGTAATTCTCCTCTGACATTAGTATTTGTGCTACCCCACAGAAGGTGATGTGCATTGGCATCTGCACCAACAACAAGGGGTAGCTTATTTGTTTCACAGTGTGCAACCAGTTCCATCAGCATCCGCCCCGGAGGAGGGGACGTTGATTCGCCCGGCATGTACACTGAGGCAAAAACAATTATCTCACTTTCCCAGCATGTTTGTACAGTAACAATATCTCTGTCACAAAAGCGGGAAAGCAGTGATGCTTGAATATTTTTAGATGCCAACACACAAGCCCGAGGCACTTCGCGTGTGTCGGCTACAAAAAGTTGATCCTTGTTTCCAAGGCATCTGATTTTTCCATTGAAGTAGTATGGCTCTTGTACCAAAATGATATGTGCGGAAAGGATCTGTGAGTGTCGGTTACACCGGCGGTGTTTGGTGAGCACCTGTCGCACCATTCCGTCCCGCAGGCCACATAGAGAGGTGACTGCAGTTTTGGAGTGGTGCATTTTAATTTGGGTCATGTCAATGCAAGATGTCATAGCAATGGCACCCACCGGGTGGCCTGACCCGATGTTATTTGCGCTCACACTCCACCCCAGGGTGCATCCGCACCACGTCTCCTTCCCACAAGAGGTTTGAACTCTTATATTTCATCTAGGTAATAGAGCTTATTGCCACGGGCAGCCAGGAACCCAACCGAACCCTTATCCATTGCTATAGTCCAATCGAAAAGGTATTTTGAATCTGTAATTTCGAAAACCAGCGTGATTTTTGTAAATAGCAACTTTTTTCAAATTTAGTCAATAATATGTGACACTATTTTCTTGTAAGACGTCACCTAGTATTACAAGTCTATTATCCTTTAATTTGAGATTACTTTTTTTCGTTTATGATTATGTTTAGTGAAAAATAGAAGCAAACTTTGGGTATTGATTTAATAAATCTTGCTTAAGCCTGCCTTGCCTAAGGATTCAAAGAAATCCGGATAAAAATTTTTCACGTTTTGCTTTAATGTTGATCGATTCCTTATAGTGATCAGTAAGCGCTGTTAATGTACCATTCTCTGAAAAACATGTGCTACTGACAAGGAAATGACGCGACATATCGCCGGTAAATAATCATTTTTGCCTAAGTCCAGTCCAGTACTAAAAGCATTACTGCCCAAGTCCATTCGTTTCTTAAAAGCACATTTGCTTAAGTCCATGCAAATCCTGTTTAAACCTGCGCAGTTTGGTGGACTTAGGCAAATGTGCATTTAAGAAACGCATGGACTTGGGCAGTAATGCTTGTATTCCTGGACTGGACTTAGGCAAATATGCTTATTTACTAGCGATATAACTCACAGATTTCACAGAGACCCATTTTAAAAAATCGGGCTACTTTCCAATAGGACAGATCCAAAGTAACTTGAGTGCAATTTGCGCTGTTTAGTCACAGCGTCCCGCTTAAGTTTAAAACAATTCCAATTTTATATATATTCTACAGTTCTCATTCAATTTTGATAAAATTTGGATTTTGTAATTCCTATTGTCTTTATTTTATGGAGTAATTTCAATATTTTAAAAATTCAAAACATTTTATTGTTTGTAAAAAAATGTTTAAATTGGGCCTCAAAAATATACATTTTTTGCAATTTGTTTAAGAAAAATTTAAATTTTTAAATTTTTCAAAATCTTAAAATTGCGTTTTAGAATAAAGACAGAATATTAAAAAACCAAATTTTATCAAAAAAGCATGAGAACTGTAATTTGTATAGGGCGGCTAAGGTTTAAAACTTAAAGTTTTTGGCGGGCCACCGTGACCAAACAACGCAAAATGTTACTTTGGATCTGTTCTATTTTTTAGAATAGGTCTGTGTAAAATCTGGGTGTTGCATGCCGCGTCATTCCCTTGTTAGTATACAAAGTTGAGATTATAGGCTATAAATATCAGCACCAAAAATTTAAAGACAGGATATGAACGCAGGGGTGCTAAGTTTAAGTTCAATCCGAATCCGAAAGCTAAATTAAGCTGAATTCTTTAAAAAGCTTAATCTAAATCCAAAGCCGAAATACAAAAAATCACTAAGCTAAATCCGAATATGAATCTCAAAATTTTGAAAAAGCTCAATCGCTAAGCTGAAATTATATGGCTTTTAAATTTCGCTTTTTGTTGTCTGGCACCCATTTAAAAATAAAGCAAATGCATGTTTCCAATGGCTGGCGTTTTTGGTAGAGAAAAATTTGCAGGAACTACAAATAGTATAATACTGTATTATGTGAGTTATGTTATGACTGATATTTGTAATACAACAATTTTATTTCATTTAAACTTAGTTTTGCTACAATAGAAAGGTCAAAAACCAGTTCATTTTTGAATATTTTGAAACCTATATACTCACTGGTAAATAGGGATGTGAAGCATGTCAGCTTGGACTTCCAGGCAGCAAGTTAAGAACCTCATTTGTAGCCTGCCGTATTTTCTTTAATGGTACGCCCCGCATGCTATCTAAACTCGAACTTGGACCCTCTGCGTATAATAAGAGACCTGCGCACTCGCATTTATTAGTGTATTAAATAGATCCGCGTACTATTTAAACTAAGGCGGCTACACTTCGCGTACTATTAAAGACCCTCGCATTATAAGAGACACGCGTAATATCAGAGGAAATACAGTACTCTACTTGGTCCCTTCTATATAATACAAAATTACTTTTGTTTTTTTTGGATTACTAAAAAGTAAGTCTCAGTTATTCAGGTAATCGTTACCAGATTGTAGCATGTGAGATTAAATAATAATATTGTTTTTTTTACTATCAGCCTAATATGTGCTTAAAACTAAATTTTTGTTTTTTCAGCTTTATTTAGCCTAATAGTAGTCAAAAACGTTTTTGTAAGTTTTTTAAAGTCAAAAATGTTCTTCTACATTGATTTTCTTGAGCTATTTACAGCTTATGTAAATTGAAGTTCTTTTATAATCGTTTTTGGCGTTTAAGCTTAAAGCCAAATCCGAAGCCAAATTGTTTTGGCTTTTTGCAGCTAAGTTTAATCCGAATCCTTATTTTTAATGTCGACTTAAGCCAAATCTGAATCTGAATTTTTAAAAACATGAAAGCTGAATTTAAATCCAAATTTTTAGCTTAGCACCCCTGAATCATGTTTGGCGTATTCGCTTATATAAAAGTAACTATCATTTTCGGCGTATTCGCATATATAAAAGTAACTATCATTTTTGGCGTATTTGCCTAGTTAAAAGTAACTATCGTTTTGACGTACTCGCCCGTTAAAGTATCCTTAAAAGTATAATGAATACAGGGCAAAGGTAAAGTCCCTTTATAACCTTATCATTTTGAGTAACGTAGTTTATGTTGTGTATGATTGCATCCCCGTCAATGAGATTCATATTTTTTATAATCTATTATTATAATTTAATATAAATATATTTTAGTTGGAACAATAAGTAGGTAGGTTGGAAAAGCGTCAACCCTCCCTACCCATTAGCATCATATTATATAGCGAGTGCTTTATTCTTGTTGCATAATTCCCTCCATTTAGTGGTGCATATATTATTATATCATCCCGGGCTTGTTCTTGAGTTACGGGAGAATCCCCTATCTCCGTAAACTCAGCCTGTTCCGATTCGGATTAGCGAGGACCTGCAATAAAATCCCTATCACCGCGAGCGTTCGAACATAACTCTACCTACAATTCAAAATGCATAAGTACCTACGTTTGTATGTACGTAGAATGTGATGTAAGGAGCACTTAGAGCTGACACAAACTTGGTTTTTGTACGTGAATGAAATAAAGTGTAAAAAAATTTTGAGAGTTGGTTCATTTAACTGTTAATTGCAAAATACTTACTACATAAATAATTCCCAAAAACTACACAGCACATCTTAATCGCATTTGTAAGCGTTAAGAAGTTGTTAGAATATAGTGAGTTTAAAACTGCGACCTGTAGCGTGAACCGATGAAAAGGGGGATAGACAGACAGACACACAGACGGACGGACACAACCATTTCGTTAGATGCTGATAAAGCTCAGCACCTAAAAATGCCCTACCTTCTCTTAATTTTTGGAAAAACTTTAAAACTATTCGCGCCTTCTGCATGCTGCCAACGAAAAATGCACTGGAGTTACTAAACCCCTGGTATTCTCTAAGGTGCATAGAAGCTATTTTCACCAACTTTGTAACCCGGCTTGGCGGGTCAGTGGTCTAACTGCTGAACTGCTAAGTCGGGGAGTCTGCCCCACACATGGATTGTGGTTCAAGTAGAGATAGGACTTAGGAGCAGTCGGAGTGGATCAGTTTGGGGTGGGGAGTTGTGTAAGTGGAGAGGTATGTACATGTGCTCATCCGTTGCCTTCATGGCACGAGATGGAGGTAGTGTACATTTAAAGCAGAGTAAACTCTGCAGTCTTTTCATGTGCTACAGCATACACTTCCTCCCACTTTCAAGACTGTTCGGCCGATTCTCCTGCAGGTGGTCTCTCTCGTTCCGCTCTCTCATATAGTGCAGGGGTCAGATGGGTATGTGGTGGCTGATGACTTCTAGTCGGGGATTGGTACTCTCAGGCTATTAGGATAATTCAGTCCACCAGCTTCCTCCGCAAGGGAAATATTGCAATACATGCAGTGATGCAGGATAAATATATTACCGCAAGGAGTTCGTCTGGGTCACGGCTATATCCAGAGACTACATAATAATTACATACATACTGTTTGTAGATTCGATGAGCACACCCACATGGTGTGCTCAAGAATCATATACATCCGTACAGTAATATCGGTGCTGATATATCCTAGTAAGGATGAAAGGCAATACCGTACAATAATAAATAAAAAAAAATAAAAATATTTTCACCAACTTTGTCAAGTTCCTGAGGAACCATGCCAGAATGTATACTTGTAAGATGTTTTATTAAATTCCAAGTTCGAGACAGAGATGCATACCACAATAAAGTATCTATTTTGATTAGGGTTATTTATTGAATATCGCCATTAATTAATCAATGCGTATCTTAGTTTTGATTTTTGGCTTACATTTAATTACCTTAACCTTATATACTTTTACATTATCACATGGCGAGTAGCGGATTTGGCGTTTTTAAATACGAGTGAAGGGTAAATGCCTATTCTTACTGAATGAGGGCAATTTTAACTAGGAGATATTCATCAACTTTGGTATCACAATCACTCTAAATTGCAGTAACTACAGATTTAAATGGTAAATGCCCTAGTCTCGTCAAACTCTAAGATTTGTGAAGACAATGGTTCAAAGGTGCCCCCTTGGTCAGATGGCAATGCGTTAAGTGTCATTTGTGACGGTGGTGACGTTTCCAAATTTCCAAAAAGGTCATTTTTTATCCAACAATGACCCATTAGCTCAGAAACACTAGCCCGCGTTTTTGGTTTTGGATCAAGAAGCCTTGGTAAGAAAGTTTTTACATGTTTTGAAATAGTTGCTGTCTCCAAAATCTTGTAAAGTGTTAAATTGGAATAGTGAGTAATCGGTAATTTTTAGTATTTACCATAATAATCATTTCAATATTGATATGCTTTTACTTATGCGTGGTAATTTAAAGTTATTAAAGCAACTTACTTCGTTTCTCCAGGTCCATTCCTTCCTCATTTGAGACCTATATACTGATTTTTTATTGTCTTCTTCAAAGGGCATAACATTATTAAGAGTAACATACAGTAGAACCCCCATCGACCAGATATCGACCTTAAATGCATCGTACCCTCTCCCACGAATTATCTCCGGTGCCGCATACTGTAATGAACCACAAAATGTGTTTGCTGTGATGTACTTGTCAGTGTCTGGAATCTTATCCACAAAGCGTGCATAGCCAAAATCTGTCAGCTTCACATTAAATCCTTTTGTTAATAAAATATTTTCACATTTGATATCCCGATGGGCGATTTGCTTAGAGTGCAAGTACTTAACTGCAGATAATAGTTGATTAAAAACAATGCGCGCTCTTTTTTCCTTGAGCGGACCAAATTTGAGAAGAAATTCGAGTAAATCTCCATTTACACACCGCTGCATGAACACAAACCATTTCTTCAGCCCCTTCAAATAAATGATACTGTGCGTTCGGACAATGTTTGAGTGATCCAGCTTTGTGATAATTGCTAATTCTCGAGGTAAAAATTTATCAATAAAATTTATTGAAGTTTTATTTTTATCGATAACTTTGCAAGCCAATCGCTGAACTTGAGACCTTGCTTTCGGGAGATCATCTTCTAATTCTTTTTCTTTCCGATCGCTATATTCTGCTGCGTATACCTTATGTGTTTATAAAAAATTATCAAACGTAATAATTGTAGTAATTTAAATAATTTGAAAATTTCTATTTGTAAATATCTAAATAGTGTTGTATCGGCTGAGAAAACCGACAAAATAAAATTATTATTCAGCAATTACAATTATTGCAGTAATTGTTATAAACGTCAGTAATTGATAATCAAGCTTTTCCCACTGGGACGTTTCCTACAAACGTTCAAATCTAAAACCTTTTCTACTTATGACTACAAGGAGAGTTGGGGGATTCCTTAGTGTGTTGTAGAATAGGGGTGTCTGAGGGTGTGCGAAAGGAGAAAGACTGGAGTAGCTGGGATTGGAAGATATCCGGGAAGGAACGGAAAGATATATGGGCAGATATAAAAAGGATAATACGGAAAGATATAATGGGCACGAAAGGGCAGATATCATGTGATGTATTGGGAGACACTAGCATTGTGTACTGTCAATAATGCAATAAAATGTAGGTAGGTACTTACATAAGTGATATGTTGCTCCTTATGAATGAAAATTTCCCTTGTGTTGTATGCTGAGCATGGAAAGCGAAAAAAGAATTGACAGGAAATAAAAAAAATAATGCAGATGCCCGCGGATAAGGATTTAAAAGGAGCAAAGGGAGCTTAGACATAAGAAACATGTAAGGTGGGAAACTTGGGAATGTGGACGAGGTACGTCGGCGGTAATTGGTGGGTAGTGTGACGTAAATATTAAGAAAAGGAAAGAGAGGAGACATAAATATATGATAACGTAATAATGTGAAGTTTTCATAAGACTATATGTTAATACATATGTAGTTTTGAATCATAAGAGCATAAAATTAAATAATGCGAGCGCCATGTTTTTGTATGATAATGCTTAGTTAAGAGCGTATATGGAAATGGAAAAGCTTTAATTTTAAAAGCTGAGGTTGTTGATTTGAATGTTCATAGATGTGTTATTTAAAAGTACGAGCGTAGTGGGTATGTATGCTGCTAATCAACGATTACTGTAAGTAGTTACTTGAGAATTGTAAAGCGTCAGTTGCGTGTGTGGTTTAAATTAGTTTTGAATTTAAGATGGAGAAGTCTATTCGTCGTTCTTATTTAAATCAAAGAATGAGTGGAAGTTTCAGTGGGATCGATACATTTTTTAAAAACCGCAAAAATTGGGTGAATAAGAAAGAAGCAATAAAAGAAATTCGTGAAATAGATGCATACTCATTACATAAAGCTGTAAGGAACAAGTTTTCTCGAAGACGTGTGTTATTTAATTTTATGAATGAGATATGGAGTTCAGATTTGAAACATATAGGTAATATAGCTGAATATAATAATTGCAACTACTATGTTTAAATAGTAGTACATGCGTTCAGTAAAAAAGCCTATGTTAGAATGCTAAAGGATTAGAGTTCCAAGTCAATGATTCCAGCGTTTAAATCGGTGTTTCGGGAAGCTAAGAGGACTCCTGTAATGTTGTTTACAGACCAGGGAAGCGAGTATCGAAATAGAGTTTTTCATGCGTTTTTAAAAGAGAATAAAATTAAAAATTACCATATTTACTCTAAGGTAAAAAGCATGTTCTCAGAAAGATTTATTAGGACCTTATTTACAAAACTTCAGAGATATATGACTCATAAAGATACTTTTAAAATAGATGATGTGATCCAAGACTTTGTAAAAGCGTACAACAATACAATTCATTCATCTATAAAAGTTCGACCTAATGATGTTACAAAGCAGAATGAGTTTAATATATCGCATACATTGTTTCAGAAATATTTACAAGCAAAGAAAGAGAAGAAACCGTCTGCATCGTTAAAAATTGGAGAAAAAGTGAGGATTTCAAAATCTAAGCTTCAGTTCGAAAAAAGTGGGTATTAGAATATTGTATATAAATGTACTGCAATAAATACATTTCAGTTAGTTTAATAAAGTCTATTGTATAGGTTACGCTGAGTCGTATTCCAGAGAAATTTTTGTAATCCGGGAAATTCAGAATACAATACCAATAACCTATCTCTTGTCTGATCTACATGGTAAAGGTAAGGGAATAATAATTATATTTGATTAACGCGTCTGTTATTATAACATATGTCAATGATTTTACAGAGCTTACTGGAGGATTTTATGCTGCTAAACTTAACAAAGTAGAATAATGTTATCAAGATTTGCTATGGAAAATTTAGCTCCGCCAAGTGTTTGTTGTACTTTAAATAGTAAAAATAAAGACCTGTCAGCAAATACTGCTACTAATTTCATCTTAATGTTGCCAAACGAGCTATAGTTTCCTCACAATATGTACGATGTGGGAGTGGTTAGTTTTAAATACAATGCTAAAAAGCTGAAACTAAAACGAAAAGTTTGAGAAGCAGTGTTAGACCCTACTGGTCCGTTATTTCCTAATCTAAAACCACCAGGTGTAAAAACTGCCAAAGTTGTTAAAAATAAAGAATTGCTAAGTGATTTTCTTACAAGTGCGAATAAGCAACTCAAAGCTCAGTCAATACCTTTGGCACTAGCTGAGTACAAATTAAATGACAACTTAGTGTTTATATCAGTTGTGAATTTAGTTGAGAAAGATAATGTTCATGTTATAATTTCAGATGAGCTAGCAATTCTTGTAGGATTTAATAGAAATCATTTTCCACATGGTAAATTTCAAGCTTTAAGTCCAATAGGTCCAAATGTGTTAAACCAAGTGCTGCAAGGTACAGAGTATACTACACGTACGGAAACGTATGTTGATCGCCAAAATTTTATAACAATGACACAACCTTTGCAAAGTGTAATACCTTTCCAAAAAGAATTAAGCCAAGGTGATGTCGACCCACGTAAATACTTTGAAAGGCTTGGAGCAAAAATGGTAAACTATTTTGAAAAATTCGAAATACTCATAGGAAGTGATAACAAAGTAGTATTAACATTTGCTGACAGTACCTCTAGTTCAAGTTTTTGTGTTCTTGCATCAAAGTTATTGAACTGTATGGGGTTCACAAATGACACATTTCCACTTGGGATTTATAAATATGAATTTGAGTTTAATACAGAATTATTTGGTAAAATATTAGATCATGAGAATTTAGACTTTCGCTTCTCAATATTTAATAAATACTACGGTGCTATGAGTGAACCGTCATCGTTAGAAATTGATAATATACTGAAAGATATAAACACTACGATTAAATCAACTATCTTTAATGATATGATAATAAAATTTATAGTAAAGGATGGTGACATTTTCATTGATAATCTCAACCATGACATGTCAATTGAATTGCCTGCAAGTCTAAATGAACTGATAGAAATTCCAGAATATCAGGTTTTTAACTTTAATACTCGGTTAAAAGTAGCAAAATATATACAGTAAGAAGAGCAAGAGAAGAAAATAACTGAAGAAGAGATTGGGGAAAATGATGATGATGAAATTAAAACAGAACCTAAGCGGGTTTTAGTTTTAAGTGATATTGTTGAAAACCAGTGTTATAATCACCTAGTGCTTCCAATATTACAGGATGCAGACTTAACTTGGAACAATAATATAAGCGAATCAAATGTGAATTATTAGCCAGTTATTTACTTACTTTTGAGTCAACAACACATCCGGCAAATACACATAAATCTTGTAGACGAATTTGGAAAAGAACCTAAATTCGGAGACAAAAGCGAAACTCAAATAAAGTTGCACTTCAAATTAAGATTTTAGAATGCGACAAATTAATTGTGACGAGAAAAACTGTACGTTGGAAGATTCAACGTACAGTCATAGTCAGACTGGTGGTGAAAGTAATTTATTTACCGGCAGTTCTGGTGTAGAAGCAAGTGAACCGTCATACTTAATTCCTTTTTCAGCATCAAAAAAGAGTACTAGTATTAAAACAAGAAAACGTAGAAGTGCAGGGAATAGTGGAAATAAAATACAGGTTGGAGGAAGGCGAAAAAGGCAAAAGTCGACAAAAAGATTGCAATCCGGAGGAAGAAGGAATAAAAAGAGCATAAAAAAGAATCTATTTAGGGGTAGGAAACGAAAGGGAGGTGCAAAGAAAAGGAAATGTAGCAAGAGAGCGTAAATAAGGGCATATATGACTAGTATTATTTAAATATCGTATGCATACGACACGAATACTCAGAGTACAATTGGTATTCAAGAAAGCCATACCAACCACTTTGTCTAAACATGGATATTAACAATGTGTTAGAATCCAAACCTACTATATATGATAAATCTCAAAAGTCACTAAGATCTGAGCTAAACTTAGTTGATTTACCGCCTACAGACGTTTCACAACAGTCTACATTTGACTACATTCAGTGTTACTCCTTATTAAGTACGAAAGAGGAACACAATCCTATAGAGTTTCGATTTATATATGATGGATATGGTAGTTTAAATGAAAGTCTTTTTGGTCTTGGAGTTCGAATAGTCAAGCAAGATGGTACCCCATGCGCAGCCACGGATGTTGTCAGCCCATCCAATTTGTTCTTTCATGTACTGTTTTTAAATATCTAGTTATATTTAAATAATCAACTCGTTTTAGATACATCCAACTTTTACCCATGGATTGCTTACATTCAAAGAACATTAGGAGCAAGTTCTCTTGAAAAAAAAGGGGTGTTGAAAGATGAATTTTACTATCCAAATTTAATACCAAATAAATTCAAAACTGCGGAAGATGCTGGTTTTAAAACCCGATTTGAAAAGACACAAGAATCAAAACAATTTTTTCTGTTGGGATCGCTGCTTGAAAACTTTTTTAATCAAAGCCAATATTTACCCATGAGCACAGAAGTTAAGAATATTTTAAAAATAAATAACCCTTATATTTACCTGGATTGTGCAGCAAATTCTCTTTCTGGCTTCAATGGTTGTCCGTATAAAGCAGAGATAACAGAAGCAATATTTTACGCAGCAAAGAAGTTGGTTTCGAAAGAAGTTATCAGTTTGCATAGACATCAGCTTCAAAGCAATAACACTTTTAAATATGTTACCAATGAAATACAAATGAAAGCAATCTCAGTGGCAGTTGGTTTAACTTCCGTTACGTCGGATGATATTGTAATAGGTAAACTACCTAAATTAATGGTGGTTGGAATGTTGGACACTGTAGGATTTAATAGAAATCTTACAAATTCAGCGTTCAACTTTCAAGACTTTAACCTCAGTGAACTTAATGTTACATGGAATGGCGAAAACGTTGAGAACAGAGTAATTCCATACAATTTTAAAGGTGATGATGATACGGCTGGAAACAGTTTCTCACTTGCTTTGCGATCGTTGAGAAGAACGGCTGCCAATAAAATTTTGGGAAATGGTATAAACCAAGAGACATTTAGAAATGGTAATGTTTTAACATCTGTCGAACTACTACCAAATAGCGGCAGTGCTTTAACTGTTAATCGAAAAGGACAAGTAAAGCTGGGATTAAAATTTAAAAAACCTCTTGCAAAACCTATTACAGTACTAGTATATTTGCAATATCAAGCTGTTTTTCAGTTGGATCGCAATAAGCAAATACATTTTGATCATTAAATATGAATGCTTATTCTATTTATGAAGCTCTGCGAAGGTTATTAGTAGATTTAGATATAGATATACCCATATACGTTGTAGCAGCAAACACATTACATCGTGATGTCAAAGTTAAGTCATATCCTACCTGTATTGTACAAAATACTTCTAATATAGAACAAGTAGGGGATCATTGGATTGTTTGGTTAGGTACATCTAAATCTACATGTGAATATTTTGATAGCTTTGGTGAACCTTATACTTATTACAATGTACAAAAACCGCCCTATAAAATTTTAAATGAAAACTGCAAACAATTTTAGTCTCCATATTTGTATGTGTGCGGTCAATATTGTATCTTTTTTTTGTATCATAGAATAATTGGTATTTCATTTAAGCAAATACTTAATTCATTCTCATCGTTTGAAAATATGAACGATTTTAAAGTTAAAAAATGTGTTGAGTCTATTCCAGGCTTTAATCCGTACAGAATATATAATTTTAGTTACAAATTTTTAGTTAATAACTGTAAAATGGAATGTATGAAAAACAAAATTTAAAATAAAACCATATAAACTATTATTTTTTTATTATTTTAAATCAGTCGTTGGTGAAACTTTATTAAACACACACACACTATATGGATCTATGTCATTTTAAATTGCAGCACCCTTTCACGGTTTCTATAATTGGAAGCACAGGGAGTGGAAAAACACATTTGGTTCGTGAGTTAATTAGAAGAAGGGATGAAATCATTACGAAAAAAATAAAAAAGTCATATATGTTTACTGTGACTTCCAGGATATATTTTATAAAATGATGCAAGAAAATAGTAACCTATTGTTCACTTATAGACTGCAAGATATAGAGCAACTAGCAACAGATTTAACACTTGTAATAGTGGATGATTGTATGGATGTAATAACAAAAGGGCCAAACCATGATTTATTCACCCGTTTCTTCATCAAGCACTACCATCATCGCGGCGTCAGCATTGTCCTATTACTACAAAATGCGTTTAAAAAGGAGCTCAGGGATAAAAACATAAACTCACAGCATCTAATTATGTTTGATAATCGGAGAGATAGGTCTACAATTTGCAGAATTGGAGAACAGATCTGTCCGGGAGAAGTCAAATATTTACAAGATGTATATATGAAAGCTGTAACACTCCGACCTTTTGGTAATTTTGTTTTAGACATGCACTTACGCAGTAACAACAAGAATTAGGTTCGTTCACATCTTTTTGCGGATGAAAACTGCAATGTTTACATACCACTATGAGCACGAGATTAGAATTGGAATGTAAATTTCAATTCTAATTATATTAACGCAAATCAGCCAAATTGTTTTTGAAAGTTAGTCTAGCCCCCTATGTAAATAAGCCAAATTGTTTTGAAAGTTAGTCTAAAAAAATTGTTTTTTCAAATATTTTCATTCAAGTTTTCACGAATTTTATTGTAAGTACAACTTTAAAAGGTTTTAAGATACACTAATAAAAAAATTAGTATTATGTTAATTCAAACAAAACAATTTGTTTTTTACTAATTAAACTTTACATCCACATTCACATATTACTAGTGGCTATAACATGTTTTTTGTGTACAATAGTATAAAGAGTTCACGTTCACATACTTTATCAAATATAGTTTAAATTAAACAAAATTTTAACTACAATCTACTCGTTATTACTAGTAACTACTAAAGTTTACACATTACATCTAAAATAGTTTGAATTTCAAATTTTGTAATATTTACTTGTTCTGAGCCTTGAGAACATATCGCAGTGCAACCATTTCTTCCACGTTCAGACTCACTACGGGTCCAATCCATCCGCCAGACTTTGTTGTTGTAGCTGTTGAAACGCTGCAATGAAACGACAATTCATACTCATCAGTCACGCCATTTTTCCCTAGACGAAATCGCGTGTATACTAGTCGCTCATCCGCATGGTCATAGTAGTCGAAAGTCGTAGGACTTTGTTGTGCGTTTCCCGCTGGTTTTCCCGAAAAATGAGGGATGAGGTCAGTTCAACCTAAAGCTTCATACTCACGAATTTAAGACAGAACTTTTTCCAAAAAGCTCACAACAATCTTGCTTTCATGCTTGCTGAAGTTTATAGTTGTACATTTGGGTCCTCTTGTCTTTTTGCCTACATAGAAAAAGTCAGTTTTGTTAAACGCATCCCTCGCTTTTCTAACCAACAGCTTTTCACCAATTACGAAAGACGGAGCGTCTGGACTTGCATAAAAGCTCCACAAATTTGTCCGCTCGTACTTTTGAGTTTCCCATTCCTGATAATTGTGCGCCTCATATCGTACTAATTTTGCTTCACTCATATTGTTGGCTTGAATTTTGTTGAGTTCTGACGAAAGTCTAAAAATGAACTGACACTGAAACTCAAGTTTGCGTGAACTTTATATAAGATAAAAAATGTTTAGTAGTAATTCACCATAGCATTTAACTTCACAATCCTTGTATTCTAACAAACACTATCAGTAATACCAGGAATATGAGCAGGAAATTGTCCCATTAGATTTACACAGTACGCACGAACTGTTTGGCTGCAATCGCGCGCGCAAATTCAAAAATATTGATTTTTTCGAATTTCACCGCGCTCTAGCTCCCACAGTTTTTGTCCAATTTCTAAAAAATTTGAAATACAACATCTTTGTATGTTTATCTAAAAAGAGATTTCAGGATTTTTGAAAATTCGAAAATTTTATTTTTTTCTAAAAAAATAGTTAAAGCTTTGGGCCTCAAAAATACACATTTTTTAAACATTTTCGAAAAAAATCAAAATTTTCGAATTTTCAAAAATCCTGAAATAACTTCTTAGATAAACATACAAAGATGTTGTATTTCAAATTTTATGAAAATTGGACGAAAACTGTGGGAGCTAGAGCGCGGTAAAATTCAAAAAAATCGATATTTTTGAATTTGCGCGCGCGATTGCGGCCAAACAACGAATTTTGCAGTCCAACGACTATACACGCAGATGTCACTCACATGAGTAGTATACGTTTCGGGTAGTTTCGCTTCATTCTTGTAGTTTCAAGTTGGAAAGGTTCCCATGTTAGTGTTTAAGAGTCTACAAGTTTTCCAGCTTTCAGTTTATAGTACCCAAAAGGATACGACTTATTATAATCATCCTTATGTGGATAGCAGCGTGCAATATCCAGAGAGTGAAATTCAATTTGATTGATACTCATACGATAAAGCCTATGATCTTTTGACCTTATACAGTCTACATTTAAGCGTACTAGAGATTTATTTTTAACAACATCGGCATAGGTATTTGCATCGCAATTTTGTAGACTTCGTGCAGGAACACCTTTGGATTTTTTTTCACAGGTGTTGTCAAAGTATTTTATACAGTACTGTTTTGCTTTCAAAGTACAAACAGACGATATATCTATGGATTCTAGCTTCCATTTACCTGAGACAGAATCATTAAAACTACGTAAATCCGGAATTTCGGGATATTTAAGAAATATTTTATGTTTTTTTTAATTTTGAGAAATCGAAATATTCTTTATGCTTTATTAAATTACTAAAATAGTTATTATCAACGTCTAAAACTGAGAAAATGACACTGTCGGTGTCGGTTTAAATGTGTTCGACGTTACTTTTGCCAAAAACAACAAGTAGTTGGTCGTAAAAACCTTTATATAAAATTACTTTGGAATTTTCAAGGCATGTAAGGCCGCAGGCGATAGGCTTGTCCAATTCTAAGACTTTTGGTTTGAATACAAATAAACTCAAGTTTTCTGTAAGTGATTTAAAGTCAATACAATAAGGTGAAGAAAGTAACGGTAATGCCTGAGCTCTAGAACAACAGAATTTTATTTTTAATAAGTTTTTATCGCTTTGCAAAAACTTGCCATATACACCATTGTTTAGTAGCTTATAAAAGATTTTTTCAGATGCAGTCTTTGCTTTTTTCCGTTTTGCCAAATTCCTTAAAATATATGGTTTAATGAAATCAGATTCACGGAAGCTGAAACCTCTTGAAATTTTTACTAGTTTCATACCTATTGATAGTAATATTGCAAATATCGATGGTGTAGTGTGTATTCCTGTTTAGGATAACATGTTAGCATGAGCTTTGGTTGAGTAACAAAACTTTTACCTAGAGCTCCAAGTCTTTTCACACCTTCAGTTTGTGTTTCTGATAACTCTTTAATTTTGATTTGATTACGAGTAGGACAAAGCGGCATTGACAGGGTCGCATCTTGCACCTCCCTAGGGTAATCAAGTGAGACTGTTAAGATGTAACCAATGCCTTCCTTATCACCTACATTAACATCTTTCCAATCAATTTTTTCTACCTTGCAATTATCCACCCACTTACATTCACCAATTTGAAACTTCAAAAGCATAGAGTGGGCATACAATGCGTTAAGGTCAGCATATAATAAATGTTTGCGTGGCAAACTAGAGTCGTAGTTTTTCATATCTCTTTCACAGTTACTTTTTGGTATTTTTCTAGAAGCATAACATATTCTTCCACGTACAGCATCTTGAACCATATTATACATTTCCAGATCGCGTGTGACGTCGATTTGAACGCCTGTGCTGTACAAAAAGCATGACCATGCATATCCAGAAGTAGTACAACGGTATGTTGAATCAAGCTCATACAGTCTATGACCATTACTTTTAAAATTTTCCCATATCATTGCAAGTAATGCAGAATCTAAAACTGTGTAAAGCTTGCAGTACTGTCTGAAATCTTGTATTTCAAATTTAGCTATAATTTTATTTACAAGATCCCACTCTAAATCTGTGATTTCAGTATTGGTCAGCTCATTGTTGAAATATTCACGTAGTGAAATTTTGTGTCCATCTTCAAATACAGTGCGCGATGTAAGGTTAGAGTATGGGAATGGTAATTTAGCTAGTAAAAGCTCAATATCGTCATCGCTGGCGTTAATTATTAATGGTATCGTAAGCTGTTGACACTGTTTTACAATTGTTAGCGCTACACATTTTTCTTCTTTCAACCCTCAAGCTAAATTACTTAAACTTCCAGGTAGGAATTGCATAGAATCGATAAATCTTACGGCAACTCTACTATCAAACTCATTTTCATTAACATCGTCTGAATTAAAAGTTGTTCTTAATTGTGGTAGTAACAAAGTATTAGATTTAATTGTCATTTGAATAAATTCTTCGGAACTTCGAGCGATAACGTCTCAATCAGTCGTTGAAAATAAGTGAGACTCAAACCCACGAACTAAAATATGATGGTCGTATTTTGATCCATTGGAATCCTTGGTTTGGCGGGCAAAGGACCAGCACTACACTCTGTAAAGCTCCAAATAATTTAGCATTTTCAACCACAAAAACCCGTGAAAAAGTGAAAAACCTAAAACATATCTTCACTTATAGAATTAAGAAAAATCTCCCGCATCCGAAACCGGTCAAAGCTGAGCGAATAATTAAAGTTTTCACTCGAAATAGTAAGTGACAAAATTTAGGAATTTAACATCCACCGGGATAGACAACCAGAGAGCCATTTCCAATAGCAAGTACACCTAGTCAGAAAACTGTAAAGCACAACCAAAGCCCATAACCACAGCTCAACATACAACTCAACCAAACAACAAACCTTAAAACAGGGAGTACTGCCTCGCCTGAATGGAAATAACAATTACTTCTTTCTTTTCTATATTTGTTTTTAATTACTATTTCAAATATATCGACAAAACAAATTAACCGAAAACAGGGAGGGACAAAAACAACACAAGGAACCTAAAACACAATTTGGAAATCTGAAACTCAGGAAACTCCGAAAAATTGTGAACCATAATCATCATCATCACGGTTGAAGAAGAAAGAACTTGCAAAAGGTAGATACTAATGGCTCCAAAGTTGGACTTCATTTAACATAAATTTGTTAATATTTATTTTTTAATTACATTGTAACATACATTTTAAGCAGTGAAAACCACTTCTCAGTATACGGGTCACGCCAAATTTTTTCACCAATTCTCCCCACCAGCCTTATGCATGATAGTTATCTTAGGCGATGCCAAGGATGCTGTCATTGTGTAGGTATGCAAGATTAAGTTATTATCATTAACAAAGTACAGTGGGACGCGATTTAAGACGGACGTGTACAGTGTGACACTGATAAAACGGAGACGTTAGTGATACCCACACATTACAAATACTACAGTGAGACCTCGATAACACGGCTACCATAGAAGGACAAGAATAACTTGTACAATACAGTAGCACATATGTATAACGGAGGTTGATAAAGTATTACTTTGGAAAAGAAGCAAAGGTTGAGGCAAAGCACACCTAAGCGTACTCACGGATTACAACATATATCACAAATACTACAGTACTACAGACGGACTTATACAGTGGAACTCGGATAACACAAAGACTACCCTTATATCACACATACTACAGTGAGACCATGATAATACGGCCACCATAAGAAGACACAAATAACTCGTACGCTACAGTAGGACATATAAATTACGGATACGGATAAAGTATAGACTCGACAGGAAACGAGCGAAGGTTGATGCGAAGCACACCTAAGCATAACGATTGGCGACGCCGACCCTGAAATAAGCAACCACTCATTGGCGACGCTAACGAGTGTTGCCTGTTTAACCTATGCCGAACATAATTATAGACGGCAAACAAATAGACAGAACCCCCCCTCCCTCCCAAGAACTGGATAGACTGACAACCACTGAAGAAAATAAAAAGCGTAAACTAGCATTTGAGGACGACGATAAAGACAGCAAAAAAGCAAAACCACAAGCACTGACTGTCGACGACTTGCTGGAATTTGACGAATTTGAGGAAGGGAACGTAGCTAACAGCAACAAAATGAGTTTTCAGGACGTACTGGCAGCCATCACGCAGGGAAACCTTGAGGTAACAACAAACTTATCGCAAAAAATAGCAGCAACGGAAAACAATATTCAAGAGCGACTCGACTCAATCGAACTTTCACTAAACAACAAGGTGGAGGTGCTATCGTCACGAATACAAATTCTAGAAGACGAGAACGAGCTGCTTAAAGCTAGAATTGTAACATTAGAGCAGAACCCAATCTCATCGAACGGCTCCACGACGAACAACGAAATGGAAAAAAGACTCCTCAGAGTGGAACTAGAGGCCAGAAAACTCAATCTCATCTTCACTGGCATCAAAGTTCAAAAGGAAGAAAACCAGGAAACCCTTAAAACCCTTGTCACTAGTTTCATTCATGACACTCTAGAGCTTAAAACTATAAGCCTAGCCACGGTTAGAAGAATCAAAATCAAAGGAAACATCCCGCTAGAGAAAGTCTGTGTCACCTTCTGCTCTCTTGAAGACCGAAATACGGTAATGGGAGCCAAGAAGAAGCTAAAGGAGGCAAAAGACTCAACATATTTTATCAATCCTGACCTACCGGCGGCAATGGCTAAAGCAAAATATGAGGAGCGACAAGCTAAGAATGCAGCAAAACCACAAGGCAACAACGTGATAACAGACATGCACATTACATAGGATAGAGGCGAGCCCATACACACAAAGCAAATACAAAGTAAACCGACTGTAAATAGAATCTTATACTGGAACGTAAATGGACTTATGAGAAACAAACAAGACAAGGCTACAATAATTGTACAAAATGACGTGGATATATTTTGCTTATCCGAAACATGGATTTCAGAAACCAATGACGACTTGAAGAGAATTTTTAATAACTACACCATTATTTTGACCCCTGCCGTAGGAGAACGGGGCAGAAAGAGCGGAGGACTCATTGTGGGAACGAAAAATAATGTTACTCAGCTGTGCAAACTTGTGCACCAAGACCGCTTTAAAACCACAATAGAATTTATATGTCAAGGAAAACCCACCCGCATCTGCTTTGCATACATACCGCCAGCATCACAGTACGACGAGGAAATTGAAAACGTTTTCAAAGACACACCTCAACTAAACAGACAAAGATGCATCCTAATAGGGGACTACAATAGTAGGATTGGCAGTTTCGAGAACACCACACAAGCAACGCAACATTTGAGCATAACCAGAAACTCGTCAGACTTGACAACCAACAAGCGGGGAAAAAAGTTAATAGAGCTCATCACAGAGTACGAGCTAACAGTTCTAAACGAAAGAACACTCTCAGATCAGCATGGCCACCCTACTTACATAGGACATAATGGCAGTAGCCTCATAGACTTGTGTATATGTAATGACAGAACAATAGACTACGTTGAGGATTTCTCAGTAATCGAATGCTTGGAATCAGACCACCTGCCAATCCTAGTTAAGATCAAACACAGCTGGCAAAAACAATCGTGTGTTATAAATGTAGCTGAAGACAAAATACAATGGAACAAAGATAAGGCCATGGATTTCCAAAACCAGCTCAATGTAGATAGCAGAGAATTGAACCTTGACCGGTGTGATTTCAAAACCCTTAGAGATTTAATATACCAAACCGCGAACAAAACCGAAATGCGCACTAAGACTAATGCTGACCTGAGAAAGAATCATGGCCCCAAATGGTTCGACAAAGAATGCAGCTTAGCTAAACGGAATGCTCTCTCCCTCCTGCACAAGTACAGAAATAATTATCGACAAAATAGAGCAACCAATGACAGCCTCGAGGACCTAACACAAGCCAAGAAAGAATACCGAAAACTTTGCCAGGAAAAAAAGAAAGCATTCTTTGATACAGTCCAAACAGCTGTACATCATAGTAAAGACTCATCAGAATACTGGAAGGCCGTGAACATGCTAAGAGACAAAAAATATAGTTTTAAAACCAACAGCATTGAAAAGTTTCAATGGGACTTGCACTTTCGATCTATCTTTGAGACTTCAGATTCCGACATCGTTGAAGTGTGCAAACCGGATGTGCAAGCTTTACCAAGTGATTCTGTCTTACTTGACGCTGAAATCACATCCTCAGAGCTTTTCAAAGCAATTAAGAACCTTGCTAATAACAAAGCTTCAGGAGCTGATGGCATACCCAACGAAGTATGGAAACATTTGGACACTTTATCCTACGACTACTTACTTCAGCTGCTCAACAAAGCCAAAGCGGAACAAATACCATGTAGCTGGGCAGAGATTATAACAGCACCAATCTTTAAGAAAGGAGACGCAGAACTAGCTAGTAATTACAGGCCAATTGCCCTAATTAATACAATCACCAAGCTATATACTTGTGTAATGTCAAACAGGCTTAACTCATTCTGCTTTACAAACGACACCATTTCGGAAAACCAAGCAGCCTACAGACAAGGCAGAGGATGTACAGACCATATATTTGCACTCTACTCTTGCATCCTGAAACAACTGAATAGGCCAGCCTTAAAGAAGAAAGAAAAGTTATATGCGCTGTTTGTCGATCTAAGCCAAGCATTTGACTCTATAAAAAGAAACAAACTGTGGTGTAGACTAAAAGAAGCGGGGCTGAGCGACATGTTCATATCTAAAATCAAAGAACTATATGATTCAGCCAAAACCAAAGTAAGATGCAAGGAAGGCTACACGGACTTGATTAAAGTGATGGGAGGAGTCCTTCAGGGTGAAACGCTGTCGCCAACTCTGTTTACTATTTTTATAGACAAAATCACTGAAATACTCCGAGCCAGCAACATACAAGGAATACGGATGTTCACCCTTGAATTACTCATTCTCCGGTATGCAGACGACATAATCCTTCTTGCGTCTAACGAACTAGACCTACAAAGGCAAATAGACACACTCAGCAGCTTCTTTAAGAATAATGACCTAACAGTCAACCTCTCCAAAACCAAAATCATGATCTTCCGCAAAGGTAACAAAATAAGCAACTCCACCAAATTCAACTGGGAAAGCAAACCGTTGGAGATTGTTAAACAGTATGTTTATCTGGGCGTCCCCTTCACGCATAGTGGAATTTTCAACGAAGCAAAAGAACATTTTTTTGGCAAAGCAAGATCAGCGCAGACAAAGCTATTTGAACTCTTCTACCGCGCAAAATTGAAAAATATAAAAATACATCTAAGGCTATTTGAATCTCTTGTCAGCTTGATATTAATGTACGCTGCTCCTGTTTGGGGATTACGTTATATTGAAGAACTTGAGACTTTTCAAACAATGTTTCTAAGAAGACTAACGGGAACAACAAACTCAACACCAGGATACTACCTAAGACTCGAGACAGGAGCGCAAAACATTAAATTGCAGCTATTCAAAGCACTGCTAAAGTTCCTCAAAAAGATCCTCAACTCAAAGGAAAACGGCATAACTAAAAACTGTTACGAGGAGATTATACAGATTAAAAGTTCAGACCATAGATACAACTGGCTGTCACAAGTAAGAAAGATCTTTGCTGATGCATCCATGGAAGGTACGCTCCAAAAGCTGAACAGTGCTTATCTAAAGCAACACAAATCTGAAATACTAGAGAAGAACCGACTCAGCTGTATTAATATGGACGTACAAAGAATGCAAAGTTGCAATACACTAAAACACTACAGCCGCCTAAAGACCCACGCCCTAAGATCGGATTACTTTGAAATGGGATTATCATGGAACACGGTGAAATTCATACTGAATCTAAGATCTGGAATACCTAGAATTATCCTTAGAGGAAAGATTATTAATCTCAACGGAATGAACAGACTTTGGAAGCGAGTAGAGACACCTGACTGCGACCTGTGTGGGAGGGAAGAGGAAGACACCTTCCATGTAATGCTCAACTGTTTACATTACGCATACCCAAGAACTAAATTTCTTAGAAAACTAAGTGACGCAAGACCAACGAGGAGGAGCCTAATGGAACAAATTATTGACGCATACCACAACGCCGAGGGATTTGAACTACTCTTCAACTTTTGGGACATAGCCATAAAGACTCGAAGTTTCTACTACGAATGCATCGGTGAGACCTAATAAAAACCCCTGCCCCCCCAGCAATCTACTAATGATTCCCACCCCCTTCACTTCACTACCGAAACACCATGGGAAATACTCTTTACTACATTTACTATACCACTATATTTACATCATTTATATTTGTAACATGACTAAATAATGCATAACACATACTGTATAGGAATAATCACTGACATGCTCTCTTTTCAGCCACGAAAAAATCAGGAAATAACCTCACTACTTTACATATATACTAAACCTAACATACTTATTATCATATCAAACCAAGGATATACTACCTCTGTAAAGTCAAACATGTAAATAATCAATGTTGTATGGGCTGCGGCCAAATCGACTCAATGAATAAATTATTATTATTATTATTTTGATCCATTGTGTGAGATACATACGAGTTCTTTCTGATACTTAATTTGCAAATTACATCCTTGACACAAGGCTGCAATGTAAGTACCGTCAAAATGTGAATGATGATAGGTTTTAATAATTGGCTTTGGTTTTTTTCTCCAGTACTGCATATCATTATCAAAAGCTCGTTTATCTATTTTTTTAGTGAATTAACGGTTGCAAATCTCGCACACTGTAGCTCTATTATGACGCTCTAAAGTTTCTTTATCTGGTTCTTTGAAATTGTTTGTATTTCTTACATGACTAATTAATTCATGTGCCCATGAAAACACTGATTTGAAGAACGTTTCTACAACCTGTTCGCCGTCATAATACTCTACGTGTATAACCTTAAGCTTGTTGCATTTATTTTGGAAAATAACTATAGAATAACTTGCAAGCATGAATTCTGATTTTATTCTGGTAACATCACCACCGTTTTGCGCTGCTACTGGTTCTGAGAAAGCTTTCCAGTCAAATATTAAAATAAAGGGCACTTTTAATGTCATAGCTGGCGACTTAAACTCAACTCTAAAATATTTATTTGGAAATTCACTTATTTGTTCGACTTTCATGCACGTGTAGCTATGTCTAAGCTGATCTCTTTGATGGTTAGAATATCTAAAGCATTTTTGACGAACGTACACTTTGTTTGGTTTAATATGACCAAGAAACTTATTTAGGTTTGTAATAAGAGCAAAATGGTATTTAGTTTCACCACTTTCGTTTCTTGAATGAATTAAAAACAAATTTACAGTTTTATCTGATTTAAATTCGCTATTGCGCGCAAGCAAAATTTCTTTTTGTTTATGTGTTAACACATTAACACGAATACAGTTACGTTTTTCAAAACTAGGTATATCGATATAAATATTTACACCTTTGCTTTGTAACATTGTGAACTTAAACCTTTTTAAATACTTTTTTCACCTTGTACATCTTTGACAACGGTGAATCCAACTAGTTCGAGATGTAGATTTAGTGCAATGATGTTCAGTTTCTTCATCTAGGTATATACCAGCTGCAATCGAATAATTAAAGCATTTGTTGTCGTCGTAATTATAGATGTTCAAAATCCCCTTTTTATGAAAAGGCATAGGTAAATAACTTGATGCTCGAGCGGATGAGAACAGCTTCAGCTGAGCTATTTTTACTTGAAAGGATAAAATTCTTTTAATAGTTCATCCGCTCGAATCTTTTGTAAATACGTTCTTTTTATCTACAATTTGATCTGCGCACTTTAAGAGAAAATTTTCTATGTCGTCCTTATGCAGTAAATCATAATTATCGCTTTTCAAATATACAGTTTCCTCATGTAAAACCTCCTCATTATCCTCATCGGTCATTTGTTTTATCATTAAAATATCAATTCCAATTTGTGCACGAACAGAAGTGTATATAAATAGATTTTGCTCTAACAATTTCACTGTAGGATTATTAACATGTTCAAACGTAAATTCAATATCAATAAGATTTATACTTGAAGGAAAATTATATATGTAAGGCACAATAGTAGATAAATGGGAACGAGTAAACTCTTTAAAGAAAGATAAATCTAAATCTTGGTTATGAGTGACATGACCACTAAATTGATTGGGAAATAAACAATTATGATTATTTTTGTCAGCAGTATATCTTGCACAATTTTGACCAAAATGTATACGTTCAATGTGCACATCATATCCTAAGTGTCGCCTACATTTAAACGGACAGCCAGGTAAAACACATTTGAGGTATGAGCATTTTGGATTTAAAAAAATAACTTGAGGTTGAGGGAAAGCTAACAAATCACTATTTTCATCCATTTTCGTTAAATATTCATTCAACAGTTAAATTATTATTAGATTTGTCTTTCCAATCACGCCATAAGGTTTTTAAGACTTTAAAAAGCTTTAATAGGAACAATATAACTAGTAGACCAAAAGAAGAATATACAAGAACAAGATCATTAGGATTCTGTTGGCTTTCGTTTGTGGATTTGTGTTTCCAAACGTTCCACACAATAAATTGAACTGCGTCAGCAATTGAGGTTGTGAGTTGATGACTATCTAGCTGGTGTAGAGAACCGTTTATCAAATTTTGACGTATTTGATCATACTTTTTAGAAAACGCAGCATGTTCCAAACCCAATTTAGTATCCCCTGCACTGCTTTCGCTGCGAATGCTCGCAGTGCAGAATAATAGTAAAATATACACTAGCATTTTGATGTTATCATACCAATGGTTGAGACGACAATAGCTTTTTTCGAGTCTGTCCTACACCTTTATGACTTTTTCTTTGAGTTTTAGTCACTTATCTGCGAGCTTTTGTTTTTATCGGACTTTCAAATTAAAACCAATGAGTGATTTTATTCTTTGGGTTCTTAATGCTAGACTCCTTTTTTTCCTGCAAAGGTAAGCTAGGTTTAGTTTCAGCTAGTTTTTCGTCTTTTTCTTTAGGTTCAACTGTTAGTGCTATTGTATCAGCTATACTATCAGATGTGTTGCTTAATGGTTGGTCAGTTCTATTCTTACAGTTTAATATGTAAATATCCATCAGTTTAGCATACAAATCTGGCTCTATGCATTTTAATACCTTTGCCATTATATATACGTATGTCTGAATATACAATGAAAAACACTTAAGATTGATATTTTTACTAATATAATATTTGATAGCAAGGACTCTTTTAGTCTTTTCTTATTTAATTAAGACAAAAACTTCTTAACTAAATTATTAACTTCAAAATTGTCACAAAATATATGTAAATTTTGCATACACTCAATAATTGAACATAGTTGATTTTCTGTAGCATTAAGTATTAAAGACTTTATACTTCTATTAATTGCAACTTTGTAGAGAAATTCACATTCCACTTCTAATCTTGTGCTCATGCTGATTTGTAGACGTTGCAGTTCTTATTTGAACCTGATACTTTTTAATACTGCGCGGGTGCATGTCCAAAACCAAATAACCAAAGGATTCAAAAGGTAATGCCTTTATATGCACATCTTGTAAACATTTTACTTGTTCGAGCTCTAACTACTAGCTGCTTTTTCTTCCGACTATATTTCAATTAGCGAAGTTTTACTAGTAGAAGACAAATGTTATAATATGTAGTTTCGGCAAAAATTGTTGTTGTATTTACAAAATAATAATGTTTTTTATTGCTGTAAAATAAAACCGATGTAAAATGTATTTACAATAAACAATGTAAAGCCATGAATAAAAATATTTAAAAAACAATTAAAAACAGAAATTCAAGTACTTAATATTTACAAAATCAAAGTAATACGTAATGCTTGAAACTACCTTGCAAACAAAATTTTGGATATTTACAAAAAGGTAAAAATTAAAGTTATTTGAATTAATATAATAATTTTTTGAAGTGCCAGTTACAAAATTGAATTGTTGTGCTTTAGTCTAATAATAAAAGTAAATATACATGCTTACAATTAGTAGCAGACGAAAACTTACATACTTACAAAATATTGAACTGTCTTCATCCTTGAATACATGAACATAAATTACAATAAATTATAGGAAGTCAGTAAAAAAAGATTGAAGAGCGTTAGAAAAGATCATCATCCTCGGCAAACAACTACTTATCTTAAACCAGAAAAAAAGACTGTTTCAGACAGTAATAGATAATTTGACATCATATTTAGTCGATTAAAAAATCAAGAAGATCTAGCTCACCAAAATCAAGTAGGTTAGGCATCAAACTCAGCTCAGCTCCTTGCAATTCAAGGTCCAGGTTGTAGTTTAAATTTGGAAAAGACGTGCAGTCGTTATGTTGGTACGTTGCAGACGTTGACGCTTGCTGCGACTGCTGAGATGGTCCTGCCTCAGCATCAGTAGTATTTGGGTTTGCATAAGACGCACTAGCAGTAGATGGAAACATTGAAGATGTTGATTCTTGTTGCATTTGTCGAGACGGTCCTGCCACAGCATCAGCAGTAATTGGGTTTGCATAAGACGCACAAGCAGCGGATGGAAACTTTGTAGATGTTGATTCTTGGGCCAGTTGTCGAGATAGGCAAGCAACAGCAGCAGTAGTATTCAAGTTTGCATGACAAAATGGAAAGGAAACTGGAGCCAAAGCAGTAGGCTGGGGCAAATTAGAAATAGCTTTCAATGTCGTAGGTGGTGGACTTACATTTTCATAAACTCGTCGTGCACGCGGGTCTGCCGGATGTCTGCCATCAATTGGAATATCATGTAAAGCCTGAAACAGCGGTGGGATATCTTTAAGATGATATTGTTGCTGATGTAAATTCTCTGTCTTTTTTGGTGTTGAAATCTGTACAGGCTTAGTCTTGATCGTTGGTGAATTTTCAAAAAATTCTGAATCTGAGCTAACTTCATCGTTCGTAGAAGACGACTCGTCATAACTGAGTGGTTGCGACATCATCTTTCCAGTTGGCTTTCCCCCAGCGTGTGTTCTTATACAAATCGATTCTAGCTTCTTCTTCTTTGGTGTCACAGGAGAAGGAGGTGGTGCTGGTGGGGAAGACAGCGGAATGGCAATTGGTTGCACTTTACTACAATATTTGTCGTCGGTGTCCTGCGGTGATTCTGGATCACTAAGAATAATTTCCACAAAATGACCTGCTCGAGATTTGTGCGAATCGAGTTGATCACACAATTGTTTAATACTTTTTGCCACTTGTTCGAGAGCTATACCACAAGACTGTTGCTTCTTTTGCATTTCCAAAATCTGATCTGCTACAATAACAAAACGAGAAAGTTTAGTTTCTAAATACTAAACGCTGTAGAATATCTATTAATTTAAAAAAAGATGGTTTAATATAATAAACATAACGATTAGATACTAACTCAAATGTCACTGCTTAACCTACCTAAAGATTTAACCTCTATATCCCAGGTTGGTGTTGTCATGTATGGTATGGAAAAGAGATCTTTAAGGCTTGTAAATGTGAACTTGTCACACTCCTTGAATCGTGGGCAAAATACCTTCAACTGATTGATCTTAATCGGTATTTTGCGAGTTGTATCGTTCAATTTTTTGAGGTATAATTTAATCTGGTCTTTATGTTTGTTCTGTGTATAATTTAATAATCATGAATAATGAAACAAGTGTTCCTCATTGCAAGGGATTTTCACGAAGAAGTGGGAATTGTAAGTAAGGCTCCTTTTTTTGGGAGCACATCTCAGTTGATCTAAAATAGAGAATGCAATGTCGTTCTTTGTGAGCTCAAAAATAGTTGTTTTTTTGGTATTGATTATAAAGGATTTTCTAGGAATTGTTTTGAGATCTTTATTACAAAGTGTACAAATTTTGTTTGTCATTTTATTTCACTTTTAAACTTTAAATTTTTATTGCTAACTATTAACTGTACACTAATTTTTTTAATACATACATTTACCAAGACAAAATAAAACGACGTAAACACTTTATTGACTTGATGTATTTTAAAAAGTTTATGAACACAATTATTTAATCGAAGCTTTAAAAACAATGTTATAAAGAAATCATGAGATAAAATATTTTACACTTTTAAAAGATTGAGAGATTCAGAAGAGTTAAAGACGTAGGAACTGATAGTAGACTTGAAGTAAAATTAAGCTGTAGTCAGGTTTCAATTATTTATTTGTTTTGTAATTTTTCACTTTTGAACTAATATTATATATTAAAAAACTTAAAACTGTATATACATGTGTTGAGACCAACGTTTAAAAATCCTTAATATTATTATAACTATTTATCACTTTTTTTAATTTTTCACTACTTACAAACTACTGTAAAGCACATTTATTAAAAATGAAATGTTAAAACTAAATTTAAAAATTATGAACACAATTTGTAAAGAGACAAAATATTTTTGAAGCGAATTCACTAAAAATATTGAAATAAGTTAAAAATGAAATTTTCAGAGCACAGAAGAAGGATGACTGGACTGGAGTGAGAATCGATTTCGATTGAGCATTAAAACGCGCGTCAGCCACAGTAGAATACAAGAGCATATGCTATTTGAGAATAGAAGTATATAAAAGATTATTTAGTAGCTTTGTTTAGTTGTGTGGAGTTATAATATATATTAAATGAATACAATTGACAGTGATTAATGATCTACTTATACAGAAATATGAACATCCTGTTATTAAATACTTCTTGAATTTTCAATTTGTGAGAAATAATGAGAACACCTGGACTTGTACAGTCTATACAGGAAGTAGCATAAATTTAGACACAAAACCTCGTTTAACATATATACTTTAATAAAAAAGTCTTTACGCATTCCAGCTGTTCACTTGTACTTTTACAGTTTCAGGAAATAGAAGTAAAATGAATATCAAGATGATCCTCGTGTGACGCACCTACGCATCTACTTCAAGTTAGTTGGCTCCACACATTGAGTGCAGCTGTACCTATCTAATAATTTCAAAATGCGAGTAATATCGGATTCTACATTTAAACTGAATTTCACTCCAGCTACGTCGTCGGACTGGTTTATTTGCAAATACTGTCGATCCAATTTTTAATCTAAAGACATTCACAAAGCTCACATTGATACAACTCACAAACTCCCAGAAAGACGAGCCTTCATAGAACGTGAACTCATTAGGAGAAACAGAAAAGAAAAAGAATTACGTAAAGCGAGACTTAGAACACACTGCACACTGTATACCAATAATTCCTCTCAATAATTCAGTTCAACATCTAAAATATTTTCATATTAAGCAGTTATTTATTTTACCAATTTCAAAATGAACCAATTTGTGAGTTTAGTGTGCCAAGCTTGCTTTAAGCCTTGCGACAACGTTGAAGACTTAGTGAATCACGTCAAACAGCATCCTATGAAGAGATGTCATCTTTGCACTTTTTCTACCCGGAAACCAAATGATTTTATTTTGCATCGCAACGACCATTACTCCAAGTCGTCGCAGAAACTGCCACGACCGTCTATGACCTGCGTGTACTGCAGATATAATACGAAGGCTCGTTACCGGTTCCTCCGTCACATTCGTACACACAAGAATGTCACAACAAATAACTGTTTCCAGTGTCGTGATTGCTACTTCAAAACATTCAGAGGGTATCAGTTGACAGCCCATGTCAACTTCTTCCACTCTGATTGAAATTTGAAAACCAACCAGAACTGTACAAAGTGTAAACTAATAATTTTACTAGTGTACTTGTTACTTTAAGGTTACAAAAATAGTTTGACTTTTTAAACATTGAAGACTGATTTGCAACGAGAAGACTGACAAATTATATAATATACAACGGAGCGGGAGCAGAAATAAGGAAAATTGAAAACCGGTAAGTTTCAGTTTATTTATTATTTTTCCATGTGTTGTTAGCTGTGGTAGTAGAATGGCGAGCATTTTTTATCCTGTAGTCAAAGTCAATTAGTGCTACTATAATTCTCGTTGAGCTCGTGTTCGAGCATAAAATGTTTTTGAAAAGTTTAAAATCCGAGCTCGGACACGGTTCTATTTACATGATTTTGAAAAGTGTAAAAAAAGTTTAAACCTAGTCCCGGTCGTATTCCCGGTCCCGGTTGTAGTTCCTGTCTCTGTACCGGAGCGCAGGATATAGAGTCGGAGTTACAGTGAGACTCAGTCTCAGTGTCGGTATCGGTCTCTATCCTTGTCCCAGTCCTGGTCCTAGTTGGTTTTAAAAAGTGTAAAATGTTCTTGTTACATGTTTTAAAAAAGTTAAAAATGTTCTTTTCCATTCATAAAACTACAAATCCGAACTCAGTCCCGGTCGCGGTCCTAGTCTTGGTCACAATATCAGTATCGGTCCTTGTTTCAATTGTTTGTTAAAAGCGTAAAAAATGTTCTATTTACATGTTTTTGTAAAGTTTAAAATGTTCTATTTTTTTGTAAAATCGGTCCCAGTCCCAGTCCTGGTCCTAGTCCAAGTCCCTTTCCCGGTTCCAGTCTCAGTCCCAGCCCTGGTCTCGATCTCAGTCCTGGTCCTGGTGCCTGGTCCCGATCTCGGTCTTGGTCTCGCTCCCGCTTCTAGCTTTTGTCTTAGTCTCGATCCAGGTTCCAGTTTCAATGTCAAAGCAGGAGCCGGAGCAGAACCCGAACCAGAGCCATTCCAGTTTGATTTTTCAGACATACTTCATAAGATCCATATTGACTGTGAAGAACTAAAATAACACATATCAAATTTTAGTTACAATCAAATTGAACTGTGTCATTAAAATCAAATAAGAAGCATGCGTAAAATAGTAATTGCGAGCTTTTGAAAGGTTAAAAATGTTTAACTTTCATGTTTTTGAAAATGTGGAAAATGTTTTAATTGTTTGTGTTTGAAAAGTGTAAAATGTAATTGTAATTTTAATTGTAATTGTTTTATTGTCAAATCCATAAAGCGCATATACACTTATTTCTAAGAATGGACAGTTCTAAACATTACAATTCTATACTACAGATATAATTTACGAGGTATACAAACATCATGTCAATATTATTAGAGTAAAAGAAATTTTTCACAAATGAAAATATTCAACTAGGCTAGGTTAATTAACTAAATACATTAAACATAAATATCTTTACGCATATCAATCAGCCATTTACATAAATCAAATTGGAAGTCTTTATGTTTTTTATTATTATGAATTATAACAGGAATAGTGTTCCAAAGTAATACTGCTCGGAACTGATAGCATTTACGATAGAACGATGTTCTGCGTAGGACTAACAGCTTACAATTATTTCGAAGTAATATTTCACGTGTATCAATAACTTCAATAATACTGTCTAGCCTTTCTTGTTGCTTAATTAAATTACGGGTTGAAGAGGCCATGACATATTTAACACGTTCACTAACAGTGAGTATACCCAGCGACTCATACAAGGGGTTCATTTCTATTACTTTTTTCCTTTTGGTTTTAGGAAAACCGAGCTGTCTATTTAAAAGTACATTAAAATGGTAACCATTAATATATAAGCATTTTAAGAAATGATCAATCACAGCTTGGCATTTATCTAATAGGAAGGTGGATGCACCCGCATAAATAGCAAGCCCATAATCAATATCAGAGTAAACAAGAGATTTAAAAATAATGGACAAAAGATTTGGCGGTATCATGCGTTTATACTTAAGTAACCTAGAGCATTTATAAGTTATTTTCTGTAATACATATTTCCAGTGCCTTTCAAAAGTTAGCTTACTGTCAAAATAAATGCCTAAGTATTTAAAATAGTCGACTTTTAATATAGCGTTGGTCCCGCAGTTAATAGAGTCAAAGCTACACTGCCTTTTTGTTCTAGGGTTGAAAAAATCCATACAAAGAGTTTTTACAAAATTTAACTCCATGTCATTTTGCTCACACCACGTATTTATTTTTTGAGCTATGGACTCTAATTTAGACTTAAGGCCATCCGATGAGTCACTATCACAGGTTTGACCTACGTCATCAGCATAAATAGAGGGTGACGCTAAAACATCACATACGTCATCAAAAAATAAAATAAACAGGATTGGGCCAAGAACACTCCCCTGTGGGACACCTCCGTTAAGTTCAAATTTATCAGAGATAAAAGTACCTAATTTAATACGAAAATACCTGCCAGTGCAGTAACTACATAGAATTTTAAGTAGGTAGTTGGGTAGCCTGTATTTATCTTTGAGCTTTTGGATTAACTTTAGATATTTTACAGAGTCAAACGCTTTCTTTAAATCAACAAATATAGCAGCAGTAAATCGTTTGTTTTCAATAGCAGAGTAGATTTGCTGTGAGAGGTGAATGAGAGCATGCAAAGTAGATTTGTTTTTTCTAAATCCAAATTGAAACTTTGAAAGAAGTTTATTACCTTCCACAAAGTTAATTATTCTTTTTGCAATAATCGCCTCAAATACTTTAGAAAGAAATTGTAAAATAGAGATAGGCCTATAAGCTGTTGGATTAAGTTTGCTAGCATTTGGTTTTAAGATAGGGGTAATAATAGCTTCCTTCCAGGAAGCTATTAATTCTATGTGTTTGAAATGTGTAAAAGGTTCTATGTAAATACTTGCAAGACGTCTTTTATTATTTTTGCAAATAGTGATTATTGTTGTTTAGCTAAAACTCTAAATTGTCCATTTTGATTCTTCACAGACGAACATAACATGCGCTCGGTCATACTGGACGAAGTGGATTAGCACTATCATTTCGACATGTGAAGCAAAACTGTGCATCGGTTGCTTAAGTGACTCAGAACCAGAATCAAAATCAGAATTATGAAGTTATGAATTGGTGTTTTCATTGGTGAATCAGATTCTAGTTCTTACGGAAGAAAGAATGAGATGAATGAATTGTATGCAAATAATAACAGCTTTCTTAATAACCACGGTCATCGATCAGATTCGACGTTAGGATTTGTTTTAAAAAATGATGAAAACGACAATAGTTTCCAGTATTGAAATTAATTCTCTCTCCTTTCTTTGTCCTCTGCGCATCCAAATTCAGATGGTACGGTTGCTTTGAATTTTAATAATTTTATTTCAAATTCCGACGACAACAACAATATAAGCATGACCGAAAGCCGTAGCTACAACCGCAGTCAAATTAATGGATCTGGGATTAGTGCAGTAGGGCAGGAATTTCAATATAATTTGAATGCGACTGCATTCAGTCTAAGGAGTGTAGAACAATGGAATGGATCTCCACTCTACAAGGCACATACTCAGCAAACTTTGATAGAGTTTTCAGAAGAAGTGGAACGGAAAGGCTTGTTGACTGAACAAAAAGTATGCTTTTTTTAATTTCTCAATGCATTATTATTCTTTAAAATACTTGCTCAAATCATCTTCTGCTGGTTGTGGTTCTGGTTCTGGTTCATGGACTTGTAGCTTACCCTGTGCTAATTACTCTTTACCCGAACCTTGGTCTACATTAATTTCAGAAGCTGCAGACTGAAAATTAAAGATTTTGTCGAGATCTGACATGGCTCTGATGGCTACATTAAATCACAAACAGATTGCTGGTTCTATGAATAGTATTGCATCGTCACTCTTCTCCACATCAGCAGTACTGTACACGAGTCATTGCGTCGGTGAAGATAGCAAAGTTTTTTCTGAATTTAGAGCTAATTCTCTGGCTGCTCCTACATGTTCATTAAATATTCCAAGTGTTTCGTCAGGCAGGGTGGCATCTAAGACAACCACACAGAGGCTCTTTCCAAACTTCACACCCACTACTTCTTATCAATTCGTTCGATCATTCGTTAAGTATTGCATATCGTCTGTGAAGAACCAAAATGACCTATATCCAATTTAAGCTACTATCAAAATGAGCTATGTCATAAAAACAAAATAAGAAACATTTGTAACATGTTAGTTATGAGTTTTTGAAAAGCGTTCTATTTGTATGTTTTTGAAGTTGTTCTCAAGTCGGCTCATTCGTACTAAATCATGGACTTGGTTAAGTACTGTGTGGACAACATTTTGCAAAAACTTTCCAAGTCTCAAGAATAACTATTTCTGTACCAACAAGACCAAGGTACATAATTTATGCAATACGTGTTTTGATGATCCAAGTCGCAGTTCTTCCACTTGCATCGCTCACTTTTCACTTGAAGATGAAGAGGATTCGAAATTGGAAATGGATGGAATCTCAAAAGTCTGAACTTAAGGAATGACATTTTATGCTGGTAAAGTTCCGATCTACGATGTCATGCTCAAGTATTCGTCTTTTCATAGCAGCGATGCTTTAGACTCAAGGTAGATTATTTGAACATATTATTGCAAGAACTTAGTTTTAAGTGATGCAATTTCGAATGCATGTATTTTAAAGTATGTACATTTATGAAGATAACATTAGGTCGTTTGTTCTATAATGGAATGAAGTATAATCCTGTTTTTTATATCGTGTAAAGTTTTGTTGGTTTTCAGCAAATGCAACTACAGTAATGCTACGGCAACTAAAGGGGAAAGGAAAGATGAAGGAATTTCGTATCTGCATAGTTTAGCTCTGAATATGATTTCTCAGGAAATATTTTGACCTATCTGGATGGTGTGAGTGCAATAAATCTTTTATATACTTCCACCACCCTTAACGTCAATATTCGAAGCTTCCTTAGTGGTTGTGCGGTATAAATAAATTACTTAAATTTCATTTTATTTATTATCTCGATGAACTGTTAGTTATTTTTTGGATAAGTGGATCGAAACAAAATGTATATTGTATGCGAAGATCCAAAATGACCTATATCCATTTTTAGCTAAAAACAATATCAACTATCTACAAATATATTCAAATATGACTTGAGATCATTTTATACTTTTTTGAAAACATGAAATTAAAACATTTTTGCGTCTTTGCATTAGGTACTTTCCTTTACGAGCAGTCTTTTGTCACAAAGTATAATATTAGTTAGTAGATTGCACGATGTAAAAAGCGAACTTAACAAACAAAAAAGGAGCAAAATATGAAGTCTAAAGTCTACTCATAATTGCATTATCAGCCTTTACCGAGAAAAGGTTAACATAGTAAAATATACCGTACCTACCCACTTATCCTCTGTAATTATTACTAGGAGCTTAGACTGAATGGTTTTGGCTTCTTACTTATCCCGATTTGCAAAAATCCTTCTCATACCCGCATCCTTTACAGGTAAACAACAGCGCGCTGCTTTTAAATTACCTGATGTTATTGCACGTGCTATGTTGCTTACCTGTATACTCCGTCAAACAGCGTACACTTCAAATCACTAACTCTATTCGTGTTGACTGTAGTTAACAGCTATTACTGCGGATGTTAGAGTTACAGTGTAACAATTACAAATTAACAGTAAAGTATTAAACTCACATATATTTGTACGTGACTATGAGTAAGTACCTAAGTAAAACCTAAAATTAATTACTGACATAGTATTGCATTAAGTACTTACTCATAGTCATAATTATTTGTTTTTAGGTGATTGTGTTTCGTGCACCGATTTACACAGGGTTTGGATAGAGTTGCTTAATACAACTACAAAGTGCGTAGTATCATTTGCTGGGCTTGGGCTGGACGTCCTGAATTCATATTTTTGAAAGCAGGACTGCCCGGATTTTGATGATGGAGGAGGTGATGAAGTTCATACTAATACCGGTAAGATTTTTAACAGAAAAGAACTACGCGCTTAGAATACATCTTAACTAACTTTAAGCTGGGTCGAACTAACAGATGTTAATGTTAATTTCAACATGATTACCAGTTAATTTTCCAATTTTTTTAAAGGTGAGAAAATATGTTAGCTATGTGAAATTGTATGTTAATATGACTACACCAAATAATGTTGCAGTTGACTAAAAATCGTGTAAATAATTTATGCCACCGTATATTTTGGTGTTTCGATGTTGGAGTAACACAAAAATTAATTTTTTTCGTTCTTTTTTTAATTTTTAAGGAGTGAGTGTAGCCATTGGGTTCGGAGTTGTTAGTGGGGTAGTTGCAGCTGCTGGTCTTGGCTGGGGGATCCGACGATGGTACATACGTCACAAGTATGGTGAACTCGATGACGGGGTGTCGGTTAGATTCCATCCGATTGAGGGATTTGAACGTGGAGAGCCGAATGCACCATCACAGCTGCTGTTAGAACCTGAACCGGAGCCGGAACCCGAAATCGAAGCAGTAGCAGCACCAGCACCTGAACCTGGACCAGTTGCTGAGCAAGAACGAGCTCGCTACAGTTGCTTTGGACGCCTTTTAAAGCAAACGACGTTTTACCAGTTATTATTATTTATTATTATTATTAACATCACCAATTTATGCATTTGGAAGAACCAGTATTCTTCCCGTAGAGCTGCATAAATTTTCTCATGTCCTAAATGAGAACGATCGTGTAAATATTTTATGGAATGCCGAGCTAAATCTTCAGTGAGAACGCTCACCCAGAGTTTCCCTAATGGCTCTCCTGAAAGGCGCTCAAGTATGCCGGAGTTTGGATTAAGTTGAAAATTTTTCCGGTATTTATTATACCCAAGAAATTTATTTTCAATATCCTTACGTAAGGATATGATTATTTTACTTATTCGACGGTCGTTGAGCTGCAGAGTTTTTAATTTCTCCAGGTCGGTCTTAATGCGATCGCACCTTTTTATAAAATCCACATCATTTATGGATCGAATGTGAATGGATCGGACTTCGGGTTCTCTCTCGGGAGTACGGACATGGCAGTTTCTCGGAGGACGACTAAGACCATCTGCCATTTCGTTGCATTTTCCAGCGACGTGGTAGATTTTGAGATCGTACTCACTGAGCTTCAAGCTCCAACGGATGAGACGACTGTTGCATTCGGACGTATGTAGGATTGACGTGAGGGCTGATTGGTCGGTGTAGATATGCACCTTCCGGCCCAATACAAAATTTCGAAATTTCTGTAAAGAATAAATGATGGCGAAGCACTCCTTGTCCGTCACGGACCATTTACTTTCGGGCGTGGTTGAGGTATGCGAAGCAAAACCGAGTGGGCGACGTAATTTACCTACTTTCTGGACTAAACAGCCCGCTATTTCGAATTCTGAGGCGTCCGTTCACAACTCGAGTTGTGCATTGTCGTCAGGGAACGCTAATACGGGAGCATTCGTAATTGCCGATTTTATTTTGTCGACTGCCTCACGGCAGGAAGAATCGAAGACGAAAGGCACATCCTTCATGAGAAGATGATACAAAGGTCGAGCTATGCGAGAAAAGCCATGGATCATACGTCGAAAGAAATTAGAAATCCCTATACAACGACGGATTTCTGTCGTACTAGTGGGGTAGGGGTACTCTACGATAGTTTTGATGCGATTGGCATCAATTGACATTCCCGTCTTGTTGACACGATGCCCTAAGAATATTATACTAGGGAAGCCAATATGACATTTACTTGGCTTTAATTTAATGTTAGCCTGAACGAAGAGCCAGAGAAGTAATTCGAGCCTATGTAGCATTTCCTCGAAACCTTTTCCACCAAATCCAGAGTCATTAACGTACTGACTCAACCATTTATGATTGTAGGGTTTTGTAATTTTAGACATAGCCGATTGGAACAGTGCACCGCTATTTATGAAGCCAAATGCCAGTCTTTTGAATCGCCATGTACCCGTATGATTTATGTAGGCTAAGTAGTTCCTACTATCCTCCTCGACTTCTACCTGTTGATATGAACTAGCCATATCTAATTGGCAATAATGTGTGCAATCCGCTAATTTATTTATTTCATCTACGATCGGTGGGAGGGGCACGGCGATGGGTTTTACTCTTATTTATTTCCCGAAGATCTAGAACTAGGCGCCAACCATTGGTGCCCTTCCTGACTACGCGCTGCTGAGAAACCCAATTCAAATGGCAGGGTTTGATAATCTGCTTCATGAGTAAATCGTTGGTGTAATCGCGACACACGACCTTAAATAAATTCGACATGGCTGCAGGAGTTTGTATTAGGGGCGTAGGGTCAAGTAAATCGATATGTACTTGCAATGTTTTTCCTGTTAAAGGATCGACCATTGAGGAATGGAAATCCTCTGGCTTCCAGCCAAATACGGAATGATACTTGGACAATAATATCCGAACGATCCGTTTTTCTAAAACGGAAAGTCCCTCAAAAATTTTAACTTGATTCCATTCGTCATCGGTCAATTCTCTGCTACCCGGAATTTCATCCGGAACAGGTTTTGTGTCCTCTCCTATAGGGCATTGTTGGTCGTCAATATTCATCTTGTTACTTCGCATGTAACATGGTGGTAGCGGGCGATACGTACTAAATAGTCCCTGTTTGGGGAGAACGAAATCTTCATCTACACTAATGGCATGGCAATATCCTGAGCCATTAGTGATATTAACTCTATTTTCTTCTACCAACGCTCCATGTTTATTAAATAGATGAAAATTGGGCTCAACTACGATCGGGCCATTATAATTCCTATTGGCCGTATAAATTGGAATTTTAGTCGATTTGTCTACGTATAGTTTAACGGAATTGACGGTGAATAAGCGCAATTTATATTTAGGAAGCTCGGCTTCGGCCGTGCTCGACATTATGGAAGTAGCAATACTTTTTACTTCCTCATTAAAGGAACTCGTAGTTTCGACTTCGGGGCGAATTGTATTGGCACCTCCAATATGTGTGGGTGTCCTACTGGCTGGCGTAATTACAGGCAAAAACGGTAAATTTAAAGGATTTAAATTTTCACTAGTAGATAAATTACCACTCATGGACATACATTCTACGGCCATATCTTCATAATTCTTAACTATTGTAGGATTATGCGCATTCAATTTTAAATTAGGAGGTGGGTGCTGCATTGCCCTACCTACTCTACTTTTGGCATATATAGTATGATTCCGCCGACCGTCTATTATGAACTTAGGTTTGTCAGTTATGCAATTTTCGACTTTAGTGAACTTCACGGTACCCAATCTGCAATGGACCATGGCATCGTACGCAATCAACATATATATTCCGAAAACAACGTCGTTACTGGGAGAATCTATAACAAAGAATCCCCACAAAATCCATTCATCCAATTCGGGTATTTGGACTTTGATAAAAATAAATTTATCTATGAAATGGGGTGTCCCGGTATCGATGGACAGAATAGCCTGGATCGGACGACAGGGCTGAATTAAATCTGTCATACCTAGACAAGCAACAGCGAAAGGACTGATACTGCTAATGGAAGCGCCAGTATCGGTTAGCACATTAATATTTAAACCTTTTCCATTCATGTGTTGGAAGGTAAAGTCGCGGCGAATATCGTTACCAGAAATTCGGTTTGACCGAATGAAATGTACCTCGTTAACGTCGGGGTACTCGAAAAGTGATTCGGGGACGACACAATTATTAGGGTTTCGATTTTTAGTTATTGCATTTCCTTGCAATTTACGGAGAGCAATCTCGGACTGAATGGCTTCGTATGTTAAGACTGGCTCAACTTTGGGAAGCTGAAATTTCAACATGCGCATATGTATATTAGAAGAGTTCGGCTGATTCTAAGCCATTCCATTGCGAACTTGGTCGATATGTGGGACAAGATCGGTATCTTGATCCATCGCCGTTATTTGCACATTTCTATCGTTATGGTTGTTTTAGTAATTGTGATTATTACCATTACCTAAGTAGGGTGCAAAAAGTTGCACGAAACGCATAAATTCCTGCGGCGTGGGTTGGCCTACGTTCTATTTATTGTGATTGGAATTATTTAAATAACCAGAATTTCGATTCTGATTATTATTATAATTCCGATTTTGGTTATAATTACTTCGTTTATTGTAATTATTATTCCAATTATTATTAGGATTGGAATTATTTTTATGGCCACCGGAGCCATAATTATTTCCACCAGCTCGATTGCGTTTCCAGCCTTCCGCTTCAGGTGGCAACGGGATGTTATTTTCATCCATAAACAGCCAACATTTCCAAACACTGGGCTTTGGCATCTAAAACAAGTGGGCCTCCCGTCTGGAGTCACACAGGATGCTTTATGAGCAGCTGAAAAACTATTAGTAAATTGTACATGTGTACTTATTAGTTTAGCCCCGATTTAAATTATTATTATTACTACGTGCATTATTTTGATTTCGAGTCGCATTATAATTAGGATGTCCCGTGAAAGTATTGGAATTATTAATGTCGGGGACGTCGGCTACCTTATTACTACGTGCAAAAGCTGGCTTCTGTGCCACATTAGTATAGTTATAAGTTTCTTGGGCTTTCTTTGAATTTATTTCAATATAACGATTCAAAGTCTTGGTCATATTGTCGATACTAGAACACGACATGACTTTATCCGCCAATAAATCAGGAAACCCTTCGATCAGATATTTAGTTTTTGCTTCCGTTCCCATATTAGGATCAATTTGCGCTAAAATGTGCAGCCGACCTGCCACATATTCATTACCACCCATACCAGGACGGTATATGGTTTTGGGTAATTCGGACGCTGCTTTGCTCGACATGTGTGCTCTATCAAAGCGCAACACCATGGAGTCCATAATTCGATCCCAGATGTGATTGCATTACTCGACGTCGTCTTCATCTAAAGATCCGAAATGCAAATTTTTCTCGGATGACCACCAAGTTTTTGCCGGACCCTCCAATAACTGGTCCAATGACATAATGGCTTGGTACAAAGTAATGTTTCGTCGTTAAATTTCTTTCTTATACTCTATCAACCAAAATGCGGCTTCACGCTCGCCACGGTAATGGCCTATAGGTTCTTTTAATTTCTGCTCATTGATGAGCCGGATTTGTGTACGATGCAATCCGCCAGAACAATACTCATAAAATGGCTCAACAATAGCCCGTATGTGATCAGGCGTCATCCCCGTGGGGGCCGTTCCAGTAACATTTGTGGGCGCTGTTGGGGCGCCATTACTTTGTCCTGTATTTCCCGAATTAATATTGCCGGAAATAATTTGCTGAGGAGCGATAACTCGCGGGTTACCCGTGTCTCCGGAAGTTTGAGCATCGTCTCCCCCAGGTTTCGTCATTCTTCCTTTAACGAATTTGGAAACAGACTTAGTTACGTCGTCTAATTGCTTTAATCTAAGAACTGGTTGTCCTGACTCTGTCCCTACGTATACGGGGTCGAGTTCGAAAAATAAATCCTGAACTGGTTTTATAGTATCGAAAGCGAAAGTATGATCGTCGCGGAAAGCTGCGTCTACGTCTTGGTGTAACTTTTTAGCTTGCTCGTTCAATCGAGCTAAATAAGTTTCTTCCGATTCCTCCGGTAATTGTTTCAAATCGGGTGGAAGACTTTCTAATGTGGTTTCTTCGTGGACCGAAAAAGAACTGAAATCAGAATGATCAGTGGCTAAGGGCGACTCAGCTTTTACGTCTGACAAGATGCCGTGAGGATTTCGGTTTTCCTCAATATCTTTTCGTTTCGACGTTCCGGCTTTGCTTTTATCGTCCAGTGTGAAAATATCTCAGAGACATTATCCGACTGGAAAGCAAGAGAATTCTCAAAATTATTAAATCAGTGGGAAGTAATTTTATTTTCCCCTACGTACGTAATATATAAATATGTCACTAGCTACTTTCGATAATTATATGTAATTATTTTACAATCGTCGTTGCACTACACGTTTTAAAGTCGAAACAAAAATTTCAATAGTGGGGCAAGACACGACTTGTGATGCTACATGGCTGGGCAACCCGTCAATCAAAAATCGAAGTTGGCTTTCTTCGGTTATAATATCAGTAATTACGGCTAATGCAATAAGGCGTTCGGTGACGTAAATATCGATATCTTGACCAATTCGAAAGTTAGTCAGAGATACCAAACGGTGAGCCATAAATTAGTTGAATACCAAAAATCAGGGTTCTCACTTGTATAGGAATCTACGTACAGATAGTTATTATTGTCGAAACGAAGTTCTTTTCCTACGCACGTGGCTGTAGGGCCCGATGCAAAATAATCATAAATATTTCGATAGTGGGGCAGTGTCGTACGGTCTCAACCAAATCACTAGGCAATCCTTCTTTTAAAATAGTAATCGTTGATTCGGTGCTTAAAGTAAGATCAAGTACGGCAATGATCTGTAGTCGTTGTAATATGTATTCACGTGCGTTCATAGATTTTCGAAATCGTGTCGTGTACAATATATGATCATTCATAAATTATTTAAATTGTAATTATATTTAAGTCATACGATAAGTAAGGGTTTTCTTTTGTGTGGGTATCGACTTTACAATTCGTATCGATAGTTGTAAATGAACGTAGCGTTTATCATAAAGTCACTTAATTTCTATTAACTTAACTAAATTGTGAAAGTCAAACTAATAAATTAGTTGTCGTTTCAATAATCCCCGTTGGTTCGTACCTAAATTCTGGTATGACGTTAAATTATACCACTTACTACACTAATTTGTCTACTGACGATATTTAATTATTCTATGTAGATTCAAATTTATAACTTATAGAATTTTTGAAGGCTCGGATATATATCGAAGATGATGATTAGGTAGCACGACTGTGCCCTGATTCAATATCTATTCGGGCGACCGGAAATTCTTGTCTTTTGTTGAATTTAATTTATTCAACCTTAATACTTTAAATAAAAGAAACGAACGCTCAAGATGTGAGATTAAATTCTGTAAAATTTTGTCAAAACGTACTTCTAATCTTAATTGCTAAGGTTAACGAACGCTCACAAAGGAAAATCCTTAAGACTTATCTGTACTAGAAATTACGAAGTCTAGACACTTTCAGATTTACTTTCCTAATGGGAAAATTATTTAAATTTGAAGAGACGCGTTGAATGGATTTTGACGAGACGATGCGATACGATCCAGACTGAGGTCACGCGAGTTCAGTCAAAACAAGTATGTATGAATGAAGAATTTCGAACTTGGAATGGCGTGGCGATGGCTAGGTATGTATTCCCTAACGATGTAATGGCAGTGGGAATGCCTACTGTCGATGCCTCCCTACTTTCCACAATATTACATACAATATTATAACACTGACTATAATATACAAAATTGTATCAAAATTATGAAATTTTTGATGCGTTCGATGGGGCGACAAGCTAAGCAGTGAGGGTATGGCGATTCGGGCGCGCAACTTCCACAAATATGATGCAATATGTTATGTAAAGCACCTACGAAAGCAGCTACAATTCTACGTTCTATGAAGCATGCTATAATTTATATATTTTTGTATAGATATGTGTATGTACCTCGATCTATTTAAGCTCGTTTGGCCTAAAAGATTTTATCACGGTAATATCGTTGATTAATGACGGCTACGGGCGACGAGCTCTAGAGGTGGCTTCACGGTATTTTCTTACGGTCAAAATTCGGGTAATTCTCCTACGTCCAGTTTCAAAATTAATGTTGCGAACCGATACGTCAATTCAGGAAACGTCTTGGTCAAAATATAAAAATCGGTTTGAGTATCTACGATCGGATTTTTAAGGGGGAAGTGGCTATGGAACCAACTTCACAGGTTAACGGATAAAATTATTTTCTACGAAAAAGAAAGGACACAAATTCGATTAACAATACTCATAAATATATATAATATGTATTTTCGGTATAGGTCGTTTCACCACTTTCGATTTTTGGCTTCGAAATTAGGACCTCACACATTCGTATACGCAGGTTAATATTTTAATAATTATGACCTTTGAATTATATTGATATACGACGGCGACGTGGGGCGTGACTTTGTTTCAGGCAGACTTAACTGGCAACTGAGAGGAGCACCGATCAAAAATATCGAAATGAACGAAATGAAACGAACGAAAATAACAAAAATGAAAGTAATCTTTTATCGTTAATTCATGCAATTATTTTTGACCTCAAAAAGTCTTACTTACGATAGTTTTGGTTTGACTTCAATCGAGTAAATTACACGGCAGAGTTCTACGGAATCCCCTGTAGGCGTGGGTATGATTATACCTATAATGCCGATAATAAATAATTCTGCGCGGCCTAGTCTTACAAAGCAAAGACTTACAGATATGTTTTGGTTTGACTACGGGCTTAAAAATTCGTGGTTGGATAGAAAAATCACAGATTTTGATTACGATAATGAACGATAAAAGAATGAATAAATATACGGGTAGGAACTGCGCGTAATAAAGTTTGTAGAATCCTACAAAAATATAAAAATCTAATATGCCATTAAGTATGTCGGCTGCCAAATGGTATGTCTCAGGACGCATTAATGTTAACTGTAAAAACTTACGGATTTGTGAGTTACAAACTTACACACTTACGAAACTTTCGAATTTCCAACTGATTTCGATTTGTCAGTTCTTAGCTTCAACTCGTCTTTGAAATTCACTATCTACTTTCGAATCCTAACTTTAACTTTTAACTTGGCCTACTTTCGAATACAAAAGGCACAAGAAACTTTGATTTCAAATGAAAATGCACTGCAAACTTGGGAGTCAGCAAGTTCTGAATATCGTATAATTTAAGATGCGGCGAAGTACTGAAGGCAGTATGGCGTGATGCCTTAGAAATTCTAACGGACGAAAAGGGAAAGTAGAGCAGTGCTATAACAGCCACTCCTATGATCCACCTCTATATTCACGTTTTCCACGATGCCTATTTTCATGCACAGGCACTATAACTATGAAGTGACCGTATTATGCCACAAAAGTCGGACAATGCTTTCCGTGGTATATAATAAAACTACGGATTTTTGCCTAGTTTTAATGATACATATATTCTGACTTTGTAAACTTGTAATTTAATATCTATTACTTAATTTTCTAACTTAACTATATTTAATTGCACGATACTCAGGACGCGGGTGCCGCTTTCAACGATACAACCACTTGCTACTAATTCACGCCGGTGTTAGCTAGTACTGAATTAAATCTACGGTAACTATATTTAACTGTCTTTTACTGGCAACGCAAGTGGCACTGTCAAACTTGCAGCTACTTGCAGTGTCTCAGGTTACACTCAATTTTTCGCCTATCTAATTAAAGCTATCGTTTCAAATTAACTATTTAACTATATTATTTTATTTTACGCGTCGTATGGCGGGTCACGGGGTCAGTCTCGTTGTACCCCGCACCTTTGAGAAAGGAGAAAAATATCGTCTAATATATTTCCCTACTTTCGGAAAACAATAACTAATATAGTCAGGGAAAGCTGGCCGAAGTGCTGCGTTCCCTAAAATGCACTAATTAATTATTGGTCCTTGCTTGCTATGAGAGATACTGGCAATGTAGCCGGCCCCTGTAGCAAAGTGGTTACACGATCTACACGTAACGCGAAGTAGTTGAGGTCGAATCTGTGATGGAGCACATTATTTTTGTGCCCCCTCTGTCAGACGTACTCGATGAATGGCCCTCGTGCCCGCCTACGTTGGGGCCGTGCGGGGTAGAGAAGCTTGCAGAGGAGGAGGACTGGGGGAGGAGCGCGGGAGGCAGTCAGACGACGTGAGGGGATACTTTGCCTGAAACCATACCACCCTGGGGACAGTAAGCCTGCAGACAAGTACTTTCAACGCAACCTCAAGATTCCAATAATCTGTCCCAATCGCTCACTCTACCTCATAGTTTGAATAGATAAGTTATTAGAATAGTTGCATACAATTATTTCAATTCACTGTTAACATTAAGAAATATCTTGTGAGGGTCTTGTGTAGTTGGTATCTGACTATCTCGTTGAGTCGAGCAGACGGTGGCATACCAACTCTGTAGAACATCTATACCTACCTATCTGTCACATAAAACGAAATCCTTATGGGGAAGCGAAGGTTATTAAAGTACTCAAGCTGTAGATCCTAAAGGTTGTGTTCCGATAGGTAGTGTAGAGGGGTGTCCAGAGTTGGGTAAAGGATGCTCGACTACTTAAAAGAGATAGCAGGTATCAACACAACACACACTTCCCAGAATACTGTCTGTAAAAAGCCTTTGCTATGTATCGGACATTAAATAAAGATTTTTTTTTTACTGGCAATGTGGGGAGAAACTATGACCTATTGCCTACTAACTAATGGGATGGTGTATGGTGAGCAATCTTGAGGTATGTATGCAATGTAAATCGAACGAATGAAAGTATGCACTTATCTATATGATTACTTATACTATTATGTATTAAATTTGGAAACAAAAAATGCAATAATTAACAGAACGTAGGTATATAAATATATTGTTTGAATATACGAATTAAGATACTTTAATTGATTCAATGTAAACGGAAAATGAAAGGACGAATGTCCATGAAACAAAATAGAAATTCCTAACTGAATGATACGCTTAATTTACTTGTTCAATAAAACGAAAGGAAAATCGAAAAGCTATTTACTTATAATTATGTTTTCGTCCGAACGTTTATGATTGTAATTTATTAAAAGATACGATACCGTGAGATGCTTACTCGATCAGAATTCGTACAGTCCGAGGGATGGGGAATCCAAAATAGAAAACTTAATAAACGAAGATTGTAGACTTTATTGACCTACGACCGTTTTAATTCTAACAACTAAAATTACTATTAACTTTGAAAACAAAAACTACTTTCGATAATGTAGTACAAAGAAAACGAAAATGAAATACGAGTCAGATGTATTTCTACGAACAATTTACACGTAACGGAAAAAGAAAATTCCTACGAGCGAATATAATTTTGATGTTGCTACTAATCCAATTCAAAGCCGACTCCCAGAGATTTTAAAATCTCTGCCTGAGGAAAGCTCTCAAAGACGCTTCCTTTCTCGTCCCTACATTCACTACGGGGGTTGGGGTTATTTTTCTTCCTGATCAAATTCTGACGAACAAGCCTCGCATCCACGGATCCTTCTCGAGTTTGCTGCTCCAAAAAGGATTTCTTGAGCTCGACGATTATTCTTCTTTCATTAGCAAAACAGATTCTCAAATATGCAATTTAAAACAAAAGAGCACATTTATGACAACAACTTTTTTAACTTATTTGCAACTGTGATGCATAAACGTCTGTAGTTTTGATTTTACTCTGTGAATTTTTGATATTAGGGTTTTATTTAAATAGTTTTAGGTAGTTTTAACGAAACAAATTTCAAAATATTTAATTTATAAAAATATATGCTCCGGTACAGCTGAGAAATTTTTTAAAGCTATTTTAAATTTTGATGTGTATATGACATTTATTAGACACAATTAAAACTGCCTAGTGGATCTGTGAATGTGCAGCGATCGAATATGCGACAGGTATAAAGACTTTAGTATTCTTGTGACTAGAATCCTGTAACCTTTTATTATTACATAAAGCTTCAAAAAGTAAAGGAAACAATAATGCATCGCAAAATAGTGTAAAATTAAATATTTAAAGCTGTGTTTACAAAATAAGGGAAATTTAATAACGTCTAAACTTAACCGCAAGCTGGCGGTTTGGCCTCTGATTTGACAACTAGAACTTCACAACCTTTGAAAACAATCAACAAAACTAAAAAAAAAATTAAAATGCAAACTGAAGCAAACAGTAACAAAAGGAAGAAATACAGAACTAAATCGTTGTAAGTGATGCAATTTTACGAATAGAAATGATGTTTTTCTTACAAAAATATCAGAAAAACCAACTCCAAAACCGCCGTGTTGTTGAAAGTCTTTACAGCTTGCTACAAGCCAAAATTGAATATTGCAGACTATGTTTCGAAAAAAGAAAGCGTTCTTTAAAGTATTGCAAAACGAATTTAAGAAGGAATCAAAACACTACTAGAAGGCAGTGTACACGCTTAATGCAAACGGCATGGTTTTGAAACTAACTTTACTAATGAATCTAAACGAAAGTAGCACTTTCAGAATAAATTTAAAACTAAAGACACTGACAGTATCACTATACCTTCCAGAAAAATCGCAAACAACTATGATAGGTTACGCACAATTGTTAAAAAGTGTCGGTGAGGACACTCTTTGTAAAGTGTTGGGTTGAACTCAATACAATACTCAATTAAAACAGGTTTTATTTTGGCGAGCAGGTCATTATGAACGAGGGCTCTTCAGTTATCAATAATTAAGCTTACAATAAACACAATCAATGCTACTAATAATTTAACTTTAATTCACCTTACTTACTGTTTGGTAATCCCAACTAGTAATTAAACTAACTAACACAAGGTAAATAACGTTTGATTGACTATGCTTTTTGTCGTTATTTTAGAATACAACAAAAGCAGAATGCTGTAATCAAAAATAATCAAGTTAGTCTCCTAAGATTAGAAACAATAATTTGTGTAACTAAGTGAGATGTTTGTGTGTAAATTTCTAAGAACAGCAGTATGTGTGTCAAAGTTACAAAAAATATGCTTGGCAAAAGTTTTTGACAGAACGAAACCAAAATTAAATGCAGTCTCTTTGCTTGGTCTCGTTTTTTTGTGGCGCACTTCATGTGTACATAGATATTTGCACTAGGTCACTTCTATTTTCTTATGTACAATTTTAGTTGAGCAAATGTTGATAGTCAATACCGCTGTTCCCCAAGTTTTGAGTGGTCTCCAGTCACAAATTCATAAGACTTTACATTGGAATGGAACCTTCAAGCTTTAGTGACTATCGTAAACTACTATATATTAGAAATTTCGGTAATGTATTACAATGATAAACTGTAACTGCCAACCAGGACGACTACTGGGATGCATTATATTCAGTTAAGTTTGATCAAGAAACCTAAGACTATTTTTTGAACCGTTTGCTTAGAACTGGAGGTTGCATTTAAAGCCAGTTTTTTCTGATCCTTAAAAATCACTAATAAGTCTAAACTACTAACTCTAAAGTTTGTTGCAATTTGTTGGTTAGTTTAGGTCAGGTAAAACCACTTTTGAACAACCACTTAAATAAACAGAGCTACACAAAGCGTATTATCCTGATAGACAGTCGTTATCTATATACAAATTTTGATATGGTAAATTGAAGTCTTGCAATCCAAATTACAATATACTACTGCAGAGGGGAGTTCAGTCTCAGGCACGGTCCATGTCGCATCAGCTTTTATTGGCTCTGACAAAAGTAATTTATTCTGTTGGCTCTTATTGTAACTTTATATTTATAATTGCACCACTGAACTCCAAAAATTAAACACAGCCATAAATTGTCACTTACAAAAAATTAACACCAAATTTGGGCTAAATAAATTTAAAAAACGCATTAATAAATAAATTTTACTATTTTTCTGAAATAATTTAAAATAAACCTCTCTATCACATTGTAATCAAACTTAACGAACTTAAAAATTATACTACTAAATTTCAAAAATAATTCCAGTATGTATGAATGTATGTATATGTATGTATGTTAGAAGTATCGTACTTTCAGGCCATAAGCCTATGTACACTTTGTAACAATTTACTTTCCCGCTTTACTCTTCAGGGGTACACTATACAGACAAGTCTGAGTGTACCCTTCGAGTTTTTGCGGTGTAAATTATACTTAACTTACTTGGGAAGTTATACCTATTGATTACAGACTATCTTAAAAGTCGCGCTCTGTGAGACCCCTGGTTTTAGCTCCTGGTTAAGGAGACATTTTACTGATTATTTACCCAGGCCATAGTGCTCGGAGTATAGTGTGTCAAATCATAGCCAAAGTGGACTGCATGTCACCTCTACACCTGCCTACCTTATATGAAACAGTTTTTCTATGGTACGTCCTCCGTCAGTGCAATCGAATTGAGGAAGAGAGGATACAGTATAGGGATGGTACAAGTTCTAGCAAGCGTACCACTTTGAGTAAGAGGACTCTCCCTCTATTAGGACTCGGCTCTGTCACGGTCAGAATGCTCACATACTCCAGGGAGTACATGCTCTCCGTAGTCGCTCTCCATGTAGCCTCTTCTTACTTCCCTGTTCATCCAAAACTATAGCTCTCTTTCCCCTCCTCTCAGCTCATATAGAGGGACAGCAGAAAAAACCGTTCCGCGAAGACAAGTGGATTAGGGTATTTCGTATGCAAAATATATTACTACATATGCTTTTCACTCATCGACAGCCCGTATCTCGACGTGCACCGTGCACCACTGAGCCAATTCCAATTAGAATGGGAAGTTAGTTTTTATTGATGTTTAATTTTTATTTATTTTTAGGAAGGCAAGGTGATGCGATGGTTGAGGGTCTGGCTGCCCTCGCGTCCAATGCCGCTGAGCAGGAGGCAGAGAGAATTGGATACGGTCCTTGGTTTGGCGAGCGTTCCAAGTGACAAGGACCTCCTTTTCTTCTTCCTCCCGCACAACGCAACGCCTTTGCTTTGAATTTTGGAATTTATTTAAATTTTTATTTTTAATATTTCATTTAAATATATTTAATTTTATTCAATTTGGCAGAGGGATTGAGCGGCGTGAAGGTTGTAGGCCTGGCCGCCCACAACTCCAGCCTCGCCGGACAGGAAAGTTAAAGGCGAGGAATTGGCTCCTGGGACGCCGAGCATTCTGGGTGGCAAGAGCATTCCATTGCCGGCTTTCCTGTTCCAGCAATTTGCTTAGTCCTTAATTTTGCGAAGTTAATTAAGTAAATTTTTCTTTTTTAACGGTTTAGATTTATTTTATTTTTATTTTTATTCCAGGAGGGCATGTGGCTTGACGCTGGAGGTACCAGCTTCCACAGTCAGGCCTATCCTGGAGACAGAGGAGGGCCGCCAGTGCGCGTGTCTGATTAACCTGGAGCCTCAGCTCCCAAACACCGACTGCGCCCATTCTGTAACTCCAGGACAGCCACATGTCTTGAATTTTTGATGCCTAGTTAGGTAAAGATTATGCATTTTCAATTATTTATTTTAATTTTAGTTTAGGATTATTATTTTCAAGTGTTTATTTTATTTAATTTCTCAATATGGATAGTTCAGGAGAGCAGCCTGGCGGTGGACAAACTTGGTGCAGAGAATACAGAGCAATACTGTGACCAACCGTCAGGAGCAAAGAAGGAGGCGAACCCCAAAATCAGCCAGAGTCGCGGGTTCGCTCCCTCGCTCTCCCTTTAATTTTGCCTAACATTGTGACTTGTTTGCCTCATTTTATGAACGGCCGAGTCCCTATAATTACGTTGGGGAGTCCCTCGGAACTACACCCAACGTCTAATATTTATGCCAATCAATTCTTTTATAATTACATTTATAATAATTTTCTTTCCATATTCTTAATTCTAGGGATGCCAATGATGAGAATCAAGTATAATTGCCAATGAAATTAAAACACGGAACGATCGAAAAGGTAAGGTAATTTTAAAGATAAATATATATTAATTCAATCGGAAAAGCAAATGAAGTTATAACTTGAAAATGAAATGATAAGATTTTCTCCTTTCAGCATAGGGCTGGGAGCCAAAACATTAAGGATTCAAAATGATAATAATTATTTTTGGTTTTTCTTATTCTTTTTAGGTTTTCGTTCATACAATGATTATGATTCATATAATTTACAATAATTTCTTACGAACGCTGCCGAAGCAGCGCTTACAGTTTCCGAATCCAGGTCCAATGGGTTTTACAGGTAATTGCACAAATATTAATTTCTCTTTTTGATTTTTCTTTTCGTAATATTAACTTATGATCTTTTGACTTCGAAGTACAATCAGAATAAACTTAATATAAACTCACAGAGGGGAGCGGCGAAGATGGAAAACACGAGGCACAGAAAAACTATAATATAGAAATTTTCACTGTAAAAACTCTGTTTCTTTTCCTTCATTTTATGATTGCACCAACAGACGGAATCGGAGCAATCCCCTTTTAATCGTCTAAAGCCTTTTGGTGTTTCCATGTTCTCCCTTTCCTTCTGATGAGTATTTCTCATTTCGAAAAACTGAATATATCTTTTCATGGAAACAGGAAAAATAATCAAGATAAAACTAAAATCCTCTCTTCTCGAGGAGTCGTTCGTGGAGTCCTGCTTGATGGCTTAAACCGAACTGATGAAGCATGCTGAGCACTCCTTCTTTCTCGCTTCTTTTTCCTCGAGATGCATCTTTGGCCGCAGGGCTGCGTCCGTTTCTAATCCATCTCTTGGTCAATCCGCATCAGATCGAAGGATCGCATGTAGCATTACTATCATTTTTTTTTTCTCACATGGGTCTCTCTCCTTTTCTGTCAGATGGCCGATGTTGTCTGGAAGATCTGGAAAGAACCTGTGGGAGCGAGTGTCGTGGAAACTTTTCCCTTCTTACAATCCCCTTTTATTCCTCCGTTTCCCCACGGAGGGTGGCTAAGGACAAAAAGAATAGAAGACACGACATGCATTTCATGTATTAAATTTTTACTTTATGATTATGGATTATTGGACCTGGTTTTTGCTGAATAAAGAACTAAATTTTTGGACCTGGTTTTAATTCATTTTGAGAACCCTTTTTATTACGTCAAAATTGCATGAACAAAATTCATTTTTAAGGAAAAATATATTTTAAGTTTCATCCTAGGAAATATCATAAACCCTTCACCTTGACTGAGCCGTCCGTAAGAAACGGTCGCCTAGTCAAGATTACTAATCTTAAGCACAACCCTCGTGAACAGCGTGAGATTTGATTCCGACCAGATATTCTGGGATCGGATCGATATCAGTGATCAAAAAAAATGTATTATTGAGAAACAAAAAAAATATAATTGAACTAAACTTATAACCTAGCTAACCTTCTACGTCTTACGTTCTAATGCGTGGAAAGGCTAACATTCTTGGTTTCCTTAATTAATCCTGAGATAGATCCTATGTGGACGTTGGTAATTCATCTTTCCCTCTTAGGGACGAGGATTTAATTAAGCTCAAAGGAATAAATCAAAAGACAATGAAATAATGACTTTTCTTTCTGAAACAAAAATTCGGTTAACCCTACGACTTAACTGGTTATGCGTAGCGGCGTCTCTTTTTCTACTTCTGAACAATTCAAGCGTATTAAAGATAAAGAGGTAATAGGAAACATAGGAATCTAAATTGGCCACTCGGCTTTCTACCATTTCTAAGACTAATATACTTTCCTATTTAATGTCAACGGAGATCAGAATAATAATATATTTTTAATTCATTTTTAACGGAGGTAAATTTTTAATTTTTAACGGAGGATAAAGTTTTTATTTTTATGGTATAATCACGGGTCTTCAGACATAGGTTATTTTCACCGGATTATTCTAATTTATATTTAGGTTATTAACGGAGTTTTAATTCATTCTTTTATAGGGATTAAATCACTGTCATGGGGTTGCTTCATTTTTGTGGAGTGCTTCATTGGGGGTTTTGATTTTCTTCGAGATCATGGGGATTCTCTTGAATTTCCTCTTCGGGAATTAGTGGTAGGTGAGCTGAATTCGGGGCTGGACAGGAGCCACCGGATGAACTGAAATCGGTTGAACCTCGTTTTGAGGTTGGTGTTCAGGAATCACTTGGACTCGAGGAAGGGCGATGGGAACATAACTGATTCTTGATTGAATTGGGAGCAATGGCCGTCGCAAGTTGAGAGTCATGTTGATTCGAAACTGATAATGCATTCTGGCATTGAGATTATTCATAAAATTCGACATCAGAGTACGAAAGTGATATCTTCCCCAGACAGGGTCTATCTCATTTATGAGTTTTGGTTGTAATAGGAGTTCATACGCTGGGTCGTGCTCGAAGACGAATCGATATGGGAACCGACTTGCTCGATTCTCCACTATGAGTTGGAAGCGATGTTGGATGAACATCTGATGTGCGGTTGCCATGGCCATATCTCTGAGTTGGTTAGCAGTTCCCTGGATGTATGGTCGTAATGGGTCGGCCCTCTCCAGGATAGCTGGAACATAGATGTCCGTAGGGATGTCATTTGCAGGCGGTGGTTCCGGGAGAGCCCGATGAGAAGTTTGATTTTGGGCATCTCTAGTGTTGATTTGCACTGGAGGTGGTTGAATTTCCGGAACGGCTGCTTAAATTGCCGGGGCTGGTGGTCTGACATGACTTGAAATCACTGGACTTTTACCTGGTCCTGGCGTTGGGATGGCGGGACCAGATGGATGAGGGGACATTTTTCCAATGCCCTGTACCCGTGGTTTATTATTTACTATGGGTAGGTGGCTGGGATGAATTAACCGTACTCCCGACAATACTGGAGGTTGGATACCGAATCGATGTCGTTGTCGTTGAGCTTCCCTTTCGTCATGGTAATTTCGAAGGAAAGATGAGTATTTTTCAAATTCCTCCGGAGTAAGTTTCAGTGAGTATGGTTGGCTCTGTTTTTGACCTTTTTCCTGATGATTCTTCAGGAATGAGGGATACTTCTCAGCTTCGGCCTGAGTTGGAGTCCACGTATGTGATGGCTCTTTCTTTTCTTTCTGGGGCGGCTTTTCGTACGTCGCCCACGATTTGGCACTCTTTGAGGCTCCCGAGAATGGAGGGTTGAGGCCCGGAATAGGCCGTCCGCCTAAGAATCTGATTCCCCCTGGATATTAAGGAATTGAAGGTCTTCCCTTCGTCAGAGGTGTCGCGAAATTTTGGCCAATAACTTTTGGCTTACCGCTTCCTGGGGAAGTCGACTGGGTCCCTTGAGGAGGAGGCGGTGACGCGATGAATCCCGAAGGTCCGGGATTCGAATTGATTTTCACCCGGGATGAAGTTGATGGGTCTTTCTTTGGGGATTCCGAACTATGAGAAATTTGTGGAGTTTGGGATCCCGACTTCAATAGATATGAACTCGGAGCGTATGGGATTTTGGCCGCGGCTATGGCGTCTCGAACTTGTTCCCTTGTGACGATCATAGAAAAGGGGTTTTTGCTCGTGGCAAAAGATCCTAAGAATTTTTCTATTGATACGCTCGGAGCGTTTATTGGTATTGCGAAAGGAACTGGACGGACATTTGGCCGCTGTGTTCCGGATGGGCCGGCAACTGGTTCTGGTTCCCTCGGAGGGGTAACTGCTGTGCGGATCCAATCACACCCAAGTCTCCCGGTGGTTTTGGTTTTTGAATTTGGATTCCTCCGACGTCGCCTTTCGTTCTCTCTGTTACGTTGGAGCCTTTGTTCATCTGTCATTTTCGGAGGGGGTCCCCAGATATATTTGAAGTTGGGATCCGTTTCTACTGAAGGATCGGGGCGAGTATTATAATAACGCCCACGGGGTCGGATCCGTTTTGGAGTAGACTGCGGGGTCGAAAGGGCACATGGTTTCGGTTTTTCCGGATTCTTAGCTGATCGCTCCTGGCGCTGCCTTTCTTCCAACCGCAGTCTTCGCTGAGATACTGGAAGCTTGTATTCTTCGTCTTTTTCAGACTCACTTTTCTTGTCTGATTCGCTTTCGGTATCATCATCTGAGTCAGTGTACTGACCGTTGTTTACATTCGCGGGACATACGGTGAAGTCACGCTGAAGATAGTGTTGAAGGGGAAGGGGAATTCGTCCTTTCAATTTGTCTGTGAAGCGGGATTGACAAATCTTCATCATGACAAATCCCATCTGCTTCTGGATTTGCCCCAAGAACTCGTCTGGGGGAGGTTCGTCATTATCTGAGACCCGTAGAAATCCATCGATGATCATTTCGATGGACTTCTTGTATAGTTGCATCTGCATGCTCTTTTCCTTCTCATTTTGTTTTTCAATCCCCTTCAGAGCGATTTTAGAGATCATTTTGAGAATTACCCGTTTCGCTTGGACTTTCAGGGAATTGGAGTCGAGAGCTGGATCCTGGGTATCTTCTATCTCTCGATTCCCTTTCTTTTTGTATATTTTCTTTTGAAGGGTAGCGATGGTCTCTTATAAGATAGCAACAATTTTATCGTCTATTCGATACGGTGGGAGTGATGCCCTTAGAGGAGCTTCTGGCATTTCGGGCCAGTCACTGTCACTTTCGCATGACGATGAAGAAGATTCCATCTATTTTAGAAAAGTGTTAAAAGAGAAAGGCACGAGTAAGATAATTGTTCGTTAATGTTCATTGGATTTTTATCTCCCCGCGTGAAGCACATTTGTTCGCGTTTGAAGCACATTTTGGATATTTAAAACTAAAGTTTGAGCTTTTCACTATTTTTAAGTTCACTGTCAAATTTTGAAAGTCAGATTCTTGTTAAATCTGACGTGTGAAAACCTATTGTTTTATTTGAATTTTCGAGTTATTGGTTATTTTGTTCTGATCTCTGTTTTGGAGGCCTATTTTTGAACCTGCAGAATTTGTAACGATGCCCGCCACCACAGTGGCCGCACCGCCGGACTCTCTTTTTCTTAGGAGGTTTGAAAAGGGGGCAATCTCTATAGATATGCCTAATGTCCCCTTTCACTGAATGTTCTATACATGTGGGACATTCCCTAATTTTACTACTATATTTTAATGTATTGACCCCGTCACCATAGGTCTTTGGTCGCCCGTGGGCGTTGCCTTCGGCGGTAAATAGACCTGTTTCCTTACGGGCAGAGGCGGACGCTGATGAAGCTTCCGAGTCTGCGTTTGCTGATAAAGGGAAAATTGGATCAGGGTCCCAATTGATGGTTGTGGTAGGACTATGTGGAAGGGACCTGAATTCTTGGGTATCAGGTCCCAACCAAAAATCTTCTTGGTCAAAGGGGATGTTTCCTTCGTCACTTTCGCTTCGGGAAATCTCCATCTGTTGCTATATTCAATCATTTTATGGGAATTAGGCTTACATCCTACCTAGAATTTCAAGCTAAATTTTTCAAATTTTATTTTTCTTATTTCATTAAGTTTTCTTAACACTAATTTATGATGGGGGAGAGAAGGAGGTTCACGGTCGAAACCTCCCCTGTAAGTATTGGTTTCCCAGCAAAATGCTTTTTCTATCACGGCTAAAACCCGTATAAGAAGCTACTTTGGGGAAATGATTTAGCGATCGGAGCCTTAGGGAATATTTCGGTGCTCGGTGTTTATAAGCATTTTCCTGGGGGTCTAAGAAATTGTTCTTAGTCCGGGAGCCGAATCTGCTTAGGGCAAAGCCCTGAAAAGCTTATTCTATGGGATCGATTCGGTGGTAGGAGCCTTAGGGAAATTTGGTCTCCGGTGTTCATAGAGATTAACCTGGGGAATACGTAAGAAATTCTTCTTGAGTTTCGGGAACTGAATCGTGCTTCGGGGTTGATCGTGATAGAATTAGATAGGGATCCGATACTGACACGGAAGTCAGGGCCGTGAATCCCCTTTTAATTTTGGGATTATTTTTATTTTTATTGTTTATTCTTCATCTTCCGAGTCTGTGGGAGTCGGAATTAAGTTGAAAATGTTGGTGTGCATGTTTCCCATGCACCTAACTATTCGGTCTATTAAATCGACTCTGAGAGCTCTAGAACTCCCGCTTCTAGAAGTGGGGGTACTGGTGGTATTTTTATTTTTATTTTTACGTTGTTTCGGAGGGAGATCTCTGTCCTGAGTGGTTGAGCTTGGACCTTGTTCTGGTGCCGCTGAAGTAGCTCTTCTCGATCGAGTTGCCACCCCGGGTCGGAGATCACTGTTAGTTAGGACACAAGGAGTAACCTCACGCCTTTTTTTTCGGACTTTGGGTTTCTTGCGATGCCTAGACTCTTCGTCTGTGGCTGAGCTAGGCTCTTCAGTCGTTTCGGTTTGAGATTCGCCTGTATCAGTCTCAGAGATACCTCGTGTCCGATCTCTCCTGGTAGATTTCGGTGGAGATCCTCCGGGGTTGACATTGGTATCTAGCCAATAACTTTGACTATGCCTTTTCTTTCTTGGGGTCCGTGTTGGGGCAAAACGAAGCTGAAGGTCCCTAGCTGGGGCAGAATTTGCTTTTTCTTCTCTATGGTGTTTTCCCCGTTTTGGGGTTTGATTTTGGATTTCATTGTATTGTGAAATAGGATTTTCAGAGGGTGAGGGGGTTCTTTCTCGGTTGGTTCTGCGAGATGCAGAAGACCTTGAAGAAGAATTCCTACATTCCCTCTGGATTTTATATCCTGATGGGTACTGGTTGTGGGATAAATTAATTTTAAGATTTATATCTTGGCCAAGTGACTGGCGCTGTGGGGTTTGATTTTCCCTTAAATCTCTTCTAGGAGATTGGTTCGGAGCTATTGGGCTCACGATTTCTTCACCTATGCTAAGGTGACTATTTTCTAACTGGTTTCGAGAGGAGGATGAATTTAGAGTTACTACTGGATCACTCTCTTCTTTCCATGGAATACAAGGATTATTACTTGTGTTATCTAACGGTGTGTAATCAACGCATGTATTAAGCTCTTGAGCTTGTGGTTTATTGAACTTATAATTCAGTTTAAATTTTGTGGGTTGGATTAAAGTGTTCTTTGGGGTTCTATTCCCCGTAGGATTTATATCTCTTTCCCCGGACACGGCTGTATTTGACCTATGTGTTTTGTTAGGGGAAGGAATGTCATTTTGAGGAGTATCCCTCACATTTTCCTCGGGGATTCTCTGTGTGGGTAAGTCCTGGTCATGATTCTGATTTGGACTTATATTAATTCTGCTTCCATGTATTGAGGGTTCGTCCTTGGTGTCAGAGCTGTCTGTACTGCTCATATCACTTGGGGCGCCCGGAAGTCTTATTGGACCAGTTGAGCTTGTGGCGTCACTCCTGCCTGCTCGTTCTGGTTGTACTATTTTCCCTAAGCTTGTTAGTGTTTCTGAGGATGAGGTTGAGGATTTGTCTGACTCTGAGACTCGATGTGTCCATTCTTTTGGATTTTGATGGTTTAAAATCAGACCATTTCTGACTACACCCCCAGGCGTTTTACTAAACGCCGACTTATTTACAAAAGATGGACGTGAGGGTCCAAATTGTGGAGGGGCACTGTCGTCCTTTCGTCTGACAGGTAGCTGAGCACGGACATTCCAGGAGAAATGTGAACCGTCGGTTTCTTGGATGCTCTGATGCGGTACGTACGAAGAGCTGCTGTCGCTCTGTACCGCAGCTCTCGGCTCCATTGTCATGGGTTCCTCCGGTGGTGGAGGCGGGTCCTGCTGTATCGGTTGTTCTTCCGGAGTGGGAAATTCCCCACAAGGAAGAACGTCCACAATAGGAACACCGTTTAAGTGAGGAGGATCATCTGTAGGATCCAAACGCGGTTCGGCTATGAATGCGTCTTCCGCTGCGACAGGCCTAATATTGTTGAGCCAGTCGGTATTGACGTCTGATTCTTCCGGAGCCGGTATAGGCTGTCCGGAGACGTATTTCCGTAAGTTATGACCATGGGTCAGTCGGAGCGTTTGCTTGGGTAAGAAGACGTTAATGTCTTCAGTGTGAGGACATAGAAAGTATGAATGGATATTCTCATTCACACTGTAAACTTTAAATGGCCCAGTGTATTTCATCACGAATTTGGATTTTGTACCTGGTGGGCGCGTGTAGTTGCGTTTCCACACCAAGTCTCCAATTTCGAATCGTACAGCTGGGAAGTGCTTATCAAACGCCAATTTTCTCTTTAATTGACTTTCACATGCATTCTGGAAAGCCTGCATGCGAAGACTGAATAATTCGCGTATGCGAACTTGTTGTTGTTTTAAATTCCACTCGGGATTTAGATGATCTGTCAATAAATTGAGATTAGTGTTGGGTAAGCTTATGCCATGCATTAGATAATACGGAGTAAATTTTGTACTTGAATGAGGAGCATTATTGTATGAATCTTGTATGCTTGGGAGTTTGAGATCCCAGTAATTTTTATCTTCAAACTGAAGTTTCTTTAGTATGCTTTCGAAAGTGGAATTTACTCTTTCGCAATATGCATTAGAAAATGGATGGTAAGGAGCTGTAGTAATGCGAGTTATATTCTGCTCAAGACAGAATTGGATGTATTCAGTTGCCACGAAGGCTCCACCATTATCGGAGACTATACTACGAGGATGATGCTCCTGTACGAATAATATTAGATGTTTTTGGTAATTCTTCCAACTAGTAGATTTGCATGGAAATAGCCATAGATACCTAGTGCACTGATCTATTATAGCTAGTATGTATTTATGACCTCGGAAAGATTTGTTTAAAGGACCCATATGATCTACTGAAATCCGATGAAATAGGATTTGTGGAGTTATCATTACATGAAGAGGTCCTATTTTCTTACGGTTGACTCTTGCAAACCTCTGACAGGTTTCGCAGGAGCGGCAAACATTGAGGATGATGCGATGCATATTGAAAAACCAAAATTTGTTTTTCATGATTTGAAAGATCTTTTCATCGCCTAAGTGTGATTTCTGGTGGAAGTCCTGGGCAGCTTCCTCCGACAAAGGATATGGAAGTACAGTTAGCCACATCGGACCTGTGGGATCGTAGTTAATGCGTTGCAAAAGACCTTTTTCAGTGAGCTGGTAGTCCTTTCGAAATTTATTTTCGCCTTCGAAATTGTTTGCCCTATCTTTTTCTAATGATTCAATAATCTTAAGACATTTGGGATCTCGCTTCTGGCTAGCGAATATATTATGATTCAAGTCAAGGGTATCGAGGTTCGGATGAACCAGTTCCGCGTCCCGAAGACTACGAATATGGGCGGTGGTTTCAGGTTCTGGTCCTTTCCATGGCTGAGTAGGGATATCTCTCGGTGGTCTGCTCAGACCATCAGCCATCTCGTTGTTCTTGCCTTTGATGTGGTATATTTTAATGTCATATGAGCTTAATTATAAACTCCAACGTATGAGTCTCGGATGAGTTTCCGAGGTTTTGAGAATCGATGTCAACGCAGAATGGTCAGTGAAGACGTTGATGGTTCTTCCCAACACTAGTGAGTGTTGTTTGGAGAGACCGTGAATGATTGCGTAGCACTCCTTTTCTGGAGTAGACCATTTTAACTGCGGACCGGTGAGTAGATGTGAGTTTAAGGCAAGGGGCCTTCTGAACCCATCAATGTTTTGCACGAGACAAGAACCGACGCAATAATCGCTGGCGTCTGACCAGAGTTCCAATTTTCCATGAGGAACTATAAAGGCTAATAGAGGAGCGTCAATGATTAGCTGTTTAAGTCTGTCGATCGCATGTCGACAGGTTTGGTCAAAGTCGAACGGAGCGTTCTTCATTAAAAGTTTAAAGAGAGGTCGAGCCACGTAAGAATACCCGTTAATCATGCGACGGAAGAAATTGGAGATACCTATGAACCTCCGAATTTTAGTAGTGTTCCTGGGATATGGATACTCTGCTATGACCTTCACTCTTTCACTATCTATTCCTATACCTTTGGCGCTGACCCTGTGTCCAAGAAAAATAATGAAAGGATACCCGAAGAAGCATTTGGAGGGTTTTAATTTTATGTTTGCCTTTAAACAAGTGTAAAGAACCTGTTCCAGCCTCTCAAGCATCTGGCTAAAGCTTGAGCCCCCGAAGCTTGTGTCGTCGACATAAGAGACCAGAAAATCGCACAATAAAGGATACCAGATTTTATTCATGACTTGCTGAAAGCAAGTACCGGAATTAAGATATCCATACGGAAGCTGAAGGGGTCTGAAGACTCCCATATGGTTCATATAGGCTAGAAAATTTCGATCGGCCTTCCGAACTCTAATCTGTTGATAGGAATTCGCCATATCCACGTTGCAAAAATGAGTGCAACCTGCGAATTTGGAAAATAAACTCATTAAATTTGGTATGGGGCCGCTATAGGCTTTATCCGTTTATTGATGTCCCGATAGTCTATTACTGGGCGCCAGTCATTGGCTCCTTTCTTTACTACTAACATGCGGGATACTGTGGAGCTTTCGCATTCCTCAATGCTTTTTTGTTGCAAACCTGCCAGAGTCTCACGTTCTACTACTTCTTGGAACTTTTGAGACATTACTGTAGGATTGTGTATCATTGGTGAAGTATTTAACATGTCTATGGTAGCTTCTAAGACTTTTCCCGTAATGGGATCTTTTACAGTTTCGTGGGAATCTTCTAGTTTCCATCCGAAAACTTTATGGAATTTTCCTAATAAGTCCCTAAGTTGATCCTTTTCAATAGGAGCTAATTTTTCATATATTTTGAATTGTGCAAATTCCTCGTCGGTAAGGGCTTGACTCCCTTCGACTTGGAATGGTACTGGCTCTATTTTTGAAGAAGCTGGAAATTGCTGTTGGTCCGTCTGCATCCGGACAGAACGCAAATGGTTAGTTTTAGATGGAATAACTCGGTAAGTAGTGAGAGCATCTTGAATTGGTAAAATAAAATCGATGGGGTCCAAATTAATAAGATGACAAATGCCATGACCGTTTTCTATTTTTAATTTGTTCTCCACCACGTGGAGACCGTATTTTTGAAAAAGGTTAATATTTTGTTTCAAAAGGATATCCCCATTGAAACATCTATCATCCACGTAAACATTCACGGGATTGGAACGGTAGGCTTCGATAGAAACGGGGGTTACAGTGCATAGTCTTAATTTGAAATTTGGGAGGAGCTTTTCCGCCTGAGATGACATGCTGGATGTCGAAATAGTTTGGACCTCATCATTGGAAAAACTATCTGAATCGTAGCAAGGCCTGATAGTATGAACCACTAAGTCAGTGTCCGAACCGTCCACCTCCGTACGATTAATTTTAGTTTTAGTTACTAGATCATAAAAAGGGTCATCTATTAATAGATTAAATGCGAATAGCAGATCTGAATTAAAGTTTGATTCAGAATCGATGCTGTCAGTTCGAGTTATTTCATCTGATACTTCAGGTTTCTTTGCTTTAGTTTTCCTAATGCGAACTGGGGCAAGACGTTTTAAATAGTGATGTAAAGTGGGATCTTCTTCGTCATATGCCAGGGGCATGAAATCGACTCTACCTTCATGGCAAATGACATGAGCTCGATTATCCCTAAGGAGATCCATGCCAAAAACGAGATGATCGCTGGCCTTATCTATGACGAAGAATCCCCATTTGATCCATTTTCTAAATTCCTTTATGTATATAATCAGAAATGCGAATTTCTTGATTATATGTGCCTTACCATCGTCGATAGATAGGATAGCTCTTATGCGTGCATATGGTTGAACTTTCTTATGTAATTCTAATCTTAATAAGGTCGTAGGGCTGACAGTACTGATAGTTGCTCCCGTGTCAATGAGAGCTTCGACGTCGATGTCACAGCCATATTTGTTTTTGGCTGGAAAAATTCTACGGATTTCCATTGGTGAACGTACGGACATATTGAAGTGATCCCTCATCAGGGACCGTAAAGATTTCATCATTGGTAATTATGTCGCTCGAGTTGGCGAATTCGAAGTTAAATGCAACATCGTCATCGGAACCGTCACTGACTGGAGAAGTAGGTGCTGAGTTATATGGAGAAACTTGAATTGATTCAGCGGTTTCGTCGTTTAGGAATTTTTTAAGATCTGAGGGTTGGAAAGGAATTAATTTGACAGATTTATTCAAAACATAGTCCATAGGTTCTGCTGAGAATGCATAATCAGTAAGAGGCGATTGGGGGGGTTCGAGCATGTCTAAGCCCCCCCTTTCGGGTTCAAAGAACGATTATTCTTACTGAAACTGAATGATGCAGAAGTGTCCTGAGATGCGGGAGAAATTTGATCGTTCACCGTGGTTGGTGAGGATTCTGCGTCACTCGTAGTTAACCCCCTGAGGGGCATGCCGCTTACTTGTGGGTGAAATGCATGGTCAGGGTTGTTTAGATCGTAGCCCTTTGCGGGTTGTTGTGAAAAATGCGCTTGCTGGTATGTGGGGGCCGATGGTACCGGGGGCAGTGGAGCCGGAGCATAACTCACGGGCACCAGAGCTAATTGAACCGGTACGGCCTGTTGTAGTTGCAATTGTTGGACTGACTGAGTGAGTCCTTGTAAGATTGCTAACATAGTAGGATCCACGCTCGATGGATTAGGAGCTTTGGGAACATTATTGTTCTGTTTACTTCCAGAGGAGGAATTTCCACTGGATTTATTTTGCGCAGATTCTGGCTTTGGAGGAGGAATAATGCGACCCTGCTCTCAGAGAGCTGTCAAACATTTTCGTGCTCCGTGATTATCATTTCCACATCTCATGCAATTCATTTGCCCTTTATCGTTTTTAGCAGCTTCCCTTTGGGCCGCACTGTACATAGATGTATCAGCAGTTTGATATTCCAACCTGTCCCAGGCAACGTAATAGTCACAATGAAGGACGTCGGTTGGTTGTCTTTTATATGGATGATTCGGTTCGACATCGAGGCCACGTATAAATAAGTGAGGAGTCGAGGTCTTTACCGTATCCTGGTTTGGTTTGGGTGGAGCTGCCTTTGCTTCTCGCAGTTTAGTTATTTCGCGTTGCAGGACTATGCGAAGACCTTTTTCATCGGTGCATGTTCCTACTAATGGTTTAAGTTCGGCAGGCAACCCACTTATCAGTTTTCTCATTCAGGTTTCCCTATTCATGAAAGGACCCATGAGGTCGAGGCATTCGCCTCGGACGGCAATGTAGTCACTAGCACTTTGATTTTCGTGATAGTCTGTGCTACTCAGATTTGCGGAGGCACGTTCAGACACATGATCGTGATCGAACTTGGCAATGAGTGCTTAGGTAATTTTATCCCACGTGGTAGCACATTGATCGAAGTTAGCATAGTCCAGGCGTGACAGAAACTTTTTCTGATTATTCCTCCACCATCGACCCGCTTGACCGGTGAAGATCATGTCTAAGCGTGTAATGACAACCGAAGGAGGGAGCGAATATAACGTAATATAGGAATTATATTGCTCCACCCATTTTTCGGCAAGGGTGTAACCGTCATATTTGGGTAAGATTTCTATGACCTTGGTTTGTCTGAAATGACCGTATGCTGAATTTGTCCTTTCATGGTCGTCAAGAATGATTTGAGGTACTGGCATTCGCCTGTGACCTGGCCGTCCCCACGGTGAGGGCGGATAAGATACTTGGGAACGTCCGGAATCCTCACTTGAGGAAGACGAACGACGTCTATTACGACTCCTACCCCTACGCCTGGAGTGTCGGGGAGAGGATGATCGACTCCTACAAGAACGGGAGTGTCGATCGTCCGGAGGTGATGGTTCCCTATTTCTGGATTTAGAATTGTGACGCCGTTGTCGTCTTGACGGTTGATCCCTCTCATTTCGATTATGACGAGGAGATTGGTCCCTAGAATGGGAGGTATAATGTGAACTTCGCCTTGGGGAAGTTCTCCTAGGATCCGAGTTGTTATCACTCGGAGCGTTTCTCGAATGGTATTCACGTCCTAGAGGAGACTGATGGGAAAGTTCCCTATACTGACGATTTTGATGGGAATGCTCCCTTGTATTTGATTGACGATTTGGTCTAGGAGACGGTTCCCTTTGACGGCGACCGTCACGTGAGTAGTCTCTTGGATTTTGTTCACGCTGGTGGGTTCTGGGAGATGGGTCTCGGGCATTGCGATTACGATCCCTGTTCCCATGATTACTATCTCTGGAGGGCTCCCTTGGAGGAGCCTGTCTGAAATTTTTAGGTAGGGATCGGCGTCTGTCCTCTCTCGGATGACGAGGTACCGATCCATGTCGCTCATTATTTATTGTGGGGGCCCGTGCCATAATTGATCTTGGTTGAGATTGGGGAAAAGGTTCCCTACTGACGTACTGTGGTGGATGCGCGTCGATTTCCGCTTGTGCCGGGAAATGTTCTGCAACACCAGTTGTGTTTCGATTTTGCACGGGCCTTCCCCTTGGAATGTCACGAAAGGGGTCAGGGACATAGAACCTTGGATCATCGGGATTGGGCGCTCTGTTTGGAGCCTCCCTTTGAGTCCTTGAGTACTAGTGTTCGTAGTCCCTGAAAGTTCCCTGTGTGTGACGCCCTTCCCTGTTCCTTGCTTCAGGAGGGGTGGCGTGAGTTGAAGCATGTGCCTGGTGCACTTTGAACGCTGCCCCTGGAGGAACAGCTGGTAACGGTCCTAATAATAAAGGACGGAGTTTGAACGGTATTTTGATTAACCGAAGGATCTGGGGGTTGAATCATTGAAGGTTGTGGAAAGCCTTGGATTCGATTCCCAGTTTGATCCATATGCAGCGTCGGTAACTCTCGCGCTCCGGACATGTATGGAGGCTTCGAGAAATAGGAAGGCTTTTGGCTCTTCCGTTGTGAATTGTGAATTTCCTCCAGGTTCACGGAACCGAATGCGGCTTGAAGCTGCTGTTGCGTGATTGGAGGGGTTGGGGATGGTGCGCGAATTTTGCGCTGTTGCCCCATTTGGATTTTATAGGATTGTGGCGGATCACTGATATGTCCTGCCTCGGTGAAAGGTGAATTCGGACGAATAGATTTAGGAGGATCACTCCTCGCTCGGTCTTTTGGATAAAACTTATATCCGGTGTTCGAAGATACGGGCGCTACTATCAAGTGTTGAGGATTTGGGGTATGCATGTGATTCCATACAGCTATTTCTAAGGAACATTCTTGCCTCCTGGCAAACCGTACTATGGTTCGATAAAAATCGTCGCCCAAGCCACTTATCAAGTGATCTATTTGAGACGTTGGATACAGTCTATCTTTGTACCAATGTCTCATGTGGTAGTCGATTTCACTTTGACTACGAGAAGTATGTACGGTCAGATTGAGGGTTTCCGGAATGGATGTCTCTCGTTGACCTGACGGGAAAATGTCAGAGTTAGACTCTACACGGTGAAATGCAAATTGTGTGTCGGTAGTCGATGGGCGTGAGGCTTCGGCCTCATTTTCGAAGGCTAAGTCTTTTTTTTGCAGCTGCTCTGCTATCTTGAACTTCGAAATAATATACAGGCCTAATATTAGAGACATCTTTATGTTTCCTTATGACCCGTATTTTCGGATCAATGCGAGAATCTGTGGGATCCACTTCTAATAAGTATCCCCTGTAATGTCCATCACCCCTAGTGGTGATGTAAGGATCTGTTGGAAGTGGGATTTTTCTTGACTAAAATTCGATATATTTATCGTATGGATCCCCTATTCTGACGGCGTAATGAACTATTGTTCGCGTATGGTTGTCGATGTTCCGCTCTAACGCAGAACGACTTGTATCCTTCATGTCTAAAGGTTTCGGATCCGGTCGAGTATGGATTGAACCAGTGTCGGCCTCGGATCCAGCAGATCCATATGAAGAAGTTTCGAAACCACTTCGTTGATCCTTTTCCGTATTTTTGACTTTTGTTCTTTTCTTTTTCGGTTTGATGGCCGAATGTGAATCTGAACGAGAAGTGCTTGCCTCGTTGGCGGTATATGTTTTAGGTTTGTTGGAGGAAAAGGCAATAGGACCCTTTTTCTGTCCTTTACTCTGTGTTTGATGTTTAGTTCCTGGGGGATTCTTAGGGACCACTGTCTGATTCATGTTAGAAGCAGTGTCCGAATCCCTGTCAGGACCTGTTGTATTGAGATCCACGATGGGAATCTTAAGATCGCTAGCGTCACTCATGACAAGATTGATTAAATTAAATAATTTACTGACAGTCAAAGGATAAAATTATTTTTATGAAAAGCTTTGTATTAACTCAAATGAGTCTTTTAGAAAATTAATTGTAAGGCTAGCTAATTGTTTATTTTATTCTTAACTAATAGTGAGAATTGGTGAAAGTTGACTTTGTCCGCTTCTCTGTTTTCCCCGCGGTTCTTTACCTAGAGAGTGGTAGAAGGTTTACTTCATACCTTCTTATACTATTACTATTCTATTTCTATTTAGTTTTTCTAACTGGGCTCTATTTAATCTTATTTGCTGGGTGTGCTAATAGGCTTTTGCCTTTTGGAACTTTTAATTTTTGGTCGTGGGTGGGTAAGAATCAGTCCGTGAGTGTCGGATTTCTTAGAATCCGTGCGCTTCGGGCTGGTTTTTCTTGAGAGACTTTGAAAAGTGATTTCTTCCGAATTTCTTCCAGTTGTGAGAACGGATTGGTGTGGGTTGGGGTGTAAATGGAAACACTCGCAAGTCAGCGATGAGGCCGGAGACGGCTTATAGCTTTTCGCGGACCTCCACCTGTTCTCACAATTTTGGAATAAATATTAGTGGAAGTTCTTACTTTTCAAAAATAGGAACTTTATTTACTTTTAATGATGTATTTATTATTTCTTTATTTTCCCCCGTGGGGATGCAGGAATACCTGTTTTAAATTCTTAGAGTCTCGGTGGTGAATTCCTGGGGCGCGAAGCTTTACCATTATTATTCCCAAAATCCGAAAAATGCCAAGAATTTATTTAATTTCTGTATCTCTAGTTCTGGAAAAAAGTCGTTGACAATGTCGAAAACAGCGTAATAGATTATTATGACCATAAATAGGTGGTTAAGGGTGGTTATAGTTTGACCTCCTTGGTAAAACCAATGAATGGCGTCAATCGCGAAAGCGTAGTACTGTTCTTCTGGTACGATTGACATTAACTGTAAATAAATATGACTCACAACAAGAAAAATTATTTATAAATTTTAACCTCTCTATATTGTAATGATTATTTTATCGGACTTTTTGATCTTTTGACCTACGGGTTATGGTAAGGTATGAGCCGCTGTTAGCGTCCCGATTTTGGCCATTTATTTCCTACGAAGATTGGTGTAGTTGAGATTCGAGAGGCTGTTTGACTTCCGAATTTCAAAAGCTGCAACTACAAAATTTTGATTGGTTTTATAAGTACCGGTTGGATCAAGCAAACAGGACTATTTTAGGGAGGGTCACTATGTTAACGGAGTTGACGGTGAAGAGGCCTAAGACCTTGGGATTGACGTTTAATTCTATTCCAAATGCTTTCCCAGTGAGTTCTAATAAAGGCGTTTGAACGCTCCCTTCCTACGCACTGTTCTCGAATTAGATTTAGGATGAAGACTATAAAACCGAATAATTGGAGTCAGGTAAGGTGTCTATGTCCTTGTCTGCAATACCACAGTACTATGCTCTGCACGATTTGACGGGCAGTATGAGTTACTTTAACTCTATTCATAAGGAAGTGAAGAATATTTAGTACTGATTAGTGGGATCTACAAGTTCCCAAGGGAAACGGAAGGGTCTGAGTCTTCTGGGGAAAGAAATGGCTACATAAATAATTAAAACTAAAAATATTATAATTACGTCAATATTTAATAACGAAAGTAAGATTAACATTTATATGTTTATGGGAAGAATAAATTTAAGATTATATTGTTATTTATATTTATACTGATTGTAATTACTTATTAATTCCTTTCCGAATCGGGATTAAAATTTCGGAATCGAAATTGTTCTGGTAAAGAGTTTTGATATTCCGCTACTGTAGCGGCGTCACCGAAAATATGGTCGCTGACGTTGAGAAATCCTAATACTATGGTGATAAAACCAAATAGTTGTTATTTGGATAAGTGGATGAAACCTTCTTTAAGGTGCCACTAAAGAACTGAGTGTGTGAATCGTGCAGCGAAATTTGGATGTTTTATTCAGTTTATTTAATTCGCGAATTCACGGATTTGCGCTGGGGCAAATATCGTAAGTATGACAGATTTTAAAAAATTTTAGACTTTGCTGTCTGGTAAATGGAGAGTTACAGATAAGGAATTGAAATAAGTAAAAACGGCGTCCTTAAATTTTTCAAAGAATGTGAATTCGGTTGAATGGGGACTTGTCTGAGCTATGGGACCGTTTTGGCCAGACCGTAATGATAGCCTATGTAAGACGAAGTCTATGAAGGAGTTTAATTGAGTTTCACTGATGAATTTATTTCCTTCAATGGTATACCAGTGTTTAGTGGTCTCTTCAATGCGAGAGACTAATTCTACTGGCCCTGGAAAATTCATTCAGGGTGAATAATTTCGGATATTACGGAGAAATATATACCGAAATGGGCAAAAGCTATTGGAGTCTGGTTCTGGCTTCAGAGCCAATTTAATACAGCTTCTTCGTATTTGGTCGTGAACGTCTCTAGATTTAGATGTAAAACCGTAGTAGCGATTAGGGAATTTTTATTTTCTTGAAGCCCTAATTTATTAATTATAAATTCTATTAGATTTTGAGCTTGTGGGTGGAAGTAATGATTAGAACCCTCTAAAATATACCAATACCCAACGTCGTGAGTAATACGGGTAATTATTTTTTCGGTGTTATTGAAGTTCATCAGAATGATCGTGTTGGGCAGCTAATAACATGAATCGGAAGAGACGTATGACTGCTTCCGGATTTTCAAAACGGAAACGGAACCAGCAATACAAAGCTTCCTGGTAAAATTCTAAGAAGTTATGGGGAGTTAATCTTGGGTGGGTAATTTCAACTGGAGAATTGCGATTCTCTTGAATTTCTAATCTGGCTAAAACCCACTCAAGAAAAAGTGCTTTATCGTGTTAAGAGTAAGTCTGGTTTCCTTCAATAATATACCAATAATCGATGTGGGCTATTATTTGGTTCTTAACTTCGATTGGAGTGCCGAAGTGCATTTGATAGTTGAATTGTTTGGGTAGCTAGATATTGAATCACTATGAATGGAATCCGTTGAAATTAATAAATGCCGTCGTGATATCGAAGAACTCTTCGATTTGATCAAGTGTCAAATAACGATGACCGTGGCTATAGAACCAAATTATTACGGCGTTACGGAACTTGTCGTCGAAATTGGCGACTGTAAGATGAGAGAAATCAGTTTCTATAGGACTGTCGGGATGTAATTTCTTATAAAGGCTTAAGTTATTTAACGAGTAGGCTAATAGGAAATCAATTTTGGATTCAGGAAGAAATTGGTTTCCTGTTGTAGAATGCCAATGCTTTACTGAATCGATGATTCTTTTGACTAGGATTTTGGAGTCAATGAAGTTCATTTATTTACTTAAATGGATATTATTTTCGGTAAACAGGGGACGGGTTTTGATCACCACTAATAGAATCCACCGTAATTATCAAATGCACTTGCGACAATAAAGAAATCTTCGATTTGATTATAGGCAAGGTAACGATGTCCGTAATCGTAATACCAAGATAATACTGCGTGACGAAATTTTCCTGGAAAATTGGCCAAGTTCAGGTGAAGTATTTCGGTTACGATTGGACTATTTGGTTGAAACTCGGTATATAAACCTAATTTGTCGAAAATCCAAATTAATAGGAATTCGATTTCAGATGCAACGAGAAATTGATGTCCCATGGTGGAATGCCAATACTGCACTGAATCGGTAATTCGTTTGACAAGTAGGGTGGGTTGTATGAAATTCATGGACTCTCTAATTGGAGAATTTTCGTGTTTTGATTGGATTGGGAAGAAGTTATTCCCCGTTGGTTAATTCATCCAAGTTAAGGCTAGTTAATTCGTCGTGGCTTAAAACCACACTGAAAAGAACTTGCGCTTCTTCGATGGAAAGAATTCCCTGACCTATTTCCACGTACAAGTCCTTAAGGACCTGAGTAACTTTGGAATTGAAATTAATTAGGTTTAGGTGGGGAATTGATTCTAAAGATAAAGTACCTACACCTGGAGGTATTTGCAGTTTATGAATGACGAATATTATAAGGTCTTTAAGTTGGTGTTAATTGACTTAATGTCGCCCTATTATTTTATACCAATTCCTTATGCTATCGTCTACTCTTTTGATGGCTTGGAATGGGCTTAAATTGGAAATGTATGTTTTTACTTGTATGAATTCAGTTCCAGGGTTCCCCTAATACGGGGTTGGAATTGAAATATTTCTGAGTTTCCCTAAGTAAGACGTCAAATTGATTCGGCGCTAAGTACTGATAACCGAAGTCACTCCACCATGTCTGTAATGTTATATTAAATAAACTTCGAAAATTTTCTGAGGTGAAAGAATTTGCGGATGTTGCTATGGGAGATGTGGAAGTCTCTCTTAAATCAAGATGGTGATGTACGTATGCTATGAGAAAACCTAATTGTTCACCAGTGAGTTGTTTATATTGCACTGAGTGGTGCCAATACTTAAGGGCTTGCTCTACCATGGCGATTAATAACACCGGCAAAACGAAAGACATGCGATACGATGCTTTTATGGTAAATTTTCTACTGTAGATGCAACGAAATCAACCCAACCTTTATCCTAAATGGAAACGATGAGGGTTAATTGATTTATTTGGGGTTCAGTCAGATATTGAAAACCGAATATATAATACAAGCTAAGAATGGAATGCCGTAATTTTTCAGGGAAGTTTTGCAAGTTTAGATGAGGAATATATGCAGCTATGGAGGTGCTGTTTGGTAACCGAAGTCCCGAATATTCGGATACGAATTCGATTAAGTGTTCAAGTTGTTCCGGAGTTATTATGCTATGGCCTAATATATTATACCAGTAGCGAATTGAGTGTTCCACTCGTTGTAAAAGGATAGCAGGCAAAAGGAATGACATGCGTCTTCTCCGTAATTAAATACTTCTTGAAAATATTCGGAACTTGATACACCATGGAATTTAGTTCGTCGTATTCGAAAACTTCGTTAATGAGGATATCAACTTGAATGGAGGGCATGAATTGATGGCCTATTTCTTGGTACCACTGTATAACTGCGACACTAAAACGACCTGAAAAATTCGAATAGGTATGTGGTAGTAAATAATCACCGGGAGTTGGGTGATTCACTCCAGCTAAACCTAACTTTACGAGGATATATTTGGTAAGTTCGCCTACTTGCTGTTCACTGAGGAATTGGGAACCAATGAGGGTTTCCCAATTAGTTATGGCTGCTATAATTCTGGAATTTAATTGACTGTGGGGAAGAAATGACATATATTTTTCGCTAATTTTAGTTACAACGAAAAACTCTCGGCACTTGGTAAACAACGGAACTGATGGTATCGAATTCTAATATTTCGATAAATATCCGTTGTTTTTGAGCCTGAGTTAAATATTGACGACCAGGACCGTCGTGCCAAACTGTTATGCTTTCACGGAAGCGTGATGAATTCTCATACTTATGAGGAGTTGAATATTGACCTTGTACTGGAGGATGTGGGTGACCTGTCAATCCTAACCTGACTAATATGTATTGGATGAGTTGATCTACTTGGTGTCTACTTAGGTAGTGATATCCTACTTGATGTTCCCAGTAAGTAATTCCGGCTTTTATCCTATGGTTGAGAGTGGTATTGTCCACGAATGGCATTCGCCCTGGTAATTTTTACTGAAAATATTAAAGAAATTTTACACGAATACAGTTATTAAATACTGTAATTGGGCGATGCTGAGGAATTCGTGACCAATATCAAAATACCAACTTCGGATTGCTTGTTTAAAGTAATCGGGAAACTTGCTCACTTGGCACGTAGGATTTGATGGATTGCAGGACACCGTGTGCTTTCTTGAAGTTGTAAGTCTTCACACACGTACTCAATCAATTTGTTTTTCTGCTCTATGGAAATTTGTAAAAATCCTTGAATGGTATACCACAGGTGAATGGTATTTTCAACCTTATGGTACACAGTTATGGCAAATAATAAGGACATTCACTGTTCTAATTCTGAATTGGACTGTTGAAACCGTGGTTAAAAGCACGTTGTCCTTTATGTTTGGCGGATTCGAAATCGTCTCGCTTGAAAACGAGGACGAATAATTCGAGAACTTGATCGTATGTGAGGTATTGGAAACCGTAATTTCGATACCACTTCCACACGCAAGTTTGAAATCTTTGACAGAAGTTGTCAAAAGAATGCGGAGGTTCGAAACGAATGGGAACTACTTGTTGAGGATGAACTAAACCAAGCTGATGACAAATTTCTTCTATTAATTCCCTAGTTTGCGGAACTGTGAGATATCGATGACCGACGATGTCGTGCCAACCGGCAATTTCTACTTTAATTCGCAAAGATAATGCAGTGTCTGTAAGAAATGGCATTAATTATGAACTAATTTTTATGGGTAGGATGATTTTCCTCCGTTATGGTAAAATGCCCTTTGATCACGGTAGATATATGCCTCAACGTCGTCCGTTTCGTAAACACAACGAATAAGAATTGGGATATGCTCAGACGGCATATACTTATATCCGATTTCGTGATGCCAGTTATACACTGCAAGTTCGAATCGTTGAGAAAAGTTTTAAAAGGAATGTGGAGTAGGAAAATTTGTAGCTGGTGCTGCTGGGTCTTCTGTTAACCCCAATTCGATTTGGACGTGCAATATAAATTCTTTTAGAATTGGCGTGTCTCTTTTGAAGAATTGCCAACCGTAATGATTATGCCAGCCGTCAATTTCTAACTAAATGCGTTTTCCTAGTTGGATATTACTGATGAAGGACATTCAGGTTAAGAGTCCAAAAAGTTGCTAATTCTGGGATATTTTGACTTTCGAAGAATTTCCAACTGGACTTATGGATGTTTAATACTATTGGGGTGGTAAAATACGATTTTCCAATATCGTTGTACCAGTAGTTTATGCCGGTAAACAATCGATACAAGAAATCTTTATTTACGACTTGATCCGGGAAAGTACTCGGAATTGAGTTTAAGCCCACGTCGTTAATCACGTATGTGATTAGAGTTTCGACTTGTGATTTCGTCAAGTAACGACGACCTTCGGATCGATGCCACTTTTTTATGGCTTTATTGATCTAAACTATTAAGTTTGGGGTTTTGAATGAAGACATAAATTGATGCTTAATTTAAGAGAATCTTAATTAAATCCACCGGGATTTATGATTCCCTTATTTTCTGTGATATTGAATACCCAAAAATTCAGTAGTATCGTTGATCAACATCAACGTTACGTGCATTAATTTATGGAGTTGTATTTCGGTCAAGTAGCCAGTTTCAAAATGCCACCTGAAGAAAATGGACATAAACTTATCTAGAAATTTGGGTGTACCTGGTCGGATAAATTCGATTGTGTTAGATGATGAGGGCTGATCAAGTCCCACTCCTTTTATTAGGTAATTAATGAGAATGACCAACTGATTCACGTTCAAATATTGATGGCCCTCAACGCGATGCCACCGGTATATGGCTTGACTGATTTTTATTTCTAACTGGTTTCGTTCAAGGTCTGACATCAATTTTTCTCAAGTAAAGTTCCAATTTGTGGCTATTTTGCCTTATATGAAATTGTCCAAAGGGTAATTGAACATGAAATTAAGATTAAGGTATCCACTGAAGTGGATTTAATATAAAATAGCTTGAAGTCAAGTCGATTAGCTGAGATACTTGAGTGAAATTGATGAACTCCTTACCTACGTAATGATACCAGGTAAAGACTGCGTGTCGAAAATTGATTTCGAAGTTTGCTGAATTTAGATATGCAGGTAATACCGTTAAGGCTGGGGTTCCTGTATGATCTGTAATGCTCAGGTAAACTTGTACGAAATTTATGCACTCCAATACCTGTTGATTAGTCAACAGTTTTGGATTGATGACCTGATGCCAATGATTAATGGCGCCTTCGATCCTATTTGCCAAAATTACTGGAATGAAGTATGACATGCACAGGTTGAGACTGGAAGTTCCTCTGGAATTGGATTCAAGAGGAAATGAAATGCAGATTTCTCAAATAGTTGGGTGAGGTCGTCTAAAGTTAAGTATAGGTTTCTAATATATCTATGCCAATCGAAAATGGCGTGTTGGAAATTGATTTGAAGGGTCTCCCGGGTAATATACACCGTGGAGGTAGTAATGGGAGACAGACGAGTTTCTTTTAGTCTTAAATGAACGAGGACGAAATTTAGCTCTTCGAGCTGTACTTCTTTCAATATTTGTGATGACAGGCTATGGTGCCAGTGCCGAATGGCACCGTCGATTCTTCCTACGAAAACGTGAGGAAGGATGTCGTAAATACAGGCTATTTAAAACTTTATTAAGCAATTGGATTTGCCTGAAAGTATATTGATGCCTTTTTTAGAAACTGGGAAATTTCTGCTTAAGTCAGAGTTACTATTCCGATGTATCTATGCCAGGCGAGGACTGCCTGTTGAAATTTCTTCTCAAAATTTCGGCTGGTAATATCTACTGCAGTAGTAGAAATGGGAGAAATTCGATTTTCTTTTAATCTTAAATATATGAGTACGAATTCGGTTAATTCTATGAGTTGCGTACTACACAATGGTTGTGTAACTAAATTACGATGCCAAAATTCGATAACGTCTTCTACTTTCTCTGCAAGAATTTCAGGGAGACTTTTAGAAGACATACACCTTGGATTATTGATATTATTTTGCCTGTTTCCCTAACTAAGCTAATGCTCTATGGAAATCAAGAATTGTGGCAATGAATACTTGTAATTGACCTATGGATAGGTATAGGAAACCTACCTCGGAATGCCACTGCTTCACTATGCAGTTGAGTTGACCTTCAAAGTTGTGAAATATGACTTTAAATTCGGGGAGGTTTGGTGGAAATTCAGTTACTGGACTGATACCCAGTCCGTCGCAAATATAATTATTTAAAATTGACACTTGTACTTCGGATAGAAATCTATGACTGATAATTTGGTACCAGTATCTGATGGATCGATCAACTTGATGATAAATTATGGTCTGACTCTGGTCAGACATGCAGAGTTTGGCAATATTTAATGGTTTTGACCTTCTCCTTCAGATTTTGACACTCCTTATGGAGTTAAAGGAGAACTAGAATGTATTTTGGTGGGGAAGGAAGATCTTGGATCTTACAACTTCCTTAAGAAGATTTTCGAGAAGATATTTATGAGAATGGAATAATTCTTATCCAATAATTCTTATATTACTTAGGTATATTTTCTTAATTTTATAAAGCGGACTTACGATTTCCTGTAGGTGATTTCCTTGCATGTGGAATCCCGGTCCGCCTTCTATCTGTGACTGATGGGTATTTTTCCTCGGTGGGAATTGAATGCTGGATTTCTCTAATCCGTGGTGATTGAATTGGTGAGTAGGAAGTGGATGATTTCCACTCTTCGGTCCTGTTGACTGTATCTGAGGAAGGGTCCGTCGTCTTCCCTTCTTGGGTAGGATGATTTTCCTAAGTTTACCGTGAGTGTAAAGTGATGAAATTCACACAATAGTTAACTTTTTGATGCCACCTGGAAAATAGGAGTTCTATCCACAAAATGTAATCCCTATGCCCGATGCCAATTATGTCCTGAAGCGTCATTACCCGAAGGGCGTACTATCGGGATAATAATTCCGCTTTCTAGGGGTTCCGTAATTCATCCGGGTGGCAAACACCCGGCAACATGAATTATGAAATCCCGAATATTAAAATTTCATCTCTAGGGCGTACTAAGGGCGTAATAGAATTACGTACCTGTTTTGGTGGAACTTGGACAAAGGAGGCTAGCGCTTCGGCACGGCACCAGATAAAAAAAATGCGGAAATGGATAATTCCCTTCTTTCCCAGATGACTCGACGGAATTTCTAATCGAATTTTCGAAATACTTGGGGTACTCCCCGTTGACCTATGGTCACTGACAATTTTTATCTTTCGTATCTATGACGAACTGCGTATTTGCTTTTTCTGCGGACAAAGAAGTCCCTGCCTTTCTTCTAGGCAATGGCTCCACGAAATCCTTAATAAGATTTCGGGAGTTAATTTTTAACTTGAAAACTGAAAACTGTGGAAAATAAAATGAGGGGATGATGTCCTCCCTGTTTTTATTTATTTTCCTTGACAACCTGTATTTCGATGATATTTTTCCGAAAATTTCACGAGGAAAATTTGGAGCTTACAGAATCTTGCTTCTTGCAGGGCGAGGATAAACACGTAAATGGTGCGGTGTTTTACCTAGCTGCTCCAAAGCATGTCGTAGTTGTACCAGTGGCAGTGGCAATGGTACGCTATGTTGTCAAATTTACTCGGGCGAATAGAAACGGCTCCTTGGTTATCTCTTATTCGCTCTCCTATTCAAACCGCATATGTACGCTCATGTTATAGCCGGCGTAATGCGTATTTCAGGAGTCATGCCACACGGAGATGCTGTGTTACCATCCTGAAGGATGGCAACGTGGCAAACTTGGCCGAGTTTGCAGCAGCGTCCCTGCAGAGTGCAGACTTCATTTAGGGTCGACATGCTTATTCTGACGGGACACGCTGTAGTCTACATTGCTACTGTGTACTATTCTGGGGGCACGCTGTAGTCGGTTCTGCTACTGTGCTCAACATTGGAGACGCCTTCCGCGAATCCTAACGGGGCATAGTGTAGTATATTCTGCTACGATGCTCTACTGGGACACGCTGTAGTCCATTGGCTACTGTGTACTATTCTGGGGACACGCTGTAGTCGCAATGCTACTGTGTTCTAGTTTTAGATGCCTTTCGCTTTTCCCTTTACATTTTAGATAAATAGGTGGCGCGGTTGTAGTGTTTGCAACCACCACAACCAGCCACAGAAATTAATTTTCACTACGGCATAGGTACGGTGAATAAGACCAATGATGTACCTATGTTTTTATATTTTTCATATATTATTTCGCCGAAAACCGTTTCTAGACGGAATTTTTTGGTGATTTTAATGGGGTGGATGAGGAAGGGGTATAGCTAGCCGTACCCCGCACCTTTTAAAACCGAAATGGTATACTTCTCCGCTTCGGAGAGCGGGTGGGAGGCCATCCCTGAGTTCCCCATCGCTCCTCTTGTTTACATCCCATGGTTGTTGAGGGATTAATTCTCCCTCGTGGTTGTTTATTTCCGCGATTTATCTATTTACACCCCTGATAGCTAAGCTATCGTAACCCACATTTTTTGCTTTTTATTTTATTTAATTTAGTTAATGTCAGATGGTAGAGATTTAGTTTATAAAAGGGGGGTCCACCACTCCGATGAAGGTCGGAGGCCTATGAGAAAGGAGGAGCAGATCAGCTGCTGCAGACTGCCAAGTATCTCCTATGATTACTATGGTGAGTTAAGCTTATTTGATTTTAAGCTATTTACTTGACGCTCATTTTAAGTTTTCCTCACTATTTGAGGTTAATTTTCCTTTGTAAGTTTTCCAGTGGCAAGTGGCTCGGTGGCAGAGGCCGGGGTGATGGGAAAAGTATCCATTTTCCCGGCTTCGCCACCACGGGCTTCCGTATTCCCAAAGACCGGAAGGACACCGTCGACGGTGCATGGCAAATGGAGCGTGAGGACCGCCGACGACCCAACCAAGGCTCCTCGGAAATAAAGTCTGCCACGGAAGTTTTTGTCAATTTTTATTTTCCAATTAGAATGGGAAGTTAGTTTTTATTGATGTTTAATTTTTATTTATTTTTAGAAAGGCAAGGTGATGCGATGGTTGAGGGTCTGGCTGCCCTCGCGTCCAATGCCGCTGAGCAGGAGGCAGAGAGAATTGGATACGGTCCTTGGTTTGGCGAGCGTTCCAAGTGACAAGGACCTCCTTTTCTCCTTCCTCCCGCACAACGCAACGCCTTTGCTTTGAATTTTGGAATTTATTTAAATTTTTATTTTTAATATTTTATTTAAATATATTTAATTTTATTCAATTTGGCAGAGGGACTGAGCGGCGTGAAGGTTGTAGTCCTGGCCGCCCACAACTCCAGCCTCGCCGGACAGGAAAGTTAAAGGCGAGAAATTGGCTCCTAGGACGCCGAGTATTCTGGGTGGCAAGAGCATTCCATTGCCGGCTTTCCTGTTCCAGTAATTTGCTCAGTCCTTAATTTTGCGAAGTTAATTAAGTAAATTTTTCTTTTTAACGGTTTAGATTTATTTTATTTTTATTTTTATTCCAGGAGGGCATGTGGCTTGACGCTGGAGGTACCAGCTCCCGCAGTCAGGCCTATCCCGGAGACAGAGGAGGGCCGCCAGTGCGCGTGTCTGATTAACCTGGAGCCTCAGCTCCCAAACACCGACTGCGCCCATTCTGTAACTCCAGGACAGCCACATGTCTTGAATTTTTGATGCCTAGTTAGGTAAAGATTATGCATTTTTAATTATTTATTTTAATTTTAGTTTAGGATTATTATTTTCAAGTGTTTATTTTATTTAATTTCTCAATATGGATAGTTGGGGAGAGCAGCCTGGCGGTGGACAAACTTGGTGCAGAGAATACAGAGCAATACTGTGACCAACCGTCAGGAGCAAAGAAGGAGGCGAACCCCAAAATCAGCCAGAGTCGCGGGTTCGCTCCCTCGCTCTCCCTTTAATTTTGCCTAACATTGTTACTTGTTTGCCTCATTTTTATGAACGGCCGAGTCCCTATAATTACGTTGGGGAGTCCCTCGGAACTACACCCAACGTCTAATATTTATGCCAATCAATTCTTTTATAATTACATTTATAATAATTTTCTTTCCATATTCCTAATTCTAGGGATGCCAATGATGAGAATCAAGTATAATTGCCAATGAAATTAAAACACGGAACGATCGAAAAGGTGAGGTAATTTTAAAGATAAATATATATTAATTCAATCGGAAAAGCAAATGAAGTTATAACTTGAAAATGAAATGATAAGATTTTCTCCTTTCAGCATAGGGCTGGGAGCCAAAACATTAAGGATTCAAAATGATAATAATTATTTTTGGTTTTTCTTATTCTTTTTAGGTTTTCGTTCATACAATGATTATGATTCATATAATTTACAATAATTTCTTACGAACGCTGCCGAAGCAGCGCTTACAGTTTCCGAATCCAGGTCCAATGGGTTTTACAGGTAATTGCACAAATATTAATTTCTCTTTTTGATTTTTCTTTTCGTAATATTAACTTATGATCTTTTGACTTCGAAGTACAATCAGAATAAACTTAATATAAACTCACAGAGGGGAGCGGCGAAGATGGAAAACACGAGGCACAGAAAAACTATAATATAGAAATTTTCACTGTAAAAACTCTGTTTCTTTTCCTTCATTTTATGATTGCACCAACAGACGGAATCGGAGCAATCCCCTTTTAATCGTCTAAAGCCTTTTGGTGTTTCCATGTTCTCCCTTTCCTTCTGATGAGTATTTCTCATTTCGAAAAACTGAATATATCTTTTTATGGAAACAGGAAAAATAATCAAGATAAAACTAAAATCCTCTCTTCTCGAGGAGTCGTTCGTGGAGTCCTGCTTGATGGCTTAAACCGAACTGATGAAGCATGCTGAGCACTCCTTCTTTCTCGCTTCTTTTTCCTCGAGATGCATCTTTGGCCGCAGGGCTGCGTCCGTTTCTAATCCATCTCTTGGTCAATCCGCATCAGATCGAAGGATCGCATGTAGCATTACTATTATTTTTTTTTTCTCACATGGGTCTCTCTCCTTTTCTGTCAGATGGCCGATGCTGTCTGGAAGATCTGGAAAGAACCTGTGGGAGCGAGTGTCGTGGAAACTATTCTCTTCTTATATGAATTACAGGCATAACTTTTAAATACGTTTTTTGATGTTTTTGCTTAAAACACGTAATTACAACTTTTTGCATTTTTTTTGGTATTTTGAAGTTATTTAGAGATTTTGTCAAAAATGAGTGAAAACACAGGAAGGACCTAGATTTTTTAATTTTTACATGTTAAATCCCATAAAGATTTGGCCATTTTAAAAGTCGACCACATTTTCAAAATGTGTGCGCCTCTTATGCGCGAACAGCGCAAAATGCACTCAAGTCTATATACTAGTGGAAGTGTCTAGGGTCAGATGAAGACGTTTTGGTAACAATCGGGTTAATCCTAGAGTTACATGCAAAATACTTCCCAAGTAAGATCAGGAGCTAACCCACTAAAATCAGTACATCGTGGGGATGCAAGCGCCTTTTCAATTTGGCTAGCACATAAATAACCATCGATGAACGAACTTCTGTTTTAAAACTCCATATACCTATGCTTCATTTACTCTACTGCATTTTCAAGTTAACATTTGTCATTTTTGTGTTATTTTTGTTAAAATTTTTTGTTGTATTTCTTGTTATAAATATTTTTTTTACTTATTATCTACGAACTCTTGTCTACGAACTCTATATAAATTTACGACATATAAATCTATTATTTTATCAGATTTCTTGAGAAAATCGCAATACGCTGGTGTCGTACTGTTCGTTTTTCTACATGATGTCTATCAATGGTTTTTTGATCATTTAAATTAATGTTATTGTTTGATATACAAAAATCATATTTAACTTGTAAATAATGTGTTTTGTTTTTACTGTGTCTTAATGGCAAGCGTAATAGTGCGCCAGTTGTAAATAAAATTTTACTATCTCTCGTCAACTCAGTATGCTTTGTAGGTGTTTTTTTATCTCGTTGTAACGCTGTTCATATTGTTTAGCTTTCTCACATTGTTCACAATTGTGAGTGCTACTATCAGATCTTATCCTTATTGTAGCTGAATACTTTCTTTATCACTTTCATTAGTAGCATATTGCAAACCAGGAGTAAAAGTATCTCTAAACATGTGAATAAAATATATTTGACAGACTTTACTTCTGCGTTGTTTATCTGGGTCATCTGCATGGCTATAACGGCTCCTTTGCGGTTTTTAGATGCTGAGCTTAAGCATCTATAGGAATGGCTATGTCTGTCCGTCTGTCTGTCTGTCTGTCTGTCAGTCTGTTTGTCCGTCTGTCCGTCTGTCTGTCTGTTTGTTCTTTATGCGCTACAGGTCACAGTTTTTAAGCGATATTCGTCAAATATTTTTAAAATGGCCACAAATGCGAATAAGAAGTGCCCTATTGTTTTTGAGAGCGATCGAACTAACCAGTTTTTTACAATTAACAGTTGACTGGACCAACTTTTTTAGCCATCTAAAAGCATTTGAGAAAAACGGGTGATTTGCCTTTGCACCAGTCAAATGCACCAGCTAAATGGACCAGACACGCACCAGTCGAAATTTCGATTTGCCGCTTTGCACCAGCCAAATGCACCAGCTAAATGGTTTCGTTACAGGCGCCAGTTAATGCACCAGCAACATGCACCAGTCATCGGCACAAGCTACCCGCAGAAGTTTTCAGCAGAAGTTACCCGCACCCACAAAGTATCCTTAATGGGGGGGGAAGGTGTAATTGGGGTCACCCACAAACACGTCCCAACAATCTCAACATTTTTTGCTTAAACCATAAAAAAACTTTAAATACTTGCACCCCCCACCTACTAAGTATCCCCTTAGGGGAGGGGGTGTACTTGGGGTCACCCACAAATGACGTCCCTAAAATCTTGTTTTTTTTGCTAAAACTATTAAAAAACTTTAAATACTTGCACCCCCACTCTCAAAGTATCCCCTTAGGGGGAGGGGGGTGAACTTGGGGTCACCCACAAATGACGTCCCAAAAATCTTTATTTTTTTGCTAAAACCATTACAAAACTTTAAATACTTGCACCTCCCACCCACTTAGTATCCCCTCAGGGGAAGGGTGTACTTGGGGTCACTCACAAGTGAAGTCCCAAAAATCTTAATTTTCTTGTTCAAACCAATAAAAAACTTTAAATACTTGTACTTCCTACCCACAAAGTATTCCCTAAGGGGAAGACGTGTACTTGGGGTCACCCACAAATGACGTCCCTAAAATCTTAATATTTTTTGCTATATTTATTAAAAAACTTAAATACTTGCACCCTCCACCCACTAAGTATCCCCCTAGGGAGGAGGGGTGTAATTAAAGTTACCTACAAATGACGTCCCAAAAATCTTAATTTCTTTGCTAAAACGATTAAAAAACTTTAAATACTTGCACCCCCAACCCCACAAATTATCTCTTAAAGGGGAGGAGGTGTTAAGAATTAAAACAAGTCAGAATCTTAAAAAGGTAAATATTTCTTATGCCTAATTAGCCTAATGCTTTACTAACCGCAAACTAATGCTCCCCTACTCAACAAATCATCCCTTTTAGGTTCCAAGGGGGGATAAGAGAAATTTAGGGTCAATTGTAAAATACGTCCTATAAATTCGAAGCCTCAAAGCCACGGTTGGAATAGAGCACGCGACACCTAGAGTCTCGTAAACAGCAATGGGTCAGTAATGGCCTGAGCTAAGAAATATCTGATATATTATTTTGATTATAGGAATCTCTTCTGTCTTTAGTTCAAAAATCAAATTAATAGATATCCCTAACGCCGTCTTTTTCAAGCATACATACAGGGATCTTTCATAAATGACGTCATCACAAAATCACCATTTTAAGGATCCTTGTTAGTGCTAAATGCAAAATTTGGTAGATTTATATCTTCAAAATCTACTTTTACCAGTATTCACACAGGGATTGTCCATAAATGACGTCGTATGAATGTCATCATTTGAAAAAACATCCGTTATCAGTTCAAACATTATGTAAAATAGTATTTTTAGCATGGAATATAATTATTGTACATATTAGGATCGTCCAACAATGTCGTCACTAAAATATTGCACTTTAGAGGTTATAGAGTGTATTTTATGTAAATAATGTGAAAAGATGCATCGATTGACTGAAGTCAATATTCGCTGAAGCTCAGCATCTACTTCGGGCCCACGGTAGGCAAATCCGGCGCGAAGCGCTGGATTTTTTTTTATGGAGCAGTAGGCTACAATCAGGGCTGATATAATAATCCAGGTCCAAACAAATCTATAGGTCTCCTGTGGTTTCGTTAGCAACCAGTTCACGTGTTAAGAATTAGTTTGGTTGTCCAAGTCTAGTTCTTTTAATTTGTTACCAGAATTTGTGTCTTTGTAGTTAAAATGGTGTTTTCAGTTTTTATCATAGCACTAGTTGAAGTAAGTGAACCAAGGTCATCTATCTGCTGCTTTTAGATAATTCAGAACTAATTTTCTAATTTTAAACTAATTATACAGCATAGCTTTAGATATAACAGGCCAATCTGAGTCAAATTTTGTCGTAAAAGAAAAAGTGGACCACAAAAATAGTTCTTTCTTCTCTGTTAAAACTGGTAGTTCTTTCAAAACAGAGCAGCTGTACACACAAACAAACGTAAAAAAAACTTGCGCGGCTTCAACTAAACCAACTATAACATCGAGCTTAGGCAAATGTAAAATTAAATACAAACTACCAATATTTAAAATTAATGCTACTTCCATAACGCAAAATAAAAGAACAATTCCAAATGTCAAGTAATGAATGTGTGTGTGTGAGTTTTGCTGTGAACTCCGAGGACGGCTATTACTTATACGTAAGTTACGGTGTGGTCAACTGATCACCAGAAAATATATACGTGGTATGTACCTGTATATTTTTACCATCAAGTGCTTTGTATATAGGGTATCTTCTAACAGGGATATTCGCCTTCAAGGATGACTTCAAGAAATAAATAAGACACGGGACACAACCAGCAGAGACAAGTTCCGGTAATCGAATAATAATGAGGTACTGTCCAAATTGGGTTTCAAACGGATTTAGGTTTCATTAGTTATAAAGTAGGGACAAAAATGTCAGTGTACACATTTTGAGGTAGTTTCGGAATCCTAAATATTGGAGTTTTAAGATTTTTAAAATATTACATCTTTTTAAAATCTGTGCATTAATTAAAATTTAGGTAATTAGTAAATTTATGCAATTATTTAATTGCTAATTTATGCAGGTAATTTATATAAGTAATATTTATATTGTTATTTAGTTAGTAGCTGAAATTCGTAAAATGTTGGTATGCGGTATGTGGTATGTCTTGGTCAGTCGGATCCTTCCCGTAAAAAATATGTCAAATGTAACGTGAGTGTGCATACCGGGGTGGAATGAGATGTTGCTGGTATGCACATGATCAGTAACATCCTTCTCTGCTTCAAAAAGTACATAGGGTGAAGTTATTTAGCACATTTTGTTTGAACATTTTTTATTTTGCAGCTTTGGGGTAGTAAACGGGACTTAAGTTTCGTAAGGGCCGAGACGAGGTAATTGGAGTGGTTATTTCAGTGAGAGGATGTTTAAATTCATTAATGTCGTATGATGTTTTGCAAAAAACTTTGTAAAGGTCAGTACAAAGGGGAGCCAATTTTCTTGATAATTGTTTCGATAGCGCTTGAAATACGATGCGTACAACGAGGTCTTTAGGTTTGTATTTGAGTTCGTGACAACGTTTAATATGTGTAAATTGTTTGGTATAAGAATCAATAATATTTTGTTAAGCCTGATTGATATTTTGCTTTTGATTAGGTTTTTGTTTTGGTAATGTAATCAAAGTAAGTTGGTCATAGTTCTGGTAATGTGGTTGGTTAAATTGCTTTATCAATCAGTAGATAAATAGGTCTTGCGTAGAACTGTTTAAACGGTGTAAATCCAGTTGTTATTTATGGTAGCTTAGATAGATAAACATAATTTGTCAATATGCTCGTCCTATTTGGTATGTGATGATGTAAGATATGACCGTATTTTGGTTTCCAGAGTTTTATTACCGCTTAGTCATATTTAGGGCAGGACAATATGGTGGAGTAAATACGTGTTTGATATTCCAGTACTTTTAAAAGTGATTGAAGTCGCTTGATGTATATTGCGTTTTATTATCTGATTATAGCTCTTTTGGACTTTTAAACTTTGAAGAGGTGTGATTAAGACGTTTTATTATTTCGTTGGTGTTTCTTTCTTGTAATGGATAAGCTTCCAGCCATTTGGAAAAAAAGTCGACAAAGAGAAGTAAATATTGGTACTCTGCTTTGATACCGGGTGGTGGTATAATTAAATCTGTTTTAACACAGTGCCAAACAGAGTGTGGTGGTTTAAGTACCATTTTTTCTGGGGGTAAACGCCGTTCTGTTTCATAAGTTTGACACGTGGGACAAGAACGTACATAGTAAGTTAGGTCATCCTGAATAGTGGACCACCAAAAACGAGATTTAACAATAAAAAAGTGTCTTTTTAATCCTGGAATGTCCTGCAATAAGGTCATCATAGAGTTTATGTAATATGAAGTGTCTAAGAGACTTAGAAAGAACTATGACTTGCGTGAATGTCCCTTGAAAATGTTTGTATATAATTCAATTGTGAATTTTAAATTTTTAAGTCAAATTGTTGAATTTTTGAAAAAATGATTGCGTTTCAGGATCTTGAATTTGTTCATCACTAAATCGTGATAGGTCCAGTTCGTCATAATTCATACTCTGGATATGTGTCAAATATTCTTTTAGGTTATCTAGGTTCCCAGGTAAGACTTCACAACACGAGGAGCGTGACAATGCGTATGGTATTTTATATTTACGACTGGAATTGTGCTAACGGTTGTTATATTCTTGATATAGTAATGCTACAGCTCCAACATTGGATGCGTTAGTGGCCAGAAAAAGGTGATTATTAAAATTAGATAAGCTAGAAGAGGATTTTTGAATAGTTCAATTTAAAGAGATTTCAATGCTTGTTGTTTAACTTTTGTCAGTTTCTATTTAGTGCTTTTACGAGTAAGATGGATAAGGGCTTCTGCTTTCCATCTAAAATTTTGAAAAAACTCTCAAAACCAGCTCACGATGCCGAGGAAACGTCTTATTGCTTTTATATTTTTAAGAGCATTATAAACTTGTATTGATTTTAATTTGTCAAGGCTCATTTGTACGCCATCTTCACTAAAAAAATCTAAGATATTGTACCTTGGTTTTTTCAAATTCGCACTTTTCAACCTTGCAGGTTGGGCCGGCTTGCTTCAATCGTTCTGCAACAAGCTCAATGTGTTGAAGGTGTTTCTTAACGGGTTTGGAATTAATAAGGATGTCATCTTGGTGAACTTTAGGAATTTTTCCAATAAAATTCCTTGAAATTTGAGTAATCAAGTGTTAAAACATAGCACATCCGTGTTTTACTCCAAACAGAAAGCAAGTGTATTAATACAGTTGGTTTTTAACTTGAAGGGCTGTTTATTAACGGCTGTCTACGTGAAGCGCAACTTGCCAATAGCCTGTTAGGAGAACAATTTTGCAACAATTTAAAGTTTCCTATCCTGTTTATTATTTAGCAAATTGTTGCCAGGCAAAACCTTTGGTTTGGGAATTCACGGGTCTAAGGTTAATTACAAAACAAAATGTTCCAGGCTTTCCGGATTTAGGAATTAGGAATGCTGGAGAACTTTATTCATAGTCTTCTACCCCCGTTCTTCAAGACAAAGGTTGGTTAAAGCATAGGTCGTGCCACTACAGGGTTGTGGCATCCCTACTTAAGCCACGAAGCTTTGCTTTCATCTGATACGGCGCAGGGTAAAGCCAATGCCCGTTAAATTATTGGCGAAGTGACCTGGACAGTGACCTGGACAGTGGCCTTTAGTTTCGTTCTGGTAGGAGGTAAAATCTCTAGAATTTTCCTGTGCTGCACTGAATCCTCTTATAATTCTCCAAGCTTCACCTACACATTACCTCTACGCAAGCTAATCGCAATCTTCAAACCTCAGAAAACATCAACTTGAAATGCCCAAATTATTCGATCCAACGGCATCCTGTATAAATTGTTGTAAAGTTAATAGAGCTATGTCTAGTATTCACTGCAATAAATGCAATCTGTTTTTTCATTAAGAGTGCTTTGAATTAAGTGACTTACTTTTAAAAGTTTACTGTGATGCAAACAACTGGGACTGCACAGCTTTTAAGTATAATAATTATTGTTTTGCTATTAATTCTTTACACAGTACTGATAAATGTGAGGCATGTTTTAAATCACATAAAAGAAATATATTTGTATACTGTACAGGCTGTAGTGATACCTATCACAAGGCATGTGTAAATAATAAGTCATCTTAATTTTAATTTAAGCATAAAGATTAGAAATGCATGTCATGTATCTTTCCCTTTCATAACTGTGATACAAATGACGATGTATTTCTTAACCAGTCAATTGATTACTACCCGTCTACTTTTGATAATTTTGAGCTACTGACTGTAATATTTTAAATGGGGTTTAAAATTTCTGATAAACTAGACTACATAAGTACTACCCTAATTACCTACAATTTTGACATTTTACTTGTATCTAACACAAAATGTGCCTTCGAAGAAAACTATTATCTCGATATTAATTATTACTATTTTACAAGAAACGACCTTATTCGTCAAGCAGGTAGATTAATTGTGTATTTAAAAAAACATATGCATTGACGGCATTGACGTTGGTCGATTTTTTAATGAAGTTGAGGAAGCATCTTTCAGAGTTAAACTAGCATTTAGTAAATTATTTACTGTTTCTGTTATCTATAGAACTCCACATTCCAATTTTCGTACCTTCTTGACTGAACTTGACGACTACATAGGCAACCTAAAAATACATTTAAATAAAAACTATATATTAGGAGATTTTAATGTAAATTTTTTCCCTGGCCAAGAAAATATATGTATGCAACAACTTTTGCTTATCACAGGCCAGCAAGGTTTTTAACAAATTATCACTGATTATTCCCATTCCAGATATTCAAAAACTAACGGTGTGTATGTATCTCTTTTAGATCACATTTACATTAACACTAGTAACCAGTGTTTTTGTCGGCAGTCAGTGGTTGTTAATTTGGGAATCTCGGACCACGATATTGTATTTATAGTCCGTAAGCGCAGTAAAACAACTAAATCAGCTAAGAAAATTGTATGTTCTAAAAATTAAAAATCAACAAATTTTAAAAATTTAAGAAACGATCTATATGTACTCCCATGGAATACCATGGACATGTTTTTAAATGTAGATGTCAGGCTTAATCACCTTAACTCACTTGCTAAGGAAACTATTGACATTTATTGCCCTGTAATTCGTAGGTATGTAAAGTCATTCACAGCCCCATAGATGTCAGCAGACCTAAAAAGACTTATGGATTAAAGGCAGCACCTGCAAAAGGTTGCTTCAAACTCGAAGCATGATACTGACTGGTTGGCTCACCGTTCTATGCGTAATGCAGTTAATTATAAAATTAAAAAATGTAAACAAGCCTACTGTGATAAGAAGTTTTTTAATGCAACCAATTCTAAGTCAATGTGAAAAACCTACTAGGAACTAGTCGGTACGGCTGAACAATCCACTCTTAATAGTAAACTTATGATAGAAAACTAAATGAACATCAATATTTTACATATTTTTGACTCGCTAAATTTAGCTTTTAATCCGCGACATACTAATGACACAAATGTACTTCACTAAATTGTTGTACGACGCACAGAAGCTTTAAAAGAAAGTAAGGATTCAACGACTGCATTTAACAACATAAAATGCTTTATACCGTATATCTCAGTTGAAAAAGTAAGGCGTTAGGTCATGCGAGCAAAAATTAAAAGTGACAGTAGCAGTTACTGCATATCACCTAAAATTGTAAAATCATGTATCATTTCCCTAGCCGCAGCTATTGCTAATCTTTTTAATTTATGTATACAGATAGGGGAATTTCCAGGAGATTGGAAGCACGCCACAATTACGCCTATACTTAAACCTAACTGTACGCCTGTAAAAGCGCTGTCATATCGGCTAATATCTACTCTACTTTTTCTCTTTATAGTACTTAAAGCTATTTTAGGCGATTCTATTACTAAGCATGTAAATTTTCATAATTTACTTAACGACAGTCAATACAGATTCAGGCGATTCTGGTCAACATGTGATGCATGTATTAATTTAACTAATGAACTTTTCAGAGCAATCGACAGTAAACAAATTGCTAGGAATTGTTTTTGATTTTCAAAAAGCTTATGACTGCTTGTCATACAGTAAATTAATTTTAAACCTTGAGCATATTTTTAACCTTTCCTCATACTTAGTACGCATTATATGCGATTATCTTACTGACAAACATCATTCAATAAAGCTAAAAACCCAAAAATCCACTTCTTATAATTTAGTTGGAGGCGTTTCTTAAGGTAGCGTTAATGGTCCTCTTTCATTCATTTTAATTATTAACGACCTCTCTAAATGTCTCAAAGAAACTAAAAGCATGTACGCAGATGACCTAGCATGCACAACAAAAGGTAAATACGAAGAGATTAGACAAAAATGCAAAAAATGTTACACACTTTTTTTTCATGGTCGGAGGCAAATGACATAAAAATGAACTAAAAAAAACAAAATGCCAGTTCTTTTTTCCTCAAGTTCTTGCTCTTTAGTCTCTGTACACCCTGGTAAATATAAAAATACTGAAATCTAAATTGCTATTATTTTAATACCTAGGCATTAGGCTAGATAATAAACTTATTTTATTTCTCACGTGAAATATATATTTAAAAAAATTGCTATGCGGTGCAAGTTGTTGCTGCGCAGCAAAAAAATAATAAACTCAGCTACTATTCCACAGATCTGTAATTCTTAAGTCATTTCTTTATTTGAATATAGTCTTTTTGTATAGAGAAAGGCAAATAAAAAACCCATTAAAAAGTCATTGACAACTTCAAGGCAACAAAAATGTTGCCTTCCATATCAATGTGACCTCAATAATACTTACGAACATTTTAATTTGTTAAACCCAGACGATTTTACTTTTAATTACTAGTATTAGCTACTAGATACTTACTATTTAACAAAAGAGTTTCAGAATACCTACAGTCATTCTCCAAAACATCCAACAGACAATATAATAGTAAACACAAGTTTGACACTGTACTTATTATACCTAAACATAAATTACAAATATTAAAAAACTCATTTTTGTATAATGCCACCAAAACATGGAACGCTGTACCTAGATCTATTAGGTTTGTAAATAATATTGAAAAATTCAAATTTGAACTCAAGCAAAATATTTTAAAAAATCGTTACAACTCGAGTTAACTTAACTATTAGTAATTGACATTATTTTTTTGTCTTCTGTTAATCGTGTTAATCGTTATTAATTTTAGTTATTAATTGTCTTCTCTGTAAAATCAGTTTCCTACTGAAGAGTACTGACAATAAAGTTTAATTAATCAATCAATCAATCAACAATTCAATGAGTCTCTCTTTGAGATATGCTTTAAATTGTTCGTCAATTATTTTTTGCTTCTAGAGAGTAGTTCAGTATGGTTTGATTTTTTTTGGTTGTGGATTACGTATATAAATTTTAAAAAGAACGTTGTCGGTTTTGCCTAATTTGTATGTAAAGACGTTTGGAAATGAAGATAGAAGTTGATCAATCTGTTGTTCTTTAGATTCAGTAGCTGGTTTTGATGAAGATATTTAATTGTCATGCAAGTTAGGATTTAAATTTTTAAATTTGTAAACAATTAATCCTCTAACAGCATTTAATAATAAAATAAAAATAATAAAATAAATTTGAGGTTGCATCGACTTAACTGCAGTTCTTACAGGGTGCCAGACCTTAAATTTATTTCTTGCACTGTGCTATCACACAGGTTTTGTCTTTACAACATTAGTCGGGACTACTTCTATGGCAAACTTCATTTGACACTGCCTTGAGGACAAGCAAAACCCAGTTGGAAAACTTGCCACCGCTGCTGGTCTAGATCCCATGACCTAAAGCGAGCATTTGCTTAAACAGCAGATTCAGAGACATCAGTGCAGTAAGCTTTGAGGTACGCGGGCTTGCTTTTTTACCAGCATTTAGAAAATCATCGCCTAAAATAATTCTGTTCGACAAATTGGGAAAAACATAAAATTTTCGATTGAGAGGTTTTGCTTTCTAAATAAAAACTACATAAGTTACGCCACAAGGTTTGATAACGCCATTGTGGGCAACAGTGAAAGATGGTCCTTTATATTGTTAAAGAGATTTATCGCCCTTAAGCTTATTGAAACAATCCAAAGACATCTCAGATAATATTGAACTGGATTCAAGAAGGCCAAACTGTCGTTTCTTGTTAATTGTAAATCTTAATTACGGTAAGCCAAAAATTTTGTGTACTGGAAGTCGTGAATTAGTGAATGCTGAATAAAAACTTAGTGATGAATGTACGGTTGGTTCATCTCCTCGAAATCGACTTGCATCGGCTCGTTCTGCTCTAGTGCAAAATGATACATAGGGCGAGCCTGGGCCTGATTCCTAGGCTGCATGGCGTTTTCCAAGTGCATGTAGCCTGTGTTTTTTTGAATCTTAAAGGATGGTTGATCAATATATTGTGGTGCATATTAACGTGGCGGTGGTAGATAATATTGCTGTGGGTGGTAATTTGGTTGTTAGTACGGATATGCTTGACCATATTGTGCATAATTTTGATTAAGGTTGTAATAACCTTAACAACGTCTGCGTCCACGTCCACGTCCTTGTTGATTGTTACTCGCATGCGTTGTCTGTACACGCGTTCTTGGCTCACCAACATTTTTTTGGGACAATCTCTTGCATAATGTTCAGGTTTGCACAGTAGTGACAGAAATATGCTGATTTATCATTTCGGGTGAAGCCTTGAGCCAATTTCTATGGTTTAGTGCTATTTTGAGCTTAATATTTATTAATGACTGGGTTACCATGGTCTTTAACAGTCTCAACAACGGATTGTTTTTCATTGACAGCCGGTTTTGGCTTTGAATACGGGTGACATGGTGGCAAGTCGCGACCAACTTCACGTTCCTTGAGAATTACTTTGTTCATAGTCAACTGACTTTCAGATAATGAACGTAGGTGTATACAGATTAATTGATCACTGTTATCAATGATGGTGGTAACGATAGCATGTTACTTGGGAATTTTAGTAAGAGTCTGATGAAGCGTGTGTAAATGCCACGCGTAGTCCACAAAGTCTTCTCCTGGATTTTGTTTCCGTATAGTTATTTGAAGTATGCGTACATCATCGGTAAGAGCTCCATCAAACTGGTTGAGTAGTTGAGCCTTAAAGATTGCGTAATCTGTGATGGTAGTACGATTAGAGATGAACCATTTCTTTGCATTTCCAGATAAAGTTAATGGAATGTTAAAATAATATTGAGCAGGCTTGGCATTCAAAGCTTTGAAGTAAATTTCGAATTCTCGAAGAATTAGTTAAGGTTCTTCTTTTTCCTTGCTAGAGAAATTGGAGGGTTGTGGCTTAATTTAGTGAGCCAATGACACAGTAGACGAATAATGTTCAACAATTTAAGCGTTTAAGGTTTTAATTGCCAGCTGCATGGTGTCAATTTCTGCTTTTTGGCATTTAAATTGCTCCTATTTTTTTTGAATTATTGCTTTAAGGGCGGCAATACGCTCAGTAGTACTCTTATTTGGATCAATTGGTGGTGCCATGATAACTGTTTGTATGAAGTTTTCTTTGCTTAGGTTTTTCTTCGCCGGGAACTAGTGCTCGGTCTCTGTAAACTGTATCTGTAGTGGTTTAGATATACATTGTCATAGTCATGAGGGCGGGGGGAAATATTTTTGGTGTTTATGGGAAATAGTTTGGTGCTCATATCACTACAAGTCATGTTAGTGTACGAGGTGTCATTCATAGTTTTATTATTATGTATATAACTTATGCATATGTTTGAATTGCACATTTGAAAAGATTTTTCAGATTTCAAATGCGTTTTCTGAAAAGAGATTTTTTGAAAGGAATCCGAATGCGGCATAAAAAATTTTGACTATAAGGTAACATGGTATGTTCATATAGGCATGTGTGTTAATATGAGTTAAATGTAATGTTAATTGTAAGTTAAGTAGTTTAAACGGAGAATAATATAATTTTGAGTAATATTTAGTTATTATAATACTTAAAGGGATGCAATAATAAAGTTAAATATAATTGTAAATGAAATAATATAAGGAATATGATGTTGTAATTGGCTGAGACGGATAATTTTTAATTTTAAATCGGAATTACCATTATTTTCTTATATATTATATACTTGCAAGTGGTATTACAAAGATAATGTTCAATTTAAGTCCAGTTGTAAAAGTGGTAATGCATAGGTATAAATTAATTTATAAGAATATATAATATAAATGCTAATAAAGTATTAAATACATATAATCGTAGTTACATATATATTTATCGGGTAATGGAGTTGATATGTGAGTAGTGGCAAAGAAAGGGGGAGAAAAATTCTGTCCAGGTGACTTCACTGGGCCAAAACCGATTTCGATAAAAGTTACGGGCACACTGTTCTACGTATAAATACGCATAGAAGGTCAAGCTATGCCAGGGTATCAGCATGGAGTCTAGTCACTTACAACAAATAAAGTAGCCGCGAAAGCCACCAGCAGTCGTCAAATTTAGAATGCGTGTTGTGGATCTAGAATGTTTCTTTTGAAAGCACAGAGTAATAAAGAGAGCTAAAAATGCCGTGTGACATTGTGAAAAATGGGTAATAAAGTTCTCAGAAAAGAAAGCTAAAACGTCCGCTTTTTTAGATGCTGAGCTTAAGCATCTATAGGAATGGCTATGTCCGTCTGTCCGTCTGTCTGTCTGTTCTTTATGCGCTACAGGTCACAGTTTTTAAGCGATATTCGTCAAATATTTTTAAAATGGCCACAAATGCGAATAAGAAGTGCCCTATTGTTTTTGAGAGCGATCGAACTAACCGGTTTTTCACAATTAACAGTTGACTGGACCAACTTTTTTAGCCATCTAAAAGCATTGGAGAAAAACGGGTGATTTGCCGCTTTGCATCAGCCAAATGCACCAGCTAAATGGTTTCCTTACAGGCGCCAGTCAATGCACCAGAAACATGCACAAGTCATCAGCACAAGCTACCCGCAGAAGTTACCTGCACCCACAAAGTATCCCTAAGGGGGGAGGTGTACTTGGGGTCACCCAAAAAGACGTCCCAACAATCTTAACTATTTTTTCTTAAACCATAAAAAAACTTTAAATACTTGCACCTCCCACCCACAAAGTATCCCCTAAGGGGAGGTGGTGTACTTAGGGTCACCCGCAGATGACGTCCCTAAAATCTAATTTGTTTTTGCTAAAACCATTAAAAAACTTCAAATACTTGCACCCCCACCCTCAAAATATCCCCTATGGCGAGGAGTGTACTTGGGGTCACTCACAAATGACGTCCCAAAAATCTTAATTTTCTTCCTAAAACCATTAAAAAAAACTTTAAATACTTGCATCCTCTACCCACAAAGTATCCCCTAAGGAGAGGGGGTGTACTTGAGGTCACCTACAAATGACGTCCCAAAAATCTTAATTTTCTTGCTAAAACCATTAAAAAACTTTAAATACTTGCACCTCCACCCACAAAGTATTCCTTTAGGAGAGGGCGGGGGGGGGGGGGGACTGGGGGTCACTTACAAATGACGTCCCAAAAATTTTAATTTTCTTGCTAAAACCATTAAAAAACTTTAAATACTTGCACTCCCCACCCACGTAGTATCACCTCAGAAAAGGAGGGGGGTACTTGGGGTTACCCACAAATGACGTCCCAAAAAATCTCAACTGTTTTTGCTAAAACTAATAAAAAACTTTAAATACTTGCACCCCTGACCCACTAAGTATCCCCTTAAGAAGGAGGGGTGTACTTAAAGTCACCCACAAATGACGTCCTAGAAATCTTAATTTCTTTGCTAAAACTATTAAAAAACTTTAAATACCTGCATCCCCAACCCCACGAATTATCTCTTAGAGGAGGGGGGGGGGTTTAAGAATTAAAACAAGTCACAATATTAAAAATATAAATATTTCTTATACCTAATGCTTTACCAACCGCAAACTAATGCTCCCCTACTCAACAAATCATCCTTTTTAGGTTCAGAAGGGCGGGGGGGGGATTCAGGATCAATCGTTAAATACGTCTAAAAAATTTAAAGCCTCGAACCTAAGGTTGGAATGGAGCACGCGACACCTACATTCCCGTCTACAGCAATGAATCAGTAATGGCCTGAGCTAAGAAATCTCTGATACGAATCTGTAAGCGTGTCAGATATGCAACACATAAAATACAAAGAGTCCCGTCAGCAAGTTAGCTTTGTTTCTTGTCGTTCCAAGAGAAAGTCCTGCTACGTTTCGTGTCTTGCAAAAGAGCCGGCTGCTTTTTGTTTTGACGACGTTAAGGCTGGTAGGTGTCAGACACAAATGGCGTTGCTTACCTTAAGAGTGGGTCACTTGACATTCCACCGTAAGGGCATCCATTCAAGCAATGCTTAAAAAGGTGACAAGCAGTTGGGTAGGCTTATAATTTTGGTATGTGTCGTCATTTGTGTCCGTTCCCAAAGCTGGTCAAGCATACAAACTTAATATTTTAGGTTTGGTATCTTGTATTTGAATTACACTCGGAAAAATCTATGCTTATCTGCATCGAGCACGGAATGTCGGCAAAAACCAATTGCAATATACCATGATATATTTAACGTGGAATAAAAAACGGGTGAAATTCACGACTTTTTAACTTTATGCTGTAAACATACGCACGTTGATCGTAACAGGGAAGTGACCGTTCATAAATAACTTCATTAGAAATTTCTATTTTAGAAAACCCACCCTAACTATTTTTACTTCATGCTGTGAACAAACGAACGAAGCTTATAGATAGTTGATGACCAACCAATAATGGCGTCATTCAAATTCTCAATTTTAAGGAACTTAGTTTAACCGAATGGCACGCAGTTCGTAATTTTTAGTGTCCAGTAAATCTTATACATAAGTTATTTATAAATTATATTTCAACTTCGAGGGTTACACAAGTTAGGAGCCATGCAAGGATCATCTAAAAATGACGTCATTTGAATATTTTAATTATAGGAATCTCTTCTGTCTTTAGTTCAAAAATCAAATTAATAGATATCCTTAACACCGTCTTTTTCTAGCATACATACAGGGATCCTTTATAAATGACGTCATCACAAAATCACCATTTTAAGGATCCTTGTTAGTGCTGAATGCAAAATTTGGTAGATTTATATCTTTAAAATCTACTTTTACTAGTATACACACAATAATTGTCCATAAATAAAGTCGTCTAAATGTCATCATTTAAAAAAACACCCGTTATCAGTTTAAACATTATGTTATATAGTATTTTTAGCATGAAATATTATTATTGTACATATTAGGATCGTCCAACAATGTCGTCACTAAAATATTGCACTTTGGAGGGTATAGAGTGTATTGTATGTAAATAATGTGAGAAGATGCATCAATTGACTAAAGTCAATATTCGCTGTAAGCTCAGCATCTACTTCGGGCCCACATTAGGCAAATCCAGCGCGAAGCGCCGGATTTTTGATGCTGAGCTTAAGCATCTAATGAAATGGTCATGTCCGTCTGTCCGTCCGTCTGTTGGCCGAACACTACAGGTCACAGTTTTAAAGCCATTAACTTCAAAATTCTTTTAAACGATTAGAAATACGAGCAGGCAGGTCTGTATTGTTTTTTCAATTCGATCGGACTGACCATTTCTTCCCAATTAACAGTTAACTGGACCCATGTCAAAACTCAGAAAAGTAAGCTTAGGAAAAACGAATACATTGCTTGTAAACAAATAGATAATTCATGTACATACCACGTAATTTCAAGGCTCTGCGCGGCGAATACAAGTAATTATATCTTATAGTACAGACCCAGCCAATTTCAGCTACAGTATTCAATGGCATGCAGTCTGATTGTCTGATGCAAGGGTGACGCGCAAATAAGACTTATGTTAACACTTTATGACAAATTTAATTACACAGTTCATTTCAAGGAATTGCGCTACTATCTTTCAAAGGGAATGGTACTCTTAAAAATACACTGTGGTGTAAGATTCAAACAGCAACGTTACTTCAAATCATATATAGATGCCAATTTAGAAAGACGCAAGCAAGGAAAAACCCCTTTTGAAAATAAATTACTTAAATTCCAATCCAATGTTTTGTATGGCAAGACTTTAAAAAAAGTTAAAGATTATGTTGAAACCAGTATTTGCACCAGTACCGCCCATGCTGAAAAACTACTTGCATCACCACGATGTAAAGATTTTGATAGTCTGTCTGATTGTCTAAGTATTATTACGCAATACCTCAAGAGGTATCGTGCAGATGACTTGTCACTCACAGGACTGGCAATTTTAGCCAATGCAAAAGTTAACTTCTATGAAAAGTTTGATATGCTGTGTCGAATATTCCAGAATAGAGCTTACTTGGATTATTCAGATACCGACGGATATGAGTTAGATATATTAGATCCCTCAAATACTTTGTGGGATGATATAGTTAGTGCACGTGCAGAATTTGATTTCAGCAAAATCCCACGAAATCATTAACGAGTTTTTTAAGCGGTACGAAAATGAGTATCCAGAGTTGTATCTTCTAAATAAAGACGAGAGTGGCAAAATAAGAATACAGAGCTTAGATGTATCAGAATTAATTACACTTAAGCCTAAAATGTATAGCATGTTATATTTAAATAGTAATGAAAAACAGAAATGCAGAGGTGTTCCGGCTCTTGCGTTACGCCAATGCAGGCACGAGAAGTATAAACAAATGCTTGAAACAGACAAGCCGTGTAATATTATTGTAAATTCTATACGATCAGTAGATCATAACATGTACGTAGTGAGTGTAAATAGATTAGCATTCAACACATAAGATATATCACGGGTATTTTCAGACCCCAATAATTGTAATTTTAGTTTGCCCTTTGGCGATAAAGATTTGTTAAATAAGTAAATATATTATTCTGTAATAGTTGTATATTTATAGTATTATAATAATGTAACCCAAATATATAATGTATATACTGTTAAGTATACCTTTGAATTATTAAATGTCCTGTATTTGTAAGACTTGTGTATTTCAATTGTTTAGTATATAAGCAACCCAGCTGTTTAATGTCAATGTTATTTGTGAACTAGATATATTTATTAAATAATAGGCTCTAGCTTGTAAGAAGTGTATATATATTTATTGTAGTGTAGATGTAACCTAGATATATAATGTATATACTGTTAAGTATACCTTTGAATTATTAAATGTCCTGTATTTGTAAGACTTGTGTATTTCAATTGTTTAGTATATAAGCAACCTAGCTGTTTAATGTCAATGTTATTTGTGAACTACATATTTTTATTAAATACTAAGCTCTAGCTTGTAAGAAGTGTATATATATTTATTGTAGTGTAGATGTAACCTAGATATATAATGTATATACTGTTAAGTATACCTTTGAATAATTAAATGTTCTGTATTTGTAAGACTTGTGTATTTCAATTGTTAAGTATATAAGCAACCTAGCTGTTTAATGTCAATGTTATTTGTGAACTACATATATTTATTAAATACTAAGCTCTAGCTTGTAAAAAGTGTGTATATATTTAGTGTAGTGTAGATGTAACCTAGATATATAATGTATACACTGTTAAGTATACCGTTAAATAATTAAATGTTCTGTATTTGTAAGACTTGTGTTTTTCAATTGTTAAGTATATAAGCAACCTAGCTGTTTAATGTCAATGTTATTTGTGAACTACATATATTTATTAAATACTAAGCTCTAGGTTGTAAGAAGTGTATATATATTTAGTATAGTGTAGATGTAACCTAGATATATAATGTATACACTGTTAAGTATACCGTTTAATTAATAAATGTCTTGTATTTCATGTATATAATTGTTGTATAAATTTTAATAAATTCAAAAACATTGTAATTTTGTATATAAACCTCCCTGTGTACTGATACAGCTCATACACGATTTGATTGGCCTGGGTGATGCATCTTAATATATGGCGCTGCACACATGCTTACATCGCTGTCTCAATTTGCATTATATTTAGCACACCTTGGCAAAGACACAAATAATTCGCAACACTTACTATGCATTAACTCTCCTTTTTCTTTGTCTCATTGAATTACATCTTATTACTTTAAATTGCATTATACATTACGGATTTATTACGCACCTACGTACCTACCTACCTACCTACCTCCCTTGGTCCCAACCTCCCCAGCCTCCCATCTCCACCCTACAGATTCCCACTACCCTAAATCTTTCTTTCTCATCTTCAACTTAATTAATTAATTAATCAATCTACTCCTTCTCTTCTCTAATAATCTCTAAACCCCACTCTTTATAAGTAGTATTACGTGAGATGCAGAAAGTAGAGGGAAGGTTTTATTTCTGTAGTCTGGAAAGTTTGTTTTATGGTAGGTGGCAACCTAATTATAGTTTTTTAAAAACCTTTATTACTTTATTTTGCACTTTTTTTGCATTTTTAAATGGTTAAAAGTTTGTACTCTTTTAAACAGTATTGTACCTCTTTTGTAATGCATTTTGCAGTGCAAGCCAATCAGTCCGTAATTAGCTCTTAAAAAAATGACCAAAGGTCCCTTTTTTTGAAAAAACTACCTTAATTTGAGCCTGCCTAAGCCCGGAGGAGAGAAATCGTTCAATACCGTTTCTTTTACCTCCTCTACCTCTTTCCAAAAGAACAGCAATGAGTTTTGGTCTTTAAGGGAAAATTTTTTCCACTTCATCGAGCTTTTCCCTCAATCTGAGCCAACCCCCTAGGTACTGGAAGTAAATTCTACCTACCTACAAAAAATGTTGAAGACTAATACTAATATGGCTAATACTAATACTACTTGGCGTAACACCATAAAAGTAAAAATAAATCAATAAATGCATAAATAATATATAATAAACACAAACACCAAAAGACATTTTATTTTTTATTATTACTATGTTTTCGTGTTTCTAGTAACAATTAATAAATAAAACTGTTGCGTCAAACAAATAGCAAATATTAATGTTTGTGAGTGACCATGGATTTATTAATTATTAGTGTGAAATTATTTAATAACTATTACACAAGAAATATATTTATATATATTTCATTGTATAAATCCTTAGATTTTTCATTGCTGAGTCTGTCTTGTTAAATGTGAAGTTTTGTTTGTCCACCCCATTAATGAACCTAATTAAACAAAGAAACAGACCTGTAGTCAGTACTGAAGTCTTAATATGTCAAATTAAAGTAAATGAATGAATTTATTTCAAAATAATTAAAGAAAAAGACAAACTTAATTCTGTAGTTGTGTTGTATATTATAGGTAGGGTATATATTATAGTTCGCCTAACTAATTGGTGCAAAAAATCAGATGCAGCACCAAAAATCCAGTTTCTACAAATTGTGGCTGTACCAAAGTAATTTGTTCAGCAATGTAGTTAGAGCAAAACATAGAGCTAAAAACTAAGTGCCTGGAGGATCCACGCAAAAATACTAACTCGTGCACATTGATAGTTAGTAGTTAGTGTAACTTCTAACTTTTGCACCTACATGTTTTAAAACTGAAATTGTTTGTGCAATAAATCAGTTGCATCACTTAGAAGATAATGCATCTAAATTTTTTTAGTGTCCACATAATTTGTGTAATTACGTTGTTGGTTTACCGTAGGTTTGGCAAAAGGCAATTGGCGCATCTACCTAGTTGTTGCACAACAGTGAATCAGTCACTTAAAAATGTAATGCACTGATTTAGTTGTAGCACTAACATGGGAACCTACCCTGCTTGAACACATGAATTCAAACGAATTGTATCATAACGTCTTCTACTGTGGCTAGTAACTGCTGCTGGTATAGTCGTTCGGGTGCAAAATGGCTTATCTCCATTTTATTCGAATTTGCATTTTCGAAATTTTCTGGAAATACAAATTTAAGAAAATTCAGTTGGAATAACAGTGGGAAATTTTAGTGAAAGCAGGGTCCCCTCTTCTAAACTTTCGTGAAAACGGATAAATTATGACATGGAGTAAATGTAGTGTTAAAATTATGTTTGCAAAAAATTATCATCTTTCTGCAACTGATCATACTAAAAACAGTTCAACTGCAATGGGGTCGTCCATAAATGACGTCATAGAAATTTTCTAGGCATAGGACCGCATCAGTTTAATCATTGTGTAAATAACTATTATTAACATTGGATGTCTTAAATATCCAAGACTTTCAAAATGATTTACTATGACCCATTTCTTTTGTAAAATTTGACGTCGAATAACATCGCTACCATGAATTCCATTGAACCACGTATAAATATTAGGGACCGTCCATATATGACATCATAAGGAGGTTCAATACTTGGATATTTAGTACATCCCATGTTAAGGATAGCCATTTACGCAATAATTAAGGGTCATCCATATATTACGTTTTAACTTCTACGTGGAGGGGGTTCAGCTGAATCAAGCAAAGAAACAGACGCTGCAGGGAAAGAAGAGCACTTTGAAAATGTTGTTTTAAGCAGTTTTTTTGATTTCTAAAATTATACCGGCAAATCAAAGCAGATACATAATAAATAAAATATAACGTGTAGTATAAAATTCATTTTTTCGAAAATTATAACCTCTTATAGGGAGAGGGGGCAGCATTGAGAAATGAAAATCTGGTAACGATTTAGAAGGACGGACGGGGTTTAGCACAAAAATCTGAAACGTAATACGTCAAACCTTGCTATAACGTCATCTCAGGGGGAAGAGTGTATTACGACCTTATAGTGAGGTGATCCTATTGCCTATAACGTTACAAGGTGTTACAAAAAGTTCTAATGATCTAACGACAAACAGAGCTAAAAATAGTAAAAAAGAACCTATAATCTCGCTAGTGTAAGCTAATGGTTACAAAATTGCATGAGTAGCTACATGTCACTCATACAAATATTGCACAACGTAATTGTTGAGAGCTTCCGCAGTCCGGTGAATACGAGTGCGGTAACACAACCACACACATAATTTTGCCGTTGGCCTTGAAGATGGGGTGTGTGTTTCATAATATTTTTGCATGTTGGTATTTTTGCATAAAAAGGTAAACTATCATGTAAACCATTGCGTAGGGCATTGTGATTGACGTGCTTATAGTAAGGGTGACGTTATAAAAAGTGACCATATAGTCTGGGTATTGACTACATTAGGCGGTTTGCCTGGGAAGTAAAAAACATAAGACTATAACAAGAGTATATAATACACTATAATAAGGTGAGTGGTTATAAGAAGGTTCCACTGTATATGGATAGTAACAGCTAACGTATTAAGCTAAGCTTATGACAGGGAGGGGTGGTCCAAAAACTGGAATATTTCTATGACGTCATTTATGGACGACCTTATTGCAGTTGAACTGTTTTTAGTATGATCAGTTGCAGAAAGATGATAATTTTTGGCAAACATAATTTTAACACTACATTTACTCCATGTCATAATTTATCCGTTTTCACGAAAGTATAGAAGAGAGGACCCTGCTTTCACTAAAATTTCCCACTGTTATTCCAACTGAATTTTTTTAAATTTTTATTTCCAGAAAATTTCGAAAATGCAAATTCGAATAAAATAGAGATAAGCCATTTTGCACCTGAACGACTATACCAGCAGCAGTTACTAGCCACAGTAGAAGACGTTATGATACAATTGGTTTGAATCCATGTGTTCAAGCAGGGTAGGTTCCCATGTAAGTAGCTTGTGCTCTGAATTAATTGCTTTGTCTCAGTTATTTGTGCACCTATGCAGTTTGAGCACTAAATATATGTTCGTGCTATGTATCATATGCACATATTAAATTTGTACACATAAATAGACAATGCAATAAATTACGTGTTGCAGCATGTAATCAGCGCATCCAGCTCATATCTGTACAATAGTAATTTGCGCCCTTAAAAAGTATGTGCACCAAATTAGTTTTAGAACCAAATGGCTAGTGCTTTAAATTATATTCAGTACCCAAGTGTAGTTTGAGCACCAAATTAGGCTCGTTGCCATGCGTCAGGTGCACTTACGGAATTCGTGCACCAAAGCGGTTTAAGCACTATATTAGATGTAAAAACTACGTGGTTAGCACATGTACAATTTTAATTCTCACATAAAAAGCTAAGGCAGTAAGTAGCATACCGAATCATTTGAAGCAACAATAAACTTAGCTGCCTAATGCCCTTTTCTGTTTAACTAACTTGTGCACTTATGCATTAAGTGCAACAAATTAGTTTGAACACTATGTATCTGGTTATTTGTCTCCCTGTCCAAGCCGTCAGCTGCTAATTTTTATCCGGTAACGGTCAGCTAATCCCTTCTGTCAGTTTTAGTTAGATGTCGGCTTAATACGAAATTAAACTAATTGCGTATCAATCTGTACTGCAGTATCTGTTGTGCATCTTTTTATTTTAGGAAAAGGAATGTTTACCGAATTTTCAAGTCAATACATTTTAAAAATGCCAAATGCTGTTGAATGTAGTAGAAATGAAATACCTAGTGTAACTTAAATCGAAACTAAAATGCGCGGCTTACTCACGATCGTTAGATTCGCCTGAAGATTCCCATTTAGTGCATATAGTGCCTATAATTTACGTGGATTGTCAGCTACTACCTAGCTATAGTAACAAGCACAGTATACCATCTGTTTTTTCCCCTATAGTTTGATTCTCTAATGGTCATTTACAATTTAGAAGTATTACTTTGCACGAGCTTGCGTGAGCACCACGCTATGTTCCACTTTGAATTATAGACCGGCAATTTTACTTCTTCAGTAGTAGCAATACACTAGCTACAATTTAGCTGGCAATATCAAGCATTGAAATCAACGTTTTATTAGGTATTATTAGATTATTATGTATTGTGTACACGGTTGAAAAAAAAGTGGTCCGCGCGGATTCAAATTGTGGAAAGATGAGATTTCATTTACTAACAAACATCCGGTCCGGTGCCGGTCGAGTCACTAGACTTACATATCATCTGTAAAGAACCAAAATGACCCATATATATGTAGCTTTAAACAATATCCACTATCTAAAATAATATTAAAACATGTGTTGAAAATATATAAATAGAATATTTTGCAGTTTTTAAAAACATGTAAATAGAACATTTTACTTTTTTCAAACACATAAATAAAATATTTTACAATTTTTAAAAACTCTTAATTTACATTTAACGCATGTTTCTTATTTTGTTTTTACAACATAGCTCGTTTTGATTTACCCTAAATTTGAGATGGGACAGTTTGCTTCTTCACAGACGATATTTAGGCAGTATGCTATAAGTATGTAGTTTGTGGCTTTCGCAAAAAAAATTGCTGCTGGCTTCCGTAACTGTACAACTTTGTCTCTTTCCACTGAGCACTTGGAAACAAAACAAATACGGTCTTCTATTGGACTTATCCACATGGCTTAAATGGCTTTGACTTTATGAGATGGCCATGGTCATTGCCGTGGTCAGTTGCTTACTCCTGTGCCTGTATGTCTGTTCACAGTCAATATATATAGAGGTAAATACCGTAATTACATAAGTATGGCAATCTGTATAGCCGTAGCGAACCGTGGACCTAATAGACGGATGTGAAACTGTTTGTTTGTTAAAGGCTACAGGGTCGGGTGTGAAGATTGGAAATTATATTTGTGGGTTATAAAGGTAAACGCCAAACGTCTGAACAGAACTCTCAAACTGTACATGTAAAATTCCTATCAAAGACAAAAATACGAGAAAAAAATACAAAAACAGTTTCAGGTTTTATCATAGGGAGGAAGAAAGAAAAGAATGTCCCTTTAATCAGAAGCAAATAAAAACCCTGACGCAAAAATTGGCACGAATGGAAAAATACTAAAACCAAAATGCGATGTTCATGATATTGAAAAGCAGAAGCTGACAATGTTAACTTGGGACATTTTGCTTTTATATTATTACCTATAGGTTTATATGATAGGTTTTAAAATGTACCTGAGACAGTGCGACAGTCTCCTAATTTCAAATACTACGTAATGTATCTTTGATTTTTTTTGAAAAATTTCAACTTATTGTAATTATTGCTTTGTAGTGCATCTGCCTGCGTGTACGCAATGCAGTGTGTGACAGTAATTAGTTTTTATAAGGTTGGGTATATAAGTAGGCACTAATACTTAAAGTTTGAAGACAGAATGATATCTAATGCGGATTTAGATTCCAATTAAATGTGTCTTGACTGACTGTATAGAACAGGCAAAGGCCAGGTCGCACCCTGAACACTTATAGGTTATTTTTTTTAGCTTAATTAATATTTAATATTAAAACAAATCACAGACACACATACAATACTTATTGTTTGTGAAAAACAAGAATGACAAAAATCTTATTTAAACGTGAATCAAAATGAGCTAATGTCATAAAATCAAAATGAGAAAAATGCGTCAAATGTTAATTCCAAAGTTTTATAAAGTGTGAAATGTTCTATTTTTAAGAATTTCAAAAGTGCAAAATGTTGTAATTCCATGTTTTAGAAATGTGCAAAATGTTGTTATTCCATGTTACAAGGAATTAGAATGATTTTGAGTGGAAACTTGAAAAGGTTTTAAACTTTTAGTTAGTAAATATAAATAACATAATTTATTACAAATCAAAAATCGTTTCTTTACTAATAAAAAGCCCAAGCTCGTCACTGATACCAATTTATAGGCAATGAGGTGACACGTACTTTTTTCTCCACTCAGAATCTTAGTTGATGCTCATTTTTCTACTAGTAAGCTATTTTTAACTTCCCGCATATGCAACACGTTATAAAATAATTTCAAAAAAACGATTCAGTAAGAAACGTGTGGAACAACTATTGAGGTATTACACTGAACTATAACATAATTAAATTCCGGTAGTCATCCTTGTGGTGTCTAAACTAATGGACCCGTGGATAGAACACCATAATCAAAGCTGAGCTCCACTCCGCTTTACTTAAAAGTGTTGTGTAGAAACCGTTTAAAGTTGCCCTTGAAGTCCGAGTTCCAAAAATATTAAGGACAAATGTCGCAGGACCTTTTTTACCCATAAATAATTGTTCTTTTAAGTGCCAACACAGTAAAGCATCTTGAGTGCAGTAAAAGCATGGGGACACATGCTGTAAGATATTATGCATTTGCTTATTAGCAGGGAAAGGATATATACTATCATCATGACATGAAACACTTTGTGATATTTTAAAATTTTTCAGCAATCTTAACCAATATTATTGTGTGGTCGAAAGTTTTAAGTGTACTTTGGCTACGTCATAAAAACCTGAAGTAACTTTTCAGTTTCAAACTAGGGACTAGACACTTATGACGATAATTAACTTAAGCAAGTTTTTGGAACCCAACCTACTCTCTGCTTGACCCTATTGAGCTTCGCCTAAATAACCAGGTTTTGCATGCACTTTCTTTAATGCAACGTACTGCCAACATTAATGGCATCATTTGTGTCGGGTCCGACATTCACATGAGACAACAGTGATATGAGTACGTGTCTGGGCCATCTACCTAATTGCTGTACAATTTAAATTGGTGTACTTAAAACGTTGGTTCACCAAATAAGTTGCTGCACTAAGTAGCTTTTGCGTGTTTTTAACTGGTGAGTTTAATTGATTTGTGCAATCATGTAGCTAGTGCGCTAGATCAGTTTGAGTTACATGTATTTGATGCAAATAACTAGTTGGTGCATCTACGCAATTTGTGCACAAAAGTTGTTAGTGCACCGAATAATGTTGAGCACTCAGTAGATGGTGCATTGAGTAAGGAGTAGCACAAAACAGCTAGTGCACCAAATTAGCGTTGACACCACGGAGCTATATAATATACCTAGTTGCTGCACAATAGCAGTTTGTGCACTAAATTTGTTGCATTCTCAAGTAGCTTATGCAACTAAATTGTTTTAATGTCAACGTTATTTGTGTAATATTATTGTTGGTGCACCGTAGGTGTAAAAATGTAATTGGCGCCTCTATCGAGTTGTTGTACAACAGCAAATTACTCACCTAAATGTCATACAATAAACCTAGTGTACATATATAATTGTTGTATAGAATTAGTATGCGCACCTAATGAAGTGGTGCAGTAAATCAATTTCAGCACCAAATAGCTAGTGCCTTAAATTATTTCCAATACCTAAGTGTAGTTTGAGCATTAAATTAGTCTTGCTGCCATGTGTCAGGTGCTTTCATGGAATTTGTTCATTAGAGCATTTTTGGCACCATATTTTATGTAAAACTACGTACTACAATTGTGATTTTTACATAAAAGTCTTATTAGGTCTTATTAAGTCTTTTTAATTGTAACTAAACTACAATCACACACAGTATAATCATGCTACTGCCCAATTTTGGTATATAGTTATCTTTTTTAAGTGCAGCTACAGTAAAGACATAAAGTGTGTCCTAATAGCTTAGGGAGTACTGCCGCACGGCTTATGGCGCACAGCCAGGACTCGCCAGAACACTTACACTACACTGGGATATCGTCACCGCTACACCACAATCTAATTATTGAGATTCTTCACTTGTACTGCTGACTATTACTTTAAGCCATTGTCAGCACAACATTGATTAAGGACTACGATACGATTAAATTATTAATATGTACTACATTCACATTAGCAGACAGTAGAAAATGAATTTGGTAGTAGTATTCTTTGCACTCCGCAGTGTCTAGCCAGTGTCCACACTTCACAACTCCACACTCACTATTTTTGTTTTCCGTTTCAGTATGATATGTCATATAAAGTACATATGCACCATGCACATGCACTATGCTTTTAAAATAATACATTTAATGTGAAATTCCTATAATTGTTAAATACTAATAAATACATCAATTGTGTAGCTACCAAAACTACAAAATTGTTTAATTATTTTATTTTAAGTTGAAAAAAAATAAATTTCAAAACGGCAAAAAGTTTCTATTTTGTTTAAACATGTAAATTGTAAATAGGTAAAAGTAGGCTATAAAAATTGCGTAAATTAAAAATAATAAAATAGGTGAAATCCATTATTAAAACTTATACCTAAATGTCAAGTGTGCTGTAATTTGTAATTCAAGAAATTTTTGTTTTTTTTTTATTTATTTGTAATTTTCTTAGTTATAATATTAGCACAACAAAACCACACTATTCGAATTAAAAATGTAAATTTTAATTCAGTTTATTGTTGCAAGTTACAAGTACCAGCCACGGTGTTGATTTGTTTGTTTGTTGCATATATCATTAATATCATAATATCAGTTAATATGGTATACATTATATTTCATCAAACTTTTACATACGTTTTGATTTTAGTACCTCTGATATTTTTTTATGGCACTATGAGTCTAAAAAGACAGATCGATCACTCTGAAACTTTTGGGCTCAAATACACCACTACAGATATCAAATTTCATGACTCGTCGGGGCGTTTAGCCTTTTGTGCTTTTTGAGCATGGATGAGCCCGGAGAGAAAAAAATGAGCCCGCCTGTGCCTGCTATGTTTTCGATTTTACTGACCGGAGCTTCGGTCAGTGCAATCGGTGCCGCTGGTCACCAGCTTCGTGTCTTACACTGGCATTTTGACATAGGACCATTAAACAATTATGGCGTGTTGACATGCTTCTATTCAACAGCTATTTATAAACACAGGTTAGTTTTATTAACTTGAGAAACTATATTGCAATTCGCATTTGCATTCGTGGTGGTTTAAAAGTTGCTTAAAAACAGTTACAAACTGTGACCAATGGAACATCACCAACAGAGATACCGATCAAAGGACAATGTCAACATAAATTTTGTGACGTCATTTATGGACCATTTCGCTTACTCCCCCTCTCCTTTCACTCAAACTTGTTTTAATGGTAGTATTGATAGTGTAAGATGTACTTGTTCTTGTACTTCAGTGGCGCTCGAATTAAAATAAACAAAATTTCACCAGCCATGTCTATAAATACGTATGTGGGCTTATAGTGGTTTAACTGCTTTTGTTTGTACGCTTTAAATGCGTTTTGACATAGTTCTAATCAACCGTTAATTGTAAAAAACTGGTTGGCCCAATCAAGTCCTGAGTCGAAACAGCACTTTTTGTTTGCATTTGTGGCAGTTTAAAAGTTGTTTAAAAATACTCTATTAAAAACTAAAATATTTTGTAATAAATAAGTAATACTTTTGTTGACATCATTTGTGGACCACCCCTAAGTTGCAAGAAATGATGCCATAGGTGCACTAATAAAGCATTAATTAAACAGTATGTCAATAGTAGCAGTTTACGTTGTAGTAAAGATTTAAGATTGGAGTTGAGCAGTCGGAAAATTTTTTAAATTTGCGAGACCATTCAATAGATAATTGTGTAAAACAAAGTAGTATCATGGCAGTTAAAAACGAATAAAACTCTGCTGCGAATATTTCTGAAATAACGTAATTCAGTTTTTTTGTAAAGAAAAACTTGCTAATTTTTGTTACACAGTATTCCAGGAAAATGTAATTTTTATTCAGTCAAAAATAATAGTGTAGCTTACCATATGAAAGTAAGAAGATAACCCAGTGGCGGATGTAGAAAATTTCTTATGGAAGAAAAGAGTATCAAGGAGAGCCAAAAATGTCGTTGCGACGTCATGGAAAATGGTAGAGAAGTGTGACCTTCACAACGTTAAAAAAATCCATTCTGAGGAAAAGAGGCTAAAACGTCCGCTTTCTCCTTCTCAATCCGCGGCTTGGCCGACTGGTGTAGTAGGGAGCGTGTATAAATTACGTGGGACGTCGAGAGGATGGGTGTAGAGGTTCAAGTTGCCTATCCTTTTACATAGGCGTGCAGGCCAAAAATGGAAGGGGAGGGGGTCAGGCCCGGATCCAAGGGGGTGGCATCCGGGCAGTTGCCCACCCCGAAAATTTTCAATTCGTTGTAGATAAGATGGGATAATGTGAGAAACTAAAATAAGAAATACGATCATTCGAAAATGTTTTCATCTTACCCCGCTGTGTAGGCTTCTGTAAATGTTCAGCTTCTATAAAAATAGTATTTGAATGTTGCTAAATATTTTCATGTATTTTGAAGTGAGCGCATCCTTTTGGTAAGCGCCAAAACCTAGAATCGCACTTTTTAAGAGGTAGTGCTTGAATTTATGCATAAGAATGCAAATGCTTGCATCGTTTTAAATGTAGTTTTGTATGTACTGTATATTATTGTGCTTGAAGTAAGACTTGCATACCACAAGTCTGATTGTATAGATCCATCATATTGTTGTGTTTGGTATTTAGTTTCTTTTTAGTATTAAATATTACTTATTTCATTACAATAAAACGACAGATACCAATTACCTCATTTTTTGTTAGCAAATCTCTTGATGAGTCTTCATCAACATTGCTTCAGAATAGCGAAAAAGATTTGGTAAAAAAAACTAAACTAATTGACGAAGAGCAGCAGCCCGCAATTCAGCCCTTGCCTAGTATAACTGACCTTTATGATATAGGAAAATATATAGGTAATTACTTTTTAATAATATCAAGTGCATATACGTGGTCCCTGTTTGATTTTTTTTTAATAATTAGGCATACCATATTTGGTTCATAATGTTATAAAATTTAATATTTTAAAGAAAAAGTGTTATCAGATGAAGACAAAATTTTTGTCCTTGAAAAAAGCTGGATCCCAAATTCAACGTATACATTTTCAAATATTTAATGCGGTAAAGGAAATCGAAAATTTTAGTTTTCCTGGCTCAGTAAGCATTCGTGGCTAGTGTACAGCCAGCATTTACAGGGTGGTTTCTGTAACTACTGCGTGTTATTTGCTCCCAGTTCTGTAAGAAATCAAGAGCTTAATACTTTTGTATCGTCCCCATTTCAGCAATTCAAACAACCAGAAGCTTTAATTACTCACTCTGCAAATAAGTACCATTTACTAGCTATGGAAAAAGCTGGCAACTTAATTAAAGTAACTCAAGACCCAACAACTAATGTTGCCAGCCAGCTTAATAGTCAAGTAGCTAAACTTATTGAAACAAACAAGCGCCGATTAGCCCTAATCATTAAGTGTATTTTATTTTGTGCTCATTACAATATTCCTGTGCGAGGTGACCGTGACGATGGTCACGTGTACTTTAATACTAAAGACTCTTCATGCAAAAACGAAGGTGGGTTTTGTGGCTTATTACAGTTACGTTTAGATGCTGGAGATATTGATTTACAGAAACATTTTGATAATATGGCTGACAATGCAACAATAAATAGCAAGACCATTCAAAATGAGATAATTGAGTGCATTGGGGACGTTATTTGTAGCAAAATCATCACAAGTATAAGAAGTTCTGTGTACTTTACTATTTTACTTGACAAAACTACTGATGTAAGTAGAACAGAGCAACTGTCAGTTAGTGTTTGATATGTTAACATGGAAACCATGACCTTAAGCGAAGATTTTATTGGTTTTGTGATTGTTAAGGATAAAAGCGGAGCAGCTCTGAAAGACAAATTAAAAGAAATACTAATAAAGTTTGGCCTTCGAATTGAAAATTTGAGAGGACAGGGTTATGATGGAGGTTCGAACATGGCTGGGAAATATAATGGACTTCAAGCTTTAATAACTCAAGAGTATCCTCTCGCGCTATACTGTCACTGTTACAGTCACTCACTGAACTTGGCTATTTCCAGCGCATGTAACATTAGTTCAATTGTTAATATGTTTGAACTATTATCTGCTTGCTGTAACGTTTTTTTCTCTTCCAAAAGAAATGATACGCTCAAGGAAACAATTGAAAACATTTTATCAATTAAAAGTAGAAAACGAACGTTAAAAACTCTGTGTGCCACAAAATGGGTGGAAAGGCACGAGTCCGTTTTAGTATTTAAAAAGTTATACCCTGCTATAGTTTAAGCTCTAAAAGATATTTGTAATTGGGAAGACAAGGAAGCAGCAGGAAAAGCTGCCGTTCGTCTCGCCTCAGTTAGAGATGGAAGATTTTTACTATCATTGGAGATTGCAGTAGAGTGCTTGGCTGTGACACTTCCCATTAGTAAGATGCTACAAGACCCTACTATTGACTTGAGTCAGGCAATGAAAAGTATTGATGGTGCGATTTCAGCATTTCTAGAAATGCGAACGAATTCAGAAGCAAAGTTCAAAGAAATTTTTGTCGCCTCTTTAAAGCAAGCCAAATCTGTTGATACCACAATAAGCATTCCTCGAACAGCAAAAACACAGAAGTATAGAGCGAATGCGCCATCTAATGATGTAGAGTCGTATTTTAGAGGTAATATTTTTATTCCATTTTTGGATCATATAATTCAAGAACTTAATTCACGTTTTGGTGAAAGATTTAAGAAAATAATTCCGTTACAGGGCCTAATTCCAGCTTTTAATAATAAATATACTAACGACGAAATACTTAATAGAGCTGAGCTATATAAAATGGACCTTCCCTGTTCAATGCTGGAACTCAAAGGACAGTTAGTGTACTGGAAAAATACTTGGACTAACAAACTAAATGTGCCTAAAACCGCTATTGAAGCATTAAGGAAAATGAATGGAAAAGAAACTGGGATCAGAACCCTGCTTCAAATTTTTGCCACAATTCCTGTATCTACTGCTACATCGGAAAGAAGCTTTTCGCGGTTGAGGTTGATCAAGAATTACTTGAGGTCAACAATGGGACAGGAACGCTTGTCTGGCCTTGCTTTGGCAAGCATTCATAAAAACATTGAGTGTGGCATAAATGAAGTTGTCCAACGTTTTGCTTTAAAAAAGCCACGAAAAATGAAATTAATTGATTGGTCTACTGATCAATGTAAGGTGACTGAGTAGGCGTAAGATATGCTACTTAAATTGGTATTTGTTTTACTATTAATTATTTATTAAAATAAAAGCTTATTATGGCTTGCAAAATCTACATTTTTATTTATTTGCCTAAAATTAAATAATTTGTAAGTGCGTCATAAACCTGCATTCAAGAATTAAAAACGTATAATAATACTGAAACTTTAGGCTGACTTACTGACGTTTTATTCGTACACTACAGCACTTTGATGACTGAGTCCCCGGTTTCATGTGTGGTTTCAGTTTAAATTTTAATATTGCATAAAGGGGGGGGGGTAATTTTTATGTTTTGTGGTTGCCCACCCCGAAAAACGTTCCTAGATCCGGGCCTTGAGGGGGTAGGGGTACATAATTTTGAATCGTTGTACGACGTGACTTATGCACATTCCCTCAACACTACCCTGCTACCCGCTACTACTATACCCTACCTTCGCATTAGGATAGCTACATATTTACCGGATTATTAGTACTACGGGGTGAATCAAACGTCGTATTATAGCTGCGGCTTAATCAAGTTTATACGTTTAAGCTTTGGACAAAAGCACTGACATTCAGAATTAAGTTTTGGCTGAATGATTTTTTGATTTAAATTTTTACAGCAGAATTGTCCGTGTTCAATTTTGGTTACAACATGCCACGATCCAGATTTTATTACAGTATTTAAGTTTTACCACAGTCTTGTCTAGGTTAATTTTGTTTAACATGACGATGCTTGCTGTGCACATTACTGTCCATTCCCGTAGACCAAAGTTTCACATGGAAGGTTGGTGTCAGTGTAAACGCTTGCACAATAGATCCACTACTCAAAACTATAAACTTTGGCTTACAAACCGCTTACTACTAAACATACGTCAATGCAGATTGTGTACCTCTATTCTGTTCCAAATCGCTATAAATGCAGTCCTGAGAAAGAACCTTTCACTTAACAAAATTAAAAATAATATAAAAAAATTTATTTCATCTGATTTGAATTTTTGATTATTTTTAAAATGATTGTATAATTTTTTAAATCTTTCATGCTCAAATAAATTTCAAAAATAAAAATTAATAATTTTTTATCAGGCTCTGTGCCAATCAGAATCAGTAAATTTTCAAAATTTTGAATTTCAGTCCCGTGATTGGTGCAAAGTAAAAAAAAGTTAAAACGTGAGTAATTCAAAAAAATTTCAAAACATTAAATTTCTGAATCCAAGCTTGAGGACACTTGACCAAGGCCTATCCAATGACACCACAATAAAGGGTAAAATCGAAAAACTGTAGGAGGAGTATGACTAACAACTTTGGTAAGGGGAATTAAACGATGGGTATAGAGCTCCATGATGCACCAAATAATATATAGACTAGCAGTTAGGCAACCCGATGGGTTGCTAGCGTTATGATATTAGAATTACTCGTGTATAGAGTATTACGTGAGAAAGAGAAAGTAGCAGGTGGAATGTTTTATTGCTGTGGACCTGAAACTTTGTTTTATGGTGGGTGGCAACTTAATTAAAAACTGTTATTACTTTGGTTGGCACTTCTCTCTTGAATATTGAAATGGTTTAAATTTGTACTTTTTGAATGCATTTTGACATGAGATTATTAAACAATTATTTTTTTGAAAATGAGTGGTTTGATCAACTCTAAAAACGCGCTTTGCCTTTGCATTTATAGTTTTGTATTTAGTTGTACACTTTTGACGCGTGTTGACGTGTTCTCATTTTACAGTTATTTATGATAACATGTTAGTTCCATCAATTCCAAAGAGGATATTGCAATTTGTAATTGCATTTGTGGTCGTTCAAAAGTTATTTGAAAAAAATAAGGTTAAAACCGTGACGTGTAGAGCATGACTGACAAAGATACTGATTGACAAACTGACATGTGTCAATATAAATTTTGTGACGTCATTTATATACCATATTGCTTACTTCCCCTCTCCTTTTACTCGTTTTTAATGCTAGTATTGATAGTGTAAGATTTACTTCTTATAAATTAGTGGCGCGTGAATTAAAAGAAACGAAGGTTTACCAGCCATGTCTGGTAATACGTATGTACGCTTATCGCAGTTTTACTGGTTTTGGTTTGTATTCTTCAAATGAATTTTGACATGGGTCAAATCAACTGTTAGTTGTACAAGACTGGTAAGCCCGATCAACTTCTAAAACATAAAGGCAGTTTTTCCTTGCATTTTTGGCTGTTTAAAAGTTGTTCGTAAAAACATCTATTAAAAACTGTGACTTGTAGAGCATGCACAACAGCCGGGAAGACAGACAGACGGACATAGCCATTTCAAAAGATCCTTATGCTTAGAATATAAAAATACTAAATAACAATTTCCAGCCGAACTCTTTATTAATATTTTCAAATAAATTATTCATACAGGCATGAGTCAATTACGATAGTTTAAATTTTAAGAATTCAAATATCATGCCATGATTGGCTAAAAACAAAAGGTGGAAAACGTTAAAAAAGGAGTCAAAGTCACATTTATGAAGTTGTCTGAAGGTTAATGCAATGAACATTACTTAGACCTATATATTATAGTACCCCAATCAAGGCATAATTGTCAAAACCTCTTGAGGAGCACAACATAATTTGACTTTTATGAAGGATTGTTACAGGGAAGCTTATATTTTGTAATACTGCACGTACCTAATTAATATAAAGATAGCATGAGACGACATCCGACATCTGGTGGGTTGCTAGCGTCATCTTGTTAAAATAAAATTTGCATAGTCATATTGTTGATAAAAACTAAAGTTTGATCATCTCCTTTTGGGGCTGAAATAAATTATGATCATCTCCATTCTAATTAAAAATTGGTTTTGATCATCTCCATTTTTCATGAAATACGGATAATGAGATATGATAATGATTAGTTAAGGGTTTAGTAATTTAAAAAAAATACATTAGGGGTCACTCATAAATAGCTTCATCAAAATATTTCTGCTATTAGTCCCTATGACCCTCCTGTCATCAGATTACCCGTTGCGTAAATGGCTATCTTTAGCATGCGGTACCATCAATATCAAAGTAGGCTGCTTAGCCATACTCATGACGCCATTTATGGGCGACCCCTTAAGTTTTAAAAAGTTGCAATAGTGATAAATTGATGAAATAATTCCAGTTCTCATAAATGATGCACTAATTTATTAATTTGATTAAATTAATTAATCAATAAATAAACTAATTAATAAACCAAATAATAAGCCAATATTGTAAGTTTAAACAAATTAAAGGGTCACCTTTAAATGACGTCAAGGGTATGGCCAAGCAGCTACTTAGATATTAATTAGGTATCGCATGCTAAATATAGCCAATTACGCAACGGGTAATCTGATGACAGAAGGGTACTATGGACTTTAAATAGTGATATTTTGATGACATCATTTATGGGTGACACCTAATGTACTCAGTTTTAAATAACGGAAACCTTAATTGATCATTAACATATCTCATTAGCCGTATTTCATAATGGAGATGATCAAAATTCATATTAAAGCGGAATAGAGATGATCCTAATTCATTTTAACCCCAAAAGGAGATGATCAAACTTTATACTTTATAGGTGATATTTTTTAATTCACCTACGGGCCCACTTGTGGCTGGTAAGTCGTGTTGATGTAATTTGTAGCTTTAATTGATCATTTAAATTACTGCTATCCTTTATATTTCAAAAATCATAATTACTATGTGAATAACGAATTTTATACTTACTGTGTCTAAATAGAAAGCGTAATAGTAACGCCAGGTGTAAATAAATATTTATTTTCTCTCTAGTTACTTTTTAGGTTCTCATATTTGTTTTAAGTAAATGTACATACCGCCCGTAGGACGGGCCTTAGCACCACTGCTTACTTTTTTAAAGGAATTATTTATAGTAGTGGCTGTAACAGCCACGTTAGGCGTGGTGTGGACATAGTTACTATGCAGGTTAAATGCATTGCTAAATAAAACCTAAAAATTAAATATATTTAGGCATAGATGATTTTTTAAAATTATTATTAAATTATTTTTTTTAAATTATTAAATAGGTTATAATTCTAATGAATTATTAAAAACATTAAATAATTTTATTCTAATGAATCAAATTATTTAAAACATGTTTGCATTGACCTCAACTTTTTATTGCGTGTAAAAATGTTTCCACCATCTTTATAACTTTTAAGTTTAAATTAATTTGAAAATGAAATAAATATTTTTTATCATGCTCTGTGCCAATCGAAATCGCCGAATATTTGAATTGCAAGGCCCTGATTGAGTGAAATTAAAAAGTGTAAATCGGTTATAAAAAGTGCAAAACACAACATTATAATGATATTGTTAAGAGAATGAACTCCTCACATTGGGACGCAGCGATTGTGAAGGTAAATATGGAAATTGTACTGCAGGAGTATTATTAGGCAGCGGAGGTAAAAGGACAAGGAGGTTGAGGATAGAGAGTCAACCGAAGTCGTCGGTGCAGGCAGTAAATTTCCACTGCATATAGCACGGGGAGAGTGTAGGTATAGGAAGGGAGCGGGGCTATGGATATAGCAGGTAAAGTAGGGCAGTTGGAAGAGAAGGTTAACGTGGAGCGGGATGACGTAGGCACTCTCGATAGTACGAGCTTCGTCCTTCTCAGCAGGCGAAGGGAGTTTTTCACTTACTTCCCTTTACACACTCCGAGGAGTAACAACTAGGTGGATTCGCTAGTCATCGTCTAGTAAAGTGAGGAAAAGATAGTTTGCCCGCCGCCATCTTTGTTTGTATTATTTGATATATACTATTTTATTTCCCTTCCTCTTCTTCTCCTTCGGAGTTTTTATTTGATTACCCGTAAACGATTGTTTTGTGATTAAGTAAGAGATCATTTATGGATATTACGTGGAGTGATTATTAATGTACATTGTGTGAAACGAACGCGAACAGTACCAGAGTTCAATAAAAAGAACACTCCATTAGACATTAACATTGTGCTGTAAAACATTAAATAGCATTGGCATTTATTGGCCGGCTAAAGCCAGCACGTCAGCATTATAGTGGCACTCATCGTTTACCGGGTTCCGAAGTATTACAGTCATCATATTCATACTTCGGGTGTAAGTGTTGAGGGACATACCGACACCGGCACACCGGGTCATTATAATTGTGCATCCCATTTGGTTCAACGGAGCCCCTACCAGATCGCTGGGTTCTTCGCAGCCAGACAGGAGTAGCACGGTTACGTGAGCAGGAGCTCTTGAAGAACGGTCACTGATCCTGGTCGCTCTCGCTGTAAATAATAGAGCGGGCCGAGGACGTTCCCGAAGACCAAGGACCGCGACGTCGACGTTGCGCGGTCAAGGCAGAGGTAGAACACCAACCGCAGACACCGACCCGGTCGCTTTCCTGTTTCAACAGCCTGTCTCGGTCGTTACTTGTGGTAGAAAGGGGAATATTTGGAAAATCCAGTCTACACTGGCGACCCTAAAGGACACAAAACTTCTGTTTTGTTCAAGTTTCGATACCTGCACAATCACGTGAGAACCACCAGTTCCACATTGTTGTTTTTCTTAAAACTTATTTCTAAGTTTAGAGTAGTAATTAGTTGTCCGCGACACACAGCATTGATCTTGTCTCGGTCGAAAGGGTAGCATACGAGCATACAACGTCGTACAGCAGGGACGCATAGCACAGAGTTGAGCATAAGCGCGAGCACCCTGGTCGGCGGTTTCGGTCTGGCAGGAGTGGATAAGCACACCGGAGCCCCGAGGCAGACCAGTCCAGTCTGTCCATCTAGAACTTGCCGCATAGCGCAGACCGCGACTCGGTCGCGGAGTAGACTCGGTCTCGGTAGTAGTTAGTAACGTCAGTAGACAAACGCGACATACCAAGAAAAAAAAAGTTCCGTATAGGTCTGGCGCAGTTCAGAAAGGTGGTAGTGCACACGCGGAAGTCAAGACCGAAGACCAGGAACCAGGACCGGGATAAAACCAGTCTGCGACATCAAGACGGACGGGGTAACGTGGACGGGCCAGGAAAACGAGCTGATACTAAAGCAGCTCTTGCTCGAAGACTCGCAAACACCGGGAGCATGCGACCTGCTAACGGTAAAAAAGAGGTGGTACATCTATAAGTACCAGCTTGAGGTGAAGGAAACACCCAAGCCTATGAGACCATTGGAGGTTGCATTTGCGTTCGCAGGGTACCAACAGCAAATGATGCAAGCGGAGAACGACGGGGCGACCGACTTTGAAGGGATAACCGAGCTAAGCCAGGCGGAGACAAAAAAACTGGAGGACTCCGTCAAGCAGACAGCAACCGCGACAAAGACGGACCCGGTAGCACCAAAGAAGGCTAAAGCTGCAGGGAAGACTGTGCTGGACTACGTTTTGCAAATGTCCAAGGAGATGCAGTCCATGCAATTAACCGTGCAGGCCATACAGGCAGACCAGGCACGCTTCAAAGCTCAGTTGGCGGCGAGCAAAACTCCTAAAGGACAAGCGATCCCGCAGAGAAACCTACTGCAATTGGTCACGGCAAACACTGGCCACCAACAGCAGCAGCAAATTTTGGCAAGTACCGGGATTAGGCAACCGTCGACAACACCAAGTGTCAGCTTCAGCGCGGTACCTTCACAGCAATCCAGCCAGCAGTCGCAAAACTGTGCAAGTAGTACCGCGTCAGCACTGGACATCGCGGATATGGCAGACCATCTGCTACACGTGCTAGACCAGCAAAACCACAACACCCGAGAGGCTCAGGAGCTACAGCGGGAGCAGACACAGCTGTTAGCAGAAATGATGGCACTGACCGGGCTGCACATTATACCGCAGCACTTCGACCCAAAGGTAGACATTGCACCAAATTATATAGATGCATTTGAGGCACACCTAAAGATCCACAGGGCCCAGCCAAGGGCGTATATTCAGATCTTCCAGAAGTGCTTGACAACACCGGCAGAAGCATCCTGGCTCAAGGCTACACTCCTAGACGAAGACCACACCTGGGCGGCGGTGAGAGCGGAGTTTTTTAAGGCGTACGACCGGTCGAGCGTGCAGTCAGTCTTGAACAGAGTGGTAAATTGCAAACAACAAGCTCACGAACCAATACGGCAGTAGGCATCCGATTTCTATTCATTGTTAAAAAGCATTAAAGACCCTCACCCATGGGAACAGCGGGAAATTATGAGCCGCATCAAGAAAAACATGCATTGTTCGGTATATGGAGCATTTCCACCGGGAACAACGGCTCCGTTGAAGTTGAATGACTTTATCAAGCAGGCAGAGGAGTTTCATAGGAACTGGGGAGAAGGAAAAGGAAACGTATCGGCCGTGGAATCAGCAAGACTGAAGCAGAGGCCGAGACCGGCAGCCGTTTCAGGGGCAGCGAAATCAGCAATGGAACTTGAGGGACCGCCAACGTAGCAACGAGCGGAATGCCGGTCCCGGTGAGCGCAGACGGGAGCAAAGCCGAAGCCCGCAGGCACAAAACTTACCAGGCTGGTCAGGTCCGGCACGGGACAGATCTTCCAGCCCACAAAGCAGACGCGAGTCACCGCGTCGGGACAGACAACTGGAGCGGAGGACTGGGAAGTGGTGTCATGTATGCAGTAAAAACCCGCACAATACAGAGGATTGCAGGTCAGCAAAAGCGAAGGTTATGGCTTTAAAGATCCTGGCCCAGGCATGTGCCGAGGAAGAGGCAGCAGAACGGCAACCCGAGACACCACCGACCAGGAAACCAGAAGGCATGCAGGGCTTACGGGTCACATCGGAAGACGAAGAGGACCCGGACGAGAGGCAGTTGTTCAATGCATTGCGGACGGCGAAGAACAAGAAAGAGGGGAGCGCGCTGAAGCGAGCTAAATCTCAAGAACCAAGTCCCAAGGAAGACCAAGTCCAGAAGGCAATTAGCAAGTTAGAAGCCAAGTTTGAACCATCGACACTACCACCGTCTTTAAACTAGACTCTGACACGGACAGACAGGGGGACCCGTGTCAGCTACACAGAATAAACAAAGCCCCTTACGCCCTAGTAAACAATAAGCATAAACAGAAGCTATTTCCGTATTTCGCGTTAATAAACTCGAACTGCACCGCGCTCGCTATTTCAAAGAAAGAATGCCATAGACTAGGGTTAAAAATAAGAAAATCTTCGGTAAAAATGTCAGGGTTCGATGGTACGGTAGTCACAGCGGGGAGCGTAGTCACATTAGACATGAAAATCGCGGGTCGGTGGTTTACAGAGGATTTCCTGGTCCAGGAGGGACTAATGTGCCCTATTTTTATCGGGAATAAATTCCGATGGAAACACGGCTTCAGTTTCGACGACGTGAAAGGCGAGATGCGATGGGATGTCCTGACCGAGGAAGAGAAGGAGAGAGATGTTGGATACTTTGTCCGCAGGCTATCAGTGAAAACCGCGAAAGACGTCTGTGACTTGTCACTAGCGTCAACCCCGGACAGATACGACCAGGCAAAGCTAGGAACATCGTCCATCCAGGTGTTTGTCGAAACTTTAGTCAAAAAGTATCCCGGAGTAGTAAGGATGGCAGGTCCGGGATCACGAACGCGATCATCCACGATCTGCGTATCCCAGAGAACTGCCCGGTGATACAATGTAAACCAGCTCGAAGACCACCGGCAATAGCGAAGTGGGAAGACGAAACCCTACATGAACCGGAACTGCAGGGTAAGATACGGCGATCGACTTCAGCTTATTCCTCGCCACTATTAATTATACCGAAACCAATCGGAGACAAGTGAATGGTGGTAAATTATAAAGAGTTGAATAGCTACACGCCGAAAATACAAAACCCAATGCCGGTCATACACCAAATCTTGGAGCATCTTCCACCAGGCCGAGTCATGTCAAAGTTGGACTTAAAGTCGGGCTTCTGGCAAATACCCATAACGGAGAACTCAAAGAAGTTTACCGCGTTTTACTCGCAAAACGCGTGTTACGAGTGGAACGTGATGCCAATGGGGTTAAAAAATGCTCCAATGATATTCCAAGATCTCATGAACAGGTTATTTGGTAAATTTGTGGGTGAATTTGTGCATGTATACCTGAATGACATATTTATATTTAGCGAGACTGAGCAACTACACAAAGAGCACTTGGATTTTGTGTTTAAGACATTGCATAATTTTAATCTCACGTTAAATTGGGCAAAGTGCGAGTTTGATCTCCCGGAGGTTGAGTTCTTGGGCCACATCGTCACGCGCTATGGCATGAAGAAGTGCCCAAAGAAGGTGGCCGCGATCAAGGACTTTCCATCACCGAGAACGAAGAAAGAGGTACAGCGGTTTCTGAGGGCCATTGGGTGGTATATGCAATTCAAACCGCATTATGCCACGCAATTGGAGCCTATATTCTTGAAGCTGAAGTCGGAGGCAGATTTGAACTTACCGTTTCGGTGGGGAAAGAGCCAACAGACCGCGTTTGAGACGATTAAAGAGGAAGTGGCAAAGGAAATCACACTTAACACAATATACTACGATTACCCGTTATACGTGTATACGGACGCAAGTGATGTAGGCCTGGGAGCTATTCTAGCCCAGGAATACTATTGTGAGTTTTCGGGAAAGGACAGGTTCCGGGTAATCGAATGCCGCAGCAAACTGCTGAATGCAACGGAGCGCAGATACGACGCGAAGGAGAAAGAGTGTTTGGCCATCAGGTTTGCAAACCGCGTGTTCGATCCATTCATAGGGTATCAGAAGGATGTGATCTTCAGATGTGACAATCAAGCGTTGACACATCTGAATCATGCGGCAATAAATAACCACCTCTATAACCGGCACATTGTCAGGTGGGCAATAGAGTTTGGAGATATTGTCAATGACATAGACTTCGTGAAGAGAGAGGATAACAAACTGGCAGACTTGCTTTCTCGCGGCGCGCTACCGGATGCCAAATATGATGATAATCCGGACGAGCTTGAGATGTGCCTCGAAAGTGCTTGCGTGTGCTTGGCGACGTTCACGAACACCAGGGAGAGAGTGGAGGTGGACATGGACATGCTGGACAAGGACATGCTGCGGGGCTTGCAGAGAGAGTGCGAAGCACTATCTACTCACCAAGAACCTTAGGCGGGTCGGGGAGCGGTCTAGGTATCGCTACGACTATGTTATCGTAGAAGGAATTCTCTGTAGGTATGTTCCACATAAAGAGCGGACCGCGTCGCGGTCGATCCTAAAAGACGGTACACCGGAAGGGGGCTTTTACAGCAACCAGGTAGACAAGTTGTGGGAACAGAGACTGGAGAAAGACGAGCGGACCGGGCAACCAGTGCCGCCGGTAAGGGTGCGACCGTCTATGCTCATGAGAAAGGGTAAGCGTATCAAATAGGAGCATCCTTTAATACAAGCGAGTTTCTTAGACCCGGAGTCAGTAACAGCCAGGAAACGCATAGTCCCAGTCATACCGCAATCCATAGAGCGGGATGTCATAGCGCACTTTCATGACAATACGATGGCCGGGCACCAAGGAGTTGAGCGCACATACGACCGGATTGGAAAAAGGTTCTGGTTCTATAATATGCATAAGATCATAGAGGCATACGTGAAGACTTGCGCTGTATGTCAGTTAGTAAAAGCTTCAAACCAGGCACAACTGGGAAAGATGGGCATTCACTCATACCGTAACAACGTGTTTGAGTGTGTGCATGTGGACATTGTCGGAGAACTGACCGCGAGCGCGGGCTTTAAGCTTATCGTCGTTTGTGTGGACGAGTTTTCAAAATGGGTGAGCATAGAACCCTTAACATTGGTATCGTCAATAAAGATCTTAAAGTTCCTGCAAAAAGTGTTCAATCAGTTTGGGACACCGAAGCGCGTAGTCTCTGATAATGCCTCATACTTTTCAGGCGATGATTGGAACGATCAATTGCGCCAGTGATGAGCCACATGCGTGCATGTGGCGGCTTACCATCCTAACCTGAACCAGTCGGAGCGGGCAAACCAGGATATCAAAAGTATCTTGCGGGCATTTTGCATGGCGACCCAGACAATGTGGGCAAAACAGTTGGGGGACTATATGGTAGCACTGAACACCGCGAAATCTAAGTCATCCCGGTATTCGCCATGTCAGCTGAACTTAGGTAGAGACATACTATTACCAATAGACCGTAAGATGCAACTGTTAGAGACAATGGGAGTAACACAGAAGGAGTACGGGCGGCAATTGCCTAAGGATGTAACCTTAATGAGGGACCAGGCCAGGTATAACTTAAGAAAGGCGCAGTTGCAGCAGAATAAGTACTTTGACCGAAACAAGAGAGATGTAGTGTACGCATTAGGGGATTTAGTTAAGATACGTAATAAAAAGTTGTCCTCTAAAGAGGAGAAATACGCAAAGTCCCTAGGGCCACGGTACACGGGACCGTGGAAGGTAGTGGAAGTTCATTCGGACTGGTCCTATAGCATCCAGGACCCAGACAAACCAGTTAGTAAGCCGATGAGATTCCACACCTCCCTTATGTTGCCCTACCACCAGACAGAGAGCGAGGACGCGGTCCCGGATAGGGAGTCCGCGGTAGGCGCAGACGGAGAGACAAGACCAGATACCGATGAGCAACCACAGTCAGACTCGGGAGGTACCGAGTCTGCACCATCAACAGATACCAAGACTGTACCAGATTCTGGAGGAAGTCACGGTAGCGCGGTCACCGCGACCAAAGGTACGAACCAGAGCACAGGTTGAAGGGGAGGTTTTGGGCCCATCGACCTGTCAGACGAATACGAAGTAGATATTGATGATCCACCACCACCGAGGCGCTATCCCAGTCGGAATCACAGGCAACCAGCGCGCTTGGGCATCAACTACGCAATGACCGAGGAGGACACTGGCAGTGTCCATGAATTTTCAATGTTAATGATTGAGATATCCAGTTTACTATAAACTTTTAATCAATTTTTTTTATACTTTATCTTTTATCTTTTAGTCTTTTGCATGGAAATCTTCTATAAAAAATTCTACAAAAACTGAAAAAAAAACTTTTAAAATTTTATTTCTATAAGACTGAAAAAAAAATGTTTTAGGTTAAGGTGGGAAGGATAGGGCTGTCTTGGCGGGCACAAACCTATTCTTCCTCACGTCCTATGGTGTGTACGACGTTAAACTGCGCCTCACGCTCGTCCTGATCACCACCGTAGGGGTGGGCATAGAAGGTAAGATCTGATCCAAAAGGTGAAGGTCTCGAACCTTCACAGAAGGGAAGTCAGAGTGAGCAAGAGGCTCGGGCTCAAAGCTGCGGGAGAAAGTAAACCAGCCGGAGTGAAACTCCATACCCCGAAGACCATCGCCAACGATGCTAGTCAGAGGATGCCGTGAAAGTCGGTCTGGCTCTAAGCTGTGAGCGATCTAAATATCAGCAAAAACCAAACTCTTGTAGGCCTTCGAAAAGATGCTAGCCAGGGGTGAGTCCGTAGGTCCGCATTAACCGCGCTAGGCCAGGACAGAGCAAGAAAAGTGTAGAGGGTGTGTACCCGTTCCGTAGACCATCTTGGATGCTAGTCAGGCGCGAGACCTGTTACGCGGTAGTAGAGAAAGCGGGATTGTCTCGTAGACCACCGGGGGTGCTAGTCAAGAGGCGAGTCTCGCAGCGGAGGTAAGAGAGTCGGGGGGATGTCCAAGTCGTAGACCATCAGGGATGCTAGTCAAGATATGGAATCCAGTAGTTAGCGCGGTGCTCAAAGCTATGGGAGGATAAACTAAGCCAAACCCGGACCGCGGTCCGGAGGACACTGTTACATGCTAGGTTAGTTAGTAAGCATAAAAGAGAGCGGGACAAGTGGAGACGCGGTCGTTCTGACCGCAAATGATGTGGCCAAAACACTTCTATGGGACAATCGGCCGGCTTCGGATTTCAAATAAACAGCCGCCGAGAATTTCTCATGAAAACATAAATAAAATGCGGTAGGCTCACATCGGATTTGAAGCAAGAGATAGTCGCGGTCAGTCACGGACCTGGAACGGTAGCAAGTAGGGTAGAGAAGTAAGTGGTAGGCGCGCGCGGTAGAATAGACTTCCTAGTACATCAAGTGGAATCACCAGTAGAGAGCCGCGTGTATAAACATTAAAACTCAACCTGAATTGGGACCGCTCAGAGTGAGATGTTGCGGAACCAAGAACTCGACAAGGGTACAATTTAGGAGCAGGCGACCGAATATCAGAAACCGTGGTGTGGCGTACGGTCACAGTTTAAAGTTTTCTGTGGGTAAATAAAAAAGGTACGGGCTTAAACGTTAAGTATTTGCTTCATGCATCTTAGTTCGCACCAGAACACAGTAGAGTAGAGGAGACGACCGGGATGGTCTCGGACCATCTGAAGCAGCGGGGTGTATAGTGGCGAGACCGGGCGACCGAGATCGCCGTACTAAAGCTAGTTTAAGTTTTTTAAGTTTTCTTTGCGGTACCACTGGTACTGCGGTGATGGGATTTTGTTTGTTTTAGCCGCGCCTTGGCGCGGCCACACGCATGAACTTTGGGAAACACAGCGAGACGGAGGTGAGGGGAATCTCACTTAGACATTCGCTAATCTGTGGTTTAAAATTTTTTTTAGCATGGCTGCCCCACCGCAATGGGAGCTGGACGTGGCACGGGCCTACGGTACCGTGTCGTGGGTGGCTGCATCATGCAGCGAAGGGCTGAACGCTTCGGCGTTCGTATCGGGATTGCCGGACAACCCGGTGGATTTTAGGTGGTTTTCGCGGAGTATCAAGGCGGAAGCGCTCGAAAGAGGAACGACTCGGGTCGCGGAGCGACCGCAAGAACATGAGTCCCTTCGTGACTTAACAGAGGCCTACCGGCAGCAGGTTGAAGACGAAGAAGCCTTCAAGTACAGTACGAAGGAGGACATGCCGGCGAGGCGAATCCACTCATTCGTGGAGAGAGACGGGTCCTGGGACCACAAATCGTTAGAAACGAAACCGTCCCTAACGAAGAAGTTGGTGGTGAGCGCAGACAGCAGCACTGAAGACGAAGTCAAGTCCGCGTTGGGCGGGTTAGCTGGGGCGACACACGTTGGAGTGCATGTGTGGCGGGCTTCCCGACATACTACAAAGAGGGGTTACATATCTGTAATCGCGGTCACCGATGGGAATAACGTGGTGATCTTAGGGTTTGCTACTCTACCCCACAAAGCCAGAGTGTATGCGTTGGAGTGGTTCGAAAAGAACAAGGCGACAAAGTGGTTCTACGGTCTGGGATCACAGTTTGAGTTGCTGAGGAACTTTGCGGAGAGCCGACCGCGACACGCGGTCGACGTGATATATTTGTGGCAGAAGCTGCGGTCGGCAAAGTACAAGCGGGACGCACTGCGCCAAGTGGAAGTGGTGATTTGTACGGTGTTCCTGGGAATACAGGTGTCCCAGGTGGACATAGCTGAGGACACCAGAACGGGAAGAGAGGAGGACAGAGTGACATTTCGGGACACACAAGTGGGGTTCATGTCAAAAGTGGTGTTAGGAGTGTTGAACTTGGGGCGGTTATACGCGGAGTCCTACTCCATGCCGCGAATGAGCTACGAGCGATGGTTAAAAGCGGGGAAGGATAGAATCGACATCTTGAGTGAACAAATGCCGTTGGTTGCACCTTAGTTTATGGACGCGCTCCTAAAACAAGATGTCCTGATGCTGCTAAAGGAAGTGCGCGGATTAGTGGACAAAAAGCAGTTTAATCTAAGGCAGCGCTTTGACCCGAAGGGTGTCCTTTCGATTCTGTTTGTGCTTCGTAAAGAGATGGCATATAGGCTAGACCTGCGACCGGGCGAGTGGTTGTCAATTTGGTCCATAGCATGGATGATACAGGTACCGCTGATTTTGGGCAAGTCGAACAAACTGAAGACCCAAGATACTCCGTCGAAATGGGCGTCCAAATACCGGTGCGCACAACAAAAATAGGTGCATACACATTTTAAAGACGCATTCAGTGCCTTCGCCGAGTTTATAGACTTGTGGAGTGTTATGGATACTGCCGGAGTTTAAGAGAAGGACGCGGGCAGGATGATGCAGGGGAAAAAGAAGTTTGAAGGCTGGGTCAGGCATAAAGAATTGCAGAAGCCGGTGCAAACACTAATGCACATGGACGCACTCAGTATGTTGGACAAGACAGTGCAGATGCTTGACGCAGATGGATGTAAGTCAAATAACTCCGCGGTAAGGGATGTGGACTGCTGGCCAGAAGTTTTCATTGCGGATTGGGATAAACAGCGCAGTAAAACTCGAGCCGAGCAGAGACAGAAAGAAGAAGAAAACCGGGAAGCAGCTGCGGCACTAGCAAGGGAGCAAGAGCGTATCGCGGAGCAACACCAGAAGCTCAAGGATAAAGCGATTGAGAAGGCGAATAAGGAGTTGCACAAGGGTCAGACTGGGGCGTCGAGATCGAAGTCAGTTAGGAAGGCGGACAAGAAGTCCGGGAATACAGGAACCCCCGCCAGAACCAGGAGCAAAGGAAGATTGGAGCCGGAAGGTGAGGGAACAATGGACGTGAAACTCAGTAAGCAAAAGCGATCGACACCAAAAAGGACGCCGCCAAAAAAGATTAAGACTGTGAACTTAACCACAAAGACCGAGGATAGCGTGGAAGACTCGGAGGATGAAGACCGGGAACACATGCAGCCGCGGTCTACGATTAAGTATGAGCGGATTCTGGCGTCCGGCTTCATGGGAAAGGTTGGAGCTCAAGCAAAAGCTATTCGGAAGGCAGGTCAGCGAGCCATGAAGCTGTTGTTGGATGCGGACACCCGGGTATGGGATAATAGGCATCCAGTATTAGAAAGGGTGTACGTATTCAACACGGTCAGTGGCTGGCTCCTGCTTCCTGACAACCACATTAAGTGGCAAAGACGTTATGTGGCGGATACGACCAAGGGCCCGGTAAAGGCCCCCACACAACCAGGGATGTACGAGATGGGAAAGGTTTGCCGGGTTTGTCGGGCGGTCGGGCACACGGTGATTTCGTGCTTGTCGGCAGATGAAGATCAGCCATAGCGGCCAGAGGAATGGGTGGACAAGTCGCAGCTGTTTTTGACGAAACTGGGCGAATACCATATCATGTTCCGGATGGATGTCATGCATTTGGCATGGAACCGGGTGGAAGTTAGAGCATGTAATTATGTTTATATGTGATGAGAATTCATTGGGTTCGGGGAGGAACCGAGATTGTATTTTTTGTACTTTTATATTTATTTTTTACATTTTTTTATGTTAATTGTTAAGAGTTACCACATAAATGCAGTATTAGTAGGTTATTATTTTTTGCCTAAAAAGTTTTTATGAAATGACATTCATTTATGATGTTGGTGATTTTTAAACGTGATGTAGCCGTAAAAGGGTTTTTTTGTGTGTAAACCTGTAAAATGTTGGTGAAGGCGGCGGCGAGATAGGTTATGCGCGGTGTAAGTCGACCGGCCCGGTCAGTCAGTAGCTCGTAGGTTTCAAGGTTTATGTTAGGACGAAAGCGGGGTACCGCGTCGGAAGACAAATGGGACGAGCAGCAATAGGTAGTATGATAAGACCGGGATGCCGAGCGCGGTCAGTGGTAGGCGGCTTACGGTAGTGTGAAGGTAACGGGGTATAGGAGCAACGACGGTCCGGCTGCAGCGGTACTGCACTCTCTTTGACACCTATTTGTCAATAGCTACGTGCTTTGAAGAGCATGCTACGATGCTGGGAAAAGCACTACCCGGTTGACAATGGTGGGGGGGATAGTGTGAAGGTAAATATGGAAATTGTACTGCAGGAGTATTAATAGGCAGCGGAGGGAAAAGGACAAGGAGGTTGAGGATAGAGAGTCAACCGACGTCTTCGGTGCAGGCAGTAAATTTCCACTGCATATAGCACGGGGAGAGTGTAGGTATAGGAAGGGAGCGGGGCTATGGATATAGCAGGTAAAGTAGGGCAGTTGGAAGAGACGGTTGACGTGGAGCGGGATGACGTAGGCACTCTCGATCGTACGAGCTTCGTCCTCCTCAGCAGGCGAAGGGAGTTTTCCTCTTACTTCCCTTTACACACTCCGAGGAGTAACAACTAGGTGGATTCGCTAGTCATCGTCTAGTAAAGTGAGGAAAAGAAAGTTTGCCCGCCGCCATCTTTGTTTGTATTATTTTATATATACTATTTTATTTTCCTTCCTCTTCTTCTCCTTTGGAGTTTTTATTTGATGACCCGTAAGGGATTGTTTTGTGATTAAGTTAGAGATCATTTATGGATATTACGTGGAGTGATTATTAATGTACATTGTGCGAAACGAACGCGAACAGTACCACAGTTCAATAAAAAGAACACTCCATTAGACATTAACATTGTGCTGTAAAACATTAAATAGCATTGGCATTTATTGGCCGGCTGGAGCCAGCACGTCAGCATTATAGTGGCACTCATCGTTTACCGGGTTCCGAAGTATTACGGTCATCATATTCATACTTCGGGTGTAAGTGTTGAGGGACATACCGACACCGGCACACCGGGTCATTATAATTGTGCATCCCATCCGTTACAACGGAGCCCCTACCAGATCGCCGGGTTCTTCGCAGCCAGACAGGAGTAGCACGGTTACGTGAGCAGGAGCTCTTGAAGAACGGTCACTGATCCTGGTCGCTCTCGCTGTAAATAATAGAGCGGGCCGAGGACGTTCCCAAAGACCAAGGACCGCGACGTCGACGTTGCGCGGTCGAGGCAGAGGTAGAACACCAACCGCAGACACCGACCCGGTCGCTTTCCTGTTTCAACAGCCTGTCCCGGTCGTTACTCGTGGTAGAAAGGGAAATATTGGGAAAATCCAGTCTACACGATTGATACTATATTATGTGTAAAAAGTAAAAAACTGAGAGAGGAGTTGGATGGACAAGGCATAGTTTTAATTCCTGTGGAGTGGTATCCTTTTGTATACTGCAGATTTTAACAGTGTGACTAGCAGTTAGGCAACTCGATGGGTTGCTAGCGTCCTAATATTAGACTGAGTTGTGTATAGTTTATTGCGTGAGATGCAGACAGTACAGGGAGGAAGGTTATCTTGCTGTTGAACTGTAACCTTGTTTTATGGTGAGGGTCAACATAATAATAGTTTTTTAAAAACCTTCATTACTTTAGTTGGAACTTTTTTCTTGAATTTTTAAATGGTTTAAAGTTGTGCCACTTGAATGCATTTTGACATTCAAAAATATTTGTTTTAAACTGGTTAGTTCGATCAACTCTAAAAAATATAGCACTTTGCCTTAGAATTTGTAGTGGTGTGTTATGTTGTACTCTATTAATGCGTGTTGACATGTTCCCACTCAACAGTTATTTATAAAGAACAGGTTAGTTCTATCAACCCCTAAAACTGTACGGCACTTTGTATTTGTATATGTGGTCGTATAAAAGTTGTTTGAAGAAAGTCAGTTAACAACTGGGCCTGTAGAGCGTGACCAAAACAAAGACCGATCTGACAGGGCGGACATGACCATGTCAAAATAGGTTGAGTTTCGTCATTTATGGACCATCCCTCATTTATAGTCACTCTCTCATTTCAGTCACACCTATTTTTAATGCTAGTATTAATACTGTAAGATGTACTTGTTCTTGTACTTTTGTAGCACGCGAATTTAAAGAAACGAAGTTTTACAAGCCATGTCTGTAAATGCGTATGTACGCTCATCGTAGTTATACCGGGTTTTATTTCTATGTTTTAAAATCGTTTTGGCATGGGTCTAATCAACCGTTAATTGTAGGAAACTGGTTGGCACGATCAACGGCCAAAACGATGAGGCACTTTTTCCTTGCATTTGTGGCTGTGAAAAAGTTGCTTAAAAAACATCGATTAAAAACTGTGACCTGTAGAGCATAAGGAACAAATGCTAAAGCTCAGCATCTAAAAATACTAAATAATAATTTGCACTGAACTCTGTATTTATATGTTTTTATAAGTGATAATTAAATTTCAATTTTCAATGTTAAGTTACCTTTAAAAGTTTCCTTCTCTTTTACATATACTACAATCAGTAAAATGTATTTTTCAAATTCATAAACTACTTTCGGATAAACTCAAGCATCTGATACGACAGAATTTTTCTTCATACGTCACCAGATCCTATTTATTCAGCTATTTATATACATCATTTTGCTATCGTACACTTCGAAATCGAATTCACGAGTCTGCTGCCCGCGCAAAAAAGAATAAACTAGTTTAGTTATTTTACTACTTATACAATTTCAGTTATAGCAAAATGTGTGCTTTATTCTATAGAATTATTGAAATTACTATATTTAAGTTCCCATAAGGAAGAATGTTTATTTGGTGTATCAGAGGAGGAGGTGAATCAGGAGCTGTAAGGTGATCATTATTGCTTAAGTGAGTTCTATATATAAATAACTGTATTAGGTTTGTATTATAACTACACAATATTTGACTCTTAGTAAAGTATATTTAGTTCGAATTCAGAAATTGTGGTCAAAACATTGCTAAATTTCGAAACTTGATTTACCCTACATCTTATTAATGTTATTTTGTTTTTTAAAGTTAGTATTTGTATTTTTAGTAATTTTTACAGACATATATATTACAACAAAATCATTCATTTGCTGAGAAATAAATAAATGCTAGAAATATAGCGAAAAATATTGGTTTAGTCTACATATGACTACTTTTGCAATTTCGCCATGTTTTACCATGTTATACACATTTTGCCATGTTATAACATCGTTTTTCTGCTTGGCATGGCAAAACGCATTTTCCAGGTGGTAAAACCGAACCCTGTTATATTTGTGTTGGTGTAGTGTGGTCGGTTACTTTTTAAGTTCTCATTATATACTTTTTAAGTGCATGTACATACCGTCCGTAGGACAGGCCTCAGCACCATTTACTTTGTTAGACTAATTATTCATGGTTGTAGCTGTAACAGTCACGCTAGGCGATGTGTGGGTATAGTTACTATACAGGTCAAATGAATTGCAAATAAAACTTAAAAAATACAAATTATAAATTTCTCGGCAGAGATAAATTATTATCATTAAAGTAATAATAATAATATTATTATTATAATCATTAAATTATAAGTAAAATGAATTTAAAATAATTATATTTATTTTAACTTTTTTCTATGTCGTGTAAAAATGTTTCCACCAGCTTTTTAACTCATTTAAATTTGATTTTATTTGAAAATGAAATAAATAATTTTCTCTCATGCTGTGTGCCAATCACTATCGCCGAATATTTAAAAATTTGAATTGCAAGGCCCTAATTGGGTGAAACTAAATAGTGTAAATCGGTAATAAAAGGTGCAAAACGCAACATTGTCATTGATATTGTTGAAAGAATGAACTTCTCACATAAGGACGCAGCGATTGATACCATATAATGTGTAAAAAGTTAAAAACTGAGAGAGAAGTTTGGTGTACAAGGCATAGTGTTAATTCCTTTGGAGGGGTATCCTTTTGTGTACTGCAAGTTTTAACAGTATGATGATGATGATTGGTGCAAAGTAAAAAGAAGTTAAAACGTGAGTAATTCAAAAAAATGTCAAAACATTAAATTTCCGAGTCTAAGCTTGAGGATACTTGACCAAGGCCTAATCAATGACACCACAATAAAGGGCAAAATCAAAAAACTGTAGGAGTATGACGAACAACTTTGGTAGTGGGAATTGAACGATGGGTATAGAGCTCCATTATGCACCAAATAATATATAGACAAGCATTTAGCAACCCGATGGGTTGCGGTTAAAAATTATAGTATGCAATCTCCACTTTTAGTTGTTCCACTAAATAAAATTTTGCATTGATTGTGATTTAATCAACTTAAACTTTGGCGAAATGCTTGCCTGGGTAAAATTTTGACAACAGACGCGGCTGTGTTACCTATTGGTCACAGGCTTGCCCGGGTCAAGATTTTACTATATTATTAGCTGGGTTAAAATTTAACCACAGTATTGTGTGGGTTAAAATTGTACTACAACATTGTCTGGGTTAAACTTTTACCACAGTATTGTCTAAGTTAAACTTTTACGACAGTATTGTCTGAGTCCAAATTTTGCCACTTTATTGGCTGGGATGAATTTTTACCACAGTATTGTGTGGGTTAAACTGTTACTACAGTATTGGGTAGGTTAAAATTTTACAAACCGAAATACTAGCCTGGGTTTAATTTTGACAACAGACTTGCCCGTGTCAAGATTCCACTATAGTGTTAGGTGCGTTAACATTTTAGCATAGTATTGGCTGGGTTAAAATTTTACCACCGTATTGTTTGGATTAAAATTTTACCACAGTATTGTCGGGTTTAAAATTTTACCACAGTATTGTCGGGGTTAAAATTTTAGCACAGTATTGTTTGGATTAAAATTTTACCACAGCATTGTCGGGGTTAAAATTTTACCAAAGTATTGTCGGAGTTAAAAGTTTACTACAGTATTGTCGAGGTTAAAATTTTAGCACAGAATTGTGTGGGTTTAAATTTTACTACAGTATTAAGTGGGTTAAAATTTTACCACAGATTTGGCTGGGATAAAATTTTACCACAGTATTGGTTGGGTTTAAATTTTACCGCACATCTTGGCTGGGGTAAGGTTTTCTCACGTGCTTGTCCGTGATTATGCTTGCCGTGATCATTGCTCTCCATTTCCGTATACACCTGCTTTACAAAAAGGGTTAGTTTTAGCGTAACCAGTTACACGATGGATCTACTGCTGAATACCATAACCGTCGACTTAAAAACACCTTACTGTTATATTTGGTTTAAGCTTTGGACACAGGCTTGCGCGGATTACATTACAACCATTCTCAGGTTTCCGTTTCTGCTAAATGCTTGCTTGGGTTAAATTTTGAGATGAGGCTTGCCTGCGTTTAAATTTTATTAGTGGTAATAAAGTTTTACCATATTCTTGGCTTGGTTAAGATTTTCCTACATACCTGACCGGGACTATGCTTGTAATATCCATCTAATCCAAATCACAGCTGATATTACTATACCCTTCTTATATGCACAAAATATACAGTGATTGGGAATTGAGTGACGCCTATTCCTTTCCATAGTGTAGTTTTTAATTACAGTGAAAGTTTTAGCTTAGTCTTGGCTGATTTAGGTTTTTTTCACAGGCTTGACCAAGACTATGTTTGTAATGACCATCCAATTTAAATCACAGCTGATATTACTATACTCTCTTTATATTATATGCACAAATTATACAGTTTTTAGTAGCGGGAATTAATTGACTCCTTTCCCTTCTCATTGTGTAGTTTTTAATTAGTAGATGACTTGTAGTACTCATAGTTACTATTTAGATTCTTTAGGATTTGTTAAAACCTTCAGTAAGATTCAAAAAGAATAATCTTTTGGCTGAGCTGAACTTTTTTTTTTGAAAGCTTTTAAATAAGTTTGGTGTAAAAGAATTTGAAAATGGAAATAATTATTTGTTATCGGGCACAGTGCTTATCAGAATCAAGGGATTTTTGAAATTTTAAATTCCAGTGCCGTGGTTGGTGCGGAATAAAATATCTTAAAACGTTAATAATTCAAGAAAACGTCAAAACATTAAATTTCCAAACCTAAGCTCAAGGACACTTGACCAAGGCCTATCTAATGACACCACAAGAAATAGTGAAATCGAAAAACTGTAGAAGGAGAAGGAGTATCGTGAACAAACTTGGTAGTGAGAATTGAGTGAGGGGCATAGAGCCCCATTATGCACCAAATAATATAAAGACTAGCAGTTAGGCAACCCCATGAGTTGCTAGCGTAATGTAGGGTATTGCAGTGTGGAATTTAGATTTTTGTTATTAAAAAGACACCAGTAGTAGGGTTAAACAGCTAATTTTTGTGGCAGTGTCGCAAAAAAGGTTGCATCAGTGTAACTACAACCTTATAAAGCGAAAATATAGTTAGAGTGTTAGCAGAACTAAGGTTTTGTTTGTTTTTAGTAAGACTATTAGTCAATGTAAGTGATAGTTGGACTAATAGTCTAATTGTTACTAGGACTAACGGTCTATCAAGGTGTTAGTAGATAGAGATAGTAGGTTTTGGAAGCGTTTTGGGGAGTGTGGTGGGGAGGTAGGGGTGAGGGGAAGTAATTGGTGGGGACAAGGGAGATGTGGGCAAGGATGTGGGCTACAGCATGGGAAGATATGAGAAGTGTATAATGCTAATGGGGCTATGAAAATGATAGGGAAGCGATCAGAAAATATAGCGTTTCACATTCCTCGTATACTCAGAGTGTGAGTAGGGAGAAAAAGACGAGAGCGGAAAACTGCATAAAAAATAAAATTTAAATAAGCCATAATGCTGTTGTGTAGTATGGCAAGGCCTGATGTTCTCTGTGTGTTGTGGCAGTCGACGAATTAGTAAGTGATGCTGAGTGAGCGTGGACGAGAACGAAAAAGGGGTGAGTGGTGTATAAGGGCCCACGTTGTGTAGTATACGCCGTCTACTCAACACATCTTCTTGTTATCAGTGCTCCTCATTCACCTCTTTCTCTGCAACTCCTTTCCTCAGCACAACTATACTATAGAGTTTAATATTTAAATGATGTCAGTGCATTGGACCACTGCCTGGCTCTCTCATCTCTCTTGCTGCCTATCGGCCTGCCTGCATGCTTGCCTGGATGGACAGAGGGATGAATAGATGGAACTTAAGATGTGGACTCGTGGATTCTCACTCTCTCGTCATGGATTTCTTCTCTGGATTGAAACGGCGATGTGGACTGGAGCTGGAACTCAGTGTGGACTATAGCGATGGACTTTGGATCAAGTTTTTGGAACTTTTGGCGTGGACCACTATCGACTTGAGGGAGAAAAATGCAAATTAAGGAATGGACTTTGGATTATTGGAACCAGATGTCGGCGATGTCTTGTCCTAAATTTCTGGATAGTCTTGATGTTTCTCAAAATTCGGGATGTGGCCTGCCTAACTGTGTACACTTGATGCCCAAATGTGTCTGGAGTCTCTGGAAACTTCCATGTGCTGCCGCGATGGAAAATATGAACTTTTAAAATGTTTATATGTTGTCTGATGATATGATTTGGCCTGCATAACTGTGTACACTTGCTGCCTAAATGTGTCTGGAGTCTCTAAAACTTGTGTGTGCTGCCGCGATGGAAAATATAAATTTCCAAAACGTTTACATGTTGTCTGATGAAATGATGTGGTCTGCCTAACTGTGTACACTTGCTGCCTAAATGTGTCTGGAGTCTCTGGAAACTTCCATGTGCTGCCGCGATGGAAAATATGAACTTCAAAAACGTTTACATGTTGTCTGATGAAATGATGTGGCCTGCCTAACTGTGTACACTTGCTGCCTAAATGTGGCTGGAGTCTCTAGAAACTTCCGTGTGCTGCTTCGATGAAAAATATGAACTTCTAAAACCTTTACATGTTGTCTGATGAAATGATGTGGTCTGCCTAACTGTGTACACTCGCTGCGTAAGTGTGTCTGGAGTCTCTGGAAACTTCCGTGTGCTGCCGCGATGAATAATATGAACTGCTAAAACGTTTACATGTTGTCTGATGAAATGATGTGGTCTGCCTAACTGTGTTTACTTGTTGCGTAAGTGTGACTGCATAAGGTTAAAACGTGATTCGCTGTCCTTAAATTGCAGTTTACAATACCTCACCAATACATCGTATCTACAAACCATTTAAATTTGCAAAGACGAATATTTTTTGGAAGCTGGCACAGTTTATTGCTTACTAAAATTTGCATTCTGCGCAACCTGAACACCACATTTTCCCCTATAAAACTTAAGGCAACATGATTTGTGATGTATACTGAGGGATGATTTTATTGCATGCATTCTATTGGTCTATATTACGTTTAGCCCTGCTAAACTCCCTCTCGTTCCATGTACATCACTATTTTCTATTTTAAATTTATAACATGATGAATTTCAGTTTATGTCTTTTTGCTGCTCAGCATCCAAAGGATTCGGACCCCTGGACTTGCCTCTACTCTGCCTCCCTGTTGATGCCTGGAAACTCTTTTGGAACTGGCCAAGACGACAGCTCTTGATTGACAGACTACCTAAGGGACAGAAACCTTTTGCAGACTTGGACTCTGGATGTTGAAAACTTTTACTCAGCCTGCTGAAACTTAAGACGTGACTTGGACCTGACGGACTAGAAAATTTACAACTTAAAACCTGACAAACTGGAAAATCTACAACTTGAAACCTGACGAACTGGAAAATCTACAACTTAAAACCTGATTCTGGATGGTGGATGAAACTAAAATCCAGACTTGGACTTTGGATGTTGGAAACTTTTAATCGGCCTGCTTAAACTTTAGACGTAACTTGGACCTGACGGACTAGAAAATTGACAACTTGAAACCTGACGAACTGGAAAATCAACAACTTGAAACCTGACGAACTGGAAAATCTACAACTTGAAACCTGATTACAAATGGCGGATGAAACTAAAATCAAGACTTGGACTCTGGATATTAGATTTTCAACTCGGCCTGCTGAAACTTTGGACCTCACTTAGACCTGACGGACTAGAAAATTCACAACTTGAAACTGGAATCTGAGTGGCCAAAGAAACTAAAATCAAGACTTGGACTCTGGATATTGGAACTTTGACTCGGCCCGCTGAAAATTTAGACGTGACTTGTTGCTGACGGATTAGAAAATTTACAATTGGAAACCTAAATCTGGATGGCCAAAGAAACTAAAATCAAGACTTGGACTTTTGATGTTGGGTTAAACTAAGAAATGGATGATGCTTTAGATCCACATTGATAAGATGTCTGTAATAGTTTGTATTTCATCCCTCGCAAAATGTTTGCAATTATGAACTGTGAATTCTGTGGCGCCATTATTGTATTCAACAACAGTTTGTGAAGCAAAATACCAGAGGAAAGTTATTGCAGCCGTAGCCTAAATGCAAGATGTCATACAAATAATTTTAGCTAGCTGCAGTATTGAGTTAGAAGTAGAGGTAGATGAGTTGCAGATCTAACGGGGTAGATGTTAAGACTAAACAGTACGTTAAAATTCAGGCGTTTTTGTTAGTGTTAAATTTCAAAATTACAATGCAAAAAGCTCAGGGACAAATGATAGAAAAGGGATGTGTTTTTCTTAATACTCGGGAAATGTTGTGAACATATGTAACATTATCGAGATTTAAAGGTTTTGGCAAATTTATGATTATAGATAAAGACATTATTCAGGCTTTGCGAATAATGACTATTCACCACTCAAATAGGATGGCAGCTAGATAGAAAGAGGAAGACCGTTTAAAAGAACTTGAGAACAGTAGCCGCGACGCCCGTAAAGCTGATACACAGTCACAAGTTACAAGATTTTTGTAAATGTTAATTTTTAAGTTGTTTTTTTTTGTATATTATAATTTCTGTGACAATTTATCTACTGATACATATTTAAAAACGATATCATGTTAATTTGGCAGAATAATTACAAAAAGAGTGTCAATAAACTGTTATATTTGTAAATTGTATTTCCAGTATATAATGTTTTTTAATTCAAACCATCTTACTTTAATTTTAAATTTGCTCAGTGGTAGTTGCAATAATATAGTTCTTATTAAAATTAAGAAAATCGTATCTTAATTCTAGAATAAAAGGATCTTCTTCTGGCTTAAGTGGTTACATAAAAACAAATTAAAAGTTTCAAGACAAAGCTGTAGTTGATAGCGAACTAAGCCTGCTGCGTTCATACAGCTTACATAGGCCCATACGAAAAATATTTAAACGCCAAAAAACTTTAGTAAATATGACAGAAGAAATATTTGCTACGGATTTAGAAATTTTAGGGACTGATTTAAAAATGCCAATTCAGGGTTTGCAAATATTCTTTTTTGTTTAGACACATTTTCCAAAAAGCTCTTCTGCAGATTTATCAAAACAAAACAACCACATTCTATAATCAAAGCGTTTAAAAGCATTTTCCAAGAAGCTAAAATGACACCAATATATTTGTTCACAGACCAAGGTAGCCGTATCTGTAAAATTATTTAAATACTTTAAAATACAATTACAGATTTCGCATAAAGCAAAGAGATTTATGAGCTTTTATTATGATCAATGCAGGAACGGAGTTTCGAGGAGAGTCAGTGTGAACGTTCATAAAATCTAAAGGAATTAAATACTATAATACTAATAGTGAGACAAAATCAAGTATGGTAGAAACAGTAATAGGGTTAGCTGCAAATACAATAACTAAACTAGTTTTTAACAACTATTTTAATCAGATGCTTTAAGAAATACTATAAATATAATCTAGGCAATGTGTTTCAATCTTTTTTAGGACCATATGTGAGAAGGTAGCTAGGTACATGACTGAGAAAAACAAGCTACGCATCATTGACAGTTTTCCTGCATTTGTAAAGGTATACAACAACACATTCCACTCAACAGTCAAAATAGCGCCAAAAATGTGAATCGTTCAAACAAAAATGAGGTCTGGAGAACCATGTATTTTTGATTTGATTGACAGTACCAAGAAGAAGACACCCAAATACAAGCCAAGGAATCGTTTTCGAATAAGCCGTGTGAAACTAACGTTTGACAAAGTGCGTAAAACTATTATATATTGTTTTTAAATTCATCTATTTGTTACCTACAATGTTTCAAAGTATTAGCTATATATAGTGTAGCGTTTTAAATAAACATGGTATTATGTTTTTGACTGTTAAACAGGATACAACCAGAATTTTCCTAAAGAATTGTTCATTGTTAGAGCAGTAAACGTAAAGACAATACCTATAACCTACTATCTTGAAGATCTAAATCACGACAGCATTACTGGAGGATTTTATAAGGAAGAACGTAGCCAAGCTTAGCGTTTCAAAATGGATTCACCGTTTTTATCGTATCTTTCCAATGCTATCAAACAGCAAATCAACAACAAACCAGGAAGACTTGACAGGCATTGCTGTTCCACCTTAGACAGAGATCCTACAAGTACAGAATATATATATATATATAACTGTTACCAGTGACCAGCAAAGCAGTATATATTCAGACAATACCCCATCAAACTTTATTGCTGTACTGCCTTTACCACTTAACCTTCAAAACTATGATGTTGGATTAGTTAGCTTAAAATACACTAGCAGCCGTTAGCCAACGCCACCTCAGCAAGTACAGACAGGCCCAACGCGCAAAGTGCGTAGCACGGAAAGTGCTGACACATAGCTCAAAAAAAAGTTGTTTCCAAACTATTAACCAACTTTAAAGAAATATTCTAATTTCCAAAAACAAGACACAATTTTACATGACTTTATGAGTAGACTTTACACCAAGTTAAAATCAAGTTAAGCAATAATTCCGCTCAAAATTGAACAAAAAGCCCTCAACCTAACTCCAGACGATTTACATATGATCCTTGTAAATAAATCGAAATCAAATAGTGTCATCATTGAAATCTTTCCTTCTCTTTCAATGCTTTTCAAGCACAACAGATCAAGATTTATGACAGACAACCATTTACCGTACGAAAATACACGCAAACCAGACTTTGATAATATTTCAATGGGCGCAGAATTGAATTTTGGAGCTGAAACAATATTAAACATGGAAAACGTCACACAGTTATACTAAGGCTTTGAGACTTTTCTTGTTTTTAGAAACAAAATAATAACAGGTGACTTAGACTTTCGCAAATGTTTTGAGCCAAATAATTCTGAAATAAATATTCCTACAACTAATGACACAAAGGTAAAAATTGGGTTTTTGTCAGATAAAAGTAGTACAAAATGCAAAATTACATTTAAAGGTACTGACAACGAGTATGTTGTATTACCTAAACCTATAGCACTATGTCTAGGGTTGCAGCAACACGACAAGTTTTATAATAGCGTCTACGAATCTGAATTTGATTTTGACGAAGAAAAATACAAGGAAATTGTAGATTACGAGTACATGAACATACGCGTGTACAAGATTTGTGCAAATTTCATTCTAATGAAAGAACCAAAAGAATGAGACTTGGATCATGTTTTACATGAAATAAATCGTATACTTTCTAAAACATTAGGGAGTGATACAATCGTACAGTTTCAACACGCCGATGGGTAACTTAGCGTGCATAACCTTGAAAAAAATATTACTGTCCAACTTCCACTGCTTGTTAATAGGTTCTTTGGAATAGATGACAACTTTGTGTTTAAATTAAGTGTTGTTGCCCAATTAAAACCTAAATTAGTTGAACAAGAAGAACAGCAAGAAAAAAACGAAGAATTTGAAGAAGATGTAGAGCCTGAACATACAGAACCAGCTAAACGTCTACTCGTGTTGTGCAATCTGATTGAAAACCAGCTTTACGCTACACATACACTGCGATTACTGCAGTCAGTGGACATATCACACAATTACAACGAAAAGACAGTGCAAAACGTTTTACCAATACTGTATCTACCATTAAAACCACAAGAACAGCACGTGATACGAATAACACTTGTAAACGAATATCGTTACGTTGTCACCCTTGCTAAAAATTCACAGACTATCGTTAAATTGCAATTTCAGCCTCGTAAAGTATAACAATGTTAACATTCAACTAATATACATACTAAACTTAAAGTGTGCAAGCTTTAAAACTGAACCAAAAATCGATTTGCTATAAAAGGAACTCGTGTGTAAAAATCTGCCAATTAGTTTTTTAACTTTTAAGTAACAACAACATCAAAAAACTGATCGCAAGCTAAACACTTTCAACATTTATTATTAAAAATGAATTATTTGCAAGGCATCTTGGGCTTTGCAATCTATAACTTATTGTAAAAATGCAAAAAATTGTGTTCAAAAATATTTACAAATCTGCAACCGGAGACGATTTAGAAGTCATTAACGAAGATTTAATTAAACATAGCTTACTTGGCGAATACAGTTCACTTAAACCTCTTTATAAAAAAGTCTTCAAAGGCAGCTAAATAGAAGCTGGAGAAAAAATAAGTATTAGTCTGACTAGCACGGCCGACACTACGGCATCTAGTGGTTTGGGATTTAACAAAAACTAATATCTAGTTCCAATTAAATCCAGAAGGCTATCTAAAAGGCGACATAGTACACACAAGTGTCGCATCACACATTGTCGTTCAACTTGCATTAGAAAAGTTAAACAACCAGCTGTAAAACGCAGGATGCCAGCCAATCAAACTGAAGGAAGGTTTGCGGTACGCAAACGAACACAGACTGGAGGCTCAGAGCGCAAGGTTGTGCGCATCCGTTCTGAGATCGGGAATCGCTTAAAAATAAACCCAATTTCTCACAACAGAAAACAAAATTCCAGCAGAACATCTGCTAAGTCAGGGGCTAGAAGAAGACGCAAGATATACAGACGTAAATAACATATAAAGACTTGTATGTTACTTAACTCATTATTCACTATCTAGCTGACGAAAAAGCAATACTACTGTAAATTTAGCAGCTCCGAACAAATATATCATCATGGATACACAGGAGTTTTACGACAAACCTACTGTTTACCAGGGATCTAAGAAATGCATTCAAAGCAATCTTGTCCTGGATAAACTGCCGCCTACTATCGTCAGTGTTGCAGACGCATCATAATACTATCTATACTACCCTACACTTAGCCCCAGAGACAACGAGAACCTATTAATATTTGATATCTTAAAATCCCAAGGCAAGTATTGCGAATTATTTGATTCCTATTTAGAACTTACTTGACGAGTCATGCTGAGCGATGGAAAGCCAATTGCAGCAACTGATGTCGTGGCTGTGTGTTCAATGTTATTCCACAAACTATTTAATAAATGGAATTTTTCCTGAATGGTCAGCTCATAAGTGACAACTCAAATCACTACGCCATCACCTTTTATTTAAAAAAAGAATTTTCATCTAACCCTATTAAAAAGAAGAACGAAATGCTGAATCAGCTATACATTCCCAACGCTACTCCGGATACGTTTACTTAACTGGACAATGGATTTTAGGCACGGTACAATATTGCAAAAGAATCTAAACCGTTCACAATGGTAGAAAGACCCAAAGCACCGTTTTTTGAACAAACTCGCATGCTACCGGGGGAATCAGACATACGAATCATCATGCGCAGATCTGCGCCTGCGTCTTGCATTGACGCTAAAACTTAAACAAGGGCAGGGTACTCAGGCTGCACGTTTTGTGTGGACATTGTAAGTGCTGTTCTGTACTTAAACAGACAGACTGTTCCACCACTTGAAATTGAAAAGCATCGACTAAACCTTAGCAGCGGTACACTTAAGTACCTATGTCTCGAACAAAAAGTCAAAACGTTTGTTATACCGTCAGGTGTGAGCTCGCACTCATTGGATAACTGTATCAATAGACGGTTGCCGCAGTAAATAGTGTTCAAACTAGTAGATTCTAAAGCTTACCTTAGAAAGCTGACTAAAGGTTTCTGCAACTTTCAACATTTCAATCCAAGTGAAATATCTGTTTCAATGAATCAAGAATCTGTACAGTACAAGACACTTTTGTTGAGTTTCAGAGATGCCGCCGGCGCCGAAGAAGATGACTTCTTGCTTGCTCTCAACACTCTGAAGAAAACTGCTGCCAATCCAAGCCTTGGAAATGGTATTGATCTTGACAACTTTACTTAAGGAAGAGTCATGTTTGCATTCGAGCTAGTTCTCACGCTAGCAAACGCTTTAAGTGTAAACAAGTCGGGCCAATCGTTCAAATACAATTGAAATTTAGAACCGCCTTATCCACATCGGTTACAGCTTTCCTGTTCAGCTAGTACTAAAACGTCATTGAAATTGACCGAAACAAACAGGTCTTGATGAACCGTTAAAATGTAAAGTACCATACACGTTTCTGTACAACTTATAATCTTGTTTGCAATGTAATATATAACAGAATGTGTTAATAAAAAATTTGTCTGTTGCTTTACAGATGTTGAACAAACAACAGCGGCCTGACAATGAACACTGGACAGCTACAGCAATGTCTTGAAGTTTTACTTAGAGGGACTCAAACTAAATACTACGTAATTGCGGCAGATCAAATGCGGTCGGCAATGTTAGACGCAGAAAAAAAGGACCCAGAAAATACTTATCCTATTGCTGTTATTCGAAACACTAACAAGATAGGGAGTCTAGGCCGACAATAGATAGCTTACTGGGTGACTTTAGGAAACAGCTTTGAATATTTTGACTCGTATGGGAATCCAATTCAACAATATAGTAATCTGCAATGGCCTGGAAAACAAGTTACAGCAAAAAACTGTACTGCGCTACAAAGCGGGAGATCTACAGTTTGTGAAATGTATTGTATATACGATTTTTATTCTAGGTCTTTAGGAATAAGTTATAAAGATTTCTTACACACATTTACTAGTGATAGAAAAGTTAGAAAGTTAAGGAGTATGATACCTTCAGTTCTACCAAGTTGTAATTGTGAACATAATAGGCTACAATCTAATACATTCAAAATCTCTTGCTTAGAATTTTGTCGTAGTTTACTTATTTACTATTAGTTGTGAATGTATAAATAGATAGTATTGTAATATGTAGTGTTAACACAAATGTTAATATTAAAATAAGTAGTATAGCAAGTGTTGTAAGTTAGAATATATTTCAGTAGTATTTTACATGTGACAATGTCAACATCAGACACTGTCGATTTTAGACTTATTCATCCTTTTACGGCTATGGTATGTGGCCCAAGTTTATTAGGAAAAATTACCCTCTGTCTAAAAATTGTTAAACATCGTAAGCAGATAATTAGTGAATAAATAAACAAAGTTAAATATGTTAGTGTACATACGAAGCAAGAAGAATTCTCTGGCATTGACTTTGCATCAGATAAAGATTTATTATAAACTTCAGACTTAAATAATATTGAGAAGTTATTCAAAGAAAAAACCACCCCGTGCTTAGTGATTTTGGCCGATTATTTAAACTTTATAAAATCAAATCCTAAAGCAAGACTAGTAGTTCAGGAAATATTTACTAAATTATCACACCATTTAGAGTTTAGCGTTATATTTGTTCTACAAAACGCCTTTTCTAAAGCACTAAGAACCACAAGCTTAAATACTGAATACCTAATACTATTTGACGTGCCAAGAGACAGAAGCATTATTGAACAGATATCTAAACAGGTTTGCCCTGAAAAACCTAAATATCTTCAAGAAGCATACAAAAAAGCCTGTAGTTTACGCCAACATAACTACGTTATGCTAGATCTTTATCCCAAGTGTCCTGATCCTACAATGTATGTGCAAAATAACGTATTTTCTTGTAATGGAACCGACATTTATATTCAAAAAAAGCGTTGATAATGGCAGGCATGAGTGCTTTACCTTGTCGATTTGAAAAAAACTACAAATTTCTGTAAAATCTAACGTTTTTTAAAGCAAAAGAATACAAAAACTTGATAACCACTGCTACATTAGAACAATTGTACGCATTACCTGAGACTGTATTTAATTTAAATAAATTCTGCAAGCATCCAGTAAAAGGATATAAAACACAAATAAAAATTTCAATTAAAAGACTTAGTCGTATTAGTTTAGAGCGACTTAGAAAAGTGTTGATAAAATACCGTACAATTGTGCAAAAAGTATTAGCAACAGTGTTTTACAAAGTGCACAGAAGTGAAATCTGTCGTACTTCTTTACTTTCAGATTTAATTTCTGACGATAACGCTGTACTTGCCCATGAAGCTAAAGATGGCGACCATAATGAAAGCAATTGACTCTCATATATGCTGAACTTATGAAATTGCGTACAGAAATTCTATTTAATAAAGCAGCAAGTAAATCAGAAAACCACATATCTGCACCTAATAGTCAGCATACTTCATAACATTACCACCAACATGGAGTTTCTGATGACCAACTAAAGGAGAAATCACCAGAGATGTATATTTCTGGCATTGCAAGATTTATACAACTGCCAAAACAAAAATAAAATCAATACAAATATATGGTTTCAATGCCTGTTCGACGTAAACGAATAAAACATAATCGTTAAAAGCAAATTCGTGTATCTAGGAACAAATTGTACAAAATGCTCAGAAAAACTATTTAAGCGGTTGCATTTATTTACTTTTAATCAGTTGACATTTACAAGTCATAGAGTGCAATACTTAAAACCCACAATGGCATATACACGAATTTTAATTGGACTTCTACTTGTCCTACCAGCACTTGCATTTACATGCAACACTGTTGCAGCAGCAGACGTAATATTTACTGTAAACCAAGAGTATAACGAAAAATACAAACATGAAGGGGACTTTCTCGACAACGCTAAAAACAACATGGATACCTCTAGCAAAATGGCACCACTGTTAAATACAACACAGCTGCCATCTTCATCTACAGCCTTCTTTTATAAGTTTATACTTCAAGCAATGAAATACATGCTTCAAAACTGAAATGCGCAGAATGGAATAATAATTAATGTCGTGAAGAAGGTTAACCACAGCAAGGCTACACCTTTAGTTCACAACACATTTGACTATATAAGTGAGTAAATAATACACTGTTTACTTGCACGTAGGTATACTTTAGGACATTAACAATCAAAATAAATACATACTATAGCTTAGCCTGCATATAATATTTATTACACTTGTGGTTGTAAGATGTTGTTACACAAAAGTATATTTGTAACACATATTCATGAGTTTGTTTTGTTTTTTTGTATGTGCGCATGCGTAGCCATTTACGTATCATTTCTTCTGGTTCTGCTTCTGTTTGTATTCAAACTCATCAAGGTGTTTAGAAGGGGCTACATCGTATCACCATTCAAAAGTTGTCAGATTTAGGATTTAGTTATAAATACTGGTCCTGACCAAATTCAGCGTCATACGATCAAAAGCAGCAGCCGGGACAACTAACATCAGAACCTGAACAAACCAAGCACGGCAGCAGTACACACAGCTTCCTGCAACAAAACTGATTTTATTCTGGAACATTGAATTTCACCACAGGAACTATACCGTTGCTACAACCCTACAATACTTACAAGTTGTTTTACTATCAAACTACAGCAACGTAATATACAACCCTACTAACTGAACGAAATTCAATTAAGTTGTTTCAAATTTCCCACACTGCATGTTGGACAGCACTTACAAAAATCTCACATCGCCCATGCGACAAGTATCAAGTTACTTACATCTGTTCTTAAAGCTTTAACTTTGACAAGCATTACCACCATAAATCGTCACATTACCCCGGGATATTCAGTTCGTCACTGCACAACGGTACCCTGAACAACCAAACTACCCTGCACCGAAAAGGCAAGGTACAACTGACTATGTACGTACAACATTTTTTGCACACTTTGCAAATATTTTAATTTATATTTTGTTTCGCTAATTTATAGTTTGCCTAATTATTTTATTGCAAATATTCAAGTCAGTTAATTCAATGTATTACTTTCTTGCTGTTGTTTTTAAAAACTCTTGTGCTCAATGCCGCAGTGCCTGTTTGAATCCCTCTACCATGTTGCATACAAGTCTCACGTTGAACATGCTCATCAATGCGAAGACTGCAATACATTTTGCTCGAACAAACAATAACACTAGTGCTCGCATAGTGAAAAAAGACTTGGGCATGTGGACAACCTAAATCAAGACCTTGTTGCCGGTGGGACAAGCCGATCTGGAGCATCGTACGAGCCTAGTACCAGCACTGAAATTCAACCTGCGAAAAAACGATTGCGTCGCTCTCCACAAATTGACTTAGATGTATTTCAAAAATCAACGCGGTCGCATAAGAGAATTATTGTGACTTACATACACAGACCAACAGAGTCCTTTTAAAGTGTAGAATCGTTTATAACGGAACTATATCAGTCATTGGTTAAACTGTTGACGCAAAAACTATCTGTGCATAGACGTATTAAAGCTCAGCTTATACTTGTGGCCACGTTAGAACTAGAAACTCTTGTAGAAAATTAAAACATTTCAAACAAACGCGAATATGTTTCTTAATTGTTAATGTTCTAAATTCTTATAATCGCGATATTCTTACCCCTAAAGAAATTAAAAACTATATATTTGAAAGTGTCAGTGAAATTACCAATAGACTCAACGAATTCAACAAGCATGGAAGCGGATAGACTTTACTCCAAATTAAATCCGTCTAAGTTAAAGAAGTGTGCTGAATTTATTTGCAAATGCAAAAGCAAGAGGGTACATTATATTTCCATCGCTCAGGTCGAGAAAAAGAAGATACTTGAACAATAAAAACAAATGCAATGACTGTTTTAAATTCTGTGTAGCTGCACACCGTTTAAGACATGAAATTGTTGAAACAAACAGATACTTATTGAAAAAACAAAACAAAATAGGAACTTCAAGATGCGAACAGATGAGTTTGCAGTGCCCTGAACAATACAAGCAATACTTTGCACACTTTGATTTCTCAGATATACATTGCCCTCAGCAAATCGATGAAGATCTGGAAAAGTTTGAAACAAAGAATAATCTTGGAATCAATATCTTGAGTCACCGCGGCGATCAAATCATTCCAGTACGAAGATGCAATAACAAGGAAATTACTTAAAAGTGTAATTTATTCTTGATTTACAAGGAAACACTAAACAAAGAAGACAATGCGTACCACTTGGTCCTGATTACAGATTTAGATAAATTCATGTGTAATAGACGCAGCCACAAAGTGTTTTACTGCCAGTCTTGCTTTAGAAACTTTAACACTGAACTGAAATTGGCTAATCACAGTGATTTAAAAAACATTGTATTTTCTGGAATAAACAAAAGGGTCAAGTTCTTAAAGCCATGGCAAACATTGCCCTACTCATTTTTAATTGTATACAAGTTTTCAACATTTATGAATTTTATAAACGATTTAAATTCTACAAACAGTAATACAAAATTTGTAAATGAGATTTTGCCAGCAGCTTATTTGTTTGTCATTATAAGTCAAATGCAAGACCGAGATGAAATTGTGTCGTTTGAATTTCACGACGGACCAGACATCATGAAAAATTTCTTTAAGCGTATATTTTTTTGGGCTGAAGTGGTATTGTCTCATATAAAAAATACAAACAACTTTGTTATACCATCTGAAAAAGTAAAGAAGAAGTTTGATGAAGGCACACATTGCTATATATGCAAACGTGTATTTGACAATACAAAGAACCTTACAAAACGGTTTCATCATAACCACCACCATAGTCACTTTGAGTTTGCAGCATGCAGCAGTTGTAATTTGAAAATTAAATACAAGCATAAGATTCCAATCATCTCACAATGCAGGGGCTCCTTGGACTACCACTTATTAGTCATTGCAATGGGATTTAATTACTTTAAAGCTAAAGATGTTCAAGTAATTGCAGAATCATCTACTAAATTTATATCTATAACAATCACAGCAAAAAATACTTGGCTTTCAAACTAACATCTTCAATACCCTTTAAATGACAGCACTGAAGATGAATATAATGGAAAAGCCCTACATTCAAAAGTTAAAGTAAGATTTATGGATGCAGGTGTGTTCTTTGACTTTAATTTATTTAAACTAGTTGAATCCTTAAACGCTCACAACACAGAAGATTTATAACTGGTTTCACAATGTATTAAATACGTTGTACCAACACGATATGCAGATAAGAAGTTACAAAATCCAAGAAAGCAAACAGATAAATATTTAAAGTACTTGCAAAAACCACTTTACATCCTTTTAAAATCCCTTATTGATGCTTTTGTACTGTCACATCCCCTGCCTGCGCGATAAATGTTTTAAAAATGAAGAATTGACGACTACCCAATTGCGAATGATGACTGGAAGCTTGTACAAGATGTGTGTACTCAATTTAACAATACAAAATTACGCAAGTATACTCGATTTACGTGTATGCTTTATACAATTTTACTTGCTGAAGTTTGGCAAAATTATAAAAAACTTGGACTCAAAAATTACGAATTGGACCCAACGTACTGAATAAATTTACCAAGTTTCTCCTGGGATTGTTTCTTGAAATTTACTGATGCCAAAATCGATTACATCAGAAATAAACGCATATTGGACATTGCAATTTAACTTTAACCAGATACTAAATCGGATTTTCCCATCAAGAAAAAAAATTCTGCTACCCATCTAGTTCTCTGTAAATTAATTAATTACAAATTAAAAATCAATCCGTTTAACTACATATATGTCCTAAGTGTACCCTGAAGATACTGTTGATACTGGTATGTAATTAATTAATTATTGTATAAAATATTTTAGTTTACTTTACCTATGTTATACTATTTTATCTGGTTATACATATAGAATGCCAAAGCACTTTATCCCTTATGCAACATGTATAATATGCTGCTAGGTTAATGGCTGTAAATCGGGAATTAGCTGTTCTGTTTGTGGCCTTTATTATCATAAATTATGTTTAAAAGTATCTGATCAACTATTTAGTAAATATTGTGGTGTTGGTGACTAGACATGCACTGCATGTAAATACCACAATATCTTCTTTGCTTCTTCCTCACTAAATAATCCTGATAAATGTAATGCATGCTTTAAAAGTCATAAATCTAAAATACTCACTTATTGTAAAACATGTTCACTGCCATATCACCGAGCATGTGGGTTTAATTCACAAACCAAAAACGATCTGAAAAAGCGGTCTTAGTCTTGTACTGCCTGTATTTTTCCCTTATCAGAATGCGATGACGATCACATTCATTTTTCCGACTTATTCGTCCCTAGTACAACAAATATTTTGTTAGCTTCAACTGAGCCTTTAGTCAGTATTCCAAAAGGTTTCACAATAGCTCATTTAAATGTTAATGGAATTGGAAATAAACTAGACCAACTCACTAACTATATATACAGTTATGACTTTGATATTGTTTTAATTTCTGAAACAAAATGTGCATATGACGAGTCTTATAACTTAAATATTGATAAGTACACATTGTACAGGAAAGACAGAATTAGACAAGGTGGGGGTCTCGCTATCTATGTAAAAGAATCGATACCTAGTCATGTAAACCTAGACCTTCCTGTCTTCTCTTATGAAGTTGAATCTTTATCCATGACGATAAGAAGGGCGCATTGTAAGCCTTTTACTGTAACTGCTATATATCGCCCTCCTCACTCAAATAGACTAGAATTTTTAAATGAATTTGACTTTTACATCTCAAAACTTAAATTGATAAATAATGACATGTACATACTTGGCGACTTTAATGTGAATCTAAACAACTTTGATGCTAATGACTCTAAACAATTGATTAGCATATCTACACAGCATGGTTTAAAACAGTATATAAAATGTACTACATATTTAAAATGTAATTATTCCTTATTAATTGATCATGGATACACAAATAATTCAGACTATTGTAAAGATACTGGTGTTATTAACACTGAAATCTCTGACCATGACATAATATACGTAGTGCGCAAAAAAGCCAAAGTGGCCAGTTGTAATCCTAAAATTATTAATGCTAGAAACTACAAACGTCTAGATACTGTAAAGCTGTCCTCTGATTTAAATGCACTACCATGGGGTATAGTCGATATGTTTTCAAACCCAAATGACATGCTTGACATAATAAATGGATTAGCATTGAGTGTAATTGATAACCACTGCCCTGTGGTTAAACGATATGCAAAATCATGCTCTGCTCCATGGATGTCATCAAATCTGAAAAGGCTAATTCATAGACGTGACTTTTTAAAATCTAAGGCTAAGTGTTCAAATTCGCCTATAGAGTATAATTATTATCGCTCCGTAAGGAATCTTGTTAATCTATCAGTCAGAAAATGTGAACAACAATATTTTGTTAACAAGTTTAAGGACACAAAGGAATCGGCTAATATGTGGAAAACATACAAAGAGCTGACAGGGTTGAATTTAAAATCAACATGTATAAACTCTTTAAATGTTAATGGTAAATTAGTAAATAGTCCAAATGATATCCTTTAAGCTCTTGCTCATGGGTTTACTGTACAGCATGATAACGAAAACAACTACCTAAGTACTCTTATAGAGGATTGTACAGTATACCTTAACTCAAACCCTACTGAACTAAATGAGGCTTCTGATATAGACGCTGACACTGTTATACGATATGTAGAGAAAGCAAAAGCTGGAAGCTGGAGTACGTCACTTATTATACCCCCCAAGATTATAAAACTCTGTGTTGGTCCGCTAGCTCCTGCTTTAGCCAGACTTTTTAATCAATGCCTTCGCATGGGACACTTTTCTAAAAAATGGAAATATGCAGTTGTCACGCCTATACTGAAACCTAATTTATACATGCTTAATCCTCTTTCATATCGTCCAATATCTGTACTTCGATTTCTGTTCAAAGTATTTGAAGCGATTATTGCCGATAGGATCCTAAATCACCTTAATGACTTCAGACCCTTGCATGACAACCAGTACGGCTTTTGAAAGTATAGATCGACTACAGACGCTATACTTGAACTTACGACAGAAATTCAGAAAGCTGTAGACGATGGAAAATATGTAGGTGTTGTATTTTTTGACTTTCAAAAAGCGTTTGACAGTCTGTCCTTCACACGGCTCATGATTAAACTTAAAATCCGTTTTTATCTACCTACATATCTTTTACGTATACTTGCTGACTTCATTAGAGGAAGGGGATTTAAAATTAAAATAGGCAAGACTTATTCTGACACTTTTAATATTTATAGGGGTGTTCCCAAGGGTTCAGTTTTAGGGCCACTACTTTTTATACTATTTCTAGATGATTTCTTAACACACACAATTGCCTATATGCAGATGACCTGGCAACTACCTCTAGCAGTGAGAATTCTGATAATGTCTCAAAAGATATGATATCTGTTGTCCGCAAAGTTAAGAGCTGGTCCCATGATAATAATATGAAACTAAACTGCTCTAAAACCAAAGCAATGTACTTTAGCCCAAAATCAAAGCGTAATAGCACTCAGAACAAAACTCTGACAGTTGACGGCGATGACATAGAAATAGTAAGCAAGTTTAAGTACCTAGGTATCTTTTTAGACAAAAACCTATTATATACTGACCACATACAATACATTACAAATAAAATGGCATCTAGATGTAATCTACTTTTAAGAATTAAACGATATGTAGATAAATCAACCATGTATCTTATATTCAACTCCATTTTAATGTCACTTGCAGACTATGGTCTATGTATACATGGAAATTCTAAAACTGCACCTATACAAAAGATTATTAATAATTTCTTGAAAAAATGGTATCTGCCGTTTAAGTGTAATATAAATATATTATATGACATGTTTGGCCTACCAACTATGCATAAAAGGTATAAATACTTAATTATTAAGGAAAGCCGGCGAATACTTCTTAACAGTCATGGCTCGCCTTACCTTACTAATTTGTTTGATAAATCCAAACATGTTAAATCTGGAGACAGTGTTCTTAATGTAAACCTATTCACTCCTAAGCATAAAACACGACAACTAGAAAAATCCTTTATGTACGCAGCAACTAGTCTCTGGAATGCATTGCCTCAAAAAATTAAAAACCAGTAGGGATCGTGAAAATTTTAAATTTGTAGTAATGCAAATACTTGTTGCAAAGCGATGTAAATCGTAAATTTTAATGATCTTAATAATTTATCTATGAGCCCACTTCCCTGCATTTATGTTATGTATTTGTACTTCTGTTTTATTTTTTATTTTACTTTAATCTTATTGTTACTTTAGTAGCGTAAGTAATGTCTGCCCTTGAAAACCAGAATGTATTTGTTAAATGTGTAAGACAATAAAGCGAAATTACAAATTACAAATTACAAATTACTAATGGAATTCGTGGCGGTTAGTGCATCTTTACTTAAAAACACGTGGTTGCAAATGTCGAAGGATGTCCAGAAGGGTTTGATCTAACTAAACCTCGCAAGCAATTACTCTTACTTGACATAAACAGCTTATATGCACACAGCATGAAAAATCTTATGCCAGTATCGGATTACAAATACATGGGAGCTGAAGACTTGGAAAAAATTAATTGGGCTGATCCTTATCTTGGAAACAAGGAAGGAAGTTACGGCTACCTTTTAGTTGTGGATTTGGAATATCCTAAACACTTGCATGACCAAGATGCAAACCTTCCTCTAGCAATGGAACAGCGAACTATAAATTTGCAAGATGTCAAGGCTCAAACAAATTTAAACAAACATGCAATGTCTTGCATTGACCAATATATTTCACGCCCACGATTAATGTTAACACTGTACAATAAATAAAATTATACAACTCACTTAAAAGCTTAGCAGTACTACTTGTTAAAAGGATTAGTACTGTCAAAAGTACATTGCGGAGTACGGTTGAAACAACAAAGTTATTTTAAGAAATATATTAAAGCAAATTGAGCAAAATTCAAGATTGCCAAAACACCTTTTGAAAACAAATTACTAAAGAAAAACTCTAATGTAATTTACGGCAAAACATTGACTTAAATTCTTGAATTTGTAGAAGCACATCTGTGCACAAGTGCAGCTGAAGCAGAAAAATCTCTGGCTAATCCAAGATGCAAAGACTTTGGTGGATTGTCTGAAAATCTTAGTGTGTTCATTCAAGAATTAAAAACATACCGTGTTAGTAATTTACCATTGACTGGAGTTGCAATTTTAGAGTTTGCAAAAGTTTATTCCTATAAACAATAGGACCGTTAGTGTGAAACGCTTCACAACAAAGCTTACTTGAATTATTCTGATACAGATGGATATAAGATGCATAGTATCGACGAATTTAATACATTCTGGGACGACATCTTCAATGCCAAAGAACATTTTGATTTAAGCAAAATCCCTCGTGATCATGAGTTCTTTAAAACACATGAGAATCAGTACCCAAATCTGCAATCCCTGAATAAAGATGAGAGCGGAAAAATCAGAATCTAGAGTTTAGATTTAAAAAAAATAATTATATTAAAACCAAAAATGTACAGCACATTGTTTCTTAACGACACTGAACAGCAGAAGTGTAAAGGGATTCCTGCAGTCGCTATGTATGTATGTATGTATGTATGTATTGATTTATTGCATATACGGGCCTAGGCCTACACACAAATCATAATAAAAATTTTACAATATTTGTTGTGTTTACATTGATATTTACCATCTTAGCCTATTAAGTTTAATTTCTTAACTAGTACAGAGTTTATGTAGTAAAAAAGATTGTGTAACACTTGTTCGTCTTGTCGTTGCAAGAGATGATTTAATTTAATGTCAGTATTTTTATCACCTATAGTATATTCTTTTGAATATTTACTTCTATACTCACCAAACGTTCGGCACGCAAAGAAAAACTGTGTTAAGGAGTCTGGTACCCCATACCCGCATGCTTTACACTCCTTTGCTGCGTCTAATTTGATTTTGTCTTTTTTTATTCTAAAGGTGACATTATTTATTTCTGCCAATCGGAGTTGAGCCATTATTCTAGTCTTTGTGATAGAAACACGTTTGTTAAAGTAGCTAGCTACTAAACTAGTTTCCGCATACGAGATACAGTAGGGATTGTAACTTGAGAGGATAGCTTTTTCTACATCTTGTTCGTAAGGGATCTGCGCTGCTTTTTCTATGATGTTGTCAAATTCCATTTCGATTTTGTCACTAGTAATGTTGAGCCATAGTTCATCAAAACTCAGAATGGATAGCTTTTGCTTCAGTTGTGTCACCCAGTTATAAGTAGCCTCATTTTCTGGTATGCATTTATCTATATATGAAAGTCTTTCGTACACAATGCGTGGGATTCTAGTTTCCTCTATTTTGAGTATCTTGCTTAAGTACATAAGAGCTTGTCTTAGGACTGTAATTTCAAGTTTACATCTTCCAGCTTCAAGCCGTACTAAATAATCCGGAGTATTTCTTGGGAGCGTGAGGATTGATTTGATAAAACGAGTTTGAACCGGCTCAATTTGATCACCATATCTAAGTCCCCATATGCCGCTGCTGTACAGAAGCGTTGCCATCGAGACCGATTCAAAGAGTTTAATTTTTGCGTTCCAGTTATCTGATCTACTTCTGCTTATCTTGTCCCACAGTCCGCCGTTTGATCTCAGAGCTTTACTAGTAAATGATTTTGCTGCTTTACTCAAGTCACCCAAAGAGTTGAATTGCACTCCAAGGTAGGTGTATTCTTTTACTACTTCAATTTGTTCCCCCTGATATCTAAAAATGGACTTCACTTTAATGTTAGGGCTCTTGGCAAATATCACGACTTTGGTTTTCGCCACATTGACAGCTAGCTGGTTTTTGTTGCAGTAACGCTCCAGCGTTTCAAGTTCTTGTTTCAGATCTCCTTCCAAAAAGGCTAGTATGGCAGTGTCGTCAGCGTACATAGGCATAAAGATTGCTATCTTATGGTTGATGCTTAGGCCATAAAGATTATTTGCAGCAAAATATTCATCCATGTCTGAGATGAAGAGCGAAAATAGTAGCGGTGACAGTAGCTCACCTTGTAGTACTCCCTTCGTGACATCTATCGATGATGTGTGACCGTGTTCTGTTCTTACTTTAATTACTGCATTGTTGTAGATGTTTCGTAGAATCCTTATAACTTTAGCACTCAGCCCGAGTCTGTGTAGTTTGGACCACAGAAGTTTGTGACTGACTGAGTCGAAAGCCCGCTAATAGTCCACAAACAAAGCGTAAACTTTTCTACTTGGGACTCGAATATGGTTATGGATAATACCCGCCAGTGAATATACTTGATCCATGCAAGAACGGTTTTTTCGAAAACCCGCTTGAGACTCCGGCAGTATGTTTTGTGTTGAGGACCATTTTGTCAGTCTTACAAGCAATATTTGAGTGAAAAGCTTTAACACGCAGCTCAGTAAGGCGATTCCTCTATAGTTAGCAGGGTTATTTCTATCTCCTTTTTTAAATAATGTCACCATTTCAATTTCGGATGAGCTGTTTGGGCAATTTTCCTCCGTCATAATTTTATTAAACAACGTCAGTAACTTTTGCATCCAACTAGTTGGTAGACCCTTTAGTGACTCGTTAGAGATTCTATCCAGTCCTGGTGAGTTATTTAGTTTTAATTTTTTGATCGCCTGGGCTAGCTCGTACATTGTAATTTCTTTATCTACATGTTCATCTCCTACCCCGTAAAAGTCTACATTATCTACATATCTAGGCGGCATACTACTTTTGTAGAAGCTTTTTTAATGAATAATACTTATGCTTGTATGGTTATTATTTGATCTATCCTTAAAACGATTACCAGTGCTTCAGAATTGGTTAGAATTTTTGATGTTGGCTAGCCGGTCTCTAATTTTCGCATAATAATCTGATTTAGCTTTTTTGCAGACCTCCTTAAATTTTCTCTTTGCATCTCCAAATCTTATTTGAATCTCAAACCCAAAATCAAGTTTCTTACATTGTACTCTACATAATTGCATAGTAAGTTTTGAGTCTTCACAAGTTTCGTTAAACCATGGCTTATTTCTAACACTGAACTTTGGTATACGATAGGACACATAGTTTAGTCTATTTGCGACATTGAACATTTCCTTAATAATAATATTGTTTATTTCATTTACATTATTGTGTTCCTCATCACCAGGTAATTGGAAGTTCATAGCATTACTGAATAGTTGAATTTGTTCTGCCTTAAGTCCAATTTTTGTCTTACAGCTAGCTGCTCCTTTTAGCATGCAATATCCTCTAACAAGTTTAAGATGTATTGCTATAGGTACATAGTCTGAATTATTTATATTAAGACACTCAAATTTTTGTACAATATTGATAAGGTTATAATGAACTAAGCAATAATCAATGACTGACCTTCCCCTCCCGCTAACATACGTATAGTTTGCTGGAATGTCCAGTGACACTCTACCATTTATAATTGCCAGCGAGCAAAGCTCAGCAAATTCCAGAAAATACGGAGCCGTGTAGTCAATTTCCTCATCACATGTTAGTCGCAGACTGGATAAATTACTGGCTTTAACTAGCTTGTGATCTAAGGTGCCTTCTGCTCCGATTTTTGCATTAAAATCTCCTCCAATAATCAGCTTTTTTCTTAGCATATGAGGAATAGACTCCACCGCTGCCGTAAGTTCTGTGTACATTTGAGCATAAGAAAACATATTAGTGTTCATATAGACATTACCAATTACAAATACCTCTAGAGATTTTACATTTTTTACTCCTATCAAGATTATATTATTTTTCTTATACAAGACACTGTTGATTTTGAAACTAGTTTTGTTTATAAGAATTCCGACTCCATTTGATGGCCTACCCTTATTACTTAATCTGATAGCAGGAATGTGAATGCTAGAAAAACTTTGATAGTTACAACCTAAAATAAGTTTTTCCGATTCAATCCAAGTTTCGCTTATACATATAAAGTCGTGCTTAATTATTTCCTCGCAATCTGTTTTATCAAGTTCTGTTAAATTTCGTATACCGTGTACATTCCAATAGACAATTTTTAAAAGATCAGTTGCCGTTTTGTGTTTGTGTGTGGGCCGAGACTGTCAGTTTTGCACAATTAAAAGTGAAGTACCGTCACTTTTGTACTTAACACCATCGGCTTCAAAAGAAAAATACCCTAATAATTTAACGTTTGTGCATTCTGAGTTATCTTTCTTGATTCGGTATTGTTCCATCAGATATTTGTAGATCCTCTGTTCTTTCTTGCTGCTGCACGGTTGAATACGGATATCTGGTAGTGTGTCTTTCAGTTTTGATTTGCTGCCCATCACCGATGCGACATCTAACTTGTCAGCTAGCTGCACAAAAATCAGAGAAGGTTTACTTGTATCTTTATTGTTAACTCTTCTTGCACTGATTATCTTGACATTTGGTAATTCAAGCTTTCCTTCCAGAACTGCTTTAGAATCTTCAGCAGCGGAGTTAGTCACCAGGAGACCTGTTATCATAAATTCTTTACTTCGTTTTTCACGTTCGAACACTTCAAGTTTCAGTTCTGCAGTTTGTAATCGCTGGTTGAGATTATTAAGATGCGCCCTGACATCAATCGTGTCCGTTTCCTGCTTTGCGATACAGATATTCACTTTTGAGTCCATAGTTTGCTATTTCAAATTCACATTACTTTCCAGGTTCGAGAATCTTGATACGATATCCGATTTGAAGGCTTGAAGCTGTGCTGCAGTGTTTGAGTTGACTTGTGATGTGATTTGTTGACCCATTTGTGACAGTTGTTGTGCCTGTTGTTGACCCATTTGTGACATTAGTTGGTTAATGTATGTAGCTAGCTGTTTTTGGTCAGGCGGCACTGGTAGCGGGTCCCCCATGTCGAATCAGTTTTTCCTTGCCTTTGATACCGTGCTCCGGGTTGAAATAATTTCTTTAATAGGAGTACCTACCAAAATATATGTGTTGCTAGTATCTTAACTTATTTTTTAACGGAATGGAATATATAGGCCTTCGGACTACGTATGTGAGAAAAAGAACTTAGCTTTTGATTTTGCAGTTGAACCGTTGAATATTGTTGGAGTTGAACTAGTTCCACTTGCCTTGGTATCTGTATGTATCTTCCAAAGTTATATCCACAGTTGTGCTTCCTTCGGCATAGTCGAGTTTCAAAACACTAAAATATTTTATTTAACTTTTATTTTTTTCCCAGCTTCGATCGGAATCCCCTTGTATTAATCCTTGTGAATTTGATAAGTGTTACAGCTTTTGAGTTTTGATTGATTTACTAGTTGAAATTTTAAAATTAAGGAAAAATTTTGAATTTGGTTTAAGAGTACAGTAAAAATTTTCTGTTCCTCATTCAAGCGCTAGATGGCCTCCCATGCAGTCGCTATGCGTCAGTGTAAACACAATAAGTACAGACAAATGTTAGAAACTAACAAACCAATAACAATAGATGTAAATTCAATTAGATCTAGAGACCACAAGCTGTACACAATAAACTATAGCAGATTAGCATTAATTGCTTCGGACTTGTCTCGTATATTTCCAGATCCAAATAATTGTAATTATAGTTTACCATTAGGTCATAAAGATTTAGATGAGAAGTAGTTTGTTTTTAGTAATGTAAACTTTTGAATTAGTTTAACATTTGATAATGTCAGTTGTAATACATGTTAGTATAGTACTTACCTTTTTTTAAAATTAGAATTAGCAAACCTAATTGATTGTAGGATCTTATATAATAGTTCGTAATATATAGTTCTAACTATAGTCGTAAGAAGAGTTAGCTTTACCTCTAATATTTAGAGTTAGTTTAACTTTGCACTTTAATTAAGTTTAGAATTAAAGCTAACATGCAACAAAACTAGTTAATTGTAATATCTTTGTTTAATTTAAAAGTTGTAAATGCGTGTTAATATTATATTTGGCGTTTCAGTGTGTGCACAAGTCTAAAAAAAGTGGTTATGCATTTCAGTTTAATTATTAGTTAACATTGTTAAATTGTAATTGTACTCAAAAAATTCTTAAAATATAATAAAATTTTGTAAATATCAATGTTTACTACCACCAATGGCGACCTTATTCAAGCTACTGGGTCCAACCTGCAGCTGAATAGCATGAATTGTGCAAAGCGCGGGGACAAAACCTTTACTACAAGGACAAGAAAGCGTATTAGCAAAACAACGGAGGAAATGGCCTTATTACATGAAATTGCACATAACCACCTTCCATTTTTTGCAGCCTGCGCCACCACTTGAGTTTCTCAGCATTACCAACGCACGCGAATAGCTTTTATGATTTTGAAGGACATTATTTAATGCAAAATTTAGCATAGCTAAAGTTTTCACACGGCATAGCAAGCGATATAAAACTGTCAAAAAGTTTCTCATCGCTTCCCATCATACTTACAGTCCTATCAGCATTATACGCTCTCCATTTCTTTCCATGCTGTAGCCCACATTCTTCCTCCACATCTTCCTTTTCCCCACTAGGTACTTTTCTCACCCCTACCTCCCCATTACACTTCTCAAAACGCTTCCAAAACCTACTATCTCTATCTACTGGTGTTAGTAGGACTAACGGTCCATCAAGGTGTTAGAAGGACCAAGGAGTCGCCTAGGTGTTAGTAAATTTTTAAGCGTACCTTAGTGTTAGTTGAACAAAAGGCCTACCATGGTATTAGTGGGCATAAGGACCTATCTGGGTATAGGTAAAACTGAGGACTTACTTCGGTTTTTAGTAGAAGTAAGGACGTGCCTTTTGTGTTAGTAAGACTAGGTGACCTAGGTGTTATTAAAACTAACAACCAACGTCGGTGTCAGATTAAGGGTCTACCAGGAGGCTAGTAGTACCTTCAGTCAACCTAGGTGTCAGTAGAACCAACGGCCCACCCGAGAGTTAGCATGACTAAAAGCCATCCTGCGTGTAGTAGAACCAACGTTCTATTTAGGTGTTAGTAGGACTAAAAGTCACTTGGGTGTTATCAGAACTAACGACCTATCTGTGTGTAAGTAGGGTTAAAGAACTATGTGGGCGTTAGCAGAACTAAGGGCTTGCCTCAGTTACAAGCAGAGGTAATGACGAACTCTGGGTGTTAGTAGGACTCAAGGCCAACCCGACGTTAGTAAAACTAAGAAATAACCCGGGTGTTAGCAGAACAAACAGCCTACTCGGGTGTTATAAGATCTATTGACGTACTCTGGGTGTAAGTAAAACTTAGTGGATACGTGGTTGTTAGTGGGACTAAAAACTTACGTTGGTTATTTTAGGACTAAGAGCCTATTCGCGTGTTAAGAGGAATACAAGCTACTTGGAACTTAGCAGAACAATGGGCGTACGTAGGGGTTTGTTAGGCTTAAAACGTATCCTGGGTGTAAGTGGTTGTACGACGCTACCCGGGTGTTAGTAAAGCTTAAGGCGTTCCGTGGGTGTTATTTGAAATAAGGGCTTATTATGGGTGTAAGTATGATTAAGGGCGTAGTTTAGGTGCTAGTAGGACTAAGGAACCACCTGAGTGTTAGTAGGACTGAGGGCCTAAAAGGGTGTTTACTAGACCCATGTGTTAGTAGGACTATGTGGCTACTTTTGTGTTAGTAGGACGTTTTTAATAATTTTAAACTAAAAAATAATATTAAAGTAGGACCTACAAACTAAAAGTACTAAGGGTGTTTATTTATAATAAAGATTGCATGGTAAGTTTTTCCTGTACAATTAATAAGTAAATAATAATTTTTGTATGGGCTGAGGCCAAATAGACTCGATGAATCAATTATTATTATATTGCGTAATACGTAACGTAATTAATATATAGTTTAATAGCCTGAAATGACACCTAGTGGGTTGCTAGCGTCATCACGTTGGAATGACATTTGCAAAGACATATGTTTTAATTCGCCCATGGGCTGACTTATGGCTAGTAAAGCCGTGTTGATATAGTGTGTGGCTTTAATTGATCATTTTAAATAATGCTATCCTTCGTATTAGCTATTATCATGCGCCAGTTGTAAATAAATAATTACTTTCTCTTTAGTTACTTTTCTGGTTCTCATTATATATTTTTAAAGCGAATGTACATACCGTCTGTAGCACGGGCCTTAGCACCACTATTAACTATGTTAAACTAATTATCTATGGTAGTAGCTGTAACACCTACGTTAGGCATGGTGTGGGCATAGTTACTTTACAGGTTAAATGCATTGCTAAATATTACTAAAAAAATACAAATTAACATTTTCTCAACAGAGATAAATAATGTTATTCCTACCTATCTACATAATTTACCGGATTTTTGAAAATTCTGCAATACTGGACCAATTTCATCGAGCCATATATCATTGGAAAGCTGATCGCCAGTAGAATTCAAATTTAGGAACGGGCCTCCATTATAACAAAACGTTTTCAAAATAACGGTCTTTTAATTTTTAAATGCCGCCAAAAATGTGTTGCATGGGTCACAATCAAAAAACGAAAAAAAAGGTCCCTGCTTATTTTTGAAGAGCTTTCTAATGATATATCACTCGACACAATCCGTTAAAAATTTTTAATTTGCAATTATGCTATTTCGAAACCATTTAAAAACTAATAACAATCGTGCGTGCACACTAAGTTATTTACATTTGCCAAATTGTTACCGTTCGAATAATATATCAAGTTAGTTTATTTTCATTGAGTTACTGGTCGAAATCTTCATTTAACACTATTTTTACAACTTAAGCGGGAAATTCAAACATTGGAATTTACAAATGGTAATTGTACATACTACCAGTATTGGTCATCAAAAGATGCAGTTCAAAATAATAATGAAATAAAATTACACTCGCTCCACGCCGTCCACTGCATACCGATTTTAGCATTAAAGAGTAATACCCCATATTACTGTTAAGGCTACCAAAAAACAAGGGCTTTAGCCCTTGTTTTTGTAACAATAGGAAACCTACATACGCGGATGCAGTTGCATGACATTATTATAGTCTTACGTTATTCTTGTAGTGTGGAGCGTAAATTAGAAATAATGTAGGTCCGTAGAATAGAATATAATATGCAGTCTTATTTACTGCGTGGTGTAAAAAAGGTAAAACATTTAAAAGTAAAGGGGTTTAAATTAGGTGAGAAGTCTCACAGTAGCCTACAGTCAGTAGATGAGCTCATTCCTTCCTTTAAATTTGTAGCGTTAAGTAGCTTGTGTTATAAAGGTCAGAATAATGGTAGTGTTTCGGTTATATATTTTTTTGCTACGTTAGAAGAATGAATGTTTTTACTTTTAAGAAACTTTATAAAATTAGATTATTAATTTTGATATGATTGATATGAAATTTAATAAAATTGTTAATGTCACTGTCTTGTGTTGGTGCTCGTAGGGTTCAATAATAATTCACGAAGTATATCCAGACGGTGCAGCAGCAAAGGATGGACGCCTCAAACCAGGAGACCAATTACTGTCTGTGAATAATGAAGATTTTCAGAATATCACTCACAATAAAGCCTTAGCAGCCTTGAGACAAACTCCGACAAAAGTGAAAATGGTCGTCTTCCGAGATGATGCAGTGGCCAAAGAGGATGACTTGTACGACGTCACGGATGTTGAACTCGTCAAAAAATCTGGGAAAGGACTCGGTCTTTCGATTGTAGGGAGAAAGAATGGAAACGGCGTTTTCATTTCTGATGTTGTAAGTTGCTATGCTTCAGGTTTTAGTGAAATTTGTGGGTGTGGAATAGTAATTTGTAATAACTGTAAGACTTATTGTATCCAATTTTAACTCAAGTTTTACACATTTCTATACTTTTGAAAATACGAGCATAGGTGCCTGGTGAAACGGCAGAAGCAGATGGTCGACTAATGAAGGGTGATCAAATAATTTCTGTGAATGGAAAAGACTTGAAAAATGCTACTCAGGAAGAAGCTGCATCGGTTTTGAAAACCGCTATGGGTCATATTCAGATAAAAGTTGGTCGACTGAAGGTAAATCGAAGGTCAACAGCTTCGTCACCCACTGCCGCCACACCCACTTCTGAGACTCCGTAAGATTAGTTTTTGCATACACGCGAACACTTTTTTTGCTTTATATATGCTACTTATTATGTGGGGGATGGGAAAGTATGGGAATTATTGTTATAGTAGAATTTATTACATTAATTCAAAACTTAAATTCCTTAATTGATTTCATATTATTATATGGCATTGATTGCAATGTGCTTTGTCTTTCTCCATGCTGCTCTGGGCTTACTTGGGGGTTTAATCTCAAATAGAAAATAATTGTTCACGTTAATTAAGAAGAAATCGGTGAGACTTTTTTCGACTCTGCTCTGTAGAGTTCTTTCCTTTTACATGTTGTGTTCTGTCTTAGTTGTATATATTTACACCGTTGTGTTTCTCATCCGCAGACCGGATATATTTAGGTTGAAATGCTAATCTTTGGATTTGGAACTTTGTTTGAAGTTTGAATAATGACATGGTTTTAATTAATTAAATGATAATGACCAATATATAATTTGAGTTTGAATATTTTTGATTTTATTAGAGATATAGAGATAGACGTTGCCCTTTGTGAGAATGAAGAAGATATAAGTGGAATACGGGATTTACAAATGAGTAGAGATAGTAGTCGTGCCAGTAGTCCACCAAGTATCTCGGGGAGCCCACCCCAGTTAAGAACTGTTATATTAGAGCGTGGTCCGGACGGTCTGGGTTTCAGTATTGTTGGAGGTTACGGGTCACCCCATGGGAATTTACCCATTTATGTCAAGACAGTATTTGAGAAGGGGGCAGCTGCCCGTGAGGGCAGTTTGAAACGAGGAGATCAAATCTTAGCCGTTGATGGACATAGCTTAGAAGGCCTCCGTCATCACGAAGCTGTCTCTATTCTCAAGAATGCCAAAGGCAATGTTACTCTTACAATCCTATCTTGATACTTTTATGTAAAACTGCATAGTATATCCTGAACTGAATTTAAAATATTACCCTATCGAGTTGATATCTTATTAATTCTTCAAACTATCGCGAATAGACACTATCCTCTATATATGTATAACTATATTATTTATTGCTACAACATACATTTATTTCGACATAATATTGTAAGTAGGGAAATATTATACATATGTATAATAAGTACATATGTACTTATGGAATCCCATACATGTATGAGTAATTTCCAATTAAAAGAAAAACAAAGAGTATTTATAACTGTAAAAAAATCAGTCTATATATATTATATTTAATTGTTACATTTACAAACTATAAATATACTTATATAGTAATAAAGCCAATAGTTATATTCTAAATTATTGAGTAGGAGTAATTAAAATTATACTGTGGGTTGTTTTGGTGACGGCTGTAAGAATATACATATAAAATAGTGATATCACCTAATTATTCATTTATTAGCTGATTTGTTTTAAACTTTTAGGGCCGTTTGAATCATAACAGCATGAAGTCGGATATAATATATAACAAATAAAAAGACCTAAATATCGGTCAATATTATAATAATTTAGTAGTTCTTTTGTTCCTCAGTTGTTAACCTTTTTAGTCAATATGCCATTAATGTACGATGTATGATAATAATTTTTAAACTGTAGTAATAGTATATATATTTATATTCTGCTAGTACACTTTTTCTTACTTTAAGTAAATTTGTATGCATTACTACGGGGGTTTGTGCGGTTATGGAAGTAGAAGTTGTGTTAGAAGTTGTAGTACCCGAGAGTATTCACTGGGACAGCCTGGGCCATGGCATGGATTGAGACACGTTGTGAGATATGGGACTGAAACGACAGATAACCTTGCTAAGCATATTGGCATTTAACTTAATTGTAATGTAAAGTCATGTGGATAAATTGAAACGACGGATAACCTTGCTAAGCTTAAGAGCATTTAAATGCATTTTAATGTAATGTCATGTGTATGAATGGGAGGAAATGGGAGCTGAAGTTGTATTATTGGAGTGGAACAGTGTGGCTGGTATATGGGCATTGGGTAGTACTGAGGAAGAGTGGACGAGACCGGAGCCAGTGTTAATGTTTGGACTGCGTTCCCATAGCAACGTGTGTTGGGTATGAGAATCAGCTGAGCTGTGACTGCCAGTGCGGATCATATGAGAGCAGTCATTAATGTATGATATTTGAGATTGATAGAATTCAAAGTGAGCGGGTATTTGTATCGGTTGGATTGATCACTATAGCAACGGAATCATATGGTATGTAAAATGAGGGGAACAGACGGAGTTCCGGAGTGCTTCACGAAGGGGGAGACAACGTGCCTATATAATTGGAACCGTAGGGGTTTAATGTGGGCGTACATACTTCAAAACCCTGAGAGAGAATTCCTGATGGATTTCAAGGCTGAGAATGGATTTGAAGGCTGAGAATTGCTTTGCTCAACTACATATTATGTGCGAAGGGGGCGATACCGCTTCTATTCATTACGTGAAAGAAGTGAGGCATTGAAAAAGTTGAGGAATATTTCACGAGGGGGGAGACAAGGTACCTATCGAATTGGAACCATATGGTATTGAATGGTCATGTACATACTTCAAAGGCTGAGAGAGGATGCCTGATGGATTTCAAGGCTGAGAATGGATTTGAAGGCTGAGAATTGCTTTGCTCAACTACAAAGTACAGAAACAGAGGGCAACATGTCTGCTATAGCTATGGGACCTGAACTGGGATGTTTGAGATGTATAAAATTTGATCGAGAATGTGGGGCTCTTGAATATTAGGTGCTAATATGCTATTATGTAGAACCCGTTACTTACCTATGTATGTATGTACACATTATTTAGTATGTACAGTGTACTAGTTGCGTATTGCTAAATACAATTAGCATGTATATTATATTAAACTATATGCATTTAACTTAATTAAATGCATTAACTACACTGTTTTAACGTACATACTTATTTAAAATATTTAAATATCATAACTGCAATTAAAATTAATTAGTCAAATATTATTTAATTTTAATTTTAATTAAAAAAATAACTATTTCAAAAAATCTACCAAATTTTTAAAAATATGTAATAACAAAAATAAAAATTAATGTGCTCATTTTAAGCCAACATGTATATATGTATATGTATGTATCAGTATATAGCATATCTACTTACTGTAGCTAGATGTATATAGTAGTAGGTAGATGTTTGGGTTCTGGATTGAATATTATTTTGAAATATCCTGTACTATTGAGAAAAAATGGACAAAATTGGATGCACCTTGTAGCCCTTAGCACTGGAGAGTGCACTGAGTTGGGGTGACTGTGTTACTGTTGATGTGCGTGACGTGCATATTAATAGCTAATTAACTCAACGCATCGACCGAGGCTGGGCTTAAGCTTCTGATGGGCCCAGTCGGTTCCTAAAATCAAACTTTTCGGACCCACGGAGCTCTGAGCTTCAACTTTCCATGTACTAAGCTGACCACTCGTGCTACCTATAGGCAAGACATACCGACAATGAGATATATGTATACAATATATGTAAATGTATATATGTACATGCCGAACTGCGTACCTATACACTATATAACTATATATCCTTCTAATTATTGATTTAAATGTTGTATAATGTAAATACATACAGTTGCTGGGGTAGGAATGCTCGAATAAATAATATTATATTTTATTATGGAGCTCAACTGGACAGAATAAAGTGCACTTTCAGACCTTTAGCATTGCAGGAATCAAAGCAAAGGGGAAAATTTGTTACTTAGGATGTGCGTGATATGCATATTAATTGAATATTGATCCAATGTACACTGAAGCTGCCTTCTGGTTTCTCTAAAGTCCAGTGAAAATATGAAATTGAAGGTTCAGGGCCAGGACAAAAGACTGAATTCCACCTGCTGTGGAACAGATACAAGTTTTTTATTGATGCAAGTCAGGTGGGCCGCAGGTTCCTATGGGATATATGTTTAGTTGATTGTTTGTTATATGTTTCTGGTATATGGTTTATAAATTACAACAATTGATATGATGAGCAGGGATGCAAGTGCAAACTGCAAGTGTAAAATTCAAGGTACAACAGGTGAACAAGTGCTACGAGACGCAGGTTGTTTTTTATATTATGCAGAAACTGTATGCAGGTTTTCGATTGCAGAGTAAAGTTTGATTGTAATGCAGTGTTTACATATATACATATTTACAAGTTTATTTTTTTTGAATTTTCTTTCACACACACACACATCCATACATACAAATATTTACACACATGATTTACAAATACAACAGACATACATAATTTAAAATTCACATACAATTACAATTACACATATATTTACAGCCTAACATATTATTTACAAGTGTGCAGTATATCTGCAGACGCTAAAATCAATTCAATAATTTAAAATTCACATACAATTACAATTACATTTACAATATTATCATATTACTATTTACAAACATGTACATCTTACTTTACTACGAAACACTGCCTAATTATTTATTGATACATTAATTAAAAAATTGTGTGCACTATAATTATGAAACTAAAATTATTTGTGTAATATTTATTCACTTTTTAAACTTTAATTACAACTACAATTAAAAATAAACACTTTCTAATTAGTACTACCCTGAAACAGGTTAGTATTGTTTCCTTTTGATGTTTTATGAAACTCTAAAATTAAAGTTATTTATATATCTACATATTTTTGTATATTTAAAAAAAAAATAAATTACTTGATGACATTGTAATTACATAGTCCTTTATAACAGTATCCGTCTAGTCTTTATCAGATTCTTCTGAATAAGTGAAACCCGAGTCGTCTGTTAATCCTGAGTGACAGTCAATAGATGAGGTTGGAGAAGGAGGAAATCCTGCAAATATCTCTTCCCATGGTATCTTGATCTTCGGTTGTTCAACTGCTGCTTCAGTATCTGGTTTTGGTTTCTTTAAATCTTCAAGATTTTGCGGCGATGCTCTGCGTTTTTTCTCCTGTTGCTGTAAGCTTTCTTTGATAACAGTAACATCATTTGTTTCTTGAGCTGCCAACTTTAGGTTTGTATTTGTCAAGTAAGCAACAAAGTCGTTCATTTCAACCAGTGTGAATTTAATGGTTGGGCCACCGTAATTGGGGAACTGCTGAGAATACTTTTCAGACAGATTAGAATTAATGAGCATGTTATAAGCTCCTGTCAGTTGATTGAATGAAAAGCGAACTCGGACTGACTTGACGCTGAAATGTGGAGACTTCCAATAGACAAACTTCTTGAATCTGCTTCGAGGTTCTTCAAACATGAACTCGACTGGTTTACCAGCAAAGTACGGAAGATGATCTGTTACTTTGCGGCCAACAGTAGAGTGATCCTTATGTTCTTGTAAAATCTGAGCTGCCCATTCAACTAAAGAAAGACTTTCAAATTGTGAGAAAGAAATTTTGGAATGCTTGGCTTCTCCGTTTCTTCGACCCAAATAGTAGAAATGTGTCTTCATGCCAGGGCTGTAAACAACACGAGCTTTGACGTTGTCCCCAATAAATACAGAATCAGAAGTTTCAAAGAATGCCCAGTTTTGGGAATCAATATTTGCTGTATTCAAAGTACTTAAAGATGCACTGTTCAGATTACGCGACGGTCCAGGCTGTTGGGTGTAGTCCATCTTGTCAGATGCCACAACGTTGTTGATATTTTCAATGTTTACAGAACTCAAGCAAGACTTTGCCATGGTGACGGGAGGAAGTGAAGATAAATGCGCCGTGCTGCTCTTCATAGATAACTTTAATATGCTCACTTTATCTGACTGAGTATTTATAAATTCTTAATGAAATGTAGTTTGCTATAGTTTGTTGTACTGCTGAGACAATGACACTTGAGACAATATTACAGATCAAAGGTTTGAGTAGAAATGAAAATAATTGCTCAGTGAGCAAGAGTGTCATTCTATTTTAGATGAGCTCGAGTGTTCTGATTTTTGCTGCCAGTTGTGCAAGCATTATTATCATATGTATTACCTGCTGACAATATAAGCAGTGACTTGTGATTGGTCTTGTTTTATATAGGCCCTACCCTCTTCTTTTGTATTTACAGGGACGCTAGGTTGTTGTGCGTCACTAAAATGTTAAGCATTATTGTTGAGTGTAGGCACTCATATATAGAGGTTGTTAAAGCCGTCAGCCAGTCAGTCAGCTACTTATAACCAGTGTGCATTAGTGGAATTATTGATTTTATTTTCAGTCTCATAGAGAACTGAAAGATGAAAGTAATTTCAGAATCTACTGTTACGTGTATCAACTTGCATTTGTGTGGGTACTGTACACAGCAATTCCAGTCTACAGAGCTTCGCAAACAACACGTTATAGAAAATCATTCAAAGTATGAGCGCTATTTAATATCAAAAAACCGTCAGTTTGAAGAACATCAAAATCTTATTAGACTTGCCCAAAAGTTTACGTGCCAGCTATCATTAAAATCAAAAGACTAAACAAAAACTATATACAGTGCTGTTTTATGTACAAGCATGTTAACTATTGTGAGCTGCCAATACTGCGGTCGCTATTACACAGTCAAAAAAAGCTTGTGGTCACGAAAACAAGAACAAAAATACGCTAACAGAGATTTGAATTCTAGATTCCATACAAACAACTTTGGATCTGTACAACTTCGAAATTCCTGTAGTGCGTGTCATGGAAGAATAGTTTTTTTTTCAACACAGATACAACGTCTTGTATGTTCAAATTTACGAGACAATAAACTTTGGCTAAAACCACCAAATCGAGTTCTAAAAACCAATCATTCATCAGAAAGAAGTATATCTGAACCGTCTAGAAATATTTGCTGTAGACATGTAAAGTGCTGTTCCTGCAAACGAACTCCACATCAATTTTCAGAAGCAGCAACAAAAGTATTGAATAAATACAGAGAACGTAATCAACCGGGGTCAAGCCGTTTTTCAATCCACCCAGATTTAGTTCCACTAGTTCCAAAGTCTTATTTTTATGGCTTTAATCTTGAGCACACTTTGTGCTCTGATTGCTTTTACAAGCACAGACTTACAGCAAAGGATAACTTGGATTGCAACTGTACATGCGATTTAAGTGGTGCAATTTCAGATAAATCAACTACTTGTGAACTATTGGCAATAAACAATTATAGAGAGTTTGAGTTATTATCTCAGAATACAAGTATGCAAATCTTTGCGCCTCCAGAAATTCCATACACTTTTTTAGCTCCACGTCAAAAACAAATTGTGGACTTGGTAAGAAAACAAATAAGTTTACCTGGAAGACTATTTTACAAAACACCATTAAGAATGATAATTGTGGGTATCCCAGGGTCAGGCAAATCAGCGGTAATAAAGACATTGCAGCACATATTGTCGCAAAAGCAAAGCCAAGATGAAACGTTTTCTTTTAGAATTTGTTGCTTTCTTGGAGTATGTGCCTCCAGTTTAAAAGGCACAACATTTCATTCTTGTTTCAAAATAAAACCTTTTGCAAATGGGAATATCACTGACCAACTGAAGAACAGTATTTCAGCTGTCGATAAATACAAATTTCGGAATGTTAAAGTTCTACTTTTTGACGAAGTTTCAACTATAGGTTTGAAATTACTGCATTTTGTAGATGCCTTCATGAAACTAGTAGATCCATCTCGGGCAGAGCTGCCGTTCAGCGGAAGAACCGTACTTATGTTTAGAGACTTTCTTCAATGTTCTTGTTTGGGAGACAGTAATTTGTATTCAAAGTTCATAGTACAGACTTCACAAGAATTACGAGAAGCTTCTCAATTGTACAAGAGTTTCAATACTGCTTTTGTATTAGACACACCGTTTCGGCAGAGCAAAAATGATTCAAGACAACTGGAGTACTACGAGTTTCTAATGAGGCTGAGATATTTTAAATGTACCCCTCTGGATCTTTACAATTTGCAACAACGACAGCGGCACATTTTGCAATCGGATCTTTCGGATATTGAATTTGAAGAATTTGAAAAATCAATTCATCTTTTTCAAACAAACAACAACGTAGCAGCACACAATAAGTACGTATTTTTAAACAAAAATACAAAGTAAATTTTTCCTATAAATTTTATTATTAAATGTAGTTTAGGATTCGTGATATGTTTTTTAATAAATTAATGATTTTAATGATTTGATTGTAATTTTGTAGGAAGATGATCCGAAGATTTCATCCTGGGTTTATTGAGGTTCCAGCTTTAATTGGAGAAACCAGCTCACTTTTAAAAGATCCACTTGAAGTAGATTATGGCGCACGTATCATGTTAACGCAGAACTTGGACGTAGCATCGAATCTTACTAATGGGAGCCGAGGCACTGTTGTGGATTTAATATTTAGCTCCGTCAAGAACAGACTTTACTGGAACAATTATGTTGAAGCTATAGTTGTAGACTTTCCAAATTACAGAGGAAACAATATTTTTGTTACCTCTAGAGGAAAAGGGGTGAAAATAACACGTATTGAATACTCTGAACTAGATTTAGAAACAAATCAATATGTTAAAATCCAGGCATTTCCACTTGTCTTAAATTAGGGAATGACAATTCACAGATCGCAAGGCATAACAATAGAAAAAGGATGTGTGCACTTGGATACAAGAGAAATTATAGCGTGCACAACTTATGTAGCTCTTTCTCGATTTAAATGTTTTGAAAATCTTATGATTGTGGACAAAGAAATAATACAGGCCTCAAGAATTTTAGTTGTTCAGCATAAGTATGAAATGCAGCTGCGGTGGAAAGAAGAAGCCCGACTAAAAGAACTTGAAGTAGAAAACAGAAAATCTCGTAAAGCAGACATGACTAGCCAAGTAGATCAATTTTTATAAATAAAAAAGTGCACCATTTTGAAAAAATGTAAATACAATTTAATACTTTTAAATATACTATACATTGTAGTTTTTGTGTACATACTCTTACTTTTAATATAACGTTAGTGTGTATGTAATAATAATTTACACTTTCCAATTGTTATAGTTGTAATATGTTAAAAAGTATAATATATTTAAAACTGATAAAAAAATCCCATAATTTGAAATTTCTGCAACAAAAATTAAATGTAAATTTGTAAATATGTAATATGTGCTACAAATTGCGTGCGATTATTTAACAGCGTCCATTTGTAGTTTGAATGCACACCGCAGTGGTTCACATATAAAACGTACACATCATGGCTGATATACGAAAATCATATTTAAATTCTAGATTAAAAGGATCGTTTTCTGCATTAAGTGGTTTTATCAAAAACAATAAAAAATTCAAGGACAAAATTACTGTAGACCAAGAATTAAGTAAGCTGCGTTCATTTAGTTTGCACAGACCAATTAAAAAAAAATTTAAACGCAGACGAGTATTAGTTAATATGATAGGGGAAATTTTCTGTGCTGATCTGAAGATACTTGAAAGCGGCATGGCTAAACATAATTCAGGATTTGCCAACATATTATTTTGCATAGACGCGTTCAGCAAGAAGCTATACTGCAGATTTATTAAAAATAAAAAGCCGGAATCAATAATAAAATCAATGGAAAGCATTTTTCGAGAAGCTAAAATGACACCAATTTACTTGTTTACTGATCAAGGTTGTTATTAGGTACGGTAACATACAACTATAATTTCCACAAGTATTACTATATCCTATTAGTAAAAAACGCATTTAATAAATGTTCAAATATTATGTGTTTAGGAACTGAATTCCGAGCAGAGACTTTTCGCAAGTTTTTGAAGGGTCATCGAATTAAGTATTACAATACTTATAGCGAAACAAAATCAAGCATAGTAGAACGTGTAATAAGTTGCGTCTGAATATTACAAAATTAGAAGTAACTAGACAATATATAGCCTCATTTTATGAATTTTAATGTAATAATATGTGTTTTTTTGTATGTTTTTAGGACAATTTTTGAAAAAGTTGCTCGTTTTATGACTGAGAGAGACACCTATCGCATAATTGATATTTTTCCTGCTTTTGTGAAAAGCTACAACAACACGTTTCACTCTACAATTCAAAATGCCCCAAACGCTGTCAATAAATCTAATGAGAGTGAGGTTTGGCGAACAATGTTTGCAGATCTTATCAGCAATGATAAGAGCCAAGTGTCAGCTTTCAAGCTTGGAGAACGTGTACGGATTAGCCGGACTAAGATCTTGTTTGAAAAAGGTATAATGTGTCGTTACTTATTACGTTAGAATATTTTAATTAATAATATATTATCCTATAAATAGACTTGTTCATTGAGTTATGAAGTTAATATACCTTTGGCTTTTAAACAGGATACAACCAAAACTTTAGTCTTGAAATATTCAAGATTAAGTCAATTAACTTGACAACAATCCCTGTTACTTACTATTTAGAGGATCTGAATGATAATAGTATCACTGGCGGTTTTTATAAAGAAGAATTGAGCCGTGCCTAAATTCTCAAGATGAGTAAATCACCGTTTATTCCGTATCTTGCAAATACAATTAAACAGCACATATTGCAAAAACGAAGAAGATTAGACAGACACAGCTGCTCAGTGCTAGATCGCGACACAACAGGAACAGAGAATATTTATGTTACATTGACAAGTGACCAGCAAAACCACATTTATACAGACAACAGTCCGTCAAATTTTGTATCGGTACTTTCAACTCCATTAGATCTTGACAATTATGACGTTGGCTTAGTCAGTTTGAGATACACAAGCAGTGAACAACCTGCAATAGTACGGAATTCACGAGCACCTCTGGTTAGAAAAGTCCGTAATGTGGAAAGCAATGAGATGGAATTAGCACCAAAACTATTTCCAAATTACGTGCCTACTGAAAAAACTGCATTTAGTTTTCAAAAGACAGCATCCAAAATGAATGTGTTTATGGGCAGCCTTAATGACCGCCTAGTAGAAACAGTTGACCATTTTCCATTAGAAATTGTTCAGAGAGCAATAAAGCAACATCCAGAGGAAACTTATATTCATTTTAATAATTTAGCACCAAATGACACTGTCAACATAAAAATTTCGCCAGCTTTAGCCTCTTTATTTATCGTCAATCGATACAGATTTATGTCTGGGAGACAACTGCCATAGTGAAATGTAACACAGGCAAAATTAGACACAGTCCCGATGAATACAGTATTTAATTTTGTCGCTCACAAATTTGTCAACACCTCAAATGTTATAAAAATATATGAAGGTTTCGAAACAATATTACCGTATAGAAAGAGAATAATTGACGGTGACGCTAATATCAAGAAATACTTTGAGCGGTTTGGCACAGAACTACAAGAAAGGACTGGCATTAAAATAAAAATTGAATTTCCTTCTGAAGAGCTTGAAGAAACTAAATGCAAGTTGACATTTGAAGGTAAAGAAAATAAATACGTTGTCTTACCAGAAGAGATTGCTGTTTGTCTCGGATTTCAACAAGATAATAAATTTTTCAATGGCGTTCATAATTCAGAGTCTGATTATGACGAAGAAAAATACAGCGAAATTGAGGACAACAAATATTTATACATACGATTGTTTCAATTATATTCAAATTATCTTCCAATGAAAGAACCAGAAGAAGTTGACTTGGATCATGTTGTTCATGAAATTAATCGTACATTATCAGACGGTTCGTTAGGAGATACAAGAATACAGTTTGAGCACAAAGATGGTGAGCTTAGTATCCCTCAAATGAGAGACGATATCTCAGTACAACTGCCAGCGTTGGTCAATAGGTATTTTGGATTTGAAGACAATTTTGTTTTTAAAACTGGAGTGGTTGGACGACTCAAGACTGAACTAGCCGAGCAAGAGGAAATGGAAAGGGAAAACGAGGAATTTAAAGAAGACGTAGAGCCAGAGCCAGAGCAGACAATACCAGCCAAACGTCTGCTTGTATCATGCAATATGGTTGAAAATCAACTGTACGCCTCACATGCCCTGCCGTTACTACGATCAGTAGATATTTCTCCAATTTACGATAAGGAGACTGTACATGTTTTTTCTCCAATATTGTATGTCCCATTGAAACCACAGGCACAGCAAATACTTCGAATAACTCTATTAAACGAGTACCGCAATCTCATTACACTGCCAGAAAATTCTACAACTATTGTAGAACTGCAGTTTAGACCACGCAAAATATAATATTGTAGAATGTATTATGATTTAAATTGACTTGTTAATGTATAATTTGCTAATATGAAAGTAAAGTTCTACTTGATACAGCAGAAAAGTATAAAACGTGTCAACAATAAGTTAACATACTCATTCTAAACTCAACATTCAAACAGCAACAACATCATTTTATTTACAGTGCTTCTTAATGAATTAAATTCAAAAATTAATTTGCAGTGCATTGCCTAACATGTCACTAATGACCTATAATTATGCGTAAAATTTTGTGTAAAAATATTTACGACTCTAACAATAACGAAAATAACACTGATACAGTAGACGAAGAGCTCGTAAAAGACAGCATATTAGGAGAATACTGTACTTTGGAACCAATTATTAAAATCAATAGTGACAACCAAATGGGATCAGGCGACCACGATTTTATCGAAACTGAAAACACAGTAAAAAACACATCTGGAGGGTTAAATCTAGGTGACACACAGAATTTGATACCAGTTAAGTCTAGAAAGCCATATACGCGCCGTTTAATTAATAAAAAGTGCCGTGTTACCCATTGCCGATTAGCCTGCAAAAAACGTAAGATGACATCTGTACAACGACGACCAAATACACAAAGTGGAGGAGCTTGTGCAAACAGACGACGAACGCAATCTGGCGGCTCTCAGCGCAGACGCGTACGTCGCCGACAACAAACCGGAGGTCGACTTAAGCGAAAACCAATATCTTACGGTAAACAACGAGGATCAGGTCGCAGATTAGGTCAAGTTGGAGCAGGGCGAAGAAAGAATATGTACCGCCGACGATAAGTTTATACCTATATAATCAGCAGTGGGAAGCATATAATGCCATTCAACGTCTAGACTTATAAGAAGCAATATCAAACATATATCAGTTTAAAGCTCTAATGAACCATGGATACACAAGGATTTTACGATGAACCGTCAGTGTATGAGGGATTTCAAAAATCATTTCAAAGTAATCTGATCTTGGACACACTCCCACCGACAAATGTCAGTGTTGAAGACTCTGCCGAGTATTATCCCTACTATCCTGTCTTGATCCCTCGAGACAATGAAAATCCTTTGATTTTTGACATTTTAAAATCTCCGGGTAAATATTACAAATTTAACGAATCCCACTTGGAAGTGACATGCCGTCTAGTGCTGAGTGACAATAAACCAGTAGTAGTTGCAGATATAGCTGCACCATCATCGATGCTGTTTTACAGTTTATTCAGTAATCTCGAATTTTATTTAAATGGCACTCTTATCAGTGACAACTCAAATCACTATGCTATTAGTGCATACTTAAAGCGCATGTTGTCTTCAAATCCAATTGAAAAGAAAAACAGTATGCTAGATCAGTTATATTTGCCAAACTCAACGCCTGATGCATTTGCAAAAACAGATAGTGGATTTTTAGCGCGATACAATATTGGAAAAGAATCAAAACCATTTACTATGGTTGGAAGACCTGAAGCTCCATTTTTTAATCAAACACGAATGGTTCCAGGAGACAGTGACATACGTATTATAATGCGAAGGTCATTGCCTGCATTCTGTATAGACGCCGAGACTGAGACCCGCACGGGCTATTCTGGGTGCCCGTTTCGTATCGACATTGTCAATCCTGTTTTGTATCTAAAAAGACAGACAGTTTCACCACTTGCAATTGAAAAGCATCGATCAAGTTCAAACAGTGGCAGTACTTTAAAATATCCATGTCTTGATCCTGAAATTAAAACCTTTGTTATTCCAGCCGGCGTCAGTTCGCATTCACTAGACAATTGTATAAACGGACGATTGCCACAGACTATTGTAATCGGGCTAGTGGACAGCCAAGCGTATCTTGGTAAATTAACAAAGTCGTTCTGCAACTTTCAACACTTTAATTTAAGTGAAATAGCTGTTTCTATGAACCAAGAATCGATAGAGTACAAGACATTACCCTTGAGTTTCAAAGACTCTAATGGAAACGGAGAAGACAATTTTCTTCTTGCTCTAAATACTTTAAAGAAAACAGCAGATAATCCAACTTTAGGAAATGGGATAAATTCTTCCAACTTTACAAAAGGAAATGTTTTATTTGCATTTGAAATTGTACCATCACAGTTCAATTCAATGAGCATAATGAAAACTGGACAGGTTCAGATCAATATGAAGTTCAAATCTGCATTGGCAAATTCAGTAACTGCCATTCTGTATAGCCAGTACTAAAACGTCGTGGAAATTGACAAAAACAAACAAATATTGATCAATCGTTAAATGTAAAGTATCTAACCAGTTTTTAGTTGATCTACTTGTATTTGAACTCAATTTATTTTGCATAAAATCTAACGTAAAATAATAAAAACTGTCTGTTGCTTTACAGAACTCAACTGAACCACATCACGCTCGCAATGAATACCGGTAAATTACAGAAATGTCTCGGAATTTTACTCGGAGGAACCCAAACAAAGTATTACGTCATAGCAGCAGATCAAATGAGATCTACCATGGAGGAATTAGAAAACGAAAACAATGGGAACGGATCAATTTACTTCATTGCAATAATTCAAAACACAGACAGGATAAAAGACTCTGGGAAGCACTGGGTCAGTTATTGGGTGACATCTAAAGACAGCTTTGAATATTTTGACTCGTATGGATTGCCGATTCACCAATACCGTAACCTGCAGTGGCCTGGAAAAAATTTAGAAACTGAAAACTGCACAGCACTTCAAAGTGGAAGATCTACAGTTTGCGGATTGTACTGCTTATATTACTTGTATTCACGATCTTTAGGAATTAGTTATAAAAACTTTTTAAATATATTTACAAGCTCTGTATTAGCTAATGATAGGAAAGTAAGAAAATTTGCAAGTATGATTCCTAATTTAATGTCATGTGTGTACTGTGCACCTAAACAATCACAGTCTAATACATTTAAAGTGGCATGTCCAGAGTTCTGTCATAGTTTCTTAAGATTTTACTATTACGGACATTTGTAGCAGTAGTTTGCACTTACAGTAGAATATTAAATTACTAAAAAATCAAAAATGTAAAGAAAATGTAAAAAAAAATGTAAAAAATAACAAAATCAAATAAAAATTATAAATGTATAAATAGCAGTGTACTGTAGCTTCAATGGTCAGTATTATTTTGCATCTTATAATGTCAACATTGGACACGGTCGACTTTAGATTAATTCATCCTTTTACGGCTATGGTATGTGGCCCTAGTTTATCTGGCAAAACAACTCTGTGTCTTGAAATTGTCAAACGCAGAAAGGAAATAATCAATAGTCAAATCAACAAAGTATTATATGTCAGTGCCCACACTAACCAAATAGAGTTTATAAATCCAGATTTTACTGAAGATAAAGACGTTACAGTAATTAAAGATATCGCTAATATTGAATCTGTGCTTGAGACTATACCCAGCCCGTTTCTTCTAGTTTTAGATGACCATCTAAACTGTATGGAATCGAATATCAAAGCAAGGCAGTTAGTTTAAAAAATATTTACAGAACTATCTCATCATATGAATTTTAGTGTCATACTTATTCTACAAAACGCGTTTGCAAAGGAATTAAGAACTACAAGTTTAAACACAAAGTATTTAATTTTGTTCGACGTTCCAAGAGACAGAAGTGTAATTGGTCAGATTTCAAAACAAATCAGTCCAGGAAAACCAATCTTTCTTCAAGAAGCATACGAAAAAGCATGTTGTGCACGAAAACATAGCTATATACTTATTGACTTGCATCCCCAGTGCCCGAACCCTTTGATTTTTGTGCGAAATAGTGTATTTCCTGTAAATGGAACTGATGTATTTATCCGCAAATAGTGCTAAAAATGTCAGTAAATCAGAATACGCAGTGCAGATTGGACAATAATTACGAGTTTCTGTCACACTTGATTTTTGTGAAAGCTAAAGTATATAAACATTTAATCCAAACTGCAACAAAAGAGCAATTGTATGCACTTGCAGAGATTGTATTTAATATAAATAAATTCTGTAAGCATCCATTGCGAGGGTATAAAAACCAAATAAAAGTATTAAGTAACCGTTTGAGTTGCAACGACCCTACTAAACTTTGCAAATTGCTAATTAAATACCATAAATTAATACAAAAGATACTAGCTACCGTATATTATAAAGTATACAAGAGTGAAATTTGTCGTACTGTCTTGCTTTCTGAAGCAATTTCTAAAGATTACAATTAATAAATAGAATTATTACGAATAAAATAAATAAAAAATGGCAACTATAATGAAAGTAATTGAACCCAAGTTGTATGCGGAGTTAATAAATATACGCACAGAACAACAAGCATTAAAGTTGACTACTCAACCCCAAAGTATTACATCATATAATAAGGACCATAACAAAACTATACTTGAACAGAAAGGAGGAAATGCGAACGACGCACAGACAGATGCAATTTACAATGCGTCGGAAGGAATAGAAAAACTAATTCAACTACCTAGGCAAGAGTGGATAGCATACGAAAACATTGTTGCCAAACATCAGAAAAAGAATCGTAAACCTCATGCTAATCAGAAGCATGCAATATTAAAACGCAAGCGTATGACGTCACACATACATAAAAGAGCAGCTAGAAAATAAATGCATATAAAGAGCAACTATATAGAATTCTTTGTCAGTAGCTTTTCTAATGTCACAGTGGTCAATACAAACATATAAAATGTATAAGTTACGTGCTTTTGTTGTTATAATATGTGCTTTTATGGCACTTAGGAGATCGTGCAACACTGCATGTGCCTTAGACTCAAAAGTAAATCAATATCAAGCCAAGTCTGTTGAAAATACGTATACTGATAAAGCACCATATACTGCCTCTAAAGGCTATGGAAAAGAGAAGATGGCATTAGATGAAATTGAGAAAAAGCTACAGAGTAGTAGCTTAGACCCAACGTTGCCAATCGATACAACAGCGCTACCAGTGGTACATACAAGTTCATTCCATAAAGTAATTCTTATGGCTTTAAAGTACATGCTTGAGAATTTGAACACGCAGAATGGAATTATTATGGATGTGGTTGACAAGTATCAAAACAACGAAACAAAACCTGTGCTTCACAACACATTTGACTATATAAGTGAGTGAATAATGCATGATTGTTCACTGTGAGTAAGTAATACATATAAACTTTTAGTGCATACGATAGTATAGCTTCAAACGTATAGACAATAATACTAAATATTGAATTTTGTATGTAATTACAGCTATCTACGTGTCGTTTGTACTGGTCTTAACACTTTTTGCATTTAAGATGAGAAAACTGTACCATAAAAACAGACTACTTGCACCAGAAAAGGAGGGTGGGCAAGATTCAAAAGGGGACTTCATGGCCATTTCACCCTCTGTATTAAATTCACCTTCAGACTAGAAAGAGCATTCAATCGCTCTCGTTAACAACAACAACAACAGCCTAAACATCAACTTAAATTCTATCGTCTGCCTGCTTTCAGCGTACGCTATAGAGCGTAGTGGATTTTTTACTTTGTGTAGTATATATAGTGAATTATATATACTGTATAGGAGTGCACGCACTATGGATTCTACATCTCCCACCGCTGCAGCTCCATACTCCAAGCGCTGCCGTACAGCTTCATCGCACCACGAACAGGCCAACTTTCCATCAGCTACTACTAACGGTAAAAAAGATCGTGTACGTGTCGTTCCTACATTGCACTTTAATTATTCTAGTTAAAGCTATTCCTAATAATACGAGAATTTATGCTTATTTGGTTTTGCAGTATTTTAATAATATGTATTGTTGTACAATACATGTGTATATACATAACAGTGGTATAAATGTAAGGTATAATAAAAATTTTGATTTATTTATTTTACAGATATTGTCGTGCTCGGTTTTAGGCTGCCGTTTTACTTGCCGAAGCCATGTCCCATACCAAGCTCACGTTGAGCATGTTCATCACTGTGGAGATTGCAATATCTACTGTTCAAGCAAGGCAGATCACCAATGCCTTCATCAAGGAGAAAGACTTGGCCATGTAGAAAATAAAAATCAAGATCTTGTTGGAGGTGGTACAAATAGATCTGGGACTACTTACGGCGTTTCTACCAACGCTTCTGCACAGCCCTCTGCTTTTTCAAGTAGAGTTCGTCGCTCTTATCCAATTGATTTAGATGTATTTCAAGAAACTTCACGTTCACATCTTGGCATGATGGTGACATACAGTCATCAGCCTACTGAGACATTTCAAGATATTGAATCTCTTTTGACACATTTATACGAGCCATTTGTAAAGTTGTTGGCCCAAAACATAACTCTGCACAGTAGTATTAAAGCACAATTAATTATTTTAGTTACATTAGAATTAATTACGGAAGTAGAAAATGAAAAAAATACAATAGAACGTGATATTCAGTTTGTTTCTAAAAATTATGATATTTTAAGTACCCAGGAAATTGCGAGTTTCATTTTTGATAGCGCCAGTGACATTATAAAAAAACCTAATGAGTTTAATAAGAACAGGACTGGATGGACACTTCGTGAAATTGAATCAATTTAAGTTAAAGTAGGAGTTTTAAATTTATTTGCAAATGCAAAAGCTAAAGGGTACATTAAATTTCCAGCTTTGAAACCACGAAAAGTAGGATTTATTAATATTAAAAATAACTGTAGTGATTGTTTTAAGTTCTGGTTTACTGCACACAGGTATAGGCACGAAATATTAGAAAAAAACAAACAAAGAACTAAACAAAAAGACAAACCACAAAGCAAACGTTGGGATAGCATGAGCTTACAACGTCCAGACCAGTATATTTCTTATTTTGATAAATTCGATTTCACTGATATTAACTGCCCCTTTCTAATTAACAAAGACTTGCCAAGTCTGGAAAAGTTTGAAGTCAAAAACAAATTAGGAATTAACATATGGAGTCACCGTGGCGACAAAATCATCCCAATTCGTAGGTGTCAAAATAGTGATATTGCTGACAAGTGTAATTTATTTCTAATTTACAAAGACAGAGCCGATGGTAGTAAAGATGAACAGAGTTATCATTTAGTCCTTATAACAGATTTAGATAAATTTATGTGTCTTGGCCGCGATAAAAAGGTGTACTATTGCCAGTCATGTTATCGACATTTCAATTCAACTGATAATTTAACTAAACATAAACTGAGCTGTCAAACTCTACAGAAACGTCAAATTGTATTTCCTGAACTCTCAGAAAGAGTCAAGTTTTCAAAATTGTGGCAATCCTTGCCTTACCTATATATTATAGTTTATAAATTTTCTACATTTGTGAGTCCATATAAAGATACTAGACCTTTAAGTAGCAATACGAGATTTCTAAATGAAATTACACCTGCTGCGTATTCCTTGATTATTATTAGACAAATGAAAGGCAGAAGTGAAGTAGTACATGCAGAATTTTATGATGGAGAGGATATAATGAAACATTTTTTTGAAAATATATTTTATTGGGCTGAAGCATTATTATCTAACGTTCGAAATACTAATAATATGGTCAAACCAAGTGACCAAGTACGTGCACAGTTTAAAAGTGCTACTCATTGTCACATGTGTGGACGTGAATTTGATTCTTCTAAGAACATTCTTCGCACGTTTCATCATAACCATAACCATGGTCATTTTGAGTTTGCTGCATGTAGCCGCTGTAACTTGAACATCAAGTACAAGTACGAAATACCTATAATATCACTGTACGGTGGTTGCTTTGATTATCATTTGCTAGTTAGTGCCATGAATACAGGTCAGTTTGAAGCTAAAGACATCCATGTAGTAGCCAAGTCTGCCAAAGAATTTATTTCAATTTCAATTACAGCTAAAGATAAATGGCTGCCAAATTTAAATATTGAGTATCTACCAAAAGATAGAACAAATCAAAAATATACTGGCAAGATGTTACATTCCAAAGTAAAAGTTCGATTCATAGATGCAAATTTATTTTTTTGATTCCAACCTATTTGATCTTGTTGAATCTTTAAATTCAAGAGATGAATTTAATTTTACACTTGCGCCTCAATGTTTCTCAGATTTAATATTTGTTGATAACCAATTAAATCTTGGTTCAGAAGTAAAGCCTCTCACAGAATTACAATTAAAATTATTACAGAAACCAGTTTACTTTCCATTCATGTCATTAACTAGTTCAGATGATTTAAATAACCAAATACCAGACCGAGATCAATTCAGACGATCACTTTTGGACAATGAGCTCATTCCAGATCACCAGTGGGCTCTTGTCAAAAATGTTTGTACTGAATTTAGACTAACTACACTCCGTGACTATACACGATTTACATGTGTTTTAGATACAATTTTACTTGCAGAAGTATGGCAAAATTTTGGCAAAGTTGGACTTCAAAATTACGAACTTGATCCGACTTACTCACTTACATTACCTAGTTACTCCTGGGAATGTTTTTTAAATTATACAAAAGCAGAGATAGATTATATAAGGGACCCAAAAATATTAGAAATTGCAAAGCAAGGAATACGCGGTGGGCAGTGTATTTTTACAGCAAAACACGTTATTGCAAACCATGAAAGGTGCCCCGGAGGATTAGATTCATCCAAACCCCGTAATCAATTACTTTCACTAGACATCAACAGCTTATATGCAGAGAGTATGAAGCAGCTGATGCCAGTCTCAGACTATATGTATATGGAAGCAAAGGATTTAGAAAGTATTGATTGGACTGATCCAAAGTTGGGTACCACAGAAGGTAGCTATGGCTACGTTCTTGTTTGTGACTTGAAGTATCCTTTGGCTCTACATACTAGAGACGCAAACTTGCCACTTGCTATGGAACAGCGGGTACTTAATATGCATGATATAAAATCACAGTATAATTTAAATAAAAATGCAATAAACTCAATTCAACACTATGTATCTCGCCCTCGGCTTATGTTAACATTGTATGATAAAACAAACTACACAGTTCATTTTAAAGCATTAAAATATTATTTATCTAAAGGTTTAGTTCTTTCTAAAATTCATTGTGGGGTACGCTTTAAACAACAGAGTTATTTTAAACCGTACATAGAATCTAATTTAGAAAACCGAAAAAAAGCCAAAACTCCATTTGAAAATAAACTATTGAAAAGAAGTTCCAATGTTTTATATGGCAAAACTCTAGCCCAAGTACTCGAATTTATCAATGCCCGATTATGCTCTAGTGCTGCTCAAGCTGAAAAATTACTTGCAAATGCTAACTGTAAAGATTTTGAAGGATTCTCTGAAAATTTAAGCGTAATTATTCAATACCTTAAAAAATATCGAATTACTAACCTCCCTCTGACTGCTGTAGCTATTCTGGATTTTGCAAAAGTACTTTTTTATGAAAAGTGGGATCTTTTGTATAAGATATTTCATAAAAGAGCACATTTGGATTATACAGATACTGACGGATACGAGATGCACACAATTGACACATTTAACACGTTTTGGGATGATATTGTTGAAGCAAAATTTGAGTTTGATTTTAGTAAAATTCCTCGAGACCATGAGTTCTTTAAAATTTATGAAAATCGACACCCAAACTTACATTTATTAAACAGCGGTGAAAGTGGAAAACTTCGAATTCAGAGCTTAGATGTAAAAGAACTTATAGTATTAAGACCAAAAATGTATAGTATGTTATATAATAATAATTCTGAACAACAAAAGTGTGCAGGTATTCCTGCAATTTCGTTAAGGCAGTGTAAACACGACAGATATAGGCAAATGTTAGAAACTAACAAACCATGTAAAATAGATGTAAATACAGTAGCAAATGTCGACCATAAATTATTAATTAAAAATCAAAGTAGGTTAGCTTTTAAAAGTTTAGATTTATCTAGAGTATTTCCAAATCCCAACGATTGTAATTATAGCCTTCCCTTGGGCCACACTGATTTAGTTAATAAGATTAAATAAAAAGTATAAGTCAGTTACATAGGAAGTGTTATTTATAATTGTAGTTGTAATTAAAGTTTAGGAAGTTAATAATATTACACAAATAATTTTAGTTTCATAATTTTAGTGCACACAATATTTTAATAAATGTATCAATAAATAATTAGGCAGTGTTTCGTAGTAAAGTAAAATGTACATGTTTGTAAATAGTAATATGATAATATTGTAAATGTAATTGTAATTGTATGTGAATTTTAAATTATTGAATTGATTTTAGCGTCTGCAGATATACTGCACACTTGTAAATAATATGTTAGGCTGTAAATATATGTGTAATTGTAATTGTATGTGAATTTTAAATTATGTATGTCTGTTGTATTTGTAAATCATGTGTGTAAATATTTGTATGTATGGATGTGTTTGTGTGTGAAAGAAAATTCAAAAAAAAATAAACTTGTAAATATGTATATATGTAAACACTGCATTACAATCAAACTTTACTCTGCAATCGAAAACCTGCATACAGTTTCTGCATAATATAAAAAACAACCTGCGTCTCGTAGCACTTGTTCACCTGTTGTACCTTGAATTTTACACTTGCAGTTTGCACTTGCATCCCTGCTCATCATATTAATTGTTGTAATTTATAAACCATATACCAGAAACATATAACAAACAATCAACTAAACATATATCCCATAGGAACCTGCGGCCCACCTGACTTGCATCAATAAAAAACTTGTATCTGTTCCACAGCAGGTAGAATTCAGTCTTTCGTCCTGGCCCTGAACCTTCAATTTCATATTTTCACTGGACTTTAGAGAAACCAGAAGGCAGCTTCAGTGTACATTGGATCAATATTCAATTAATATGCATATCACGCACATCCTAAGTAACAAATTTTCCCCTTTGCTTTGATTCCTGCAATGCTAAAGGTCTGAAAGTGCACTTTATTCTGTCCAGTTGAGCTCCATAATAAAATATAATATTATTTATTCGAGCATTCCTACCCCAGCAACTGTATGTATTTACATTATACAACATTTAAATCAATAATTAGAAGGATATATAGTTATATAGTGTATAGGTACGCAGTTCGGCATGTACATATATACATTTACATATATTGTATACATATATCTCATTGTCGGTATGTCTTGCCTATAGGTAGCACGAGTGGTCAGCTTAGTACATGGAAAGTTGAAGCTCAGAGCTCCGTGGGTCCGAAAAGTTTGATTTTAGAAACCGACTGGGCCCATCAGAAGCTTAAGCCCAGCCTCGGTCGATGCGTTGAGTTAATTAGCTATTAATATGCACGTCACGCACATCAACAGTAACACAGTCACCCCAACTCAGTGCACTCTCCAGTGCTAAGGGCTACAAGGTGCATCCAATTTTGTCCATTTTTTCTCAATAGTACAGGATATTTCAAAATAATATTCAATCCAGAACCCAAACATCTACCTACTACTATATACATCTAGCTACAGTAAGTAGATATGATCCGCACTGGCAGTCACAGCTCAGCTGATTCTCATACCCAACACACGTTGCTATGGGAACGCAGTCCAAACATTAACACTGGCTCCGGTCTCGTCCACTCTTCCTCAGTACTACCCAATGCCCATATACCAGCCACACTGTTCCACTCCAATAATACAACTTCAGCTCCCATTTCCTCCCATTCATACACATGACATTACATTAAAATGCATTTAAATGCTCTTAAGCTTAGCAAGGTTATCCGTCGTTTCAATTTATCCACATGACTTTACATTACAATTAAGTTAAATGCCAATATGCTTAGCAAGGTTATCTGTCGTTTCAGTCCCATATCTCACAACGTGTCTCAATCCATGCCATGGCCCAGGCTGTCCCAGTGAATACTCTCGGGTACTACAACTTCTAACACAACTTCTACTTCCATAACCGCACAAACCCCCGTAGTTGCATTAACCCATCATTTTAGAACATATTCATTCAATATTTATATTGAATGGATATTGATATATAGACACAAATATTTTAGTCTGTCCTGTTATTAGTGTTCTACGGCAGTGCGATATTAGGATTATGTCTATGAGTGCCCTGGAATATAATTAGTTAAATCATAAGTTAAAATTATTAAACGCTGATTGTGACAATTCAGTCCCACCGTATAGTTGTATTTCATTATAGCTATATACATTTTAGATTATGAATAGTAAAAATATTAATATACTTTTTTGTGTAGTTTACTTTACCGTGTGACTGTAGAATTTCTTTACGATTTACGATGCAGTATGCAAATATATGTGGCCAAAATATTTTGGATTTGAATATAAGTGTTAAAAAAATCAATTTCTTAAGCTGATTTTGTTTTGCTGTGACGTCATCTATGAATTAGGTCGCGCTCTTATATTTATTTCTCGTTCTATAATTTAATATAACTTAATTTCATCACAAATTTTTCCGTGTTCTTTCAGTATTTCTATTTTTATTTTGAATTCTGCGCGTACTACAAATGGAACCAACTTAAATTTTATTATCGTTCCGTACATACATTCATACATACCTGCTACAACCTTAATTTGTAGAACTAAATTCTATAAAAGTATGTATGTATGTATGTATGTATGTATGTATGTATGTATGAGTTTAGAGATTTTCAACCTGAGGTTATATCCCACTCAACTTTACTGTGTGATTTGAAGTTCCCGCGAAGTAGTATTATACTAAATCGCATTGGGCTTCGCATCGTATTTTACTTTACATTAATTATCTACACTTGTAGTATTTGGATAAGTCGCTACTAGCTGCGGACCACTTTGCGATAATTTATTTAGTATCCTTATTCAGGAGCTATTTCAACTTTCCGCCCAAGATTGCTCTTGGGCGAGGAGGAGCGGTTGGGTATCGATCAAGTAGGCAGAGTTCATCACGCTCTGACTAAATGAAATGCCCGCTTGCATACCCCGCCAGTTGGCCCTCCAATCCTCCACGAGGGAAAGTAATAGCAGCTACTTACAGAATGGATTGGAAAGATATATTTAGTTGTCTTATTATGTTCATGCTCAAATTCTAAAAAAGTAATTTGTTATACAAACCATTTTTTTTGGTAGCTATTGCATCTGTTCTACATTGTAACAATGTGTATACAATAATTCAAAGTATACTCTATAAAATTAATTAATTTTGTCTTTTGTTTTACCTCCATTTTATTCCCCTTACACTTCATTTATTAATTGATTGACTTCAAAAACTTTGTATCCCCCGCCTTTTATGTTTTGTGTAAATGAGGTATTGAGAGGATTTGAAGCACTTGTTATTAAAAATGTGATTTTTTATCTTTCACTCCCCGTCCTTCATGGTAGCTCTAATAATATTAATAGTAATAATACCTAAAAGTAATCGTTGAAAAATATTATTGTGAAAGTATTATGTATGTTACATGGTCAAGAATTCTCGAATCCCGTTCTTGACGTCTAATTTAGATTTACACATAAAACATAGACATTGATAAACATAATTGTTATTTGTGTGGATATACTTATAGTACTAGTAATTTATCATTAAATGTAAAGAAAAATAAGGAGTGCATGCATTGTTTTGTTTAGCAAGGACACCTTCACGTGAGCAATATTGTAAAACTGCCAGCAGTTTTAGTAGCGTATCTCTTCGTTTAGTAGTATGGTTTATGTTTCCATTGTTCAAAAATCAAAATGAAGTATCTACCTATTTATAGTTTATCCTTTTATAATCATTGTACCTTACGTATCTCTTTCTATCGTATTGTATGTTTGCAAGCATTAACAGTACTAATTACGCATGCCATATAAATTCATTGCATAATGATTGCATATAAGTTATTGCATAACCTTTTAAATATGTATTGCAACCTTTAAATTCCGTTTGCTGAATCTGTTGGAATCATGTAGTACTGCACTGTATGTTTTTTCCGATACCATTATTAAATTATTACTTATAAAAACCTCTTCTTCAGGGATTAATTTACATAGGTAGGTAAATTGTCATATTCTCATGAAATCAATAAGGAGAAAAGCATCTATCGTTGAAATGGAATGTACGTACATACTTATGTATTGTATTGCAGCATTATTGTTATGTCTATTGTTTTAGATAACTTTTCCCAATATGCAGAGTTAAAACATATTTCTTGTAATAATTTTAAAATAATAAATTGATTATAAGTCTTATTAAGTAGTAGAGTATATTAATTCAGATCGTAATATGACGTAGGTATTAGTAATATGTAAAAGACATTCCAGTTTTTAATTAAAACTTTAGGGTATAGTTTTATCCAAAACAAAACTTAAGTATACAACTGAATACACATGTTTAAGTAAATCAGGAGATTTGAATTAGGTATATTGCCATTGATGTAGTCAAAAAACAAAAGTTCATGATTTTTTTTGAAGGTTTATAAATTTAAGTTGCCTATATAATTTATAAATCATAATGTACAGAATAAGGAAAATTAATCTGATTGCCATCATGTATTGCCAATCGTTAGACAGGGGGAAATTTAGTTTATTCTATTTCATAAAGTAAGTACCTAGCTTGTGTTATGATTACGATTACAATTTAGTAGGTATTGATGTGTACTTACGAAGCCAGATGCCTTGCTTTTCCTAAGGTACTACAATAAATTTTAATATAATAAAATGTAGTTTTAAATTGAATTTGAAGACAACTTTATTGTTTAGAAAAATACACAACTTCAACGGATATGTTAACTATATAGTATTTCCATAAATAAAAATCACAACCTCTCAAGATATGATTATTATGTGTAACACATACTGATAATATGATTGCATAATTATTATTACGCCGAGTTGCTAAAAGTTGTACGTAGTAAAAAATTATATACAAAATAAATATATTTGAATTATTTGGACAAATAGAAAAATTGAAATTGTGAAATATCAGAAGCATTAATTAAAGTATTATTAAATATTAAAGAACTGTAATTCTTTTAAAAGTCTATATAATATATAATATCCTTATTAAAAGATGGATCTAAAGTATAATAATTATTACTTCATTTAATTTACCTTCAATTTTATTTTAAATAGCATTTAAAAATCATTCAATTAATATGGTAGCTATTATTAGCATGTTTTGCTATGTTGTATGCTATATTGAATATCGAAAAGACCCTAATCTTAATAGTCTTATGAAGAAATGAAAAACTATTATACTTATAATACATATATATATATTATCATATATAGTCATAATTCCATAGTAAGAATAAAATGTGAAATTAATATCAATTTTTACAAATAATACAAATTGAAGAGTACTTAGTACATAATTGCGTGTAATTTATCGCACAATTTAGTTGGATAATAATTTGCTGATTTTATTTTTATTAGAAAGATTTTTTATGTGTTAAATAATTTCCGAAATTTTGTTGAAATTCCTCATTCATAGCTATTCGTTGATAATTAGTTTCTGTTTCTCATGAAAATACTGAGCTCTTGGTCATTGATAATACTCCCTCTGGCATCAGGGCGACTACTGATAAAATTCATGATTCCAGTCACATCATCCATTCTTGCCCCGTTCAGGAGAATTCGTTTGAGTCTGGGCGAGGAGTATAATCTTTCAATCCATGCTAATTTAAAAGGGAACGTGTTCGGGTTTATGCTCTCTAGACATAAAAATTCTAATTGTTGAAAATCCCCGAATTGATTCGCAAGTAGATGTAATTCTTCGTCGTGGAAACGCTCAGCCACAATGCCCACGTGACGTAAAGAGGACGGGATAGCTTGAATGTTGCTTACCCTTCCAGACTTGGTTGACTGCCAATCTTTCTGTCGATTGATGAGCTCCAAATTCAACTGAAGTTTCTGTAAGTTTAAACAGTTTTCAAACGCCCGACAGTCGAGTGTGGTTGTGCTCAGTAAATTTTCGCTCACCTCGTCATCATCGTAAAAAATATTTGGAAATATTTGTATGAAGTTGAGAGTGGAGAAATTATTTTGAATACATGTTGAGATATTAATTATTTTCTCCAGACTGAAATCATACACATACTCTGAGCAGATTAGACTTCGTAGTTGATTTTGTTGCCCCAGAACAAAATTAGAGCCTTCATTGTCCATTGAAAACTGAAAATTGTCAACTTGAACTAAACTTAAATCTTGAATATCGTCGGTGAGGGACTCAAATAAAATTGTGCCCGGACCACAAATCTCAACTGTTTTCAGTGACAAACGATTCCTAATGAGAAACTTGGACAGGATGCTTGACTCAATGTTACTTGGGTTCCCTAGAATATCGTTAGCAGAGTTACCACCTTGAGCCAAGGACAGGAGGTCTTGGGACGGTGTGGTGAAACTAAATGCGTCTTCTCCTCGAAATGTGAATTTCTCCAGATTCCCAAATGCAACGCCACGAGTGAGGAAATCCATGAGGAAGTAGTCATCTTTTAGAAGTTTTTATTATTATTAAATAATTAAAATGAAATATTGAAAATAATGAAAAAGATTATTATTGAAAATAATTAACATGAAATTATTAAAAATAATTCTTCATTGACTTTAACTTTTTTTCTGTGTGACAATGTTTTAACCAGTTTTTGAACTTTTTTGAATTTGAATTAATTTAAATATGAAATAAATATTTTTTCATCAAGCTCTGTGCCAATCACGATCGCCGAATATTTGAAAATTTGAATTGCAAGGCCCTGATTGGGTAAGAGCAGAAAGTGTAAATCGGTTATAAAAAGTGCAAAACGCAACATTGTCAATGATATTGTTTAAAGAATAAACTCCTCACATAAAGACGCATTGATTAATACTAGATAAAGTGTAAATAGTAAAAAACTAAAAGATGAGAAGTGGATACAAGGCGTAGTGGTAATTCCTGTGGCAGGGTATGCTGGCCTGTACTGCAAGTTTTAACATTATAATAAGAAGAAACTAGCAATCAGGCAACCAGTGATGGGCTGCTAGCAGGAGAGGGGGCTGATATTAAAGTTAGATAATAATATTGAGTGGCATCGTTTAAATTAGTTAACCACAACCTCTTAAATGTTAAAAGGTTATCTCTTAGGGAAAATTGCACTAAAGTGACGCTTCCGCCTTTCGAATCCGCTGCTTGGCCTACTCACGTATTAGCACTACTCAGCAACCCAAAACAACACAATATAATGATGTAACGGGATTTGGTCGTAATCTCTGAACCCCACCCCCTAGAAACCGCCTACTCAGCCAACCCCCAATGTTACGTCACGTGACATTTGACTCGCGAAATTTTACCTGTGACTGTGACATTCGACCTTGATTTGACACGTAGCATTTGACCTTGATTTGACACAAGGCATTTGACCTTGATTTGACACGTGACATTTGACCTTGTTGACGTTTAAATTCAGTGAACTTTTCGACTTTTGAGTTTTTCTGACATTCAACCTCGGTGACCTATCGGACATTTGACTTTTTGTGACATTTACTACAGTGCAACACTTAAAATTAGGTAATTTTAAATTATGTATGTCTGTTGTATTTGTAAATCATGTGTGTAAATATTTGTATGTATGGATGTGTTTGTGTGTGAAAGAAAATTCAAAAAAAAATAAACTTGTAAATATGTATATATGTAAACACTGCATTACAATCAAACTTTACTCTGCAATCGAAAACCTGCATACAGTTTCTGCATAATATAAAAAACAACCTGCGTCTCGTAGCACTTGTTCACCTGTTGTACCTTGAATTTTACACTTGCAGTTTGCACTTGCATCCCTGCTCATCATATTAATTGTTGTAATTTATAAACCATATACCAGAAACATATAACAAACAATCAACTAAACATATATCCCATAGGAACCTGCGGCCCACCTGACTTGCATCAATAAAAAACTTGTATCTGTTCCACAGCAGGTAGAATTCAGTCTTTTGTCCTGGCCCTGAACCTTCAATTTCATATTTTCACTGGACTTTAGAGAAACCAGAAGGCAGCTTCAGTGTACATTGGATCAATATTCAATTAATATGCATATCACGCACATCCTAAGTAACAAATTTTCCCCTTTGCTTTGATTCCTGCAATGCTAAAGGTCTGAAAGTGCACTTTATTCTGTCCAGTTGAGCTCCATAATAAAATATAATATTATTTATTCGAGCATTCCTACCCCAGCAACTGTATGTATTTACATTATACAACATTTAAATCAATAATTAGAAGAATATATATAGTTATATAGTGTATAGGTACGCAGTTCGGCATGTACATATATACATTTACATATATTGTATACATATATCTCATTGTCGGTATGTCTTGCCTATAGGTAGCACGAGTGGTCAGCTTAGTACATGGAAAGTTGAAGCTCAGAGCTCCGTGGGCTTGAAAAGTTTGATTTTAGGAACCGACTGGGCCCATCAGAAGCTTAAGCCCAGCCTCGGTCGATGCGTTGAGTTAATTAGCTATTAATATGCACGTCACGCACATCAACAGTAACACAGTCACCCCAACTCAGTGCACTCTCCAGTGCTAAGGGCTACAAGGTGCATCCAATTTTGTCCATTTTTTCTCAATAGTACAGGATATTTCAAAATAATATTCAATCCAGAACCCAAACATCTACCTACTACTATATACATCTAGCTACAGTAAGTAGATATGCTATATACTGATACATACATATACATATATACATGTTGGCTTAAAATGAGCACATTAATTTTTATTTTTGTTATTACATATTTTTAAAAATTTGGTAGATTTTTTGAAATAGTTATTTTTTTAATTAAAATTAAAATTAAATAATATTTGACTAATTAATTTTAATTGCAGTTATGATATTTAAATATTTTAAATAAGTATGTACGTTAAAACAGTGTAGTTAATGCATTTAATTAAGTTAAATGCATATAGTTTAATATAATATACATGCTAATTGTATTTAGCAATACGCAACTAGTACACTGTACATACTAAATAATGTGTACATACATACATAGGTAAGTAACGGGTTCTACATAATAGCATATTAGCACCTAATATTCAAGAGCCCCACATTCTCGATCAAATTTTATACATCTCAAACATCCCAGTTCAGGTCCCATAGCTATAGCAGACATGTTGCCCTCTGTTTCTGTACTTTGTAGTTGAGCAAAGCAATTCTCAGCCTTCAAATCCATTCTCAGCCTTGAAATCCATCAGGCATCCTCTCTCAGCCTTTGAAGTATGTACATGACCATTCAATACCATATGGTTCCAATTCGATAGGTACCTTGTCTCCCCCCTCGTGAAATATTCCTCAACTTTTTCAATGCCTCACTTCTTTCACGTAATGAATAGAAGCGGTATCGCCCCCTTCGCACATAATATGTAGTTGAGCAAAGCAATTCTCAGCCTTCAAATCCATTCTCAGCCTTGAAATCCATCAGGAATTCTCTCTCAGGGTTTTGAAGTATGTACGCCCACATTAAACCCCTACGGTTCCAATTATATAGGCACGTTGTCTCCCCCTTCGTGAAGCACTCCGGAACTCCGTCTGTTCCCCTCATTTTACATACCATATGATTCCGTTGCTATAGTGATCAATCCAACCGATACAAATACCCGCTCACTTTGAATTCTATCAATCTCAAATATCATACATTAATGACTGCTCTCATATGATCCGCACTGGCAGTCACAGCTCAGCTGATTCTCATACCCAACACACGTTGCTATGGGAACGCAGTCCAAACATTAACACTGGCTCCGGTCTCGTCCACTCTTCCTCAGTACTACCCAATGCCCATATACCAGCCACACTGTTCCACTCCAATAATACAACTTCAGCTCCCATTTCCTCCCATTCATACACATGACATTACATTAAAATGCATTTAAATGCTCTTAAGCTTAGCAAGGTTATCCGTCGTTTCAATTTATCCACATGACTTTACATTACAATTAAGTTAAATGCCAATATGCTTAGCAAGGTTATCTGTCGTTTCAGTCCCATATCTCACAACGTGTCTCAATCCATGCCATGGCCCAGGCTGTCCCAGTGAATACTCTCGGGTACTACAACTTCTAACACAACTTCTACTTCCATAACCGCACAAACCCCCGTAGTTGCATTAACCCATCATTTTAGAACATATTCATTCAATATTTATATTGAATGGATATTGATATATAGACACAAATATTTTAGTCTGTCCTGTTATTAGTGTTCTACGGCAGTGCGATATTAGGATTATGTCTATGAGTGCCCTGGAATATAATTAGTTAAATCATAAGTTAAAATTATTAAACGCTGATTGTGACAATTCAGTCCCACCGTATAGTTGTATTTCATTATAGCTATATACATTTTAGATTATGAATAGTAAAAATATTAATATACTTTTTTGTGTAGTTTACTTTACCGTGTGACTGTAGAATTTCTTTACGATTTACGATGCAGTATGCAAATATATGTGGCCAAAATATTTTGGATTTGAATATAAGTGTTAAAAAAATCAATTTCTTAAGCTGATTTTGTTTTGCTGTGACGTCATCTATGAATTAGGTCGCGCTCTTATATTTATTTCTCGTTCTATAATTTAATATAACTTAATTTCATCACAAATTTTTCCGTGTTCTTTCAGTATTTCTATTTTTATTTTGAATTCTGCGCGTACTACAAATGGAACCAACTTAAATTTTATTATCGTTCCGTACATACATTCATACATACCTGCTACAACCTTAATTTGTAGAACTAAATTCTATAAAAGTATGTATGTATGTATGTATGTATGTATGTATGTATGAGTTTAGAGATTTTCAACCTGAGGTTATATCCCACTCAACTTTACTGTGTGATTTGAAGTTCCCGCGAAGTAGTATTATACTAAATCGCATTGGGCTTCGCATCGTATTTTACTTTACATTAATTATCTACACTTGTAGTATTTGGATAAGTCGCTACTAGCTGCGGACCACTTTGCGATAATTTATTTAGTATCCTTATTCAGGAGCTATTTCAACTTTCCGCCCAAGATTGCTCTTGGGCGAGGAGGAGCGGTTGGGTATCGATCAAGTAGGCAGAGTTCATCACGCTCTGACTAAATGAAATGCCCGCTTGCATACCCCGCCAGTTGGCCCTCCAATCCTCCACGAGGGAAAGTAATAGCAGCTACTTACAGAATGGATTGGAAAGATATATTTAGTTGTCTTATTATGTTCATGCTCAAATTCTAAAAAAGTAATTTGTTATACAAACCATTTTTTTTGGTAGCTATTGCATCTGTTCTACATTGTAACAATGTGTATACAATAATTCAAAGTATACTCTATAAAATTAATTAATTTTGTCTTTTGTTTTACCTCCATTTTATTCCCCTTACACTTCATTTATTAATTGATTGACTTCAAAAACTTTGTATCCCCCGCCTTTTATGTTTTGTGTAAATGAGGTATTGAGAGGATTTGAAGCACTTGTTATTAAAAATGTGATTTTTTATCTTTCACTCCCCGTCCTTCATGGTAGCTCTAATAATATTAATAGTAATAATACCTAAAAGTAATCGTTGAAAAATATTATTGTGAAAGTATTATGTATGTTACATGGTCAAGAATTCTCGAATCCCGTTCTTGACGTCTAATTTAGATTTACACATAAAACATAGACATTGATAAACATAATTGTTATTTGTGTGGATATACTTATAGTACTAGTAATTTATCATTAAATGTAAAGAAAAATAAGGAGTGCATGCATTGTTTTGTTTAGCAAGGACACCTTCACGTGAGCAATATTGTAAAACTGCCAGCAGTTTTAGTAGCGTATCTCTTCGTTTAGTAGTATGGTTTATGTTTCCATTGTTCAAAAATCAAAATGAAGTATCTACCTATTTATAGTTTATCCTTTTATAATCATTGTACCTTACGTATCTCTTTCTATCGTATTGTATGTTTGCAAGCATTAACAGTACTAATTACGCATGCCATATAAATTCATTGCATAATGATTGCATATAAGTTATTGCATAACCTTTTAAATATGTATTGCAACCTTTAAATTCCGTTTGCTGAATCTGTTGGAATCATGTAGTACTGCACTGTATGTTTTTTCCGATACCATTATTAAATTATTACTTATAAAAACCTCTTCTTCAGGGATTAATTTACATAGGTAGGTAAATTGTCATATTCTCATGAAATCAATAAGGAGAAAAGCATCTATCGTTGAAATGGAATGTACGTACATACTTATGTATTGTATTGCAGCATTATTGTTATGTCTATTGTTTTAGATAACTTTTCCCAATATGCAGAGTTAAAACATATTTCTTGTAATAATTTTAAAATAATAAATTGATTATAAGTCTTATTAAGTAGTAGAGTATATTAATTCAGATCGTAATATGACGTAGGTATTAGTAATATGTAAAAGACATTCCAGTTTTTAATTAAAACTTTAGGGTATAGTTTTATCCAAAACAAAACTTAAGTATACAACTGAATACACATGTTTAAGTAAATCAGGAGATTTGAATTAGGTATATTGCCATTGATGTAGTCAAAAAACAAAAGTTCATGATTTTTTTTGAAGGTTTATAAATTTAAGTTGCCTATATAATTTATAAATCATAATGTACAGAATAAGGAAAATTAATCTGATTGCCATCATGTATTGCCAATCGTTAGACAGGGGGAAATTTAGTTTATTCTATTTCATAAAGTAAGTACCTAGCTTGTGTTATGATTACGATTACAATTTAGTAGGTATTGATGTGTACTTACGAAGCCAGATGCCTTGCTTTTCCTAAGGTACTACAATAAATTTTAATATAATAAAATGTAGTTTTAAATTGAATTTGAAGACAACTTTATTGTTTAGAAAAATACACAACTTCAACGGATATGTTAACTATATAGTATTTCCATAAATAAAAATCACAACCTCTCAAGATATGATTATTATGTGTAACACATACTGATAATATGATTGCATAATTATTATTACGCCGAGTTGCTAAAAGTTGTACGTAGTAAAAAATTATATACAAAATAAATATATTTGAATTATTTGGACAAATAGAAAAATTGAAATTGTGAAATATCAGAAGCATTAATTAAAGTATTATTAAATATTAAAGAACTGTAATTCTTTTAAAAGTCTATATAATATATAATATCCTTATTAAAAGATGGATCTAAAGTATAATAATTATTACTTCATTTAATTTACCTTCAATTTTATTTTAAATAGCATTTAAAAATCATTCAATTAATATGGTAGCTATTATTAGCATGTTTTGCTATGTTGTATGCTATATTGAATATCGAAAAGACCCTAATCTTAATAGTCTTATGAAGAAATGAAAAACTATTATACTTATAATACATATATATATATTATCATATATAGTCATAATTCCATAGTAAGAATAAAATGTGAAATTAATATCAATTTTTACAAATAATACAAATTGAAGAGTACTTAGTACATAATTGCGTGTAATTTATCGCACAATTTAGTTGGATAATAATTTGCTGATTTTATTTTTATTAGAAAGATTTTTTATGTGTTAAATAATTTCCGAAATTTTGTTGAAATTCCTCATTCATAGCTATTCGTTGATAATTAGTTTCTGTTTCTCATGAAAATACTGAGCTCTTGGTCATTGATAATACTCCCTCTGGCATCAGGGCGACTACTGATAAAATTCATGATTCCAGTCACATCATCCATTCTTGCCCCGTTCAGGAGAATTCGTTTGAGTCTGGGCGAGGAGTATAATCTTTCAATCCATGCTAATTTAAAAGGGAACGTGTTCGGGTTTATGCTCTCTAGACATAAAAATTCTAATTGTTGAAAATCCCCGAATTGATTCGCAAGTAGATGTAATTCTTCGTCGTGGAAACGCTCAGCCACAATGCCCACGTGACGTAAAGAGGACGGGATAGCTTGAATGTTGCTTACCCTTCCAGACTTGGTTGACTGCCAATCTTTCTGTCGATTGATGAGCTCCAAATTCAACTGAAGTTTCTGTAAGTTTAAACAGTTTTCAAACGCCCGACAGTCGAGTGTGGTTGTGCTCAGTAAATTTTCGCTCACCTCGTCATCATCGTAAAAAATATTTGGAAATATTTGTATGAAGTTGAGAGTGGAGAAATTATTTTGAATACATGTTGAGATATTAATTATTTTCTCCAGACTGAAATCATACACATACTCTGAGCAGATTAGACTTCGTAGTTGATTTTGTTGCCCCAGAACAAAATTAGAGCCTTCATTGTCCATTGAAAACTGAAAATTGTCAACTTGAACTAAACTTAAATCTTGAATATCGTCGGTGAGGGACTCAAATAAAATTGTGCCCGGACCACAAATCTCAACTGTTTTCAGTGACAAACGATTCCTAATGAGAAACTTGGACAGGATGCTTGACTCAATGTTACTTGGGTTCCCTAGAATATCGTTAGCAGAGTTACCACCTTGAGCCAAGGACAGGAGGTCTTGGGACGGTGTGGTGAAACTAAATGCGTCTTCTCCTCGAAATGTGAATTTCTCCAGATTCCCAAATGCAACGCCACGAGTGAGGAAATCCATGAGGAAGTAGTCATCTTTTAGAAGTTTTTATTATTATTAAATAATTAAAATGAAATATTGAAAATAATGAAAAAGATTATTATTGAAAATAATTAACATGAAATTATTAAAAATAATTCTTCATTGACTTTAACTTTTTTTCTGTGTGACAATGTTTTAACCAGTTTTTGAACTTTTTTGAATTTGAATTAATTTAAATATGAAATAAATATTTTTTCATCAAGCTCTGTGCCAATCACGATCGCCGAATATTTGAAAATTTGAATTGCAAGGCCCTGATTGGGTAAGAGCAGAAAGTGTAAATCGGTTATAAAAAGTGCAAAACGCAACATTGTCAATGATATTGTTTAAAGAATAAACTCCTCACATAAAGACGCATTGATTAATACTAGATAAAGTGTAAATAGTAAAAAACTAAAAGATGAGAAGTGGATACAAGGCGTAGTGGTAATTCCTGTGGCAGGGTATGCTGGCCTGTACTGCAAGTTTTAACATTATAATAAGAAGAAACTAGCAATCAGGCAACCAGTGATGGGCTGCTAGCAGGAGAGGGGGCTGATATTAAAGTTAGATAATAATATTGAGTGGCATCGTTTAAATTAGTTAACCACAACCTCTTAAATGTTAAAAGGTTATCTCTTAGGGAAAATTGCACTAAAGTGACGCTTCCGCCTTTCGAATCCGCTGCTTGGCCTACTCACGTATTAGCACTACTCAGCAACCCAAAACAACACAATATAATGATGTAACGGGATTTGGTCGTAATCTCTGAACCCCACCCCCTAGAAACCGCCTACTCAGCCAACCCCCAATGTTACGTCACGTGACATTTGACTCGCGAAATTTTACCTGTGACTGTGACATTCGACCTTGATTTGACACGTAGCATTTGACCTTGATTTGACACAAGGCATTTGACCTTGATTTGACACGTGACATTTGACCTTGTTGACGTTTAAATTCGGTGAACTTTTCGACTTTTGAGTTTTTCTGACATTCAACCTCGGTGACCTATCGGACATTTGACTTTTTGTGACATTTACTACAGTGCAACACTTAAAATTAGGTAATTTTAAATTATGTATGTCTGTTGTATTTGTAAATCATGTGTGTAAATATTTGTATGTATGGATGTGTTTGTGTGTGAAAGAAAATTCAAAAAAAAATAAACTTGTAAATATTTATATATGTAAACACTGCATTACAATCAAACTTTACTCTGCAATCGAAAACCTGCATACAGTTTCTGCATAATATAAAAAACAACCTGCGTCTCGTAGCACTTGTTCACCTGTTGTACCTTGAATTTTACACTTGCAGTTTGCACTTGCATCCCTGCTCATCATATTAATTGTTGTAATTTATAAACCATATACCAGAAACATATAACAAACAATCAACTAAACATATATCCCATAGGAACCTGCGGCCCACCTGACTTGCATCAATAAAAAACTTGTATCTGTTCCACAGCAGGTAGAATTCAGTCTTTTGTCCTGGCCCTGAACCTTCAATTTCATATTTTCACTGGACTTTAGAGAAACCAGAAGGCAGCTTCAGTGTACATTGGATCAATCTCTTAATTAAGACGTGCAGTACAGGGCTGCATAGGATAGTGGTAAGTTAACTGGGGACCTTGTAACCTAAACTTCTCCTTCAGTTTTCAACTATTTACACTTTTTATGGTACCATTCGACGCGCCTTGACGTTTTGTCGTCATTCTTTCGACAATATTCTGAAAAATGTAGCGTTTTGCACTTTTTATAGCTGATTTACACTTTTTATATCTGCGCCAATCACAGCACAGGATTTTAAAATTTCAAAAACTAAGTGATCCTGATTGGCACAGAGCACGAGAAAAAATATTTATTTCTATTTTCAAATTCGTTTGAATATGAAAAATATAAAAAACTGATTCAAAAAGTTACGAAAGAAAAAAAAGTTCAGCTCAGCCAAAAGATTATTCTTTTTAAATCTTACTACAAGTTTGAATAAATTTTAAAGAATCTAAATAGTAACTATGAGGACTTCTACTAATCTACTAATTAAAAACTACACTATGTGAAGGAATAGGCGTCACTTTATTCCCACTACCAATCACTGTATATATTTTGCATATAAAAAGGGTATAGTAATATCAGCTGTGATTTGGATTAGATGTACATTACAAGCATAGTCCCGTTCAAGTATGTAAGAAAAAGTTAACCCAGCCGAGAATAAGATAAAGCTTTACCACTAATAAAATGTTGACCTAGGCAAGCCTGTGATCAAAACTAAACCCAAAGTCTTCTGTCAAAATTTAACCCAAGCATGCATTTAACAAAAACGGAAACTTGGTAATGGCTGTGGCTATAATGTAATCCGCGCAAGCCTGTGTCCAAAGCTTAAACCAAATATACCAGTAAGGGGTTTTTAAGTCGACGGTAATGGTATTCAGCAGTAGATCCATCTTGTAACTGGTTACGCTGAAACCAACCTTTTATGGGAAGCAGGTGTTTACGGAAATAGAGAGCAATGATCACAGCAAGCATAATCACGGAAAATCATGTGAGAAAACCTTACCCCAGCCAAGATCTGTGGTAAAATTTTAACCCAACTAATGCCGTAGTAGCATTTTAACCCAGCCAAATCTGTAGTAAAATTTTAACCCAGCTAATACTGTCGTAAAATTTTAACCCACCCAATACGGTAGTAAAATTTTAACACACCCAATACTGTAGTAAAAGTTAAACCCACACAATACTGTGGTAAAATTTCAACCCAGCCAATAAAGTGGTAAAAGTTTGACCCAGACAATACTGTCGTAAATGTTTAACCCAGGAAATACTGTCGTAAAATTTCAACCTAAACAATACTGTGGTAAAATTTTAACTCAGCTTATACTGGTAAAATTTTAATCCAGCTAATACTGTACTAAAAGTTTAACCTACCCATTACTGTAGTAAAATTTTAATCCACCTAACACTATAGTAAAATCTTGACAAGGGCAAGTCTGTTGTCAAAATTTAACCCAGGCAAGCATTTCGGCGAAGCCCAAGTTGAATAGATCACAATCAATGCAAAATTGTGTTTAGTGTAACAACTAAAAGTGAGGATTACATACTAGAATTACGAGAAATTCAGATTCTATAGTGTAACCCGGGCAAGGTCCTGGTCAAAAGTTACAACTTGCATGCCTATGGAAAAAACTAATCCCTTAATTTGAGCAGTTATCTGGTCAAAACTTACCACGAAGTCTATTTGACCACAATTAATACAACATTGTATTTACTGTAACAGCTAAACTTGAAAAACATAATATATTAATTTTTGTTAATTGCAACCCATCGGGTTGCTAACCTGCTAGTATTCAATTAATATGCATATCACGCACATCCTAAGTAACAAATTTTCCCCTTTGCTTTGATTCCTGCAATGCTAAAGGTCTGAAAGTGCACTTTATTCTGTCCAGTTGAGCTCCATAATAAAATATAATATTATTTATTCGAGCATTCCTACCCCAGCAACTGTATGTATTTACATTATACAACATTTAAATCAATAATTAGAAGAATATATATAGTTATATAGTGTATAGGTACGCAGTTCGGCATGTACATATATACATTTACATATATTGTATACATATATCTCATTGTCGGTATGTCTTGCCTATAGGTAGCACGAGTGGTCAGCTTAGTACATGGAAAGTTGAAGCTCAGAGCTCCGTGGGCTTGAAAAGTTTGATTTTAGGAACCGACTGGGCCCATCAGAAGCTTAAGCCCAGCCTCGGTCGATGCGTTGAGTTAATTAGCTATTAATATGCACGTCACGCACATCAACAGTAACACAGTCACCCCAACTCAGTGCACTCTCCAGTGCTAAGGGCTACAAGGTGCATCCAATTTTGTCCATTTTTTCTCAATAGTACAGGATATTTCAAAATAATATTCAATCCAGAACCCAAACATCTACCTACTACTATATACATCTAGCTACAGTAAGTAGATATGCTATATACTGATACATACATATACATATATACATGTTGGCTTAAAATGAGCACATTAATTTTTATTTTTGTTATTACATATTTTTAAAAATTTGGTAGATTTTTTGAAATAGTTATTTTTTTAATTAAAATTAAAATTAAATAATATTTGACTAATTAATTTTAATTGCAGTTATGATATTTAAATATTTTAAATAAGTATGTACGTTAAAACAGTGTAGTTAATGCATTTAATTAAGTTAAATGCATATAGTTTAATATAATATACATGCTAATTGTATTTAGCAATACGCAACTAGTACACTGTACATACTAAATAATGTGTACATACATACATAGGTAAGTAACGGGTTCTACATAATAGCATATTAGCACCTAATATTCAAGAGCCCCACATTCTCGATCAAATTTTATACATCTCAAACATCCCAGTTCAGGTCCCATAGCTATAGCAGACATGTTGCCCTCTGTTTCTGTACTTTGTAGTTGAGCAAAGCAATTCTCAGCCTTCAAATCCATTCTCAGCCTTGAAATCCATCAGGCATCCTCTCTCAGCCTTTGAAGTATGTACATGACCATTCAATACCATATGGTTCCAATTCGATAGGTACCTTGTCTCCCCCCTCGTGAAATATTCCTCAACTTTTTCAATGCCTCACTTCTTTCACGTAATGAATAGAAGCGGTATCGCCCCCTTCGCACATAATATGTAGTTGAGCAAAGCAATTCTCAGCCTTCAAATCCATTCTCAGCCTTGAAATCCATCAGGAATTCTCTCTCAGGGTTTTGAAGTATGTACGCCCACATTAAACCCCTACGGTTCCAATTATATAGGCACGTTGTCTCCCCCTTCGTGAAGCACTCCGGAACTCCGTCTGTTCCCCTCATTTTACATACCATATGATTCCGTTGCTATAGTGATCAATCCAACCGATACAAATACCCGCTCACTTTGAATTCTATCAATCTCAAATATCATACATTAATGACTGCTCTCATATGATCCGCACTGGCAGTCACAGCTCAGCTGATTCTCATACCCAACACACGTTGCTATGGGAACGCAGTCCAAACATTAACACTGGCTCCGGTCTCGTCCACTCTTCCTCAGTACTACCCAATGCCCATATACCAGCCACACTGTTCCACTCCAATAATACAACTTCAGCTCCCATTTCCTCCCATTCATACACATGACATTACATTAAAATGCATTTAAATGCTCTTAAGCTTAGCAAGGTTATCCGTCGTTTCAATTTATCCACATGACTTTACATTACAATTAAGTTAAATGCCAATATGCTTAGCAAGGTTATCTGTCGTTTCAGTCCCATATCTCACAACGTGTCTCAATCCATGCCATGGCCCAGGCTGTCCCAGTGAATACTCTCGGGTACTACAACTTCTAACACAACTTCTACTTCCATAACCGCACAAACCCCCGTAGTTGCATTAACCCATCATTTTAGAACATATTCATTCAATATTTATATTGAATGGATATTGATATATAGACACAAATATTTTAGTCTGTCCTGTTATTAGTGTTCTACGGCAGTGCGATATTAGGATTATGTCTATGAGTGCCCTGGAATATAATTAGTTAAATCATAAGTTAAAATTATTAAACGCTGATTGTGACAATTCAGTCCCACCGTATAGTTGTATTTCATTATAGCTATATACATTTTAGATTATGAATAGTAAAAATATTAATATACTTTTTTGTGTAGTTTACTTTACCGTGTGACTGTAGAATTTCTTTACGATTTACGATGCAGTATGCAAATATATGTGGCCAAAATATTTTGGATTTGAATATAAGTGTTAAAAAAATCAATTTCTTAAGCTGATTTTGTTTTGCTGTGACGTCATCTATGAATTAGGTCGCGCTCTTATATTTATTTCTCGTTCTATAATTTAATATAACTTAATTTCATCACAAATTTTTCCGTGTTCTTTCAGTATTTCTATTTTTATTTTGAATTCTGCGCGTACTACAAATGGAACCAACTTAAATTTTATTATCGTTCCGTACATACATTCATACATACCTGCTACAACCTTAATTTGTAGAACTAAATTCTATAAAAGTATGTATGTATGTATGTATGTATGTATGTATGTATGTATGTATGAGTTTAGAGATTTTCAACCTGAGGTTATATCCCACTCAACTTTACTGTGTGATTTGAAGTTCCCGCGAAGTAGTATTATACTAAATCGCATTGGGCTTCGCATCGTATTTTACTTTACATTAATTATCTACACTTGTAGTATTTGGATAAGTCGCTACTAGCTGCGGACCACTTTGCGATAATTTATTTAGTATCCTTATTCAGGAGCTATTTCAACTTTCCGCCCAAGATTGCTCTTGGGCGAGGAGGAGCGGTTGGGTATCGATCAAGTAGGCAGAGTTCATCACGCTCTGACTAAATGAAATGCCCGCTTGCATACCCCGCCAGTTGGCCCTCCAATCCTCCACGAGGGAAAGTAATAGCAGCTACTTACAGAATGGATTGGAAAGATATATTTAGTTGTCTTATTATGTTCATGCTCAAATTCTAAAAAAGTAATTTGTTATACAAACCATTTTTTTTGGTAGCTATTGCATCTGTTCTACATTGTAACAATGTGTATACAATAATTCAAAGTATACTCTATAAAATTAATTAATTTTGTCTTTTGTTTTACCTCCATTTTATTCCCCTTACACTTCATTTATTAATTGATTGACTTCAAAAACTTTGTATCCCCCGCCTTTTATGTTTTGTGTAAATGAGGTATTGAGAGGATTTGAAGCACTTGTTATTAAAAATGTGATTTTTTATCTTTCACTCCCCGTCCTTCATGGTAGCTCTAATAATATTAATAGTAATAATACCTAAAAGTAATCGTTGAAAAATATTATTGTGAAAGTATTATGTATGTTACATGGTCAAGAATTCTCGAATCCCGTTCTTGACGTCTAATTTAGATTTACACATAAAACATAGACATTGATAAACATAATTGTTATTTGTGTGGATATACTTATAGTACTAGTAATTTATCATTAAATGTAAAGAAAAATAAGGAGTGCATGCATTGTTTTGTTTAGCAAGGACACCTTCACGTGAGCAATATTGTAAAACTGCCAGCAGTTTTAGTAGCGTATCTCTTCGTTTAGTAGTATGGTTTATGTTTCCATTGTTCAAAAATCAAAATGAAGTATCTACCTATTTATAGTTTATCCTTTTATAATCATTGTACCTTACGTATCTCTTTCTATCGTATTGTATGTTTGCAAGCATTAACAGTACTAATTACGCATGCCATATAAATTCATTGCATAATGATTGCATATAAGTTATTGCATAACCTTTTAAATATGTATTGCAACCTTTAAATTCCGTTTGCTGAATCTGTTGGAATCATGTAGTACTGCACTGTATGTTTTTTCCGATACCATTATTAAATTATTACTTATAAAAACCTCTTCTTCAGGGATTAATTTACATAGGTAGGTAAATTGTCATATTCTCATGAAATCAATAAGGAGAAAAGCATCTATCGTTGAAATGGAATGTACGTACATACTTATGTATTGTATTGCAGCATTATTGTTATGTCTATTGTTTTAGATAACTTTTCCCAATATGCAGAGTTAAAACATATTTCTTGTAATAATTTTAAAATAATAAATTGATTATAAGTCTTATTAAGTAGTAGAGTATATTAATTCAGATCGTAATATGACGTAGGTATTAGTAATATGTAAAAGACATTCCAGTTTTTAATTAAAACTTTAGGGTATAGTTTTATCCAAAACAAAACTTAAGTATACAACTGAATACACATGTTTAAGTAAATCAGGAGATTTGAATTAGGTATATTGCCATTGATGTAGTCAAAAAACAAAAGTTCATGATTTTTTTTGAAGGTTTATAAATTTAAGTTGCCTATATAATTTATAAATCATAATGTACAGAATAAGGAAAATTAATCTGATTGCCATCATGTATTGCCAATCGTTAGACAGGGGGAAATTTAGTTTATTCTATTTCATAAAGTAAGTACCTAGCTTGTGTTATGATTACGATTACAATTTAGTAGGTATTGATGTGTACTTACGAAGCCAGATGCCTTGCTTTTCCTAAGGTACTACAATAAATTTTAATATAATAAAATGTAGTTTTAAATTGAATTTGAAGACAACTTTATTGTTTAGAAAAATACACAACTTCAACGGATATGTTAACTATATAGTATTTCCATAAATAAAAATCACAACCTCTCAAGATATGATTATTATGTGTAACACATACTGATAATATGATTGCATAATTATTATTACGCCGAGTTGCTAAAAGTTGTACGTAGTAAAAAATTATATACAAAATAAATATATTTGAATTATTTGGACAAATAGAAAAATTGAAATTGTGAAATATCAGAAGCATTAATTATAGTATTATTAAATATTAAAGAACTGTAATTCTTTTAAAAGTCTATATAATATATAATATCCTTATTAAAAGATGGATCTAAAGTATAATAATTATTACTTCATTTAATTTACCTTCAATTTTATTTTAAATAGCATTTAAAAATCATTCAATTAATATGGTAGCTATTATTAGCATGTTTTGCTATGTTGTATGCTATATTGAATATCGAAAAGACCCTAATCTTAATAGTCTTATGAAGAAATGAAAAACTATTATACTTATAATACATATATATATATTATCATATATAGTCATAATTCCATAGTAAGAATAAAATGTGAAATTAATATCAATTTTTACAAATAATACAAATTGAAGAGTACTTAGTACATAATTGCGTGTAATTTATCGCACAATTTAGTTGGATAATAATTTGCTGATTTTATTTTTATTAGAAAGATTTTTTATGTGTTAAATAATTTCCGAAATTTTGTTGAAATTCCTCATTCATAGCTATTCGTTGATAATTAGTTTCTGTTTCTCATGAAAATACTGAGCTCTTGGTCATTGATAATACTCCCTCTGGCATCAGGGCGACTACTGATAAAATTCATGATTCCAGTCACATCATCCATTCTTGCCCCGTTCAGGAGAATTCGTTTGAGTCTGGGCGAGGAGTATAATCTTTCAATCCATGCTAATTTAAAAGGGAACGTGTTCGGGTTTATGCTCTCTAGACATAAAAATTCTAATTGTTGAAAATCCCCGAATTGATTCGCAAGTAGATGTAATTCTTCGTCGTGGAAACGCTCAGCCACAATGCCCACGTGACGTAAAGAGGACGGGATAGCTTGAATGTTGCTTACCCTTCCAGACTTGGTTGACTGCCAATCTTTCTGTCGATTGATGAGCTCCAAATTCAACTGAAGTTTCTGTAAGTTTAAACAGTTTTCAAACGCCCGACAGTCGAGTGTGGTTGTGCTCAGTAAATTTTCGCTCACCTCGTCATCATCGTAAAAAATATTTGGAAATATTTGTATGAAGTTGAGAGTGGAGAAATTATTTTGAATACATGTTGAGATATTAATTATTTTCTCCAGACTGAAATCATACACATACTCTGAGCAGATTAGACTTCGTAGTTGATTTTATTGCCCCAGAACAAAATTAGAGCCTTCATTGTCCATTGAAAACTGAAAATTGTCAACTTGAACTAAACTTAAATCTTGAATATCGTCGGTGAGGGACTCAAATAAAATTGTGCCCGGACCACAAATCTCAACTGTTTTCAGTGACAAACGATTCCTAATGAGAAACTTGGACAGGATGCTTGACTCAATGTTACTTGGGTTCCCTAGAATATCGTTAGCAGAGTTACCACCTTGAGCCAAGGACAGGAGGTCTTGGGACGGTGTGGTGAAACTAAATGCGTCTTCTCCTCGAAATGTGAATTTCTCCAGATTCCCAAATGCAACGCCACGAGTGAGGAAATCCATGAGGAAGTAGTCATCTTTTAGAAGTTTTTATTATTATTAAATAATTAAAATGAAATATTGAAAATAATGGAAAAGATTATTATTGAAAATAATTAACATGAAATTATTAAAAATAATTCTTCATTGACTTTAACTTTTTTTCTGTGTGACAATGTTTTAACCAGTTTTTGAACTTTTTTGAATTTGAATTAATTTAAATATGAAATAAATATTTTTTCATCAAGCTCTGTGCCAATCACGATCGCCGAATATTTGAAAATTTGAATTGCAAGGCCCTGATTGGGTAAGAGCAGAAAGTGTAAATCGGTTATAAAAAGTGCAAAACGCAACATTGTCAATGATATTGTTTAAAGAATAAACTCCTCACATAAAGACGCATTGATTAATACTAGATAAAGTGTAAATAGTAAAAAACTAAAAGATGAGAAGTGGATACAAGGCGTAGTGGTAATTCCTGTGGCAGGGTATGCTGGCCTGTACTGCAAGTTTTAACATTATAATAAGAAGAAACTAGCAATCAGGCAACCAGTGATGGGCTGCTAGCAGGAGAGGGGGCTGATATTAAAGTTAGATAATAATATTGAGTGGCATCGTTTAAATTAGTTAACCACAACCTCTTAAATGTTAAAAGGTTATCTCTTAGGGAAAATTGCACTAAAGTGACGCTTCCGCCTTTCGAATCCGCTGCTTGGCCTACTCACGTATTAGCACTACTCAGCAACCCAAAACAACACAATATAATGATGTAACGGGATTTGGTCGTAATCTCTGAACCCCACCCCCTAGAAACCGCCTACTCAGCCAACCCCCAATGTTACGTCACGTGACATTTGACTCGCGAAATTTTACCTGTGACTGTGACATTCGACCTTGATTTGACACGTAGCATTTGACCTTGATTTGACACAAGGCATTTGACCTTGATTTGACACGTGACATTTGACCTTGTTGACGTTTAAATTTGGTGAACTTTTCGACTTTTGAGTTTTTCTGACATTCAACCTCGGTGACCTATCGGACATTTGACTTTTTGTGACATTTACTACAGTGCAACACTTAAAATTAGGTAATTTTAAATTATGTATGTCTGTTGTATTTGTAAATCATGTGTGTAAATATTTGTATGTATGGATGTGTTTGTGTGTGAAAGAAAATTCAAAAAAAAATAAACTTGTAAATATGTATATATGTAAACACTGCATTACAATCAAACTTTACTCTGCAATCGAAAACCTGCATACAGTTTCTGCATAATATAAAAAACAACCTGCGTCTCGTAGCACTTGTTCACCTGTTGTACCTTGAATTTTACACTTGCAGTTTGCACTTGCATCCCTGTTCATCATATTAATTGTTGTAATTTATAAACCATATACCAGAAACATATAACAAACAATCAACTAAACATATATCCCATAGGAACCTGCGGCCCACCTGACTTGCATCGATAAAAAACTTGTATCTGTTCCACAGCAGGTAGAATTCAGTCTTTCGTCCTGGCCCTGAACCTTCAATTTCATATTTTCACTGGACTTTAGAGAAACCAGAAGGCAGCTTCAGTGTACATTGGATCAATATTCAATTAATATGCATATCACGCACATCCTAAGTAACAAATTTTCCCCTTTGCTTTGATTCCTGCAATGCTAAAGGTCTGAAAGTGCACTTTATTCTGTCCAGTTGAGCTCCATAATAAAATATAATATTATTTATTCGAGCATTCCTACCCCAGCAACTGTATGTATTTACATTATACAACATTTAAATCAATAATTAGAAGGATATATAGTTATATAGTGTATAGGTACGCAGTTCGGCATGTACATATATACATTTACATATATTGTATACATATATCTCATTGTCGGTATGTCTTGCCTATAGGTAGCACGAGTGGTCAGCTTAGTACATGGAAAGTTGAAGCTCAGAGCTCCGTGGGTCCGAAAAGTTTGATTTTAGAAACCGACTGGGCCCATCAGAAGCTTAAGCCCAGCCTCGGTCGATGCGTTGAGTTAATTAGCTATTAATATGCACGTCACGCACATCAACAGTAACACAGTCACCCCAACTCAGTGCACTCTCCAGTGCTAAGGGCTACAAGGTGCATCCAATTTTGTCCATTTTTTCTCAATAGTACAGGATATTTCAAAATAATATTCAATCCAGAACCCAAACATCTACCTACTACTATATACATCTAGCTACAGTAAGTAGATATGCTATATACTGATACATACATATACATATATACATGTTGGCTTAAAATGAGCACATTAATTTTTATTTTTGTTATTACATATTTTTAAAAATTTGGTAGATTTTTTGAAATAGTTATTTTTTTAATTAAAATTAAAATTAAATAATATTTGACTAATTAATTTTAATTGCAGTTATGATATTTAAATATTTTAAATAAGTATGTACGTTAAAACAGTGTAGTTAATGCATTTAATTAAGTTAAATGCATATAGTTTAATATAATATACATGCTAATTGTATTTAGCAATACGCAACTAGTACACTGTACATACTAAATAATGTGTACATACATACATAGGTAAGTAACGGGTTCTACATAATAGCATATTAGCACCTAATATTCAAGAGCCCCACATTCTCGATCAAATTTTATACATCTCAAACATCCCAGTTCAGGTCCCATAGCTATAGCAGACATGTTGCCCTCTGTTTCTGTACTTTGTAGTTGAGCAAAGCAATTCTCAGCCTTCAAATCCATTCTCAGCCTTGAAATCCATCAGGCATCCTCTCTCAGCCTTTGAAGTATGTACATGACCATTCAATACCATATGGTTCCAATTCGATAGGTACCTTGTCTCCCCCCTCGTGAAATATTCCTCAACTTTTTCAATGCCTCACTTCTTTCACGTAATGAATAGAAGCGGTATCGCCCCCTTCGCACATAATATGTAGTTGAGCAAAGCAATTCTCAGCCTTCAAATCCATTCTCAGCCTTGAAATCCATCAGGAATTCTCTCTCAGGGTTTTGAAGTATGTACGCCCACATTAAACCCCTACGGTTCCAATTATATAGGCACGTTGTCTCCCCCTTCGTGAAGCACTCCGGAACTCCGTCTGTTCCCCTCATTTTACATACCATATGATTCCGTTGCTATAGTGATCAATCCAACCGATACAAATACCCGCTCACTTTGAATTCTATCAATCTCAAATATCATACATTAATGACTGCTCTCATATGATCCGCACTGGCAGTCACAGCTCAGCTGATTCTCATACCCAACACACGTTGCTATGGGAACGCAGTCCAAACATTAACACTGGCTCCGGTCTCGTCCACTCTTCCTCAGTACTACCCAATGCCCATATACCAGCCACACTGTTCCACTCCAATAATACAACTTCAGCTCCCATTTCCTCCCATTCATACACATGACATTACATTAAAATGCATTTAAATGCTCTTAAGCTTAGCAAGGTTATCCGTCGTTTCAATTTATCCACATGACTTTACATTACAATTAAGTTAAATGCCAATATGCTTAGCAAGGTTATCTGTCGTTTCAGTCCCATATCTCACAACGTGTCTCAATCCATGCCATGGCCCAGGCTGTCCCAGTGAATACTCTCGGGTACTACAACTTCTAACACAACTTCTACTTCCATAACCGCACAAACCCCCGTAGTTGCATTAACCCATCATTTTAGAACATATTCATTCAATATTTATATTGAATGGATATTGATATATAGACACAAATATTTTAGTCTGTCCTGTTATTAGTGTTCTACGGCAGTGCGATATTAGGATTATGTCTATGAGTGCCCTGGAATATAATTAGTTAAATCATAAGTTAAAATTATTAAACGCTGATTGTGACAATTCAGTCCCACCGTATAGTTGTATTTCATTATAGCTATATACATTTTAGATTATGAATAGTAAAAATATTAATATACTTTTTTGTGTAGTTTACTTTACCGTGTGACTGTAGAATTTCTTTACGATTTACGATGCAGTATGCAAATATATGTGGCCAAAATATTTTGGATTTGAATATAAGTGTTAAAAAAATCAATTTCTTAAGCTGATTTTGTTTTGCTGTGACGTCATCTATGAATTAGGTCGCGCTCTTATATTTATTTCTCGTTCTATAATTTAATATAACTTAATTTCATCACAAATTTTTCCGTGTTCTTTCAGTATTTCTATTTTTATTTTGAATTCTGCGCGTACTACAAATGGAACCAACTTAAATTTTATTATCGTTCCGTACATACATTCATACATACCTGCTACAACCTTAATTTGTAGAACTAAATTCTATAAAAGTATGTATGTATGTATGTATGTATGTATGTATGTATGTATGTATGAGTTTAGAGATTTTCAACCTGAGGTTATATCCCACTCAACTTTACTGTGTGATTTGAAGTTCCCGCGAAGTAGTATTATACTAAATCGCATTGGGCTTCGCATCGTATTTTACTTTACATTAATTATCTACACTTGTAGTATTTGGATAAGTCGCTACTAGCTGCGGACCACTTTGCGATAATTTATTTAGTATCCTTATTCAGGAGCTATTTCAACTTTCCGCCCAAGATTGCTCTTGGGCGAGGAGGAGCGGTTGGGTATCGATCAAGTAGGCAGAGTTCATCACGCTCTGACTAAATGAAATGCCCGCTTGCATACCCCGCCAGTTGGCCCTCCAATCCTCCACGAGGGAAAGTAATAGCAGCTACTTACAGAATGGATTGGAAAGATATATTTAGTTGTCTTATTATGTTCATGCTCAAATTCTAAAAAAGTAATTTGTTATACAAACCATTTTTTTTGGTAGCTATTGCATCTGTTCTACATTGTAACAATGTGTATACAATAATTCAAAGTATACTCTATAAAATTAATTAATTTTGTCTTTTGTTTTACCTCCATTTTATTCCCCTTACACTTCATTTATTAATTGATTGACTTCAAAAACTTTGTATCCCCCGCCTTTTATGTTTTGTGTAAATGAGGTATTGAGAGGATTTGAAGCACTTGTTATTAAAAATGTGATTTTTTATCTTTCACTCCCCGTCCTTCATGGTAGCTCTAATAATATTAATAGTAATAATACCTAAAAGTAATCGTTGAAAAATATTATTGTGAAAGTATTATGTATGTTACATGGTCAAGAATTCTCGAATCCCGTTCTTGACGTCTAATTTAGATTTACACATAAAACATAGACATTGATAAACATAATTGTTATTTGTGTGGATATACTTATAGTACTAGTAATTTATCATTAAATGTAAAGAAAAATAAGGAGTGCATGCATTGTTTTGTTTAGCAAGGACACCTTCACGTGAGCAATATTGTAAAACTGCCAGCAGTTTTAGTAGCGTATCTCTTCGTTTAGTAGTATGGTTTATGTTTCCATTGTTCAAAAATCAAAATGAAGTATCTACCTATTTATAGTTTATCCTTTTATAATCATTGTACCTTACGTATCTCTTTCTATCGTATTGTATGTTTGCAAGCATTAACAGTACTAATTACGCATGCCATATAAATTCATTGCATAATGATTGCATATAAGTTATTGCATAACCTTTTAAATATGTATTGCAACCTTTAAATTCCGTTTGCTGAATCTGTTGGAATCATGTAGTACTGCACTGTATGTTTTTTCCGATACCATTATTAAATTATTACTTATAAAAACCTCTTCTTCAGGGATTAATTTACATAGGTAGGTAAATTGTCATATTCTCATGAAATCAATAAGGAGAAAAGCATCTATCGTTGAAATGGAATGTACGTACATACTTATGTATTGTATTGCAGCATTATTGTTATGTCTATTGTTTTAGATAACTTTTCCCAATATGCAGAGTTAAAACATATTTCTTGTAATAATTTTAAAATAATAAATTGATTATAAGTCTTATTAAGTAGTAGAGTATATTAATTCAGATCGTAATATGACGTAGGTATTAGTAATATGTAAAAGACATTCCAGTTTTTAATTAAAACTTTAGGGTATAGTTTTATCCAAAACAAAACTTAAGTATACAACTGAATACACATGTTTAAGTAAATCAGGAGATTTGAATTAGGTATATTGCCATTGATGTAGTCAAAAAACAAAAGTTCATGATTTTTTTTGAAGGTTTATAAATTTAAGTTGCCTATATAATTTATAAATCATAATGTACAGAATAAGGAAAATTAATCTGATTGCCATCATGTATTGCCAATCGTTAGACAGGGGGAAATTTAGTTTATTCTATTTCATAAAGTAAGTACCTAGCTTGTGTTATGATTACGATTACAATTTAGTAGGTATTGATGTGTACTTACGAAGCCAGATGCCTTGCTTTTCCTAAGGTACTACAATAAATTTTAATATAATAAAATGTAGTTTTAAATTGAATTTGAAGACAACTTTATTGTTTAGAAAAATACACAACTTCAACGGATATGTTAACTATATAGTATTTCCATAAATAAAAATCACAACCTCTCAAGATATGATTATTATGTGTAACACATACTGATAATATGATTGCATAATTATTATTACGCCGAGTTGCTAAAAGTTGTACGTAGTAAAAAATTATATACAAAATAAATATATTTGAATTATTTGGACAAATAGAAAAATTGAAATTGTGAAATATCAGAAGCATTAATTAAAGTATTATTAAATATTAAAGAACTGTAATTCTTTTAAAAGTCTATATAATATATAATATCCTTATTAAAAGATGGATCTAAAGTATAATAATTATTACTTCATTTAATTTACCTTCAATTTTATTTTAAATAGCATTTAAAAATCATTCAATTAATATGGTAGCTATTATTAGCATGTTTTGCTATGTTGTATGCTATATTGAATATCGAAAAGACCCTAATCTTAATAGTCTTATGAAGAAATGAAAAACTATTATACTTATAATACATATATATATATTATCATATATAGTCATAATTCCATAGTAAGAATAAAATGTGAAATTAATATCAATTTTTACAAATAATACAAATTGAAGAGTACTTAGTACATAATTGCGTGTAATTTATCGCACAATTTAGTTGGATAATAATTTGCTGATTTTATTTTTATTAGAAAGATTTTTTATGTGTTAAATAATTTCCGAAATTTTGTTGAAATTCCTCATTCATAGCTATTCGTTGATAATTAGTTTCTGTTTCTCATGAAAATACTGAGCTCTTGGTCATTGATAATACTCCCTCTGGCATCAGGGCGACTACTGATAAAATTCATGATTCCAGTCACATCATCCATTCTTGCCCCGTTCAGGAGAATTCGTTTGAGTCTGGGCGAGGAGTATAATCTTTCAATCCATGCTAATTTAAAAGGGAACGTGTTCGGGTTTATGCTCTCTAGACATAAAAATTCTAATTGTTGAAAATCCCCGAATTGATTCGCAAGTAGATGTAATTCTTCGTCGTGGAAACGCTCAGCCACAATGCCCACGTGACGTAAAGAGGACGGGATAGCTTGAATGTTGCTTACCCTTCCAGACTTGGTTGACTGCCAATCTTTCTGTCGATTGATGAGCTCCAAATTCAACTGAAGTTTCTGTAAGTTTAAACAGTTTTCAAACGCCCGACAGTCGAGTGTGGTTGTGCTCAGTAAATTTTCGCTCACCTCGTCATCATCGTAAAAAATATTTGGAAATATTTGTATGAAGTTGAGAGTGGAGAAATTATTTTGAATACATGTTGAGATATTAATTATTTTCTCCAGACTGAAATCATACACATACTCTGAGCAGATTAGACTTCGTAGTTGATTTTATTGCCCCAGAACAAAATTAGAGCCTTCATTGTCCATTGAAAACTGAAAATTGTCAACTTGAACTAAACTTAAATCTTGAATATCGTCGGTGAGGGACTCAAATAAAATTGTGCCCGGACCACAAATCTCAACTGTTTTCAGTGACAAACGATTCCTAATGAGAAACTTGGACAGGATGCTTGACTCAATGTTACTTGGGTTCCCTAGAATATCGTTAGCAGAGTTACCACCTTGAGCCAAGGACAGGAGGTCTTGGGACGGTGTGGTGAAACTAAATGCGTCTTCTCCTCGAAATGTGAATTTCTCCAGATTCCCAAATGCAACGCCACGAGTGAGGAAATCCATGAGGAAGTAGTCATCTTTTAGAAGTTTTTATTATTATTAAATAATTAAAATGAAATATTGAAAATAATGGAAAAGATTATTATTGAAAATAATTAACATGAAATTATTAAAAATAATTCTTCATTGACTTTAACTTTTTTTCTGTGTGACAATGTTTTAACCAGTTTTTGAACTTTTTTGAATTTGAATTAATTTAAATATGAAATAAATATTTTTTCATCAAGCTCTGTGCCAATCACGATCGCCGAATATTTGAAAATTTGAATTGCAAGGCCCTGATTGGGTAAGAGCAGAAAGTGTAAATCGGTTATAAAAAGTGCAAAACGCAACATTGTCAATGATATTGTTTAAAGAATAAACTCCTCACATAAAGACGCATTGATTAATACTAGATAAAGTGTAAATAGTAAAAAACTAAAAGATGAGAAGTGGATACAAGGCGTAGTGGTAATTCCTGTGGCAGGGTATGCTGGCCTGTACTGCAAGTTTTAACATTATAATAAGAAGAAACTAGCAATCAGGCAACCAGTGATGGGCTGCTAGCAGGAGAGGGGGCTGATATTAAAGTTAGATAATAATATTGAGTGGCATCGTTTAAATTAGTTAACCACAACCTCTTAAATGTTAAAAGGTTATCTCTTAGGGAAAATTGCACTAAAGTGACGCTTCCGCCTTTCGAATCCGCTGCTTGGCCTACTCACGTATTAGCACTACTCAGCAACCCAAAACAACACAATATAATGATGTAACGGGATTTGGTCGTAATCTCTGAACCCCACCCCCTAGAAACCGCCTACTCAGCCAACCCCCAATGTTACGTCACGTGACATTTGACTCGCGAAATTTTACCTGTGACTGTGACATTCGACCTTGATTTGACACGTAGCATTTGACCTTGATTTGACACAAGGCATTTGACCTTGATTTGACACGTGACATTTGACCTTGTTGACGTTTAAATTCGGTGAACTTTTCGACTTTTGAGTTTTTCTGACATTCAACCTCGGTGACCTATCGGACATTTGACTTTTTGTGACATTTACCACAGTGCAACACTTAAAATTAGGTAATTATTCGCAAAAATGCAACATTACATAATTTCAAAAAAACATAAGCTATTTTTAAAATATTCTAAAAAAACAAGCCCATAAGTAAACCCATAAACCATTGTTGTTATGACTTACAAATTTTTTGTTTTTTGCAGATTTTAAAGAACTAGATTTTTGTATGGTTATTGTTTATCATTACATATTCCTAATCAGAATCAGTATAAAGAAATTTCTATGAACTTCGATCTCACTATTTGCGTTGAAACATACTAAAACTTGGAAAATGCTAAAGGTAGTTCTTAAATGTTTTAAAACGTACTATTAATTCGACGCAAGAATGCTTTAGGCAATAATAATTTGCAAACATCCCTGGAATGATTAAACAGCGAATAAAATCGAATCAAATGAGATTGGAAATGAATAATATTACAGACACTAAAGAAAGTTTTAAGTTTAAAGACGACGAGACTAGAAGTTTTCTGGTGCCACCAACTAAAATTTTAGAAGCACTAGGATTTAGCAGCGTAGATAAATTACTAGTCGGAACACATAAATCGGAATTCGAGTTTACTAAAATCAATTATGCAAAGATTAACAATTACAAAGATTCCTACTATCGTTTTTCATTTCATAACAACTATGCAATTGTAATAAGTAAACCCAACTCATAAGCAATAACAGATGTTGTAGACACAATAAGCAAAACATTGGAAAACTTATTGATTCCAGACCTTGAAATTAGAATTAAAATTGAACATGGTGATATATTTTTTGAGAATTTAGAAAAAGATATGAGCAACTACTACCAAAATTACTGAATTTAATTTTTTAAATTCCTCAAGATTATATATTCATAACAGCGACAAGTATTAAAGTCGATAAAAATATTCAAGAGGAACAAAAAAGAAATTAAATGCAAATCAAAGAAAAGCGACGGTATTAACCCTGTTTCAACCAGTGTTAAATCAAAACAATTATTGATTGTATCAAACCTTGCTGATAATTGAATTTATGGTAATCGCGTTCTAACAATTTCACAAAATATTAACCTATTAAATGAATATTTAAAGAAAATAATAATTACTTTCAATCCAGTTGTTGTTTCACCACTGACAAGGTCACTTATTGATAGAACTAATTTTTCACAAACTGGTAATGGAATGGATTTCACTGGCAGAGGAAGTTCTAGGGTTAAATCATAACAATAATCTAATTTAATTCCTTAAAATTCTAAACTTAATACAAATAGGTTGCAAACAATCAAACAAATTAAAAAACGCAAAACAAGTAAATTAGTTTAACTAGGCAATACAGAAAAGAAAAACAAAAAAATTAGGAAAAAGAGGCAAATTAAACAAAATCAACGTGGTGGTGAAATATTGCAGTCTTTACAGTAATGAAAATGCTCAACGTGAGCCTAATATTGGACATGGCTCCTGCTAGTAAAACGGCAGCCTGAAACAGAGCACAGCAATATCTGTTAAAAAGTAGAAAAAGGAAATTAGTGGAAAAGGTATAGTGTCAAGCACATATTCAATATTAGCCAGATCTGTAATTACTGTAATGTCTTTATTCTTAGTAAAATCTAGATTCAGAAACTCTATTTGATTTGCGTAGGCACTGACATATAATACTTTATTGATAACTTCCTTTCTGCGTTTAACAATTTTTAGGCACTAAGTAGTTTTACTAGATGAACTAGGGCCACATACTATAGCCGTAAAAGGGCGAAATAATTTTAAGCCGACAGTGCTTAATGTTGACATTATAAGATGCATAATAATACTGACTAACAGAACTACAGCACACTGTTATTCATACATTTGTAATGTTTATTTGATTTTGTTTTGTTTTGAGTTTTGTTTTAAATTTTTTAATTTTAATTGATTAAATATTGTACTGTAGGTGTAAAATACAACTACAAAGGCCTATATTTGTATTTATATCATTAAACTATGACAGAATTCTAGACACGACAATTTTAATGTTAAGAGCGTAATTTTTTGGGTCAACAATACAAACATGATATAAAATTAGAAATCATACCTGCAAATTTTCTTACTTTTTTATCATTATTTATTGCTGAGCTTGTAAATATATTCAGAACGTTTCCGTATTAGTAAATCGACATTCTGTACGATTCCTAATATTCAAAGCTGTCTTAAAATGTCATTTAATAACTGACCTAGTGCTTGCCAGTCTCGTATTCTGTCTGTGTTTAGAATTATTGCTATAGGGTTAATTGATTTGTTTTTACTGTTCTTGTTTTCTAATTTTTTTACGGTAGATCTCATTTAATCTGCTGCTGATGTTTATGTAGTACGTTTTTAGGTTTCTTTAAGTAAAATTCCGAGACATTTTTGTAATTTACTTGTATTTATGGTGAGCTTGATGTAATGCAGTTGAGTTTTGTGAAGCAACAGACATTTTCATTAGCAAACGTTAAATTTATTGCAATATAAACTCATTTCAAGAACATATAGATCAAGTTAAAACTGGTTTAATTTAACGATTAATTATAATTTGTTTGTTTTTATCAATTTTCTTGATGTTTTAGTACTGATTATACAGAATGGCAGATACTGAATTCGCGAATGCAGACCTGATGTTCATATTGTTTTAAATTTGTTCAGTAATTATGCTTATTTAATTGGACTGTGATGGTACAAGCTCAAATGCAAATTAAACATTCCCTTTTGTGTGATTTAAAAATTTTTTTTCATTTACCACACTTGGAATATCTGCTGTTTTTTCAAAGTTTTCAGAGCATAAAGAAAATTGTCTTCTCTGTTTCCATAACTGTTTCTAATACTCAAGGGTAATGTCTTGTATTTTATAGATTTTTGGTTCATAGATACAGTAATTTCACCTAAAATGTAGTGTTAAAAGTTACAGAACGACTTTGTGAATTTATCAAGATACGCTTGGCTGTCCACTAGCCTTAGTACAATAGTCTGTAGCAATCGTCCGTTTATACAATTGTCGAGCGAATGCGAACTGACGCCGGCTAGAATAACAAAGTTTATAATTTTAAGATCAAGGCATAGTTATTTTAAAGTAATGCCGCTGTTGAAACTTGATCCATGCTTTTCAAATACAAGCAGTGGAATTGTGTCTTTTTATTACAACACAGCATTGACAATATCAATACCAAACGGGCAACTAAAATAATCTGTCGAAATGCAGGCGATTACCTTTGCATAATTATACGTACGTCACAGCCTCCTGGAACTATTCGTTTTTTATTAAAAAATGGAGCTTTAAGTCTTTTAACAATAATAAATGATTTTGATTCCTTTTCCATATTGTATCGCGCTAAAAATTTACTATCCAATTTTGCAAATGCATTGGATGTTGAGTTTGGAAAATATATTTGATTCAGCATACTATTTTGCTTTCCGATTGGATTTGAAGACAACATGTGCTTAAAGTATGCACTTAAGTATGCACGCTGCAAGGATCCTTTTAATCTGCAATGTAAATATAATGTTCGTATATTAGCCATGATGTGTTCGTTATATATATGAACAACTACGGTGAGCAGTTAAGCTACAAATGGAATTCGTTAAATAATTGCATGCAGTTTATAGCAAATATTACATATTTTAATATTTACATTTAATTTTTGTTGCAATATTTTTAAATTGTGGGATGTTTTTATTAGTTATACATATGCTGTATTTTTAAACATTTTACAGTTATTACAATTAGGAACTGTGAATAATTATTACATACACACTAACGTTCAATTAAAAGTAAGAGTAAATAGACAAAAACTACAATGCATAGTATATTTAAAAGTGATAAATTTATTTACATTTTTTTTAAATGTTGCACTTTTTTATTTATAAAAATAGATTTACTTGGCTAGTCATGTTTGCTTTTGAAGATTTTTTGTTTTTTACTTTAAGTTCTTTTAGGCAGGCTTTTTAATTTTCACCGCAGGTGCATTTTATACTCATGCGGAACAACTGAAAGTCTTAAGGCCTGTATAATTTGTTTGTCAAAAATTATAAGATTTTCAAAACATTTTAATCAGGAAAAAGCTACATAAGTTGTGCACGCTATAATTTCTTATGTGTCCAAGTGCAAAAATTCTTTTTCTTTTGTTATGCCTTGCGATCTCTGAATTGTCATCTCCCAATTTATATATATGTGGCAGTATTGTATTTTTGACCCATTAGGTATAATACACTGCAGTTTCTATGAGAGGTATGATCTATTGAGCCACTCATGAGATGAGATGGTTCAGTTTGAATCTGCCTCTGTTAAATTTAAGGATATCAGGATATTAGCTTTCTTACCGCTGTACTGATTGCGAGAGTATATTAGGCTGGACTACTATAGTCAGCTGAAATAACAATTATTCCCGTTAGGGAGGGAAAACGACAGAGTAGACCAAGTAGCGACAGCTGTCTCACGGCCGCCGCACCTTGGATACGCTCCAACGCCGACCTAACTAGTAACCGCTCATTTCAATAGAGAGACGGTGGTGATGCTTGTAGTAGTCAGTAGGAAGAAAAGCCTGTACCATTCTTGGACTTATGTGAAATCACACAGAGAAGGGCAGATAGATACCAATCATTAAGCCATCTGCATCTCCGTCTCAGGTAGAAAACTACCACGGATATATGCAGACAGCACCCAAACTCCTTAAGCCCTCACAGCACCCCATTTAGCTCCCCACTGATCTACCAAGCCCGGTCACCCATCCAGTGTGCCACCAGCTCCCCGGACCAGTAGTGAGCCATGCCGTAGCTTGTCAGACCTTTGACCCGAGTTGTCATCTCCCAATTTAAAACAAATGGAAATGCCTAATTTCTAACATAATTATTTGTTTCTTAATTTAGTTAATAATATTCGATACCAGTTATTCTCACTTCTTTTTCTCTTTAAGTAACAAAAATATTGTTTCTTCGGTAATTTAGAAAGTCTACATTCACAGGTTTAACAAAATTATTTCAGTAAAGTATGTTCTTGAAGAAGCTAAAAATGAAATATAAAACAGTGCCTCGGCTTTTATTAGTAAGATCAGATGCTACGTCTACGTTCTGCGTTAACATGATACGTACGCCATTAAAAATTCCAAGTGTGTCTTTTAAAAGTGAACTGGTTTTCCTAATTAAAGCTAAAAAGTCAATGAAACTAAGATAAAATCTTTGGATCATCGTCCTACAAAATAACGATCAAATTATTAATACAATTATTAATTTATAAATATATGGCAAATCTCAAATATTTATAACTCTAACAAAAATTTATTTTTATTATTTACTTCATATCGTTTTATTTTTTAATACGTACTTATTGTGTTCTGATACGTTGCTGTTAGTTCTAAATAGATAAATTGATTTTTTAAATTCTTGAAATTCAATATCCTATAGATCTGTTTGCAAAATGTGCTGCTGTCGTTGTTGCAAATGGTAAAGATTTAGATAAGTGCATTTTCAATATCTCAATCTCATTAGAAACTCGTAGTACTCCAGTTTTCTGGACTCATTCTTGTTTTGCCAAAACAGCGTGTCTAAAACGAAAGCAGTATTAAAAGTCGTGTACAATTAAGAAGCTTTATGCAATTTTTGTGACGTCTGTACTAAGAACTGAGAATACAAATAACTGTCTCTTAAACACAAACATTGAAAAAAGTCACTCAACATAAGTGTGGTTGTTCCACTAAACAGCAACTCTACCCGTAATGGATCTACTAGTTTCACGAATGCGTCCACAAAATGTAGTAATTTCAAGCCTTTAGTTGAAAATTCGTCAAAAAGTATAACTTTGGCATTACACAATTTATGTTTATCGACAACTGAAATACTGTTCTTTAACTGGTCAGTTATATTTCCATTTGCAAAAGGTTTTATCTTGAAACAAGAATAAAATGTTGTGTTTTTTAAACTCAAGGCACACACTTTAAGGAAGCAACACACTCTAAAAGAAAAAGTTTCATCTTGCCTTTGTTTTTGAGACAATATATGCTGCAATGTTTTTATCACTGCCGATTTTTCTGAGCCAGGGATATGTACAATCATCATTCCTAATGGTTTTTGGTAAAATATTCCTCGAGGTGAACTTGTTTGTTTTTTTACTATGTCAACAATTTGTGTTCGACGTGGAGCTAAAACCTTGAGTGGAATTTCTTAAAAGGCAAAGATTTGCATACTTGAATTCTTTGATAATAATTTAAACTCACTTTATTTATTAATTGCCAGTAATTCACAAGTAGTAGATTGATCTGAAATTTTATCGTTTAATTTGCATGTGCAATCGCAATTCAAGTTATCCTTTATCCGTGCTTGTGAAAACAGCCATATTAATAAGAATGTTTAAGATCAAAGGCATACAAATAAAACTTTGAAACCATTGTAACCAAATTTGGGTGAAAAGAAAAACGGTCTGACGTTTGTTAATTACGTTCTCTGCATTTATTTAATATTTGTGTTGCTGCTACTAAAAACTAACGTAGAGTTCGTTTGCAGGAACAGCACTTTAAATGTCTACATCAAATATTTCTAGACGGTTCACATAAACTTCCTTCTGAGGAACAATCAGTTTTTAAAACACAATTTAGTGGTTTCAGCTAAAGTTTATCGTCTCGTAAATTTGAACATACAAGACGTTGTATCTGTGTTGAAAAAAACTATTTTTCCATGACACGAACTACAGGATTATTGAAGTTTTACAAATCTAAAGTTGTTTGTAAAGAGTCTAGAATTCAAATCTCCGTTAGCGTATTTGTTTGTTTTCTTGTTTTCTCGACCACAAGCTTTTCTTTACTGTGTAATAGCGACCACAGTATTGGCAGCTCACAAGAGTTAACATGTTTTTAAATAAAGCAGCACTGTAATTACTTTTTGTCTAGTCTATTTGTTTTAATGATAGCTTGCACGTTAAGTTTTGGGCAACTTTAAAAAGATTTTGATATTTTTTAAACTGGTGGCTTTTTGATATTAAATACTGTTAATACTTTTAATAATTTGTAATAAAATGTTGTTTTCAAAACTTTTTTAATTAAAATTGCTGTGCACAATACTCACAAAAATACAAGTGAACACACGTAACAGTAGATTTCGAAATTACTTTCATCTTTCAGTTTAATACAAGATTAAAAATAAAATCAATAATGCTACTAATGTACACTGGTTGAAAGTTGCTAGCTGAAAGCTTTAAAAATCTCCCCACATGAGTGCTTATGTTAAATAATAATGCTTTAGACTAAAAAGACGCTTAAATACCAAGCTTCTTTTTAAACGCTTAAAAGAGGCAGGGCTTGTGAAAAACAAGTTTAATCACAAGTCACTGCTATTATTGTCAGTAGGTATTACATACTAAAATAATGCTTGCACATACAGCAGCAAAACACAGAAAACTCGAGCTCCTCAAAAATAAAAAAACACTCTCGCATACTAAGAAATTATTTGTATTTCCACTCAAACCTTTGATCCGTGATATTGTCTCAAGTGTCATTGTCTCATCAGTGCAACAAACCATAGCAAACTACATTTAATTAGGAATTTAGAAATACGCAGTCAGATAAAGTTGGGATATTTATTTTATTCATGCAGTAGCAGGATGCATTTATTGTCACTTCCTTTATTCACTATGGCAAAGTCCTGCGTGAGTTCCGTAAACATTTAAAACATCAACAAAGTTGTGGCATCTGACATGATGGACAACACAGCCTGGACCGTCGCGTGAATTGAATAGTACATCTTCAAGTACTTTTAATACAGCAAATATTGATTCTTAAAACTGAGCATTCTTTGATACCAAATTGGAACTTTAGATTGTGTATTAATAAGAAACAACGTTAAGGTTTGTGTTGTTTACAACCCTAGCATGAAGACACATTTTCACTATTTGGGTCGACAAAATAAAGAAGCCAAGCATTATAAAATTTTCTTTTCACAATTTAAAAGCCTTTTTTATATTAAATGAGCAGCAGAGATATTTGCAGAATTTCTATCATTTCCAACCCTATTTTTTTGACTGTCACTGAGTATTACCAGACGACTTAGGTTTATCCTTTTCAGAAGAATCAGATCAAAACTTAGCAAATACTGTTATTAGGAAAAATTTAATGACAATGATATCAAGTTATTTATTTTATTTCTAACATTTGGCAGAATATGTGTATACTGAAATGATATAAATTTAGCGTTTTATTAATAATCGATAGCAAACAATACTAACCAGTTTCACGGCAGTACTAAATAATAAATGCTGATTTATAATTGTTGTTGTTATGAAAAATTAAAAAGTCAATTAATATTACACAAATAATTCTAGTTTAAAATAATATTGCACACATTATTAAAATAAATGTATTAACAAATATTTATGTAGTGTTTTGTAGTAAAGTAAGATGTACATGTTTGTAAATAGTTTAAGTTTTAGTTTTTTCTTGCTTCAAATATTCTTTAGTTTAAATAATAATTTTAGTGACGATGCAAAAGCAGAAGTTGCAAAGAAAACCAAATTATAAAAATTTAGAATTTTTAGTAATTCCTTTGCCCAGTCAGCCATCTGCCATCCTACTAATTTTAAATTCACTAATTCAGAATATAACTGTCCTTTTAGGTCCTAGCACCCAACTGATAATGCAAGTGTGTGTTCATATTGCCAAAAAATTTGTTAAAATAAGGCCTGTGTGTCTATACACATTTCTAGAAAGCATTGGGAGGAACGAAGGACGTTAATTGCTAATAAATATGTTCCTACACCTTAAAAAATTCCTCATGATGTGCCTTCAAATGATTCTGGTGTTTCTGATGTACCAATTGGTTTTTCTCCTCAAATAAAATCTTTTGCAAAAGTGTTTTCTAGAATGGTTAAGATTTGTCTAGAACAACAAAAATTAAGTAAGGAGGTAGACGTTTTTTCTGAGTTTCTACGTAATTCAATGACTGTGATTCTTGGTCCTAAACACACAGCAGCCAAATTTTATAAATTAAGAAAAAAAAGGAATTTGTTCAAGCAAACTGACTGCAAGTACAGTTAATCGTTCAACCCTGCTTAACAGTCTAAAAGATATCTAACAAGACGAAAACAAAAATACATGCATAATTCAATTCAACATCAGTTTTACAATCATTGGAGTAACGTTTTATAATAATGAATTTAACATGAATTTTAAAAAACTCAAATAACCCTGATTGTAACATTTTTGAAAATGTCCTCTTAAAAGCGTTGACAGAACGTTGGGGCATTGCTAACGACTATACACTTGCCAATTATCATATTGTATGTAAAACAGTTCAGCAAGAATTAAATGAAAATTCAGATACAACTTTTGATACTGACAAAGTTAAACATACAAATACCAGCATCCGTAAGGACACTTCCTCAGGACTAGACAAGGTGTTGTGATCCAACAAGAGACGCATGCATCCAAAATTGCAGAGTTGACCCAGAACAAGACTATAACCAGTCGTCATTTTAAATCTTTATGTCTATTCATTCATGAAGATCAACTTTTAAGGGTTAGGGGAAGATTAGCAAATGCCGACATGGATTTTAATACCAAACATCCCATGGTCATTCCTGGAGACCACCCATTAATCAAAGCAATGATTTTGGACTGCCATTATCGTCTCATTCATGCAAGCAAGCAGACAGTGCACAATCACGTTCGTAACAAATACTGGATATCTAACGGTAACAAGTACATCAAATCTGTGTTTGACAAATGCTTAATATGCTTCCGATTCCGAGCTCGTCTTAATCAACAATTAAGGAATGGAATCTATCTCATTACTCTTCCATCCATTGGAATACTAGTACAATTGACTTAACCGCTCCTACTATCCCTGAACCACAACCGGATATACTATTTGGGGTCATAGCCATTCTATGTGCGGTCTTAGGAGCAATTGGAAACATAATGTCATTTACTGCTCTTACACTGGACCTCGGATTACGGACAATCGCAACCACCCAATTCATTATGAGTCTTCATTTATCAGATGTGATCACATGCATGTTCTACATACCTGTTCATGCAGTAAAATATCTGAAGCCAAGCTTTCTACACGGATCAACGCTATGCCAAATACACCCAGTATTACATTACTCTAATACAACAATCACTCTGTTCATGATTACGCTCATTACGATCAACCGATATGTACGAGTTGTCCACACTACACTGTACGATTATATATTTACACGCCAAAGTATATAAGTCATGATTATCAGTGCCTGGACCATGGGCTATTTCCTCATGTCACTCCCTTTATTCAATATTTGGGGAACACTTGGACGACGTACTGACAGTTCAATAACTTGTACCATCATTGCCGATGAATACGGACAAAATCCAAAGAATATCCTACTTTTCATTATAATCATTTTACCAACGATAACAATGTTCTACTGCTATACACGGATCTTTATATATGTACAACTGGCTACAAGAAGAATCCGGTCATCAAGTCAAGTACGAGGCCATGGAGACTTAACAGAGATCATCAGTAGAATTGTCCTAAGTTACAATATCTGTTTTCTGCCAATCATGATGCTAAAATTAGCTGACCTGGCAGAAGTACTACCCCAGTATATACACGGTATGGCACTAGTATTAGTTTGGATTTCACCCTGCTTAAATCTTCTTATTTACGCTGCCAGCAATCGTAAATACCGTCAAGCATTCATGCATCTCTACCACAGGCCATCCAAGACCCAAAGGACTCAGAACATAGCTGACAAAGGCACTGGACTGACAACAGCTCTTATGACTGTAGCTACTCTTCTACTTACTATTCTTGGACCTGTTGGAGCCAGATATGAACGGCATCCAGATTTAGCATTGAAGTTTCAACCATGTAAAACAAGATGGAATACTTACCAAGAAATTCCAATCTGCCATAACACAACAACTTGGCTACACATCGGAAACAATGGAACTGTCTGCTCTCGAACGAAAACATGCATGGTTCCTAAGCCCATGGTTTCTTCAGACGGTCAATCCTGTTTACCACCTGACGACCGATGTAAAAAATATACACCATTGACTTTGGACCACGTGAAATGCCAGACAGTCGACTCCATAATGGACAACTCTAAACTTCAACATAAAGAACATAAGTCATCTCTATGTGCCGTGGATGAATACAAACTGAAGGAATGCAGGCATTTTATTGAAAAACTGGAGTTTATTCCAATAATTATCACAGGAAATACTGCAATTCCAATGTCATCTATCCATATACGTCAAGACGCTCAATTACGAAAGCTCAGCTCATACACATGCACAGGACATTGTCCACAGGACCTTTGCATGCAAAAACAATGCAACGGTGATGATCATTTTTGTGAACATATAGGATGCAACCCAGACTTGAAAGACCCACCCTGTAACTGCACTTATAATAAGAAAACAGGTATGCACAAAATACAAGCCATAGATGAACCCTATTATCCAGATTGCTGGGGACACATGTTCGTCATTACCAAGAAACAAGATTTAAGCCGTCCACAAACTCCACAGGAATGTGAAGACTGTGAAGTGACTTGTACGCCGTATGGAATCTATGTCACGACACCTGGGATAACAGCCCGATATATTCGAGTTCAGAAAAACCCTAGCTACATCTCTGTGGTTTCAACGTCCGCCAAAACTGAAGTTCATCTAACAAACCATATGTTAGCGAATACCGGAAATTCCACCATTGAAATATGGATGCCAGATGTAGACATACCAATTGTCAAGACTATGACCTGCCCTCGCATACCCATATGTACATTAATAAAATGTCACCTGTGCTTAGAACGTTGGGGTAATGTCAGTTGCTATGACTACTACCAATATATAATACTGTCAATACTTGGACTGATCATATCATCCATAATCGTCTTCATATTTTATGTGACCCGAATATTTATGTGGCTATCCTGGTGGCTATGCTATCCTATACAAAGACTCATGCAAGCATGTGTTACACGTAAGCAAGGAAAACGAACTAAATTACTATCAGTACAGGTATCTGATGAAGAAATAGGAGTTTCTATGATTGATCACTCACCACAACTATATCAATCAACAACAACTCCATTTGGCAGACGGCCATCCAAACCAAGACGAGCCTTGTATCTACCTATTCCCCAACTATCAATTATCTTGGTAATATGTTATCTACCTCTCGCTCTAGGATGCTCAAATAGCGCCTCGATGGCTGCCGCTACCAATGAATGTCACACTACTGGAGAACATACCTCTTGTGTAGTACGAGTCAATACTAGGCTTGCTCTCGGACCTATAGGCTAAAGCTCATGTTTTTGGATTGATGATTCACACAGCGATCTTCTTGGAACCGTCACCATCGAAACAAAATCTGTAGCATTACAGTGCGAAAAGGAATTATTATACTACGCACCACGAGCAGTTGCCAAGTGTCAAAGTTCCTTTAAATGCTATAACCTATATTCCGATGCCAACTGTCATGGCGACAAATGTGACAAATTTGAAATAAACGATACCATTAAGGATTTTATGGACTCCAAGCTTCATAAAGGATGGTCTAGCTGTCGAAATCTACGCATCTCCACATGCCCTTGGATCTTCACCGAAGACTGCCAGTTCATTCGAATCTGGCAAGACCATCCAACTTACGAGATCTTCCCGGTCCATAATTGCCCCGAATAGAAATTCTCTGCAGAAATAACAATCATATCAAATCTCGGAAATTCTACAAACACCGATACAACGCGTTTAGTAGCCAGCGTTCCTACAACACTGCATGGCATTAAATTCAACCTGATCACAGTATCAACGCCACCTATACCATCACTCTCAGAGTGCATCATCTCCAAGGGCAGCGCGTCCGCAATGATTCCATGCAACAAACGAGGTGAATCCACTTTACAACGACTAGGTGAGATTGCTTGCGATACTGAAGAAGATGCCAAATCAATCACCCCAAACTGTGTTGCCAGCAATAACTTAATTCGACTTATAGCAGACAACAGTGGGGTCAAATGCATTTCATCCCTTATCGACCCCAACCTACTGATTAAAGTCAATCCCTTACCTCTGCACCTAGAATCTGGAATTCTGGTTCCACGTGGAGACTCTATCGTCTTTGAATCGTCTAGTAACACGTTACTGGAAATACAACTGTCTTCAGAGAACCTTCAACTTGTTAAGCAAATCCAGGACTCATCCTGCGAAGCAGAATTTATCAAAATCGTGAGTTGCTACAATTGCATCTCTGGAAGTACCCTGTTCTTACAAGCCAAGGTCGACAAGGGCAACAGCGTTGCCATTCTTGAATGTTTCAACCAAGGATTCTTCATTCCTATCTCGTTGACGGAGACTCTCATAACCCATCAACTGACAATCAAGATAGACACCCCGGAAGTAGACTTCACATGTATTCTCAAATGTGCCAGAAATCAAGTTCCTATTCAAATAAAGGCACAACTCCATTATCTAGCAAACATTAACGTCCAGGACGAACATGTTGCAGTTTCCTACACGCCACCTGATCACGACGGAGGCTTTCACCTACTTTCTCTTACCGGCTTTGGAATATTCTCATGGTTTACACGCGGCATTATTGCCATTGTACTTTTCATTGTAATCCTGATTACCTTAATCGGGAGTTTAAAACTAATACTACGCAAAATTGTGTAAACTAACATTCACTTTCATCTTGATCCTAACAGATCAACGTCGGGGAGTGTTTTGAATTATACATATAATTCATAAGAAATCACATGAGGCACAAAGGCCCCACGTGATTACATATGCCTATATACATGTACCATTCAAGGTACATGCACACACATTATTATTACACTTAATAACGCACACACATAATGGCACTACAAACGACACTACACATTGACATCACTAAAACACCACATCACTATGTTTGTTTTTACACGTCAATGTCCAACCGCAAGTTTTTGCAGCCACCGCAAGTTTTTACAGCCACCGCAAGTTTGTCCAGCCGCCCATGTATAACCTATAGGCAAGCTGTCAATTCCAAATAATTATTTTTCTCATTATTATTTCTTATAATCAGAGACCGCAACCTTCCTGTCACTAACTTTGTAGAGATACAAAATTATTTTTATTATTGTCATATTTTCCTCATGATATGTAATCCGTACAATTACACACTTTGACATAATTTGGAATTTACTATTTAAGCCGCAATCTAAAGCCTAAATAAATTAGTTTATTATCAACTCTCAAACTGATAGTAGTCTCACGACTCTCTGCTCATTGATTCAATACAGTCAAGCTCTGCTTACTGTAAAGCATCCGACATACCCGAGCTATATCTTCGACCCCTTCCTGCCATAAGCTGATTGGCACCCAACCTCTTCCTGCCATAAGTCGATTGGCACCGTAGAAGTCAGCACCCGCTGTAGCTTCATATCATCGCAAGTGTGGACTGCACTTGCTCATCAGAGAGAGACGAAGCACAGTCTCTCTCCAGACATCCAGTCACCTTCATCTCGAGGAAGATACAAAATACATTCAAACCTTACTTACCATTCCGCTATTTTGTACACACATTAAACTCAACTTTAACCAAAGAGGCTTCATTAATACTCCTGGTACGTTTTTAAATACTGCAATACTAGGGGGTTGCTTAAAGAAGGAAAAAACATGAAACTAACTTTGTATGTGGCCTTATTGGACGTTGCTTGAGCCTTCGATAGAGTAGACTATTTTTATTTACTTACATGCTCAGATTCACAGCTAATTTCTTTAAATTTGGGAGATTTAACTTAATCATTAATTGTTAATGACACAACCGTCATCCAAACAAAAACAGTTACTACATTACTAATACAATTAAATTGTGAAGTTTTGCAAGAGTCTTCGCTTAGCCCTCCTATACTTAATTTAGCAATAATTATGTGCTTAAAGAAGTCACAGATCCCAATTATGCGCAAGAATTTGGATTCAGTTTAGATAGAAATGTGCACAATTTGACAGCTATGAACTTTGCAGACGATACGGCTAATCTGTCAAATTCGAGAAAAGGGTCAATATACATAGGACAAAAAACAATAGAACTCTTCGGTAACTCTGGCCTTACGATCAATATGGAAAAGTCCATTTGTATTTGTGTTGAAAAGCGGATCCTGACAACAGAAGGTGTGTACCTTTCTGATGGAAACCTAATTTCATGTTTAAAAGGCAAAGAAACTGTGAAGTATTTAGAAGTTGATTTTAATTCTCAGCTGACGTTTGTGCTTTCAAAAGTTATTGAAAATTTGACAAAAGAATTAAACAATCTTGTTTCTACTCCAATGCTGCGACCTCATCAAAAGATATCAACTATAAATAAGTATACTATGGTTGTATGGGTATGTTGTTTTTTGGACAAGTTACAAACTACGAGTTTCTTTTGAGAAAACAGCAATAAATCATAATAAATCAATATTTTACCTCTATTTTTCATAAAAATAACACTATTTTCAAGAATTTCACAAATTTAAGAAAAACACCACCTTTCCGTCTCGTACACAACTACAAATGCGACTTCTGGGGCAACTACGAGCTACGAGCCACTTTTGAAAAAACACACAAAGTCATGATAGTTCATGATTTATATCTATTTTTCATAAAAAACAAGACTATTTTCAAGAATAAAAAAAACCACGTACTCGTACTCTGAACAGCCTCAGACGCAACTACGAGTAAGACTTCTGGAACAACTACGAGCACAATTCCTGAGACAAGCTACGAGTACGACCTTATTTTTTGAAAAGTAACCTATTTAAATGATTTAAGGCTATTTAATAGGAAAATCAGCAGTTTTAACACATTTTTTAACATTTTTGATTCTCGAGTATGGTTATGGGGTTTCTGGTACACCTACGACCTACGACCTCATTTCTTGAAAAGTAACCTAATTGAATGATGCAATTCTATTTTGATAAGAAAATCAGTAGTTTTAACACATTTTTTAACATTTTTGATTTCCATATTGATAATGAAATACTGCGACTTTACTAATTTTGAGAACAAAACTACCAGTACGACTACAACTACGACTATGACTATGACTATGAATTTATAGTTTCCATGTGCCCATGTAGTTTTTTTATCATCTAAAATATACCATTAATCATCAAAATTAGCTAATCCAACCTTTGTTTGATTAAAAGTAAACATATCTGATTTATCTGACTCAATTTAATTTAAATTTTTCTTATCGTTAATTTTACCGTTTAATATTTTTCTAAACGTTTTAATCTTATATTTATTAACGAAATGCTTAGGTATGCCTTTTTTTCTTGGTTATTTAATGTATCATTACATATAATAGAATATGAAAACATTTTAGATCTTAATCCAACAAACTCAGTAACAATTTTTTTATTAGTTTCTATTTTTAAACAACCTAATTTTTTCTTGTTCATAATAGGTGAGCTGAAAATATTATTTACTTCTTAATCACTAGTATTATACCATAATTCAATATCATACCTTATATCTTCATAAAAATTATTAGTTTTTATATGAAGCATAAGTCCATCAGTATCAGTTTAAATTATTTCTACGCTATCACCTTACTTAGGTTTTGAATGCTTATACACATATTTATACATCCTGTATTTTGACATTTCTAAAACACAAAATCCTACAAATATTGGTTTATCAAATAATATACTCATTGTATTTATATTTAGAGCTACTACATCTTTACTTAATATTGTTTAACAATTAAAATTAATTTTACTTACATATTTTAAAGCTTTTTCCTTACTAGTACAAAATTATATATCTTGTCTTTTTAGAATATTTTTAATTGTTTTACCAAATACTAAATTATTCATGAGCTTAAAGAATTTTTTTTCAAAATCAGATGTAGCTTTTTGCCTTAAATTTGTATTTCCATCAATATATGGTTCTAACCAGGCACTTTGATTATATTTAATTGCGCTATTAATTTTTGTGAGTACTAATTCATGTTTTAGAGCTTGTTGTAAAGTTCTATAATCACACAATAATCCTTTTTTACCCTCTAAACTAGCTATTAATTTTTTAGATTTTTTATACTTTTTACCTTCTTTTTATCTATGTTGATACTCAGATAATTCAGTATCTTGTACTGTTTTATGCATACGGAAAAATGGATAATCATTATGTAAATCATGCAATTTTTTAGAATATTTTAAATGCACTTTAAGTGTATATATAATATCAATATCAATATCTAATGTTGTTATATTGTTATAAAAATTAAAAAATTATTCTTCCATACACCATTTAATCCCATTATTAGGTAACTTAAATGACATAGCATCACCATATAGGTTATTAGCATCAACAGAAGAGAGAGCCCTGGTAGTCCAGTGGTGCCGGGCAAGTCATAGCGTCTGAGGCTCTCCATTACTGTCGACTCGGCGGGGGTTTGATTTCCACTTGCCTCGGATTTCTTTTGTGAAAAAGTTGATCTTAAACGCCGGGCTCTCCACATGTGTGGCGATCTATATCCTTAAAGGCTTACTTGGCTCTGTTTTGGTACGGGGTAAGCTAGTCACACGGGGGTCCGTGTTAGAAGAACAGATCTTAAATGATTTGAAACACTTGACTACTTGACACTAAAGCTACTTAACTTAACTTAACTTAAGAAGCTAGATTTTTGAATTTTTAGTGTTATCCTAATTACTAATAAATTTATTATAAGCTCTTACATCTCTATTCATTATTCCAGATAAGTCACCTCTTATTCCCTTCTGATACATTAAAAGCATATCTAGATCCGTTAAAAGTTCTATTTTGACTTCAGTCATTTTCAACATAGCACTCCAAGAAAATCCAGAAGTTGTAATATAATGTGCAGCATCTAATTTATAATGATGTAAAAATAAATCTCTGAATGATTTACAGCAATCAGCTCATATTAAAACATCATCTAATGCATCTTATTTATAAACTTCCTGACAAAAAGCTTGCATGGATTTAATAATTGTATCTTTCCTACTACATCTCGTATACTTTTTAAATGTATTATAAATATTATTTTTCCAACAGTAGTAAGAGCATAAGCGCAAGTTTTATGTTTAATGTTTTTATAACATTAGGTACTGTTTGTATCAACAAAATCTAATTTTTTCAATACAGATTCCAGATCGGCATAATAAACTATTAGAACTTTTATCATTTTACAAAAGTGTTTAAATTTTAAAATATTAGCTTTTTCATCGTTTTTTAGCATAATGGACATTGCTCTATAACTATTAAAATAATAATCACATGCTTAATGTAATTGTAATGCATCATTAGTATAGGTGTAATAAAAACACCTATCACAAATCTACAAAAAACTGGTTATTTATGTTCTGCAAATTGACTTTTCTCTAGTTTTGATGAATGTTTAATATATATGTGATGATTTTTACTATCTTTATTAGTTAATGAAAGCAAGTTGACGTGGTTTTTTTTCTGTTTATATACGAACAAAAATCATAAATTTTAACCCTTCCACCTTCTAAAATATAAAGATTTATTAATAAATTATTTTGTTTTCTAAACTTTTGCATACCATCAAGAGTTAAAGAAAATTTTATACGACTAAAGTTAAAGTCATTATCCCAATCAGATTTAATATAATTTGGAAGTCTTTGAATATGATGTTTAATTTCATTCTGATGTTTATGGTATCACAAACAATAGATAAAACACTTTTGATCTTTATTCTTGATATTTAAACATGCTTTTTTGTTAGATATCCATCTTGGTTATTCTATATTAGATGATCTTTTCCAATGTTTATATTCTCTTAGTTTAAAATAAATTTTATTTATCTTATCAAGGTGATAATAGGCTTCATTATTGTCTTTCTTCTCAATATTATTTTGAAGTTTATTAAAACATTCAGCAATACTTGAATTAATTTCTTCCGTTTTTAATATTGTTTGATTATTAGACGAAAAGGTCATATCTTGATAAACATTTTCTCCTGTTGAAGGTATGAATTTTTTAAAATATCCATTCAAAACTACTTGCAGTTTTATTTGTTTTTTCATTGGACTTTCTTTAAGAATATTATAAATCTTATTTAATACATCTGTATCATCCATACCTATCATTTTTGTTTGTTTTTGAAATCTAAGCGCAATGTTAAAAACGCACCTTTAAAAGCTTCTTAAGATTGATACAGTTTGATATCATTCTTTTTAAATAAAATAAAATATCATACTTTATTCTTTTATATGTTATCTTTTATTCTCCTAAATGTTTTTTAGATTTTATATAAATATTATATGATTTCATGGAATAAAAATTATTACAATCAGTACAATATTTTGTTTTCTTTTTTAATAGGCCTTTTTTCATTTTTAATATGGGTTTTATTTAGTAAATGTTTATGCATGTCCACCACTTTAACATTGCATATCTCACATCAAAGTTTAGCAGCATCTTTTTTTATTATAATTAAATGTGCTTTAGATTTAGGGTGATGACTCTAATTTACCTTTAATATTTGCTTTTCACAAGATTAATATTTTCGACTCGTCATTTTATAGGAATTTATTTTTTAAGTAAACTGATTTTGAAGCATCCCATTTATTTAGTATGAGTAGGTCAAAAAATATAATAAATTTAAACCTACAATGGTTCACAATTGCGTATTTTAAAATTAATTACCTTAAAAATAAAATTGTATTAAAATGACTGACATTTAATATGAATGCAAAACCTGCAATATTGAAAATTAACCAATTGAATTTAGAAAATATTTAGCATCTAAAACAGGTCTGAGTTTAGAATGTAAAATGTGTTATAACACAAAAATCCGGCGCTTTGCGCCTAATTTGTCGACCGGGGGCGGGCCTGAAGTAGGATCAGAGCTTTAACGAAGGCACAAAATAATTTATGTTACGCTTAAAAATGATATAAAATTTGTGAAAGCTCCTCTACCATAAATAAGCCATATACGAATGTTCGTAGCCTGTAGCTTAATATAGCTGCGAAACTTTTATAAATTGCACTATTTACAAACGCTGTCATTTATGGAGGCTCCACTACTATCAATAACTTATATATAATTGTTCGTAGCAAGCAGTTAAAAAAAAGTTGAAAAAAATTTTAACGAAAAAAATGAGGGTGCTAAAAACTATGATATTTGAATGACGTCATTATAGACGATCCCTGAATATCTATCACACAAATAAGTCTGTGACACGTAGTTTAAAAAGGTTGGAAAAATTTTTTACGTTTGAACTAGGATGACTTAAAACTATGATATTTAAAGGAAGTCATTATAGAAGATCTCTGAATATCTTTAACATATATAGGTCATGACATGCAGTTAAACTAGGTTGAAGAAACTTAGTTATAAATAGGAGTACCTAAAACTGTAAAATGTAAAGAACGTCATTAGAAACGGTCCCTAAATATTTAATAACTTTACAGGTATGGGAATATTTATGACAGGTATTTAAAATAGGTTACAAAATTAAAGTTAATTAAAATTTGAAATACGTTGTTAAAGACGATCTCTAAATATCTATATGCTACATTGGTATATTTATGACACGTGGTTAAAATAGATGGGGTTACTTAAAACTATAAAATGTGGAGGACGTCATTATGGACGATCCCTGAATATCTATATACTATGTAGGTATATTTATGACACGTGGTTAAAATAGATTGGGGTACTTAAAACTATAAAATGTGAAGGACGTCATTCAAGGACGATTCTTGAATAGATATATACTATAAAGGTGTAGTTATACTATATAGGTATATTTATGAAATGAGGTTAAAATAGGTTGGAAAACATTTTAAAGTTGGAAATGGGTATACTTTAAAGTATGCTTTTTTAAGAACGTTGTTTATGGACGATCCGTCGCCATCTGTAATGGGTTGTCCATAAATGCTATCAAAATATCTTTATTTCAAGGACCCTATGACTCCTATGTCATAAGCTTAACCATTGCGTGAATAGCTACCTATAACAGTAGAATCTACTCATAATATCATTTAAGGACGAACCCTAACCCAATATATGGTAATGAATAGGAATCTGTAAAATGGCGAGAAAAGGGAACAGTGATGCCTATAGATTTTACGCGGTGTGTTTAAACACACGACAGTCCATGTAGAATTTCGAAATTTGTTAGTATGCACTTTAATGTAACCTTACGGGAGCTGAGACTCGGATTTGCCTGTGAATAAAATAAAGTGTAAAAAATTTCAAAAGTTGGTCCATTCAACTGCCTATTGCAACTAGCATACTGTAAAGATGATACCAAAAAACTATACAGCACATCTACATCGCATTTACGTGATTTAGGAATTTTTTTAATTATAATTACTTTAAAATTACGACCTGAAGCGTACAACAATTAAAAAGGGGACAGACAGAAAGACACTCAGGCGGACGGACAAAACCATTTCATTAGATGCAGCTAAAGCTCAGCATCTAAAAACAATACAGACCTGTGCGCTTGCATTTATGATTACATAAAATTAGTAATGCTTATCAAGTAAAATGGTGAAATTTAAATTACGTCATTTGCAGACGACCCTAAACTATCAGTGAGCTATACATGTATGTGAGTGAAATGACGTAAAAAAGGGGAAACCGTAAAGTAGTGAAGTTCAGATGACGTCATTTACGGACAGTTTTTTATTGAAATGTCTGCGTTTTTTTTGTAATTAGTTTGTTTCATAGCTGGGCATGTGCACTTGCTTTCCACTACTTACTTGCCTGCAATGTCAATTCCTTGCACTGGCACTCTGCTCACTGAGTGAAATGGAAAGAACTGCTCGAGTGCGCCTATCTATGTATGTTTCGCTCCCTCGTTTTTATGGTGTTTACCTTTAAATGTCTTGACCTTGGTCAGTTCAACATTTAATTGCTAAGCAATGGTCAGTTCGATTACAGTGAAAAAACAATACAGACCTGCCGGCTCGCTTTTGTGATTGTTTTAAATACGTTTTAAGACAATAGTGTAAACGGATTGACCTGCAGCCTGGGGCCAACAGACAGACAGACGTACGGACAGACGGAAATGACCATTTCATTAGATGCTTGCTCAGCATCTAAAAACTAAACACAAAACTACATGGTAATGTGGACGTAAAGTACGCAGTGATGAAATTACAAGGCATAGAACATCCAATTTACATTCTAAACTTATAACACAAGTGCATCTGGTAGTGTCACTTCGTAGTACTCCATAAGTTAGTTTACTCTGTTCATTAGTGAAAAAGCTTTAATAGGTTTATTTATTTATTTATTTTATTATAAATAGGTTCATGTATTACACGTTTGTGTCTTAACAGTCGATGTTATATTGTTTTGGCAGATATTACTACTAAATCAACAAATATTGAAAATGTTTATGCTTAACAAAACAAAAAATTTAAAATTTAAAAAAAATTAGACCAGAGGTCCTCTGAGGCTGTAAGCCGACTTGAATCAAGACCTAATATGATTTCGACATTTTCAAATTATTTAAAAATATTGAAACTAATAAATGACTAATAATAAAACAGTATATGTTTGGAAAAAAAATTCAAAGTTTGATCATAATCCATTGTTTTTCAATATATTTTGATCTTTAATAATTGGTACAAGTAATTGTAGTAAAAGTTGTCTAGTTATCAAATTTCTATTAAAAAAAGAAGTACTAAACTATAATAATCTTATTTTAGTAGAAGATAGTCTTCAACACGACACATCAAATAATAATAAAACCTTTTGAAAATAATCTATCAAAACATCTTGTGATTAATCTATTTGAAAATCAAAATAAAATAAAAACATGGTTTATGTGAGTTGAAACTTATAGAAAAAGTAGGCAAAGGAATCCAAGTAATCAAAGGAATAAAAAAGGCAAAGCAGAAATACATATAGCTGTTTAATTCAAGGAAGATGTTATACTAGACTCTAGTGAAATTGATACTAAATTAAAGTTTTATAATTTTTGATGATGTAATAATTCGTAAAAATCAAGATATAATAAAAAGTTATTTCAAAAGAGGAATCCATAATTATATTTGTGTATTTTATTTTAGTCAATCCTATTTTGAATTAGATCAAAGGTCTAAGTAGGTAGGTTTTAGGTATGAATTCTAATTTTTTAATTTTATTCTGCTTATCTAGCAATGATATTCAAAATTTAAATAGGAATAGGATAGCAATAGATATATATTTAAAAAAATTTACTAAGTTTTGTGAAAAAGGCTGAAGTAAGAAATATTCCTTGATAACTATTGATTTTGATTCTAACGCTAGTGAAAAGCTGTACAGACCTAATTTAGACAATTTTTATACACCTAGTAGATATCTTACACACAATTAATCAGTTAATTTCCTTTATAAATATCTACAAATCCTAAACCCTAACGAACCCAGGTCCTCAAGGGGCTATGCCCCGTTTTAAAATTTTACTATTAAATTAATTTCTTATTTAATAGCAATAAAAAATCGTAACGCTTTGCTTAAGGGCTATCTTAAATTAAGAGAGTTACAAATCGTTAAGAAATATCCTATTTTAGATTGTAAAATGGTACATTCTAAAGCATATGAAATTGATCAAGGTAAACTGCGTATAAATATTATTGCTAAAACGTCTACTAGTAAAAACATTTATTTGCCAGTTCGTTTTATTAAAATGCCTATTCAACCATTAAAAAATAACGTTGGTAGATATTTACTGTATAATGGTTTGCAACCAAGTAAAATGTATCAATATCACGATATTAAAATTAGTGACACTCCAGGAACAAGGAACACACAAGAAAGTTTCTAAAACAATGCCTATAAAAACTGTAATTTTATTTTGTTATATTGTTATTATATTTTATGATAGAATATCATATTTCATTATATTTATATTCATTTCAATTTTGTTATCGTGAAAGTATTAATATAACACCTACCTCACGCATTTTCATCATTTCACAACGCTTACGCTAACGAACGCTAACGCTTAAGCTAGCACAACACAAGAAACGAACGTTAACACAACACAGCGTTAACAGTACGAGAACCATAACAAAGTAACATGTATTTATAAAAAATATATATTAATAAATGCCTGAAAATAGCGCGAAGCACAAAGAGGACGTAGTCCGTATATTTTGCGTCAAGTGCAGGGTACAAACCCTTATTAGGGAAATTGAGTATATTTTTACAAAAAATAACAAAATATAATGGAAGCAAAATGCAGTTTGTTATACTTAAAAGTGTACTTTTATCAAAACTACTAAAATTGGTAGTTATATTGTTAATAAAATTGTTAAATATACAGGAGAATTACATTATCTAGGTAGTTATTATTAGTATCCTGGAACTAAGTTTCAAAAACAAATAGCTAGAGGTGATAAACCAGTAGAAAGAGTGATGAAGCAGCAATGAATCATGATTTAGCATATAATATATACAAAGATAAAGATTATACACAAAGCAGAGAAAAAATACTAAAAGACATTGATAAAATAGAAAATCTAACATTTAGTGAAAAAGTAAAACGTGTTGTAACAAAAAAGTGTGATAAAACCTAAAATATATCTAGGTTTAGTACTTGCCCTTGCATAATAATGAATAATAGCCATTAAAAGAACGTTTAGAGGACTTGGTTGAACTACGTGCACGAAGCCTGCTAGATGATAAATCATATAAAATACTAAATTCTGTATCTTAAAACCCATTGACGGTATTCGTAGGAATGAAAGAGTTATCTAGAAAAACAAGAATAAAATCTAAAATTGTTAAAGAATATCTAGCTACGCAGGAAACGTATACTAAGCATTTAGGTAAAATAACAACATTTAAACGTAGAAGATATTATACACCAGGTATAGACTCAATATAGCAAGCTTATTTAGTGTTTATGCTTGAGAAATGGGTTAAAGACAATGATTGTTATAGATATATTAATTTAATAATTGATACATTTTCTAAATTTGGATAAGCTATACCTTTAAAAACTAAAAATGCAGATGAAGTAATTGATAGTTTTAAATTAGTACTAAGTCTATGACGTACTCCAGAAAAACTACATTCTGATAGAGGAACTGTATATAGTGGTAAAAATACTATAATGCTGTTTTTAAAATTTAATATTGGTTAGTATACAACAGAAAATGAAACAAAAGCAAAAAGTGTGGAAAGATTTGCAAAAACAATGCAACAAAAGATGTATAAATATATGACTGAACAAGGATCCTTAAATAGGTTAATGTTTTACAAGATCTTATAAAAATGTATAATAATTCAAAACATACAAGCATTAAATAACACCTATAGAAGCAAGCAAACCAGAAAATGAATGAAAAGTTCATTCAAATCTTTATAGTTCAAAATCTAGATTAAAAAGTTAAATAATGATAATTTAAAGGGAGAGCTACATCCAAAAATGTCAGAAGGATTTAACTCTGTTCAATGCGTAAGAACTCATTTATTTAGAACTAAATTTCATGGAGGCTATAAACCCTAATGTGCAGAAAAAATACTATAAATAAAGAAAGATTCACCAAAAAGGCATATAACTCATACACTTGTAGACTATTACAATAAAGAAATTAAAGGTACCTATTATTTGAATAAATAACACCGTATAACAAAGGAAAAAAAGAGTTTGAGTATGAATATATTATAGAAACAAAGAAAACAAAAGATTTTAATATTGAAAGAGCTTAAGAGAAATAGATAGGATATTTTAATAATTTTAATAGTTGGGTTGATCCAACATCAGAACAATAAAAACTCTAAATATAGAAAACTTATTAAAGTCAAGCTTTCAAACAAAATATATTAAAGCCTTGTGTTAAAATACATGTCGCAAAGCAGGCCTAAAGAAGTAATTTATAAAATAAACATATATAAATGATTAAAGCAGAACAAATTAAACGTCAAATAAGACTTTTGATAAAAGAAAATGAGAATAATAGACAATTAATAACACAATTTATAGCTGAAAAAACAGGAGATATAACGTTTTAAATAGAACAAGAGAAAAAATATGCCCCAATTAGTAAAGCAACACAAAATATTACTGATACAGTAGAAAACAAAGCAATATCGGCTTCAAAGGAATTAGCTCTTTCTCAAAACGATGTCAATTCTAAACATACTAATTTGAAAAACATTGCACATCATCAATACAATAAATTAAAAAAATTTAAAGCTGGTAATGATCTATTGTTATAAAATCTAGCTTTATCCAATAAATCTGCACAGGAAGAAAAAGTGGAACAATTAGCTATTGAAAATGTACCAGGACGTATTTATTAAAAGTATAAAGAAAGCCCTATAGCTTTTAAATATTTAGGTAACTTAGCAAACGATGCTTTATCTATAAAACTACAAATCACAGGCGATAATTAAACAGATGGCTATTATATCAGAAATGCAAAAATACAAGATTTAGGTGATGAGTTTAAACAAATATCTAAGAAAAAAAGACCAATGACTATTGGTTCATGGGAATTATTAACAAGACAATATCCTAGTAATTAGGATGCTCAAGATGCTAAATCATATGCTTGGTATATGTTTACAACAAAAGCATGTTATACAGCAGATGGAACACCTAGGAGTTCAAAAGGTGAAAAATGGGGTATTATATCAGAATATGGAAAAAAAATCTTATTGGTAGACAAAGGTCTCAAAGCGATACTACATTAGATGAAGCAAGTTGTTGTGTGTAGACAGCACATTGTTTCTTAAGGACACTGAACAGCAGAAGAATAAAGGGATTTCTGCAGTCGCTATGCGTCAAGTTAAACAAAATAGCATTATAGCAACATTATAGCAACATTATAGCAGATTAGCATTCAATGCTTTAGACTTGTCTCAAATATTTCCAGATCCAAACAATTATAATTACTGTTTACCATTAGGTCATAAAGATTTAGATGACAAGTAAATTTTCTGTAGAACTTTAGATTTGTTAATAAGTTTAACATTTGATAATTTCAGTTGTAATATATGTTAGTATAGTACTTACTGTTTTTAGATGCTGAACTTAAGCATCTAATAAAATAGTCATGTCCGTCGGTCTGTTAGTCTGTTGGCCGTACACTACAGGTCACAGTTATAATGCGATTTTCATGAAACAAGTTCTAACCCACCAGAAATGCGAGCAGGCAGGTCTGTATTGTTTTTGTACTTTGCTAGAACTGACCATTTGTTTGCAATTAGCAGTTAAATCGACCCATGTCAAAACTCATTGGAGTGAACTATAACAAAACCAGAAGGAATTTGTGTAAACACATGTAAACTAAGTGCACAAAATGCATACACATACCATCAAGTTTAAACTCTGCCGGGCGAGTACTAGTATCTGCTCAACTGAATTAAACTGATATGTAAGTCACAAGGCAAATCCTATCCTGCATTTTTTGGATTACTTACCTGCCTTAATAATATCATTTGTTACCGTCGTCGGAGAACCATCGTGGTAAGGGGTCGCCTGTAAATGACGTTAAATAACACAATTGTACCGACCCCTCTTCCAACTTTTCCAACTTTTTTTAAATACTTGTCACATACATTCGTATATTAGGGGTCGTCCGTAAATGAAGGTCACGTAATAAAACCGACAGAATGTCTGTTTCTCGTACCGCCAGTTAGTCGTACGCTGGACGTTGCATTTTCATACCGATTAGACTAGAACAACTTTTAAACACTGGCAAATGCGAGGGACATGTATTGTATCTTTTTTAATTAATATGATCGCACTAATCGTTTTTCAACAATTAGTAGTTAAATAGAGCAACTCTAAAATTTATCGTTATACATTGTGAGGGATCGTCTAGTAATGACGTCTTTAAAAAATATCATAATTTTAGGTGACCCCGCACCTTTATAAATATTTAATCAGTTTTAGATGCTGAGCACAAAATGACGTCCTTTAGTGTTATAGTATAGATATTTAGGGATCGTCCATAATTACGCCCTTCAAATATCATAGGTTTAAGTACCCCCATTCCCAACATTAAATTTTTTTCCAACCTATTTTAACTACATGTCACGGGCTTACCTGTATTTGATATATACATTCAGGGATCTTCCACAATGACTTCCTTCAAATAACATAGTTTTTAGTACCCCCAGTGCCAACATTAAATTTTTTCCAACCTATTTAAACTACATGTCACAAACTTACTTATATGTGATACAGATATTCTGGGATCGTCCATAATGACGTTATTTAAATACTATAGTTTCTTGTATCCCCAGTCCCAACTTTAAATTTTTGTCCATCCTATATTAACTCCATGTTACAAACTTAGCTCATATATGTGTTATAGATATAAAGGGATTGTCCATAACGACGTCATTCAAATATTATAGTTTTTGGAGCCCTAATTTTTAACTTCAAAATTTTTTCCAACGTTTTTTTAACTGCTTGCCACGTACACTCGTATATAGCTCATTGATGGTAGGGAAGGTAGAAAAGGCTCAATAAATGACGTTATTTGTAAATCATGCAATTTTTAAAAATATTCTAGCGTTTTTTAACTACATGCAACGTACTTCCATGTATGGCTTATTTGTGGTAGGGAAGCCTCCATAAATGACGTCATTTGTAAATAGTGCAATCAATTAAAAATCTCAGCTATATTTAACTACATGCTACGCATACTGGTATATGGCTTATTGATTGTAGGGGTGCTTCCATAAATCTTATATCATCTTTTAGATTTAAATAAAATAATAAACCAAGGTATACGATAAAGAACTTGAGCGACATGTCCATACATGCACGAAAAGTACCATCATCGCAAGGCAACTTGTTGAACGAGATATACCTTAAAAGTTAAAATCTTGGGAACATAATACAATATTACCTTTTAGCGTAACATAAATGGTCTTGCGCCTTTGTTGAAGCTCAGCATCTACTTCGGGCCCGCCCACAGTCGACAAATCCGGCGCGAAGCGCCAGATTTTTAGATGCTGAGATTAAGCTCATATGCATCTATTGAAATGATCATGTCCGTCTGTCCGTCCGTCCGTTGGCCGCACACTACAGGTCACTGTAATAATGTGATTTTCATGAAACAAGTTTTAATTCACCACAAATGCGAGCAGGCAGGTCTGTATTGATTTTTAATTTTGCTAGGACTGAAAATTTCTTTGAAATTAAGAGTGAACTGGACCAAGATCACTTTTTGAAGTAAAACCGAGCAAAAACGGATAAAGGGGCAGGACATAAATGACGCCACACTTTACCCAAATTTTTGACCCACCCACCTACCTTGTCAATCTCGTTAGCCTTGCTTAAATGGCTTGGACCTTTAAAACGGTGTGTCATCTTTTTCCAAGTGAACCACCTTAACGTAGGTGGCGCATTTCGTGTCCGACCCCAATGCGTACAACTTACAATTTGATTAGAGTTGCACCAGGTAAACACACCAGTCAACTGTACCAGTTACAATTAGCAGCCAAATGCACAATCCCAATGTACCAGCCAAATGCACCAGCCAACTGCACAAGCCAAATTCACCAGCTAAATGCATCAGCCAAATGCACCAGCCAAATGCACTAGCTAAATTCACCAGGGCTTGTCAAGCTTCGCTTTCTTAAATACACATTAAAACTTTTTACGAATTTCCATTACAAGTACGCGTACTGCTTGCATATTTACGTTCACAGGGGAACCTGGAATAGTGGCATTGGATCTGGGAATGTAATAAATGGGTTATAGATGGTGACGGATCGCCCATAAATGACGTACTTCACATTTCACAGTATAGAGTTCCCCCAATTTCAACTTCAAAATTTTCTCCAACTTATTTTAACTGCATGTCATGGACTTAACTATATATGTTAAAGATATTCAGGGATCGTCTATAATGACGTTCTTCAAATATCATAGTTTTTAGTACTCCCAGTTCCAACACTAAAACTTTTCACAACTTATTTTAACTACATGTCATGGACTTACCTATATATGTTATAGTTATTCAGGGATCGTCCATAATGATGTCTTTCACATTTTATGGTTTTTAATAACCCCAACTATTTTAACCACATATCATAAATATACCTATATAGTATAAATACATCTTTTAAAATATAGATATTTAGGGATCGTCCATATTGACGTCCTCTACATATTTTAATTTTAAGTACCTCAAACTATTTTAACTAGATGTCATTAACATACCTGTATAGTAAATAGACATTTAGGGATCGTCCATAATGACGTCTTTCACGTTTTAAAGTTTTGAGTACCCTCGTTTCCAACTTTAATATTTTTTAATTTAGTTTAACAACCTGTAATAAATTTTTCTGTACCTATATAGCAACTAGATATTCAACGACCATCCCTAATGACGTCCTCCACATTTTATAATTTTAAGTAACCCCATTTTCAACTTTAAAATTTTTCTTAACCTATTGTAACTGCATGCCATGACCTATATATGTTATAGATATTCAGAGATCTTCCATAATGACGTCCTTTAAATTTAATAGTTTTTAATACTCCCAGTTCCAACGTTAAAATTTTTCCCAACCTATTTTGACTACATGTTACGGACTTATTTATGCGTTATAGACATTGGGGGATCGTCCATAATGACGTCATTCCAATATTATAGTTTTTAGGACCCTCATTTTCAACTTTAAAATTTTTTCCAATTTTTTTAACTGCTTGCCACATACATCTATGTGTGGCTTATTAATAGTAGGGGAGCCTTCATAAATGAAAGTATTTGCGAATGGTGCAATTTATAAAAGTTTGGCAGCTATATTAAACTACAGGCTACGCACTCGTACAAGGCCTATTTATAGTAAAGGAGCTTTCATATATTCCATATCATGTTTTAGCGTAACATAAATTATCTTGTGCCTTTGTTGGAGCTCACCATCTTCTTCTGGCCCGCCCCCAGCCGACAAATCCGGCGCCAAGCGCCGAATTTTCTTAGTTAGAATTAGCAAAACTAATTGATTGTAGGATTTTGTATAATGTTGCGTAATAAATAGTTTGAACTATAGTAGTAAGAAGTGTTAGCTTTACTCTTAATATTTAGCGTAAGTATTACTTTGCACATTAATTAAGTTTAGAATTAGAGCACACATGCAAAAAACTTTGTAACATATTGGTTTAATTTGTAAGTTGTGAATGCGTGTAAATATTATATTTGTCGTTGCAGTGTGTGCACAAGTTTTAAGAACAGTAGTAATGCATTTCAGTTTAATTATTAGTTAACATTGTAAAATTGTAATTGTATTCAAAAAATTTAGAAAATGTAATAAAATCTTGTCAATAACAATTTAAATTACTATTAACGGCGACCTTATGCAAGCTACTGGGTTGAGCCTGCAGCTAAATAGCAAAGCTCGGAGACAAACCCATTACTAAAACGACGACGAAGGGTATTAGCGTAAAAACTGACAGGTTGGCATAATTATATGTAATCGCACATAACCACCTTCCATTTTATGCAGCCTGCGCCACCACTCAAACTTTGCACCATTATTAAAAAACGCAAAGAGCTGAAATGATTGTGTAGGACATTATCCAATCCAAATCTTTAGCATAGCTAAAGTTTGCACACAGCATTAGAAGCGAAATAAAACTGTTGAAAAGTTTCGGATCACTTCCTCATCATTTCCACAGCTCCATCAGCATTAAACGCTCCCAGTCTCTTTCTATACTGTAGCCCACATTGTCCCTACATTACCCCTGTCCCCACCGGGTACTAACCCTCACCACTACCTCCCCACCATTCCCCAGATGATCAAAACCTTTTACTTGCCTCTACTAGCATTCACTGGATGGAAGGCACTGTTTAGTGCTTAACTTAATTTACTATTATAACGTTTGTGAAATAACAAATATTACTTAGCATTACTAACTTAAATAAAACTTACTTTTCCATAGGAACCTTCGCCAAGTAATTCAGTCAATGTGTAGCCTATCTTCTTAAGAAATTCGTAGTCTATTTCAACTTCATAAAGCTTTGTTAACTTCTGCTTTCCAGCCATGAAACTGCAGCTAGAGCCAGTATACTTGAATGTAATGTACTTTTAAGCTGAACAAGCAAATGTTTTAGAAATAAAAGAATAATGTCATTTGTCAACCGTCAACCGGCAATTAAAGTAACTTAAGTTGAATCTATTACCGTGTATGCCATATTTTGTAACCAGTCATTCAAATTTCGCAATGCAATGGGTTGCTACGTGTAATTTACAACCCATGGCACTTATTGATACTACTAATAAGTGCCAAGTGCCAACCCGGGTTGTAGGATTTTTCCTACCTGGACTTTTCCTACTCACAACCAAACCTAGGACTTTTCCTACCCACGTACAAAAAAAGAAACTACACATCACACAGATATACCCACAACTTTTGTATTGTATTATAAACTTGAGTTGTTTTAAATTTAATAGACTTGCTTGTAAAATAATATTTTTGTTACCTTATTACCACAGCAATTGCTAATAAGGCTAAAAATACATATTCGCTACTTCGTTAAATGCTGCCTAATTTGAAAAGATTTCACTACATAAATAATCATAATTATTTATAATTGTATTTTTATTTCGAAATTAGTTATGAGCATCGGTAGGAAAATTCCTAGTTGTGGTCGTGGGTAGGAAAAGTCCGGGTAGGAAAAGTCCGGATAGGAAAAGCCCAGGTAGGAATAGTCTGTTTACCCCGACCCAGGACTACTTAGATAGTTCAGGAAATGCTGAAAATTTGGAATGTCGTAGAGATAGGGAAGGAAAATGGCAGGCTGGCTCGGTGATGAGGACCGGAAGGGGAGGGTACCAGGGGATGAGAGAGAGGTCTGGCAAGTGCCTGGGTAATACGAAAAAAGTGCCGACAGTCTCTAAAGTTTCTTCCCGAATTCTCCGATCCAAGCTAGGATTATGTAGATTTCAGCTCGGAGAAAACTTCATTACGAAGATAGGCTATATATCAAGTGCGTAGTAATGTTTGTATCTTTAAATATAAAACACTAACTATCACGCCATAATAATTTCAGGTTCCAATAATTTATCGGCTATAATCCCTATGCATTACTGTAGGATTCGCCTAACACTAATGTGTTACAGTAGTTTAAATAAACACTTGATGGTTGTATGAATACACACAAAATGTTAAAGAGACAAGTCGACTTTCAGGTTTGAGAAGAGAATAATTTTTAAGTCGGCAAACAGGGTGTATTTATAGGCTTTTAGATAGCAACGTCTCGCTCTGAACTCCGAGGACGAAGGATGTGTCCTTCTCTGTGTCCTTGTGAGCAAATTTCAGAAAGTCTTTTTTTCCATTTTGGTTTTTGACTTGAACATACCGTTCGCGAGTCTACCTGGCAGTTGTGGGCTTAGCGTGTCAGGGCTGTGTCGTTGAGGTTTCTTATCTTCACCTTGGACAACTTTGATATTTGAGATAGCGTATATCTACATATCAAAGCTGTTTTAACATATAGTTGGAACTTCCCAGTCGGCATCGACCCTTCAGAATAATATCATAAACCGTTTATGAGTTCATAAATCACTCACATCATTCTGCTGATAGAAATATGAAATCATTATGTCAAACAGTTTACTGACTGTAATATGACGCAGTTCCTAAAGTTGTCACACAGTTGTGAGAAGTTGGACTGTAGTCATTTTACTGTCATATTCTTTACATTAAAAGGACGATGCGCGCGCACGCTCACGAGGCATCATAAAGTGTTCAGAATCACTCCAGAAAAACTGAGTTCAGTACATAAAACCAACACTATAGAAAATAGCGTATAGTCAAGGCGGCAAGTAGGAGTCAGAAATTTAACGGACGAAGCAGCAGTCGTACAGGAAGACACGCAGACCACGGCACGGAGTCAAAACTAGAAGAATAAAGTGTGCATTTCTTTAGTTATTATTACCCGGGTGTTGTGTCATCTAATTGTGTATTTTATAACTGGCTACGGGCCGGTGCCCGTAGTTTTACACACTTCAGTTCTTGACATAAGTCATAAAATCGCGATTATGTAATACAATTTAGTGTGTAAAGTATTGATATCAATACTTTACATACTAAATCGTATTACACGAAGTTTCAAAGTACCACGTCCTGGCTGAATTGCTGAATTAGTTGGAACATGCTGACATGCATCTTTTTCATTTAAATCGTAAATCGTCAGAAAAGTTACCTTCGATTGTGTATATCTAGAAAAAATGAACATTCTGAAAATCATTTTTGAGTGAATTAAGCCTACAGTTTAGTGTCAAGTGTGTATTGGTTCCTTACTGAAAGTGAATTAAAGTTTACCATTGTGTATGAACCAGAAACTTGTTTCATGTTTCTTGAAAAGCATTGTTGGTGTTATAGGGAGTTAATGACAATTAAATTTGTCGCATGTCGCATGGCACTGTATACAATGAAATTCCAATCTGTAATAATGTGTGGCTAATTTTATAGTTATTTTGGTATTTAAGTATTATTATTAAATAATTTCTGAGAAAGTGTATGTTAACAAGGTTGAGCTAATGGTTTTACTTATTAATAAATTATGTGTTTAGTGAATTATTGTTGTGTTCAAATTAAGTCATTTTCTCATAGTTTCAAAGTTCTGGTTTTATGTGTCCAATTATTATTGAAGTTAGGATGTGTTGTGCATTTTATTATAGCATTATTATAGTAATAATCTCATGGCATGAAATGACAATGCGGGGAAAAAAGGAACCAGCAGCCTATGAAATGCATCATTAAGTTGCATAATTAGACAGTAGATGGCACAATGTGTTTTCATAAAACGATCATAATATTCGCATACTTATGTTACCTTATGATAGCATTAGGAAGTCTTTATGACGCGAATAAGCGGACATCCGGAAATCATAATGTTAACACATTGAAGAGTCCATGCTTACATAATGATTTCAGCATTCTGAACTCTCTGCGCACATTATGATTTCATTCTGAAAGATCGATGCCGACTGGGTTACGAGTAGGAAGATTATGTAACTTCGGTAAAGAGGCAGTGTGGTTGCGTACACATTGCTGCTTTACTTAAGGTATTTAAGAATAATCGCGATCTTCCCAGGCACGTTGACCCCAGCTAATAGCACTATCAGCAACTGCTGGAACATCTCTGGTATTTTGTGAGTAGGTTTGATTAGTCTTGCTTAATTACATGCAAGTTGGACTACGTGCTGGTATTTCGGGAATTTGTATTAATTTCACTATTGGCTTCGGCCCTTGATAAATACCAGTGCTATAGTCTGATCAAATTGTCAATTCTGAGCAACTCATAGGCATAGTCATAGTCACTAAATAGTTATACGCTTAGAGGTGTAATTAAAAGTTTAGTGCGAAAGTTTTTCGTTCTTGCTCACGCATACTTTATCGTAAAAAGGATCGTTCTGCAATGGGCCTATCTATTGGCCTGAGCGGCATTTCAGTAACTTTATGTTGCTGAATCTCCTTCAAATACAATACCAACAATACAATACAGTATTGTTTAAATAAACACTTGGTGATTGTATAAATACACACAATGTTAAAGAGACAAGTCGACTTTCAGGTTTGAGAAGAGAATGATTTTTAAATCGGCAAACAGGGTGTATTTATAGGCTTTTAGATAGCAACGTAGATTCCAATTTACACCTACTTTTCCGTGTAACCCCTTATATTTACAATTGCCAGAATTTGTATGCACTAAAGGGTGCAAAAAATGTCTTTCTTGATTGGCCAGTTGGTTTGTAAAGTCCAATTTTCTACCCTTTCCCACTTCGCACAAAAAATGTTTCTAAATCTATCAAAGCAAAATGCTGGTCGAGATTAAAGTTAGTTGTCGAGCATAATTCAGACCAAGCAATCAAAACTTAGCAATTCTGCTGCAGACTCCTAATAGCTTATATAAAGCGTATCTTGTTGCATGCTGACTCTAGTTGGTTGATGGTATTGCATCGCTTGTATTTGATCTGTTCTTGCCTGTAACACTGCTCCTGCCTCTGTCCCCAGTATTGGTTCGTACATTCTACCATTGCTATAAAACTACTAAATCTTCTTTGCCTGCCTTTCCTATTCCTATCCTGTTGCATGCGTAGTAATACCTTGTAACTTTATATTATTTTTGCTTGTTTTTACAAATATTGGTTGCTTGTATTTTTACTACTGAATGGAAAACGTTGAGGTTATTTATGGGGTTCTATTGGACAAATTAGGCATGTCGGTGAGAAGGTTATTTATGGGTTTTGAGTGGGCAAATTATACACGTTAGGGGGCAGTTATAAATAACTTTTAAGGGGACTAATTACACAAGTAGTTGTTGGTTATTTATGATCTTCAAGCGTACATCATGCAATTGCTTTTGGAATATTGTGTTTTTTCGAGGGTTTCCCTCGTCAGGTTATTTATGTGTTTCACAGTTAAGAATGTTGGTTTACAATAACAGGTAAAATGCATTTCCAGAAAATGCTTGAAAATGCTTCGAAACTAATCCAACTATTATGCTAGAGACATGGTTGACAACTTGTAACTATACACAATTAATAATTGGCAACGTTATCAAACTCTTTTGTAAACAATGACAACGCTTTACTCATGCTTATGCTAAAAAAAATGATCTTCTAAATGAGTTATCACAGTCTGGTAGTTAATATGCCGTCGAAATGCCGAAAGTTGAGGGTGCAAATGCAACTTTTCAATAATTTAAAAACTGATATATGGGAAAACACAGACTTATAAAACAATGCTACCAGACATGTTATAAATTCGATGTCGCAAATTAATAATTTGAACTAATGCCTGAATCGTCACTTAAACAAAACACAACATAACACTGGCTTTACAAGAGACGAGTTTCCATACCGATGCTTGCTTTCGCGGATTCTAAGTTCCTTGGAATCATCGTATCAAGTAAGATACTGGCACTTTCGTCATATTCAACATTTTAAACAGTGGATATTAGACATTAGATATTTTTAAATAGCGTTGCAGTGTTTTAGCTACGGGAAAACCCTCGAGTAGTAGCCATTGCAAACAAAGTAGACATAATAATAATATTAATCAAAACATAAATGTTATGATATTCATTTAGAAATTTTAAAAAATTTTACAATGCAAAAACTAGGTTTTGTAGCCTAGATCTGAGCAAGAAGACCATTTAATTCCTTTTAGCAGTTCCAAGATCACTAAGCCAGGCTGCGCTGATATTCACGGAGAACTAAATATTTTTTTAATTATTGTTCCCAAGAAACATTTTGATTCGCTTTAGTCTCTGATAATTGAGGAGTTTGCTAGCAAAACGCGTTAAGTCCATTTTTTCAGAAATTGAGATTATTGGTGTTTAAGAACGACTTAGTACATACAATTCACACCGTGCAATATTAGGGGTCAAAGGTCACGGGAACTATTTTAAATAATTCGCTCAAAAACTGTTTTCTGGCAAAACACGTTAAGTCCATCAGTCGTTTGTTGGCAAAACACGTTAAGTCCACTAAACCCAATAAAAACAACTGATTCTTATAAAAAAATATCCTTATTTTCCCAAAACTGCTTCTTGTAATGAAACGAAATTTATTCGCTGCAATATCAAATTCACGTGTACTATTTGTAGGGGTGGTCCATAAATGACGTCCCACAAATTTTCACTTTTTAAGGCTAATCCATCGCCATGTCATCACTTTAACATTGCGTTCATCTGTTATCTTTCCCACGGCATGACATATCATTACTACATGACTAGATTCACATACACTACCGAAAACGTCATTTACGGACGATCCTTAACAGATCGATATGCAAACTAAATTTCAATTTGTTTCGTACATCTGGAAGCTCTGCTGTTTTAATAATACAGAAGGGCATGGTTTACAAAGTAATTAAGAAATTGTACAAAAGAACAGTCGCGTTTCTTATGAAGAAAATAAAGACGTAAGGGGTCGTCCACAAATGACGTCATTGATAGGTTCAATGGGTCTACTTAACAATCCTATGCTAGGGATAGTCATTTACGCAATATGATTAATCTGGTTACAGGGGGGAACATGGTTTTAAAAATGAATACTTTTCTATGACGTCATTTGTGGACAATCCCTTAGCAAACAACTTCTTTAAGAAGTAGTAGATTTGCACTCGAAAATTCAACATTGGAATGCAGGATTGTTTTAATTAATGCTTACTGTTGTATTTACATGTTTTTAAAAAGTGCAAAATGCTCTATTTACATTTTTGTAAAAAGTGCATAATGTTCTATTTACATGTTATTGAAGTGTACAATTTATACTTCAATTTTACAATCAGAAATTAGCATGCAATTCAATATAATTCAAAAGGTTAATTTTTTGCATTGTTTCTTATGGGTTTTTTGGCAAAACACGTTAAGTCCAAGATTTCAAAATTTTGAATCATTTTTAAAAAACTTCGACGCTGCGTCAGATTTGAGTTATTTTGGCTACTAATACACCTGGTAGTATGCAGTTACTGAAAAAAAAATTTCGAAAAAATATTCACGTTTTCACATGATTATCAAAATTTGCGGTTCCTGTAAAGTTGGGCAACATGGACTTAACGCGTTTTGATAACAAAGTCCTCAATTGTCGGCATCATCGGATTTGCAGCGGCACAGGCAATATTTAGTACGCCGTTAGTATGCCGACAGCGGCGAATGAATGGATTATGGCTGTCTGTGTCGGCAACGCTTCGACATTTTCGCCGCAACTTCGCCGACACCAATCCGATGCAACACTGAAGTGCTGTTTTTAGCTTGTGAGCTTCATACGATTTGCCGACGTGCTGCCACTTCATTACTTTTTCCGTTACAATACTGCATTTCCACACTTGACAAGGTTCGTGCAGTGTGGCTGTGGATCGAGCGCTGTCTTCTTTTCCTCACAATTACAGAGATAACTACAACTAAAGTCATAGAAATAATTGCAGATTTGTGCCCATTTCATATTTTGTGAAGTTATAGTTATATGTAGTTTGTGAAATGACTATATAGTGGATACGCTATTATTGGACTTTACAACAGTCGTAGTTTAAGTGAATAAACATAGTAAACTCTTACTGTCTGTTGACTGTGCTGTTAGTTTAAACTAGTAAGTTTAAAATAATCTTTTAAATCTATTTGCGCACGGTTAATGACAATTTCGGTTTCCTAGGCTGATTGAAAGTCATTTAGTTGACCATAGTGTGTATATTACTACCTGTAAAGAGTCCATTCTGGAGACTTTATTTATTGAGTGGAGAGGTTAATTAATTAGTGGGAAAGATGAGGAATAATATTAAGGGTACTGGGAATCTGTAGGGTGGAGATTGGAGGCTGGGGAGGCTGGAACCCGGGCAATGGAGTGAGGGAGGTAGGAAAAAAAAGAGATGCATAGGGAGGAATGTAGATTAGTAGGTAGGTAGGGCGAGGAGATGAGTGAAGAGCGAGATATATATATATATATAATTCAATTAGGTACAGTGTAATAAGACAGAGAGAGAGAGAGAGAGAGCGAGAGAGAGAGAGAGATACAGAGGGAGATATATATGGAGCATCTAGGTATATAGGTACGCAGGTACGCAACGCCTACATCAATTAAGTGCAATTCAATGCAATGGAAATGAGTGAGTGTGAGCGAGAGAGAGAGAGAGAGAGATGCAGATACATGTAATGGCTAATTCAAGTGAGTGGCATAAGGGAAAGCATGTAGGTACATAGAAAGGGGCGTAATGGCTAATTCAATTAAATACGATCAATTTGGTTGAGAGAGAGAGAGAGAAGAAAAAAAAGACATGTACATAGGTAGCAGCGTAATCTAATTAGAATGCGCGACACGCGAGTGGAGTGAGTTGAGGAAATAAAAGGCTCTTGTGCGCACAGTTGCAATTATCAATCGCATGTGCTTCTCTTGCCTCACATCATGAAATAGTTTCTATTTTCAGTTCATATTTGGTCTGGTGCCAGTTCCATGGCCAAGATGGAAGAAACTAAATGTTCCGAGTTTCTCTCTGCTTTCACTACCACTGCATGGATCCTTTTAGCTCCCTCACCTTATATTCTGCTTTGTTTTGTTTCTTCTTTTCATTTCCCCACTTTTAAATTCTACTTTGTGCTTTAGTTTTCTCGTTTGCATTTTGTCGTGTTGAAGTTTAGCTTTTGGTTTGACTTTATTCTTTCTCCACTTCTACAACCAACCTGGATTCTGTTTGCTTCCTTAACTTGCTTCTGCTTTGTTTTATTCCTTCTTTTCATTTCCCAACTTTTACATTCTACCTTTGTGTTTTATTTTTTGGTTTGAATTCTGTCGTGTTGAAGTTTAGCTTTTGGTTCTACTTCATCCTTTCTCCACTTTCTTTTACTTTCACCTTTACTTTATGCTTCTTTTGTAGTTTTACAAGTTCCGTAGTAATATTTCTTTTGTAGAAATAATATTTTGGTTCAAGTAAAGTTGGTATATTATTAAATATGTTGTGTGTATTAAAATATTTTGCTGTGAGTTACCCGACACAAGATTTTATGATTTTGTAGTAAGATGTATAGTGTAGACATGTTAACACTAGCGTAAATGGAGCTTTCTATGTATACGTATGTAAATGTCATGTCATGTTATGTAAAAGTTTTAAAAATAAAAACTCGAGCGTTTTGGCATTTTACCTACCAGGGGCAATGTAAATATGGGTGCAAAACGTCCTCCCAAAAGTTTCAAAACTTTCTCTGTTTCGAAACAAAATTTTATATTTGAACTTGATATTTTGATGTTAAAAAATATAGCGGATTTTATTGACGACACAGAACGTTTGTTTTCGCGCTAGAAAAATATTACTTTGTTGTTTGCGGGGCAATTTGAAAATAGTTAAAGCCATTGTGTGCTCCTGATTTTTAGAACCCATAATATCAAAAAACATTAGGCTTTTACGCGCAGTTAAGCAAGCAGTATAACATCGTAGAAATGTCTTTGCCCGTGTAGCAAAATGTATTGGTTCAATGTGTGTCCTTTCAATTAATAGTTGTAGAAACTTCTTGTTTACAAGGTATACTCGTTGTTGCTAATGTATATGTTCACACATCTAACCATCTCAGTTTACCCCTATACAACTCTTATTTTTAAGGAATGGCTACTGTTCTTACTGTTTCTTATATACGTTGTATTACAAATGGTAAAATGTAATGTTTTAAAATAGGCGGTCTCTGCAGTAGTTCTTCTTTGTATGTCTACTAAATAACATGATTGGAAATGCAATGTTTGTCCTCACTTTTAACGTTGCAAATAAATAGAAACTTACAATTATTTTTCTTTGCTTTGTTTTGTGCCATCGAAATAAATATTTTACAAGAAATAGAATTCGCTGTTGCAACTTTACTACAACTGCAGTATATTTATGCCACTAATTTAAAATCTAAATTATAAACGTTAAGTCTAGAACTCAAGGTTTACATTTTATACATTTTATTTTACGTTTTAAACTTTCACTTATACAAATTCAGAGTATAAAATATTTTACACGTTAGTTATAAACTATTGACAAAGTATTATTATATTTCACACACACGACTTGCTACTGCTTTTTAAAATTGAACACAGAACTAAACTTTAAATTTATTACAAGACCTTGGCAACATTTACAAGAGACATAACTAGTACACATAAATTAATATTTCTGTTGGACACACTACAAAATTCACAATACTAAAAACGTTTTATATTAATATTTCGATAAACGTGCAAGTTGCAGTTTACAAATTATATTCTTCATTGCTGTTTTCGTCTTCTGCATCGCAGTCTTCGTCAGAATTGTCAGAGTCGTCAATGTCTAAATCAGTGACAGCGGCAGCATCAGAATAGTCAAATGGTTGTTCCGGTGACGGTTGAAACCCTGCTACTGCAGAAGAAATAACCTAATTCCAATCGACTTTTACACGCTGTGGTGCTGGCAGAACTTTGACGGCTGGTTCTTGATAATGTTTTTTCTGTGTGACTTCTTGGGCATTCAACTAACGAGACCGAGGTGCAAAATCGTTGGGTTCCAATGCAGCAAGTTTTGCGTTTTGTGTAGTCAGAAAGTCAACCAAAGCGTTGATTTCCATCAGACTGAATGAAACAGTGCTGCCACCATACCCAGGGTAATTCTGAGCGTAGTTTTCAGATGGGTTAGAGTTGATAAACATTTTGATCGCTCCAGTCATGGTGTTGAATGAAAAGCGGACTCGCACAGAGCGTAGAGTGTAATGTGGGCTTTGCCAGTAAGTAAACTTCTTGGCTGGATTTCGCGATTCTTCTGAAAGCTCAGCACTGCTTCTGTTTTCAAAATACGGCAAATGGTCCATGATCTTTTTCCCTGGCAGCGGATGGTTCATATTTTGCTTCAGCATTTCAATTGCCCAGTATTGAATATAATGGCTTTCAAATACAGTGAACGAAACTTTGGAATGGCTAGAGTTGCCATAATTCTTGCGCCCAAAGTAGTAGACGTGGGCCTGCAGATACTGGTCGTAGACAAGCTGTGCTCGAATTTGGTCTTCAACTTTAAGAGTCTCGTAAATAACAGTAAAGTCAGGGGTCTCGAAAAACTTCCAGTCTTGAGCAGTAATGCTACGCGCATTAAAGCTGGTCGAGTCTTTGCTGTTGTAGTTGTCGTTTTTAGTTGACAATGCATTGATTGGCAGTCAGAGTTCCACTTGCTATGTCCATAGTTTCTGTCGAGTCCATATGGTGCCACACGAGGACTGTTTTGAATTGTTTGCTTTGGCAACATCAAAAGTCTGTTTCTTCCTTGGTTTAATTTGGAATTGACAGAGTGTTCTTGATGTTGTCGCGATTGCTTTATTTCTTTTCCTCGTTGCATGGTTGAGTATAGTTGACAGTAGTATTGAAAGAGACCAGAAAATGAGAAGACAAGTTGACTGTGAAAGTTGAACACAGAATGATTCTAAAAATGGCAAGCTTTGCCTATTAATATCATTGATTGTAGTACCCATAGGTTATTATTGTAGCGACGTTTTAGTTTGGTCCCTCAGAGTTTGCAAATATGCTAATTTAATGAGACCGGTGATCAAGGCGGGGGTCAGGAAATTGCGTCGTGTGATTGGCTAAGGTAAACCATAGTCCTACCCACCACCCCTTTTTACGAGTCCCAGAACAAGAAACTATAATAACAAGGTTCCAATACTTGTATATTTTAAATTCAGTTGTCCAGCAAAATTTAATTGAGAAGTCCATTTCCAGGAGACCTGCTATTGTATGAATGTTGTGGATCCGAACAATTTGTACTGTAGCATGCTGACTTTTATAAGCTGCCAGTTTTGTGGCGGTTTGGTTTTTGCTAAGAAAAGTTTATTGGCTCGACCAATAGAACCCAAATACTTTAATAGAGAATTGAATGCCAGGTTTCATACTAACAATTTTAGTTTAGTTCAACATCGATTCACTTGTGGACAGTGCCACGGAAGTATAATATATTTTTCTTTACAACTTCAGAGACTTCTCTGTGCAAACACTCGCGACGGTCAACTTTGGCTAGAGCCACCACCAGTAGTATTACAAAGCTTGCCATCACAAGAACGAGAATTACAAGAGCCAGCGGGAAGAGTTTGTTGTAGACACATAAAATGCTGCTCATGTAAACGAACTTCTTTTGAGTTTGCAGAGGTTGCCAAAAAAACGTTGAAAGAATATAGGGAGGCCATTCGGCCAGGCTTACCTAGACTATACTCAGAACCATTGCCACACAAACCACTGATGCCACAGTCGCGTTTCTATGCTTTCAATTTAAATCACTCACTTTGTCCAAGTTGTTTTTACAAGCATCGACTCAGTGCCAGAGACAACGAAAATTGTAAGTGTGAGTGTGATTTGTCTAGTTGTATTTCTTATAAAACATTAAAGTGGGAACCATTGTACTCATTTGATCAAACTCAGTTTGACGATTTGACACTAGCTGCAATATTAGAAATGTCACAACCTCCAGAAGTGTCGTACACTTTTATGTCACCCGCTCAGAAACGAATTATCGATCTTGTCAGAAATCAAATTGAGTTGCCTGAAAAACAGTTTTACCAAAACCCGTTGAGAATGATTGTCACAGGTACTCCTGGCGCTGGAAAGTCTCAGGCTCTAAAAACAATAAACCATATACTGTCACAAAAACAAAGAGATACCAAGTTTTCGTTTCGAACTGTTTCGTTCATGGGCATTTGTGCTTCAAGTTTAAGAGGAACAACATTTCACAGTTGCTTTAAGATTCGTCCACATACCAGCGGAACTTTGTTAGACCAATTAAGCAATGGAATATCACAAGCAGATAAAATTGCTTTTCGAAACGTAAAGTTTTATTAATAAATGAGGTATCAACTGTTGGTCTGCGTCTTCTTTATTTTGTCGACCAATATTTTAAACTAGTTGATCCCGCGCGAGCCTCTATGCCGTTTGCAGGTAGAACGATTGTCATGTTTGGAGATTTCAACCAAACTTCTTGCTGCGGCGATTATGCACTGTATACTAAATTTGTAACTAACGTGACCGACGACATTGTTGCTGCAATTTAAATTTACAACTCTTTTACTACGGCGTTTGTTTTGGACAAACCATTTAGACAAAATACTACAGATTGAAAGCAGCAACAGTACTACGAGTTTCTTATGAGGCTAAGGTACTGGCGATGTACTCCGTTAGATCTTTTTAATATTCAACAACGTCAAAAGCATGTATTAAGAACACGTCTCAGCACCAAGAAAATTGAAGCATTTGAAAAATCAATACATCTGTACGAACTCAACATCAACGTTGCCGCTCACAACAAGTCAGTATTTTATTGCCTTTTGTATGCAAGTAAATTATTTATACATTTATATCTTCTAGTTATATTATTTTTATATTTATTTATACTTTAATAAAATAGGCTGCAGCGCATGTCGTATCTCCTACAACCCACAATATATGTCATGCTATACAAACTCAGATTCATAGGGATTTGCTGGGTAGAGTTTTTCCTTTTGGTTATCACCCCACTGCAGTGATACAAGTCTTTATTTAATTATTTTATTCAGTCGCAATAAAGCCTCCAGTAGACAACCACTGGGCAATTCACTGTCGCGGCTCAGTCCTGGGGAAATGCAAGCAATCCATTACGTTTTGCTTGTCTTGCAACGATTCACTGGTTGTAGTTTCAAGTCAAAACGAGACTTTTTATTGTAAAGAGTGTGATTCAGACAAATGGTCAGAAAATCGTCAAAAGTATTTAGTCGACGGAGTTTACCGAAACTATATTCCAACCCATCATTTAAAAGTAAAGCCTAAAGACAAATACGAATGCTCAAAGTGCCATGTTCAGCTTTTTGTAGTATCTGTTTCCTATTTTATACTATCCGTCAGAGAAAAGTTTAATTGCTTTGACTGTTTTTTTATCAACAGACATTTTTTACAGTTTTTAAAGAAACATTCAGGCATACACTTGGAGCGTAAAAATTTTCAAATATATAATTCTGTGTCAGCTTCAAGAATTAGAGAGGCTGGCCTAAAAATGCCAACAATGTCGTACAGAAGTTATTTACACGCACGATTATTACTTGCTAACCCATTATACAAAAAGCCCCTTTTTGCAGTAAGACTTGGCGACGAATCTGAATCTGACAATGAAAGTGGCAGTGACGACGACTGGGTTGTATAAATATATAGTGCTAATTCTAATTGTGTAAAACGTTTTACTAAATGTGTTGTTCTGTTACTTGTTTTTATTGTACAGGAAAATGATACAGAAACTGCATCCGGATTTTACTAAAATATCTGCCGTTATTGCTGAGCACTCGTCACTTGCAAAAGATCCTTTGGAAATCGATTATGGTGTCATAATAATGTTAACAAAGAACTTGGATGTAAGGGCAAATCTTGTGAATGGCAGCAGAGGCACAGTTGTTGATATTGTCCTTAGTTTATCGCGTAACAGGCTCTACTGGCAAACTTTGTTGAGGCTATTATTGTTCACTTTCCGTTCTACAGAGGAAACGACATCGTAGTTACGTCAAGAGGGCAAGGTTGCCGAATTTGCAGGACTAAAAGTAATGAACTGGACCTTAAGACACAGCAGTATGTCCGAGTGCATACATTTCCACTGGTATTAAGTTGGGCAATGACAATTCATAGGTGTGTATTCATCAAAAATATTGTACTTTATTAAATTTCAGCACCAGTTAATTTGTGTACACCGTAGCCAAGAGCGCAAAGTAATCGTTTGGGAATTTATTATATTTTCAGATCACAGGGAACAACCGTACCAATTGGCTGTGTATTTCTAGACACAAGAGAAATGATTGCGTGTACAACATACGTGGCGTTGTCCCGGTTTGCGTCAGTTGAGAATCTAATGATTTTGGATAGTGAAATAATTCAAGCTAGTAGGATCTTAAATGTTTCTCACAAGCGCGAGATGGAGTTACGGTGGAAGGAGGAGGAAAGGTTGCAAGAACTACAAGTTAGTAGCAGGGAAGCACGCAAAGCAAATATAAAGGAACAAGTGAAACGATTTTTGTAAATGTTTACTAATACTTTACTAGAATAATGTACAGTCCTACATAGAAAATAATGCAAGTCTTAGTGGTTGTTTAAATTTTAGAATTATTAAATTAAAAATATTATGTACACCTTGTAAATAATATATTGTCTAATAATAAATAGTGTATAAATGTAAATGTGGCCGGAAGTGTATAAAAAGCATTGATTTTAAGACTCCGTATGCATTTACAATCGACAGTTGTTCAACGTAGGTCAGTAATTATTACAGCTCTAAATATGGCAGAAATTCGTAAATCTTATTTGAACTCTAGATTCAAGGGTTCTTTTTCGGCCCTCAGTGGTTTTCTCAAGAATAACAAAAACTTTCATGATAAAGCAGTAGTAAATAAGGAGCTTAGTCAGTTGCGTTCATTTTCAATGCACCGGCCTATACGCAAAAACTTTAAACGACGAAGAACCTTAGTGAACATGGAAGGGAAAATTTACTGTGCGGATTTGAAAATCTTGGGGAAAGAATTTGCCAGAGATAATTCCGGCTATGCTAATATTCTATTCGTTACTGATGCATTTTCAAAGAAACTTTACTGCCGTTTTATTAAAAACAAGAAACCCGGCACAGTTATAAGAGCTTTTAAAGATATTTATAAAGAATCAAAGAATACTCCAATATACCTATTCACAGACCAAGGTGTGTCAGCCTTCTATGTCTTACGTATATTATAATGATATTATAAAATAGTTATATAAATCTAGTTTATTTAAATTATTATAAATTGTAGCTTGACCCTATTATATTAATTTGTATACAGGCACAGAATTTTGCGCCAAGTCGTTTAAACAGTTTCTAAAAACTCATGGAATCAAGTACTATAACACATATGGCGAGACCAAGTCTAGTATAGTAGAGCGCGTAATAAGGTTAGTCTGTCAGGATTGTAAGCCTGTATATATTTAGATACAATATTTTATAGTCACGTGTGCTTTTAATAATACCATGCTTTGTTTGGTATAGGACCATCTTTCAACGGATTGCTAGGTACATGACTGAGAGAAATACAACTAGGATCATTGATATTTTTCCCGCCTTTGTAAAGGTATACAACAACACATTCCACTCAACAATACAGATGGCGCCCTCTCAAGTTAATCGATTAAACGAGAACCAAGTCTGCAGAACAATGTTTTCAGATATAATTAACAACACTGACAAAAGAAAGGCAAAGTATTCCCCTGGCGACCGTGTTAGAATTAGCCGTACAAAACTCCTATTTAATAAAGGTACATGTATAATATACACGTGGGTGAACAAACACAGTATATATAAGGAGATACACTTAAGGTTTTACATGCATTCGTCGTTTGTATTCCAAACAGGATATAGCTAATCGTACTCGGAGGAATTGTTCCTTGTAAATTTAGTAAACTTTGAGACTATACCTATAACCTACTACGTTGAAGATCTAAATAACACGCCTATAACAGAAGCATTCTATAGTGAAGAGCTGAGCCTAGCCTAATATCTGCTACAATGGAGCCTTCTGGATTCTTGCCCTTGTTTTCCAATGCTATACAACAGCAATTTTTGCAAAAAAGAAGAAGACTGGACAACTATTACTGCTCGCCGTTAGACCGAGATCCCATTGGTGCCGAGAATATATACGTGACAGTTACAAGTGACCAGCAAAATAGTGTATATACAGATAACACACCAGCAAGCTTTGTAGCTGTATTACCCTACCCTTTGTATCTGCAAAACTATGACGTTGGACTCGTAAGCCTGAGGTATACTTCAAGCCCACAACCTGCTATGATACAACCTGTTCGGAGACCACGAGCACGTAAAGTGAGAAACACAACTGCCGTTAAAGTTGATGCAATTGGCAAATTATTTCCAAACTACAAGCCAACTATCAAGACATTTGTCAACTTTCAAAACCAAGAAACGACCTTGAAAGAATTTATGAGTGGACTCACTACCAAGCTAAGGCTAAATAAAAACACTGTGCCATTTAACGTTGCACAAAAATTATTGAGCTTGGATCCTGGCAATATACATATGCTACTCTAGAACCTGTCCCCATCAAATAGTGTCATTAATGAAATTTAAAAAAAATTAATGAAAATTGAAAAAATTGAAATTAATAAATAAGCAAAATTGATCCAGATTAATGTCAGGAAACCATTATCCGTATGCCAATGTACTTAAAACTGACATGGAAAGTATTTCCATTGGTGCAAACTTTAATTTTGGAGCTGAGAAAATTCAAAATATGGAAAACATTATACAGCTGTACCAAGGCTTTGAGAACTTTTTAATGTTTAGAAGAGAGAATAACCATGGAGACTCTGATTTTCGCAAATTCTTTGAACGATTCAACGTTGAAATGAATGACCCAGGGTTTTATAATATAAATCCAAAGATTGAATTTCCGTTAGATAAAAGTAATACAAAGTGCAAGCTTACATTTGAATGCAGTGAGAACAAGTATGTGGTTTTGCCTGAACCCATCGCATTGTGCTAAGGACTGCAGCAACACAAGTTTTATAATGGCGTCTACGAATCTGAATTTGATTTAGATGAAGAGTTATACAATAACATTGTGGACTATGAATACAGTCGAGTCTCAATTTACTGGCTTCTGAGGGGCCTCACATATTTTGGCCGGTATAAAAGTAGGCCGTTAATCCGATATACCGGCCCCTGGCCGTTATACAATTATTTTATTAGTAAATTTCAAGCAGTTCATTTTTTATTAAAATGTTTATGGACATACATTTTATTGCACGTTTTTCATTCCAATTTTCCTGGATTTGATGTTTAAAATTGTGTTATTGTAAATTGCCTAAATTGTATTGATTAAAAACTACAAAATGGGCTTTAATGCCAATCTGTTTCTTAAATGTCCTAAACGGTTCAAACTTGAGCTTTGCCATTATTAATTTCGTTAATCATAATTACTTTATTTTTTAATTTAGCACATTTGTTGTACAATAAGCTTCTGCCGTGACTAATTTTTTTTAAATTATCACAATAAAAAGCAACAGTTCAGACTTTTGCCTGATGAACCGACAATTCCTGACCACGCCAGTGATGTTATGAACATAATGAGAATGAAATAACAGAAAGTAAATGTACGACTTGACTTTTGTGCTCATATGTTTGCGTGCAAATACAATTTACAATTTATTATCGTTGATTAAAATTGAAGTTTTAAAAAACCTGCTATTGTAAGAGCAGAATTGCTTTATGGAAATTCATGATTAATAAAAGTAGATATGTGGAGTAATAGAAAAGTTGGGCCAGTATAAAAGAGGTAATATGCATGTAACATTCAATGTGGGAACCTTTTCGTCTACCGTATTTTCGTTAAATCGAATGCCTGTATATCGGAGTAAATTACTGTATTAAGTATGAAGCTTTTGACCGGGACTATAAAATTATCCGGTTAATCGAGATTGCTGGTGTTGGGAAGGCCGGTAAATCGAGATTCCACTAAATATGGACTTGCGATTATTCAAAAAATATGCAAACTTCATTCCAATGAACGAACCAGAAGAACTAGATTTGGATCACGTGGTGCATTAAATTAATCGTACTCTAATGAAAAATTTGTGGGCTGATACGCGAGTACAGTTTGAACATGCGGATGGACACCTGCCACTACTTGTGAATCGATTTTTCGGCTTTGATGACAATTTTATATTTAAAGCTGGCGAGTCTGCGCAACTGAGACAGGAATTAGTAAAAGAAGAAGAACAAGAAGTATAAAAAGAACAATTTGAAGAGGACGTTGAGCCTGATCACACTGTACTAGCAAAGAGGCTTCTTGTATTATGCAGCCTAGTTGAAAACCAGTTATATGCCTCTCATTCACTGCCGTTACTGCGAGCAGTCGATATATCTAATGACTACATAATTGAGACTGTCCACAGCTTTGTCCCTATACTGTTTGTGCCATTACACAGACAACAACATCAAGTAATGAGATTCAGTTTGGTCAATGAGTACCGTTCCTTTGTGCAACTTGATGCCAATACTCAGACTATAATTGAATTGCAGTTTCGACCTCGCAATTTTTAAGCGAACAACATGCCGCCAAGTATAAAAGGCGAAGACGTGCGAATTTAGCAGTTATACTTATTTAACCTCTGAAGTGACAACATCAAATCTTTTGAAGAGCAAGTTCTAAAAATTCTTATTATTGCAAACCAGTCTAAATGCAATCAAACTAGTGCCTAAATAAATATTGTTGTTTATTAATAATGCGTCAAATACTGTGCAAAAACATTTACGACACAAATTTAAGTGTAGTGGACGAAGACATTGTAAAAGATAGCTTGCTTGGTGAATACTGTGTTCTTGAACCTATTTCTGCAAATCAAAATAAAGACAGCAACAAAAGCCAAATGGGGGCAGGCGATAATAGTGTAGCAATTGAAACTGCAAAACCTATCAGAAATTCATAAAGCGATTCAAGTGTCGAAGAAAATCAATATCTTGTGCCATTAAAGCAACGTAGAATCACTAAACCAACTGCCACAGGCCGTAAATGCAGAGTATCTCATTGTCGCACTTCATGCAATAAACACAGAAGTACATCACGTAAACCACCAGCTCGAGCCAGTCAGAGTGGAGGAGGAAGGATGGTGTACAGGCGCACTCAAGCTGGATGATCACGGGGCAGGCGTGTTAAGAAGAGAACGCAAATTGAGGGTCAGCTGCGAAAAACCCCAGTTTCTCGTGTAAGACGAACTGTATTAAGCAGGAGTTCTACCCAGACTGGGGCAGGACGTAGGCGCAATTTTAGATGACGACGATAAGTTATAAACCAATGTTTGCTGAAATTTTTGTCATTTAACATCCTGACTACCACGAAGCAGTATCAAAAGTCTATTAGCAGCTCCGCAAATCATGGAAACACAAGGCTTTTACGAAGAACCGACAGTGTACGAGGGGTCCCAGAAGTCTATTCAAAGCAACCTAGTGCTTGATAAACTTTCCCCGACCAATATAAGTCTTGAAGATGCACCCGAATATTACATATATTATCCAGTGCTCAGCTTAAGGGACAATGAAAATCCCCTTATATTCGACATACTTAAATCCCCTGGAAAATACTACAACTTGAACGAATCTCACTTGGAACTAGCTTTCCGTGTAATGCTAGCAGATGGGAAGGAGATTGCAGCTACCGACGTGGTCGCCCCGTGTTCCATGCTGTTCTATGGCCTATTCAATAACATGGAATTCTTTCTTAATGGCTAACTCGTGAGTGACAACTCGAACCACTATGCCATTAGTTTCTATTTGAAAAAGGAACTTTCATCAAACGCAATTGAAAAGAAGAATGGAATATTGGATCAGCTGTACTACCCAAACATTACTCTCGATGAATTTAAGAAAACAGACACCGGATTTTTGGCTAGATACAATATTGCAGCACAGTCAAAACCGTTTACTATGGTGGGAAGACCCGAGTCACTATTCTTTGAACAAACGCGAATGCTGCCTAGAGAAACTGATATCCGAATTTTCATGCGCAGATCTCATCCTGCCTTTTGCATTGACGCTGAAACTGAAACAAGGTCTGAGTACGCTGGCTGTCCATTCCGTGTAGAAATTGTGAATGCTGTACTGTACTTGAAGCAGCAGACAGTATCTCCAGTGGCAATTGAAAAGCATAGACTTAATCTCAACAATGGGACTTTGAAGTATCCTGGCCTTGAACCTGAGATCAAGAACTTTGCCATTCCATCTGGAGTCAGCTCGCACTCATTAGATAACTGTATTAACGGCAGGTTGCCGCAGTATATAGTTTTTGGACTTGTTGATTCTGCAGCGTACTTGGGGAAGCTGACCAAATCATTTTGCAACTTTCAACACTTTAATCTCAGCGAAATCACAGTTTCAATGAACCAAGAAGCAATAGAGTACAAGACATTGCCTATGAGCTTTAAAGATGCCTCTGGTAATGGTCAAGATAATTATCTACTTGCTTTAAACACATTGAAGAAGACCGCAGCCAACCCAACCCTAGGAAATGGCATATCTCAGCAGAACTAAACCAAAGAAAGAGTCTTGTTTGCATTTGAGCTGATACCAACACAGGCTAATGCACTGAGTGTAAATAATTCTGGTCAAGTTCAAATCCAGTTGAAATTCAGAACCGCATTGACCACGTCTGTTACGGCTATACTGTTTAGCCAGTACCAAACTGTAGTTGAGATTGACCGCAATAAACAAGTCATCATCAACCGTTAAGATGTATGTAGCAAATCATCAAGCTTCCTGCCAAAACACCTTGGACAATTGTGCATAAAATCACGTGTGCGAATTCAAGACATGTCTGTTGCTAAATAGAAGCTGACTGACCAACAACAACACGCGCGTGCAGAATGAATACAGCACAGTTGGAGCAATGTCTCGGAATCTTACTTGGCGGAACAAGCATCAAATACTACGTAATAGCTGCAGACGAAATGAAGATTACATTAGAAAATGCAAGAAAAGAAACCAGCAACGGAGAACTATTGTATTCAATGGCAAAAATACAAAATACAGACAAGCTAGAGGGCACTGGGCGTCACTGGATATGTTACTGGATCGTTTCGAGAGAATCCTTTAAATATTTCGACTTATATGGTTTCCCAATTCAGCAATACAAAACCCTCCAGGTGCCAGGCAGATACGTTATTGCAGAAAATTGTACAGCACTGCAGAGTGGACGATCTACTGTTTGCGGAACGTATTGTTTATATTTCTTATATTCGCGTGCAATTGGTATTTCATACCAAGATTTCATAAATGTATTTACATGTTCTGTACTAGTTAATGATAGAAAAGTTAAAAAGTTTGTAAATATGATCCCTATGTTAAGCAAGTGTTCTACACATAGATATAAGTTACAGTCTAATACATGTAAAGTATGTTGTCCCGAGTTTTGTAAAAATATGTTATGGTATCCCCAGGCTTAAGATATAACATTAAGTGTATATTGTAAAAATATAGCAATTAGGAACCCGTTTTTGTAAACCTATTGTGTATTGTAATACATCTAGAAATAAAACATTGTCTATATAATGTAAAAACCACAGTTTATTGTAAAATATAGTAATAGTATAGTAATAAAATTGTATAAACTATATATATATATATGTTTTTGTATATAATATAAGTCATAAGTTAATGTTTAAGTAATCTTGTAAATAAATACACGGAGTACTATATACATATTTGTAAAATGTCTGCAAAATCGTATGTTAATTGTATAAATATTAATAAAAATGTATAAAATGTAAATAGTTTAAGAATAAGTAGCAAATTGTATAAGAAATAGTTGTATAAATTATTAGTTGTTATAATATAATGTAAATATTCCTTAAATATACTTGTCCTTTGTGAGTTCTGATCAGTTGTTGTTTGCACTTGACGATGGCAACATCAGATACTGTTGACTTTAAATGAATACACCCTTTTACGGCTATGTTATGTGGCCCTAGTTTTTCTGGTAAAAGTACTCTGTGTTTAGAAATTGTTAAGCGCCGTAGGCAAATAATTGGAAATAATATTAATAAAGTGTTGTATATAAGTGTACATAATGACCAACTAGAATTTTCAAGCACTGATTTCCTAGAAAATAAAGATATAACTTTAACATCTGATAAAAATAATATTGAGTCACTGATTCAACAAATAGACAGCCCGTGTCTTGTTGTTTTAGACGATCACTTAAACTTTATGGAAGCAAATCATAAGGCTAGACAATGAGTTCAAAAAATATTCACAAAATTGTTTCATCATATGAATCTCAGTGTAATACTTATTCTGCAAAACGCCTTTTCTAAAGAACTGAGAACCACTAGTTTAAGTACGAAATATCTAGTTCTCTTTGACGTGCCTAGAGAAGGTAGCATAATTAACCAAATTGCAAGACAAATTGCACCTAGTCGTAAAAAGTTTTTGCAAGAAGCATACGAAAAAGCATGCAGTCTACGCCAACATAGTTACTTTTTCTTGGACTTGCATCCACAGTGCCCCAACCAACATATGTTTGTACGTAATAACATTTTCCCTGTGAATGGTACTGACATATATGTATACAAATAACACTCATCATGTCGGTGGAACGAAATCAAAAAAGCCGGTTTGAAATAAACTTTGAATATTTATTACTATTAGCAAACTCAAAACCAAGAGAATATTCAACTTACATTAAATGTGCAACTGTTGATTTGCTTTATGTTATAGCAGAGTGTATATTCAACTTAGATATGTTTTGCAAACATATAGACTCGCGATATTTAAATCAAATAAATAGACTTGTAAAAACCTTGAAACATGCAAGTCTAGATAACTTGGAAAAACTATACATAAGAAACAGAAACCTTGTGCGCCGAATCCTAGCAACGATATTTCATAAAGTTTACAACAGTGAAATCTGCCGTGTTACACTTCTGTCAGATATAATTTGTGCTGATAAAATATACAATAAATTCAAATAACTGAAATAGCTATGGCTACTGTTATGAAAGCAATTGAACCCAAGCTCTATGCTGAGCTTATGAAAATTCGAGAAGAGCAAAAGGCTTTGAACGTTTTCAAGCAACACCGCTGTTTGCCAGAGAATAACCTCGATTGTTACAAAGAAGTTTCAATGCACGTTGGCGGAAACTACAAAGAACCAAGTGAAAATTCCTCCATTAGTGCTCCATCTGGCGTCGATAGGTTAAAACAACTACCTGTTCAGGAGTGGCTAAGCTACAAGCAAGTAATGTCGCAAGCTAATATAAAGAAACCACTGCTAAAATCAGCTCGGGACCGTGTATATGCATACGTAAGAAATCGCAGCAATACAAGTGCTTCGAAAAAAGTTAAATCTCGATATATATAAATAGAGCTGCCATCAATTAGACAGTGTCAGTCTACCTTGTAATGCCAAAGTGTTCAATACAAAGCTATAAAATGGTTCTGCAACGTCTAGTATTTCTTTTCTGCGCACTGGCGCTTCTTCTACTGGCAACATGTTGCACCACTGTAGTTCATGCCCAGCATGAATTAAATAATCTAATGGTTGACACTAAAAGCACCGCTCCAAGCTTTGAAAGTACACTAAGCATTAATGGTTTATTAACAAAGGAAAAGATAGCCCTAGAAGCAATACAAAACACCCTCCAGCAAGACAATCGTCATTTTCCAGCCCTGATAATACGCCATCTGCCGTGACCAAGCCCAGTTCATTCAACAAGTTGATTCTTCAAGCTTTAAAATATATGCTTGAAAATTTGAATAAGCAAAACGGAATTATACTTGATTTAGTTGACAAGTACAACCAACATGAAGCAAAACCAGTAGTAAATACAACGTTTGACTTCATTAGTGAGTGCAAAAATCAAAATTACGTGTAATACAAATATATATATGTATATGGTCCAAAAAATATGATGCGCATATAACACGTTTACGATTTGAAACCATTGCTAAATGTGCATTTGTTATTGTTTCTCTTTTTGCGCATGTGCAGCCATCTACGTGTCGTTTATCCTGGTCCTACTCCTCTTTGTATTCAAAATGATCAAGATTTATCGCAATGGAAAACTATGGTCCCTGGTTAAAGCAGAAGGGGTTAACCAAAAACAGGTGGCCACTACCCACCACAGATCGACTATAAGTACCGCAGCGGACTCATAGGGACCCTCACACCAACTCAAGCACTCCTCCGAACATCAACGTTTCCATCCCACCCCACTCGCCTCAAACAACAGCATTAAAACAAACAAAAAGCATTACCTCTACAACACTACTTTTTCAACATCGATCAACCAGCCTTAGTACCAAACACAACCCACGGCTTAAATATAGTGCAGTACTACGAACAACCAAACTTCCTAACTGTTCGCAAAACTGGAACTACTGACTATGTACGTATATTTTAGTGTCAAGTACATGTGATATTACATTGTATATTTCCTTCCGTAGTTATTTTATTGTTTAATATAAGTTTGATTCTAATAATACTGTGTTTGTTGATTTTTAGCGCTTTGAGTGTTCCATGCCTAGATGTCTGTTCGATTGCAGAACGTATGTGGCGTATCAAGCTCACGTTGAGGATATTCATCACTGTGGAGATTGCAACCGATTCTGTTTTGACAAAACCCATCACTCATGTCTGCACCCTGGTGAGCGTCTTGCACACTATGACAACAGAAATCAAAATCTTAGTGGCGGGGGAATTAGTCGTTCAGGAGCAACCTACGGACTTGATACTACTACCAGCAGTAAAGATAGTCCCGCAGGGCCTTCTCGTCGCACTCGTCGTTCGTCACTGATAGATTAGGATGTATTTCAAGAATCCTCAAGAGCGCATAAAGGACTAATGGTGACCTACATGCATCAACCAACTGAAGAGTCTCAAGACGGTACATACATTTTGACTGAACAATGCGAGTGTATTGTAAAATTGTTAACTCAAAACTTAGCTGTACATTAGTATTAAGGCTTAACTTATATTAGATGTAGCATTAGAATTAGAAACTATACTAGAAAACGAACCAAAAAAAGAAAAACGTAGCATTAGTTTAGTGTCTAGTAATTACAATATAATGAATAAAGACGAAATTGAAAACTTTATATTTAATAGTGCAAGTGAAGTTATACAGAGGCTTAACGAATTTAATAAGTACTGTACTGGTTGGACACTTCAGCAAGTAAATTCTATTCAATTTAAAGTAGGAGTTTTAAATTTATTTTCAAATGCTGAAGCAAAAGGATATATTAAATTTCCAAAGTTAAATTATAAACAAAACGGATATTTAAATATTAAGAACAAATGCAATGACTGCTTTAAATTCTGTGTTGCTGCTCACAGATACCGCGATGAAATCTTAGCTGGGTATAAAGTAAATAAGCAGCAGGCTACACCAAACGCTATTCGCTATGCCAAACAAAAACTAGAGAGTCTCAACCAGTATATTCCTTATTTTTCGCAATTTGATTTTACTGATATTAATTGTCCTTTGCGTATTGGCGAAGATTTAAATAATTTTGAAATTAAAAGTAATCTCGGTATCAATATTTAGAGTCACCGCGATGACGACATTGTCCCTATATGACGGTCGCGTAATTCTGAGTTAACTGAACTGTGTAATTTATTTTTAACTTATAACCAAAGAAAGGACGACAAGACTAACTCTTACCATTTAGTTCTTATTACTGATCTTAACAAATTTATGCGTAATGGACGTCCTCATAAGGCTTTTTATTGCAAATTTTGTTTAAGAAGTTTTAATTCAGAAAAGAATTTACAACAACACTCTGACAACTGTCAAGCTCGTGAAGAAAGAAAAATCATTTTTCCTAAATCGTGGGAAAGAGTCAAGTTTGCAAAACCATGGCAAACACTTCCGTACCCCTTTGTCATTGTTTATAAGTTCTTTACGTTTGCAAATCCTATTTAAGATTTTAAACTTGCAAAAACCAACACAAAGTATACAACAGCAATTACACCTGCAGCTTATTCTTTTATTATTATTAGAAGAATGCAAGATAAAGACATCGTTGTTTCTATAGAGTATTTTGATGGGGAAGATGTAGTTAAACATTTTTTTACACGTTTATTTTACTGGGCAAACAGGTTAATCACACATATTAGAGAAACAAATAACAAAGTAAAACCAACAGAAAGTGTAAGAGTACAGGTTGAACAAGCTACGCACTGCCACCTATGTGAGCGCGAATTTAGTAAAGAAACCAAGACGATCAGGACCTTCCACCATAACCACGACCATGGTAATTTTGAATTTGCTGCATGTAGTCGTTGTAACCTTAGTATTAAATACAAGAACGAGATCCCACTTATTTCGCACTATGGAGGTTCTTTTGATTATCACCTTTTAATAAGTGCAATAAAAACTAATTTCTTTTTTTCTTAAAAACGTTAAAGCGCTTGCAAAAGTCCCAAAAGAATTTATTTCAATAACGATAACTGCTAAGGATACATGGCTTCCTAAATTAAATTTAGAATATCCTTCTGAAGATTCAAAACAACCCAACTATACTGGCAAATGTTTTGCTTCAAAAATTAAAATACGTTTTATGGATGCTAACTTATTTTTTGACTCTGATTTATTTAAACTTGTAGAATCACTTAACGCAAAAACCTCCCAGTCACTTAAAATAGTACAGCAGTGTATATATAAATTTTTACCTACACAAAGCCATGATTCTTTTGCAAAGAAACTTAAAGTATCAAAACCGTGCCATGACGATCTTGTGCTATTGAAAAAACCTGTTTATTTTTCTTTCTTGTCTCTTACTAATGATACAAGTCTTAATATTCCTATTCCCACAAAATCGTGTTTTAGAAAATCTTTACTTGATAATTTGCCAATACCAGACAGTGAATGGGAGCTTGTTCAAAACATCTGTGCAAAATTCAACCTATTTACATTAGCTGATTACATGCGTTTTACTTGTTTGTTAGATACAGTATTACTTGCAGAAGTTTGGCAAAACTTTCGAAAATTCGGAATGGAAACATACGAAATGGATCGTACCTATTCTTTAACTTTGCCAAGCTTCTCATGGCAATGTTTTTTAAAGCAATCAAAAGCTGAAATAGATTACATAAGAGATTACAGGGTATTTGAAATTGCAAAAAAAGGAATAAGGGGAGGTCAATGTATATTTGCAAAGAAACATGTGACTGCTAATCACGAACGTTGTCCGGGTGGGTTAGATACATCACAGCCACGTAGACACTTACTTTCACTAGACATCAATAGTTTATATTTACATAGTATGAAAGCACTGATGCCAGTGTCTGATTACGAGTACATGAAAACAAAAGATCTTATAAACATAGACTGGACAGACCCAGAATTAGGAAGTACGGAAGGAAGCTATAGTTACGTACTTGTTTGTGACTTGCAATACCCAGAGCATTTACATAATCGCGACGCAAACTTGCCTTTTGCCATGGAACAGAGAGTAATAAAGCTCGGAGAAATGCTGAGCCAGTTAAATTTAAAATATCGCAAAAACGCTTCAATTAAACATTTTATATCCCGACCAAGACTTATGTTAACTCTTTATGACAAATTCAATTACACAGTTCATTTTAAGGAATTGCGCTGCTATCTTTCAAACGGAATAGTACTCCCTAAAATACACTGTGGTGTTAGATTTAAACAACAACGTTACTTCAAATTATATATAAATGCCAATTTAAAAAAACGCAAGCAAGCAAACACCCATTTGAAAACAAATAACTTAAATTCCAATCCAATGTTTTGTATGGCAAGACTTTAAAAAAAGTTAAGGATTTTGTTGAAACCAGTATTTGCACCAGTACCGCCCATGCTGAAAAACTACTTGCATCACCACGATGTAAAGATTTTGATGGTCTGTCTGATTGTTTAAGTATTATTACGCAATACCTCAAAAGGTATCGTGCAGATGCTCATCCACAGGACTGGCAATTTTAGCCGATGCAAAAGTTAACTTCTATGAAAAGTTTGATATGCTGTGTCGAATATTCCAGAACAGAGCTTACTTGGATTATTCAGATACAGACAGACATGAGTTAGATATATTAGATCCCTTAAATACTTTGTGGGATGATATAGTTAGTGCACGTGCAGAATTTGATTTCAGCAAAATTCCACGAAATCATGAGTTTTATAAGCGCTACAAAAATCAATATCCAGCGTTGCATCTTCTAAATAAAGACGAAAGTGTCACAATAAGAATACAAAGCTTAGATGTTTTAGAATTAATTACACTTAAGCCTAAAATGTATAGCATGTTATATTTAAATAGTAGTGAACAACAGAAATGCAGAGGTGTTCCGGCTATTGCGTTACGCCAATGCAGGCACAAGTATAAACAAATGCTTTAAACAAACAAACCGTGTAATATTATTGTAAATTCTATACGATCCGTAGATCATAACATATACGTAGTGAGTGTAAATAGATTAGCATTTAACACATTAGATATATCAAGGGTATTTTTAGACCCCAATGATTGTAATTTTAGTTTGCCCTTTGGCCATGAAGATTTGTAAAAAAGTAAATATATTATTCTGTAATAGTTGTATATTCATAGTATTATAATAATGTAACCTAGATATATAATGTATATACTGTTAAGTATACCTTTAAATAATTAAGTGTTCTGTATGTGTAAGACTTGTGTATTTCAATTGTTTAGTATATAGGCAACATAGCTGTTTAATGTCAATGTTATTTGTGAACTACGTATATTTATTAAATACTAAGCTCTAGCTTGTGAAAAGTGTATATATTTATAGCATAGTGTAGATGTAACCTATATTTATAATGTATATACTGTTAAGTATACCGTTAAATAATTAAGTGTTCTGTATTTGTAAGACTTGTGTATTTCAATTGTTTAGTATATAAGCAACCTAGCTGTTTAATGTCAATGTTATTTGTGAACTACATATATTTATTAAATACTAAGCTCTAGCTTGTAAGAAGTGTATATATATTTAGTGTAGTGTAGATGTAACCTAGATATATAATGTATATACTGTTAAGTATACCGTTGAATAATTAAATGTCCTGTATTTCATGTATATAAATGTTATATAAATTGTAGTAAATTCAAAAACATTGTAATTTTGTATATAAACCTGCCTGTGTACTGATACAGCCCATACACAATTGATTGGCCTGGATGATGCATCTTATTATATGGCGCTGCACACATGCTTACATCGCTGTCCCAATTTGCATTAGATTTAGCACACCTTGGCAAAGACACAAATAATTCGCAACACTTACTATGCATTAACTCTCCTTCTTCTTCTTTGTCTCATTGAATTGCATCTTATTACTTCAAATCGCATTATACATTACGGATTTATTTATTTATTACCCACCTACCTACCTTTCTTCCTCTCTTCATTGCCCGGGTCCCGACCTCCCCCAGCCTCCCATATCCAGCCTACAGATTCTTAATACCCTTAATCTTTCCTTCTCATCTTCCTACTAATTAATTAATCATTCCTTCCATTCATTAAATAATTCTTCCGAATGCACCTGATTGCAAGTAGTTATATTTGAATAGTGATATTTTTTCCACCCAAAGTTTGAAATTAAAAAGGAAACTTCCCCATGGTGTCGCTGTCGTCGAATTCAGTTATCGTTTATTACACAACTATATGATTAATTACAATGACAGATGATAAATACCATTAAATTATGTTAAATATTACAGATATGTTAATATTCTGTACACATTTCTAATAGTAAGAGAAATACATAACTTGCTAGTGAAGTTTTGACTTTTTCCTGTCAAGCTGTGTTTTCTTTTTAGCTTGTGACAGCTCGGAATTATGTACCTTTACATAAAAGTACATGCGAATTGAAATGTAAAATGTAACAATTCAACACAACAAATAGCTGGAATGATCACATTCACTACATCCTATGCCATTGGAATTTAAGGAAATTTCGCTAACAATATCTAGAACAACATTCTTTTCAAGAATTCCTGATGCCAAATTAGTGAGAATTACTCTCTCCAATTTTTGAATAACTAAATACAGTGCATTACTAGGATACGTAAGATTACCTAAACATTTAAGCCTAGAGACATTAGCATGAGAAATAGGAGAGCAATCAGGAGTGGACAGAGAATTTATACATAGTTTACATTTTGAGAAGGATTGTGCTTTATGTGCTACGTATCCAGCTAAGTAGAAAACTAATCCTGCAGCTACATCCGTTTTACAGTAGTCGTGTTCTCGTAGTATTAGGTTAATTGGGTCTGGATCGCACTCAGAAACTATGTTTTCAAGAATTGTATCTTCTATTGCTTTTAATTGTTTTGAGCGTTCCAATTTATTTAAATCAGATCTCACTCTTAAAGTTTCTGAGTAAGATAAAATTGTGGACGGTTCGTTTTTCATTGCTTCGATGTTTCCTCTAATTTTTACGTTTGTTGGCGTATAAATGCACATCAGGCGAAACAGTTGCATAAAACTTATAATAGTAGGATGATCATCATTCCCACCCATTGCACGGATTATGCCAAAAAATCCGGCGCTTCGCGCCGGATTTGTCGACCGTGGGCTGGCCCGAAGTAGATGGTGAGCTTCAACAAAGGCGCAAGACAATTTATGTTAAGCTAAAAGATAATGCAAGATTTGTGGAAGCTCCCCTACAAGCAATAAGACATACCAATGTTCGTAGCATGTAGTTTAATATAGCTGAAATTTTTTTATAAATCGCACCATTCACAAATAACGTCATTATGGACAATCCCTGAATATCTGTTACGCATATAGGTAAGTACGTGACATGTAGTTAAAATAGGATGGAAACAAATTTAAAGTTAAGACTTGGAATATTAGAAACTATGGTATTTGAAGGACGTTATCATGGACGATCTCTGAACACCTATAACACATATAGGTCAGTCCGTGACATGTAGAATAAATTTTCACGTGACATCATTTGCGCGTTACCCTTAACCTGCTTACCTTATGTGAATGCGATAGCAGCTGAGTGGGGCTGTCTGAAAGAAATTTTCACGTGACCTCATTTGCGCGTCACCCCTAACCTGCTTACCTAATGTGAATGCAACAGCAGCTGGGTGGGGGTGTCTAAAAGAAATTTTCGCCTGACGTCATTTGCGCGTCACCCCTAACCTGCTTACTTATTGTGAATGCAACAGCAGCTAGGTGGGGGTGTCTAAAAGAAATTTTCGCCTGACGTCATTTGCACGTCACCCCTAACCTGCTTACCTAATGTGAATGCAACAGCAGCTGGGTAGGGGTGTCTAAAAGAAATTTTCACGTGACGTCATTTGCGCGTCACCCCTAACCTGCTTACCTTATGTGAATGCGATAGCAGCTGAGTGGGGCTGTCTGAAAGAAAGGAGCTTCCACAAATCTTGCATTATCTTTTAGCGTAACATAAATTGTCTTGCACCTTTGTTGAAGCTCAGCATCTACTTCGGGCCAGCCCACGGTCGACAAATCCGGCAAGAAGCGCCGGATTTTTTGAAAAGCTCACTTTTCTGAGTTTTGACATGGGTCCAGTTAACTGTTAATTGTGAAGAAATGGACAGTCCGATCAAGTTGAAGAAACAATACAGACCTGCGCGCGCGCATTTGTGATCGTTTTAAAAAAAATTGAAGGTCATAGCTTGAAAGCTGTGACCTGTAGTGTACGGCCAACAGACAGACAGACAGACAGACAGACAGACAGACAGACAGACAGACAGACGGACGGACATGACCATCACAATAGATGCTTGCTCAGCATCTAAAATGCGCAAAAAAAATTTAAATAATTACAAATATTAACCATACAGTATTATAAATTGTCTATTGTTGCTATTTATTCGTAAGTCCTTTCCAAATTAGAGCATTGTGACGAATCTGTCTCTTGAATATATTTACGTTCAAAATTTTATTCAAACGGGCGGTACGGGCGTGATAAGACAACAGGGAACTAGATTTTAGGATACCGTATTTCTTCTAATAATTGACCCCGTCCACTATTCACATTCCATCTCCCAGACTCGTACACTACTACAGGCTTGTATATTATTACATACCTGACTACTATTACAGGCCCGTATATCATTACATGCCCGGCTACTATTACAGGCCCGTATATTATTACATATCCGGCTACTATTACATACCCGGCTACTATCACAGGCCCGTCCACTGTTACAGACCTGTCTACTGTTACAGACCCGTCTACTATTACATATCAGGCTACTATTTCAGGCCCGTTCACTGTTACAGACCCGTCTACTGTTACAGACCCGTCTACTATTACAGACCTGTCTACTATTACAGAGTCGTGTACTACTATAATGTAAGACCATAAACTATGTGGTTCAGAATAAAATCTATAAATCTATCTATCTATCTATCTATCTATATACTTAAAACGTGCAGTACAGGCCAGCATAGGCCATTTATTAACCATTATCTATTATCTATATACTTAAAACGTGCAGTACAGGCCAGCATAGGCCATCTATATACTTAAAACGTGCAGTACAGGCCAGCATAGGCCATTTATTAACCATTACAATTCTTGCACACCAAACTCCTCCTACAGTTTTCAACTATTTGGAGGTTTCTTGGTGTCAATAGATGCGCTGTCATGTAAGGATGTCCTTCTTTCAACAATATCATTAAAATAGTTTGATTTGCACTTTTTATGGCCGATTTACATTTTTTGGTTTTAGCCAATCAGGGCCTTTGCAATTCAAATTTTTGAAATTTTAGTGGCCTTGATTGGCCCACAGAGAGATAAAAAATTATTTATTTCATATTTAAATTTATTCAAACTCAAAAGAGTTTAAAAAATGGTGGAAACATTTTTACACGATATGAAAAGTTGAGGTCAACGCAGAAATATTTTTAATAATTTATTAAAATTATTTCAAAATAATAATTTAGTAATAATTTTAATTCATCTCTGCGCAGAAATATCTAATTTGTATTTTTTAAGTTTTATTCAGCAATGCATTTTACGTGTATAGTAACTATGCCCACACCACGCCTAACGTGGCTCTTAAAGCCACAACCATAAATAATTACTTCTACAAAGTCAATATAGTGATGCTAAGGCCCGTCTTACGGACGGTATGTACATGCACTTAAAAATATATAAGAACCTAAAAAGTAACCAGGGCCAAACTAGACTAACAAGACTTTAGGTTTAAAAATGGTGGAAACATTTTTACACGAAATAAAAATTTATGGTCAACGCAGAATTATTTTTGATAATTCATTAAAATTATGTAATTATTTAAAAATAATAAGTTTTTACAAAGTCAATATAGTGATGCTAAGGCCCGTCCTACGGACGGTATGTACATGCACTTAAAAATATATAATAGAAACCTAAAAAGTAACCATGACAACACCACACCAACACAGCCTTATTTATTATTTAGTATTTTTAGATGCTGAGCTTGAGCATCTATTGAAATTGCCATGTCTGTCTGTCTGTTGGCCTGTTGTTTGTGCTTTACACGTCACAGTTTTCACTCATTGTTTTTCAAACAACTTTTAAATGTCCACAAGTGCGAGCGAAAAAAGCCGTATTGTTTTACGAGTTGATCGAGCCAACCAGTTTTGTACAATTAACGGTTGATTGGACCCATGTTTAACTATTTAAATCATACAAACAAAAACCGGTAAAACTATCATGAGCGTACATACGCATGGTTGGTGAAACATCGTTTCTTTCAAATCGCGCGCCAAGTACAAGTACAACAAGTACATCTTGCAGTATCAATACTACATTACAAACGAGTATTAAAGAAACAGAATGGGGAGTAAGCAGGATTGCCCATAAATGACGTCAAAAAATTTATATTAGCACATGCCCGTCCTTAGATCGGTCTCTATGTTGGTCATGCTCCATAGGATACAGTTTTTAACTGATTTGCTTCAAACACCTTTTAAACGACCCCAAATGCAAATGCAAATGTTTTTGGAGTGGAAAGAACTAGCCTGTTATTTATGAATACCTGTTGAAAGAGTTGAACCTAATACACGAAAACAAATTCAAAGGCAAAATGCTATAGTTTTTTTATGTTGATCAAACGAACCAAATTTTGAAAATAATTGTTTGATAATCACATGTCAAAATGCATTCAAACGGTGCAACTTTTAACCACTTAAAATGCTTGAAAAAAATACCCATCTACAGTAATAATGGTTTTTAAAAAACTATAATTAGGATGCAACCTACTATAAAACTAGGTTTCAGTTTAAAAGTAATAAGACCACACTCCCTAATTTTTCTCCATCTTACGCAAGAGTCAGTCTAATATCACGACGCTAGCAACCCATAGGGTTGCCTAACTTCTTTCGACAATATTAAAAAAAATATTGCGTTTTGCACTTTTTATGGCTGATTTACATTTTTTGACTCTGCGCCAATCACGGCACTAGAATTCAAAATTTCAAAAATACAGTGATCCTGATTGGCACACAGCCTGATAAAAATATTTATTTCTATTTTCAAATTCGTGTGAACATCAAAAATTTTAAAAGCTGATTCAAAAAGTTTCGAAAGATAAAAAAAGTTCAGCTCAGCCAAAAGATAATTCAATTAAAAACTCTATAAGTTTTATTAAATTTTAAAGACTCTAAACAGTAACTATGAGGACTTTAAGTCATCTACTAATCTACTAATTAAAAACTACACTATTGAAAGGGATAGGCGTCACACAATTCCCACTGCCAATCACTGTATATTTTGTGGATAGAGGGAGAGTATAGTAATATCAGCTGTGTTTGGACTAGATGGACGTTACAAGCATAGTCCCGGTCAAGCATGTAAGAAAAACTCAACCCAGCTAAGTCTGAGGTAAAGCTTTACCAACAATAAAATCTTGACCCAGGCAAACCTGCTCTCAAAATTTAACCCAAGCAAGCATTCAGCAAAAACGAAAACGTGGAAATGGTTGTGGCTCCAATGTAATCCGCACAAGCCTGTGTTCAAAGCTTAACCCAAATATAACAGTAAGGGGGTTTTAGGTCGACGGTTATGGTATTCAGCAGTAGATCCATCGTGTAACTGGTTACGCTAAAACCAACCTTTTATGTGTAACAGGTGTATACGGAAATAGAGAGCAATGATCACAGCAAGCATAATCACGGACAAGTATATGTGGGAAAATCTTACCCAGCCAAGAACTGTGGTAAAATTTTAACCCAACCAATGCTGTGATAGAATTTTAACTCAGCCAATACTGTAGTAAAATTTTAACCCAGCCAATTCTGTAGTAAAATTTTAACCCAGCAAATTCTGTAATCAAATTTTAACCCAGCTAACACTGTAGTAAAATTTTAACCCACACAATACTGTGGTGAAATTTCAACCTAGCCAATAAAGTGTTAAAATTTTGACCCAGACAATACTATCGTAAAATTTTATCCAAGACAAAACTGTACTAATATTTTAACCCTGCCAATACTGTAGTAAAATTTTAACCCAACTATCTATATACATAAAACGTGCAGTAAAGGCCAGCATAGGCCATTTATCTAACATTACAATTACTACATTACATTATGAGTTGTTAGGACTGCAGACTGTAGCGAAATTTACAGCCTCAGACCTGGCTTCGATTCTCTGCCAATGCTTATCGTTTTTGGCTCGGTGATGTACGGTAAACGTTACTGGATGGTTGATTTAACCCAATCTCCTTCGGTGCTCCTCAGTGACCACTACTTTTTGTAGGGGCCTAGGGAATGCAACTCCTTTACTGTGGAGGAGGGGACGGGAATAGGTAAAAGGCTACAAAGACCGAGACGATCTAACGCGGTAGCCTCCTTTTGCCTCACCCATAGTGACTGGTTGAGTCTGGTTGTATGAACTTCGGTTGAATCGAACTTATAAATAAATTATCATTATATATATATATTTACCTGTAGTTCTAATTTTCCGGTGAATCTGCAGTTATTCTAATACGAATGTACTTTCTTTACTTTAAAAAAAACTGTAGTGGTATTACATGAGTAGGCCAAGTCTATGATCTAAAAGGTAGGAGCTGCAGTGTTAGTTTAATGTGTTGTCTTAATCTCCCAGTCAACTATACAAGTACTCTAAGCTGCACGTCTAAAACGCACAAGCGCCACTTTTGGGCTTCATGCCGCTTAATATTGTTATTATTCCATTGTCTAACCCCCTCCTCTACCTGCTCGCAACCCGTAGGGTTGCCTAACTGCTAGTCTATATACTTAAAACGTGCAGTACAGGCCAGCATAGGCCATTTATTAACCATTACAATTCTTGTACACCAAACTCCTTCTACAGTTTTCAACTAATTACACTTTTTATGGTACCATTCGACGCGCCTTGACGTTTTGTCGTCATTCTTTCGACAATATTTTGAAAACTATTGCGTTTTGCGCTTTTTATGGCTGATTTACACTTTTTAACTCTGCGCCAATCACGGCACTAGAATTCAAAATTTCAAAAATACAGTGATCCTGATTGGCACACAGCCCGACAAAAAAATTTATTTCTATTTTTAAATTCGTGTGAACATCGAAAATTTTAAAAACTAATTCAAAAAGTTTCGAAAGATAAAAAAGTTCAGCTCAGCCAAAAGATTATTCAATTTGAATCTTACTACAAGTTTTATTAAATTTTTAAGAATCTAAACAGTAACTATGAGGACTTTAAGTCATCTACTAATTAAAAACTACACTATAGGAAGGGATAGGCGTCACACAATTTCCACTGCCAATCACTGTATATTTTGTAGATAGAGGAAGGGTATAGTAATATCAGCTGTGTTTGGACTAGATGGACGTTACAAGCATAGTCCCGGTCAAGCATGTCAGAAAAACTCAACCCAGCCAAGACTGAGGTAAAGCTTTACCACCAATAAAATCTTGACCCAGGCAAACCTGCTCTCAAAATTTAACCCAAGCAAGCATTCAGCAAAAACGAAAACGTGGAAATGGTTGTGGCTCTAATGTAATCCGCACAAGCCTGTGTCTAAAGCTTAACCCAAATATAACAGTAAGAGGATTTTAGGTCGACGGTTATGGTATTCAGCAGTAGATCCATCGTGTAACTGGTTACGCTAAAACCAACCTTTTATGTGTAACAGGTGTATACGGAAATAGAGAGCAATGATCACAGCAAGCATATTCACGGACAAGCATATGTGGGAAAGTCTTACCCAGCCAAAAACTGTGGTAAAATTTTAACCCAACCAATGCTGTGATAGAATTTTAACCCAGCGAATACTGTAGTAAAATTTGAACCCAACCAATTCTGTAGTAAAACTTTAACCCAGCAAATTCTGTAATTAAATTTTAACCCAGCTAACACTGTAGTAAAATTTTAACCCACACAATACTGTAGTAAAATTTTAACCCAGCCAATAAAGTGTTACAATTTTGACCCAGACAATACTGTCGTAAAATTTTATCTCGGGCAACACTGTGGTTTCATTTATCCCAAACAATACTGTCGTAAAATTTCAACCCAACCATATATTTACATAAAACGTGCAGTAAAGGCCAGCATAAGACATTTATCTAACATTACAATTACTACATTACATTATGAGTGGTTAGGACTGCAGACTGTAGCGAAATTTACAGTTTTAGACCTTGCTTCCATCCTCTGCCACTGCTTATCGTTTTCGGCACGGTGTTGTACGGTAAACGTTACTGGATGGTTGATTCAACCCAATCTCTCTTAGTGACCACTACTTACTGTAGGGGCCTAGGGAATGCAACTCCTTTACTGTAAAGGAGGGGACGGGAATAGGTAAAAGGGTACAAAGACCGAGACAATCTAACGCGGTAGCCTTCCTTTGCCTCACCCATAGTGACTGGTTGAGTCTGAATGTATGAACTTCGGTTGAATCGACCCAATAAATAAATTATTATTATATATATATATTTACCTGAAGTTCTAATTTCCCGGTGAATCTGCAGTTATTCTAATACGAATGTACTTTCTATACTTGAAAAAAAAACTGTAGTGGTATTACATGAGTAGGCTAAGTCTGGGATCTAAAAGGCAGAAGCTGCAGTGTTAGTCTAATGTGTTGTTGTAATCTCCCAGTCAACTACACAAGTACTCTAAGCTGCACGTCTAAAACGCACAAGCGCCACTTTTGATCTTTATGCCGCTTAATATTGTTATTATTCCATTGTCTATCCCTCTCCCCCATTTGCTCGCAACTCGTAGGGTTGCCTAACTGCTAGTCTATATACTTAAAACGTGCAGTACAGGCCAGCATAGGTCATTTATTAACCATTACGATTCTTGTACACCATACTCCTTCCTCAGTTTTCAACTAATTACACTTTTTATAGTACCACTCGACGCGCCTTGACGTTTTGTCGTCATTCTTATGACAATATGTTAGAAAATAATGCGTTTTGCACTTTTTATAGCTGATTTGCAGTTTTTGGTTTTAGCCAATTAGGGCCTTTGCAATTCAAAATTTCAAATATTCAGCGACCCTGATTTGCTAACAGTTTGTCAAAAAACTGGCTTTTTTCCAATTTAAATTTATTTTTAATTCAAAGTTCAAATTAAATTATATTTAAAAGAAAATATATAAATAAAAAGTTCTATAAATTATTATTAAATATATTTAAAACAAATAATGTAACAAATTGGTTTACTGCTACAAAGTAACTATGTCTACACTGCAGCCAATATGCAAGGAGCCAGAGGCCAATTTATTTCAATTTATAGCAATTTGGCAACCCGATGGGTTGTGGTATTTCAAATATGATCGTTATTCTCTCACTTGTGTCCCTGCTCTCGCACGCGACAGGTATGCGTACCAATGTTCACCCTTCAGCAGTAGTCGACCATATAAAGCATTAACTTGGGAAAACTTTTGCTCAAAACGCACCCTGCACATGCCTGTGAACAAAACCTAACCCAGGCAAACCTGTGGTCGGAACCTAACCCAGGCAAACCTGTGGTCAAAACCCTAGACGGGCAAGCCTGTAATCAAAACCAAACCCGGGCAAGCCTGTAATCAAAACCGAACCCGGGCAAGCTTGTAATCAAAACCGAACCCAGGCAAGCCTCCGATCAAAAACTAACCCAGGAAAGCCTGTCAACAAAACTTAACCCGGGCAGGCCTGTGGTCAAAACTTACCCCGGGTAAGCTTCCGATTAAAACCTAACCCGGACAAGCCTATGCTCCAAACTAGACCCAGGCAACTGTGCTAAAAACTCACAACGGGCATGCCTGTATACAAAACTTAACCCAGGCAAGCCTGTCGTCAAAAGCCTACCCGGGCAAGTTTGTGATCAAAACCGAACCCGGGCAAGCCTCCGATCAAAAACTAACCTAGGAAAGCCTGTGAACAAAACTTAACACGGGCAGGCCTGTGGTCAAAATTTACCCCGGGTCAACCTGTGAACAAAACTTAATCCGGGCAGGCCTGTGGTCAGTACTTAACCTAGGTAAGTTTCTGATCAAAACCTAACCCGAACTAAACTCAGGCTAGCCTGCAATCCAAATTTAGCCCGAGCAAGCCTATTTTAAAAATTTAAATCGGTAAAGTAAATTTCGCCGCCGCAAATAAATCATTCCATATACCTGTAGTTCTAATATTCCAGTAAATCTGCAGTTATCCTAATAAAATGTACTTTCTATACTTTTAAAGTAGGCCAAGTCCTAGATCTAAAACGCAGGAGCTGCAGTATTAGTTTAATGTGTTGTCCTAATCTCCCATTGAACTAAACGACTAGGCTAAGCTGCACATCCAAAAGACACAAGCGTCAGTTTTGGGCTTGATGCCGCTCAATATTGTTATTATTTTCTAACCTTACCCCCCCCCCCCCACCTGCTCGCAACCCATAGGGTTGCCTAACTGCTAGTCTATATACTTAATCAGTGCAGTACAGGCCAGCATAGGCCATTTACTCAACATTACAATTTTTGTGTATCAAACTCCTCCTACAGTTTTAAACTAATTACACTTTTTATAGTACCATTCGACGCGCCTTGACGTTTTGTCGTCATTCTTTAGACAATATCTTACAATATATTGCGTTTTGCACTTTTTATGGCCGATTTACATTTTTTGGTTTTAGCCAATCAGCGCCTTTGCAATTCAAATTTTCAAAATTATAGTGGTCCTGATTGGCTTACAGGTAGATGAAAAATTATTTATTTCATATTCAAATTAAAACTTAAAAGAATTTCAAATATGGTAGAAGCATTTTTACACAAAATAAAAAAAAAGAGATCAACGCAGAATTATTTTTCATAATTCATTAAAATTATGTAATTATTTAAAAATAATAATTTATTAATAATTATAATTTATCTATGCCCAGAAATATCTTATTTTTATTTTTTTTATTTTATTCAGCAATAGATTTTACGTGTATAGTAACTATGCCCACACCACGCCTAACGTGGCTCTTACAGCCACAACCATAAATATAGACTTCTACAAAGTCAATATATTGATGCTAAGGCCCGTCTTACGGACGGTATGTACATGCAATTCAATTAACTAATAAAATATATAATATAAACCTAAAAAGTAACTGTGACCACATTACACCAACACGACTTTAATAGCCGCAAGTTGACCCAAGTGTTTATCATTAAGTCGAAACTTAACCCAGTATAGTTAAATTGGCCGCAGTTAATAACACATTTAATTTACCCTGTCGTCAACGTAGCAGGGTTTCATTGATAAGTGATGGCCAACTTTAGTAAGTGATGGCCAAATTTAGTAAGTGATGGCCAACTTTAGTAAGTGATGGCCAGAGAGAGAGTAACTTTATTACACTGATACTACAATAGTATTTGCCATCAAGGCACAGTAAAAATACAAACAAGTTTTATAATATAATATATGTGGATTATTTCTATATATTCACGATTAGTGGGTATTGTATAAATGATGGTGCGCTATCATGGTAGATCGTCGAACAGCTGCAACAACGATGTCTTTAGTAATTGTAGGCGTTAGACAAAATCGTTTTCTAAACTTTTCGAAAAAAGACGTCATTGTTCCTCTGGCCCCTACTAACAGTCCGATGACTTCTATTTGGTCCAAGTCGTAAAGCTCCTTAAAATATTTAACGCATGGATCATATATAGCCTTCTTCTCTCTATCTACTTCTGACGCCTGATCAGGACCCTGTTCAAAACGAACTGTTGGGTCGATTATAAACCCTACTCTTTGCTCCTTGTCATAGCACAAAATATCTACTCTCCGCGGAGACCCATTTTCATCATGGCATTCTACTTCTTCCTCGACTTTCCAGAATCTTTGAAAGAAAGAAGGGGCTTGACGTAGATGTTTTGCAAGAATTGACCTAATATTATGATGCCTTGTGTTTCTCAGTAGAGCACTTTTCTGACATTGTCCCAAGACGTGACTAGGGGTTTCTCTCTCAGCAGCGCAATGACGACACTGAGGAATGCCTAGGTTTCTGCCAGGAATTGCTCGAAATTAGTAAATGATGGCCAACTTAGTTAGTGATGCCCAACTTTAGTAAGTGATGGCCAACTTTAGTAAGTGATAACCAACTTAAGTAACTAATGACCATTATTAGTACCTGATTACATTACACCAACACGAATTTAACAACCGCAAGTTGACCCAAGTCTTTATCATTGAGTCGAAACTTAACCCAGTAAAGTTAAATTGGCCGCAGTCAATAACACATTTGATTTACCCTGTCGTCAACGTAGCAGGGTTTCATTGATAAGTGATGGCCAACTTTAGTAAGTGATGGCCAAATTTAGTAAGTGATGGCCAACTTTAGTAAGTAATGGCCAAATTTAGTAAGTGATGGCCAACTTTAGTAAGTGATGGCCAAATTTAGTAAGTAATGGCCAAATTTAGTTAGTGATGCCCAACTTTAGTAAGTGATGCCCAACTTTAGTAAGTGATGGCCAACTTTAGTTAGTGATGGCCAACTTTAGTAAGTGATGGCCAACTTTAGTAAGTGATGGCCAACTTAAGTAACTAATGGCCAACTTAAGTAACTAATGACCATTTTTAGTACCTGATGGCCAACTTTAGTAAGTGATGGCAAACTTTAGTTAGTGATGGCCAACTTTAGTAAGTGATGGCCAACTTTAGTAAGTGATGGCCAACTTAAGTAACTAATGGCCAACTTAAGTAACTAATGACCATTTTTAGTACCTGATGGCCAACTTTAGTAAGTGATAGCCATCTTTAGTAAATGATGGCAAAGTTTAGTAAGTGATGGCCAGCTATATTTAGTGTCATATAATAAAACTATTGTGCACTTTTTCCTAAGTTCTGGTCACATTTTTAGTCAAATTGTAAAATTTTGTTTGGCCGTCACTTACTAAAGTCAAATTGGCCATTAATTACTAAAGTTGGCCATCACTTCCGAGCCTGGCTAGGTCTAACCAATTTTAACAATGCCATCCAATGTTGTTTATTACCACAAATTCTCCTCCCTTCCCTGCTAGCAACCCGTAGGGTTGCCTAACTGCTAGTCTCTTAATTAAGACGTGCAGTACAGTGTTGCATCGGATAGTGGTAAGTTAACCGGAGACCTTGTACCCTAAACTCCTCCTTCAGTTTTCAACTATTTACACTTTTTATGGTACCATTCGACGCGCCTTGACGTTTTGTCGTCATTCTTTCGACAATATTTTGAAAAATGTTGCGTTTTGCACATTTTATGGCTGATTTACACTTTTTAAATCTGCGCCAATCACATCACAGGATTTCAAAATTTTTAAAATTAAGTGATCCTGATTGGGACAGAGCATGATAAAAAATATTTATTTCTATTTTCAAATTCGTTTGAATATGAAAAATATTAAAAACTGATTTAAACAGTTTTGAAAGAAAAAAAAGTTCAGCTCAGCCAAAATATTATTCTTTTCAAATCTTACTACAAGTTTTAATAAATCTTAAAGAATCTAAATAGTAACAATGAGGACTTCAAGTCATCTACTAATCTACTAATTAAAAACTACACTATGGACAGGGATATGCGTCACTCAATTCCCACTGGCAATCACTGTATATTTTGTTCATATAACGAGGGTATAGTAATATCAGCTGTGATTTGGATTAGATGGACATTACAAGCATAGTCCCGGTCAAGCATCTCCTAGTCTTAGCTTTACCCAGCAAAGACCAAGGTAAAGCTTTACCACTAATAAAATCTTGACCCAGGCCCAGACAAGCCTGTGATCAAAGCTAAACCTAGGCAAGTCTGCTCTCAAAATTTAGCAAGCAAGCATTTAGCAATAACGGAAACCTGGGAATGGCTGTGGCCATAATGTAATCTGTGCAAGCCTGTGTCCAAAGCTTAAACTAAATACAACAGTAAGGGGTTTATAAGTCGACGTTTATGGTACTCAGCAGTAGATCCATCGTGTAACTGGTTACGCTGAAACCAACCTTTTATGTGAAGCAGATGACGGAAATAGAATGCAATGATCACAAGCATAATCACGGACAAGCATGTGAGGAAACATTAACCAAGCCAAGATCTGTGGTAAAATTTTAACCCAACCAATGCTGTAGTAGAATTTTAACCCAGCCAATATTGTCGTAACATTTTAACCCAGCCAATTCTGTGGTAAAATTTTAACCCAGCCGAATCTGGGGTAAAATTTTAACCCACACAATAATGTTGGAAAAGTTTAACCCAGACATTACTATGGTAAAATTTTAATCCAGACAATACGGTGGGGAAATTTTAACCCAGCTAATGCTGTGCTAAAATTTTAACCTAGCCATTACTGTGGTAAAATTTTAACCCACCTAACACTATAGTAAAATCTTGACCCGGGCAAGCCTGTAACCAATAGTGAACACGGGCAAGTCTGTTGTCAAAATTTAACCCAGGCAAGCATTTCGCCAAAGCTCAAGTTGACTAGATCACAATCAAACAAAATTTTATTTAGTGTATCAACTAAAATTGATGAATGAATGAATGCTAATAAAAGCTTAAACCAAATATAACTGTAAGGGGTTTTTAGGTCGACGTTTATGGTAGTCAGCAGTAGATCCATCGTGTAACTGGTTACACTGAAACCGACCTTTTATGTGTAGCAGGTGTATACGGAAACAGAAAGCAATTATCACAGCAAGCATAATCAAGGACAAACATGTGAGAAAACCTTACCCCAGCCAAGATCTGTGCTAAAATGTTAACCTAACAATTGATGTAGTTGAATTTAAACCCAGCCAATATTATAGTAAAATTTTAACCCACCTAATACTGTTGTTAAATTTAAACCCCCACAATACTGTGGTAACATTTCAACCCACCCAATAAAGTGGTAAAATTATGACCCAGACAGTACTGTCGTAAAAGTTTAACCCAGACAATAATGTGGTAAAGTTTTAACCCAGACCATACTGTGGTAAAATGTTAATCGAGACAATACGGTGGTAAAATTTTAATCCAGCCAATACTGGAGTAAAATTTTAACTCCGCTAATACTATAGTATTATCTTGATCTGTGCAAGTCTAATGTCAAAATTTAACCCAGGCAAGCAATTCGCCAAAGCTCAAGTGGATAAGATCACAATCAATGCAAAATTTTGTGTGGTGTAACAACTAAAAGGGAAGATTACATACTACAATTTTTAACTGCAACCCATCGGGTTGCTAACTGCTAGTACATAATAAATTTTTGAAAAAATGCACAAGGTTCTTTTAACATGCTTTCATGAACATGTTATTTTAATTTTTTCTGTAGATAGTGCATTTTGTTCGAAACTAGTTACAAATACAATTCTGCAATAAATTGTATTTTATTCTCAGCTCATACAATAATTCCATCATTCTACTATTCTTCATTTTAGATTTATGTTCGATAGACTTTTATGAATACATTACGATGTGCACCTGCAGGACATGCACCTGAACAAAAATTGGTCTATAATAGCAACATGAATATTTTGAATGATATAATACACGTATCTATGCATATGACTATACATAATACACGTCGTCTGTAAAGAACCTAAATGACCCATATCCATTTTTAGTTAAGCTCAATCTACATAATAATAATATATATACTATCTACAAAAATATGTAAATAAAAATTTTTACACTTTTCAAAATATATGTAAATAAAACATTTTACACTTTTCAAAAATTTGTAAATAGAGCATTTTACGTTTCAAAAACTTCTTATTAAAATTTTTCTTATGTTGTTCATTTGTTTTAATGAAATAGCTCAATTTGATTCAAGTTTAAATTCGAAACGGGTAATTTTGGTTCTTCCCAGACGATATGCATTAATAATTATTATTGTCCGGGATTTCCTAGCAATTTACAGGGGAGAAAATTTTCGGGATGGTTTCCAACATCCACATTTGCAGCTGGAAATACGATTTACTGTCTACAAAAAATAAATTTTAATCGTAGCATTCTGAGAGCATGTAAATAAAACATTTGGCTCTTTTCAAAACCATAAAAAATGGAACACCTTGCTCTGTAAAAAACGTGTAAACAGGATATTTTGCGTTTGTCAGGAACTTGTATTTAACATTAGGCGCATGTCATTTAATGTTTATTTACGCGGATTGTTCCTACCCGGACTTTTCCTTACTTACCTGTGTACAAAAAAGAAACTACACATTGCGCAAAGATATTGCCACAACTTTTGCATTTTATTAAAACCTGTTGGTAATTTACGGTACACTCACAAATAGTTGTGTTTCTGTTTTATGTCTACATAAGTAATAGTCTCGGGTGGGAAAAGTCCTACAACCCCAAAAATCTTTCCAGGTTCTCATCGCAGTACGCTGTCACGTAATTATGAGAAATAATTAGATAATCGAAGTAATTTAACCACATTGCCGGTTTCAACTGTCACTCACGGCAATTCTATCTGCCGTAACACGATTAGATTTGAAAATTGAGGAGAAATAGGAAGAGCAGGAGGCAACGACATTTCGATGTGCTTTAAAACATTTCCCTTGAACATGGAGAGTAACGTCACAGTAGCCTTCGGTATTCCGCATCTTCTTCTTATGCTCCATGATCTTATTTGAATTTTGTGTCTCTGTGAATGTGAGTGCATTTGGTGTGATTTTTGAGGTGTTCGAACTGGGTCCAGTCATGCCCGAGATTTGGAGAAGAGATTAATTATCCAAATAAACTTAAAATGTGTCATCACAACAAGATGAACAATATTATGGTAATTGTTATCAATAATATTAAAGAAAAACGTATGTTCTTACAAGACAGACATTTATAGGGCAGTCCCACAACATGACTTCATATGGAGAAAATACTCTCGATTCCATTTACAAATAAAGCTAAACTCAGGATAACGATACGAGACATCATGATCATGATTTGTAGCTAAATGTCGTGCTAGTTTTGAAACTTTTTCGGAATAAAATTTACGGAGATGACAACGATAGTCATTCAGATTTTGGTAAGGTAATAAGAAGTCGTGAAATTATTGTCTTAGGGAAAGTAGATGCTCGATAAATAGAAATGGCATCAGCAACTGCAATAATATGCCAGATGCTATGGGATGCTGGATATTATGAGTAAAGAAATGATGAAATAAACAGTACGGATTACTAGTTTATTCTACACAATTTATAGTCAACCAGAGGTGAGAGGAAGTACTCGTCTGCTCGGAAGCTCCGTTCAACTCCCCTCACTTTCCTGAGCTTGCTGGGTATACCTGCTGTAGTCGAGTAGGATTTAGCGAGCTCTGGTTGGCTCTCCGGCTGGAGAGCGGACGTGGTGGAAAGCGGTGTTGCCTACCGCTTGCATCGCTACACAGCAACAGTTCGACTAAATAGCTTAAATAGAAAAACAGAAAGCTGCAAAATACAAACACTATGAAAAACGAAAAAAAGTATTTACTTAAAATGTAAATTGAAACCTGAGTAGCGTAAGACACCACCATTTTTTGAAACGGAGAAGGTTTAATGTGATAAGATGTCAGTTTAGGGCACAATCTAAGGCTGCCTTTACGAGTATCTTGTTCATAGACTCGAACGAAATAATCAAAACTAATTGTTTTGGAATTAAACTAAAACATTAAACATATTTTATCAATTTACAGTGCTTAGTTATGCGCTTTAGATATTAAAGTAGGTACTAACAATTCCATTACGGTGATTAAGTAAATGATTTCTAATGCATTTAATAATATGTGGCACGTCGGATAGGAAAAACAAGAATCTGTTTTCTGAGCGGATGTTTTACCTGTATATTTTTTAGAACATAACATTAAAATTTTTACATAACCTAATACTTGGTAATACTACAACAACTACAATGAAAATTCAACTAATTTAAAATACCTTGTAAACAATATTTCTGGAACCATTTTTACTACTTGATTTATTTATTTTCTCAGAAACTCCAAATTCATTCCACATACTTTTGTTGGTACTTGCACCGTCACAAGTTGTCCCTATTACTTCAAGTCCACATTCTTCGAACTTGATGATTGCACTGAGGATTAATTTGCTAAGAATGTGACCTGGTGCAGCTCCTCGTGAAGCAAGCGACCCAATCGGTTGCATCTTAAAATTTTTAAATATTTTAAACATTGCAAATTATAAAACATACATAAATATGTGTTTTGGTTAAGAAATAACATACTCGATTGGAATTAAGAGAGCGAAACATGAATACAAGGGCGTGATCCGCTAAAGTGTTTTCAGATTTTGATTTTTGAAAGTAGGCATCCGTATATTCCGCGTAGTCAATGTATCCATGAAATTGCATATTAAACTTTGAAAATTCCAAAGCTTCTCGTACTTTAATTTCATCAAAAAGTAGAATCCCTTGCCTCTCCCGTCGGTTTCTTCCCTTGAGTTCGTCTTTAATGCAATCAAAAACAAAATCTTGACATCCGAAATCACACTTAACTGAACGGCAAAGTTTATGCAAGGTATTTGGATGAGGAAGAGGAAGAATGCTTTCATCACGAAGGTACAAGTAGGCCTTGGGACATTTTATTTTTAACAGCAAACACTGTAGCAACCAATCGGCTGCATACCGATTCCCGGTTGCCAACTTTACTTTGGCTAGCCTAATTGCAGTTGAGAATGCTAGTTTCATTTTTTCAGGTATATCACATTTACTTATTGAATCCAATAACTTTTCTTGTTGCTGCTTTGCAAACTTTTTCTTTATGAACTTTAAATGAAGCTTTAGTACTGCACTGCTAGAGTACTGCAACAGTATCTGGTGCCCTATTTTAAAAAGTGACCGAGAAGAGATCGAAAAAGTTCAAAAGTTAGCCACCCGCCTTCACCCATCGCTTAAGAATTTGTCTTATGAGGATAGGCTTAAGGAACTCAGAATCCTTTCACTTGAGGATAGAAGAAAACGAGGTGACTTGATCGAGACATTCAAACTAATCAGTAAGAAATATGACATTGACCCCTCTGCTATATTCGAAATCGACATGCAGAGCAGACATGCACCGTTTTAAAAGAAGAAACCTGTGATTACCAACTCGAGACACCATTTCTTTACGCAACGTATTGTTACAGAATGGAACAATCTTCCAAGTGATGTGAAAAATGACAAATCAGATTTATACACAGTGAATTCGTTTAAAAATAAGTTAGACAAGTTTAAAGGGTGGAGTTTTTGACAAGTCTTTCGAGTAACTTAAGCTTCAAAGTGTTTAATCAGTGACAACCAGGTTTTACAAGAGAAGTATAACTCAAATCCTTCAGGATTCTTCCCGGGAAACATTTATTATTATTATTATTATTTAGTGAAGCTGATTTAACTTGATGTTTCTGGAGATGTGTGTTACGATTTCGAATTCGCTGTTTGAGATGATTAATATACGATTTAAGTTTTTTTGGACTGGACGGAGTACTCTGTTTTCTAAAACTAGAAGTTAGTTTAGATTTCATTACTCTGAGTTTACGTAATAACACGGCACATTTTGGACATCTACTAGTTTTTGAAACTATTTCACATTCATTAAAAAACCATACATCGTTAGACTTCATAGCATTTTTAACTGTTACAAATTCTGGAAACTCATGAGATCCTATGCATAGCTGTTTTATATCTAAACACTGTATGAGTCCGTTAACGTCCTAAATAGTTTTGCACTGTGTATTGCTAAATAAATTCGTAACATTTTTGCTATTGCAATAATTTTGACTTTACCATTTGGAGATATCTGTAAAAAAATAATATTTCATTGTTCTCGTGTAACAACGTGTGAATTAATTCGCAAATTTGTTTAGAATTTTTTAGTTAAAACATGCTGAAACGGGAATGGAAATGCCACATCGAATTTGTCCTCACTTCTTCTCTCAGCCGAAGCACAGCCAAAGCCATCTCCAGCCAAAAGTAGAAGACAGGATCAGACAAGATAATAAGAAGCCGTTGAACCCAGCGCATCTTCTCATCGCCACTAGGAGCTACCTTTAGAACTTGCTACACACAACCCAAGCCACAAGTAAAGCATAGGAATTCCACAGCAGAACCACAGGAAGCATTCAAGCCGCATGGGAAAGAGCACTGCCCTCACCAGTCGCAGGAAGAAACTCGTTGCACCAACACATATTATTTCTATCTCTTAAGTTTTTACTTTTGGAATTCGGGAAAGACAAACATGGAGACTCCTAAAAGAATTCGAGTTTTGCAGGGGGATCAGGGGATCAAGTGATCCTCTGTGAATCCTGCTGGTGTAGAAAACCTGAAAAGTATAAAAAGAAAAGTTTAATTTTTGATTACTTAATTATTGTGTTTATCCTAATCCTCCTCATCTCTATCTTTGTGCTTCATGTTTTCAATATTTGTTTCCATTATTTCAATCAAAATAATTTGAGGTCTACAAATATAAAACATTGTAAAATAATTATTCTAATACATTGTGAACCAAAACATACCTCGACTCACCATTCAGAACCATTGGCTTGTAACCGAAATCCTTGGTATCCGTAAGAATTGTAAACCATTAATAATTACATTGTGTGGACGAAATTCAATTTACAACATGAAAAAGAAAAACAAAACAAAGAATAATTCGAAGTAAATGTAAGCTTTTTGTCACTGCTTTTCTGGCAGTCGAAAACTTTTCAAAATTTTCCGTATCATTTTCCATTTCATTCTCTTTCAATTTTCCGTATCTGTTTTGCATTTAATATTAATAAATATTTATCCGTAAAACTTCAAATCTCTCTCAAATCTCCGATGTTGTGTACAATTAGGTGATGGGTAAAATCAAAATTCGATTCTCATACCTCATAAATAATAATTCTACTCAATTCGTATGACTCTAAAATGTATAATTTTCGTAACTAAGATAAGTAATGTTATATGCATTCTGCAGGATCATATCGCATTCACTTTAGTAGTCCATATGATAGTCAGAGTAGTTTCTTAGGTCCTACTCTATTTGCATCTGCATAAATTAAATTAATAAATTTATAAAAATTCCAGGAAAATATTTCTCAAAATTCTAGGGCTTAGGAGGAAGCGAAGCTTTGACTTCTCCGGTAGTAGTGCCTATTATGCTGCTAAACTCACTCACTACATCTACTACCAGCGTTGTTTCTTGGTCTTCGTGAATAAGAGTAGCGTTCTTCCCCTGGTCGTCGCCCCAATTAGGAATCATTAGCCAAATAATTCTCGTTTCACTTTCTAAAATATTAAAATTCTAAATTATTCAGTACACTGCACTGGAATTCACTTCAGTGAAGAAATTCAAATTCAAAATTACAAAAACGATGGGACGACAGCCTACAAAGGAGGAATGGGATACAGAAACTGATTACATCAATTGCTTGCCGATGTCAGTTGACCCGTCCACCATCTCCCCAGTCTCAGTCAATTCTGAGCTTGATTTTGAAGTGCTGAGACCACGTAGCTGTCGGCCCTTCTTACCTATTCACAACTTAAAAATTATACACGCACTTCACTTCTTAGATTAGAAAACTTTAATTATTCCACATTCTAATTCTTTATCACTATATGCAAAATTTGAGAATGCACGGGACACAACCAACTAAAGAAGGAGAGGGAGATTGTTTGCGGAACCGGTTTGCCTTTCGGATGCAATCAATCACATTCCCTCCCTTCTGGTGTCTCCCGAGCTCATGAAGATGGACAATGAATTTTTTAGACTTTTATCTGTTTTACCTTCGGGCCACTCATCCGCTGAAATAAAAACTTGAAACTATTACTACATCTACCAAAATATTAAAATTTAACTCATGCAAATTATTTATATTAGGAACCTAAAAGTAAACATTGCAACTTTTCATTTCTCTCCGTAAACATAGGTAGGCATCAGTACTTCATGTACTCATACATCCCTGCCATCCCCCATGGGAGTAGTTACCCCTAAAGTGACTTGGTGGACGCCCCTAAATTACATCTCTACCATTTGTTCCATCATGCAAATATTATGAATATGTACATAATTCTAGGTTAGGAAATATAAAACAAAAATAAATCTACAATTAATAAATCGACGCCCAATAAAATAATTTAATTTATGCTAGAATAAGAAAAATATAAATATAATAAATTTCGTCGCCCAGGAATTTTGGGGTAGAAGAGTGCAGAACTCGGGGGTTGATCCGTGACCTTTGGTGACCGGTTCGTACCCTTGTTTTACAAGGTGCGGGGTAGGGATAAAACCCTGCCTCCTTCTCCCTGAAAAATCCACAAACCCAAAAATATTTACACTTAAAATCTGAAAATTCAAAAACTATTACACAAATACAAATTAATACATTTAACCTTTTCGGATGTCCCTATACCTGTATCATATGCACAAGTGGTGGTTAAAGGAGTTCGAAATTTCTCAGCCGCCATACCTATTGACTCTGTCAATAACAATAAGTACATGTGAGTGGGGACCACGCTCGCATGTCCTCATCATGTACCTATGCGAAAGCATTCTCTCTGAGGCTGGTAACCGATAAGATGCTGTGTTTGGGATGGCCATACCCTTCATGCCGATACTCGCATATCGCTTAGTCAGCGTGAAGACGCAGCATCACCGTGCGGCCGTAGATATAAGGTTCCATATAGTAGGTGTTTCGTGCCCCACAATCCCCATATACGTTTGTCATTCGTCGTCCAAACCACTCCACGCCATTTGGTGTGTTCGTGGTTCGTGCAAGCAAGCAAGTTTGTAAGCTCTCAAATTTTCTTCAAGTTTTTCCCGAAATTTCTTGTAATTCTTAAAATTTTGAAAATTCTGAAGTGCACAATAGGTCAAGTTGACCTCCTTAGTTCCGTTTCAGACGGTTAAGTTCCCCAAAATTTCTTCAAAAACATAGAAAAACAGACTTTTAGTTTTCCATTTTCCCTTGCCTTGTAGGCATAGGGCTCCGTCGTCCGCCAAAGTGGCAACTCAAAGTTTTTCAGTGTAGAACTATATTAGTGACCTGATAATCATTAAAAACACATACCTAGCTTACCAGCTCCTTACTGATACATTGCTGTTAAGGCTTCACAGTTCCTCTTATTGCTCAAGGTACAATTTCAGTGATAGTGAGTGAACATACTGTTACATTCATTGAAGTGAAAAGTTTTCATTCCGGGTTTACCTCTGACTCTTGACTTCGACTCTTGCTGTTACAAAAGAATCTTCGTGACCTCCATCACTGTCTTCGCGACCTGCTCAAGCTTACAAGCTAAACTAGTTCGATTAAAATCGTAAGTGGTGAAGGTTTATCCCTGTACTACATTATTCAATTTATTATAATAAGTTTTCCCATTCTCCCAACATTGTGTGTCCCTCTTAGAAATTCCGTGAAAGTCAAAATTTTGATTTGTGGCTTCGAATAAAACAATCAGACCTGTATCTGCTGGCACGGCTCATTCATCCTAAGTGTTAAGTAATTTTGATATAATAATCTCTGATTTTCTAGAAATCATTTGCCACAATTATAAATGCTACTGATAATCGCACTCACGGCCATCGACGTAATCCTGTTGTTCTTTGTTTTTCTAATTCTTACTCTAATCCATTTTTATAGAGAATTCGTAAACCTGTATTTGAATTTTCGCTTGGTCGATTTGAGAGATTAATAAGGCAATAATAATTGGAAAAAGTTTAGTGTACAATAGATTTGGAATAAAGTATAGGCTAACAGCCCATGGGAAACAAATAGTTTTTCGGGGCTGAGTAGTGAATAGCTCATCAACACCGAATTAGAGTAGATGTAGTTAAGTATCAAAAATTCAGGATACCGAACTCTGCGGGGAAAATAATCCAACTTTTAACTTACTCAATTTCGTGTGTTTGTTGATTAGGGGAACCACTTGTTAAGTAGTTCTAAGTTCAAGTTACTGGTTAAAACGTTTCCAAAACACAATCAAAAATTATTTTTTTGCTGAAAAATTAAAAATCAAGTTAAAATAAATTCTTATTATCAGAGTCTGGGAAACCAACAGTCTTCCAGACTCATCGGTAGGATAGGAAATAAATACAAATCCATATAAAAGTTATAATTAATTTGTATCCGTGCCCAGTTTTGTTTTCATTTAAGTAAATGCCTCCAATTATTCCTCAGGAGCAATATCATTTGTTTATCAAGGACGCGCTTATGCGGTTTATCTCCGGAGGAAATAAAATCGTAGACAAGGAACATTTGTTTATGCTTCTCATCATATACATCTCATTATTTGATCTAATTAACCGATTCTTCCCGTAACTGGAACTACAGATCTTGAATCGTTCGTTGGCTCATCTAGGATTCTGGTATTAGAGTGAGGAAGCTACGCACCAAACTCATAAACGCATAATTCCTCCAACGCTATTTAAGGTATTTTAATTTCTTGTAAGAAATTTCATACCATTGCACATTATTACATATTATTGCAAATTTTCATAAAAATTTATATAATTCAAAGTTTTACAAAAGCAAAGAAAGAATTTCCACTAATCTCACTTTTCTACCTTGAGAACTGGTGACAGTTGCGGTTAATTCAACCCGTCGCCGTACCTTCACATTGCTCAGCGAGTGATCTAAAAGTCTAAAACCTTCGTTTCTCAAGAAAGAAAAGCGGACTTTCCAAGGAAATCTTCTCTTTCTCTTCACCGACTTTTACCAAACAAGAAGTAAACTGCCTGAGGTGAACGGATTTTTACCACTTTTCGACGCCAACAGACAGAGGCTTCTCTCCGTTCTCCTTAAATAATTTGTAGGTCATTCATCTGTAATTTCATTAGGTCATACCCACTTCCAAAGTTTACGAAAATTGTAGGAAGGTCCTAGTTTCACGAAAACCTGAAGCGGTAAGCTAAGGTTTCAATTCAATAGGTCACGATTACTTCAAAAGCCTAAAGCGTCAGCTAAGGTCATAAATTCATACAGTAGGTCATACCATTCCTTACGTACCCATCTTGAGCGTTTGCTGAGATTTTCTTACCACTCATAGGTCACTTCCTTACACTTCTAGCTCTCGCTGAGGTCTTACTTCATTTAGGTCAACATCTCAAAAAGTCATACTACAAAGCTTGCAATCAGCTTAATAAAGTATCAAAATTAAATTAATAAGGAATCCACCTCTTCCTTAAAACATGGCTAAGGCCGGAGGGGAGAAGATTTTCTCACAGAATCTAGACGGTTCCCAAGCCACAGAATTTCAGGGAGATGGATCTGATCTGAATCAGACCGTCATACCAAATACAAATCTTGGAGCCTCTAATTCTCAACAACAAGACTAAAGAGGAGAAGCTGTTGCTTTTACTTCTTCTCAATTACCTAAAAATGATCTCCATCAAGAAGAAACTCAATCTCGCCCTAGTTCACGTAGCACCACCAGGTCTGTGCGGGGAGGGAGATCTAGGAGGAATTGATTTTTCCCGTCAGGAACATCGAGACCAATCCGCTTCTTCCTGGGTCACAGATGGTGAAAGTACCTAACATTCTGAAAGCAATAACAACGTGAGCACGTCACGTCACCGCATTAAAAACATTTTGGTCAAGATGGATCATCCTCCTACTGATAAGTACGTAACCCATCGTAAGCGTAAAATTCCCCACGGGAAAAATTCCAAGATCTTAGCTAAACAAAATAATAAATTAGGTTATGTCGTGAAAAAGGATACGATCCAATCGTACTCACATCCGACTTACCGTGTTGTTCAAGCAGGTGAAACTCTAGGGTACTTTCCTCACAGATGGCCCGATGGCATCTGTGTATCTCAGACATTCATTTACCAAACAGCCTCCAGTAGTCGGGACTTTCGAAGCCATTGGCCCTGATCCCGGCAACTTCATGGCTTTTTCTGAAACACTGCCTCAGGGTACCGCTCATACTTCACCTCAATCAGTGACCACCGTACTCTCTGGTCATCATACTTAAAGTGCACAACTTCTCAGCTTAGCTAGCATAGCTGCTGATAAGCAAGTCATCAACACGTACCTTACCCAACGGTATGGTGCTGAAAATATTCCATCAGGTCAATTACAAGCGATGATCCAGGGTTTGGATGAACGATTTTACCTGGACATCATCCAAGTTGCAGTAGATACCGGCGCTACTCTGGAAGCCACTGTGAACGACTACATGACGTCTGTTGAAAACAGGTCTGAACGTAATCCTTTCTGCCGTAGTCAAGCTCCTGTCCAATTCCAACCGGAAGAGGTAGGACGGACTAACCCGTCCGCAGAGTTTATTCAGACCTCGCATCCTCCCAGTGGACATTACCACTCTGACCCAGGTCAGTCACATTTTGTTAGTGGCCGAAGAGCCCTATGTCAACCTAGTACGCCAAATCGGCCTCAGTCTAACCAACGTAATTTGAATGCAGCTTCCCGGAACTTGCAAATGCCTTCTACTGCTCAAATTCCAATTGCTCTACAGGTGACCTAACCCGTCACCGCACCACAACCACAACCACCAAGACCAGTCACTGCGCCTGGCACTCATCCTGCATCGATACAATATGCATCCATAGTTCATCTAGTTCAAAATACTCGATCACATACTGCTCCTCCGAATCCACCTCAACCACCACAACCAGTACAGGCTCAAATACAGCCTCCGCATTCGTTGCAGTACCCTCAAGTACCACCACTTCCGCATGCTGATTACCCTACCGCTCCTCAAACTTTTTCCTACCAGAATTATCCCACCCCTCAAACTCCGATTTATCCTAATTATCCTCAAGTTCCGCCGGCCATGCCGACTAATTATTTTCCAACTTATCCTCAACCTCAAAATTCTCAGAATACTTTTGCTCAACAGCCATCCATGGCTCTACCAACTCAATTGCCTCCGGGCCCAAGTTCTGCTTATCCTTCCTTCCCTCGTTCCCATCAAAATACACAACCACAGGCACAAGCCTCCATTGCTCCGACACAACAAAATACCAATTCTAGATTGTTACAAATTGAAGCTCCTCCACCTCGAGCTCCTCAATCTCCTGCTCGCGCCGCATCAGCTCATCGTCACCGTTCGCGGTCTCGAACTGCTCCGCCTCAACAAACTCAGGCACCGACGACGCCAAGTCGTCCTGAACCAACTAATCCATTCTCTCCTCCAGAAGAGGATGAGGATGACTTCAGTGCTGATGAAGAAATTTTTATACCCACTCGCCTGGAGGTAGCTATGATTACCGGAATAGTCGATCCTATCATGAAGCAGCTACAAAAAGGTATGAGCTCCACCGGATACAACGTGTAACACCAATTTAAATGCGCCGATTCCGAAATTTGGAGAAGAAAAAGAGGCAGAAGATTGGGCCACTGATTTCAGTTCCTTTATCCATCTTCTTGACCTCCACCCCTCCGTAGTCTTAACCACTTTAGACAAAATTTTCACAGGGCAAGCTACACAATAGTGGTTACACAACAAACACCATTACATGACTGGCCTGGATTTTACCAATTACCGGGCATGTGCTCAAGCTTGAAATGATATTGTTGCTGATTTAAAGCGCAAATTCGATCGTGCTTACGTCTCCAGGCGTGCCGAACTGAATTTAAATGCCACCAATTACAACAGCAAGCAAAGCGCTAGCGACTACATCGCCGCTCGCTCAGCATGATTAGATCTCATTGATCCTAGAATGGATCCTGAAAAGAAGATCCTCCAGATCATTGACGATCGGCCGGATCATCACAAATCAAAGGTTGAGAACGAGACAGATATCAACTTTCTTCGTCTCATCCTTCAGCAACACATAAATAAAGCCCAACGTAACCAATTGCACCGGACCACACCTAGGAATCCCAGTGGGGCTCAGCACGGCCAACCTAAAGTATATTTAAAGGGCCTCGAAGCCACCCCGAGCCCAAATCCAACTTCTCTTCATCCATATCAGAAGAAGCCTACCGACCTCATCAACCGTGATTACTATGTGGGATGGGACAATTTAGAATAAAAATCTGCCGACACCTCTATGTTTACTCTAGCTCAAAAGGAAGCGTGCAAAAACGATAAAGGCCGCTTCAATTGCTTCAAATGTAACAGCGAGTGGCATGGATCCCGCAAATGTCAAATTCTCTTGAAAAAACAGGGTATCTCATTTCTTCCGCCTCGGCCGAAGGACATGCGATCCCCCACACAAAATAATAATAATATTAGGCCACAAGCTTCTAACAATAACAACAGAGGTCAATCAAGTAATACTCAAAGTATAGCGCCAGCCGAAGAGCAGGCCTATGCTCAAGCTCTACAACATTTTAATCACACTATTCAACACATACACACACAATTAGGCACACAACCTCAGTACATGCAACCACAACCACAATATGCTTCTCCAGCGCTTCAATATCATGATATGCCTCAACAACAACTTCAAGCTCTTTCATATCCCTACCAACAACTTATACCACAAGTAATGCAATCGGTGCCTCAAATTTTAAGAGGCCTAACCACTCAATCTGGGTCGAGCATTTCCTCTGTAGAGCAAGTCCCTCCTACACAAGGGACTCCACTTGCTTTTTTCAGCCACAAGGAACCCGACTTTTCAGTCACAGGATCCTTTAAACTCCAGGAAGGGGGGTGTGTAGATGCACCTGAGCCCCTAGCTGAATTACTAACAGTTGAAACTTGCACGGTTGAACAACCTATTATTGATACTCTAATGAATGACAGACCAGAATTACTTCCCAACACAGACACAACTGAAACTTAATTTTTATTCCCGGCTACGGCCAAAAGTATTCAGATTTCTCCGTATTCTTCAGTTCACAACTCTCCTAAACGAAAGAGCCTGAACTTGGATTCAGATTCCGATTCCGATTCTTCGAATTTTCATTCTAGCGTAGCAGCCTGTAATGGCATCCCTAAATTAAAAATCTTAAAACTCTTGAAATCTTCATTCAGCGTTCCAGCTGAGGGATCTACTCATTACGCGCGCACAATCTCCCAACCTACTATAGAGATCCGCCGCGAATTTAAAAATACGGATCTGATATCCACATCTAAGTTCTTACCGATACTGGAGCTACAATTAGTACCATTAGCCCTAGCACCATAATTAATTTAGAACTGCAACATAAAGTTAAACCGTGTTCTCCTATTCAGGCTATGCTATCACTTAACGATGACACCAAACACATCATTACAAAATATGTATATGTCATTCTGTACATCGAAAAATTCCAGCAATGGATTAAATGGGGTTTCTTTGTTTTTGACAAAGCCCGCGATAATTTGGTCTTTGGGATGGATCTTCTTAAAGCTTATAGAGCTCTGGTAATGTGCTACGAAGGTACCGTCGAGTTCCTAGCTAATCCCCAGGACGACGGAACTTCATATCACAGACATAACTTAAAAAGATTGCACACAAAACACAAATAAAAAGCAAAAGAATAAAAAAAAGAAAGTTACTGAGGAATTAACTCGAACTGATAGTATCGATCCTGAGTCTAATATTAATTCAGATATAATTTATGCTTTTAATTCTTTGCAAGAAGACCCCTTTTATGGTCTTAATATTCAATGAGAAGTTATTTCAGTTGACTCGGATACGACGGATGACTCCTTAGTCACCCAGACTATTTGTCCTTGCTATGAATCGAATGACACTCTCGATGTAAACGTTCAAAGCTTCTCAACTTCTACTACGTCCTCTCGAGCAGAAAAATTGTTACCTACTTTTAAATTAAGACTGTGTACTGTAGTCCCCGTGTTCATAGAACATGATCGTCCCAATCCAGTAAACATTTATGTAAAGGATAGGACTTTTACTGGGGACATTCTTTTACAATCTAATAATGCTTTATTTCAAAAATTTGGACTCAATGTCATGGAGACCTGTCTCAGCATTGAGAATGGTCATGGCATCTGTCACGTAGCTAGCTCAGACAATGAAGATTTTATTTTGCCTGCTCAGGATACTTTTACTACATATCAAATAATTCCTCAGGACAACAATCATTTACGCTCAGTTAGACTCAGCACAGAATTCCAACAATATCCTACTTCACGAACAATAATTATTAAAATATGATATCTAGAAATGTCTAAAATATCTATTTATGTATGGTAGCAGTGCCATAGAAAGGATGATTAATAAAGTGCTCAATAGTCGAAGGGCTAGAGAGGAGATAAAATTCAACTGCTACTCGGATGAGTTTTTTAAGACAACTGTTAATTTATTTAATACTGGTTCTTCGACTTCAACTTCAACAACGTAATTTGTACAATATAAATAATATAATTGTTGATCGAATGATTTCAATTTCACACATACTGTAGGATGTTGAAATTGTAGTTTCCTTCTGTAAAAGAATATTAAACCAATATTATTTCCCAATAATTATGAGCTCATGCTGAGCTGTGTATGTTCATACATGATAATTTCCGAATTACAAATAATTCTAATTATATAACAATGTGCATCATTGCATTGTAGCAATGAATGCATCCTGTGAAACAGAAGGATGTGGTGGCCTACTCACTTCAAAATGAGCTGAGTGTCACAAACATATTACGCAATAGTAGGACTGAAGATCCTTACTATGCTACCGGAATAAACGATGACATTGCAGTGGAATGCATCGTTGCACATTATTCCTATTATAACCAATTAATAAATTAACTAGAGATGAAGTATCAGCATACTTCTCTCTGTAGAATGTAACATATTAAATTTCCAATGTAATAATTACTGCAACGGAATGGTCGATCTTCAATATTCACAATAATATGAAATCACCATTATTGCACGAAATGATGTTCAAATTAAATTGAATACGGATAATATAATTTATATGAAAGATGTAATTTTAACTATCTTTCCACAAAATATGAATGTATATTTTAACAATAATACCCCCTTCTCCAATCGAAGAAGGGAACAAGCCTCTCTCCGATGAGGAATTTGCACAGTTTAACATTTATGAAAAATTAGAACCTGCACAAAAACTTCAACTCCGCGAATTGCTCATTAAGTATTACTCCGTTTTTGGGTGGAAACCAGAAAATTTCCACGCCACAGTTAGAGATCCAATTACAGGTGCTACTCTCGAAGCTACAATCGAGATGTTGGACGATTCCCCAATGATATACTAATCCACAGTCATGTCCAAGAAATTCTAAGACGTGGTTACCCGCGAAACCAAAGAAGGGATCGCAAGAAAAAGCATAGAACCATATCAAAGCTCATGGGTCCCCCGTATGTTGGTGGTCCGCAAGGGCACCACAGATTAGAGTCCGTTCGTTGACTTTCGGGATGTCAATAAAAGGGTCAAACCCATTGCAGCACCCATTCCAAATGTAAACGCATTATTTTCAAAATTTGATAATTGTACCCTCTTTTGCAACGTCGATATGGCTAACTCATATCAACAGAAAGGTGTAGACGAAAGCTGCCGTAACTTTTTTGCCTACATTAATCACTTGGGTGTCTTCAGACCTTTAACTCTCACTTATAGTTATCTAAATTCCGGTACATTATTTCAACAGATTATAAATAAAATCTGGTATGTTCTCTTATGTGACTTCCTAGCCTCTTAGGTCGACGACACGAGCTTTGGGGGTGAAGATTTTGCCCTGGTGCTCGTGAGGCTAGAGCTAGTTCTTCACACTTGCCTCAGAGCTAATATTAAATTAAAACCAACAAAGTGTTTCTTTGCTTACCCCTTAATTATTTTCCTCGGACATCGCATTAGCGCCGATGGGATTGGCATTGATGAAGAACGTGTCAAAGCCATTGTGGATTATCCGTATCCCTAGAACACCACGGAGATCAGGCGGTTTATTGGAATTTCCAATTTCTTCGGCCGCATGATCAATAGGTATTCACACGTGGCTCGACCACTCTTTAAATTGCTCATGAAAAATGATCCGTTTAACTTTCACGCATCCTGTCGTAACGCAATCGACTCTCTCAAAAAATTGATCACTGATGCTCCGCTTTTAGCTTATCCAGTCGAAGATAGCTAAATGGAATTATGGTCGGATGCATCTGAATACTGCGTGGGCTCATGCCTCATTCAGAAAATCAATGGAGTTCGAAGGCCTCTCGCCTTTAACTTCCATCTTCTCACCGGTCCGCAGCTTAAATGGTCCACTCCAGAAAAGGAGTGCTACGCAATCATTCATTGTCTTAAAAAGCAACATAGCTAAGTCATTGGCCGTCCAATAAAAGTATACATAGACCATTCTGCGTTGACTTCCATCCTTAAGACCTCTGAAGGTAATTCCCGCCTGATTCGCTGGAGCCTCAAATTAAGTTCCTATCAAATCAAAATTTATCATGTGAAGAGAAAGAACAACGAGATGGCTGATGGTCTCAGCCGTCCTCCGCGTGATTTACCTGATCTTTCTGGCAATGACACCGAAATTGAATCAACCGTACAACTCCATTCTCTTTGTATGCCAGATACCACTCCGGACAGACACTACAATATTAGTAACTTTATGCTTTTATTTAATATACATACAGATAGGCGATCCCAAATTAAAGAATATTATTGTTTCATTACAAAAAGATATTGAAAGTGGTTATGTAGGGGAGAATAGATACCGCAAACTCTATCAGTTAAACGAAAATGGAACTCTTGAACGTATTAATTATGATTCGTTGGGCCCTATGTGGCTCACCGTACTCCCATACCCTTTTTCCGAGGAAGTGACTAGAGACTTTCACCTGAAATCACATTTAGGCAATGAAAAGATTTTTGCACTTTTGCATACTAAATATTAGTTTTTTAATATACATCAAATTGTGGTTTATGTATGCCGCTCTTGCATTACTTGCCAACGTTACGCCAAAATTAATAGGAAAAAAAGGTCCCTTAAATGTATTGATAACTCTCCAAATCCCTTTTCACAAAATTTCAATTAATCATATAGGCCCCTTTCTGGAAACATTTAAAAGTAAAGAATACATAGTAGCCATCATTGACCAGTGTACCAGATTTCTCTGGTTATACCCAGTCAAAAGCACCGGGTGGAAGGATTTTCTCAAAATCCTGAAACCCTTCGTCCAACAATATTACCCCAAAAGCATTGTCACTGACAATGGGGGTGCATTCATTGCAAACAAATACATACAATTGTGCATGAAACATCAAATTACACGTATTACCACCGCTTCCTACCTACCCAGTCAATTGCCTCACGCCTCATCTCAATCCCGAATGGGACCTTTAACAACAACAAGTTCGTATTGGTAAGCTCTTTCGGGTAAGGATGCAAGCTTTTCACAATTCTTGTGAGAGCCAGCTCCGCCAAAAGCTTGCCTTCGATATACGCTATCCAGCTGTCACTTTTGACATTGGCGATCTGGTGTGGAAACGGAATTTTACACGCCCCGCCGGAACACATGCCAAATTTATCATTTATTACACAGGTCCATATAAAATATATAGTCTTAACGAAAACATACACTCATATTCGGATAGATAAGATAGATTTAGATATTCAGATATTCATATAGAGATCTGAGTCCTCTCCGAAAGCTCGATTCAAAGACAGAATTTTCTCCTGCCAAAAAGTGTAGAGGGTGAATTTCAATTAACCAGTTCGACTCAACTAGAAAAATCTTTTGCTACCACAAGTGAAGAGGGCAATTGCGCCAGTTTGACTGGGGAAAGAGATTTCTCATCCACGTTAAGTTTAAAAAGTGGACTAGGTCCACCTTCAAATCCATTTTTGCAACCTTCAAAATTCATACCTCATAACAAAGCTCAATAATTTATTGTAAACCAGAATAATTTAGAGTTAAGTAAAAATACAAACACACCCATAAATAATTTGGCAAAGAGTGTAAAAATCGGAGCTTCCTCCGAAAGATCGACTCAAGGTAATGTTTTTACCGCTTTTAATGGTGTAGAACGTCAAGGAACGAGCTCGACCCTTAGTGGCAACAGAAACTGTTCAGAATTAAATCCGTTAGATCCTAAGTTAAATCAGACTTATTTAAGCATTGGCGAAGAAATTATAAGTCCAATCGCTTCACTTACTCCGTACCAGTCCCAGGAATCTGGACTGAGTCCAGGGGAACAAAATGAGTCTCCAAAACCATCTTTCGCCAAAGGGTCCGTCCATTCTCGATCCAGCGGAAGCAAAATTGTAACTCCTACTTTAATTAGTAGAAAATCAGAAAAAGTAAAATCTGCTCCAAATACATTAAGAAATCCAAACTTTCATCCCACACGTAGTCCACGTCAGGGCGAATCCAGTCTCACCTACTGGGTTCCCACCGAGGATGAAAGTGAACATCCAGATACTTCAAAAGCCAAAACTCTAATATGTAGCTAAACAGATAGTGTATCTGAAAGTGAAACAGCTGATTCTCAGTCCAAAGAGACTGATTACTACGGCTATACCGCGGACCAAGCTTACGCAATCTCCAAAATTCCTAAGTCTCGTAGAAGACGCCGTAAGGTTACTCCCCGCCTCCTCTCTGACAGCGAAAGACGACCAGGAGCCATAACCAGATCACGTAGGACAGCTTTAACATTCCTGCATAAAAGTCCTCGATCTAAAACTCCTGGGAATCCCAAAAAGCTCGCAGAAAATTAAAAGTAGAGACGCTGAGGAAACTTCATCCTAAAATTCTCATTAGGAACAGTTGAGACTCATGGGAGTAAAAATAATTGATGATTACATAAATTGCATCGGGTCGATGAACTAGAATATTTCTGCGGTAATCCCCAAATTACAAATCCATAAAGATTAAAGGTACAAAAATTAATTAATTTTGGTTGCAGGAAATTGAAAGTAAAGTTATCGAAATTCCAAAGTAGAAATGGGTATGTAAAAGTCTTAAAATCTTTCCCTTGAACCGAAATTCTTGGAGCTGAAAGTCGATCGGAACTCCAACGATCGAAATTAAACTCTGGGAATTTACGATTCAAGAGTTCTACTAAAAACATGTGCGAAATTAAAATTATTAAAATATTTGACAATTGGAAACATTAATTATTCTGTTAGGAATAGGGTGAAAGTATAATATGAAAATATTTCCTATGTTATGTCGCAGCCAAATGGACATAAATTTAAGCGATAGTGAGGAGATAGAAATCCCCTCCGACCAAGAAGACTAATGGCTTGGGCCCAACACAGTGGAGTGTGGGTCCACCCCTCAAAGTCTTACGGAAGCTACCAATTGGGATCCAGATCCTGATTTTCCTTCTGTAAAAACATCAAACTTGGACGCTCAGAATGCCTTCACCTTTACCCTAGATAATACTTCACCCGTCACTGCTGAATGCTTAGCGTTACAGCGACTAAACAACAGTAAAAATACGGTCATTGAGACCTAGGTTAAGTTTAATAGTAAAATTAGAGAATGTTTAGTATGTAAATCCCACCATGAACTGGGGAAGATTCGACACATCTTTGCCGACTGTTTCTGTTTCCAACCAAAACCAAAAAAGAAAAGAGTAAGGAGATGTGGAAACTGCGGAGGTAAACATAAAATAAAATTCTGTAGGCAACCTACAGATACCTTAAACAGAGATCAGTAAAAATTAATTAATAAAAATAAATTCTTTTTACAAAATTCTTAAAATATTTAGAAACATTTATGTGACCAAATTTAATATGTAATTCGAACTTTGCGAAGAATTTAGTTCTCTCTACATCCGTTAGCTGTAGAAACTTTAATTTTAAGACTCCAAAGTGAATCTCAGAGCGTCAGTACAGTACTGGCGCCCAATCCTACCACAACCAAAATTTAGTGCCACAGTTTAAGGCAGTTAAAACATATAGGTCAAAATACTAACTGCTTTGCTCCCATCTGTAAACTTTTCATTAGATGCAGAGCCAGAATCCTAATTCGCCTTCTGGGAGTAAAAGTGATCCACCTCGGAAAATTTCTCCTCCCACTTTGAAAGAAAAATCAAAGAAGAAGAAATCAAAAACGAATATTGTTACAAAATCGTATCAGACCGCCATGGACATAAAAGTCACCAAGAACCGCAAAAGAGAACTCTTTAAACGAAAAAGGAAACTTCTCAACGCTAAGGGCAAAGGAAAATTTTTTTAATAAAAGATTTGCTCCACATCTCGTCCAGCCTCGTGGACGACCTTCAAAGAATTCTACTTCCGGTACTCCACAGCCTCCAAACTCAACCCCACGTTCTTTAAGTTCAACTTCTGCCTCAGCAAATAATGCATCTACGCGTTGCTCCTGAAAGAGCGCGTCCAAAAAGACTGCTCCTCCCGCGGCCAAGCCCGCCAGCTCCTTAGCCACCGAGATGCGTAAGCCTCCAATCGATCTCACACGACGCCGATACGATTTATTTAAAAATCAAGCCCTAAAGCGGAAAGCAGTCTCAAGCACCGTCACTTCAGGAGCTCTTGAGGCTCCTCCGCAACCTCATCGTTACAAAAATCGTCCTACGGCTCCAGCTGGTCCTTCCCTTTGGGGACATCAAAGTGCTCCGGGCCGCCGGCCGCCTCTCCGCCGTATAAAACCTACTCCGGCGATTAACGATTTTAATGCAACCCGGGAGGATCTCTTCGAAGCTGAAAAACGAGACCTGGTGAAATCATCTCTGCAAATCAGGAGATTGAATCAGGATTTTAACAAGCTCATTAATGAGTCCGAGGCGGACTTCCCTCGATACATTACGGTCCGTCGCCACCCCACAAAATTAAAATTATATGTAAGTCCGGGGTATGAAAATGGGTTCTTATTGCATGAAGGTGTGAATTCTGGTTACAACACTCTGCAGATGTCCGTCAATCATATTATTATCGCCCTTCTCAGACACTACCGTTTTCCTCCACCGGAAGCCTACGAAGCCCTCGTTCGTATGCAGCGCATTATTTATCAAAATACGCCGCCAGCCGTTAAAGTCCGTGGAATCCAAGGAATTGGCTCAGCTCCGCCTGCTCCGCCGGCTCAATCAACAGCTCCTTCGGTTCCTCCTCTGCCGAAGATAACCATTGTGGTCCCTTCTCGCCCTCTTCGGGATGGGCCTCGTCTCTTTTGTAGAACTATTGAGGTTCCGAAGATGACCCAGTCTGTTAAGCTTAGCTTAGTTCATCTTGAGGATGGGTTCATTATCATGAATCAAAGCATGTTCTTCCCAAGGGAATTCTATTTCCCGGAGAATTTACCCCAGATCAATCCGAACGCGCCCATTCCTGAGGCTCCGCCTTCTGGACCCCCGCCAACTCCAGCAAATCTACCCGCTGATCCAGCCCCAGCTTAAGAACCCTAACCAAATCCAGATCCCAATTATCCTCTCTAATAAAGTTTCATAACTAAAAATTCTTTTATGATGAAATAAAATTCTAACTTCTCTAAGTAAAAACCTTGAAGCAAATCCTTAAAGCCGTTATTCTTCTTCCTAGTTCTATGTTAAAATTATAAAATCCTAAATCCAAGGAACTATCATTCTACACACTTAATAAACTAAAATAATAAATAATATGTATATTAATAATTCATGATTTTATATGTAATACCAGTTATCTGACGGTATCTGTGGTAAAATCTGTTTTATGCGGTAGATCAAATTAATTAGTACAAATTGTACGCATCTCCTAGAAAGGTCTCTGTATGTATATAAATTAATATGTATTTCTTTGTTTTACCCTTATTTCATATTATTCACATTCTACAGGATTTTCCACTATTCAATATATAAATATGAGAAATAATGTGTTGCTTGATGAACTAATTTCCATATGAAAATTATGTCAATTTATTTTTGTTTTAATTTTTCAATTTTATATTCCTACTTTGAAAATGTTTTGAAGTAGATGATTTTTCAATACTATAAATTTTATGAATTTATGAATTTTCATAGAATAAAATAATTAAATCCATTTAATTCCGTTCTTCAAAGTTAAAAAATTTCTTTTATTAATTAATTCAGTAATTCAAAATTTTCTAAATCCGCTGAAAAATTAAAAACATAAAATTATATTTATTATTATTATAATTAGGAAAACTGTAACTGTTGTGCGTGCCATTTGTTTTCCGATTTTCTTTTTAGCTCTCCGTTGTGGGGACACGACCACAGCAGGGGGATTGTGAAACAGGAATGGAAATGCCACATCGAATTTGTCCTCACTTCTTTTCTCAGCCGGAGCACAGCCAAAGCCATCTCCAGATAAAAGAAGAAGACAGGATCAGACAAGATAATAAAAACCCGTTAAACTCAGCGCATCTTCTCATCGCCACTAGGAGCTACCTTTATAACTTGCTACACACAACCCAAGCCACAAGTAAAGCATAGGAATTCCACAGCAGAACCACAGGAAGCATCCAAGCCGCATGGGAAGGAGCACTGCCCTTACCAGTCGCAGGAAGAAACTTGTCGCACCAACACATATAATTTCTATCTCTCAAGTTTTTATTTTTGGAATTCAGGAAAGACAAACATGGAGACTCCTAAAAGAATTCGAGTTTTGCAGGGAGATCAGGGGAGTCAAGTGATCCTCTGTGAATCCTGCTAGTGTAGAAAACCTGAAAAGTATAAAAAGAAAAGTTTAATTTTTGATTACTTAATTATTGTGTTTATCCTAATCCTCCTCATCTCCATCTTTGTGCTTCCTGTTTTCAATATTTGTTTTCATTATTTCAATTAAAATAATTTGAGGTCTACAAATATAAAACATTGTAAAATAATTATTCTAATACATTGTGAACCAAAACATACCTCGACTCACCATTCAGAACCATTGGCTTGTAACCGAAATCCTTGGTATCCGTTAGAATTGTAAACTATTAATAATTACATTGTGTGGACGAAATTCAATTTACAACATGAAAAAGAAAAGCAAAACAAAAAATAATTCGAAGTAAATGTAAGCTTTTTGTCACTGCTTTTCTGGCAGTCGAAAACTTTTCAAAATTTTCCGTATCAATTTCCATTTCATTCATTTTCAATTTTCCGTATCTGTTTTGCATTTAATATTAATAAATATTTATCCGTAAAACTTCAAATCTCTCTCAAATCTCCGATGTTGTGTACAATAAGGTGATGGGTAAAATCAAAATTCGATTCTCATACCTCATAAATAATAATTCTACTCAATTCGTATGACTCTAAAATGTATAATTTTCGTAACTAAGTTAAGTAATGTTATATGCATTCTGCAGGATCATATCGCATTCACTTTAGTAGTCCATATGATAGTCAGAGTAGTTTCTTAGGTCCTACTCCATTTGCATCTGCATAAATTAAATTAATAAATTTATAAAAATCCCAGAAAAATATTTCTCAAAATTCTAGGGCTTGGGAGGAAGCGAAGCTTTGACTTCTCCGGTAGTAGTGCTTATTATGCTGCTAAACTCACTCACTACATCTACTACCAGCGTTGTTTCTTGGTCTTCGTGAATGAGAGTAGCGTTCTTCCCCTGGTCGTCGCCCCAATTAGGAATCATTAGCCAAATAATTCTCGTTTCACTTCTTAAAATATTAAAATTCTAAATTATTCAGTACACTTCACCGGAATTCACTTTAGTAAAGAAATTCAAATTCAAAATTACAAAAAGGATGGGACGACAGCCTACAAAGGAGGAATGGGAAACGGGAACTGATTACATCAATTGCTTGCCGATGTCAGTTTACCCGTCTACCATCTCTCCAGTCTCAGTCAATTTTGAGCTTGATTTTGAAGTGCTGAGACCACGTAGCTGTCGGCCCTTCTTACCTATTCACAACTTAAAACTTATAAACGCACTTCACTTCTTAGATTAGAAAACTTTAATTATTCCACATTCTTATTCTTTATCACTATATGCAAAATTTGAGGATTCATGGGACACAACCAACCAAAGAAGGAGAGGGAGATTGTTTGCGGAACCGGTTTGCCTTCCGGATGCAATCAATCACATTTCCTCCCTTCTGGTGTCTCCCGAGCTCATGAAGATGGACAATGAATTTTTTAGACTTTCATCTGTTTCACCTTCGGGCCACTCATCCGCTGAAATAAAAACTTAAAACTATTACTACATCTACCAAAATGTTAAAATTTGACTCATGCAAATTATTTGGATTAGGAACCTAAAAGTAAAAGTTGCAACTTTTCATTTCTCTCCGTAAACATAGGTAGGCATCAGTACTTCATGTACATATACATCCCTGCCATCCCCCATGGGAGTAGTTACCCCTAAAGTGACTTGGTGGACGCCCCTAAATTTCATCTCTACCATCTGTTCCATTATGTAATTATTATAAATATGTACCTAATTCTAGGTTAGGAAATATAAAACAAAAATAAATTTACAATTAATAAATCGACGCCCAATAAAATAATTTAATTTAGGCTAGAATAAGAAAAATATAAATATAATAAATTTCGTCGCCCAGGAATTTTGGGGTAGGAGAGTGCAGAACTCGGGGGTTGATCCGTGACCTTTGGTGACCGGTTCTGACCCTCGTTTCACATGCTTATTTGAAAACAAAAATGTACTTACTGATAATGTTTTCAATACTGAGAACCCTGATCCATCAAATGAATTTAGCGTGTGGATAAAAATCGGATCGAGAGAATTATCGTCTGGGTCTCCTGTTAGAATAGTCCACTTACTACTTGGCAGTACTAGTAAATTATTATTTTGCCTTAGAACTTGGTAGATGTCTTGACCTTTATTACTACAGTCGTCAGCTTTCATTTTTTTGTAGATCTCAGTGAATAATCTTTTAGTTGGCGATTTTCTCTTTTTTGGCTTGTTGTAATATGGTGATAGTGTATCATTTGAGAAATGTGTAGGAACAGCATAAGGTGTCAATGTCCATCGGTGTCGGGCTGGATTTGGCGCTTTTTCACCATTAATGATGATAAATTCACTGTTTTTAATTATGCATTTTTCCTCAAAATGTAAGTAACAGACCTAATGTTTCTTAGAGTCAAATGGAATTTCTCGTTTTGGCAAGTTCTTAAGCCACTGTTTTTTATCACTTGTTTTTGGAGCCTTGAATAAATGAGATTTGTGGCCTTTATAGCCTGAACGACAGCCCACCACAAAACAACTTATTGTAACTACTTTTACTTAATTCATACATACAATTAGTGAAATAAACTAAACTTGACTGACTTAATAATTTGGCTAGCCCCATATCCATGGCATGTGGATTCTGCTGGCTGAGCTGGCAGCATAACCGAATTCGACGACAGTGCCACCGCAAAAAAGTTTCTATTTCTATTTCAAAAATATAAGCGCCGGAATAGCAAGAAAGACCACTATCTAATATCTATCCACTCTGAGTTGACTAAGCTTCATGTGCAAGCAATGAATAGAAAATTAGGCTGTGCGCGGAACCACTATTACTGACAATTATTTGAATCACGTCTGTTAAAATTTATTTCCCGACTAATTCCATTATAACCTGTTTTTAGTGAATGGTGAATACTGTTTCTAGTTTTAGTGCCTACTTCAGATTAGAAAACCTAACACGTGCTATCATATTCGGAAGTTTAGGTTAGTATAGTAGTACTGTTTTGGGTTTTGTGAATGTAAAGCCTAATCGAAAGAATTAGTTGAAGCTGTTATTGTCATCATTTTTGAGTGTGGACTGTTTACTTGTTTTACTAACAACGGGGACGAAGCGTCCTGTGCTGTGATATTGTAGACTAGATAGTGTGTTATTTAGAGTGCAAACTTTGAGCATTTATTAGCAACATAACTAATTTTCAATACTTTATACGCTGCTTATCCTTTTGAATAAATATAATAGCACCAATATCACAAAACTCAATGTTCATCAACGTGTAGTTTCAAAATTAATTAATTATTCAAAATTTGGTGAACGAGGTATACAGCTCTAAAGGCTCCGTCTATTGGTACTGGCGGAGCTGCTAGATGATGTAAAGCCTCGCCGACCTTAAACAGTTAAACTATATCTGGTTGGCGCCAGTATAATCCCGCACTGCATAGAGTACATACAGGAATTTCGTATTATATCCATAGCAAGGTCAGCAAAAAGACCAAATAGTACAGTTCAGGATTAATTTCTGGCTCAGCGAGCGGTACTTTCAATGTACCGTCTCACTTGCCTGTCGAATCATAGAACAAATACACTGTGTATGGGTATATACCCGAAACGCAATAGTGTCACACTACTACTACTACTAGTTTCAAAATTATTTACTAACTTCTAAGCGCCTACTTGTGCTCGTTTGGACGCAAGTGCAGTCATTTCATAATTATTCATAATGTTATTTTTATAGTTGTCGGTTTATGTCTTTCAGTGGATAAAATAAAGTTACTTTGCATGACAACTATCTACAGCACCGCACTGAACTAGCAAGGCATCGAACGGCAGTAGCATAACTAATGGCATAGGTGCAGATTTATGTCGGCGGTCGTCGGCTGAAGGTGTCAGCAAGCGGGTGGCAATCCGTTTAAGGATACCAACGGCGCGCCGCTTGTGGGCCGGTGGACAGAAATTACTGATGGGCCGCCATGCGGAGGCGCCGACTATTGCCGGGTGGTGGGCCGCTTCAGAAATGTTTCTTGGGTTTGGGTGGACTCGGATAACAGTGGTCGCGTCAGTTTCAGTTTCCAACATTAAAGTATTACTACACATCATGCATAACGCATAAACGAACGAACACTACTTCTCGCTGAAAGGAATTCTTTATTACCTGTAGTAATGTTTTCCTGCTGTAAACTGAGGACACTGCGATTAACCAGCCCTACAGTAAAGCTGAATTGGCTTTCTGTTATTGTGTGAATACAACTATATCAACACTAATCAATAAATGGTAACTACTGTTGCTTTTATGAAGAAGTCTAAATCTAAAAGTGACCATCGAACAGACGTCCGAAATAAGTGGCATTATCATAGGTATTATTCGAGAAATAGACAACTACTCGAAATTGACAGTTTCTTTCTTTCTATTCAATCGTAATCGTAATAAATCGTATTCGTAATAAATCGTAATCGTAATAAATCGTAATCGTAATAATCAAATAAGGTACACAGTTTAATAACAATATTGAAGTTTTTATTTATCGTAGCACTTTCGACATGTAGGAAAATCGGAGGAATTTATTTTATATTGTTCTCGTCTCAAATCTAAATCATGTCTGAATTCATCATCGTAATCATTATCACGGCTATGGTTATGGTTGTAGTAATCATATCATAGTTGCAGCTGTAGCCGTAGCCGTGGTTGTTATTTAATTATTATTTTAATAATTTATAATAATTATTTTCTTCATTAAAATAAGTCATGGTGATTTGATTACTAGAATCTCCAACATTACTCCACCCACAGTAATCCAAATCACTCAGTCATCTTCTATCTTCTTGTCTAAGTCCAGTACACACACCCTTGTCAGTGGTCTCCGGTAGGTTCCAGAACTAGTTGTCACATCAACTACTCGAACAATTCCATCTTTTCCAGGAAATACTTTAGAAATAAATCCCAATGGCCATAAATTCCTAGAACTGTTAGGATCCACGAGAACTACCACATTTCCAATCTTAAGGGACTCTGTCTGTTGCAACCACTTAGTACGTTGAACCAAAGTAGGAAGAAACTCCTTAACCCATCTAGTCCAGAAAGTATCAATCAACTTTTGAGTTGTTTTCCATGCATCTTTAAATCGTAAACCTTTAGAAAAATCTTCTGGAGCAAGAACTATATTGGAATTAATAATCAAAAAATCGTTAGGACATATCGATTTGAGATCTGATGGATTCGAAGAAACGCAGGTCAAAGGTCTGCTATTGACAATATGCTCTATTTCAGTAAGCACTGTTCGAAGTATTTCAAATTTCGTAGTCTTTTCTTTCAAAATCGCATTCAATGCCGTTTTTACTGATCGAATTAGCCGTTCCCATGCCCCACCAAAATGAGGAGCTGATGGAGGATTAAAAATCCAATTGATACCGTCTTTAGATAAACCTTGTTGTAGTTGATTTTGATCGAAGTTTTTCAGAGCAATTCGTAACTGGCGATCCGCCTTTCTTAAGTTTGTCCCATTATCTGAGATCAAGCTTGTAGGGAGTCCACGCCGAGAAACGAATCTCCGAATGGCATTAATAGTCGAATCAGTAGTAAGATTGTCAGCTATCTCAAGATAAATAGCTCGAATCGTTAAGCACGTGAAAATCACACCATACTTTTTCACTCTTTTACCTTCAGACAAAACGTTTAAGGGACCAAAGAAATCAAGACCCACATGATTAAAGACTTTTACTTGTCGGGTAACTCTGAAGTTGGGCAATTGACCCATTAAAGGTACACGAGGTTCGCACTTCCTCTTTCTGCATTGTAGACAAAATCGGCATAGTTTCTTAATCAAACATCTGGCACTTAATATCCAGTATTTCTGTCTAAGTTCGTTCAATATTGTTTCTTGGCCTTGATGACCTAACTTCTGATGATAATGCATAATTAGTAGATAGATAAATCGGTGTTTGGAATCTAAGATGTACGGACTCTTGACGTCCTCTGAAACATCAGAATTATTAATTCTTCCATTTATACGAAGTAAACCTTCATAATCTAAAATCGGAGACAGTTGGAATAATTTACTCTTCGCTGAAATTAATCTTGAATCTTGAATTAATTGGATCTCTTCATAAAAGGATTCTTCTTGGCACTTGTGAAGCCACCATAATTCTGCTGTCTTGAATTCAGCTGCGGAAATATCTGATGAAAAATCTTCTTGAATCTTGCGCAGTTTGTTGAAAAGTATCTTGATAGATCTTAAAAACCATGCAGTAGCACGAATCAATTTAATCCAGGAACTGAAGTTGTTAATGTTGGGAGCTGGACGTAGATTTCGAGGATTAATAACTCCAACAAATTCACTTCTCATCTCAGAATTATCAAACTCTAAACTTTGCTCATTCTCAGTTGGCCAATATTCTTTTGACTTCAATAAAAATGGAGGACCTTGAAACCAACGACTTGTACTTTCTAAATCACATTTACCAACGTCTCTTGTTGCATCATCTGCAACGTTTAAATCAGTAGGAATCCATCGCCAATCATTAGTATCAGAAAGTTCTTGAATCTCACCAATTCGATGAGCCACGAAAGTCTTAAAACGTCTGGATTCTGATCTTATCCAACTAACAACAGTTTTTGAATCGCTCCAGAAATAAGTCTTCTCAATCTGTACATCATGTTCTTTCTTAATTGTTGAAGCTAATCTGCTAGCCATCACTGCTGCTTGCAATTCGAGCCTTGGTATGGACATTGGTTTTAAAGAAGCGACTCTAACTTTCCCAGAAATAATTGCTAGTGAAATTCCAACATCTGTAATTATTCGAAAATACGCGACACTAGCATAAGCTTTTTTACTGGCATCACAAAATACGTGTAATTGAATCGAAGGTGATCTTGAAAAGTAATCGTGATAACATCGAGGAATTCTAATCTCCGTGATCTTTTGAAGATCTGATAACCATGCTTTCCATCTTAAAAACAATTCAGCTGAAATTTCAGTATCCCAATCAATTTTAGAAGCCCAAATATCTTGAAGTAAAATTCTAGCTCTGACCACAAAAAATGCAAGAAACCCAAGAGGATCATAGATTGACATCACTAATTTTAAAACATCTCGTTTGGTTGGAACTTTTGACCCATCTTTGACTTCCGTTGATACCTTATGAAAATTTAGTCGATAAGTAAATTCATCTTTTTCAGAGCTCCACCACATACCCAAAACTCTTTCAGTTGGAAGATCCCCTTCTAAATCTAAATCTTTGAATTTTGCTGCTCTTAAAGAATCAGGTAAAGCTCTCAGTACTTTCTTGGAAGTACACATCCAATTGCATAAACAGAAACCACCTCTCCTAAAAACTTCTATCATGTCTTTGATCTGTACAATTGCCTCATTTTCAGTATCTTCGGAATCTAAATGATCGTCCATGTACATTTGCTTAACAGTAGCCTTAAAAACTTTTGGGAATTCTTCTTTAAATTCTTCAGCATTCTTATTGAGGACATGGATAGCTGATGATGGAGAACAGGATGCTCCAAATATCATTGATTTCATTTCATATATCTTTGGTTTGATATTTCTATCCATTCCTCTCCACAAAAATCGTTGACTCACAACATCTTCATCTCAAATTAGGATCTGAGGAAACATTTCTTTCACATCCGCAATGTAAGCAACCTTCTTTTTTCTAAAATTCCAAAGAACAGCAGGAAGAGGTCGTAGTAGATCTGGACCAGTAATGAGCATATCGTTAAAACTCACTCCTTTTGATTTAGCTTTGGCATCGTTAACCACTCTAATCTTGCCAGGTTTATTTGGGTTGGTTATGGAGAAATGACATAAAAATCTATCCTTGGGACTTTTCTTAGCCAGATCAACTGAACTAACTTCTCTAGCGTAACCTTTTAAAATAGTGTCTTCCATCTTTTCACAATACTGACGAGCATAATCAGCATTAGTATCCATTGTCTTTTCGATAAGAAGTAACCGTCTGTACGCTTCTTTGAAACTCTCAGGATATGTGAATTGATCATTTGCCCATAATAAACCTGTTTCCCATCTCTCACCCACTCTCTTTGTAGTAAATTGAAGCAAATCAAAACCTCTTAAATCTTGTTTAGATCGTGGAATCTCATGAAGAATCTTAACACCGAAATCTTCAGTTGTAAAGGATCGTTTAACTAACTGATGTAGAATTTCGTCTTCCGTCTCATGATGAGAACAAACCGTTAAAGTAAAGTGAGAATCTTGCTTTCCAGTAACAGAACTATTCCCATGAACCGACCACCCTAGTAAAGTCTTTGAAGCCACAGGTGAATGCCAAAGACCAGTTTTCAATTTTCTTGGTACAGTGAGAAGAGAATTATCTTGCCCAATAAGAATCATAGGCTTAACACCTCTCAAACTTGAAAATGGAACATCACGAAGATACGGCCACATTTTTTTCAACTCATTCATGTTCAAATATTGTGATGGTAAATCAAATTCCTTAACTGTCCTGCAATTACGCAACGTATAAGACTTCACACCTTGAGAATCTCCACAAATATCTAGCTGAACTCTCATCGAATTAGCATCAGTTTGCGTAGTGTTATTTGTCCAAGAAAAGCACAATGGCTCAATGGGACCTTGAAGTCCAAGTTGAGAAGCGATCTTAGAAGCTACAAGAGTGACAGTAGATCCATCATCAAGTAATGCGTAAGTATTTAGAACTCCAGCAGGACCAGTCAGTTTAACTGGAATGACTCTTAAATGAACATTTGTAGTTTGAAGAGAAGATTTGAAACCATGACCAGCAAATTCAGTAGAAATTGTAGCAGTCGTTGCTGTAGAAGACGGAGGAACACGGTTAGTTGTCGTAGGATGAAGTAAAGGATGATGATGAGACTTGCAATTATCTACACCACAAGCCTTGCGAGAAGGACAATTGACTGTTTGATGATATCGATTTAAACAAATAAAACACAACTTGTTCTCAGTCACTTTCTTCCATCTAGCATCAACAGGAAGTCCTTTGAAGTCAGAGCATCTATCTATCGTATGATTCAATTTATTGCAACAGTAACATGTCATGTCTAGACGTGGATTTTTCTTAGCAGCAGTAAATACTTTGTTGTCATCATGAAACCCTCTTTTAAACCCCGTCTTAAAATCAGAACTTTTTTTTGAATCAACTGAGTTGTTGTTGGGTAAACTCGTAGGCAATAATGCAGCTGTACTTGCAATAACCTTCAACCAATCTGATAAGTCGCAAATATTGACATTGTGACCTTTTTGTAGAACAACTTGACACTACTGCATCTGAAGTGTCAACGGGAGCTTAATAATCAATTCCTCTAACAACTGAGGATTATTCAAATGATTGTTGCAACCTAGACTTGTAAAAGTAGCAACCATATTGCGAACAACATTCGAAAATTGTAAAAGGGAATCTGCTTTCAACTGTTTGGGAACATCAACAGCCTTTGCTTTGGCTATACAACTTTTAATCAGTAAATCAGATCTACCAAAAGTAGATTCAAGAGATTGAACAACCTCTTCAACATTTCCAGGTAACCCCAAAATCGGAATTACTAACTCACGAGCCTTGCCTCTTAAACTTTTCTGAAGTCTCAACATATTCTCAGTATTAGACAACCCACAAATCTCAGATGAATGACGATACTGAGAAATGAAAGTCGGCCATTCTTCAATTTCACCCGAATATATCGGTAAATCTTTGTTAACTGATTGACGAGTTAACATTTGCTGTTGAATCGTAGAATTAGTATGAGTATTACCTTGAGACAACATTTGAGCTAAAGGTAGAATCTGTTGAACTATATTCCCAATATCAGTAGAAGTATAGCTCTGTTGAGCAATTAATCTGGGTTGTGCATTGACATCAATATTACCTCTCATCTCAATATTAACTGGGGAAATAACATTGTTTGTAGCAATCGGGGGTAGATCTGGAAGAAGAGCGTTAATCGGGGGTAGATCTGGGGGAGGAGCATTAATCGGGGGTAGATCTGGGGGAGGAGCAATAACATCATTAGACCTTACCGGAATTGGGGAAGAAGTAATAGGACCTCTAGGAACTGGAACAATTTGATCTGGGTTAATATTCGGTCTTGGCGGAGTACGAACTGTCGCCATTAAATTACTTGCAGCCCAATGAGCTACACGTTCATTCTGAGTCTGGATTCGGGAAGGAAAGGTATGTCTGGCAGCATGGCCACCTTGATCTTGATCCATTGGACGAACTTGAGTTATTTCAAATCCGCCCTCTTCATCTGCTTCACCATGCTCCAGATTATCCAAATCAAGAGAACATTGGAGTAAAGCCAGCTGACCTTGTTTAACCTCAAGTTCAAGTTTCATAATCTCATACCGCCTTTTTAAAGCGGCTGCAGGGTCATGATGTCGCTGATTTGACGCCCTGGACATCCGTGACCTAGAATGACCCCTATGACGTGACCTTGACATGTCACCATGTGACCTTGGAATGTCACTACCCAATGAGTCAATAGTACTGTTGTTACCTAAAGACCCAGTTTCATCATCAATCAAAGTAGCTTCAGCCATTGTCAATCGTCGTCGTACTACCGTAACAGAAGGGATGCGTGGCAACGTAGTAGTTGAAGTACGGTTGGGTACATCAGTGTTAAGTACAGGGTCAACAACAGGATTATCAAACATTCGTCGTTCATTAGTATGGTCAGCGGACATCAATGGGGGAAAGCGTAAGCTGTTTCGTAGTGTAAATTCTGTATTTTCATAACCGTCCATTATAGGTACAAGTAGTTATGTCAGTTCAATTCAGTGTCAAAAAATAATCAATGACAAATCAAGTTTCTGTGTGTAAATTATTTTGTAAGAATAAAGTACACGGATCGATTGCTCTTTTATGGCAATAAAAAATTCTCAGCAAAATAATTTGCTGTTAAAAATTCTGTGAAAAAATATTCACCAAAAAATCTCCAGAAAATTTCAGTCAGAAATCTCTGATTCAAAATTTGAAATCCTTAAATCTCAGAAATCAAATTCAAATTATTCAAAGTTTAAATAAAACAATGAATATCTTTCTCGGATACTATAAATCTCGTATCCTTGGCAAATAGATCTGGCGCCAAAATTCAAATTTGTGTTGACTAAATGACTGATCTGTCAACACGGAAGATCGGAATAAATTGGCAATCAAAATATTTTTAATTGTTATGGGTAACCGGGTTCAGTGCGATGACAGTAACAGTGACAGTGCGTAGCAGTAGTAGCAGCCTCAACTTCTTCAACAAGCAGGTAAGGACTTGAATTTATTTTTGTAATCTTGGTTCTAGTTTGTGTTTACTTTTTTTCCAGCCCAGTAATTTCCTCCACCACCGAAGCAACGAAAACACGGATTAAAGTGCACCACCACCAACGAAGAACGTAGAGCAAAATGACAGCACCGCCACGGCCACTCGAAATGTCAAAATCAAAATCAGCGTTAAAATCAGGGAAAAATATCAGTAAAGTGTATATCGGGATCAAAAGTTCACTGGATCAGGGAGGTGACGAAGGACCACTTATATTCGAGAAATAGACAACTACTCGAAATTGACAGTTTCTTTCTTTCTATTCAATCGTAATCGTAATAAATCGTATTCGTAATAAATCGTAATCGTAATAAATCGTAATCGTAATAATCAAATAAGGTACACAGTTTAATAACAATATTGAAGTTTTTATTTATCGTAGCACTTTCGACATGTAGGAAAATCGGAGGAATTTATTTTATATTGTTCTCGTCTCAAATCTAAATCATGTCTGAATTCATCATCGTAATCATTATCACGGCTATGGTTATGGTTGTAGTAATCATATCATAGTTGCAGCTGTAGCCGTAGCCGTGGTTGTTATTTAATTATTATTTTAATAATTTATAATAATTATTTTCTTCATTAAAATAAGTCATGGTGATTTGATTACTAGAATCTCCAACAGGTATATAGGTTATTAATGTTCGGGGGTCGTCCACAATGACGTCCTTGGACAAAATAAACATACATAAGTATATAGGTTAATAATGTTCAGGGGTCGTCCACAATGACGTCCTTGGACAAAATAAACATACATAGGTATATAGGTTATTATTATTAATGTTCAGGGGTCGTCAAAAATGACGTCCTTGGACAAAATAAACATACATAGGTATATAGGTTATTATTATTAATGTTCAGGGGTCGTCAAAAATGACGTCCTTGGACAAAATAAACATACATAGGTATATAGGTTATTAATGTTCGGGGGTCGTCAACAATGACGTCCTTGGACAAAATAAACATACATAGGTGTATAGGCTTTAATTTATAATTGTTCAAGGGTCGTCCACAATAACGTCCCTGGACAAAATAAACATACAAGTATATAGGTTAATATTGTTCAGGGGTCGTCCACAATGACGTCCTTGGAAAAAATAACACAGTTTTTATTTAACTATATGCGATAAACATACCGCGGTTAATACTATTCGAGGATCGTCCATAATGACGTCTATTGAAAAATTACCATAAAAATTTAATACCCTTATTTCTAACTTTTAAATATTTTCTAACCTAGATTATTTATGTTCGGGAGTCGTCCAAAATGACGTCCTTCAAAAAAATAACATCGTTTTTACTCTCACCCTTTCCAACTTAAAAAATGTTTTCAACCTTTTTAACAGTATGCAATTAACATACCAAGGTATATGGGTTAATATTATTCAGGGATCGTTCATAATGACTTCATTCAAATATCATAGTTTTAGGTACCCGCTTTATAACTGTATAATATTTTCGAACCTTTCTTTTTAACTGCTGGCCACGTACATTGGTATATTTCCTATTGATAGTAGGGGAGGCTCCATAAATGACGTCATTTGTGAATTGTGTAATTTATAAATATTCTTTCGCTATATTCAACCACATGCTACGTACATTCGTATATGGCTTATTGATGGTAGGGGAGCTTCCACAAATCTTATATCATCTTTTAGCGTAACAGAAATTGTCTTGCGCCTTTGTGAAAGCTCAGCATCTACTTCGGACCCGCCCCCGCTCGACAAATCCGGCGCTTCGCGCCGGATTTTTTATTTTATGACAGTGGGGTCCCTAAAAAAATGGCAAACTTTGTATGAATTTATTTATGGATGATCCCTGCAAGCATACTAGTAAAATCATATGTTGAGGATAAGTGTCAACACAATTTTTGAACTAATGACAGTGGGGATCCCGAGAATGGTAAAATTTGTATAACGTTATTTGTAGACGATCCCTGCACGCATACTTGTAAAATCTTATGTTTAGGATATATGCCAACTTAATTTCTGAACTAATGACAGTTGGGGTCCCTAAAAAAGTAAAATTTGCATGGCATAATTCATTGACGATCCCTGTATGTACGCTTGAAAAATCCAGTGTTAAGGATATATGTTTACCTAGTTTTGGAACTAATTGCATGGGAATCTCTAAAATGGTCAAATGTGAATGACGTAATTTATGGGTTATCCCTGCATGCATACTAGTAAAATCCTATGTTAAAGATATATGTCAACGTAGTTTTTAACTAATGACAGTTTGGTCCCTAAAATGGCAAAATTTGTATGACTTTATTTATGGACGATCCCTGCAAACATACTAGTAAAATCCTATGTTGAGGATAAATGTCAACCCAATTTTTGAACTTATGACAGTGGGGATCCCTAAAATGGTAAAGTTTGTATGACGTCATTTATTGACGATCCCTACATGCATACTAGTAAAATTCTATGTTAAGGATATATTATTATGTCAACCTTATATCTGAGGTAATGCCTGCCTTGATATATAGAAAGTTGGAGTTGGTCTCTGTTCCCCAGGTATGATGAGAAAGCAATGCAGGTTGCATCATAAGCTGTAATGTCTGGGGAAATTACACACACTTAAATACCGATTTATTCGTCAGTTTCTCGGTCTTTCAACACACAATAATGTCAGTCTTTTGTTGGGAACTATTACACACAAATACCCGGTTTACCCGGTACAGAATAATGATAATTACACACTAAATAATACTAGTAAACTCTCCTAACTATAATATATATTAAAACCCCAATGATGGCTACTACTTCAGCCACCATCGCCTATTATACACTACAACTGAGGATTCCCTACTTCTTCACGAAACAAGCAGTACTTCCACCGTCTTACTTCTCTCATGGAGGATGGCAAAGGAATGAGAATGCCTCTCTCAACTCATCATGTCATGAGCCCTCATCTTAAAGACCGACCCAAAAACCCCACTTGCCTGCGTCTCTAACTCAATCGGTGATTGGCTATCGTCCCTATATGAGCCTGCCTTCCGCTCACCGATCCTCGTCTTCTCAAATGTTCTCGGTCGCTCCCCTATCCTATGACCACTACTTCACAGCCCTACGCCTGCTACTATGTCCTGATCGTTATCATGTCGTTCGTGGTCTATACGTCACAGCTGAAATCCTTCTGGATCATACTCTACCCATCCAGTCTCCACGTGATAGCAGCCTAGATCCTTCCAGATCATACTCTTCTTATCCAGTCTCCACGTGATAGTTTTACTACTGCTACCACAACTACCTACACCTACTTCCGCATCCTGACCTAGATGTCGCCTAAGCCCCTTGTTGCCGAAGCTGATTTCTCTCTGTCACTGTCCCCCCCACTATTCTCAACTTTGCCAGGCGCCTGAAACATCGTAGAGGGTTCTCTACTGCCTCAGCACCGAAGAGAATAAGTGAAGAGGCTAATGACCAGAAACATAAATGACTTGAGCTTAAAGATCTTACTGTTTCTCTCTCTCACGACCTCACTAGGAAATAATAGGGAAGTAGAGCCCTAGACCTAAAGACCACTGGACCTCTAGACCTCGTGAGCTCAGGTCCCGCAGACTTCAAGACCTCCGGAGCTCCTGACCTCGAGACCTCTAGAGCTCTGTAGCTCCGTACCTTTAGACGTCAAAACCTACTGGTATCATAAATGTATTCGCACTTGGACCGGGCTCACTATATTTATGGCTAATTATCCTAAACCTCAGTTGTCTTTAGTCACTTTAAAATAAATTATTCACTATTCATCATGACCTTAATCTTAACGTACACAAATCTATGTTTTATCGATAAAAAATTCATAAAATCTATTTTCATACCAAAATACCGGCACACCCGGTTTGTAATATCTCAAAAGCATATACTGACATAAAATAGCATACATTACATTCACTACACCGACCCCCCTCTAGGTCCTTACTCTAACATCAATAGGTAAAAATATAAAAAACATAGCTGGTATAAAAATAAACATAAATATCGCATTTACAACCTCTAGATCTCATGCCTCATCATACCATGCCTTTATTTAATAAGTAAACGGACCCTCAGACGTGACAACCTGTGGACCCGAAGACTTGAAGCCCCAAAGAATTTCAGACCCCAAGACTCCAAGCCCGTTCATCGGTCTGGTCGCCGCATCTGAGCAAGCTTCAATCTAAATTCTGATATTCTGGTCCCTAGTCCGTACCTAATATATCTCCTGCCCGGATTACTTGACATTACCACCTCTTACTACATATTTTGGACTGCCAACTCCTTGGCCCAATGTTACATTAAAATCATACCCATTAAAACTTTTAATACCTCCTGAGCCCTTCGCCGCCTCAGTTCGTACATTAAAACATACTCATAAAAACACATATCTTTGTAATAAGACCGCGGGTAGACCGGGCACCTTTATTAATCTGAAGCCCCATCGAGATGCTTATTCTAACATTAGAGTATAAAAAATATATAGGAATTTAAAAAAAAATGTAATTGTACACATTGTAATCCTCAATCTGTACTTATCGAGACCTCTGTATCGGTCTCTTCTAGCTAAAATATTAAAACAAAACTACTTTGATTCAAATTGAGGCTAACATCACATAAAATATACACCCACAACCTTAAATATCGACCATCAACCGGGTCCTCTCGACCTCCTCATCATATATAATTGTATAAAATCAGCAACACGACCCCACAGCGGGTCCCATAAATAACTTAAAATAGAACATACACTATGTTAACATAGAACCCCTATCTTTGGGTCATTTCCAACATATACATCAATACCTCCTTCATGCATTTGAAGGTACTTAACTATTCTTGGTCTTCGTCCTGCGAAATGTCTGTGGATGATGTTGACGCAGTCTTTACTCCTGCTTCGGACCCTGTCCAAGCCCCAACCTGACGATGCCCCTGCAGCTGCTCTTGCCCTTGAGCCTGCATCTGGGATGTTCTGAATGTCGCTGGATCTGCTCGCCATTCCCTAGAACCTCCTGTTGATCTGTTGTGCAGCCGGATATCGAACACTGTCTCTGTCATAAACATCACCTGTGCCTGTAGCTTCTCGAGTCCCTCAGCTACTCCTGCAGCATTTGATCTCGGCGGTGGTAACGATCGTGGGATCTGCCTCTCTGCTCATCGCAGAGCAGGTGCCCGATCTCTGTGACGTCGGACGTGAGCATCCTTGAGCAGTCCCTCCATATCTAGCTTTTTTATTACAACCGCGTCAAATGTGGCTATAGTTCCCTTCAACACTCTTCTTCTTAAAACCCTATCTAGGACTATGCCACTTTCACTATAGTGCCTATCTCTTAATATGGTGCACATCTCCTGGGTGCCACGAGCTCACATGCCAGCTCCAGCGGTCCCCCCCCGACCCCATACTTAGGTCTCTCTTTTCAACCAAACAATGCATAGTGAATCTTTATACACCGCTCACTAGCTCCGGTGCCCTGCAGATATCACTGACTACAGGAACTTACCATGGTCCTCAACTCGACCTCTCTACTGCTTACCTCTATTGACTATACTAGCTAAACATTACGTATGCCGTCGGTCTAACCGACCCTCGTCACTCTCTCACCTGGGTTATGTCTGGCGGCCTCCTAGCCTCCGTACTCGCCTAATCTTCGATCTCTACCTTACTGGGCTTCTGCTTGATATCTACTGGATGGGATCAAATTCTGCACTGCTGGCCTTACCTATGTACCTTTTCTAACCCTCATCCTACCTTAAGGACCTACTTCTCTGGCTAAATTAGTGCTTACTTTCTTTTTTCCTACCTTCTCTACTGGTATTGCGTAGCTAACAGCGATCTTAGTCGATATCGATCTCTTCTCCACTGCTTGCTTGTTAACCCTCTCTAGCATTGAGGACCTGCTACTCTGACTTCGAGTACCTGTCTGTCTGGTTACCTAACTGTCCTTCTGCCGGAAATCTGTACTTACTGCCCACGATCGCCTTCTTAGCTGGATCTCAGCTGAAGATTATATTCATGGGAAAGCTTTGAACCAACGCTCCTGCCGCGCTATCACATTTCATGGTCCTATGGAAGTATCTTGGCTCCTGACTGTGTTCTCACTGTTATCTCAATCATAATGCTCAGGTGCTCCTTGCTACAGCCCTTGTGACCATCAACGACGTCAATGGCGTAGCAAGTACGGCTCGCTGGCCCATTCTCCCACCACAGAAAACGACAGTTTGGAGTAATTTAAGTTGGTATGCTTGTTTACCCTCACTAGCTTGAGGACGACCCACTTTGGCCTATGGCGGTTACCAACATCACGCCAATCTAACATACCCTGCCAGATCCTCACAATACCGGGGTCTTTCGGTCTTTTTTAACCTGATGCCAATTTTGGCACTAACTTTTTGTCTCACTTGCTGGTTTATCATGCTCTCGCAGCTTTGAGCCAATGGTATTGATAACTCTCGACCGATCTTCTAGTCTCTGGGTCTGTGCTACTACTATGTTACCTATGATGGGCCGCGTTGGTCCTGTGGATCTGTTGCTCCTCGAGCCGTTGAATGATGGTATCCTAAGCTAACCTTCAATGAGGGCTTTACAGGCCCTTTTCTCCGTACTGAGTGCTCCACAAACATCTAAATCGGACACCAGCTCCAAGTATCTGGATTTCTTAAGCTCTTAACCTAATGCCGTGAATAGGGTCGGTTACAGAGCAAAGGAGCTTACTAGCTCCGAGGCTAGGTCCTCAGCCTTTTATGATTCCTTTGCCAGTGGGAGTTTTTACCCATTCACTAGTAACCTACCCTATGCTCGCCCCTACGGTGGAACTCAGGACGAGCACACGGCGCAGTTTAACGTCGTACACGTCATAGGACGTGTTCGGAAGAGTAGAGACCCCAGCCCCTACACTTCTATCTTACCCTAAATATTTGTTTTTTCTTTTTTCTATATTTTTATGTAAAAAAATTTAACTAATACCGATTTTACCATCACCAAAAAAAACTTTTCCAATATATCCCAAAATCAATTTTAATGCAACCAGTTCCTAACTCTGGTGTTTTATTCCTGTTAATTTGTGGTCTCGTACTGGTCGTAGGACATTTTTAGCAGGTCCCCCATCCTGGTTCCGGTTCTGCCTGTCTGCATTGTATTTATGCCCAGGCAGTCAGGAGGTCTACGAATTCTTGTAGACTGCCTTGGTAGTCTAGGAGGTGCGTCAAATTCTTGCTCGTACTCGTCGGACCTGTCCAGTGGTCCTAACCTCCGGGTCTCGTTACCTTCCTCTGATTCTGACTGCGTCTGAGCTTCCGAATCCGACTCGCCTGTCTCAACCTGCTCTATACCTTGGACTCCTTCGGCTTGAATTATTCGAGTCTCTCCCACTGGTACTGCTATTCTGGATCGCCGTGGTTGAGTCTCGGCCTCACTTTTACCTTCCTTTTCTGCTTTCTGAAGGTATGGGAGCATGAGCGAGGTGTGGAATTTGAAGGGTATGTCATTTGGATCATCCGGATCTTTAATACTTACTAGGAGATCCGAATGCACCTCCACTATCTGCCAGGGCTTTGTATATTTAGCCCCTAATGACTTCGAGTACAACGCATCCTTTGATGACTGTTGTTTATTAAATGTCTTGACTAGGTCGCCTACCTTATATTTAATGTCGCGCTTGTTCCGATCAAAGAGTTTCTTCTGAGCCAACTGAGCCAGTTTTAGGTTTTTATGTGCTTGTTCCCTAATGATGGTGACGTCTGACAACAATTTAACCCCAAACTCTTCCTCCGTGATGCCTAATGTCTTTTGCAGCTGCAACTTGCGATCTATTGGAAGCATGATGTCTCTGCCTAGGTTAAGCTGACATGGAGAATATCTAGACGACTTAGATTTGGATGTATTTAATGCTACTGTATAGTCCTCGAGCTGTTTGGCCCATTTTGTTTGCCTTTTAAGGCAAAATGCTCTGAGAGGGCTTTTAATATCCCGGTTACATTGATTGATTGATTGATTATCTTTATTGTGCCTAAGGGCATATCACCCATCACACAAAGTTAACAAAAATAATTTTGAGATTATATGTTTGATTATTTTTGATACAATAGAATTATTAAAATTAAAATATTAATAAATTGGTAATATTGGAGGTTATATAGTTGTATATTAATTGTAAATTTAATAGTAGACAATTATTTGAATAGCCAAATAATTTTGACGTTAATATAGTATTTTAGATTGTAGTAGTTTTATATTTTTATTTTATCTGCGGGTAAGATCCATATCCATTTGTTTGGTTATTGTTGACGTTAATTCTCCATGGTAATTTGCTTGATGTTTTAGAAGTTTTGAGTCCCAGAAACCGTAATATTACAACTGGACTGGAGTATTTTAATGTTTGTTTGAGCTGCGGATAAGATACAGTTCCAGTTGTTCGATTTTCGTTGTATTTATGTCTTCATGGTAAATTGTTTAATGTTTTTTTGAGAGTTTTGAGATCCAAAAACAGTAGTTTTAAACTGGATTTAGTATTAAACTGGATTTGATCTTTTTCCGAGTCTTTAAGTTTCATTTTAAGCGTTACAGCATATACTCTATATTTTGACTATTTTGCCATTCTCTCTTAGCTTGTTGATTGTGATTAACCTTTTCTTTTTAGTTTTTGTTTTAGTTTTATTATGCAGTTGAATACAGATAGGCATCGTTTTCTCTTTTCCATTTCTTAGCGGTTTTACTGCAAGTATCCTTATATCCTTAATTGCCATGGTATTTTTAGTCGATTGAATTGGTGTAACTACGGGACCGTTAAGTTGTTTTTTCATTATATTTTTAAGTCGCTCAGCATGATTGACCTTTGTCGTATCGTTTGCCGTTGTAGATTGAAGTTGTTTAATTTTCCTTCGAATGTTAAACTTTTTTCCAACTGATTTTATTTCTTGTCTGTTATTTTGGAGTTCTTTTTTTTGATCAGTGTGGATTTTGTTCACAGACGCGGCGTATATTATCAGAAGTTGCTTTATTTTATAGATTTCTTGTTTGAATTCGCAAAATTCTTGTTTGACTTAGTAAAATTATTGTTTGACTTCGTAAAATTCTTGTTTGAGTTCGTTGTATACTTGTTGCAATTCCATGATTTTAAAGTTATTTAAGAAGTTATAAAGTGGTTTAATGTGGATTAATTAATAAAACCTACAACGTGTCTGCTTTTGGTTCCACTATTAGAGATATTTATATCTAGGCAAAAGGAGCTAATTGCATGTGCTTTTAGTGGAGTGGAGTAGAGTGGAGGGGCGATTGTGTATCCCAGGTTTTGTTAGGTGTTCACGTAAGCTCCACCTTTTGTATGTGCATGCTAAAAATGATAGGGGGGTTCAAAATTTCAGATTTTGATACCGCGAAATTTACGCACGATCACTTTACACTACCCTGCTACAACAGCCCACTACTACTCTACCCAACCTTCGTAGTAAAATATTTACAGATTTACCAGAATATTAGTACTAGGGGGAAATCAGAAACCTAACTAGTTAGTTTAATTTTGACTAAGTTTTGTGTGCAGTAGAAGATCTTGTGCCGTGTAGTCTGCTTCTTATACACTATTTAATTTTGAGTTATCTAACCAAGTAAAATTCATCATAGGTCCACGTAAAGGAAGGGTTCCAAAGGACGAAGTCCGGGTATGTCTAGTACCTCAAGTACGTAAAGGAGAGATAGTCTTCGGAGTTGCCTACATTTATGCCAGTTACAATGACACATTTGTTCATGTCAGAAAGAGAAACAATTGCTTGTATTACTAGAGTAATAAAAGTAAAAGCAGATCGTGATGAAGCCAGTTTCTACGCCGCTATGTTAGCAGCTCAAGATGTTGCTGAAAAATGTAAATCCCTTGGAATTACAGCTCTTCATATTAAATTAAGAGCAACTAGAGGAAACAGAACTAAGACTTCTGGACCAGAGGCCCAGTCAGGTCTTTGTGCTTTAGCTTGATCCAACATGAAGATTGGACGTATTAAGGATGTGACACTAATTCCGTCAGACTTAACCCGGAGCAAGGGTGGTCGTTGTTGTCGACGATTGTAGAAAAAGACAAAGAAGATCAGAAGAGAAGAAACAACAACACCACTCCGAGAACATCCATTTGTTTCACACATACCTGTGGAAAGGTTATATGAGATTTTTTTAACATTTTGATTTGATTACAGCAAATTTTAAAATTTCATGACTCGTTTTTATTCCATACAAAGATAGTAATGAATAGTTTAATTAGTTAACAACGTGTATGCCTTCAGAGCAAAGTGAAATGATTACTAGAGTCTAAGTCTAGTAGTGCCTAATGTAGTAGTTGTGTGTTTGTTGACTAGTTAATAAAATTGAAAGCTGTAAAGTAAATAAAAGTGATTTAACTATAGATATCTACTACAGACATGAAGCAACCACCACCACCGCAAAAGTTGCTAAAGCTGAAGCTGGAGCAAACACCAAAGCCCACACACTAACACTAAAACCTGCGGACTAACACCAGTTAAGAATTTATCTGGTATGACTTTTCAAGTTTTCAGTTGGTCAGTTAACCAGTTCTGGAGGATTTGAGGACATTCTTATGCCAGTATTGCTGCCAATAGTGACGACACGTCGCCCAATCGAAGGTTTTGAAAATAAGAAAAAAAAGTTTACTTAGGGTATTTCATAGAAGTAACCGAGAATATGCCTAGAATTAATTAAGAAAATTACAAGCAGTTTTTTGATACTTTGGTGAAATCAAATATAGTAAATACTGAAACGGGGCAAACAAATGTGGACAAACTTAGTGAGTTTCAAATTATAACTTTAAACTATGTTGCTATCCTTTTAAATTTTATTAACTACATTGTCTCTTATTTTATACCTAAAAGTTTAATACTCAACACAGTCGCGTTTTATGTTTCGTCTTTTATAAATGTTTGACCAACAGTGTCGACCGTGTGTCACTAGTTAAACGGTAAATAATTAATTGTTTTTTTAATTGACGAATCATTTTCGTTTTGATTTTTGCAGTGCGTGTTTGCCGTGTCCGTAACTGCAATTCTGAGACTGAATCAACAATGACAGCTGATAGAAAACTGAAAGACCATTTTCTACTACATTGTGATCCAAGGCTCTTCGTCTGTCAAGTTTGCGACCGAAATTACCGAAAAACATGCTCATTGAGAAGACATTACAAACTGACAAACCATAATAATGTTTGAATTTTGAATTCTAACAATGACGTCAACTTTAATAATTTTTCATTGCCAAAGATGAAGCCAAAGTTGACGCAAAAAACGAAGATGAAATCAAAGTCAGGAGCTAAGGCCAAACCAGAAACCAATTAACAACCAACATGAAGAAAAATCATGTGCAATCAAGCATCTAAAAAGTGTAATTAGTTGAAAACTGAAGGAGTTTCGGTTACAAGGTGCCCAGTTAAATTGACACTATCTTATCTAACAGTGTACTGAACGTCCCAATTAAAAGACTAGCAGTTAGCAACCTGATGGGTTGCGAATAGAATATTCAGTAATAATTTTTACTTGTAGTTGTTGCAGTAAACAAAATGTTGCATTATTTGAGATCAACACAACCTGCGGTTGGATTAACTAATTAGTGGGTGTACACTTTTATTATTAAAAGTATTACCTCAGGCTGAGTCGGGGTAGGTTAAGTATTGCCTTAGGGTTAGGCGGGGTAATTTTTGATCAGATCCTTGACCGCGGTAAGCATTTATTTCGACTTTGTCAGGATTTAGTTCCTATAGGTGTGTTTAAAGTTATTATTGTCTAGAGCGGTCTGGGCAAGAATGGAGTCGCACAATGGGTTAACGTGCCACTTCGACCTATTTCAAATCGTGCCACTCCGGCCTATACTAAGCCGTGCATATCTTTATGTTCAACCATGCCACTCTAACCCATCTGAACCATGCCGCTCTGACATATCTTAACCATGCCACTCCGACATACCTTAAACATGTCATTTCAACATATTTTAATCATGCTACTCCGACACATCCTAACCATGCCACTTCGACATATCTTATCTATTTCACTCCTGGCTATGCACTTCTGTACCACTCCGGGCTATACCAGCGTCCAAGTAAAAAAGTCTGCACATGCCGTATATAGACTCGGTAGGAGTGGCACAGTAAAAGATAGGCCGGAGTGGCACAGTAAGGCATGGGCCGGAGTGGCATAGTTAGGATAGATCGGAGTGGCATGGGTAAGCATAGGGATGTACATAGCGGCAACACTGTCGGAGTGGCACGGCTTAGTATTGGCCGGAGTGGCACAATTAGGTATAGGACGGAGTCGCACGATTAACCATTGTGCGACCTCATCTTTACGCAGACCGGTAACGCTATAGTGGAAGTCTTTGGTCGGAGCAGGATTAAATTCTTCCTATAGGTGTGCTAAAAGTTAGTATCGTCCAGAGCCTTGCGAAGGTTATGCTTTAGAACCAGGCTTCCTCGAGGTAAATTTTAATAGGTGACTTGCCTAGGTAACGCTATAGTGGAAGACTTTGGTCGGAGGCCAGGATAAGGTTATACTGCAGTGTTGGCTGAATTTTGAAGTCTTGAGTAATATTTATTGAAATAAATAATTTGGTAATTTTGTACTAATAAATTTTATCATTGGAATTTAAGCAAATCATAAGTAAGCTCAATTAGTAGTTATAGTTAGCGCTTGCCCAGTTGCATGTTTTTGAGAGGTACTAATTGCGTTAGGTACTTGGTTTTAAAGTATACAAAATGTTCTATTGGCATGTTTTAAAAATGTGAAAAAATAATATATTTATACCTTTCTAGGATTATTATTTACCATATATTCTATAATAATGCACGATCTGTAATGGTACGCGGATATGTAATAGTGCGCGGGTCTGAGAGGTCCAAATTTAAATAGTACGCGGGTGTATTTAACACAGTATTAAATGGCAGTACGCGGGTCTGTAATACTACGCGGGTATGAGGGGTCCAAATTTGAATAGTACACAGGGCATACTATTCTAAAATGTACGGAACTCAAGTGGTAATTTTGTTTGGTTTTAAGGAATGTACCTACCTATATTGGTTGAAGGAAATTATCCCCCCAGGACCAAAATGACATATTTCTCCATAATATGCAAAAACACTAATATGCGGCATTTTTGTATAATAGGCAGGTCATTGTTGGTGAATAGGAAACAAAGTGGCGGATCTAAAATGTTTATTTTGGAAGGAAAGAGTATTAAGAGAGCCGTGTGACATCGTGAAAAATGGTTACGTGCGACCTTTACAGCTTTAAAAGAACCTGTTTGAAGAAAAGGAGGCTAAAACGTCCGCTTTCTCTTTATAGATCAGCGGCTTGGCCTACTGGCGTATTAGAAAGCGTGCATAAATTACATGGTACGTGGAGGAGGGGTAGCGGTTCCAGTTGTCTATCCTTTCATGTGTGCATGCCAAAAATAATAGGGGGGTTCAAAATTTCAGATTTTGATACCGCGTAATTTATGCACGTTCACTTTACACTACCCTGCTACAACAGCCCACTACTACTCTACCCAACCTCCGTAGTAGAATATTTACAGATTTACCAGAATATTAGTACCAGGGGGTAAATCAGAAATCTGACTAATTAGTTTAATTATGACTAACAAGGAAAGCACACCGTATGGTACACCCAGATTTTAAAACCACATAGTGTAATCGATTTACTTACCTTAGTGTACTACAACTCTAAAACAACTCACTCGCATTTTGCGCCGTTCGCTTACAGTTGCCCGCAAAAGTTTAAAAAAGTCGATTTTTCGATTTTTTTGCCGCCTCATAGATCCTACAATTTTCATTAGATTTTCGAAAAAATTGAATTTTTGGGATCTCCAGAACATTGTCTTAAAATAAATTTCTGGGTTTTCAAAAATTCGAAAATTTTCATTTTTTCCAAAAAATAATTAAAATAACCGTCTTTTTGAGGCCCTAAAAAATACCTAATTTTTTGGAAAAAATGAAAATTTTCGAATTTTTGAAAACCCAGAAATTACTTTTAAGATAATGTTCTGGAGATCCCAAAAATTCAATTTTTTCGAAAATCAGATGAAAATTGTAGGATCTTTGAGGCGGCAAAAAATCGAAAAATCGACTTTTTTAAACTTAAGCGGGCAACTGTGAGCGAACGGCGCAAAATGGAAGTGAAATGTTTTAGCGTTGTAGTACACTAAGGTGGGTGAATCGATTACACTATGTGGTTCTAAAATCTGGGTGTACCATACGGTGTGCTTTCCTTGTAAGTTTTGTGTGCAGTAGAAGATCTTCTGCCGTGTAGTCTGCTTCCTATACACTATTTAATTTTGAGTTATCTAACAAAGTAAAATTCATCATAGGTCCACGTAAAGGGAGGGTTCCGAAGGACGAAGTCCGGGTATGTCTAGTACCTCAAGTACGTAAAGGAGAGATAGTCTTCGGAGTTGCCTACATTTATGCCAGTTACAATGACACATTTGTTCATGTCACGGATTTATTTATCAGAAAGAGAAACAATTGCTTGTATTACTAGAGTGATGAAGGTAAAGGCAGATTGTGATGAAGCCAGTTCCTACGCTGCTATGTCAGCAGCTCAAGATGTTGCTGAAAAATGTAAATCTATTGGAATTACAGCTCTTCATATTAAATTAAGACCAACTAAAGGAAACAGAACTAAGACTCCTGGACCAGAGGCTCAGTCAGGTCTTCGTGCTTTAGCTTGATCCAACATGAAGATTGGACGTATTAAGGATGTGACACTAATTCCGTCAGACTTAACCCGGAGCAAGGGTGGTCGTCGTTGTCGACGACTGTAGAAAAAGACAAAGAAGATCACAAGAGAAGAAACGACAACACGACTCCGAGAACATCCATTTGTTTCACACATACCTGTGGAAAGGTTTTATGAGTTTTTTTCAACATTTTGATTTGATTACAGCAAATTTTTAAATTTCATGACTTGTTTTTATACCATACAAAGATAGTAATAAAAAGTATAATTAGTTAATAACGTGTATGCCTTCAAATCAAAGTGGAATGATTACTAGAGTCTAGTAGTGCTAAATGTAGTAGTTGTGTGTTTGTTGACTCTAGTTGATAAAATGGAAAGCTGTATAGTTAATTTAAGTAAATTAACAATAGACATCTACTACATGCATAAAGCAACCACTACTTCCGCCACCGCTCAAGTTGCTTAAGCTGAAGCTAAAGCAAACACTAAAGTTCTCACACTAACACTTAAACCTGAAACGTTAGGTATCACTGTCTACTGTTACTGAGTACTGAGTGCCACAGCCACAATAAAAAAATTTTTTTAAGTGTTACTACTACCCTACATAATACCTAATACCTTTTACCTTCTACCTAATACCTACTACCTAGTACTCAATAAAATAAAGTAATAAATATTAAAATACTAAAATTATAAGGAATGGCCAAATTAAATACGCAAACACACTAATTTCAAGATTAAAGTAGGTCAGTGGTTTGAAGTTACTAGCCGGACTAACACCAGTTTAGAATTTATCTAGTATGATTTTTCAAGTTTTTAGTTGGTCAGTTAACCAGCTCTGGAGGATTTGAGGACATTAATTGTTCCTTATTTTATTATTACAACTCGCTTACTGCCTAGGTGTGCAACGAATACGTAACCCATAGCCAAAAATAGTAAACATACAAATTTAAAAGTACAAACAATTGTTTGCAAAAAAAACGTTTTAGTATTGAACAATTTGAACAATTACATAACACCATCCTACAGCTTACGGCCTAGTACTATAGTTGATGTTTGATTTACAAAGTCTTTTTTATAAATTTTTTTAATTATATAAACGCAATCAATTGAAAATAATCAGCAGTAAAACAAAAAAGTGTATGGAATTAGAAGTTGAAAAACCTGTGTTGCGAACTATGACTATATTAAAATCTACAGCAGCAGGTAGTGCTAAGGTACAACTTGCAATAAACACATCCCATTGCGTAGGTGCAGGCGTTGTCGGGGATTTAAAACCGAAACCTAAACTGGCAAAGGTTGACCTTGAATCCAACAATATTGATACATATCAAAATGTGTCTTGCTTACTGTCTTCTCGTTCTTGAACACCGTCTGCCTCACACACAATTCAAAGTAATGTTAGTAAAGATTTTGTGCTACACAATCGACATCAATCATCATCAATTCTTGTTTCAAAATCAAATCCTAAAACCTGCAAAAACTCAGAAATAGAAAATTAAAATTAAAAGCAAGTACGTGCAAATGTTATTCTGTCTAAACACCAGCTAGATCCTAAAATCTCAACAAAATCTTGTGTATACAAGTCAGACCTAAGTAACAGCAATTATAGTATTAGTAATACTGCAGAGTCAGAAAATAGCTATGAGCTAAGTTTTGATAAATCCAGAGGACAGGGTGCATTATCATCAAACTCACTACTTTTAATTCCACCAGTAACAGTAAGTAGCTCAAAATCTGATGATATTTGCAAATTTACACTGGACAGAGTTCGTGTAAATGCAAAAGAAACAAACAGAATCAACAAATCATTCTAATAGCGAACTAGCAAATGCAAATACAAGAACCATTGAATTTGGAACTGGGAATATTGGGATTGAGACTGAGACGAAGACCCATAGTTGTGGTTTCATTGAAACTGAAACTGGCAGTACTGGTACCGGATCTAGTACCTCATTGAGCGGAAATGATTTTAACATACCTAATATCAAAAACTAGCGGGGTAAAAATTAAAAAATCTAATATTATTTATTTATGTCTCTTTCTACCTTTTGTTACTTTGTCGTAGACTAAATACAATATTCTATGCTGGTATTACCGTAACTAGTTTATGTTTTCTATTTTATTGCATTAAAAATGATATATAACGCCACGAAACGGATAAGCATGTTTGAGTTACATCAGATTTGGCTGCTCAAAAGTTATAATTAAGAAATAAAACACAAACTGGTAGACATGTTATATAATAAAATCAATTTTAATGTTAGAAAAGGCTCAATAAGCTATATGCTACAAAAAATGACTGTTTGCTTTTTTGAAGGTTTGCTTGCTGGATTGATTACAACGTCTTGAAATAAAAATACAGTGAACATATATGTTACTTAATGTTTTAACTGTCCAGGCAAGTGTGTTCGTCAACGAGTATCAATGGTTTCTGATCAGCCTCTTAAAATTAACTCTGAGATTCTTCAGCCTAATCACTAAAAAGTGTTAGTTTCGCATCCTAATTCTTACAATAAGCAACCAGCAAAAATGTCACCATCCCCTTTGTTATTAGTTTCTAATAACATTCACGATCAGAATATCAATATTGAAGATAAATTAGACGAGAACGTGGATGGTAATGGCCGTAGTATCACACCGTTTTATAGTGTTGAATAAAAAAAAGTGATAAAACCACAAATTTTGCACCAGCAACAGCAACTGCAACAACAACTACAGAAGCCATTGTTGTAGGTCCAACCACGCAATTACCAGCTGCAGATAATCAAGATACTGAAGTTTTTTTAACTACCAATAATGTTGATCAGGTTGATCTTGAGCCAAAACATAAACCGACAAGTGTCGGCACCGGCGTCGTCACCGGCCGATTATAAATAAGAAGCGTCGTGTAGCTAAAAAAAAGCAACCTATTTAAAATCAACAAATAATATCAATATTTATCCTAGACCCATTGCAAACTTCAGTTAATGATTCAAATTATGAAAATCCAATTGCATCTTTAGGTAAATCATCAGTATCTGCATCTGCAGTTGGAGTAGAAAGTAGAACTGGAACTAGGATGAATTTTAAAATTTCAGAAGCTAGTGCAAGTCCTGAAACAGGCAAAGTCAAATCGGAAAATTTCAAAGATTTATACTGGACAGCGTCAAGTGAAGACAAGAAATCTATTAGTAGGTTTGAACACAATATTTGTCATTTAATATTTTAATGTTGTTTTTGTTCTAACACTAACTGTAGGCTGTTGGTGATAGATGTGGGTGTGAATGGTTAAAAGGTGTGATTATTATTAAAAAATACATTTTATGTTTATGTTCATAGTAGGTTCTTTATTTATTTCAGCAAATGCAAACATAGTGTATTTATATGTCCTCTTGGTTGATATAGTTATTCGCTTGTAATTGTTTAATTAACTCAAGTTTGTTTAATTAATTATTTTCTCACAGTTTTTTAGTGCAGAAAGTGTCAATCTAATGGGTCATCGGATGATTTGCCAGACAAAAAACGTAAGGAACACTGCCTAAAACACTATCAACCTAATCTATTTGTGTGTCAAAATCAACAATGCAGTAAATCGTATGAAACTACAGCAAGTTTGAAGCGGCATTATACTACTACAGCTCATGGACGTTTTTCAACTTATGCGCGGCAAAAAAACCTAAACTGCGGAGCGGCTAAATTGACCTTATTGACTGTTATCTTGTTTTCTGAACCCTGTACTGACTGCACTGACGCCACTGACAGTAAACAAATTAAGATAAGGTGTATTTATGTGATATAAGCAATTTTATAAAGTGTAAATAAATGGTAATCACTGTAAAATATATTAATACTAACACTAAATAGCTATGATGAAATTGTAGCAACAACACTACGTGCTTCACTTTGTAAGACTGTTCGATAACATTGAGTGACAGTTGTGAAAGTGATGTTTTGATTGTTTTATGATGTTAATATTTTTTAAACTATTTAACAATCGGTTATCAAATCAATGTCACGTCAATTCAATTTATATTAAACTATCAGGCTATCTATCTACAGTCTACAGCTTAAATTTGTGTAATTGGGTTTTTTGTTTTTACTTTCAGTATTTAGGATTTCTTTATTGTTATCTTCAGCATTTAGCCGCTGTTACTTATTAATTTTAAGTTAAAGGTAATTGTTTATCAATTAAGTTAAAGCTAATTAACAATTTAAGATTTATCAACAAAGAGATTTAGTTAAAGCTAAAATATTATTGACACATCTGGTATGGTGTATACTCTCACTTCTCACACATTTAAAACATACAAAAGTAAAACAAAATATAATATATCTGAAACAATGTGAATTACAACACTAGTAGATGATCACCTAATTACTTTTAATGAAGTATGAACTATGACTACGAACTACGACTGTTTGTGTTTGTACACAAATCATATTCATATGTAGCACTTATCGGATCCTCCAGGTATTTAACCTATAATCCAGTGCAATTTACTGTACTAGCACCAAACACTTCCACTACTCTAACTTCTGCGCAGCGAGACGCAAGTATGCTACCGGTTAAGGATTCGCTCAAGCGGATCAAAAAGAAACGCCGAGTTATCAAAGATAGAGACAATCTCCCCTCGGCCACAGAGCCGGATTACACAAAGCATATTTGTAAATGACATCTAATAATTTGCAGTTAATTCAAATATTTATTCTGCATTTGAGTTTTTTGTTTGAGCATTTGTGCTGTTACCAAGAATTTATAAATAATTTCCATTCCACGATGTCAGAGTTTAACAACGTTTTTAATTCATGATGAGGCAAACTGTAGGTTAACCAGAATCACAGTTAAGTATAAACGCATTTAATGGGGCATTAGTATTAGTTTTAGGTTTTAATTTAATTTTACATCTTTTATTTATGTCACATTTATATCGCATATCTCATCTCAATCCTCCCCTAGCCAGTTTCTTTTAGCCAGTCTTTTCTTGTAAGTGTTAGTATCTAGTCTCTCTAGACTCTAGTGGTGGTCTCCGTCTCCCGTCTCAGTCTCAGCCTCAGCTCAATATTAATTCAGTAGTTTAAGTCGTAAGTGTAATGTAAGTACAAATGCCCAGTGCCTAGTGCCCAGATTAGTATTTTTTATGTGTAATATCATTGAGTACGATGATTTACTAGTTTTGGAATCACATGACTCTTTTACATTATTTTGTGCGTAGCGTTAAAGATTTAATTTTTTCATTTTAGTCATTTCTGTTCTAAGTTCTAAGCACAGAATCCAGCCACCAGCACCAGCAGAAAGATAATAAATAGGCCAAACAAAAAGTGTTAGTTCAAAAAGTTTATTTTCAAATTTTCTTGTAACATAACTGATAGTAAGTCAGAGTTCCTAAAACAAAAATATCATTAGCAAATTAGCACTTAACATAAAATAATAAATAAATTTATACTGTAAGGTGTATGTTGTAGTGTAGTGCTTAAATTAATTAAATTAATAACACTGCCACATGGACCAGGAAACAGGGAATAAAGAACAATGACTGAGCTATTAGGTGAATTAGTACGACTAGTTACCTTTTAACTACTGACTTGACTTAATACAATCTTTAAACCTAATTCTTAATTATTGTGTTTGTACGTATTATGTACTTAATCACTAAATTACTGACTGTAATCGACGATCGATTGACATTAGCAGTGTTAGTTTAGTATTCTTTGTATACATCATACAGTGGCCTTTGATACTGTTTAGTTTTTTAACATTAAAAGTAATAGTAAATTAAAAATAATTTAAATATGAATAGGATAGGCAATATTTATGTGTCCAAACGACTCACTTTTTGTTTTAGTATTGCTATTGCTGTTCCATGTTTTAAATTGTAAATAAACTATACCTTGATATTGGTGTAGAATCAACATTACTATTTTATGCCTTACATCTTACATACAGAAACTAAAAATTAAATGTTTTTAATTTTAAAGTATTAAATTTAACTTTTCAGTAAATTAATTTTCTTTCTAAATTGTAGTAAAGCCAATCTAAAATTAAAATAACAAAGTACAATAACACATTCAAAGTGTTTGTTTTTAAATTTAGGTATTTATTCTAAACGCTAACGTCAGCAAAATGAATTGTGTTTTCATTTATTAGATTTATCGGGACTAATTTCGAAACTGAAATATTGTTTATAGTTATTAAAGCAGTCATTGACAAGCACCGCAGAATAAGATATTTCCAGTTTTTTAATACTCTTGGTAATGCTATTCAGGTCTTTTATTGTCACAAAAAATAATGAAATAATAAATAATGGCTAGTATAGGTTTTGTTTGTCCTGGTTCCTTTGACTCTTTTATGTTAATTTAATTATCTGACTAATTATTACGCTAGAATTTGATCGTTAAAGGTCACCATCACCGTCAGGCCTGGTAAGGCGGTCAGCGAGTGTTAGTGATTTTTTTATTTAATTATAATTGACTTATAGCATCATTATTGTAACATTAAAAATAGAAACTCAATGCAAAGAGCAAAGCAGCCAGCAGAATGCAGCTGATAATAAAAACAAATAGTAGGAGGAGAAACAAAGTGCATTAGCAGTTGGCTGTAATTTAATTACCTAATTAGTGGTAGCAGTAGTAGCAAGGACAAAGACTGCAAGTCGCAGTCCCAAGTAACATACCTTTAAACGCCTATAGTATGATATAAATAAAGGCATAGGTTTACAGCACAGTAGACAGTCGTACAGTACAGTATAATTAATTAATGTATAGTATTTTAGTGTTGATACTTCTACTTATGTATAGTATTTCAGTGTTGATACTTTTACTTACTTACTTAAGTTAGGTACGTAATCACATTACCGCCTGCGTTCTAACAGTTACTCATTCACTTGCTTTAACTTGCAGTACATTGAACTTCCTGCTCATAAAATAAAAATAAAGATAATATTTTAAATACTTATTTGGACCTTGGGGTTCGACGTTCGACATTACTAATTACTAAATACGTTGGCACTGATTACCTATTTTTGATTTATTGGTTTGGTTTTCTTTAATCTAGTATCAAAGCTGAAAGTTAACAAATCAAAATGTACGCAATTAGTTTGAATTTAAATTTAGATAAAAATTAAATTGGAAAATGTAAATTTGTGTTGGATTCAACACAGGTCTTAGAACACATCATGCAGTAGTATGAACTGCAACTGCGGCATTACAAAAGCGATTTTAATTAATGCATAAAAAGAAGGCATGAACAAAAACAAGTTGTAACTTTGTAATGTTCTATTTCTAGTGATTTATGTAGCACAAATTAATTGTGTATTCTAATTTAAATATTTGACTTTGGCTAGTGTCAGTGCAGTGCCATTTGCCAGGCCAGTGCTGCAGCAAGTAACAGTAGTAACGTTAATCGTCTTGCGTGGTAGTAAGTGCTGGTCTACTGGTAGTCTAGTAACTCAAACTGGTAGTGGCAATGGCTTACTAGTGAGTCGTTAGTTTTAGTTTTTAGTTTTGTAGTCTCAAGTTTCAGTTTAAGTATGTCAGCTAGTCACTAGAACTGGCATTACTTGAGTACTAACTAGTATTACTAAGCAGCAGCCTAAACTTAGCATTAACACTAATTTAAATTCATCCAAGCTCCAAGCTAAAGAATTCTCAAAAATACAACACCCGTGCAGTTATTTGAAAAACGTTTGCGTTTTACATTACCTAAAACATTAAAATATAATTATTAGTTAAATAATATTTTTCAAAGTCAGTACTCACATAACATTCAAATTCACTAGTATTCAGTTCTTTGTTCTTAGTCAGTGTCAGTTAGTCTTCGAGTCTACAGGTTTTCAGTTCAGTCCTCACTCTTTACTTCTTTAGTCAGTCGCGATCGTGCTCAGTGTCAGTGCTTTAGTAGTGTAGCAACATCTACACACTAAATACAGCGTAACTATTTACAACTTTACTTTTACTTTGCATTTTAAATTGTTTATTTTCCTACAATTTGTTTTGATTTTACTGATTACTATTATCTATCTTTCTGCGACGTACAAGTGTACATCAGGATTGTGTTTTTTGGTCTCAAAGAGATTGCGCCGTTTATAATGCCAGTCACAGAGGTCAATTAAAATGTAACTATTAAAATAATAATTAACATGTTTTTACTCTTTTAGGAATTAGAATTATGTAAATCTCTGTAGCAGCTTGAAGACTAATGGGCTAAATTATTTACTTACTCACAGCACCTAGTTGGCTTTAGAGTACCATCTTCAGCGTCCTGGCAATGTCAAAATTTGCTAAATCTTCAAAATGCAGAGTTCTCGTTTACTGATAAAACAATTCTATGTCAGCTTGGGCGATTTATACCATTTAATGGATATTTAGTTGAATATTTTAATCAAGGCGACCACCTAATTCATCCCAACGATCTCGAATCTGAACCTGAAAGTTACCAAGCTCAGGTTGTGGGTAATACCGTTAATAATAAGCAAGTAAGTTTTACATATTTGTGTTTCCCCTTTCCCCAAGTCCACTTTCCACTAGTCAGCTAGTCTGCAGTTCTGCAGTCTGCAAAACCTGCATTGATCTGCAGACATAGCATAAAACAAAAATCAGGAGCTTCGCGCCGGATTTGCCTACTGTGGGCCCGAAGTAGATGCTGAGCTAACAGCAAATATTGACTAGTCATTCGATGCATCTTTTCACAGTATTTACATAAAATACACTCTATACCTTTTAAAGTGCAATATTTTACTAACGACATTGTTGGACGATCCTAATATGTACAATAATAATAATGTATGCTAAAAATACTATTTTACATAATGTTTGAAATGATAACGGGTGTTTTTTCAAATAATGACATTTAGACGACGTTATTTATAGACAATATAAGCAGGCGTGCTTGGGTGAGTGATTAGGACTGCAGACTGTAACGAAATTTACAGCCTCAGACCCGGCTTGGATCCTCGGCCACTGCTAATCGTTTACGGCTCTGTGTTGTACGGTAAACGTCACTGAATTGTTGATTGAAACCCAATCTCCTTCGGTGCTCCTTAGTGACCACTACTTACTGTAGGGGCCTAGGGAATGAGACTCCTTTACTGTGGAGGAGGGGACGGGGATAGGTGAAAGGGTACAAAGACTGAGACGATCTAACGCGGTAGCCTCCTATTTCCTCACCCACAGTGACTGGTTGAGTCTGGTTGTATGAACTTCGGTTTAATCGACTTAATGAATAAATTATATTATTATTATTGTTATAGACAATACCTGTGTGTATACTGGTAAAAGTAGATTTTAAAGATATAAATCTACCAAATTTTGCATTTAGCACTGACAAGGATCCTTAAAATGGTGATTTTGTGATGACGTCATTTATGAAGGATTCCTGTATGTATGCTAGAAAAAGACGGTTTTAGGGATATCCATTGATTTGATTTTTAAACTAAAGACAGAAGAGATTCCTATAATTAAAATAATTAGATGACGTCATTTTAAGATCATCCTTGCATGGCTCTTAACTTGTTTAACACTGGAAGTTGAAATTTAATGTATGAATAACTTATGTATAAGATTTACTGGACACTTAAAATTACGACGCCATTAATAGTTCGTCATCAACTATCTATAAGCTTTGTTCGTATGTTCACAGCATAAATTTAAAAAATTGGGGTGGGTTTTTGAAAATGGAAATTTTTAATGACGTTATTCATGAACGGTTCCTTTCCTTCTACGATCAACGTACGTATGTTTACAGCATAAAGTTAAAAATTCGTAAATCCCACCCGTTTCTCATTCCACGTTAAATATATCATGGTATAATGCAATTGGTTTTTGCCGACATTCCGTACTCGATGCAGATAAGCATAGATTTTTTCGAGTGTGATTCAAATACAGGATAGCAAACCTAAAATATTAAGTTCGTATGCTTGACCAGCTTTGGGTACGAACAAAAATGACGACACCTAAATTTACCAAAATTATAAGCCTACCCACCTGCTTGTCACCTTTTCAAGCATTGATTAAATGGATGCTCTTACCGTGGAATGTTAAGTGACCCACCCTTAAAGGTAAGCAACTGCATATGTGTCTGACCCCTACCAGCCTTAATGTCGTCAACACAACAAGCAGCCGGCTCTTTTGCAAGACACAAAATGTAGCAGGACTTTCTGTTAGAACGACGGGGAACAAAGCCAACTCGCTTATGGGACTCAGTGTATCTTATGGGTTCCATATCTGACACGCTCACAGATTCGTATCAGACATTTTTTAGCTCAGGCCATTACTGACCCATTGCTGTTTACGGGACTCTAGGTGTCGCTTGCTCCATTTTAACCTTGGCTTCGAGGCTTTGAATTTTTAGGACTCATTTTACGATTGATCCTGAATTCTCCCCCTCCCCCCAACCTAAAAAGGATGATTTGTTGAATAAGGGAGCATTAGTTTGCGGTTGGTAAAGCATTGGGCATAAGAAATATTTATATTTTTAAGATTCTGACTTGTTTTAATTCTTAACACCTCCCTCTCTTTAAGAGATAATTAGTGGGGTTGGGGGTGCAAGTATTTAAAGTTTTTTAATGGTTTTAGCAAAAATAGTTGAAATTTTTGGGACGTCATTTGTTGGTAACTCCAAGTACACCCCCCTGCCCTGAGGGAATACTAAGTGGGTGGGGGGTTTAAGTCTTTAAAGTTTTTTAATAGTTTTAGCAAGAAAATTAAGATTTTTAGGACGTCATTTGTGAGTGACTTCAAGTACACCCCTCGTTTTTAGAAAATACTTTGTGGGTAGGGGTGCAAGTATATAAAGTTTTTTAATGATTTTAGCAAACAAATTAAGATTTTAGGAACGTCATTTGTTGGTGACTCCAAGTATACCCCTTCCCCTTAGAGGATACTTTGTGGGTAGGCAGTGCAAGCATTTAAAGTTTTTTAATGGTTTTAGCAAGAAAATTAAGATTTTTGAGACGTCATTTGTGAGTGACCCTAAGTACACCCCTCCCCTGAGGGGATACTTAGTGGTTGGGAGGTGCAAGTATTTAAAGTTTTTTAATGGTTTTAGCAAGAAAATTAAGATTTTTGAGATGTCATTTGTAGGTGACCCCAAGTACACCCTCTCCCCTCAGGGAATACTTTGTGGGTAGGGGGTGCAAGTATTTAAAGTTTTTTAATGATTTTAGGAAGAAAATTAAGATTTTTAGGACGTCATTTGTAAATGACCACAAAATCAACCCCCCAACCCGCCCCCTTAAGGGAATACTTTAAGGGTGGGGGTGCAAGTATTTAAAGTTTTTTAATGGTTTTAGCAAAAAAAATAAGATTTTAGGGCCGTCATTTGTTTGTGACTTCAAGTACACCCCCTTCCCTTAAGGGATACTTTGTGGGTGGGGGGGGGGGGTGCATGTATTTAAAGTTTTTTATGCTTTTAGCAAAAATAGCGGAGATTGGTGGGACGTCTTTGTGGGTGACCCTAAGTACACCTCCTCCCCTGAGGGATACTTTGTGGGTGCTGGTAACTTCTGCTGGAAACTTCTGCGGGTAGCTTGTGCCAATGAGTAGTAGTAGTAGTATGGATTTATTGCATTTTTAGGCCATAGGCCCATACAAAAATTAAAATTATAAATTTTGTAACAAAATTGTTTGATTGTTACAATAATAGATAGGTTAATTAATTAATTGAACACTAATAATGTTTACGGTGATAGTTAGCCATCTAGTTCAGATGTTTAAGTTGTTTTCTTTCTTCATGTAACTTGCCGATTTAACATCTCATAAATAACTTTCATTTGTCGGTTATAATAACAGAAATTGTTTCTCTTTATTTATCATTAAAATGTATTTAAATCAAATATACGTACCTAATTACATTAGGTATTACCAATAGAACTTAATATTATCATTGAAGTGTACACTCCACTAGTGGGTACATACAGCTTCCCCGTTGAATACTTAAATATTATTTTGACCTTCTTTTATCAAAAGTTGAACTCCGTCAACTAACTTGAGCGAAGCTTCATGTCATTTTTAAGCTGGTTCAACTAGGATTACATCCCCACTCGATTAGTTGAGATCCGTTGCTTCTGTACTGCTTTCCGTACACCGCAATGCCGAATCTTCTGATGAACTGTACCACTGCCGTTGGTTGCCGATGCTTAAACTGCCAGAACATTTCTGTTGTATGTCTGTACATTGCTTGCTCTGCTTTAATAAGATAAGGGTAAATGCGAACTTCCCTTGAAGTGTGTTTCAACTTGGATTGTTTCTTCATAATTAGCAAGACTTGACTACTGTCTTTCAGCTTCACGAATAACAAGGGGAATTTGCCTGGAGTTGACACACTGGCTCTCCTAGCCTCCTCAATCTCTTTTTTGCTGATGCAGATTCCAAGTTTATAAATTAAGAGGTCTTGGGTGTCTTCTAGAAGTGACTTGTTTACATTTAGGCCCGAAATCACAAATTCTTTACTTCTGTTTGCTTTTTCTATCCCTAATAATCTACTCTGCAGACCCTCTAGCAGGTTTTTGGCTCCCAAACACTGAGATCTTTCCACTTCCACACGGTATTCTAGTGCAGAAATTTTATAGTTTAAGTGAGCAACCCTAATGTTAATTGAGTCTTCCAGTTTATCAGCGAGTTTTTTAATTTTTCCTCCATATTGTAGGTCAGTGTTGTTTTCTATTAATTTCACTAGCTGGTCCTTAAGATAAAAGACTTCTGCCTCCCCTTTGTCACTTCGCGTTTTCATTTTTTCAACATTGTCGTTTAAAGTGGTTACCTTGTTGTTAAAACTATTTTCTAGGCTTTCCATTTTCTCTGAAATTTTGTTCTCCAATTTTTGAATCATCATGTTGACCGTGTGTAGTATTCCGTTAGCGGCGATTGAAGATATTTTCTGTGACATCATCTGTATTTGCTGATTGACCATAGACGAGATCTGGTCCGATAGTTGGGGTGTTAACTTGTTTTTTTCTTTCGACATCTTCAATACCTATCAAAATATATTGTTTGCTAGTATCTTAAGACCTATTTGTAGGAGAAAATATGGTAACAGTGCCTTTTGGCCTACGTATTAATTAAATGGAACTTAGCTTTTTGTATTTCAGTTCAATCCAGTTTAATCCGGTGAAAATTGAGTCCAGGAGATGAGTTTCTTTAGTTTTGTCTTTGCCTCCGTTTCTTATTATGTGCACCTTGTAGGATGGGATAGCGTTTAGCGTGGTGGAAACAAATACACTCCTAAAAATAGTCCAGACTACTACAACTTTAATATCTTTGATCTATTTCTATTGTAACAAGATTAGTTAAGCACAGTGTGATTGTTAAAACGACTAAAAATTCTAACTATAAAAATCGAAAAGTTAAATAAAAAAATTTTAACTTTTTCTAAAGTGATATAGGCCGTTATGTTCCTACGACGAGCGCTAGATGGCTTCTCTTGTGTTAATGAGTGGTGCATGTTGCTGGTGCATTGACTGGCGCCTGTAACGAAACCATTTAGCTGGTGCATTTGGCTGATGCAAAGCAGCAAATTGAAATTTTGACAAGTGCGTGTCTGCTCCATTTAGCTGGTGCATTTGACTAGTGCGAAGGCAAATTACCCGTTTTTCTTAAATGCTTTTAGATGGCTAAAAACGTTGGTCCAGTCAACTGTTAATTGTGAAAAACTAGTTTGTTCGATATCTCTTAAAAATAATAGAACACTTTTTTTTTGCATTTGTGGCCATTTAAAAAATATTAAACGAATATTGCTTGAAAACTGTAACCCGTAGCGCATAAAGAACAGACGGACAGACAGACAGACAGACAGACATAGCCATTCCTATAGATGCTTAAGCTTAGCATCTAAAAACTATTAATTTTCATAATGTTTGCTGTGTATTCATTTAGTTAACTGCGCAAACTGGGACTGGGACTGAAACTGAGACCGGAACGGCGTCTGATTCAGTTAGTAACCTTGAAAATTATCCAGTCGTTGAAGTTGCTCAGGCAGTTTTATTTCTCTATGTTTGAAATATATGTTTATGGCCAACATCGATCACACGCTTTATAGAAGTATTGTTGGCCCTTGGTTGTAATCCATCACGTGTATTGATAAAGAGCCCAATGTCTTTTGCATTATATGATCATATGTTCGGATCCTCAGCATTAACTGAAACTGCAGGAGGACAGAAACTTCGATTTTGGTCAAATAACAATAGTGTTTTGACCGCGCACTTTATTAATGCCAGGGAAATTTCGCATATTGATGGGTATAGTGTATAGTCATAGTCATAGTTAGGATAGTTCAGTTTAAAAAATATTCGTGCCCTGACGCCTGACTGAGACTCTGAGATTGAGTACTAATTCCTGATTTTTTCCTACTTACCTTACACTTACACTTAAGACTTTCATTTAAATTGTTCCCTTATAATATTTCCATATTTCCTTATTATATGTAAATATTAAATATAAGTGTTTAAATAATATTCTAATTGCATAGCACAATAATAATAATTTAGGTTAAAAAAGTAAATTAAAACATTTCTTCTCCAGTTTTATGTTTTATTTTAGTTCCAGCTTTTTGTTGTATATTTGACAAATCGTTTGTCAATTGTCACTTTTATTTGATAATTTAATTTGCAAGAACTTAATTTATTCAGTTTTTTTGTAATAATTCGTTCTGATATACGTTTTTTACTCTCTTTCGGACTTTTTTCTATGTATTTTTTATATGAAATATATAGGTTCATGAGCGCAAGCTAAATAAAGTATAAAGTCAAACTAATAAATTAGCATTAAAGCCCAAATTCAAATTTAAAAGTTGTAAACGTAAAATATTAGACCTCCTAAACTTAAACTGCATGTATTGTATTGTATTGTATTTAAACGGATCGCACACAGTATGATACTGTGTGAAATGCCGCTCAGGCCACTGATAGGCCCATTGCAGACTACCCTTATACTATAACTTTAATTAAGGCCTTACTCAAAACGACCTGTTGCCATGTTATAGGACAACAAGTCTTTCGGTGTAGCCAGTAGTAGTTGATCAGTTGTCAAGATGCATGCACCCAGATAAATGTTTCTGATCATAATGTATCTCGGACACTCCGCCAGAAAGTGACGTGCTGTTTCCTGCTCTGGTCCACAATGTGAACACAAAGGTGAAATAGCTAGTCTCATCCTGTGCATATGTGCCTGGAATCTTCCGTGACCAGTGAGTATTTCGACTAGCCATTTTAAATGTATGCGCGAAAATCTTGTAAGCGAGTGATTTCCATACCAAGGTTTGTGTATCCATCGCTTAGATTGCTCACATGTAGTTATTTTGTCTCACCTATCTGTGTGTGCTTTCCTCGCTCTAGAGCGGACAGCCATGTTAACCACAGATGTGGCGATAGGAATAAAATGCACTGCCTCTTGTGTGGGGGCAATGTTTTCATACGATGCTTTGGCAAGGCAATCTGCCTCTTTATTGCCTCGATAGCCAGAATGACTAGGTATCCATGAAAGTCTAACTACGTTGCCTGTGGCCAGACGGTTCAGACTTTTGTGACACGCAAGCACTAGCGTGGACACGGTGGTATCTTTTTCCAGCGCATTTAAGGAACTTAGGCTGTCGCTAAAGATGTGTATTGTTTGACCTTTACAGCCCATTCCCAACAGCTAATTGGCCGTGTGTAGGATTGCAAAGATCTCACACTGAAATACAGTAGCGTACTTGCCTAGGTAGATGAATTCTAAATGCAGTGTTTCTCGCGTGTTGGATTAACAAAGCTCAATGAGGACACCGCTTCCTGAGAGGGGCCCATTTCTGGATCCGTCTGTGAAGCAAACATACCCATGTGCTAGTTCCGATAGATCACTGTCCCAGACATTTCTGGGTAGATTTTCTACTAAGTAGTAGATACTATTCTTTGCAGTAGGGATGCTACAGTCAGTGCCCATTTGAAGTGTGGGTTTATTGTTAACCCATTCATCCCAAAGGCGTGTGTGACTGCGATGGTCAAGTACTTGTGGGTTGCCATGCCACATACCCCTAGCTCTCAATCTATGCATTGTCCGAACTGCTATTCCAGTTAGATGTATATCCAAAGGAGTCAGTCCGACCAAGCATTCGATCGCGGACGTGGGTGTGGTCTGCATTGCCCCTGTTATCAAAAGACAAGCGTGTCTTTGAACTTTTGTGAGAACTTTAACAGCTTTTTGAGTTTGAATAGCAGGATGCCAAACAGCAACAGCGTAGTCTATGACCGGACGAACCATTGCTGTGTACATCCAACTTGCAACTCTGGGCTGTAGTCCCCATGATTTACCAACCATCCGCTTACATCTTGCAAATGTGCTGGATGCTTTTTTCCGAAAGATTCGCAATGTGGAATCCATGTGAGCCTCTTTTCCAAGATCACACTAAGGTATTTAACCGTGTCTGATTTTGGTAAAAGTAAGCCCTGTTAGTATACAGGTTTCCCTTTAAAACGGGGGTTTTTAGTAAAATCAATTACATAGGTCTTGTCAGGCTTCAATCTAAGGCCATTTTTAACGCACCAGGTATCCGTCAGGCGTAAACCCGCTTGGATCCTGCTCACAACGGCGTTGAAATCCCGACCGCTTTGGACCATGGCTGCATCGTCTGCAAAACCCTGGGATAGCATTGATGGTACTTTGGCCTTCAGGGTGGCAAGTAACTCATCTATTACTAGGTTCCAAAGAAGTAGTGAGAGAACACCCCCCTGCGGGCACCCTCTCTCTACACTTCTTTTCCTAGTTTCTTGTTGCAGTTCAAAATGTACTTGGCGATTACAGAGCATGCAAAATATCCACCTTCTGAGAAAGGGGGATATTTCCAAACACTCCATTGCTCGCTGTACAGCACTAAATAAAAGATTGCTGAATGCTCCTTCAATGTCTGCAAAGACAGCAAGAATTAATTCTTTTCTTTGCAATGCCTTTTCTACATGTGTTACTATCCTATGTAGAGCGGCTTAGGTGGATACTCCTTTTAAGTAAGCAAATTGGTTATTGGAGCGCAACAAGGCTTCTAATCTAGGAGTCCTAAACTGCATGTAACTGACTTCTGAACTACTGACAATAACAACTACAGGCTACTCGCTACATTCGCTGACTTACTACAAACAACACGTAAATCATAAATTAGGTTTTGCAAAAGACGCGACAGTAATAAACATAAAAAATTTGCTATAAAAGGCAAACCATTTTTGTTCATCCGCTTATTAGTTCGTTTACGTTGTTATTGCAATTTACAAAAATTTCGGCTCCGACATCCAGTGTCGAATTTAAAAAACGAGGTAAAAAAGCCAGCAGTAGTAGCAGCGGTAGCAGTAAGGGTAGAGACCAAAAGTTAGGCAAAGGCAAAGACAAAATACCTTCAGACTCGAACTCTGAGGAAGGTAATGTAACCGTTTTCCTAGCAGTTACTCGTTCTAGGGCTTCGAAATTATCTAAATTAAAATTCAAACAGCAGACAAATCAAAGAAGAAAATGACGTAAACCCGTGGTAGTTGTAGATAATTAATCAAGTTCTAGTTCCAGCTCCAGTACTAGTGAAGGCTTGTCCGCAGTTTTGGGGAAAGGTTTAAAATCATGTCAAGATCCTTTAAGTCAGAATATTAGTTTATCATAACCAAAAAATAACCAAAAGGATAACGAAGAAGAAGCTAATTTTCTAGCAGGTTCCGAATCTGATTTGGTGTTCACGCAAAAGGACCCAAACCACAAAAGACAGTCTCAACATCCACCTGAACCTCCTGGTGAAGCTAAAGCAGAAGCATTCAATTTGGAATTTTCAGATTCTCCTGCATCTAAGGTGCAAGTCGAAGTCGAGTTAGAAGAAAAAGAGGAAACTTTGTTTTAATTAGATCGTGAAGATGCTTTGTTTGGAGAAAGGCCTATACACACCCAACATCGTCCGGTAGTTCTACGGCGCTGTCGATCATTAAAAGGTAATTTAATTTTTATTTCGTTATTTAGATTTTTAACTTGTTAAACAAAAGTTAAGACAACTTTACGATTTTATGAAGTATTTCGGTTAGGGTTTCTTGTTTAATAATAATAATTCTTTTAATTTTATATACATTGTGATTATAATTCAAAATTTAAGTATTTTTTTATTGATAAATATTTTGCTTTTATCTGTACTTGCAAACAGAAAACTCTCCGCTGCTAAAATCTTCAAGTGGTGATGAATCCTTGGCAAAACTGCAACCGCTAGCATTAAAGTCAAAAGAAAAAGAACCAAACTCATTCTTTGTTGACTTAGCAACTGAAGAAGCATGAAGGGTAGGAATAGACCACGGAAGCATCGGAAGTCCTGAAAATAGTGACAGCAAAATCCCTTCAAACGTGGAACTAAACTGTTAAGAAACAGAAACAACACCGACCTGAACTGGTGTTACATCAAGAAGAAAGCTGTCGCAACTGTCAAAAGGTAAAATAAAACTAATTATTGTTTAAACTAGTTTAAATAACATTAATAAATAATAATAACCACTGTGCATAATAGTTTAGTTCCAGTCTGGTCTGGTCCTAGTAATATTGTTGAATGATGATTAAATTATTATATATATTAATTTTATTTTAAGTGCCTGCGGTTCCGGCGGCTCGCCGCATCTAGCTTAAAGGAAAAAAGTCGCTTCTATGGATATGGATATTGATCATACTTCAAACCAATGTAATGAAAATTCTGATGATGTTTCTTCTGATAATTGTTTGTCTCCCCTTCAATTAAACTCCACGCCGTTGCCGCGGTCAAGCGCATCCCGTTCTCGTTCTGCTTCTTCTTGAACTATATCACCAGTAAAGTGGAATCTCATTATGCGTCCAGGGTTACAACTTCGGGGAAAAATTGCTTTTCATTTTAATTACATCGGGCACTGAGATGAAGTTATACCAAGCTCTGGAATTCCAAAGAATCGATACGCCGTGTCTTGCAAGCGTTGTCCAGCCGTGTTAGCTGGACATACAACGTCCTATTCGAATTTGAGTCGACATTTGTTGGTAAGTAGAGTTTTATGTCATGTATATATTTAATTTTTGTTTGCATTTAATTACCGGTCTGATATAAATTCGAAATATACTAAAATGAAATTCTTGTTTTTATTTGATATTTCAGACGCGCCATGGTATTGGGCGTTCTCCTAAGCCAGCACCGCAACCTTAGCATTCAGCACCAGCACCATATCATAGATCTCATTCTAAGCAGCTTAGATATGAGATAAACCGCCTGCGGTTACCATTGTGAAACAGTTTGCAATTCCAAATGGCAAGATATGATGCTTTTCAAACGATAGTGTTGGATCTTGATGACAATATCCAAACAATTAGTGGAAAAACACTAAGTAGACGCATGTTTCGAATGAGTAATCGGGTAAGTGTAAAAATAGGCAATTAATATTTCAATTTTAACACTCACATGTAGTAGCTCGTAGCTGTTAATTAATTCAAAACGGCGAATTGTTTAGAATTACTAAGAGCGTACTAGTTATTTTCTGCATTTTTGATTAACGTTGGCCTTCATTTTTAGTAATGATTGTGAATAACTTGCACAAAAAATTTAATTCTAGAATTTAATATATTTGTATTTCAGGCAATAGAAGACAATAAAAAGTTTCTTAAGAGAGTACAATTCGTAAGTATTCTTGTAGACGGATGGACTTCAAAACAAAATAACGGAGTGATTGCTGATCAAGCAGTGTTTTGTACTTCCGATATGAAATAAGGTGTACAAATTATCGGATTAGAAGAATTGGCTGGTATTTACACTGGCACAGCAATTCGAAACTGCGTCAACACTATGCTAGAAGAGCAAAATCTTTTTGATAAGGTATGTATCTATTATTTACCAAGTATCATATTCTCATAATAATTAAACTGTTCACTGTCCTGTATTGTACGTATTCTGCACTCCTCATTCTATGCATGAACTTTGTATTGTACATGCACTGAATTAATTAAATTACGCATTCAACATTATTTGGATTTAAATTTGCACAGGTAGCGGCATTTGTGATCAATAACGGCAGCAATATGGTTAGTGCTTTCGACCACTTCACTCGTAGGAAGCTATTTGTGCACGGAAAGCCACCTTGTCCATTTGAAAAGTCTCATGGAACATACCGATGCGTTGCTCATACATTACAGCGCGTCGTCAAGCCTGCTAATTTAGGTAGTAAAAGTTTCTCCGTGAAGAACACAATGCTGTGTATTGCAAGGATCATGAGTTCACAACTACTGAAAAAAGTACTGGAAGTTCAAAAGAGTAGGGGATTTCCGAAGAAATCGGATACTCGCTGGAATTGTGAATACTACATAATTTGTCTGCCAGTGACTGTTAGTAGTCTTAGCATATTTTTAAATTATTTTAGCATCAAGATTTTATTATTTTATATAAAGGATAATCAAATTATGTACGTGCAAATATTACCTAATAGTAGTGTTGCAACACCAAGTTTTATAACTTTTATATGTACATTGCTGAAATAGTTGTATTCATAATATTGTTTATTTATTTAATTCTTAGGGGAAATTTTTAATGCTGTGGACAGCATAATTAACTATGCATTGACTACAAAAGACGGATCTGTCTTTCAGAACTGTAAAACTAAGCCAGTAGTAATGCGATCACAAGACTTTTTGCATTTAAAGCAATATTGTGATTTGTTGGAGTCGTTAGCTACAGCGACAGATAGACTTCAAGCAGACGGGTTTGCAGCGCATTAAGTGTTGCCTGAACTCTTTCGATGCTTCCAAAGTAAGTTTTTCATGAGTTTAATTCTCCATATATAACGTTACATTACTTAACGTTACTTATTATTAAAAGCTCTACAAATTATTATTATTTTATTTTGACAATTTTGTATTTACTTCAAATTTAAACTTAGAAATCACAAAAGTTGAGTTGAAATCACCCCCAAACAGTGTGGCATCCGCACGGATTTCGGAGTTTCTTCGTCGTTTTGCATCTTGATTCACAGACCCTATATTGGTAGTCGCAACATTTCTGGACCCATGGCGGAAACTACATTTCTTTGATTATATGCGCACTTGTGAGCAAGAAATTAAATTATAATATACACCTAATTTAATCAATGCAATATAAATTATTAAACAGAAAAAATGAAATTTGTTATTAGTAGGCAAACAGTGTCACAATTTAACTGTGCTTTTGTGTCTGTGTTGATTAAGAATTAAAAATATTTCCAGTGTAAGACACGGAGCCAGTGACCGGTAGGACCGATCGCACTGACCAAAGCTCTGGTCAGTAAAATCGAAAACATAGCAGGCTCATTTTTTTTTCTCGAAGCTCGTCGATGCTCAAAAATCAGAAAAAGCTCATAGAGCTTTTAGAGTCCTGAAATTTGATATCTGTGGTGGGGTATTTGAGCCTAAAAGTGTAAGAGTGATCGATATGTCGTAAAGGTTGTTTTGGATAATATATGAATCACACTGATCACACACCGACACCGTAGCTGGCACTATTCTGACACGGGATATAAGATAAAAGTAATAGTCAGCGGTACGAGTGAGTGATGATTACTAGTAATAATAGTAACAGTAATATTTGTTTAATATTAGTTAATTAATTAATTAATATACTGATACCTATACCCTGTGTTGTGGTGTGGCGGACTGTGGCGGCAGTGGCGGGGACGGTGTCAGGTGTCGGTGTCAGTGGTGTCACAGTGAATTAAGTATAAGTTTTCTGAATTAATATACTGCTGATACCTATACCCTGTGTTGTGGTGTGGCGGACTGTGGCGGCAATGGCGGGGACGGTGTCAGGTGTCGGTGTCAGTGGTGTCACAGTGAATTAAGTATAAGTTTTCTGGCTGATGGCTACTGTGCTACAGTAGTAATGTATGTACTGTATCTTTATATATACATGAAGTTAGGTTGATTTATTATGGGCTTGAGAATAAAATTTGTAATTTTAACTATAAATTTTCTTTTGAATTTAATTACAAAAAAATTAAAATAACTGTTTTTGGTGAAACTGAGCCCGAGCGGGATAAAAATTGCAATAATTAAATGTCGATAAATGTGAGTCTTTACTAAACTCTACTCTACACCTCACCACGGAGACGGAGCACCAGATGAAGAGTCGACTCTTTCTGGATGTTGTTACATTTGACACATGTATTAATTACTGTGGGTATTATTTAGTTGTTTGAGCAGCATGTAATTTAAATTATTTTAAATCTTAAAAATTTTCAAATCTATCTTAATGTTGACTCTTTGTACATTATCAGACCGAGTAATGGTGGTCGTCTTCGTAGTCATTGTTGTTGAAGTTGAATTTGAATCTGAGTTCGTTATATTCTTTATTCCAGATAAGTATTTGAGCCCTGAGAAAGTCAGAGAGAAAGAGATAGTGAGAACAAATATTCACAAATCAGACAAATCTGCAACAATTATCAAGAATAACAATACAACATTAAATACTCTGAAACCGATTTAAATTATGTTAGGTTTTGTTCTTTCATTTAATATTGAAAGGTTAAACACCCTTCTTGCCCTATTGGCGTTTTATAGTTGAATTACTTTTGAACTTACACTAAAAGTTGTCACTTTAAATTAGTTTAAATACTGTAATTAATAAATTCCATTCTGAAATTAATATGTAGTGTTTAAAAATATTTTGAATTCTGATAGTTGTGTAAAATCTAAAATTCCACCAAAGACTATGTGATTCTGATTAGAGTTCGAGTGAGGTGTTTTATAGTATAACAGTATGGTGTTCAGTCCACTATTCAAATAATGGTTTAATGATAAATATATTTTTTCTTTCTTACCATTTAAAACTTCTGTAACGTTAGTAACGCGTATGTTTACGTATCTTGTTGTTTTTGTTTTCGTTGTTTGGAGCCTAGGGTACTGACGCTACTGACTACTGACCGGTACTGAGGTACTGTCAACTGTTGAGTGAGTACTGTAGTAGTGTAGTTTGTTTTTCGCTGTAAGACCTTGATTTCACTAAAAAAGTTAACCATTGTAAAATCTGAAAGCGAGTTTCTTAAGGCTAACGATGGTTAACTTTTCTAGTGAAATCAAGGTCTAATACGTAAATAAATCACACACCACTTATACTAATACCAGTGACTGTGCCTGTGCCTGTGCTGTGAGTACTAGCTACTACAAACACTATAAACAGAAACAAACACAGACTAGACTATCAGACATCAGGTTCTCAATTTAAATGCTGCGCGCACACTTAAGTAAGGAATGCACGTGATTTTGGTGCTGCAAATTAGCTGATTAGTTCAATAGCATTTATTTATAGCATTGCAGTAGGTATTATTGATAAACACCATATGTTCTGGAGGTTGAATTCTAGATTTTTTAGGGAAAGGGAAAGTTTTGTGTATGTGCTATGTGGTGGGCTATGGGCGTAAACTGAAATAAATCAAAAATTGTAATCTCCGCGCACTTTAACTCAGTACTTATCTTATAGAAAGATGATAGAAACCGTGGTGTGCTTGTGCAGTATGTTTGAACACAAAAACTATTGTATCTTTTAGTTTCGACTGGACTGAAATCATAAGTTACGAATTGAGTGGATTTTGGTTTATTTTAATAATTAAATTTGTACGTTGTTATGGTTTAATACAAGTTCAGTTTAAATGTTTAAAGCGAAGATAAAATGTAATTTGTCCTGGCGTATTGTTTGTATTTCGAATTGTGAAGCAATAATCATTAGTGTTATTACTGTGACACCACTAAAATGCCTCAGTCAGCAAATTTCTTAATTTTAAATCTAACAAACAATTCTGACAGTTCAGAAATCTCCAATGTTTCACAAATAACAGGTTTTAATGCTTTTGATCTATACCGTAGCTTAGAAAACATAGAGATAATGCCAGGAATAGAAGAGATTGACAACCAAGTACTTTAAATAATTTAATTGGTGTTCAAACACAGAAGACATTAGTTAATTTTAATGCACCAGCACCAGAATCTGAACTAGAACAAGACATGAGCAATATTGCTCTTTATGGTAGTTGTTGTCAAGATAATTATAATTCTAGTGAATTTGAAGATTTTTCACCAAACGTTAATTTTGCTCATGCGGATTTTGAAAAGTTACGAAACAAGAACAATATGAAAGGATCCACAACTAAAGTTAAAAAGATTTCGAAAACTTCAGAGTTACAAACTTCTACTCCCACTCCCACTCCCACACCCACGCCAACATCTAAGTTAAAAACAAAAAAACTATTGACCGCTTCTTTTTATGTTGCTATTCCCACAACTTCAGTGGCAGGTTCAGGTTCAAGTACAGATATGGGAATTTAAAATAGAAAACAAAACAATTTGTTAACCAACATTACTATTTCGTCCACAAATACTAACAGTGCAAACATAGATCTTGAAATTCCACTTCCAAACCCAGATGCTTTATTGACGCGTACAATAAATGGTGGTGCTAACTAAATGCAAGGTATTTTTATTTCTTAAATGTTTAGTGCTATTGCTATTATTGAATTGGCTATACGTGATAACATGATGCGATACATATGATGTATGCGATGATGCAAATGGCAAGCTGCAATGACTAACTGAATATACGACTATATTGCTTTTACCGCTACAATAATTAAAATTCAAACTTTTATACAATTACTTATGACTTATGATTCTTTTTCAATAATTGTAATAAAACATGAAAATAATATTATTTAAATAATTTTATGATGCAAATTGAAATTATAATGCTATTATTTTGTTTTGTTTTCACCTTTTCACAGGATTTTCAGGATTAGGGACTAGACTATTCACAATAGGAAAACACAGCACAGTAAACATTTACGTGACTAAGTGTGTAAACTGCAGGGGAAAAAATGACTGTGACGAAGAAACACCGCACGTCAATGTAATTAAATCTGCGCCTAAACGGCTTGAAACTGAACAACAATCAACAATATCCACAAATACAAATTTCACGACTGATATTCATAACTGTAGTAATAGCCAAGAGACTGTAACTGTACCTGTAACTACAGCTCTTGTAGCGCCTGTAGCAGAAGCAGAACCACTACCATTAGTGCCATTGTCATTACCGATGTCAACGGCTACATGTAAAAACAATTCATCTGCTAATGCTGTGCTGTGTTCAAGTTCACCATTCAGTGACAATAATTTAATTGTGAACCCAAAAATTGTCCGTGAAGCAAGATTTAACCCCTACTTACCTTCCAACTCCAACGCACATGTTTTAAGATCGATGGAGGAACAAAATCAAGACCTTTTAGAACAAGAGATTGGTGTTGGTACTGTTGGTCGATGTGAAGATATTTTGCTACCCAACTGTGTTCAAGAAGCACATTATTCGGATAATTTAAGTTTAAAGAACCATTCGTTATCTTCTACACACCTTAGTTTATCACTTCCGTTGTCTCCTAGCTCAATAGGTTTACCTTTATTGTCTTCATCTACGTCAGTAAAGCAAAAAGGTCGCGGTCAACCTCCTAAGCACGCAAGGCATCCAGATTCAACTTCGACTTCTTCAGCAACAACAAATATGCAGTTTCAAGAGATTTGTGAATTTCAAAAGAAGTGTTCCAGCAAAGCATTGAACACAATGAACTCAAAAATCGATAATCATTCATTCAACATTCCAACAAGTAGAAGTAGTTTGATGAAAGATTCCACATTTTCAGTGTTCAAACGGAGAAGTGAATTAAAAAAACATAAAGATTTAGGTACGGATTCAGTAATGCCGCCTACGCCTACATCAACAACATCAACATCAATTCAAAAAAAAGTGTCAATTCAAAACGTCAGAGGTAGTAACACTAAATTAAGATTATTATCACGTCATCGCAAAAGCAAAAGAATATTCAGGGAAGAAAGTGATGACACACTAAATAACAAAAATGCGTCAGAAAAAAAAAGAAAACTTTCTTCTTCCCCAAATTCTTCCTGCAAAATAACAAAACGCAAATGCGTTTTAGCTGATTCGGATTTAGATAGAACCAAAACAGGTTTATTTCCTGTTGAAAAATGTACCAACCTTGATACAAATCACCGAATGCCAGTTTTGCAACCGGTGAGTCCCTTTATTGACAGTTGTGGCAATAAGAAGAATCCAGAGTCGGAATATTGCATCAAAGCCACTGAAAGTTTGCTACGAATTACGCTACAAAACTACGAGGAGTTGTTCCGCCCTGTTGTAAAATCATTTATGAGTAAAACAAAATCTGAAAGTGGAGAAACAAGACTAATAAAATTGGATAAACTTAGTAAGTTTATATTTTAAATTCCAAATAATTTTGCTGATAACTAACCGTAATAAATTTAAAAATAATTATGAAACAGTCGTTTAGGTGTAAGTGTGTAAGACGGTAGGTATAACATGCACTCTCGTAGAGGCACAAAGCCTAGGGGAGGATGTTTAGGTATAATTAAATGTAACAGAATTATTATTCGATTAATTGATTGAATTATTTAAAATTTTAATTTGTTGGTCATCGTTTCTTTCTTTTTTGCAGTGCGTGTATGTACCAGGTGCAAGTTTGAGACAGAATCAAGTACAACTAATAAAAGAAAGTAGAAGGATCATTTTTTGCAACACTGTGTACCTGAAATTTTTGTATGTAAAGTTTGCAGACGAAGATACCTTAATAAATGTTCTTTAGATAGGCATTACGGACTGTCGAATCATAATTCTATGCAGTCCATTGCGTCAATAAAGACTATGACCGGAATCTCTGATGTTAGTTATGTTAATTTCACACTTTCAAAACTGGAACCTAATCCAAAGGTGACGTTGAGGTTTAATCTGAAGAAAAAGCTGGTAAAAAAACAAAAATCACGTAGTAATAAATAAATATAGTTTGTTTAAAAAAAACACATTTTAATTTTAATTTAATAATATTTGCGTTTCATTTTTCATTGTTTTTTGTTTCATTTAATTTAGTTTAATATGTTTTAAAACTACTTCATTTTTTAAACTTTGAAATTATTGAAATCAATTTATATGATATTTCGAGGTATTAATTTGGCATAGTTAATAAATGTATGATTATCTTACACCTATACAAAGTATTTTAATGTTTTAAAGCAGTATTGCACATGCACCACGACGACGCTGGCGACCATGGTGACTTTTATTATCTATGTACATTATATTATTTCATACTGCGCATACTGTCACTGTCGGAAGTACCGGAAGTTGCACATGCACTAATAGGCAGTAGGTTATGTCTTGGTTTTTGTACTAAGCACCTAATTCTAATTACTATTAATAAGATTTATAAGATTAAATAGTTGAATTGATCAAACAGAATTAAACTTCTATACTCTATACTATGCGATACAATTGGATACGTAATATCAGCGACATGAATCATAAAATAACAGTAACGAAGCAATTTTCGCTAGAGTTGCTGAGCAAACACCGACCACTAATACTAACACTAAAACTAAAAGCTGCAGAGTTAATGATTAAAGATACCACAGATAAACTGCCAACGTCAACGTCAACTGTCACTGGTGTCACTGGTCTAGTGGTGTTACTATTACTGATAATCATACAGGAATGCAAGGAGTGGCAAGTGGCAAAAGCAAACAAGCTAACACACTACTTTTATTATTTGAGAGCAAATAGCAAATCAGGTCAATGTTTATTGTTTATTAGACGAACCAACCGTGACTTGTTTTAGTTTGTAATATTAAAAATTAATTAAAGTAAATATTACATACCACTTCAAATATTCAAATTGCAAATCAAAAATAAAGTAATACTAATATAATTGTAGGCTATATACGGCTAAGCTAAAACAGCCTGCTACGGATTTGAGAAATCTTAATTTGTCAAAGTACTAATAATAATAAAAGTTAATAAACAAACAATCAAAATGGAAGTTGGAACTGTTAGCAGGGAAGAAACTTGTGGTAATGTTGAAACAGTAGGACCCGTGGAAGCCGTGGATGGAACACAAACAATTTTGAAGTCTACAGCAGCAGGGAGTGCTAAGTTACAATTAGCAATTAACGCATCACATTTTCATTTTAAAGGTGTAGTAGATGCAGGTGCAAAATCACGATTTTATGACCCAGACCCAGACCCCAAAACAAAGACGATTGGGCCTAACACCAACAAAACAGATGTATATTAAAAAAGTCACATTCTACTCTCTTCCTCTTTGAGCTCTGCAACATCAGCTTCAAAAGGAATTCAAAATAACAGTGGTAAAGAATTCTTACTAAAACATCAACAACCCTTATCATTGGTAATGGTTTCAGAGTCCAAAGCCTACCCCCACCTCACAAATGAAGAACTACAACTTAGACCTGAGAATAAAAAGCAAACGCAATTTGATTTAATCCGGTCTCAGTCTCGGATAATTCCAGCTTCAGCGCCTTCGGCGTCAATTTTAACGTCAAATTCTTATTAAAATCTTTTAAATAAATCAACCTCTACTTCATGTGCATTTAGCAACGCTGAAAATATCTTTGAAATTAGCTTTGACAAATCTAGAGGGCAAGGGGCAATATCTTCGATTTTACCAGATTTACCTCTAATAATCTCTAGTTCACGTTCACAACTAGAAGATAATCTTGACTTTCCAGTTGCAGTTGACTTCTTATCTAAAAATGATGCAGAAAATAAAACCCCTGATTTCAACGGTGCAGTTCGGTCAGTTGCGTGTCTTCCAAAACAGACCCGTCAAATTGACCTTGACCTTATTGAACTAGGACACGCAAATGCTAGAGCTCCAGAAAATATTGCAAAAAAAGGTGCCACTGACACCAACAGTGCTAAAACTGGCAGTAGCAGTAGTACCTCAAATGGCGCCAATGAGTTTGGAATTCCTAATGCCAAGAATCAACAAGGTACAAATTTTATTATGAATAATAATTTAATCAGTTGTTGTTTACATTAATTTGTATTATTTCCAATTTCCACTGATAATTAGGTAAATTATGTCACAACACTGACAAAATTGTTTTACTTCAACTTTTATCAGAAGGTGTTCAATTTTCATAATTAGGAAATAGAACACAAACTGGTGGTCATGTACAATTGTTAAATTCAAGAAGGCTTAATTGAAAATATGTTTTTTTCTTTGTAGGTTTGCTTGCCAGATTAATTACAACAGCAGGAAAGAAAAACACAGTAAATATTTATGTGACCTAATGTTTTAACTGCCATGGAGAATGCGTTCGTCAGCGAATTTCAGTAGTGTCTGAGCAGCCTTTAAAAATAAATCCAGAAATTTTAAAGACTACTCCTCAAGCAACAGGCTCTTCAGTTTCTTCTATTTCTAATAATTCTGATTTTACACAAGACAAATTAGATGCAAACGCGGATATTAGTAGGTCCCGGTCCAGGATTACATCTTTACTAGCTGGACCAGAACCGGAAACTGAATTAGAATTAAATCACCATGACAATCAGTTTTTAACCAATACAAAAGCAACAGTAGGTATCACTAGACAACAATCTGAACAACCAACTTTGATCCCCGATAATAATAATCTACATATTCCCAGTCCAAACCCCACACAAAATGTACGTAAACGCCGTCGTCACCGGCCAATTATAAATAAGAAGCGCCGAGCAGGAGTAAAGAAGCAGAAGCATCTTAATCAGAACGAATTGAAGTTGAAATTAAAATATACTTCTGCTTCTTTGACTTTGGCATCACCTACTTCATCCACATCGGCAAATGAAAATGATTTACAGCAAGCCCAGCAGGGCGACTTAACTGGTATTGGCACTGGCATGACGACGACGACCACGACTGATTCTGACGCTTGTCGTAATTTTGAAGTCGGGAATCCTAAAAATTATAGAGATTCATTCTGGACCGCTACTAGCGAAGATAAAACGTCAATGAGTAAGTTAAAGTTGAAACACTTTTATTTTTTAATTTTTATTTCTATTATCTATTGCTCATGGACTCATGGCTCATATTGTTGCTGTAACACTGTAGCTGTACTTGATGGCTTGATTCTGAAGCGTAGAACAAGTAACAATTAGTGCGTATGTTTTTTTGTACTTAAATGATGAGTATAGCTAGTATGAAAATTGCAATTAAAAATATAATATACAGAACGTTTGTATTTAATTTTCAATTTCAATATTGTATTTGTCATTTAATTGAATTTTGTTTTATTATTATAGTTTATCAGTGCCAAAAATGTGATTTCAATGGGTCATCAAACGAAGTATCAGAAACAAAACTTAAGGAACATTTTCAAAAACACTATCAACCAAATCGATTTATTTGCCAGAATTCATTATGCAAGAAATTGTATGAAACTCCATCAAGTCTAAAGCGACATTACACCCGCACGGCTCATAATGTTGAAATTATTGCAACTACGGCTTCGCAAAAAAGCAAAAAGGCTACAATATAATTTTAAATATTAACGACTGCATTAATAATGTGACATTAAAAGTATTGAAACATTTTCAGTATAGAAACGAAAAACAACATGTGGCAATGCATTCTGCTAATTCTGCTTTCTGCAATAAGTTTAAATAAGTTTAATAAAGTATAATTATAAGTTTGTATTTTAAGTACAGTTACAGTTGTAACTGTTGAAAAAGCATAATTATATTGTGTATTATTGAGGCTAGCAGGCTAGCGTAATTAAAATCTAACTCTATGATCTATGATCTATAATGTATGTGGCATTCACTGTTCACTTCCCACTGTCTGTGAACTGTACACAGGATTACAAAATTAAGGATTTGAGACAATGTGTAATGTAACTGTATAATAACGGTATCGAAAATAGCGTTAAGTGGTTAAATATTATTAAGTGTAATGATGTGTAATTTAATTTAAAAACATTTAACAATATTCATTAATTTTTCTAATTCTATTATTCTATGTAATTATAATTTTTTTGTAACAACACCATGTGCTTGGCTTGGCCTTGAGCCTTAATGTTAACAGTTAAGTTAATTGATTAGATGAAATATTATTGTTGTTGTTTGTACTGGTTTTAGTTGTTAGTCTCAATCGTCTAAAAGAAAAAAACAACAATCTACTACATCTGCTTTTACAAAAAGAATGCAAAAATCGGACCACAAGAAAGGTAAACATATAGATGCCTCTACCTCTACCTCAGTTGCCTCAGATATGCGAGTCACCAACTGGAAATCATACTTTACTTTTGAAGAAAATGAAGATCATACTAAGCGAGGTGGGTTTTCAGTTTACAATAGTGAATGGTTTACAACTTCAATATTTTCATTTTTAATTTTTAATGATTTTCATATGTTAAAAATTAAAAATGTTTGGCGCAAACAAGTGCAATGTGCAGTTAAAGCAACAGTGCATTTAATTTGAGTGCATATACCAAAATTCACATACTTAATTAATTTAATTCCTATTTTGTTTGTTTTGATTTAAATAGAAAGTACCTGTAATATGTGCAAGAAAGTTTTTGCTGATTGTCATGGTATAATAATCACCCTAAAGTACCACATCCAAAAACATTTTTGCCCTGCATTATTAAACTGTTACACCTGCAACCTGGAGTATGACCTGCCGTCGTCATTAGGTAGACACCGTAGGGAGTCCCCTGCACACGCTGTCAATGAATCGATGTCAATGTCGGGAAAACGAAAAAAACGTATCAAAAAAGGCAAAAAAGCAGTTAGAGGCAGTACGAGTAAGAGCGCCAGTAAAAAATAAAATCAGTTTTATCTGAAATTTGTTTTATTTACAGTCAATGCCAATGACCAATACTACCTAATGAATTGTTTCATATAACAAAGTTATAAATTTTAATAATTTTATGTTGCTCACGTTAGAATTTAATTAATTTATGATTGGTCTTGATCAGCTTGTTAGTTGTTGTGTAGTCAGTGTAGTTGTGTTTGTGAGTATAAAAGAGTAAAACTAGAAAGTCATACTAGATTTTAGATTTAATTGTAAATGAACTATGCACTGTGACTGTATGTATGTAGTTGTAGCACTACGTAGAATTGTAGTATAAAGTGTAGTTGGTGTAGTGTACAAGTAAAAACACTATGCTCATGAACTAAATATCTATTTTTTATTTTTCAGTAAGTAATTGTAGTTTGTAATCTATTTTTTTATTTTTAACACTGTTTAAAGCTTAACAGTAAAATTCAAAGCAAAGTATGACATTATGACCTAATGAAATGAATTATGAATATAAGTCTTTATGATTTTCTTTACGTGCCGTACGTATACCGTACAGCCGTACAGTGCCGTACACATGGTCTACGTCTACAAGAACGTTTTATATCACTTGTAAATATCATAAGCATTCAAATCTGAATGATTTTTTTATATTGTAAAATGCATCAAAAACGTGACTACGTGACAGATTTCGCAAAGCAAATTAATTATTAATTAGACTTCTTATAATGTAGAACAGTTACGAGTTGTAAATTTAATCGTTTAAATGAACTAAATGTTGAGATAAAAATAATTTTATTTGTTTGGTGTTTTGTTTTGTGGTTTAGTTGCTCTTAATTTAGTGTTGTAACTTACTTTATTACTTTATTAGAGACTCAGTCAATTGAGATTTGAATTGAATTGTTATTAATAATTTATGACTTATGAGCAAATGCACCACTAGCAAATAGTATTTGTATTTTGTTTAGCTGAATATGGGGAGTATGAACACCACTAAATGCATAACTAATAAAAAAAACGTAATTTAATAATAAATAACATTACTCACAAGCAGCAAGCAGTTCATGGCTTGTGACTGCTGCTGCTTATCTTTTTACGTTTTTTATTACCTAGAAATTATGATTTATTAAATAATGACTGGACATAAAATTTTATGTACCTGCGTATTTGGTTGTTCAACTATAAATTAAAACGTCTATAAATACATTTAATTATAAAATTCAATTTTATTTTAATAACTGTAATAATTTTCATAAAACCAATAAGGCACTAGTATTTTTGTACAAAACTATATGTGCATACAAAAAGATGTCTTGGCTGTCAGTTTTTGGTTGCATCTTGCACCAAAATTACGTAGAGATCCATAAAATTATAACGACTTTTGCTGAGTTTGTTGGCTTATTCAGCTGACTGGCTGCTGTCTTCTGATCTGGAATTTGAACTGCTGGCTGCGGCTGCATATTTTATGCTCAGTATGCATGCTGCTGCTGCAGCAACTGCAGCTGCAGTTGCACTTGCACGGGCTGACGGCTGCAGTGCTGAGTGCTGCAGTGAACTGTGTGGCTGTGGCTACTATAGTATCTTAAATAAGTCATTAGTATAAGTATACTAACGACAACGACTAACATTATTAAATTTTGTGGATTAGAATTAGAGTTTAGAGTGAATATTTAATTCTAATTATTGATTTACAGGTTTGGTCTTTTTATTTATTCAACCAACTAACATTCAAGATAGGATCTGACATTACTCATGGCGCCAGGTGCTATGCGTTGAACATGCATCAAGCTTAAAGTATAAGTATATAGTATATAGCACACTCAGTAAGTAGCTCAAACACAAGCATTACGCACGTACACAAGTTAAGTTTTTAGTTTTTGTTCCTATCAATGTCACTAGTCGTCAGTTCCGATGAATGTTGAGTTTGAGCTCAACTGCCTGCAAATAAATTATTCAAGCTATTTTTATTCATGTCGAAGCTCACACCAGTTCAGGTCAATTCTCTTGTTCAAGTTCTAGAAATTCAGGTTTATCAGTATCAAGATAAAGTATCAGTAACCTATGTAGCTGTCGTTCATTTGAATTTGAAATGTAAAATTACAGAATGAACTTAATGACGCCAGTGCTCGAGCCCCTGCCTCAGCTAGTAACATAATGTCAGTTGTCACTATTCGTCAGTACAGATAAATGTTACGTTGAAGTTCAATTACCTGCAATTAAAATTATAAAGCTATTTTTATTTATGTAAAAGCTCACCCAAGTTCTCTTGTTCAAGTTCTAGAAATCCTGCTTGATCAGTATCAGTGACATATTTAGCTGTCGTTTATATTTAATATTTAAATTAACAAAATTAACTTACTGACGCCAGTGCTCCAGCCACTGCCACAGCCAGTAACACAAATGTCGGTCGTCACTATTCGTCAGTACAGATGAATGTTAAGTTGGAGTTCAATTGTTCAATTACCTGCAACTATAATAATAAAGCTATTTTTATTCATGTAGAAGTTCACATCAGTCATCAGTTTTTCTGTCTAAAAGTTAAAAGTTCCAAAAATACAGCTTTATCAGTACTAACTATCTCGACGTAGCTGTCGTTTACATTTAATATTTAAATTAACAAAATTACCTTACTGACGCAAGTGCTCAAGCCACACCAAGTAACAGTAACCTTAAAATTCGTAGCAGTGGCAGAGAAAGGCAGTGACAGTTAGTTCTATTTCTAATTTATACTTAATATTTAATATTTAAATATTTTTAAGTAGTTTATGTTCTGAATTAAATAATATTTAAGTTTTAGTTGTGCTCGTGTCAGTGTTGGTCGTTGGTCTTCAGTTCTTTAGTCAGTTGTCTGTGCACTGTGCGTGCTGAGTGCTGCAACATAAAAAGTTTAATAGTGGTGTGGTGTACCAACAAATGTTAACAAATTAAAAATTAGTACTTCTCTCTTTTGAATTTTGCATTTTAATTGTTATGGTTATTAGAAAATTTTGACCAAGTTTTGCTATTATTTTTCTGTCATCAGTCATTTGCGATCATTTTATACACAATTCCTAATTTGCCTGCAAGCTTAGCTTAGACGTTTACTGCAAGATTGCGTAATTAAGCCATTAGGCTAACAGTTGTCATTAAAGTTGATAATAGAAGCAACAACGGTAAGTTGAATATTAACAACTATAAACAAATTGATGCTAAATAAATTCGATAACTCATTAATTAACTCATTAAATGTAAATTTTAGTAAAAGAAGAGTGTGCTAACTAATTAGGTTATTTAAATTAATTACTTTAAACAGGGTACAGTTGGCTTTCGGTCACTCGCTGCGTCTAAGCAATTCCTGAATTTGTTAGCTCTTCAAAATGCGGAGTTTTCCTTAACTGATAAGACTGTACGATGTTCTAATAATCATTTTATACCATTTCATAGATTTTTAGTTGATTTCTATAATACTTATGCCACTCATGGGAACAATCCTGTTGAGCCCGTTGAGCCGGTTCAGCGCAGTCCTCAACAACATTTGGGTGTCCAAGTTAGAGCCGGTCTGGCGGGTCCGGTTAATAACCAGAACCAGAACCAGCAAGTAAGACTTACAAGGTTATGTTTATGTCTGCCTCAAAAGTTGCACGCAATGCATAAAAATATTAAAATATTAATTCCTAATAGATTTAGCTGTCTACAACATTTCTTTTCTATTTATATTTTTGTTTTTATTTATTATTTCTGTCATTACTATTCAGCTACCTGGGACTGGGACTGCAATCTCGCCAGCGTCTATCTCAATTATCAACCTGCAAGATTATACAGTCCTTGAAGTTGCTCAGGTTGTTTTATTTTTGTACGTTGGAAATATTTGTGTATGGCCTACATCAATCGTACGTTTTGTAGAAGTAATGTCTGCCCTTTGTTGTAATCCATCTTATGTGAATGTTATGGGTCGGATGTTGTCTGCGTTAGATAATGTTTTGTGGGGGTCACACATGGCAGAAACAGCACAAGGGAAAAAAATTCGATTTTGGTCTGACAACAATGGTGTCTTAACCGCGCACTTCATTTATGCTAATGAAATTTCGCATATTGAAGGTTATAGTGTAGGCAGTTCCAGTTTGGCTTAGCTGTTAGGCAGTTAGTCAGAGTTAATCTGTTTGCTGTGCCTAATACCTGAATAACTGATTCTTAGTTTCTTTAATTTATTCATTTATTTGAAATCGACAACGTCGCTTTATTTATATTTAATTTCTTATACGTTTATTGTCATTGGCTACGTATTTATAATATTATTCTAATTTCATGCTAATATAATAATCAATTTAGAATAAAACTTCACTTCACATGAAAAAAAACTTATTCCTGAATTTTTTGAATAGAATAACACAGTTTGGATATTTAGGTTAAATCTTGTTTGCATGTTTGTTGATGTGAATGGTTTTAGTAAATAAGTGAACTTGCCTAACTACGCTACATTAAATCAGGTTAAAACTTTGAGACTTAAGATTTGGAGCAATCACCAAGTCACCAACCACCACAGCCGTAAGCATTTAGAATTTGGTATAAAAGGCAAACAATTTTAGTTCATCGTCTTATTAGTGTGTTTTTTGTTGAGATTAAAACATACATATCTTAAAATGGCGGACTCCAGTATCCTTAATAATAAAGGCAAGGAAAAGTTAGAAAAGCAAAGTGCTAGTTCTACTACTAGTTCAGCAAGTATAAAAAAGCAAAGCTTAGGTAGTGGAAGTAGTGAGCAAGGGCAGGGCAGTACTGGCAGTAGCAGCTCTAGCACCTCTAAAGAATCAAAAAACTCAAAAGACCCAGTTTCAAGCTCAGGCCCAGGAAACGTAACAGTTTCCCTCGCAGTAACCCGGTCCAGGTCATTGCAACTTTCAACTTCATCGTCTTCTGCATCAAAACGTAGAAAAAATAGCCGTTGGTTTGCAAGTAAAAAGAAGTCACTTACAGCTGTAAGTGGTGGTTCCGGTTCAAGCTCCAGCAACTTCAGCTCCAGCGAGCATTTGTCTCCAGTATTGGGAAAAAGAAAAGGTTTGTCTTTGTCTCGTAGAAGAAAAGGAAAGGACGAAAGTAATAGCAGTCGAAAATCAACTTCGTCGTCTTCGTCAGAAAAAAACAAGAATGACCGTAGCAAGCGTATTTCTGCTTCTACTGCAACAGAGTCAGAGTCCGAACCTGACACTGTGTTTACTCAGCAGGATCCTCTGAAAAAAAGGCAGTCTCAGTCTAAGTTTAAGAATGTCAAAACCAAGAAAAGTAGTGCAGGATCCAAATCCAAATCTAAGCCCCTAGTTGCAGCCGCAACTAGAACTAGAAACACTGAAGTTGAAGTCGAATTGGAAGAGGAAGAGGAATTGTTTCTTTTAGACCGTGAAAATCCATCCTTCCAGTTAGGACCTATCCACACCTTATCCAGAAGTTCAGTCTATCTATTAAAGGTAACTGTTTAGTTATTGTTACACTACTTACAGTTTTTAGTTATTTGCTGATGCTTATTCTGTTCTAATACCTTTTTTTGAGTTTTAAGTTTTTGAATAATAATTTTTTTGTTTTTTAACTGACTTTAATTTTGTGATTGGTATTGCTAGTTGCAAAGTCATTCAGGTTAGGTTTGATTTACAATAACACCTACACCCAATCACCCAATCACTAATTCCTATATTATGATGTTGCTTATAATAGATGTTTTGTTTTTTTATTTGTGTACAGATGACTCTCCGCTGCTAAAAACTTCACCTAATAGTTTAGGTTTGGACACCAATTTAGAAACTGATATGGATTTGATAGGTGGACATAATACGGGTAATAACAGTTCTAAAAGGGTAAGGGATTTTAAATCGCTTAATTTTGATAAATCAGAACATTCTGAGCACGTAGAAGAAGAGGAAGGTGGAGATTGCAACGAATCTGACTTCGAGTTAGATTTAGATACCTCTGATCTAATAAATTCGCAGAAAACATCAACACCATTAAGGAGCAGAACCAGTGTCGGATCTAGACGGAAGTTGCAAGAAAGGGAAGGGGAAAAAGGTAACAATAATTATTGTATTATAAAATTATAAAAATATGAATGCCGGTTGTAAATAAAATTATTTATATTAATTTATAATAATTTGACCAATATTGTGTTTTTGCTCTACATCGTTAGTATATAATGATAGTTGATTATACATTCATGAAGTACGTCTACCTATTTTTTTAGCGTGCTTATCACCATTGGCTGAGCAAATTAAACGAAAAAGAGCTGATTCCCTGGCAGTAGGATCAGGATCCACCTTTAGTCCCCATAACTCAAGGGCCAGCGCTAAGTCGTCCGGATCCAGCAAGTCAAAACTTTTGTCGCCCATGCGATTAAAGATAGTAAGCTCTACACCTACACCTTCACCAGGTTCGTCGGTCTCACCAGTCTCACGGAAATCTAAATCTAAATCTCCAAAATCCCCTTATTCTCCTGTTGTTTCACCATCCCAATGGACGTTAAGAATGAGAGGTGGATTCAAGCTTCAACGTAAAATAGCTAAACACTTTAGCTACATCGGTCACTGTAATGAAGAGATCACTAACTCTGGATCTCCTTAAAAACGTTATGCAGTTACATGCAAACGGTGTCCGGCAGTGCTTGCTAAACACTCTTCATCTTATGGAAATTTACGTCGTCATTTAGTCGTAAGTAAAGTTTCATTTAGTGTCATGTTTTATTTTGTTTGTAATTAAATGAATTAAATCCTTAGTTCAATTTAAAATAAATTACTAAGGTACTACATTTCTTGATTTCTTGTTTACTGATTTATTGCAGATGCGACACGGTATTGGGCGTCCTTACACCTTGATAACGGACGAGTGTTTGACAAATAATGGAAAATACGACATAGGGCACCCAAAGCAACTTTGCTATGAAATGAATTGCCTACGGTATACTCTCTTAAATAATTTACCCTTTCAAATGGCACCATATGATGCGTTTCAAGTACTGGTTGAAGACTTGGAGCCTAGTATTATTACTATAAGCGGCAAGACTTTAAGTCGGCGATTTGAAGCTTGCAGCAAGAGAGTAAGTCAAAATATTAAAATAAAAATATTTACAATTCACAATTATAAATTCTGGCTTATTTATGGCCTATAACTTTCTAACTTTGTAGTTAATATTAACAGTGAAAAACAGCCATTTGCATAGATAACTTTATTTTAGATAGCAATTATTATTTAATATATCTTTACGTTTCTGATTTTATGGCGGAAGATGAAAACAAATTGTTTCTAGAGAACATACCGTACATACGTATTCTTGTTGATGGATGGAAGACAAAGAGAAATAATGGGGTCATTGCTTTGCAAGCGATGTATGTGACTGATGATTTCAAATGGGGAATAAGAACTATAGGATTGCAGGAATCGTCTGGGCGTCATACTGGAACAGCAATAAGAGATTGCGTGAACGACATATTTCGCGACTATGATCTTTTTGATAAGGTAAGAGTTAACTATTAAATATAATAAATTAGAATTAAAATCATAAAGTTGGTATTTATAATCATATGAATAAAATTAATTCACGATTACTATTACTAATATTTTATAGTTAGTTTATATTCGTGGTGCAATCACTGCAATATGATGCATAAATTATAACCTAAATGCCTAAATTACAAAATTCACATTCACACATTGACAATCTTTTTGATTTTTGGTTTATATTTCAACAGGTCTCATCTGTTATCATAGATAATGGTTCAAACATGATTAGTGCATTTGATAACTTCAAAAACCGAACACTATTTAAACATGAACTCCCACCCCGTCCAATGGGCTCTTCTCACGTTGCATATCGATGCGCCGCCCATACTCTACAGCTTGTAGTCAAAAATGCCAACTTAGGACCAGTGGCTGTGTCGGTGAGGAAAGCAATGGTCGGTATTACTAGAATCATGAACTCTCATATTTTACGCAAACTTTTGCTTGTTCAGACCGGAAGAGGATTTTCGAAAAAAAGCGATACTCGGTGGAATGCCGAGTATGATATCATCTGTTTATTAGTCACCGTAAGGTTATATCTTTTTTATTACAACTCCTATTATTCTTGACTTGTTTAGTATCTTATTTATAATTAAAGTGATAAATAGTATAGCATCGTGTAAACTTATGCAATATTGTATTCTTTGTTTATTGTTTACTGGTGTGCCGCACTTGTTATCACATAAAATTGATAAAAGTTTTGAAGCATTAGCAGTTTTAACACCAAACACCACCTTAATAATTAGAAATTTGATAGAGATTTAATTGCCTTAATACTATTTTTTATTTATTTATTTTGTTCTAGGGGAAGATGTTCAATGCCGTCAATAGCATTTTGAATTACGCAATAACTACTAAAGAAGGCTCTTTCTTTCAAAATGCAGAAACAAAACCAGAGAAGATGAGTAATACTGACTACAGTAATCTCAAATTGTATTGTTTCTTACTTGAGCCACTAGCAACTGCGACTAACCGCCTGCAGGCGGATGGATTTACGGCACAGCTGATTCTTCTTGGACTACTTAGGTGTTATCAAAGTGAGTTTTTAGTTACTTTAATTCTGCAAATAACTTTTATGTATTGATAATGATGATAAAAGATGTAGTTATTTTATGACACTATAAATTATAAAAACTTTTATACAAATCAATTATTAGTTTAATTTATGAAATATAGAAATTAAACCGATTGCACTTGAGAATCTTGATAACGAAGGTCCGTCAAATCTCGTCGCTAAATTCTGTCATCGATTCGCGTCATAGTTTTCGGATTCCGTTTTGGTAACTGCTACGGTTTTGGATCCTTGGAGAAAACTGCACTTTTTTGATTATATGCGAACATGTAAATAAAAAATTAATTTTTAATATAAAATTTCTTATGATTCCCAATAATATTTATAAAGAACAAAAACTATGATATAACTGGGTACTAGTATGCTTTCGCACTGTCACGTGTAAATTTTAAATACGCCGCACACTGGTAATTTGAAATGTAGTATAATTTTGTACTTTCCAGGTGTGTAACTTTTGTATTTTATGATTTTGTTACAGTTTCCTACGATAACGAACTGCCCTTGCTTACGAATGCGGACATCCTCACAGTTGTTAAAGAATTCGCAGTGTATTGTAGTGAAACGAGCTACGGAATAAACAAGACCCCAAATTCCAAGGAAAGTGTTTGTGTTGCAGCAGAAAATGTCAAAGCTGCTTCGCCTGCCTCTCGTTCAGGAGATAGTCTGGATGCCTACACTACAGTTAACACATCTTCGGAAATGACACACAATATTTCGGTTTACAGTCTTGATAAGCTGGATGATTCAATCCCTTGTACGTCGGAAAACGTGCTTGATAGTAGTCTGAGTAGTCCGACTTCTACTTCTCCTTCAATGCATAAACATCCGTTCGAAAGTATCATAGATCTGGAAATTAAAGCGTTCTCCCATTTACATATAGCGCTTGTTGATGTAGGAGACTTTTGGCGTGAACACCAAGTGAAATTTCCAATGCTGGCAACCTTTTTTAAATGTATTTCGTCGAGATCGTCGTCAACAGCGCCTGTAAGTGTTTAAATGTTTCTTAATTTTCTTACCTACCACGAATTAAAATTACTTATTATTGTGAATTTTTATAGCAACAATATTTACCTTAAAATTTTCAATTAAAATACACAAGTTCATTATTGATTTAAGATTTGTAGTAATGTTTAAAAACGTTTAATTCTAGTAGGCATGTAAACCAGTTACTGTTGGTGTTAATTTTTGATTACAGCTTAGGCTTGTAGGTAGTACTAGGTACTAAATACTACTAAAACAAGATACTTATTTGATTGAGGGCTAGAATTTTTTTTTAATATTTTCCATGCAGTGCGATACTGCACAGACAAAAGAACAAAAGCATATAGTTTGGAAATTAAAATTTAAGTTCAATGAAAATTAAAATGCTAATTCTGTTTAATGTTTTTGTTGGTCTAATAGTTGGAAAGGTTGTTCTCGAAATGTGGAATCATCAGCAGAGACAAACAAACAAACGTACTACCGACATCTTTAAAGAAAATGCTGATTACCAGGGAATGGTTTAAAGGCGAGGATGAAATTAGACGAAAAAAAGAAGTCAAGGCAAAAGGCAGTAATGCTACTACCAGTAAAACTGAACACGAACACGACAACACTGCCACTGAAGGTGATGAGTTTGGACTTAATGAGGATGGGGATGGTATTTTTGACTTTGTGGACATCAGTGGCTCAAGTGGCTGTCAATCACCATCGCAGGCTTCGGCTACTTCGGCATCACCACAATCGCATAATAAATCTCAAAGTCGCCTGTAATCAAGATCGAGTTCAAACTCATCTTCAGGTTCAGGTCAGTCACCATCGCGATCGCTATTATCAGAAGAATACATTGGCTTTGACACCGCCCTGAAGATGGTTTTAGAGGAAGATGAAGATAATCCGAACTGTGAAGATGATGGAGATGTAGGAAGCTGGGAATGCTTTGAGGCCCAGCAACAAGGTTGGCTCTGCTAGTAGTTTTATTATTTTTTTTATTGTAACGTTCTTAACCTTAACTTTCTACCTGCAGAATGCAGGACGATACTATACAATATTGTATTATCTATTATCAGTTTTTCAGCCATTCTCAGGTATTGTAATTTTAATTTTAATTTTTTAATAATCATCGCATCAGTGATCAGTGGACACTAACAATTGTAGCTTTTTAACTTTTAATTTCTTGCAAGTTTTATAAGTTTTAATTTAATACTCATAATGTATATTTCATTTTATTATTTTCATTGGATTTAATTTCTATAAATATGTATAGGTAATAGGTAATATTGTGATATTATTAAAGTAATCCGTAATCCTTTATATTAATATATAATAATAATAATTAAGAATGCAGGCTTTATTAACTTTATTTTATGAATTTATTTCATCGTTTTAGTTGTAAGTTGTAACACGCGTATCGGTGGTAACACACGTAGATTTTCATTTCTAGTTTCTATCAGCACTGTTGCTAGTCTGCTATTTTTGCCAGTTTTAGTTTTAATTTAATATTTATATTTTATTTTCATCTCTTACTAGGTCATAGGTATCATCATCATAGGTACTATGATTTTTAATTGATAATTATGACTTGTCTTTTAATTTTATGAAACCAATAATTTGTAATTAAGTAATAAGATGAATTTAATAATTTAATCATAATTATATGTATAATTTATTTAATCGTGTTAACTATTAATAAAGCAACCACCAAACTCAAAATAGTGAAAACAACTACAATGATTTTCTTTGTAATCATATAATATTTTAGTTTTTAACATCACTTCTAGCAGCAGCAGCACCACTGCTACTGCTGCTGGAGGTGATGCTCAACTAAAGCCCATGTCTTCTTCCTCTAATAACACTTTCTTTTCTTCCTTCTTCTCTTCTTTCTTAAAGCTTTTCCTTATCCGCTTCAATAACAACAGAACTAAGAATTTTCTCAATATCTGCGGATTTGGGATTGGTGTTTGAGCTCAATACGGCCAAAAGATATGCGGCTACGTACCTCATCTTGATATTTATTAAAATTTTGAATTATGAATGCGTGTATGTATAAATTAATCGCGTCAGATGAAAATTAAAAATAATTAAATATTTTGTGCGAACACGTTAAAGAGTATTACCACTATGGATCCAGATCCCAGTAACAAATATTTGTTTTATTAAAATTTCTGTAATTTAAATTTAACCGATTTGTGTTTGGACTGTAGGCTGTGGGCTTAGGCCTGTTAATGCAATAAATCTATACTACAACTACTACACTATAGATTACAGGAAATGAAAAGTCAAATCATAAAACAATTACATAATTGATATGAGTACTAAATACGTAGTTAGTTCTTTTCTACAGAGCTCAAACAAATATAAAATGATAATATAATATTTATACATTGAACTATAGAAGTGCTGCCCTGGATATGGATACACTATACACTTGTAGTTCATCTTATTAGTGTACGCATTCTTTAATTCTTTTACCTCAACCTGGTAACTCTTATTATTTTACTTTTCAAACATTAAACTAAAAACTAAATGATTATAACATTAATCGGTCGAAAGTCTATAAAACAAAAGTTTAATTGTGATATAGTAATAAAGTTACAACACAATGCTGTCAAACAACTAAAAAAGTATAAATATAATAATTACTATTACAGTTTAAAAAACAAATTCATTTTGGTAGCTTGGTATTGATATTTGACATGGACTGGTAACTGGTACAAGGTACAACGGTACCAGATACTTCTGACCTTAGATAATAATACTGTGACTAATATACTGACTGCTAACTGCTAAGTGACTGAGACTAAAGTAAAAAAATATATGGCTTTTAAAGATACATACGGATCATTATATTGTGTCATAGCCGCCCTTTCATTTCAGGGTTTGTTTCTTTTTCTTATTCATAAGTGTCATTTTCCCTTTCCGGCTTCCGGCAGTCTTCAGCTTTAAATTTTTAGCATGTGTTGATGAATCAAAGTGGCAGCCAATACTAAATTTATTTAAAAACGTCTTCTTGCATAACTTACAAGTAAAGCAAATTGGATTTTTGTGTTCACAGATATAATCTTTCAGCTTTCTGGTCAGTGATGCGATGTAATTAAACTTCTCGTTGCAAATTTTGCATTGATATACTGTTAAAAATAAAAGATTAGGATATATAGAAATGCAGATCTATAAATAAAACGTCAACTCATTCATCAATGCATTGTTTTGAATTTACAATAATAATAGCTAATAATAAAATAGGCACATAGTCAAGGTTCAAGTTCAAGTTTAACTCTTTAGTCTTTAGGCAACAGGCAACGCCAACGGTAACGGTTGGTATGTTTAACATAATTGAAAAAAATTACTAATATAGTTGTGTTAAATACTTAAATAGTTAAATTGAAACCTACCTTTTTTGTGCTCAACGTAAAAAATCCAGAAATACTTTTTATAGAATTCTTCCCCTCGAGGTTCTGCAGTTTTGGATTTTGATGCAGGTGCTGTTTTAGATTCATCAGATAAATTAAAGTTGGAGTTACATGGCTTTCGATAACGCTCTTTTTTCTTCATTATCTTCTTTTTTTGTGCTAGCTTCTGGTTTTGAGTGTTATTACTGCAAATATGCTTAGGCTTGTGATGTTCACGCCTAATCTTCAATTCTCTAGCATTAGCATTTGCTTTAGGGGTGACTGGAGTTTTCCGAATTTCTTCCAATTTTTTCTTAGCTTTTTATTGATCTTCCTTAGAAATTTCAACGACTGGATGAGATTCAAAAGTTTGACTTTTAAATTTAAAAGCTTCGACATCAGTTTTTTTTGCTGGGTCAATTTGGTTAATTTCTTTTTCTTGTGCTTGTGTCACAGCCGTTTTTTGGCCTTCTACATGACCATGCCTTTCACTAGCACTAGCACACGTAACTGTTGAGGTCAAGGTCAGGGTCGGGGTACGAAAATAAATTGCATCTTCTTGCGGTTTGAATTTTGACTTCAACTTTGACTTTACCTTTGAAAACTGAAACTGCAACTTACTACTACTACGCCTTTTAATTTGCCAAATTAGCTTCTTTGCTTATCTTGGTGTATTTGCAATACTATTATTCTTATCGCGTACTTTTTGTTGTTGATGTTGTAATTTTAAAATATGGTAGTCGGGATTACGGCATTTAGTGATCTCTTCTAGAAACTCACTCAAAGTAAGCATTCCTTTGTATTCATAGTTTTCTTCTGGATATGGACTTTCAAAAAACTGGTCTGGATTCTGACTTTCTAAAATTTCCATTTTGTTTTCGTTTCTGTGAACAACACAATCATCGGTGTTTGTTTGTGTACCGGAAGAAGTAGAAGACACGGATGTTGCAGGAGCAGGGTCAGAGTTTGAACTATCAGCAGCTACAAGACCTTCCGTAGCAGATATAGTATCTTCAGTTGCAGTGCTCGATCCTAATTCTTTTTGAACCTTGCTACAAGTACAAACTACTGTTGAAACGTAAACGTATACCTTGCAGTTGTTTCCAACCGAAATTAATTCGCCCATTCCCTCAAGTCCATCTCCATCTAAAAAGAATTCAATTATATTTTAAATGCAATTTTAAAAACATGCTAATTCTATCTTTTAGATGGTTTTTGTTTTTAGTGTACACACTTTTTTGTTGCGCACACTCACACATGCACACTTGTTGTGCACACAGCCTAGTTAATATAATATATTTATACTTCTATGTATATATTATTTGTGTTTATAGTAATGGTGCACACACACACAAGTAAATTTAGGACTGCGCACTGTGAAACTGATAAGATGTGCTGTGTAAGTAAAACATGTGCGAAGTAAAAACATCAGCTAATATATAAAATATAATAATTAAAAATGCAATCATAAACATAATAAAAGCGTTGCGTGCTGATTACTGATAATGTAACATTTAATCCCTAATCTATCATCTAACTGCAACTTTGCAAATCTAACTTACGACCTTACCTTTTACAATTGTCGCATTATTAGGATCGGTGATAGTTGTAGTTGTTCTTGATGTCAAAGTTGAATTTGAATCCACGACATTTTGTGTTGCAGAATCAGGTGACTTGGAATTCGATGCATCAATTAAATTTTGCTGTTGTTCGGCACTCATAATTATTAACCTTAATGTGTCTTGAATAATTAAGGCCTTTGATTTTATGAGATGAGATAGAAAATATTCAAAAATCTGCAACCATGGAAAACAAAATAATATGAATCGTATTCGAATTCTTACCAAATTGTTTTGTTTTTATTAGTTTGTGTTTTATATAGTATATTAGGTCTTAGGTACCAGGGTAGTAGGTCATAGGTATAGCAAAGTAACAAAGAATGCAAACATAATACAAAATTAAAAAATACAACATTTATCAAGTTTTATTACCTTTTGTGATTAGATGTAGATCAGAAGTAAAAAGTATATAATTTACTGCAGAATAACTTTTCTCACCAACGAGTAAGTAAAAGTAACGCACAACTTGAGTTGCAATATAATAATAAAATCCCAGTCACTAGTAATAATAAGTTAATTTAATTTTAAAATCGTATAATATTTTTAGATGTTAGATCTCTTATATTGTAATTATTAAATATAATTAAACAATAATTAGTGTTTTGAACTGAACTCCAAAAAAAGTGTTAGTCGACTGTAAAACTGTAAGTTTTAGAGTACTGTCAAGTAGAATGTAGAGTTTGTAGTTTGTTTTGCTTGCGCTGGCATTGGTGTGTGTACACACTAGCTGTAAGCTGTAATACGTAAATACCACGCTACTTATACCAATATTAGTGGCTGTACCTGTGCTGTGACTATTAGCTACCATAAATACTAAAAACAAAACCAGACACAGACTACTTGCTAGCAGCCAACAGGTTCTCAATTATTATGTTGCGCGAACACGTCAGTGATGAATGCACGTGATTTTGGTGCTGCGAATGAGCTTAGAGCCTGAGCTTATTACCCTATTAGCATTTACTTATAGCATTGCCGCAGTTATTATTTTTTAATAAACACCATATGTTTTGGAGGTTGAATTCTGAACTAAGCTACTAAGCAAAAGCAGAGAAATAATCCCTGCACTTAGAATTCATTGAAATTTTGCAATACAATTAAAAGAGTCGTCGTTAATTACAAAAAAGTACTACGAAAAAGTGTAATGTATTTATTGACTTTATTGTAAAAATAAAGAATTTTTACTCGAAGTTGAAAATACTTTAACTACTGGCAACTGACATTTCGAACGTTTGTGTTTATACCTGAACTAAAAAAAGCTAGAAGTAACAGCTTGGTTTTTGTTATTACATAGTGACATAGTTATTTAAGATTAAGATTTAATATTTAATGCTAACACTTTAGACACTTTTAATGTTTTAACTACAGTTTAGGTGTATGTTTGAACACCATTGCTATCTTATTACTTGTAAGTAGTACTAAGTACATATTGAACTATTTCTTTAGTGATTAGTGGCTTGTGACTTAGTATCAGAGAACCAAAAATAATAAGGTTCATCGACCTCAATTAATTTCACTTCAACAACAACATGAGCATGAATGTTGATGGCGCTGATAAAGATCAGGATCAGGTAAGCTAAGCTCAAATCAAGCTGATACTTGATAATTTATTCATATTATTAGGATAGTGTTTGTGGTATTAGTACGACTAGCAACAATAGGTTATTCCATAAATTAATAATAACGGAAAGAGATGTTATTAACGTAGATGTAGTTAAATTAATTTGGCTTTGGCATACAAGTCTTGCTCACTCAGCCCGAGCCTGAATACTCGTTTGTTTAGTGAATTTACTTTTTGTGATTCTATATATTACATTACAGACTATGCAAAAGAAAGAAAACGAAAATACTTGCATTTAGTCTCAGTCCTGTGAAGATCAGGACATCCAGAAACAAAACACTGATTATACAAATAAACTTCAAAATGGGAATTTAGTAATTGAATTAAGTCACTCTTTAACTGAAGCAAATTGTGATGGTTTAGTGTTTGTTGACAGAATTCTAAATGAAAATGTGAAAGTAGCTGAAGAGGAATCACAAGTGGTTTATGCAAATCTATTTAGTGGCTGAACTTATGAAACTAATAATCTTGACCTTGGCCATTGTAAAAATGATGAACCAGACCAAGACCGAGATCGAGGCAAGTTACTGATTACCCTAATCCGTTTAACCTTAATCCGTTTACTAATTATTCGACGCATACACGCAAAATTGCAAAATATTTAATTTATATTTTATATTACAAATTAAAACGTGTATAAACTCCAGTCAATCAGTCAACTCACTAAAGATTTATGCCTCCGCAAATAACGTTATTCAGTTATTTCAATTATTATTTATTATTAATTGTAGCTTCAACTGATACTGATTTTGAACTGGAGTGTGACCCCAAAGATGACGATAATGCTAATTTTGATGATGAAAATAATGTTGATGTTGAAAATAAAAACGATGATGAAAATAATAAGAAATCCGCTTATAATTATCAAAGCATTAACGATGTATCAAACCTAACAATGCTTAGCAGTCTCAGCTCCAGCCAAATCAAAACCATTGTTCGTAAGTTCTTTGATTATTTGGTAATTGCAATTTAGATTTTCCACTACTTTGAACTTTGTACTACTTTACTACTTTCCACTTTCCAGTAGAGTAGAAGTTGTAGCACTATGTATGAAATTGTATGATCAAATTTTTTAGATTCGTTTCTGCAACTTTGTGTAGCGTAAAATTAAAAAAATATTTACTATTTTACTATTTATGCATCTTTTATTTTATTTTCAGAAGAGTCTGTTTTTGCATCGCTGAAATCATTAGACTTGACATTGGGAGTTGAAAAATCACCAGTTAACAACTTAGTTGTAAATGTGGGATGCAATAATAACTCGTATTCAAACTCCAACGATGACACGGCTGGTAGAAATCTTATTACAAGTAGGAACATCCAAAATCCTACAAAAAAAGATTCGACACCATCTCAAACATGTTCAAGTCGGTTTCAAAATGGATTGCCGAGTGGGCCTAATCTAACTAAAGGGGGGCTAAATGATATTTTAATGTCATCTAAAAAATCTAAATGTAAATCCAAGTCTTTAAGTTTATCATTTCCTAATGAGATGTCGGCATCTGCAACGGCAACGTCGTCTACTGCAGCTGTTGGTGTTAGTGTTGGTGTATCATCTTTATCTAAATCTGAATCATTGTTCTCAACTGTAGCAAATACACCATATTTAAACGGCAAGAGCACTACCCTTTCAGAAAAGGAAAATCAAATAATTGGTATTAGATCAGTTTTAGATTCAGATTCTAATGAAAATAGTAGACCGATTTTACTGGCTTCAGAAAGCTGTAATAGTAATGACGATCCGTTTTTAGAATATCTTAAATCCCATCACTTTTATGGAGCAGATCATACAAACCCATCTGACTCTGGTCTTAACCCTAGCCTTGACCTTGACTGCCTTGATGAAGGCAAAGGCGAATCAGACCTTTGTAGAATTAAACGTAGAGGGAAGAATCAAGTAAAAATAAAACAATATTCAGACTGCGCTAAGAAATTTAAGAGTGTGAAAAATATTTCTATGAGAATAATTAAACAGCAATTTGACTTTTTAAAAAACGGTGCATCTGTTTGCAAAATACGAAATTGTTTTAGTGTTGTAAAACACGCACAGTCTCTGCGTAGACACTGGTCTACTCATGTAAGTAAACAAGAAGAAGACAACGTAGATCTAAATCAATACCAAAATTCCCGAAATAAATTTGATACAGTACTACACGGTGGTTTTAAAAGATACCCTGGCGACGACGACAGTGACAGTGACAGTGCCAACAATGATCAGGGCAATCAGGGCAATCAGGATCAGACTAATCATAGTAGTCTTACTAGTGTTATTACTGTTAGTGATTTAGTTTACAACGCCGAAACTCCAGATATTTCTATGCCAGTGCCAGTGTCCCCAGTCACTCCAGTGACTCCAGACCCAGTTTCAGACTTCTCAGACTCAGGCTGGCTAAGTATTACTCATACTGAAAAGCCTAGTTAAGTTAATGGTAAGCTTAAGAAAGTGTATCAGTGTTCGATTTGATTGATTGATTGATTGATTGATTGAAGACTTTATTGTGCCTAGAGGCATAACACCCATCACACAAAGTTAACAGAGTTTAATTTGAGATTGATTATTAATTTTACCAATATATTGGTTAATGCTTAGGGTAGGGTCGGGTAACACAGTTACCCGACCCCACCTATTTAATTAATTATGTTTGATAATTTGTATATTATTATTATTTTAAAATATTGTAATTTGTATTTAACTGATATTACTTTTTGACATATAATTGAGATATATTCTATGACAAGTTATGAGTACACGAATTTGCAGATTTAAAGGTGATGATTATTGATTTATTTTGAGGAAATGATTGTAGGAGAATTGGTATGTTGTCTAAGCTATTAGGCTGATAGGCTAATTGCTTTTTAAATCCATGGATGTTTTGAGAAGTTGTAGTTTATAATATTGCTGCAGTATTATTTTGAAATAATTTTTTACTTTTCCGGGCTGACAGTTTTGCATTTTTGTTGAATGTTGTGATGTACTTCCATTGAGGCGCTTTTCCGATGTTCATTTTCCTCTAGTCTGGGTTTACGGCGATTACTTAGGAAATATTTTGGGAGAGGGCGAAGTAAGTTGGGATTTTATCTTGACTGTTTTCCCGTCCTCTCTTAACTTTTTGATTTTCACTAGCATTTCTTTTTTGATTTCCCTTCCTTCTTTAGTTAAATGTTCGTTTATTCCAGACCTTAATCCACCTAATGTGTGTCTTTTGGTTACAATTTCCATATCTGCGTACGTACTGGGAGGTTGGATAAGGATGAATGATGGTTTACCGTCTTTATTTCTTAGTTCTTTTGCACAAGGTTTACTGATGACCTTTTTTCCCATGGTATGTTTAATATTATGAATGGTTGTATTTGACGGACTGTCCTGTTTATTTGTGTCATGTAGGATTAAGCAAGCTTTGTCGGATCCTGGGTATAAACTTTGGAAAACTTTGGTGTTTGTTAGATAGTAGTAACTATTTTCGTTTCCGGGGAATTTGTGATTTATTTTTTGTATTTTTTGAGCTTTGGAAAGTACTTGTTGTCACTTTGAATGTTAGCGCCCCTCTATCAGTGTTCGATTTGTAACGTAACTACTACTAGAAAGGATAATTACAAGCGTCATGTAATGACACATAATAGGCATAGGCATCAGACTGCAAATAATAATAAGGACAAACAAACTAATTACGGCTACGATATCAGTAGTGAAAGTGAAGGCGAAGGATCCTTAGACTCTGGTTCTGACTTTTTTGATTTTAGTTTTGGTTCTGGATCTGAGCCGTCTGAGTCTGATTCAGAGACAGAGATGTCAAATGTTGTGTATAAACAAGGTGTAAAGCGAAAAAAAAGGCAAAGGAAAATTATTGTCACACAAAAAACTACTTTTTGACGAGGATGAGCCAGAGTAAATAATGTGTTAATACTTAAATTTATATTGTTGTATATTACGGAATATTACTTTTTGTCCATTGTCCAATTTAAGATTTTATTTAATATTTTTATTTCATTTTAATTCCGTATGTAAATATTGAGTGAGATTATGCAGAATTAAGTTAAGTTTAATTTTTAATTAATAATTTTAATTTTAAGTTATTATTAATTAAATCTTTTTTTCTATTAAAAGTTATCAAATTGTTAATAATTGTAACTACAAACACAAAAACCTAATAATAATAAAAAATTAAAAATAAAATGTCCTTTGGTGTTTGTGTGTATTATATAATATTTATGCATTTATTGATTTATTTTTATTTTTATGGTGTTACGCCAAGTAGTATTAGTATTAGTCATATTAGTATTAGTATTGAACATTTTTTGTAGGTAGGTAGAATTTACTTCCAGTACCTAGAGGGTTGGCTCAGATTGGGGGAGATTAAGGTAAAAGCTCAATGAGGTGGAAAAAATTTTCCCTCAAAAAAGGAAGCAGGACTGGAGGAGGTAAAATAGATAAAAAGAACGGTGTTGAACGATTTCCCTCCTCCGGGCTCAGGCTGGCTCAAATTGAGGTAGTTTTCTCAAGAAAAAGGGACCCTCGGTCAATTTGTTTTAAGAGCTCGTTAGGGACCGATTGGCTTGCACTGATTATTTCAATAATTTGTATTTTTTATATTGTATTTTTTACAGTTGGGAATGACCGACATCTCCTAATAATGGATAACTCTGACATTCCTAAACTAAAAGAAGCATTTGCTATCACCTCTAGCAAAGTAACATTTGGCATCAGTCAAGACGAATCACCGAAATCAAGGAATGATGCTACAGCTGTCTTTCCCGAAAACACAGCGGCGTTACCACCTTTAAATAGACCCATAGATCGTTTAGAATCTTTAGAAGAATACGCACGTCCTTCACCTACAACGTGTAAATCGAATCTATTTACGTTCAACACCAATACAAATTCTAAGTGCGAAATACCACCCATGGCATCAGAAACTCTAGAAAAAGGACTGTCAACAACCATATCTTTACAAATTAAAGCGTTTGATTTTTCTCTGATTATAAAAGCAGATGTTGGGTCGTTTTGGCAAGAAAAAAAGCTCTCTTTTCCTGTTAGCCAACTTATTTCCTTGCGTGATGTCGCGTTTATCATCAACGGCTCCAGTAAGTCACTGATTGTTATTTAGTTATTCAAACTATCACAAATAAATAACTCCTATTATATTTTTTTAAATTTCTACGCCAAGTTTAAGCAAGAGCTACAGCTACAGGGGCTTTAAAATTAGTTGCACCTAATTTTAATAACCTGACCGGTTTAATTTACTTATCACAATTCTAAACTTTGAAATTTAAGATTGCGACCTAATGACCTGATGCCTTGTAAATATATTAGCCTTTTTATTTTGTTATTGTTAAGACTAAAACATCTGTGATTTTGTTGATTTTTTCAGCTTGAACGATTATTTTCAAAATGCGGAAATAATACCCGGGATAAAAGAACTGCTACATTACCTGCGACACTTAAAAATATGCTCGTAACCAGAGAGTAGTGTGAAGCGGAGGACGAGGTGGTAACACCTAATCCAAAGGAGTCACACAAAAAGAAACAAAAGGAAACTGAAACAGATGCTGAGGAACGCGCTAATAATTCTGATTCTGATGTGGAAGTGGAAGATGGTCCATCCAAATGCTAATGGTATCGACACCAATAATTCAAGCTAATCAAACCAGTTAACGACCCCAGGAAAACGTCTAAATCGACTAGGAATACGACTAACGCCAGGATCGTCAACATCTTCCAATTCATTATATCCAACTTTACCGTCCTCACGCAGCTCCTCCTCGTAACTCAAAGACGAGTTTATCGATTTTGATACCGCTCTTAGAATAGTATTAGACGATACTGATCCTTTGTTTAGAGATCGCGACGACGAGAAAGATGCGGGTACGTGGGAGTCTGAAGAATCCCAACGACAAGGTTGGATGTCCTAGAATGCAGTAAAATGTATACTCACTCATTTAAATGTATACTTTTGATATTTATTATCAGGATGTAATGTTTAAATATGTTTTTCATTTTAATTTTTAATCAACTTTGAAAAATTTTAACAACTTGAATTTATTTTTTATTTTTTTTCAATTTTCCGGTTTGTCGTTCTAGAAATAAACGTCAATCGTTTTTTATTTTAATTTTGTGGGCATAATTTTAAACTTTTTTGCTTTTCTCGCGTGGTAGTTTTATCTATTTTAATTTAAGTTTTATTAAATTAAGGTGTAAATATTTTTTTTGTGGCAATTTAAGCAATACAAACATATAAACTGTCATAGTTTATTGCAAAGTAAACTGATTTTTAATTTTCGCTATGTAATTCATTATTTTTATTTGAGTAAACGTGTTTACAATTATAAATATCGATAATAGTGTAACATTAATTTTAGTATTTTATAATTTACTATAAAATCGTCTGATTTTTAAGCTATACATACGGTCAGTCTTTAATAATTTGTGTTGCGGTAGTATTTTAATTTTTAATTTAGTGGTAATTTTAATTAATTTTATTCTAAGTTATTTCAATTTAAAAATCAAAACACGAAACCCTTATGATTTAGGTATATTTGCTAATTTCAGTATAGATTTATTAAGTGATTTGGCATTGTACAATTGTACGTCATTGTTTATAAACAATAATAAATTAAACAAAAATTAATACCAAATTTTGAATAACACTTAGGTTTTGCAATAATTATCTTTCATAAAATCATTTTTCATTTCGTCAATTATTTTCTTAGTTTCATTTCATAATATTATTTCACTGTCATGAAATATTATTTATCACTGCATACTGCATAGCATTTTCTTTCAGCAACTAAAGGCAGCAGTGTAGTAGCAGACAGCAGCAGTAGCAGTAAGCGCATGCACGCTGGTTTTTACACTGTTGGCACACACAGCTAGATTTATCAGAAAGAGTAATAATTGCTCGTATTACCTGAGGGATGAAAGTAAAGGTGAATCGTAATGAAGCCAGTCCCTAATTCCTACGCCGCTATGTTAGCAGCTCAAGATGTTGCTGAAAAATGTAAATCCCTTGGAATTACAGCTCTTCATATTAAATTAAGAGCAACTAGAGGAAACAGAAATAAGACTCCTGGACCAGGGGCCCAATCAGCTCTTCGTGCTTTAGCTCGATCCAACATGAAGTTTGGACGTATTGAGGATGTGACACCAATTCCTTCAGACTCAACCCGGAGAAAAAGTGGTCGTCGTGGTCGACGATTGTAGAAGACGAAGAAGATTGGAAGAGAAGGAACAACAACATCACTCCGAGAACATCCATTTGTTTTACACATACCAGTGGGAAGATTTCATAAGATGTTTTTAAACATTTTGATTTTATTACAGTTAACACAATCCACGAAGCAAATTAGTGTTAGCTTTTTGCCGTTTGAGTTAGAAGTAAAAGACTGCAGAACTGTGAATAATTCTATGCTGCAGTAGCTGCAGTGCAGTGTATAAAGTTATTAAAAATCTAAATTTTGTTGTTGCATTTACATATGAGACTTACCACTTAACATCTGACCTTAAAAGTGAAATTGACCACACTTACGATACAAAACTATAAGTACTGTTAATATGATTTTAAAAGTACAACTTTAACAATGACAATATTTCACGCATAAAGTCATAAAATATAACACAAAAGCTGTGTAGCTAATTAGTTTAGTAGTGTAAGATCGTTTTTGTGATTGTGACTGCTGACTTGAAAGATTTTGAATAAATTAAAATCAGTAATTTAAATTTTTAACATTTATTGATTATACTTTTTTTATTCTTGATTTTTATTGTACAACATCATTTTGTCATACGCAATAACAAAATGCCTATTAGAATTTATTCATAGAATACATAATTTACTTGATTGCCTGCCAACTGCCAGGTAACGTGGTAAAAAAATAATTCAAAAACATAATAACTGGATAGCCTTAGTTTGCTTTAAATTATAAAATTCATATTTTATGGTTTCAAAGGCTAACACACTAACACACTCACACAACATAAAATAAGGTGTTTACGTTTAAGTGACTCTTCACATTAAAAGTATTACATTTTTACTCAAAAATTGATTACACAAAAAATCATTTTTTTAGCTCACAATTTGATTTACACACAAGTAAATCGATATGTACAGACTACAGACTGTATACTGAAACTTAAAGCACTTACGGACAGATTAATACAAACACTGACGACATTTGCTTGTCATTTTTAGTTTATAATTCTTTATAATTACATAATTTATCATGTATATCGCATAAAAATATTTATTTAAATTATTTGAATCCAAATATAAACATCATGTGCTTATAGATGCAAGATGTAAAACTATTAAATAATATGAACTATCAAAGTGAAAAACCTAACATGCCACAACTTAGCACAACAACAAGCTATAAAGCAATGTAAGTTAAAAACGATAACAAGAAACTTACAAAAGTTTCGGTTACAAAGTACAAGGTACTAAAAAATGAATGTTAAATCGGACAATTATGATTATAATAATTAAAAAAATAGAATCGCCAAATACTGTGTCCTAAGTCCGAACACTCGCAACACTCAAAACACTAGGAAACTAGAACTAGGTACTAAAAACTGGTGAATTTCGTTTTTTTATCCTGCTGTGCTGCTTACTGCTTAACGGCTGCCGTCGGCTGCATCTCTGATTTGACACTAGTGCGACGTGCGACTACGACTACAGTCTACTTGGAATCTAAACTAAAGTTAAAAATTTAAAAGCAATATAATTAATAAGATCTCAGTCTTGATAATAATTACCGATTACTGATACTGATTGATTCTGATTCTACATACTACTTCAACTTTTACTTAACACACAACAAACACGCAAACCATGACAAATATTGAAATTGTCTAAAATACTTAAATATTGTAAGTAATTAGTACTTTAAAACTGTAATTCATTTGATTAATTACTTCATGTTAGTTTTAATAATGTTAGTTTCTTCTTGTTACGATCATGGGACTGACACTGACTAGTGACGCTAAAGGGCAGCAGCAGCTAAGCGCGCCTTCTGTTTCTTTTTGTTTTGCAAGTGGTGTGTTGTCCGGTTGTGTCTACTGACGCTCGAAAGATTCTTTAATTAGATGCTGCACGACTTACATTTATATTTCAGCGGATAGTAATGATTTTAAATATGATTTAGGAGAATTTTTAGAATCGTAGTGCAATCTTGACTCATCTCGTGACATATCTTGCATTTATACACTGTTTAGAGCAAAAAATGAAAAATATTGATGAGTAAGTAAAACTGATTATGACATAAGCATCAACATCAACCAAAAAACATACAATGCTATAAGAGTTTTGAAAGCATGAAATATTTACGCTTTACCCCTACGCTAATAATTTGTGCATTGTTTAGTGAAAGAAAACAACGGTGTTTAGTTTTAGATGTTACAAATAGGAAATGATAAATAGTAGATTTTAATGGTCGTAAAAATCACTTTTGACTAAATCAATAATCGTTGTAGTGAAAAAAACTCTAAAAGACGGATGCTTTGAACTTTTAGCATTGCTAATGCAGCAGCTGACTGCCATTTGTCGTTCATATTATTGTTCTGACGATGCACCAAATCTTTTTTTTTGATTAGGTGTTGACTACAGATTTGAATGTCGTCGTTGTGGTTGCTGCGATTTTTATTGCTCTGACTCTGGCTCAACTTGCTCTGGCCCATGCCCAGTGTTTAAGTTCAATGATGATGATGATGCTGCATCTGAAGTTCAAGCTACATCTTTGACGTTCATATTATTGTTCTGACGATGCACTAAATTCCTTTTTTTTTGGTTTACGTGTTGACTTTAAATTTGCTGGTGGGTGCTGCGATTTTGATTGCTCTAACTTTGGCTCAACTGGCGCTGGCCCATGCCCAGTGTTCAAGTTCAATGATGATGATGATGCTGCATCTGAAGTTGAAGCTACATCTTCGACGTCGGCTGCCAAAGCCACAGCCACAAACACTAGAATTTTGGCTTCCTTGACAACACGAACATTTTGATTGCTTTTGTTTACGGGGACGTCCACGGCCACGTCCTTCTTTAATTTGCTGTTAATGCTGATACGGAGGTGACGGAGGCAACGAAGGCATCAAAGTCGGAGGTCAGTATACATTTCGATCATTAGATATTAAGTTCAGGAAGAGTAAAGGACACTTGTCGTCTGGGTCTTGATCTGGAAAAAGAGATTAAGAATAATTATGTTGCCGTAGTTCGTTAAACCTTGATCCCCACGCATAGTCATTATCATCGTTATTTTCAACGTATTCTGTATCAACAAAGTCTCCTCCCTCTTACTCTTTTACTGCTTCCACTTAAATGGATGCACTGGTTTGATTGGTTGCACTTGCAACTGGTGCAGGTTCATTAAAGTCATCTAAATCATCGAAGCTTACATCATTAGTGTCTAAAGTGTCTAAACAACATTCAACAGTGATTGGGACAAGTGACTGAAGGAGGAATTCTTTTTGGATTTGGATGTGTAGACACCACAGTCAAAATTTCTTAAGAAGCGTTGCTGCCGCTGGTTTTGGTGTTGCTGTTAATATCTTCCGCTTCGGGTTCATTCGGTTCTGGTTCACTGGCACCGGATTCACTGTCACTACTCAGGGCTGCGGATGCGAAGCACGCTGACGCTGACGTAGGCAGTGTTGACACTTGAACTTGAGTTGACGTTGACGGCAATGTCGCTTCTTTCACACTTAGATCTAAAGGTAAATCTTGTATTTCCTCTTCCTCTTCCTTTGGTTCTGTTTGCGTTCCTAGCGATACAACACCGCGGCACTGTATTTTGGTGACATGATAATTTCCGTCACAGTGATCTCCAATTGAGATAAGTATAGCAATTTGATCTTAAAAAAATAAACAGAAACATTATTTAATTATGTTTTGCACGCTATTAGGATATCATACCAGATCAGGATTAGGGTAACGTATTGTTTCCTGATTTCTATCTATTTCGCGTTCTGCATTTTATTTTTGTTTTATTTTAATTAAATAAGTGAGCTCAAGATCTGTGGCGACCTAGCTTTATAAGTTAATTTTCTCATGTTAACTGGTCTATTCCTATTTATGGTCAGCTTCAGCTAGTGCTAAAATAATTCGAATATAAAATATGCAAATTATTTAAATATTTTAATTTAAACAATAGCAACATTCGCAATTAATAAATATTAATACAAACATTACAAAATTCTGTTAATTTACTTTTTTATACCTGCATTCAGTCCTTTAGTTAAAAGAAAATCAAAGGCAAAGCAAGCAGTCGTTTTTGTCCTCTAAAATCTTGAATCCTACCAACTCATTTAATGATAATTTTATCAGTAGAAAACTAAAGCAATAGTTAATCAAGAATATTTGGTAAAGTTTTACTTTTTGCTTTTGGAAAATCTGACTAATTGTAAAAAAATTACTACTTTTTCAACTAAATTGAACTCTCGAAGTCTGCCGTCTGAATTTGACTGATGACTAACAACTAATCGCTTTTAGAACTCTTTTAAAAACAACACATGCAATTTCGCTTCTATTTTGATAATTCGTCGGTGTAAGTGATGTGTTTAATTCTTCTGGGTCTAGTGTTATAGCCGTGTGCGTACTGCGCACTTTACTACGTCCTTTATACGTTTATAAAGTGTTTAATTTCTAGAGCTTGTGTTTGCACTGTTTGTAAAGTAAAAAGTGCAGCTATTAGGCTACTTTTTAATTTTTAAAGCTTTGCACACACACTAGTGATGTATGCACGTGATATTTGGGCTGTCAGTTGGCCTATTGGCTTCTGCAAGTAGAATTGCGGCAATTTACGTCACGTTATATGATAAAGTATTGCTTTTATTGATATTTTGCAGGTGCAGAACGTAACATACAAAAAAAATAAACAATTTAAGCTTCTCACTTGTACTTGTACTCTGACTTACTGTGACTTTGGTGGGTTGGATCAGGTAGGTAGGTGTGCAAACACAATGTTACTATTTTTGTTTTAGTTTGACTTGCTTAACTATTTAGGGGTTGAGTGAAAAGTGTCTTGTGTTCTGTTTAATTCTTAAGTTATATGTTGTTGGAGCACTAATACGGTTGACAGTACTCTGTAGTCTCTGTAACTTACTACACAGTTTGATCTACTCACTGACTTATGGACTTAGTAGTAATTACAAAATTTTAAAATATTAAATTAATAGTTTTACCAGTTTCTTGTATTTAGTATTTAAGTATTTTTTAATGTACTTGCTCCTTTTTTCTGTTTTTAATTCTTTAAAAATAAATAGATTAGTGTATTAGGGTTTTGAGACACGGGTCTACAGTCTTTGTGTCTTTGTGTTGATAAATAAATATTAACTTCTATTAGCAGCAGCAGCTACAACAATTTCTTTATCTAGATATAACTGCACTGGCCAGGTAAGCTGAAACTTGATACTACAGTTATATTACAAGTGTAACATTAGTGTTACAACACAAAACAATCGAACTAATAAATTACTACGCAATAATAAATATATATTTTTGTATTTTTTAATCCTTGCTAGTTAAGTTACGTTTACACATGGCAATAATGATTTAATAATAAATAATGCAGTGATTATTCTATTTTTATTTACAGACTATTAAAAATGTTGACAAGTATGGCACAACTACTGATTCAAACACAAATGAAACCATTCGATCCTGTGAAATTCAAGATCTAAAAACTGCCGAACTTCAGAATGTAAACTTGGTGTCTTACCCCTTAGCTGATACGAATGGCGATGGTATAGTTAACATTGATTGAGTTCCAAAAAGCGTCAGAGTAAATAGAGAACAATTAGAAGTAGTATACACTAATGTAATCAGTGGCTTAGGTTCAAGTGGCTGCGCCTATCAAAATGAAACACTTGACGACTCTTAAAACGATAAAGAAAAACAAGGTATCTAATCTAATAAATTTATTTATTCATGCATGCAAAGTATTTAAATTTAAATTACAACACAATTACTTTTGTATTATTAAATGACCTAAACTAATTTATTTAACGCCAGGCAGGCAACACACATTAGGCTTAAATTTAAAGCTCTTTGTTAGTAAGCTATGAATGAAAATGAAGGCTAAAAATTGTTTTTTAACTTTAAACGTTGTTGCAATATTATTAAAACAATTAATTTTGCTTATTATACAGCCGTAACCGTTATTGTAATATTTGTATTAGGTTTGCCTACTCAGCCTAATATTCTTATAAAATCACTGGAATTCAGTTGTGATTCAACACCACATCCTGCTGCATCAAGACGTGATGATATTTTAGCTGATTTCGAACTGGAGTGTGACCTTGGAGACAATGATGTTGCCGCTGTTAACGTTAATGATGATAACAATAGTGACAATAATTTCACATCCGCTAACAATAATTCTACCGTTTTATCAAATTTTTCACTGCTTGAGACCAGCCAACTTGAAAATATTGTTCGTAAGTATCCCATTACAATTACTTGTAACTGTATATTTTGCAGGAGATTTAATAAAACAATGGTATTTGCATTCTTTTGGTAATAATTTAATTCAGTTATTTTTAAAATTAGGTATTAATTTTTTAACATTTTTATTTTATTTTCAGAAACTTCAGTGCTGGCATCACTTAAGTCATTAAAATCGTTTCGGGGATCACATGTTATCAATTTAGTTGTCAACGTTGGATGTTCTAACTCCTATTCTCACAATGACTCTGACAATGCTGTTGCTGCTTCTAATACCAAGCTACACTGCAAATGCAAAAGCAAGATCAAAACTTCAATTTCAGTCCCAGCATCAGCTGAAGAAGATTATACACCATCAACATGTGCAGGTGTCAATACAAGTGAGCAAAAAAATGTAGTTTCAACTGTATCTAAATCTAAATCTAAACGTAGTTCTAGGTTACCTTCAGCCCTTCAATTTGAAGTTAAACAAAAAGATAAAACACCGTCTGTGCCTCGTTCAGCTGTTGGTGTATTATTTAATAAAGTGCATTCAGGCATTAAAAATATCCCCAATGTCAATAATGATGACATCAATCACGGTTATAATTCTGTCGACGTCGTAGTCACAGTCCTAATAATAGCAGCGAAAACATTAGCAATTACCCCGAGTTTAGAGAATATTTACAATTCAGTGACTCTTATTTAAAGCCTCAATTTATGCGTAACGTATTAAAAGCAGGAGCAAAAGGTGAACTAGCTAGTTGTAACGGAGCAAGAAAAACAGTGTCAGAGTCAGAGTCAGACGATGACAATTCAGGCAAACCACAAGATAACACAAATGTAACTGAACTGACCTTGGCCTTGACCTTAATCCTATAAGCAACTTAGATGGTTAACGTAAAAAAAGTATAAAATCAAGAAAATATTCTGATTTAGTCAAAAAATACCAAACTAAAAATAAAAAAATACGAATAAAAATTATCCGAAAACAGTTTAATTATACAAAACAAGGTTTTCATTTGTGTAGAGTTAAAGGTTGTTTGTGTGCTGTTAAGCACTCACAGTTTCTGCGTCGACACTGGTCAACTCATGTGCTTCAAGAGGGAGAGGGAGACGACGAAATACATTTTGACGATGGTTTAGATAGCTACACTGGGTACGGGTACAGTAGTGTTAACACCACGCACACTAAGACTGACTTGCACAGCCACAATAATCCCAGGGACAGTTTTAATTATGATTTAGATTTAAGTTTTGGGTCTAATTCAGACTCAGAGTCATACCAGTCATACCAGAGAGCTGAAACTGAAAGTAATGAGAGTTTAAAACGAAGACGAGCACAGGAACGCTTGAAAAAACATTTGTCACAGAAAAAATTAATTCTAGACTGATTTGACTGTATATAGTTATAAATGTATCTGCTCTACTTGTTAATATTTTTGAGTTATGTTTTTTTGTAATATTGCAAACTGTTTAATTTATTTTTTTATATTATATTATTACTCTCATAACATTTTTTATTTATATTTACAATTAATTTTATTTAATTAAAAGTCAAGGTTTTAGTTATTTGCTTGACATTTCATTACATTTAAATGTTTCTTGTTATTATTATTATCTAATATAATTTATTTAATTGTACTGATACTGAAATAATAAAATTAAATAAATCAAAATGTTCAATTTGTAATTGATGATTCAGTTTTGGTTTTGGTGTTGATTCCGTTCACACTAGTAATAGTATTTTATTTTATCATAAGTATTGTATATGTTGACATGCTTTGCTAAAGGCTACAACATTTTTTATAGGTAGGTACAAATTAAGTTTAGTATCTGAGGGGTCGGCTCTCTTGTGAGAAAAAGAGGTGGAAATTTTGCATCGGACTCACTGTGAGGCCCATTGTTCTTAACGACGCAAAACCACGAACGCATGTGAACGGCTTTTTTTTTCCGGCTCACTCTTGGCTCGAAATATTTTGTTTTTTTAAAAATAAGTGACTACCGTTTACAAGTATTTTGACAAGCAAAAGTGACCGACTGTCTTACTATGACCAAATAATATATAGAAAACCCTAGAAACCCTATGGGTTGCTTGCGTCATGATATGGGAATGACTCGTGTATAGAGTATTACGTAAGATAAAGAAAGTAGCGGGAGAAATTGTTTATTGCTGTTGACCTGAAAATTTGTTTTATGGTAGGTTGCAAGCTAATTAGGTTTTTTTAAAACCGATATTACTTTAATTGGCACTTTTCTCTTGCATTTTGAAATGATTTAAAGTTGTACTCTTTGAATGCACTTTGACAGGATTATTAATCAATTATTTTTTAAAAACTGTTGGCTAGATCAACGCTAAAAACATATAGCGCTTCGCCTTTTCATTTATAGTTGTGTATTTGGTTAAACCCTTTTAATGCGTGTTGACGTGTTTTCATTCAATACTTGTTTACAAAAACAAGTTAGTTCTGTCAATTCAAAAAACTATATTGTAATTTTTATTTGCATTTGTGGTCGTGCAAAAGTTATTTGAAGAAAATGAGTTGAAAACTATGGCGTGCAAAGTATGCCAAACAGAGATACTGATTAAAAGACGGACATGATGTGTCAATATATATTTTGTGACGTCATTTATAAAACATCCTCCTAACTTCCCCTAGTCTTTCACTCATACTTGTTTTTATGCTACTATTGATAATGCAGGATTTCCTTTTTGTATATTAGTGGCGTGCGAATTAAAAGAAACAAGGTTTGACCAGCCATGTCTGTTAATACATATGCAAGCTTATTGTAGTTTTACTGGTTTTTATTTGTTCTTTAAATGAGTTTTAACATGGGTCCAATAAACTGGTAATTATACAAAACTGGTTAGCCCGATCAACTTTCGAAACAAAAAAGTACTTTTCGCTCGCATTTGTGGCCGTTTATAAGTTGTTCGAAAAAACATTTATTAAAAACTGTGACCTGTAGAGCAAAACAAACAGTCGGAAAGACAGACAGACAGACATAGCCATTTCAATAGATCCTTAATCTCAGAATCTAAATTTAGATTATCTAAAACAAGTAATTAATAATTTTCAGCCAAACTCTTTATTAATAATTTTTAAATAAATTATTTATATAGGTATTAGCCAACCAAGATGGTTAACATTTAAAAAAATTAAATATCATGCCGTGATTGGCGAAAAACAAAAGGTAGAAAACGTTAAAAAAAAGCCAAAAGGTCACATTTATTTAGTCGTCATAAGGTTCATGCAATGGACATTACTATATAGTATATATATCTTATAGTACCCCAATCAATTCATAATTGTAAAAACCTCTTGAGGAGTACAACCTAATTTGAGTTTTATGAAAAGATTTTACAATAAAGCCTATATTTTGTAATACTGTACGTACCTTATTAATGTATAGATAGCCTGAGACGACATCTGGTGGGTTGCTAGCGTCATCTTGTTAAAATAGAATTTGCATAGTCATATTGTTGATAAAAACTAAAGTTTGATCATCTCCTTTTGGGGCTGAAATAAATTATGATCATCTCCATTCTAATTAAGAATTGGTTTTGATCATCTCCATTTTTCATGAAATACGGATAATGAGATATGATAATGATTAGTTAAGGGTCTATTAATTCAAAAAAAAGTACATAAGGGGTCACCCATAAATAACGTCATCAAAATTTTCCAATTTTAAGTCACTTTGACCCTCCTGTCATCAGATTACCCGTTGCGTCAATGGCCATCTTAAGCATGTGGTACCATGAATATCCAAGTGGGCTGCAGTAGTGGTAAATTGATAAACTAATTTCGAGGCTCATGAATGATGCTCTAATTTAATAATTTATTAAATAAATTCTTTATTACACCAATATTGAAAGTTTAAACAAATTAAGCGATCTCCCATAAATGACGTTATGGGTATGGCAAAGCAGCGTACTTAGATATTGATTGTATCGCATGTTAAAGGTAGCTATTTACGCAACGGGTAATCTGATGACAGAAGGGTAATATAGACTTTAAATGGGGATATTTTGATGACATCATTTATAGATGACCTCTAATGTACTTAGATTCGAATAACGGAACCCTTAACTAATCTTTAACATATCTCATTAGGCGTATATCATGAAAAATGGAGATGATCAAAATTCAAATTAGAGCGGAATGGAGATGATCCTAATTCATTTTAGCCCCAAAAGGAGAAAACTAAATGGGAAGCGTAATTGTAACGCCAGTTCTAAATATTTATTTTCTCTCTAGTTACATTTTTATGTTCTCATTATATATTTTTTAGGTGAATGCACATACCGCCCGTACGACGGGCTTAAGCACAACTATTTACTTTTTTAAAGTAAATATTTATAGTAGTGGCTGTAACAGCCTCGTTAGGCGTGCTGTGGGCATAGTTACTATACAGGTCAAATGCATTGCTAAATAAAACCTATAAATTAAATATTTCTGGGCAGAGATAATTATTATTTTTTAAATTATTATTTTAAATAATTAATTAATTCTAATGAATTATTGAAACTATTTTTGCATTTACCTCAACTTTTAATTCGTGTAAAAATATTTATACCATTTTTTAAACTGTTTTAAGTTTTAATTAATTTGAATATGAAATAAATATTTTTTTATCAAGTTTTGTTCCAATTAGGATTGCAAAAAAAAAGAAAATTTGAATTGCAAGGCCCTGATTGGGTAAGAGCAAAAAGTGTAAATCAGTCATAAACAGATCAAAACGGAAAATTGTCAATGATCTTTTTAAAATAATGAAATCCTTACATAAATACGCATCGATTCATACTATAGAAGGTGTAAAAAGTTAAAAACTGAGAGATGAGAAGCGGATACAAGGCGAAGTGTTAATTCTTGTGGAGGGGTATGCTGGACTGTACTGCAAGTTTTAACAGTATGACTAGCAGTTAGGCAACTCTATGGATTGCTAGCATTATGATTATAGACTGACTTCAAATAATACAATAATTAAAAACCTGATTATTGTATTTTTGAAACCGTTATTACTTTTTTCTTGCATTTGTAAATGGTTAAAATTTGTACCCTTTGAATGCACCTTGTGATAGGACCATTCAACAATTTTTTTTTTTAAATGATTGGTTCCATCAACCTTAAAACATATGGCACTTTGCATGTACATTTATAGTCGTTTACTAAGTTGTACCCTTTCGATGCGTGTTGACATGTTCTTATTCAACAGTTATTTATAAAAAACAGGTTAGTTCTATCAACTCCACAAACATTATGGAACTTTGAATTTGCAATGGTGGTCATTTAAAAGTTGTTTGAAGAAACTAACTTAAAAATTGTGGCCTGTGGAGTATGACCAACAGAGACACCGATCAAAGGACGAATATGCTGTGTCAGTATGAATTTTGTGACGTCATTTATGAACTATCCAGCTAACTACCCTCCCCTTTCACTCATAATTGTTTGTATTGCTATTATTGCTACTGTAAGATGTACTTGTTGTTGTACTTTAGTGGCGAGCGATTTAAAAAAACGAAGTTTCCCAAACCATGTGTGCAACTATATGTATGTAATCTCGGCTTTTGTTTGTATGCTTTAAATGCAGTTTGATATGGGTCTAATCAACCGTTATTTGTACAAAACTGGTTAGCCCGATCAACTCCCAAAACAATAAGGCACTTTTTCTGTGGACTTGTGGCCGTATAAAAGTTGTGTGAAATAGAACGATTAAAAACTGAAAGGTAGAGCATAAAGAACAGACGGACAGACAGACACAAAGACAGGTGGTCAAAACCATGCCAATAGATTCACCCACGGGTTCACTTGTGGATGCTATAGTCGTGTTGGTGTGGTGTGTTCATAGGTACTTTTTCGATTGGTATTATACGTATTTAAGTGCATATTCATTCTGTCTGTTCGACGGGCCTTATCACCACTATTAACTTTGGTGAAGTAAATATTCATGGTAGTGGCTGTAACAGCCACGCTAGGCGTGGTGTGGGCATAGTTACTATACAGGTCAAATGCATTGCTTAATAAAACTAAAAAAAATGAATATTTCTGGGCAGAGATGAAATAATATTTTTTGTACTAAATTATCCATAAAAAATATTTGAATAATTTTAATTAATCATTGCAAATATTTCTGCGTTGACCTCAACTTTTTATTTCGTATAAAAGTGTTTCCACCATTTTTTAAACTCTCTTAAGTTTGAAATAATTTGAATATGAAATAATTGATTTTTATCTGGCTCAGAGCCAATCAGGATTGCCGAATATTTGAATATTTGAATTGCAAGGCCCTGATTGGGTGAAACCAAAAAGTGTAAATCGGTTATAAAAAGTGCAAAACACAACGTTTCAATGATATTGTTTAAAGAATAAACTCCTTACATAAAGACACATCGATTGATATTAAATAAAGTGTAAAAAGTGAAGAACTGAGAGATGAGAAGCGAAAACAAGGCGTACTGTTAATTCCTGTGGAGGGGTATGCTGGCCTGTACTGCAAGTTTTAACAGTATGATAATATATAGATGCCAAAACCAGCCTTTAATCTAAACACAAACCACCACTATAGCTAATTATAAGTTACGATAATTGGTATTTTAATAATTAAAATTTAAAATCTAACTACAGAAGACTGCGTAGTCAAAAGATAAAAAATATATAAATACCTTACTTAAATACTGGCGAATAATACTAATACTAAAATCACACACACGAACACAATACACCACACTAAATACTGATACAGATTAGTTTCCAGTGTAGAGTTATCTTGTTTCTTGAATTAATGGTTATGAATCCCAGAACACGTAATCCCCAAGCACATCAAAAGAAGGTCTTACTAGGTGTGACATTCTAGAGCGTCAAGTACCCGGCTCTGTATAGATGAATAATTGCCTATCGTGACTTTAAGCGGGAGTCAAGATCCCAAACTCTATACAGATGAATACAACTGTCGTGACTTTAACGGGAGCCAGGACCCGAGCTCGTTACAGGTGGGCAGCGGCCACTGCCGTGACTTTAAAGGCAGTCAGAACCCAAAGCAATGAAATAAATACAAGCACCAACTGTACAAAAAGCAAAAAGCAGCACAAGCAAGATTCAGCTGTTGACTCAAAGAGAGCTAGAGTCAGAAGAAATCTGTGCTAGGATGAAAGGCAATACCGTACAATAATAATCATAATAAAACTAATAATAATTCACATTTTATTTTTTTTTTAATTTTCTTGCTAAACCGACTCAATTTACATTGATATTTACATAATGGTTTTCAGTATTATGAATTATATTTAAGATGAATATCTACACAACGCAAGTACAGTATTCACACATTGTACATCATGTTTAACAATTAGTTTATAATTTTTGACATTTGTATTTATAATATAATATTAGGCTAAAATAAAATACATAGGGCTACTTACTTAAATAAAAACTACAGTTGCTCACACAAGCTCACACATTCTTTAATTTTGTTTCTAAACAAAAGCTGTTATTTACAAAAAATGTTTTTACAATATTCATATATTAAAATCTTTTTACACGTATGTGATCTTGTAAAACAAGTTATTACCTAAGTAAATCAACGTTTCCAAATGATAAACTATAATTACAATTATTTGGATCTGAAAACACTCGAAACAAGAGTAGTGTATAAATGTAGGGTCTAGGACAAGCTACGAGCTACAAGCTACTTTTGAAAAAGCAGCATTAAATCATAATAAATCATTAATTCACCTCTATTTTTCATAAAAACAAGACTATTTTCAAAAATTTCAGGAATTTAAAAAAACACGACGTAACCACCACATATTCGCCTTGGATCCAATTACGACTACGACTAAGACTATGAATATGAGTACGTCTATAAGTGCAACTACGTCTATGAGTACATCATAATTCTATAGTTTTTATGTGCTTATGTAGTAATTCTGTTATCTTAAATATACCGTTTATCATCAAAAATAACAAATTTGATTTTAATTAAAAATTCGACATGTTTAAATTTTAAGTCATGGATTCTTTTTTGGATTTTCAAGTTTTTTAATTTAAAAAAATGTTTATTACATAGTTTCTAATTTAAAAGAAAGATTTGAAAAAAATTCTGTTACCCAGTTTTACTCACATATACAACACGATGGCAGGGTATTTTGCGACTGTAAAAATATACTTAACAATGGCCTATTATAGTTTCCTATTTAAAAAAATAATAAATTAAAACAAAAATTGTGTTACTCGGTTTTACCTGCCTATATAACACGATACACGGGTATTTTGTGACTGTAAAACTAGCTCTAACAATTCCCTATCTAACAAACTATTACATGTTAGTATAGCTCTATAAATAAGTGATTGGCGAATTTATTGGTATAATATATAGTTAAATATATGATGATAATAGTACTACATATTAAAGCCATTGATTACGCCTATGCTTGATTACGTCCCGCCAACATTCAAAATATCAGTCATTAAATATATAGAATTGTAGAAATTAAATCAGTCAAGTTTTATGTTAAAGTGATTTTACTGTGAATTGTAAACTTTATCTGAATTTTAAATTGATTAATTTCAAATTTCAACACTTTTTGAAAACTACTTGTGAACTACATATAATTTCTACTTGTTTAAATTTCAAAACCATGTTTTAACTAATACACAGTACGTATAAATGTAGGTTACTGAAATACGTCAATTTGAAATTCATTGTGTGTAAATTAGCAGCATACAGTAGCTTCCAATTTAAAATTTTGAAATTGAAATTCATTTGGTTCTAGTTTATATCGTGCAACTCAACATACACACAAGACGTTGTTGAGTTTAATCATCTCTAAACCATTAATTAAGGTACATTAAACATCTAGCTGCAATAATAGAATTTAAAAATTAAATTATTAAAATTATTTTTTAAATGTAGTCACAACTATTCTATACTTTTTAAAATTTAAATCAGATTTTGTGGTGACCATACTACAACATCATTGATAATATAATACTTTTTTAAATGTTTCTATTGTATACACAGTTATATGAGTAAAGAGTATAAAATCTATTGTATGTTTACATTATTTGGCAGGTAATAGCAAAGGTCGACACCTGCATTACAATTAGGACAATAAAATTTTTAAATTCTGGTTTTTATCTACTACTGCTTTATTAATTTAATGAGTATAAAGTACGTTTGTATACCGTTGTAAAGCCTAATAGTAAATGCCACATTGTCTAATGGTAAATGTCGTAAGACCTAATGGTAAGTACTGCATGGCCTAATAGTAAATGTCGCAGAGCCTAATAGTAAATACTACGTGGTCTAATAGTAAATGTCGCAGAGCCTAATAGTCATTACTGCAGGGCCTAATATTTAATGTCACACGGCCTTATGGTAAATACTGCATGGTCTAATAGCAAATGTCGCAGAGCCTAATGGTAAATACTGCATGGCTTAATAGTAATTGTCACACGGCCTTATGGTGAATACCACATTGCCTAATAGTAAATGTCGCAGGGCCTAATGGTGATTACCACATTGTCTAATAGTAAATGTCAGACGACCTAATGTTGAATACTGCATGGCCTAATAGTAATTGTCGTAAGGCCCAACTCTTGAAACCAATATTTAAACACTTCTATGTACTACATATTCACTAATAAATACCTTTTGTTTTGGTTTGTATCTACTTCTGCTTTAATAATTATAAAGTAGGTGTGTATATTGTAATTGGTACATAGGTCGGCACTTAATTTACAATGAGGTCAATAATTTTTAAATTCTGTTTTATAGGCACTCCTGCTCTAATATCATTATGAATAGGAAAAGAACACGTGATGATGGATCAAGCAGTAATGGTGAGACCGATACCTCTGTTGCCTCAATTTTGTTGGGTATTCCCGCTGTAATGAGACCTTCTTATGTTCCGCGTAGCGGTTTAGAACTAGCTTCAGAACCTTTTTAATACCGTGAATTACCGTCTAGAGAAATGCGCACGATGCTTCAAGCTCCTACTAGACCTAATAGGTACGTGCTACTTGTACGCATATTACGTGGAAATGCCTTCAGAAATGCCTTCAGGAATGTACTTGTTTTTTCTGTAAAAAAGAATAATATTAGTGTTTTATATCATAATTTTCCTGTTTTTTAAAAATAGGGGTCCTAGAGATCCTAACGTCAGATTAAGTAGTGTTCGTAGGGGCTGGTTCGTAGTACGTTGTTGGTAGGACTTTATTGGTATGACGGGTTTCGTAGTTTGTCCACTTTTGGTGGGGCGTGTCTCGTAAGCAGAAGATTTACTTCACATGCAGATGCGTTTGTATGAATAATATGTAATTATGAATGAATGATTTGAATTTAAGTATCATACCTTCGTCTCCGCCACTGTCAACCGGACTACTACCATCACCACCGATCTCCTCTCTTCCATCCCCGTCTCCGCCACTGTCAACCGGACTACTACAATCACCACCGATCTCATCTCTTCCACCTCGGAAACGACGGAAACGCAAATCAGGTACATCTCTTCCACCCCCGTCTCCGCCACTATCAACTGGACTACTACCATCACCACCGATCTCATCTCTTCCACCTCGGAAACGACGGAAACGCAAATCAGGTACATCTCTTCCACCCCCGTCTCCGCCACTATCAACTAGACTACTACCATCACCACCGATCTCCTCTCTTCCACCCCCGTCTCCGCCACTGTTAACCGGACTACTACCATCACCACCGATCTCATCTCTTCCACCTCGGAAAAGACGGAAACGCTCAAAGCAGGTCGACTTACTGTGCAGGATAAGCAACAAAAAAGTTACATCTTCTTCGCAAATGAAAACAAGATCCCGAGCCCAACGACCTAGCTACCCAAGAGTGTTAATACAAGCTAATACTTATTTGTATATACTTTTATTTTTACTATTCATTTTTGAAATTTTTATGCAATGACCAACGGCCCTTTTAAGGGCCACCATTTACTCAAAAGAGCAAATATTCTGCCTACCAAACAGGTCCCACGAAAAGTGGACACACTACGAAACACGCTTTTACCTACGAAAACATTCCTACAAACCAGCTACTACGAACACTGAAGATACCCCTAACGTCCACCAGTAGCTCAAACTTCATACACTTCGTTTCAAGAGTCAATGCTTAACCTTGAGAAATATCATGACTTGCTTGCAAAGCAATTAGAGGTAAATGTTGTTTTTTATAATATTGGTATTTTATACTATTACTATTTTATATAACTTGTATTGCTTATACTTGTATTTGTTTTTAAATTCTAGAAAAAGCAAAAATATAGACAACAAAATATTTGCTTGTGCTGACAAAGCGCGAAAGCTTATAAGACAAGCTAAAATTGCTAAAAACTAGTATAAGATGTGTGATTTAAAAATACAAAATCATAGAAAATTTTTCAAAGTAGCTAAAGTAAAGCAAAACGAGCTACATTTGAAAGAAATCTAGACATTTCTACAACAAAACAATATTATTGGACACCCACATACACCTTCTCGAGATAATCCATTACGTATGAATGAACCTAGAAATTCAAAAAGTCTTATTATCCTAGCCCAAAATAATCCACAACCAATAAATAATCTTATCATCCTAGCTCAAAATAATTTGCTAATTAATAATCCTATTTTCCTAGACCAAAATAATCCTATTATCCTAGCTCAACATAATCCTATAACTCTTCAAACAACTACTAACAATGCTACTTACAATGGTACTAATGATGATACTTACCAATTTTTTTGACGTTGTGAAACGCCTTCTGTGTTTCCTAGCCCCTTAAATAACATCAAGCTCTAAAAAAAATTTTGTATAAAATTGATGTTGAACTGGTAGATCTTGACGTTGAAATGGAAGATTTAAATACTCAACTGATAGATCTGAGTACTTCAGTCCCAGAAACCACTGTTTTAAAAAATCTTAACAATCGGATTACTTTAGTCTTAGGAAACACAAACTACAGTTCTAAAAAGTGTTGTACCCCAACCAAAAAGTATGAAAGATTGTAGCTTAGCGCCTATGCCATGTAATTGTAATGTGTTGCTTTAAAACGGGTTTGATTATAAAATGGCGCTATGATTTAGACCATATCAGCAATCTGCAAAAAAAAATTGCAAAATTTTATATTCTGATAACTTATAGTACCCATTCTAATTGGTCCCTTTCCCCTGTTTCAATTAAAAACTACTTTTCAGAAAATGCAGGCAGACTGAACTTGTAATTTTTAAAGTCAATAGAAAACGGTCTCATTGGGACAATATTCGCACTGTTTACAGTATTTTCTGAGCCAGGTAAAATCCTAAAAGTTGTTAACGTTCAGGATTATCGCCTAAGTCAACCTACTGAAGTCAATTAAAAAAGAGTCTTATTGGGACAATATTGTTACTGTTTACAATATATGCCGACCCAGGTAAAATCCCAAGAGTTGTTTACGTTCAGGATTATCGCTTGAGTCAACCTACTGAAGTCAATTGAAAAAGGGTCTCGCTGGGACAATATTCTTTTTGTTTATCGTATTTTCCAAACCAGGTAAACCTCGAGTTAGTTGTGCTTAGGATTATCGCATTAGTTAAGCCTTCTAAGTGTAATGTAAGGGTCCTACTGTGTCAATGCTTGATATTTTTTATTGTATATCCCGAGCTAGGTAAGTATGCATATTATAAACCTATAATGTTATGTAATGTAATGATAAAAAATTGTGGTTTTTTTGTTTTTATCATATAATTACTATCTGTCTATTATTTTATATGGCAATTGCAGGTAACAGATAGTTTTTACCCTTTTTTGCATTTTTAGGTTTTAAAAGATGTGCCTTTAGAAGACGGGTCATGGCCAATTTTTTTAGAATTATTAGGCCATCTAGCAGTTTCCATACAAAGTAAAGTTATTTTGTCTTTATTTGAGATAAAAAGTCATGCAAACAGCGTTATAATGATATAAAGAAGAGAATTATTGTAAAACCCAATTAAAATAATATATAACTCCTGGTAAATAATCTGTAATTTCTACTGATAAAACATTGCTATCATCTTTAAAAACTTCATATTTCTAAGTGTTATTATTAACGCAGAGCCCTATATGTCAACTGGTAATAGGAATATCACAAATATCCATAGAGAAATTAGTACCCTCAAATGATGGTTCACTAATACGACGAATACCTGTTAAAATTCCATATCCTTCATTAAATTTTCTCAATTTTAGTTAGCATGTAACTTTTTTTTTACCTGCAAGCAGTATAGTATGTGGAATACTAATTTTTGTCAATAATCTTGTTTCTGGGAGACGTAGACTCTCATTTTTTTGTTACTTCTGAGTTGATTCTACGTTCTAAATTGTTGAATAATTCATTTTTTGCGGTAAATTCAGCGTCTTTATTACGTAGTGATAAATCAATAATTTTAATATTTACATCCTTAGGTTTTCCTTCAATTTCAACTATTTCAGTATGTATTATAAGGTTAATATTATTATCTTCTTGAATAAGATTGTCAATTAGAGCAAGGTTTGTTTTTACTGCGGTACTAATTATTTTACATTACTTATCAAAAACATTTGTTTGGTTAGTGATATCCCCTTTTATCCCTTCAATTACACCGTAACAATTCTCTATCTCACTGTTTTTATAAGCTAAACAATCGTTCAATTCATCATTCTTAATTGCTAGGTTTTTATTTTTACCTTGAATTTTATTGCATAAATTTAAAGTATTTAAATTAAATTCATATTCTGTTTTCTTGATATATCCTAGTTTTGAGATCATTTATCACAGAATATTTATTCCTTCATATATTCATTACTTGCGTGAGTGTTACACACGCGTTTGTAAATTTATCAGTGATACTTTGTTTTCTATGATTAACAATATAATATATTAACTGCAGACATAAAGATCCACATAAATTTGTTCCAATTTCTTGCAATTTAAACGCAAAATAAACTATATTCGATTTTAAATAATTTGATAATTTAACAGGTGGTCCATGACCAACAGAATCAAAATATTTGTGTTTGTTTTTGTTTGTATACCATAAAGTCCAATGAATTTCTGGGTTAATAATACTGTCAAGATTTAATATGTCAATTTCTATATTGTTTGGTTTAAATAGTTATTTATCTCTCATATATACACGTATAAATAAACTAAGCTTTAAAACGCAACTTTGTCTAGCACATTTATCTATTTCTATGTTTGTTAGTGCTTTTAAGGATAAGGTTATTTAAAAAACAACTTCCAGACTTTGTCTTTGACTGTATTTCTAAATTATGTCTTTTCTGTTCATTTAAATTTTTATCTTGTGATTTTTTGTTATTCAGTGCATTAACGACTTAGCTTACACCTCGTGCAGCAGCTCCTACTCCACCAATAATAGCAGCAGCTTTAGCTTTCAATGCAAGTAGAGCTGACAGAGGTAAAGCACCTCCTTTTTTTATGTTTTGATAAATCTGTTATTTTTTTTTCACATTGGATAGTTGATAATTTTAAATTAAAATTACTATTATTTATTTGTTTTATTTAGGCTTAAGTAAGTTTAATTAAATAACTGTCTTCTTTATTAAATTGTTTTTTATTTAGATTTAATGTTACACCTCTTTTATTTATGAACGCATTCCTAATAGCAGTATAGTGACTTTCTGTAAATAATATCATGCAAATATTATTTATTTATATAAAACAAAAACAGGCGAAGCCTTAGAGTCCTTTAGTACGATTCAACTAATAGGTATTTATATATTCAACTTGCATTATTCTACCACCAGTTGTAGTCATGGATAATACATGTTCTCTAAATATAATTACATAAGCCTTAGTATTTGCAGGTACATTCGCACTAAATTTAAAATGAATTTAAATACTTATTGTATTTTCACTAATTCAGTCTTCTTGAAACGATGTATCAAAACAATAGATAGGATAAGCTGTTTGAAATGTTAGTGAAGCTATTTCAGGTTCTAAATTAGTTAATAGGTTTCCTAATTTTGAATATCCATCATAATTTTTAATATTACTGAATTTCTTTAAACTTTTAATTGAATTTATACCTGGATATCTGATATTATTAAGAAAAATCGAAGCATCAAGAACATAACAGTGATCGAACACCAAAATTTTAGATTTTTGATTATTTAAACAATTAGTTTAGAATCCAACAACAAAGCCTAATATCCTTTTAGGACCTCAAATAGTTGTTAAATTACGATCTGATATTATAGCCTGGTTAACAGGAAAATTTTTAACTTGTTTTTTTAAAATTTATACGGTATTTTAAGTTAAGATGCAAGATATCTAGATATTTTAGTAGACATTTTAGAATTTAATTCAATGTAAAAAATTCTTCACTTTAGAAAAGTAATATTGACTAAACCATCAACAACATCATCTACACCTTATGCTGTTTGAGTACTAGATTTAAATATAGCATTTCCATCAATAACCCAATTCATTTGAACAGCAACACTCTTTCCTGATAATATTTTACCTTTAAATCCAAAAATATGTGAAAATGGAATCATAAATCTAGCTTCGCCATTATTGGTTGCAGTAGTATGACTTTTGAATAATAAATCATGTCTATTAGCAAACCTTGAATTTTTATCTAATGTTGCACTGTAATCATTATCATCTAAAGACGAGCATTGACCATGCCCTCTATTGAAACTAAAACCGTCATTATATTTTAATAATCCTTGAATTAAACTAGTATGACCTAAATTCATATACTCTTCTATAGTTGTATCATAAAATATTAAACCAACCCTATCAAATAGAAACATAGGTCCATTATTAACTAACGTAAATAAATAAGTTCTAGCATATCTAGAACCATCAGCTTTTGCCACTAAATTTACCTCAATAATGAAGAAACTATTCTCTAATAGAAAATAATTATCCACATTATCAACTCTTATCGTAATTAAAACTTATCTATATAAATAAAAGAATGCTTGTGGTAAATAATCTATAAATCTGTTAAATTTTATAGCATCATTACTTGTAATTGGATGTTGGAGGTTAAGGTATTTTTAATCACTTTTTGCGGACTTATTCATTTAAGAAAAAATTTGTACAATAAAAAACTAGGAAAAACTGTCTATTTTATCAATCTTTGTTTTCCATTTTTTCTGCAAAGCTCTGCAAAGCTTTCCGCATTATAGTATTTATTTAACTGCTTTAACTGTTTTCCCCAATTTAAGCTTTCAGAGCTTTTAGCCTTGTCTATTTCATTGTTTATAGTCCTTTATTGTCCTAGTACTTGAATTTTGTCATAATTTACGTATTCAGTATTTGTATTCATTTAATAATATTTTAAGATTGAATAAGTGTAACCTCATCGGCTCTACAAGAAATAGGATTAGGTTCTTTATCAGTCAACCATACAGTCATTTTATTTATGTATTTCTGATCTAATTGATATTACACATTTTGCCTGGCTTCTTCTATAATTTTATAAGCTGGTGGTACTTTTGGTGTTAATGAATAAATACACCTAGATGGTTTACTATTATTAGCACAACCAAAAACTAAATCACAATGTTTAAGTACTGAGTTAACTGGATTATATCAACTGTTGCATCTGAAAAATATTCACCAGAATTAAGTAGTTTGGGCGTAAATCCTAGAGTTTTACCGATTAAATTAGGTGTTCCAAAATCAACCACATAACCCCAGGGTATTTCTTATAACCTTGTTTACTGTGTCAGTTTTAGGAATTTTATTATTCTTTTTATCAAAACCCAATAAATCTTTAATTAATTTACCAATAGCTTTAATTTCATAGTTTTCTATTTCTTTTGGCATATCTCAAAAAGCAGTACCTTGATCATCATTTATTTTGTATCTAAAATTATTATTTCGTTTATCAATATAAGGTATTGAATAGTATACATATATCTTTTTTAAAGCTATTCGAGCACCATTGGGGATAAATGTTGGTTCTTCAAAATTAACAGTTATATTGTTCTCTTAAGTGTGTAAAATTATATCTGTTTCTGTTTTATTATTCAATATTTTCATTTCTTCTAGAATATGTTCTAAAGCTTGTACAATACTTATTGTGTTTTCATTATTCATTTACCATGTAATTCATTTATAAGTATAGAATATATATTTGGGAACGCCTTTTCACTAAAATGTAATTTAAATTAATCTAGTAATTTAGTAGGTAATACTATATAATTTTTATCAATATTTGTATGTGCTGCTTGTATTTTAGCTAGAGTTGTTTCTAATTTTGATGTAAGAATTTTGGGATCGTCTATAATAAATTTAATATTACTATTCTTTTGTCAGGCTTTGCTTTTGAATCCGTTCCGGATCCCTTAACCAATTGCTGTTTCAAAACTTTCTTCATATATAGTTTTATCGCTTTGGGACTTTTGTTCACTAATTACTTCTTGTTCTATAAAAAAAGCAGAAATAATACCTTATTTTTTACGTTTAGAACTTTTTAATTTACATTTAGGTGTATAACAAGCTTTAGTTTTAAACATAAGCTATGCCTATAAATCAGCATCATACATACCATATTTTGTTTTATCAGCATGCATTTGAGTTAATAATTCCCATACTAGTAATCCCGGTTTGGCGGCCCAGTAGTTTAACTACTGAGCTGCTGGGCCAGGGGAGTCGGTGGCGCTCTAGATTGGAGTTAGTGTTAGTAATACAACTTGGTATGTCGGTGGGAAGTTGGGCTAGGGTGGGAGTGAGAGTTTGAGGGAGTTGGGTGCAGGCTGAAAAAATCTGTAGTAGTTATCTACCTGAGACGGAGTTTCAGTGCTGCTTAATAGTAGGTACCTACTCTGCCTGACTCTCGTACATTCAAATGTATAAACTTAAGATTCTCCTCGAAGCACTTTTCTCCTAAAATATACTTCAAGTGTCGCCACCCGATAAAATTCAATAAAGTTGTTCGCTGATAGGTGAACTTGCCAGAGCGTATTAAAGTCGTAAGGATCGTGAGAAAGTTCTTTTGATTCCATAGGATACTCTGGTGAGTTTCTTCTTCGAAAGAAAAAATATACACTAGTTGTTCTAGTGCAAACCAGCCCTAATTTATGCTTGCAAAGTGGTCCGCAGCTAGTCGCGACGAACACCAAATACTACAAGTGTAGGTAATTAAGTAAAAAACCGATGCGAAGCCCAATGGGATTTAGTATAATACTACTTTGCGGGATCTTCAATCACACAGTAAAGTTGTTGCAATAGTGCAACAGAGTGGGATATAACCTTAACGGTTGAAAATCTCTAAACTCATACATACATAATAATTCCCATACACCAATTGACAATTTATGTTTCTTTCCTAATATGTGTATAACATCATCACCTAAATCCTTTTTTTTTCAGTTCCAATATAACAACCATCAGTGGTAATATTATCGTTAACTTAAAGTCTCATAGATAAAGCATCTTTATATAAGTTACTTAAATATTTAAAAGATATTGGACCTCCTTTATATTTTTGATAAATAAGTTTTGGTACATTTTCAATTGTGCCTCTCTTTTCTTTTGTACAGATTAATGTGTTCAAGCTGGATTTTTCAACAATTAATCATTACCAGCTTTAAATTTTTTCAATTTAGTGTATTGATGATGCGCAATATTTTTGGAATTTGCATGTTTAGAATTGACATTTATTTGAAAAAGATTTTATTCATTTAAAGCTGCTGTTGCTTTATTTTCAACTGTATCCGTTTTGTGTAGCTTTTATTAAAGGTGCATACTTGTTTTCTTGTTCCAATTGAAACGTTTTATCTCCTGTTTTCTCAGCTATAAATTTTGCTCTTAGTTTTCTATTATTCGCATTTTCTTTTATCATGAGTCTTATTTGACGTTAAATGTTTTGATGCACTCATTTATATAAGTTTATTTTATACATCATTTCTTTAGTTCTGCTTTGCTACATGTCTTTTAACACGTAGTTTTATTATATTTTGTTCTACAAGCTTGACTTTAATAGGTTTTCTATATTAGGAATGTTTGATTTGTTGTAGTGTTGAATCAACTCAGCTATTAAAATGATAACAATATCCTTTTCATTTCACTAAAGCTCGTATAATATCAGAATCTTTTGTTTTCTTTGTTTCTATAATATATTTATACTCAAAATCTACGTCTTTTTTGTTATATGGTGTTATTTTATTAGAATAATAGGTTCCTCTAATTTCTTTATTATGCTAGTCTACTAGTTTATAAGTTATAAGACTTGTTGGTAAAACTTCCTTGATATCTAGTATTTCTTCAGCAAATTGTGGTTTATAACCTCTATCAAATTTAGTTCTAAATAAATGTGTGTTAACTCTTTGACCAATTTTTAAATTATTATTTATATTATTTGTATTATTTAACTCCCTTAACCTAGATTTTGAGCCATAAAGATTTTAATATACTTTTAATTCATTTTCTGGTTTACTTGCTTCAACTGATGTCATTTTAATACTACTATGCTTTGAATGATTATAATTTGTGATATGATCTTGTAAGACATCAACCCATTTAGTTGTTTCTTGTTCAGTCATATATTTATACATCTTTTGTTAAATTGTTCATGCAAATATTTCTACAATTATTGCTTGTGTTTTATCATCTGTTGTATACCAGTTAATATAATATTTTTTGAACAGCTTATTTGTCTTTTTACCACTATATTTAGTTTCTTTATCAGAATAAAGTTTTTCTAAATTTCCACTATATTTCATTACAGTTTCAAAACTATCAACTACTTAATCTGCATTTTTTTAAAGGTATAGCCTATCCATAATTAGAAAATGTGTCATTTATTAAATTAATATATCTATAACCATTATTATCTTTAATCCATTTCTCAGGCATAAACACTAAATTAGCTTGCTATATTGAATCTATACCTGGTGTATAAGATCTTTCACGTTTGAATTTTTTTCATTTTACCTGAATATTTTGTATATGTAGCTTAAATAGCAAGATATTCTTTCACAATTTTAGGTTTAATACCTGTTTTTCTAGATAATTCATGTATTCCTACGAACCCAGTCAATGGGTCTTCATATACGGAATCTAGTATTTCATATGATTTATTTTTTTGAATGGTCATAATTTATTATTAAGTAAGGGCTTAAATTCTAAACCTAGATTTAATTACGGTTTTATCACACTTTGTGTTGCAACACGTTACTTTTTCACAAAATGTAAGATTTTCAATTTTATCTATATTTGGTAGTAATTTTCTATCTGCTTTATGTCTATTATCTTTATCTTTGTAAATATTATATGATAAATTGTAATGCATTGCTGCTTCATCAACTCGATCTACTAGTTCATCTCCTTCTGCTATTCTTTCTTGAAATTGAGTTCTAGGTCCTGAATAATTACTACCTGGATAATGTACTTCACCTACATATTTTCCGATTGTATCAACAATATCACCACCCTTCTTCACAGATTTTATGCTTTTATGAATTAAAATTCTGTAGTATTACAGTTAGCACATATCGATTTTATTATATTTTTGTTATTTTCAGTAACAGTATACATGATTTTCCTATTTAGTAGTTTTACCTTGCACTTCACGCAAAATATACTTTCAGGCATTTATTACCATATATTTTTTATAAATACATGTTATTTCGTTATGGTTTACGTACTGTTGTGGTGACGTTCTTATATTGTGTTTGTGTTGTTGTAACGTTCGTTCGTTGTGTTTATGTTGTGTTGTGTTAGTGTTAGCGTTGTAAAATAATGTAAAGCGTTGCGTAAAAATAGGTAAAAATGCGTGAAGTAGGTGTGATATGATTACTTTTACAATAAAAAAATTGTTTTAATGTTTTATGATAGAACATTATATATCATAATAACATTAAAACAATTTTGAAAACAATGAAATAGGAATACAATGTGTTTTTATAAGCCTTGTATCATGCACTTTCTTGTTGTGTGTGTTCCTTGTTTCTTGAGTGTCAGTTATATTAATATTGTGATATTGATACATTTTACTTGTTTTCAGACCATTACACGTTAAATATATACAAACGTTATGTCGTAATAGCTGTATAAGCATCTTAATACAAATAGCTGGTAAATAAATGTCTTTATTAGTGAGACTTGAGTCCTAGATGGCTTCACCTGCCTTACTGACTTTGCCCGTTCTATGATCAATATATATGCGCAGCTTAACTTGATCTACTTTATATTTTTCAGAATGTACTATTTTGCATCTTAAAATAAGATATTTCTCACCGATTTGTAGCTGGTCCAATTTTACATAGCCCCATTTTTGCTAAAGCAAACCGCTGCGATTTTCCATTTCTATTTTATAAAAAATAAGTTTATAATTTGAATTTAAAATTTAAGGTTAAGTATATGTGGATATTTTTTGAAGAAATAACCCGATTAATTGTGTGTAAAATATCTACAAGTATCTACTGGGTGTAATAAACTTGTCTAGGTTATGTCTATATCGCTTTTCACTAGCATTTGCTGTAAAATTTATAGTGATAAAGGAATAATAATAATTTTTTTTAACCTTGTTGAAAAAATAACATAAATTCTTTTAGATCCATATCTAAAGAAATTTTATTACTGTTTAAGTTTTGTATATCTTTATAAGATAACCTCAATAAAATTAAAACGTTAAAATTCATACAAATAGACCTTTGATCTAATTTGAAATATGACTGACTTAGATAAAATACAGAAATATTATTATGTCTTCCTCTTGTGAAATAACTTTTCATTATATCCTAATTTCTACGATTCATCACATCATCAAAAATTTTCAATTTTAGAATCAATTTTACTAGGGTCTGGTATAACATCTTCCTTGTTATAAACAGCTCTATGTATTACTTGTTTAACCTTACTTTCCTTTATTTCGTTTCCTACTTTCTCGATTAGTTGCAACTCACATAGACCATGTTTTTGTATATTATTTTGATTTTCAAATAGATTAACCACATGTTGTTTTGATAGATTATTTTCAAATGCTTTTATTTTTATTTCATATGTGTCCTGTTTAAGACTATCTCTCACTAAAATAAGATTATTATAGTCTAGTACTCCTTTTTTTCATAGGAATTTAATAACTAGACAGCTTTTCTCAAAATTACTTTTACTAATTATTAAAAACCTAAAAATATTAGGAAATGAATTATTATGGTTAAATTTTGGATTTTCATTCCAAACAAATATTGTTTTTATTATTCATTTATTATAATCTTTATTTTTTATTTAAAGCATATTAATACGTGAGTTAAGCCTTAAAAATGAATTTTCCAAGATTTTTAATTTTTCATTTTGTAAATAATTACTATTTTCAATATTTTTTAATTTAGTACTAATATCTTGTAAAACAATAGTACATCTACTGTTAAGACACAAACGTGTAATACATCAACTTATTTATTATAAAAAAAATAACGGAGTAAATGAAGACATAAATAAATACACAAACCTATTAAAGCTTTTGAACTAACAAAAATTAAATAGTATAACGAAGTGTCACTACCAGATGCCCTTGGGTGTGAAACTTACGTCATAAGTTTAGAATGTATATTAGATGTTCAATGCCTTGTAATTTCATCACTGCGTACTTTACGTCCACATTAACATGTAGTTTTGTGTTTGGTTTTTGTACTATAACACATTTTACATTCTGATCTCAGACCTGTCTTAAATGCTAAATATTTTCTGAATTGAATCGGTTATTTTTCGATATTGCAAGGTTTGCATTTATACGTCATTGCATTATTACATTTAATGTCGGCCATTTTTTAAGCTGCTAAGCTAAAAACAAAAGATTTAGATTTAGATTCTGCTTTTATGTTTTTGAAAATTTAGATTCAGATTTAGATTTGGCCTAAGTCGAAATTAAAAATAAGGATTCAGATTAAACTTAGTTAAAAAAAGACAAAACAATTTGGCTTCAGATTTGGCTTTTAGCCTAAAAGCCAAAAACGATTATAAAAAGACTTCAATTTACATAATCTGTAAATAGCTCAAGAAAATCAATGTAGAAGAACATTTTTGACTTCAAAAAACTAACAAAAACGTTTTTGACTACTATTAGGGTAAATAAAGCTGAAAAAACAAACATTTAGTTTTGAAGCACATATTAGGCTGATAGTAAAAAACACATAATATTATTTTTTAATCACACATGCCACAATCTGGTAACGATTACCCGAAAAACTAAGACTCACTTTTTAGCAGGGGTACTAAGCTAAAAACAAAAGATTTGGATTTAGATTCAGCTTTTATGTTTTTGAAAATTCAGATTCGGATTTGGATTTGGCTTAAGTAGAAATTAAAAATAAGGATTCAGATTAAACTTAGCTAAAAAAAGCCAAAACAATTTGGCTTTAGATTTAGCTTTTAGCTTGAAAGCCAAAACTATTATATTATATTATTAAGCTTAAAGTTAGCACCCCTGCATTTTAATACAATTTTATTATTAAGTTGATTAATTTTAAAATATGTAATTATAAACTATTGTAGGTTTAAATTTATTATATTGTTTGACTCACTTTTATTTAATGAATGGGATGCTTAAAATTCAATGTACAAAAAAATCTTATAAAATGACAAGTCGAAAATGTAAATTTTGCGACAAGCAAATATCAAAGAACAATTAGATTCACCATTTTAAATCAAAAGCACATATAAATATAATAGAACAAGGTGCTGGTAAACTTGGATGTGAGATATGCAATTCTAAAGTGTTGAATATGTATTAACATTTACTAACTAGAATCCATATTACAAATACGGAAGGGGCAAAAACGCCTATTAAAAACAAAATATTGTACTGATTGTAATAAGTTTTATCCTAAAAAATCATAAAATAAGCATATTTAAATTTAAAAAACATTTGGGTAAAGAAAAGATAACAAACAAAAGATTAAAGTATTTTTTTTTGAAAATGATGCATTTAATTTGTATAAATCTAAGGAAGCTTTGGAAGGTGTGTTTCTTAAATTGAGCTTAGAATTTAAAAATGATACACAACTAACTGGAATAAATAATACAGAAGTATTATTTAAAATTTATAATATTTGTAAAGAAAATCTAATAAAAAATAAACAAATAAAATTGAAATTAGTTTCAAATGGAACTTTTAGAAAATGCATACCTTTAACAGGAGAAACTGTATATGAAGATATGACGTTTTCTTCTAATAATTAAACAATATTAAAAATAGATAATTATTTAAGTATTGCTGAAGGTTTTATTAAACTTCGAAATAATATTGAGGAGAAAGACAATAATGAAGCCTATTACCACCTTGATAAGATCGATAAAATTGATTTTAAACTAAAACAATTTAAACTTTGAAAGGGTTATCTTATAAAGAATTACTAAAATAAGTACTTTACGAAAAAGCATGTATTTATATTATAAATGAAGACCAATAGTGTTTTGAATATTGTATGTTATGCCATAAACATCAAAATAAAATTATACATCATCCTCAAAGAGTTTTAAATATGTGAAATCTAATTGGGATAATGACTTTAACTTTACTGGTATAGAAGTTTCTGTAACTCTTGATGGAATAAACAAATTATTATTGCAAAATGATTATCAATTAATGTTTATATATTACAAGATGGAGCAGATATTACAATAGAAGATTATAAAAGAGGTAAAAAAATATAATATCATTTTTCTATTAAGTATGGTTGTTTATATACATTTAAAGATTAAATAGAAATGTATTCAACATGTGATGTCCTAATATTAGCTGATGTGTTTGAATCATTTAGAGAAAAAGAACTTTAAACAGATCAAGAGATGCTTTTAATGTTTCAAGAAGAAATAAGAAATGGGTTATCAGGTATAATGAATAGGGATGTAAGAGCTAATAATAAATATATGAGTAATTATAATCCTACTAAAGAATCATCATATCTAGCTCATGTTGATGTAAATAATTGGTATGGTGATGCTTTGTCTTTTAAATTACCTCTTAAAGGGTTTGAATGGTTTAATAAAGAAGAAATTAGTAGTTTGTATAAAAATATAACAAAATTAGATATTGATAGTGATGTTGGGTATACACTTGAAGTAGATCTGAAATATCCTAAAACATTACATGATTTGCATAATGATTATACATTCGTTTCAATGCATAAAACAGTTTAAAGTAAAGAATTATCTAAATTCAATGTGAATTACACAAAAATAATATAAAGGGAAAATATAAAGGTTCTAAAAAGGTAATAACAAGTTTAGAAGATAAAAAGGGATATATATGATTATAGAACTTTACAACAAGCTTTAAAGCATGGATTAGTACTATCTTACATTCATTGTTTGATAAAATATAATCAAAGCGCTTTGTTGAAACCATATATTCATATAAATACAAAATTAATGCAAGCAGCAAAGTCTAAATTAAAAAAAGATGTTTTTTTACTAATGAATAATTTAGTATTTGGTAAAACACGTAAGAATATTTTAAAACGACAGGATATAAAATTTTGCACTACTAGAGAAAAAGCTTTAAAATATGGTAATAAAATTAACTTTATTCAGGCAACAATATTTATTAAAAATTTAGTAGCGATACATATAAATAAAATGAGTATATTATTTCATAAACCTATATTTACAGAATTTTGCATCTTGGAAATGTCGAAATATAGAATGTATAAATATGTTCATAAACATTTAAAACCGAAATGGGAGAATATTGTTGAAATAATTCAAACTTATACTGATGGTTGAATGTTGCACATACAAACAAATAATTTCTATAAAGATATAAACAATGATGTTAAACTTTTGTATGATACTAGTGATTTAAAAGTTTAAAGTATATTTGACTTACCTATTATAAATAAAAAGAAATTAGGTTGTTTTAAAATAGAAACAAATAAATATATTGTAACACAATTTGTAGGATTAAGATCTAAAATGTTTTCATATTCTTTTTAATGTAATGCTAAATTCGTAACTAAGAAAAGAGCTAAGGGTAAACCTAAACATATCGTTAATAAATATGAAATTAATAATAATAGAAAAGCTTTATATAGTTAAATAAAAGAATTTGCAAATTTAAAACAAATAGGATCTGATAAATAAAATATGTTTACTATTATTTAATTACAAGTTAAATTAGCTAATTTTAATAATAAACGGTGTATTTTAGATAATAGAATTACTACATTAGCACATGGCAACTATAGAATTATGATGTACTCATAGACGTAGTTGCACTCAGAGACGTAGTCGTTGTCATAGTCGTAGTCGTAGTCGTAATTGGATCTAAGGCGGGTATGTGATGAGTACGTCGTTTTTTTTAATTCTTGAAATTCTTGAAAATAGTCATGTATTTATGAAAAAAAGAGGTGAAATAATGATTTATTAGGATTTATTGCTGCTTTTTCCAAAGTGGCTCGTAGCTCGTAGCTTGTCCTAGAACCTACATTTATACACTACTGACAAGTCTATAGAATTATATGCTAATCTAGTATAATTGACAGTGTGCAAGTCCTGGTCTCTTGCTCTTACAGAATTTACGTTTATTTTACAAATTTTGTTAGTTTGTAACATTATTTTGTACTTGCTGTGTTTACACTGCCTCATTGCAACTGCTGAAACTTCCGTAGACTTTTGTTGTTTAGTGTCGTTTAAGTACAACGAACTATATATTTTTTGTTGTAAAATAATTAGTCCTTTAAAGTCTAAGCTTTTTATTCTTAAGTTTTTTTGTCTTTATTTAGACTGTGCAAACCTAGGTTCTGGTGTTAATTTGTCTTAAGAAACTTGTAGTCGCGAAAAATTTTGCTACAATCAAATTCTATCTTCGCTTTAAAGATATCGTCCTAAAATGTATTTAGCTCGTAAAATGTGTGCATTTTATATTCTTTGGTATCACAGTAATCTAGATGTGCTTTGTTATAAAATATCTCACAACGAAGATCCCATTTTTCATAAAAAAACAGTTTTGCAGCATCTAAAATAGCGACTCGAGTTGAAGGCGAGTTCGTAACGCATTATGTTTTCAATTCTTTTATAAATATGCTGCGATCTTCTGACAATTCTTTAGTCTTTGCATCGAGTTGTTGCTAATGATTTTTTAGCTTATGTTGCACTTGTACAAATATTAGCATTTACAAATTTCACAATATTTGTAATTTTTTTCCGTAAATTACATAAATATTTTTTTAGTGCTTTTTTTATAAATTCTGTTTTGGCTGCTTTGCTTTTTTCCAAGTTAACATCAATGTATGGTTTAAAACAGCGTTGTTGTTTAAATCTAACCCAACAATGAACTTTAAGTAAAACTAATCACTTAGACAAATAATACTGCAGAGCCTTGAAATGCACTATATACTTGTACTTGTTATAAAGAGTTAACATCACTCAGGGGCAAGATACTTGCCGCTTGTAATAATGTGAGGGGTATTCTAAATTTATTACTAGTATATAGCTATAACTATTTTCTATGTTGCCAAAGTTAAAATTAGCCCAGTGGAATAGTTTTAGGTCTTTAGCTTCCATGTACTCATAATCCGACATTAGCATTAGCTGTTTTAAGCTATGTGCATACAAACTATTGATGTCCAGTGACAGCAATTGCTTGCGGGGTTTTTACTTGTCAAATCCTCCTAGACATTACTCATGGTTGGCAACTACATGTTTCTGAATAAACATACACTGACCGCCGCGTATTCCTGTTGTCGCAATGTCTAATATTCTATTTCAATATCTATTTTGGCATCTGTAAACTTCAAAACACTATTAGCAGAAGCTGGGGAGCGTTATTAAGTAGGTTATGTCCAGTTGGTAGTTTTGATGTCCAAGCTTTCTAAAGTTATGCCATACTTCAGCAAGTAAAAGTGTTTTTATCATACACAAAACCCGAGTATAGTCGCGCAATGTTGTGAGTTTGAATTAAGTACACACATTATGCACAGGTTCCAAATCGGTATCAGAAATTGGCTCGTCGTCTAGTATCGATCGCTGAAACCTCTCGACTACGTCGATTATGATTCAATTCTAGGCATTTAAACTTTCAAGCATATGGTTACCGTAGATGCAAAGTGGCTGTTCTCTAAACGCAGATAACAGCAGAGTAGCCGTTCTCCATCCTTTACTAATCGCAAAGTGGCTGGTCTCTAATCTTCTTCAAACTGGATTAAATTGGAGACCGGCTACTTTGCATTAGTAAAGGATGGAGAACGGCCAATTTGCTTTTACCTGCCTTTGGATAACGGCCAGTTTGCTTCTACAGTAACGATATACTTTAGTGCCTAAAGTATGAATTTATGGAATGAGTTGGATTAAATTGCAGGTAGTTGCGTAGTATTAAACTGCTGAGCTGGTTTATTGCCGTCAATTTGACTTTTGCAATTTTCAGATGATTTTGTGGCTTGTTTATATTCCGTGTCTTCAGTCATAGGTGGCGCAGCTAACACATCAGCTGCAGCTACATTGATGCATGCCAATGCAATTGCCGGAAGCACAAGCAGAACTGCAACGTATATGCGTATTAGAGGCTTTGTTAATCGATAAAATTAAACGCTGTGACTTGTTGTATGCAACTAGTGACAATTAAAAATTTGCAACTATTTATATAAATATTTGCAATAAGTTCTGCCAAAACATGTATGACTGATATTTAATGAAAACAGAGAGGTCAGGGCGGGTCATATTTTAATATTAAACAAGATATTTTTTTTGTGTGCGCCATACCTCAATTAGTAAAAATCCAAGATTTTAGTTAATAACATGCATATTATATCTCGTAATACTTAGGTAAATCTCAAACGTTTATTTTAAAAGAGGGTATAAAATAACAATAAATATAAAAATTCTGCCTATTTTATAATTTCTATTTGCTTATTTACCTTACCCTTGATTTTTTAAACTTAAAATTCGTAAAGAATCGTAATACACCTAATTTTACTTGTGTTATTTTGTTATTTCCTTTTCGGGTGGCCAAGCTAACTCTAACATGTTTCATATCTCAATACATTGGAAAAAAATTAGCTATATGTGAAATTTAGAATTTTGCCAGAGTTAATTTGGCCAAAAAAGTTATAAGCAATTACACTTTTATTATTTCAAATAAAATGGCCTATGTTAAACTATCTTTGGCATTCCTTAGGTTAGGCTTGCTACAGGTCGTGGGTTTAAATTTTGGTTGTGGGGACACCTTTTTTTGATTTTATGCTTTCTTACTTGACTAAACTACAAACTGATACAAAAGATTAAATCAGCTTGAAAAACTCTATTCAATGAGTTGATTTGTTTATTTCTTTGAATAATTTTGCTGACAGCCTTGTATACTTCTTATTGGCTAACTAATGGTCGTATGAACTCATGTTACGCCGTTTATGTTAGAAGAGTCTTGAAATAATTTCTTTGTACTGAATCAAATCTTGTTGTTTAGGAGTTTTCTTAAGATTTCCTGTTTCATTGCCGTTTAGTATGTCTTGCAGTCGTGTATTGTCAAATTAGACAGAAGGGGGAAGGGCAGATGCATTAGACTTTTTTATAAACTGAGCATATAACTTTGGCTCAATAGCTTTTATAACTGTTCCTATTTTTGTTTGTTTGTTAAAACGTAGAACACTAGTCACAGATTATGTCAAAGAATAAAGTAGTACGACTAATTTCACTTTTGTACACCTTATAAAACACTGCAACTCAAATTGCTTGAACAAGTTTATGATACGTAAGTAAATTTTTGCGCAGGCGTAGTATATCGTCACACGTTAATCGCTTAATAAGCGTCTTTATTTGAGTGTTGTATCCTTTTATTGGATGTTTGCAACATTTGTATTATTTACGTTGTAAAAAGTTTCAGCTAAGGCATTTAATTGTTCAGACGTTGCACTTCTTATAAGAATTTTGTATTCTTTAGACTTGTGAAATGTAAAAATTTGACAAAACCTTGTAATTATGTTCAAAACGACAGCCAGTACTAATTAGTTGAGCCATTTTTATTGTTTTGTTAGTACGTAAATGTCAGTACTATTACACGGAAATACGTTATTGCGCACATATTGTGTAGGATTGGGACACCTTGGATGCAAATCTAGCATTATGTAACTGTGCTGGCGTAAACTGCATGCTTTTTATATGCCTTTCGCAAAAACTTAGGACGTCCAGGTTTTACCTGTCTTAACATTTGGCTAATAATGCTTCTATCTCTTTGTACGTCAAACAATATCATGTATTTAGTATTCAAGCTTGTTGTTCTCAACTCTTTTGTAAACGAGTTTTGAAAAACAAGTATAACACTAAATCCCATATGTGACAACTCAGTAAATATTTTCTGAACTAAATTTAGGAGATTAATATTAGGAGGCACGGGGTGTGGATATCATGCAACAATGCTACAATAGTATTTATATCTGAAACGAATGTTATTACGCTGTCCAATGCAAACTAAATGCCAGACCTAAGCTAAGCTAAGAAATAAATGCCTTACCTAAGCATCTATAGGAATAGCTATGTTTGTCCGTCCGTCTGTCTGTCTGTCTGTTCTTTATGCGCTACAAGTCACAGTTTTCAAGCGATGTGCGTCAAATATTTTTTAAACGGCCACAAATGCGAGGGCAAAGTGCCCTATTGTTTTTGAAAGAAATCAAACCAACCAGTTTTTCACAGTTAACAATTGACTGGACCAACTTTTTAGCCATCTAAAAGCATTAGAGAATAACGGGTGATTTGCCTTTGTACCAGTCAAATGCACCAGCTAAATAGACCAGACACGCACCAGTCGAAATTTTAATTTGCCGCTTTGCACCAGCGAAGTGCACCAGCTAAATGGTTTCGTTACAGGCGCCAGTTAATGCACCATCAATATGCACCAGTCATCGGCACAAGCTACCCGCAGAAGTTTTCAGCAGAAGTTACCCTCACCCACAAAGTATCCCTAGGGGAGGGGAGGTGTACTTGGGGTCGCCCACAAACACGTCGCAACAATCTCAACTTTTTCTGCTAAAACCATAAAAAAACTTAAAATACTTGCACCCCCCACCCACAAAGTATCCTCTTAGGAGAGGGGGTGTACTTGGGGTCACCCACAAATGACGTTTCTAAAATCTTTGTTTTTTGCTAAAACCATAAAAGACTTTAAATACTTGCAACCCCACCCTCAAAAAATTTCCTTAGGGAAGAGGGGTGAACTTGGGGTCACCCACAAATGACGTCCCAAAAATCTTAATTTTCTTGCTAAAACCATTACAAAACTTAAAATACTTGCACCTCCCACCCAATAAGTATCCCGTCAGGGGAAGGGTGTACTTGGGGTCACTCACAAGTGACGTCCTAGAAATCCTAATTTTCTTGCTTAAACCATTAAAAAACTTTAAATACTTGTACTCCCTACCCACAAAGTATCCCCTAAGGAAAAGACGTATACTTGGGGTCACCCACAAATGACATCTCTAAAATCTTATTTTTTTTTTGATATAACCATTAAAAAACTTAAATAATTGCATTTTCCACCCACTAAGTATCCCCCTAAGGAGAAGGGGTGTAATTAAAGTCACCCACAAATAACGTCCCAAAAATCTTAATTTCTTTGCTAAAACCATCAAAAAATATTAAATACCTGCACCTCTAACCCCACGAATTATCTCTTAAAGGGGAGGAGGTGTTAAGAATTGAAACAAGTCCTAATCTTAAAAAGGTAAATATTTCCCATGCCTAATGCTTTACTAACCGCAAACTAATGCTTTTCTACTCAACAAATCATCCTTTTTAGGTTTTGGGGGGGAAGGGCGGGGGGAATTCAAGGTCAATCGTAAAATACGTCCAATAAATTCGGAGCCTAGGAGCCAAGGTTGAAATGGAGCACGCGACACATAGAGTTCCGTAAACAGCAATAGGTCAGTAATGGCCTGAGCTAAAAAATATCTGATATATTATTTTGGTTATAGGAATATCTTCTGTCTTTAGTTCAAAAATCAAATAATTGGATATCTCTAACACCGTCTTTTTCTAGCATACATACAGGGATTCTTCATAAATGACGTCATCACAAAATCACCATTTTAAGGATCCTTGTTACTGCCTAATGCAAAATTTGGTAGATTTACCAGTAAGGTAGGATTGTCCATAAATGACGTCGTATAAATGTCATCATTTAAAAAAACACCCGTTATCAGTTCAAACACTATGCAAAATAGTATTTTTAGCATGGAATAATATTATTGTACATATTATAATCATCCAAAAATGTCTTCACTAAAATATTAGACTTTAGAGGGTATAGAGTGTATTTTATGTAAATAATGTGAAAAGATGCATCGATTGACTAAAGTCAATATTTGCTGTAGGCTCAGCATCTCCTTCGGGCCCACGGTAAGCAAATCCGGTGCGAAGCGCCAGATTTTTTGTTTTGACAACGTTAAGGCTGGTAGGGGTCAGACACAAATGGCGTTGCTTACCTTAAGGGTGGGTCACTTGACATTCCACGGTAAAGATATCTATTTAAGCAATGCCTAAAAAGGTGACAAGCAGGTGGGTACGCTAATAATTTTGGTAAATTTAGGTGTTGTCATTTGTGTCCGTACCTAAAGCTGGTCAAGCATACAAACTTAATATTTTAGGCTCGCTATCTTGTATTTGAATCACTCTCGGAAAAATCTATGCTTATCTGCATCACGTACAGAAAGTCGGCAAAAACCAATTGCATTATACCATGATATATTCAACGTGGAATGAAGAACGGGTGGGATTCACCATTTTTAGATGCTGAGCAAGCATCTCATGAAATGGTCATGTCCGTCTGTCCGTCCGTCTGTTGGCCCCACGCTACAGGTCAAACCGTTTACACTATTGTCTTAGAACTTTTTTAAAACAATCACAAAAGCGAGCCGGCAGGTCTGTATTGTTTTTTCAGTGTAATCGAACTGACCATTGCTTAGCAATTAAATGTTGAACTGACAAAGGTCAAGAAATTTAGAAGTAAGCACTATAAAAACGGGGGTAGCGATAAACATAGCTGAGCGCAAGACATATGCCCAGCTATGAAACGAAATACATAGCACCATTTCCAGCCAGGTTCAGGTCAAAATTTCTTTTTGACACCCCCCTTCCCAGCTGCTATCGCATTTACATTACGTAAGCAGGTTCAGGGTGACGCGCAAATAAAGTCACGTGAAAATTTCTTCTAGACACCCCCACCCAGCTGCTATCGCATTAACATTAGGTAAGCAGGCTAGGGGTGACGCGCAAATGGCGTCCCGTGAAAATTTATGTTAGACAGCTCCACCCAGCTGCTTTTGCATTCACATTAGGTAAGCAAGTTAGTTGTGACGCGCAAATGGCGTCACGTGATAACTTCTTTCAGACACCCCTACTCAGCTGTAATTGCATTGACATTAAGTAGGCAGGCTAGAGGTGACGCAAAAATGACTTCACGTAAAAATTTCTTATTGGCACCCCTACATAGCTGTTATCGCATTCACATTAGGTAAGTAGGTTAGGGGTGACGCGCAAATGACGTCACGTGAAAATTTATGTTAGACAGCCTCACCTAGCTGCTATCGCATTAACATTAGGTGAGCAGGCTAGGGGTGACGCGCAAATGACGTCACGTAAAAATTTATGTTAAACAGCCCCACCCAGCTGCTATTGCATTACCATTAGGTAAGAAGGCTAGGGGTGACGCACAAATGACTTCACGTAAAAATTTATTCTAGACACCCCCACATAGCTGTTATCGCATTCACATTAGGTAAGCAGGTTAGGGGTGACGCGCAAATGACGTTACGTGAAAATTTATGTTAGACAGCCTCACCCAGCTGCTATCGCATTAACATTAGGTGATCAGGCTAGGGGTGACGCGCAAATGACGTCACGTAAAAATTTATGTTAGACAGCCCCACCCAGCTGATATCGCATTACCATTAGGTAAGCAGGCTAGGGGTGACGCGCAAAGGACGTCACGTGAAAATTTGTTTGAGACAGCCCTACTCAGCTGCTATTGCATAAACATAAGGTAGTCAGGTTAGAGGTGACGCGCAACTGACGTCAGGCAAAATTTCTTTTAGACACCCCCACCCAGATGGAATTGCATTCTTATTAGGTAAGCAGGTTGAGGGTGACGCGCAAATGATGTCACGTGAAAATTTCTTCTACATGTCACGGACTGACCTATATGTGTTATACATGTTCAGAGATCGTCCATAATAACGTCCTTCAAATACTATAGTTTCTAGTATTCCAAGTCTCAACGTTAAATTTGTTTTCATCCTATTTTAACTACATGTCACGTACTTACGTATAAGCGTAACAGATATTCAGGGATTGTCTATAATGACGTTATTTGTGATTGGTGCAATTTATAACAAAAATTCAGCTATATTAAATTACATGCTACAAACATTGGTATATGTCTTATTGATTGTAGAGGAGCTTTTATAAATCTTATATCATCTTTTAGCGTAATATAAATTGTCTTGCGCCTTTGTTAAAGCTAAGCATCAACTTCGGGCCAGCTCCCAGTCAACAAATCTGGCGCAAAGCGCCGAAATTTTTAACTTTATGCTGTAAAAATACGTACGTTGATCGTAGAAGGAAAGGAACTGTTTACATTTAACCAGGAATGCTAAGTTTAGGCTTAATCAGAATCCAAAAGCCAAATTAAGCTGAATTCTTTAAAAAGCCTAATCTGAATCCAAAGCCGAAATACAAAAAATCACTAAGCTTAATCTGAATCTGAATCTCAAATTTTTGAAAAAGCTCAATCGCTAAGCTGAAATTATATAGCTTTTTAATTTGGCTTTTTGTTGTCTGGCACCCATTTAAAAATAAAGCATGCATGTTTCCAATCGCTTGCGTTTTTGGTAGAGAAGAATTTGTGGGAACTACGAAAAGTGTAATTCTTTATAAGGTGAGTAATGTTAAGACTGATATTTGTAATACAACAATTTTATTTCATTTAAACTTAGTTTTGCTACAATAAGAAGGTCAAAAACTAGTTTATTTTTTGAATATTTTGAAACCTTTTGTATTGTATTTGAAGGGATCGCACACAGTATGATACTGTGTGAAATGCTGCTGAGCCCACTAATAGGCCCATTGCAGACTACCCTTATACTTTAACTTTAATTTAGGCCCTACACAAAACGACCTGTTGCCATGGTATAGGACAACAAGTCTTTCGGTGTAGCCAGTAGTAGGTGATCAGTTGTCAAGATGCAAGCAGCCAGATTAATGTTTCTGATCATGATGTATCTCGGACACTCCGCCAGAAAGTGACGTGCTGTTTCCTGCTCTAGTCCACAATGTGAACACAAAGATAAAATAGCTAGTATTATCCTGTGCATATGTGCCTGGAATCTTCCGTGACCAGTGAGTATTTCGACTAGCTATTTTAAATGTATGCGCGAAAATCTTGTAAGCGAGTGATTTTTATACCAAGGTTTGTCTATCCATCGCTTAAATTGCGCACATGTAGTTATTTTATTCCACCTATATGTGTGTGCTTTCCTTCCTCTAGAGCGGATAGCCATGTTAACCACAGATGTTGCAATAGGAATAGAATGCATTGCCTCCTGTGAGAGAGCAATGTTCCTATACGATGCTTTGGCAAGGCGATCTGCCTCTTTATTGCCTGCGTAGCCAGTGTGTCTTGGTATCTATAAAAGTCTAACTACGTTGCCTGTGGCCAGACGGTTCAGACTTTCGTGACACGCAAGCACTAGCGTAGACACGGTGGTATTTTTTACTAGCGCATTTAGTGAACTTAGACTGTCGCTAAAGATGTGTATTGTTTGACCTTCACAGCCCATCCCCAACAGCCAATTGGCCGTGTGTAGGATTGCAAAGATCTCACACTGAAATACAGTAGCGTACTTGCCTAGGTAGATGGATTCTAAATGCAGTGTTTCTCAGGTGTTGGATTGACACAGCTCAATGAGGACACCGCTTCCTCAGAGAGGCCTATTTCTACATCCGTCTGTAAAGCAAACATACCCATGTGCTAGTTCCGATAGATCGCTGTCCCAGGCATTTCTAGGTTGATTTTCTACTAGGTAGTAGATACTATTCTTTGAAGTAAGGATGCTACAGTCAGTGCTCATTTGGAGGATGAGTTCATTGTTAACCCATTCATCCCAAAGGCTTGTGTGACTGCGATGGTCAAGTACTTGTGGGTTGCCATGCCAGAGACCCCTAGCTCTCAATCTATGCATTGTACGAACTGCTATTCCAGTTAGATGTATATCCAAAGGAGTCAGTCCGACCCAACATTTGATTGCGGACGTGGGTGTAGTCTGCATTGCCCTTGTGATCAAAAGACAAGCGTGTCTTTGAACTTTTGTGAGAACTTTAACAGCTTTTTGAGTTTGAATAGCAGGATGCCAGACAGCGACAGCGTAGTCTAGGACCGGGCAAAACGTTGCTGTGTACATCCAACTTACAACTCTAGGCTGTAGCCCCATCATTTACCAACCATCCGCTTACATCTTGCAAGAGTGGTGGATGCTTTTTTCATAATACTTTTACAATGTGGAATCCATTTAACCCTCTTGTCCACGATCACACCAAGGTATTTAACTGTGTCTGATTTTGGTAAAAGTATGCCCTGATAATATACAGGTCTCCCTTTAAAACGGGGGTTACTAGTGAAATCAATTACATAGGTCTTGTTAGGCTTCAATCTGAGGCCATTGTTAACGCACCAGGTATCCGTCAGGCGTAAACCTGCTTGGATCCTGCTCACGAAGGCGTTGAAATCCTGACCGCTTTGGACCATGGCTGCATCGTCTGCAAAACCCTGGGATAGCATTGATGGTACTTTGGCCTTTAGGGTGGCAAGTAACTTATCCATTTCTAGGTTCCAAAGAAGTGGTAAGAGAACACCCCCCTGTGGGCACCCTCTCTCTACACTTCTTTTCCTAGTGTCTTGTTGTAGTTCAGAGTGTACTTGACGATTACAGGGCATGAAGAATATCTACCTTTTAAGGAAGGGGGCTATTTCCAAACGCTCCATTGCTCGCTGTACAGCACTGAACAAAAGATTGCTGAATGCTCCTTTGATGTCTGCAGACAGCAAGGACTAATTCTTTTCTTTGCAAAGCCTTTTCAACATGTGTTACCAGCCTAGGTAGAGCGGCTTCAGTGAATACTCCTTTTAAGTAAGCAATTAGTTATTGGAGCGCAACAAGGCTTCTAATCTAGGAGTCCTTATGTGCCTATCCGTTAACCTCTTAAAGGACTTTAGCAAAACGTTGGATAGTGAGATTGGGCGCCACGATTTGGGTTCGCTGTAATATTTCTTTCTTGGTTTTTGTAAAAATACGACCTTTGCATTACGCCAGATTGTCGGTGTGTTGCCCAAAATTAGGCACCCTTTAAACAGAAATTGCAGGTTTTCAGTAAGTACAGGTAAGCTGTGCTGTAAAACAGCCAGAGCACTCGCTGCAGTCTCCACACAAATCTGCAGTGAGCAGTCCTTCCAGTTTTTTCACACATTACACTTCTTCTCTCCGTCCGCTCCTGGACCATTTTATACTCTAAATATTATTATTATTATTAATATTTGATTTCTTATTTCTTCCCAACTCTCCGTCCTTTCTCCAAACCGAATCCGAATCCAAAACTCGTTTTCTACACAAGAGACTTTTAAGAGAGTTGGAAAATTGTTACTTAACTTCAGTCATTACGTCGTCGTCGTCGTCGTCGTCGTCCTCATCTCTTCTCTCACCTTTTACCTTCTTCTTTCTCGTCATTTTCATACATACTAAATTGAATTGACTCGAATGGCAGGCAAAGGACTAGCACTACAATCTGTGGAGCTCCAAACAATTTGATGATTTAATCCATAAAAACTCGTGAAAAAGTGAAAAACGTAGAACATAAATCCACTTATTTGATTAAGAAAAATCTCCCGCATCCAAAACAAGTCAAAGCTGAGGAAATAATTAAAGTTTTCAATCAAAATAGTAAGTGGCAAAATATAAGAATTTAACATCCACCAGGACACACAATAGGGAAGCCATCTCTTACAACAAGTACACCTGCTCAGAACAATTTACAGCACAGCCAAGCCCATAACCACAGTTCAACATACAACTTGACCAACCTACAAACATTAAAGCAGAGAGTACTACCTGGCCTGAAGGGAAATTACTGATTCCTTTTTTGTTTCTATTTCATAATATTGAAAACTGAAATTTAAACAGTTTATGAAGTTAAAATATCCGAACATCTGAAACTATCATTATCATCATCACGCCGCCTTATTTATCTTAATTAACATAGTTATTGACAATTAAAGTCTCGAAAATAATCCAATACCAAAACTTCAAATCGAAACGAAAATACATTCTGGAAAATTGGAAATTGAAATTACTTTACATACCGGAAACACGTACATCTTAAGTAGTGAAAATCACTTTTCAGTATACGGGTCACGCCGAATTTTTCAATTTGTAATTAAAACATACAGTAAATCGCGATTTATGACGGCCTTACAGTGGGACACGGATAACACGGAGTCTAAAGTGATTTCCCTATTTTACTAAAACTACAGTGAGACCCAGATAATTTGGCGACCATAGTACGACACCATTAACTAGTACACTACAGTAGGACGTACATCCACATGTGTGGTGACCTATGTCATTAAAGGCTTACTTGGCTCTGTGTTAGTACGGGGTAAGCTAGCCACACGGGGGTTCGTGTTGGAAGATCTGATCAATTGATTAGAAACACCAAACCCCTTACAAATAAAGATCCTTTGACCTTTTTTTTTAATACACCACGGACGCGAATACAAGACTGACTAGACGAGGATGGAGCAAGGGTTGATGCGAATGCACGCCTAAGCACCAGCTTACGCATAGTCAAATAACCAGTACACTACAGTAGGACACATATAACAGGGACATACATCCGTATACTCTAAGTATACGGATCACGCAAAGAATTTTCACGAATTCTACCTACCAGCACTATACATGGCATGTTTGTAGTAGGTCATATATGTTAATATGTAATCAACAGTAAGTAGTTAGTAAGTAAACGAAGTAAATTCGATACAAGTGAACTTCCCATGGAAAAAGTGTTATATTTTCATAATTTAATATTGTTATGATTTAATATTACCATAATTTAATATTGTCAATTCAATAATGTCTGTACCCAGCAGTTATTACTGAAAAGTTGAATTCTCATATGTATAAAATTGAACTTTATTTTAGCCTGAAGAAAATCAATAATAAATTCTGAAACCGGTCGCTTTATACTGATAAATCCAGTCAACTCTCTGCCATATTTTATTTACCTCATCTGTAGTGGTTTAGAAGTTGTACTACCTAGTAGTACGATCGCACAAATTATCTTAGGCGATGCTAAGGATGCTGTCACTGTGTAGGTCTGTTGGCTTGAGTTTTTTCATGACTTGCAATATACAGTAGGACGCAATTTAGGACGGACCTGTACAGCGGGACACTGATAACACGGCTTTTAAGGTATCTATTATTTACTAACACTACAGTAAGACCCAGATAATACGGCCCCCATAGTACAATACACTCAACCAGTACACTACAGTGGGATACACATATAACGGACGCAGATAAAGAACTGACTAGACGGGAAAGGAGCACGGGCTGATGCGATTGCACGCCTGCACACCAGCTAATACGCATGGTCAAGTAAACCAGAAACTAACCGTAAAGCACAAAACTATTGAATGTTGCGAAGCAACGTCCTATAGATAGCCGATGGGGATTCAAAGTTCTCCACAACAACAGCAACCGATAGTGCACAACCAAGCTACAGGACAAACACCAATAACTGTCAAGACTGCCAACAAAAGAGGAAGAGGCAGCGCAGATTCATTCTCCAGTGCTGTCGAAAACGCCAAAAAGACTAAAAACGAAGAGATGGGTGACGAGATAAGAGACCTTTTTGCGCAGTTAAGCAATAAGATGGATAGTCAAGCTGAGGCACAGCGCGAACGTTTGGAGGTTTCCACCAATACTATTTTAGAAAATGTTCAAGACCTAAAAGCAAAGCTTGCGGAACAACAGCAACTCTATGAAGAATTGCTTAGACGCACTTAAACCCTCGAAGAGTCTGTAACCAAACTAGAAACCTCCAACACGTTCCTGGATGCTGAACTGGCAAAATGCAAGAAGCAGATTGACAGGATTACTAATGATGCTAGACAATACAATGTCCTTATCAAAGGAATAGCCGATCCAGACACTGAAACGAGGGAAGGACTAAAAATAACAGTAACATAACTTATACACTCTGAGCTCAAGGTTAAAGCTGAAATTGAGACAACGAGACGGCTTGGGCCTAAAGAAGAAGGTAAAAGTCGAACTATCTTAGTTACCTTTCTAAGAAGAACTGACAGAGCTGCGGTCCTTAAGGCCAAATGACAGCTAAAAACTAGAATCGGCAACCCAATATTTACAAATGCTGACCTACCTCCAGAACTGAGTAAAAAACGTTTCGAGGATAGAGAAAAGAGGAGGAAAGAGGAACAACAACCACACAACATGGACACCACCAACAATCTTAACTCATAGAAATTAGGCAAGCACATACAACATAATTTAAAAAATGTAAATAGACTTTTATACTAGAACATAAATGGGGTTCAAAACGGCAAATTTGACAAAATGAACACCGTTTTACAACTTGACGTAGATATCTTCTGTTTATCTAAAACTTGGACAAGTAAATTACCTGACGATTTGGAAAAAGCTTTCCGCAATTTTAAATTAACTTTAATACCAGTGGTGGGAGATAAGGGAAGAAAAAGTGGAGTAATGATTATTGGCATCCAAAACAGCAAATCAAAACATTGTAAAATTATTCACCAAGATGGATTCAAAGTCTTTATTGAAATTGCGTTAAACGGAAAGAAATCTATAATCTGTTTTACCTATTTTACGCCCGCAACGCAATATGACAAACAACTGGACAGTCTCCTTGAAGAAACGATAGCTGGAGCTATTCTGTCAGGGCCTGGTGCCTTATACGGCCTAAAACTGTTCACTGCTCATCTTAGCTGTCCTAGTGCTACAATAGTTTTTATATCCGGCACGTTCATAGGAATAGGATCAGGAGCTGGAATGACCAGCTGCGGATCACTCGTAACGTTGTGAGCTAGAAGAATGTCCAATATTTCAGCCTTGTTCTGGATGAGATTATCTGAACCAGGAACTATTAGGCTTGTAGGATACTACCTTTTTTCATTTCCAAGAGCTTTGCTAACCCGTGCACCTACTGGTAGACTTTCAATTTCCAAGCAGTAGTTGCTCAAAGCTAAACGCTGGGCTTTTCGCAAGACATCTTGGTAGTTTTTTCTTGATGCTAAGTATTCCTTCCATTTGACAGGGTCTCTATTTGATATAGAGCCGGCCCGCCGAAAGAGATTTCTAGTTTCCTTGCAAAGTATTGTTAGATCAGGTAACCACCGCGGAGCTGCTTTGCTTCTCCATGTGACATATTTTTCCGGACATGCTTTCTTAAAACTTTCCTGTAGACACAAGGTGATGTAGTTTGCTCAATACTCTGAACCAATGCGTGTGAGGTCACATTTGCTGTCTACATTCTTTAACTTGCCTTTCAGTGTCGTTTGAAATATTGTCCAGTCTATTTTTCGTATATTTCCTATTTTAATTAACGGTGGTTTGGCGCTTGCAACTTTAAATCTTATGTACCGGTGGTCTGAGTTTGACTCTTCGTCAGAAACATGCCATAGTCGAATAGGATTTTGTGCAAAATTGTTTGTTATTGTTATATCAAGAACTTACTCTCGATTTCTTACAATAAATGTGGGTTTCATGCTCTCATTTTCTACGTCCAAGTTACTGGCTAGTAAAAATTCAAGCAATTTGTCACCTCTCGCATTTATGTTAGTACTGCCCCACACTGAGTGATGTGCATTTGCGTCAGCCCCAATAACTAGTGGTAGCTTGTGTGTTTCACAGTAAGATACTAGCTGCCTCATATGCTCAGAAGGAACGTCTAGTGTGTCACCAGGCATAAAGACTGATGCAAACACTATAGTTTGTTTTCCCCAGTGCGTATGTATTGCTACTGTATCCCTATCACAGAATTGTGACAACACTGTGGCTTTGAGGTTTTTTGATGTAAGTAAACATGACCGCGGAATTTAATTTGTTACAGCAACAAAAAGCTGATCTTTACTTCCAAGCTCTCGTATCACACCATGAGTGTGGTAGGGTTCTTGGATTAGAAATATAAAGGAGTGTGGGTGCGGTGGGGTGTGAGCACCAGTAAGGTGCGTTGGACGTGCTTGTCGCACTAGCATAGCGTCGCGACAACCTATACTTGAGGATGCCGCAATACGCGCATGGTGCATGTTAATTTGGGTTATGTCAACGTAGGGGGAGTCATGTTTTTGGCTCCTCCCACGTGACCCAACCCGGGTGTTCGTGACACGCTTAGGACCTAAGCCCCTTCAGTGGAGCTTACCCCCTCTTTCCCTTTACCTCCTGCAGATGATGATACTACCTCTATGAATCTGATTCGTCTAATTCCATAGTACAGCAGATGTTTACAGTTACCGAGACAAGATACAGTAAAAGGATCAACCGCTATGATCTTTGTGTGTCCCTTAATGACACCACCTATTTTGCCCGGTACATCAGCATAATTGATCCATTGTGTGGTGTTGAGCATTGGGTTCTGACTTCTCTAATTTTTGCAAAAGTCAGGAGATGTAACCTTCATCCCTCCACCCAAACTCTGAATCTCTTGTTCTTAACCATTAGGGGTACAGGAGCCATTGTATGTTTCCATCCAATAAAGGTGAGGTCCGTTTTGTTTGGCCCCTTCTACTTTATGTCATAGGTGTTAGTAATGACCCAGTCCATTAGGTAGACGTTATTGCAGTCTACTTGTATTTGTCCCTTTGAAGACATATAAGGAGTGGTGATCTGAAGTATTGCTTCAGGTCCTGCAATCCTTTTTGCTTCTTGGGCTGATAAGGCAACAATGTAGTGCGCCAGAGCCAGTCCTGGGACTTTGTCAGTTTTTTGGTCCCCTGCAAAGGTGACATTAACTGTAATGTCAGTACATGGTTCTTCAGCTAACACAAACTTTAGTGGTGGTTTTCTCTCGCTCTTGCTTCCAGGTTTGGTTAAAGGTGGCTTTCGCCAGCTTTTTCCAATGGGTTGCGTAACCTCTCCCCCCCTTGGGTTTAAGTTTGAGGGTGTCTTGGGAGTATCACCTTGTCCTTTGCTATTCTTTCTTTGTCTCCCTGTGGAGTCAGTGCTCGATCCTGGTGAGGGAGTAGCAAGAGTCTTCTTACTATCACTGGCCGGTGTGGGGTCGAGAAGTGGGGTTCCAGATATAAGAGCTAGTTTAGCTTGCTCCGCTTTTTCAGCTTTTAAAGTTTTACTTGAAAGCCAAAATGCTTTCCAATCTTTCTTTGGTCTAAGCTGGGTTTTTTCCTCTATCTTCTCATCCGCAGCCTTGCCATTGATACCGGTATTGGGAGTTTCCTCTTGATCATCGGTGTTTGGCGCTGGTTTGTTGTTGATGGGGGGCTCAGTTTCATCCTCAAGAAGTAGGGCAACAACAGTTGCCGGTACATCGACATCCATTCCTCTTTAGTAAGAGGACTCAGTACGTTTACTCTATCAAAACCTGCAATGGATTTGAGTGCAAATTGTACGTGGCCGGTAGAAAACGTAAATATTTTTTCTATATTTCATAATAAACACATTAGGTTTGTACACTGCGTGCAGACTAAGAGATAATTTATTTCCTTAAAATCTGCATGCAGTGTGTAAATTGCATTAAATTTCAATGAAAAACCAAAGTCACAACTAAATATTAAAGTTGTGCTTTCTGGTTCCATCGACAATTTAATTTTTAGTATTTGCAGCAAACTCTGTTGACGCAATCCAGTAAACACTATGCTGTTAGCCAATGTCTTAAATGGATGCGTCGTTAACAGAGTTGCTGGTTTGTTAGCCATTTGTGCTGAAGCCGTCTGCGGAACACCCCTGTTGCTCTTGTGCAACCGCGAGCTATCGCTAATAGCACAACGGAGTGCCGACATCTAAGCTTCTACACAAATGGAATTTCCAACTTTATAAAGTTGGAAGGTAATTACGTGAAAATAAAAACAAACACTTACCTGTACCGGTTCCGGTGCTTCCTAGTATGTCAGCCATTTTTCACCGGTTAGGTTATTGTTTTTATTTTCATTTTTACTACAGAAAATTAATATTTTAAGATTTGCTTCTTCAGCACAATTTTGGTCCACGTCTGTATTTTTTAACGGCGCGCGGGAATCTATTTACTCACTGGTAAATTAAAATGTGAAGCATGTCAGCTTGAACTTGCAGGCAGCAAGTTAAGAAACTTATTTCCAGCCTGCCATACGGTTTTGTGCTGCGTTAACCCCTAACAATCACAATACACCCAAAAACCACTTCCAGGCGCTCCTCGTCTGTTATTAAAATGAGTACCGAAAGAACACGTGATGATAAATCAAGCATTGATAGTGAGAGTGATACTTCTGTTGCCTTAATTTTGAGGGGTATTCCTGCTGTAATGAGACCGTGTCATAATCTACGTAATACTATACGTCTGAATTTAACAGATGTACTTATAATAATTATAATGATAATAATAATAATAATAATTTATTCATTAAGTCGATTTGGCCGCAGCCCATACAACATTAGTTATTTACATTTTTAGCTTTACAGAGGTAGTTGATCCTTGGTTTGATATGATAATAAATGTTTGATTTTGTATATGTAATTATGGTTATTTCTTGGCTGAAAAAGAGAGCATGTTAGAAATTATTCTTACACATCATAACATAGTCATTCTTAGTCATGGTATAAATTAAAATGTGAATGTGTAAAGCAGTATTGTTTTTTCTCTTGGTGTCTTGATGGAGTCAATTGTGGTTTAATGACGAGGGAAGGGGGGGGGGGGAAGTCAGGGGAAAGTCAGGCCTCTCCAATGCATTCGTAGTAAAAACTTCAAGTCCTGATAGCTGTATCCCAGAAATTAAAAAGTAGTTCATATCCCTCAGCGTTGTGGTATTTGTTGAGGATGTGTTCCATAGGGCTTTTTCTGCCTGGTCTTGCGTCGCAAAGTCTTCTGAGGAATTTGGTTCTTGAGTATGTGTAATGTGGACAGTTGAGCATTACATGGAAGGTGTCTTCCTCTTCTCTCCCACACAGGTCGCAGTCAGGGGTCTCTGCTCGCTTCCATAGTCTGTTCATTCCGTTGAGGTTGGTGAACTTTCCCCTAAGGACAATTCTAGGCAGGCCAGATCTTAGATTTAGTATGAACTTTACCATGTTCCATGCTAATCCTATTTCTTAAATATTCCGATCTTAGTGCGTGGGTCTTTAGGCGGCTATTATATTTAAGTGTGTTGCAGCTTTGCATTCTTTGTACTTCCATATTAATACAGTTTAGTCGGTACTTCTCTAAAATTGCAGATTTATGCAGCTTTAAATACTCGCTGTAAAGATTCTGCAACGTTCCTTCCATTATTGCATCAGCAAAGATCTTTTTCACTTGCAACATCTAGTTGTATCTGTGGTCTGTTTCTTGTATATGTGACAGCTCTTTATAACAATTTTTGGTTATGCCGTCTTTCTTTGAGTTCATAATTTTTCAAAGAAACATCAGCAGAGCTTTAAACAGTTGCATTTTGATGTTTTGCGCTCCTGTTTCCAGTCTTAGATTGTATCCTGGTGTCGAGTTGGATGTTCCTGTAAGCCTTCTTAGGAACATAGTTTGAAAGGTTTCTAGTTCTTCGCTGTAGCGTAGTCCTCAGACAGGTGCTGCGTACATTAAGATCGAGCTGACAAGAGATTGAAATAGCCTCACATGTATATTTATGTCTTTAAGCTTTGCTCTGTAGAAAAACTCAAATAGCTTTGTTTGCGCTAATCTTGCTTTGCCAAAAAAATGTTCTTTTGCTCCATTGAAGATTCCGCTATGCGTAAAGGGGACGCCAAGATAGACGTACTCTTTTACAATTTCCAATGGCTAACTTTCCCATTTGAACCTAATGGAGTTACTGATTTTGTTGCTTTTGCGGAAGATCATAACTTTTGTTTTAGACAGGTTGACTGTTAGGTCAACAGATGTACTTATACTAACATCTGCAGAAAAACAAGCGCTACATCATCCTGGATATGGAACCAATCAGTAAGTTCTACTGATAATACGTCTAAAAAAGTTTTTTTTAGAAAAAGTATAAAGAAAGAATTTTAATTTTTTAAAATTAGAGGTCATAGGAGTCCTAGACGTCCACTAGTAGTTTAAACTACATACACTTCGTTTAAGAAAGCTATGACAAACCTTGAGAAATATCATGACTTACTTGCAAAGCAATTAGAGTCAAATGTTGTTTTTTATAATATTTATATTTTATACTATTAATATTTTATATTACTTATATTACTAATACTTGTATTTGTTTTTTAAATCTAGGAAAAGAAAAAATATGGACTTGCTTGTGCAGAAAAAGAGCAAAAGCTAATAGGACAAGCTGAAGTTGCTAAAAACAAGAATGAGATGTGTTATTTGAAAATACGAAATCATGGAGAGTTTGATAAAGTAGCTGAAGTTAAGCAAAATGAGCAACATTTAAAAGAAATCCAGACATTTCTACAACATAACAATATACCTTAACACCCATATACACCTCTTTAAGATAATTTACCACCTATGAATTAACCTTGAAATCCAAATAAACCTATTATTTCAGCTTAAAATAATTCTATTATCCTAGCTGAAAATCAAAATAATCCTATTATCCGAGACCAAAATAATCCTATTATCCCAGCTCAAAATAATCTACAACCACCATAAAATCTTATTATCTTAACCCAAAATCCAGGTAAAACTATTTTCCTAGTTCAAAATAATCCTATGATCCTAGCCCAAAATCCTCTTTAAACAAATACTTATAATGAAACTAACCAATTTTTTTACGTTGTAAAACACCTTTTGTGTTTCCTAGCCCCTTAGATAACATCAAGCCCCTAAATAAATTTCTTAATATAATTGATGTTAAAATGATAGATCTTGACGTTGAAATGAAAGATCTAAGTACTAAAGTCAAACCAATCACAGTTTTTAAAGGCTTGAAGATCTGGTCACTTCAGTCACTGAAAACACTGTTTTAACAAGTCTTGAAGATGTGAGTACTTGAGTCTTAGGACTCACACAAACTACAGTTTTAAAACGTGTTGTACACTAACAAAAAAATATGAAAGATAGTAGCTTATCACCTATTCCATGTACATGTAATATGTGTCTACGAAAGGGGCTTGATTATAAAATGGCTTAAGATTCAGACCATATCAGCAATATGCAAATAATATTTTCAAAATTTTATACTCTAATAATTGGCTAAATGATACTACCCAGTCTTGTCTTTCAATTGAAGACTACTTCTTATTTTATGCAGGCAGATCGAGCTTGTAATTTTTTAAGTCAATAGTAAAGGCAATATTTATACTGTTTACCGTATTTCCCGAGCTAGATAAAATCCTGAGAATTGTTTACGTTTAGGTTTGTTGCTTAAGTCAATCTACTGAAGTCAATTAGAAAAATGTCTTTTTTGTTCACTGTATTTTTCGATTCAGGTGACCCGCGAATTGTTGGCGCTTAGAATTACACCATTAGTTAAGCCTTTAAATGTGATTTTAGGGTCTTACTGGGTCAATGGTTTTAATTGTTGATTGAATATCCTGAGCCAGGTAAGTATGCATATTATAGGTTTAAAATGTTGGTTAATGTAATTATAAAAAAAGTTTGGCTCCCTTGTGTTCATTGTATTATAACTATCTGTCTATCATTTTATATGGCATGGGCATGTGACAGATAGTGTTCCATTTTTTTTGCATTTTAGGCATTTTAAAGATGTGCTTCCAGGAAACGGGTAATCGCCAATTTCTTTAAGATTTATGATTCCATTTAGCGGTTTTTATACAAAATAAAGTTGTTTTTCTTTATTTAAGATAAAACGGAATAAAAAAAGCGTTATAATAATATACACAAAAGGAATTACTGTAAAATACAATTAAAATAATATAAAACTCCTGACAAGTACTTTATAATTTCTATTGAAAAAACATTTCTATCTACTTTAAAAACTTGAGATTTCTTAGTGTTAATATTATCACAGAGCCCGATATGTCGACCAATAATAGGAATGTCACAAATATCAATAGCAAAATTAGTAGTTTCCAATGATGATTCACTAATACAGAAAATACCTGTTAAAATACTATATTCTTCATTCAATTTTCTGAAATATAGTTCACATGTAACATTAGTCTTACCTACAAGAAGAATAGTATCTGGAATACTAATTTTTGTAATTAAACTTGTTTCTAAGAGACTAAGACTCTCATTTATTTTCATTACTTCTGAATTGATTTTGCTGTCTAAATCTCTAAATAATGAATCTTTTGATGTAATTTTATTTTGTTTATTATGTTCTATCAAATTAATAGTGTAAATATTTTCATGCTTAAGTTTTTTTTCACTTTTAACTCTTTTTGTTTGTATTTTTTATCTTGATATATATATAATATTAATATATCTTCTTGAATAAAATTGTTAATTACAGCAAGGTTTTATTTACTAAAGTACTATTATTTCACATTGTTTATCAAAAACATTTGTTTGGTTAGTAATATTTCCCCGTATTCTTTCAATTACAATAATAAGATTTTCTATTTCTCGACCTATATTATCTAAAACATCTTTTAATTCATCATTTTTAGTTTCTAGGTCTGTAATTACATTTAATATTTTGTTTCATTAATTAAAGTATTAAAAATAAATTTATATTCCGTTTTCTTAATATATCCTAGTTTTAAGATCATTCATTACAGGATATTTATTTTATTACTTGTGTAAGTGCTACGCACGCTTTTGTAAAATCCCAAGAGTCTCCAGGGACCTTTTTATTAACAATATTATACATTAACTGTAGACATAAGAAACCATAAGAATTTGTGCAAATTTCTTGCAATTCATTAGTTTAATAAACTTTATCTTATTTTAAATAATTTAGTAATTTTATAGGCAGTCCATAGCCAAACGAATTAAATTAATAGTGTTTGTTTTTGTTCTTATACCATAACTATAAAGTCCAATAAGTTTCTGGGTTAATAATACTGTCAAGATTTAATATTCCAATTTCTATATTTATTTGTTCAAATAGTAAATTAGGCCACATCAATACACCTCTAAAATTATAGGTTCTTTTACATATATGTCTAGCATATTTATTTATTTTTATGTTCTTAGTGCTTTTATGAATAAGGTTTTAGAAAAAAAACCACTTTCAGACTTTGTCTTTGACTCCATTTCTAAATTATGTCTTTTCTGTTTAGCTAAATTTTTATTTTGTGACGTTTTGTTTTTCACTGCATTAACTGCTTGGCCTACACCTCCAGCAGCAGCATCTACTCTACAAATAATAGCAGCTGCTTTAGTTATAAAAGGAATTAGAAGCTAAACGAGGTAAAGCACCTCCTTTTTTAATGTTTTGATAAATCTGTGATTATTTGTTGACATTGAAAAGTTGATAATTTCAAAGTAAAAATTTCTCCTTTAGTATTAATTTAGTTTATTAGAGCTTTAGTAAGCTTGATTAGATAACCATCATCTTTGTTGAATTTTTCTTTACTAAGATGTAATTTTACACCTTTTTCATTCATAAACGCATTTCCAATAGCAGTATACTGACTCTCTTTGAATGATATAATGTAAATATAATTCAGTTACATAAAAAGAAAAAATTAAACAAAGCAAAGCAGAAGCAAGTTTTTGCAAAGCGTTTAAACTAACAGGTATTTATATATTCAACTTGCATTTTTGTAGCACCAGTTGAAGTCATTGATTATACATGTTCTCTAAATATAACAACATAAGAATTAGTAATTTCAGGTACATTTGCACTAAAATTAAAATAAATAGTAATACTTATAGTATTGCCACTAATTCTGTCTTTTGGGAAACAATGTATCAAAACAATAGATACGATAAGCTGTTTGAAATCCTAGTGGAGCTATTTTGGGTTCTAAATTTGTAAATAGTTCTCTAAAGTTTAAATATCTAACATAATTTTCAATACAACTAAGACCCTCTGAACCTATATTTACATTTATACCCAGATATCTGATATTATTAAGAGAAATAGAAGCATCAAGAACATTACAGTGATTGAACACTAAAATATTAGATTTTTGATCATTTAAACGATTAGTTTAGAATTCAACAGCAAAGCCTAAAATCTTTTCAAGACCTAAAATAGTTGTTAAATTATGATCTAATATCATAGCCTGGCTTACTAGAAAATTTTCAACTTGTTTAATTAGGAATTTATAGGGTATTTTTAGTTGCGATGCAAGATAACTAGATATTTCAGTAGACATTCCAGAATTAGGTTCAATGTAGGAGATTTTTCACCTTAAGAAAGTAATATTGATTTAACCATTAACAATATCATCTACACCTTGTGTTGTTTAAGTACTAGATCAAAATATAGCATTTTTATCAATAACCTGATCCATTTGAACAGAAACTCTCACTTCTGATAATATTTTCCTTTTGAATCCAAAAATATGTGAAAATGGAATCATAAATCTAGCTTCGCCATTATTGGTTGCAGTAGTATGACTTTTGAATAATAAATCATGTCTATTAGCAAACCTTGAATTTTTATCTAATGTTGCACTGTAATCATTATCATCTAAAGACGAGCATTGACCATGCCCTCTATTGAAACTAAAACCGTCATTATATTTTAATAATCCTTGAATTAAACTAGTATGACCTAAATTCATATACTCTTCTATAGTTGTATCATAAAATATTAAACCAACCCTATCAAATAGAAACATAGGTCCATTATTAACTAATGTAAATAAATAGGTTCTAGCATATCTAGAACCATCAGCTTTTGCCACTGAATTTACCTCAATAATGAAAAAACTATTCTCTAATAGAAAATAATTATCCACATTATCAACTCTTATCGTAATTAAAACTTATCTATATAAATAAAAGAATGCTTGTGGTAAATAATCTATAAATCTGTTAAATTTTATAGCATCATTACTTGTAATTGGATGTTGGAGGTTAAGGTATTTTTAATCACTTTTTGCGTACTTATTTATTTAAAAAAACATTTGTGAAATAAGAAACTAGGAAAAACTATAATGTGTCTACTTTATCAATTCTTGTTTTCTATTTTTTCTGCGAAGCTCTGCAAAGCTTTTTGCATTATAGTATTTATTTAACTGCTTTAACTGTTGTTCCCAATTTAAGCTTTTAGCATTGCCTAATTCATTGTTTTTAGTCCTTCATTGTTCTACTACTTGACTTTTGTCATACGTTACGTATTCAGTATTTGTATTCATTTATTATTATTTTAAAGATAAAGTATTTGTGGGTTGGTAACCTCTAAAAGTAATAGGATTGATTTCTTTATCAGTCAACTATATGTAATTTTAATAATGTATTTCTGATCTACATAATTATACACATTTTGCCTGGCTATTTCCATAATTTTATATTTTGGTGGTACTTTTGGTGTAAATGAATAAATACATCTAGATGGTTTACTATTTATAGCACAACCAGAAACTAAATCAAAATGTCAAGTACTGAGTTAATTGGATTGATATCGACTGTTGCATTTGAAAAATATCTACTAGAAGTAAGTAGTTTTAGTGTCAATCCTAGAGGTTTACCGATTGAATTAGGTGTTTCAAAATCAACCACGTATTGCTGGGGTATTTCTATAACACATTTAGCAATAAAAGCATCAGGCTTGATTTTTGTGAGAACGTACTACTAAATAAGTAGTGAAACTTTGAAACCACTACGGATGAGTTTAATAAATAAATGACAGACAATGATTTACAATTTTCGGAGTAAATCGACTGGTTTCAGGATTTATTATTAATTTTCATCAGGCTAAAATAATATACAATATTATACATATAAGAATTCAATTACTTTTAGTAGCAACCTAATTACGTCCATAGTTCTTTACAATACCAATTTATACGATTTGTAGTAACTGGAGTGTATAAAATATAAACAATTTTACTATAAAACTATTACACTGTGAAAACATTATTTCATGAAAATTCTACTTGTATCTTATTTGCATTAGTTACTACAATCTACTACTATTTACACATTAGGATAGATGACGTGCTACAAACAAGAATATTAGGCAATAATTTATTAATATGATGATTTTTACCTTTAAATTACAATAATACACAAATTTGTAAATCAAAATTAATTAAATCGTGATAAGCAGGATAAAGTAATGCGTAATTATAGTTAGATGTAGTTTTACCTTTTAACTTTCAAGAAAGCACTGACGTTCTTCTTTTTGTAGTACTGAAAGTTGGCGCTTGCTTTCTATGGGTAAGTACTTCCATGAAAAATTGAGCCTTTTGTCTTGATAATAAGTGTACAGGCTTTAGTCTTGTGCAGTTTGAGTATTCGTATAAAAAAATATAACATTGATTTTTTAACTATATTGACAATACATGGAAATAATTAAGTATAGGAATTAGGGGCTAAAAACGTTTTTTATTATTATAAGGTATGCTATTCTTGTGGAGTTGAATTGATTGCAATGGGGTGGCCATTATAACGATTTCTATTTCGTTTGCCTTGTTGAACCCAATCGTCGAAATTAGCTAGTGTGCTGTGGGGAACATTATTTGTTGAAGTTGCTTGATCAGCATTGGATTAAACTATGGAATTACTTTTGATTTTTTGTTTCACTTTACTTACACATGGGTGATGTCAGGGCTGAATTTGATGTACTTTATTAAGTAGGGGTTAATATGGCGATTGATATTGACTGTTGCATAGGTAGTTTTAGTGTAAATCCTAGAGTTTTACTGATTCAATTAGGTGTTCCAAAATCAACCACGTAACCCTGGAGTATTTCTATTACGCATTAAGCAATAGTAGCATGGGGCTTGATTTTTATAACCTTGTTCACTGCATCAGTTTTAAGAATTTTATTATGTTTTTCATCAAAACTTATTAAATCTTCAATTAATTTACCAATAGCATCAATTTTATAGATCCCAACTTCTAAAGTAATATTTCGAAAAGCAGTACCTGGATCATCTTTTTTTTATATCTAAAATAAATATTTCGTTCATCAACATTCAGTATTGAATAGTATACAGATATCTTTTTTAAAGCTATTTGAGTTTCGTTAGAGATTAATGTTGGTTCATCAAAATAAACTGTTATATTGTTCTGTTTAGTATGTAAAATTTTCTATTTTTCTCTTTTATTATTCAATATAATCATTTCTTCTAGATTATTATCTAAACCTTTTACAATACTTATTTACAATGTAAATAATTTATAAGTAGAGAATATATATATGTAAAAGCCTTTTTACTAAACTGTGATTCAAATTTATTTTGTATTTTAGTAGCTAATTCGATATCATTTTTATCAATAATTGTATGTCCTACTTGTATATTAGCTAGAATTGTTTCTAATTTTGATGTAAAAATTCATGAATCATCTATAATAAATTTAATATAACTATAAAAACTGTTTCTGAGGCCTTGTCCAATTGCTGTTATAAAACTTGCTTCATCTAATGTATTATCGCTTTGATACCTTTGTCTACTAATAAGATTTTTTTAACCATATTCTAATATGATACCGCATTTTTCACCTTGTTGAACTCCTAGGTCTTTTATCTGCAGTATAACATGCTTTTGATGTGAACATATACCAAGCATATGATTCAGCATCTTTAGCATCATAATTAACAGGATATTGTCTTGTTAATAATTCCCATGAACCAATAGTCATTAGTCTTTTTTTCCTATATATTTGTATAAACTCATCACCTAAGTCTTGTACTTTTGCATTTTTGATATACTAGTTATCTGTGTAATTATCGCCTGTGATTTGTAGTTTTATAGATAAAGCATCGTTTGCCAAGTTACTGAAATATTTAAGAACTATAGGTCCTCCTTTACACTTTTGATAAATACGTTCTGGCAAATTTTTAATAGCTTATTGTTCCTCTCTTTCTTTCTGTGCAGCTTATGCTAGATTTTCTAACAACTGATCATCACCAGCTTTTAATTCCTTTTATTAAGTAAAGTGGTGATGTGCAATATTTTTCAAATTAGTATGTTTAAAATTGAAATCTTTTTGAGAAAAAGCTAATTCCTTTAAGGCTGATATTGCATTTTTTCCACTGTATCAGTAATATTTTGTGTTGCTTTACTAATTAGGGCATATTTTTGCTCTTTATTTAATTATAACGTTTTATCTCCTGTTTTTTCAGACATAAATTGTTTTCATATTTTCCATTATTCTCACCCTTTTTTATCAAGAGTCTTATTTGACGTTTAATTTGTTCTGCTTCACTCATTTGTATATGTTTATTCTATAAATTACTTTATTTGGCCTGCTTTGCTACATGTCTTTTAACACATGGCTTTATTATATTTTGTTTTTAAAGCTTAAATTTTAAAGGTTTTCTAAATAGGAGTTTTTTATTTGTTTTTGAGTTAATACAACCCAGTTATTAAAATTATAAGAATATCCTCTCCATTTCACTTAAGCTCTTATAATATAAGGACTTTTGTTTTCTTTGTTTCTATAAGATATTCATATTCAAAATCTTCTTCTTTGTTAAACAGTGTTATTTTATTCAAATGATAGGTTTCTTTAATTTTTTTATCATGATAGTCTACAAGTTTATAGGTTATATTACTTGTAGGCAAAACTTTCTTGATACATACAGGGATGCTAAGTTTAAGCTTAATCAGAATCTGAAAGCTGAATTAAGCTAAATTCTTTAAAAAGCCTTATCCAAATCCAAAGCTGAAATACAAAAAATCACTAAGCTGAATCTGAATCTAAATTTAAAAATTTTGAAAAAGCTTAATCGCTAAGCTGAAATTATATAGCTTTTAAATTTGGCTTTTTGTTGTCTGGCACCCATTTAAAAATAAAGCATGCATGTTTCCAATGGCTTGCGTTTTTTCTAGAGAAGAATTTGTGGGAACTACAAAAAGTATAATTCTTTATTAGGTGAGTTATGTTATGACCGATATTCGTAATACAACAATTTTATTTTATTTAAACTTAGTTTTGCTACAATATGAAGGTCAGAAACCAGTTCATTTTTTGAATGTTTTGAAACCTATATACTCACTGGTGAATTAGGATGTGAAAAATGTCAGCTTAAACTTGGAAGAAGCAAGTTAAGAAGCTCATTTCCAGCCTGCCGTATTTCCTTTGATAGTACGCCCCGCGTGCTATCTAAACTTGAACTTCGACCCCCCGCGTATAATAAGAGACCTGCGCACTCGCATTTATTAGTGTGTTAAACAGATTCGCGTACTATTTGAACTAAGGCGGCTTTACGTCGCGTACTATTAAAGACCCGCGCATTATAATAGACGCGCGTGCTATCAGATGAAATACGGTACTCTACTTGGTCTCTTCTATATAATACAAAATTACTTTTTTTTAGATAACTAAAAAGTGAGTCTCAGTGATTCAAGTAATCGTTACCAGATTGTAGCGTGTGTGATTAAAAAATAATATTTTGTTTTTTTTTACTATAAGCCTAATATGTGCTTTAAAACTAAATGTTTGTTTTTTCATCTTTGTTTAGCCTAATAGTAGTCGAAAACGTTTTTGTGAGTTTTTTAAAGTCACAAATGTTCTTCTTCATTGATTTTCTTGAGTTATTTACAGCATATGTAAATTGAAGTCCTTTTATAATCGTTTTTGGCTTTTAGGCTAAAATATAAATCCGAAGCTAAATTGTTTTGGCTTTTATCAGCTAAGTTCAATCAAAATTCTTATTTTTAATTTCGAATTAAGCCAAATATAAATCCGAATTTGAATTTTTACAAACATAAAAGCTGAATTTGTTCTAAAAATTGGGGTTTATAGCCTCTTTCAAATTTAGTCCTAAATAAATGAGTTCATACTCTTTAACCAGGGTCAAATTCTTATGACATTTTTGAGTGTAGCCCTTTCTGTTAATTATAATTTAACTCTTCTAATCTGGATTTTGAACTTTAAATATTTAAATATACTTTTAATTCATTTTCTGGTTTACTTGCTACAATAGGTGTCATTTTAATGCTTGTATGTTTTGAATTATTAAAATTGGTTATAGGATCTTGTCAAACATCAACTTATCTAGTTGTTTCTTGTTTAGTCATATAATTATACATCTTTTGTTAAATTGTTTTTGCAAATCTTTCTAAAATCATTGCTTTTGTCTTAGTTTTAGTTATAGTTTTAGTTTTCAAAATATGAGCGCTGCGGGACGTATTCCATGGCTCTAAATTTTATTTCATGTTAACGTTTGCATTTGTTTTTACAATATTATTAAGAGATCCACTTGAGTTTATATACTAAAGTTGCTGTTGCATAATTTTACTATATTAGAGTTGGTAAATAGTACAAACTTTTTTTAATACGCTGATATTATATATTAAAATATTAAACTACTATTTGTTTTATAATTTGCAAAAGTTTAAGTATGATAATATATTAAGTTTATTGTTTTTTGGGTTTTACTTCCTTAACAGGAAAATTATTTAAATTAATTCAACAACATTAGATGGATTTCAGCGAAACGATGCGGTACGGTTTAGACTAAGGTCACAAAAGTTTAATCAAGTGAAATATGTATAGACGTAAAATGCTTAACTTAAAATGGCGTGGCGCTGGTGACATATGTATTCCCTAAGGATTCGCTCGGAATTTTTTCAATAAAGATTTGCATATATGTTTTGGCTTCACTACTTTCTTGTTTATGCGTTGTTGTAATGAAAAATCACAAATCTTAATTACAATAATAAACAAAAGTGAGATTATTAAATATAATGGTACGAATTGAGCGTAATAAAGCTTATAGAATCCTACAAAGATGTAAAAATCTAAAATTCCGTTAAGGATATCTGCAGCCAAATGACGCCTCTCGGGACGCATGTATAATAAATGAAAACCTACGAGTTTCTAGCACAGCAAACAACAAACTTTCGTTGGCTTGAATTTTGAGTTCAACTATTCGTAGATTCAAGGCTTCGTTCACAATTTCAAAATACGGAGACTACATTCGATTTAAAAATTTGTATTGTGAATAATACTACTTTAAGAACAGAAAACTTATATGAATTTCACTATTCGAAATGAAATGGCACAGCAAACTTGCTGACTACTTTTCCTATAGTTAAGATGCACTGTGGTGCTGGCGCCAGAATGGTTACAGCCTAACAAAATGCAACAGACCAAATTGAAAGTAAGAGCTGTGCTATAATAGCCATTACTACTACCTACATATCTAAATCACACTTTTCACGTCTTTGTTTTCCATGCACCTATACTATATAGACGATGTGGTTGTATTATGTCAAAAAAGTTTCGTAATGTTTTCTGTGGTATAATATGAGATTATATATTTCTACTTAGTTTTAGTTATATATTTATGTCAACGTTTTAACTGCAAACCAAAATCACCTCACGTCGTCACGCAAGTGTTATGCCGTACTTTTAATATTAAATTAATTATATTTAGTCTTTTCGTAATCCCAACGCAAGTGTCAGTTTTTAACTTGCGACTACGTGCTGTGCCTAGTTTACACACTTCTAATTCACAAATACTTTTATTAAATAGTTTCCAAACTACCTATCAAACTAACTAAAATTATTTTGACAGAGAAAATGTTGCAGAACAAAATACTACATACAAAATTATATATAAAATATTATAAATATTCGTAAATGTATTTTTGTGACAGCGAGAGCGACAGACAGACGTATTCGTCGAGGAAATTGATGGGAGAATCGCCAAAGGCGAAATGGTAATAAAGCCGCAGACGGCACGTCTAGGTATGTGCAGCGTACATACCTAGCCATGACCATGACCATGGTCATGATGGTTATTGGCGTTAGGAAAATGAGATGATGAAATAAGGCTGTACACTGTACAGAGATGCGAGCATGGAGATGCAAAAAGTAGATAGTTAGTTAAAGCATGGACTGGTGAATCTTCATATTCACCAGCCCATGAAACAACAGTTCGGTCTGAGAGCTGCTCGAGTAAGCACTGAATCCAAAGACGTCTCCAGCTTGGAACCTACTGGGAGCTGCTGCTACTGCAGGAAATATAAGGAGCCACGAGGCCCAGAAGTTAAGGACCCAGAATTGCCCCATGAGGGAATTCATAAAGTCGCTATTGCGAAGATAATTTAGGGATCCAGTGTAAAAGGCTTGACCCGTAATCGGGCAAGAAATAAATGTTGTGTTATTTGCTCTGAATAGAGAAACCCGGCCATGAGCCAGATTGCATAAATTCCCTATTGGAAGTTCCCCGTCTGTCACTCTCGCTACTGCGAAATACAAGGTAAAATATAATACCCTAATGGGATTAATTGTTGGTGCCCACGTGGCTTGAATTGTAAATGATATATTGGTTGCCCAAGAGGCTTGATTGTTGATCATTATTTGTTGCCCACGAGGCTTGATTATTGAAGTATTATTTGTTGCCCGAGTGGCTCATTATATTTTGGATATATTATTATTTGTTGCCCGAGTGGCTTTTGATTTGAAAGTATATTAATTGAAGAGTTGCCTTTTTGCCCACGAGGTTTTTTGGAACTTATATTTGTTTGGCGTATTCGCCTTTTGGAAAAGTATTCTTTCATTTTGGCTCACGGAGCCCGTAAAAGTAAACTATTATTTTTGGCGTATTCGCCCAGTTAAAGTATTCGTTAAATTCAATAAATACAGGGCAAGGTTAAAGTCCCTTTATAACCGTATCATTTTATATAATATATTTTGCGTATTGTGATTGCATTACCCTCGATGAGATTCATAATTGTGCATAATATAATAATCATAAAATAATTATCTATAGTTCATATATTTATATTTAAGTTTTAGTGGAACGCATAAGTAGATAGGTTTGGGAAGCATCTACCCTCCCCACCCATAAGCACATAATATCATTTAGCGAGTGCTCTATAGTTTGTGTTGCATAATTCCTCCATTTACAGGTGCATATAATTTTATATCATCTCAGGCTTTGGTCTTGAGGTACGAAAGAACCCCCTCGTTCCGTACACTCAGCCTGTTCCCGAATCGGATTGCTAGGACCCGCAATAAAATCCCTTTCAATTTTACGGGTCAAAACACGGGTCACGGGGTCAGTCTCGTTTGACCCTGCACATTTAAGAAAAAAGAAAATAAAACCTTCTTAATATTTCCTACTTTGGGAAAGCAACAAAAAATAAATGGAAGGTAAGCTGGCCGAAACGCTGACGTCCCTAAATGCGATAAACTGCTTCTTGGTCCTTGCTGGCTAATGAGATATACTGGCAATATGGGAAGAGACTTAATGAATTGCCTACTTACTAATGAGATTGTATTGTATTTTAAGGAGATCCAGTAACATAAAGCTACTGGAATGCCGCTCAGGCCATTGATAGGCCCATTGCAGAACGATCCTTTTTACTATGAACATGTCTTTATTTATGAAAGTTGCTTTGTTTACCCGTTATAAAGTATGCGTGAGGAAGAACGAAAAAATTTTTGCACTAAAATTTCAATTTAATCTCTAAGCGTATACCTATTAAGTGGCTATGACTATGCCTATGAGTTGTTAAGAATTGACAATTAAATCAGACCTTAGTACTGGTATTTATCAACGGCAGAAGTCGTTGGTGAAATGCAAATTCCCGAAATACTAGCACATAGTCTAACTTGCATGTAATTAAGCAAGGCTTATCAAAACTATTCACAAAAACACGAGAGATATTCTAGCGATTGCCGGTAGTGCTATTGGCTATGGTCAACGTGGCCGAAAATACGTTGTGACAGCTTCTAAATAGCTTCAGTAGAAGAAAAATGTGGCATGCACTGCCTCTCCACCGAAGCTACATATCTTTCTACTTGTTAGTTCTACAATATGCAAAACAGCTTTCATATGTAGATATACGCTATCTCAAATATCGAAAGTTGTCCAAGGTGAAGAAAGGAGAAAATCGACAACTAAATTCCGACACGCTAAACCCGCAACCACTAGGTGCTTCGTGAACAGAGGAATTCAAGCCCAAAAAATCCAAAATAGAAATAAAAGGCCTTCTGATAGTACTCAGGACAGAGAAAAGTACACGAATACCCCCGTCAAATTTAGAACGAAGACTCTCTAACTAATGAGATGGTGTATAGTGAGCACATAAATTGATGAATGCAATATAAAATCGAACAGATGAAATAATATGCACTTACAGATACTTAAGAATTATATTAAAAGTGAATAGTAAATTACACAGTATGCAATAATTCATAAACGTAGATACATATAATATATAATATTAATATACGAATTACTGTTAATAATTATTTAACGAAAATGAAATAAAAAGGAAATTATATTTTCCCGAAAACAAATGGTAAATTCCTAATTGATTGATACGCTTATTTTACTTTCAAGAAAACAAAACAAAAGGAAAAGCTAAATATTTGTAATTATGATTTCGTCCAGATTAATGCTTGTTAAGTATAAAATATTTCAACGATACGAACTGTAACACGTACTTAATCAGAATTCGGAAGCTGGATACTGGTTTAGGTCCACAATTGTGAAACTTAATAAACAAAGATTATTATATAATTGACCTACGACCATTCACAACTTCTTTTTATTTTATTTTCAAAAACTTAAAAACGAAGAATAACTACTTTCGAACTAATAATTATATTTTACGAACGTCGAAAAGAAATATGAGCCAGAAATATTTCAACAAATAATTTTTACGTAACGGAAAAGAAAAATCCTACGAGTTTATAATTTTGCTGCTGCTGCTAAACCAATTCAAATCCGACTGACTGGGATTGGGAAATCTCAGTCTGAAGATGCATCAAAAGGACGCTTCTTTTTTTGTCCCTACATATTATTTTCTCAATTTTATCACATGGAAATGCATTTGTACTTCCATCAAATTTACACCACCCTTCCAGTCATACATTAATGATATTTTAATTAGGCATTATACGCATATATGCATATATAAAATTAGCTCCAATTCTAGTTCGGACATCACAGCTACATATAATTATAGCAACATGGGTTTTCTATAAATTATTTCACAGAAACATCTCTGGGACTATATAAATCCCTTGCCATTCGCTTAGTCATTGCGTAAATCAATATCTCATAATAATTTTTCATCAATATCAAAGCAGGTCTATTGATTCTTCTCATGACATCATTCATGGACGATCCTATGCCTGTCGCAGCTCACTGACGTAAGTACACAAGCAGACCATTAAATTAAAATTCAGCTCCGGTTCCACATCATTATGATTACATATCATTAGCACTAACGAGTACTAACTCCGTGCGTTCCTCTCCTTTTACATACTGTATGATCCCGTTGCTATAGTGATCCGTCCCAACAATACAAATCCCCGCTAACTTTAAATTCCATCAATCTCAAATATCATACATTAATGATTGATGACAACATTGATTGCTCTCATATGATCAGCACTGGCAGTCACAGCTCAGCTGTGTTCAATATCCCAACACACCGTTGCCATGGGAACGCATTCCAAACATCAGCACTGGCTCCGGTCTTGTCCACTCTTCCTCATTACTTTTCAATGCCCATATACCAGCCACACTATTCCACTCCAATAATACAACTCCAGCTTCCATTCATACCCATGAAATCACATTAAAATGCATTTAAATGCCCATAAGCTTAGCAAGGTTATCTGCCGTTTCAATTTATCCCCATGACTTTATATTACAATTAAATTAAATACCCATATGCTTAGCAACGTTATCTGTCGTTCTCGTTTCAGTCCCATATCTCACAACGTGTCTCAATCATTGTCATGGCCCAGGCTGTCCCAGTCAATACTCTCGCGTACTACAAACTACACTTACAATTGCACTTCCTCCACCATAATTCCTGTAGTAACGTTTAATCTCGTTGACTATAAATTGGTATAAAGTTATGATTTTTGAATAATAATTAGGTCCTTAGTGAGTGATAAGTTGCAGAATCTATCTTTGTTAGAGCTTAGCGTGATATTACAGCAGTGTTTAAATGTTTTAGAAAAAAACGGGTTTCTCGAAAAATCGCCCTAAAAAGTGTTGTATGGGCTGGAAGTGAAAAAATAAAATAACGGGGTTTTCTTTTTTCAAGGACTTCAAAGTGATATACACTACAAAATCGGACAAGTATTTTAAAAAGGTTCCAAATTATTTAATGAGCACGAATAAGTATCACTATAAATTAATCGTGGAAGAGTAACAAGACACGATATACTACATGCTAATGCCCCAAATTACTGTTAAGGCTGCCGTTAAACTATATTATGCTGTATTAAAATTCAATTCCCTGACAATTTGCGTCCTAAAGAACCTTACCCGGGACACGCAGGACATGACACTTCTTCCTAGGACACCTAGCAATCATACAGTAAGCGATCACGCTTTCGAGCTTGACAGTAAAGCCATTATATTACATCACATTGAGCCTTTTACTACATATTGAATTTATAAACTATTGCATTCCGTCAGGTCCGCTGTACACCTTGGTTGTTTTCCAATTATTAACTACGACAAGTATTACACAAAATATTTCTTAAAAAAGTTACTTGCCCACTTGGTTTTCTCTTTTAATTATACTACCTGCAAGGTAAGCCAACATTTACGGTGTCCATATAGATAATTTTTGTGCGTTTAATTCTCCTCACTAACTACTGTCTGTTTACAATGCAGTATTTGATAGGACAAGAAAGTTTACAAGTGGTTTTGTAGAGTTGGAAGACACTGTTTTTTCGGTCCTGGGTGATCTCTTCCGGAGTTGTGGTTCCAAAGCTTTTTTGAAGCCCGGCACTGCAAAGATATATTACGAATACAATATTAGTGCACAGGAAAACAATTTTGTACACGCAATATGAAATGAAATTCCATTTAACGAATTATGCACATATTATTAGTTTCAAAATATATTGTTGCATTTTTCTTAACGCCATTAACCTTAGCCTAACCTTGCTACAACTTATACCTCGCGCGCACCCATATTTATAAGTCCAGCAACCTTGGGTTTGATTGGACTGCATATAAGTATGGGTTTCAGCTTTCCTGTGTAATAATTTTAATTAGGGTTCACCCGTGCACACATTACTTTACTAGTAACGTAATTTCTTTAAAACATTGCAATCCCCGTATTCCAGACGTCTCTGCAGAAATTTAGGTACGATAGTGCAAAATGCACGGTAAGTGCATTTTGCAAGATGCCAAGGTAATAGTCAAGACGATCAGTAAGAGCTAAATTAAGTGTGAGGACATTCCGAAGGTGTCCCGAGACCGAGACACGGGGAAGATGCTGTGGTGCGGAAGACGTCAAGACCATGAGGAAGGTGCATTAAGACATACTAAATGCAGGTTTCGGAGTATGCCGGTCGTGTGTCAATCTCGAATCCCAGGCCAGCCACGTGTCACTACCTGTTTTGCGCATCCGTTCCCAAGCTCCATGGTCTCTCCAACGTGTATTCCCATGCTATTTCAGGTCTAAGTTCCCTCCGACTACTTGTTTACAGGTGGAGATGGTTTATTGTGGTTTATTAGTGTTGTGAAATGGGTGAAAGTAAAGAAATAAGAGGGGGGTACGTCTTCAGATTAGGGATGCTGGGAATCTGTAGGCAGGAGGCGGGACCCAGGCAATGGAGAGAGAGAGGTAGGTAGGTAGGTAGGTATGTATGTAGGCAAAGGGGGGAGAGAGAGAGAGGGGATTTAATTCAATTAGGTAAAAATGCAACGCAATGAAAGTGAAAGCGGGAGATGTAGATATGTAGTAGCATCAAATGTATAATAAGTATTGCAAATTATTAGTAGGCTTACGAAGGTGTGCTAAATCTAATGCAAATTAAGACAGCAATATGAACATATGTGCAGCGCCATATAGTCAGATGCATCACCCATGAAAATCAAATTGTGTATGAGCTGTACTGGTACACAGGCAAGTTTATATACAAAATTACAATTTTTTTAAATTTAATACAATTTATACAACATTTATATACATGAAATACAGGACATTTAGTTATTGAACGGTATACTTAATAGTATATAAATTATATATCTAGGTTACATCTACACTATACTAAATATATATACACTTCTTACTAGCTAGAGCTTAGTATTTAACAAATTTATGTAGTTCACAAATAACATTGACATTAAACAGCTAGGTTGCTTATATACTAAACAATTAAAATACACAAGTCTTACAAATATAGAACATTTAATTATTTAACTGTATACTTAACAGTATATAAATTATATATCTAGGTTACATCTACACTATACTTAATATATATACACTTCTTACAAGCTAGAGCTTAGTATTTAATAAATATATGTAGTTCACAAATAACATTGGCATTAAACAGTTAGGTTGCTTATATACTAAACAATTAAAACATACAAATCTCACAAATACATGACATTTATTTATTCTATGCTATATTTTCTATACAATATCCACATTAAACATCTAGCTTACATTATTATAATACTATGAATATACAACTATTACAGAATAATATATTTACTTATTTAACAAATCTTTGTGGCCAAAGGGCAAACAAAAAAAACAATCATTGGGGTCTGTAAATACCCGTGATATATCTAATGTGTTAAATGCTAATCTATTTATACTCACTACGTACATGTTATGATCCACGGATCGTATAGAATTTACAATAATATCACACTGTTTGTTTGTTTCAAGCATTTGTTCATGCTTGTCGTGCCTGAATTGGTGTAACGCGATAGCCGAAACACCTCTGCATTTCTGTTGTTCACTAATATTTAAACATACTATACTACTTTTATAACATACTATACATTTTAGGCTGAAGTATCATTAATTTTGATACGTCTAAGCTCTGTATTCCTATTTTGCCACTCTCGTCTTTATTTAAAAGATACAACTCTAGATATTGATTTTTGTAGCGCTTAAAAAACTCATGATTTTGTAGGATTTTGCTGAAATCAAATTCTGCACGTGCACTAAGTATATCATCTTACAAAGTATTTGAGGGGTCTAATATATCTAACTCATATCTGTCAGTATCAGAGTAATCCAAGTAAGCTCTATTCTGGAATATTCGACACAGCATATCAAACATTTCATAGAAGTTAACTTTTGCATTGGCTAAAATTGCAAGTCCTGTGAGTGACAAGTCATCTGCACGATACCTTTTTAGGTATTGCGTAATAATACTTAGGCAATCAAACAGACCATCAAAATCTGTACATCGTGGTGATGCAAGTAGTTTTTCAGCATAGGCAGTACTGGTGCAAATACTGGTTTCAACAAAATCCTCAACTTTTTTAAAAGTCTTGCCATATAAAACATTGGAATTTAATTTATGTAATTTGTTTTCAAAAGGGGTTTTTGCTTGCTTGCGTCTTTCTAAATTGGCATCTATATATGTTTTTAAATAACGTTGCTGTTTAAATCTAACGCCACAGTGTATTTTCAAGAGTACTTTTTCCTTTAAAAGATAGTAGATAAGATCTTTCGTTTTCATGTACTCGTAATCAGACACTAGAATTAGTGACTTCAAACTATGTCGGTATAAACTATTTATGTCTAGTAAGAGTAAGTGTCTACGCGGCTGTGATGTGTCTAACCCACCTAAACAACGTTCGTGATTAGCAGTCACATGTTTCTTCGCAAATATACATTGAACCCTCCTTATTCCTTTTTTTGCAATCCCTAATACCCTGTAATCTTTTATGTAATCTATTTCAGCTTTTGGTTGCTTTAAAAAGCATTCCCATGAGAAGCTTGGCAAAGTCAAAAAATAGGTAGGATCCATTTTGTATGTTTTCATTTTAAATTTCCTAAAATTTTGCCAAACTTCCGCAAGTAATACTGTATCTAACAAACAAGTAAAACGCATGTAATTAGCTAATGTAGAAAGGTTGAATTTTGCACAAATGTTTTGAACAAGCTCTTATTCACTGTCTGGTATTAGCATATCATCAAGTAAAGATTTTTTGAAACAATATCTTGTAGGGATAGGAATATTGAGACTTTTATTATTAGTTAAAGACAAGAAAGAAAAAAAACAGGTTTTTGTAATAACACAAGATCGTCTTAGCACGGTTTTAATACTTTAAGTTTTTTTGCGAAAGAGTCATGGCTTTTGGTAGGTAAAAATTTAAATATACACTGCTGTACTATTTTAAGTGACTGAGAGGTTTTTGCGTTGAGAGATTCTACAAGCTCAAATAAATCAGAGTTAAAAAATAAATTGGCATCCATAAAACGTATTTTAACTTTTAAAGCAAAAGATTTGCCAGTATAGTTGGGTTATTTTGAATTTTCAGAGGGATATTATAAATTTAATTAAGGGAGCCACGTATCTTTAGCAGTTTTCGTTATTAAAATAAATTCTTTAGGGGCTTTTGCAAGAACTGTTACGTTTTTTGAAGAAAAGCAATTAGGTTTTATTAAAAACTTATTACTTATTACAAAGTGATAATCAAAAGAATTTTCGTAGTTCAAAATAAGTGGAATCTCGTGCTTGTATTTAATTCTAAGGTTACGCATGCAGCAAACCTAAAATTGCCGTGGTCGTGGTTAAAATGAAAGGTCCTGATTGTCTTGGTTTTTTTACTAAATTTGCTTTTACACAGGTGGCAGTGCGTAGCTTGTTAAAACTGTACTCTTACTTTTTCTGTTGGTTTTACTTTGTTATTTGTTTCTCTAATATGTGTAAGTAACATGTTTGCCCAGTAGAATATACGTGTAAAAAAATGTTTAATTACTTCTTTTCCATCAAAATACTCTATAAAAACCACATTGTCTTTATCTTGCATTCTTTTAATGATATTAAAAGAATAGGCCGCAGGTGTAATTTGTGTTCTTTAATTTGTGTTATTTGTTGCAAGTTTAGAATTTGGAATAGGATTTGCAAACGTGAAAAACTTATTAACAATGACAAAATGGTACGAAAGTGTTTGCCATGGTTTTGCACACTTGACTCTTTTCCATGGTTTAGGAAAAATGATTTTTCTTTTTTCACCAACTTGACAGTTTTCACTGTGCTGTTGTGGATTTTTTTCAGAGTTGAAACTCCTTAAACACAATTTGCAATAAAAAGCTTTATGGGGACGTCTATTACACATAAATTTATCAAGATCAGTAATAAGAACTAAATGGTAAGAATTAGCCTTGTCGTCCTTTCTTTGATTATAAATTAAAAATAAATTACACAGTTCAGTTAACTTAGAATGACGCAACCGTCTTATAGGGACAATGTCGTCATCGCGGTGACTTTAAATAATTATACCAAGATTCTTTTTAATTTTAAAATTATTTAAATCTTTGCCAATACGCAAAATACAGTTAATATCAGTTAAATCAATTTGCGAAAAAAATCAAATATACTGGTATGGGTCTTTTAGTTTTTGTTGAGCATAGCGTGTAGTGTATGGTTTGTTTGTCTTCCTATTACCTTTATACCCAGCTAAGATTTCATTGCGGTATCTGTGAGCAGTAACACAGAATTTAAAGCAGTCGTTGCATTTGTTTTTAATATTTAAATATTCTAATTTTCTTGGATTATATTTTGGGAATTTTATATATCTTTTCGCTTCAGCATTTGAAAATAAATTTAAAACTTCTACTTTTAATTCAATACAATTTACTTGCCGAAGTGTCTAATCATTAATGTGGTTATTAAATTCGTTAAAGCCTCTGTATAACTTTACTTGCACTAATAAATATAAAGTTTTTAATTTCGTCTTTATTCATTATGTAGTAATTACACGACACTAAACTAATGCTTTTTTATTTTTTTTGGTTCGTTTTTTACTATAGTTTCTAACTCTTATGCTACATCTATTATAAGTAGAGCCTTAATACTTATATGTACAGCTAAGTTTTGTGTTAACAATTTTACAATAGACTCGTAAAGTTCAGTCAAAATGTATGTAATGTCGAGAAAATCTTCAGTTGGTTGATGCATGTTGGTCACCATTAGTCCCTTCTGAGCTCTTGAGGATTCCTGAAATACATCTAGATCTATTAGTGACAAACGTCGAGTACGGCATATAGGGCCTGCGGAACTATCTTTACTGCTTGTGGTAGTATCAAGTCCGTATGTTGCTCCTGAACGACTGGTTTCACCGCCAACAAGATTTTGATTTCTGTTGTAATAGTGTGCAAGACGCTTGCCAGGGTGCAGAAATGAGTAATGGGTTTTGTCAGAACAGAATCGGTTGCAATCTTAACAGTGATGAATATCCTCAACGTGAGCTTGATACGCCAAATACGTTCTGCCTTTGAACAGACATCCAGGCATAGAACACTCAAAGTGCTGTAAACCAACAAACACAGTATTATTAAAATCCAATGTGTATTTTACAATAAAATAAATGCAAAACAGTAATAGTGAATTTTGCACTCACTAATCAAATCAAACGTTGTATTTCCTACCGGCTTTGCTTCGTGTTGGTTGTTCTTGTCCACTACATCAAGTATAATTCCGTTTTGCGTATTTAAATTTTTAAGCATATATTTTAAAGCCTAAAGAATCTATTTGTTTAATGAACTTGGCTTGGTCACGGCAGATAGCGTATTATCAGAGCTTGAAGAAGAGGGTTTGTCTTGGTAAAGGGTGTTTTGTATTGCTTTAGGGCTTTCTTCTCCTTTGTAGATATACTGTTAATGTTTAGAGTACTTTTAAAGCTTAGAGCAGTGCTTTAAGTGCCAACCATTGGATTATTTAATTCATGCTGGGTATGCACTACAGTGTTGCAACATGTTGCGAGTAGGGGAAGCGCAAGTGCGCTAAAAAGAAATACTAGACGTTGCAGAAACATTGTTAAGCTTTGTATTAAACACGTTGGCATGACAACGTAGACTGACACTGTCTAATTGATGGCAGCTCTATTTATATATATCGAGATTTAACTTTTTTAAATGCACTTGTATTGCTGCGAATTCTAACGTATGCATATCTACGGTCCCGAACAGCTTTAAGCTGTGGTTTCTTTATATTGGCTTGAGACATTACTTGCTCATAGCTGAGCCACTCCTGAACCAGTAGTTGTTTTAACTTTTCCACGCCAGATGGACCACGAAAGGTTGAACTATCACTTGGTTCCTTGTAGTTTCCGCCAACGTGTATTGAAACTTCTTTGTAACAATCGATTTTATTTTCTGGCAAACAGTGGTGTTGCTTGGCAACGTTCAAAGCCTTTTGCTCGTCTCGAATTTTCATAAGCTCAGCGTAAAGCTTGGGTTCAATTGCTTTTATAACAGTAGCCATAGCTATTTTAATTGTTTGAATTGTATATTTTATCAGCACAAATTAAATCTGACAGTAGTGTAACACGGCATATTTCACTGTTGTAAACTTTGTGGAATATCGTTGCTAGGATTCGGCTCACAAGGCTCTTGTTTTTTATATATAGTTTTTCCATGTTAATTAGACCCGTTCGTTTCAAGGTTTTTACAAATATTTTGACCTAATTTGAATAACGCGCGTCTATATGTTTGCAAAACTTATCTACGTTAAATATACACTCTGCTATAACATAAAGCAAATTAACAGTTGCACAATTAATGTGAGATAAATATTCTCTTAGTTTTGAGTTTGCTTATAGTGATAGATATTCAAAGTTCTCTTCAAACAGACTTTTTCTTTTTCGTACTATCAACATGATAAGTGTTATTTGTATACATATATGTCAGTACAATTCACAAGGAAAATGTTATTACGTACAAACATATGTGGGTTGGAGCACTGTGGATGCAAGTCTAAGAACAAGTAACTATGTTGGCGTAGACTGCATGCTTTTTCGTATGCTTCTTGCAAAAACTTCTTACGACTAGGTGCAATTTGTCTTGAAATTTGGTTAATTATGCTACGGTCTCTAGGCACGTCAAAGAGAACTAGATATTTCGTACTTAAACTAGTTGTTCTCAGTTCTTTAGACAAGGCGTTTTGCAGAATAAGTATTACACTAAAATTCATATGATAAGACAATTCTGTGAATATTTTCAGAACTAATTGTCTAGCCTTATGATTTGCTTCCATAAAGTTTAAATAATCGTCTAAAACAACAAGACATGGGCTGTCTATTTCTTGAATCAGTGACTCAGTATTATCTATATCAGATGTGAAAGTTATATTTTTATCTTCTAGGAAATCAGAGCTTGAAAATTCTGGTTGGTCAGTATGTACACTATTATACAACACTTTATTAATATTATTTCCAATTATTTGCCTACGGCGCTTAACAATTTCTAAACACAGAGTACTTTTACCAAAAAAACTAGGGCCACATAGCATAGCCGTAAATGGTGTATTAATTTTAAGTCAACAGTATCTGATGTTGCCATCGTCAAGTGCAAACAACAACTGATCAGAACTCACAAAGAACAAGTATATTTTAAAAATATTTACAATATATTTTAATAGCTTATTATTTATACAACTATTTCTTATACAATTTGCTAGTAATTCTTAAACTATTTACATTTTATACATTTTATTATTATTTATACAATAAACATACGTTTATTAAGACATTGCACAAATATGTATATTGTACCTGTATTTATTTACAATTTTACCTAAACTTTAACTTATGACTTATATAATTATACAAAAACATATATATATAGTTTATACAATGCTATTTCTATACTTTTACTATAGTTTTACAATAAACTCTGTTTTTAATTTAAATTTACAATGTTTTATTCTTAAATGTATTACAATACACAATAGATTTACAAAAACAGGTGCTTAATTGCTATATATTTACAATATACACTTTTTAATGTTATATCTTAAGCCTAGGAATACCATAACATATTTTTATAAAACTCAGGACAACACACCTTATAGGTATTAGACTGTAACTTATATCTATATGTAGAACACTTGCTTACCATAGAAATCATATTGACAAACTTCTTAACTTTTTTATCATTAACTAGTACAGAACATGTAAATACATTTATAAAATCTTAGTATGAAAAACCAATTGCACGCAAATATAAGAAACATGAACAATACATTCTGCAAACAGTATATCGTCCAATCTGCAGTGCTGTAAAAGTTTTTGCAATAACGTATCTGCCTAGCACGTGGAAGTTTTTTTATTGCTAAATTGGGAAACCATATGAAACGAAATATTCAATGGATTCTTTCAAAACGATCCAGTAACAAATCCAGTGACGTCTAGTGCCCTATAGCTTGTCTGTATTTTATATTATCGCCATTGGATACGATAGTTTTCCGTTGCTGGTTCCATTTCTTGCGTTTTCTAATGTAATCTTTATTTTGTCTGCACCTATTACGTAGTATTTGATGCTTGCTCCGCCAAGTAAGATTTCAAGACATTGCTTTAACTGTGCTGTATTCATTCTGCACGTGATTGTTGTTGTTGGTTAGTCAGCTTCTATTTAGCAACAGACATGTATTGAATTCGCACACGTGATTTCATTCACAATTGTCTAAGGTGTTTCAGCAGAAAGCTTGATGTTTTGCTGCATAAATCTTAACAGTTGATGATGACTTGCTTATTTCGGTCAATCTCAACTACGGTTTGGTACTGGCTAAACAGTATAGCTGTAACAGACGCTTCTTGGTTACTTATAATGATTTCGCTAAGATTAAAGTGTTGAAAGTTGCAAAATAATTTAGTCAGCTTCCGTAAGTACGCTGCAGAATGAACAAGTCCAAAAACTATATACTGCGGCAACCTGCAGTTAATACAGTTATTTAAGGAGTGCGAGCTGACTCCAAATGGAATTGCAAAGTTCTTGATCTCAGGTTCAAGACAACTACTTCAAAGTCCCTTTGTTGAGATTAGGTCAATGTTTCTAAATTGCCATTGGAGATACTTTCTGCCGCTTTAGGTACATTACAGCATTTACAATGTCTACACGGAATGTACAGCCCGCATACCCATACCTTGGTTCAGTTTCAGCGTCAATGCACAAGGCAGGATGAGATCTGCGCATGATAATTCAGATATCAGTTTCTTCTGGCAGCATTCGCGTTTGTTTAAAGAACGGCGACTTGGGTCTTCCTACCATAGTAAACGGTTTTGACTGTGCTGCAATGTTGTAGTTTGCCAAAAATCCGTTGTCTGTTTTAAAAAATTTATCCAGGGTACATTTAGGGTAGTGCAGCTAATCCAACATTCTATTCTTCTTTATGATTGGGTTTGATAAAAGTTCCCGTTTCAAGTTAAAGCTAATGGCATAGTGATTTGAGTTGTCACTCTCGAGTTGGCCATAAGGAACTAATTCCATGTTACTAAACAGGCCATAAAACAGCATGAAACAATACACAATTGCATAATACAAGAAGCCTCTTTGCTGGTACAGTGTGTTCAGGCTCAACGTCCTCTTCAAATTGTTCTTTTTCTACTTCTCGTTTTTCTTCTTTTACTAATTCCTGTCTCAGTTGCGCAGACTTGCCAGTTTTGAATATAAAATTGTCATCAAAGCCGAAAAATTGATTCACAAGTAGTGGCAGCAGTACAGTTATATCTTTGCGCATGCCTGGTATACTTAGATGTCCATCCGCATGTTCAAACTGTACTTGCGTATCAGCCTACAAATTTGCCAACAGAGTACGATTAATTTCATGCACCACGTGATCCAAATCTAGTTCTTCTGGTTTTTTCATTGGTATGAAGCTTGCATATTTTTTGAATAATCGCAAGTCCATTTATTCATAGTCCACAATGTTATTGTATAACTCTTCATCTAAATCAAATTCAGATTTAAAGACGCCATTATAAAACTTGTCGTGCTGCTAAAGTCCTAAACACAATGCGATAGGTTCAGGCAAAACCACATACTCGTTCTTACTGCCTTAAAATGTAAGCTTGCACTTTGTATTACTTTTATGTAAAGGAAATTCAATCTTTAGATTTATATTATAAAACTCTAGGTCATTTATTTTAACGTTAAATCGTTCAAAGAATTTGCGAAAATCAGAGTCTCCATGGTTATTCTTTTTTCTAAACATTAAGAAGTTCTCAAAGCCTTAGTATAGCTGTATAATGTTTTCCATACTTTGAATTTTCTTAGACCCAAAATTGAAATTCGCACCAATAAGAATACCTTTCATGACAGTTTTAAGTACATTGGCATACGAATAATAGTTTCCTGAAATAAATCTGGATCAAGTTCTGGAGTAGCATATGTTTATTGCCAGGATCTAAGCCTAATGCTTTTTGTGCAACGTCAAGAAGCACAGTGTCTTTATTTAGCCTTAACTTTGTAGTGAGTTCACTCATAAATACTTTCAAGGTCGTTTTTTGGTTTTAAAAGTAGACAAATTTGTTGATAGTTGGCTTGTAGTTTGAAAATAATTTGCCAATTGCATTAACTTTAACAGCAGTTGTGTTTTGCACTTTACGTGCTCGTGGTCTCTGAACAGGTTTTATTATAGCAGGCTGTGGGCCTAAAGTATACCTCAGACTAACGAGTCCAATTTCATAGTTTTTCAGATCTAAAGAGTATAGTAATACAGCTACAAAGCTTGCTGTTGTGTTATCTGTACAAAAACTATTTTGCTGGTCACTTGTAACTGTCACGTATATATTTTCGGAACCAATGGGATCTCGGTCTAACAGCGAGCAGTAATGGCTGTCCAGTCTTCTTCTTTTCTGCAAAAATTGCTGTTGTATAGCATTGGAAAACAAGGGCAAGAATCCAATAGGCTCTATTGTAGCAGATATTAGGCTAGGCCCAGCTCTTAACTATAGAATGCTCCTGTTATAGGCGTGTTATTTAGATCTTTAAGGTAGTAGGTTATAGGTATAGTCTCAAATTTTACTGACTTTACAAGGAACAATTCCTCTAAGTACGATTGGCTATATCCTGTTTGAAATACAAACGATGAATGCATGTAAAACCTAACGTGTATCTCGTTATATATACTGTGTTTGTTTACCTACGTGTATTTAATACATGAACCTTTATCAAATAAGAGTTTTGTACGGCTAATTCTAACACAGTCACTAGGAAAATACTTTGCCTTTCTATTTGCAGTGTTGTTAATTATATCTGAAAACATTGTCCATTAGACTTAGTTCTCGTTTAATCGATTAACTTGAGAAGGCGCCATCTGTATAGTAGAGTGGAATGTGTTGTTGTATACCTTTACAAAGGCGGGAAAAATATCTAGAATCCTAGTTGTATTTCTCTTACGAGCATAACCCGCCAAGCCATAAGTAAGATATTCCATGAGACATTTGTTTTTAAAAAGAGCGTCCAAAAAAACTTAAAATGGCTCAACAACATGGTGCACGTGATGAGTTTCGTCTGATGAAATTGTTTTTTGAAAAAACGAAAAAGGCCTCAAAATGGTTTTTTAATCCGGTTTTTTCTGAATTTTTTGTACAAAACCCCATTTTAAAATATCCTGAATTCAAAAAAAATTAAATTTAAAATTTTGAAATTTTTAATTTTTTTTAAAATTTTGACTAAACAAGGAAAGGTGCCCATAAAATTAGAAAAAAAATAAAAATTTCTAAATTTCAAATTTTATTTTTCTTTGAGTTTAGAATATTTTAAAATGGTATTTCATGCAAAAATTTCTAATTATTTTTAAGGTGTTTTGAAAAATAAAAAACAGGATTAAAAAACCATTTTAAGGCCTTTTTCGTTTTTTCAAAAAAATATTTTATTGGACGAAAATCATTACGCGCACCATGTTGTTAAGCCATTCTAAGTTTGTTTGGACGCTCTTTTTGAAAAAAAAAATTATCATGTAATATCTCACTTATGGCTTGGCGGGTTATGCTCGTTAGTCATGTACCTAGCAATCTGTTGAAAGATGGTCCTATACCAAACAAAGCATGTAATTATTAGTGTACGTGACTATATAATATTGTATCTAGATATATACAGGCTTACAATCCTGACAGACTAACCTTATTACACGCTCTACTATACTAGACTTTGTCTCGCTATTACGTGTTATAGTATTTGATTCCATGAGTTTTTAAAAACTGTTTAAACGGCTCGGCGCAAAATTCTGTGCCTGTATACAAATTAATATAATAGAGTTAAGCTACAATTTAAAATAATTTAAATTAATATGATTTATATAACTCTTATACTGTGTTAAACTATCATTATAATATACGTTAGACAGTGCTAGCTGACACACCTTGATCTGTGAATTAATTTATTGGAGTCTTCTTTGGTTCTTTAAAAATGTCTTTAAAAGCTTTAATGACTGACTTCGGTTTCTAATTTTTAATAAAACGGCAAAAAAGCTTTTTCAAAAATGCATCAATACAGAATAAGATATTTGCATAGCCGGAATTATCTTAAGCAAATTCTCGTCCCAGGATTTTTAAATCCGCACAATAGATTTCCCTTTGCATATTCACTAAAGTTCTTCGTCGTTTAAAGTTTTTGCGTATAAACCGGTGCATTGAAAATGAACGCAGCTGACTTAGCTCATTATTTACTACTGCTTTATCATGAAAGTTTTTGTTATTCTTGAAAAAACCACTGAGGGCCGAACACGAACCCTTTAATCTAGAGTTTAAATATGATTTACGAATTTCTGCCATATTTCGAGCTGTAATTATTACTGACCTACATTAAACAAAAACTGATTGTTAATGCATACGGAGTCTTAAAATCAATGCTACTTATACTTTCTCAGCTACATTTAAATTTATACACTTTTTATTATTAGACAATATATTATTACCAAGGTGTACATGTTTATTTTGCAGTTTTTTAATTTTAAAATTTAGATTACTACAAAGACTTGCATCATATTTTATATACAGTATTTTGGCAAGTAGGACTCAGTTATTTACAGCATTTAAAATATGCATGTGAAATTGAGTTAAAACAATGTCTAATAATAAAACCATAACGTTTTGACAAGCAATTCTATCTACGTGTGATATTTCATTGCCTAATTAGTCTAACAAATTTCCGCGTGTACACAGTCAAATTTCAAATATTAGGTAAATGTAGTTTTTCTAACACTTGAAGCACAGATCCCGATAAATCAAACAGTTTGAAATGAAAACTTGCGATCGTGACTTTGTTTTTGTGACAGTATATGGTTTATTTAAAAAGCAAGTCTATTTACTTGTGATATGTTATTGCCTGACTGGTCTAACAAATTTCTGCTAGTACGCGTTTGAATTTCAAATAATTAGTGAATGTAGTTTTTCTAACACTTAAAGCACAGATCCTGATAAATCAGACACTTCCAAATGAAAACTTGCGATCGTGACTATTTTTGGTGACTGTATTCGGTTCTTTGTTTTTAAAGCCTGAAACTTTTCAGCTTCTGAAGTACCTGTGACAATCATTCTCAACGGGTTTTGGTAAAACTGTTTTTTAGGCAACTCAATTTGATTTCTGACAAGATCGATAATTCGTTTCTGAGCGGGTGACATAAAAGTGTACGACATCTCTGGAGGTTGCGACATTTCTAATATTGCAGCTAGTGTCAAATCGTCAAATTGAGTTCGATCAAATGAGTACAATGGTTCCGACTTTAATGTTTTATTAGAAATACAAGTAGACTCACACAATCTTCGTTGTCTCTGGCACTAAGTCGATGCTTGTGAAAACAACTTGGACAAAGTGAGTGATGTAAATTAAAAGCATAAAAACGCGACTTTGGCATCAGTGGTTTGTGTGGCAATGGTTCTGAGTATAGTCTAGGTAAACCTGGCCGAATTGCCTCCCTATATTTTTTAACGTTTTTTTGGCAACCTCTGCAAACTCGAAAGAAGTTCGTTTGCATGAGCAGCATTTTATGTGTCTAAACAACCTCTTTTTGCTGGCTCATGTAATTCTCGTTCTGAGGATGGCAAGCTTTGTAATACTACTGGTGGTGGCTCTAGCCAAAGTTGGCCGTCGCAAGTGTTTGCACATAGAAGTTTTGGAAGTTGTAAAGAAATATATATTATACTTCCGTGGCACTGTCCACAAGTGAATCAATGATGAACTGAACTAAAATTGTAAGTATGAAACCTAGCATTCAAATCTTTATTAAAGTATTTGGGTTGTGTTGGTTGAGCCCATTAACTTCTCTTAGCAAAAACCGAAGCGCCAAAAACCTGGCAGCTCATAAAAGTCAGCATGCTACAGTACAATTTGTTCCGATCCACAACATTCATACAATAGCAGCTCTGCTGAAAATGGACTTCTCAATTGGATTTTGCTAGACAACTGAATTGAAAATGGACACGTATTGGAACCTTGTTATCATAGTTTCTTGTTCTGGGACTCGTAACAAGGAGTGGTAGGTTGGCCTATAGTCCACCTCAGCCAATCACACGACGCGATTCCCTGACACTGGAATTGATCACCCGTCTTATTAAATAAGCATAACTTTAAACTCTTAGAGACCAAATAAAAACGTCGCTACAATAATAAGCTAATACACTTTAATCAATGATATTAATAGGCGAAGCTTACCATTTTCAGAATCATTTTCTGTTCAACTTTCAAAGTAAACTTGTCTCCTCATTTTCTAGTCTCTTTCAATACTACCGTTAACTATACCACCCAATCATGCAACGAGGAAAAGATATAAGACAATCGCGACAACATCAAAAACACTCTGTCAATTCCAAATTGAACCAAGGAAGAAACAGACTTATAATGTTGCCATATCAAACCATTCAAAACAGTCCTCGTGTGGCACCATATGCACTTGACAGAAATCATAGACATGGCAAGTAGAACTCTGACTGCAAATCAGTCATTGCATTGTCAACTGAAAACGAAAACTACAACAGCAAAGACTGAACCAGCTTTAATGCGCGTAGCAATACTGCTCAAGACTGGAAGTTTTTTAAGACGTCTGACACTACTGTTATTTACGAGACTCTTAAAGTTTAAGACCAAATTCGAGCATGGCTCGTCTACGACCAGTATCTTCAGACCCACGTCTACTACTTTGGGCGCAAGAATTATGGCGACTCTAGCTTTTTTAAAGTTTCATTTACTGTATTTGAAAGCCATAATATTATGACCTGGGCAGTTGAAATGCTAAAGCAAAATAAAAACCGCAAACATCTGCTGCCAGGAAAAAAAATAACGGATCATCTGCCGTATTTCAGGAACAAAAGCAGTGCTAACCTAGCACAAGAACCGCGCAATCCTGCCAAAAAGTTTATTTACTGGCAAAGCCCACATTACATTCTACGCTCTGTGCGAGTCCGCTTTTCATTCAACACCATGACTGGAGCAATCAAAATGTTAATTAACTTTAACCCATCTGACAACTACGCTCAGAAATACCCTGCGTATGGTGGCAGAACTGTTTTATTCAGTCTTATGAAAATCAACGCTTTGGTTGACTTTCTGACTACACAAAACGCAAAGCTTGCTGCATTGGAACCCCACGATTTTACACCTCAGTCTCGTCAGTTGAATGCCCAAGAAGTCACACAGGAAGAACATTATCAAGAACCAGCCGTCAAAGTTCTGCCAGCACCACAGCGTGTAAAAGTCGATTGGAATTAGGTTATTTCTTCTGCAGTAGCAGGGTTTCAACCGTCATCTGAACAACCAATTGACTATTCTGATGCTGCCGCCGTCACTGATTTAGACATTGACGACTCTGACAATTCTGACAAAGACTGCGATGCAAAAGACGAAAACTGCAATAGAAAATATAATTTGTTAACTGCAACTTGCTAATTCAAAGAAATAACATTTTTAACCTTAGTAGTATTGTCAATTTTGTAGTGTGTCAAACGGCAATATTAATGTGTGTGTCCTAGTCATGTCTCTTAAAAATGTTGCCAAGTTATTGTAATTAATTTAAAGTTTAGTCTTGTATTCAATTTTAAAAAGCAGTAGCAAGTCGTGTGTGTAAAATTTAATCATACTTTGTCAATAGTTTATAACCAACGTGTTAAATGTTTTATACTCTGAATTTGTATAAGTGAAAATTTAAAAAGTAAAATAAAATGCATGAAAATGTAAACCTTAAGTTTCAGACTCGAACGTTTATAAATTAGATTTAATATTAGTAGCATAAATATGCTGCAGTTTTAGTTAAGTTGCAACAGCAAATTCTATTTCTTGTAAAATATTTATTTCGATGGCACAAACAAAGCAACAAAAAATAATTGTATGTTTTTATTCTTTCGAAAAGCTTAAAAGCTATATACTCACATTGCATTTCCAATCATGTTATAAACTAGGATAGTGAAGTGTAAATACTGCAGAGACCGCCTATTTTAAAACTTTACTTATTGCCATTTGTAATACAACTTACATTGGAAACAGTGAGAACAGTAGCCATTCTTTAAAAATAAGAGTTGTATAGAGGTACACTGAGATGGTTACATGTGCGAACATATACATTAGCAACAACGAGTATACGCTGAAAATATAAAATTTCTACAACCAATATTTTAAATGCGCGCCATGGCACTAACTATTTTAAAATTGCCCCGCAAACTAAAAAGAGATGTTTTTCTAGAGTTAAAACAAACATTCCGTGTCGTTCATAAAATCCGCTATATTTTTTAACATCGAAATATCAAGTTTAAATATAAAATTTTGTTTCAAAACAGAAAAAGTTTTGAAACTTTTGGTAGGACGTTTTGCACTTCTATTTACATTGCCCCTGGTAGGTAAAGTGCCAAAACGCTCGAGTTTTTATTTTAACAACTTTTACATAACATGACAAGGCATTTACATACGTAAACATAGAAAGTGCCGTTCACGCTTTTGTTAATATGTCTACACCATACATCATACTACAAACGCATACAATCTCATGTCAGCTAACTTGCAGCAAAATTTTTTAGTACAAACAACATATTTTATTATATGCCAACTTTACTTGGACTAAAATATTATTTGTACAAAAGAAATATTACTACGGAACTTGTAAAACTACAACAGGAGCAGAAAGTAAAGGTAGAAGTAAAAGAAAGTGGAGAATAAATAAAGTCAAACAAATAGCCAAACTCGAACATGACAAAATTCAAACAAGAAAATTAAACACAAAACTAGAATTTCAAAGTTGAGAAATGAAAAGAAAGAACAAAAAAAAGCAGAATATAAGTTTGAGGTAGCAAACAGAATCCAGGTTGGTGGTAGAAGTAAAGAAAGAATAAAGTAAAAAAAAGCCAAACTCCAACATAACAAGATTTAAACGAGAAAATAAAACACAAGCGTAGAATTTAAAAGTTGGAAAATGAAAAAAAGGAACAAAATGCAGTCAAATTAAGAAGCTAAAAGGATCCAGGTAGGTAGTAGTAGTGTTGAAAGCAGAGAGAGAAACTCAGAAACATTAAGTTTCGTTCATCCTGGCCATGGGACTGGCACCAGACAAGAAATAAAATAATCATATATTACATTTTAGTGCTGTGAAGAACATGCGCGCATCATAGCTTTGCATTTTACTTCCTTTGTCCCCGCAGTGCGCCTGCACTAAGTACATGCTACTACGTACGTGCGTACTGTACTATTTGCATTGCCCTTAATTGAATTATACGTTACGTGTACCCACCTATGTATATATATATCTCTCTCAACCGAATTGATCGTATTTAATTGAATTACCCATTACGCGCCTTTTTATGTAGCTGCATTTCTTTTTCTTATGCCACTTAATTGAATTAGCCATTTCTGTCCATTGTCACTTTCCTCCGGCACTCTTTTATATCCCAGGTTTAAATTATTCATTTTTTCAATCGATACTACTACTTCTGCGTAGATGCCCTATCATTTGATTTGCACTCAATTGAATTAGCCATTACATGTATCTATATCTCTATCTTTCTCTCTTTCTCGCTCACATTCACTCATTTCCATTGCATTGAATTGCACTTAATTGATGTAGGCGTTGCGTACATGCGTACCTATATACCTACATGCTCAATATATCTCTCTTTCTGTATCTCTCTCTCTCTGTCTGTCTCTGTCCTATTACACTGTAATTAATTAAATTATATATATATCTCGCTCTTCACTCATCTTTTCGCCCTACCTACCTACTGACTAATATACATGCTCCACGTATCTCTCTTTTTCCCCCTGTATCTCTTTCTATTCACCTCGCCGACCTCCCAGCTTCAGCCTCCAGATTCCCAGCATACCTAATCTGAAGACGTACCCCCCTCTTCTTTCTTTACTTTCTCCCATTTATCCACATAATTAATCCATTAATCTCCATATCCAACTAATTACAAGTAGTCCTCCGTCTCCCGGTCATCAGACTGTTTCGTAGTGTATATTGCAGCCTAATGGACAATCAAATTGCTAATTGGCTTGGGCAGTTGCAAATTGGGATGAGAGAGCATCTCCGAGTTGCGTGGGAAGACGGGCATGCACGTGCTGTAAAGGAGGCTCCCTTTTTTTCTTACCGCGTGTCTACTGTAAGGGCTAATGTAGGAGAAAATTCAAGAACCAAGACGTTCGTATAGGTTCCTAAGACGTTAGGAGGATGGATAAGACGTTGAGCCAAAAGAATTTGACTTTAGGTTCTTGTACAGTATAGCACGAGGAGTTGGTCAGGTTGCTTGGCTTAGTATTGGAAACTAGTTACTTTTACTATGTTTAGGAATATTAATTCAAAGGATAAGAGGTTGAGAAAAGAAGGAAAGATGAACGTCTCAAACGTCAAACAAGGGAAAGGGAAAATAAATAGAACCGGCGCGGAACATGAGGTGAGGTAAGCGGGTAATTTGAAAGAGGTATCTATGTAGGTAGGCACGATTGAACTATACGATTGAATACAATTGAATGTAATGCGACGAGAGTGATAGAGTCAATGCATTGCTGGTGTTGTCAATTACGTGTGTACGAACCTCTTAGTGCTAGTGGTAATGCACTGTGGGACAGCATACTGAACATATGCAAACCGCAATATATTACGATAAAATACCTAGACCTAGCAAATTATGAATGGGCTGTGATAGTATGCAACGTACGTTATATACAAAATAAATACAATGTTTTTTAATTTATTTAAATTGATACAGTTTTATACATGAGATTTAGAAAAGGTTCCGTAGTACTCTGTACGAGTAACATCGCACTTTTTCTGTTCTTATATTTGTTGGTCGAAACAATAGAAAAACTTTGTCGCATATAGTTCAGTTTACTACAAATCGATAGATCTTTTTGCCTGCTTCACGCTACACTATGTAGTTTTTAAATTTGTGCATTATTTTTTCCATAATTGAGTGAAATAACACCTTTTTTTTCACTATATAAAATGTGCTACTTATAAAAGTTATAAATTTTAAGTGCTGAAATTGCAATCGTCAAACCTGACGTTGCTTTACTCTACATTTTTATGCCAAAGTTCAAAGCACATTTAAAGCCCAGCTCGCCCCTCAAGCTTCCTAGCTGTAATTCAAGCCCAATTCGTCTACCTTACCCGTCATCTCTACGTACACAACTAAGCAAACGTCCTCTGCAGCATAGTGTAGTTAGTTTGCTTTTACAACCAGTAAATAAACAGGTTCCAACTCACACCACTCCGCCTTCTAACTCGCTTCCTCCTTCCACAGCTGCCAGCTCTTTAATGGCTAATATATCCAACGTCGGTGCGTCTACATCTGCCCCAACCAACTGACTTTGCAAGCCTATGTAAAAAACTAACACTTCAACAAACCTAACTACAAAATTCTCTTACAGCTATTATTACTGCAAGTATACAGACAGAAATTGAAAAATTCACAAATATATGCCAATTCATTGTGCTGCCTCTACAAAATAAAATCACTCAACTTGAACGACAACAGGAATTTGTTTTTAAACAAATACATTGCAAATCACTGATAATATTTGGAATTCCGGAACCTCCAAAAGAGACACACGATCAGTTATACGCTACAATTATGGACATGCTTGGCTCTCTAGATCTTAGACATAATTAAATCGATTCTGTTAAACGCCTGGGCCCCAAAAACCTAAACTACCTCGTCAAATTGAACTTATACTACTGAAAACGAGAGAAATGCATGAGATTCCACGCGCTAAAAAGATTCTCGCGAATGATAAAGTGACGAAAAACATCTCTATTTCTACAGCACACACACCTAGGGAAAACAAAATTCGAGCCATTCTGAAACCTTATGCCGCCACAATAAAATAGACCAATGTCACCATGACCTACTTTATACGTGAGACAACACTGCACACAAAAATCGGTGAACAACAACAACAATGGATAGTTACTTCGACGGGTACAATACAAGAAAAATTCAAACGATCGTAATCTACTACTTGACCACTCTGCTTGAATTTCTGCCTCTTTAAATCCAATTTGAGCACTCAATCTCCCACCAATTTACATGGCATTTAATTTGGATAATTCACTCATTTACATATACATCCATTGGCCGTGATTTATACAAAATACACATTATGCTTGTCTGTTAACAATTTTAATTATTTCTCGGTAAAATTTAATATTTTTGCTACTTTACTAATCACAGTACTTTTAATCGTAATTAAAAGGAGACTCAAGTACTTTTTTACTTAAAATCGTTGAAACGTCTAACTGCAAAGCCTTAACTACTAAAACTAGAACCTCCAACCGCGACTAAATAATTTTACAAATGTTTGCTTAAACATCCAAATTTCTGTTTATTTGATGAAATTAATGTCTGAATAAACACACTCCTATCATGGGCGCTATGCCCAAAGATAGTGTAGGTGAATAATAATAATACATGAGATTCAAAACATTTACCTATTCTACGCTATACTTAACATCTATATACGCATTAAATATCTAAAGGTTAAATCTATACTATACTATTACGCTGGATAAAGATATCGTGGTGTCCGTTTTGAAGAAATCCGCACAAATGTATGCACATCATTATTTGTATTCCTGTGCTCCTACAAATTGATTTTTGCAGATCATATATTCTAATTATAACACAAATCAATTTATGTACAAAAGTGTTTTGGCCGTATACTAAGTCCTGTGGGCTATCCTCATTGTAGGACAGTGTCAAATGTATTTTTAATAAAGTTGTCTTTCTCTCTCGTTACATATATCTTTCATTCTAGAGCTAATTATTTAAAAAATCTATAGTCGTCATTAATGGTCTTGTCTAAGGCTAGTAAACACACCCTTGTCAGTGGTCGCCTGTAGGTCCAAAAAATTGTAGTCACATTAACTACTCGCAAGATTCCAACTTTTTCGGAAAAAACCTTAAAAACAAATTCCAATGTACAGAAATTCCTAAAACTGTTAGAATCCACTGAAACTAGCACTTCTCTAATCTTAAAGGACGCAGTCTTTTGAAGCCATTAAGTATGTTGTAGAAGTGTAGGCAGAAACTTTTTAACCTATCTAAACCAAAAATATCAACCAAATTTTAAGTAGTTTTTCATGCATTTTGAAATTTTAAAACTTTAGAAAAATCGCCTGAAGCATAAACTATATTTAAACAAAGCAAGCCCGCGTAGCTCAGTGCTTACTGCACTGGTGTCTTTAAACCTGCTGTTTAAGCAAATGCTCGCTTTAGGTCATAGTGATCAAGACCAGCGGCGGTGGCACGTTTTTCGACTAAGTTTTTCTTGTCCACAAGGCAGTGGAGGACTCGGCGGCTCTAAACGTCAATTTTAAATGAATTTTGACATAGAAGTAGGCCCGACTAATGTTAGAAAGACAAAACCTGTGTGATGGCACAGTGCAAGAAGTGAATTTGAGGTCGGGCACCCTGTAAGAACTGCGGTTAAAACGGGGCAACCTCAAATTTATTTATTATTTTTATATTTAACCTGACACTTAAATAATTAATTAGAACCTATTAATTTAGGATCTATTGGATTTGTAGAAACGCAGGTCAATGGTCAGCCATTCAATAAATGTTCAATTTAAGTAAATATAGTACGTAGAATTTTGAATTTCGTAGTCGTTTCTTTAAAAACTGCATTTAATGTCGTTTAAACTGATCAAATTAGTCTTTTCTATGCACCGCCAAAGTAAAAAGCTGATGAAGGATTAAAAATCTAATTGATACTATTTTTAGATTAACCTTGTTGTAGTTGATTTTGATCGAAGTTTTTCAGAGAAATTTCAAACTGGGGATTAACTTATTAAAATTTGCCCTATTATTTGAGATCAAACTTAGAGGTGTGAAAACGAATCTTTGAATTGCATTATAGTAGAATCAGTAGTACGATTGTCAGCTATCCTTATATTAATAGCTTAAATAGTTAGACATTTGAAAATCACACCATATTTCTTAACAAGTTTGCCTCCAAAAAACACTCAGTGTGCCGAAAAAATCTAAATCTACATGATTAAAGACCTTTATTTGACGTGTAACCATAAAATTAGACAATTAACACATTAAAGGCACACGAGGCTCACACCTTCTCTTTCCGCATTAGAACCAAAATCTGCATAACTTGTTTATCTAAGATCTGGCACTCAATATCTAATACTTTTGTCACAGTTCATTTAGAAATGTTTTTTAGCCTCGATGACCTAATTTATAATGAAAGTACACAATTAATAATTATATGAATCTGTGTTTTGAATCTAAGATGTTTGGACTCTTGTCGTTCTCTAAAACATCAAAATTTTTCTTCCTCCGTTAATACGAAATAAACCCTTATTATCTAGAATTAGAGCAAGGTTGAAATAATTTAATTTCTTTTAAAATCAACCTTAAACCTTGAATTGACTGGATCTCTTTATGAATTTTTTCTTCTTGGCGCTTTCGTAGCCACCATTATTCTGCTGCTTTAAATTAAGGTGCCAAAATATCCTATAAATAATTTTCTATAATTTTGCAAAGTTTTTTCAAAAGAATCTTGATGTATCCTAAAAACCAAGCAGTTGATAAAAAAAATTTAATTTAGGTCAAACGCAAATTTCGAGGGTAAATAACTTCACTTCGCAATTCAAAATTATAAAAATTTGACCTTTGTTTTTTTTAGTAGGCCAATGTTCTTCTGACTTCACTAAAAATGGTAGACCTTTAAACCATCGACCTAAACTATCGTCAGCAACGTCTAAATTAGTATAAAACCATCGATAATTATTAACTTTAGACATATCTTAAATTTTACTGTTTCGATGCGCTACAAATATCCTTAAACGTCTTGACTCAGATCAGATCCAACTTACAACTGCTTTTGAGTCGCTCGATAAATAATTCTTCTAAATTTTTACATTATGCTTTTTTTAAATGTTAAAGCTCACCAGCTAGCAATCGCCGTTCCAATTTGAGTCCTTAAATGGAAATAAAAATGGACTTTAGAAATGCAACTCTAACTTTTTTCAAAACAATTGCTAATAAAATCCCTAAATATGTCATTATAAGAAAATACGCCACGCTAGCATACGTTCTTTTCATTCATCACAAAATATATACAATTTAATTAAAGGTGATCTTAAAAAATAGATTTGATAGCAACAAGGAATCTTAATCTTTTTAATCTTGCAAAGATCTAACAACCATGCTTTTTACCTTGCGAACACATCATCAGTAATCTCTGTATCATGATAAATCTTAGTAACCTAAATATTCTGCAGTAGAATTCTAGCTCTGACCACAAAAAATAGAAGAAAACCGAGAGAATCATGGATGCAAATTACTAATTTTAAAACATTACGTTTAGTCAGAACTGTGGACCTATGTTTAACTTCCGCTTATACCTTATGAAAGTTTATTTGATAGGCAAATTTGTCTGTTTTTAGACTCCACCACATTCGCAGCCGTCTTGTATATGAAAGATTGTATTTGAAATACAAATCATTCAATTTGCTGCTCTTCAAGAATCGGACAGAGCTTGCAGTACTTTCTTTAAAGTATTCATCTAATAACATCATATCTTGGATTTAAGTAATTGCCTTACTTTCAGAACCTTTAGAATATAAATGATCATCTATATACATCTGCTTAAAAGCAGCCTTAAAAACTATGAAAAATTCTTCTCAAAACTCTTCAGCATTTTTATTGAGAACATAGATAGCTCATGATGGGAAACACGATGGTCTAAAACTCATGAATTTGATTGTATATATCCTAAGTTTGATATTTCTACCCATTTCTCTCTTTAAAAATCGTTGAATAACAATATCTCTATCCCGAATTATTACTTGAAGGAACATCGTATTCAATCTGCAATATAGGCAACTACCTTTTTTTTAAATTCAAAAAGACGGCAGAAAGAGGTCAAAGTAGATTTAGACTAGTAATAAGTATATCATTAAAACTCACTCCTTTCAATTTGGCCTTGGCCTAATGGACCACTCTAATCCATTTAGGTGTATTTGAATTTCTTTTTGGAAAATAACCAAAAAATCTATATTTATAATGTTTCTTGTCTAGATTAACTGAACTAGTTTCTCGAGCGTAACGTTTTAAAATAGTGTGTTCTACCTTTTAACAATACTGACAAGCATAATTAGCGTTCGAATCTATCGTCTTTTCGATAAGTTTCAAACGTCAGTACGTTTCTTGAAAACTCTCTGGATAAGTAAGCTGATCATTTGCACATAGCAGAGCTGTTTCCTATCTCTTACTTAATCGCTTTGCAGTAGAATAAAGCAAATCAAAACCAAAATTTAGTTAAGATAGCGGAATCTTATGCAGAATCCTAACTGCAAAATCTTTAGCTGTAAAGAATTGTTGTACTAATTGATGTAAAATATCACCTTTATTCTTGCGATGAGAACAAAAAGTTAGATTAAGTGGGAGTCTTTTTTTCTAATAACAGAACTATTTCTACAAACAAACCAACCTAATAAAGTCTTTAAAGCAACAAGGCAATGCCATAGACAAGTTTTCAATTTTGTTGGTAGGAAGTACTTACGAGCTTCGCCTCTATTGCACTTATAATGATACTTATAAGTCTTAGCATATTTTAAGTATTAGACAAACTACCAATTTCAGTTAAATGGCGGTTCTAGGAAATAAAAGTTGGCCAATCTTTAATCCTACCTGAATATATCGGTAAATCTTGGCAAATCGATTGACGATTTAACATTTGCTGTTAAATCGTTAGATAATTATTACGTTTAGACAAAAATCGAGCTGAAGGTAGAATATGTTAAACTATATTTTCAATATCATTAGTAGTATTCTTCGAATTCCAGCTAAAAAGATATTGTAAATTTTACATGGTTCTCCCAACGCTTTGCTGTATTGCTCAAAAAAGTACAGGGGTCTACAAGTCATAAAATCTTCGTGGGAGGCATTTATTCAACAATAAATTATTTGTGTTGTGCTGCTAGGTTTCAAGTTGTTGTTAAAAATCTTTATGCAGAAATAAAAAGCTGTATAGAGGCACTAGAGCTAGATAAAGGTGAAAATTTAAAGTAAAGTTATATCTTGCCCAAGGACAAGGCTAGCAAAAAATCTGCAAGAATTTAAAAAAAACAAGGAATTTGAAAAGTGGCGCACATTTTTACCTCGGAGACAAGGAGTGGGAATGTATAAAGATTGTCCCTACGCTAATTTAATTATTATAACTAAACGCGGATTAGCTTTCTCTGAATGGTTAAATGCATTACAAATGAGTGGTAATGTTTACCCCGTTGAAATTATTCCAGGTTTAAATTATTTATTCTCTTAAATCACTTTTTTTTGCAGGAATTGTAAAGAGAAATAAACCCTTGCTCATGTTATAGGAATATGCCATGTTAAAAGCTTACTGGTACACAGTCGACATCATAAAGTGGAATCAATTACTGCAAAGCATTTAAGGACATTAGATTAGAACGAAGCTGGAGAACTAAATCAAAGACTGGATATATATTGGATCCAACTATATGCATGCAGAATAATTCTGGTCAGGCAGATGAGGTTAGTATTGAAAAAAAAACCTATTTCAATCTCTTTATTCCATACTTTCTCAAGAAATACTAACTTAAGAAATTAGAATATGTTGGATCGTTAGTTAGAGCTACGGGTACGATTTCAGCCTTTTTTAAGCCTTTTTGAAAAAAATTAAGCTACCTTCTACAATAATTCATGAAATAGTGATCGCTACTATACGAGGCTTATGTCAAATAGCTCATATTCATCTTTATAATATGAATTTGCAAAATATTTAATTTATAATTACTGATTAATGGTAAGCCACTTATTGAATTTCTCTAAAGCCTTTTATTTTTCTTAAAAACTGCATGTTGTTCTTACTGTGTCTGTATGGAAAGCCTAATTATAGCGTTAGTTGTAAATAAATATTTACGTTCTTTCTCTGTTACGCATTCAATGTAGTTTGTTCATTTACGCCAATATTACCTATTAACTCAATACTAACTGGAGGAATAACATTAGTCGTAGCAAATAGGGGTACATCTGAAGGAAGTACTTTATTGTTGTTAGCAATTAGAGGTACATTTGGGGGAGGTACATTAACATTATTAGACTTTACCGGGATTGGTAAAAATGTAATAGAACCTCTACGAGGAACTAGAACTAGAACAATTTAATCTTGGATAATAGTCGGTCTCGGCAGAGTACGAACTGTTGCTATTGGGTTACTTGCAGCCCAATAAGCCATTTGTTTATTCTGATTCTGGATTTGGGAAGAAAATTTATGTCTAGTAGCATTGCAACCTTGATCGTGATTCATTAGGCGAACTTGAGTTTTTTCAAATTTGCCCTTTTTATCTGCTTTACCGTGTTATAGATTATCCAAATCAAGAGAACATTAAAGTTAAGCCAACTGACCTTGTTTGACCTATAGTTCAAGTTTCATAATCTCATATCGCTTTCTTAAAGCGGCTGCAGAGTCATTATGTTTTTGACGTGACGCCCTTGATATCCGTGACTTAAGTTGACTTTTATGACGTGACCTTGACATGTCACCAAGTGACCTTAAAATGTCGCTACCCAAGGAGTCAATAGTAATGTTGTTACCTGCAGATCTCATTATCTGTTAAAGCAAGCTCAGCCATTGTCAGTAGTCGTCGACCTACAGTAACAGGTATACGGGGTACAGTAGAAACTGAAGTGCGGTTAGGTACATAAGTGTTAGGCACAGAATCAACAACAGGGTTGGCAAACATTCTGCGTTCGTTAGTATGGTCATCGGACATAATTAGTGAAAAGCAAAACGTATTTCGTAATGTACACTTAGTAGTTTCATAGCCGTCTATATTAAGTGCATACGACTATTTTAGATCATATCAGTGTCAAACATAATTAATGACAAATTCAAAGTCTGTAGTATAAATTATATTAGAGTAATAAAATACACAGATCAATTGCTCTTTTAAGGCAATAAAAATTCTTAGAAAAATTTCTTGCTGATATATATTTTGTGAAAAAATTATTGACAAAAACATCTCCAACAATTGTCAGTCAGAAATCTCTAATCAGTTTTTTAAAAATATTAAAAAGTTTACCTTTCAAATCAATCAGAATTTGAAATTTTGAAATTAAAATTCAAGTGTTATATATTTAATTTTTATTGAAAACCAGTAAAGTGCGATAATAATAGTGACAGTAGCAGTGGATGCAGATCAAACTTTAACTTCAACAACGATATTTCGGATAAATCAAGCCTGTAAGTACTTCGGTTTATTTTAAATTGTAGGTGTAATCTTTGTTAAATATTTCTATCAATTCCTCTTTACAAAAATTGTTGACTAACAATATCTTTATATTGAATTAATATATCTCCTTTAAATCTGCAATATAGGCAACTATCTATATTTTTAATTTTAGAGGACAGCAGGATAAAGTCAAAGTAGATCTGAGCCAGTAATAAACATATCAAATCTCACTTCTTCTAATTTAGCTTTGGCATCATGGACCACTCTAATCCTGCCGGTCCAAAGGACCAAATAATGTTCAGAATTGAGTAACTTCTGACCATTTGATTAATAATTCAAAATTGTTATATTCACTTGTTTTCATCAATTTAATAAATCATGCAGTTGATTAATAATTATTTGGTTAGTTTCAATAAAATTTAAATTAGCTGTAAGTGTTATGCACAAGTTTTGATAGTAAAGTCTGGCGTTTAAGATCAACTTTCTCACGAAAGAAATCCGAGGCAAGTGGGAATCGAACTCCTGCCGAGTCAACAGTAATAGAGAGCCTCAGACGCTATGTCTCGCCAGGCCAGACTGGACCACCAGGGCTCATTCCAAAAACCTTGACTTGTTGGGTTAGTTTCTAGCCGCTAGGGTTAGCCGCCTCCTTCTTAGAAAATCTAATCGTAGTTAACTATACCGAATTTTATGTTCTGACTAAGAAGTATACCTGGACTACCGTATCGTTCCGCCAAAGTAAATTCAAAAGTAGCTCAATACTTGAATTTTGACTACGGAAAAATACTGTGAAGCCGTATCGTTTGCTTATCAACTGTAGCTGAAACAATCATTGATTTATTTGTGATAAAATCAGTTTAGCCTAACGTGCTAAATTTGATTGAGCTACACACAAAATATAATACATGATATAATACCTTTAATAGAACGTAGAATTTTGACCGCTTTCGTAAGTGCTTTGTATAATTCATATTGCATCATATAGTGTAGAAGTTGCGCGTACGGATTGCCATACCCTCACTGCCAAGTTTGTTACCTCATAAAATTTATACGAATTTTATGACGTTACAAAATTTCATATATTCAATTGTGTATGATAATAATTTGTGATATATTGTGTAAAAGTAGGGACGCTTTGAACGTAGGCATCTTATCGTAATTGAATTCTTAGGGAATACATATGTCACCAGCGCCACGCCATTTTAAGTTCAGAATTCTACGTCTATACATATTTCACTTGATTAAACTCTTGTTACCTCAGTCTAAACAGTACTGCATCGTCTCGTCGAAATCAATCCAATGTTGTTAAATCAATTTAAATAATTTTCCTTTAAAAGAAGTAAAACGTAGATTGATTAAAAAGTCGAATCTATGTTTAATTACCTAATTAACTTGGATTTAATATGTCTACTTAACAATTCATACAATGTTAAAATGTTAAAGTACCAAAACTTAAGGTAATTCATAACCCTAACTAAGTCAATTATACTTCATTGATAAGTATTCCCAATAATCCCTATTAATAATTAAGAAAAACATACGTTGTTAATATTATTCATTAATTACTACAAACTAAATCTTTCTATCTTACACTTTATATAACTTTCTTAGATTAGATAGCAAAAGCTAAGTTGATTTATCACCCTGGTCTATCATAGTTTAGATATAAGAGTAACAAATTATCTACATTAATCTAATAGAATAACCTAAACTATTATTAATGGTTATTCAATCAATATGTAATAACTTAATAACTACGTTACTCAATTACTAACATTAATACTGCTAAAAATATAAATAAAGGCCGTACGTCGTGAATAACTTAGACTACAGTAATGAGACAACACCAATACTCTTGATAACTTTGTCTGTCCTGTACTTGAATGGAAGAAGTTTAAAGATTGTTGTGAGTTGACTCGACGCTGTGTTTGTATTGCTACACTTATTGTGGTAAAATGTAGATATCGTCACAATATCGTTATTTAACCGTGTTCTATCTTAATGCTTCGTGTCACCCAACCGGATGGATGTAATCAAGATCTAGCTAAGTGTTGTGCAGAAGTTTGTCACAATACGGTAAAAACACAATCTCCTATCAGTCAGTTAGCTGCGTACCATTGAACTGTATAAATAAGACTACTAACATAGCTCAAATCCTATCAGTCAGTTAGCTGCGCACCAACCATCTGTATGAAAAAGACCACTAACAAATTTGAAAGTCCTATCAGTAATACTATTACGTACCAACTATCTATATAGAGGAGAACACAATCCTACTTTGTGTAGCACTGAAGCCCAAGTCAGAAGAAGATGAGTGAGGCTCGAGAGTCCGAGACCAACTGAAGTCTATTTAAGCAAAGTTTCCTTTTAGCAAAGTCTACCTATATACAATGTATATACCAATATACCTATCTACAACTATATGCCTATAATAATGCATAAAATATACGACAGACAATAAATATACACATGCTTTAAAAATACAGAACACTTAATAATTATATGCTATATCCTTCATACAATATATACATAAAACATCTAGGTTATATTTATACTATACTATACTATAATATACTATACTATGAACTAACATAAATATACTAACAACAACTTCATAATATTGTAGCCACTTAGCTAATCTATATGGTTCCACGGCAAACTGAATCCAAAATTACTCCTGATGAATCTGATGTGTGAAATAGTATATATATATACAGATATATATATATATATATATATACATATATATATATATATTGTTATTTAATATATGGACTGTATAAAATTAACAATTATAATTTGCAGCTTGTTTGTCTAAAGCGTTTTGTTATACCTGTAGTGTTAATATTGAGGAAACGCAATAACGCAAACGCTTCTGCATTTCTACTATTCATAAGTATTAAGATATAGTACACTATACATTTCGGGCTAAACTAAAATTAATTTTAATCCCCTGAGCTATTTTTTCTTCTTTCGTCCTTACCTGAAAGATGCAATCTAGAATATTTGCTTTTATAAAGCTTACCAATTTATGATTTCGTGTGATTTAACTAAAATTAAATTTCATACTACTTATTATATCATCCAACGGAGTATTTATTAGGTCTTGTATATCTAGATTTTATTATTCAGTATCTAAGTAGTCCAAATAGGCTGTATTTAAATTATAAAACGCAAGAAATTGTACTTTGCATTGAATTAAACTTTTGCATGAGCTAGAATTGCCAGTCAAGTGAGTGAAAAATCATTGTTTTAATAAAATGCTAGGTATTTAGTAATATGTATTATATGAAACAATGGATTATTGTTACCGTTAATCTAACAGTGTGTTGGCAACCACGTATTACTTTGCAGAACTCCTTGTTCGGCTCTTATTATATCCGTATATCCCTCTTTGCAACCCGGCTTGGTGGTTCGACGACGCTACGGCATGGTCACACCACTGAGTCGGGCCAGCTGGTAACGCTGAGAATTAGAGTTGGTGTTGGTGATTTCCCTGGCTGATGGGTTGATGGAGAAACGGAATGTTGTGGAGAACTGAAGTTAGTGAGTGCTTTCATACATTTATCTTTGAAAGTTCTACTGTCATACAGAAATGTTAGATGGCTTAATTTAGGTACCTACTGCCTTTCAGTGTATGTTTTTTATATAGTTCAGTACATTTATTCCCACTTTCTCTACTGTGTTACAGGAGTTACTACCCAATAACTTTTGCATTTGAGTTTTTGCTGGTGGTTGTTGAGTACTACTGGATCACTTTCTTTTCTTGACTTGGAGGCTCAAGATGATAAGGTGGAGGGACCTGTGCGTAACCCCTCTGCTTGCAGGAAATATCTTGTGAATATCTCTAGTAGGGGAGTATAATCTACACGCTGACATTCGGTCGTAAGCAAGTATACACTACGCATGTTTAATGATAAGATATGTATATGCGATAAGGACCTTCAGTGACTTGTTTATACGGGCCCACCAAGAAAAAAATCGTAAACCAATTGATTAAAAGATACATAACGGCAAAAAATTTAAATTGTTAATAATTATACATACATAGATAACCCTCTTTGCATTTTTCTTTAAATTAGGCTAAATAATACAGATCTTTTTCATCTTTAAATTACTTTACGCATTTTCTCTCTGCGATACTAAAGGTTTTCACTTTTTATAACGCTTGGGTTAGATCTAGTTATATCTAATTAGTAAAAACAGTTTTACTTTCTTTCAAAGCGTTTGCCTAATTAGCTGTTTAGAGGTTTTAGTTTAAAGGGGTGATATGTAGTTTAAACATAAGTTGCGTGATTTTGCTATTTAATATCATTCGGGAAGCGTAATAAGTTAACTGTGTTTAATATGATGCAATTGTATAGCTAAGTTATTGTGTTTAAAACAGACTGTTAACGTTTATATCTCTGTTGTCGGCTGTCAGTTACAGCTAGAATTGCATGGCATTTTCTCAACCGCAGTTAAAGTACCTGCCAATTTTATGAGCAATCGTACCCAGTTTTTCGCGGTGGTTTAGTTTATTGATATTTATGTATAGTCAACTGTTCTGTCGTTTTAAAGGCATAAGTCAATTAGGCTACTTTCGTTGTGCCTATTGTACGTAGGGTTGCCATGCTAATCAGAAGTTCTTCTTATGTTAGGGATAATCAATTTATGAGCCTTGACTAGCTCTACAAACTTTTTTCATTAGATCAAGAAATCTAGGTTTTAAATACGCAAAATATATCCTCTTAATTTTGTTAAATTATGTTTGCGTTTTCATTTTTTTTAATGCCATTAAAATCCTAGTTTAAGATTTTAATTACAGCAGGTTTACATTTTGTGTGTTAAATCTGTATAGGCCTGCAAATTTCCTATTTTAAAATCATGCTAGTTTTTTTGTTGCTGGTTTAAAGATGTGCTGCTTTCTTCACTATGCGCTCCTCATATCTAGTTTTTCTGTAGTTACAGATTGGTGTCAGTTAATCTAGTGCGTGTAGTCTTTTGCCTTTTGTAGCACCTTGTTGGCCCCCATAAGTGTTGCAGTCTTTAAATGAGCGAAAGGTGACACAAGCTTTGTCTAGCGTGATGCTTTCTTTAGCCTTCTATCGTGGCTTGGTGTATAGTCGTTAGCGTCAGAATGTCGTGAATAACACGATTATTATTCGCTTTTGGTGTTTTTCAAGTTTTCCATTCTTAGGCTTTTATACTAGTAAGTATAAAATATAGCTTTCTTGCTTTTCTTTTCATTCTGAGAAGTATTTTTTCGATTTTATTTCTAATAAGGGTACTATTAGAGTTTTGCTCCAAAAACTATTTTGGTTTGACTTGTTTGTTTTTCTCTCACAAAATAACTATGCTTGAAGATGAAATTTCTACTTTGTTAGTTGGTCCTAGTTCAATTGAGTGTAGTTATTCTTGAATTAAGTTGTCTGCGGTTGCAATTTTTTCTGATAGGTTATTTGTAATAAAAAGGTTATTTGCGTAATTGCTACAACTACGTCAGCCTATTTTATTGTGATGTTTTGTGCTATTTTATCTTTATTTATTTAGTCCAATTCGAGCAAATTTGCGGCAATCAAGGTTTGCGGCTTTAATTTCTAGATTAAGTTTGTCAAAACTAGCTTTCATGTTTTTTTGCCGTCATATTTAGTTGTTGTAGGTAATGCGGGTTTTGCAGAAGGATAACAGGAGCGTTTTGTTTATTAGATTACCGTCTTTCATTAGGTTAGACATAAGTAGGTGTAAATAAAGACAAGTAAGTGCTAAAATGCTACGATAAAGCACGGACCATGCCGGTTGTCTGTGATTAGGCTACGAAATAAAATTTAGTACGGCACTTTTCCTATTATCTATATGACCTAGTTAACTAGTAATTTAATTGTTTGCGTAAGGCTGTCAAGGAGTTTTTGTTTAAGAACTGCTCGTTTGGAGCTGTCAAGTGACTTTGGTCACATTTGGTGTTGGTCTTTTTAGTTTTTAAGCTGTTTAGGTTGGTATCCTATTAACAGGCTGCTAAATAAAATAAGTGCAGGATCTACAAGTACAAAAGTTTGCCTGCTTTATGTTTTAAGGAAACTTCTCGTGACAATTACTGTTGAGCTGTCGAGGAGCAGGTTCATAAATCTCGGCCAGTAGCTTATAAATAGGCTAGTGACATAAATTAGTTTAGCTTGAACAGTACAGTAGCTATGTATTAAAAGGTGATAATAAAAAGAACCTGTAAATCAAAATTAGGCATGATGTGCTTATGTTATATTTTAATGTAACGACAACTGCATTCAGCAAATTTAAATTTCACAAGATTTTAGTGATGGTAAAACGTTCGTTTAAAGTATTTATGTACTGAATTGGCGCTTAAACATGTAGTTATACGTGCGTTGTTTAAATTGTGCTTTTGCACTTTCTGTTGTTGGGTATACTTTGTACTTGTTTATCCAACATGTGTAATTAATCTGTTTGCTCTGAAAAATATACAAGCACAATAGTGTTTTACAACATATTCTTTATCAAAATGCTGTACATAAACAACATTGTCAGTATCTCCTATTGGCCTAATGACAATAAATAAATACGTAACAGGTGTAATTAAAATTGTTTAGTTTGTGTTGATATTAAGCCTTAAATCTTTTATGCGAGTTACAAACGTAAAGAACTTATAAATATTTACAAATAAAGCAACCCTTTTAAAGTCGCTTTATACTTTGTTTTGCAGTCTGCGTTATTAAAAAATAGAATTATTTCTAAATGGAAATTTTAATGTCAATCTGTATGATTTTCAAGTAGCCAAACCGCTGATTAACATTATTTTAGCTTTTGGTCTCAATCAACTAGTTTTTCAGCCAACTAAAATCACAAGTACTTTGAAAACCATAATCGACTATATATTTCCTTCTGCTTCAAAACAAACTTTAAATGTGACGTAATTAAAACTGGCATTTTAGACCATGATATAATTAAAGTATGCAAAATTACTGATAAATTCAAACCACCTGCAAAAATCATTCAGTGCAGAACGTATAAAAATACAGATTGAAAAAAGTTTAAAAACGAATGAAACGGTACCAAATGGGTCTCACTCAAGCGAGTTTTTACTAGCTGACTTTAAACGTAAAAGACTGTTAGTTCTAAATAGTATTTTAAAATACAGGCTTATGAGAGTGAAGGGTAAAGTGGGACCGTGGATCACAAAACCAATATTAAAATTTAATTAAATTCATAATTCAATTTAGGATTATCAACAAAAACTCAAGCTTAAATTAGGCTCTCTGCCACACATCACAGCAACCTATCGCGTTAAAGCTCTGCAAAAATTACAGCTTGTGACCCTTAACTATAAATCAGCTCGTAACTAAGTAACTTAGGCGTTAAAATCTAGTTACACATAATATTTTAAATCTGCATTTAACTAAAATATTTCCTAGGCTTCATTACAGGATGTATATAAAGACAACTTTATTCAGGAAAAATAAAATTGACACTGTCCTACACCAAGAATAGCCCAATGGACTAAGTATACGAATCAAATTTTTGCTTATATCAAGATTATGCGATTTGAAAGAAAAATTAATTATTTAATTTAAAATCCTAAACATTAGGAACAGTTGAGAACAAGTAATGTTCACAGATTTGGACTGATTTCTTTAGCACTGTCGTAACAATATCTTCAATACGAAATGATGGTTTTGCTTGTGATCCCATAAAATCCAGAAAAATTTGGTAATGGTGCCTCTAGCTCCCACGTAAAGTCCTATCACCTCAATGTCATCCAATCCCAATTTCTGTTTAAAATATGGAATGCAAGGCTCATAAATTTTTTTTTTCCCTGTTGACTGCCTCAGCCTGTTGAATATCATTTTGTTCTATGCGAACAGTAGGGTCAAGAATTAAACCTTTTCTAGAACTCTCATTGTAAGCTATAATATCCACACGTCTGGAACCACTTTGTGTACATTCAACTTTTTAAAGAACTTTCCATCCAACTATACTCATCGCATCCGCAAGAAGTCGCCTGACTGCATGGTGACGATTATTACGCATCAACTCTCCCCTGAAACACTTTCTAAGAATATGTCCTAAGGTTTTGGTCTCGTTGCATCCATGTCGGCAACGGAAAGATCCTTGGTCAGGTCGCGGGATTGCGTTGACTGGTAAAACATTACCAACCATTTTAATTGCAGTTGTCCATTCCAAAGTAAAAACCTTGCATGTAAAAAAATGTGTTTCCTTCTATTGATATCCTACGTGTAAATGACAATCTTGTTAGTAAAAAATCAAAAATTGCAGATAAAGTATGCATTGTCAGTCACATTGTAACTTGTTGCTTTTTACGATTAGGGTGATAGCTTTAATACAAGAGGTTGTAGATTTACTTCATATAAACCATTTGGACCATTTGATTTAATTTTTTTATGAGATTTTTAGTATGAAATTTGGATTTCTTCAATCCAGTTATAATGTTTTGTTTTTAACTTCTTATAATTTAAATTTTTATTGAATCTGATCATTTTAACTTTTTTAATAAGACAAAATTTTATTAATTATTCATTTAGGTTTTTAGAATTAATTATGCATTGCATTTTTGAAAATACACAGTTAAAAGCAGAGAGTAGTTAGATTTAAATTTTTTACTGTGTTGTCAATATTAAAGCTGTCAAATATATTATTGAGATCTGAATTTTTAAGAATTGTGGCAAATTCATACTTATTTAGTGGTACACGAGTTTCTTTTGAAAAAAATGTTTGAAAAATGTTTAGTTTTTGAGGGGTCAGGCGTTTCAAATCGCTTAAGATCTGGTCTCCCAACACAGACCCCCGTGTGACTAGCTTACCCCGTACTAACACAGAGCCAAGTAAGCCTTTAATGATATAGATCGCCACACATGTGGAGAGCCCGGCGTTTAAGATCAACTTTCTCACCAAAGAGATCCGAGGCAAGTGGGAATCAAACCCACGCCTTGTCAACAGTGATGGAGAGCCTCAGACGCTATGTCTCGCCCGGCACCACTGGACCACCAGGGCTCTCTTATAGTTTGATTAAGACTAGTCGTGTGATACATGTTGTCGGTTGTAAGCCGATTCTGACAAGGCTATCAGTTATTAAGTCTAATGAAAGTAGTGCAGTTGGGTTTTGGAAAAACTGATACGTTTGGGAAAACAAGATTAAGAGTGCCAATATTCTTAGGTTGAGTTAAAAAGAACGTTTCAAAGTCAACTAATTGTTTAAGTACAGTTAGTTTAGTTAGTATATCTTCAAACCTCAATTGTTTTTAATCTCCAAATAGTAGACAACTAGGTGATTTGAACTTTGTTTTGATTTCATTGATCCAATTGAGTCAATAATTTATCAGCAATTGCGTTATTTAGTTAAGCATAATTATAAACAAATGTTATGGCAATGACGGACGTTTGTCGAAAGATACTTGGGTCAGACAATCACAACAACAATTTTAATACGGCTTTTAAGGTTAAAGTTAGGAATGTTTTGGGAATGTGAAAAAATATTTAATTCACGGATATATACACAATAGGTTATATATATTCAGGGATTGTACATTATGACCTCCCTTAAATATCATAATCTAAAGTACCCCTATCTCCAGCATTATATTTGTTTAGATGCTGAGCAAGCTTCTATTAGAATGGTCATAACCTGTATACTAGTAGTCTCTACACTGGCAATATGCTATGTGTGTCCAGTATTAAAATATCCCTCAGATGTCTCAGCCTCTTGCTTGGATGAAACACGGTGAGCCTATCCATTGCATTCAAACGGGGCAGATGGAGTTTGAAGATGCATTCAATAATTAAGGCACTAATGGTTTGATTGATTGTCTCAAATGAGGTTAAACAGTTAAGCAGATATATTTTCCTCAATTAAGGATGTTTTTCAAAATAATTATGAGGTCCTGGTGTCTGTGCGAAGTGTTCCATGCAGTTATGCAGTTAAACATTTAAATAATGATAATAATACATAATAATAATGATTTTGAATGGTGAATGTATAATAATGGAAATATGACATTAATATGACATTAATATGAATTGGGAAGAATATAATAGATAATACGGGCTTATGGTATTTAGTTAAGAATAACATAATAATAACATAATATTAGAGTAACATATGATGTTTAGTATATGAACATAACAATAGGTACAGATAAATACTTTGTAAAGGATGAATAACATTGTATGATGGAAATGATGAATAGGCATTGCGTAAGTTAAATAAGAATAGATGCAGATGCGCTATGACGCACATGAAGAACAATAGGCCAACTCACTCGTGATGAGTTGGCAATGTCAATGTAATGTCAACCGTGTTAAATCAGAGGACACCTATTGTAATGAAATTATATAAATACTGAGATTCGATAATAAATAGTTAGTTAATATTTAATCAGCAAACTGAAGATTAAAGCTTACTAGGCTTATTTACCATACCAGGAAATGCACCTACTGCACCAGCATAACGACCGCATAGTCAACACACAGAGCAGCTGATACATAAACACAGGGAGCTATCTATAGCATAAAGGTCCACTAGAAGAGCCATAAGTAGTGGATCAGAAGACAAAATAAAAATTAGGATTTTCATCTTTTTGCAAAGGCATCTAGGCATCGAAAAAACTTATTTTATGACTTTCTGTCAATGCATCAGCAAAAAACCAATTCAAAGTAGTTGGCACGAAACGACCCAACCAATCTACAGCAGACAGGAATAGGGCACTAGGCTCCGATTACCACCTCAGCTTTTCGGAATCCAACTTTCTTACTATGTTTCACGTACATACGTGTATGGCTCATATATGGTAGCGGTTATTTTGTGTCTTTCAAATATCACCATTTTACAGTTTCTCCTTTATTACTTCCTATCACGGACATACGTATGTTGCTCAAATACGGTAAGGCATCGTTCTTAAATGAGGTCATTTAAATACTAACTTTCAGCTCTTTTCACTAGCAAAACTTGTATCTAGCTTACTTTTACCAGCGCTGACTGCAAGAGCTTTATTTTAGCCTTACTGCAAAAGCATTGTATACCAGTTACAAAGCCAATTTGCTGTAAGCTTAGCATCTACTTTAGGCCCGCGGTCGCCAAATCCGGCGCTTTGCGCTAAACTATAAAACATATATATGATAATACATTAAAATAGTCGCAACACCTAATAGATTAACGTTATAACTGGATAAAATATTAGATATATTAATTTAAAAAGAACACAAAAAGGGTGTTCTTCGGAAACTCATGCCCCAACATGCAATCCCATGCCCAACTTCGATAACTCATGCCACATCATAAATTCGTAAAATAATATAATTTTGAGCCATATTTCTGTGCTTTTCTTATTTTGTCAGTATTGCTTACCCCTCGAAGTATGTTATCTTTGAGGTTAGGTTAGGTTTTGGAGGGGGGGGGGGGCTGGAGTAGGAAAAACTGACTGGAAACAGTTTAGGTCATATTATTTCTCTGAGCCGCCGAAGGCGAAAGGGACAAATATATAACCTATCCGTTTTTATGCCGCTTTAGGAGCCTACCCCTGCAAGAATATGGCTTAGGAATCCATAGGAATTTGGTCACCTTTTAGGGGATTTTAGTTCCTATAAGCATATTGATGCAAATAACCTATGGACCTATGGAAAATTATTCTATAGGGCAGTTTGAATCAGAATCCTATAGATAAGTCTTGCTTTTGGGAAAAGTTAGCAAAATTCTATGGGAATTTATCCATGGGTCAAATGTTGCAGTTAGCAGATAAGTTTTAGGGTAGCGCATGCGCAGCGTGTTCCGCTTTTTTCCATTCCCAGCTCTCATCAACACAGTGAAGCGGTAAGCTATGGATATATCCCTGCACTTTGTTATAGACTACGGTGCATACCACTTTACTTGTACTAGTGCGGTTTCATGTCCAATAGTAGGATCGTTCGGCACAACTTGGAAACGCAGCCAAAGTTTAAAGTTTTATTGGCAGTGGCAGCAGGCAAAAATTCGATCATCTTAAAATTTCGACAAACAGAGATCTCGTAATTATTATAACTTGAATGTTGCATTAATTCAACTCGACTAAAATTGTAAATTAGGTCAGTTAATAGAATAATATGATCAGTCAAACAAACTGGTTAAATTGAAAAAATAATGTTTGAAAAATGTTTAGTTTTTGAGGGGTCAGGCGTTTCAAATCGCTTAAGATCTGGTCTCCCAACACAGACCCCCGTGTGACTAGCTTACCCCGTACTAACTAAGAGCCAAGTAAGCGTTTAATGATATAGATCGCCAAACATGTGGAGAGCCCGGCGTTTAAGGTCAACTTTCTCAAGAAAGAGATCCGAGGCAAGCGGGAATCGAACCCACGCCTTGTCAACAGTGATGGAGAGCCTCAGACGCTATGTCTCGCCCGGCACCACTGGACCACCAGGGCTCTCTAAAAGCGATAGTGATTTTAGCGTAACGATGTCCGAGCAACACATACTTTGAAGAGGAACTTAAGCCTGAAGTCCGGAAGGCTGACTGGTGACTGGTAAGTTATAATATATAATAATAAATATACCTAATACATTTAAGGAAAAGTAATTAAGACTAAAGTTTTTGTAGTTAGTTTATTTCTAATTAATCAGTAAAAGTCAATAGTTTCATTTTTCTCAGCATTTTTTTGCTATATTGTTCTGATTTATGTTAACTGAGAAGTTAAACTGTTTCTTGTATTGGGAGTGTGAACTCTAGTAGTGTTTAGTTCTAACTATAACTACATTGGATTTCGAAACTATTGCAGATTGGTGGTTCTAAACCTAGTCAAGTTCAAGCAAGATGACAATTTGGGGTGATTTTCTTGGACTAAACTTCGTATTATCCCGTAATAATCATTGATAATTTACCACTAAATGGCAAGTTTGTAATAAATTGGTGTTATTGTTTTCGAAAAACGCGACTAATTGCATTATGTTAAGTAATTAATTTAGTATTAATTTAGTAGTTAATTAATTGTTAGGTTCCGCTCTTACTGTTGTAAATATCATTTAGTAGTTCTAACTTAATATGTTTTGTTAAAATTATTGCAGATTTGCAGATATGAGGATGTAAGTATAGCAAAAAGACAAGAGGCAGCAAATTTTGAGTCCTATTCTTATTCTCCGATTACATTTTATATCAATCCTATTATCTACGATAGTTTCGCGCTATCAAGTTTTTAATATATCTAAATAGTAATATATTCTTTATATTCGGAATAAAATAATCGTAATAATTTGATGCACGTCTACTGGAAGTGTTAATTTTGAATTATTGATTACTGACTTTAGAGAAGAATGAAATCGTAGTTTTAGGATCCATGGGTAGGGACTTAAAAAAATCCATAGATTTAATTCTTTAAGTGGTGTAGTATGAAATTTCTATGCGTAGGATCCCATAAGCACAAGCACCCAAGCAAATTCCATGGGTGAAGTGCATTTACTTTCTCTTAAAATTGTATTTTGTTCTTACTGTGTCCTTGTGGCAAGCGCAATTGTAGCGCCAGTTGTAAATAAATATTTACTTTCTCTTTTAATCTTCCCAATCACCCGAAACCTTTACCCATGTATTATGTCTATGGAAATCTAAAGCATATTTATGCAGGGGTAATTCAGTGTTTATTCAGTTAAATTTTGATTATTTTAAAGGTTTTTAAGCTTTTTAAATTAGGGCATGAGTTATCGAAGTCAGAGTATGAGTTATCGAAGTGGGAGCAAGAGTTATCGAAGTGGGAGCATGAGTTATCGAAGTGGGAGCATGAGTTATCGACGTTGGGCATGAGTTTCCGGAGTAACCCCCACAAAAATTATTCGGTGTTATGATATTTGTAGTTTATATGTAAGAGTCATGCTACTTGATTTGGCTTTATTAAATATAAAATAAATAAGCAGGCGTGCTTGGGTGAGCGGTTAGACCTGCAGACTGTAACGAAATTTACAGTCTCAGACCCGGCTTCAATCCTCGGCCACTGCTTATCGTTTACGGCTCGATGTTGTACGGTAAACGTCACTGGATGGTTGATTGGAACCCAATCTCCTTCGGTGCTCCTTAGTGACCACTACTTACTGTAGGGGCCTAGGGAATGAGACTTCTTTACTGTGGAGAAGGGGACGGGGATAGGTGAAAGGGTACAAAGACCGAGACGATCTAACGCGGTAGCCTCTTATTTCCTCCCTCACAGTGACTGGTTGAGTCTGATTGTATGAACTTTGGTTAAATCGACACAATGAATAAATTATTATTATATAAAATAAATGCACTTGAAAAGTAAATGTGTTTACATATAGTAAACTATATGTTTTACTAGCAAAAGCGAAAATAATATTGGCTTTGTGATCCGAATGCGTTTAGAATATTTAACACCGTGATTGTTAGCACAATGAAAATAAAAGAGCCCTAATTGGTACCAATACAACTGTTGAAGTAAGCAATGCCCTTAAAAATGATAACAAGATTAATGAAATCTACAGTTCTAACTAAGCATTTAAAAAAAATCAAATGTGCTGTTTACAGATTACATAAAATACCTATAAAAATCAAAACTAAACAAAATTCTGACAAAACGGTTAAAGTAACGATAAATCAAATAATTTTATGGAAAAAACAAACTGAACAACTGAAATAGATATACCTTCTAATAACCTTAAAAATAATTATGGTTTATAAGCTTTACCAAGGATGTTGTTTAACAGTTTATGGAGTAAAAAAGGTTAAAGCAATTCCTTAAAAACTAGGTGAAATATCAAAATATTTAAAAATTTATAAATGAAAACAAATCTTAAATTGAACGTTCTAAGCTATGCACAACTCACAAGTACTACTTTAAGAGCTAAATTCAAAGAAAATCCATAGGTATTAACAGGTGAAAAACAAGGTAAGCTTATATAACAGATTAAGCAACCACACATGCTAGGTTAGGATTCGTTAAAGCTCCAGATGTGCTTACAGCAAGAATAATTTACATGCGTACTGATTTATTAGGTTTTATTGATAGTGCTTATGTTACTTCAGGTGACTTGATACACGATTAAAAAAATCCTAAACTATAAAGTAAAACTTACGAGCAAACTTAGCTAATGTTATTTCTAGTTTCACAATGTAATATTTTTTTTTAAAAAGAGCATCGTAAAATTAAAAGTCGCTTAACAACATGCTGCGCACTTAAAATGTTTTTCGACAAAATATTTTTTTTTTAAAGAACAACGCACTATTCGTACACAATTTGGTTCTCCGCGTATCATGGAAAAAGCCATATATACTTTGAGCATACTAGCTAAACGTTTCTTTGGTGAAGTCCAGTGCTGTCAAAATCACGTCTTCAGTGATTTTTCAGTGACTACATTTGTACCATTGTGTTCTATTATGACCTATATCAAGTGAGGTATTGTTTTAAAGCTGATCAAAACGAGGTTTTGAAAAAGCTATCAGTTGTTCTATATGCTGCTATACGTCCCTGTTCAATGATTTTTCAGTGACACATGTAAAAGTTTTTCCTGAATAAGTATAGCAAATGAGGTATCATTGGAAAGCACATAACGTTCTGAGTATAATGAGATACGTTTTGTTGCTGTGCAACTTACCCAGATGGCGCCAGCAACGACTGTGTCAAAATATTTTATTTTTTTTTAGTAGATTTTTAAGCGTGCCAAGCGCAAGCTGAACTTATTGCGGTGACACAAAAAGCTAGTTTAGATACTCAGCTACACATATAACAATGCAAACACCTTACAAAGAAGATTTAAAATTGCACTAAGGAGATTTACGCAGCACTAATGCTGTTCACCTCGCAAAAATGTTATGCTAATGCCTATAGTTATTCGTGAGATAAAATATAAATGAAACAGGTATTATCGAATCGAAAATGATTTTGTTGCAATGCTAACAGGGTTGCTAAGGCTTTAATTATTATGGCCTTAAGCAAACTCCCCTAACAAGTAGGCTGATACACGCAGGTTAAACTACAAACTTAGCTATTTGGTTACAGCGCAAAACAGAAGTCGAGAGAAGTAAGGTGAATAGGGCACTCTGTTATTGCTCTAGACGATACTTGAATCCCACTAGTTATCATAAGACACGCTTTATGCTGTACTTTACTCAACAAGCTAATGTACGAGCTTTTCCTAATTGGAGATGAACAAGCAAAGTCCGACGCTCCTTAACTAGGTGGGAAAGAGACACATATGACAATCTAGCCACTGTATGATGAAGTTTATATTTCTTTTTACTTGTGAGTTTGCACCTAACAAACACACCTATGTTATTAGGTATATTGTGTTATTAGGTTATTTTATAACATTGTGTTGTTATTGTATTTGCAGTGTTACTAAAAGCGTGATAAAGTTTTAGTAGTATTAGCCATTCCTTTGAATGTTTCCAGGGCATGCGACGTGGACGCTACTACTTTATACCCCATATGTTTATGTTTGTGTGTGTGTTTTTGTGTATTTGTTTGTATTTATATCTATGTGTACGTAAGTATTATTAGTTTGTGTGGATGTGAATGTCGTTTTGTTTGCGTATTTGGTTTTTTGTATGTAAATAAGGTTTTGTTTGTGCGTGCATTTGATTTCATGTATGTAAATGTGGTTTTGTTTGCGCGTGTATTTGATTTAATGTATGTAAATGTTGTTTGGTTAGTGCGTGGATTTGATTTTATGTATGTAAATGTTGTTTGGTTAGTGCGTGGATTTGATTTTGTGTATGTGAATGTGGTTTTATTTGTGCGTGTTTATGATTTTATGTATGTAAAGCTGGTTTTGTTTGTGCGTGGATTAGATTTTATGTAATTAAATGTCGTTTTATTTGTGTGTATTTAGTTTTGTGCATGTGAATGTGATCTTATTTGTGTGTATTAGGTTTTGGGTATGTATGAGGGATTTGGTTTGTGTGTGAGTTTACTTAAATATGTGTGTATTTCTAAGTAGGTTTAGTAAAATAATACTTTGGGTTAGGATATTGCTATATAAGTTAGTTTGATAAAATAAAAAAGCTTTTATTATTAGGTGTAAAATAGTAGTGCGTAAAAGTTAATAACAAAATGTGTGTAGATTTGTGATGATGCAACTGTTAGTGTATGTTGAGATAGAAGAGTATGTGCAATAGATGTGTGTTGATTTATTTTAGAAAAAGTATTTATGAAGTGCGTGTGTGTGTATTGTTCATTGATTAGATTTAAAAATATGCAGAGGTTGTTCTTGATTTTTGTTTCATGTTTCTTCTAATTCTTCTTCTTTGTCGCTTATCACTTCAAGCAGGTCGTTGTCGTTAATCAGTCCTTCCTCTTCGTCAAAATCCATTGCTTCATCTTCACTTTCGATTTCCTCTTCTTGGATGTTATACATATTTGCATTTATAACGTTTTGTCCTTCGTAGTTTATGTTATTTCCTAAATCTTCAACGTTGACGTGTTCATCGTTACCACCAACTTCGTTGTGGTTTTCGATGTTTACGTCTACTGCATCGTAGTTGTTATTTCCTAAATCTTCAACGTAATTATGCTCATTGTGTTGTACTAGATTTAAATTGTTATTTCCTAAATCTTCAACGTAATCAACGACGTTGTTTTGTACTACATTTAAATTGTTATTTCCTAAATCTTCAACGTAGGGGTTTTCAAAGTTACCGGCCACTGCATCGAAGTTGTTATTTCCTAAATCTTGAACATGATCGTGCTCATTATTTGCTTCTATTATATTTATATTTAAGTCGTTGTCGTTTGCAATATTTGCACCTACGTTATTGTAAATTGTTGCGTCAATTATTTCGGGCATTGGTCTGTTTGCAGAGTCTCTTATTGCATGTAAACCTTTGTGAGATGGAAACAAGACTGTCGGCTCAAATCTAGCATACCCTAAATACCACAGCACACTTGCAACATGTGCACAACACCCAACTGTTCGTGCTCCTGCTTTGCATTTGCAATACCAGCCTAAAATAGGCTCTTCTTGAGGCATAGGTAGAAGTGGTTCATCAATGCTCTCTTCAAAGTTTTGTTCAGCATACGCAATGTATAATTTATAACTTCCACTTCCGACATGCCTTGAATTCGTTCTTACTCGTAACAAGCCAGGTACATCTAGGTTTATTTCAAACCCGTACTCGCCGGTTTGATTTATTTTGTCTTGAACATATGATCGTGCAAGACGAAGCTGGTATATACCAAGTGTTATATCCCTCAGATATTCTAACGATAACTTAGGGAATCCCGGAACATGAGTTTGCTGCATTGGAAACCAATTACCACTAGACAAATGAAGACGGTCTTCAAGCACTCTTTGTTCAACTACATTTACAGCATTACGAGCTTCACGTAGCATGAAACGAGCACGCTCAACAGTAGCATTCTGCATGTATATCAGCGGGTGATATGCATTAATTAGGGCGCACGCAATTCTGAAAAAATCTCCAATATTACTAAGATGATGAACGTCAACAGTTTCTCCAAAAAACCTAAACCTGCTTTTAACATGTCCATTTCTAGCCTCCACAATCCATCGAGTATTAGTGATGAGCCGTGATTTGTTGGCTTCCTCAGTACTATGTTGCTTGCAACCTTTACGCAAATATGCTGGCATTTCAGTTCTGATACCAAGAGTTTCAAGATATTCGATTGAGTCTCTATATCCTCTATCGACAACAAATATGTCGTTTTCTTGTAACCAACTTCGAAACCCTTGAATGTCATTTTCTAATTCATTTTTTATGCATGCAGCATCATTGTTTTTACCGTCGGAAAAGTATGGCCCATGTACATCTAAAATGTAGCCATCTGGCGCCACAACCATTATTGGTTTAACTAAATGATAACCCTTATGTGTACAAAATGATTGTCTTAATATTCTGTAGCAAGAGATTTTTGGAACTTTTATATACGTTCCATCTATGTATACTATTGCAACTCTTTCATCAGGATTAGGATTATATAGTTCATTTGTAAAGTCAGTGACATGACGGTCAATGTATTCTTGTCTAGTTATAGCATTAACTCCAAGGTTGAGAGGAACAAAATTCAGCATTAATGACTTTCGGACTTTTGCAACTGCTAAACTTACTGCTTGCCGGCTAGAATACTTAAACATTACACAAAGAAAGTCGTCAGAAAGTCCTTGTCTCAACTTTGCAAGAAACATTAACAAGTCCTTTTTAGAGATTTTTCTATTTGGTACGTGGTATAACTTAACAGGTTTACAAAAGGAAAAAAGATCATTAAACTGTTCTTTTGTCAAGCTTGTAAATGTCTTAAATCCCTCTTCTGTGAATTCAGTTTCGTCATGAAAACGTTTTTCCTTTGTATTGCGTACTTCTGTTCTCAACGAAACAATCCATTTATGCAGTTCTGGTATAGGTACGTTTATTTTACGTTTTACAAAAGAGAGACCTTGCAGAAACTCTTCACGCATATACATCCCGTCGTTTGTGTAGTGGTCAAAACACATTCGGGTTCCTTCTGGTACAAATATATTCGTCTCTACGTATACCTTAATTCTTGCTTGGTGAGATATGCGATTATTGCATAGATGCTCACAAATACAACAACGTGCACGTGATCGTTGGGACAAAACGTTAAACTCAACTTTCTCGCCATTTCCATCATTTTCAGTAGCAGAAGATGCATTACGTAGACAGTTTTGACAAATACGGACTGTATTAGTTATTGGCATTGGTTCTAAAGGTGGTTGATGGGTTAAACGGTGCATCTTAGCAGCTTCTTGCACCTCTAAAGATGCTTCATGTAACTTTCTTACACTATTCTTCTTAATCGGTTTATCGCAGACGTAGCATTTAGGTTTAGGATTCATAGTTCATTGCGGGTTATCAGGGAGTTAGACCCGTTGACACTTTGCAAATCCCTGCACTTGGTGTGCAATAAATGCAGGAACCCTCATCTGGCTTATGGCCTCGAGGTAAGGTCTAGAGCTCCCCTAGCAGCCAAACACTTTGAGATCTGCGTGGGCGCGGAATAAGTGCTTCACGAACCCTCGCTAGCACGTCCCACGCCAGGTACGCAAAGCTGGTATTGCATCCCCCACGTCGATGCCCTCCTTAATCTCCCCCGTGAGGTAGAAGGAGCCTAGGAGTTGTAGCTGTAAATCTTAGCGAGCCACCGTAGCTACCTAAACGGTGAAGCGGTACTTCATGATTGTTACTTGGTTGCGTATTTCTATTTTTAACGTGGTTGGCTCCACCATAGGATGTTAGCCACTAAGTGTTTCCAGGGTAAACCAGCGTGGAGGTCTCCTATGCCTTACCCCATATGTTTAAAGACTAGCTGCAACGGTTGCATAATTTTTAAAATAGGAGAGTAATATAAATATCTACGTGTTAACAAAACATAACGTTTGTTTTGATTTGAAAAGGGTTTTATTTTTTAGCAATTAGTTATGCGTTTGCTAAAATACATAAACTTCTTTGCCTATTTTAAATTGAATTAGCTTGCAGTATGTTCAATAATGTTTGCTTTTAAACAAATTAAATAATTTGACACAGTCGTTGCTGGCGCCATCTGGGTAAGTTGCACAGCAACAAAACGTATCTCATTATACTCAGAACGTTATGTGCTTTCCAATGATACCTCATTTGCTATACTTATTCAGGAAAAACTTTTACATGTGTCACTGAAAAATCATTGAAAAGGGACGTATGGCAGCATATAGAACAACTGATGGCTTTTTCAAAACCTCGTTTTGATCAGCTTTAAAACAATACCTCACTTGATATAGGTCATAATAGAACACAATGGTACAACTGTAGTCACTGAAAAGTCACTGAAGACGTGATTTTGACAGCACTGGACTTCACCAAAGAAACGTTCAGCTAGTATGCTCAAAGTATATATGGCTTTTTCCATGATACGCGGAGAACCAAATTGTGTACGATTAGTGCGTTGTTCTTTCAAAAAATTTTAAATTCTGATTTTTCTCATTAGCATAACTATGGAAATTTTAAGTTATAAAATATTGTGCCCTCTCAAGTTTTTTCTGATTTAAATATTATAAATCTTTTTTTAAATATAAATCATGTTTTAATCTGTTATTTGTTATTACTTTTTCCCGCTTACGTTTTTTTAATTTCATATGATTATAATTATACTATAATATAGACTAATCTACTTAACATCTCTTTTTAGAATTAGGTTTGTTTAACTTAATTTTGATTGTAATTTTAAGTGTTACAATATTTAAAATAATCAGCTACTTTGACACTACATACTATACATTTTTGTGTTGCAACACCAGATTTTAATATATTTGCATGTGCAATAGATTTAATATAATATGCCCAATTTGTTTACGATATTTGCTTTGTACAGGTATTAAATTTTACAGTATTCGTCATTTTATTAGAAATCTTTTTTAGCAATAAACATTAACCAACCAACTAATTCTAAAACATTTCCAATTAAAAATTGTGTAATATTGATAAAAGATTTTATAAAGGATAGTATTAATTATTTTAGGAGCACTTTGCAAACAAGTGTTTTTCTAACGTATACCTGATGTACCCTTAAAATATAAAAAATTCCTAACTTTCTTTATTTTTTTAACAAAATTACTTAATTGGTTTTAAAATATAGTGTTTTTGATTATAAAAGCAATAGTTTTACAGTTTTTTGCAATTTCGTACCCCTATGTATACCTAAACTTTCAGTTAAAAAAAATAAGTGTTATAAGAATAATTAAAAACTAAAGAATTTAAGGTACATAGGGACACAAAATGTACATTACTGTGAAAAGTAGATAATATTTAAATAAATACTTATAGTATTAAAACATATTAAAAGCACTTATTTATTGTTTGTTAAATTAGTGGTGACTGCAGTGTTCACAAGAATAAAATAAAGTACATTATAGGTACATTCCTGTAAAAACTAAAAACATGTATGTATGTATTTGATTTATAGCATATACAGGCCTTAGCCCAACACACAAATCTGATTATTATCTTTGGCACATTATTTTTGTTCAAGTAAATTAATTGATTAACCATCGTAGCTTATATAATATTTATTTTCAAGTTTTAACATGTTTAAATCATTGCCCTATTAGTTTAATATTTTGTGATTTACTAACTTAATATGACCTTCTGTGTTTAATAGTTTTTATCAAGTTTTGATTCTTATAACTAGCAGTTGTATCTTCCATTTTATTCTTATTTATTAAACATATTCTATAAAAGTTGTACTTTAGAATTAATTTCTAACAATTCACTTTAATATCAAATGTTCACAATTTTGTTGCAATCGTATTTGTCACTCATGATCTTAGTTAAAGGGCTAGCTTTACTTGAAAATGGTTAAGGAAACTATTTAACGTTTTTTTTTAAAATATTGTGTCCTTGTAAGTGTAGACTAAATAGCTCTGACAACAGCTCATTTGTCATTCATAGGTTTTAATTTAGTAACCAATTTTACTAAATTTTATTAGTTAATTAAACATAGACGCATTTACTAGATTTATTTAGGTTTAAACTTGTTAGATTATATAGTGTAGGTTATGAAATCATTTCAAGGATTGACCTTAGTCAGGATTATTCCGTCACTAGTGTTTCTGATGCCATCAGCTTCAAATAAGTAACTGCCTACATATTTAAGAGTTTTTATTAAAGGGTCTCGTTTCTTCATCCAGTAGTGTCATTTAAGGTGCATGTAGACTTTGTGTTCTTTTTTACTCTGGCACTGTTAGATAGGGACTTGGGGTAGCGCCTTCTTTAATCGAAACTTCTTTGTGCCACCAAAAAAACTTCATATTTGTTAGATAGCTGGACAAAAAGAAGCAGAAGTCTGCCTTCAGTTTTGTTACAGATTCGTTGTGCCTTTACAATGTGTGTAAAATTAGGTTTTAGAGAGTTTAAATAACTAATTTAGCATCGTCAGCTGAATATATACTAACGATTAGACCTGTGATTAGAATTTCTTTTCTTTTGTTAGGTCTTTTAGGTTTAATAACGTATGTCTTGGCACTCGTTTTTTTAACTCACCAAATTTTGCTTTTAGAATATTCCCTTTAATGTTTTGTCTTAAAGCAGCTATATTTATCCTAGTATCTAGTGATTTCCATTTTGATTCTATGTTAGTTTCCAAAGGTACTAGTCTTGAATATAATTCTTTCCTGAAGTCTTCAATTAAAGTTAATAAGTTAGCGGTTATTTGTGTTGTTATTTGTTAGCCAAGTTTTAATAGTTGCTTAGAGAGTTGCTAAGAGAAGTAGGCGGCTAGCTACTCTTGTCTACTTGGTACTGGTATTTTAGTTTTATTGAGCATGACCTATCTATTTAATAATTTGGTACTCCTGGTTTTTCTTTCGATCCCACTTAAATATACGTAATGCTAGTATCTTAACACCTTATAAAAGAAAATATTAAAATTGTGGGCCTTTGTCCTACGTATAAATTAGAAGGAACTTAGGTTTATGTTTTAAAAATGATTCTTGCTTGTTTTGGTTTATATCTTCTCGTCGTAATTTTCTATGGTTGTACCTCTGTGCGTTTTCTTATTCTGTTTAGCTTGCGGCGTGGCAGTATTTTTGAAGTTTGTAGAAAACTAACTAGTTAAATTAAATAAATAAATTACTGATCGAATAACACTTGCTGACGTACTTTTGTATTTGATTACGAGTTAAAAGTAGACAAAAACTGTTATTTAACAGTTCAAAATTTAAAAAGTAAAATAAAATTTATGAAATATTTTAGTACTACTATGTTCGCGGTTTGCGGGCTCGATCGTCTCTCTAATAGCTGAAAACATTATTTACGATATCTAATATTTATTATTTTTGAACACAACATCCATGACGCTAACGTGACAACAAACATGATTTGTTTCGCGAATGCTAACGATAACATCTTAATATAGAGCACGTTGAAAATATTACAAAAGTCCACGTCAAACGTGTGTGTTTGTGGACGCACAATAAGGTATGCTAACACTGTAAGCCATAGAAAATTTGATATTTATTAGAAACGTATTTTAAAAAATGAGTTATTTAAATATAAAGCAATGTGTTATATTAAATTTATATAATATTATTTCTTTTTAATATTTAAATCATATAAAAACAGATACATGTTTTACACATTTATGCTTTAAATGCAGTAGTACTGTTAAAAAAGAAGTTGCTAGCACTTTATTATCAAATATTAAAAACGTTATTGCTTTAGAAAATAAGAAATTAATTCTCTTCATAAATCACGTATGCATTCCATAAACACGGCAAATTTATTGTTTCATTATGTTTGTTATGTTGTTGTCATTAACCTTATAAATGACTAATGAAACAATATAAGTTCGAAATAAAAATCTAAAATTTAACTAAAGTTCTCTATTTCCTGATATATTTTGAGCTTTAGTGTTTAGTAAAAGTTCCTCTAGTAAAAGCTGCCTAGTTATCAAACTTTTATTACAAAAACAGATATTGATTGAAAATTAATTTATTCTAGTAAAAGATATAGATGTTTTCAACAAAATTCATATTAAATCCTAATCAAATTATTAAAAGATAATCTCAAAGAGACAAATTTAGTTGTAATATTTGATATTCAAAATTAAATAACATAAGATAGTCTTCGTGAATTAAAAATAAATAAAGAAATCGCAAAAGTGTAAAATATTTAGAAGGGAAAAATTAATATATCAACCTTTATTATAGAAGATGTAATACAAGACTGTAGAATGGTTGGTATTTAACAAGTAGTAGACATAATAATATCTATATATTTTATCTTAATAAATTCTAATTTAAAATGGATTATAAATTAATTAAAATGAATTCAAAATTTTTATATTTCATTAACATTGTCTAGTTAAGGCATAGAAAACTTAAACTGTTATAGTATTACAATAAAAATAAATTTAGAAGAATTTATGCTCTGCCAAAAAAGTTAAAAATAGGACTATTATTTTATTACTATTTACTGTACATCAAATGGTAGTGACCAGAAATACAGGCACAGCAGACAGTTTTTATATTCCTAGTAAACATCTAAAGTATTTGTGTACAATAGCTGGCGTTAAATCTCTTGAACTCTTTACTGAAAATATTTATGTAACATCTAAATTTTTACTTATAATTATTTAATACAAGTGGAAAATTGTTACTATGTAAAATTATTAATTCTGCAAAATAGTAAGAAATATTCATTTATAGGATGTGATATAGTACATTCTAAAATTTAAAAAATGTGCATATAATTATTAATAGTACAAACAAATAAAATATTTACTTACCAACTTGGAGTATAAAATGGCTTACGAATGGCTTAAATTTAATATTGGCAGATATTTACCATTAAATAGTTTAAAACCTTGTAAAATCGTTTACTACAATGATATTAACACTGCTAATGACTTTGAGTTTCAATCAATTCAATTTATTATCGTGCATGATAATAACTAGTTACAGTTCTTTTCATTATCAACACCCTACGTCTATACAAAGTCAAAAAATGTTCTAATTCATACCATTACTTGTATTACATTATAAAATTTATTTCGACACGTTTTTGTAAAAGATACTGTCTAACAGCGTAATCAAATTCACTACACTTTTGGATTTCTTGAATTTTAGCTGGTAACTGATTCCACTTATTGGTGGTGTGTACACCATTAATGCTTTTTCTTCTGATTCTTCTGACTCGGCAGGGCTCGTCCTTCCAAAAATTCATTATGCGACATTATTTTGTCCCAGCAACAACCTATACCATGCCCACAGCCCAAAGCTTCAACTCGTATTGCATAAAGGCGGAATATTTGAATGACACAGTATAGCCATTGAGGGTCGTCTATGAATGATGTCATTAAAAACTCTTAGTTTTTAGAGCCCTATGCATAGGCTTCAGTATTGCACAAATGGCTATCACTAACATGGCATGGCATAGGTATCCGCTTAGACCCACCAACCCTACCAATTACATCATTTATGCACGATCCCTTTCTGTAATCTAGCATGCGATATTCAGCAGCAAACGTGTTCATTTCATTTAGAAGTGTGTTTTAGTCTCTTCTGATTGTAAGCTGGTTAATTATAGTTAACCCTTTAATTTTGTAACCAAGTGTTTGGAGTTGTTAATTGGTAAGTCATTTTTTTAATAACAGTAATATCAACATAAAAATTCTGGTAAAGTATGTAGACAGTAGGAAGGAATAAAGCAGTATTCGTGGTCTTCGTAAAGACACTGAAATCGTGAATGGCATTGTTTGATTTGGTTTAAGACTATGGCAGCAGTTCATAGTAAGTTCCAAATCAACGTTGACTACTACTATCAGACACAGATTAAACGTGAGGGCTAAAATCATCTATTAATTGTGTGGTTACTCACCGTACTGGTTAGTTAAAGTGGCAACAAATCTCTTCAATGTGCTATGGACTACTGTTGTATTTCGTTCACAAATCACAGTTGTAATTTCGTTTGTGACTGTGACCCACAATCTTGCTAACGAACCTATTGTGGACAGTCAAAATCTTAGGCTGTTACACCACATTGTAAACAATGTAAATTGTGATTATTTTGTGATCTCAGAATCACAAATATTACCACAAACAATTGTGAACAAAATACAACAGTACTATGGACTGCGAGGCTGCTATTGAATACCTGAAATAGAAAATATAGTTTACTTGCATTAGCTAATTTATTTAAACTACAGAAGTTCTCAATTTCTTTAATGACGGCTAAAAGTTGCGAAAATGTTTTCTTGCTTTCGCGTTTATAGAAAACAACGAAACCAAATTCATAAACTCTACACTGATAGGTCCATAGCTTTTGTTGTGAAATGAATAAAATGTTTTACCTAATGCGAGGACAAATAAATTAATGATTGGCCTGTGTAGTGTTTAATGTATTAGTATTATTTCATACTAGAAGTTGTGCACATTTTAACGTTCATTTGTGTTAGGGAAGGGGTTCTAATAAATAACTCAAGGGGTCCCTACTAATACCTGGGTTTCCTAGTAATTCTAGGAACCCCTACTAATTCCTGAGTTCCCTAGTAATTCCATGGGCCCCTACGTATTCCTGGGTTCCCTGGTAAATTTAGGGGTCCCTACTAATTCCTGGATTCTCTAGTAAGTCCAGAGGCCGCTACTAATTCTTAGGTTCCCTAGTAATTCCAGGGGTCCCCACTAACTCTAGAGGTATATTTTAACAAAATATGAATTTATTAAACGCCAAGCATTAATAAATTATGATATTTATTCTAAATTATTATTTTTTCAGATACAAATTCACAGGCCATCTATCTCTATAAATACACTAATCAACTGTTCTTTTAAGAGCAAGTAACATCCTTAAACGACATTCTTATTACAACCAGTACATTGAGTACTAGCAAAGAGCAGTACATTGAGTACTAGCAAGAAGCAGTACATTGAGTACTAGCAAGGAGCGGTACATTGAGTACCAGCCAGGAGCAGTACATTGAGTACTAGCAAGGAGCAGTACATTGAGTACTAGCAAGGAGCAGTACATTGAGTACTAGCAAGGAGCAGTACATTGAGTACTAGCAAGGAGCGGTACATTGAGTGCTAGCAAGGAGCAGTACATTGAGTACTAGCAAGGAGCAGTACATTGAGTACTAGCAAGGAGCAGTACATTGAGTACTAGCAAGGAGCAGTACATTGAGTACTAGGAAGGAGCAGTACATTGAGTACTAGCAAGGAGCAGTACATTGAGTACTAGCAAGGAGCAAAACATTGAGTACTAGCAAGGAGCAGTACATTGAGTACTAGCAAGGAGCAGTACATTGAGTACTAGCAAGGAGCAGTACATTGAGTACTAGCAAGGAGCAGTACATTGAGTACTAGCAAGGAGCAGTACATTGAGTACTAGCAAGGAGCAGTACATTGAGTACTAGCAAGGAGCAGTACATTGAGTACTAGCAAGGAGCAGTACATTGAGTACTAGCAAGGAGCAGTACATTGAGTACTAGCAAGGAGCAGTACATTGAGTACTAGCAAGGAGCAGTACATTGAGTACTAGCAGCGATTATTAAGTACTACCTAGGGATAGTAAATAAAAAACCAAAGTTAATTTGTTATTACCAAACAATGGACCAAAATAGGCGTGATGCTAGAAATGCTAAAAGACGTGCCAACTATGCACGCCGGTCCACTAAAACTATAGCTGCTGATGTAATTAAGCGTAAACAACGGTATGCAAATACATTGGATCAGCAAAAAGCAGACAACGTAGCTAAAGATAGAGAACGATGTGCTAATGCAACAGCAGAACAACGCGCTGAAATGTCACGAAAAAAAATCAACAGTATGCTAATACCCTGGCTCAGCAAAGAGCAGACAAAGTAGCTAAAAAGAAAACACAACGTGCTTATGCAACTCAAGAACAGCTAGTTGTAAATTTAGTGCAAAAACTACCAAGCAATACTGATTTCGAAGAAAACGCAAATGAACACAAAAATATGGATATTTCTGAAACTCAAAGTCTTAGCCCAGTGGGCAACACTAATGAGAATTAAATTCAGTTTGCACTTATTAAACAGCACTATGACGCAAATATGAAAAATTGGCCATCTACGCCTTGCGAATTTTGCGACCGTATGATGTATCCCATAGGATTAAAAAAAACTGTTTTAAAGTCACAGCATATTAAAGTGTTACGTAGCTATAACCTTTATGACTACATTGAAGCTTCTGTAATACTACTTTGTCATACGTGCCACTCTCACCTTCAAAAAAAGAAATTATCCGGGCAATCAAAGTTTAACTTAATGCAAGTACCAAAATCTCCTGCTTGCATTTCTGACTTATCGCCTATGGAAGTCCGACTAATTATTCAGGTTAAGCTGCATATGCAGATTTTTAAACTTTGCAACAATACTAGCCAATATGGTATTAAAGGCTCAGTGATTCACTTCGCCCAAGCGATAAATGAAATTGCTCATCAACTTCCTTTAACGTCAGTTCAGTCAAAAGTTGTTGTAGTAGCCGAAACTCTCGAATCTGTCCAATCAAGACGAGAATTTGAAATACGACCAAGTTGTATTTTAACTGCTTTAAACTGGTTACAAAGTAATAATCCATTATATAAGGACATTCGTATTGTAGAGCGCACTGATGATGATTTAAGTTTACAAAATATTGTTGTTCTTACTCAACCTATTACAGATGCTGCTCATGGCTCTCATTTCGTTGCTAAGGCTCTATATGATATTTTAAGAGGTACCATTAGAATGGCTCAAGCAAATGAGCTATTATTTCCGGAAAACGGAGGTAAACAGTGCACATCTAATTGTGCTGCATTTATTGCGTACAGTTCTATTCAGGAGGTATGTTTTCTCAAGTCAACTACGCTTGACCAAATTTTAATAGATGGTGATAAATACTATAGTCACATTTTACAATCTGCTTCTGAATTTAAAAAGCACGAAATTGTTAACAATTACGGATTTTTACGATGTGACGACTTAGCTGAAGACTTCCAGCTACAGTATTGCAATAGTAATGTAACTATAAATTTGCAAGTAAATTATGAAGACGATTTGAGATTAAACGGATTTCTTCAAAAGGGTAGAAAATTTAACTTCAATGGTGATAAGGTTGTTAAAGACACTCTAACTCTTGAAAATGCAATTCAGCATTTTCTCACTATGGAGACCCAAGCATGTATTCTTACTACAGCACAATACTCGATGGTAATATATAAACAAGGGCAGAGTGTCTACTATTTTGATTCCCACAGTCGAACTGAAACGGGAAGAGTTTGCAAAACTGACAAAGGATTAGCATGCCTGATAAAATTTCCGTTAGGTATGGCGGCAAAGCAAATTTCATCTCTTGTACACACTAATGTTCAACCAAAGGACACGATTTTAAACGAGATTATTGCAAATTTAGAGATAGCTGAAGCTACCAAAACTAATTATGCTAATAAGTTTTTATTTGCTATAACTCCTATAATTGCTTCGAGTCTACATGGACGTGCGATTCAACTGCAAAATGATGTCAGTTAAGAGCTTGACGTAGGCAGTACCTAAAATAATCTAGCAGAAAGCACTGCAACAGAGGTTTGCTCTGTTAAAGACCTGGGATTTGGTTTTTCCTAACACATTGAGCATATTTATCCGCAGAAAACATTTTCAAAATTATTTGACTCGCAACTTAATCTAGGATTTGGATTACCTCAACATAGTGAACATATTAATCCGCAGTCTGAAAAGCATGTCATTGATGATCTTGAAACATACTTTTGTCACAATATTGACCAAAATGAACCAGAAATTGAAAATTACATTAAACATTTGAAACGTGGAAATGCGTCAAACCCTATGCAATTGCATAAAGCAACAGGCCCGCCCATCAAAGCATACTTAGAAAAGCATTTGGAAGAACTTGCGTTTGTAGTACTATTTCCACATGGGACACATGGATTTAACGACGACAGAAGAAAAATAAAGCTGTCTCCTGTCAAATATTTTCAAGCAAGAATTATGTCTTCTGATACTAGATTTCACAGCAAAGAATATCTTTGTTATGCGTTAGACCGTATAGAGCAGTTTAAAATTGAGCAACAAATAGGTATTGTTTGTAATATGACACATCAGAGCAGAAACAATAATTACGAAACGCCACAAATTCCAGGAGCTCACAACCCTCACCTTTATTTAAAAGCTATTCGTGAAGGAGCAACATACTGGAAAAATTTTGGACGAGATGTTTTTGCAATGGTTAATATGCTCGCAATACCTACATTTTTTTTAACGTTCAGCACTGACGACATCAACTGTCCAGAACTTATGAATGCTATGTGGAAATTAAAGTTTGGAAATGAAACCAAGTGTCCATTTAAAAGTTTGAGCTATAACGAAAGAAAACAAGTACTTGATGATAATCCTGTTTTGGCTGCAAGATATTTTTGTACCAAGGTTAAACAAGTATTGAGCATTTTCGAGAAACATGGAGAGCTTCTATTTGGGCGAAAGGTAATAAATTACATTAGAAGAGTTGAGTTTCAAGCAAAAGGCAGTGGTCATTTTCATATAATAATCTGGTGTGAAAATACTCCGGATTTTAAAACCGATGAAGGGGTAGCATTCATTAACAAAAATGTATCTGTTTCATTACAAGGTGATAATTATGAGTTAGTTAAAAAATATCAAACACATAGGACCACTCCTACGTGCAAAAAGAATAGCAACGTCAACGTTTGTCGATTTAACTTTCCCCGTGAAGTTCACGATGAAACAAAAATACGTTTAAAAGAGGAAACGCATAGAAATAATGGTCGAAGTATACAGTACGCTACAAAACCTGACGAAACCTCTATTAACAATTTTCACCCAAAGTTACTTGGCATAATTTGGAGAAATATGGACATATAAGTTGTTGGTGATGTAAACGATGTAATTCATTATATTGCTAAATATATTAGCAAGGCTGAACCAGAAAAACTTGCTGCTGACCTTCAAGATGCACTTGTGGCTGCAAAGTCTTCCACATCAGATACTATCAGAAAAAATCTATTAAGTGTTGCAAACGTTGTTACTCGAAATAGGCAAATTGGGCTATCAGAAGCTGCATTCCGAGTCCTAAGTTTGCCTTTACGATTTTGTACAAAATCATTTCAATTTGTATCAGCTTTTACATAAGATAAAAGGTTGCGTATGATTCAAAAGGAACGCTTACGAGATAACAAAACTATAACTTGCATGAACATTATTTAAAGATACGAATTAAGGCCAGAAACTGAAGAAATGCGAACAATGTGCCTATTTGAATTTGCTGCTCTATTTGACCCTAAACCTACAGAAGCATATGATGATGTAGATAAAGAAATGGAGGAAGATTTTAATGTAATAGAGGCAAATGCAAATTTGCGACAAGATTCTATTAAACTTTTAAACAACAAAGGACTTATGTGTCGGCAAACAAATCCCAAAGTTGTGAAGTTTCCAATATTTAACATGAGGTCACAAACTGAAGAATATCATTACTCTTTGTTGCTAATGAATTTAGCTTTTAGAACTGAAGATGAAATTTTAGTTGGATATGAAAATGCTTTGAGTGCATTTGTAGAAAAAAGACAATTTTTAAGAACAGAAGATAATACATCAATAATTTATGCCGGATTACGCGAGGAACTAGACAGAGCGTTACTAAGACTTCAAGAAATTCCGGAATACTCAAATGTTCTTAATTTTGAAAACAATAATTGTCATGATGAATTATATGTAGACGATTTAGAGGTACCACAACAAAATACCCCACTGCCTGATAATATTTTAGATATTATTAACAGTAGAACAGCAACATTTAGTTCTGAACAAAGAAAGGTGTATGATTTAGTCAGAAAACAAATACGTTTGAGCAGTAATTTGAGCAATCCACCCTTACGGCTTTTTGTAAGTGGTGAAGGAGGCACTGGAAAAAGCTACGTAATACAAACATTAACACTGTTTATACGGAGCATCTTGCACGGTCTTGGAGATCCACTACAGATTGCGGCTCCAACAGCGTGTGCTGCTATTCCAATTTCTGGACTAACGTTGCATCGCAGTTTTGGTATACCTGTAGAGTTGAGTCACAAAGTTCCCCCATACAGAAAACTATCTGCTGCAACTTTACAAGGTTATCGAAGAAGATACAAATTCTTGAAATGGATTATTGTAGATGAAGTTAGTATGATAAGCTACGAAACAATTAAATACATAAGCCGCCGACTTCAAGACATTTTTGAGTCAACCGAGCCTTTTGGGAATATTAATATTCTCGTTTTTGGAGACATTCTCCAGCTAAAGCCATGTAATGGAAACTGGATTTATAAACAACCATCGTCAATGAAGGCCTCGACCGACTTATGGAGATTGTTTAGTTTTGTTGAACTTAAAGTAAATCACCGGCAGATTAGCTCTGATCCGTTAAAAGACATTTGCAGCCGTCTTCGGGTTGGAAATACATCGCTGCAGGATTTATCTGATCTTATAACAAGAGTTCTAGAAAAACAATCTACTTGGAATAAAAAAATTAAAGATGAATGGAAAGATGTAATTCGAATATTTCCAACAAACAAGCTAGCAAACAATTGCAATAATGATCATATCGAATCGTTAAAATCAGCTGGAATAAAGATTTTTACGGTTGAAGCTGTTGATAAATATGCTGATGGAAATGAAGAAGAATCTCCTCCATCAGAAGTTATTTATGAAAATAATAACAAAACAGCAGAAATTCCGCCTAAATTACAAATTGGCCTGTCTGTACGGATTATGCTTCGTTGTAATTTGTCCCTTGAGGACAAACTTGTAAATGGAAGCCGAGGAGCTGTTAAAGCAATTACATGGCCCAGACTTCTACCTGATCAATCATACGATGGTCAACTTCCGCAAAGCATAAGCGTGTTATTTGATGACCCAACAGCAGGTGGATATCTTAAAGATAAAGACACTGGCCTAGTTCGTATTAAGCCGAAGCTATTTGATTTCATTGACAAACGAGGAAGACAAATACACAGAACAATGCTACCTTGCATATTAGTTTCAGGTATTACATGCCACAAGGTCCAAGGCCAAACAGTTTCTAGAGCTGTAATTTAATTAAAAGGGTGGAATATTTTTAAAAGAGGTGCGTATGTTGCACTGAGTAGATGCACTTCACTTCAAGGACTTGCAATAACTGAATTTGACTCGTCAGAGCTTATAGCAACTGAAAAATTTTCTCCTGCCGAAAATTCTAGTATAAAAGAGTATGACAGACTGCGAGAGCTACCTTTACTTAAATAAACGTTGTTAATGTACATTGCAAAATTGTTTCATTAGGCAAAGTGGGGTACCGTTTTGAAACTCTTGTATCAAAAATCTAGATCTAAACTGGGAAGCCCAGAAATAACTAAACCGGGAAAAATCCCGTTAGAATTGGTGGTTTGTGTGTATGCATGCATGTAAGTATGCTTGCATGTATATATGCATGCATGTATGTATGCATGCATGTATGCATGCATGCATGTATGTATGCATGTATGTATGTATGTATGTAATACTTGCACATGCGCTCGAAAAACCCAGAAATAACCCCTCACCTCCCGCCCCCGCACCCCTAAAAAATTAAATTATCGCAACACACTACAAAAGTATTGTTTAAAATTTTAAATATTCAAAATTAAATTATTACAACACACTACAACTTGAAATTTTATACAATATTCATTTAATTTCAAGTTTTGTGTTGCAATAATTTAATTTTGAATATTTAAAATTTTAAACAATACTTTTGTAGTGTGTTGCGATAATTTAATTTTTTAGGGGTGCGGGGGCGGGAGGTGGGGGGTTATTTCTGGGTTTTTCGAGCGCATGTGCAAGTATTAAATACATACATACATGCATGCATACATACATGCATGCATACATGCATGCATATATACATGCAAGCATACTTACATGCATGCATACACACACACCACCAATTCTTACGGGATTTTTCCCGGTTTAGTTATTAACTACTGCATATGAAAACGAACGTTGGCCGTAAGACCGTGTCACGAGGAGATGGTCGACATTTATTGGTTTCCGTAGTTCCCGTGTTGTTCTTGCTTGTTTCACTTTTATGTGGCCTTCATAAATAATATGTACCTTGCTTCTCTTTATAAAATGCTTGTAAAAGAATTTCAACTGTTTTAATGTTTTTCTTTCATTTGTCGCAAGCCAATTCATCTCTTTAAGAATATCAAACTCAGTCTTGTGTCTTGTAGGTCGACGATCAAATACCTTTATTATTAATCTATACAATAGGGCATCCACCTTTTGAATTTTTGATTAACACAAATTTCCCCAAACTTCAATTCCATAATCGATAACTGATAGTATTAAATGAAGGCTGGCATGCTGTCGGCGATGGCGGTTGGGGAAGCAATGGCCCACGGATGGCTTTTCGAAATGGCCCGAGCGTACGCCAATGACTACCTAATATTGTTTTTTATAATTCCCTGATGATTAACTAATTACTTACATTACATGCATTTATATATGCCAAAAGAATAATGCAACTACAAGTTAATATTTCATTAGTCAACCCAGTAAAATTTTATTTTTAACTTTGCATCAACACTGCGGTGCTAGTTCAGAGGTCATGTTTAACAACATTTTAGCTGCACAATTAACATTAGCACTGTTAAAAGTATTTAATATTAAAAGAGTAATCTTTCAGCAAAATATATGATTACTACAACTGCGTCAGCTTTTTATGAACACAAACAACAGTTGAAGCCGTCTCAAAATTCTAGCTGCAGAATTAAACTACCTAACTTGCAACTAAAGTGATGCTAATTGAAGAAAACTAATGGGATTTAATTACCACCGCGGATTTGTACTCAATCACAAATAGTTTTGATGAAATAAATCTTTTATGAACATTGTTAAACTGAATTCAAATGATAAGTCACATGTGTACAGTGGCAACGGAGAAACAAAGGCGTGGAATTGTATGGGGATTGACCACGTTTTGCCCAGTAACTATAACTATGGTTAACTTCTGGAATAATTCTGCAAAGTTAAAAATAGATTGAGTACATTATTGAGTTAACAATTGATTTATTAGTTAACTCGGTGAGGGGATAATTACATCCTCGTACTCAGTCAGATGATTAGATCAAGGTCCGTCCAAGGTCAAGTTAAATGCTAATTGAGCTGACTTATAATCACAATCACACCACGCTGTTGTAATAATCAGGAGGCGCGTTTGCTGTGTCCCAGCTTTCATTGTACTTGTGGCACGTTAAAATTCAGTTTGTACTTCGAGTCATTTCAGGCTGTCACGAATATCAAATATGTGTGAAAAATACTACACAAAATTAACACACTTATTGCGACAGCAATTTATTATTGCAGTGTAACTTTAATTGCAAGTTAGGTAACTTTAAAACAAAAAACTCGAAAGTAGAAGCAGTAGAATGTGGAAGCCCCCAAGTCTGTAGTTGAGGAGAAGAAACCATTGCACTTCATGCCTTTCCGCTACATATAGAACCCAGCCGTGCCTTTCATTTCTTCATGCAGAAAGCTAGAAACCATGCGCGAAGACAGTATACGAACAAAAGACAACCTTTCATAGTCTAGCAACACATTCGTTGTTGCGTTGCGGTACTTGAGCCTCGTATTAAATACAATAAGAAGCTCCGCCCTACAAGTTGCACACGACGTTCAGTATTACGATATAGTTTGTATGTTGTTGTGTGTGTTGAAGAGGTTCTACATTCCCCGCGTCTGCGTTCCCCGCCACTTTGAGCTTTTATTTTCACCTAAAGAGCCATTCACTCACCAAGCACTTTACCCATTCTTTACCATTTGTGATAAGCTGCCTAGGACTCTTTATTAACCAAGCAATTTCCCTATCGTTTACCGTGTGTGATCAACTGCCAGTCATAGCGGCAATGGGCCAATGCTTTCCCATTTATCTTTCCAGATTGTGCAGTTATCTTCAGTTACGTGTTAAGGTTTATAAAATATAAAAATGCATGTTTCTAGTTGAGACGTCTTCTGTTTTACCATATGTTCCGCTCAATCTTAGTCTAAATTTTGAATTAAAATTGGAGTATTAATAGTTCTACAAATATAATAATTCACGGGAAATGTTTATACTACCTAGCGCTGGTAGGTCAAGTACAAACATTAAGCTTTAAAAAGTAACTTCATATTTTATTTTTTTTCACTCGCTCTGACAACTCCGAGGACGACGGACGTGTCCGTCTCTGTGTCCTCGTGAGCAAATTTCAGTCTTTTTTCCATTTTGGTTTTTGACTTAAACATACCGTTTGTGAGTCTACCTAGCAGTTGTGGGTTTAGCGTGTCAGGGCTGTGTCGTTGAGGTTTCTCATCTTCACCTTGGACAACTTTGATATTTGAGATAGCGTATATCTACATATCAAAGCTGTTTTAACATAAGTTGGAACTTACAAGTAGGAAGATTATGTAACTTCGGTAAAGAGGCAGTGTGGTGGAGTACACATTGCTGCTTTAATGAAGTTATTAAAGAGTAATCGCGATCTTCCCAGGCACGTTGACCCCAGCTAATAGCACTATCAGCAACTGCTGGAACATCTCTGGTATTTTGTGAATAGGTTTGATTAGTCTCGGTTAATTACATGCAAGTTGGACTACGTGCTGGTATTTCGGGAATTTGTATAAATTCCACCATTGGCTTCGGCCCTTGATAAATACCAGTGCTATGGTCTGATCGAATTGTAAATTCTGAGCAACTCATAGGCATAGTCATAGTCACTAAATAGTTATACGCTTAGAGGTGTAATTGAAAGTTTAGTGCGAAAGTTTTTCGTTCTTGCTCACGCATACTTTATAACGAGTAAACATAGCAACTTTCATAAATAAAGACATAAGTCATCGTAAAAAGGATCGTTCTGCAATGGGCCTATCTATTGGCCTGAGCGGCATTTCAGTAACTTTATGTTGCTGAATCTCCTTCAAATACAATACAATACAATACAACTTAATATTTTAACTTCAATATAGAAATAATAATGTGTAAATTGATGGACTGATATACTTGATAAAACTGTAATTAAAACTAATTGTATATTGAAATTTCGGTTTCTTTTTACTTGCTTATGTGATGCTAATACAATTGTCGTAATTTTTAAAATGATGTGTAGTAAAAAAACTACAACACATTCTATGACCTATAGTGGATTAAGATTTTTGTTTTTCAAAAAATCACCTATTGAGTTGTAGATTTAATATCACAATATGTTTATTTATAATCACCTACCTATTGATTTTTGCTTAAGAAAACTGAATGAGTTTTTTATTAAATATTTTAATAGGGTGACGTTTTTGTAAAACATTGTATGTCGAACGATAATATAGAAACAGCTCAATTTAAATAACATTAAAAATAATGTTGTTACAGTTTTTTGAAGGTTCTTTGATAATATCTACTAAGTAACAAATTTGCTTCAAAATAAAAGGTAGTTTTCGAACTTCTATTTTTTTAACAATGATATTATCGTACTGTTTTGCATAACCACCCCAGCGCTTTAATTTTCAAAAAAGACCCAAAATAATTTATCCGTTTTAAAAATTTTTAAAAAATATATCTGGTTGCTTTTACTACAATTAAGTAGCAACAAGATATAATTTTATTATTTTTTGTCTGTTTAAAGTGTAAATATTAATAAAAAAGCTTAAATAAATGTGTCAGTGCCTAGGTTTTCCCTTAAAACATGTATTTAACAAACTCACTGTACTACCTATTTACTAATTAATGCCGTTTTGTTTTGTGTTTTGTGTATAGTAAACATCTTTATATATTAGATTAAAGCTTTTTTTAGACTTAAATTTAATAAATCCAAAAACCAAAACATTCAAGAAAAATCTGTCTTACAGATTAGGTAAATATTTAAAAAAATCAAATCAAGCTTATGAAAAGTAAACACTAGTTTGCAAAAAAGAAACAAAAGATTAATTATTTTTTTAATTAAAACAGTTTTTTCTAACAGGCGAGTTGATATAATTATATACAACGAGAAAACAAGACAAGGATAAATTTTAGATCCTACCGTAAGGTTTATATATGGTGATGGTACACAACAGTAATTGTTAGTTGACACTGAAAAAAGAGAGATTTATGAGCCGTGTGTTTCCTATTTTAAAGAAATGTATCGATTGAAAAATATCGTAGTAATTAGCCTTTATATTGGAGCAAGATGATTATTGTCAAAATGTTTTTAAGGATTTCGATCTAAGTTTAATTTACCTTCAAAATTATTGGAAGAAATTGGATTATATGCTCTTAGAGGATCCATCCAGATTTATAATCATCATATAAATAATTATTAGTGATGAATACTAATATTTTTGTTAATCACATACTAATAATATGAAATGTTGTGTATTGTATACTGAGTCGTAAGGCTATTGTAGTTGTGAAAACGTGACTAAATAAAGTTTGTAAATAGGACTTTAAGGTAATATATGAATATTTAAAGGCTAATGTAGCACTAGGTTAAATTTATATATAACAGTAATTGTTCAATTAGTTTAATAATATAACAAATTTTCTTTTAGTGAATTCAATTTTTTAGATTTTTAAATGTTTTTAAAGCTAATATAGCTGAATTATCTAGAATATTGATTGATTGTAAATACATACATACGATTACCATTATTGTTTTAGTGTTTATTTAAAATAAATATCTTTTAGTAAATTACATTTATCGTTATCTAACGACCACTTAAGTAAAATTAAAACTAGTCGTAATTACGTAAGCATTTTACTGATTATATACATACAATTATCTTCAGCTTTGGATATTGGTATTTCTTAGTTAAGAAAATGTTTTCTTTTTAAAAAGACTTTATACCTAAAGAATAGGTTATTATTATTACATTTATTACACTTGTTTGTTTATTTACATATGGTTACCTTCAGTTTTTGTACAAAAAAGTATCTTTTAGTTAATAATATTGTTATGTACTTTTTAGCTTAATGATTATTTTATTTCTAAAATTTATTATTCTTTAATAAGCGTTTCTTAAAATTCAACCTTGTTTTACGTCATCATAATTTATTCATATTTTACTGTTGTATGCTCATTAAAATTTAATCACTTATAGTTTTAAAACTTATATTTACAATATAACGTGTAATATTCACGATATGTTGTGTTGACGTACGTTGGCTGATAAAACAATAGATTTTGCCGACCATGCTAGACGCCTTTGTTCGAAAAAGAATCTTACATGCCAGCTTCAGTAAATTACATTGCTAATCAACCATTTATTCATATTGAGATTGCAAGACATCAAAAAGGTGTGTTTAAATTGTACATTACTAAATTAAGTGGTTTTTATGATATTGTGTAAGAAGTTATAAAAGTGAAATTTTGTAGTTCTGATATTAACAAAATATATTATTAAAATGGTAATTTTGTTATACTTTTATGTTGCTGTAAGTAATTATGAAGATGCTGTAAAGTATCTTATGAGTCTGCAGGACAAGTTTGCCAGGACGCAGAAGTCAATTTGTGATGCTGTCACCGGTCGGCCTACGACGATAATGAATGAGACTCTGCATGTTCTTCTTAGGCATCAGTTTTCTAAATATATAGTGAAGTTCAGCATATCATAGAGGATGGTAGTGCTCCCTAGTAATGCATGGCTGCTAATAAATTTTTGCTAAGAGAATGGCGCAAACTGCTGTGTGGAATTATGGTCTAAATAAGTCTGCGATAGCTGATGGTATTAAACACAAGCTATTGCAGAGGAGTCTTTCAGTAATTTTGTTTAATTTCAATCATACTTGCCTGGATTTGTGTTAAATATTAAATTATCGATTAATTTATTGACAAGTAGATGCCTGCAAAAATAAGGTGGGGCTTAGTCCAGATCTTTAAGGGAGTGTAATGGAAAAACTATTTACTTGAAACAAGTATAGCTTTCAGATGCGGACCAGTGTCATCACCACGCTTTTCAAATAGGAAATATTGTTTGAAATTTTGTGGAACTTAATGAATAAGATCTAAATTGTGACTTTTCTTTTGCAAAGCAACTGATTGCTAGTAACCTTGAGTTATAAATTTCAAATTGTTTGTCGACTTAGGTCAGTCTAATAAAACAGAAGCGTGTAGTAATTTGCATACTTTACATGTTGTACTTGCTGTAGTGAAACTTTGTACTCGCTGGTAATTAGGCCACCAGCATACGCTACTGTTGTTTCTAATAATAGCTGTATCAATTTCTTCAAATGGAATAACAGTTCAATTTGATAAATGCTGCAATCTTCATTTACATACCTTTAATTTTTATGTAGGCCAAGAACGTTAAAATTGTAGTCATTTATGTCTGCTCAAATGTAAAAGTTTTTTTGTATAGCTTCTTCGTCACAATTTGCATTTTTGGTTTGTAATTATATATTTAAATCTTAGCCTCAATTTTCACTTTGATTTTATTTTGCATTTAAAAGCATATACATTTACTATTTCTTTAGAAGTCAACGGCGCAGCTTTGTTGTTTAATGGTTCTTTTAAACTATAACATATATTCCCATGCTTCCAGTCTACTACTGCGGGTTTGTTTAAAAAAGAAAGTATACTCTTCAGTAGTAACAAAGTTGCATGTCTGCATAAATTTCTCTTTTCGTAACGTTAGAAAAAGTTAAACTGGTGAATGTGTTGTGTAAGCTAAACTTTAATAGCGGGTTTTGTAAAAACAAAACGTATTTACCTGGAATGAAAACACTTATTTTGATGCTTTTTGGATTTGAAAGAAGCATAGATTTTTCACATCTACATAAGCAAGAGGCCATTTAGCGCTCGTCGGAGGAACAAACCAGCCTAAAACTCTCTAGAAGTTGAAATTGTTTTATTTAACTTGTCAATTTTTATAGGTAAAATCATATTTTTAGTTGTTTTAACAATCATACTGCGCTTAACTAATCTAGTTACAATAATAATAGATCAAAGATATTTAGGTTTCCATAGTTTAAACTATTTTAGGTAGTGTATTTGTTTCCACCACGCTAAACGCTATCTCATTCTACACAGTGCACCTAATAAGAAAAAAAGCAGAGACAAAACTAAAGAATCTTATCCCCTGGACTCAATTTTAACCAGATTTAGCTAGATTGAACTGGAATACAAAGAGCAAAGTTCCATTTAATTAATGCGTGGGCCAAAAGACACTATTCTTATATTTTTTCTACTAGTAGGTCTTAAGATTCTAGCAAACAATATATTTTGATAGGTTGTGAAAATGTCAAAAGATAAAAACAAGACAACACCCCAACTAACGGATCAGATCTCGTCTATGGTGAATCAGCAAATACAGATGATGTCGCAAAAAATATCTTTAATCGCCGCAAACGGAATTTTACACACGGTTATTATAGTGATTTAAAAGTAAGAAAACAAAATAGCTGAAAAAATAGAAATCCTAGAAAACAGTATCAACAGTAAAGTAACCACTTTAAACGAAATTTTTGCAAAAATGAAAATGCTGAGTGACGACGAAAAGGCTGATAGCTTGTATCTAAAGGACCAGCTAGAAGGATTAATAAAAAACAATACTGACCTACAACATAAAGAGAAAATAGTTAATAAACTAAAAAACTTAACTAACAGTAAGCTTGCTCACTTAATTTATCAAATTTATGCACTAGAATCCCGTTTGAAAGTGGAACGATCTTAGTGTGTAGGAGCCAAAAACCAGCTGGCAGGTCTGCAGAGTAGGGTATTAGGGATAGAAAAAGGAAACAGAAGTAAAGAATTCGTAATTTTGGGCCTAAGAGTAAACAAGTCAGCTAAAGAAGACACCCTTGACCTTGTAGTATATAAACCTGGAATCTGCGTTACTAGAAAAGAGGTGAAAAATGCTAAAAAAGCCACTGCGTCAACACCCCTCTTTTTATTCGTGAAACTAAAGGACAGTCGTCAAGTATTGCTAATAATGAAGAAACAATCCAAGTTAAAACGCAAATCGATTGGAAGTTCGCATTTACCTGTACCTAATTAAAGCAGAGCAAGCAATGTATAGACATTTTACAGAAATATTTTGATAGTTCAAACATCAGCAACCAAAGGCAGTAGTACAGTTCATCGAAAGATTTGGCATTGCGGTAGACGGGAAGCAGTACAGAAGCAACGGAACTAAACTAACCGAGTGGAGATGTAATTCTGGTTAAATCAGCTCAAAAATATGTTTAATAAATTTTGTACGCACCCAATTTATCAGTGTATATCGGTATGTAAAATTTTTTTCTACTCACTTAATTTTAAATATTTTCTGGTGAGTGTTACCGCACATGTCCGTAGTTACACCAGATTCCACTCAAATAAAGTTTACGAAGTTCAAATTTTGATGATAGAAGATCAAAATAATATGTAAGTGCTCAACTGAAAAACTGTATGTACCCACTAGTGGAGTTTACACTTCAATGATAGTTTTGAATTGTTTTTGTAATAGCGAATGTAACTAAGTACATATAATGCATTTAAATACATTCTAATGATACATGAAATTTCTGTTAGTATGAACAACAAATAAAAGTTATTTATATGATTTAAATTGGCAAGCACTGCGAAAAAACAACGACTTAAACATCTGAACCTGATGGCTAACTAATATCGTAAACATTAGTATTATTGTTCAACATATTAATTAATCTATCCATTAATTTTACAATCAATTTTGTTAAACATTTATAAATTAGATTTGTGTATGGACCTTAATAGCCGTAAATGCAATAAATCAATACATACATACATACACATCTACTTAAGCATTTTCGAAATTCACTGCTAACACTTTAGTCACAAATAATGTACTGTGGTCCTGCAGTTATGTCTTGATATATTTTAATAAACGTGTCGCAATTTGTGTACGAAATTACACGTCCAACTATATACATGTCTTGTAAATGATTTCGTAATGACCTTCTTTGCGAATCAAACAAAGATCTTTTCTAGTACAGTAGAATCCGCTAATAAGGGAACTGGCGGGACCGACATTTTTTGTCTCAATTAACCGAAAACCTTTTTAACCATTTTAGGGATTTCCTTATTAAGCAAATGTTATTTACAATGTTTATTTATTTTATTTAGTCAAGAAATTGCCAAGAACAAAGTATTTACAACGTTGTTTAAATATAGTTATTGAAATTCAATGAAAAATTTGGTTATTGTAATTTTTTTAAATTTTATTCAACAAACACTAATATTAGGAAGATTTAAGAAAATGTTTTTCTCAGAATTCTCCTGCGCTAAAAAGAAATAAAGTTTTTGTATCATTTCCGTAGCTTCAGACACACTTGGAACTGACAGCAATTGTTCTTCTTCTGTAATATCTTCATCAGATTCCTCCCCTGATTCGTCACAGTTGAATGTTAAAAATGTCGAAAACAATTTTGTATTGTATTTTTAGTGACCAATTTCCATAAATCGTACAGCCACCTAATTCCACTTGTGTGGTTTCAACATTTTTGTTTAACTGATTAATTACATCAATTGTCATGAATCTTCTATAGTGAAGTTTTAAATTAGCTATAATCCCTTAATCCATGGGTTGAATCAAGAATGTGACGTTCAGTGGCAAAAAGGCAACTTTAATGGAATTGAGATGAGGCAGATTTCGATGACTACTGCAGTTGTCAACTAGTAATAATATGTTTTCATTAAGTTGCCGATAATTTAAATGGTAATATACAGGCAGTCTTATGGTCAAGTACACAGTAAAGCAAAAAATAAAGTAGTATTCTAGAGAGCATCTTATGTACTACTTGGCTCATTTTATTACAATTTTCCTTATAAATGACCTAAAAATGTCTCAAATGCATAGAAAAACAGTTTCTTTCAACCGAATTTCCCTTATATCAGGATATTTTAACCATTGAAACATAGGCTGGCCTACCAAATTTTTTAAAACTGTCCCTTTAAGCCGTTTATCCTTAAATCCAGATCTCTTATAAGCGGATTCTACTGTAATACGTTTTTTCATAGTCAAGAAACGAATTAAATTTGAAAAGGTTCAAAGTCAATTCATGTGGAGCCCACAAAAGTACAGCTGCGTATAGAAACTCAGCATTGCATTGTGTGGAAACTTTTCCTTGTATAAAAGATCAATTTGGCATTCGCTAAACTTCATATCCACATTTTTCACACCTTCGTCTCCAAGTACAAAATACGAATGACTTTTAAGGCGCTGACTTTCTTGTTATGGCCTATAATTTTTTCTCTCAGTTTACACGATTCTTCAACTTTTGCCACCTTATCAATAACCAGTATTGCATAACTTGCCGTACTGATTGAGCTAACATAAGTAGGGCTGTCGCAGTATTTTATTAACTCATAAACTTGAGATCATGAATCATCTGAAACCAGATTACGTTCGTTGAATAGGGCAGCAAAATGATTAGATGGGGATTTAATTGTGTCAAATGGCTTTTCTGTTCTTGGATTAATTAAAACATCCTCCCCGGTGCATTTAATATGATATACAGATACACATATGACGCTAGAAAAATTCCAAAGAATTTTGTTACAGTTTACGTCATTTATTCATATGTATTTTTCAATCAAGTAACGGTATCCAGTAAAGTAGTAACCTTATAATTGCGAAGAAATTTATCCCCATCACGTCAACGCAATTAACCTTTTAATCGGTAATTAATTTATATAAACATATGAACTAAGCTTACATTTAACACTGTATTACTCAGCAAAAACAACCTCAAATTCCAAAATCCCTAGTCTAGGCTGCACTTAGAATGAGACTGTGTAAGATGATATGCGTCCTAAAAACGACACGTAAAAGAAAACCGTTCGAGAATCGACCTCTTTTGTACCAGTATGCTTATACGTCATAGCGCATCTCAAGCTTGCAGTAAAAAAAATACTCTGCCAACAGTATTCAAAAAGAGCCTCACTTCACAGCCTTTTCTTTATAGATGGCTGGAAGGTAGTTATATGTGCAATTATTTAAAGTTTTAATCAATATGCGGGTTTAACTAAACCTGTAAATGGCGCATCAGTTTCGTCTGCGTAGACGCATACAAAGAATAAAAGGAACATTATTTGGAATTTATAGGTTTTAAGTGTATATAAAGTTAGGCTATATTTCACTGTCATTTGCTTATTATGCTGGAACTCCATTACAATGGTAGCCTTACTGTGGTAACTTACTACAGTCACGAGTTTTTAACAATCACCTCTAATACAGCACTGTTTGGTTGCTAGAGTAGTGGAGACGATGTAACGTGTTTGTAGTGTAACCTCAGTAAAGCCCGGTACTGAAGTAAATAGTAGCGATGGTAGTGGAGACGGAACAATGTTATAACATTGCAAGTTCAATTAAGGGTAGCAAATGCACATTCAGCTCAGTGCCGAAAATTTTTTTTCAGCGCCTGACTAATATATTATCGTGTTGACGATATCACATAGTTAAGTAGTATTTAGCAGTTATAAATACGAAAGTAAATAACAATCATAGCCGTTATTAAAACTATAAGAAAATTTAGTTTGGAAAAATAAGTTGTCAAAACATTGCTTTGATGATTCCAGTAAAATAAAAACTGTAAGTGGTAAAAAATTGTTAGTCGTAATTAGGTCGAATTCTAACTACAACTTAAATGACATACGAGGTTATTCGAAAATTTAAAATTTCACAAACATTTAATCGATGACAGAATTACAGCTACAAATAATAACAACAAAATGATACCACTTCAATACAACCGTCATTGTCGTGTCTTAAACTAATTTAATATATATACGACAATTTGAGTGCAAAAAACGATGAGTTTCTAGCCGTAATTCTCTTTGGTCATGCTGGGCCCAGAGTTTTTTACAAACGGACGGAGGTGAAAAAACATGGCTTCTTTCCACTCTAGTCTTCTTGCCTCGGCTCCTGCAGAGACTAAGTTTGGCTACGCTGTGAATAGGTGATAATCGTCCTGTCCTCACGCTCGAAAATCTTTTCGAGGAGGTTCCAGCCCTTTTTGAATTCTTTTGATCTTTAAGATGTTTAAATAGGAATGTAACTTCTTGTTTGACTTTCTTGGGTGAAGAGGGTGGCAGAGGTACTTGTCTAAGTGGGGCTCGTTCTTCCTGGTAGAATTAAACGATCCTAAATCTAATTGACTGCAGCTGCTTTGTTTGGATATTCCAGTTTACTCGAAATCTCAGAAAAAAATTAAATCCGAAGATAACAACAGGCTCAAGTAATTCCATGACGACAAATTCCACGTTAAATGTACCTGTAGTGATCTGTGTGGCTACAAGGGATACAATTTCGGCTTCGCCAGATCCTGTGACTTCATGGATGGTGATTTCATGGGTCTTGGAAATTTTCTATGTGGTTAGTGCGTTCCTACTGATCATTGACGATGAGCTTCCAGAGTCCAGCAATGCCGTCACCCATTTGTTGTGAATTAAGATGTCTAGATATAGAGAATTTGAATCCCCCACGGTCATCATGTATCCAAATGCATTTCTGGTTAATGGCTCACTTCCAACTTCTTCTTGCCTAACCTCCACATGTTTGTTCGAATTTTCGTCCTTTTATGGGTACGCTGCTCTCTCTCTGTTATTATTGTCTCCTCTTTTGCTACCTTTGCCTCTTTGCTGGGTAGTCCTTTCTGGGCAATCCTTTGCATGATGCCCAAGTCCTCTACAAACATAACAATCAATTTCTGATTTATCATATTTATTGCTTGGTCGACTTTACTACAAACTCAGTAAAGAAGCGCAGAATTTACAAATTTCTTTAATAAAAATAATTACAAATGTAAATAATCCCAAATGAAAAAAATTACAAAATGAAAATACTATTGACACTCGCGATATCAAATCAATATAACCTACAAGTATTAAATTTAAATTACTTTCTCTCTACGTACAAATCAAAAATATATAGATTAAAATATTTTTTTTAAATAAACTTAAATCCTTTAAAGTTTCACTACAAAATTCTCAACTTACTTTTAACATGTTCCAAAAGTACACTATATACTTACACTATTAAATTCGTACTGATTGGCCAGAACCCCGTCTGCTTCCCATATAGGTGTTCGTGATTTGACTTTTTAATTTCTTTGCTAGCGCTAACTCAAACCATTACGCGAAAAGCGACCATGTTAAATGTAGTGATTTGATGGTGTAATGGTTTAAGGTTTACCTAAATGATTTGTTCTAATTGTGTGTATGGTAAAATGATAATGAAGTGATACTGGTGAATTCTGAGAATAAAACAAGTATTTAATTGAATTAAACTTAAAAGAATTTAAATGACAATTGATAAACTGAAAGAATAAAACAGAAAGTGTTTTATGGAACAGAAGGTTCAAGCTAGTTAGTTTGGTGGTTGAAATGGATATGATTTTACATTTAGATTATCCTATAGAAATCAACTCGGCTTCCTGCCAGTAGTCATTCGATTACATTACATTGTTATAGAATCTCCTTCCTTTGACACATTGTTAATATATTGTTTATCAATCAATAGTGTACGAATCGTGATGTATCCAGAAGTGTAAAAGAAGCATTGATTTTGGGAATCCGGATGCATTTACAATCAACAGTGGTTCAATGTAGGTAAGTGGTAATTACAGCTTTAAATATAGCTAAAAAACGCAAATTATATCTAAAAGTTGAACTCACACGTTCCAATCTAGCTTTGATTTCTTAATAGAATTGCTATAGATTTCTCGATAGAATTGTTTTACATTTCTCGATAGAATTGTTTTACATTTTCTGATAGAATTTTTTTACATTTCTCGATAGAATTGTTTTACATTTCTCGATAGAATTGATTTACATTTCTCGATAGAATTGTTATTAATTTCTCGAAAGGATTGTTTTACATCTTTCGATAGGTTTATAATTGACTTCTCGATAGACTTTTTTTTACATAGATATTTGTTATTTCTACCCACGAATATTATGCTATTAAAAATGTTGCAAGGATGACAAGTTTTTCACACGATGAATACATAAAAACCATTCATAAAAAGATTTCAAAAGAACAAACCTATATAACCTTTAATGTTAATTCAGTGGTTAAATTGCAGTAATAAATTGTAGAAAAAATGAGTATAACTTAAAAACTTAAACGTTTTCTTTCTGAGCCTGATCCTTAAAACGAATGAATTTCTTCCGAGCATCCGAACAAATAGGTTTCAGCTTTCGCTTAAACTCGGCCATTTTCCAGGAATGATCTTTCAATCCACAATTTAGTATAGTAGCAGCAATAAACAAAGTTTCGAGTTATATATTTTATACAACAACTTCAAAATGTGGCGCTGAATTATTTTCAGAAATTCAATTAAACTCTAAACACTCCAAACTGCAACTACACAGATAATAGTAAACGAAAATTTTGCTCTTAACTCGTAACCAATGACATTTTTCTCCCAGTATTAAAATAGCTCCACTAAAAGAAACTAATGTATCAATCCACAGAAAAAATTTCTGTATCTAATCGTGAACGTTCGTATGAATATTCAAAATTTCTAACCTGAAGCACAAAGCAAAATTAGCAGCATTTCCTTAACAAATACTTATTCAATAACATGCTAAACTATTGACACATTATTACATAAAACTGGGAAAAAGATAAATTTTAGTGCTTCAGTTAGTTATTCATGAATGCATATTTTTTGGAATGTCTTTGAATGCATAAATTTTGTGGCAAAAAACACTCGTCAAATACACTTGCTTTCTTGACAGAAATGATTTTAGTACTGAGAGAAAAACGTCCTTGGTATGCTTTGGGAGGAAAATGTCCGGAAGGAAAATGTCCCACAACCATAATGAATAAATGAATGAATATAGTATGCGCATGAATTAAACCTTTAGCAGCTGCAATTTTCAATAGATCGAGCTTAGGCCGTCCTGGAGTTTTTCTGAAAATCCATTTTCCCTGTAATGAAAATTTTGCTACTTCTTCAAGGTCAAATAATCCTGACTCAAAAATGAGTTGGGAAAGAAAATTGATGCTCTGCGTTTATAGCTCAAACAAAGATAGTCCATATAAGACTTAGAAACCATAACGCCATTCCCAATGTCTTTCATGTCAGAACTAGCTTCTTCTTTAACACCACTCTACTGCTTCAAAGCCTCTGTATTTTTTAAAATTGTAAGATGTATTATTTGTTAATTTGCACAGATTTATAAGGCGTATATTGGCTTAGAACACATGCATTCTTATACTAATAATAATAAACTGACTTGCCCTACTAAAAGTACTTACAATTCGACAATTTGCGTTTTACATATGAAAAAGTTTGATTTTCTGAATATTTATGAAAACAATTAATTTTATAGCCTTACTTTTAAAAACACGGTTTTGTTTCTCACTTTGTGCTAACTTGAGTTCTAAGTCACGAATTTTCTTATTTTTCGTAGCCAAAAGAATATATAGGTCAGTGTCTGCAACTACACTTCTTTCGTCATTACTTTGCGAGACATTAGATATGCTGATATATTTAAAATTTAGTTATATAAAATGTTGATTAGTTTAAAAACAAGATAAATAAAACACATATACTTTTATGCACTAAAATAATCATTTGCTATAAAATTAGGCCCCTGGCTTTTATTAAAAATACCAAGTTTGAGCTGCGAAATTTGACATTACTGCTTATGAGAAAACCTATATATACTGACCTGGCTAATATTTAGAGATTCACGGTATAATGAATTAATTTGAATTAAACGTACCTCAGCAGGATTAGTAGTTTTAAGGTCAACAGTGTCTCCAGAATTTTCTGTGCCAGGGGCTGATCCACAGACCCCACTGGAACAGGAATATGAGTCCTGTTATAACAATAAAATACCTACTAATTCAAACCCACATTCAGCATTTGCTGCATTTGCTGACCCTTCACCTGCATGTTAACTACTATTTACAATTATTAACGAATTCACTTGTGATGGTTTGTGAGAACCTACTACTAAATAAGTAGTACGGCTACTGAACCACAACAGATGAGTCAAATAAATAAATATATGGCAGACAATGATTTTGAGTTTTCGGAATAAAGCTACCGGTTTCAGGATTTAATATTAATTTTCATCAGGCTAAAATGAAATGTAATATTTGACATATGAGAATTTAATTACATTTAGTAAATACCTAATTACACTATTATTGGTTTATAAGGTGCAGAATTTATATTTCATTTATTCCTATTATTTTTAGTAACTGCAAAATACATACACAATGACATTATAAAGCTATTACACTGTTAAAACATTCTTCCATGGAAAGTTCTTTTTTATCGTAACTACATTACTTACTCCAAACTGCTACTACTTACATATTAGAATATTTGACCTACTACAAACAGTTATATTAAGTAATATTTTATTAATATGATTATGTTTACCTTTATATTCCATTGATACACGTTTGTACATCAAAATAAGTTTAATTGTAATATGCAGGGTATAATATTGCGTAATTAATGTTTGATTTAGTTTTAACTTTAAACTTTCAAGTTAGCTTATACGCCCTTTCCTTCGTATTACTTAAAGTTGGCGCTTCATTTCTATGAGTAGGTACTTCCATGGAAAAGTTTACTTTTGTCTTGATTATATTATGGTGACAGGCTTTAGTCATGATATTAGCATGCTAGTCAACAATATTGATTTCCGAACTACATAGGCAATACATAGATAGTAGCAGGAGACTAAAAAATATTATCATTAGGTATGTGGTTGTTGTGGGGCTGGGCTGATTGGAATAGGATGGTTATTATTACTATTTATTTTCCGTTTGCCATGTTGAACCCAATCTTCAAGAGTAGCCAGTGTGATGTGGGAAACATTATTCGGTAACATTGTTGGATTAGCATTAGGGTTGACCATGGAATTACTTTGAATTTTCCGTTTCACTTTACTTGGAAAGGGGTGATGCTTGGGTTGCCCATGATGTACTTTCTTTGGTGGGGGCTCATATGGCCTATTCATTATGTGTGTCACAGTGTTGGCATCAAATGTTATCAGATAACAATTGATTTTGTTGTGAATAGCCATTGCATAGAAACACTGTTTAGATAGTTGGGGAGACTCTTCCTACTTTTTCCTCCAAAGAGGTAACGATATTCTAATTTTGGATTTGTACAGCTTCCCGTTAATTGGTTTACCAGGGAATTTTCTGAGCATTTCATTCTCAGCAATAAAGAAACTAACACTTAAGTAGAATTTCATAGCTTGGAGTTGACTGTCTTTGTTCTTTGTGTTTGAATGTTTTCTTGAACCTAATTTCGTTAAATTTGAAAATATTAAATCTATGGTTTTCAAAATTTTAAGTTCAGTCACAAACTTTTGGCCATCACTATAGATCTTTTGTGATGCTATTGCACATTGATTTTTTACATTGGCAATGTCTAAAAACGTTGTAAGTGGCATGTGGCTGTCTCGTGGCAATTAAAATTTGAAAATAGGATCCACCTTACCCATACTATATGATGCAGCTTCTTTTAGGTTATAAGCACAATGTGCCGTTTGCCTTGAGTTCATCCAATTTGAAATTGCAGTGGCCATGGTTTGATTTTCTTGATTTAATTCGAATATTCGACTTGATTTACGAATTTTCAAAAACTCTTTAAACATATAAACTTGATGTGATGGAATAAAAGAATATTTTTGAATGGGTGTTAAATAGTTTTGAACTTGACTGTCTGTCGTTTCTTTCAAATATTCCCATATTGCAAGCTTATGATAGGGGTCAAGTTTGTGTAGGGAATTTTTCATTGATAGTTCCATGAATTGTTTCAGAGGTTTTGCCACTATCACTCTTACTTATAATAACATCATCTTAAATTAAATTCTGCGATGTCAATGTTGATTGTTGTGTGTTTATGCTGTTTCGATTAAGCCGTTTGAAGATTATAAGCCAATTTTCTCATCACAGTATGTGATGGATTCGTGTCTAGAAGAAAAAATATATTTGTGAGAACCTACTACTTAATAAGTAGTACGGCTTCTGAACCACCACGTATGAGTCAAATAAATAAATATATAGCAGACAATGATTTTGAGTTTTCGGAATGAAGCGACCTGTTTCAGGATTTAATATTAATTTTCATGAGGCTGAAATGAAATGTAATATTTGACCAATTATATATGAGTAGAGTTCGTTTCTGTAGTCGTAACATGAACTCCTATTTTAGCTATCGTGAAAAACAAAGTTTGTGTCAATAGAAAAATACATTTACGTGCAGATCTTTTATAATAATGTTTTAATTTACGCAACTTACATATTTTGTAAATCAAAGTTACCTTTTTACGGCTCACACACACTTCATTACTGTCAATATCAATAGCATCGTACTTATTTTCACTTTGTCGCCTTTTTTAGGTTTCCACAGCTTCCTTAAGATTAATTTCTTTTATCGAATTGTCACTAACTTCAATTTGGCTTTGCTCAAAAGACAACACTCTTTCTTTCCTTAAACCCTAATAGTTCAGTAAAAGTAAAACATGTATGTAATAAAGTTTTTTAAGCGCATATTCTTTATACAAAATTAAAACATCGTGATAATTTATGCTTATAGTGCTGACGATTTATTCTTGTGTAATATAAAAGTGTAACTACCTACCAATATTCATTATTTTTCCCGTCTGGAGGTCTTAATCTTTTCTCCACATTACCAGCAATGATTTTCTTATAATGAGCCTGTAGTCAAGCCCACTGACAACTCGTTTTCTTGGCAGTAAAGAATACATATTTTCTTATTCCTATAGTACAAGCACGTATTGCTTACCTTCCAATTTTAGCAAACTTAAATACTTAAACTAGATTTTAAATTGTTTAAAAGACAATTAACTTAGTTGACTACCAAACTCAAGTCGTCCAGTCAAGCAGTACAGCAACTCAAGAACTAAAACCATGCCTTTGAATACAGTCGGTCAGTGCAATGTAAATCACAGTGGGCTCATGTAATGACTACAAATTACGATCAGGTCGGGTGCTGTCTGTGTAACCGTGTCACCTTACATATTTGCAGTAGTAGAGGAGGAGACTACTTGTTTAGAGGCGATTGTGAAAGATTATTAAGTGGAAGAAGAAAGGAATGATTAAACTAATTAGTGAAAGATGAGGAAAAGGATAAAAGGCCGGGACAGCGCATGCAATAGGAGAGATGAAGGGAGGCTGGGAGAAAGACCCAGGAGCTAGGAGCCGGGACCCAGGCAAGGAAAACTAGAAAGAGATACAGAAGGAGCATTGTATGTAGTTGGATATGTTGGTAAATGCGTAATAAATGCTTAATCTATAATGCAATTTGAAGTTATAAGATGCAATTTAATGAAACAAAGAAAAAGGAGAGTTATTGCATAGTAAGTGTTGCCACTTATTTGTGTCTTTACCAAGGTGTGCAAAATCTAATGCAAATTGATACATCAATGTGAGCATATGTGCAGCGTTATATAATAGGATGCATCACATAGGCCAATCAAATTGTGTATGAGCTGTATTAGTACGCAAGGAAGGTTTTTCTACAAGACTACGTAGTTGTAGAATTTTTGACAATAAAAACATGTAAATACATGAAATACAGGGCATTTAATTATTCAACGGTATACTTAACAGTATATACATGAAATATTTAAGTTAAATCTACATTATACTATGAATATGTACACTTTTTTCAAGCTTGAGCTTATTATTTATTAAATAAATGTAATTCATAAGTAATGTTGACATTCAACAGGTACGTTGCTTACACACACACAATCATATACAAGTCTTACAAATACAGAACACTTAATGATTGAACGGTATACTTAACATTAATATATACATTAGATATCTGGGTTACATCTACACTATACTATAAATATATACATTTCTTCCAACTTAAGCTTAGTATAAATTAAATTTGTATATATAGTTTACAACTTATGTTTAAATTAGACAGATAGGTTACATATATACTAAACAATTAAAACATACAGATCTTACAAATATATGACATTTATTTATTCTATGCTATATGTTATATACAATATGTACATTAAACATCTAGATTACATTATTATAATATTATAAATATACAACTATTACAAAATAATATATTCACTTATTTAACAAATCTTTATGGCCAAAGGGCAAACTAATATTACAATTGTTAGAGTCTAAAAATATCTTTAATATATCTAATGTGTTAAATGCTAATTTATTCACACTTACAACGTACATTTTATGATCCACGGATCGTACAGAATTTGCAATAATATTACACGGCTTGTTTGTTTCAAGAATTTGTTTATACTTGTCGTGCCTGCATTGGCGTAACGCAATAGCCGGAGCACTTCGTCATTTTTGCTGTTCACTACTATTTGAATATAACATACTATACAATTTAAGGTTAAGTATAATTAATTCTGATACATTTAAGCTCTGTACTCTTATTTTATTACTCTAGTCGTTATTTGAAAGACACAAATTGTGATTTTTGTGGCGCTTAAAAAAATTTTGTGGAATTTTGTTTATATCAAATTCTGCATGTGCACTAACTGTATCATAATACAAAGTATTTAAAAGGTCAAATATACCTAAATAATATCCGTCAGTATCTGAGTGATGCAGGTAAGCCTAATTCTGGAATATCTGACACAGCCTAATAAACTTTTCAAAGAAGTACACTTTTGCATTAGCTTAAATTGCCAGTCATGTAAGTGACAAATCATCTGCACGATAACTCTTCGAGAATTGCGTATTATTACTTAAGCAATTCGACTACTACTAGACCAATTTTTCAGCATGTGTCGTACTAGTGCAAATACTAGTTTCAATAAAATCTTTAATTGTTTTCAAATTTTGCTTATAAAAAACATTGGAATTTAATTTAAATAATTTATTTCCAAACGTAGTTTTTGCTTGCTTTTGTCTTTCCAAATTGGCATCTATATATGATTTTAAATAACGTTGCTAATAAACCACAGTGTATTTTTAAGTGTTTTATCCCTTTTGACAGATAGTAGCATAATTTCTTGAAATAAACCGTGTAATTTAATTTGTCATAGAAGGTTAGCACAAGTCTTAGGCGGAATATAAAATGTTAAATAAAAGCCTTTTGGCGGTATTTAAATTTAAATGGCTCGGCATTACATCGAATTTCACTACTCTCTGTTTTATGGCAAGATGCAAGTTTGTATTGCAATTATGTAGATGCTCTAGGTATTGCATGTTACAAACAAGTACGTACCTATAGCTGTTGTCTATACTTCCTAATTGAGGGTCATTCTAGTCAATTTTTACGAGATCATTTGTTTCCATGTACTCATAATCAGACACTGGCATAAGTAAGTTTATACTTTGTGCATATCAACTATTTATGCCTAGTAAACGTAAGTGTCTTTGTAGCTGTAATGTGTCCAACCCACTGTGACAACGTTTGTAATTACCAGGTACATGTTTCTGTGCAAATATAAATTGACCCATTTTTATTCTTTTTTTTGCAATGTCAAATACCCTGTAATCGCTTATGTAATCTCTTTCAGCTTTTAATTGCTTTAAAAAGCATTCCCATGAGAAGCTTGGCAAAGTTTAAGAATAAATAGGATGCATTTCGTATGTTTTTATTCCAAATTTCCAGAAATTTTGCTAGACTTCTGCAAGTTATACTGTATCTAACAAACAAGTAGAACGCATGTAATTAGGTAATATAAAAATGTTGAATTTTGCACAGATGTTTTAAACAAGCTCTCATTCACTGTCTGGTATTATCAAATCATCAACTAAGAATTTTCTAAAACACAATTTTGTTAAAACAGGATCTTTATGATCTGTTTAATTGGTCAGAGACAAGAAAGTAAAATAAACAGGTTTTTGTAATAACACAAGATTGTTTTGACACGGTTTCGATACTTTATGTTTTTTGCGAAAGAATCATGGCTTGTTGTAGGTAAAAATTTATAAACACACTGCTTTACTATTTTAAGTGACTGAGAGGTTCTTGCATTAAGTGATTCTACAAAATTTAATAAATTAAAGTGAAAAAATAAATTGGCATCTATTTAAAGTATTTTAACTTTTGAATAAAAAGATTTGCCAGTATAGTAGGGTTTATTTAAATTTTTAGAAGGACATTCTAAATGTTATTTAGATAGCTAGATATCCTTTGCAGTTATCGTTATTGAAATAAATTCTTTAGGAGATTTTGCGAGCACTTTTATGCCTTAAGAAGAAAAGAAATTAGTTTCCATCGCACTTCTTAAAAGATGATAATTAAAATAAACTCTGTAATGCGAAATATTTAAGATCTCGTGCTTGTGTTTGATTCTAAGGTTACAACAACTACACGCAGCAAACTTAAAATTGCTATGGTCGTAATTATATTGAAAAGTCCTAAAAGTTTTAGTTTTTCTACTGAATTGGCGCTCACACAGATGGCATTGCGTTGCTTGTTCAAACTGTGCTCTTACACTTTTTGTTAGTTCGACTTTGTTATTTGTTTCTCTAATATGTGTGAATTACCTGTTTGCTTAGTAAAATATACGTGTGAGAAATGGTTAACTATTTTTTCCCTGTCAAAATATTCTATAGAAATAACATTGTCTTTATCTTGCATTCTTCTAATAATAATAAACGAATAGGCCGCAAGTGTAATTTTCGTTGTATACCTAGTGTTAGTTTTTGCAAATTTAAAATCTTAAATAGGATTTGCCAACGTAAAGAACCTATCAACATTGACAAAGGGGTACGGAAGTGTTTGCAATGGTTTTGCAAACTTGGCTCGTTTTTACAGTTCAAGAAAAATGATTTTTCTTTCTTCACGAACTTGACAATTATCACTGTGCTGTTGTAAATTTTTTTCAAAATTAAAACTCCTTAAACACAATTGGCAATAAAAAGCCCTATAAAGACATCTATTACACATAAATTTATCAAGATCAGTAATAAGAACTATGTAGTACAAATCGGTCTTGTCGTTTTTTCTTTGAATGATTTAAATTAAATATTATTTCCAATTATTCGCCTACGGCGTCTTACAATTTCTAAACACAAAGTTTTCTTACCAGAAAAACTAGGGCTACATAGCATAGCCGTTTAAGGGCGTATAATTTAAAGTCAACAGTATCTGATGTTGCCATCGTCAAGTGCAAACAACAACTGATCAGAACTCAAAAAGAACAATAATATTGAAGAAATATTTACATTTTATTATAATAACTAACTATTAATACAAATATATCTTATACAATTTGCTACTCATCCTTAAATTATTTACATTATATACATTTTTATTATAATTTATACGAAAAACATACGTTTATGTAGAAAATTAACAAATATATATAGTACTCTGATTATTTATTTACAACTTTACTTTATCTTTAGCCTTTGACATATTTAAGTATACAAAAACAAATATTTATATAATTTATACAATGGTACTTCTGTTTTATTACTAAACTTTTACAATGTAATGTGTTTTTACAATAAATATTTAATATTTTATTCCTAAAAGTAATATAATACACATGAGGTTTACAAAACGGGTAATTAATTCTAATATATTCACAATATACACTTCCTTATGTCATATCTAAAGCCTAGGGAAACCATTACATATTTTTACAAAACTCGGGACAACATATTTAAAATTTATTAGACTGCAACTCATATCTATGTGTAGAACGCTTGCTTATCATAGGGATCATATTTAAAAACTTTTTAACTTTTTAATTATTAACTGGTACATAACATGTAAAAACCTTTATTAAATCTTGGTATGAGATACTAATTGCACGCGAATACAATAAATATTAACAATACATTCCGCAAACATCAGATTGTCCACTCTGTAGTGCTGTACATATTTCTGCAATAATGTTTCTGCCTAGCCACTGAAGGTTCTTATATTGCTGAATTGGGTAACTATATAAGTCAAAATATTCGAAGGATTCTCTCGAAATAATACAGTAACATATCCAGTGACGCGCAGTGCACATTGGGTCCGTTTGGCCTTACGTTGCTTAGGAGTGGGAATTCCATGTGGAAGCTTATTTTAGTAAAAGTTTTAGATATATTTGTTTTGTAACATATATGTCTTATAAAAACTTAGGTGAAAAAATTTCAAAATATGCGTACAACATTGGCGGGAAAATAATTTTTAAATTTTCAACTTGAACATTCGTTAAACAATAGAATGCATTCTGTTAATGTCAAAAGATGTATGTCAAAGTTTTTTAAAAGATTTAAAATTTGTTTTTTTTATGTAGCCTAGGTCACGCCAATTCACAGACATCATCCACATTTGCTTTACGTTAGCAATTAAGTTTGGTATGAATAAAGATGATGATATGAAGTCGCTTAATGAATTTCCGACAGGTTTTGCAGTTTCAATTTTTCAACTATTTTTGCCTGTCCCCATTTGGCTTTTGTGGCTGTTATTTTGATTTGCAGAAATAGGTTTAGGAATACAATACTCACCAAGCAAGCTGTCGTTTACAATGTCTTCGTCCACTACACTTGAATTTGTGTCATAAATGTTTTTGCAAAATTTCTTACGCATTATTCATAAACCACAATGTATATTTAAACACAATTTAATGCATTTAGACTGGTTTGCAATAATAAGGATTTTAGAACTTGCTCTTTAGAAGGCTTGATGTTGTCACTGCAAAGGTTAAATAAGAATTACTGGCAAATTAAAACGTCTTTGCCTTTCCTACTTGGCGGCATGTTGCTTGCTCCAAAATTTTGAGGTTGAAACTGCAGTTTAATTATAGTTTGAGTATTGGTATCAAGTTGCGCAAGACAACGGTACTCATTGACTAAATTCAATCTTAAAATTTTAGTGTTGTTGTCTGTGTTATGGCACAAACAGTATAAGGACAAAGCTGTGAACAGTCTCATTAGTGTAATCATCATATATATCGACTGCTAGCAGTAACGGTAGTAAATGAGAGGCATACAACTGGTTTTTAATTACGCTACATAACACAAGAAGCCTTATTCCTAGCACAGTGTGTTCAGGCTTGACGTCCTCTTTAAATTCTTCTTTTTTTATTTCTCGTTCTTCTTCCTTTACTAATTCCTGTCTCAGTTGCGCAGCCTCGCCAGCTTTAAATATTTACTAGCCATCAAAGCCGAAAAATCTATCGACAAGTAGCGGCAGCTGTACTGTGATATCTTCGCGCAGGACTGGTATACTTAGGTGTCCATACGCTTGTTCAAACTGCACTCGCGTATCAGCCTACACATTTTTCATCAGAGTACGATAAATTTCATGCACGACGTGATCCAAATCGAGTTCTTCTGCTTCTTTCATTGGAATAAAGTTAGCATATTGTTTTAATAGTCGCAAATCCATATGTTCATAGTCCACAATGTTATTGTATGCCTCTTCATCCAAATCAAATTTAGATTCATAAACACCATTATAAAACTTGTCGTGTTGCTGCAGTCCCAAACACATTGCGATAGGTTCAAGCAAAACCACATACTTGTTTTCACTGCATTCAATAATGTAGGCTTGCACTTTGTATTACTTTTATTTAACGGCAATTCAATCTTCAAATGTATGTTATAAAACGCAGATTCGTTTATATCAACGTTGAATCGTTCAAAGAATTTTTAAAAATCGGAGTGTCTGTGGCTTCTATTTTTTCTGAACATTAGGAAGTTCTAAAAGCCCTAGTGTAGCTGTTTATTGTTTTCCATACTTTGAATTTTCTTAGCTTTAAAATTCAAATTCGCACCATTTAGAATGCTATCCATGTCAGGTTCACGAACATTGGCATACTATTAATGGTTTCCTGACATACATCTTGATCTGTTTTGCTTGCAAAATGATGAAATTGATTTTGGGATTTTAATAATGGCACTATTTGATGAGAAAAGGTTCTAAAGTAGCATATGTTTATTGCCAGGGTTTAAGCTTAATGCTTTCTGTGCAATATTACACGGCAAAGTGTCATGATGCAGCCTCATCTTTGTAGTACCCCACTCATAAATTCGTTTAAGGTCGTTTTGTGATTTTGAAAGTTAAAAAATGTCTTAATAGTTAGCTTGTAGTTTGAAAATAATTAGCTGATTGCATTAACTCCAATTTTGGATGCAATGGTTGTGTTTTGCACTTTACGTGCTGGTGGTCTCTGAACAGGTTTAATTATAGCATGTTATGGACTTGAAGTATACCTTAGGCTAACAAGTCCAACGTCACAGTTTTTCAGATCCAAATTGTAGGGCAACACAGCTACAAAGCTTGCTGGTGTGTTATCTGTGTATACACTATTTTGCTGGTCACTTGTAACAGTCACGTATATATTCTCGAAACCTATAGGATCACGGTCTAACGCCGAGCAGTGGTGGCCGTTCAGTCTTCTTCTTCTTTGCAAAAACTGCTGTTGTATAGCATTGAAAAACAAAGACAAGAATCCAGAAGTCTCCATTGTAGCAGATATTAGGCTAGGCTCAGCTTTTCACTATAGAATGCTCCTGTTATAGGCGTGTTATTCAGATCTTGAAGGTAGTTAGTTATAGGTATAGTCTCTAAGTTTACTGACTTTAAAAGAAACAATTCTTTAAAGTACAAAGCGCTTTATCCTGTTCAAAATACAAACAACGAATGAATATAAAACCAAAAAAATATTTCCTTATATCTTGAAAAAACTAAAAAAAAAAAAACTTTGATAACCAACTCCAGTTTCTTATGTTTAATGGAACGGCAGTAGAGCTTCTTAAAAAATGCATCATTACAGAATAGGATATTTGCATAGCCGATATTATCTTTAGTGAATTCTTTCCCAAAGATTTATAAATCAGCACAATAGATTTCCCCTTCCATGTTAACTAAATTTCTTTGTCGTTTAAAGTTTTTGCATATAGGCTGGTGCAATGAACATGAACGCAGCTGGCTAAGCTTCTTATTCACTACTGCTTTATCATGAAAATTTTTTTTATTCTTAAAAAACCCGCTAAGGGCCGAAAACAAACCCTTGAATCTAGTGTAAATATGATTTACTAATTTTAGCCATATTTTAGGCTGTAATTATCACTGACCTACATTGAACCAGGGGTGCTAAATTAAGCTTAAATCGAATCCGAAAGCTAAATTAAGCTAATTTTTTTTAAAAGCTTAATCTAAATCTAAAGCCGAAATACAAAAAATCATTAAGCTAAATCCGAATCTGAATCTCAAAATTTTTAAAAAGCTCAATCGCTTAGCTGAAATTAAATGGCTTTTAAATTTAGCTTTTTGTTGTCTGGCACCCATTTAAAAATAAAGCAAATGCATGTTTTCAATGGCTTGCGTTTTTGGTAGAGAAGAATTTGTAGGAACTACGAAAAGTATAATTCTGTATTAGACGAGTTATGTTATGACTGATATATGTGATACAACAATTTTATTTCATTTAAACTTAGTTTTGCTACAATAAGAAGGTCAAAAACCAGTTCATTTTTTGAATATTTTAAAACCTATATAGTCACTGGCAAATTAAAATGTAAAGCATGTTAGCTTAAACTTGCAGGAAGCAAGTTAAGAACCTCATTCGTAGCCTGCCGTATTTCCCTTAATGGTACGCCCCGCTTGCTATCTAAACTCGAACTTCGACCCCCCGCGTATAATAAGAGACCTGCGCACTCGCATTTATTAGTGTGTTAAATAGATCCGCGTACTATTCGAACTGAGGTGGCTACACTTCGCGTACTGATAAAGACCCGCGCATTATAAGAGACAATGTCTAATAATAAAACCATGACGTTTTGAAAAGCAATTCTATCTACTTGTGATATTTCATTGCCTAATTGGTCTAACAAATTTCCGCTAGTACGCAGTCTAATTTTAAATAATAAGTGAATGTAGCTTCTCCAACTCTTAAAGCTCAGATCCCGATAAATCAAACAGTTCCAAATGAGAACTTGCTATCTTGACTATGTTTTTGTGACAGTATATGGTTTATTTTTTTTTAGAGTTGGAGACTTTCCACCTACTGGAGTTCCTGCGACTATCATTTGTAATTTAGTTAAGTAAAACTGTATGTTAGCAATTTTATCTGATGTTTAACAAGCTTCTTTAATTTGTTTCTGACTTAGTGATGTGAAGAAACGAATGTTTACGACAACTCTCAAGGTTGCAACATTTATAATATTGCAACTTGCGTCAAATCGTAAACTGGGATTTAAATAAATAGAGGGGTTCTTATTTCAACGTTTTATTAAAAATAGAACTCAAATCATTACACTTACACTTACAATCTAAGCCGATGCTTGTAAAAACAACTTGGACAGAGCGAGTGATTTAAATTAAAAGCAATGAAATTCGAATGCGGCAACAGTAGTTTGTGTGGAAATGGTTTTGAGAATAGTCGCGGCCCGCCTAGTTGAATTGCGTCTTTATATTGTTTTAACGTTTTGTCAGCAACCTTAGCGAACTAAAAAAAGATTGTTTTTAACAGCAGCATTTTATGTGTCTACAACAAACGTGTCCTGCTAGTTTATGCTATTCTTTTTCTGATGATGGCAAACTTTGTAATAATAATGGTGGTGTCTCTAGCTGAAGTTGAACGTCGCAAGTTTTTGCACCAATAAGTCCCTTAAGTTGTAAAAAAACATATATTATACCTAATAAAACCTGAAATTTAGGTCTCTATTAAAGTAATTGGGTTCTGTTGGTCGAACCCATAAACTTTATCTAGCAAAAACCAAGGCGACACAAAACTAGCTGCTTATGAAAGTCAGCATGCTACAGTTTAAATTGTTCAGATCTACAACATTCATACAATAGCAGCTCTCCTGGATATGGACTTCCTAATTTGATTTTGCTGCACAATTGAATTGAAACTGGATAAGTATTGGAACCTTTTAATTATTAATTCTTGTTATATGACTTGTAAAAGGGGGTATTGGGTAGGGCTATGGTCCACCTCAGCCAATCACAACACGCTATTCTCTGATTCTGGTCTTTACCACCCGTCTTATCAAATTAGCATAACTGCAAACTCTGAGAGACCAAATTAAAACCTTGCTACATTATTTACCTATTTTGATTACAATAAATGATAATAATAGGCGTAAATAGCCATATATAGAATCATTTCGTGTTTAATTTTCAAAATCATCTAGTCATCTCATTCTGTGTTCTCTTTTAATACTAGTGTCAACTATAATACCTAATTATGCAACAAAGAAACAAAATAAAGCAATCGCGACAACATCAAGAACACTTTGTCAATTCCGAATTAAACCAAAAAAGAAACAGACTTTAAATGTTGCCATACCAAACTATTCAAAACAGTTCTTGTGTGGCACCATATGGACTCGACAGAAACCATGAACATAGCAGGTGAAACTCTGAATGCAAATCAGTCAATGCATTTTCAACTAAAAACGACAACTACAACAGCAGAGATACATCTGGCTTTAATGCGCGTAGCAATAATGCTCAAGACTGGAAGTTTTTTGAGACGTTTGAAACTACTGTTATTTCCGAAACTCCAAATGTTCAAGACTAAATTCCAGCACAGCTTGTTAAAAAACCGTATATGCAGGCTGACGTCTACTACTTCGAGCGCAAGAGCTATGGCAACTCAAGCCATTGCAAAGTTTCATTCACTGTATTTGAAAACCATAATATTTTAGACCAAAAAATTGAAATGCTAAAGCAAAATAGGAACCATTTGCTGCAAGGAAAAAAGATCACCGACCATCTGCTGTATTTTGAGAACAAAAGCAATACTGACCATGCAGAGGAACCTAGGAATCAAGCCGATAAGTTTACCTACTGGCAAAGCCTGTATTGCACTTAACGATTTGTGTAAATACGCTTCTCATTTAACACTATGACTGAAGCAATCAAAATGTTTATCAACTCCAACTTATCTGACAACTATGCTCAGAATAGGCCTTGGTATAGTGGCAGCACTGTTTTATTCAGTCTGATGAGAATCAATGCTTTGGTTGACTTTCTGACCTCACACAACGCAAACCTAGATGCATCTGAGCCACATGATTTTAGACCTCAGTCTCGTCAGTTAAATGCCTAAGAAGTCACACAGGAAGAACATTACCAAAAACCAGCCGTCAAAGTTCAGCCGGCACGACAACGTGTAGAAATCGATTGGAAAATACTTATTTCTACTGCAGTATTAGGGTTTAAACCGTCAGCTGACAAACTAATTGACTATTCTAATGTTGCCGTCAATAAATCAGACATTGACAACTTTGACAACTTTGCAAAAGACTGCGGTGCAGTTGACAAAAACAGCATTGGCGAAATATAAGTTTTACACTGGAACTTGCAATTTTATAGACATAATATTAAAATACATTTGTAGTATTGTAAATTTTTTAGTGTGTTGAATTTTTAGTGTGTTATATGGCAATAATAATATGTGTCTGTACTTGTCATGTTCTGTTTATGTGTCTTTTATAAATGTTGCCACGTTCTTGTATAAACTTAAAGTTGGGTTCTCTATTTAATTTTAAAGGAGCAGTAGCAAGGCGTGTGTGTGAAATAAAATAAAACTTTGTCCATGATTTATAACAAGTGTAAAAATTATTTTAGGCTCTAAATTTGTATAAGTGAAAATTTAAAAAGTAATATAAAATGGATAAAATGTAAACCTTGAGTTCTTGACTTAAACTTTTTTAATTTAGATTAAATATTATTGGCACAAATATACTGCAGTTGTAGTTTAGTTGCAACAGCGACTTCTATTTTCAGCAAAATATTTATTTAAGTAGCACAAAACAAGAAAAAGAAAAATAAGTGTAAGTTTGTATTTATTTGCAACGTTAAAAGCAAAAACTGACATTGCATTTACTGATCATGTTATTTACGACAATAGTAAACTGTAAATACCGTAGAGACCGCCTTTTTTAAAACTTGACTTTTTGCCTTCTTTATTGCGACCTATATAGGGCACAGTAAGAACAGTAGCTATTCTTTTACAACAAGGATTGTATAGGCGTATACTAAGACAGTAATATACGTGAACTTTTGCACTAGCAGCAACGATTTTACCCTGCAAACAAGAAGTTACTACAACTATTTATTGAAAAGACACACATTGTACCAATACATATTGCTGCATGGGCAAAGACATTTCTACGATGTTATACTACTCGCTTGGCTGCGGGTAAAAATTCTAATGTTTTTTGATATTAAAGGTTCTAAAAATCAGGAGTACACAATAGCACTAACTATTTTCAAATTGCCCCGCAAACAACAAAGTGATTTTTTTCTAGCGCGAGAACAAACATTATGTTTTTTCCATAAAATTTGCGATATTCTTTAACATCGAAATATTAAGTTTGAATAAAAAATTTCGTTTTAAAACAAAGAAAGTTTTAAAACTTTTAGGAGATCGTTTTGCACACTTTACAGATTCTTCTTATTGCAGATTCGTAATCTTCAGAGTCATATCCAGAAATACTTTTTTAAATTTGAAAAAATATTCAAAAATTCAAATTTTTGAAAATATTAGCGAGACATAAACTGCTAATTATCTCAGAACCTATAGGCGACAAGACAATTCTAAATACAGATTTGTGATCTTAAGAGTCATATCTACGAATGCTTTTTCGTTTTTAAAAAATATTGAAAAACACGTTTTTTTTTAAAATCTTTGAGTCTGGCTAAACTCCAAAATGTGTGATGCGTTCCAAACGTACACGTTAGGCTCACATAAAATTGGTTTGATAACTGCCAATGTTTTTTTGTTGGAAGGCTAACATCTTGTTAAACACTTATTTTTCAACAGCAACTGCAATGAGAAACTAAAATATCGCAATAACGATTACAATATCAATACTATATAAAATCAGGGATGCTAAGCTAAAAGCAAAAGATTTAGATTTAGATTCAGCTTTTATGTTTTTAAAAATTCAGATTCGGATTTCGATTTGGCTTAAGTCGAAATTAAAAATAGGGATTCGGATTAAACTTAGCTGTGAAGAGCCAAAACAATTTGGCTTTGGATTTGGCTTTTAGCTTAAAAGCCAAATTAAAAAAAAAGCTATTAGGCTAAATAAAGCTTGAAAAAACATTTGGTTTCAAAGCACATATTAGGCTGATAGTAAAAAAACATTATTATTTTTTAATTACACATGCTACAATCTGGTAACGATTACCTAAATAACGGAGACTCAATTTTTAGTAATCTAAAAAACAAAACAAAAGCAATTTTGTATTATATAGAAGGGACTAAGTAGAGTACTGTATTTCCTCTAATATTACGCGTGTCTCTTTTAATGCGCGGGTCTTTATTAGTACGCGAAGTGTAGCCGCCTCAGTTCGAATAGTACGCGGATCTATTTAACACACTAATAAATGCGAGTGCGGAATTGTTATGATGCCCACAGATTTCGAGATAATTGGCAGTCTATGTCTCGCCAATATTTTCAAAAAGTGTTTTTGAATAATTTTTTAAAAACCAAAAAGCATCCTTGAATATGACTCTGGAGATCAAGAATCTGCAATCAGAATTGTTATGACGCCTATAGGTTCCGAGATAATTAGCAGTTTATGTCTCGCTAATATTTTTAAAAATTTGGATTTTTAAATATTTTTTCAAAAACGAAAAAGCATTCCTAGATATGACTCTGGAGATGACGAATCTGCAATTAGAAATTTGATGACGCCAATGGGTTCTGAGTTAATTGGCAGTTTATTCTCGCCATTTGGTGTATACTTACCATTTCGCCATTATTTTGATACCCATACTAACCGATGGTAATATAAACTCGTATGTATGTGTAGCAGGGGCCTTAGAGAATAATTTTTCTGAACATCAGAATTCATCAGTACTCCATGTCATCACATTCTGGCCTCGGCGGCTTTGTTCAAATTTATTTGTTAGAACGAAAAGCGAGACAGGGCGAGACTACAGTAAGAACTTTCGTGGCTATCTTTAAAAATCATGACCAGCTTAGGCAGTGACTTTTATTAATAAAGCTTACTAGTAACATGCTTACAAGTAAAGTAAAAATTAGAAGTTTTATATATTTACGCTGTCACCTGGGTTCAGGTTTCTGATTAATTGTGTTTTAGTGACTTACTTTACTTGGTATTGATTGTGCAATGTTGTGAATGTAGCTACAAAAAGTGGAAATAAAACCTCAATCCTAGTGACAGTTTAAAAGTACAAATCTATTTTTTACTTTTTTAATAGGAAAGCTTGTTGGGGGTTACAGTTATGAGCTGAAAGTTAACGTCTCTAACATTACGGATCGCTGACGCCATGCGACAGTTACAACACAACATATTTAGTCCTGACTAAATTATTTCTACTTTTAACTTTGATAAATTAAGTGAATCCTTTACAGTTTCTGCATAGCAAGGATCAAGTTTCTAAGAGTTCATACTTCTGCACACAAACTCCAGATTTACAATAAAATTAGTGATTAGTAAGAGAATAGAGTCGTTGCTGCTTTAGCACTACTCTGCAGTGCCTGCTGAACGAATTTATAATCCAGCACTGCCTAATATAGTATTTTTAAGTTATAACTACACGCTAATAATGCCTGACAACGTTCTGTGTAGTTTCTACAAGAGTAACTCCTTTTTAGATGCTGAGCTTAAGCATCTATAGGAATGGCTATGTCCGTCTGTCCGTCTGTCTGTCTGTCTGTCTGTCTGTTCTTTATGCGCTACAGGTCACAGTTTTTAAGCGATATTCGTCAAATATTTTTAAAATGGCCACAAATGCGAATAAGAAGTGCCCTTTTGTTTTTGAGAGCGATCGAACTAACCGGTTTTTCACAATTAACAGTTGACTGGACCAACTTTTTTAGCCATCTAAAAGCATTGGAGAAAAACGGGTGATTTGCCGCTTTGCAACAGCCAAATGCACCAGCTAAATGGTTTCCTTACAGGCGCCAGTCAATGCACCAGAAACATGCACAAGTCATCAGCACAAGCTACCCGCAGAAGTTACCTGCACCCACAAAGTATCCCTAAGGGGGAAGGTGTACTTGGGGTCACCCAAAAAGACGTCCCAACAATCTTAACTATTTTTTCTTAAACCATGAAAAAACTTTAAATACTTGCACCTCCCACCCACAAAGTATCCCCTAAGGGGAGGTGGTGTACTTAGGGTCACCCGCAGATGACGTCCCTAAAATCTAATTTGTTTTTGCTAAAACCATTAAAAAACTTCAAATACTTGCACCCCCACCCTCAAAATATCCCCTATGGCGAGGAGTGTACTTGGGGTCACTCACAAATGACGTCCCAAAAATCTTAATTTTCTTCCTAAAACCATTAAAAAAACTTTAAATACTTGCATCCTCTACCCACAAAGTATCCCCTAAGGAGAGGGGGTGTACTTGAGGTCACCCACAAATGACGTCCAAAAAATCTTAATTTTCTTGGTATAACCATTGAAAAACTTTAAATACTTGCACCATCTACCCACTTAGTACCCCCTCAGGGGAGAGGTGTACTTGGGGTTACTCACAAATGACGTCCCAAAAATCTTAATTTTCTTGCTAAAACCATTAAAAAACTTTAAATACTTGCACCTCCACCCACAAAGTATTCCTTTAGGAGAGGGCGGGGGGGGGGGGACTGAGGGTCACTTCCAAATGACGTCCCAAAAATTTTAATTTTCTTGCTAAAACCATTAAAAAACTTTAAATACTTGCACTCCCCACCCACGTAGTATCACCTCAGAAAAGGAGGGGGGTACTTGGGGTTACCTACAAATGACGTCCCAAAAAATCTCAACTGTTTTTGCTAAAACTAATAAAAAACTTTAAATACTTGCACCCCTGACCCACTAAGTATCCCCTTAAGAAGGAGGGGTGTACTTAGAGTCACCCACAAATGACGTCCTAGAAATCTTAATTTCTTTGCTAAAACTATTAAAAAACTTTAAATACCTGCATCCCCAACCCCACGAATTATCTCTTAGAGGAGGGGGGGGGGGTTTAAGAATTAAAACAAGTCACAATATTAAAAATATAAATATTTCTTATACTTAATGCTTTACCAACCGCAAACTAATGCTCCCCTACTCAACAAATCATCCTTTTTAGGTTCAGAAGGGCGGGGGGGGGATTCAGGATCAATCGTTAAATACATCCAAAAAATTTAAAGCCTCGAACCTAAGGTTGGAATGGAGCACGCGACACCTACATTCCCGTCTACAGCAATGAATCAGTAATGGCCTGAGCTAAGAAATCTCTGATACGAATCTGTAAGCGTGTCAGATATGCAACACATAAAATACAAAGAGTCCCGTCAGCAAGTTAGCTTTGTTTCTTGTCGTTCCAAGAGAAAGTCCTGCTACGTTTCGTGTCTTGCAAAAGAGCCGGCTGCTTTTTGTTTTGACGACGTTAAGGCTGGTAGGTGTCAGACACAAATGGCGTTGCTTACCTTAAGAGTGGGTCACTTGACATTCCACCGTAAGGGCATCCATTCAAGCAATGCTTAAAAAGGTGACAAGCAGTTGGGTAGGCTTATAATTTTGGTATGTGTCGTTATTTGTGTCCGTTCCCAAAGCTGGTCAAGCATACAAACTTAATATTTTAGGTTTGGTATCTTGTATTTGAATTACACTCGGAAAAATCTATGCTTATCTGCATCGAGCACGGAATGTCGGCAAAAACCAATTGCAATATACCATGATATATTTAACGTGGAATAAAAAACGGGTGAAATTCACGACTTTTTAACTTTATGCTGTAAACATACGCACGTTGATCGTAACAGGGAAGTGACCGTTCATAAATAACTTCATTAGAAATTTCTATTTTAGAAAACCCACCCCAACTATTTTTACTTCATGCTGTGAACAAACGAACGAAGCTTATAGATAGTTGATGACCAACCAATAATGGCGTCATTCAAATTCTCAATTTTAAGGAACTTAGTTTAACCGAATGGCACGCAGTTCGTAATTTTTAGTGTCCAGTAAATCTTATACATAAGTTATTTATAAATTATATTTCAACTTCGAGGGTTACACAAGTTAGGAGCCATGCAGGGATCATCTAAAAATGACGTCATTTGAATATTTTAATTATAGGAATCTCTTCTGTCTTTAGTTCAAAAATCAAATTAATAGATATCCTTAACACCGTCTTTTTCCAGCATACATACAGGGATCCTTTATAAATGACGTCATCACAAAATCACCATTTTAGGGATCCTTGTTAGTGCTGAATGCAAAATTTGGTAGATTTATATCTTTAAAATCTACTTTTACTAGTATGCACACAATAATTGTCCATAAATAAAGTCGTCTAAATGTCATCATTTAAAAAAACACCCGTTATCAGTTTAAAAATTATGTTATATAGTATTTTTAGCATGAAATATTATTATTGTACATATTAGGATCGTCCAACAATGTCGTCACTAAAATATTGCACTTTGGAGGGTATAGAGTGTATTGTATGTAAATAATGTGAGAAGATGCATCAATTGACTAAAGTCAATATTCGCTGTAAGCTCAGCATCTACTTCGGGCCCACGGTAGGCAAATCCGGCGCGAAGCGCCGGATTTTTAGTTTCGTTAATGTTCAAATATTAAGTTTGGATCGGCTGATTTTTGTTATAAGTTCTCAAAAATGTGGTTGGTAGGTTAAAGGTATTTTAGTTTAGTTTTTTAGATGCTGAGCTTAATCATCTATAGGAATGGCTATGTCCGTCCGTCTGTCTGTCTGTCTGTCTGTCTGTCTGTCTGTTCTTTATGCGCTACAGTTCACAGTTTTCAAGCGATGTGCGTCAAATATTTTTTAAACGGCCACAAATGCGAGGGAGAAGTGCCCTATTGTTTTTGAGAGAAATCAAACTAACCAGTTTTTCACAATTAACAGTTGACTGGACCAACTTTTTTAGCCATCTAAAAGCATTGGAAAAAAATCCGGCGCTTCGCGCCGGATTTGTCGACCGTGGGCTGGCCCGAAGTAGATGCTGAGCTTCAACAAAGGCGCAAGACAATTTATGTTACGCTAAAAGATGATACAAGATTTATGAAAGCTCCCCTACAATCAATAAGACGTATACCAATTTTCGTAGCATGTAGCTTAATACAGCTGAAATTTTTTTATAAATTGCACCAATCACAAATAACGTCATTATAGACAATCCCTTAATATCTGTTACGCTTATAGGTAAGTACGTGACATGTAGTTAAAATAGGATGGAAACAAATTTAACGTTGGGACTGGTGATACTAGAAACTATGGTATTTGAACGACGTTATTATGGACGATATCTTAACATGTATAACACATATAGGTCAGTTCGTGACATGTAGAAGAAATTTTTACGTGACATCATTTGCGCGTCACCCTTAACCTGCTTACCTAATAAGAATGCGATTCCATCTGGGTGGGGATGTCTAAAAGAAATTTTTGCCTGACGTCAGTTGCGCGTCACCTCTAACCTGCTTACCTTATGTAAATGCAATAGCAGCTAAATGGGGCTGTCTAAAAGAAATTTTCACGTGACGTCATTTGCGCGTCACCCCTAACCTGCTTACCTAATGTGAATGCGATAACAGCTGGGTATGGGTGTCTAGAAGAAATTTTCACGTGACGTGATTTGCGCGTCACCCCTAGCCTGCTTACTTAATGTGAATGCAATAGCAGCTGGATGAAGGTGTCGGAAAGAGATAATAATCTGACGTCATTTGCGCGTCACCCCTAGCCTGCTCACCTAATGTGAATGCAAAAGATGCTGGGTGGGGCTGTCTGACATAAATTTTCACGTGACGTCATTTGCGCGTCACCCCTAGCCTGCTTACTTAATGTTAATGCTATAACAGCTAGGTGGAGGTGTCTAGAAGAAATTTTCACGTGACGTCATTTGCGCGTCACCCCTGGCCTGCTTACTAAATGTGAATGCAATAGCAGCTGGGTGGGGGTGTTTAAAAGAAATTTGCTATTTTGTTTCATAGCTGGGCATATGTCTTGCGCTCAGCTATGTTTATCGCTACCCCCGTTTTTATGGTGCTTACTTCTAAATTTCTTGACCTTGGTCAGTTCAACATTTATTTGCTAAGCAATGGTCAGTTCGATTACAGTAAAAAAACAATACAGACCTGCCGGCTCGCATTTGTGATTGTTTTAAAAAAGTTCTAAGACAATAGTGTAAACGGTTTGACCTGTAGCGTGGGGCTAACAGACGGACGGACAGACGGACATGACCATTTCATTAGATGCTTGCTCAGCATCTAAAAACGGGTGATTTGCCTTTGCACCAGTCAAATGCACCAGCTAAATGGACAAGACTTGCACCAGTCGAAATTTTAATTTGCCGCTTTACACCAGCCAAATGCACCAGCTAAATGGTATCGTTACAGGCGCCAGTCAATGCACCAGCAACATGAACCAGTCATCGGCACAAGCTACCCGCAGAAGTTTCCAGCAGAAGTTACCCGCACCCACAAAGTATCCCTAACTAGGGGAGGTGTACTTGGGGTCACCCACAAAGAAGTCCCAACAATCTCAACTATTTTTGCTAAAACCATACAAAACTTTAAATACTTACACCCCCCACCTACAAAGTATCCCCTATAGAGAGTGGGTGTACTTGGGGTCACCCACAAATGACGTCCCTAAAATCTTATTTTTTTTGCTAAAACCATTAAAAAACTTTAAATACTTGCACCCCCACCCTCAAAACATCCCGTTAGGGTGAGGGGGGAGGGGTGAACTCGAAGTCACTCACAAATGACGTCCTAAAAATCTTAATTTTCTTCCTAAAACCATTAAAAAACATTAAATACTTGCACCCCCACCCACAAAGTATCCCCTAAGGGGAGGGGGTGTACTTGGGGTAACCCACAAATGACGTCCCAAAAATCTTAATTTTCTTGCTAAAACCATTAAAAACTTTCTATACTTGCACCCCCCACCCACTAAGTATCCCCTTAGGGGAGGGGTGTACTTGGGGTCACTCACGAATGACAACCCAAAAATCTTAATTTTTTTGCTAAAACCATTAAAAAACTCTAAATACTTGCACCCCCACCCACAAAGTATTCCCTTAGGAGGGGAGGGGGTGTACTTGTGGTCACTCACAAATTACGTCCCAAAAATCTTAATTTTCTTGCTAAGACCATTTAAAAACTTTTAATACTTTCACCCCCCACCCACTAAGTATCCTCTCAGGAAACGAGAGTGTACTTGGGGTTACTCACAAATGACGTCCCAAAAATCTCAACTATTTCTGCTACAACCATTAAAAAACTTAAAATACTTGCACCCCCCACCCACTAAGTATCCCCTTAAGGAGGAGAGGTGTACTCAGGGTCATCCACAAATGACGTCCCAAAAATCCTAATTTCTTTGCTAAAACCATTAAAAAACTTTAAATACTTGCACCCCGAACCCCACGAATTATCTCCAAAAGGGGAGTAGGTGTTAAGATTTAAAACAAGTCAGAATCTTAAAAATGTAAATATTTCCTATGCCTAATGCTTTACTAACTGCAAACCAATGCTCCCCTACTCAACAAATCATCCCTTTTGGGTTCTGGGGGGGAGGGGGGAGTTCAGGGTAAATCGTAAAATACGTCCTAAAAATTCGAAGCCTCGAATCCAAGGTTGGAATGGAGTGCGCGACACCTAGAGTCCCGTAAACAGCAATGGGTCAGTAATGGTCTGAGCTGAGAAATGTCTGATACGAATCTATGAGCGTGTCAGATATGGAACCCATGAGATATATAGAGTCCAGTAAGCGAGTTGGCTTTGTTTTCGTCGTTCCAACAGAAAGTCCTGCTACGTTAGAGTGTATATAATGTAAATAATGTGAAAAGATGCATCGATTGACTAAAGTCAATATTCGCTGTAAGCTCAGCATCTACTTCGGGCCCACGGTAGGCAAATCCGGCGCGAAGCGCCGGATTTTTTAAAAACATAAGATTGAATCTCAATTCTACTGCTACTCATATAGAGAGCATGGCGTAATGTAATAATAAGCCATATAGCCGCGCCAATTTTCAATATTCAATTTTTAGATGCTGAGCAATCATCTAATGAAATGGTCATGTCCGTCTGTCCGTCTGTCTGTCTGTCTGTCTGTCTGTTGGCCGCACGCTACAGGTCAAACCGTTTACACTATTGTCTTAGAACTTTTTTAAAACAATCACAAAAGCGAGCCGGCAGGTCTGTATTGTTTTTTCACTGTAATCGAACTGACCATTTCTTCGCAATTAACAGTTAACTGGACCAAGATCACAAATTTTTGAAGTAAAATCATGCAAAAACGGATAAAGGGGCAGGACATAAATGACGCCACACTTTACCCAAATTTTTGACCCACCCACCTACCTTGTTAATCTCGTTAGCCCTGCTTAAATGGCTATATCTTTAATACAGTGTGTCATTTTTTTCCAAGTGACCCCCTGAACGTGGGTGCCGCCTTTTGTGTCCGACCCCAATGCGTACAACTTAGATTAGAGTTGCACCAGGCAAACACACCAGTCAACAGTACCAGTTACACTCACCAGCCTAATGCACAAACCCAATGTACCAGCCAAATGCACCAGCCAAATGTACAAGCCAAATGCACCAGCCAAATGCATCAGCCAAATGCACCAACCAAATTCACAAGCCAAATGCACCAGCTAAATGCACCAGGGCTTATCAAGCTTCGCAATTTAAAATACACATGGAAACTTTTTACGAATTTCCATCACAAGTACGCGTACTACTTGCATATGTACGTTCACAGGGGAACCTAGTATAGTACTATTGGGTCTGGGAATGTAATAAATGGGTTATAGATGGTGACGGATCGCCCATAAATGACGTCCTTTACATTTTACAGTTTTGAGTACCCCCAATTTCAACCTTTTCTTCAACCTATTTTAACTACATGTCATGGACTTACCTATATATGTTTTAGATATTCAGTGATGGTCCTTAATGACGTTCTTCAATTATCATAGTTTTTAGTACTCCCAGTTTTAACTTTAAAAATTTTTCCAACCTATTTTAACTACATGTCACGGACTTACCTATATGATAATATTAATAATTTATTCATTGGGTCTATTAACCAAAAGTTCATACAGCCAGACTCAAGCAGTCACTGTGGGTGAGGAAAAAGAATGCTACCGCGTTAGATCGTCTCAGTCTTTGTACCCTTTCCCCTATCCCCGTCCCCTCCTCCGCAGTAAAATAGTGCCATTCTCTAGGTTCCCTACAGTAATTAGTGGTCACTAAGAAGGAGAATGGGCTTCGATCAACAATTCAGTGACGTTTACCGTACAGCACTGAGCCGTAAACGATTAGCAGTGGCCGAGGATCGGAGCTAGGTCTGAGGCTGTAAATTCCGTTAGTCTTTGGTCCTAACCGCTCTCCCAAGCACGCTTGCTTTACTTACCTATATGTGTTATAGATATTAAGGGATTGTAAATAATGACGTCATTTAAATATAGTTTTTGGGAACCCTGTTTTTATTTTTTACAACCTTTTTTTTTAACTGATTGCCACGTACATTCGTATATGGCTTAATAATGGTAAGGGAGCCTCTATAAATGACGGCATTTGTGAATGGTGCAATTTATAAAAGTTTGGCAGCTTTATTAAACTACATGCTACGCACATTCGTATATGGCTTATTGATAGTAGGGAAGCTTCTATAAATCTTATGTCATCTTTTAGCGTAACATAAATTATTTTGCGCTTTTGTTGGAGCTCAGCATCTACTTCGGGCCCGCCCCCGGTCGACAAATCCGGCGCGAAGCGCCGGATTTTTAATATTAGTTTACATTCGGCCTTAAAATTGGTGAGCACTTCTTCCTTACTTATTCTCATATGTTCGTTTCTCACCTCACACTCAAACCAAACCATACCGTTCATTATATATACACTTGAGTGTCCAACAATTCGGCTTCTAAATTAATACCACTAATCGTATAATGCCTTCCTATACGAGGGCAGGGTGGCGGAGTTAGGCTTACGCTCTGGCGTTTACGGAGTTAAGGGGTTTGACTCCCCAATGCCTTCCTTTACTTTTAGTGGTTTTTTAAAAAAATAAGATTGAATCTTAATTCTACTGCTACTCATATAATGTAATAATGAGCCATGGAGCCGCGCCAATTTTCAATATTCAATTTTCAATATCTGTTTACATTCGGCCCTAAAATTGCTGAGCACTTCTTCCTAACTTATTCTCATATGTTCGTTTCTCACCTCACACTCAAACCAAACCATACCGTTCATAGATATTTTAGGTCATGTAGACTAGGTAAAAGCAGTAGCTACAATATTTTAAAATTGTTTTAGCATAAATAGCTGATTCATTTATCCGTTTAAACCTTCATGAAGCTAGGACAAAGTTAAACATTAATATATACAATCCTGTGTAAGATACTGTTGACACGCAGTATGCAGTTGCAGTTTCAACTTTGAGTTCACGTGGGACCTTATTGATGGATAATTTAAAAATCGTTAGCATGTAAGATAAAAATAAACATCGAATTATTCATTGGTTATTAGTAAATCCAGATCTAATTAACCAATAACCTAACGATCGTTGGTACGTCAATTCATCATTTACTAACAACCAATAAATTCAATGTTTAGTTTGATTTAACATAATAACTATTGCTGAGTTCTCCATAGACAAAGCCGCATGCGACATCAAAGTTGGAAATACTCCGAGTCGCATGTGATATAAATGACTAATTATGCTGTGATTACGTGCTAAATAAAAACCAACACCTGCATTAAATAGGTCTGAATAAATCAAACTACCTTAAATGTCAAGTTTTTAATGTCAAAATGAAATGCTTACAACTTTATTTTTATGTTAAATAGAATCAATTCATCTCCGGCACCTTAGTATAACCTACCAAGGATGCACCAATTAAAAATGCTATGCTGAATGTAACATAAAACAAACGGAGGGGGAGTCGTGGCTTTTACTGTCAATTAATATGTATGAAAGTGCATGCCAGTTTGTGCTGTACAATAGGTGGCCTTTCATTAGGCTACAAGCACGTCACAGGAAAGCATGATAATGTTTACGTCCGCCCTGGGCTGCCCTTACCTAACCAATCTGTTGTAGAATGAAGATGCTTTTTTTTTGTGAAAACACTGAGTCAGAATTTGATTGACGTAATTTATTGACAACCTCGTAACGTATGATTTTGTATTTTATGCAGTTTGTAACTTTTAAATTCTCGTTACGTTGCATTCATTTTAATTTTTCGTCTTTTTTAGCATGATAACATTAAAAGACACAGTGGGCACATTTACAGTATTTTCCTTATTTCTAAAATCTAATCAAAGGTATTTCATACGCTTTGATGTCTTCGACTTTTCAGTCCATCGTTTTGATAATTTAAGGGTACAGAGAGAATACACTGGCTAGTATTTAAATACATGCAAGGTAAACGTGGAGCAACTACTAAAGTTAATTATTTTGAATTAAACAAAAATAATCAGATTGCATTTCAACGCACTACTACTACATGCATTTGTAATACTAGATTAACTTAGAAGTTATGTTCTTTTTTTGTATTTATAGTTGGCGGTTAGTTTTGATCTACTAAATGTTATAATAAAAGCAATACTATGTGCCAAATCAATCTAAATATTTTAAAATTGCTAGTTGGATTAAAAGTAGAACATTACACATCATTGCAAACGGCTTTTTCATTTTACAGCAATTTTTGAAGCCTGTTACTTACCTCACTTGCTTACAGCGCTTCCAAAGTTTAGTTTGAGGTTTAAGGTTAGCGTTATTAAGGAGTCAGGCACTTCAACATACAGCTGTTTTTCAAGAACGGACTCGAACAAATATATTCACTTAATTAGGAAATACCATAAAAACATTACAGAGAAGACAGTAAATCAAGTTTTGAACCAGTTGTACACTATAGAAATATATTCATAACATACAATTTTCATGATGGCTGGTAAATAGAATACAAATGCTGTTTCCTTGTTTTTAAATAATGCTCAAACAATTTAAGCTTAAAAATTCCAGCATGATAAACCTTATTTTCATCATCACATTTAACATTAAGAAGTAAATTATTCCATAATACAATACATCAGTATACTTGTGATTTTCTTCCACACTGCGTTCTAAATTTAACATAATCAAGTAGTTTATTATGACTAGACTTCGGTATTCTAGTGAATTTCTTAAATTTTAAAATCTCAACTAGACTTTGAATGTCAGACCTATACTTCATTAGCTTACATAGGAACATCAAACAAGAACAGTTAATATGCTCGATGACCTATTAAACATTTGTGAGCTGTAATAATATTGACTCATTAATGCATTTATTCTTATTATACGCAATAGGAGAATCACTAAACAATACAATCATACTGTTAATTTTATTTTAAATAGTTTGTAAATTTGAAACGGATAATAATAGAACAGTACCCCACAACTGGAAAAACAAACGCATTTAAAATCAATACAGAAGTTTTAAAATCTACAAAACGTTTGACGCTCACTATTACCCCAAGAGCCCTACACACTTTTTTTTACATACACTTAATGTTCCTTGAAGCTAACCGTATCGTCTATAATTATTCCACGATAACAAAAAAAGTACACTCTTTCAATTTTTAAATTATTACATTTTAAACAAATATTACTTATATCTGATGATTTAGTATCATTAGGCTTATAGAATACCATATACTTAGTCTTATTAACATTTTTACTGAGATTGTTTAAAGTAAACCAAAAACTTAGGTTTTTAGACACGTTTGCATTGTACTCAACATTACATTGAACTCTTTATTATGAAAATACAAAACGATATCATTAGCATATAGAATATATTGTATTCCTACAGTTATGACTTCTGACAACTTATCTATATATATTTTGAATAACAATGAAGCAAGCACCGACCCCTGCGGAACACTAGCTTTTAAATCATACGCATCAGATAAATAATCACCGACCTTAATTTTAAAGCTTCTATTTCGTAGCATATCATTAATCAGTTTGAGAAGGTATGGATCTATTCAGTAAATATCTCTTAGTTTAATAGGTAACTTGACGTTATTTAATGTATCAAATACTTTTGTAAGATCTATTATTACAGCCAGCACTCTCAAACTTATTTCATCAATCGCATTGTAGATATCTTGCGTAAACGTAAAAGTAGCTGATTGATATGACATACGCTTACGAAACCCATGTTGCTGATCACACTGTTGAACAGAATCAAGTAGACGTGTCAACAGTAATTGCTTAAATGTTTTATCTAGTAATCAACATGATTGAAAACTTTTTTCAAATCAACAAAGACTTCTGGTACTTTAAATTTTGAGTTACTGATTAATCTTAATAACTTATGAGTAAATGTAGCTAGTGCGGTTTTAAATGACTTTTCTGTTCTAAATCCATGTTGATCAGAGTCGAATAATTGATTGGATTTAATGTGATCTGTGTAATATCTTTTTCAGCAATTTATTAAGAACGGGTAGTGTAAAAATATCGTTATAGGCAGATCCGTCAAATTAACTACCCTTTTCCTTATACAATGGATTATCAAAAGCACATTTAAAACTATTAGGTACCTGTTAAGTGTCTAAAAAGCCATTAAACAACTTAACTTAAAGATCAACTAGTCTTGTAAATCCCTGTTAAAAAAGAAAAATAAACCTTAAAATTACCAGAGTTTAATTGTGTTACAGACATAGCTATTTCTATTGGCTTAATACTTAATTCAGAGTGTAAACAGTCTAATTTATTTAAAAGGTTTTCTAACATACTATACTAATTACTTTCTTTGACACTAAAGGAACAACCAAATGATTCACAAATATCTTTTAAATTGTCATTTAGCTTGCCATTAATATTTAAACATTTTAAATCACAAATAGATTTTACTTTTCTATTCGTTAATTTGTCATACAATTTCCAAACGTTTTAAAAAACAGTCAAATTATTAAAAAAGGACATCAGGTAAGTAGCTTTGTGGTCAGACGAGAATAAATTAACAGCTCCTAAACAATGCATACACAATAAATTTGAGAAATATATATGGTCTATAAGAGACCTTGTTTCATCAGTTATTCTAGAAGGTTCCATAATTGTTTGTTTTAAATTATAGTTTCTACATAAACTACTAAATTTTGTAATATTTGAGTTAAATTCTAATAGGTTAAAATTTAAACAAGAACAATCACATAGTCAACATAGCTTTGGCTTATGACAGCTAGAAAATCGTTTAAAGAATTAGGAAATTCGTGGTAACTAGTACTTTGAGGGTTATATATACATACCAATAAGAATTTCTTAAGATAAAGAGAATGAATTTTGAAACAATTAATTTAAACATTACTAGAAAACTTAAAATTAATGTTAACAGGCATGTACTTAATATTGTTTCGTGGTTTGGAATGCCATATTCTTTGAAAATTTTACCATTGGATACTTTGGTATCAAAACGTGCCAATACATAGACATTAGATTTATTAAGAAATAGTGCTACTTTATCAAATTTGCCATGAAAGCCATTAATATTACGATGAAAAATTTTTGCTCTCCTAATATTAAAAATGTGCTTTAACTCTGAGTCTGTTTCAAAATAACTATCATTATCAAATAGTACGTCAATTTCAAATAGTTCAAATATATCATGTACACTACTATAGGGGAGAGAGCATTCTACACATACGTTATCGATATTGTAACCTAGATCACATACTTTACAAACTACATTTTTATCATTACTTCTAATTATATTTTTTTACACGTGAATACATGCTTACGTTAGGACAGCTTAACGTGATGTAAATGACTTTTCTTAAAACAGCAGCTACAGATGACAAAAAACTGTTTTTTTCCTAATTCTTTGTTGACATAGAAGGCATTTCATGTAGTATAAGGTTTGAAGTAGAAAAAATACGGCAGTTCAATACGTTTTTTCTTGCTTATGTATGACTCAAGCCGGATTTAAAGTAAAATAGGAAAAATAACGAAAATAGCAGGTAAGAATGAACGCCAGATGTATTTTAGTACTATAAAGTTGATAAGCCAACAGATTCCAAAGTAACAGTAGTAGTAGTAGTAGTAGTAGTAGTAGTAGTAGTAGTATATAGTCAGAATTTGATTTAAGTAAAGACAGTATGTAAGAGACTAGACTTACAATAAAAAAGGGGTACTTTTAGTTCCATTTCTATAATTAAGTAGAAATATGTGGTCAGTTGATTTAAGCCAGATGCTCGAATGAGATTAAATGAAATAATTACTACACGCAATTAAAAATAGGAACAGATCAGGTAGAGTGAATGTTTCAGCCGCCCTCAGATTATGATGATTATGATGACCTTACGAGTAGGGTCAATAGGACTCTTCGGATATAAATGGGATCCCATGTTAAAGACATCCATTTACAGTGGTAAGAGCAGATGACAGCGTCATAGGGTCTAAAAATGAAAATATTTGGATGACGTCATTTATGGACGACCTCTTGTTAATTTTAGGCTTGTTAGTATTCAAATAGCACAATGCCTATAGTTTTTGAAAAATATCAGAAAACTGAAAAAGTGATAAGGGGGGACTATTGGATAAGGTAAAATTCCTATTGAAATTCCCATATGATTTTTCAGTTTTTTTATTTCGGCCAATTTCAAAAATTTCAAATTTAGTTTTTGGCGCCAGAACGCAATTTGCAACGATATGATTATATACGTTGTAATGACCCCACCACGTAGTACATGATCTGATATCGTTTGCTTTATTTCAGATTTTACACTTGGGAAATGTCCTATGTTAGTAATTTTTTTGCAATTAGTAGTCAAATAAAACAACAGTCACATTTTTTTTCACACAATGTTTTTTTCAAACATACACGTACAAAAACTGAGTTTGCGTCAGGCTGAAGTGCTCTTTGTATTACATGCTAAGTACATACCTACGTAGTTACTTTGAATTTTGAACTGTAGGTATACTATTGTTTAAACACTCCTGGGAAAATCTATAGGCATCCACACATATGAACTACAGGTCGTACGTGTAAGTATGGCTGGCTGATAGAAGCAAAACACACATGACGTCACTAAAGTTGCGGGTGAGCAATTATGAAAAAACAAGACACCTCACGTTATTGATAGCCATTTACGCAATCATTAGGACCATTACACCGTAGGCGCAGAAAAAAATTTTTTGCTTGAAAAGATTATTACCATGGATTACGAACAGTCTTTATATTGTTGTAAATTAAATTTTAAATTAACAAAAACCCTACAACTTTAAACAAAAACATCGAAACAGAACCTTGACTGTTAGTTTGCAGAATCGTTATGTATGTTGCGAGTCATATAAAACTATTTATCTGTAGTCGTCTGCACTTATTAAGTTAAACAAGAATAAGGACCACTCAGACGAATGGGTTTCGCTCTAGAACAACTCAAAGTTGTACTGAGCCTACACTACTAGTTTGCTGAATAACTAACATCGTTTTGTCAACTTTAACTACTGACCGAAGCCGTCGTCATTCAATAAAGTAAACAAGAATAAGGGCCGCTTAGACGAACAAGTTTTGCTCTACAACAAATTAAATTTGTATTAAGCCTACACTATTGGTTTGCTAATTTATTACATTATTTTTTATGTCAACTAAAATTACTGATCTAAATCCTTCACTAATCAATTAGGTAAACCAGAATAAGGGCCACTCAGACGAACGGGTTTCGCTCTAGAACAACTCATTGTTGTACTGAGCGTACACTACTAGTTTGCTGAATATTAAAGTATCTCTTTGTAAACTTTAACAACTGACCGACGTTGTCACAATTCAATAAGGTAAACAAGAATTATAGCTGCAAAATTTAATTTTATTTTAGAACTTAAATAACACAACATGTACAAGAAAGGGAAGAAACTCCGTATTGAGTGTTTGACTTTACAAATTATTTTAAATTAATGTACAACTGCCGCTCAAAACTGTAAGGCATAGACATTAATGTTATGATTATTTTAGAGCAGAAACTGTCATCACATCATACTACACACCAGAGTAAGCAATCCAACTACCAACCTAAGCTAACTATTTCTGCAGGCTACTGTAACATGAAGGTAATGCAACTAAAAGAATTAAAATGCATTGCTATTTTTATTTTATTTCCCATATTACAGTAAATTAGGAAGTAGAATTTAAAAAATAATAAAAGTAAGTGGTCGGATTATGCCTAATGACAATCAGGCTATATTTTACATAATATATTTAATACCTACTTATGAAACATTTTACTTTTAAAAGCCGTTTGTCTTCTTAAAATTCATGTTTGTTCTTACTGTGTCTTTATGGCAAGCGTTATTGTAACGCCAGTTGTAAGTAAACATTTACTTTCTCTATTTTCAATAGAACATTAGGTTTACCCGTCCTTGATATAAAATTTGGATAGCCTGCACTATTAGTTTGTGTACTGCTTAAGTTATACACAAATTATTAGTGCAGGTACATCCAAACTTATCAATAATGCTATAACAGTGTCAAGTGTAGTTAGAACTTTTAGCAATACAGCAACAATTAAACTTTTCAGATATTTGTACGTATACACTTATAAATGGACATATGTATTCATGTGCTAACATACAAAGGGTTACCCATAATAACGTCATCATATCGAGAGACCTGTGGATGAGGGTGGTCCTGTATTAAAGTATAGGATGTGGGTAGCAAAATGTCAAAAAATTGAAGATTATTTAATGACGTCTTTTATGAAAACCCCTGGCTTGTTTGCTAAATAGCACAAATACCATTAGTTGTATCGACATGCGGTTTTCGATAAGAGCAAGTATGTATTATAGGCTATCTACCGTTTAAAAACAAAATTCGTAGAGTTATTATTACCTGGGTAACACCGATTTTCTGTTTTTCTTGCAATTTTACTAGTAACAATGTAAAAAACGTTTCTTTTTAAGAAAAAGACACTCTTATGTGGGCAGTAGAAAAAATACGAAAGAAGCAGGTTAGTAAAACCTACTTGTAAAACAAGCATTAAATAGTAAACTGCAGAGAACAATGGATGCTTAAACATGAACATCGTCCCAAAACTTCAATATTTGTATAGGGCCAGTGTAGGAATTAGGGTAAAACGTTAGGCGTCTACAACACAGTTGTAATTAAAAATCCGCAATTTATAATCTTCATTCAATCAAATAAAAGTTTACCCAAAACCTATAGCGTTATGATAGCGTTTAAATATTTTAGGTGTGCAGGTCTCTCTTTTTGATTGTACGTTAGATTTTTCTTTAAGGATCTTAGTCATAGGTAGCATATAGTGCAGACAGTTTCGTAAATTGTGAAAGACGTATTCTACTTCTTTTCCGCACAGGTCACAGTCGGTTTGTTATCATCGCTTTTATATTTTATAAATGTTATTAGGGGCCTTTGAGCCACCTGAGTGAGGTAGTTAATCTGTTTGACTTTTTGGGGTATGAGGATTGAAGCAAGTGCAAAATATTGACGGATGCAAATATCTCTTCTGTTAAGGTATCAGAGCTATGGATTGAAATACCCACTGGTTGACTTTACCAATAATATAAGTAGTGTGAAATTTTGTAAATTACAAAATACTAAAAAATTTTAATTTTATTATCAAATAAAGTAAAGGATAAAGTACTTTTACAGATTAATAAGCTGATAAGGCAAGTTTTTCGGAATTTGAGTTTGAAAAGTAAAGTCTAAGATTTTGATAGGAACTGTATGTAGCTATGGATAAAAATAAGAATACAATAGCTCGTAAAGTCACGAAAACAACATTAAATTGTAATATGTGACTCTAGTACAACTAGACTCTGAAGTAACGGGGACTAAACTATAAGAACGTTAAATTTAACAACACAAATCAGAAATTTAGTTCAATGCTGGCGTGGTTAGTCAAATAAATACAAACAGCAAAGAATCCTTGACATGCCTTTATTAACATGAGCTTGAGGGTAAACACAGATATGACAATGTGAGAGTTAAATTAATGAAGAGAAAACATGAACACAATGACAAATGTGGAGCTGCTGAAGTTGATACTTCTTGGTTTTTAATTGTTTAGTATCACAATTATTAAGAAATGATAACAATGCCAAACAAATTTTTAATTTATTGCAAAATAAATAAAATAGAAATATTTAATACAAACAACAGAGTTCATATGACATATAAAACTAAGATCAAAACGACACACTTAGTTACTTAACATAACATAACATTAGACACACAATGAAATACCCAGAATATAATACTATCAATGAATGAATTAAATAATATGAAATTCTCTTTTTACATGTAATAGTTAACATAAACTCCATTGTTGGTATCAAATAATTCTATTTCTTTTAGCATGTGATTACTTCAAAGTTTTTAAGACATAGTTAACATAAGGATTAATACTTAGCATTTTAAAATCAAGAATCATAAACTCTAAGAGGGCTCCATTCGTAATTATGTTCATTTTGTGTAGTTTAAAATGCTACTTATAACCCGTACTGACATTAACCAAGAAGTCTATAATCCATATTTAATTTGCATTAAAAAGCATTCAGCTTGTGACAATTCTTATATCTCAAATTCTTTGTAACTTAAATGCATCGACTGATTTTATGTCTGTTCATTATTTAATCTCCTAAGTTTTTGTATCCGTATTCCTCCTTAAGCCTATGCTAATTAAAGCATGTCAGAGATTCCTTGCTGGTTTTACTTCTTTGACTAACCACGCCAGCATTGAGCTCAACATCTGATTTGTGATGTTAAATTTAACATTCTAATAGTTAAGTCCACGTTGACTCCAGATTCTAGTTGTAATAGAGTAACATGTTGTAATTTAGGAGTGATTGATGAGTCAGGTGTATATATTTTTATTTTTATTGTATTAAATTGCATAATAAGTTTGGTTACAACAAAAATGTGTTCTAACGATGCATCAAGACTGCCTTCCAAAAGATCTAAACTATCATATCGAAAGGAATTAGGCCGACCACCAAAGAATTGGGAGCATAAAGCCGCGAGTACTAAGAGGGACTACGTAACAAAGTTTTACGACGAATTGAAATATTAGCCAAATGACTGCGTGGTTCCTGCTGTCATTAAGCTTTTAAACAAGTCAAAAAATCCAAGCTAAGATCATTGTCACTTATTTTAAAGGATGCGTGGACTAGTCTAGACACTGTAAAAAATATGTTGGCTAAAATTAAACAGGGGTGCTCAGTTTAAGCTTAATCCGAATCTGAAAGCTAAATTAAGCTCAATTCTTTAAAAAGCTTAATCCGAATCTAAAGCCGAAATACCAAAAATCACTAAGCTGAATCCGAATCTGAATCTCAATATTTTAGAAAAGCTCAACCGCTAAGATGAAATTATATGGCTTTTAAATTTTGCTTTTTGTTGTCTGGCACCCATTTAAAAATAAAGCAAATGCATGTTTCCAATGGCTTGCGTTTTTGGTAGAGAAGAATTTGTAGAAACTACGAAAAGTATAATTTTGTATTAGGTGAGTTATGTTATGACTGATATTTGTAATACAACAATTTTATTTCATTTAAACTTAGTTTTGCTACAATAAGAAGGTCAAAAACCAGTTCATTTTTTGAATATTTTAAAACCTATATACTCACTGGTGAATTAGGATGTAAAGCATGTCAGCTTGGACTTCCAGGCAGCAGGTTAAGAACCTCATTCGTAGCCTGCCGTATTTCCTTTGATAGTACGCCCCGCGTGCTATCTAAACTCGAACTTCGACCCTTCGCGTATAATAAGAGACCTGCGCACTCGCATTTATAAGTGTGTTAAATAGATCTGCGTACTATACAAACTGGGGTGGCTACACTTCGCGTACTAATAAAGACCCGCGCATTAAAAGAGACGCGCGTACTATCAGAGGAAATACGGTACTCTACTTGGTCTTTTTTATATATTACAAAATTACTTTTGTTTTTTTTGGATTACTAAAAAGTGAGTCTCAGTTATTTGGGTAACTGTTATCAGATTGTAGCATGTGTGATTAAAAACTAATATCATGTTTTTTTGATATCAGCCTGATATGTGCGTAAAAACCAAATGTTTTTTTTTCAGCTTTATTTAGCCTTATTGTAGTCAAAAACGTTTCCTTAAGTTTTTTAAAGTCAAAAATGTTCTTCTACATTGATTTTCTTGAGCTATTTACAGCTTATGTGAATAAAAGTCCTTTTATAATTGTTTTTGGCTTTTAAGCTAAAAGCCAAATATGAAGCCAAATTGTTTTGGCTTTTTTTAGCTAAGTTTTATCCAAATCCTTATTTTTAATTTCGACTTAAGCCAAATCCGAATCTGAATTTTTAAAAACATAAAAGCTGAATCTAAATCCAAATCTTTTGTTTTTATCTTAGCACCCCTGAATACAAACATACGTATAAACATGCGTATAAACATACATAAACATCCAAATATACATATATACATACATGGCTACATACAAAAATACATACATGCATAAGTAAGAAAAACTTGTTTAAGTCACTGTTGCACGATTGCAATAGCCATACAGCTCAGTATACAATACAATACTTTCCTAAATAAAATTAAAACATTTTATAAAAATAAGAATGAATCTAAAGTATATAAATGAATATTTTAAATCCTAATTGATCCTCTAAGAGCAAACATTAGAATATCATCTACAACTGTCGACGAAATGCAAAAAGAAGCAGCTATAAATACATACATGCATACATACATAAATTCATACATACATCCATGTATAAATTGTTGTACTCGAATAATTTTTACGAGCTCATATTTTTCCTAGCCCACGGGTTTGGAGCCTAATAGTACCCTCGCTACTCGTGTGGAAACCGGTGTGAAAACAACATTTCTACAGTCTTCTGTTCGTCCTGCCAAGATATAAAATTGTGTGTGCGACCATAGTTTTAAATAAAACAGGAAATTGGAGAGGTAGAGGTAAAAAGAGTGTTAGTTTGCTGCCGTATTTTGATTGTTAACACAATGAGGTTGATATATTAAAGCGAATATTCACTGTAAGCTCAGAATCTACTTCAGGCCCCCATCAGCTTAGCTGAATCCAAATCCTAAGTTTTAATTTCGACTTCAGCCGAATCCAAATCCGAATCTGAATACTACAAAAACTAAAAGCTGAATCTAAATCTGAATGTTTTGTTTTAAGCTTAGCATCCCTGGTTCAAGACCAATTGTTCCAGTCCTACTCTCCGCTGTCCACTGCCAATTGTGCAATGGGTTAGACGTGAGTATGACATACAATGGACTTGACTACGTAACTGTATGCAGGCCAAGCTCTTTATATCTGCACAACTTTACGGCAAAGCTATTTCCATCCAAACATGTATAAACGTGGCTATGAAAATAGGATAAATTACCCATTGCATTGTAATTAAGAAAAGAGGCAGAATTAATTTTGTATCATTTCAAAAAAAATGTAATATTCTAACTGTAAACGAACGCGTAAATCACTACAGCTTTCTCTTTATGTTTAAAATGCTCAAATTCAAATCTATGTCAGAATTTAACTCAATATTCATATATGACTTTAATAGTAGCGATAAGTTAATCAATTTGCTAGAAAGACCAAAAATATAAAGCTCATTATGTTAAAACTCTGAGGTATTCATTGCAACAAAAATTTAGAACCTTGTACCTGTAGCATTAAGATATTTAGATAAGAATAAGAACGGAATAGAGTACACAACGATTCCTCCTACAGATCTAAAGATTCCACACACAGCATTGGCCATCTGAAAGGAAATCAAGAAGACCCAGGAAACGAGACAACAAAATAAAATTCAACTCGCAGCTCTTTAACCAGCGTCTATGAGCCACAAAAGGAATTAACAAAAATAAATCCCCGAGGTAAGAGAAGCTCAGCGAGGAAGGAGCAGAGGCGAGCGAGCTTAGGCAGTTTCACGACTAGTTCTAAGGAGAGAGGAGTTCCTTCATCTTTAATTCTCAATATTAAAAATCCATATAGCATTTCAACTTCTGAAATTTTATAAAAAAGAAAGAAAAATATGGAGACACCAAAAAATAATAAGAGAACTGCAAGAGAATTGCCCTCATGGCGCCTGCTGGTGCCATCGAAAACCTAAAATTAGGAAAAAGAACACTTCTTGTGACAATTTGTACATATTTACATTCCTGTTTTGGTATTCTCTGTATTCGCCATTCCCATCTTTGTATTCATCTTAAACTTATTTTAATCAAAATTAATTGAGGTCAACAGACCATCAAATGTAAAATTATAAATTCAAAAATTATCGTAAATCACCTTGAGGTCAATCTGGACCTGGAATTGGAAACCTATTACGCATCGCTTAGGCAGTGCGCGTAAGAGTATCATTTGTAAAACATTATATTGTGTAATCCATTATTGGACTAAAACCTGAAAGAAAAACAAAAATATGATCAAACTTAATTATTAACTTGCTGCCCCCGACCATAAGTCGTATAGGGGAAACTTATTATTTCGAATTTTAAATTATACTTTCATTTCACATTTAAAGTTAATATATATTTATCCGTAAACCTACTTCTTCTCTCCGTTTGTTGTGCGTTCTCATTTAAATTGGCAAATTCCGTATTGATTCTCATCAACTTTGCATCGTAAATCCAGAAAATAAAAAAATAATTTTACAAGTTAGGAAATAAACATTTACAGTATTAGCATAATTATTAGCCGTCGAGCTGTAGTTCCTTGAACTCCCCGCAAGTAGTATAGGGACATTAGTTCATGCAAAAGTCATAGAAAAAGTAGTAAAAATCAGTCTAAAATTAAAGGAAGAGCGAGGAAGCAAACCCGAGACCAGGACCATGTCTCGTAGGTCTGCCTAATCACTTTTCTTTTGCGTTAACCTAATTGACATTGAATATGTTGAGTTATTATGCTATTACTTCGCACGAAAGGTAACTCAAATATCTGAAAGGTCACGGGCCAATTATGCCGTTGTTTTGCACGACAGGTAGAGATGTTGACGCAAGGCATGTGCATTAGCATTGAAATTGTGAGGTCATGGAATCTCATTTTCGATAAGATTTAATTATGTTCTTACTAAAAATTTCAGTTCAGAGTTAAATTAACCACAAAATTGAGTTTTACAACGGATTCAATTCCAATAAAAAGGGACCAGACAGCAGATTGCAAATCGTTCCGGTCCCGTTAGAAGATTTCTTTGGCGTTTGAATTTGATGAATTCCACGTGCTCCTCCTGATTCCTGAAAAAAGGAAGAAACCTTAGCGGAGCAACCTACTACCCCGTTTCCGGATAAAGGAACCCAATTTGTGACAAACTGTAAGTAGGCTTGTTAAAAATTGTCAATAACAGCAAGAATTAAAGGCTTAAGATAATTCTACTAAACCCCAGAAAAATAAAGAAGTTGTTAGGCCCACGGCCTTCCTTCCTTTCAACCTAACTCCATTTCAATTCCAAATTCTATTCCCTCTAAAAATGAATAGAAAAATTTGAGGTTATAAATTAAAAAATTTCCAACCACAAACTCTTAAACATAGAACTAAAATTAGTGTATGTCTCACTGTAGCCAAACCATCATCGTTCATCAGGTCGACAGGTTAATTGGTCTTTGGTATCAGATCCTAGGGCATCGCTACTTGTCAGAGCTTCAGGTAGCAGTGCTCAAATCATTTATCTGCGACGAATTAGGCTTAAATCCCGTCACAGAATTTCCTACAAATCTTTCTGAAATGCAGGTAATCCTTCCTAACTTTGCAGAAAGATTAAACTGCATTGCCATCAACTGGCACTCAGAAGTAGGTTACCTGTATCTTTCAGCAACTCAGGACATAGTCCTCGACTTTCACTGGGCATTAGGAAAGTAAGAAGTTAAAATATTTCATCTCTTAATAAAATTTTGCAGTAAACTGTTAAATAGAATAGTGTCAAGTTTACCGGGCACCTTTCAAACAATTTGGAACTGTCATTTTTTAACTATTTACAACTTTCATGGTACCATTTGACACGCCTTGACGTTTTGTCGCAATTATTTCGACAATTTCTTTGAAAAAATCATCGTTTGCACTTTTTATGGCTGATTTACATTTTTTAACTCTGCGCCAATCACAGCACTAGAATTTAAAATTTTAAAAATTAAGTGATCCTGATTGGCGCAGAGCCCAATAAAAAATTATTTATTCAACTTTTTAAAATTAGTTTGAGCAAGGAAGATTCTAAAAACTGATGCAAAAAATTTTAAGAGAGAAAAAAGTTTATTACCTTCAAAATAAAAGTAGAAAGAACTATTGTTTACAATTTTATATTTGTTCCCACTTAAACCTGCATCGTATCCATGACTACTCTGCATGACAGTAGCAACACAGAAGTCCACGCTAAACTTTATAAGAATACTAGCAGGTTAGCAACCCAATAGGTTGCAAATAAAGGTTTAAAATAATAATATGTTTTTTAAGTTTTGCTGTCACAATATATTGCATTGATTGTGGTTGAATAGCCTTAAGGCATGCCCAGTTTAATTAGGGTTTAAGTGATGGCTCCACTGGGTTAAGGTTATGAAACAGGCTTGGTCGGAATAGGTTTTGACCACATGTCTGCTCAGAGTAAGGGATGAGTTTTCCCCCCAAGCAGTATTGCGTACCAATAATTTTTTTTTATCTCTTAATTTAAAAAAAACCTAATAGTGGGGCTTGGGTTGGCCCATAGTAAGAGCTATCGCACGATGTTTGCGCTTTAGTTTGTAACTATTTCCATTCGACGCACCTGGTAAAAAAATGACCGAGCCAAGGTTTTTGCAAACTCTTAACCTTTTTATGCCTGTGATCCAATAAAAATATAGGTTTTTCTTGGATCCAAATGTGGATTCTTCTCTTTTCGTGTAAATGACTGTTACATAAAACATTCAACCCTAATTAAGGAAAAGCTTTAATTCCCGGATAACCTGAAATTACAACTGAGCATAGAAAAGTCGGTGATAATAGCTTAATTAAGTAAAGTCTATAGTTAAAACATACCTTAAGCACTTAAAAACTTAACACAAGCAAGCCTTTGTTTAAAGCTTAGCCCAGACTTAGACCTATCTGATCAAATCTTATCCCGACCAAACATCAGGTAATACTTTAATAAATAAAAGTGGACCCATTTAATAAAACTTAAAGCTTATACTGGGCAATCCTCAACTTGATTTCACCACAATTAATGCAATATTTGGGCTTAACTTATACTTTAATTTTGGGCAAGACCGTAGTAAATACCTAATCCAAGCCAACACTGCAGTAAATTTTATCCTAACCTCCGACTGAAGTCTTTTACTATAGCGTTACCCGGGCAGTTTAGATATAAAAGTTTACCTTGACTAAATCTGATTCCATAGCGTAACCTGGGCTAGGCTCTGGAGAAAACTGTCTTTTAGAACACCAACATGAACTTAATCTTGAAAAAGTTGAGATAAAAGTTCCAACCCAGCCTGAAGTAATAATTTCATTGATAAAAGTGGGCCCATTAATTAATTAAGTAACGCTCATTTTGATTTGACTACAATTGATGCAAAATTTTGTTAACTGAATCAGCTACAAGTAAGGCATTCACACTTAAAATTTTTATTCGCAACCCATCAGGTTACTAACTGCTAGTGTTTACTTATAATTTGATTAAAACTTAATTCATTCGTATGAAATTCATTACTATAGCCGCACAACCCAAGCTCATAGGAAAAATCAATCAGGCTATCAGGAAGTGGCATTAAACAGAGGGCCGCCAACATCTCACTAAACCCCGATTAGTAGCACTCATTAACTACTTGATCAACGATCTCAGTTTAGCATCTGGCACAATCCTGGCTAACTTCCAAGACCAAGTCGTGACAGTTGAATTTTTACGACAATTCACCAACGCCATAATTCATTGGCATAACGAGATTGGGAGAGTCTATATCAGTGGGCCCGTTCTGTTCCGTATCATTTAAGTAAGTCTTATATTTTTCAAGGAACAGAAGTATTCTCAATTAGCTAATTTTTGGTGGTAAACACAACCTCATTACATGCCATTCATTTTAAATACTGCGTTAGGTTTCCGCATCAAACTAGAGAAAGCCGGTTAGTACTACCACATAGGGCATCAATACTTGACAATACCACAAGCAAGGAGATTGCAAAATCACATTTTTCAACAGTTAGAACTCATTGATATTCCACAGGTGCTACCTATTTATTTCCCCATCCCACACTTATTTGAAAATTTCTGTGAAAGATTCAAAAATTTGGTGTGGAGTTGGCACCAAGAAATTGGGTATCAGTTCATGACACCTGAACAAATTCAAATCCTCTTTACAACTGTCTTTGCAAGAGACGATCTCGAGTTGTCAATCCACCAGGTACAACGTGCCTTTCGACACGACTTGGATTGATCAACTCAATTTAAAATTAAATGTCATCAATTCTTCTGATCTTATTAATACACAAAGTAGAAAATACCATCCTTTTGTGGTACTTAATCAGCGGTTATTTTCTGGTAACCATTAACCAGAGAGAAGATTAACCATTAAGATTAACAAAGAGAAAATCTAATTGAATACGTCTGCAGGATTTTACGTTTAACGGAAAACCCACAATCACAAATAGCTACCCAAACCCCTCATTTAAATCGGAATACCTTTTCAGGAAAATTTAAACGTGCCTTTTAATTAATTCAATTTATTTCTACGCAGATTAATTCACTCTGTAGTCCAGTGGCATCGAAACGTTGGTCATAGGTACCTAACGAAACAACAACTTTTTGGTTTTATCACTATAGTATTTAATCATATAAGGGAATTGTGCATTGGCAGGAAGCGTTCAAACGCATTCATAAGAAATCATTGGGAGGCAATTTGGGAACGGATTACTAGTAAATCCCTAGGTCTTAAACCTTCACACCGTCAACTTCGTTGACTGGTGCCCCTCCCAACAATCTAATTACAGTTTACACCAGTTCTAATTTTGTAGTTGCAGCTTTTGTGAGTTTGGGAAACAAACCGTTCGGGACGCAAACCGTGACTCAAACTTAACCACGAACAGTAGGTCATATACACTACCAAATAAATAAAAGTTCAAATCATTCGTACATGTGAGGTCTATAAATAAAATTTTGTTTTTAAGTTCATCTTGATTCAGAGCTCATGCCAATCGTTCCCAAGGAACAGTATTACGCTTTTGTGATCGACGCCATCACTTGGTTCTTTCAAGGAGGTCAAAAAATCACCAGTATCAATCACCTGTTCATGCTGATTATCCATATACTAAATCGGGGCTGGATATCGTTGTCGAGAAGCACGTAATCCTACTAAAAAAGGAACCGTCAAATCTGTTTACTTTGAATGTTGGCTAACGCTATGACAACAATAAGCGTCCAGTGTCAGACTAAATTGAAAACATATTTTTTCCACTAACAGTATGCATTATAGCAAGGCATAACAATTTAAAACTAACAACAAATCAATAGGATTGTATTTTTGCACTTTGATTTTCCTTATTTGCTTTTTATATATGCTTTTGATTATTGCATTCACTATACCTTTATAGGACCATCCATATATTACGTTTCATTTTGCAAGAGGGGGAGAATGTAAGCTCTCTTTTTACCGTAATGTTAAAAAACTTGAAACTCTGGGGGGTGGGGATGGCCCCTAAAGGCGAAGTGTGTACACGCTTTGATTTCATGTAGCAGTTTTCCCACCACCTGATTTGGTAAGGCACCCTTCAAAACTCTTTCGTATCGAATGTGCGCACTCATCCATAAAACCAAATGCGCAGTGGTAACAAATATCCTTTGGGGTAACGCATGTACAACGCGGTAAGATTAGGATACACTGAGAGAGCAACTTACATACGCATGTACATGTAAAATTTTGAATGACATTATTTGTGCACCAACCATATACTAAAATTCAAGCAAACCATCGCCCACAAACCGCATCCAAATTCAACCAGCACCATTCAGTCTGATTTTGCGGCCAGAAAAACACACATAAGTAAGTGGATCACGGTTTTTTCTTCTTTTTTTAATTTTGTGCGAATTAATTACTGCATAATTGTGGATTGCGTGGTTTAAACAAATTAAAATTCGTACATTTAAAATATTAGCACCTACTTAATTTCATAGTTCAGTCAAAAATATTAAAATCCGTGAATTAATCAAATAAATTACACGTTTTGACTGAACAGTGAAGTTAAGTTGGTACTTTTATGCTAGCTATACGTGTTGTAATTTAATTTTCCATTGCAATTCACAACTATAAAGTAATTTATTATAAATCTGTAATATTCTACTACAATAAAAGTGACAGTGGTAGTAAAATATACAGAACAAATATACAGAAAAGTAGATAGGTAGAAATTCAATTTTATTTTGTCGTCCATTTTGTTTTCCCATGTGGTATTAATACGCAAATTTTTTTCATAACCTCTAAACACTCACGTAGAAAATAACAAAACCAAAAAAGTCAAAACTAAGTGAAGTTGAAATTTTAAATTAAAGTGAAAGTGGAACCAGCCGGCGCTCATAAGAGTCACACTAAATTATAGTTTGGTTGTTAGCTTTTTAGTTTAATTTTTGGTTAGCTATATACAGACACAGACAGGAATAATAGTATTCGTCGATTGCCATTATATTAGGGAGCTTTTTATCTGTAGCTGTAGGCTTTAGTGTTCCGTAAAACGTGTCTTTAGCTGTGACCTAAGTTTAATGGCACATACCTACTACTTATTTTACACAATAATATTTGCCAATTAAGTCGTTATCGGCTTCAGTTTGTAGTGAGATCCATGTAGGATTTTTAGACAGAAAAAAATTTTAAATTTACAAAAAAACGAAAAAATAATTGTGAGTCATTGCTGTTTATATTTTTATTTTTCAGGCTGTGTAAGTGTTTTCCTTTGCATTAGCAAATTATCACCAACAACATTAGCTATGCTACCTATTAATCTTCTTCAACACCAACAACTACTTCCTCACACTTCTATAATAGTAATGGCAGTTAATATTAAATAATATTTTATTCTTTGAGGGGCCATCCATATATTACGTTTCAGGTTTCATGGGGGGAGGGGATTTAGGCCAATGTCACATTAAAATGGAAAGGGGAAAGAGTCCCTTCACTTAACTTTGTTTGAAATTTTATATTTATGCACGGCTATTAAATCAATTGCAAGTTAAAATTAAATATTTGTGTTTAATCCATAGGTCCAAGTCTGTGTCAGCTCTCAAGTCTGTGTACAACAATTAACCACTAACCATCCACCATCAGCAGCAAACCATCCACAATCAGCAGCAACCCTCAACCATCCACCATCAGCCACTAATCTTTAACCATCAGCCACTAACTTTTTACGACTACTATGTAAGTGACAGTATTAATTATTTTTTTATTATTTTACAAACATGCATACATATAATAATTAAACTTTAAATTTTTAAGGTGAGACCTACTACACATCTACACCATCCAATCAAATATGGTAAAAAACATTAAATTTTTATTAGGGGTTTTAATACGGTGGTTTTTTTCTCTGCTTTATTAATTTTTAACATTTTGTGGTCACAGAAGTGATTAGCTGTAGTTATGTGTAGTGAATGCCTGTACATTTACCAGTTGTTTATTGCTTACAAGTTGGGTTTTTATTTTTGTGTGATAGTCTGTGTAGTATATTGTTTAGTGGTTCAACTTAATTGTGTTTAGAATTAGAGATGTGCAGTTTTTTACACCTACTTATTTTTAAGAATGGAATTTAATGTTTACATTTTGCTTTTTAATTAGGGTTTGGTTACTTTAAGGTAGTATAATTTGTGTATCGGTTAGTTGCCTTAATGTTGATCTGTGTTTTCATATTAACATTTTCTGTTTGGTGGTTTTTGTTTTGCTGTTAGTTTCTTCAATTTTAGTTTTTATTTTGTACGTCTAACATCATTTTATGTAAAAGGTTGGCAGCTTGAGGATCCGGAGGTCGACGAAACGACAACAACAAAGAAACGTTCAACCTCCCATCAGTTCGTGGCAAAAAAGATCGTTTTTGCGCTCAATGTGGGAAAACAGTGAAACACCATTGGAGTGAGTTATTGTTTTATTTGACGGTTTATTTCATCTTCAGATTTATTATTTAGGCATAATTAGCAATATTTTGAATTAAATAAGTAGGAAGTTACTGGAGTAAGTGCTAAATGTGAACTGCTTTTGCTGTTGCTCTTTTAATTTATTTATTTTTATTTATAAAGCTGAGTGTGTCAATCCTGATTGCTTCTTCAAAATCCGTCGTCCTCCTCCGCTTCCATTGGGTTGGCGCGCCTGTACTCAATGCTTCTTAGTTCTCCTCTTTGGTAAATACATTTTATTACGTAATATTTGGATACACTTATTTCTCCATGTGCATTTGTGACTGCAGTAAGTATGTCCCCTATGACACAAATTAGATAGCCATATGCATTTTTGATTTCTTTATATTTCTAGAAAATCAACATTTCTGCACTGTCTGTCACTTTCGAACCGCTTCTGGGTTTTGCTCGCAAGCTGAAAATTCAGTACTTAACAGGCAAATCTCGGCACTGAGGGAGCTGTTCCGCTCCAACCATAGAGCGCATCCCCGTGTTGCTCAACAACAACATGTCCCTGCAGTTCAGCAGGCATTCGCCCCTCAGGCTCCTGTTCCTTCTCTAAATAATGCTGATGTGGCTTAATTGCCTGATTATGATGAAGAAGCTATGCTTTTAAAAGATTTTGAGGCATTTTTAGAAGATGCAGCTCCGGCTGAAGAGGTTAAAAACAATGCTAATAATGCCAATATTAATTAAGCGTAATATTTTGGTTTGACATAAAAACAAACTACCATGAACATTTATTTTATTTTTTTTTATTTTACGCTATATTGTATCATATATTTCATTTTATTCCATTCTTACAAGTCTTAGTTAACAATATTTAAATAATAGTTTAGAAAATACAGGCATACTATAGCACATAAGTAAAAAAAATATAAAAAGAGAGATTGGGCAATGTGATAAGGTATTTAGCTGCGTAGAAATATCCAATATAAGTTTATTATAATTTACACAAGAATCATTACTACTTCTTCTATATGCACATGCGCGAGGGGGTGGTGGGTTGGTAAGTATTGTCATAGCATGGTTGGTTTCCACTTTTTCTTTATGCTGCCATTTTTGCTTAAGCCATCGCTCGAGTAGGTTCTTTCTTATTTTCATTGCCGCACTCTACAATTCATTTAACACCAGTTCATTAAGAACACAATTAAATTCATTGAGAACACAATCAAGTTCATTGAGAACACAATTAAGTTCATTGAGACAAACACTGAAAGTGAACAAAGCACGTCTAAAAAAACTAAGAAATTGTTATGGATCAAAGTAAGCGTGAAGCTGCAAATGCCAGAAAACGTGGAAAATATGCACGTCAAACACCTAAACAAATAGCTGCTGATTTATTAACGCAGCAGCAACGTCGTGCTACTAAAAAATAAGACTTTATTTTAATAAAACAAGAGAAACTCAAGCAAAGTAACCTTACTACAAAAGTTTTTAAACAAAAATAAAGGCGTAGCAATGTTTCACAACAAGAACATGCTGCAGCTTTAATGAAACGAAAGCAGGTTTATGCTAATTCTTCGGTTGAAGAAAAAGCTAAAGTAGCAGCAAAACAAAAAGAAAAGCGTGTAAGTTCTTCACAAGAAGAACATAACGCTGGATTGTTGAAACGAAAACAACAGTATGCTATCGTTACAGGTAAGGGGCAAGCTGAAACAGCTGCAAAGCTAAAACAAAAGCGAGACAATGCTTCACAACAAAAAACTGCTCAACAATTACTAAAACAAAAGCAACAATAAGCTACCAACGCAGCAAAAGCAAAACACGCCCGTTTACACGATAAAAGGACACATAAATTGGCAGTATCTGATAATTTTAATGTGTCTTCTGTTACAACAGCTTAACTGTGGCCCTTTGAACAAAAAATGCCCTGATTGTGGTGCATTGCATTTTGAAAAAGAATCCAACTTATTTTGTTGTAGTCATAGTAATGTCCACACTGTAAGAAAGCCCAAACCCATAGACGACCCCGACGTTCAGTACAATTTAATTAAACCACAAACAACTTCATTAATTATAAAAGACTTACTAAAGTCGAAAAGCGCTATTGAACATATTCGATCGATTAATAGTTCAATTAGTTTGAGTTCATTTAACTTTTACATCAAAAGGAAAACCTTGCTTTAAAGTTCATGGACAGGTTTACCATTGCAGTGGTCCTATGCATCACAAAGAGAGGGAAGCTCCTCAATTTGCCTAGTTATACTTTTACGATTCAACTGAAGCAAACTAGTTTCGTTTGGGGCATGCAGCTAACAAGGGTTGTAATCTAGCAGTTTTTATGAAACTTGACGAGTTTTTAAGAAATGAAAATCCTTTAGCAAAGTCATATAATATGCTTAAAGAAATAAAAGCGGAAGCTATTAAAAATAACGAAGATACCCGTCATATTAAAATTTCTATATCAACTGAACAAAACGATTTGGACTATCGCCGTTTTAATGCTGCACCAAGCAATGGTATTGCTGCTGTGTTTTCAAACAAGGATGGTAAACCACCCATCAACTGTGATATAAATGTGTATTTGCGTTCTGAACACCGAACTCAACAAATCAGCATTTTGAATAAGTTTTTAGACGCAATGTTGTATCTTGTTTTCTTTTTTTATGGAGAAACACAGTGGCATGACAAGCTGTACACTAGAGAATCAGCAAAGAGAGTAAGAATTTCACAGATGGAATTATATAGCTATCGTTTGCAAGTTCGTCATGATGTGAATGTACTTCTAAATGCTGAAAAGCTAACTCTTTAGTATATTTGTGACGCCTATTGTCGTATTGAGGCAAACCGATTACAGTATTTGCTACAAAATGAAGCTTTTCTACGCGCTGACAAATATGTCAACATTTTATATCAAAAAGGCACTGCTGATGAGACAGAAAATGCTAAAGTTAGACCTAAAGTCATTTTGCCAAGTTTATTTACCACTCCTGCAAGAAAAATGAATCAACATTACCAAGATGCAATGGCTATTGTCCGTGTTCACGGTAAACCAACGCTTTTTGTGACAATGACATGTGATCTGAACTGGCCAGAAATACAGAAAAATCGGTGCAATGGACAGACGTGGTCAGATAGACTGGATTTGGTAGCCCCCCTTAAACTTTAAGCAAAGGAACTAATTGAGGATTCGATAAAAAATGAAATTTTTGGTAAAACTATTGGATTAGTGTATGTTATTGAATTTCAAAAATGCAGACTACCCCTTATGCACACACTGATCATATTAAAACATGATAAATACAACAACCCTGATGAAATTGATAAAGCTTCATTAGATAAAGTACCAGACCCTGCCATAAACCCTGTATTACATGAAAGAGTGGCTCAGTTTATGACGCCCGGTCCTTGCAATACTCAGTCTGCGTGTTGAAAAAATGGACCTTGTTCCAAAAACTATCCTAAAGAAAAAAGTACAGTTACATGCTTGCAGGACGGCTTTCCAAAGTATCGTAGAAGCGAAAATGGCCACACAGCTACTCGAGGAGAACGTACAATTACAAATTTTGACGTTGTTCTTTACAATGCGTATTTGATTAGGAAGTACAATTGCCACATTAATGTTGAAGCATGCAGTTTAGTTAAAAGTGTGATGTATAATTAAAAAAATGTTTATACGGGCCATGATTGTGCTGACATAAAATTGGCAGCAATTAAAGAACTTAAGCGTGATGAAATAGATGAGCATGTAAAGTCGCGATACGTGAGCGCACCAGAAGCTATATGGCAAATATTTGCGTTTGAAATGCAATATCAATCGCACACAATTCATAGATTAAATGTTCACTTGCCAGGACATCAAACTGTAACATTTACAGAGGGCAAGTTGCACAAAGCGCTTAAAATTGCAGTTTTTAAAGACGCTGCATATTCTTTAAACTTAATCTAAGAGTTAATGACTCTTGCTACCCTGAGGACGACACTCATTATTTTTACACGGAACTTCCTAAGTATTATTTATTCATTAAAAGTACCAGACAATGGAAGAAAAGAGTTGTTGGTCATGTTGGTTCACATTATGTCATTGGCCGCATGTACAAATAATTGCTGCTGACCCCAAAAGGTATGCATCGAGAAATCTGCTTCTCCGCGTTAAAGGCGCAACTTCATTTAAAGATCTACGTACAGTTGATGGGGTTGTTTGTGATACATTTAAAGAAGCTTGCATACGACTTGGTATTTATGAAGATGATTCTGAATAGGATTCAGCATTGACAGAGGCTAATGATGATCAGTCTGCTTATAAGATAAGGTGATTATTGGCGTTGATATTAACTCACGGAAAACCACAGAGTGCAATTATGCTATTGGAAAAGCACAAATGCAACATAGTTGAGGATTTTGTGCTTAAACACGTCTTAAGTAATGATGACATTGTTTATGCAAATGTAGTTGAATTAGCTAAAAGCTTAGCGCTCAAAGAAATTGAAAACATTTTAAATTTATGTAGAAAACAATTGGAAGATTATCAATTGCCGCTACTAAATATGACTGTAATTAACGCTCTCCCTATTCAAGATTGGGTACTTTATGTGTATGAATCGTATGACCCTAATAATGAGTAAAATCAGTTTAATGTTAATAAACCTTTGCTCAAAATCCAACAAATGGAATTTGTTGAACGAATAATTTTGAGTATTGAAGATCCAGTCGTACAAAACAAGTGCTTTATGGTTGATAGACCTGCTGGATCTGAAAAAACGTTTGTGTACAAAACACTTATGAGTTACATACGAGAGACTAAATTTAATGACCAGCAAGGTTAAGTTCTTGCAGTTGCTTCTACAGGCATTGCTGCTACAATGTTAGCAGGATAACGTACAGCTCATTCTCAGTTTGAAATATTAATGAATTGTGACGAAGATTCAACTTTATTTCTAACGTCTTAAAGTAATGACTGGAGTAGAATTAAAAATTGCAGTCTGATAATATTGGATGAGTGCACAATGACACACTAACACAGTTTAGAAGTTGTAGACAAGTTAGTAAGAGACATTATGGAGTTGCTTGATGTTACATTTGGTGGAAAAGTATTTGTACTTGGTGGTGAGTTTTGCCAGTGTTTGCCCATTGTGACGCATGGAAATGAGGTGTCTATAATTGAATTGACTGTTTGCAAAAATTTACTATAGAAGTTTTTTACTACATGTAAACTTACTGCTTATATGCGTGCAAGTGGTGATGCAGAATTTGCTAAATGGCTAACTGATGTAAGGAAAGGCTCGATCAATGAGACTGTCAATGAAATAAAGGATGTAGTTTGCATTCTAGTTCTTAATATTGTGACAGAAAATACGGTGGATGAAATTTTTAGAGTATTAACTTCTGAATCTATAGGTACGTTTTGTAACAAATCTATTTTGTGTCCTCTAAACAAGAACATGTTCCTAATTAACGCTAACGTTTTGACACTATTGGAAGGTTATGAATTGAGATACACAAGCGCTGATTCCGTTGTATTAGAAAGCACTGCAGACGAAGGCAAATTTTAGGTTAAATACTTGAACACTATAACTCCATCAGGAATGGCATCACATTCATTAAAACTTAAAAAAGGTTCTATTGTTATGCATTTAAGGAATATAAACACAAAACTTAGTCTTTGTTATGGTACACGACTAATTATGAGGGACTTGAAATCTAATTTGGTTATAACAGAGGTTATTACGGGTCCTTCGGTTTTAAAAACCGTTTTTATTCTACTACTACTTTCAATGAAACTGAATATTTGTTTATTTTAAAGCGTCGGCAGTTTGCTTTACGGCTTGCTTTTGCTATGACGATTTATAAGTCACAAGGTCAAAGCCTTGAAAAAGTTGGTTTATATCTTTCAAAGTCAGTCTTTTGTCATGGTCAATTGCACTCTCTCGAGCAACAGCAAAAACCAATGTCAAAGTGCAAGTCGTGCACACTGAAAAGCAAGGAAAATTGGCAGGGGATAGTTTCGACACATACACTTTTAATTGTGTTTACAAAGATGTACTTAGATACGTTAATTGAAACAGGGAGGAGCTAAACCCTTACAAACTCATGGTGTAATAAATGGAAGACCTTCACGTTGGTTTACCCTGGAAACAATTTTAGTGGCTAACATCCCATTCTTCTCATTACTTTTGTGTCTCTTTTTTTCAACTAGAATTTAGGCCAGTCGTCAGCGACTGCGTTCGTGTTGTATGGGCTGGCTCAGTGTGCGCAACTGCGCAAAGTTATTCTAAATTTTCTTCCACACACCGAGCCACCCCATACAACACAAACGCAGTCGCTGGCAACTGGCCTAAATTCTAGTTATATACATTGCTGTATTCGACAACGAATTCTTTCCGGAATTGTAGATTCAGGAGTTGAACAAATCTTTGGCTCATATCGGATTCTGGTATCACCTTAAGGAGAGCTTCGCGCCTATTAACTCACCACCGAGCCACCAAAGATTTGACAAGGTATTCCTGCATCCCCACGGGGAAAGAAAATTTCAATTAATATAACTACACATTCATACAATTAAAAATAAAAATTCCCATATTTGAAAAGTGAATTTTTTACTAATCACACTTTTACAATCTTGAAAACAGGTGGAGGTTCGCGTAAAGCTACAAGCCGTCTCTGACCATCTTACTAGCCAGCGAGTTCTCCAAATTCTACCCACCTACAACTTCAATAGGTTCTTTAGAACAAAAGGGGAAATTGGAAAAAGTTCACTTTCCAACATTCACACGGAGAAAACAGCCCGAAGCGCACGGATCTACTAAGCTGAAATCCAACACTCACGGACTGATTCTCCCCCACTCAAATCCCTAAAACCCTATTTAAAGTAAAAAAGGTCAACGACCAACGTTCAAAGTTTCTTAGTTAATACAATTTAAAGTTAGATAAGATTTTTCATCCTTCAAAAGAGTGATAAGTGATAAGATTTAGTGCATTTACTGGTCTTTAAGGTAAAAACCGCGGGGAAAACCGAAAAGCGGGAGAATTTTACTTCCTTCAACTTTCACTATTAGTTAAGTAAATAAAAATTAATATATAGTTAGGATTTAAAGTTTGTACAAACTCCAAGGAGTTCAGTAAAGTTATCAACCAATCCAAACTTTCAGAGTTTGAGAATTTAAAAGTTTTCCCCCCTCACATCTTCCCCAAATTAAAGTTAAATAGCAAGGCAGGGGATGAAGAAATTCCCATAGTGGATCTTAATGTAACTGGTACTGGAGCCGATTCCAGCGGAGAATTCGATTTGGGTGACACTGTTGTACCAAAAACTCCTAGCCCAGTTGATCCGCCACCGTTTGGAGAAGGAAAGAAAAAGGGTATAAACCCCACATCTTACTCAAAAAAACATAGAGAACCAAAAAAAGAGTGCTGATGCTCTCATTTTCAGTCACATTTGACCACTAAATCGAAAAAGACAAAGAAGAAAAAGCAGTCAGGGGATGACAACCTGAGTAAATCAGAATAGTTTTCATACCGTTCAGTCGCCTCCGAGGACGACAGCGGCTCCGCTCACACCAGATATGATCAACGGCTCACAGACGACGATGACCCCAATCAATCCGAATTGGACAGGAACATCGAACGCTATAGTAGAACCGTTTCTTACTTCATAGTGAAAGCCTTAGGGCCACATGAGAATTTCATCGAATTCTGCTCTTGGCGAATTCCACTCCCTCGGGATCCCAAGCTCGCACTTTTGCGCGACAGGAAATCACAGGGATGACATTGAAGTGGACCCCACTGATTCCTTTATGAAACCCTGCGGTGATCTTCGAACATGAGGACATCTTCGGGATACAACTTAATTACCATTACGAGATCACCTCCGGACCCATTATTAGGATAGGTTTTATTTCATGTTTCGAATTGATACGCACATACACAAGAATGACACAATAGCTGTATTGTCACTATCGAAGATAGTGCGTTTTAAAGATAGGAATACACATTTTGGAAAGTAACTATTACAATACTTAGCCTAGCGAATATTATTGTTAATTTAACATTCAGAAAGATGAAGAAGCCCACGCGTCAGAACAAGCAGCGCTGTAGTTTACAGATTTCCAAATTGGCAGTTTTCACTGTAGTAATCTTATTAAGGCTGGTATTGTGGATTTCCGATATCTTTCAGTATTACACTTGATTAATCTATATTTAAGGTTATTTCTAGCAGGCCTACCATTACATGTTTTTAAAGGATTTAACCATTCCGAGTATCTATCAGATTTACATAGTTTTTTTCTAAAGTTTATCAAAAGTTTGCAATATCTATTTTCAATTGTTTTTATTCCTAAAGACTGTGCAACAGATGAGTAATTAGAATTACTAACGTACTTTTGGGCAATTAAACTTAGACATTTTTTCTTTACCCTAGTTATTTTTGACAATAATCCTGATGATAGCCCCTCACTAAACACAGGCGAGGCATATTTAAAATTACTTCTAATATAAGTTTTATACGCTAACAGCAGCTGATTTGTAGTGAATCCACAATGTTTCAGTTTCCTTAATATAAATATTTTTTTACTTGCATTCTTAGTTATAGTTACACTAACATGGCAATCCCAACTCAATTTATTATTAATTTGTACTCCAAGTAATTTTGTACTAGACACTACAGGTAACTCCGTATTATTTAGGTTAAGGTTAGGGTTTTCAATTATAAATTTCCTAGACTTGTTTATAACCATACCATTGCATTTAATGGGATTTAATTTCATTTTTAACTCACTCGTCCAATTATCAATATCATCTAAGTACTGCTGCATTTTTGGCTGAGAGTTGAATTTGACTTTTTCTGCCAAAGTCAGGTCATCCACAAACCCATTTAAAATATTATTTTTCTGAGAATCCAATTGGTGCTTTTCATTAAAATTAGTTAATATTCTATTTATTAATATTATGAACAGAAGCGGGGCAAGTTTGGTACCTTGCGGAGTACCATTGAATATCTGGCTAAATTCAGATATTTCATTTTTTTCTTTTACACATTGATATCTATTGGAAAGGAAATTGGCTAACCACTGAACATCATTATTATTAACATCCATTTTTATCAGTTCATTTATAAGTATGTTATGATCTACGAGATCAAATGCCTTTGAGAGATCCAAAAAAACTACAATAACATAGGAATTAGGGTCATCGAGTGATTTATGTATAAAATCAAGTAAACTGATTAGATAATGAGATGTAGAGGAGCCCTTGAGGGACCCAAACTGGCTGGGGCTAATCTTATTAATTATTTGATTATATAGTCTATCAAACATGTAACCTTCAAGTATTTTACCAAAAATATCTATTTGCGTCAACGGCCTTAACGTGTCTATACTTACGTTACAGATATCCTTGGGGATAGGCGTTATAAACCAGTTTTCCACAGAGTAGGTACTATACATTGTTTAAAAGAAAGATTGAATAAGTAGGTCAATGGAGTCGTTACAATAAATTCTAGTTCCTTAATTACATTAGCTGAAATTCCATTAGGTATATTTGTTCTACTTAACTTAATATTTTCTAAATTATATAGTACACTTATTTCATTAACATTGATTATGTCTGGACTTGAACTAGAACTAACTACAGTTTGATTTATTGGAAGGTACTTTCTATTTATTTCGGAGAAGTGACTATTTATTTCATTTATGGTTTTGGCAATATCATTATTGTTGTTTACAAGACATAATTTAATCACAGCCGAATTTTGCTCACTAGTGTGACACAACTTTGAAATTATTTTATAAATGTTGTTCTTATTCTTTTCGAGTTGTTTCTGAAGGTGTAAATCGAACTTCAGTTTTGCGATTTTCATGCTTCTGTTTAATTTAGATATTACACTTGCATTTTTTTGGTTCAGTTTCTTTTCTTTGGCTAATAATTTGACTTGAGGGGTGACCCATGATCTATCAGTTGAGTTGTAATGTCTTACGTTGGTAGGGAATGCTGTATTAAATGCATACTTTAGGTATCCATTTAATAAGTCAGTCATACGATTGATATCTTCACATAAGTAGAATTCATCCCAGACGGTATTGCTATTGATATTTACAAATCGTTTTTTATTTTCATTGTTAAACTCACGAAATGTTTTTTCGGTTGAAACTGGAGTGCGGTTGAGATTGTAAATAGTTTAAGGGCAATATCTGATTCCGATATGCCCATTAGTACAATTTGATAGCGGAGGTAATTCAATTGGCTTATTATAGCAGCTGTTCAGGTTTGTAAATATTAAGTCAAGGGGCTCACTATTATTGCAATTTTAAGAATTGTAAGTTCTAAATTTGACCATTTGTTTTAAACTAGTAATTCCAGTGAAGCACTGTTGTTTTACCCATCTATTAAAGCCACCCAAAAATATAAATCCTGGGCTTACGTACTTACATTTGGTTTTCTCATGGATATCTAATAGAGATTCTAGTAGACGTGACTGGATTACTACTGTACAAGCCGGTGGTATGTATATATTAACAATAACTATAACCGACACATTTTTTGGTAAGTAGTTAGGACAAATTATTATGCATGTTATTTCAAAATCTGAAGAATTATGATGTAGAAAATTGTTAAATCGGATAACATTAATGTTGTTTCTCACAAATATCGCAGTCTTGCCTCTAATTTTAGCTTTTCTTGCTGTTTTAAATAAAGTGAAGTTTTTAACACTAATGTCTTTAGATTCATTGCTACATGTCTCTGTGATGGCAAGTAGGTCATATTCGTCACTTAGTATTTGGAGTTGATCTTGTTTTTGTTGCGTTATGAAAGTAGCATTAATGTAGAATATTCGTGGAAATTGGTATTTAATTTCACATTTGCCTTGAATCGATGTTATAGTAGGTTTCGGTGAAGCCGCAGGAATTTTTTCACGGTTTTTCTTGTGTGCACCTGCTCTGTTTTTCCGCCAATGTTTCTTACAAAATACTAGTCCATAATATGTCCAAAATGATTTGGGATTAAATATCATTAGGTGAATTGATGACTATGTGATTTGCAGGTAGTATGGGTAAATTTTTATTTGCACATAGAGAACTTTTAAGTGGCAGTTTTAATTACATAACTGAAGTAAAGTTAACAATACAGTCAGTCAAAGTTGTCAATACAATGTTACTAGCTCTGGTTGTAGCGTGGCGGATGGCACGGCTCCAAGTGTGCTCGACTAGTAATGGTATGTATCTTGCGTGTGAATTTTGTATTTAAAACCACATGTTGGTGATTGGGTGAATATCTCACTAGAAGCACACCACTGAACACTATCACCTTGTATGTTTTTATTTTGAGTTTGATTGGCTTTTCCTACTTACCATCGTGTCATTTGTTCCGAAACTAGACGCCCCACAGCCATTTACTTCTAGCACGCAACCCCTACCACTTCACAGGGGAACGGTCAATCCGGAGATATTCTCATCTGACGATAAGGAAGTGGCCATCCCAGGATCTGTAGCTCTTAACGTAATCATATCACAAAGTCGGCACCAGATGAATGTAAATATGCGACACTGGTATTAGGACCGCCTCGTTTCCCCAATACAAATCAAACGCATGATAGATGCATTACATGATGAATTCTACAAGCGAATCTTAAATCTTGCGAGGGTTCACAATAGCTTTCTAGAAATAGCCATATAGACTTACATGAATTTCTTGAATGACAAAACACCCCTAGTAGAACCCAAGTCATCCATGGCAACTTATCGATTCCAACCCAAGAAACGAGCGAGAAGCGATCCTCCGGATTCCTACAGGCCAAATTCACCGTTACAAGTGCAGAGCAACCGCAGCAATCCTACCAATTCACAGTCGACCCAGAGAGGCAGACAAATGCGCAAACTCATGGCACCTGCCCCGACTCCCACCGTCACGCAACAGCAGCTCCGAGCTGCGCTGGCGTCCGTGGAATTGGGGGCAGTACATGTTTCTAAGTCAAAGAGCCAAAGGCCTTCGCACTTCCAGCAACCTCCAAAGAAGCCACCAAACAACCTGATTTCAGTGGGGAACCTGATCTCGGTGCAACCGAAACCACTCTATGATCAGGGATGTAATCCTACTACATAGATAGTAGTGAAAGTACCTAGTGTGTTGTAGCAAAAGAGTGTTTTGGGGTTGGTGCAATGAGTTTGGATGTTGGGAGTGAGAAAGACCGATTCTGGGATGGGAAGGTATCCGGTTAGGTATATGGGAAGGAACGGGAAGATATATATATATGGGCAGATATGGAAGGAATGTAAACGGAGAACGAACGGGAAGATATACGATGCAACGGGTAGATATAATGAGATGCATTGGGAGACAGGCGGATTCGGATTAAATTGCATAGTGTTACGTGGCCAAAGAATTTAATAATTTTATTATTCTTATTATGACATGTATCTGTGTAAGAAGGTACATAGGTAGCTCCCTATGAATGAGGATTTTCCTTGTGTTGTATGCTTATTGTAGAAATATAAGTTAAATGAACCAGAAGAAATGCAAATAAAGCGATTTAATTAAAGTATTTACATATTTACATTTTATTTTTTTTTAAATTTTCTTGCTAAACTGACACAATTTACATTGATATTTACATAATAGTTTTCAGTATTCTGAATTAAACTTAAGTTAAATATTTACACATATTACCATCTTACAATACATCCATTTTACAATTAATTTATATTTTTTTAAATTTATATTTATAGTATATTATTAGGCTAACATTGCATACATAGACCTACTTATAATTGAATTAAAAACTACAGTTGTTTACACAGGTTTACACATACAATTATTATGTTTTATAACTAAAGCTAGTATTTAAAAAGTTTGTTTGTACAATATTTACATATTTATAAGTTTTTGTTTCACGTTTATGTTGCAAACCAAGGTATTTTTTAGATAAATCGACGTGTCCAAATGGCAAACTATAATTACAATTAGTTAGATCTGAAAATACTCGAGATAAAAATAAAGAGTTGAATGCTAATCTATTTAAGTTTGCAATGTACAAGTTATGGTCCGCGGATCTTACAGAATTTACATTTGTCTTACAAAGTTTATTTGTTTTCAACATTTGCTTATACTTGTTGTGTTAACGCTGCCTCATTGCAACTGCTGGAATTCCCGCACACTTTTTTTGTTGAGTGTCGTTTAAGTACAATGAACTATACATTTTTGGTTTTAAAATAATAAGTTCTTTTAGGTCTAAGCTTTGTATTCCTAATTTTCCGCTTTTGTCCTTATTTAGACTGTGCAAACCTGGGTACTTGTGCTTATAAATTTTAAAGAACTCGTGGTCGCGAGGAATTGTGCTGAAATCAAACTTTATCTTTGCTCGAAAGATATCGTCCCAAAATGTATTTAGCTCGTCAATTGTGTGCATTTCATATCCATCAGTATCACCGTAATCCAGATGTGCCTTTGCATTCACGGGTACATGATGGTAGCAACGTCCTGCAGATTTAATGTTCCCTTTTCCATTGCAAGGGGCAGGTTCTTGTCTCGCTTGTGTAAATGTGCAGGGTTTTCTAAATCCACTACTAGTATATATCCCAAGTCACGCTAATTGTTGCCAAAGTTAGAATCAGCCCAGTTGATATGTTGAAGGTCTTTGGCTTCCATGTATTCGTAATCCGACACTGGCATTAGCTGTTTTAAGCTATGTGCTTACAAACTATTGATGTTTAGTCACAGCAATTGCTTGCGAGGTTTTGACTCGTCAAATTCTCCTGGGCATTGCTCATGGTTGGCAACTACATGTTTTTGGGTAAACATGCAATGACCGCCGCGTAATTTGTTTGTCGCAATGTTTAATATTCTTTGATCTCTTATGTAATCAATTTCGGCATCCGTGAATTTCAAAAAACACTCCCAAGAGAAACTTGGCAGCGTCATTGAGTAGGTTGGGTCCAGTTTGTAGTTTTGAAGTCCAAGGTTTCTAAAGTTTTGCTATACTTCAGCAAGTAAAAGTGTTTCTAATATACACGAAACTCTAGTTTAATCGCGCAATGTTGTGAGCTTAAATTGAGTACACGCGTTTAGCACAAGTTCCCATTCTGTTTTAGAAATTGTCTCGTCGTCTAGTATTGATCACTAAAATTTTTCTCATAAAATAGTGCGTTGAACGGAAAGCAAAGGGGCGTCTGTAATAGTTGAATACAGTTTTTTTTATATCGTTGAGCTTCTAGGTTTGTTGAATTCATTTTACTTAAAGGGGCAAAATGCAACACACACTGCGGCACCAAATTTAGATCTTGTTTGTTTTGCAATTTTAAAGATTCAACTAAATCTGTTAAACTTGTATCCATAAATAAACTGAATTTGATAAAACGAACTTTAACTTTTGAGTTAAATTTTTTCCCAGTATACTGCTCTCCAGTGTTCTTGTCTCGTGGGTATTGGAGATAAAGTTCTGGTAGCCAAGTATCCTTTGAAGTTATTGTTATAGATTTTATATCACTGGCGGATTTTGCAATAACTTTGACATCCTTAGCTTTGAAGTTATTTGTTTTTATTGCACTAATTAATAGGTAGTAGTCAATTGTTCCTCTACAGTGTAAAATTATGGGTATTTCAAACTTGTATTTTATTTGTAGATTACTTCGGCTGCATGCTGCGAACTCAAAGTTACCTTAGTGGTGGTTATGATGAAAATTTTTAAATATCTTCTTATTGTTGTCAAACTCACGTTTGCACATGTGACAATGTGATGCTTCATTGAATTGCTCTTTTTCTTCCTCTGATGGCTGAACAAAGTTGTTAGTGTTTCTTATTGTGGACAATAATTTTTTCGCCCAAGTTATTATTCTTTTAGGGGAATGATTCATCCAATTTAGACTATTAAAAAACTCTACTGCTATAACCGTATCGTAGTATTTTATTTGACTTATAATAACAAATGAATATGCTGCTGGAAGAATCTCGTTTACAATCTTGATATTGTGTGTTACAGATTTTGCATCTTTAGTCGGATTTAGAAATGTTAAGAACTTGTTAACAATTATATACGGATAGGGAAGGGTTTACCACAGTTTGGAAAACTTGATTCGTTCGTGTAATTCTGGAAACACAATGTTTCTGGTCACAAGGGTTTGGCAGTTTTCTAGATGTTGATCGAAACTTTTTTGTGAATTAAACGATCTGAAACTTAGCTGGCAATTAAATTGCCTGGTATTAGGCCCATTCCACAGAAACTTGTCAAAAATAAACTAAAATCTTGAAAAGTATGGTCGGTACTGTTTTGAATACTCTTAGCTCTGTTTTAAATGTTGTACTTTTTGCACTTTGTTTTCCTGCTTTAGTTTATACAATTTAGTGTCTGCGATTTTATGTCTAAACCGATAAGCAGCCACACAGAACTTAAAACATCCGTTGCATTTATTTCTAACGTTTAAATATCCTTTCTTTCTGGGTTCCATTCTAGGAAACTTGATATACCCTTTTGCTGCTGCATTTGCAAATAGGTTTAGTACACCAATTTTAACTTAAACTGATTTAATTTCGCGAAGTACCCATTCAGTTCCATACTTATTAAAATCAGTTAGTCTTTCTACGCACTCATTTGCGCTATTTAATACAAACTTGTCAATTTCACTTGTATTAAAAATATCTTAATTCTGAACTGTAAAGGTTCGGTTACGCACTTTTATAGTTTTTTCTGTTTCAATTCTAACTTCTAGTTCCATTGTAGCCACAACTATAAGCTGAGCTTTAATACCACTATGTACACTTAGGTTCTGTGTTAGTAACTTCACAACGGGACCATGCAATTCTGCCAATATTGTTTTAATACTTGCAAATGTTTCAATTGGCTTGTGAATATAGGTTACAATCTTTCCCTTATGATATCTTGAATATTCTTAAAACACGTCCAAGTCTATTTGAGATGAACAACGTGTTTTTTTCTTGCTGGTTGGCTAGCTGTGCTTGAAGTTATTCTATATGTTGCCCCTGATCGACTGGTGCCGCCATTTACAAGATCGTGGCTGCGGTTATCAATGTGCCCAAGTATTTCTCCCACATAAAAGCATTGGTGGTGTTGTTTGTTTAAACAAAACAGGTTGCAATCTTTGCATTGATGTACGTGTTTCACATGAGACTTATACGGTACGTAATAGTGATACTTAAACAGACACTGCGGGAAAGAACACTTAAAGAATTTAGTGGATGATGCGAGCACTGTGGGCAAAGGGAAATCTTCTTGCTTGTGATGCAGTTGTGCTTCAAAAACTCGTGTCGTGTAGGATGCGGTAATTTTAGGGTCCATGTTAGAATTGCAATACTTGAACTATAGAGAAGGGCAATGTGAAACACCACCGTTGATTTTTAAGTACTGCACAGTCCTGCCTCGAACTATGAGCTGTGTAGATGTATGGCTTCGAGACTTCTTAGGTTCTTGAGTTAAGTGCGTGAACTGCTGCTGCGAGTAGTGTGAGGCTGAGTCAGTTGGATACCAGTATTTATAACTAAATCTTGAAGCCGCTCTATTACGCCTACTTGTTGGTCTCCGCCCACTTCTTTAGGGGGCTATGTTTTCCCCTTTCTGAACACCTTAATAATTTTGAATGCAAAGAGGAGCAGGACCAGGATAAATGACACGTAGATAGCTGTATATTCGCCAAAACCGTCAACAAAAGTCATACATTAGTATATGTATATACAAAGTGCTAGTTTAACTACTATTTGCTATACAAGTTTTTACTATGTAAGGTTTATAAGTCAAACTTACAAGTGAGTGACCAATTGTTATTATTTACTTACATATGTAGTCAAATGAATTGTTCACCAATGGCTTAGCTTCTGTGTGTTGAAACTTCTCGACCACGTCCATTATAATTCCATTCTGGGCATTTAGACTTTCAAGCATATACTTTAATGCCTAAAGTATAAATTTATGTAATGAATTGGATTGAATTAGAAGAAGTGGCGTAGTATTAAACTGCTGAGCTGGTTTATTGCCGTCCATTTGGCTTTTACTATTTTCAGGAGATCTAGTGTTGTGTTTATATTGATTATCCTTAGTCATAGGTTAAGGCTTCGGCGGCGTCAGTCTCGTAAGAGGCTGAACCCCTGGTGAATATTAATAATAATAATAATAATTAGTCATGGGTGGCGCACCTAACACATCAGCTGCAGCTACATTGATGCATGCCAATGCAAGTGCCGGAAGCACAAGCAGCACTGCAACGTATATGCGTATTGAAGGCATTGTTGATCTTAGGTATTGAACGCTGTGAGTTGTTGCATGCAACTGGTGACAATTGAAAATTTGCAACTGTTTATATAAGTTTTTGCATTTAGTTCTGCAAGACTCTTTATGCACTTATATTACGCCGTTTTCGTTTAAAAGGTCTTTAAATCATTTCTTTGTACTGGATCCAATCTTTTTGTTTAAGGGTTTTCTTGTGATTTCCTGTTTGATTGCCATTTTGTTAGTCTTGCAGTTGTGTATTGTCAAATCAGCTAGGAGGGGGAGGTGCAGATGCTGTATTGGGTTTATATGCAGGTTTATTGTTAGTCTGTTCTGCACGTATTTTTATAAGCTCAGCATACAGCTTTGGCTCAATTGCTTTCATAACTGTTGCCATTTTTGTTTATTTGTTACAACGTAGAACACTAGTCACAAATTATGTCAGAGAATAAAGTTGTACGACAAATTCCACTTTTGTACACCTCATAAAACACTGTAGCTAAAATCGCTTGAACTAGTTTATGATACTTGAGTAAATTTTTGAGAAGGCGTAGTATATCGTCACAAGTTAATCGCCTAATAAGCGTCTTTATTTGAGTGCTGTATCCTTTCACTGAATGTTTGCAAAATTTATTTACGTTGTATATAGTTTCAGCCAAGGCGTATAATGGTTCAGATGTTGCACTTGTTACAAGAAGTTTGTATTTCTTAGACTTAAAAAAAGTTAAATTTGACAAAAACTTGTAATTTTAGTTAAAGCAGAAGCAAAAGCCGGAAGTCAAAGTTGATACTGTAGTCGTAAAGAATTATTTTATATTCGTGTATACTGAAAATATGTTATGGATTTATTATTCAAAACATTATCGATGCGAGGCGAAGCTCAGCCTAACGAATTAACGTTTAGTTTTATCAAAGTGGAAGTTGTATTTGTAAAGAATACTTTTATATTTGTGTATACTGAAAATATGTTATGAATTTATAACTCAAAACATTGTTGATGCGAGGCGTAGCTAAGCGAAACAAATCAACGTTTGCTTTTGTCGAAGTCAAAGTTGTATTCATAAAGAATACTTTAATGTTCGTGTATACTACAAATGTGTTAGGAATTTATATTTCAAAACATTACGAAGCGAAAGCGAAAGCCAAAAGTCGAAGTAGAACCTGTATTCGTAAAAAATACTTTAATATTCGTGTACACTGCAAATATTTTTATGAATTTATAATTCAAAACATTATCAATGCAAGGAGTAGCTAAGCGAAACAAATTAGCGTTTGCTTTTGTCAAAGTCGAAGTTGTATTCGTAAAGAATACTTTTATATTCGTGTATACTAGAAATATGTTATGAATTTATTATTCAAAATATTATCGATGCAAGGCGTAGCTAAGCCAAACAAATTAACGTTTGCTTTTGTCGAAGTTTTATATTCGTGTATACTGGAAGTAAGGTTTTGAATTTATAATTCAAACCCTTATCTAAACGAATTGTTGATGAGCAATACAAATTATTGTTTGCTTTTGTCGAAGTCGTAGTCGTAGCAAAGCGGAGAGGTATCAGTAGTGATCGTAGTTGTAGAAGTGGCCAACAAGTGACAATGTTTTTCAATGTGGAGTTTTCATTCATACATTTTCAATCATGTTTGAAAGAAAAAAGGGTAAGGAGAAAATCGTTGGGGTAAAAGGCAGTGTAAAGAACTAACGTATTACCTACAAACAATTTACAAGGTACTTACAGTGTCTATTTTATTTATTTATTTTATTTTTTATTTATTTTTTCTATTTGCTACCTATTTTTCCTTATTAAAGCTTTTGTGACCTATTTGCAGAAAAAACTACACATAACGTACAAAGAAACATGCACAGTGCAAAGACAAGACAATTTATGAGAATAAGAACTGGAAAAATAAAAATAGAAATAGTACGAGAATTCGCCAAAAAATCATTTAGAAATCCTACAGTTTTATACAGGTTTACACAAAAATCATAAATTTATAAAAGTTACATTTAATTGATTTAGGTTATTAATTTCGCATTGCCTAGCACAATGACAATTTTAAAACAGATTTTAAATATTGCATTTAGTTCAAAAGATACATATGAAAACCGAAATATCGGTTTTACCTGGGTAGTAATAATTGCACAGTGTTGTCGTTTTTTTAAAATGTAGCTACAAGTAAGAAATCACAGAAAGCGCTAGCCTCATCTTTCTACGTCAACTGGTTTCCGAGCAATGTCGAATAATGCAATACATAGTGTGCACCGATCGGATCGGTTTGTCCGGCCAGTCCAATCTGTTTTTTTTGGAATTTTTAAATTCTGTGTTCGCAGATGGCAAGCGAACAAGCTTAAACTATCGATACAAAATAGTCAGTCTGAAAACAAATTCAAAATATTCAAAAATTTACCTTTAAAATACTCCTAAAATTTTTGCGTGAAAATCACAAAAACAACTATTTTATAAAATAGCTCATGCTCGATAACGTCTAAATATCGGGTTTAATATAAAAAGTTTGTTCAGCAACATTGATTTACCAAGCAGGTTATAAAAAGTATAGCTCAATAGGATATACTCAAAATCTTTATTATGGCGTATTTTTAAAATGTTTTTTGACATTCAGAGTTCAACAAATCAGAGAAAAATATTTGCGTTGAAAAAATTTAATTCGCCCTTTAAACAAAAAAGTAAGTTATTTACAGGAAAAATGAAAAATTTGTTTTGCACATAAAATAACCCATATTTTGTTGAGTCTAAATATCGCGTTTAAACTAAAAATTTCTAAAGGCAACACAAAAAATTTTGGAACTTTTAGAAGCACGCTCTGTACGTCTAATTACATAGCCCCTAGTAGGTCACATGTCCAAAAGCTCAATTTTGTATTTTTGAAATATTCGCATAAAACCTAATAGTATGTACATATGTATTTCTGTTGAGTGTAGTTTCCATGCTTACCTATACTAAGTATACGAAGTTCTAACTACCATTGTCAATTATTTGTCACAATGCATTAAACTTATTTAATATTTAAAGAGTATAGAAGCGTAGTCTGCCGTGGAAGCATGTAGTACGTAGCAAAATGTAAATGTTTGCAATTGTCACATAACAAGATGGACAAAGCATTACGTAGAATTTTAATAGTCAAAGTACAACGTACATATGTATACGTGTATTTAATATATGCGTAGTGTAGTACAAAACAACAAGTTGTGCATCAGGTAGTGCGTAGCGAAGTGTAAATAGTTGTATTTGTAACATGACATAATGCATACAATAACAACACCAATTCTCTATTTTCGAGTTTTTGTTGTTGAAGTATTATATTTAAGTAGACGTAGCAAAGAGTTTTATATTATCCAATAGATATAATTATGCGAGTGGTAAAGTATAAAATATTATACATCGAGTTATTCGTAGCGCAGAGTTTTATAATATCGATTAGATATTATTATGCGAGTAGTAAATTATAAAATATTATACATCGAGTTATTCGTGGGGAAGAGTTTTATAATATCGAATAGATATTATTATGCGAGTGGTAAAGTATAAAATATTATACATCAAGTTATTTGTAGCGAAGAGTTTTTAATATCGAATAGATATTATTATGCGAGTAGTAAAGTACAAAAAAGGGTACTATTCGTAGTTTGTAGTAGAGCGGAAGTCAAAGTAGAAGCAAAAGCGGAAGCCAGGATTCGAAGTTGGATGTCGACGTGTGAGCTGATACCGAAAAAATTCGTATGTTTCGATTGTTTTAGTCGAAGTCGGAGTCGTAGTCGGAGCGAGGCGAAGCAAAGAGTTCAGATCAAAGAGTTCGGAGCGAAGATCGTTCTTTACTAACCAAACTGTAAAAGTTTTACATCTGCTTTCTACTAATTCTCTCATTTGAAACATTCGGAAACAGTCTTCAGGAGGACGGGTGGGTTTGTTATGGCTACAGCACACTGTATGATTAACCATGCAGCCCCTTGACCGTAATGTTACTACTGCCCGGGTCCGTTTTTTCCCCTTGCCTTCATTTCACTACTGAATACCGTTATTTAAGTGCTAAAGACAGCACTGTTCACTGTTACATACATTGGGATCAAGTCCCCATATAGTTACGTATATACCTACCTACTTACATCCCACACAAAGCCCACATTTCCCTCACATTACTGCACTCAGCATACAAAACAATGAATATCCTTATTTACCAGTACCTACCCATTACCTATATACAGTATACCTACTACGAACTTACTACATACCTAGTGCATAAAATGTTCGTATTTAATTTCTTTATTTTTTTAATCGTTTTATTTTCCTCAATCGCTATCTATTTCCCCCTCACTTTTCCAAGCCCAACATTAACTACAAGGCAAATTGCCGTTTAAAGTACCTACCTACCTACACAAGCAATAATAATATTAGAATTATAATATTATATTATTACATAGCTGACTATATATTAATGCAAGTCCCTGTATAATCTCCTATCCCATTACATCCTATCATATATGCATGTCTCCTCTCCCTTTCCCTCCCTTAATATATACGTCACACTACCCGTCAGCTACCACCGCCATACCCCGTCCACATTCCCAGGCACCCGCCGTACCTAATCCTCGTATCCAAGACCCATGCTGCACTCGTTTCAAATTCCCGTCCGGGGCCACCTGCCCTCATTTTTTTCATTTCCTGTTCATTCTTTCTTTGCTTCCCATGCTCAGCATACAATACAAGGGAAATTCCCATTCATAGGGAGCTACCTATGTAAGTACCTACCTACCTACGAACATGGATTCATATAATTATTAAATTATCAATGCATTAATGACTGCACACAATGCCAGTCCATGTCACCGAATACATCTCATGATATCTGCCCGTTGCATCCCTTCATATCTTCCCGTTCGTTTCCGTTTTCATTCCTTTTATATCTGCCCTTATTACTTCCTATATACCTTCCCGGATACCTTCCTATCCCAGAATCGGTCTTTCTCACTCCCAACATCCAAACTCACCCCACTAACCCTAAAACACTCCTATGCTACAACACACTAGTTACTTTCACTACTATCTATGTAGTAATCCTCACATCAAATCGGTACACAGTCTAAACCCCACCTTTCGTACTTGGATCTTTACCACCTGTCCCTCCAGAGGCAGCATTGAAGGTTCACTTGGCGCATGCTCCACCGCCAGATTTCCCACTCACTAACAGTAATAGAGTGAGGTGATCCGCCGAGAATCCTTCAATACCCCTCCGTTATGGGTTCACTTACCGCCCAGGACATGGGAAAACTCCCGTAGAGGACCCATTCTTCAACCTTTCATGTGGCATTCCACAGGTGAACTTTGACATTGTGTATTCCCAAATAGACTTACGGCGTCACATAGAGGCGGAAGAGCCTGCTCGCCAATACTTGTAAAGAGATCCCTTTTCTACACAGGGGAAACATCACTATGGACAAACTCCCTTACCTACTCGTCCCATCCAGCCCTCTGCTCAGTTTCATGACGATCAGCAAGACAGACGGTCATCACCTCCCAGAACATCTCGTTTGTGCAGGCCAGAGAGTCCTCAACATCGTCAGGACGGCGATAGACGATCCGCTACTCCACGCACATCTCGTTCTGCTCCGCACAGGGACACCTCCCTTAATAGTCGTCATTCGGAACGGGATTACCCAACAAGGCCGACTCTCTGCCGCGATTCCAATCGCAAAAAACGGGAACAATTACCCCCGGAGGATCGGCATCGTCGATTCCGCCATGATCGCTCCATATTTCTACGACGTTCAAGTCGTAGAGGTCGAAGGAACAGATTAAGTCGATCCCCTCCAATAAGTGATGATTCTAGTCGCCCAGACAAAGATCTCCCACCTTCTCCAACGGGATGTCCTGGACACAGGCGAATGCCTCCGTCTTAAAATATGCCAACCTGGAGAGGCATGTCTACAGTTAGCTATGACTATTAAAAATTAACCAAATACATTGATTTGTTACCCAAATTCAACAAAGAGGTTTTGGCCAGTAAATAGGTCACTACTGGGAGAGTTTATGTTTTGGGAAGTGTGTTGTAGCATAGGAGTGTTTTGGGGTTGGTGGGGTGAGTTTGAGTGTTGGGAATGAGAAAGACCGATTCTGGGAAGGTACCCGGGAAGGTATGTGGGAAGGAACTTGAAGGTATATGGGAAGGAATGGGAGGAATGAAAAGGGGAACGAACGGGAAGATATGAAGAGATGCAACGGGTAGATATTATGAGATGCATTGGGAGACAGGCGGATTCGGGTTACATGCATTACATTACATGGCATAGTGTTACGTGGCCATAGAATTTAATAATATTATTCTTATTATGACATGTTTCTGTGTAGGTAGGTACATAGGTAGCTCCCTATGAATAGGGATTTCCTTGTATTGTATGCTTAGCATGGGAATATAAGTAAAATGAACCAGGAAAAATGCAAATAAAGTGATTTAATTTAAGTATTTACATTTTATTGTTTTTTAAAATTTTCTTGCTACACCGACACAATTTACATTGATATTTACATAATGGTTTTCAGTATTCTGAATTAAACTTAACTTAAATTAAATATTTACACAACGCAAATACAATATTAACACATATATACATCTTACAATACATCCGATTTACAATTAATTTATTATTTTTTAAATTTTAATTTATAGTATATTATTAGGCTAACATTAAATACATAGGGCTACTTACAATTAAACTAAAAACTATAGTTGCTCTTACAAATTTACACATGCTTTAATTTTGTTTTTTAGGTAAAATTAATATTTACAAGAATCGTTTTTATAATATTTACATATTTACAAGTTTTTGTTTCACGTTCATGTTGCAAACCAAGTTATGTCTTACTTAAATCAACATGGCCAAAGGGCAAACTATAATTACAATTATTTGGATCTGGAAATACTCGAGATAAATCCAAAGAGTTAAATGCCAATCTATTAAAGTTTACTATGTACAAGTTATGGTCCTTAGACCTTACAGAATTCACATTTATCTTACAAGGTCTGTTTGTTTTCAACATTACCTTATACTTGTTGTGTTTACACTGCCTCATTGCAACTGCTGAAATTCCCGCACACTTTTGTTGTTGAGTGTCGTTTAAGTACAATGAACTATACATTTTTGGTTTTAAAATAATTAGTTCTTTTAAGTCTAAGCTTTGTATTCTTAACTTTCCGCTTTTGTCCTTATTTAGACTGTGCAAACCTGGGTACTGGTGCTCATACATTTTAAAGAACTCGTGGTCGCGAGGAATTTTGCTGAAATCAAACTCTATCTTTGCTTTAAAAATATCGTCCCAAAATGTATTTAGCTCGTCAATTGTGTGCATTTCATATCCGTCAGTATTACTGTAATCCAGATGTGCCTTGTCATGAAATATCTGACAGAGACGATCCCATTTTTTATAGAACAACACTTTTGAAGTATCTAAAATAGCTACTCCAGGTAATGGCGAGTTGGTAACGCGATATGTTTTCAATTCTTCTGTGAATATGCTGAGATCTTCTGACAATCCCTCAAAGTCTTTGCAACGAGGTGATGCTAATGATTTTTCAGCTTCTGCTGCACTTGTACAAATATGAGCATTTACAAATTCCAAGATATTTGTAATTGTTTTTCCGTAAATTACATCGTTATTTTTTTTAAGTGCTTTGTTCTCAAATTCTGTTTTGGCTGCTTTGCGTTTTTCTAAGTTAACATCAATGTATGGTTTAAAACAGCGTTGTTGTTTAAATCTTACGCCACAATGAACTTTTAATAAAACTAATCTCTTAGACAAGTAATACTGCAGAGCCTTGAAATGCACTGTATACTTGTACTTGTTATGAAGAGTTAACATCAATCGGGGGCGAGATACTTGCCGCTGCAAACTGGCAGTTGTAGTTTTATTTGGGCACATGATGGTAGCAACTTCCTGCAGATTCAATGTTCGCTTTTCCATTGCAAGACGCAGGTTTTCGTCTCGCTTGTGTAAATGTGCAGGGTATTCTAAATCCACTACTAGTATATATCCGAAACTACCCTTTTCGTTGCCAAAGTTAGAACCAGCCCAGTTGATATGTTGCAGGTCTTTGGCTTCCATGTACTTATAATCCGACACTGGCATTAGCTGTTTTAAGCTATATGCATACAAACTATTGATGTCTAGTGAAAGCAATTGCTTGCGAGGTTTTGACTCGTCAAATCCTTCTGGACATCGCTCATGGTTGGCAACTACATGCTTCTGAGTGAAAATACACTGACCGCCGCGTAATTTGTTTGTCGCAATGTCTAATATTCTTTGATCTCTTATGTAATCAATTTCAACATCCGTGAATTTCAAAAAACACTCCCAACAGAAGCTGGGAAGCGTCATGGAGTATGTTGGGTCCAGTTGGTAGTTTTGAAGTCCAAGCTTTCTAAAGTTTTGCCATACTTCAGCAAGTAAAAGTGTTTCTATTATGCACAAAACTCTAGTATAATCGCGCAATGTTGTAAGTTCAAATTGAGTACACACTTTTAGCACAAGCTCCTATTCTGTTTCAGAAATTGGCTCGTCGTCTAGTATTGATCGCTGAAATTGTTCTCTTAAAATGAGTTTCTTTAAAAATGCACAACGATTGTTTAGTGCCTTGAACGGAAAGCACAGGGGCGTCTGTAATAGTTTAATACAGTTTTCTTTATACTTCTTAGCTTCTGGGTTTGTTGATTTCATTTTACTTAAAGGAGCAAAATGCGACACACACTGTGACACAAGTTTTAGATCTTGTTTATTTTGCGATTTTAAAGATTTAACTAAATCTTTTAAACTTGTATCCATAAATAAACTGGAATCGATGAAACAAACTTTAACTTTTGAGTTGAATTATTTTTCAGAATACTGTTCTCCAGTGTTCTTGTCTTGTGGGTATTGGAGATGAAGATCTGGTAGCCAAGTATCCTTTGAAGTTATTGTTATAGATTTTATATCACTGGCGGATTTTGCAATACCTTTGACATCCTTAGCTCTAAAGTTATTTGTTTTCATTGCACTAATTAATAGGTGGTAGTCAATTGTTCCTCCACAGTGTGAAATTATGGGTATTTCAAAGTTGTACTTTATTTGTAGATTACATCTGCTGCATGCTGCAAACTCAAAGTTACTCTGGTGGTGGTTATAATGAAAATTTTTAAATATTTTCTTATTGTTGTCAAATTCACGTTTGCACATGTGACAATGTGATGCTTCATTGAATTGTTTTTTTTCTTATTCTGATGGCTGTACAAAGTTGTTGGTGTTTTTTATTTTGGACAATAACTTTTTTGCCCACGTAAATATTCTTTTAAAGAAATAATTCATTGAATCTAGACCATCAAAATACTCCACTGCTATAACCTTATCGTAGTGTTTCATTTGACTTATAACAATAAACGAATATGCTGCTGGAAGAATTTTGTTTAAAATCTTAATATTGTGTGTTACAGATTTTGTATCTTCAGTAGAATTCAAGAATGTTAAAAATTTATAAACAATGACGTACGGGTAGGGAAGAGTTTGCCACAGTTTGGAAAACTTGATTTGTTTGTGAAATTCTGGAAACACAATGTTTTTTGTCACAAGAGTTTGGCAGTTTTCCAGATGTTGATCCAAATTCTGTTCTGAATTAAACGATCTGAAACACAGTTGGCAATAAAATTGTTTGGTATTATGCCCATTACGCAGAAATTTGTTTATGTCAGTAATCAACACAAGATGATAAGCTTTGTTTTCTTTATTTGCAGAGTCGTTTTGGATTAGAAATAAATTACATTTTTCACTTATGTCAGTATTCTGGCATCTTTGGATTTGGATAATTTGATCTTCACGGTAACTCCAAATATTGATTCCAGGATTATTTTTTATTTTAAATGTTTTTAATCCAGTAAAGTTGTCCATTTGCAAAGGAAATGTAACATCAGTATAATCAAATCGAGTAAAGTATAGTCGGTACTGCTCTGGGTACCCTAAGCTTCGTTTTATATTGTCAGCTTTTTGCACTTTGTTTTCCTGTTTTAGTTTGTACATTTTATTGTCTATTATTTCGTGTCTAAACCGATGAGCAGCCACACAGAACTTAAAACACTCATTGCATTTATTTCTAATGTTCAAATAGCCAGTTTTTTTGGGTTTTATTTTAGGAAACTTGATGTACCCTTTTGCTTTCGCGTTTGCAAATAAGTTTAGTACACCAATCTTCACCTAAACTGATTCAATTTCGCGAAGTACCCATCCAGTTGCGTACTTGTTAAAATCGGTCAGTCTTTCTACGCACTTATTTGTGCTGTTTAATACAAACTTGTCAATAGCACTTGTATAAAAGATATCGTAATTCTGACCTGTAAAGGTTGGGTTACGCACTTTTATAGTTTTTTCAGTTTCCACTTCAACTTCAATTTCCAGTTCCATCGTAGCAACAATAATAAGCTGAGCTTTAATACCACTATGTACACTCAGGTTTTGTGTCAGTAACTTCACAAAGGGATTATGCAATTCTGCCATTATTGTTTCAATACTTGCAAATGTTTCAATTGGCTTGTGAATGTAGATTACAATCATTCCCATATGATATCGCGAATATTCTTGAAATACGTCCAAGTCTATTTGAGGTGAACGGCGTAGTCGTTTTCTTGCTGGTTGGCTAGCTGTGCTTGTAGTTGGTCCATATGTTGTACCCGATCGACTGGTGCCGCCCCCTACAAGATCTTGGCTGCGGTTCTCAATGTGCCCAAGTCTTTTTCCAACATGAGAGCATTAGTGGTGCTGTTCGTTCAAACAAAACAAGTTGCAATCTTCACATTGATGTACGTGCTCCACATGGGACTTATACGGTACATGAAAGTAACACTTAAACGGACAGTGGGGAAAAGAACACTTAAAGTGGTTGAGGGATGATCCCAGCACTGTGGGCAAAGGGTAATCTTCTTGCTCGTGATACAGTTGTGCGCCGACAACTCGTGTCGTGTAGGATGAGGTAATTTGAGGGTCCATGTTAGTAAAGCAATACTTTAACTATAGAGGAGGGTAATGTAAAACACCACGGTTGGGTTTTCGATACAGCAGTAGAGTTCTGCCTAGAACTGTGAGCTGTGTAGATGTATGGCTTTAGGACTTCTCAGGTTCTTGAGTTAGGTGCGTGAACTGCTGCTGCGAGTAGTGTGAGGCTGAGTCAGTTGGATACCAGTATTTATAACTGAATCTTCGAGCCGCTCTATTACGCCCACTTGTTGGTCTCCACCCACTTCTTTGGGGAGCCAGGTTTTCCCTTTTCTGAACAGCTTTATAATTTTGAATGCAAACAGGAGCAGGACCAGGATGAATGACACGTAAATAGCTGTACATGCGCCAAAACAGAAAACAAAAGCCATGTATTAGTATGTGTATATACATGGTGCTAGTTAAACCACTATTAGCTGTACAAGTCTATACGATATATAGTATATAAGTCAAACTTACGAGTCAGTGAACAAATAATATTATTCACTTACGTATGTAATCAAATGTATTGTGTACTAATGGCTTAGCTTCTGTGTGTTGAAACTTCTCGACCACGTCCATGATGATTCCATTCTGGGCATTTAGACTTTCAAGCATATACTTCAATGCCTGTAGTATAAATTTATGAAATGAATTGGATTGGATTAGAGGAAGTTGCGTAGTATTAAACTGCTGAGCTGGTTTAGTCGCGTCCATTTGGCCTTTGATATTTTCAGATGATCTTGTGGCGTGTTTATCTTCAGTCACAGGTGGCGCAGCTAACACATCAGCTGCAGCTACATTGTTGCATGCCAATGCAAGTGCCGGAAGCACAAGCAGCACTGCAACGTATATGCGTATTGAAGGCATGGTTGATGTTAAGTATTGAACGCTGTGAGTTGTTGTATGCAACTGGTGACAATTGAAAATTTGCAACTGTTTATATAGGTTTTTGCATTTAGTTCTGCAAGAATATTTATGCACTTATATTACGCCGTTTTCGTTTGAAGGGTCTTGAAATCATTTCTTCGTACTGGATCCAATCTTGTGGTTTAAGGGTTTCATTGTGATTTCCTGTTTCATTGCCATTTTGTATGTCTTGGGTATTGTCAAATTGGCTAGGAGGGGGAGGGGCAGATGCTGTATTGGGTTTATATGCAGGTTTATTATTAGTCTGTTCTGCACGTATTTTTATAAGCTCAGCATACAGCTTTGGCTCAATTGCCTTCATTACTGTTGCCATTTTTGTTTGTTTGTTAAAACGTAGAACGCTAGTCACAAATTATGTCAGAGAATAAAGTAGTACGACAAATTTCACTTTTGTACACTTTATAAAACACTGTAGCTAAAATTGCTTAAATAAGTTTGTGATACTTAAGTAAAACTTTGCGCAGGCGTAGTATATCGTCACACGGTAATCGCCTTATTAGTGTCTTTATTTGAGTATTGTATTCTTCAGGTGGATGTTTGCAAAATTTATTCACGTTGTATATAGTTTCAGCCAAGGCATATAATTGTTCAGACGTTGCACTTGTTATAAGAGTTTTGTATTCCTTAGACTTGTAAAATGTTAAATTTGACAGAAACTTGTAATTTTGTTCAAAACGACTGCCACTTTTGTTTGTTTGAGCCATTTTTATAGTTAAGTTAGTACGTAATTGTCAGTACCATTACACGGAAATACGTTATTTTGCACATATGTTGTAGGATTGGGGCACTTTGGATGCAAATCTAGCATTATGTAACTGTGTTGGCGTAAACTGCATGCTTTCTCGTATGCTTCTTGCAGGAACTTGGGACGTCCAGGCATCACCTGTCTTGAAATTTGACTAATAATGCTTTTATCTCTTGGTACGTCAAACAATATCATGTATTTAGTATTCAAGCTTGTAGTTCTCAACTCTTTTGTAAACGGGTTTTGCAGAACAAGTATAACACTAAAATCCATATGATGGGACAACTCAGTAAATATTTTTTGAACTAAGAGTCTGGCATTTGGATTTGACTCTATAAAGTTTAAGTGGTCATCTAAAACCAATAGGCATGGGCTGTTGATATCATCTAACAATGCTTCAATGTTGTTTATATCTGACACTAATGTTATTTCACTGTCCGATGCAAAATCAATGCCAGAAAACTGTTCTGATTTTGTATGTACACTAACATATATTACTTTATTTATTTTTTCGCTAATAATTTGTTTTCGGTGCTTAACAATTTCTAGACAGAGAGTACTTTTTCCTGATGAACTAGGGCCACATATCATAGCCGTAAAAGGGTGAATTAATCTAAAGTCGACAGTGGTTGCTGTTGTCATTATAAAATCTAAACTGCTACTGACACAAGTTTTTACATATACTGCTATTTATAATAAATTTGTGATACATTTTTTATAAAGTTAGGCTACACTTCTTACACAATATTACAATAATATTTAATAGTACATTATTAAACTATGGCAAAACTCTGGACACGAAACTTTAAATGTATTAGACTGTAGTTGAGGTGGTACGCTATACATATTTGGTATTACACTAGGGATCATTTTTATAAATTTCCTTACTTTTCTATCATTAACTAGTACAGAGCTTTTAAATATACTTAAAAAATCTTTATAACTAATTCCTTAAGCTCTAGAGTAGAGAAAATATATACAATACATTCCACACACTGTTGATCTGCCGCTTTGTAGCACTGTGCAGTTTTCAGCCACCATATGGTTTCCTGGCAATTGCAAATTTCGATACCGTTGAATTGGATTTCCATACGAGTCAAAATATTCGAAGCTGTCCTTTGAAGTCACCCAGTAAGTAATCCAGTGCTTCCCAGGGCTTTCCAACCTGTCTGTATTTTGAAAAATTGCAATAGGGTAAGTTATTCCATTGTTTCTTTTTTCTGCGCTGAGCAAAGTTGACCGCATTTGATCTGCTGCAATTACGTAGAACTTTACTTGGGTTTCTCTAAGTAAGATTTTGAGACATTGTTGTAATTCTCCAGTGTTCATGATGTGAACGTTGTTGTTTGTTCAACATCTGTAAACGAACAGACAGGCTTGTTATAGATACAATAATATATATATACTTGGAGCTAAATTGTTTTTTGTTTTTGCACAAACTTGTTTGGTACTTTACATTTTAACGGTTGATGATAACTTGTTGGTTACGGTCAATCTCAATAATGTTTTGATATTGGCTATATAGTATAGCTGTCACTGATTTAGTTAGTGCGGTTCTAAACTTCAAACCTATTTGGACCTGTCCAGTTTTGTTCACGCTTAAAGCATTGGCTTGTGTGGGTACAAGCTCAAATGCAAATAAGACTCTTCCCTTTGTATAGTTGTTTCTATTTACCCCGTTACCAAGGCTTGGATTTGCTGCTGTTTTTTTGAAGGTGTTCAGAGCTAGCAAAAAGTTATCTTCTCCTGATCCATCTTTTTTCTTGAAACTTAAAGGCAACGTCTAGTATTCAATTGCTTCTTAATTCATTGAAACAGTAATTTCACTCAAATTAAAATGTTGAAAGTTACAAAAGGATTTTGTGAGTTTTCCCAGATACGCTTCAGAATCCACTAGGCCAAACACAATAACTTGTGGTAATCTGCCGTTGATGCAATTATCCAAGGAATGTGAACTCACGCCAGATGGAATAACAAAGTTCTTGATTTCAGGTTCAATACACGGGTACTTGAGCGTACCATTATTAAGGATAAGTCGATGCTTTTTAATAGCTAGTGGTGAAACGGTCTGTCTCTTCACGTACAGTACAGCATTTACAATGTCCACGCGAAACGGGCAACCAGAGTACCCGGTTCTGGTTTCAGTTTCTGCATCAATGCAAAAGGCAGGGTGAGATCTTCTTATAATTATTCGGATATCAGTTTTTCCTGGTAACATTCGAGTCTGTGTGAAGAATGGCGATTCTGGCCTTCCCACCATTGTAAACGGCTTTGATTCTCTAGCAATATTATATCGAGCCATGAAGCCGTCGTCAGTTTTAGTAAATGTATCTGGAGTAGTGTTGGGTATGTACAACTGGTCTAACATGCCGTTTTTCTTTTCAATTGGATTAGATGCAAGTTCCTTCTTTAAGTAAGAACTGATAGCGTAATGATTTGAGTTGTCACTAATTAGCTGGTTATTTAAATAGAACTCCATGTTACTGAATAAACCGTAAAACAGCATTGAACACGGAGCGACTAAATCAGTAGCTGCTATTGGTTTGCCATCTGCTAGCATATTACGGCATGTGAGAACTAGAAAAGATCCGTCTAAGGCGTAATACTTGCCTTTCGATTTCAAAATATCAAAACTGAGTGGATTTTCGTTATCTCGCGGGCTTAGTACAGGGTAGTATGGGTAATACTCGGGGGCATCTTCAACGCTGACATTAGTTGGGGGCAACTTGTCTAAAATAAGGCTGTTCTGTTTAGATTTTTGAGAACCCTCGTAAATTGTAGATTCGTTGTAGAATCCTGGTGTGGAATCCATGATAAGACAGAGCTGCAAATTTTTTGTTGATATTGCTTCGTTGTAGGTTAGTTGATGAATGAAGTAGAATTAAACGTACAGTGGTTTATAAGTTATTTGCGTCTGTATGCTTTCCTTCGTCTTCCTGCTCCAGACTGAGCAGATGATCTGCCTCCTCCTCGTTGCTTAGTATGCGTAACTGGTTTACGTCTTAGGCGGCCACCAGTTTGAACACGCCGGCGAACAATGCGTTTTCTTGAGCCTCCAGACTGTGCCTTACGACGAGCTACACAACGTCCGCCAGTCTGAGTTTTAGGCATATTGCGTTTTACAACTTTTTTATTTCTTTTAGGGCAAATTGTACGGCAATGAGTAACGCGGCACTTGTGAGAAATTTCACGTCGTTTGGATGGCTGTCGCAATTTAAGTGGAACTAAATTTTGGGTATTTTCTAGGCCTATTTCACTGTTTGCACTGCTGTTTAATGTGTTTTTAAGACCAACTCCTACGGTATTTTCTCCAGCCCCCATTTGTTGGTCGTTTTCAGTAGCAATGTTTTTAATTAATTCAAGTGTACAGTATTCACCGAGTAAACTGTCTTTTAAAAGTTCTTCGTCCACAATTTGAAGTGCGTCACCAGCGTCAGATTCGTAAACGTTTTTACACACAATTTTACGCATGATTTACAACATGTTTGGTAATGTTGTAAATAATTTGAAACACTGCACTGTTTGATTAAATAATTTGCAAGTAACTGGGCTGACGTTGTTGTTGTTTGAGAGTTGAATTAAGAATGATTCGCAAATGACAAACTGTGTCTTTTTATATTAAATATGTTTTAAACTTTGCGAGGCTTGAACTGCAATTCTATAATAGTTTGCGAATTCTCAGGCAGTGTGACAAGGCTTCGGTATTCGTTTAAAAGGGTAATCCGTATTACTTGCTGTTTCTGCTGTTTCAGTGGCAAATATAATATTGGCAAAAAGTTGTGCACTGTCTCTTTATTATATTCGCTTGAGATGTCAACTGAGCGCAGCAACGGTAGAGCATGGGTAGCATAGAGCTGGTTTTCGATTAAATTGCATGTTACAAGCATTCGCTTAGCTGGTTCAGTATGCTCAGGTCTTCATTTTCTTCATTGTCTTTCTCTTGTTCTTCTTCCTTTGCTAATTCCGGTTGCAAGTTGGCGACGACACCATCATTGAATATGAAATTGTCATCAAACCCAAAGAATTTATTAACAAGTGGTGGGAGCTGTACAGTAATGTCTTCTCGTAGGTTTAGAATACTGAGCTGTCCGTCTTCATGTTTAAACTGTACAGTCGTATCACTCCAAAGCCGCTCATTTAAAGTGCGGTTAATTTCATGCACTATGTGATCCAAGTCCATTTCTTTTGGTTCTTTTATTGGCATATAATGTGCGCACATTTTAAACAGGCGTATGTTCATGTAATCATAGTCTACAATTTCATTGTATTTCTCTTCGTCAAAGTCAAATTCAGATTCGTAGACGCCATTGTAAAACTTGTCGTGTTGCTGCAAGCCTAAGCACAGTGCTATTGGTTCAGGTAACACAACATAATCCCCTTCGTTTCCTTCAAACGTCAATTTGCATTTGGTATTGCTTGTATCAGCAGGAAACTCAATTTTTAGATTTGTGTCATTATTTTCTGGATCACGCATCTCAGAATTAAAACGTTCAAAACATTTACGATAGTCAGAATCTTCTGTATTTATTTGTTTTCTGAAAATTATAAAAGTCTCAAATCCCTGGTATAACTGTATTACGTTCTCTATACTTTCAATTTTTTCAGCCCCAAAATTGAAGTTTGTGCCCATTGGAATTATTTCAAAGTCTTCTTGACGTGAGTAGTCGTACGGTAAATGGTTTCTAGACATAAACCGTGATCTGCCCTGCTTAAAAAACAATGCAAGAGGTGTAGGGATTGCAAGAATTACATTGTTTGATTTTGACACGTTTAAAAGGATCATATGTATTTCCTTAGGGTCTAAGCTGAGAGCTTTTTGTTCAATTTTAAGCGGAACTTTGTCTTGATTTAGTTTTGACGCCTCGTTAAGTCTAGTCATGAATTAGTGTACTGTTGTTTCTTGTTTTTGGAAGTTAAAAAAACTTTTTACTGTTGGCTTGTAGTTGGGAAACAGTTTTTAATTAGGCTCTAGATCTAAAACTTCAGCGCTACGTACGCTACGTATTGGGGTAGCTGGTACATGCTGAACTATAGCTGGCTGTATGCTGCTTGTATATCTCAAACTCACTAGTTCGACGTCGTAATTTTCAAGGTTTAGAGGAGTAGGGAGAACAGCTACAAAGCTAGACGGGGTGTTTGCAGTATAAATATTGTTTTGCTGGTCACTTGTAATCGTTATGTAGATATTTTTGGTACCTGCTGGGTCTTGATCTAATTGGGAACAGCAATGTTTGTCTAATCTTTTGCGTTTGTTGTTGATATGCTGCTTGATAGCATTGGTAAAATATGGAATAAACGGTGTAGAATTCATGTTGATTCTTCAATTTGGCTAAGCTCTTCCTTATAAAATGATCCAGTAATGCTGTTGTGATTTAAATCTTCCAAGTAGTATGTTATAGGTATGGTTTTTAAGTTTACGGACTTCACAATGAACCATTCAACGCTAAAGTTTTGGTTGTAGCCTAGGTAAAGGATAAAAATACATTAACTCGATTGTTCGAAAGTCTCCCTATTTATACATGTTTTATAATCTGTTATTTTAGCTCACGTGGTACGCTATATTTTACTTAACTTTCTCAAATGTTAATTTAGTACGACTAATTTGCACACGGTCGCCAGGCTTGAACACTGGTCTACGTTTCGTAGTGTCGTTAATAAGGTCTGAGTACATGGTTCTCCATACATCGTTTTCATTCAAACTGTTCACGCTATTAGGAAACATCTGGATTGTTGAATGAAAAGTGTTGTTGTACGTTTTCACAAATGCAGGAAATATTTCAAGAATACGGTTTGTTTGCTTTTCTGTTATGTACCTAGCCACCTTCTCAAAAATGGTCCTACATAAACAAATAAATACTGTGTTAGAGCATGTGCATCAACCTTATATTGAGTATTGTATAGCAAACTTGTTAGTAAGTGTGAATTTCAGCTGACCTTATGACTCTTTTTACTATACTTGATTTTGTCTCGCTATAGGTATTATAGTATTTTATTCCCTTGCTCTTTAAAAACTTGCGAAAAGACTCTGCTCGGAATTCAGTACCTATAAGTAACAAATTAATATATATATTGTTGTTAGTCCTATATATATTATACTAAGAATAATTTGAAACGTTTGAATTGGTTGTATGTTACCCTATTAGCTGTTTGCAGCTAACCTTGGTCTGTAAATAAATAAATTGGTGTTATTTTTGCTTCATGGAATATAATTTTCATTGCTTTAATTACTGTTTCTGGTCTTTTGTTATTTATGAATCTACAAAAAAGCTTTTCGTTAAAGCGTCAATGCAAAAAAGTATGTTTTCATATCCGGAATTCGCTTTTGATAAGACTGACCCTAAGATTTTTAAATCAACGCAAAAAATTGCTCCTGCCATGTTTACAATGGTTCTCCTGCGCCTAAAATTCTTCCTAATAGGTCTGTGTAGACTAAATGAATTCAATTGGCTTAGTTCTTAGTCAAACTTTTTCTTGTCGTGAAAATGCTTATTGTTATTTATAAATCCACTTAGGGCAGAGAATGAGCCTTTAAGCCTTGAATTTAAATATGATTTACGAATTTCTGCCATTGTATAGATACAAAAGTTTGCGAATGTCACTGAGTCAGCTGTTAGTAAAACTGCGCAAAATTTTGGTAAACCAGACGTTTTAAGTATTTTACAATTTATAAGTAGCCGAGATTTTATTTATTAAACATTTTCATCATTGTTGTATTAATGTATTACTACAACGTATTATTGATTTTTATTATAATTTAAGTGTAATCATACAATTTTATTTCTTCTTTTCAGCACACTTCGTATTGCACTATAAAGTTAACTTACTATTTGTGCTATTTTAATTTGTTTTAAATATTTGTACCTCACTGCAAACAATAATAAAAAGGTGTCACACATAGTTGTATTATATGTATTTCCTTATTTTTACTAGTTCAATGTTTCCTAATTACATAACCTTATATTCACAGATATTTACAAAGTTTTTTGCCTATTGCAATATATTATTTAGTAGCTACAATCTGCTATTTCTATTTATTCACAGTAAACAACAGTAACTATGAATCTAAAATCATTGAATGTTTTCTATTATTTTACATTTACCTACTTAGTAATTTTTATATTTTGTAAATACTAATACAGTGGTACTTTTAATATTTACAGAATTGTTAAATTGTTTGAATCATACAGTATTGCATTACCTTACAACTATCATATAGTAAAATTGTATATATCACTTTCTTTTCATTCTTCAAAAACGTGTTTGGTTATTACAATATAACATTTATAATTCGAACACATGCAATAATTTATACATTTTAGATGAAACTTTCAATAAAATACGTAAAATCAGCATGGTAGGGTTTTAACTGCTAGCGTTATGTTTTAAGGGCTTCTTTTTTATAACAAAATTTAGCTTGTTGTATCCAACGTTAATTGACCTAACTGGATTACAGTTGGTTCAAAAAATGTTTGAAACACTTTAAACTGGCGGTTTTGTAAAATTAAATATCGTTCGTACTTTGAATGGCTTTTTATTACATGATTCTTGCGTAGCTTCTTAGATAAAAACGCATATGTACAATACTCACACGGAAACAGTTCTGTGACAGTAGGTTCTAAAATTACTTTCATTGTTTATATGTAAGCAGAAAAAAATCAAATTCATAAAAAATAATTTTGTAATCGTGTATACTGGATATATGTTTATGAATTTATAATTCAAAACATTCAAAAGCAAAAGCCGGAAGTCGAAGTCGTAGTTGTATTCGGACAAAATACTTTTATATTCGTGTATACTGGATTTATGTTTATGAATTTATAATTCAAAACATCGAAGCGAGGCGTAGCTCAGCAGAACGAATTAACGTTTGCTATTGTCGAAGTCGTAGTTGTATTTGGACAGAATACTTTTATATTCGTGTATACTGGATTTATGTTTATAAATTTATAATTCAAAACATCAAAGCGAGGCGTAGCTCAGCGAAACGAATTAACGTTTGCTTTTGTCGAAGTCGTAGTTGTATTCAAACAGAATACTTTTATATTCGTGTATACTGGACTTAGGTTCATGAATTTGTAATTTAAAACATTTGAAAGCAGAAGCGAAAGCCGGAAGTCGTAGTTGTACTCGGACAGAATACTTTTATATTCGTGTATACTATATTTATGTTTATGAATTTATAATTCAAAACATTATTGAAGCGGGGCGTAGCTCAGCGAAACGAATTACCGTTTGCTTTTGTCGAAGTCGTAGTTGTATTCGGACAGAATACTTTTATGTTCGTGTATACTGGATTTATGTTTATGAATTTATAATTCAAAACATTTACGAAGCGGAAGCGAAGCCGGAAGTCGTAGTCGTAGTTGTATTTGGACAAAATACTTTTATATTCGTGTATACTGGACATATGTTTATGAATTTAAAATTCAAAACATCATTGAAGCGAGGCGTAGCTCAGCGAAACAAATTAACGTTTGCTTTTGTCGAAGTCGTAGTTGTATTCGGACAGAATACTTTCATATTCGTGTATACTGGATTTATGTTTATTAATTTATAATTTAAAACATTTACGAAGCGGAAGCGAAGCCTTAAGTCGTAGTCGTAGTTGTATTTGGACAAAATACTTTTATATTCGTGTATACTGGAGATATGTTTATGAATTTATAATTCAAAACATTTTGAAGCAAGACGTAGCTAAGCAATACAAATAATTGTTTGCTTTTGTCGAAGTCGTAATTGTAGCGGAGAGGAGAGGTAGCAGTAGTGATCGTAGTCGTAGAAGTGGCCAACAAGTGACAATGTTTTTCAATGTGGAGTTTTCATTTATACATTTTCAATCATGTTTGAAAGACAATAGGGTGAGGAGAAAATAGTTAGGGTACAGGGCAGTGTAAACTTACCATTGCCCACCCCTTAACTGCATTACTTCTACATGGATCTATTCTGCTTTCCGTACTTTTACTTCACTATTCACGACTGCTTCTCTAATGCAAAGTCTAGCTTTGTACAATACTACATACTTTGAGCTCGAGTCCCTAGATAGGTACTTTTGTACTCACCTGCCTACCTACATGTATGTTATTATCCTGTATCTTGTTCCTCTTGAATTATTACAACTAGCATACTAACAAATAAAAACCAGCACTAGCAAGAACCAATGTATTACCTACAAACAATCTACAAGGTACTCACAGTGTCTGTATTTTATTTATTTATTTTAAATTTTATTCATTTTTTCTATTTGCTAACTATTTTTCCTTATTTAAGCTTGTGTGACCTGATGTCCTCCACCGAGATTGTTATGTGGCTTAGGATGGTTTGGAATACCAAACAGCAGACACCTCCATGTTTACCGCGGCTCAAAGGGAAGCTGTCAAAACTGACAAGGGTCGTATGAATTGCATGCGATTTGGTAATGACAACCACGGAGCACGTAAATGTATCACTTTCTTAAGAGAACAAGGCAGGACCGTGCCTCCTCCGAAACCCCGGACACGCAAAACAAGGCGGGAAGAAACTATTTTTCCGGAGGTAAACCAAACAATAATCTTCGCAAAGCCCAACATACAGTAGATCCAACCATAATACAGATCTTGCAAGGCCTGGCTCAGTCGGTACAACAATTACAGTTGCATCAGGCTACGCCGCTGCAATTTGCTCCAGCGCTCTTAAATTACCTGCCAGCCCAAGAGCAACTAGTACCATCCGCGCCTACATATCAGCAAACTCAATTCGCACAACCACCTGCTAAGGGTTACGATCCCAATAACCCGGATCACAATTTTCATCCGCAGGTGAGTAGAGTACCACTCAGAGGCTTAAACACCTGTGAAACATCCTCAGCATCTTCCAGTGATCAGTGTTTTCACCTGCCACTTAGTGTACCTCCGCTTCATTCGGTTAAAGCTCTACTCAACGTTTTTAAACTCGAAAGGGGGAGCGTAGATACATCCTAACCCCCCAATTGCCTTTAACTGAATTCGCATTCGAACCCAAACCAATAGACTATGTCCTTAACAAGTCCGTGAAACTCGTACACTTCCAAACTTTACACCAAACTCCGTATTTAATACCTGCAACGGCTAACTTCATTTAGGTTTCACCTTACAATTCGGCACCCACATCTTCTATCAATGACGGCTCTGACACCGACTCCGCATTCGATTTTCATTTTGAAAATAGTAACGACATCATCACGAATGATGACATCTTCAAGATCCCGGATGCAGGATCCCTGCAATATGTCAGAACCTTCACAAAAGTCAAAATAGAAATCCGGCAAACATTTCATATTAAAAATAAATATGCATGCGATGTCAACGTTGAAGCCCTCATTGATACTGTAGCTACCATTAGCACTATTGGCCCTTGCACCCTTATTAGGTTAGAACTTCAAAATAGAGTACAACCATGTGCGCCTTTTCAAGCCATTCTTTCTATTGATGAAGGCAAAGCACACATTATAAAGAAATTCAGATAAAGTGCGGATTCTTCGTCATCGACAAGGCAAACGACCATTTGGTCTTCGACATGGATCTTCTTCGGGAAAATCATGCATACGTCATGTGCCTCAAAGGAATTTTGACCTTCTTACCTTATGCCGATGAAGAAAGAGGCCAACCTTCACGCAAAAACCTAAAACGAACGACCACGGATTACTGCCATCTACGAAAAACTATAGCTAAGAAACTAAAAGTTGCAGACGAAATAACTCAAACGGATAGCATAGATCCGGTGTCGAACGTAAATTCTGATCTCCAATTTGCTTTCAACCCTTAAATAAATGACCCATTTCATAATTTAGCAACTAGAACTGAAGTGAGTTGCATGAAGGTGGACGGCTCGAATACTGAATCAGTGGTCCAGACCATTCGCCCTTCATACGATTCAGACAGCTCCTCTGAGGATGATGCACAAATCATATCCACATCCAGTATGTCTTTTCAGGCGGAAAAACTTTTAATAAATTTCAAGCTAAAATTATGTACAGTAATCTCCATCTCCATTGAGGCGTACCATCATAATCCCATAAATGTGTATGTGGAAGATATGCGTTTCAGTGGGGATATCCTATTAGACGTTTATAATGTATTATTCCAAAAGTATGGTCTTCACGTCGTAAAGACCTCCTTAAGACTAGAAAACGGTCATAGTATCTGCAACCTCATTAATTTCGATCTAAACGGCTTAATTCTCCCTATAATGAAATCTCTGACGACCTATTGAGTTATCCCGTCTAATAACAATCATCTGAGATCAGTGCGGGTACAGACCGAATTTTAACAGTTTTCAACCACTCCAAAAAAAGACCTTGTACCATTCTGAGTCGAAAGGAGCCAAAGACTTAGCAATGAGAAATTTCAGCAATTTAAAATCTATGAGAAGTTGGAACCTGGTGAACAAAATCAACTTAAGGACCTCCTTAGCAAGTTTCACAAAGTTTATGGGTGGAAACCAGAGGATTTTTACAAAACTGTAAAAGATCCCTTTACAGGTCAAGTTTTAGAAGCTACAATAGAGATGTTAGATACCTCTCCTATGATCCCTAATCCCACCGTTATGTCTCAGAAATTTAAAGAAGTCGTTGAACGCAAAACTTTGGCAAGTTTGGCACGAAAGAGCATTGAGCCTTGCTAAAGCTCCACAGTGTCGCGTATGTTAGAAGTCAAAAAGGGAGCCAATGATTGGCGTCCAGTCATTGATTACCGGGACATCAATAAACGGGTAAAACCCGTAGCAGCTCCAATAACTAACTTAATTGGTTTATTTTCAAATTTTTTCGGATGTACCCACTTCTGTAATGTTAATATGGCCAATTTATATCAACAGATTAGAGTTTACAAAGCTTGTTGAAATTTTTTGGCTTATATTAATCATATAGGAGTACAAAGACCACTAAGACTTCCGTATAGTTATCTTAATTCAGAAACTTGTTTCTAGCGAGTCATGAATAAAATTTAGTATCCATTTCTGTGTGATTTGCTAGCTTCTTATGTCGATGACACAAGCTTTGGAGGCTCTTGCTTAAGCCAGATGCTTGAGAGGCTGAAACAGGTTCTCTACACTTGCTTTAAAGCCAATAATAAGTTAAAACCGTCCATATGTTTCTTTGGATATCCGTTTATCATTTTTCTTCGTCAAAGGGTTAGCGCTGACGGCATAGAAATAGAAAGTGAGAAAGTCATGGTCATAGCAGAATATCCTTATCTCAAGAACACTACTGAAATTAGGAGGTTCATAGGCATTTCCAACTTTTTCCGCCGCATGATAAATGGGTATTCTTACGTGGCTCGCCCTCTTCTCAAACTTCTCATGAAGAACGCATCGTTTAAGTTCGACAAATCTTGTCGCAACGCCATCCACACGCTCAAGCAACTCATAATAGATGCTTCTTTATTAGCCTTTCCAGTTCCCCATAGTCAACTTGAACTATGGTTAGACGCAAGTGAATTTTGCATTAGCTCTTGTCTAGTCCAAAATATAGACGGCTTTAGAAGGCCTTTCACCTTTAATTCACATCTACTCACCGGTCCGCAGTTAAAATGGTCCACTTCAGAGAAGGAGTGCTACGCTATTATCCATGGTCTCGCCAAACAACACTGCTTAGTGTTGGGCAAAACAATCCATGTCTAGACATATCATTCTGCGTTAACATCCATTCGAAAGACGTCCAAAGTAAACTCGAGAATTATTCAATGGAGTTTAAAACTGAGCTCCTACGACATCAAGATATACCACGTCAAAGGCAAGAACAATGAGATGGCTGATAGTTGGAGCAGACCACTAAGAGATATCCCAACTCAGGCTTAGAAAGAACCAGAGGAACCTGAAACCATTGTTCATATACGTAGTCTTGGGGATGCTGAAAATATTCATCCGAACCTCGCTACCCTTGACTTAGATCAAGAAATATTCAATAGTCAGAAACTTGATCCCAGATGTCTCAAAATTATGGAGTAACTAGAAGAAGATAGGAAAAACAACCACAAAGGCAAAAATAAATTTCAGAAAGATTATGAACTCACAGAACTCTCCTACCACACATAAATTATAATCCCATAGGTCCGATAATAACCTATATGGTGATGCTATGTCATTCAAGTTACCTATTAATGGGTTTATATGGTGTATAAAAGATAAAATTAATAATTTATCTAACAATTTAACAACATTAGATATTGATAGTGACATTGGATATACACTTAAATTAGATTTAGAATATCCTAAAAAATTGCATGATTTACATAATTATTATCCATTTTTCCGTATGCATAAAACAACACAAGATACTGAATTATCTGAGTATTAACATAGATTAAAAACAAGTAAAAAGTATAAAGGTTCTAAAAAATTAATAGCTAGTTTAGCGGATACAAAAGGATTGGTATGTGATTATAGAACTTTACAACAAGCTTTGCAACATAAATTAGGACTAACCAAAATTCATAGCGCAATTAAATATAATTAAAGTGCATGGTTAGAACCATAAATTGATAGAAATACAAAATTAAGGCAAAAAGCTACATCTGATTTTGAAAAAGATTTTTTTGAGCTCATGAATAATTTAGTATTTGGTCAAACAATAGAAAATATTCTCAAAAGACAAGATATTAAATTTTGTACTAGTAGGAAAAAAACTTCAAAATATGTAAGTAAAATTAATTTTAATCGTGAAACAATATTAAGTAAAGATTTAGTAGCTCTACATATAAATAAAATGAGTATATTATTCAATAAACCAATATTTGTAGAATTATGTGTTTTAGAAATGTCAAAATACAGGATGTTTAAATGTGTGTTTGGGAATTTAAAACCTAACTAGGGTGATAGTGTAAAAATAATTCAAACCGATACTGATGGACTCATGCCTCATATAAAAACTAATGATTTTTATGAAGACATAAAAATGATATTGAATTATGGTATGATACTAGTGATTTGAAATATAATAATATTTTCAGCTTACCAATTATAAACAAAAAGAATTAGGTTGTTTTAAAATAGAAACTAATAAAAACATTGTTACTGAGTTTGTTGAATTAAGATCTTAAAAGTTTTTATATTCTATTGAATGTAATAAAACAATAATAACAAAGAAACAAGGTAAAGGTTTATCTAAGCATATCGTTAATAAATATGAGATTGAAACGTATAGAAGAATATTTGAAGGAGAAATTAAAGATAAAGTAAATTTCAATCAAATTAGATCAGACAAATTAGATATGTTTACTTCTTATCAATTAAAAGTTAAATTAGCTAATTTTGATGATAAAAGGTACACTTTATATGATGAAAAAACTACGTTAGCACATGAGAATTATAGAATTTAATAGGTTAAAATCATTATTATACATCACTTACGTTAGTTATACTTATGAAATCGAAGTCGTAGTCGTAGTTATGTTTTCAAAATCGGTAAGGTAAAAGCAATACATCCAACAGTAAAAATCTAAAATGTTGAAAAATGTGTTAAAACTGCTGGTTTTCCTATCAAAATAGCCTTAAATCATTAAAATAGGCTACTTTAAAACAAATAAAGTCGTAGGTCGTAGATGTCTCAGAATTTTCATAATCATACCACTCCCACATTAAGCTTTGCCTTATATGTTCATACAACGGGTAAAGTATGTCACTGGAAAGCCAGTGCTCACACGCGGGATCGCACTCTTAAGCTTTTCCTCCCCCCACACACCCAAAATTAGAAGAGTACAAAATAAAGTCTTAAAAATATAAATGATATCTCTAAAAATTAGGTAGGATGTAAGCCTAATTCAATTAAAATCATGTATCGCAGTTAACTTATGGAGATCTCTTCTAGCGACAGTGACAAGGGAAATGTACCCTTCGATCAAGAAGATTTTTGGTTAGAGCTGATACAGTGGAATTTAGGCCCTCCTCATACAGTCCAACCAACACCATAAACTAGGACCCTTATCCGGATTTTTCTTCAAACGTTAACACAGATTCGGAAGCTTCTTCAGCATCCGCCTCTGCCAAGAAGGAGACTACTCTACCCGCCGCCGAAGACAATGCCCACGTGCAACTAAAGAGTTTTGGTGATGTATTCATTAAAATTAAAAATAAGTTCAGCTTTAAAATTAAGGAAAGTCCAAATTGTAGGGAAAATTTCATAAAAGGAGATATAAGGCATATCTTTGGGGACTGTTCCCTTTTTAGGCCTCTAAAAAAAAGAAAATTTGACGTTGCGGCCACCGCGATGGGGCACCGTTACAAGTTTTGTAGGTTCAAAAACGGACCCCTACAACAGAGATCAGATAAACAATGAAAATTCAATACCAAAATAAAAACAAAATTATCCCATCTGGCTCTTTTAGAACCAGGATTATAAAATTCAAAAGTGATTCAAAACGTGAAATCTTTAAGTGGAACAAAATTTATAAATTATACCCAAACGCTGGTGAACCGCCGACGTTTGAACTTGCTTTAAACGCCAAAGCAATCAGTGCTTCACGCTGGGGAGAGAAACATTTCTTTGAAAAACGTAAACAGTATAATCATTCGCGACTTTCTCATTCTATTCCTTTCCTTACGTAGATGTAGTCATCATCTTCCTCAGACAGTGAACAGGAGGTGATCCTACCTCGGAGGAGAGGAAGCCGACTCCGAAATCGTTATCAACACCAAGAGCCACATGATGCTCCTGCGGCTCCTTCCCCTCCTCCACCCCCTCCGTCAACACAAACTTAAGGTCGTCCACGACAACGGGAAAATCCACGACGCCGGTTAGTAATGATGCTAATTGAAACTTCATAGGTCTTCAACCACCAAAGAAGACGGAAGCAGAAAAACAACTGCTCAAGAATGCATATGCTCGTCGTAGACACGAAAAACCAGGTTGGAAATCGCCTTACCAAGGTAGGCAATTAGACAAAAGTCCTAGTACAATACGCGGGACCACCTATGCCCGTGGCAGGACTCTCCAGTTTATCAAGACCTGTCTTTTCCTTACCACTGCGATTCTTAATTAGTGCTCCAAAGATCACAGTAGATCAAGTACGGGCCGCTTTAGCCTTAGCCAGATTTCAATATCCTCCAAGCCGAGGCTCCAACCTTCTCAGATCTGGTTCCAAGACCATTCAACCACTTCCTCCATCGACGTCAAAACCAGTGGCTCCGGGAGGAAAACCAAAAATAGTTGGCCAACGGTATAATCTCACCGGAGTTCGAATTGTCCACCCAGCCGCCATTCCTCCATCGGCACCGATTTGCATTCAAAGGATAGGCACCATTCAAGCTATCCCCACACCAGGACCTGGAAAAGGTCCTATGCCTTCAACTAGCTCTAAATCTTCAACTTCCGGAACTGGTTTATCAACACGGGCGACTAAGGACGCTAAAAATCAGACTAACTAAACCGCACTCTTACCCTTACCACCGTCTAACCCTAACCCAAGACAAATTACGATTACGGTACCTCGGGTTTCTGATAATAAATGTCTGTTATTACAAATCAACTCTCCACGATGACAACGACCAAGGATATGTCCTATCGTTCCAATCTCTTTACAACTATGTCGGCAGTAAAGGGATCCTTGGTCAGGTCGAGGGATGGCATTAGTCGGTAATACATTCCCTACCATTTTAATAGCAGTGATCCATTCAGATGATGAAAGTTCATTTTTGGAATAAATCCATTTATTAGCATATGGACATTCTTGAAATTGAATTACACCTTGTCCTTTTTGTGTTAACTGGCACCAAACATCATATTCTAGCTTTCTTAAGTAATCACGAAGGAATTTACTTTTTTTTACTTTATACTCCATCATAATTTGCCTTTTTTTAAACGGCACATCAAGAAAATCCAGACATCCAGATTTCTTCATTTCTAAATCTTTTACTTCGTGAATTAACGCATAAGAAGAATCAAACAAAATTTGAAGAGCATTATAATTTTGAATTCCAGCTTCCCACTTAGCACGAATTAGGCTTATTCCCTTTACTTTTTGAGATGAAGTAAAGCATCCCTCAGCTTGTTAGAATCATACAGAGTTACGTCGAAAAATCATGATTCTCGATGACGTCATAATAATGCTTAATTCTCATTTTTTGGCATATGGTGTCATGTTTATTGAAATCGTTGGCACTCATATCCAGAGAAAGTACTCCTAATTATGATTGCAATACGTATCACTGAGCATACGCGCCACAGCTATAGTAAATCGTACCTTGCAATGCCTAGGAATATATTAAAGAAGTATGACTCTGCGTACCATTACTTGACACATGATTACCACAATAGTGAAAACTCATTACTGCAGCAATCATTGTGAAGTATGCTCATTTATATTTTACCAAAATTCTCCAGAAGTCGGTTGGATCTCATTTTATTATGAATAAGTAATTTATAACTGTAATTCGACACAACCGACTTCATTTCACAAAATCTAACAGTAAATCGATTCAACTCATTTAAAACCATTATAAAATGTCACAACTGAATTCGGTATAAATACTGGACTGTCCAGTCAATAAATCATCCAGTTGTTTACAAGCACTTGTCCGAAGTTGTTGTTGTTCTTGCACTTTATTTGCTGTTCACGTCGAAGACTCTATAGTACTTGGGACTGTCCAGAAGTTTTGGCTGAGTTTCCTTAAAGGCTGAGCATAGAGGCGGAAGAAGAGATCAGAAGTAATTATACAGGTACATAATAACTTTTTACTATACTTGTGATTTCTGCATCACCAATATAGGCTGTTAGGTACATTAGGTTACATTGGCGCCCAACTATAAAAGAAACCCATTAACTATATTTTTTTTTAATTGTTTTCAAAATTCAAAATTCTAAATTCTCTATTTTTTGAGAATTGCTTTAGGCATTGGCGTATATCTATGCCTGTCATCATATTGCTGGCGTTTTTATCCGCAATAGTCATTTATATTTTGTTTTACATACGTATTAATAGTTACAACCATGCCACCCCAGCGTAACACACACCAACCATTCTCACCATCACCATCATACATCTCCATCGTTAGGACAGCTCACCGCTCTCGTAAGAATACAAGCATCAACACGGTAACGAACTCAATCCGCACAGCTACATCATCAGATGAATCTACATACTCGCCCAGCTCACCAATACCATCAACTACTGACCGAGAGACATCACCTATTCGATACGAACCAAGAGTCATACTCTCTGTCGACCCCAGACCATCACACCCACCATTATCTCCAATTCCATTTAATTTTTGTGCATGTTGTCGACGTTGCGTTCGGAATGTAAATTATTTGTTAATGTTGGTAGAAAAATATTTCCATGATAAATTAATCCCAATGAGAGACTGGGTATTTTATGTTTATGAGTTCACATCAAAACAGGCGAGAGAATTGTACGTGCATCGGTATCTAAGTGCAGACTATGACTGGGAAGATTTTGCTTCCCGCTGGGTTCGTCACTATAGTCACATAAATAGGATAACTATGTAATACATTGTAAATAATGCACATTTAAGTTGTGATAATATAATATTTACAAGGAATCTGTGTGAGATAGTGTTGAGTTGTTGTTTTTTAGCATATTACATAATGCGTGTGTACTTCAAATCTCATCTAGTCATATCTAGTCCGTGCTAAATAGCACATAGTCATAACAGCTTTAACCATAATACAATAAGATAGCATTAAAAATATGCACCCCCACAGTTTTACATACAATAGTATACATAACACAATGCAAAAGCATAGCAAACCACACACAACATATAAATATGAAATATTTTTTTATATCAAACGACAGATCACCTAATTCTAAGAACTTTAGCTATTCTCATGTCTATCAAAATCTGTTTTGATATCGTTTTATACCGATTTTATTAAGACCATATTAACAGGATATCGTAATTCAATGACAGCTTCCTATATTACGACACAACAGTAAAGGATAGCCTATATCTTAAGTACAGGCCATATGTACTTGAGCGTTAGGAATTATAGGAAGTTATACATACAGTATACATATGGAATTTTTTTGATATCAAATGATAAAAGACGTAATTACAAGACTTCTGGCTATCTTCGGCATTATCAAAAACCCTTTTGATATCAAATTATAGCAAGTTTAATCCGTCCATAATAAAAGGAGGCTATAATTAAATAACAGCTTGCCTTATACATACTAGTACAAAAGCCCGCTAGAAAATGACGTCATCTAGTTAGCCCAATTAAAATACAACAACGCGCATAAAGCAATAGCAAATCATAGCCCTAGGATGAGATTTGTCAGTTAGAAGTATTTAACACTATTAAAGAAGCAAAATATGATATCTAACATCTAGAAGCACCTATTACGCTAAAGCATTACAATACACATGTATATTACCAAATAGCTTTAGGAAGCACAAACCACCACTGAGGGCGCTACAATAGTAATAAATCTATTACAAAATATTAATTATACAGATTGCACGAGTTATAACTACTAGAACTGGATAAAGTCGAATAAGAAGTTAACACTTGCTGATTAAAGAAAAATAGTTGATGCACTAAAACTAAGGGTTAAAGAGCTAGAAAAGCTACTTAAAGAGAAGGAGGACACACTAACATGTCAGAAAAGTGAGAAAGAAACTATTTAAGCGACAATAGGAAGTCTGGAGTCCAAAATTTTAAAAGTTCACCCGTCTACTGTCTCATTAACGCATTGGATTAAACCGTCACCCCCATCTTTCTCTGGTGCGAACGATAAAGATCCCCATTTATTTTTAAAGGAATTTGATGAATATTTCAAAGCACTAAATGTGAAATCAAAAGATCTGTACATCAATATACCGTTTACACTAACTGGAAACGCTAAGAAGTGGTTCTTTATCAACACTGCGTCTTACGCAAGCGATTTCGCAAAGTTTAAGAAGGGTTTGATTCTTCAATTTGGAGGCGCACTAAATGATTCAGATAAATTAGTGAAAATCACGGAACGCAAGCAGAAACAACGAGAATCCTTTGCAGATTTTGCATACGCGTTAAATGTGATGCATCAAGGTTTTAACCCAGCTCACACAAAAAAAGACATAGTTGACCGAATAATTGACAATTGCGATTATACAATCAGAATTTTTTTACGCTCAATTCTTGACAGTCTGAAAACTATGAATAACATTCTCCTTCGTGAGCGCGAGATTCAAAAGGATTTACCTCCAACGTTCCCTAGAATGGCTTCACGTCAAGTTAATGAAGTGACTCCAGTTGTTGAAGAGTCCCCGTCACCAGAAATTCAAGAAGTTAAGCTATCAACGACTGCTGCAAGTCAGAAACAAGGTCAGTCAGGTTCCCAATCACATTTCAATTGTCATTATTGTGCAGAACCAGGACACATGTGGAAAAAATGTGAAGTAAGATTGGAAGGAGGTGACCGCGTTCGAGTAAAAAACTCCTATGCCAACGGGAAAAATAATCAAGGTTACCGCGGACGAGGTCGCAGCCGTGGAAATCAGTCAAATTACAACCGTAATCAGAGACAGAATCGATATGGAAATGCCAACCAAAACTATTGGCCAATAAATTCTTACTATCCACCACCGCCTCCTCATTGGTCCCAATTCAATTCTCGACCTATGTATCAAAACCAAGGACAAGTTCAATATGGTAATTGGTCGGGAAAGGGACAGCAGCCTGGGCGGTTTCCCCAGGCACCTCAAATGTATCACATGGAACCAAACCACGAGATGTACAATCTAATGGAAGTAGATTTCGAGGATGTGACCCAACAGTACACACATCAATAACGTTTCAATCCGAACTTACAAAAACTCGTTTACCAGTACATAAGTCAAACGGATTACCATATCTACGTTTTCGAATAAATAGCACCACACAATATGGTCTTCTAGATTCTGGTTCCTTATTATCTGAGATGTCTCTCGATTATTACAATTCAATAAAAGGCGATAACCAGCTGTGACCTTACAATGGTCTGTCATTCACATGCGCAAACAATGGCCGTATTATGCCTAGTGGTGTCACAAACATTAAGTTTTATTTAACAGATTCAGTATTCCATATTCAGAAGTTCTATGTTTTCCAACATTTATCAAATGATGTCATCCTTGGCGATGATTTTTTGCATTCAGTCAAGGGTTCTCTAATATATAAAAACAAGTCACCAGCAGATAATTTAACTTCAGTTCACATAACCTCACTTGAACCACTTGTCCAGTCACAAAAACAACAAATTGAAAACATATTGACAAGTTTTTCAGATGTTGGTCACCTTGGAATTGATAAGACATTTTTCAATGTCAGTTCACGTTTCTGGTGGACGTCAATTCGAGATGATGTTGCTCATTATATTCGTTCATGCCCAACGTGTCAAACTTGCAAGTCAAGCCGGTCTCAACCAACAGGCCAGATGCAGATAAAACCAGTAACAACAGTATGGAATACAGCAAAAACAGACCTAGTAGGTCCTTTGCCAAGAACTCGTTTAGGAAATACCTTTTTACTGGTACGTGTTGATGAATTTTCAAAATGGCCGGAAGTATTTCCATTGCGTGAAGGAACAACAATTGAAATTGTAAAACGTTTAGATCAAACTTTCTCACGTTACGGAAGTCCTAAAGAGCTATGGACTGATAATGGTAAACAATTTATCTCGAAACCATTTAAAGCTTTTCTTAAACAGTGGAATACTCGTCATGTTCTGACTCCATTTTATCATCCACAAGCAAACAGCACAAAGAGACTTAATCAAACAATTGAAGCTCGAATAAGATCGTATGCCTAAAATTCTCACAGTAAATGGGATGAAGATATATATCAATACGCATGTTTAATTCGATCCACAAAGAATGACTCAACCGGATTTACGCCATTTGAATTATTTACAGGCCGAAAAATGCCCTTACCAGTTGATCGAGCAATTCAAAATAAAAATAGTTGCGTAGAATTGCCATCTCATAGTGAATATATTAGTGAAGTACATGAACAAAATCAAAAACTGAATATGGAGACTAGTAAAAACTTGACTGCAGCTCAATCAAAACAAGCAAAATATTACAACCAGAAACATCGTCCATTCAAGTTTTAAACTGGTGATTTAGCATTAATACGAGAACATCGATTATCTGATGCAGCCTCTAAGTTTACAAAAAAGTTTGCTGCCCTGTGGTCAGGCCCATACGAAGTTTTGAAAGAAACATCTAATGATATATATGAGTTGGCATTACTCCCAGAAAAACATGTAATAACAAGACAACATGTAACAAAGCTCAAACCGTATGTTCAACGAACGCAAATGCATTCCCAACCAATTACAACACCAATTGAAGAAGAAGTACCCCGGCAGTTAAGGCCTCGAACTCAAAAGGATTATCGGTTACTAGCCGGACACAAACCAAAGAAGAAACCAGATGTATCTTCAATTCATCCAGTTTCATTTCAGAGGGGGGGTGGTGTAACCGAAATCAAGTAGCCCAGTCATTGTCAAGTAACTGGACTACTTTGACTTACAGAGATGCATTAATTAAATATATGTAATTATTCAAGTAGTTGTAAAGATAGGTTAGAAATTTTTTTAATAAACTAGAATACAAATTTTACCACAATTCTTCAGAAGTCGGTTGGATCTCATTTTATTATGAATAAGTAATTTATAACTGTAATTCGACACAACCGACTTCATTTCACAAAATCTAACAGTAAATCGATTCAACTCATTTAAAACCATTATAAAATGTCACAACTGAATTCGGTATAAATACTGGACTGTCCAGTCAATAAATCATCCAGTTGTTTACAAGCACTTGTCCGAAGTTGTTGTTGTTCTTGCACTTTATTTGCTGTTCACGTCGAACACTCTATAGTACTTGGGACTGTCCAGAAGTTTTGGCTGAGTTTCCTTGAAGGCTGAGCCTAGAGGCGGAAGAAGAGATCAGAAGTAATTATACAGGTACATAATAACTTTTTACTATACTTGTGATTTCTGCATCACCAATATAGGTTGTTAGGTACATTAGGTTACAATTTAAACTTTAGATTTAGCGCATACTAATCTAAATCAGCAGTTTGTAAACAAATGTGTTTGGTAAATGGGGATGCTCCCTTGATCTTTATCATACTAGAAAAGTATCTACCATTTCAAACAGTATCGTCTTTTCACCAGTGCAAGTCAATAGGTCTCTAACGAGCTCTTAAAAAAAATTGACCGAGGGTCCCTTTTTCTTGAAAAAACTACCTCAATTTGAGCCAGCCTGAGCCGGGAGGAGGGAAATCGTTCAACACTGTTCTTTTTATCTATTTTACCTCCTCTGGTCATAGTCTCGGTCTTCAAGGGAAAATTTTTTCCACTTCATTGAGCTTTTACCACAATCTCCCCCAATCTGAGCCAACCCCCCAGGTACTGGAAGAAAATTTTACCTACCTACAAAAAATGTTAAAGACTAATACCAATATGACTAATACTAGTACTACTTGGCGTAACACCATGAAAATGAAAATAAATCAGTAAATGCATAAATAATAAATAATAAACACAAACACCAAAGGACATTTTATTTTTTATTATTATTATGTTTTCGTGTTTCTAGTTGCAATTTTATTATTAATTAAAACTGTTGCGTCATACAAATAGCAAATAATAATGTTTAAGGCTAAACATGAATTTAATAGTTATAAGTGTTTGTGATTATTTAATTACTATTAAACAAAGACAAGATGGAGTACAAAAAATACATGGAGGACATACTAAATAGGTAATTAAATATATCAGTGACAAAGTAGATAAAGTTTCTTGTGGCTTTACTTGTTTCCATAGGTCATACCAATAATACTATACACCAAACCATACTATACCGTAGTATTCTAAAGTACCAATTAATTACAATTATGTGTATATACCTAGTTATACGCTGTAAAACGCTCAAAGTACCTAAAATATTATGCTGTATTATAATGCTGCTTTATTATTTACTTCCTCTATACTAGTATAGGTACATCTATATAACTTGATCGAAAAAACCAATGTAGTTAAAACCATGTAGAACAACTAATTAGGTATTACACTTAACGTAAACATAATTAAATTCTGGGAGTAATCCTCGTCCAAGTCGTGTCCACACTCATGGACTGGAGGATGAAACACCAAAATCAAAACCTAGCTCCACTCCGCTTCACTTAAAAGTGGTGTGTAGAACGATTTGAAGTTGCCCTTGCGCTCCGAGTTCCAAAAACTATTACGGACCCATGTTGAAAGACATTTTCTACCCATTAATCTTTTTTCTGGTCAAATGCAAATAAATTATAGCATCTTAGGTGCAGTTGGAGCAATAGCGGTACGAACACAGATGCTGTAAGGTATAATGTATTTACTTATTACCAGACAGGGAAGCGATGTTTAATATCTTGACATAAAACACGTTACCATTATTATTGTGTGGACGCAAGGTTTAACTGTACTGTTGCTGACTGTGGGAACTGTATAAACTTTGTTTTCTTAAACTAGGGACCAGACACCAATGAGAATACTCAACTTAAGGAAGTTTTGGGACCCACTACAAGAAAACAACCAGGAAACGTGAGTTAACTTTAGCCCCATATAAAATTAAAGGAATGAATATCCAGCTACTTTGTTCAACTGAAATCTTTAGGCCCAATGCCTGCTTCAAGTTGTAACTGCCAGTGCTGCGCCTGAGTTCCGTCGTAAAAAATACAAACAAAAAATGTAACTATGTTTTTACATAAAAGTCTCTTTTTTCTTATTAGTTACCAATTCTTTACTACCAGTCGATGCAACACGTTACAAAGGCAAGTAAAAACAAATATGTAGTAAACTACAAGTGGAAAAACTATTAAAGTCTAACGTTAAACCTAAATCTAATTAGATTTCGGTAATCATCCTCGTCTAAGTGGTGTCTAAACTTATGAAGTGGAGGATAGAACACAGAACTTAAAGCTGCACTCCACTGAAATAAAGTAACTGCACTAAACATGAAATTTTAAATTCAAATCTAACAAGGTATTTAATTATTGCTTACAATTAGAAAGAGAAAACACACAGAGAATCGATAGCCTAATGAAAGTAAAGTTTAACTATATTAGTGAAATAAATATTTAAAATGCGCAAGTCTCATGTCATACTCCAGGCACCAATGACGATACCCAACTTAAGCAAGTTTTGGGTCCCAACTCACTTTCTGCGTGAACATATGAAGCTTCGTTTAAATAACTATGTTGAGCATTTGCTGTTTATTTTAATGCAAACATTATTGGCATTATTGGTGTCCAGTCCCACAGTCACATACGACAATATTAATAAAAGACAATTTGAATTTCCCGCAAAAATCTTGTCGAAGTCGAAAATTTGGCTTATTATGAAATTACGTGACACATTGAAGTGACTGACTTTTAATTTGTGAACCTCAGCTTAAAATGCAGACAGCCTACATCAAAAACCCATGTAGGGCCAAACACTAATTATGTAACTAATACATTGCATTAAAAAACTTTCCAAATAATTCTGTCTATTTGTAAATTTGAAGAGCAAAAAACATTATATACAAAACAAAAAAGGAAACATTAAAAGTCTTAAATATGGCTATATCAACTATTATCTGTCCATTCGTCGACGACTGTTACAGTAAAAAATATTTAAATATACATTAAATTTAAATAATATAATGAAATGAATTAATCATTGACTGAAGTTTAAACAAACATTATTACGCATCTGGCTTTTAAACATTAATAAACAAATATAAAATAAAATGTAGTGTATATCGCATGAATGATGAAATTATTCAGTTTACGAAACTTACATAATAAAAAATATTTGTAATAATGTTTTACTTTACATCGTGTTAATACCCAATAGGACGTTTCGTGTCATTTTTATGCTGTAATCGCATTCAGTTTTAATGATTACATTTACTTTGGTTTAATATTGAGAGGTACAGTACTTAGTTCAAAGGTCAGTGTTCAGTTCGTCCGTGGTCCGTAGTACTGCCGCACAGTAGCCATCAGCCAGAACACTTATACTTACTTCACTGTGACGCCACTGACACTGTCACCGCCACTGCCGCCACAGTCCGCCACACCACAACACAATGTATAGTGGTGTGGCGGACACAACACAATGTATAGGTATTACAATAAATTAACTAAAATTAAACTAATATTACTAGTGCTCACCACTCACTCGTACCACTGACTAATACTTTTATCTTATATCCCGTGTCAGAATAGTGCGAGCTACGGTGTCGGTGTTGGTGTGTGATCAGTGTGATTCATATATTATTATTATCGTATACAATATATTTCATCATACTTTTACATACGTTTTGATTTAAGTACCTCTGATATTTTTTTTATGACAGTATGAGTCCAAAACGACATATCAATCACTCTTACACTTTTGGGCTCAAATACCCCACTACGGATATCAAATTTTAGGACTCAAAAGGCGTTTTGAGCCTTTTCTGATTTTTGAGCATCGATGAGCTTCGAGAAAAAAAAATAAGCCCGCGCGTGCTTGCTATGTTTTCGATTTTACTGACCGGAGCTTCGGTCAGTGCGATCGGTCCTACCGGTCACCGGCTCCGTGTCTTACACTGCTTTTCACTTTCTTGTAGCTTTGTTTCTGTTAAATAAATTAGGAAGACCTTTTAACACTTTATTAGGTGAAATTCTAAACCTTTGTAGTCGTATTCTAAAATTGGATTTCGAATCTATAGGTAGGTATGTGATAAGTGGATCAAGTCTGACGGTATTGAGATTCGAATGGATGCACTGGCCTATAATTCTGATCTAAAACACAACACTGCTGGGTTCTGTCCACTTATTTAAAACTCAAAATTAAATCTCTATTTAAATTAAGTTGTTTAAACTAGTATAACTTGTAGTGAGTAATCGCAAATGCGGAAAAATAAAGTTCAGTCTGTCGGAGAGAATAAAAGAACGTGGCCTCGAACCACGCCGAACTTGAGAGTGATAAAATGCTATTGAAATGATAGAAATATCTTGGTGGGACTGTGTGTTGAATGACGGTTGCATACTGTAAGGAGGCAACGACTGACAACCACCAAGGATTAAAATCTTATTTAAAAAATTGATATTTACCCTTGAATGCAGTAGTATAGTTGGGGTCTTGGGGTATGCTTTTGCCGCTCGTTCGTTGGCGCCCTCATCGACGCCAACGACTCAAGGAACTAATATAGTTCTTGGTTCATGGCACTTCATGGCGCTCAGGAAATATCTTCTGCGCGCATAGAGAAGTATGGGCAATTATGATTGTTCGACTACTGATCAAGGCGCGTATGACTCCAATCATGCATTATCATGCTAGTTTGACTTATCGTGAAGTTGTCTATGCGCCGTGATACCTCCAAGAAGCTTATTCGCGTATGATTACCTTCGTACGCATACATGCTTAAGTTTATCATTATTCTAAGAGTACTCTTTGAGCATGATACGGACTATATCTAAGGATGAGTTTTAAAGACATATGCTTTTGACAATTATATAAAATTATATTGTGGCACAGTCTTAAATTATGGTCAAGAATGATCCGACCTACGCGACTATGATTCTTTCATCCTGAGGGATGCTGGTAGGAGTGCTTATTGGAATGCTTAGAAATACAATCTACATTGGAAAGAATATTTCCTACGTGGTGGTATTAGGTTAAGGTATTGGCCAATGAAAGATCGTTGGAAATTCAAAGTGATTGACAAAGCTTTCTGGGATTCTCGTCCAATCTCCTCTCATCTCCCACTCTTTCTCTGTACAAGTACAGCAGTAGGTGAATCTAGAGAGTGTAGATGATATGTGTAATGTATCTACAGCCCAACCAGTACATCTACAGACAGAGCCGATCAGGACTACCCTACTAGGGCCGGTGATCAAACTCTGGGCCTGAGCCTGGAAGTCGTCACACTCCAGACTGCAGACCCTAGTCTCTCTAACAACTTGGCAGGAGGATGAAATCAAAAAATAATTATCATATTAAATAAAAGTAACAAGTTTTAGAAAGTGGACTGACCGCTAAACCAGGGAGATTTAATTTTCTTTTTTCCGTTTTTAGAGAGGGGTTGATCCAAGCCCCTAAAATAGAAATGGTACAACATATTGTGTTGATGAAATTTTACAGACTGAACACTGATAAGGCTATGATGCTGAAATATTTTTTGTTCGTACGATATTTTTATGATGTGCTTTGCTTAAATCAATCAGTACGCTAATAACAGAATATTGCAGATTACTGATAGAACTTGCGGGCCCCAACATAAAGTATTGTAGGGAAGATAAAAATATTCCTAAAATAAAAATTTTCCAGATTTTATTGCAAAACGCTGTTTTTGTAGTAAGGCTAACTTAAAACTGAAGCAGTTAGCGCTAGTACTGTAATAGTTGAGGGAATGGAAAGTGTTGTAGGATAGGGATGTTTGGCGGTGTGGTGGGGTGTGTGTGGAGATAGCGAAGGAGAAAGGCAGGGTATTATAGTGTAGGTGGTGATGAGTGAGCGAACGTCAATGGTGCCGCTTTTCCTCAGTCACTGCCTCTCTCGATCCTCTTTCCTACTACTGTCCATGCTGTTCCCCACTCATTTGCCTTACATTCACTTCCTACCGGTTGCACGGAATCGAAGCTTGTCTCATAGGTGTAGCCCGCTATAGATAGTAAAAAGGTAAACAGAAGAGACTACCTCTCTTGCAGATATTGTTGGCACTTTACCTGCGTGCTTGGAACTACTCAGGCTGGACGCCATAAAATGGTAAAGCTGGTGTGGACCAGGATAATATATCTGCTACAATGTGTACGAAAGTAGGTATTTTATATCTGGAGCAAGGTCGGCAAAAAGACCAGTTATGTATTTTAATGGTAAAAGCTGACTTTAGGCACAAAAGAGTTAGTTGTGGCAAACCTGCGGGATTCCATATTTATACCTTCTTTAGTAATGACCTGTCTGTAATATAGCAAAGTAGCTGTGTATGCCTTCATACGGCGAAAACACGATACAGCCCTAAAAAAATACAATATATTTCCTGACATAATTTGTGACTTGTTTTGTACAATAAAACAACAATACGAAGATAGCAACGGTTATAAAAGTAATTTAGCTAAAGCTGTTCGCCGAGCTCATTAAAATACGCGCTAACCAAAATGTATATAAACCTGCCTAAACAATTATTGTTGCATTTGCTCTTCCACCATCAGGCAATTAGGAAATACACCATTTCAAAAAACAAAAATTTGCGATGTAACAGAAAAAACCAAGACTAACGTTAAACGACAAGATAGGATTCAGTACAAAAAAATTATTTTAAGACCCTCTAAATGTGACACCCACTTTTTACTTTAGTATTATGCATATGATGTAACTATCCTCTAAAGCTAAAAAGACGACTCTTGAAAGTCGTCGCTAAGGAAAATAGAAGATAAATATTTCAGGGACAAGGATTTAAGAGAATATTATTTGCAGGATTTTCCTTATGGGAAAACCACCTGCACTTTCATAATTGGGTTTCAATGACGTAAATATTTGATATAAATAAAGAAGTATCCTGGAACCTTGTTAGTTCTAGGGTAGCAGTAGTAAGAGTAAAATCTCTCTCTCTCTCTCGCTCCGTCGTAATTATTCATCCTCTGCAAAGGAGCCTATAACAACACTACCCTAGACTCACTTCACTCTCACATTCTGCATCTCTTCAGCATATGCGCCATAAATTTCATTCTAATACAAATTCTCTCCTTTTAAAACCCCAAGCCGATCCTACACCCCGCTATCTTATTGTTATAGAGGAGACTCAGGCAGTCAGACCATAGAGATCTAAGGGGAACTATCCTACTCTCATCATTAGCCCCACAATTGCAATACCAAAACTCTCTCACTCCTACATCCTACCACATTCCTATAGCCCACTCTCTTGCTCTCCACTCTCCCTATCCCATCTACGTTGTGTACATGTCTTGAGGAACCCGAGCACTGCATACTTACATTCACGTACCAAAACAGTATGTGATAACTGGGGGCTCGTAACCGGGTCTATACTGCAAACTACAGTATGCTTAAGACAAAAATTTACCAAAACAGTATGTGATATAAACAAAAACGGCATAGATCGTAAGTAAAATTTATTTATTTATGTAAACAGCTGCAGTATATTAATTGCTATTAGATGTATTTAACAAATCAAAGCGTTCAATACTTAAAATTAGGAAGAGTAAAAGTAGAGAAGCCATTGGAAGTTGCAACTTGGACTATTGTCTTTTCATTTTCAGTTAAGTCAGGTTAGATATATACTGGCCCGGAGGGCCAGTATAGCATGGGGAAAAGAGCGGCAAACTTTAAACTTCAAATCCATCTTGCAACTTTTAATGGCGAGTTAAAAGTAGAAAGCGGCACCAGTCAATCAAAAGCAACATATGTTTTGGGCTAGGTACAAGAGCAGCAAGCAAAATACTACGCTGTTCCCCTTAAATAGACTAAGACATATAAAAAGAATATTCACAACCTAATAAACAAATAGTAGCTACCTTCGTCTCTGAACCAATTGAAAGATTTGCAAGTATTGAAACAATGATTACAGTATTGCACAATTGTTTTGTGATGTTACTAACGCAGAACTTAAGTGTGCGTAGTTGTATTAAATCTCAGCATTTAATTGTCGCTAACATAGAACTTAAAGTTAAAAATAAAACCAAAAAAACTATAAGAGTGCGTAACACTACTTTAACAAGCCAGAATCAAATAATTTTATTTCAAGTACAATTGACAAGTTTGTATTAAATAGCACAAGTGAGTCCGTAGAAAGACTTACTGATTTAAACAAGTACAAAAGTAGATAAGTTACAGACAAATTGAATCAGTTCATGTTCAAATTGATGAACTAAATCTATTTGATAATTCAATAGCAAAGGAATACATTAGGTTGTCTATAATAAAACCTTTAACAAAAAAATATTTAAATAATAGAAATAAATGTGTAGTTTATTTTTAATGCAGGACCATGCGAATGTTGTAGCTAATGTTTATCTTTTTGTTTCGATAAAAAATTTGGCTTTGATAGATTTGTTTTACATACTTTAATTTAGTAACAAATCTAGATCAGCTCTTAGAAAACTGTTAAACTTGTGTATTTAAGCATATTGTTTCCGGGACTTTAGAAACAAACAAAGGTTTTTATACTTTTGCAAACTGTTTTTTAAACAACATTTCTAAATTTCATCTTAAGTGAAAGATCTGCCGAATGCTGTATAGAACATGTAAACACGATTTGTTTGCCACAAATTTGTTTGTTGGTATAAGTCAATTGAAAGACTACGATAAAGTTTTAGCAATGAAATATTTTGATATTAAAAATTTGACAAATTCATTTTGTAAACGAATAATTTATCATCAGTTATAATAAAAAGATGTTGTTGCAAAATATTCCAGTAATGTAAAATTCATAACAATAATTTTAAAAATACTTGGCTATCAGATGTTTATCTCCAATATTAGTCAGACATTATCACAAGAGAGCTGTAAACTAAAAATGTGCGACTGAATAAAAAGTTCGTTTGATTAGTTCAGGTTTAAATGTGGATTTGAGTTTAACTGTTTTAGTTGAATCTTCAAAATTGCAAAGCAATACCAATTTTTTGGTTTTTTTTACATCTAACATGCTTTTAGTTTCTCAGTGTTGAAACGTTCTCCAAGAATTGTACTAAATTGTTACAAAAGCCAATGTGCTACTCGTTTAGGGCATTGAAGAACCGTTCTGCATTTGTAGGAAAAAATGCTTCTAGAGTCTAACTCGAGAGATCAATACTAGACAACAAGATATGTCTGATACTGTACGAAAACTCGTGCACAAGTTGTGTACTTTATTTAAACTTACAACATTGCGTGACAACACTTGGGTTTCGTGTATGATGAAAGCAATGTAGCTTTAAAACTACGAATTGAAACTAACCTACCCTATGACACTGCCTAGTTTCTCATATGATTGTTTTTTGTTAGTTTGAAGATACTGAAATTTTTTGCATAGGTTTACAAAAATCTTCGAAATCGCAACAAACGGATTACCGCGTTGTCAGTATATTTCAAATAATAAACATGTTGTTGCAAAACATGAGAATCCAAGTAGATTTGACAACTAAAAAACCTCAAAAATAGTATTTCTTTTAAATTATTAGCTTATAAGCACAAAGTAGGAAGCAGCTGATGCAAGTATCAGTTTATGAGTACATGAAGGCTAACAATTTAAAACATGGGAAACAACTAGGCTAGCTCAAACTTTGGAAACAAAGAGAGTAGTCAAGTATATATACCCGCTATAGATTTAAGATATCCTGCAAATTTGCACAAACAAGATGAAAATCTACTTCTTGCGAATGAAAAGGGAACTCAGAATTTTGATGACGTTCTTACTAACATTTGTTTTATAAAACTACAACTGCTTGTGTGCAGCAAAATATTCCTTGTCCCTGATTAATTATAACTCCTCATAACAAGTACAAGTTATACTGTGCATTTTAAGACTCTTACTCTTACTTATCTTACTTTTAAGATGTTTTATTTGTCGAAGAATGTAGTGATGCTAAAAGTACACTTTGAGGCTAGGGTGAAGCAACAACGATGTTTTAATAGGTAAATTAATGCAAATCTAGAAAACAAAACGACGCCAAGACACTGATTAGGAAAAAAGCATTACAACTAAATAACAATTTAATTTATGAAAACCATATCAAATTTATCCTAAAATGTGTTAATGCTCACATTTGTACGATTGCTGCAGAAGCTTCACAATGTATTGCGTCCCCTTGTTGCAAATACTATCAAGGAATGGACTACGGAGCATATTTACTAAAGAATTAAAAACTTATAAAGTTGCTAACTCACCGTTAACCGAAGTAGTAGTTTAAGATTCGGCAAAAATGTTGTTATATAAAGCAAAAGATTGTCTTTGTGTAATATTCTATTAAAAACGTTTTTACGTAAACGTAATAATAAACGAGTAAACTCGTTTTACTCGGTTAATTCGAGTAATGTATCCACGCAAAACTTTTTTCGTTCGTGGTCGTACTTGTAATGCCTTACTTTCCCTCACCGCTCATAAAGCCTTACTAATTTTCACCGCTCACAAGCCTCACTATTATCCTTCCCCGCTCACAAGCTTCACTGTCGTTCAACGTAAGCAACACTCACTACTTGCCTTATTTTCCTCTATCATCATTCACCATATCCCTACAGCCTAACTATCAGGGGGCGTCCTACAATGACGTGTGGTGTTAGGGGAGGGAAGGGAATTTCGATGCATATTAAATAAAATTACACTATTTATACGCTAAGCACGACAATAGTTCAATATAATTATTCTTTTATTTTTAAATTATGGAATTCACAATGAAAATAATGGAGAAATAAGTATTCCTACATCTGATCCTCACTATTATCCTTCCCCGGTTACAAGCTTCACTGTCGTTCAACGTAAGCAAGCCTCACTACTTGCCTTATTTTCCCGTATCATCATTTACCGTATTCCTACAGCCTTACTATTAGGGGGCATCCTTTAATGACGTGTGGTGTTAGGGGAGGGAGGGCAATTTCGATGCATATTAAATAAAATTACACCATTTATACGCTAAGCACGACAATAGTTCAATCGATGCATATTAAATAAAATTACACCATTTATACGCTAAGCACGATAATGGTTCAATATAATTATTCTTTTATTTTCAAATTATAGAATGCACAATGAAAATAATGGAGGAATGAGTATTCCTACATTTGAGCCATATCCAGCTCAGCCATCTCATCCCCTTTTCCATTCGCCCAATCTGGTACTGGTGTTAGTACCCTTGGGGGAACTGCGAGTTGGTTAACCACCCCTATTGCAGCTAGTTGAGCAGCTGGTGCAGGCGGAGCAGCGACGACGGCTAGGGGTGGTTGAGCGGCTGCGACCTCCGGAATATCTACCATATAGCGGTCAATTTCCTCCAAATTAAACTTATTCCCATAAACATCAGCTTCAGTGCGGGCACGTCCACATATCTCGCAAAATAAAAAACCTAAAAAACAAAAAATGAAATAAATTAAATTACTAATAAATTCATTCAGGGCATGGCAATAGAATGACAGTGGTTAATTGTGGTCACATGAGACACATTTAATCTAGAAAAATATCCGGTAGGATATTTTTCTCCCAACTTTCGAGAGAAAAACGTCCGTGAACTGTATTACTACTTATGCAAAAATAATAAAAATACTCACAGTGAGAGATGCAAAAGCATCGGACGCACCGCTAAATGCCATTTCTTCGACGACGACCCCTGCAAGGCAGAGGTTTGAAGCAGCGATTGTTGGGGCATCGAACTAAAACAAAAACATTGTAAATATTAAAATTATTAACATTTTAATGCGCCGGACAATGCGGCCAGCTCAGACAGCCCTCGCAGCTTAAAGTTTCAAAAAACATGTAAATGAAACATTTTGCAGGTTTAAAAAATATGTATAAAGAATATTTTGTCTTTTCAAATACATAGAAATAAAACATTTTCTACTTTTTTAAAAACATTTGAATGGAACATCAAGCACTTTTCTGAATCAAGTAAAAAGAACATTTTGCACTTTTCTAAAACATGTCAATACAAAATTTTGGTTTAACAAAGAAACTCATCAATAAAATCAAAATTGAGGTTTTTGTATGGAATCAAAGTGCTGCCTAAAACTAAATTTCTTCGTCCATCCCCAAACTCACCCTTCCTTCCTTTTTTTCCCGTTCCCTCTCACATCTACCTCATTTTACCTTCATTCTTCATCTTTGCCCTCCACATCTACATCCTTTCCCCTTCCTCCTTGTCCCGTACCTTCTCAAATCTATCTCATTCTTCCGTCTTCCTTTTTGGCCCGTTCTTTCTCACATCTACCTCATTTTCCCTTCCTTCTTCCTCTTTGCCTTCCACATCTACATCCTTTTCCCTTTTTTCTTCCTTTTTGTCCTACTCCCTCCCACATCTACCTAATTTTCCCTTCTTAATTCCTTTTTGTCCTACTCCCTCCCACATCTACCTCATTTTCCCTTCCGTTTTCCTTTTTATCCTACTCTTTCCCCATTGTACATCATTTTCCTTTCCTTCTTTCTACTCCTTCCTACATCGACTTTATTTTCCTTCGTTTTTCAACATCATAAAATAATAAATTAAAAACAATTACACAAACGTTCCAATGCCATATCAGAGATTATATGACCGCACCATACACAATATTGGTCATATCGTCCCTTTATGTCCGGAAGATGTTTCCGGATGCCATCATTCTTATCTCCACTTCCTCCAGGCGCGTTGAATCCACCACCACGTGCGGCAATCCCAGCAAATCCTCCACGGTTATTTCCCTATAACATATAATTAAAAAGATACTAAAACTAAAAAAAACATGATACTCCAAACTATAAATAAAAAGAGAGTGAGAGAAAAAACTGAATAAGGTATGGATATGAACTGTTTAAATATTTAAAAAATCTTACCCGAATATACGCAGCTATTTTTAAAACTGGGTATCAGCAACAGCAACAATTGTCTTGATGATGCCTGGTCAGAGCTTAAACTAAAATTAAAACCGCGTCTCAATTTTGAACTGGTCATCATAAAGTCAATTGCTGCTGCTAATATAATTCAAACATGTACTCCTCCGTCTTTCTTCACTAAAACGGCGATTTAGTTCGGCATTAATGGACGCGCCTATAAATGATATCATCAATTGGGTATTATTATTATTATTATATGACAGGGGTTCGGTCCTAAAGAGACCAACGCCGCCGGGGCCTTTATAATTATGGCCTATTGCAGACTCCCCCTCGAAAACTAGCAGAAGAAACAAGATCAAATCGCAAGCCTGCCAGTAGAGCGCGAAAACGCCACTAACTGAGCCACCGACGCCTGACCCAACATATCCAACGATATAAGACACCCCCCAAGATAGAGGTTTCTCACAAGTAAAAAGGCAGGGCACACAGTCAAATAGTGAATTGGTGTATCATCCTCCTCCCCACAGTGCACGCACGTAGATGTGTCCAACACTCCAATCCTCCAACCGTTAGCTCCCCAAGCCCCATGCCCCGTCACCAGCCCAATCAACCATCCTAATTGATCTCTGGGATAACGCACCAACGACGCATTGCCGTAAAGCGGTGCCGATATCCAGAGCTTGGCCTGTCTACAGTTGCGTAGTCCAGTCCATTGTCTTTCATGATCACGTCTAGCCCAATGCGCAATTGCGCAGTGGACAGCGGAGAGTGGGACTGGAACGATTGGTCTCGGACCAAACTGCCTAACGCAACTCACATCATGCGAAGCCTTTGCCAGCCTATCCGCCTCTTCATTACCCCTGAAACCCGAGTGCGCAGGGATCCATACTAACACAACCTCACAACCCCTCTCAGCAAGTGTGTTGAGGTTAGTGTGACAGTCCCACACGACACTCGAGACAGTGTACGGCCTGGACAGTGCTCGCAAAGAACTCTGACTATCACTGAATACTCTGACCGGAAGATCCTTAGTGCCATTCTCCAGCAGCCAATGGGCCGCCAAGGAAATATTAAGGGTCTCACACTGGAATACAGAAGCATCAGCACCAAGATACACAGACGAAGCTATAAGAGTTAATCCCTGGTTTCTGTCCTCAATCACAACTCCACAGCCAGCATTATCACCATCACGTGAGCCATCAGTAAAGCACACCACCCCACCCCCCAAAAGGGATAGATCACAAGCCCAATCCACTCGCGACCCCAGTTCAACAGTAAACCTCCTGTTCTCCAGGCTCTTATACGTCCAGTCCACTGGCATCTGGAGAATAGGGACAGAAGAGCCCCACCTCTCACAAATCACAGTATGGCTGGTTGAGCCCCCAAACCAAGGATTTTTTGTCCACAAATCCCTCGTTTTCAGCCTATGCATGGACCTTACAGCCACCGCCTTTAGACAGATGTCCAGAGGCGTAAGGCCGATAAGACACTCCATCGCCGCCCTAGGCGTCGATCGAAGCCCACCCGTGATCATAAGGCACGCTTAATGCTGCACCCTACCCAACAAACTAACATACGAGCTTTTCTCCAGTGCAGGAGCCCAAGCCACAACCCCATACTCCATCACTGGACGGACAAGGGCAGTATAAGCCCATCTCGCCACGGTGGGAGATAGACCCCATTTCCTTCCGACCATGCGTTTGCATCTAGCCAAGGTAACCTGCGACTTGCTCTGCACTGACTTGCAGTGTGGCATCCAGGTTAAGTGCTTGTCAAGTACAACGCCTAAGTACCTAACTGTTCGCCGGATCTCCAGGCTCGCTCCCCTGTACCTCACAGAATGGGGAGAGAGCCTGGTGTTCCTAGTGAACAGAATCAACTCAGTCTTCTCAGCATTAAGGTTTAGTCCCACCTCCACACACCAGTCACTGATAATATCTAGACCATCCGTGACCTGATGTGTGAGTGTGCGGAGCACCTTGCCGCTTTGAAGCACCCCTGTGTCATCGGCATACCCTTGTGACAGAGTAGACGACGCCCTTCGCCTAAGCCTAGTCAAAAGACCATCCATAACCAAGTTATACAGGAGGGGTGAAATTACCCCACCTTGCGGACACCCTCTAACCACCCTCCGTTCCCTAGAACAACCACTAATCTCAGACACCACCCGTCTATGTCTTAGACTAAAGTCGATCCACCTTTTCAACAAAGAGCAAATACCAAACCTATCCAATGCTGAAGTTATAGCACTGAATAGTACATTGTTGAAGGCCCCTTAAATGTCGGCAAAGGCACCCAGAACCATCAGTCACGACTCAAGGGCTCTCTCCACATACGCTACTATTCTATGAATAGCCGCATCCGTGGAAAGACCCCTCAAGTACGCAAACTGATGATTAGCCCTGAGCCCGCTCTCCAACTCAGGTGTCCTGATGTGCCACTCGATGTGCCACTGATTACACCCACTCGAAGAGCTGTGAGCTCATTTGTCTACCATGACGCCACCCTGTCCCTTCGTCTATATGTCCTTAGCGGACATACCTCATCAAAAGAGTCTTTCATGGCCTTCCCGATTGCAGCCGCCTCAGCATCAACGTCATTGACGCTGTGCAACTGCCTATTAGGCACCAAAAGAACTTTCTCCTTTAAACAAGCAGAATATTTGCTTCAATCCACTTTTCTAATGTTTCTACAGCGAACAGCCACTGGCAAGCCAGCCGAGACACGGAAACGGACGTACCTGTGATCAGACCCCGATTCATCATCCGACACAGCCCATCCTTTAACCCATGACTCAGCAAATCTATTTGCCAGCGTGATGTCAATTACCTCACTCCTGTTAGCTACAACAAACGTAGGAGCACTACCCTGATTCACTACCAAAAGATCAGTAGACAAAATGTAGTCGAACAGTACCTCACCTCTGCGATTATTATCGGTGCTGCCCCATACCCGGTTATGTGCATTAGCATCAGCACCTATAATAAGGGGCAGCTTATTGACCTGACAGTAGTCAACTAGCTTGCGCACGAGATCCTCGGGAGGATCAGTTGCTTCACCCGGCATATACACAGAAGCAAAGACCGTCGGACCCTTACCCCACCAAGTTAGAACAGAGACTACATCCCTGTTCGTAAACTCTATCAGCAATTGAGCTTTCACATTCCTCGAAATCAAAACGCATGCACGCGGCGTAGCATGCAAGTCAGAAACAAAGAGTTTATCAGCCTTACCTAAACCCCTCACAGCTCCTTTATAACAGTCAATTGGGTAGGTATGTGGGTCTGAAAAGTGACAATTTGCACTATGCTTAACAATGGCGAAAAGTGAGTAGGTCGAAAATGGACAAAACGAGATGATATCATTTTTAAACGCTCCCTTTATGTAGTGTAAATGACGAGCGGGACTAATTTTTATTTTAACGTAACAAAAAAAGCGAATTGTCTTGACCAGCATTACACACATACGAGAGTAAACCCGCCAATACCCATCATGTACGTTTTTGTAGAGTTGCCGGTTTCCATCCAACAATGATCCCTCGCTTCCTTTATGACCAAGTTACCAGCTTCACAGTTTCAAGCTTAGCCAATGGGTTGACAGCGGTTTGGCTGGAAGCTCAAAGGAAGTAGAGTGGATTGGTGTAAAACTGGGATTAGGGGTCGTCCATACATGATTTCATCAACAAAAGTGGGTGACTAATAAACCCACCTATACTTAAGCCTATGTTAAAAAAGTTGACATTGTAATTAGGGTGGGTGGATCAATCACAGGAGGCATTCTAATAAAAAACATCATTAGTGGACGATTCATACCATCGCATTACCCTAAACTGAAGGCATGCAGAAGCAAATCAGTTCCTTTCCAAACCAGAAACAATACGCAAGTCTTTCTCACTGAGTGTGGGAATCAAATTTCGGTTTCAAGATTTTCATGTTGAAAATCTAAAAACAAAATTACTGTACAAAGTGGGAAAGAAAAAATTAAAATTGAAAGAAGGTGGGAAAGGAAAGATTAAGTTTGCGAGGAGGAGGTAAAGGAAGGCATTAAAATTGAAAGACGGTGGTAAAGAAAGGCACTGAAATTGAAAGAAGGTGGGAAAGGAAAGATTGAGTTTACAAGAAGGTGGTTAAGGAAGGCATTGAAATTGAAAGAAGGTGGGAAAGGAAGGATTGAGTTTGCGAGGAGGTGGTAAAGGAAGGCATTGAAATTTAAAGAAGGTGGTAAAGAAAGGCACTGAAATTGAAATAAGGTGGGAAAGGAAAGATTGAGTTTACAAAAAGAGGGTTAAGGAAGGCATTGAAATTGAAATAAGGTGGGAAAGCAAGGATTAAGTTTGCAGGGAGGAGGTAAAGAAAGGCATTAAAATTGAAAGAAGGTGGTAAAGAAAGGCACTAAAATTAAAAGAAGGTAGGAAAGGAAAGATTGAGTTTACAAAAAGACGGTTAAGGAAGGCATTGAAATTGAAATAAGGTGGGAAAGGAAGGATAAGGTTTGCGGAAAGAAGGTAAAGGAAGGCATTGAAATTGTAAGAAGGTGGTAAAGAAAGGCACTGAAATTAAAAGAAGGTTAGAAAGGAAAGATTGAGTTTACAAGGTGGTTAAGAAAGGCATTGAAATTGAAAGAAGGTGATAAATAAAGGATTGAGTTTGCGAGGAGGTGGTAAAGGAAGGCATTGAAATTAAAAGAAGGTGGTAAAGGAAGGCACTGAAATTGAAAAAAGGTGGAAAAGGAAGGCATTGAAATTAAAAAAAGGTGGTAAAGAGGATGAGGGTCTTGTACTTACGAGGATTAGAGTCTAGTACTCACGAGCATTGTAAAAACTGTCCAATATGGATTAAAATAGGCGAAACGCTAGGAATGCCAGGAGACGGCAAAATTATGCTCGCCGGTTGTCTCAACAAATTGAGGATGACATGTTAAAACGTAAACAAAGACGTGAAATTTGTTCAGAGGTAGAAAAGTCTGAACAATTAGAAGAGCGTAGACAGCAGTATGCAAATATCTCACATCAGGAAACATCTAAAATCGCACAGAAACGTAATGCTAAAAGGCGTGAAACCTATTCAACACAACGCCAAAAGTCAAATGAGTATCAAAGCCAAGATGCAGGCCCAACAGGTCACTTTAATGCCGAAAGTATTGAATTTGAATGTATTAAACAACAATATGATACAATAATAAAAACGTGGCCTTCCACCGCTTGCAGATTCTGTGACCGCATGATGTATCCAGTTGGTTTACAACAGCCAGTGTTAAAATCACAACACATTGAAACATTGCACAGCTTTAATATAGTTGACTATTGCGAAGGCTCTGTGATACTAATTTGCCATACCTGTCATGTTTATCTTTAGAAGAAGAAAATGTCTGGTCAATCCAAGCAAAATTTTATGGAAGTACCAAAATCTCCGGCATGCTTATCTGAACTGACACCAATGGAAGTCCGACTTATAAGCCAGGTTAAACTGCATTTGCAAATTTTTAGACTTTGCAACAATACTGGTCAGTACGGCATGAAAGGAACAGTCATTCATTTTGCTCAAGCAATTAATGAACCAGCGCAACAACTGCCTTTAACGTCAGTGCAGTCTGAAGTTGTTGTTGTAGCAGAAGCATTTGCAGCTGTAACACCAAGAAAAGAATTTGCAATACTGCCAGATTATGTACTAAAATCCTTAAACTGGATGAAAGCTAATAACTCTTTATACAAAGACATCGAAATTGTAGAACGTAATCATGATGATTTAAGCTTACGTAATATTGTTGTTCTTATTCAGCCAACTGTGCACGTTAGCAAAAGCTCTCATTACGTCACTAAAGATCTTTATGCTATTTTAAGAGGTACTTTTATAAAAGCTCAAGCAAATACTCACATGTTTCCTACGAACGCAAGAAAACAATGCACAGCGAACTGTGCAGCATTTATTGCTTATGCTAATTCATAAAACCTGAGTTATTGGAATGCAAATATACTAGACCAAATTTTATTGGATGGAGATCAGTACTACAGTAACGTAATAGAATCTTTTGACAAAGGAAGCAAATATGAATAATTCTGGATTTTTGAATTGACGAAATTGCTGGAGACATTTCAGTGCAAAACAATGCCACTATTAATTTGCTAGTATGTAATGAAGACTCGTTAAGTCTAAACCGAGTGCTGCAAAAGGGTAGGACATTTACTTTTAATGATCAAAGGGTCAACATAAATGCACCAACTCTTGAAAATGCTATTCAACACTTTTTGGGTTTGGATGTAAAGTCATGCATTTTAACAACTTCTCAGTATTCAATAGCAAAATGAAAACAACAGGACGGTGTCTACTACTTTGATCCACATAGCCGAACTGCAACAGAAAGGGTTTGTACTACTAAAAAAAATCGACAAGATTACATTTTGCATCTAATTTAGAGTGTTTAACTGTGGATTATTTTATTTTTCTGTTTTTTACTATGATGGCTCTCTAATGGATTAGCTTGCTTGATTAAATTTCCGTTACATTCAGCACCAAAGCAGATCGCATCGCTCGTGCATAGTAACGTTCAGCCAAACTGTTGCATAACAAAAGAATATATTACAAATGCAATATCAGCCCAAGCTGAAATAAGTACTTTTGTAACAAAATTTGCATTTGCTATAACTCCACTAAAAGCAACACGGATTCACATGTTAGTGAACCTCAGTGTGTGGAAGTTTTTGATGAAGTTAACATGCTCACACATGACACTGTGACAGCTGCTAACACAACACTGCGATTGCACTACCACGATCTAGGGTTTGAGCTGCCCCAACACATTGATCATGTTCTTTCGCACAACAATAATGCAGCAGAAAATGTTCATGTTTGTGACATGGACAACATCCAAGACCTAAATACATACTTTTTCCATAATATCGACCAAAATGAACCGAAAATACAAAATTTTTTAAGCAATTTTCTGCGTGGCAGTGCTTTGAACCCAATGAAATTGCATAGATCAACGGGTTCACCAATTAAACGCTACTTGGAAAAGCATTTGAAAGAATTATCCTTTGTAACACTATTTCTATATGAAACATGTGGATTAAATGACAAAAAAAGGCAAATAAAGCAATTGCCATGTAAGTACTTTCAAGTTAGAATAATGTCTTCTGATTATAGATTTCACAGCAAAGAATACCTTTCTTATGCTTTAGATCGTATAGAACAATTCAAAATAGACAAACAAATAAAAATAGTGTGTAACATGGCTAATGAAAGACGAAACAATTAAAAAACACAGTTTATTCCTAGAGCAAATAATTCGCACCTTTATTTCAAAGCAATTCGTGGAGAAGCATGAAAATATTTTAGAGGAGATGTCTTTGCTATAGCTAAAAAAGTAGCAGCTCCAACTTTTTAGATCACATTTAGCACAGATGACATAAATTCTCCTGAACTAATGAATGCTATTTGAAAATCTGAGCACGGTGAAGACAACGAATGCCCTTTTGAAAGCTTGAATTATTGTGAGCGAAAACAACTTCTCGATAATCATCCAGTCTTGGCAGATAGATATTTTTGCACGAAAGCCAAGCAAGTTATTAATATAATAGTAAATCATGGAATGGTTTTATTTAGGCGAAATGTTGTTAACTATACAGCTAGAATTGAATTTCAAGTAAGAGGAAGCGCGCACTTGCACGGAATGTTTTGGTGTGAAAACTTTAATACCACAAAAGGTATTGACTTTATTAACAAAAACGTTTCTGTGTCTTTACAAGGTGAAAATTATGAGCTAGTTCAAAATATCCAACTCATAAGCACACACGCACGTGCTTTAAAAATAGTAATTTAAAAGTTTGTCGCTTTAATTTTCCACGCAATGCCTGTGATGAAACAAAATTACTTACAAAAGAAGAAACCCATAAAAATTACGGTCAAAGTTTTCAAAACCAAAGCTGAAAAAACTTACATCAACAATTACCACCCAAAGTTGCGTAGCATTATTCAAAGCAATATGGACATACAAGTTGTGAGCGATGTTAACGATGTAATTTTTTTACATTTCAAAGTATATTAGCAAAGCCGAACCCGAAAAACTTGCATCTGATCTTCAAGATGCCCTTGTAATGGCAAAGTCTTCTACATCTGAGACTGTTCGACAAATCCTTCTGAATGTTGCAAATGTTGTTACTTGAAATAGACAGATTGGGCTACCAGAAGCAGTATTTCGGGTTTTGGGTTGGCCACTTTGGTTTTGCTCTAAATCATTTTAATTTGTGTCAGCTTATACGAAACAAAAAAATTGCGTTTAATACAAAAGGAACGCTTGAAGAATAATAAAACAGTTGTTTGTATGAACATTTTTGAACGCTACGAGTTAAGACCTGACACTGAAGAAATGAGAAACATGTGTCTTTTTGAATTTGCTGCTTTATTTGATCCAAAACAATCAACAGCTTATGACGATGTTGATGAAGAAATGGAAGAAAATTTAATGTTATTGAAGCTAATGCAAATAAACGTTATGAATCAATTTAACTTTTAAACAACAAAGGTGTAATGGTTCGCAGAAGAAATCTTAAAGTGATTAAGTTTCCAACGTTTAATGCACAGACTCAATCTGAGGAATACCACCACTCGTTATTGGTCATGTTTTTGCCATTTCGAAACGAAGACGAACTGTTAGATGGGTTTAAAAGCGCTTCAGATGCATTTTTAGAAAAAAGACAACTTCTTATGACCGAAGATAATTGTTCATTAATAAAAATTGGATTAAGAGAGGAACTAGACAGAGCGTTATTAAGACTTAGAGAAAATTTGGAATTTGCAAATGTTCTCAACTTTGAAAATTTAAATTGTGACGACGAGTTATATACAGATAATTTTGATGTTCAACAAAATAATCCTCAACTCCCTCAAAACGTAGATACTATAGACAGCAGAACAGCAACATTTAGTTCTGAACAAAAGCATGTTTTTAATTTAGTTCGAAAACAAAAACAATTGGATAAGAATCCGGATAGTTCACCATTAAGACTTTTTATAAGTAGAGAAGGAGGCACGGGAAAAAGTTATGTAATACAAACGTTGACACTTTTTATAAGAAACATGTTACATGGTGTTGGAGATCCTTTACAGATTGCAGCTCTAACAGCTTGTGCTGCTATACCAATTTCTGGACAAACTTCTCGTAACCGAGTTGCTGTCTCAAACTGGTTAATTGCCTAACAATCAGCAACTCCGTACGAGAAGTTTGTTTTTCAATTTGAATGAACTAACAAAAAATAGCTTTGATGTGAACATGTATTGTAATGTTGCAGTTAAGGAAAACAAACAGTATGAGGTGGGTGATGGTTATTTATGGGTTTTACAAGAACAAAAGAAACAGTGTAGTTAATTTTAATTTTTTATACTTTAAAGAGTGAAAACAAAGTCGTTGGAGATTATTTGGGGGTTTTAAAAGCACAACAAAGTTTGTTTAAAGGACGTGATTACGTAAGTCGAGGAGAACCGAGTCTTTTCTGGGTTTTCCCGGGTTTTCTTATTTCTAAATGAGTACGAAAACAAAATTTGAAAATTGGTTCATTCTACAACTATTTGTGAAAAAGCAGTAAGCTCGACAATAACCAACATGCTTTAGTGTGTACAGAGCTATTTCATTCGTATCGTCGTTACTCGTGTGGGAAGAAGTAAAGAAATTTGGCACGGACTGACTTACACCTCTATACAGTACTATACACCAGATTAAAAGAGCACCATCCCTGTGTGAGAGATAAAGAGCCGCTCTAGACTATTTAAAGACTTAGGACACTTGGGAGCTCAATACACGTTACTGAGTGCCCACACTGTATCTCTTTTGTAGCATTTTAGGGCCGTCTTGATCTCTATTTTCTAGACTAGATAAGTCTAGAATATATTTTCGTTTTCGTCTGTCTAACATGTGTGTGTAACGCTTTGACTTATTAGGTTATCATTGGTGGAAACGTAATACTGAAAGTATTATAATATACGGTTCAAATTCTTTGATTTTACAATGGTACAAAGCAAACCAAACAAATAGGTCATAAGCATATCATTCCGGCTACGAGGGTGAATAGGGGCAGGTGTGAATTGTTTTTAGATGCTGAGCTTAAGCATCTTATAAAATGGTAATATCCGTCCGTCAGTCTGTTGGCCGAACACTACAGGTCACAGCTTTGAAACCAGTAACTTCAAACAACGACCAGAAATGCAAGCAGGCAGGTCTGTATTGTTTAGTATCATGATAAAACACCTCCGTCATATTACCTCGGACCAAAAGACCTCCGCTATAAGACCGAAAAACAAAACACCTCGGGAAATATTACCTCTGAGCCAAAAGACCTCACTCATTTTTGACCGCGGGGCAAAACATCTCTTACCTATTGACCTCGAAAAAAAAACACCTCTAAGTAAGAAAGTCATTGATATATCTTTATAAGTCACAGCGAATAATCAAACTGATTTTCTCTTAAAATTTATTCAACTAAAAAGGGCTTAATAATCCCTCGAAAGGCAAATGAAGCGAAAAATACTTTCAGGAAATACCTTGCACACACAAAACCTAACCCTTAAAAATGACTTGTAAATTTAAAAAAATTTAAACACCACACATAAGCATGATACTTACAAGGAAATGGTTCAACATGTTACACGTCAATCTCAGAAACTCTGATTTAAAAAAACAATTAGTTATAAATACTACACATCCAAAGTGCCTCGACCGCATTTTGCGCCTTTTTGGTCAAAGTGACCCGCCAAAATTTAAAAAATATCATTATAAGTTGTTGTTTAAGTTGACCCTATAGCATCCTTTATTTTTATCTTATTCTGACCACATTTGATTTTATCTAATTTTAAAAAAATTTTTAAAATTCAGAAATTTTCAAAATTTAAAAATTTTAATTTTTTTCAGAAGTCGATTAAAACAAATTTGGCTTTAACATTTTTAATTTTTAGATGCTGAGCAAGCATCTATTGGTCTGGTGTTTGCTGTCTGTCACAATGTCGGTTGGTCGCACGCTACAGGTCGCATTATTGAAGATTTTATATTAAAACCTTTTTTAATCGCCTAGAAAAGCGAGGGAGAAGTGCTGTATAGTTTTTGGTTATTATTCAATTTATAGTTTCTTCGCAATTAGCAGTTAAACTGACCAAGAATTAAATCAATGTTTCAAGATAAAAAAAAGGGCTGATAATACATTGAAGGTACATATGGAGCTGAGAGGTTGTCAAGTTTCGCCTTTACAAATACACATGGAAAATTTTCACCAATATCCATTACAAGTAAATGTACTGCTGACATATGTACGTTCACAGGGCAGACTGGTATAGTGGTCATAAATTTGACACTGCAATGTAAAATTGGAAAATATGCGTTCTCATGACGGGGGTCCACTCTTCGAATACCAGCTAAGGCATTCGGTATTCTCCTTCCTCATCATTTAACAGACGTTAACAATGCAGCCTGGCATAATAGTCATGAGTCTGGCACTGCAATGTTGAACGAAAATATCTATATAGTATATAGATGCTCAGGGCTCGTCCATAATGACGTCCCGCAAATATCATAGTTTTAGGTATTCCCCACTTTGAAATTCAATTTTTTTAAACCTTTACTAACAACATGTCACGAACATATCTATATAGATTAAACATATTAAAGATATAGTATATAAATCATTAGGGCTTGTCCATAATGACGTCCTGCAAATATCATAGTTTTAGGTATTCCTCACTTTGAAATTCAATTTGTTTAACCTTTACTAACAACATGTCACGAACATATCTATATAGATTAAACATATTAAGGATATAGTATATAGATGCTCAGGGCTCGTCCATAATGACGTCCCGCAAATATCATAGTTTTAGGTATTCCCCACTTTGAAATTCAATTTTTTTAACCTTTACTAACAACATGTCACGAACATATCTATATAGATTAAACATATTAAGGATATAGTATATAGATGCTCAGGGCTCGTCCATAATGACGTCCCGCAAATATCATAGTTTTAGGTATTCCTCACTTTGAAATTCAATTTTTTTTTAACCTTTACTAACAACATGTCACGAACATATCTATATAGATTAAACATATTAAGGGTTTGTCCATAATGACGTCCCACAAATATCATAGTTTTAGGCACCCCCATTGCCAACTTTTGAACTTTTTTCCAAACCATTTTACCTACATGTCACAATTATATCGATACAAATTATATATATTTAGGGATCGTACATAATGACGTCCCAAAAATATTACAGTTGAAGGTACCCCCAATTTGAAATTCATTTTTTTTTCAACCTATTTTAACAACATTTCACAACTTTATAGATTATAGATGTTCAAGGTTCGTCCATAATGACGTTCCACAAATATCACAAATTTAGGCACCCCCATTGCCAACTTATGCACTTTTTTCCAAACTATTTTGCCTACATGTCACAATTATATCCATACAAATAATATATATATAGGGATCGTACATAATGACGTCCCACAAATATTATAGTTTTAGGCACCCCCATTGCCAACTTTTGAACTTTTTTCTAAACCATTTTACCTACATGTCACAATTATATCAATACACATATTATATATATAGGAATCGTACATATTGACGTCCCAAAAATATTATAGTTTTAGGCACCCCCATTGCCAACTTTTGAACTTTTTTCCAAACCATTTTACCTACATGTCACAATTATATCTATACAAATTATATATATATTTAGGGATCGTACCTAATGACGTCCCAAAAATATCATAGTTTTAGGTACCTCCAATTTGAAATTCAATTTTTTTCAACCTATTTTAACAACATGTCACGAACATATCTTTATGGATTATAGATGTTTAAGGTTCGTCCATAATGACGTTCCACAAATATCACAGTTTTTAGTACCACCATAGTCATCTTTTGAATTTTTTTCCAAACCATTATACCAACTTGTCACGAACCTATCTATATAGAATATATATGTGTTAACTTTAAAAATTTTTTCAACCTTTGTTTTCGACTGCTTGCCACGTACATTTGGATATGGCCTATTGATTGTAAGGGAAACTCCATAAATGACGTCATTTGTGAATCATGAAATTTTGAAAAATATTAAAGCTTTTTTTATTTAAATGCCACGTACATCCATATATATATGGCTTCCTTATTCCTTATAGAGGAGCTTTCATAAATGACGGCATTTGTGAATGGGGAAATTTATAAAAGTTTGGAAGCTACATTAAAATACATGCTACGCACATTTGTATATGGCTTCTTCATGATAGGGGAGCTTTCATAAATTTGATGTCGTCTTTTAGCGTAACATAAATTATCTCGTGCCTTTGTTGTAGCTCAGCATCTACTTCGGGCCCGCCCCAGTCGACAAATTCGGTGCGAAGCGCCGGATTTTTTGAATGTTGGATGACCACGTTAAAATATTAATTTTTTAAAACTTTGGTATATCGTAAGGTAGATACCTTTCCCGCCTCTCCTCATGTGTGGCGACTACCACCTGTTTAAACCTTATTAGGCTCTGTAGTAGTACAGAGTAAGCTTTCCACATGATCTGGCTGTATAAATAGGCGACAATTTTCTCAAGCTTGACAATAAAAATTTAATTATTTTGTAAAAATTGCGCTGTAAGCTCAGCATCTACTTCAGTCCCCTGGGCGACAAATCCGGCAGTAAGCGCTGGATTGTTTGTAAATAGGGGTTATGCACACTATAGTGGGGTTGTAAGGCCCGGTGCACCTTAACTTCAACCCTATTTGACGTTCATCTGTGTAAATAAGAGGAAGGGATGGTCTCTTCCTAATTCGCTATGAAGACGTGTTTGATAGGTTGCTTGGTGGTGTTATTGTCGATATCTGGGTACTTGGAGTTGGCTAGATGATGGAGACAACCGAGTATGATGCGGTTGGGATGAGATGTGAGGAGGTTTGGACCAAATGTGAGGTCTTGGACCAGGTGAGCTGAGAGCCAAGTTACGGTATGGGACCAGAGCTTGGAGCTGGAACCAGGTTGGAGCTGGGACCAGGTTGAATCTGGGACCAGGTGAACCGAGTGGGGCCTGGCACGAGGTGAGCTGAAGTTGTGCCTGGGACCAGGTGCCGAGATGGGGCCTGGGACCAGGTGAGGCTTGGACCTCTCGAGCCTTGGGATGGGACCAGAGACTGAGCTAGGACCAGAGCTTGAGCTTGAGATGGGACCAGAGCTTGATTTTGAGATGGGACCAGAGCTTGATCTTGAGATGGGACCAGAGCTTGATCTTGAGATGGGACTAGAGCCTGGTCTTGAGATAGGACCAGAGCCTGGGACCTGAGCTTGAGCTTGAGATGGAACCAGAGACTGGTACCTGAGCTTGAGCTTGAGATGGAACCAGAGACTGGGACCTGAGCTTGAAATTGAGATGGAACCGGAGACTGGGACCTGAGCTTGTGCTTAAGATGGAACCAGAGACTGGGACCTAAGCTTGTGCTTGAGATGGAACCAGAGACTGGGACCTGAGCTTGGCTGCGAGCCGACTTGCACCTGGGACCAGGTGAAGCTTGGACCTGTTGAGCCTTGTGAGCCGGAGAGCTGGTCGGTCGGTCGACTTGTGAGCCGGTAGGCTGGACTCGGGACGAGGTATGGTTTGACCGTAGACTGGACCTGATATGGTTCTGGCAGGTCAGTCTGGTGCGAACATAGACTGCACCTGATGTGGTTCTGGCAGGAGAGTCTGAGAGCTGGTCGGTCGGTCCGACCGTAGGCTAGACCTGATATGGTTCTGGCAGGTAAGTCTAGTAGGATCGATGACTACCCCTGATATGGTTCTGGCAGGAGAGTCTGATCCGAGGTATGTTAAGCAGCTCTGACCGGAGAGGCGGATGTGAGATGGATCCTAGCCTGATGTAACTGAGTGAAGACCGCGGTTCGTGCTGAGCAAAGGAAAGTGCTATGGAGCACAAGGCTTGTGCTTAAGAGAGCACGGAGGGTGCTTGGGAGCACACCGTAGCTGTGAGTCTAGACCTGTCTAACGTCTTAGGACCGGGGCAATGAGGAGCAGTGATAGTCCGGTCCTGGTGCTAAGGCAGGTGCTCTGAGGTGCAGATTGGATGCTCAGGAGCACACGGATAGCGATTCAGGAACACGTAGCCTGGATTGATAGCTGGACGGACTAATGTCTAAGAACCGGGGAAACGAGCAAAAATGATGATGACGATACCTTTGGTTGCGCTGCTCTGGCTCTGTTCCTGGGGTGATATGATTCGTGCGATGCCCGGGTAACCGTCTTCTATGTCTTCTTTGAGGTTTGGGAGCACAAAAAGATGATGACAGCAACCTACGGAGCGATGACTACTGATGCAAATGCTTGACTAAACACAAATAGCCTGAAAACAGCACGAGCAGGATATATGGCAGGTTATGGTCTAGTGCACCTAAGAATCTAGATTGTGATGCAACTAATGGTTATGTGATGTATACGGGTAAAGTGGTAGTAAGGTGTGACAATGGAGTTGCGAATAAATGCTGGTATATTGATACTTTGATTGTGTTTTGGTATTAAGTACCTATTTAGTCTTTTTAATTAATCACTAACACACTTAATTGCACACAGCACACTAAATAACAATAACATTAACGTCAGATTTGTTACAATAATACACGATTCGGAAATATCTAAATTTGAGGTAAGGTTTCTGGAACGGAACTTTCAGAGCTCAGAGCAGGGAGATGGTCTCACTAGGAAAGTTGGAGTCAGACTCTAGAGCGGACACGTCCGTACTCTTTGAAAGTTGGTTGGTCTCTGGGAGCAGTTTCAAAAGGAACTGATGGCTACTGCTCCCTTTCCTTTGTTTGAGCTGATGCTGAGGCATTGGCTTCTTCTACTACGTCAATCTCTCAGCCCATGCAAAAGCAGGGGTTTAAGAGCAACTTAAGTGTCGTTGAGTACTCTGGGTTCAAGAGCAACCCAGACCCGAGTGCTCTGACGTCATGGAAAATTTCTGACTATGCTGTACAGTCACTACTGAACAGTTTGCTTTATTAAATGCTGAGAGTAGTTACTATTGCTTCCTTTCATGCCGTTTCTGATCATTTGGATCATTTATTGCCGTTTCAGTGGTGAAATATCGATTTTATGATTTTATTAAATTTTATCCCGCCACTGCAGGTTATTGATTATCTCGCCATCTCTCTTGACAGCCTAGGCTGTGGGAGTGGGTGCTGTGTCGACTTGGCTGGTTTCCGGTATGATATCGATTGCTAGTGACGCTCTGGTGTTGGTTTTGGTATGATATAGATTGCTAGTGACGCTCTGGACAGGTGTTGGTTTTGGTGTAATATCGATTGCTAGTGACGCTCAGGACAGGTGTTAGTTTTGGTATGATATCAATTGCTAGTGACGCTCTAGACTGGTGTTGGTTTTGGTATGATATTGATCGCTAGTGACGCTCTGGACTGGTGGTGTTTATGGTATGATATTGATCGTGTTACGCTACTGTCGCAGTCGAGTTGACAGTCCGTGTTGTCTAGTTGACAGTAAAGTTTAAATTTGATAAAAGTCAATGGTGAATTTAGGTAAAAATCTTGCATTTTCTGCACGAATTATTACAAAAATCTTGCATTTTCTCTCAAAATCAATAATAAATTTAGTTTGTTTCTGGAAATCAATACAAAATTCTTGCATTTTCTCTCAAAACCAATGGTAAATTTAGTTTTTTTCTGGAAATCAATACAAAATTCCTGCATTTTCTCTAAAAATCAATGGTAAATTTAGTTTTTTTCTAGAAATCAATGCATAATTTTGCATTTTCTGCAAAAATTAATACAAAAAAAGGCTGTTGCCGCAGGCGATGGGTTAGGCTGTCCGGAACCCGCCGCTCAAGAGGGGGGGGGGGGGTGCCTCGAGCCCGCCGTCGATATTACACCGGAAACCAGCCAAGTCGACACAGCACCCACGCCCACAGCCTAGGCTGTCAAGAGAGATGGCGAGATAATCAATAACCTGCAGTGGCGGGATAAAAATCAATAAAATCAATGAATAGATATTCCGCCACTAAAAATAATCAGAAACGGCATGAAAGGAAGCAAAAGCAAATACTGCTGAGCTATAGCTCATTGACTGTCTAATAAAATAGTTTGGGCTTGATCAGTAGTCAAACAATCATAAGTGACCAAACGTTTTTATGCGCGCAGATTTCACTATATTTTTTTAATTTCTTATCATACAATAAGTCTGATTTGAGCTGGCGCCTATGGGATTGGATAATTGGTTTTATTGTTCAAAATTGTAGTTTATGTTCATTGCAAGAGAGTCTGCCTGATACAATGTGATAATGTATTGACTATGAGTAACAATGATATTGTAGATATTGTAGATAACATATATAGGCGCACATAATTACGATGTTATGAGTGAACCTAAATAAATCAAGTGTATTGAATTTTTTAAGTATTAAATTTAATAATGCTCGAATTGAGGCTGCTACAGCAAATATTTTGGGTGTAATCGGGTGAACGGAGTTCAAATTATAAATGAAATTATTTCTTCTTTGTCGTTGATTGTCCAGCTCGATGTAGTGTTATTTTGTTTTAGCTGTAAAATTCCATTTCGGATTTTAAATTTGGTTGCAGTGTTGTTTGCTTTTTCTTGGTGTTCATACGTAAGCAGTAATTTAATAGTTCGGCGTTCTTGTTGAGTATAGGCTGCAGATATACCAATCTTTTGAGTTGATGGGTCATTTGAGAGTTGAACGTTTGCCTTTGTTATTTATTCGTATGAGGTTAAGCAGTTTTGGGCGTGTGTATCCATGTTTAGGAGTCCTAATACGGTAGGCGTCGTCAATTTCAATATTCTCGAGTTTTTAACAGATGGTGAACTTTAGATTTCGTTTCTGTTTTGTTTTCATTTATTTTTTCAGTTATGTTAAAAATCATCAAGTTCTTATTTATAGAGCGCTTTTGAAGCATTTGAATTTCATTGGCTGTGTTTTCGCGTTCTTTTTTTAATTTTGTAATTTCAGTGTCAGCGTTTAAAAGTAGATTGTGTATGATTTGAACTTCCCGTTTCAATGCATTGTAGGAAGAGTTCAATTCTTCTACTAATAGGCGGTACAGGTCATTTGTAGTCATTTCCGGCTGTTGTAGTAAAGACGGTGTATACGTGTTTTCAAATGTAGAACGAATTGCAGCAAAAGCAGAGGCACCAGATTTTTAAGGATGTTTTCGTTTGCTGTTTTTAGTGATGTGTTGGGGTGGTGACTTCAACATTCTTTTTGGATTTTGTTTTTTATTTGGCTTTAAAACTGCTATAGTTTTCTCTTCTAATGTTAAAGAGGGCAATAAAGGCTGATGTTGGGAATTTGAAACTTTTGGATGTTGTTGTGACATATCAAATAGATTCCAAACCGGATGAGTGTACTATTTAATTTTATGAGTTTTCAAATTGCTGATTTTGCACTAATGGTCACGTAATCTATTTTGTGTCTTTGGCTATTTTTTATTATTTTATTTTTACAATATGGATTTAAGTTTTTAAAAAAAAGTCTTGATACAGACAAACAATGTAGAAAAATTATTCACTGATTTTTTAATTGATAGCGGCAAGTGAGCACTTTAAAGAGATGTTTTCGTTAAACTTATGTTTTTGTATGTTGATTTGTTCGTGTTAAAATGTGAATCTCTTGTAGCACTACACTTTCCACACTTCCGCACAGTTTCACGTCTCAGGCAGATCCCAGAAGATGTTACTTCATGATATAGGGTGGAGATGGGGATTAGTTAAGACGGAGAGAAAGAGGTAAACAAGAAAGAAAGAAATGAACGTGTTGGAGGACAAGGGTGAGTGGAAGAGGAAGGGGAAATAAAACCAGCCAGGAACTTGGGCTGAGAAAAGCGGGAACGTAGGGACTAGAGTAAATGTGAATGATAAGATCGAGAGTATACTGAGATGAAAGGTACATGGATGATAATGGAGAGAGACCAGGCAATATACGGTAAGTCCATATGATCTGAGCTGAAGGGGAGCAGGCAGATAGGGTTGAAATAATACTGTACAGATGCATATAAGTTGGTAGGTACGTAATAGTAGTGGTAGTAGTGCAATATATAATGCAATTGAATGTAACGTAACAAGAGAGATAAAGAGAGAGAGGGAAATGCGAATGAAAAGACACCGGGCAATGTATATATAGGCAGTTCTTATGAACTAAGCCGATGGAGAGAGACAGTGAAGTAGGTACGGCAGCATGTATATAGGACAGAAGAGAACGTGATGCAGATTTGGGAGGAAAGGAGAAGTACACTCTGATGGTTGGCTGTATGTACCATGAAGGTAGGTACGTGGGTTACATTATTGATAGTGTACAATTCAGTGCAACTGAATTCAGTGTAATGAGAGAGAGAATAGAGATAGAGGGATAGATTATATTGCTTTTTGTATGGAGCCCTTTAGCGTACAAACTAATAGGGAAGAAATGTGAATGAAAAATCACATGTAAGATACAGATGGGCTATGCGCAACTAGCGCGAACATACGGATTTTACTGGTAAGCAAGGACTGGACGACTTTTGGAACACTAGGGGTGGACGGGGCAGTGCTGTGCGCGCTGTGGATATTTTCATGCTTCAATCCAACCACCCATTTTCCCCCTTGTCAAACATGAAAAATAATATATAACTCGGCTGCACACTAGTATTGCTACTCAGTTTTAAGTCTCTCTCTTGCATGTATTTTTGCTTCTGCCTCTGCCTCTAGTATTGCCTTGTGAATTCTACTATTGCCACCACCACTACTACACTTTCCTTGCCTGCCTTTCCTATGCCTTTTTCTTTGCATGCGTAGTAATAACTTGTAACTTTATATTATTTTTGCTTGTCATTACAAATATTGCTTGCTTGTATTTTTACTACTGAATAGAAAATGTAGAGCTGAGTCTTTTTAGTTTTATATTAAGTTTTGATATTATTTTTGTTGCTTAATTTTAATTGACGACTTGTATTTAGGGTTTTATTATTTAATGAATGGATAATTCTGTTTGCACTTTGAGTACCTTATTTTTAGAATATCTGAAACTAAAAAATACTCGATATATTGAATTTGCTTATTCTGTATTTTTAAATAAGACTTGGACGGTAGCATAAAACATTATTTGTCTTGCACGAGCCAAACTAATAAACTCAATATATATTTAATGTAAAATAAAAATACCCTATCTACATTTGAAATTGTTAGTGCACAGCCGGATCTATGTACCTGTAATTTGTATTCAGCACTGCACGAATTGTAAGTATGCTACCATTTTTCTTATAAAAACACATTCTAATTTATATTGCGTGTATATTTTGAACTATTAATGATAGAAACTTTTAGTTGGCAGAGTAATTGCTGTATTGTTTTGACAGACGTTTGTGTATATAAGATGTGGCTTCTTTAATATAGTGCTTCTATACCAATAAAATAGAATATATGCCCTATGTATTGAAAACAAGTATATTTCAGTCCATGTTAAAGCCCGTTGTGTACATTTCTACAACCTTGTTTTGGTTTTTATTAAAACTTGTACACAATAAGAATATAAAATATTTTAAACGTTGGTTATAAAAAGGACGACAGAGGTTTTTAGACTTACACATTTGAGCAGCTACATATTTTTAAAACTTATATTGAGAAATCTACATTTTATTTTGTACATCAATATGACACGTATTCTTAACCTGAAATGACTAATTTTGTAGCTAGACAAAGTACAAAACACACATAAAATTTTTTTAAAATTCGGAACACTATGTTCAAGGGAATAAACACTGTTTGGTGAAAGTTAGATTTCGTCATGGCTGTTTTTATCGTCAGCATCGCAGTCGTCTTCCACGTTTTGAAAGTCTCCAATATCAGAATCTGTGACTGCGCTAGAGTTAAGATCAACCGATGGTGTTGATGTTGGACAAAACTCTGCGACGGCAGTAGATATAACTTTGTTCTAGTCAATTTTGACATGTTGTTTCTCAGGCTGAGCTTGAGAGTTAGGTTCAGAGTTACGTTGTTCTTAAGTAACCTCTTGGGCATTTAGTTGACAAGACTGTGATGTAAAACCTTGCAGTTCCATGCAAGCCATCTATAAAATGTAAATTGTAATATATTTTACGAGAGCATGCATTTCAATGAGACTGAACGAAATAGTGCTGCCACCATACGCTAGCCACCTCTAAAAGTAGTTGTCTGATGGGTTTGAGTTGATAAACATTTTAATCGCTCCAGTAATGGTGTGGAATGAAAAACGGACTCGCACAAAGCAAAGGGTATAATGCGGGTTCTGCCAGTACGTGAATTCTCTTGCCTGATTGCGCGGTTCTTCAGCCATCTGTGAATACGTCTTGTTTTTAAAGTATAACAAATGATCTGTCATCTTTTTGCCTGGAAGCGGATGTTTTTATTTTCCTTTAACATTTGACTTGCCCACTCTACGATGTTGCGACTTTCAAATAAAGTAAACAATATTTTTGAAGGGTTGCAATGTCCAAAGTTTCGTCGACCAAAATGGTAAACGTAAGTCTGCAGATTTGTGTTGTAAACAACTTTTTATCGAATCTGAGCTTCGACTGTAGAAGTTTTGTGGATGATCGTAGTTTCAGGAGTTTTAAAAAATTTCCAGTCTTAAGCGGTTATGCCACGTGCCTTGTCAGGAAACAAATATGTACTGTTGAAATCGTCGCTAGCAGTTGACAATTCGTTGACAGACTTGCAATCCAAATTCCACTTTTGATATCTGCTATTTCTGTTAAATGTGTATGGTCCCACACGAGAACTTGTTTAAATGGTGAGTAATGGCAACAACGAGTCTGTGTCTTCCTTGGTTTACTATAGAATTGACAAGAAGTTCCTGTTGTTGTTGCGGTACGCTTGTATCCTTGTCTTGATACATGTTGATGCTGGTTGTATGACAGCTGTTTAAATACCAAGAGAATGTTAGAGAGACTCTACTTCAAGGTTTGTAAAAAGAATGATTTTGAATTCATCAAACATGGTGTATGTATAGACTTTAGGATAGAAAAGTTAAATCCTATTTAAACCTACTTTTCCGTGTCACCCGTAAAAGTTACAATTGCTATAATGCACATTTACTAGGGAATACATAAAAGATCCTGCTTGATTGGTCAGTAGGCTTGTGTAGTCCAACTATCCATCCTCTCCCACCTCACACAGAAAATGTTGCTAAAACTATAAAGGCACCATTCTGGTCCACGTTGAATTTAGTTGTCGAGCAAATTTCAGACGGAACAGTCGATCCTTAGCAGTGCTGCTCCAGTCTTTACAGCCAGCATACAACGTATCTTGTAGCATGCTAACTCTAGTTAGCTGCCAGTGGTGCTTCTTACTGTTGAATATTTTTTCTGCCTGACACTGCTCCTGTGTGTCTCTAGTATTGACTTGTACATTTAACCATTGCTATTACACTACAAAACTTTACTTGAATGCCTTCTCCATTTCTATCCTGTTGCATGTGTAGTAATAACTTGTAACTTTATATTATTTTTGCTTGTCATTAGAAATATTGCTTACTTGTATTTTAACTACTAAATGGAAAATGTAGAGTTGAGTATTTTTAGTTTAAGATTGAGTTTTGGTATTATTTTTGTTCCTTAATTTTATCTCACGGTTTGTATCTTGTGTTTTAATATTAAACAAATAAATATTTCTGTTTGCACTTTCAGTAACTTATGTTTAGAATACCTGAAACTAAAAAATACTTGGTATTTTGAATTTTATTTATAATGTATTTTAACAAAGGACTTAGATAGAAGTATTAAACTTTATTTCTCTTGCACAAGCTAAACTATTAAATGCAAGATCTATGTATATTTTATAAAACAAGGTTTCTAAAACTCAATATATATTCAATGTAAAATACAAATATCCTATTTAAAAATAATATTATTAGTGCAAGAACGCTCTAAGACAGCATACAGTATACATTGTAGCATGCTGACTCTAGTTAGCTGCTAGTATTGTGGCACTAGTTTATGGTCCCAACGAACAGAAAAAAAATATTTTAATAGAGATATTAACGGCAGATTTCATTTAAACAGCTTTAGTTTAGTTCAAAACAGATTTACTTGCAGCTCGTGCCACGGTAAAATTGTATTCTTTTCAGTACAACTTCAGAGGCTAACTTGTGCTAACACCTGCGATGACAAATTGTAGCTAAAAGCTCCGTCTTTATTTCTCATAGTTGTACAAGCACCAGAAAGATATAACAACGAACTGCCAAAAACGATTTGTTGTAGACACGTAAAATGATGTTCTTGCAAAAGAACCCTGTTTAAGTTTGCTAAGGTTGCAGAGAAAAATTTAAAAAAGTATAAAGACGCAACTCAGCTGGGTTCACTAAGACAAGACGGCGAACTTTTTTCAATTAACTCATTGCTCTCACAGTCAAGGTTTTATGCATTTAACTTAAATCATTCCCTTTGTCCTGACTGTGTACACGAACATCGACCCAGTGCAAAGAATACCGAGGATTGTGAATGTACGTGTCACTTAACATGATTTATTTCTGATAAAACCTTAAAATTCGAAAAACTTTTCTTATTTGATCGTTCAGAGTTTGATATAATAACACAAGCTGCAATTCTTAGAAATGTTTGCACCACTTAATGTACCATACAAATTTCTGGCACCGCCACAAAAGCAAATAATAGACCTCGTAAAGCAACAAATTGAGTTGCCAGATAGATTGTTCTACCAAAAGCTGTTACGAATAATTGGCACAGACACTCCTGGCGCTGAAAAATTGCAGACTTTAAAATCTATAAACTACATGTTGTCTCAAAAAGAAAGTCGTGACGCAAAGTTTTCATTTCGGACTGTTTTATATATGACATGTGTGCTTTAAATTTAAAACGGACTACTTTACACTTATGTTTCAAAATACGGCCGTACACAAATGGAAATTTGATAGACCAGCTTTGCAATAGAGTACCACAGGCTGACAGAATCGCTTTTAAAAATGTTAAAGTTTTACTTATTGGCGAACGTTCAACTGTTGGTCTTCGTTTGTTTCATTTTGTTGATAGGTATTTTAAACAAGTAGATCTATATCGAGCTTTGTTGCCTTTTGCAGGACGAACAATTGTCATGTTTAGAGATTTTAATTAAACTTCTTGTTGTAGAAACTATTTGCTGTATACTTAATTTGTTTTCAACGTTTCTGACTACTTTGAAGAAGCAGTTTAAGTCTACAACTCTTTAACTACAGCTTTTGTTTTAGACAAACCTTTTAGACAAAATACCACTAATCCAAACCAACAAGAGTTCTACGAGTTTTTAATGAGACTTCGATACTGGCGATGTACTTCTGCGGTTTTTTTCAAACTTAAGCAACGTAAAAACGTATTTTGAGAACGACACTGAACGCTTAACAACTTGTAGCATTTAAAAATTTAATACATCTGTACGAACTGAACAGTAACGTTGCCGCTCACAAAAAATGCGTATATTGTTTTTATTTTCATATTTATTAATAATAGCTGTACATATACAATTAATACAGAAGGCGACACAAGTTTTAACGCATGCGTTAGTTAAAAATTATACAGCAACCTTTAAAAAAATCAGTTTTGCAATAATTCTAAGGGGTTGGTGGGTTGAATCTCCTCATATTTTACCTCACCGGAGTCATTTAGGACTTTGTCACAATATTTTCGTCATTTGCAATGAAAATTTCTGTAGACAACTACTAGGCAATTCATTGTCGCGGCTTTTTATGGGAAACTGCAAGCAATCCATTACGTTTTGCCCGTCCTGCAACAATTCCCTGGTTGTAGTTTCGAGTCAAAGCGAGACTTTTTATTGTAAAGAGTGTGATATAGACAAATGGTCAAAAAATTGTCAAAAATATTTAGTCGACGGAGTTTACTGAAACTATATTCCAACCCATCATTTGAAAGTATATCCTGAAGAAAACTACAAATGCTTAAAGTGCCATGTTCAGCTTTTTGGAGTCCCTGCTTCCTATTTTATACTATCTGTCCGAGGAAAGTTTGGTTGCTTTGACTGTTTTTTTATAAACAGACATCCATGAAGATTTTTAAAGAAACATTCAGGCATACACTTGAAGCGTCAAAATTTTCAAATATACAATTCCGTATCAGCTTTAAGAATTAGAGAGGCTGGCCTGAAGATGTCAACAATGTCGTACACAGGTTATTTACACGCACGGATAATACTTGCCAACCCATCATATAGGAGGCTTCTTGACGCAGTTAGGCTTGGTGACGAATCTGAAAGTGACACCGATCCTGAATCTGACAATTAAAGCAGCGACGCCGACACAATTTTGGCTTAAATATATTGTACAAACTATACTAAGCTAACAAAAAGATAATATTTTATTTGTTGTTTTATTTTTTTTTAAGAAAGATGATCCAAAAATTACATCTTCGTTTCATTGAAATTTCTGTCATTATTGCGGAGCACTCTTCACTTACAAAAGACCCCTTGTAAATTGATTATAGCGTCCCGATTATGCTTAGCCATAATATTGATGTGAGAGCAAATCCTGTAAACGGCAGCAGATGCAAAGTTGTTGATATTGTCTTCAGTCTATCACGCAACAGGCTCTACTGGAAGAACCACGTTGAAGCAATTATTGTAGATTTTTCGTCTTACCGAGGCAAGGACATTGTGGTAACGTCACGAGGACGTGAATGTAAGATTTTGCGTATTGACCACAACGAACTAGATTTAGAAACTAAGCAGTATATTCAAATTCAAGCGTTTCGACTAGTTCCTAGCTAGACAATGACTGTTTACAGGTCACAGAGAACCACGATACATATTGGCTGCGTTTTCCTAGACAACAAAGAAATTATTGCGTGTACTACATACGCTGCCCTGTCCCGGTTTTCTCCGTTTGAAAATCTTATGATTCTTGACCATACGATTATTCAGACGTATGGACTTTTAAGTGTTTTACACAAACGCGAAATGGAATTGCGGTGGAACAAGAAAAAAAGGTTACGAGCGCTTCAAAGCAGCTGCAGGTAAGAACGCAAGGCAAATATTAAACATCAAGTTGCACGTTTTTCATGAACCACAAATTATACTCAGGTAATTTAAGTATTTCTTGTATTAAAATGTCAACGTTTAGCCAATGCTATCTTTTATTTTCGAACAAAGTGTACATTTGTAATTTAAACTAGTAATTATTAAAAAAGTGTGTATACTACTTGGTAAAACATTGCTTGGTTTTTGTAAAAAGGCTATGTATTTTAGTAGTAGTTTAAGTGAAAAATAGAAAATTTCAAAACACGTATCTACATATCGTCAGTAGTTTTTGTATAATTAAAATTATTATTACTCAAAATTGTACACATGTAAATTCGAGCTAACATGTATATAAACCATTGATTTTATAGAACTATATTCATTTACAGTGTGCAATTGTTCTAAGTAGGTCAGTATTACATACAGCTTATAAAATGATTAAAATACGTAAATCGTACCTAAATTCTAGGTTAAAGAGTATTTTTTTTTCGGCGCTCAGCGGTTTTTTTAAGAATAACAAAAACTTTTATAATAAAGCAGTAGTGAATAAAAAATTAAGCCAGTTGCGTTTATTTTCAAAGCACCGCCCTAAACGTAAAAAATTTAAACTGCAAAGAACTTAAGTGAACATGAAAGGATTGATTTATTGCGCTGATTTGAAAGTGATGGGAAAAGAATTTGCAAAAGATAATTCTAGCTATGCTAGTATCTTATTCTGTGGTGATGCGTTTTTAAAGAAACTCTACTGCCGCTTTATTGAAAATATGAAACCATAGTCTGTTATTAAAGCTTTTAAAGACATTTTTCAAAAGTCAAAGAAAATTCCAATATTTCTATTCACAGATCAAGGTCCGTTAGTTTACATTTTCTGACATATTAAGAAATCTTTGAACCTATTATACACTATAAGCCTGTGCTAAGTTTGAGTATATATTAACTATAGCTTGACTTTACTATATTAATTTGAATACAGGTACAGAGTTTCGAGCCGAGTCGTTTAAAATGTTTTTCAAAAGCCATGGAATAAAAAACTATAATACGTACAGCAAGACAAAATCCAGTATTGTAGAGCGCGTAATTAGGTTGGTCAGTCAGGATAGTATGCTAATATATATATATCTAGTTTCTATAAATTAGTTACGTTAACACGTAATATATACATATATTGTTTGATATAGGACTGTATTTCACCGGACCGCTAGGTACATGACTATAAAAAATACTACTAGGATCGTAGATATATTTCTGGCATTTGTAAGAACGTATAACAATACCTTTCACTCAACAATTCAAATAGCGCCTTCTCAGGTTAACCGGTTAAACAAAAACTAGGTCTGAAGGACAATGTTTTCAGATATTATTAAGAACACAAAAAAAAGAAAGGCAAAGTATTCGCCCGGCGACCGTGTTAGAATAAGCTGTAAAAAAATCATATTTGACAAAGGTACAAATATAAGTGGGTTATAAGTAGGCAAATACATTTTTTTGTAAATATAGGCATGCATTTTGAGTTTTACATTTATTCGTCTTTTGTATTTCAAACAGGTTACAGCAAATCGTACTCGGAGGAATAATTTGTTGTAAACTCAGTAAATTTTAATACTATACATATAACCTACTACCTCAAGTATCTGAATAAAACACCTATCACGGGTGCATTCTACAGTGAAAGGCTAAGCCAAGCCTAAAACACGCTAATATGGAGCCATTTGGATCATAGCCTTTGTTCTCTAAAGCTATTAAACAGCAGTGCTTTCAAAAACGAAGAGGAGTGGACAGTCATTATTGCTTACCTCTAGATCGAGATCCTATAGGTTCAGAAAACATATACGTGACACCTACAAGTGACTAGCACAATAGCATATATACAGACAACACTCCAGCAAGCTTTGTATGTGTATTGCCATATCCCTTGGACCTTCAAAACTACGACGTCTGACTTGTGAGCCTCAGGTATACTTCAGGCCCACAACATGCCATAATGAAACCTATTCAAAGACCACCATCACAAAATGTGCAAAGCACAGATGTCATGGACGTGGAAGCAAATGGAAAATTATTTCCCAACTATAAGCCAACCATAAGAGAATTTCTTAACTACCAAAAACAAGAAACTACATTAAAAGAATTCATGAGTGGACTTACTTCAAAGTTAAGGCTGCACCAAGACATCATGCCTTTCGACGTTGCACAAAGCGAAGTAAGTTTGAATTCTGACAATATACATATGCTACTTCAGAACCTGTTTCCATAAAACAGTGTTATAGTTAAAATTTCAACTAAACTTGCATTGTTTTTTAAGCAGAGCAGAACAAGATTTATGTCAGAAAACCATCTGCCCTTTGAAAATGTACTTCCATCAGACTTGGCTAATATTTCAATAGGCACATTTTTTAATTTTGGTGCTGAAAAGTTTCAAAATATGGACAATGTTATACAGCTTTACCAGGGGTTTAAAAACTTTATGTTAAGAAGAGAAAATAACCACGATGACTCAAATTTTTGCAAACTCTTTGAGCGTTTCAATACTGAGATGGCCGACCAAGAGTTTCATAACTTGAAGCTAAAGATTAAATTTCCTCTAGATGAGAGTAACACAAAGTGCAAGTTAACATTTAAATGCAGTGAGCACGAGTATGTAATTTTGCCTGACCCTATTGCGCTGTGTTTGGGACTACAGCAACACGACAAGATTCATAATGGCGTCTAGGAGTCTGAATTTGACGTGGATAAGGAAAAATACAATGAAATTGTAGATTACGAATACATGAACCTACGCATTTTTAAGAAATATGCAAACTTTATGCCACTAAAGGAACCACAAGAACTCGATTTGGATCACGTCATACACAAAGTTAATCGTACGTTGTTAGCTAGATTGTGGGCAGATACGCGTGTGCAGTTTGAACATGCTAATGGACATCTCAGTATACCAGACCTACGGGAAGACATTACAGTACAGCTTCCAGTACTTGTTATTAGATTGTTTGGCTTTAATGACAGTTTTATATTCGAAAATGGTAGATCTGCGCAACTTAAGCAGGAAAAGAAAGAAGAACAAGAAATGGAGAAGGAAGAATTCAAAGAGGATGTTATGCCCAATTACACTGTGCCAGGAAAAAGACTGCTAGTATTACGCAGCCTACTTTAATACCAGCTATATGCTTTTCACTTACTACCATTACTTTAAGCAGTCGATAAATTTAATGATGACACCAGTGAGACAGTCGACAGTTTTGTTCCTATGCTGTTTGTTCTGCTATACAGACAGTGGCACCAAGTAATACGATTGAGATTAGTCAATGAATACCGTTTTCTTGTGCAACGTGAACCAAGTACTTAAACAATTGTTAAATTGCAGTTTTGACTTTGCAATTTTTTGCTCATCATGATGCCGCCAATTATTAACGGAGAAGACGTGCAAATTTGCTAGTTATTCTTATGTTACCTTTGTTGTGACAAAATCAAATATTTTAAAGTGGAAGTCCTACTACCCTATTTATTTCAAACCAGCCTAAATGCAATAATACTAGTGCCTACATACATAGTATTATTATATATAATGCGTTAGATACTGTGCTATAATATATACGACACAAATTCAAGTGTAGAGGGCGAAGACATTGCTAAAGACAGCTTGCTTAGTGAATACTGTATTCCTAAACCTATTTCTGTAAATACACATTTTAGCAACAAGAGATTAATAGGGACAGTTGATACAGTAATTAAAACTGCTAAAACTGTAAAAAATAAATCCAGTGATTCAAGCGTCCAAGACAATCAATACCTTGAACTAATAAGACCACGCAGAGCCACTAACCAAACAGCCAAAGGCCGTAAATGCAAAGTGAGTCATTGCCGCACTTCATGCAATAACCACAGAAGCTCATCTAGTAAATAACTAGCTTGAACAACACAGAGTGCAGAGGAAAGTATGGTCTACAGACGGTTTTAAGCAGGAGAGTCTAGGCGCAGGCCTGTCAAAAAGAGGACTCAAATTGGGGGTCGACTCAAAACAACCCCAGTCTCTCGTGTAAAAAGGATTGTATCAAGCCAAAGTTTTACATAACCTAGACCTATGCATAGACGCCTAATAACCTGACGATAATAAGATATAACCCCTAGTTTATTGAAACACGAGTCATATTACATTCAAACTACAACGAAGCAGTATTAAAAGTTTATAATCAGCTCTGCAAATCATAGAAACCCAAGACTTTTACGATAAACTGACGGTGTACGAGGGATCCTGAAAGTCTATACAAAGCAACCTGGTGCTTAACAAGCTTTCCACTACAAATATAAGTATTAAAGATGCACCAGAATACCATCCATATTATCCAGTACTTAGGTCCACGAGATGATAAAAATCCTTTTATATACGAAACACTAAAATCCCCTAGAAAATACTTTTATTTTAACGAATCCCATTTAGACTTCACTTGCCGTGTACTTCTTAGCAATTAAAAAGAGATCGCTGCTATCGACGTGGTCGTTTCGTGTTAAATGCTGTTCTACAGCCTATCAAGTAACATGAAATTCTATTAAAATAGCGAACTCGTACGTGAGAACTTGAATCACTATGCTTAGTGTTTGTACTTGAAAAAGAAACTTTCATCAAATCTTGTCGAGAAGCAGAATAGGATGTTGGATCAGCTGTACTACTCAAACATTACCTTTGATGAATTTAAGAAAACAAACAACAGATTTTTGGTTAGAAACAACATTGCCAAACAGTCAAAACCGGTTACTATGGTAGGAGGATCCGAGTCGCTATTCTTTGAACAAACGCAAATGCTGCCCGGAGAAACAGATATAAGAATCATCATGCGCAGATCTTACCCTGCCTTTTGCATTGACGCTGAATCTGAAACACGGACTGAATATTAAGGCTGTCCATTCTGTGTTAACATTGTCAATGCCGTACTGTACTTGAAGCGGCAGACTGTATCTGCTGTTGCTATTGAGTAGCATAGGCTTAATCTAAACAGCAGGACTCGAAAGTATCGATATCTAAACCTGAGATCAAGAACTTTGTCATACCATCTGGAGTCAGTTCACATTCATTGGATAACTGTATTAACGGTAGGTTGCCGCAGTATATAGTATTTGGACTTGTAGATCCAGAAGCATACTTGGGGAAACTGACAAAGTCATTTTGCAATTTTCAACACTTTAACCTCAGCGAAATTACAGTATTAATGAACCAAGAAGCAATAGAGTACAACACTTTGCTAAAGAGCTTTAAAGATGCGTCTGGTAATGGCGAAGATAATTATTTACTTGCTTTGAACACATTAAAGAAAACAGACGCCAACCCAAGCTTACGAAATGGGATATCTTAGAAGAGCTACACTCAAGAAGAGTCTTGTTTGCATTTGAACTGATACCTACACACGCAAATTCGTTAAGTGTAAATAAATCCGGTCAAGTCCAAATCCAATTTAAGTTCAGATCCGCCTTCACCAAGTCAGTTACAGCTATACGGTTTAGTCAGTACGAAACCGTCATTGAGATTGACCGCAATAAACAAGTCATTGTCAACCGTAAAGCGGTGCATAAAACCAAGTGTTCTAATTCAAGACTTGTCTGTTGCTAACTAGAAGCTGACTGACTAACAACAACGACCTATTGCAGAATAAATACAGCAGAGTTAAAGCAATGTCTCGGAATCCAACTTGGCGAAACAAGCATCAAATATTACGCAATAGCAACAGACGAAATGGAAAATACATTAAAACATTCAAAAAAGCAAAACATTAACGAAAGCATATTGTACACAATGACAATAATACAAAATACAGACACGCTAGAAAAGGCTAGACGTCATAGTTTACTGGATAGTTATAAGCGACTCTTTCAAATACTTTGACTCATATGGGTTCCTAATTCAGCAATACAGAAGTTTCCAATGGCCTGCAAGATATATTATTTCTAAAAATTGTACAGCACCTCAGAGTGGACGTTTGACTGTATGTGAAATAAATTGTTTATATTTTCTATATTCGTGTTCGATTGGTTTCTCTTACTAAGACTTTATAAATGTATTTACATGTTCCGTACTATTTAATAATAGGAAAGTGAAAACGTTTGTAAATATGATCCCTATAGTAAGCAAGTGTTCTTCATATAAATATAAGTTACAGTCTAATACGTCTAAAGTATGTTGTCTAGAGTTTTGTAAAAATATGTTATGGTATTCCTAAGGTTAAATGTAACCTAAAGTACTCAATATTGTTGATATATAGGCTGTGTATAGTATAAGTATAAACGTTGTAAAAACTACTAATTTTAAGTATAAAACATAGTTTTAGTAGTCGAAAAGACTAAATATATTGTAATAGTATAGTTTTAGTACTTTAAATATTTGTAAAAAGTTTAAAAATGGAAATGTACATAGAATACGCATAGTGCAATACAAATTTGTTTGAAATCTGAGTATAAGAACTGTAAAATATGTAAATAATAATAAAATGTCAAAATACATATATTATAAGAAACCCTAGTACATTGTATAGCAAATAGTTGTAAATACAGCTTGTAAAATATTACAATTGTAAACTCTCTTTAAATATTGTTGTAAATTGTTAATTACAATTGACTACAACATTGATCAGTTGTAGTTTGTATTTGAGAATGGCAACATCAGATACAGTCGGATTTAAATTAATACACTCTTTTACGGCTATGCTATGTGACCCTAGCTTATCTGGTAAAAGTACTGTGTTTAGAAATTGTTAAGCGCCGTAGGAAAATAATTGGAAATATAATTAATAATTTTTTGTATATTAGTGTACATACTGACTAATCAGAGTTTACAGGCACTGATTTTATAGACGATAAGGATATAACTTAACACACTTAATATAGATAATATTGACTCATTAATTAAAGAAATAGACAGCTCATGTCTAGTCGCGTTAGAGGACCATTTAAACTATATGGAATCAATTCTTAGAGCTAGAAAGTTAGTTCAAAAAGTATTTACAGAATTGTCGCATCATATGAACTGCAGTGTTATACTTATATTGCAGAACGGTTTTTCTAAAGAACTGAGAACAACTAGTTTAAGAACATAATATCTAGTTCACTTTAACGTGTCTAGAGACCGCAGCATAATTAATCATGTTTTCTAGCAAATAGCGACTGGTCGGCCTAAGTTCCTGCAAGAAGCATACGAAAAAGCATGCAGTCTACGCCAGCATAACTGCCTGTTAGTGGACCTACATCCACAGTGCCCATACCCACACATGTTTGTACGCAATAATATCTTTCCAGTTTATGGAACTGACATATATGTATACAAATAATATTAACCATGTCGATGGAACTGAAGCAAAAGAGTCGGTTTGAAATAAACTTTGAATATTTATCACTATTGGCAAACGCAAAACCAAGAGTATTCAACATGCATCAAATCTGCAACTTTTGACCTTCTATATAATATAGCCGAGTGCATATCCAACGTTGATATGTTTTGTAAACATATAGACCTGCGGTATTCAAAATAAGTAAAAATACTAGTTAAAACATTGAAAACAACCAGTCTAGACAATTTAGACAAACTATACATAAGAAATAGAACACTTGTGCGCCACATCCGAGCAACAATATTTTACAAGGTTTACAACGGTGAAATCTGCCGTGCTACATTGTTGTCAGATATAATTTGTGCCAATAAAATATTTAATTCATTTAATTAGGATTGATATGGCTACTGTAATGAAAGCAATTCAACCCAAGCTCTATGCTGAGCTCATAAAAATTCGAGAAGAGCAAAAGGCTTTAAACGTTGCAAAGCAAAACCACTTTATGTCAGAAAATTCAACTGGAGGTAATAAGGCAGTGTTAATGCACGTTAGCGGCAACTACAAAGAGCCCAGTGATAGCTCAAACGTTAGTGCTCCATCTGGTGTGGAAAAATTAAAACAACTACCAAATTAAGAATGGCTCAGCTACGAGCAAGTTATATCTCAAGCCAGTATTAAGAAACCACAGCTTAAATTATCTTGCAACCGTGGATACCTATATGTGAGGCATACATAAGCAATACACGTGGAACCTAAAACGCTAACTTCTAATATACTTAAAAAGAGCTGAAATACATAAAATAGTGTCAGTCATGTTAGTAGTGTCACAGTGTTCAATACAAAGTCATACAATGTTCTCTTCACGTTTGTTTTTCGTGCTTTCCATACTCGCAGGTCTATTACTTGCCATATGTTGCAACGTCGCAGTGCAAGCCTAACCTGAATCAAATGTTCAAGAATAAGACCCTGAAAGCACTGCAGCAAGCAAGCAAAGACCCCTTGTGAGAACAAATTACTTAAACTAAGTTCCAATGTATTATACGGCAATACGTTAAAGAAATGTAAAGAGTTTATTGAAACCACTGTTTGTACTAGTACCGCACATGCCGAAAAATTACTTGCACTACCACGATGTAACTGAGCAGGTACTACGTATAGACACTGGTCAGGCACCTCAAGTAATCGTGTATTTGTCTAAATCACTCAAAAATATTAAAACAAAAGAGAGCAGATAATTTATTCTTGTATGACTTCTGTAAATACGTTAATTGAATTTGTATGGCTGTCTTAAACATGAACTTTTATATTTGCTTTTTGGTACAAACTAGGTATTATATTTATAATTTTAGCAATGATGCCTACTTGTTTTATATTTCACTATAAAATGTTGTGATGTACTGAGTCAAAAGCCTGCTTGAAGTCCAAGAGAATTGCAAACAATTTTCCAATTGTTGGTTACTTAACTTGAATGATAAGGCCAGCGCAAATAATTGATTGAAGCATCCCTGGCCCTCACGAAACCCTGTTTGCGCTTTTATTAGTATTAGCTTGAGCTCGCACCAACCATATAATTTGTAGTATATAATTTGCGTACAAACCTAAGAAAGAGTATTTATATGATAAATGCCTCTGTAGTTTGCAGGTTCATTTACATCTTTTTTTTTAAATTATTGCAAGTTCTATTTCAGACCACGATTTTGGTATTGCTTCTAAATTTATAATTTTATTTAAGAAAGAGAGCATTCTATTTTAAAGGTTTTAAGTTTGCATACTTTCAGAATTCGTTACGATTCGTGTTATTATTATCGTGGTATTCTAAAAGTTAAAACAAATATAGTAAAGAAAACGCTTGCATCCATAAATTAAACTTAAAATTTAGGTTAAGAGTGTTTTATATTAAATTGATCCATATTTGTTTAAGGTGAAGAGTATTAAAGAAAATTTAAATTTTAAAATTTTTAATTTATTAAATAAAATTGTAATCACTTAAATATATTTAGGTTTCAATTAATTAGTTCACCTTGTACTGAATAATAAATAGTATTTAAAGAAACATTTGCATTGCAAAATGATTGAAATCTTATGCTTGAATTAGATTTTTTAATAACAACTGCTGCATGATAAAAAGTTTAAGTTTATTTTAAAAGTATTTGTTATAAAATGTCCTAATATGCTTTCTTGTATTGTGGTATTTAGGTTGCGCACATACAGTAATGCATTGCTGAATTATGGTTTTTTTATTCTTTTAGATGGTCGAACATTGTTGCTAAGATTTTCTTTATGGGACACTTTCACTTTATTACAAAAAAAATTTGTTCAAAGCAACTGCAGATGATGTCGGATCTGTCGAAACATTTAAGCGATTATTTATTCAATTTCATCCCGTTCTTGCTTTTTACTTATTATTACAAACAAATAAGCTACTAGAAAAATCTTATTAACAAATTTGGCTATAATATTTGTTGATTATGATTGTCTATCGAATTTAAAAATTTTAAAAGTTTGAACAGATTTATGAATAAGAAAAATGTTCCATACAACTTTGAAAACTTTTTTGTTTTTGCCAAAAAATGCTGTCTTAGAATCTAGAAACTGACAAGTATTATTGTGATAATTCAAGTTTAGTTTCGTATTAAAGCATTTAAAACAGAACTGACAAAACAGGCTTTTTTACGTCTATTAAGCAGATCAAAACTTAGAAAAAAATAGATGAAATTGAAAATACTACATTGAGTGAAAAAGTTTAACGCGTTGTAACAAAAAGTGTAATTAAACCAAAATGATATCTAGGACTTGGATTAAAAAAGTCTTGACTAGATAAAACTGAAAATATTAAATTATTGAAAATACCTAATTCTGTATATAAAAACCTATTGACTGGATTCGTAGAAATAAAGAATTAGCTAGAACAATAGGAACTTAACTTAGGATAGTAAAAGAATATTTAGTTTCACATGATACATATACTGAGCATTTAGGTAAAATAACAAAATTCAAACGTATAAAATATTATACACCGGGTATAAACTCAACATGGCAAGCTGGTTTAGTTTTTATGCTCAAGAAATGAGTTGAGGATAATGATCGCTAAAGATCTATTAATTTATTAATTGATACATTATCTAAATGTAGGTGGGCTATACTTTTAAAAACTTAAAATACAGATAAAGCAGTAGATAGTTTTGAAGTTGTATTAAAATCTAACAAACCACTTTGGACGCCTAAAAAAATTAATTTTGATAGAGGAAATAAATAAAGTGGTAAAAAGACAACCAGTCTGTTTAAAAAAATTAATATTAACTGGCATACAACAGAAAATGAAACAAAAGCAATGATTGTTGAACGATTTGCAAGAACTATTTGACAAAAGATTTATAAATATATGACTAAACAAGAAACAACTAGATAAGTTAATGTTTTACAAGATCGTATTACAACTTATAATTTTTCAAAGCATAGTAGTATAAAAATGAAACCTATTGAAGCAAGTAAACCGGGAAATGAATAAAAAGTATATTCAAATCTATATGGTTCAAAATCTAGATTAGTAGAGTTAGATATTAATAAGTACAAATATTAATTCAAAAATTTGTCCAAATATAAGAACACATTTATTTAAAACCAAATTTGATAGTGGTTATAAACCACAATTTGCTGAAAAAATACTGCATATTAGTAAAGTTTTTTCTACAGATCCAATAACCTATAAATAGTAGACTATCAAAATAAAGAAATTGAAGGAACATATGGTGCAAATGAAATTACACTATAAAATAAAGAAGAAAAAGATTTTGAATATGAACATATTATTGAAACAAACAAAACAAAAGACCCTAGTATCACAAGAGCTTTAGTAATAGAGTCAAAGATTATAAAAAAGAAAACGATCTTTTATTGGAAAATCTTTCTTTAGCTAATAAATCCGTACAGGAAGAAAGGAACAATTAGCTATTGAAAATTTACCGGAACTTATTTATAAAAGATATGAAGGAGGCTCTATAGCTTTTAAATATTTAGGTAACTTAGCAAACGGTGCTTTATTTATAAAACTACAAATCACATGTGATAATAACACAGATGCCTATTATATCGGAACTGAAATAATACAAAATTTATATAATAATTTTATACAAATATGTTAGAAAAAAAGACTTATGACTATTATTTTTTAGAAGTTATTACCATGACAACATTCTGGTAATTATGATGCTAAAGAAGCTGAATTATATGCTTAGTATATGTTTACAACCAATGCATGTTATACTGAAGATAAAAGACTAAGAAGTTCAAAAGGTGAAAAATGGGGTATACTATAAACATATGGCAGAAAAAATAGTTTAATTGGTTAACAAAAGTTCCAAAGCAATATTACATTAGATAAAGCAAGTTTTGAAAGAGCAATAGCACAAGGCCTCTGGAACGGTTTTGACCTAGTAAAACATAGTTATATTAAATTTATTATAGATTTTCCTGATATTCTTGTATTCAAGTTAGAAACTACATTAGCTAATATACATGCAAAACATACAAATATTGATACAAGTGGTATCGAATTAGCTACTGGAATACTAGATAAATTTAAATTACATCTTTTACGAGAGGCTTTTACAAATATATATTCCGAACTTATAAATACATTTTATAGTGAATGAGCAGGCGTGCTTGGGTGAGCTGTTAGGGCTGCAGACGGTAACGAAATTTACAGTCTTAGATCTGGCTTTAATTCTCAGCCACTGCTTATCGTTTACGGCTCGGTGTTGTGAGGTAAACGTCACTAGGTGGTTGATTGAAACTCAATCTTTTTCGGTGCTCCTTAGTAAACACTACTTACTGTAGTAGGGGCCTAGAGAATGATACTCCTTCACTGTGAAGGAAAGGACGAAGATAGGTGTAAGATTACAAAGACCAAGACGATCTAACGCAGTAGCCTCCTATTTCTTCACTCACAGTGACTGGATAAGTCTAGTTGTATGAACTTCGGCTAACCTAACCCAATGAATGAATTAATATTATATATTATTACATAGTAAATAAATAATTAAAATATTTAAAAAATCATGGACAATATTCTACAAAAAATCAAAATATTAAATATTGAGAGCCGAATATTCAATATTAAACGAGAAACAGATATATTTTGCATAAAAATGAACAATATTACAGTTCATTATAAGGTACCAATTCCTATCAAAAAAGAAACCCACATAGCCTTAAAAACAATTTTTGCTTACTATTCAATACCTTATATAGATAAAAGCAATAATAATTTTAGATATAAAAAAGATGGTAATGATTTTATTGATATTACTTCGGAAACAGAACGTTAAGAAAATGAAAGTATCGCCAATGAAATCTTAGATGAAATGCGTTTAGTTGGTAATGATAATGTCAGAAAAAAGAAGATAAATACAACGTTTTAAGTAATTCGATACGAATTAAGCCAGATACTTCTATTGTCAAATGTATAATTGAAATTAAAGCTAGTTATGTTGTAGATTTTACTTCAAGTATTTTAATAAGTAAAACGTTAGGATTTACGCCCTAGAAACTAACTTCTGGTAGATATTTTTCAGTTACAACTGTCGATATTGATTCTGTTAACTTAGTACTTGTTTATTGTGATTTAGTGACAGGATGTTCTATAAATGCTAGACAATTAAGATGTATTGTTTTGAATTACACTAAAAGTACCATCAGGTTATGAAATTAAAGAAGCAGCCACTCAACCAGTATACTATAATGTAGGTGAGGAATATATCAATGAAATAAAAGTATAGTTGACTGATGAAGAACTAAATTCTATTAATTTTAGAGGTGAAGAAATAACAAGTATATTAATCTTTAAAATAATAATAAATAAATACGAAGACTAAATATATAAAGTATTATAAAACAATAATAAGAGAAGATTTTAATAAAAATATTAACAAAATAGAGCGTAAACCATTAAAAACAAAAATTAAACTTTCTTGGAAAAACATAATAGAGCGATTAAATGAATACTTTTCTTAATATAAAAATTCATTACAAATTATTCTTTTAATAAATGAATGCACAAAAAGTAATTAGGAAATACTTGGATCTTTAACATCCAATAGCAACCAGTAATGCAATAAAATTTTGTAAATTTAAAGATTTTTTACAACAAGGAAAATCACATTTAAATAAATCAGTAGCAACTACAATTAGCATGGGTAATGTAGATAACTTTTTTCTATCAGAGAATAATTTCTTTATTATTGAGGTGGATTTGGTAAAAAATCAAATGGTACAAGATATACAGGTACAGAGTTAATTACATTAGTTAATTATGGACCAATGTTTCTTTTAAGTAGAGTAATCTTAACACTTGACGATACAACAGTTGAACAGTATAACAGCCCAGGACATGTAACTTTAATTGAAGGATCATTAAAATATCATGATAGTTTTAGTTTAAATAGAGGACATGGTCAATGCTGGTCTCTAGATGATATCGAATATTCTGCAACAACTAATAAAAAGGATTTGCAAATACACATTATTTATTATTTGAATTAAATGCATACGCAAGTGATAAGAGTAAAGGTCGTTTAATAATTCTATTCCAACATATCTTTAGATTTAGAGGTAAAAAAGTATCAGGAATAGAAGTTTCTGTCAATTTTGTTAGAGTTCTTAATGATAATGCTATATTTAAATCTAGTGATTAAGCAACAGGAAGTACAGATGACGCTGTTGATGGTTTAATTAATATCACATCTTTAAATTGGCGAATAGCATATATTAAACTAAATTTTAAAATTTCTAGTGAAATATCTGGTTATCATACAACTCAACTAAAGATTCCGTATAAATGTATAATGAAACAATTAGAATCATTTCCAGTTTTACTAGCAATGACTTCAGATCGTAATTTACATATTATATCAGGACCTAAAAATATTCTAGGTTTTTTTGTTGGATTAAAAACTAATCGTTGAAATGGATGAAATAGACAAAAATCCAATATTTCAGTATTTGATTATTGTAATGTTTCAGATGCTTTTATAGCTTTATATATTGTAAATTATCCTGACATTAAATTGAATAGTGAAAATGTTTTAGCTTGTATAAAACACTATGATCGATTTAAAAATTTAGAGAACTAATTACAAATTTAAAACCAGAAATTGCACCATATGGATTTTAAATAGCTTATCATTTGTATTGTTTTGATACAACGTTTTAAGAAAATCGTGTTAAAGGCATCACATTATGTACTAAAATTCAATTCGAATTTAGTAAACATGTACCAGCAAATACAACTGCCTATGTTATTATATTTATTAAACGGTTACTTTTTATGACTACACCAGGTGGTAGAAAAATGCAAGTTGAATAAATGAGTACCTATAAAAGATTTTAAATTTTTTTTTCTTTTATATAAATGATTATTATATCCTTCACAGAAAGCCAATATAAAGCTATTTAGAATGCCTTTACAAATAAAAAAGGTGTAACATTAAATCTAAACGAAGTTTAATTTAATAAACATGACAGCCATCCCACAAATTTAACACAAAATCAAAATCAAACAAATTTATTAAAATTATTTTAATTTAAGATTTTTAACTAATCAATGTAAAACGATTATTGCAGATTCATCAAAACATATTAAATCAGAAGATGCATGACCTCTTTTAGCTCTAATTTCCATTGTTAGACAGAAGTTCCCTTGAAGGCATGAAGCTCTTTTTTACAAAATGAACTTTTTTACACAAAAATCGTAAGCTCACACGCGCTTTATCGCGCTTTGTCGAGCTTGGGTAAAAATCTTTCGAGCTTCGTTGAGCTTCATTGCGCTTCGTTGAGCTTGAGTTTTCGACTTTTATCTTTTTTCCACCTGCCGACTTTGTCGACCCCCGACGATAGGTAAAATTTTTTGTCGTGCAATGTACTTTACTTTAAGGCTTAAACAAGTATAAATATGGAAAGGGTTTGGTTTGGGTAGTCATAGTCATAGTGTATAAAGTGTATAGTGTATAATATATTAGAATATAAGTGTGCGTACTATAACATACTGAGTTCATATAGTCAACTCCTCAATCTATTAAATCCTGATATAATATAGTAATCGTGGTACAGTAGAAGTAGAATTAGTAATTAGTAGAAGTAGATAAAATTGGATTACAAAATATAATAAATATTGATTTAATCCAATGCGTGGAAGTAGATTTGATTAATATACGAAGTAAAAATATATTAAAATATTATCTTTATAATATGTCACTGTTATAGAGCACATATCGAGGCGTAAGGCCTGAACCACTAAACGCAGAAAGGTGTAAATAGTGAATGGTAGTACCCTTAAATAGTAATAGTACTGAATAGTAGTACTACTAAATGGTAGTTCTGCTGCATGGAAGTACTACCAAATGGTAGTACTACTAAATGGTAGTAGTACTGAATAGTAGTACAACTAAATGGTAGTATTACTGAATGGTAGTACTGCTGAACAAAAGTACTACTGAACGATAGTACTGCTTAATAGTAGTACTACTTATTAGTAGTACTACTAAATAATAGTACTACTAAATTAGGCTGACCATTTGTACTGAATTCATCAGTATAATACTGGTTTTGAGACTGAAGTACTGGGTAAAATACAAAACTCAACTCAACTGTACAAAAGTACAGTACATGTACTGGATTTTGACGCGTGCCACTAAAGTGTACTGGTAATTCATCAGAATGATGATTATTGTATTTCTGTTTAAATAAAATAAGCAAATAAAGCACCTGCATTAACCTGCAATTTAAAATTGTACGTTCCGCAAACTAAAACAAAGTAGGAACTTCTGTGCTGAGGATGATTACAGTAACAGTTCCAAACAAATGTCTCCTACATGATGTGCTTGTACGTTTCCTGTAGTCACATGTTGGCGTCGATACTTTTTTGTAGGGCGTTTTGTTTTTTTAAGTGACCCTTAATTTTGATGACATTATTAGTGTCTGGTCCTGAAATGGCGTAATCGTAACGTACAACGTACTAAGCTAGGAAAAAAGATAAGTATGTTCTCTAATGTATTTACACAAGCGTTTATTTGGAGAATAAACAATGTTAAAAAAATGTTAAAAGTTGCGTCATTGAACTGCTGACTGCGGAAAACCTATTACTGCGATCTCAACTGATAGCTGTACACCACTGCGCGGGTGCTTCTGCTAGCCTTTTACAATTATTTAAAAAAAGTCAGTTAAAAACTGTGACCGTTAAATCTGAAGACGGACAAACCCCTTTTAATAGATGCTGATTAGCTAAAGCTCAGCATCTTGAAAGCATAAATTATCACATAAGCACTAACTACTAAATGGTAGCAATACAGAATAGTAGTGCTACTAAATAGTAGCAATACAGAATAGTAGTACTACTAAATGGTACTAGTACTGAATAGTAATACTACTAAATAGTAGTAGTACAGAATGGTAGTACTACTAAATGGTACCTGTACTACTACTAATACTACTAAATAGTAGTACTGTTACATGGAAGTACTACTGAATCGTGGAACTGCTGAATAGTGGTACTACTGAACAGTAGTACTTTTAAATAGTAGTAATACTGAATAGTCGTACTACTAACTGAAAGGACTACTAAATGAAAGTACCACTAAATCGTAGTGCTCAAGTATAGTAATACTGCTAAATAGTAATACTATTGAATAGAATTACTACTAGAAGGTAGAACTACTGAATAGTAGTAGTACTAAATGGTGGTACTGCTGCATGGAATTACCACTAAATGATATAACTGCTAAATGGCAGGACCACTGAATGGTGGTTCTACTAATTGGTGGTACTCCTTAATTGTAGTAGTACTGAGTGGCGGTACTTTAAAACAGTAGTACTGCTGCATGAAAGTTATAGTGAATGATAGTACTGGTAAAGAGTAGTACTACTGATTTGTAGTACTACTGAATGATAGTACTACCTAATAGTATTACCACCCAATCTAAGTGCTGTTGTATTGTAGAACCGCTGAATGGTAGTACTACTGAATTGTAGAACTACCTAATGGTAGTAGTACTCAATAGTGGTGTTGCTGCATGGAAGTACTACTAAATGGTAGTACTGCTGCATAGAAGTACTTCTGAATGGTATCACCGCTAAATTGTAGTACTACTGAATAATGGTACTACTGAAAGGTAGTACTACTGCATAGTTGTACTACTCAATGGTGGTACTACTGAATAATGGTACTACTAAATAGTAGTTCTACTGAATGGTAGTACTACAGCATGGAAGTACTACTGAATAGTATAACTTCTACGCCGTAGTAATACTGAAGGGTAGTACTATTGAATGGTAGTACTGCAGCATGGAAGTACTACTGAATAGTATTACTGCTTTACAGTAGTACTACTGAGTGGCAGCACTGCTGAATGATAGTACTAATGAATTATAGTACTACTGAACGGTAGCACTACCAAATGGCAGTACTACTGAATCGCAGTACATAGACAGTTGTTTTTTAAACTTTAGTTTTAGTTTTCACGTTTTTGTGCCGTAATATTTAATTTCTTATTTTCACGAACATATTTTATATCTGTACAATTCCTATTTTTATTACAAAATTGTACTCTAAATAATTAATTTAAACGTATTGAGGCTTCTTTTAAAGATGTCTAATTACCAATGCAATAGCTGGCTTAAGCTTATTACCTTTAATTTGTTACTGTAACCACGCTGGAAAAGCTGTAGCACTGTAGCCTGTCTAAAGATCTATTCCTGGCTCCGACAATTGTGTCGTTAGTGGGTTCAAACTCTGACCTTGTTTATAATTACACCTCTGTTGCTTGGATCTAAGCTGTAATTAATGTTCCACAGCAAAGTATTTACTTCCTGAGTATACTGCGTTACCATTACTACTGAATTTGTCATCGCTACTATAACTATGTATTACTATGACATGTATTACCATTAATGCATACATACAAGCAGTATTCATACCGTCAACCACACGAGACGGGAAGTATGTTTTTGTTCAGATTAGTGCACTTCTATTTCCCGGTGTTAATGTGGCAGCCACAAATAGTGGTTTATACACACTGCAGAGTTCGTTTTAAACCGCAATATAATAATTAGTGGCATCTTCGTAGCATTCAAAATTTATTGTGGTTATAAAGACAGTTTTTGTTCGTGCACAAAAGCATACAATTGGGTCTTTGCTGTATGCATGCAGGTGCGCGATTGCTCATGACGCTCATATAAATCGTTAGAATGAAAAGGCATACGGATTTATTAGTAACCAGCGTGCTTATGCGCATAGGTCAGCTTAAGTATCACTAGAACCTTTTGGTATACTTACATCATCGAATAGGTGGTGTATGACTGCGCACTAAAAGACGTTTGGGCATGTGTCTTAGCTGGCGATGAGCATACGTTTAAAGCCATACTGAACTTCACTTCTGAAAATGTGTGAAAAATCGTTAAAGAGAATTAAGCCGGGAACAAGGTGGCATGACTAATCGTGATAGTGATTTAAAGGCATGTTACATGTCTGTTGCAGTACAAGTTGCAATTCTAATTTAAGCAATTTATTAGGTAGCACAGGTGAGCATGATCACAACATAAAAATGGGGTACAGAGTAGCGCACTGAGTACAGAATAGTAGTACTACTGAAAAGTAGTAGTACTGAATAGTAGTGCATAGTAGTACTACTAAATAGAGGTACTGCTGAATGGTGGTACAACTGAATGGTAGTACCACTAAATATAATAATAATAATAATAATTTATTTATTAGGTCGATTTAACCGAAGTTCATACAACCAGACTCAACCAGTCACTGTGGGTGAGGAAATAGGAGGCTACCGCGTTAGATCGTCTCGGTCTTTGTACCCTTTCACCTATATCCGTCCCCTCCTCCACAGTAAAGGAGTCTCATTTCCTAGGCCCCTACAGTAAGTAGTGGTCACTAAAGAGCACCGAAGGAGATTGGGTTTCAATCAATTATCCAGTGACGTTTACCGTACAACACCGAGCCGTAAACGATTAGCAGTGGCCGAGGACGGAAGCCGGGTCTGAGACTGTAAATTTCGTTACAGTCTGCAGGTCTAACCGCTCACCCAAGCACGCCTGCTTCCACTAAATAGTACTACTACTGAATAGTATTACTATCCAATGAAAAAACTACTAAATGGTAGCAACACCATTTCGTAGTGCTACAGTATAGTAGAACTGCTAAATAGTGAAACTACTGAATAATAGTACTACTAAAAGGTAGTAGTACTGAATAGTAGTACAACTAAATGGTGGTTGTACTAAATGATAATACTACTAAATAGTAGTACTGCTGCATGGAAGTACTACTAAATTTTAGTATTGCTGAATGTTGGTGCACTGAATGGTAGTACTACTAAATAGTAGTACTTCTGCATAGTGGTACTACTTAATAGTAGTACTATCAAAGAAAAGGACTACTAAATGGTAGCACCACTAATACGTAGTGCTACAGTATTGTAGAACTGCTAAATAGTAAAAAACTACGGAAAAATAGTACTACTAAAAGGTAGTAGTACTGAATAGTAGAACTACTAAATTGTAGTAGTACTGAATGATAATACTACTAAATGGTAGTACTGCAGCATGGAAGTACTACTAAATGAAGGTACTGCTGAATGAGGGTACCTCTAAATGGTGGTTGTACTAAACAGTAGTACTGCTGCATTGAATTACAATTGAATGGTAGTACTACTGATTGGTAGCACTACTTAGGTTTTCTGGATTACCGTTTTTAGCACGGGCTAGGTTAGTCAATATTAGCGTTATTTGTAGCATCAGCATTAATATTATTAGTGTGACAATAGGAAGTTGTCGTTATTATGTTGTTATATCCTAATATGATATATATAAATTATTATATTAGAAGTAAAATTAGTAATTAGTAGAAGTTGATAAAATTGGATTACATAATATAATATTTAATAATATTATAATCCAATTAGTAGTAGTAGATACAATTGGAACTGGAATACGAAATATGAATTTATTATAATATTTAATCCATAGTATTCCATGAAAGAATCAAGAATTGTGGAATAGTAATAAGTTGATAAGTAGTAGTAACTAGTAGGCAAATGCGAGAAGCGAGGCTAAAGTTGGTATTTGGTATATCCACAATTCCCAGTTTCAGTACTTTTCATTTATTAATACTTGTTAACATGGTACATTTTAAGCTTAAGCCCATAGGTACTTTAAGTTTGAATGCATAAGTATAAAAAATATATTACTGGGCTCGCTTATGTTAAAAACATGTACCACCCCCAAAAACTTTCAGGGACCAAAGCTCAATTGAGCTTCATCGCGCTTTGTCGCGCTTCGTTGAGATTGGATAAAAATCTTTTGAGCTTCATCGCGCTTCAAAGAGCTTGGAATTTTACACCTTCATTGAACTTCTTTGGTTCACGAATTATTTTAACCCAAGTTAACTTGAATATGTCGAACAATGACTAATAGGTAGTAGTACTGAATCGTATTACTAGTAAATGGTGGTACTGCTGCATAGAATTACTACTAAATGCTAGTACTGCTGAATAGTGTTACTACTGATTAGTAGTAGTACTGAACGTTAGTACTACTAAATGGTAGTACTGCTGCATGGAAGTACTACTGAATGGTTGTACTGCTGAATGGTAGTGCTGCCGAATGATAGTACTACTAAATAAAAGTACCTCTAAATTGTAGTGCTAAAGTAAAGTAAAACGGCTAAATTGTAATACTACTAAATGGTTTTACTACTAAACGGTAGTAGTACTGAATCATATTACTAGTAAGTGGTTGTACTGCTGCATGGAATTACTACTAAATGCTAGTACTGCTGAATGGTAGTACCACCGATTGGTAGTTGTAGCAAGTGGTAGTACTGCTAAATGGAAGCAGTACTGAGTGGTGAAACTTTTAAATAGTGACATTGCTAAATTCAATTACTACTAAATAGTAGTACTGCTGAACAGTTGTACTACTGAATAGTGGAACTACTAAAGGGTAGTAATACAGAATAGTAGTACTACCTAATGGTAGTAATACAGAATAGTAGTACTACTAAATGGTAGTACTACTGAATCGTTGTGATTTTAAATAGTAGTACTGGTAATAGTACTGGATAGTAGTACTAAATGGTAGTACTGCTGCATGGAAGTACTTCTAAATGGTAGTACTGCTAAATAGTAGTACTAATGATCAGTAGTACTACTGAATAATAGTACTACTAAATAGTAGTACTGCTGCTTGGAAGTACTACTAAATGGTAGTGCTGCTAAATAGTAGTGCCACTGAATAGTAGTACTACTACATGGTAGTAATACGGAATAGTAGTGCCACTAAATGGTGGTACTACTGATTCGTGGTGCTTTAGTATAGTAGTACTGCTAAATAGTAGTACTACAGAATAGTAGTACTACGAAATGATAGTAGAACTAAATAGTTGTACTACTTAATGGTAATAGTACCGAATAGTAGTACCACTTAATGGTGGAACTGCTGCATGGAAGTACTACTGAAGGGTAGTACTGCTTTAAAGTAGTACCACTGTATATTACTATAAACTAGCAGGTTAGCAACCCGATGGGTTGCAATAAACAAAAATTAATATATTTATGTTCTTCAAGTTTAGCTTTTACAGTAAATAAAATGTTGCATTGATTGCGGTCAAATAGAATTCGGGGTGAGGTTTGACCAGATATCTGCTCAGATTAAGGGATTAGTTTTTCCCATAGGGGCGCAAGGTGTAACTATTGACCAGGGCCTTGCCAGGGTTACACTATAGAATCTGAAAAACTCGGAATTGTAGTATGTAATCTTCTTTTTTAGTAGTTACACTAAACAAAATTCTGCATTGATTTTGATTTAATCAACTTGAGCTTTGCTGAAATGCTTAAGGTTAATTAAATTTTGACAACAGACTGGCCCTTGTCAAGATTTTACTATAGTGTTAGGTGGGTCAAAATTTTATCACAGTAATAGCTAGGTTAAAATTTTAGCACAGTATTAGCAGGGTTAAAATTTTACCAGTATTAGCTAAGTTAAAAGTTTACTACCGTATTGTCTGGATTAAAATTTTACCACAGTATTGTCTGGGTTAAAATTTTACCACAGTATTCCCTAGATTAAACTTTTACAACAGTATTGTCTGGGTCAAAATTTTACTACCTTATTGGCTGGGATGAGATTATACCAAAGTATTGTGTGGGTTAAAATTTTTCCACAATATTGGGTGGGTTTAAATTTAATGACAGTATTGGCTGGGTTAAAATGTTACTACATATTTGGCTGGGTTAAATTTCTACTACAGCATTGGTTGGGTTATAATTTTACCACAGATCTTGGCTGGGGTAAGGTTTTCTAACATGATTGTCCGTGATTATGCTTGCTGTGATCATTGCTCTCTATTTCCGTATACACCTGCTTCACATAAAAGATTAATTTCGGTGTAACCATTAACAAGATGGATCAACTGATGAATACCATAACCTTCGACTTGATAACCTCTTACTGTTATATTTGGTTTAAGCTTTGTACACAAACTTGCGCGGATTACATTATAGCCACAGCCATTTCCAGGTTTCCGTTTTTGCTAAATGCTTGCTTGGGTTAAATTTTGAGAGCAGACTTGCGTGGGTTTAGTTTTGATTACAGGCTTGGCTGGGTCAAGATTTTATTAGTGGCAAAGCTTTACTTTATTCTTCTCTGGGTTAAGTTTTTTTACATACTTGTCCAGGACTATGCTTGTAATGTCTATCTAATCCAAATCGCAGCTGATATTACTATACCCTTGTTATATGCACAAAATATGCAGTGATTGGTAGTGGGAATTGAGTGACGCCTATCCCTTTTAATAAAGTATTTTTTAATTAGTAGATTAGTAGATTACTTAAAGTCCTCATAGTTACCATTTAGGTTCTTTATTTATTTGAACTTGTAGCAAGATTTAAAAAGAATAATATTTTGGCTGAGCTGAACGTTTTTTCTTTTTCAAAACTTTTGGAATCAGTTTTTAATATTTTCCATGTTCAAACGAATTTGAAAATGGAAATAAATATTTTTTATCATGCTCTGTGCCAATCAGGATCCCTTAATTTTTGAAATTTTGAAATCCTGTGCTGCGATTGGCGGAGATTTAAAAAGTTTAAATCAACTATAAAAAGTGCAAAACGCCACATTCTCCAAGATATTGTCAAGAGAATGACGACAAAACGTCAAGACGCGTCGATTGGTACCATAAAAATTGTAAATAGTTGAAAACTGAAGGAGGAGATGCGTCCGAAAGGTGTCCGTTAAACTTAGTACTATCCTATGTAACAGTGTACTGCACGTCCTAATTAAGAGACTAGCAGTTAGGCAACCCTACGGGTTGCTAGCTGGGGGGGGGGAGAGAATTTATAGTAATAAACAACATTAAATGGCATCGTTAAAATTAGTTAGACCTAGCCAGGCCCGAAAGTGATGGCAAACGTAAGTAATTAATAGCCAATTTGACTTTAGTAAGTGACAGCCAACAAAAAATTCTACAATTTGAATAAAACTGTGCCTAGAACTTCGGAAAAAGTGCACAATAGTATTATTATATGACACTAAATATAACTGGCCATTACTTATTAAACTTTGCCATTATTTACTAAAGGTGGCTATCACTTACTAACGTTGACCATCAGGTACTAAAGTTGGCCATCAGGTACTAAAAATTGTCATTAGTTACTTAAGTTGGCCATCACTCACTTAAGTTGGGGATCACTAACTAAAGTTGGCCATCACTTACTAAAGTTGGGCATTACTCACTAACGTTGGCCATCACCTACTTAATTTGGCCATTATTTACTGAAGTTAGTAAGTTAGCAGTTAAAAATGTGCCCAGAACTTCCAAAAAAGCGCACAATAGTATTATTATATGACACTAAATGTGACTGGGGTGGGGGGGGGGGAGAATTTATGTTAATAAACAACATTAAATGGCATCGTTGAAATTGATTAGACCTAGCTAGGCCCGGAAGTGATGGCAAACTTTAGTAATTAATGGCCAATTTGACTTTAGTAAGTGACGGCAAACAAAAAATTCTACAATTTGACTAAAAATGTGTCCAGAACTTCAGAAAAAGTGCACAATAGTATTATTATATGACACCTAATATAGCTGGTCATCACTTATTAAACTTTGTTATCATTTACTAAACTTTGCCATCATTTACTAAAGGTGGCTATCACTCACTAAAGTTGGCCGTCAGGTACTTAAAATGGTCATTAGTTACTTAAGTTGGCCATCACTTACTAAAGTTGGCCATCACTTACTAAAGTTGGGCATTACAAACTAAAATTGGCCATCACTTACTAAATTTGGGCATTACTAACTAACGTAGGCCATCACTCACTAGATTTGGCCATTACTTACTAAAGTTAGTAGGTTAGCAGTCAAAAATGTGCCCAGAACTTCGAAAAAAGTGCACAATAGTATTATTATATGACACTAAATGTGACTGGCCATCACTTACTAAACTTTGCCATCATTTACTAAAGGTGGCTATCACTTACTAAAGTTGGCCAGCAGGTACTAAAAATGGTCATTAGTTACTTAGGTTGGCCATCACTTACTAAAGTTGGCCATCACTTACTAAAGTTGGACATCACTAACTAAAGTTGGCCATCACTTACTAAAGTTGGGCATCACTAACTAAAGTTGGCCATCACTTACTAAATTTGGCCTTCACTTACTTACGTTGGCCATCACTTATCAATGAAACCCTGCTACGTATTTGGCGAAATTTTTGGACGACAGGGTAAATCAAATGTGTTATTGACTGCGGCCAATTTAACTTTACTGGGTTAAGTTTCGACTTAATGATAAACACTTAGGTCAACTTGCGGCTGTTAAATTCGTGTTGGTGTAATGTGGTCAAGGTTACTTTTTAGGTTCATATTATATATTTTATAGCTTAATTTAATTGCATGTACATACTGTCCGTAGGACGGGCCTTAGCATCAATATATTGACTTTGTAAAAGTCATTATTCATGGTTGTGGCTGTAAAAGCCACGTTAGGCGTGGTGAGGGCATAGTTACTATACACGTGAAATCCATTGCTGAATAAAATTAAAAAAATACAAATAAAATATTTCTGGGCAGAAATAAATTATAATTATTAATAAATTATTATTTTTAAATAATTACATAATTTTAATGAATTATTGAAAATAATTCTGCGTTGATCTCATTTTTTTATTTTGTGTGAAAATGTTTCTACCATAATATTTTAAATTCTTTTAAGTTTGAATTGATTTTAATAAGAAATAAATAATTTTCCATCTTCCTGTAAGCCAATCAGGACTACTAAAATTTTGAAAATTTGAATTACAAGACCGTGATTGGGGCAAAGTAAAAAAGTGTAAATCAGCAATAAAAAGTGCAAAACGCAATATTTTCAAAAATATTGTCGAAAGAATGACGACAAAACGTCAAGGCGCGTCGAATGGTACCATAAAAAGTGTAATTAGTTTAAAACTGTAGGAGAAGTTTGATACACAAGAATTGTAATGTTAAGTAAATGGCCTATGCTGGCCTGTACTGCACGTATTAAGTATATAGACTAGCAGTTAGGCAACCCTATGGGTTGCTAGCAGACAGGAAGGGGTGGAAGTATTAAGGTTATTTAACAATATTGAGTGGCATCGTTGAAATTAGTTAGACCCAACTTCCACAATGTTCAAAAAATGTCCACTGGGAAAAATAGCCTAAAACTCACGCACCAGCTTTCAGCGGCGTGGCGTTGTTGTGTGATACAACTACTACCATGCTACCCATACCGACACACCCTTGTATTAGGGTACATTGGTAGGCTGTTCTTTGATAAGTGGTGGCCAGGCGGGGGAGTGATGACAAACTTAAGTAATTATTGGCCAGTGTTTGACTTTAGTGAATGACAGCCAAGTGAAATTTAGTAAATGCTACCCTCTACAGTTTGTTATGTTTGAAGTCAGGTGATTAGACAGGGTAAGAGGCTACAAAACAATTGACTGAAAACTGTTGGGTAATATTTTTAGTCATTTAGTGTTGTTTCATGTAAATAGTTACAAAATACTATTATAAAACGTTCCACACCCCTTGTTAATCAATTTCTAGATTTTGCTTCGCTGGCTGTTACCTACTCAGGTCAAACTGGCCATCACTTACTTAAGTAAAATTGGCCATCAGTTACTAAAGTTAGCCATCACTTACCTAATTTTGCCATCACTCACTAAAGCTGGCCATCAGTTACTAAACTTTTCCATCACTTACTAAAGTTGGCCATCAGTAACTAAAATTGGTCATCAGTTACTTAGGTTGGCCATCACCTACTAAAGTTACCCATCACTCACTAAAATTGGCCATGAGTAACTAAAGTTGGTCATCAGTTACTAAAGTTGGCCATCAGGTACTAAAGTTGGCCATCACCTACTAAAGTTGGCCATCACTAACTAAAGTTGGCCATAAGTTACTAAAGTTGGCCATCAGTCACTAAAGTTGGCCATCACTTACCAAAGTTGGCCATTAATAACTAAAGTTGCCCATCACTAACTAAAGTTGGCCATCAGTTACTAAAGATGGCCATGACTAACTGAAGTTGGCCATCAGTTACTAAAGCTAGCCATCAGTAACTATAATTGGCCATCAGTAACTAAAGTCGGCCATAACCTACTAAAGCTAGCCATCAGTAACTAAAATTGGCCATCACTAACTAAAGTTCGCTATCAGTTACTAAAGTTAGCCATCACCCACAAAATTTGGCCATCACCTACTAAATTTGGCCATCACTAAATAAAATTAGCCATTAGTTACTAAAGTTGGCCATCACTTACTAAAGTTGGTCATCAGTTACTAAAGTTGGCCATCAGTTACTAAAATTGGCCATTACCTACTAACGTTGGCCATCACCAACTAACGTTGGCCATCAGTTACTGAAGCTGGACATCAGTAACTTAATTTGGCCATCAGTAACTAAAGTTTGCCATCAGTTACTAAAACTGGCCACCAGCAACTAAAATTGGCCATTACTAACTAAAGTTAGCCATAAGTTACAAAAGTTAGTTATCACTTACAAAAGTTGGCCATTATTTACTAAAGCTAGCCATTAGTTACTAAAACTGGCCATTAGTTACTAAAGTTGGCGATCACTTACAAAAGTTGGCCATCACTTACAAAAGTTGGCCATCACTAACTGAAGTTGGCCATCAGTTACAAAAGTTGGCCATCAGTTACTAAAGATGGCTATGACTTACTAAAGTTGGCAATCAGCTACTAAAGCTAGCCATCAGTAGCTAAAGTTGGCAATCAGTAACTAAAGTTAGCCATTACTTACTAAAGCTGGCCATCAGTAACTTAAGTTGGCCATCACTAACTAAAGTTGGCCATCAGTTACTAAAGTTGGCCATTACAAACAAAAGCTGGCCATCTCCTACTAAAGTTGGCCATTACTAACTAAAATTGGCTATTAGTTACTAAAGTTGGCCATCAGTTACTAAAGTTGGCTATCAGTAACTAAAATTGGCTATTAGTTACTAAAGTTGGCCATCAGTTACTAAAGTTGGCCATCAGTTACTAAAGTTGGCCATCACTAACTAAAGTTGGCCATCAGTTAATAAAGTTGGCTATTACCTACAAAAGCTGGCCATCACCTACTAAAGTTGGCCATCACTAACTAAAATTGGCTATAAGTTACTGAATTTGGCCATCAGTTACTAAAGTTGGCTATCAGTAACTAAAATTGGCTATTAGTTACTTAAGTTGGCCATCAATTACTAAAGGTGGCCATCACTAACTAAAGTTGGCCATCAGTTACTAAAGCTGGCCATCAGTTACTAAAGCTGGCCATCAAATACTAAAGCTGGCCATCAGCAATAAAGTTGGCCATTACTAACTAAAGTTGGGCGTTAGTTACTAAAGTTGGTTATCACTTACGAAAGTTGGCCATCACTTACTAAAGTTGGCCATTACTTAGTGAAGTTGGCTATCACTAACTTAAGTTGGTCATCACTTATTAAAGTTGGCCATCACCAACTAATGTTGCGCATCAGGTACTAAAGCTGGCCCATCACTAACTAAAGTTGGCCATCACTAACTAAAGTTGGCCATCTCTTACTGAAGTTGGCTATCATCTACTAAAGTTGGACATCACTTACTAAATTTGGCCATCGCCTACTAAAGTTGGACATCAGTTACTAAATTTGACCATAACTTACTAAAGTTGGCCGTCATTTATCAAATAAACCCTGCTACGTATTCGCCGGGATATTAGGACGACAGGGTAAATCAAAGGTTTTATTGACTGCGGTTAATTTAACTGTAAGTTTCGACAGAGCAGAGGCTTTTCCGGGTTACCATTCGAGTGCATGTGTGCCCGGGTCAAGATTTTACCACAGTGTTGTGTGAGTTAAATTTTTAACACAGTCCTGACTGGGATAAGTTTTTCTCACTGGCTGTTCTAGGATTGTGCTTGTTGTGTGCATTGCTTCCTTTTGCCAATAAGTGAGTGTTCCAGTTGTATGTATGACATGTGTGAGCAGCGGTGGATCTAGGATTTTTTTCTAGGGAGGGGGGTGGGTTAATGACCGCCTAGGGGGGTTAACAATGTTAAGCCGCCATATTAATGTTAAGCTGGTCATCACTTACTAAAGTTGGCCATCACTTACTGAAAATGGACCTTATAAAATATATGGAATGGCTATCTAACTACTCTGTCCAACTGAAATCTTTCTGGCAGTGCTGAACCTGAGTTCCACCGTGGAAAAAACAAACGAAAGCCGTAATCTTGCATTTTCTAGCTCATGTTTAAACAAATTATTTTGAAAATGTAATGAAATAATTTTTTATTTTTGATACTTATTTTTTAATTATTGAATTTAAATTTTAAATTTAAATCTAATTCAAATAAAAATAGGTATAAATAATTTTAATTTTCAATATTTATTTTTAAATCTTAATTTTAAATTTGAATCAAATTCAAATTGTAAAAAAATAATTTATTAATTAGCTGTGAGCCAATCAAGATCACTAAAATTTTGAAAATTTGAATTGCAAGGCCCTGATTGGGTGAAAGCAAAAAGTGTAAATCGGTCATAAAAAGGTGCAAAACGCAACATTGTCATTGATATTGTTGAAAGAATGAAATCCTCACATAGGGACGCAGCGATTGATACCATATAATGTGTAAAAGTAAAAAACTGAGAGAGGAGTTTGGTGGACAAGGCGTAGTGTTAATTCCTGTGTAGGGGTATCCTTTTGTGTACTGCAGATTTTAACAGTATGATAGATGATAGATGATAGAAGATAGATAGCAGTTAGGCAACCCGATGGGTTGCTAGCGTGATGTGGGGAACACGAAGATGGTCTAATACTCGCTGTAAGCTCAGCATATACTTATGTCCGTCGTAAAAAAATGTCAAGCAAAAGTCTAAAAATTGTGTAAGCTCAGCATATACTTATGTCCCTCGTGAACAAATCTCAAGCAAAACTCTCATAATTGTAGTAATCTTAGCATCTGCTTAAGTCACTGTTGCACAAATCTGTGGCGGAACTGTATAACCTAATGTTGCCTAGGTCCTTGAGGCACAAATCTCAGACAACGTTTTAATAATCGTTGTAAGCTTAGCATCTATGTAGTTTTTTGGTTCACAAATGTAAGGCCAAGCTGAAATATTCGTTGTAAGCTTAAAATCCACTTAGGTTTCTCGTAAAAACATCTTGAGCACCGTTCTAAAAATAGTTGTTAGCTCAGCATTTACTTAGGTCCCTGGTAGACCAATCTAGGACAAAGGTCTAATAATCGTTGTAAGGTCAGCATCTACTTAGCCTCTTCGTTAAGAAACAGATCAAGGAGGTCCCAGTTCAATTATAAGAAAAGTGTAATTGACACACTGATATACGGTATTAGACAGGCCTGTAATCGTGAAAGAACGTAACAGGATAAGGTTGTAAGGGCTAAGGCCACAAATTAACTAGATGAATAAATAATATATATAATCGTGAAAGAGCTGCGGAGGTTGGAATTTAAATAGTAATATCTGCTGCAGTGTAGATATAGTGACAAAAGAACATCTCTTCCATTTTAATGCGATTTTAATTAATTTATAATTATTTATTGTATAGTTACGGGGTGGTGTTATATGTGTAATTTCTGGGCCACGCTGCACGTAGGGAGTTCATGTAATTTGAGGGCCAATTTAAATTTGGAGGGTGATGTAATTTGCAGGCTACTCTGTATTTGGGTTGTGGTACAATTTAAAAGCAACTTTGTAGTCGAGGAAAAGGCAAAAGTGAAATGTGTAAGCTACTATGTTGGTGGATTAATGGAGAGGGGGAGGGGGTGTGATTTGCGGGCCGCACTGCACTTGAGGATGGAGAAATGCAATTTGTAGAACACTATATATTTGCGTAGTTGATGTAATTATTTTGCTAGTATGTAGTTGGGGGTGGTGAAGTTTGTAATATTTACTGTAGTTGGGGGTGGTGGTATTTTTGGGCCACCCTTTCGTTAGGGGGGTGGAAGGGGGGTGTTATGTGTAAGCTACATCTTATTCCGAAGGTGGTGTTATTTGTGAACCACCCTTTTGTTTGGGGGGGAGGGTGAAATGTATGAGCTACCCTGTAGTGGCGGTGTGGTGTATTTTATTCGGTTAGCGTGGTTGTGGGGACAGGTGTATCTATTGTTGGTCAGGATGCGGGAGGCTACATCCATATAACAATATAAATACCGCAACCTATAAAGTTGCCAGTTTCTTAGTTGTTTTTATATTTTGTAGTGTATAAAGCAAATTGGTGGCGTGGACTGGGTTTAGCGGCAGTGTAGATAGGATTACCCAACAACATGAAGCTAACTAAACAAAACTTCTCTTCAACGATTCTTAAATATTTTGCAGCCAAAAAAATTATTTTTTTTATTATATTTTCAATATTCCTATAATTAAATTGGAATTTTGAATTCAAAAAGGCTATCACTTAATAAAGTGAAATTGGCCATCACTTACTGAAGTGAAACTGGCCATCACTTACTAAAGTGAAATTGGCCATCACTTACTACAGTCAAGCTGGCCATCACTTACTTAAGTTGGTCATCACTAACTAAAGTTAGTTATGACTTATTGAAGTTGGTCATCACCTACTAAAGTTAGCCATCACTTACTAAAGTTGGCCATTACCTCCTGGCCAGGCCATCACTTATCAATGAACTTATTTGGTTGGTGATAAAATTTAAAGGCAACTTTGTAGTTGAGGGAAAGAGGAAAGTGAAATCGGTAAGCTTCTCTGTTTATTTATGCTTGTTATGTCCATCTAAGCTAAATCTCAGCTGACATTAATATATCCATTCTTATACGCACAAAATATAAAGTCATTGATAGTGGGAATTGAGTGGCGCCTATCGCTTCCCATTGCGTAGTTTTTAATTTTATAAGTAGATTAGTAGATACGTTAAAGTCCTCATAGTTACTATTTAGATTCTTTAATAAAATTCATTAAAACTTGTAGTAAGATTTAAAATGATTAATCTTTTGGCTGAGCTGATATTTTTTTCCCTTTTGAAACTTTTTAAATAAGTTTTTAAACTTTTCAATGTTCAAACGAATTTGAAAATAGAAGTAAATATTTTTTATCTTGCTCTGTGCCAATCATAACCACGGAATGTTTTGAAATTTGAATTGCAGCGCCGTGATTGGTGCAGAATAAGAAATGTTAAAACGTAAATAATTCAAAAAAATGTCAAAACATTAGATTTTCCGAGACGAAGCTCGAGGACACTTGACCAATGCCTATCCAATGACACCCCAATAATGCTTTATTTCAAAAAACTGTAGGAGTTTGATTCAAAAGCATTGTAATGGTAAATGGCCTATGCTGGCCTGTACTGCACGTTTTAAGTATATAAATAGTAGTACTACTAAATCAAAGTGCTACTGTATAGTAGTTTTGCTGAATAGTAATACTACTGAATGGTGGTACTACTCAATGGAACTAGCACTGAATGGTAGTACTACTAAATGGTACTAGTGCTGAATAGTAATACCACTAAATAGTAGTACTGCTGCATAAAAGTACTACTGAATGGTAGTACTGCTGCATGGTGGTACTACTAAATAGTAGTACTACCAAATAGTAGTAATATTGAATAGTTGTAGTTCTAACTGAAAGGACTACTAAATGGAAGTACCACTAAAGTGTGGTGCTAAAGTATAGTAGAACTGCTGACTGGTATAACTATTGAATAGTAGTACTACTAGAACGTAGTACTACTGAATAGTTGTACTAGTAAATGGTGGTACTACTGAATAATAGTACCTCTAAATAGTACTACTACCAAATCGTAGTGCTACTGTATAGTAATACTGCTGAATAGTAATACTACAGAATGGTAGAACTACTTAATAGTAGTGGTACTGAATGGTATTGCTACTAAATGGTGGTACTGCTGCATGAAATTACTACTAAATGCTTGTACTGCTGAATAGTAGTACCACTGAATAGTAGTTCTACCTAATGGTATTACTACTGGACAGTAAAACTACTAGTTGGTAGTACTACTGAATAGTAGTACAACTAAATGGTAGCACTACTAAATAGTAGTGCTACTCAATGGTAGTAGTAATGAATGGTGGTAGTAAAAAATAGTAGTGCTGCTGCATTGAAGTACTATTGAATTTTAGTACTGCTGAATGGTAGTACTACTAATTTGTAGTACTACTTAAGTTTTCTATATTACCGTTTTTAGCACGGGCTAGCTCAGTCAGGTCAATATCAGCGGTATATGTATCATCAGTATTATTATTCTTAGCGTTAAAATGAAAAGTTGTCGTTGTTACACAACTTGTATTTGTGCCAGTGGCGGTGACACGTTTAGTTTTAGTTTTAACAATTTATTCGTTATTTTTAAAATATTAATTAATAATTCAATTAATAAAATTGTATATGGTCAACTAGTCAATCTATTTCTATTATACGGTATAGTCATAGTGGTACGGTATAGGTAGAATTAGTAATTTGTTGAGTTAGATTAAATTCAATTACGAAATATATATATTATATCAATCCAATTAGTAGAAGTAAATTGAATTGCTATACGAAATATGAATATAATATAAAATATAATCCATAGTCTCTAGTATTCCATAAAAGAATAAAGAATTTTGGAATAGTAATAAGTTAAGTACGGAATAGTAAGTAAATAGCGAGGCGAAAGGCAAAAGTGGTATTTGGTATTTCTACTCATTTCCAGTTTCCAGTACTTTTCATTTTCATTGCTTGCAACATAGTATATTTAATTACATAGGTACTTGAATTTAAATGCACAAGTATCAAAAATATATTACTGAGCTCGCTAATGTTAAAAATATTTACCACCCCCAAAAACTTTCAGGGACCAAAGCTCGATTGAGCTTCATTGCGCTTCGTCGCGGTTTGTTGAGCTTAGGTAAAATTCTTTTGAGCTTCATCGCGCTTCGTTGAGCTTGGAATTTTACACCTTCATTGAACTTTTTAAGTTTACGAACTATTTTAGCCCAAGTTAACTTAAAAATGTCAAACAATGCTAATTTCATTGATTACCAAAGAAGCTGCTATTATTGGTAGATTCGTTGCTGATGCAGAAGGTGTAAGCCAAGTCGTTAATGCAGTTAATAATAAAAGGTCAAAAGATAAAAATTTAGCTGAAACAAATAGACATAATGTTGAAATGGAAAAGAAAACAGGCGTCCTATTGGGACTTAAGCGAAGCGGTGCTTGTGTTTTTTAAAAACCTTATTCTTTAATCATTAACAAATATAGAAATAGATAAATATTCAAGATAAATATGTAATAAAACCTATGTTTTTTGAGGCGTAATAATAAGAAATAATTAACCATCGAATAATAAAAATATAGAAATTGAAATATTAAATCCTGATAGCAATATTAATTAAGAAACTCATTGAACTTTATCGTATAAAAACAATAACAAACGCTATTATTTTGATTCTTGTGGTCATACCTATAGGATTCGGTAATTCTTCAAAAGCAGATATAGTTTATTTAACTAATAAATTACAAAAAATTAAAACAAATGCTTGTAGTTCTTTATGTATACAGTAAATAAATAATTGTTAGTCATGATGATTTTATAAATACATGTTTTAAAATATAATGAATGTAATAAATGATTTCAAAATTTGGATATATTAGAAAAACTAATAATGAATTAACTGTAAATACTTTAAATATATTGAACAAAATACAAAGTAATAATTTTGAAATAAAAAAATTAAATAATGAAACAATGAATTAATAGATAGTTTTAAAATTGGAGTTAGTGATGTAGAGAATCTTATGGGGATAATAGAAGAAATAAAAAGTGTTATTACTAATTAAACAACTGTTCTTAATAACAAATGTAAAATTAATAGTATTGCGGTAAAAATAAACTGAACTCAAAGTAACAATCTTATTTAAGTAAATAGTAATATAAATCTTAAAATATATACTAAAATAGCTGAAAGTGTGAAAAAACTTAAGGAAGAAAATATTAAAATTATTGATATAATAAAACGTAATAAACAGGCTAAAATTGCATCAAAAGATTCATTATTTACAGATTTAGATAGTCGTATTATTACATAAGTAATAAAAATAAATGAAAATATTAGACTTTTGGAAAACGAACCAGTAGTAATACCAAGAGTCTCACGTATACCGCAATATAACAAATATGTCAAAAGAGGTCTCAAATTAACAAAAATAAATAACAAAATAGCATTTTTGACTGGTTTTATTCGTATAAACACGCCTTCGTTTGAACAAACTGATTTTAGTCAAAGAATTTGTAATATACCTTTTATGGATTTGGCTAATACATGTATTAATTTTGAAACTAAAACAGCTGCAATATTTTGAATATCTAATACACACTTACAAATTGAAGCAACTGATTAAATCTTAGGTACAACATATTGGTTTAACAGTATTGTTTAATAATAATTACCAATTTTTTTATTTTATGATATTCGTATGTGCATAATTTAGGATATTGAATGTGTGAAGTAGCACTGAAAATAAAAGTAGAAATTGAGATAACATTTAACTCTCTCTACACATATAGGATTGTGAGCAGTTAAGCTCATATTTATTGCTACCTAAATGCCTCTATTTAGTCGTGCAAACTATTCAGTATCTCGCAGGGCCAGTCCCAAAGTACTTGAGATTCCCTAGTTTTCACTGACTCTATCGCCCTTTTTTAATTCGGAATTAGAAGACCGCAGTAAATTTTCTGTAACAAAAGTGCACGGTAGAAATAAATATACCCCCTAATATTAAAAATTAGGTAAAATTATATTTAATTAGGATTAGAAACAATTCTGAATCAATTCGGGCCCATATTTCTATATTTGCTTTATTAAATATAAGCAACCACGTGTCGGGCCTTTATATTTACTGCTAAAGTGACGCCTATTGGTTGTACTTGTGGCTGCAGGAATTATTAGAGCCAAAAGTGAATGGCATTAGAAGTAGCGCCACGGCGTATGTCTGCATCTTCTACAAGAAAGAAAGATTTTACACTAATAAAAGTGAAAGGTGGTGTGGAAACAGTGCTAACAAGCCAACCAGCCAGCCGTATAGTAAAGGCGGACCGTTACGAACAGGAGTCTCGGGAAGTTACTTAATAGCTGTGGACAGATACAAAGATTTAAGGGGAAAAAACTCCCCATAATAAAATATAAGAAAATTGCCATGCACAAGAAGTAGCTGTGGACTTGAGCTAAGCAGACGTGCAAGCAAGGAGCAGAAGACGGGTCGAGTATCTACTGAGCTGACTGCACCGCATTCCCCAAAAGTCAACATTTTGCTGTAAATAATGCAGAGTTCAGAAATTAAAAAGTGTACAAAATCTTGTTTGTTATTACAAAACTTTAGAGGTTACAATCGAATTTACAAAATTCTCAACCTAAAGGGATCCACAAATAGCTGATTTTCTAAAGAAAATTGAATCAGCAAATTTAACGAGGTACGTAAAATATATAATTTAGTACACCACATATTATGTAGATTAGAATTTCCATTTGATTATGTAGGCAGCAAGTACTTTTAGCATACGATACGATAATTTACATAGTCAGCAGTGACAACTATATAAATTTAAAATATTTTACAGTTTCGGTAGTCTACTATAGGCCACCGTATATTGGCTATTATTACAGAATTTTAATTTTTACAAAAATAAAGATTTTCTACGTAAAAAGATACAGGCATTGGCAACGATTGATAGTAGTTTACAGTTAAGTTCAAAATTTTAGTTACTCTTCGTTTTTCAGTCCATTAGTCAATGAACTCCGCAGTTGCCATTAGTGGTCATTGTTGTTAGTGACCTACAGGTAGAATAAAAGTAAAAGGTATAAAAATTGGGCTTGGAAAATCATAATGTTTAGTTTGCAAGTTAGTGGCCCACACGGTTATCATTAAACATCAGCCCACAAGGTAGGCTTTTATTTGGTTAACAATATTGTTTTGCTAACTCAAAATTCATTTAAGAATTTTCAAGTCATTAAGTATTTAATTTTCGAATTACCAGTTAAAATTCGCCGTTTATAAGTGCAAAATCTGCAATCATTTTTATTGTAGGGTAGGTACTTCTATTTACAGTGACAACTAAAACCTACAAATAGTAAATACGGAATCAAAATTTCAAGTAATAATAATTTAATAATTTATTCATAAGGTCGATTTGGCGTCAGCCCATACAACATTGTTAAGTTTTTACAAAGTGGTTATTTACAATTGGATCAAAGATTAAATGATTCTTGGTAATTTAAATATATTATAAGTAAAGGTTTCTTGTGTTGGTTTATTGGTTGTGATGTAAAAATAAATGGTAAAAACTGCGTTTTGTATAGTAATCATGTCATTATAGTGTCAGGTAATATTGAGTTTACAGAGCATATATTTCATTTCTATAAGTAATAAAGTAATAAAATAATAGATAGATTAATATTGTGTTATGTGATAAGTGTTATGGTTGTTGAGTTATGTTCCTTCGATGCAGCTTAAGTAGAATTTTCGGATTCGTAGAGCTTCATCCCAAAAATTAAAAAGTTGCTGAAAGCCCTCTGCGTCAGAGTAGCTTCTGAAGATTGCTGAAATGAGGTGCTCCTTCGTCGGTCTGCTGGAGGATAGCTTCATAAGGAACTTTGTCCGGGGTGGTTTGTAATGCGGACAGTCAAGCATTATATGAAAAGCATCTTCCACTTCTTTGCCACATAGATCACAGTCAGTACCATCTCGTTTCTATATCTTTTTCATGCCGTTTAGATTGGTTGCTTTTCCCCTAAGTACTATTCTAGGAAGGCCAGTTCTCAGGTTTAGTACAAACTTTGCCATGTTCCATTTTATGTTCATTTCAAAGTAGTCTGATTTTAGTGCGTGGGTCTTTAAAGAGGTATAGAATTTCATTGCATTGCAGTTCTGCATTCTGAGGACGTCATTGTTAATGCAGCTTAGTCGGTATTTCTCGATGATTTTATTTCTGTGTTTTGTGAGATATTCCCCGTTTAGATTTTTAAAGACTTCTTCAAGTGATGCGTCCGCCAAAAGCTTCTTGATTTGAAGTATCCAGTTATTTCAGGTATCTCAGGCTTTAAGCTTCAGCGATTCTTGGTAGCAGTTTGAGATAATGCTGTCTTCTTTTGCATTTAGTGTCTTCAGTAGAAACTTAATCAACGACTCAAATAATATTAGCTTGATGTTTTGTGCTCCTGTTTCCAATGGAAGAAAAAATCCAGGAGTGGGATTGGTAGTGCCTGTGAGTCGTCAGAGAAATGCGGTCTGGAAAGTTTCGAAATCTTCGCAGTAGCGAAGGCCCCCTATTGGTGCTGCATACATAAGTACCGAGCTGACTAGCGATTGAAAAAGTTTGAGGTGTATTTTTACGTCCTTTATTTTGTCGCGATAAAAGAGCTCGAAAAGCTTTGACTGAGCCGCCTTAGCCTTGTTAAAGAAGTGCGTTTTGGCTTCATTAAAGATTCCACTGTGGGTAAAAGGGACTCCTAAGTAGACGTATGTATTTACTATTTCTAGTGGCTCTTTCTCCTAGTAAAATCTTATTGAGTTGCGTAGTTTATTTCCTTTTCTAAAGATCATGACTTTAGTCTTGCCTAAGTTGACGTTTAAGTCATTCTCTTTGAAAAAATTATTAAGCGTGTTGATGTGTCTTCGTGGATCTAATTCATTTAAGGCAAGTAGTATTATGTCGTCTGCATAGAGCAGAATAAGTAGTTCGATTGTAAACATTTGTATTCTTTGAATTCCACTGTTTCGGAGAATCTCAGTAATTTTGTCAATGTATATGCTGAAAAGAGTTGGAGACAGAGTTTCTCCTTGCAGCACACCGCCCATCACTTTGATCATGTCAGTAAAGCCATCCTTACAGCGAACCTTGGGTTTTGCCTGGTAAAACAGCTCTTTGATGTTTGTTACTAATTGTTCACTTACATGGGAACCTTCCCAACTTGAAACTACAAAATGAAGCGAAACTACCCGGAACGTATACAACCCATGTAAGTGACCTCTGCGTGTATAGTCGTTGGACTGCAAAATTCGTGGTTCGGCCGCAATCGCGCGCGCAAATTCAAAAATATTGATTTTTTCGAATTTCACCGCGCTCTAGCTCCCACAGTTTTTGACCAATTTTCATAAAATTTGAAACACAACATCTTTGTATGTTTATCTAAAAAGTAATTTCAGGGTTTTCGAAAATTCGAAAATTTTAATTTTTTTGGAAATTTTTTAAAAAATGTGTATTTTGAGGCCCAGAGCTTTAACTATTTTTTTTAGAAAAATTAAAATTTTCGAATTTTTGAAAACCCTGAAATTATTTTTTAAATAAACATACAAAGATGTTGTATTTCAAATTTTATGAAAATTGAACAAGAACTGTGGGAGCTAGAGCGCGGTGAAATTCGAAAAAATCGATATTTTTGAATTTGCGCGCGCGATCGCGGCCGAACCACGAATTTTGCAGTCCAACGACTATACACGCAGAGGTCACTCACATGGGTAGTATACGTTCCGGGTAGTTTCAATTCATTCTGTAGTTTTAAGTTGGGAAGGTTCCCATGTTAGTTCTGCTTCTTTTAGCCTGATCCATAGCTTGTTTCTTTTAATTGAATCGAAAGCTTGGCTGAGATCTACAAAAAGAGCAAAAAGCTTGCCTTTCTTTTGCAACGCTGGTCTGTTCAGCTGCTTGAGAATGCATGTATAAAGAGCAAATAGGTGATCTGTGCAACTTCTTCCTTTTCTGTACGCTGCCTGATTTTCTGATATGATGTTGTTTATAGAGCAGTAAGAGTTGGGTCTGTTCGACATGATGCAGGTGTAGAGCTTGGTTATGGTGTTGATAAGGGCGATGGGCCTGTAATTACTAGGAAGGCAGTCGTCACCCTTCTTGTAGATTGGTGTTGTTATGATTTCTCCCCACTCTTCTGGTATTCGTTCGTGTAAGGCTTTATTGAGAATTTGAAGTAAGTAATCATAACAAGTACTGTTTAGAGTTTTCCATACCTCGTTAGGTATGCCATCCGCCCCTGAAGATTTGTTATTTGCTAGTTTGCTGGTGGCTCTTATCAACTCTGTTATGTTTATCTCTCCGTCGAATACAAGGGACTCAGTTGCAGTGTATTCCTTTTCTTGGTCGACAACTTCTCCTTCGTTTTTGCTAACACTTTCAAAAACAGATCTAAAGTGTGCGTCCTAAGTCTCCTTTGCAATATGATTTGTTCTAAAACTGTATTTTATGTCTCTAAAAATATTGATGGCTTTCCAATACCCTGCCAAGTCCTTGCTGTGATGAATTTTTTCTTGGATTTTACTGCAGAAAGTTTTCTTTTTGTCACAGCAAAGACTTCGGTATGTTTTCTTGGCTTGTAAAAAGCATTCTAGACTGTCCGTGTCAGGGCAATCTGAGCATTTGGTTTCTCTATATTTATGGAGCCACGAAAGTGGTTTTCTTTAAGCTTCACTCCATTCCTTGTCGAACCATTTTGGACCAAAGTTTTGTCTGTTATTGTTACGTTTTGGGGCCATTTCTGTTTGTTTAGCAGTATGTTGTATTAGCTTGTGTAGTTGAGAGTAGCTGCAATTGCTGAAGTCAAGCTCTGTGCTGTTCATGCTTAGATTTTGTTGGAAAGTCAAGGCTTTGTCCTTGCACCATCCTATATTGTTACTTGGTTCGGTGACGATTTGTTGTACATTCTGGTTATTTTTCTGAGCACTTAGCAGTATAGGAAGGTGGTCAGATTCGATACTCTCAATTACTTTAAAGTCTTTAAACTCGTCGATGGCATTGCTGCTGCTAATGCATAGGTCAATCAGGCTGTGTCCGTTTTGTCCTATGTAGGTTGGTTTTCCGAATCTGTCAGATGTACTTCTGCCGTTAAGAATTGCTAGCTGATTGGTTAGAATAAAATCAATCAGTTTCTTGCCCCGTTTGTTTACACCACCGTCAGTTGTGTGTCGTATCTAGTTAAAGATTAGTGTGTTATTAGTTGGATTTTGGAATTTTCTTACTCTGCTGTTAAAGTTACCTATGAGGACGTATTTAAAATTGTTTGTGGCTATCATTTCTTCCATGAGATTGTCCAGTTGTTTGTCATATTGTGGTTTGGGCGGTATGTAAGTAAAACAGAGTATAACTTTTGTGCCATTTAGTAAAACTTCTATGAGGATTTTGAATCTGTCAGTATGGGTAATTTTGCATTGTTTATTTATTCTGTTTTGAATGCCGATAATAATTCCTCCACTCTTTCTTTCTCTTTCTCCTACCGCTGGGATAACATTTAATTTAAATTCGTGGAAAGTTTTTTCGAAGCCGTTAGTTATTACGCTAGTCCAAGTTTTAGAAAAACAGAAGATATCCACGTCAAGTTTTAAAACAGTATTTGCTTTGTCGTTTGTACAGTTATTAATCCCGTTTATGTTTCAGTATAAGATTGTATTTACAGTTTTACATAGTGTTGTATGTGCCTGCCGAGTTCCTATGCTGTTTGTCTATTGTTTGTGTTCATCTCCGTCTTCCTCAGTCTCTTATTCTCCCTTTCCTCAAATCTCTTTTTACTTAATTCCGGAGGTAGGTCCGCATTTATAAATATTGGGCCTCCGCTTCTGCCTTTGAGTTGTTGCTTGGCCTTAGGGAGTGCTGTTCTGTCTTGCCTTTTTAGAAAGGTGACTAAGATGGTACGGGTCTTTCCTTCTTCATACGGCCCGAGACGTCTTATTACTTCAACGTCCGCTTTTATCTTAAGTTTTGTATGTATTAATTTGATTACTGCCTGGTTAAGATTGTCCTTTGATTCCGTGCCTGACTCAGCTATTCCTTTGATAAGTATGTTGTATTGTCTGGCGTCATTGGAGATTCTCTCAATTTGCTTTTTGCAGTTGGCCAGTTCATTCTCCAGAAAAGTGTTAGTGGTCGTAAGGTTGGTGACAGACTCCTCTAGTGTTTTTGTCCGTGCTAACAGCTCCCCGTAGAGTCGGTGTTGCTCCTCTAGTTTGGCACGTATCTCTTGGACATTTTCGAGGATAGCGTTCGTGGAGACCTCTAGCCGTTCGCTTTGTGCTTTAGCTTGCGTGTCCATCGTGCTATTGAGCTGTGCAAACAGTGTTTTTAATTCCTCCCTCATTTCTTCTCCTATTTCTTCGCTTATGTTCTTTTTTACGTTTCCTGAAGTTCTGGAGGATGAGTCTGCGCTGTCTCTGCCTCTTTTGGTCGTTTTGTGCTGGGGGCACTGGTCGCTGCGGGGATCTTTGTATCCCCATTAGCTATCACAGGTTATGTTGTCACAGTGCTTTCGATTTGACTATGCGTAATAGCTGGTGCTCAGGCGTGCATTTGAATCAGCCCTTACTCCTTTTCAGTCTAGTCACTTCTTTATCCGTTTCTGTTTTATTAGGCTGTGCGTATTAGCTAGTGCTTGGGCGTGCATTCGCATCAACCCTTGCTCCTTCCTCGTCAAGTTCTTAATCCGCGTCCGTTTTTTGTGTGTCCTACTGTAGTGTACTAGTTATGTGTGTTGTACTATAGGGGCCGTATTATCTGGGTCTTACTGTAGTATTAGTAAATAGAAGATTACTTGAAATCCGTGTTATCAGTGTCCCGCTGTACAGATCCTTCTTAAATTGCGTCCCACTGTATATTGCAAATCATGAAAAACTCAAGCCAACAGAATTACACAGTGACAGCATCCTTGGCATCGCCTTAGATAATTGTCATGTATAGGGCTGGTAGGGAGAATTCGTAAAAATTTTTGGCGTGACCTGTATACCTAGGGTGTACCGTATAAGTTACTGCTTAGAGTTACAATTGATTTAATGATAATATGCCTATACCGATCGTCAGAACTAAATATATTTCAAAATTTAATAACAGCTGCAATTACGGATTACTTTAATGTTGACTGGTATTGATGTTACAAGTTTTCGGTCTAAAGTTTGGTGTTGATTAAGTTTGAGTTTTAAGTTGCCATTATATATTATTGATAAGGGTACATAACTCAGAACGTGATGGTGAGGAATTATGCCAGCATCTTTATGAATTCTATTCTCGGGTTTTAGTTTGAGATTTCAATTTTCAACATGTTTTTGTTTCTCGCTTGAAGTTTGTTGTTGGTTGTTGCCTCAGTTCAAGTTGTCAGTTGGTAAAAGTGGAGTGCGTAAAATGTGGGGCTGATGGGGATTTAGTACCACTGGTGGATATGCAATTTTGTGTATTGTGTCCTCACACGCTTCACTATCTCAGATCAGGTTTCAGTTTCAGGTTTCGTGGTTTCCTAATATTATGGTCTTCTTTCTTCCACAGTGGATTTGACAGTTTTTGTGCCTTTCGGAATTGCACAATTCAGTATCACTACTCGGTTTTTACGCTAATCTTCGACTTGATTCGGATAGCGGGGGATTCACTGCCTCTGTACGTGTAGCCTACGATCTGGTTTTAAATAAATATCCTGGTTAAATAACTTGTTTTAATTTATTATTTTTGTTAGCTCTTCAGTGTATTACCGTCCTCTCTGGCGGTCGAACCAAGAACTCAAAAATTTTAAGTTGTAATTTACAATCATAAAAGTGATTTTCTAAGGATCTGGGGTCTTCAGAATATTCACTTATCTTTGTTTTCAAGTGCTTATAACGGTAAGCAGCCGCGTCTCAAGTTTAGCAGTGTATTTAGTGCAGGTTTACAAAAACATACAATAATTTTATATGCCATTATTAATTGTGTTTTGTTGTGTATGTTTTATGGTAATAATTCATTTTTTAAGAGTTCGAATTAATCATTTTTTTGTGTAATCTAGCATAATTTTATGTGTAGGTCGAAATATTTACCAGAAGAAGCTTCTGATTTGTGGCAACTAGTTAGTATAGTTATATTATTGCAAGACACGAATTTCGATCTGTGTGTTAGTTGAAAAATTGCAAGGGATCAAACCTTGCCTTAGTCAGTTACAAGAAAATAGTGAGGAAAATTTAACCTCAATTGTTACGTACAACTTTTAATTAATAAGACGCTCATGATTTAAAACTATTCTAAGTTTTGTGAACTAAAATATACGGGACAGAAGGACCTATCTTTTTGTGTTTTTATTTGGTTGAATACAAGAAATGAATACAACCTCGACTTTTAAGTTGATATTTTTAAAAGTTGTTAGTATAAAATTTTGAAAAACTCGAAATTTTCTATAAAATAAATTAGAGTTATAAGTCAAATTACAAAAAATCTTGACCCAAATTTATAAAGGGACAAATAGTAAGAAATACTGCCTCAACTAATGAAATCATTGCGCTTACTTAATAGTCGTTTCGAAATTTCGAAACGCTTGAAATTGTACGTATCATAAAATTGAGTTTGAGATTTATAAACGGAGAATTCTTACTCTAAATTATTTAGTTACAATTAGCAAGGAATTCAGTAACCTTGACTTATCAAAAGATAGTTAGTCAACAGTTATATTAGCCAATGCCAGACGCGCAGCCTGGGCTTATTATTTTGTGCAAACTATAGCAGGTAATATTACTCTGACTTACAATAGTGAGTTCAAACTGTGTAGGAAATTTCACCCTACTTTTAATTAGTGTTAAAGTTGCTTGCATGGAAGTGACCCTGACTTTATTAGTGCTTTAATATATTTTGGAGAATTAAACCCCAATACTCCATAGTCATTGTCATTTTTGGTAGGTATCACTTTTATAAGGGGTGTGGTTGAGTGTGTTGATTAAAATATGAAACGTAGGTAAGAACTTTAACCAGAATAAACTAACGATTTGTGTTGAAACTGAAAGTTGCCAGCTGACAACTTATAACTATTAATATTGTCTCCTTTTCTTATTCGCATCGGGCATTGCAGGTTGTCAGTCATATAAAATGTTTGTTTGATTAGTAGTACGACCCAGCACAGGTAAAATAAATTGAAGTCCAGCATCAGTGATTGAAAAATATATGTAAATCGCATATTTACCCGATGCATGATATTTACGTCAATCACATTGTATCATAATTAGATTATTCTTTTGTTTTAGTAAACACTTACAAAGTTAAAGTCACAGCAAGCTTAACCTAGGGATTTTGACAACAGATACGGTCCAAAGATACAGGAAATCTTCAACTTTAAAGTCTTTGGTTAATCATAAGTCCTACGTAGATCCAGCCATATAGGGATTCCTACAAAATAAAGGAAAATCAAATAGGTATACAAAATATTAATAACGAATAAAAATCCGTGCATAGACTACGAGTCCAGCATGTCGTTGTGCACTATTGTATAATTGTGAGAACAAGGGTAACTGTGTTCACCTAAGGATAAGGGTGAACATGGTTGTATTTTATTTACTACGGTAAACAGTTACGAATAGTTATTAACTAATAATTTAACTAATTTATAGACTTCTTACGAAGAAAAAATACGGGCCTTTTGGATGTACTTGAAAATCCTACCGTCCCACGTTTTGAATCTCTGTAAGTCAAAATAGGAGAAAAGTACTGAAACATTTTGGTTAAATCACTCACGAAGTGAACTTTTATTCTAAATTTTGATAAAAATTTTGAGTGCACGAAAATCACTGTTGTATACACACACTGTTAAATTCTGTGTAAGTATACAGTTAAGTATTTGTCATTTAATTTTAAATACTTACTTTTTAGTTTTCTCACAGTGACACAAAAGAATAAGTCACTAGTTGTGACCATAGTCCGCTGACGCCAGGATTAGAGTTAATCCGAATTAAAGGCAGATTTTAAATTCACCCATCTGGGGAAGTGGAAAGTTGTTTGGAAACAAAAGTTGATCAGTTATATTCACCTTGGTATACTTAGTAAGTACAACGTATTGTTATAGGCAGTGAACAAATTAAATAGTCGAATTTAGTGAAACTAGTTCGAACCATTAATCAGGGGTAAATAAAAATAAACGGAAATATTTTGCTGTGTTAACATTAACATAAAAGTTAGAGGTAGGTATATAATACTATAAAGTAAAATAAAAAAAGTTACCTACGTAAAAAATTTAGACATAGGTACTTAAGAAGTACATACTGTTGTAAGTATACACATATCTTCGTGGTAAATACTGGTTAGGCATAGATCCATACGGTGGATAAAAAGAAGTTAGCGTCGTACACAGTTGTATTATTATAATACAAAGCATAGAAATCTCATAGTAAATAACAATTTTTACTATCATACAAGTAACTACATAATAAGTCAACATTACAATTAATTCTCTTTGAAGTCAATTAACTTTAAAGTTTTTGTTTTTTTTTAAACTGATGAGTTTATTATAATTTTAAATTTGATTTTCGTATTTCGAATAAAACCAAATAAAATTAAATTAGGAATTTGATATTTCTCCCAACTCAACATCCTTCGAGGATTTGATAAATTAAGTAGGTAGAAAGGCAGCTATTACTATCATTTATATAAAAATTAAAATGAAAATTAGATATTTCTAAGAAAATTTCTGAATGCTAATTTTATTGAGTTGAACATCAACAGATATTGCTTTCGTGTTCTTTACATTTAGTTTGTTGTTATTATTCAACATTTAAAAAACGATAATGATTGTTAGAATTCAACTTAAGCGTTGAATGTTTATCGTATTTTATTTAAGTCCTTATAATTAGATCTCAATAAAAGCTACTTTTATAATTTATTTAAAAGTTAAAATAAGGATAAGCCTAGAACGTCATAGACGAAATAATCAGTGGAAGTACGACTGGCAACTCACTGATTCTTCCAATTTATTCTAATTACAGGATAAAATCCTGACGTGACTTACTAGTCATTATTATTTTACTGCTTGACGCTTACAACACGTTGTGAAGATCTAAGAATTTATTTTAATGACTTTTGATTTTGATTGACTGACATAAGGCACGTATTCACGAATAAAAAATAGGATTTAATTCGCTTGTGCTTATCAAGCTTGATTTTAAGAATAAAAATTCGGTGGCTGTTGCGCGAAATAAATGTACCCTTGTCCTCATTTACACTGAAAAGCACAATAATTTCACCCATCATTATACAAAATAAAAATTTTTTTAATAAATTATTCTTTAAATAAATACAAACTTATGATTGCATTAATTTTATACATTAAGTCAAGTTAATTCAATATTGTGCGAATTTCTAAATTTTTTTCGAAGGTTGAATCCAAGGCCTGATCAATTTGAAATTATTGACTATACTTGAATTAAAATAGAGCATACACGGATTCGGTTCCCTAACGAGGAAACGCATCTATTTGCCGTTAGCTAAAGTCGACGTAGGCATTGCTTTATCATACAAATTAAATAAAATTGGTAGTTTAGTACTACACTGATATGTATTACTACATATTTAATAAAATAAAATTTATCAACTCTTACAAAGAGACTTGAAAGCTAAGGCATCCATCTTCAATATTCCTACGAGGAATATACCACGCTGTACTTGGAAAATTTATTGAATAAAATACAGTGGGTCTATAAAATAATTCAAATGAAATACAGTATTTACATTTGAATAAAAATAGGTAAATATTGTTACTTAATAGTGAACCATTTTTAAACATACTACAAACATACTGATATTAGAGAAAAGCCAAATTACTTTGTTTTCAACATTTAATTAGTACTGTGTAATAACTACAAGTTTATCACAAATAGAGACATTTCCTAATCCACTTGTCTTCGCGAAGCAGTTTTTTCTGCTGTCTTTCTATATGAGCTGAGAGGAGGGGAAGTAGAGCTATAGTTTGGGATGGACAAGGAAGTAAGAAGAGGCTACATGGCGAGCGACTACGGAGATCTGTGAACAGAGGCATGTACTTTAGTATGTGAGCACTCTGACCGTAACAGAGCCGGGGCTTGATGTGGGAGAGAGATTCCCTTGCTCAAAGTGATACGCTTTCTAGAACTTGTACCATCCCTATACTGTATCCTCTCTTCCTCAAGTCGATTGCACTGACGGAGGACGTACCATAGAAAATCTGTTCAACAATGTAGGCAAGGTGAAGAGTGGCAGATAGTTTCTCTGGCTATGGTTAGCGCGACATTTAGGATAGTCTGTCATTATTAGGTATAACTTCCCAAGTAAGTTTAGTATATTGACAAATCAACGAGCCCCACTGAATGCATCAGTCTATGGTGTATTTCAAGGAGCAAAGTTGATAGAGTAAATTGTAAGTAGTGCGCGATAGGCTTCATCCTGAAGGTGCTATACTACTATACATACACACAAACATAGAGACATTTGGGATCTAAGGGTCCACTACACTTATTCGATTAATCTTATGTTTCCAAAATTCTACAAAGTCAAAGAAAATGTACGTTTCGTAAATCCATCTTTAAATTTTTACAAGTTACAGACTTGGTAAATAAAACTAAAATAAAGGTAATTCTACGGAAATTTCCATTTGATTGTAAAACTGGACAAACAAAGCAAAGACGATAAAATCGATTTTTAGACGAAAATTAAGTGCAAAGTAATACCAGTAACAATAATAAAAGACGGAAGAAGACTCTGATCTTTCCTATTCTTTTTTTCTTGGGGACGACCCCACAATAAAATCAGCAAATAATTCATCAAGTTTTATTGGATTAGTTGCTAAATTTTCTGAATCTCCAAAAAGTAAAAAATCGTGGCACGACGAATCATTAGAATTCAAAAAAGAGGATTTAGAGTATAAACTTTTACACTATAAAGTTAATATTTGGGAATCACCACAACACAGATCATTTCTAGTTCTTTAGTATCTATATATTGACTCGATCAATAAGCGTATAATGACGATTATCACCGAACAACTCCAGAATATTCTGGAAACCTTGCTAGCCAAAAACAAAGAATTAAATGCCGATCAACAGTTGATTATTTCCAAATCCAAATTTATAGATGAAATACCAACATATAGCGGTGACTAGTTGAGAATGGTTGTATAAATTTTTGTTAAATCGATGCAATGAATAAATTATAATTATTATTATATAGCGGTGAAAAAAAAGCAAAAAGTTGGGTTGACATATTTTGAGACGAACTCACACGTCGGAACATTTCAAGTACGAATAAAATTTATTTAGCTTTAGACAAGGGATTAACTGGAACAGCAAAAGCTTAGTGGCAAGGTAAGAAGACAAGATTTATTGCAAGTTATGCTACTATACCTGAGGAATCCGATAGGGAAGCAGCTAAGAAAGCGACTGTAGAGCAAATATACTAAACACTTAAATTAAAATTCGATCGTGAGTATGTCAGCAGTAAGGCCGCATCGGAACTAATTTCAATTTTATTTAATACCAAGATGAGTTGAACTAAATATTTCAATTGACAGTAACAATGCGTAACACAAATGGATCCAAACATAATGAGCAAAAAAACTAATGAAATTATTAAAAGGAATTCCTCAGCCGTTACGTACAAAGATGATAAATTGCACTGATATCAATAATTTCACAAAAGTGTTAAATAGACATATCTTTTAAAAGTCGGAAAGTCTTTTAAACAATCAAGTTTAAGATGTATTTGACGGTCATCAATAGAAGCTAATTTATATTAGGGGATTCAATGGTACTCCTTTAAATACAAATCGCAATAGGAATCAACCCAATGGAGGTCAAGTCAGACATGGAGCTGACCCTAGACAATTTAACCTAAATATTAAGAAAAATAGTGTATCTAAAGATAGTCAACCAACATGTTACAAATGTGGCAAGACCCGACATTTTGTCATTGGTTGTTGGCAAGCAATGCAACGGCAGGGCATTCCGTTGCCCCCACAAGCTGCTAGCTAGGCGCAGATGAATAATGCCCCAATGCCGAGAAATTTATTACATGATAATAAAGGTAGAGGAAACAATATATATAATGGAAATAGTAATAGAGGATATAGAAATAATAATAATAATAGATATAATAGAAATAATTATAATCAAGGCGGCCATGGTGGTTATTACAACCAACCTCCTTATCATAATCAAAGTTACAATCATCAGGATTTTAATCAAAATCATACGAATACTGTTTACCAAATGAGTTCAATGCATATCAACGATAAGGATTATAACGACGATCCCGCTAGGGATATAGGGATGAGAACTAATTATCCAGCATTGCCAATGAGCAATAAAAATCAGCCTCCAAACAATTAAATTTATGGAAGCCATGGCAATCCCAGTCTACATACACTGAATGAAGTACAATAATAGATGTCTCAAAATAATCCTGAATTGCGTATGTTTAGACTGAGATCCATGGACAATTCCGACGTACCGGAATTAAAACAAATACCTATGACAAGAACTCTGGGTAGAAAAAGCGACTCTTCACCTATCGCATCAATACATTCACGCAATGATGAAAATAGGAAATTAAATAGGTTAATGGCAGCTTACGAGCTGACCCAAAGGGAAACTTTATAAAAGGTAAACAATAGTAATACAGAAGCATCTTCCTCAAACAATTTTAGAGTCCAAAGCGATATATCTGCAAGTCCAAAGGCCTTGCATATTAGACAATTGAACAATTCACTCGAAGAGGTGAAAAGACAATTTTCTTTTTGAAATTATTTTGGTATAATTATATATTTAAATGTTATTACGAATACAGGATCTACGATTAGTTTATAAAAAACCACAAACGATTAGATTACTTGGATGTCAAGACATAGTAACTACTTGTTTACAAATAATGGCAGATATGATGGTTCCTTACAGTGAACCAGTGGTATCTAGTGAAAGTGTAACGTTATCCTTATATGTCGATAGTAGTTTATAGTTGTAGGTTCTGGCGCAACTACAAAGGAAGAGCCACGTTTAAAAAAACAGCATAAAATCATAATAAATTTATAATTCACCTCTATTTTTCATAGAAAAACAAGACTATTTTCAAGAATTTTAAGAATTAAAAAAAAACACTACGTGACGCCTTAGATCCATCTACGAGGACGAGTACGACTACAAGCTACGAGCTACGACTATGACTATTAGTGCAACTATGTCTATGAGTACAGCATAATTCTATAATTTTCATGTGCTCATGCATCATTTAATATAAATAATATTGTATGAAAACTGTATACTATAACTTTGAATAAAAATCTGCTATGTTTTATTTGGACGCGATGTTAGATTTTCATGTTTTTAACTTTAAAACAATATTAATTATATATTTTCTTATTTAAAAATAAAGGTTTGAAAAAATTCTGTTACCTGGTTTTACCCTCCTATACAACACAATGCTAGTGTATATTGTGAGCGTAAAAATACCCTCAACAATAAACAATCATGGTTTCGAATTTACAAAAATAATAATTCAAAAATAAAATTCGTTACCCGGTTTTACCTGCCTATACAGCACGATACTCGAGTATATTGTGACTGTACAAATAGCCCTAACAATTACCTATATAACAAGCTATTACATGTTAGTAAAGCCTTATAGAAAATAGAATAGGGAAATTATTGCTATAATATAAAATTAACTATATGGTGCCTATTCAAGCCATGCTTGTATAGTAAGCGCCACATTAAAAATATCAAAATCATTGAATTTATAGAATTGTAGAAATTGAATCAGCTAAGTGTTATGTTAAAGTAATTTTACTGTGAAATGTAAACTTTTTGTAAATTTTGAATTGATTTATTTCAAATTTTAACACTTTTTTAAAAACTACGCGTCAACTACATATACCTTCCACTTGTTTAAATTTCAAAACCAACATTTAACTATTTACCGGTACGTATAAATGTAACTACTGAAATACATCGATTTAAAATTCATTGTGTGTATTAGCAGCATACCGCAGCTCCTAATCTAAAATTTTGAAATTAAAATTCATTTAGTTCTGAATTATATCGTGCAACTCAACCTACACACAAGGTGTTGTTGAATTTGATCATCTCTAAACAATTCTTTAAAGTACATTAAATATCTAGCTACAAAAATAAAATATTAAAATTAAATTTTTAAAATTATTTTTTGAGTAAAGTTACAATTATTCCATACTTTTTAAAATTTAAATTAGATCTTTTGGTGGCCATGCTACAACATCATTGATATTATAATAATTTTTTGAGTGTTGCTATTTTATACACAGTTATATGAGTAATAAGTATAAAATCTATTGTTTGTTTACATTATGCGATAGGTAATATCAGTGGTCGGCACCTGTCTTACAATTAGGGCAATACATTTTTTTAATTGTGTTTTCTATCTGCTTCTGCTCTATTATTACAATAAGTGTAAAGTATGTGTTCATATTGTAATAAGTACATAAAAGCATAGGTCGGCACCTTAGTTACGATAAGGCCAATAATTTTTTATTGCCAATTATTCTGTTTTCTAGGAACTCCTTCTCTGTTAATATAATGAATAGAAAAACAACACGTGATAATGGGTCAAGCAGTAATAATGTGAGTGATACCTCTGTTGCCTTATTTTTTAGGGGTATTTCTGCTGTAACGAGACCGTCTCATAATCGACGTAATAGTATACATCCAGATTTAACAGATGTATTTCCACTAACTTCTAGAGAAATGCGCACGATGCTTTAAGCTCCTACGGGATCTGATAGCTACGTGCTACTTGTAAGCATGCTACGTAAAGATGCCTTCGGGAATGTCTAAAATAGAATGTTATCAGATTTTCATTATGCAAATTTCAAAATTAGGGGTCCTAGAGGTCCTAGACGTTCACTACTAGTTCAAACTACATACAATCAGTTTTAAAAAATGTTTAATAAACTTTCGGAAATATCATGACTTGCTCGCAAAGCAATTAGAGGTAAATGTTGTTTTTTATAATATTTGTATTTTATACTATAATTATTTTATATTACTTGTATTTCTAGTACTTGTATTTGTTTTTTAATTCTAGGAAAAGCGAAAATGGATTTAATTGTGCGACAAAAGAGCAAAGCTAATGAGACAAGATAAAATTGATAAAAACAAATATCAGATGTGTTGTTAAAAAATACAAAATTATAGAATATTTGTCAAAGTAGCTAACATTGAACAAAACATGCTATATTTGAAAGAAATCCAGAATATTTTACAACAAAACAATATACCCGGACACCCACATACTCCTCCTCGAAATAATCCCCCGCCTACAAATCGACCTTGAAATAATTTACCTGCAAATAATCCTATTATCGTAGACCAAATAATCCTATTATTCTTACTCAAAATAATCCAACACTAAATAATCAAATAATCCTAGCCCAAAATAATCCCATCATCTTAGCTCAAAATCCGCTTCAAACAATTACTAATGATGAAACTTACAAATTTTTTTCACGTTGTAAAACGCCTTCTGTGATTCCTAGCCCCCTAGATAACAGCAAGCCCTAAGATAAATGTTTTGATATAATTGATGTTAAAATGAAAGATCTAAGTACTCTAAGTAAAATCTGAGCACTCTAGTCACTGAAACCACAGTTTTAACAAGGCTTGAAGATATGACTACTCGAGTCTTAGGACTCACACAACCCAGTTTTAAAAATTCCTAAAGATCTAAGACCCCAACAAGAAAGTATAAAAGATAGTAGCTTACTACCTATTCCTTGTAAATGTAAGGATTGTCTACAATCAGTCATTGACGATTAAATGGCTTTAAGATTCACATCATATCAGTTTCCTGCAAAACATATTTGCAAAACCTTATATTCTAAGAATTGGCAGCATATGATATTGGTTACCTTTGCTGTTCTTGTAAACTCTAAAGTCAATAGGTCTCATTTTGACAATATTCTTACTGTTTACCGTATTTCATGAGCCAAGTAAAATCCCAAAAGTTGTTTACGTTAAGGTTTGTCGCTTAATTTAATTAGGTAAGGTCAATTGGAAAAGCGTCTAACTAGGACAGTGTTTTTTTGTTTACCGTATTTCCCGAGCCAGGTAAACCGCGAGTTGTTGACGCTTAGGATTATTGCATTAGTCAAGCCTTCTAAGTGTAATTTAAGGGTCTTACTAAATCAATGGTTGTTATTTTTTATTGTATATCCTGAGCCAGGTAAGTATGCATATTATAAACCTATAATGTTATGTAATGTAATGATAAAACAAGTGTGGTTCTTTTGTTTTTATCCTATAATTACTATCTGTCCATTATATTAAGTAGCATGGGCATGTCGCAGATAGTTTTTCTTCTTTCTTTGCATTTTGCATATTGAAAAATCTTACACGGTGTCCCAGGACTACGCCGATTTTTTCGGAATTATTAGGCCATCTAGCGGTTTTCATACAAACTAACGTCGTTTTATTTTATTTGAGATAAAATAGGATTTAAAAAGCGTTAAAATAATATAGAACAAGATAATTATTGTAGAATACAATTAAATAATATATAACTCCTGGTAAATACTATATAATTTCTTTTAAAAGTACGTTTCTATCAACCTTAAAAACTTAAGATTTCTTATTGTTATTATTAACACAGAGCCTTATATGTCGCCTGTTAATATAAATATCACAAATATCTATAGAGAAATTACTACCCTCAAATGATGGTTTACTAATACGGCAAATACCTGTGAAAATTCAATATCCTTCATTGCATTTTCTGAATTTTAGTTAGCATGTAACATTTTTTTTTACCTACAAGCAGTATAGTATCAAGAATAATAATTTTTGTCATTAAACTTGTTTCTAGGGTTCTATTACTTTTCTTCATCGTATTAACGATATATTTACGACTTCTAAATTAATTCTATGTTCTACATTGTTAAATAGCTCATCTTCTGCAGCAACTTCAGCCTGTATTTTCACGTTCTATTAAATAAAGAATTTTAATATTTTTTTCCTTGAGTTTTCTTTCACTTTTAACTATTTTAGTATGTATTTTGAGGTTAATATTACTATCTTCTTGAATAACATTGTGAATTAGAACAAGGTTTGTTTTTACTGCAGTACTATAAATTTTACATTTTTTTTCAAAAACGTTTGTTTAGTTAGTGATATAACGTTTTATCCCTTTAATTAACTTGACAAGATTTTCTATTTCTTGGTCTCTATTAGATAAACTATTATTTAACTCATCATTCCTAATTGGTAAATTTTTAATTTCACTTTGTATTTTATTCTATAAATTGAAAGTATTTAAATTAAATTTATATTCTGTTTTCTTGATATATCCTAATTTTAAAATCATTTATTACAGTAAAAGTATTTCAGTACTTGCGTGAGAGCTAAACACGCTTTGTCTTTGACTCTTTTTCTAAATTATGTCTTTTCTGTTCAGCTTTATTTTTATTTTGCGATTTTCTGTTATTTGCTGCATTAACTACCTAGATTACACCTCCTGCAGCAGCTCCTACTCCACCAATAATAGCAGCAGCTTTAGTTATCAAAAGAATTTAAGCTAAAAGCGGTGGAGCACCTCCTTTTGTAATATGTTTTAATAAATCTGTGACTATTTGTTAACATTAAATAGTTAATTATTTTAAATTAAAATCATTACTATTATTTAGGGTTATTTAGGCTTTAGTAAGCTTGATTGGATAACCGTCATCCTTATTAAATTTTTCTTTATTTAAATGTAATGTTACACCTTTTTTATTCATAAACGCATTTCCAATAGCAGCATATTGACTCTCTGTGAATGATATCATGTGAATGTTATTGTATTATATAAAAAGAAAAAATTGAACAAAGTAACTAATTGGTATTTAAATATTCAACTTGCATTTTTCTACCATCAGTTGTGGTCATAGAAAGTACTCGTTTTCTAAATTTAATAACATAAGCATTAGTATTTGCAGGTACATTTAAACTAAATTTGAAATGAATTTAAATACTTAAAGTATTTTCCACTAATTCTGTCTTCTTGAAACGACGTATTAAAACAATAGATAAGATAAGCTGTTTGAAATCCTAGTAGAGCTATTTCGGGTTCTAAGTTAGTAAATAGTTCTGTAAATTTTAAATACCTATCATAATTTTTAATATAACTGAGACCCTCGGAACCTCCATTTTAATTCATACCTGCATATCTGATATTATTAAAAGAAATACAAGCATCAACAACATCACAGTGATCACACACTAAAATGTAAGATTTTTGATTATTTAAACGATTAGTTTGGAATCCAACAACAAAGCCTAAAATCTTTTTAGAACCCAACATAGTTGTTAAATTACGATCGTATATCATAGCTTGGTTTACTGGAAAATGTTAAACTTGTTTTATTAGAAATTTATAGGGTATTTGTATTTAAAATGCAAGATAACTAGATATTCCAGTAGACATTTCAGAATTTAATTCAATGTAAGGAATTCTCCACTTTATAGAAGTAATATTAATTAACCCATTAGCAAAAATATCAACACTACTAGCTTGCGTACTTGATTTAAATAATGCATTTCCATCAATTGCTTAATTCATTTAAACAGAAACTCTCACTTTTTATAATACTTTACTTTTGAATCCAAAAATATGTAAAAATGGAATCATAAATCTAGCTTTACTTTTATTATTTGCATTAGTATTACTTTTGAATAATAAATCATGTCTTTTATTTGCATATTCTGGGATTTTGTCAGTTGTTGCAGAATATTAATTATTATCTAGAGACCAACACAATGAATGTCCCCTATTGGAACTAAAACCGTCAGTATATTTTAATAATCCTTGAAATAAACTAGTATGACCTAAATTCATATACTGTTCTATAGTTGTATCATAAAATATTAAAACAACCCTAACAAATAGAAAAATAGGTCTAAAATTAACTTATGTAATTAACTTAGTCCTAGCATATCAAAAAATATCAGTTTTTTTTACTGAAATAACCTCAATAATAAAAAATCTATTCTCTAATAGAAAATAAATATCTACATTATGTACTCTAATCGTAGTTGGAACTGATCTATTTAAATAAGAGGATTCTTGTAGTAAATAATCTTCTCATCGATTAAATGTAATAGCATCATTACTAGTGATTAAATGTTGAAAGTTTAAGTACTTTGCAATGACTTTTTGCATACTCATTTATTAGAAAAAAAATTTGTAAAGAGAAAAACTATTTTTTATTTAAAGTTTATATTTTATCAAGCCTTTTTTCCAAAGCTTTCTGCATTATAGTATTTATTTAATTGCTCTAACTGTTTTACCCAATTTAAGCTTGAAGAGCTTTTAACATTACCTTATTCATTTTTCTTAGTCCTCCAATGTCCTACTACTTGAATTTTGTCATAGGTTACGTATTTAGTATATGTATTCATTTAATAATATTTTAAAGTTATAGCAATTGTAACTATATCACCTCTTAACGTGATTGGATTGAGTTTTACATCAGTCAACTATACCTTCATATTATTTAGGTATTTCTGATCTACTTTATGATTCACATTTTGCCTGGCTTCTTCTATAATTGTTTAACCTGGTAGTACTTTTAGTGTAAATAAATAAATACATCTAGATGGTTTACCGTTATTAGCACAACTATAAACTAAATCACAATGTTCAAGTACTGAGTTAACTGGATTATTATCAACTGTTGCATCTAAAAAATATCTACTAGAAGTAAGTAGTTTGAGTGTAAATCCTAGAGTTTTACTGATTAAATTAGGTGTTCTAAAATTAACCACCTAATCCTGGGGTATTTCTATTACACATTTAGCAATAGAAGCATCAGGGTTATTTTTTATAACCTTGTTTACTGCGCCAGCTTTAGGAATTTCATTATTATTTTCATCAAAACCTAATAAATTGTTAATTACTTTACCAATAGCTTTAATTTCATAGCTCTCAGTTTCTATGGTAGTATCTTAAATAGCAGTACCTGGATCATTATTTATTTTGTATTCAAAATTATTATTTTCTTTATCAACATTTGGTATTGAATAGTATACAGATATCTTTTTTAAAGCAATTCGAGCTCCATTAGGAATAAATGTTGGTTTATCAAAATAAACAGTTATACTGTTCTTTTTAGTATATAAAATTATATCTGTTTCTCTTTTATTATTTATAATTTTCATTTCTTCCAGAATATTATCTAAAGCTTTAATAATACTCATTTACTATGTATTTTATTTATATGTACAGAATATATATTTGTAAATGCCTTTTCACTAAAATATATTTCAAATTTATCTGGCATTTTAGTAGCCAATTCTATATCATTTTTACCAATATTTGTAGGTCCCGCTTGTATATTAGCTAAAGTTGTTTCTAATTTTGACGTAGGAATTTCTAGATCATCTATAATAAATTTAATATTACTATTCTTGACTTATGTCTGCAGTCCTTGACCAAATGCTATTTTTAAACTTGCTTCATCTAATGTTTTATCACTTTAAAATCTTTGTTTACCATTTAGATTGTTTTTTCCATTATAGGCTGATATAATACCTTATTTTTTACCTTTTGAACTCTTATGTCTTCCATCTGCAGTAAAACATGCTTTCGTTGTTAACATATACTAAGCATATGATTCAGTATCTTTAGCATCTTAATTAACAGAATGTTTTCTTGTCAATAACTCCTATAAACCAATAGTCATTGGTCTTTTTGTCCAAGATATTTGTATAAACTCATCACCTAAATCTTGTTTTTTTTTCAATTTCGATATAAAAGCCATCTGTGTTCTGATTCACTTATTTATATAAGATTATTTTATGAATTATTTTTAAACGTGCTTTGCTATATGTCTTTTAACACGTGGTTTAATTATATTGTGTTTTATTTTAGGTTTCTGTTTTGTATATTTGGAGGTTTTTATGTGTTCTAGTGTTAAATTAACCCAACTTTTAAAATTATTAGAATATCTTTTTCATTCCACTAGAGCTTATATATTATTAGGATGTTTTGTTTACTTTGTTTTAATAATATATTGATTTTAAAAATCTTCTTCTTCCTTGTTATATGGTGTTATTTTATTCAAATAAAAGGTTCCTTTAATTTCCTTATTATGATAGTCTACTAGTTTATAGTTTATTGGATCTGTAGGTAAAACTTTCCTAATGTATAGTATTTCTTCTGCAAATTAGAGTTTAAACCCCCCATCAAATTTAGTTTTAAATAAGTGAGTTCTTACTCTTTGACCAATGTTTAAATTATTATTTGTACTTTTATTATTATTAAACGCTCCAGATCTAGATTTTAAACCATTAAAATTTAGGTATACAATTAATTAGGTTTCTGGTTGACATGCTTTAATTGATGTCATTTTAATACTACTATGCTTAGAATTATTATAATTTTTAATAAGGTCTTGTAAAACATCAACCTTTCTAGTTTTTTTTCTGTAATATATTTATACATCTTTTGTTGAATTGTTTTTTCAAATCTTTCTACAATCATTGCTTCTGTCTCATTTTTAGTTGTATACCAGTTAAAATTTTTTTTAACAGATTAGTTGTCTTTTTACCACTGTATTCATTTCGTTTATCAGAATGTAGTTTTTTTGAAGTACGTCCTAGACCTAAAACTAATTCAAAACTATCAACTACTTCATCTGCATTTATAGTTTCTAAAGGTATAGCCCCTCCATATATAGAAAATGTATCAATTATTAAATTAATATATCTATAACCATCATTATTGTTAACCCATTTTCTAGGCATAAAAACTAAATCAGCTTGCCATATTGAGTCTATACCTGGTGTATAATATCTTCTTCGTTTAAATTTTGTAATTTTACCTAAATGCTTGCACTCTCTCACTGACTGCGGAGCAGTGATGACCTAGCCATGGCTTTAGCCCATTACATATAATTGAGGTTCCTGACTACCTATTAAAGCCACAGTTGACTGGTGTCAACCCAACTTTAATAGCAGCCAGGTACTTAGCGCCTCAAAGAGCCACGGCAGAGTGCCCATCTGTATCCAGTGTCCGTGAATCTGTCCGTTTCCGAATTTGGAGCTATATTTCTCGACTCAAGACGTACAGAAAAATCAAATCAGAAGATGAAATTAAATGAACTATAAAGAACAGCGTATACTTCATCTTTCCTCAATTCTTCATAGTGACTGTGTCTTATAGTTTGTTTATATGTTCCGTTGAATATTGTGAATAAGTTCTTGGTATGTTACTAAAAATTTAGTTATTACCTTTAATTTTTCTTGCAAGTAGTACATGGGTTTGTTCGACGCAAAAAAAATACCAGAATAGAAAATCAACTTTTACAACTCAAACCCACTCGCTAAGGGATGAAAACCGCCGTTTCTTAGCGGCAGATGCAGGTTCAAATCCCGCTGGGTGCAATATGTCAGATGGACCTAAGATCTACCCCGGGTTTTTAATATCACGTACTGTCCTTCCGAATTACATATTTTGAGATTTTATTTCCCATCTTTCGACAACGTCCGACATATTTTTGAGTTATTTTGCTCGAATTTATTTTAAAATTTGAATTAATTGTTAATAACCTATTCGAAATGGGGGAGTTTAATCATATATTTCCCACCTAGTCCCATGTATTATTTATATATAGTACAACATAGGTAATAATAACTTAGTAACGTTAATGTTCATAGATTATTACTTACACAATTATATTATTATTAATTACGTACTATAGGGCAAGGAAAAATACAATTTGTTTTATTTGCAACCGTGCGGATGATAAAAAGTTAGCAATCAGGTGCATAACTTGTGACAATATTTATTACAACACAAATTGCCTAAAGCTTTCTATTTTCAATGCAGAGTTTAAAACTTTATTATTATCAAAGACCTGGAAATGCAATCTGTGTAATGACAGTATATGCAATAGTTGGGAGTCAGAATCTGTATTTCTTCAACACTTAGGTCTTGATAATGATTCTTTTTTTGTTTCTCGTGACTCTTGTCCAGACGTCAACTTAGTTTTTATTCAACTATTATGCAAAGGATTTTCTGTAATGCACCTAAACATATATGTAGCCTGCGTCTTAAAATAGATCAACTTTCAGTCATCATGTTTCAATATAATGTAGATATACTATGTATCACAGAGTCATGGCTGAATACTAACGTGGCTGATAATGAGCTAGCTGTGCCTGGCTACTATTTTCTTAGAAAAGATAGAGGCTCAGAAGGAGGTTGGTTAGTAATATATTAAAAAGAAAACACTGTGTCTGAGCTTGTACCCAGTAATACTTACTCAATGGAATTTTTAGCAATTCTAATTAAGCTGCCTAGTACTAAACTGTTTGCTGTTACTAATATTTACAGGCCCCCTGGTCACTTGGTTTATGATGAAAATTTTTTGTATGAGTTATCAGATCTAATTTCTTTTATCCAAACTCAATGTATTGATATGTATGTTGTAGGGGATTTTAATTTTGACTTGCTTTCTAAATGTAATAATTCTCGATACTTATCACAATGTACAAAAAGACTGAATCTTAACCAAATTATCAATCATGCAACCAGAACTACTCTTACCACTATAACATTAATATACCATATATATACTAATATTGTAGGGTTTTTTCCGATTCTGGTGTTATAGATTGTGGTTTATCGGACCACGATATTACATTTTTTGTCTGTAAAAACCTTAAATACATATAGCCTCTAAAACTTTTGTGAGCCGTAATTATAATACCAATACAAATGAACTAAATAATCAACTACTAAATACAAAATGGTCTATTTTAAATAGCTTTAACATAAATGAGGAAAACGTTGATGTATTAGAAATACTGACTTATTGTGTTTTAGAGAAATGTGCTCCAACTATTTCTAGAAAGATTATAGCAAAACCTTATGCATGGCTCACTAGTAAAATTAAGTAGCTTATTCATAGGGAAAATTTTATAAAGAAAAAGGCGATTAAAAACAAAACATCTGTAACTTGAACTGAATATAAAGCCTGTCGTAATATGGTCACCTCTGCTGTAAGATATGCTAAAATTAGTTTTTATCGCTCTAAATTTAAACAATGTGAAACACCTAATGAGTCCTGAGATGCATTTAAACTTTTGCTTAGGAATACAGTTAGTTCCACTAATATTTCAGAACTTAATATAAATAACTCGATTATTACCGACCAGCAAATTATAACTTATAACCTTGCTGACTTATTTGTTGTTAACCACAATAATGAAGATTCTGAACTTATAAATATAGCTTAAACAGTTGGAACTGATAATTTAGGTTTTTGTTTAGTCACAGTTAAGAAAGTAACTGACCTTATCAAAGACACTAAACGTAGTTTGTCCTCTGGTATGAAAAATATTCTATCTAAAGTTATTTAACTCTTTCCTGATATATTTGCTCCTATACTTCCAGATATTTTTAACCATGCACTACAAACAGGTCAGTTTCCTAATAAATAGAAGAAACTTTTGTAACGCCTTTGCTCAAACCAAAATGTTATAAGCTTTTGCCTACCTCAATAAAACCCATTTTAATACTCCCATTTCTTTTAGAGCTTCTTTAAAAAGTCATTGCTTCTCCAATTATGCATTTTGTAGAAGATAATAAGTTACTTTTTGATATACAGTTTTGTTTTCGCAAAGGCAAATCATGTCTACATGCACCTATTGAAATGACACATAAAATGTACTCAGCTCTAGAAGATAAACAGTTTTATGCAGAGAAAGTATATACCTTTAGGTATTTGGGTGTAATTATAGATTCAAACCTAACATTCAAGGAACATTATACCTATGTTAATAATAGACTCTCTTTAGCAATATGAGCTGTTAGTAATGTATCTTGAAAAGTCCAAAGGTATCTTGATTTTAATGTATTTTTAATTATGCTCAAAGCTTATGTCCTGACTATTGTCGACTATTGTCCGCTGGTTTGGGGTTCTCGCACTGTATCAGAGCTGCAGTCCCTTCAAAATGTATTAAACAGAGTTAAAGTTTCTTTTTGTAAAACCAAATATGTATCTGTAGAAGAGAACGTACTAATTCAGCTGTGTAATATTCTCTCAGTGCAAGAAAGAATACATTACCATACATTGACATTTGTGTTTAAGGTTTTGAAGTATGGATCCAAAGTAACTAATATTTCGAACTTATTTATTTACAACAAGTCAGCCCGTGTAACCAGGTCGAGTGGCCAGTGTCTGTTGGATATGCAATTTAATTATAGAAGTGCTTTGTTTCGGAAATCACCACTATTTCGTGCTATTGAATTTTGGAATAGGCTGCCTGAAGCTATTAAGAGCAGTGGGGATCTAGTGGAATTTCAACGTTATGTATCCGACAATTTTGTGAGAAGCAGGGTGTCTAATTTATATCAAATGTATCGTCCGCACTAATCTTTTAATCTTTTAAAAATTTTAGTTTTCTGTTTACAACTCGGAATGTATTTGGATTTAATTTAGATGATATATATATGAATTAATATTAGTGATTGTAGGTTAATGGTGTCCCTCAATTGATATCAATACATTGTGTACTGAATGACCTGACACGTGAATAAAGCCAAACTCAAACTCAAACTCAATGCAGTACTTTTTATTAACCTTCGTAAAGCCTTCGACACAGTTAAATATGTAAAACTGATTCAAAAGCTGCAAGACAGATTCACTTCACCTAGCTATTTAATTAGAATTTTATGTAATTATCTTTCTAGCCGCAAGTTCCATATAAAACTGGGTGATTTTATCTCTAAACCATACTTATTGAATGCTGGGGTTTCCCAAGGAAGTGTTATTGGATCCGTTCTGTTTATATTATTTTTTGACGACATATGACATGTACTAAAGGACTCTGCACCTAATGCGGACGATATTGAATCGGTATTTAGGGCTGAAACATCCATAAAATTAAAGGCTGAACTTGAAAACGTCTTAAGAAATGTACACAATTGGTGCAACTCCAATGATATTGAAATATTCTTTGTCAAAACAGAGTTTATGGAATGTTTAAAATTCAAGTCCAGACAGAAATGTTATTTTAATGCTATTATGTGTGATAATAACATAGTAAAGAAAGTGAATAGTTTTAAATATTTAGGGATTTATTTTGACAACTACCTTAAATTTGATATTCATTGTTATCATGTTAATTGTAGAATTACGTTTAAATGTTCACAGCTAGTTAAGATTAAGCGGTTTATAAAGGATAACTTACTACAAATTGTATTTAAATCTTTGATATTCTCACAAATTGACTTTGAACTTCCCGTGTGGGGTGCGGTAGCTAATAATCGGCTACAAAAATGTCAAAAAACTATTGACCACTTTCTTAAATGTATTTAATTCAAAGGGTATTATTTTATTATAAACTCAAAACATTTAATGTCAATTTCACAAAAAAGTAATTCTAGAAAGAAACAAATAGATTTGTTCAAGCTTTATGAATCTTTTTCAATACTAACAGTATTTGAAAGACTAACTTGGATGACTGCTTCTATGACACGTGTTTTTCTATCTCAAACTTTTCTACTATCATGTTTACAAGAAGTCACAAGAGAAGACAATAAACGTTTATCACGTCACTCGCATTTTTAAAAAATAAAGAAATGTTCTTCGTTTTACCATAACTCGTTTCAATATCGTTCTGCTAAACTATGGAATTCTATCCCTTTAACAGTGCATGCTAGTAAAAACATGAAGGATTTTTAATTTAATTTTAAAAATGGTTGATTGGTTTAAAATAATTGTTGTATTAATCACGAATATTATTATTATTGTAATTTAGTTAGTAGGTATTATGAATGTCTGCTTATGGAAATCAGCGCTTGTCGTGGTCCGAGGTCCGAACAAAGCCACCTTGAAGCGCATTAAGGACCAAGGACCGAGCAAAGCCATCTCGTGGCAGGTAAAACCCTTAAAGCCCACTTGTCTGGCGCATTAAGGCGCCCCGAAGGGGCTTGAACTACGTGGACCAGGGTCCGTTAATCTAACTATTTTATGTGGAAAGTGAGACTTACTATTGTACACAATTATTTCAGATATTTACAATAAATAAAAAAATTGTCTGGGTTATGTCTATATCGCTTTTCACTAGCATTTGCTGTAAAATCAATAGTTATAAAGGATTATTTCTTTTTAAGTTGATACATGAACATTTTCATAATAAAAAAAGAAATAAATAACAAAATAAACTTATTAAAGCTTTTTAATTAATAAACTTGGTATGGAGTAGTAACAGCCTAGTTACAGAACACTACGAAGTCCTTGTGTCATAAGTTTAAAATGTATATTGGATCTTGTATGCCTTGTAATTTGATCACTGCGTACTTTACGCCCACATTGACATGTAGTTTTGCGTTTGTTTTTTGTGTTATAACAGATTTTACATTCTGACCTCAGGCTTGTCCTTAATGTTGAATATTTTCTAAATTCAATTAATTTTTTTTTAATATTGCAAGTTTTGCATTTATACACATTGCATATAATGTCAGTCTTTTAATACAATTTTATTCTTAAGGTAATTGATTTTAAAATATGTAATTATGAACCATTGTAGGTTTAAATTAATTATATTGTTTGACTCACGTTTACTTAATGGATAGGATGCCTAAACATCAGTTTACTTGAAACAAATTTCTTATAAAATGTCAAAAATGTGAAACTTGCGACAAGCAAACATCAAAGACAAATTAGAGTCATAACCTTAAATCTAACGCACATTTAGATATAATAGAAATTCGTGCTGCTAAACTTAGATGTGAAATATGCAATGGTAAAGTGGTAAAGATAGAAAAACATTTACTAACTTCAACCCATATTGAAAATAAAAAAATACCTATTAAAAAGAAAAAACAAAATATTTTACTGATTGTAATAATTTTAATCCTATAAAATCATAAAATAAGCATATAGAATATAAAAAACATTTCAGCAAAAAAAGATAACAAATAAAAGATTAAAATATAATATTTTATTTGAAAATAATTAATTTATACTGTATCAATTCAAAGAAGCTTCAGAAAGTGCGTTTCTAACATTGAGCTTAGAATTCAAAAATGATACAAAAATGATAGGAATAGATAATACAGATGTATTATATAAAATTTTTAATATTCTTTAAAAAAATCTTATAAAAATACAAATAAAATTACGACTAGTTTTACATGGAACTTTTAAAAAATTTTTACTTTCAACAGGAGAAAATGTATATCAAGATATGACCTTTTCTTCTGATAATCAAACAATATTCATAAAACAAGATATTTATTCAAGTATTGCTTAATGTTTTATTAAACTTCGAAATAATATTAAGGAGAAAGGCAATAATGAAATTAATTATCATCTTGATAAAATAAAAGAATTGATTTTTAACTGAAAGAATTTAGACCTTAAAAAGGCTTACCGTATATTAACTTACCAAAATGGGAATCTGATAAAAAGGCATGTATTATTATTACAAATAAACACCAAAAGTGTTTCAAATATTGTATGTTATACTATAAACATCAGAATGAAATTATAAAAGATCGTCAAATAGTTTTAAATTATATTAAATCTCATTCGGGTAATGTCTTTAACTTTAGTAGTATAGAATTTCCTGTAACTTTTAATCGAATGAACAAATTCCAATTGCAAAATGATGTATTAAATAATGTTTATATATTACAAGGTGAAGCAGTTAATATTTATGACACCTGTTCACATAAAACTAGGAATGAAAACCATGTGAATTTACTTCTAATAACTAACAAAGAAGTAAAAAGTAATTATGTTTACATTTATGAATTACCAAGACTAGTTAAAAGTCAGCTTACATCTCACGAATAAAATTTTTTTATATTTAATCGTTGTTTTTATCACACTAATAATAGGAATGCAATGAAATTACACTACTTGGCATGTGATAATTATTTTAAAAATTGTAAAGCTGTTCCTAGATCACCTTAGAAAGATAAAAAAGCTAATATTTTAAAATTTAGGCATTTAAACAAAACAGTAGGGTCACTAATAGTATATTATGCTGACAAGAAATCCGTACTAAAACCTATAAGTTTCAAAAATAAAAAAGTTAAACATGAAACATGTGCCTATGCTTTTACTAGTAATAGTAAGGATAATATTCATACCAAATTTAATAAGTATACTAGGTGTAGTACAAAAGATATAATTATTTATTTAGTGGGAGCTTCTGTAACTTAGGGTCTAGAATTAGATAAAAAGTTAGAATATAGATTAAAAAAATTTAAAAAACCTAAATTATCTAATAATAAAGCAATATTTTGTAATAGCATAGTTTGTCATTTTTGTAAGCATAGTTTTATTGATGATGAATTAAATTATAAAGTTAGAGATCACATTTATTTAACAGGAATACTCAGAAGTGCTGCTCATAATTCATGCAATTTAAATGTTAGAACTTCGTTAAATATACCAGTTTTATTTTATATTGGCTATAAAATTATGTTTTTATATTTTTTGTAAGACAACTACATAAAATAGTTTTATTAATTAGTCAATTAAATATTGTACCCCAAACAGAAAGAAAATATGATTCAATAGCTGCTTAAATGCCAAAAAAATATAACATTTAAATTTAAAGATTCATTAAAATTTTTAACATTTTCATTAGATGTGTTAGCATCAGATTTAAAACAAAGTGATATTGAGAATTTTAAAAATTTACTGCAATATTTAAAAGATGACCCAGATGAAATTCAAGAATTATTAATACAAAAAGAAGTGTTTCTTTATTCATTTTTAGACTCTTTTAGTAAACTCCAATACAAAAGTCCTAGTTATCAAGATTTTCATGATAATCTTAAAGATGTAGATATTTCGAAAGAAGATTATTAAAGAGGTTAAAAGCTTTAGAATCATTTTTCTAATAATTTTGGTGGTTTGTATACATTTAAAAATTATATTGAAATGTATTTACCATGTTATGTCCTAATATTAGCTGATGTTTTCGAATCATTTAGAGATTTGTTATTAAAAACTTATGAATTAGATCCTGCGCATTAAACTACAACCTCTTGCTTTTCTTGGGGTGCTATAAAAAATAACTGAGGTTGAAGAGGAACTTTTAACAGATCCATATTTGCTTTAAATGTTTTAAGAATAAATAAGAGTTATCAGGTATAATGAATAGGAATGTAAGAGCTAATGAAAATTATATGAGTAATTATGATCCTACTAAAAAATCATTATATCTAGCTCCTGTTGAGGCAAATAATTTGTATGGTGATGCTTTGTCATTTAAATTACCTCCTAATGGGTTTACGTGATGTTTTAGAGAAAAAATTATTAATTTATCACAAGCTGGTACTATTTAAAAACTAGATATTAATAGTGATGTTGGGTATACAGTTTGAGTAGATCTAAAATATCCTAAAACATTACATGATTCACATAATGATTATTTATTAGTTTCAATGCATAAAACAGTTTAAAGTGAAGGATTATCTAAATATCAGTGTGAATTACACGCTAATAAGACAGAAAAGGATAATATAAATAAAAATTATAAAGGTTCTAAGAAGTAATTAGCAAGTTGAGAAGATGAAAAAGGGTTAGTATTTGATTATACAATTTTAAAACAAGCTTTAGAGCATAAATTAGTACTATCAAAAATTCATTGTGTGATAAAATATAATTAATGGAAATACAAAATAAGGCAAAAAGCAACAGCAAGCAGTAAAGAGCTAAGGGTATACTTAAACATATTGTTAATAATTATGAAATTAATAATTATGGAAAAGCTTTATATAGTGAAATAAGAAATGTTGTTAATTTTAAACAAATAAAATCAGATAAATTGGATATGTTTACTTTTAATCAATCAAAAGTTGAATTAGCTAATTTTAATGATAAAAGGTATATTTTAGATGATAGACAAACTACATTGGCACATGGAAACTATTAAATTATGCTGTACTCATAGACGTAGTTTCACTCATAGTCATAGTTGTAGCTCGTAGCTCGTAGTCGTACTCGTCCTTGTAGTTGGGTCTGCAACGGTACTTGGTGTTTTTTTTATTCCTAGAATTCTTGAAAATAGTCTTGTTTTTTTATGAAAAATAGAGGTAAATCATAAATTTATTATGATTTTATGCTGGTTTTTTAAAAGTGGCTTGTCGCAGGTAGTTGCGCCAGAATCTACAACTATATACTACTGACAATCTACTTCATCGATGGATTAATTGGCCGTTTTATATGGTCGAGAATATTCTTGAAGAAATAATTTTTGGTATAGACTTATTAGCCGAGTACAATGTCATAGTTAATTGTAAATCAGGTTAAATTTTATTTTTTCCTGATTACCTGTACACATCTGATGATTCAGAAGAAATCAAAAATCCTATGGGAGCTGAAACAAAGGTAACCCATGCGTCGCCTTTCCCAATCATGACTGCACTACTAATCAAGAAAAGACAGAGATCTACTTGCTCTGACTAATTAGGCAAAAATAAAAGCTATAATTGTACGAAATTTTCAGAAATGAAGACTAATAAGAACACGTACAGGACACCATCTACTTCGAAATTATTAAAAAAACAGGAAATATATTTACTGACAATAGCTTATTTGACAGTGACATAGTCACTGAAAGTATTCAAAATTTACTGTTTGATTTACAAATAATGATAGTACCTGAACACATTCAATTAACACAAGGGAAAGGTTTGATGACTTTAATTAACGTTAGTGATACACTTATGGAATTACAAGCTAGAAGTCGTATAGGAACATATCACGAACTACTCACAGACGTAGTAATTAGATAAGGCACTAAGCAATCGCAAGATATTTTAAAGTATATTCTTCAAAATAAAGCAGAATTTAAGGCTAAAATAGAGCAAAGACATAAAGAATACGAGGTTCACAAATCACGTTGCAACCTTGTGTTAACTTCTTGGTTTCAGAAATTAGCAATGCAAGCAACAGGTGCTTTCTCATATCTTGAATGAAGCTTCTCCAATTTTAGTGCCGATTGATACAATCAATCAGGAAACAAAGGGTGAAATAATGAGACAGCAAACTGAACAAACACTTAATGCTCGAAGAAACAATTTAATCGTGACTTTTCAATATCCTACTAATATAAGAAAATTGATTGAATTTATTGGATTAACTAATCAATTTGGTCGTACGGTTCAAAGTTATTCTCAGGTGATGTGAACTCTATTTAAATTATTACGCAACGCTGTTCCCTTCATATTCACGGCAAAGTGTCGTCAAGCATTTGATGCGATAAAAAATCGCATCATAACCGCACTACTCATGGCTTTACCTAATCAAACTCTACAGTTAGAGTTATGGTACAGCATTAATAATGACCACATAATGGCTATGTTGGTTCAAAATAAGAATGGCGTACATTGTCATCTTTCACGATTTTCATATTATCTTACGCAGAGGAATAAAACCTTTTCAACATTGGATAAACATGGCATTGCCATTATCTCAGCTTTTCGGAACTCCCGTAACCTCACAACACGTCGGACTATACACGTGTTTACTGACAATGCGGTATTGCCTACAATTCTGAAACTCTCGGAATTACATCCACGATTGGTAAAGTAGAACTTAAAACTACGTGAATTCGACAATAAAATATTTTTGATTGCGTGACTTTTCGCCTAATTTGTTGCGTTATGGAATTCATCTATGAGAAACATGTTTGACCAGGAAATCACATTTTCTTGTAAAATAATTAAAGTGGTTTCTAGGAATCGGAAAAAAAATACATTTATTGGTTAATGTACTGTATTAAAGACTAGATTAGATAATTTGCATCAGCTAGAAGCTGAATATGAACCGGTAGATAAAATAATTCAAAGACTACGCTTTGATAAAGACAATTATATGGTAGAAGAAAGTCGCTATAGTAAAGTATATCGTTTAAGAGAAAACAATTTATTAGAAAGGTTGACTACTGAATTCCTTAGTTTTCATTACATTTCAGTCATTTCACATAAATTAGCAATTCATTTTACTCAATTTTTGCATCAGAAGATTTATTATGGTAGTGATAAATTATTTACAATATTACAGGAAAATTACTACTTCCCTAATATCAGGACGATTATAACTAAGGTTATTTAAAATTGTACTCATTGCAAACGCTACCAAACTGGTAGACATCAGATACCAGGTTCTATTTGACGAGTACAATAAAAAAATGATTTTATAACTAAAAATGTAACGACAACACCAGATAATTACCTCATTATTCCCTTAGTACATCCTTCATTTCAATTGCCAAAACCGTTCACATCGTATGACGATTGCTGATTGTCTGACGACGCAAATCGAAGCTGTAAAGGGGGAAAAAGGGATAGTGAGTTAGTTAAAGTAAATTCAGGACAAAGAGTCCCCATTAAATTAAAATTACCAGAACCCGTACTAATGTGTATTGACGACGACCCGTATATTGATAAGTCATAATTACCAGATCTTAAGCTTGAGCCTACGGATTTCCGTCCGTCAGTAAGCTCAAGACCATCAGAAAAATCTACGCCTGAAATGGTTCTTCAGGAAAGTCCTGAGCGTAATATCTCGATTAATGGAGCCGCCCGAGACATTTGTGATTTATCTCTATTGATAAATTAAAAATGCGTGGAAACTTCTTCACAGACCAAAAATGACTCTTGCCAAATTGCCAACTGTTGACAAGAGAAAACCTCAGTGAAAAACAAGCGTTCAAAAGTATTTAACAGACCACGGCCAAATTTGCCAGACCTGGTCGTTGGAACGTCTCAGGAGACCTTTTAGAAAAATCCGCGTGAAAACCAGTCAGTAGGTATTATTCATCGGATAGTTCTGATTCCTCGTTGTAGTTAAATTTAGATTATATTCGGAATACCTCCACAAAAATTTTATACATTTTTTAAATATATATATGTAGTTAGATTTTCCACGTGATCTTAAGCAAATCCCAAAATGATTTTATTATTATTATTTAGACACGTAATAATAGCAACACGTAAAATGATGCTGTCGAAATTAGTATAATTATTTTGATAACAATTTTTTAATATATATAAATGACAAAAAACAAAATTATTCTTACAAGATAAAACTACCTTTAAAATTGGGATACTTTCCAAAAGACTGATTTAAAAGTTTAAAATTATTTTTCAGTCTAGTCCAAATGCCAAAAATAAACTAATAATGAAACCATAAAGGAAATGTAATTATAGAATAGTGTGTGTTTTATTTTTGTGCATCAGAATTTTCTTTCAGGTCTATTTCTTGCATCGGCGCACCGCACTAAAAGATATGGAGAAAAATATGTGGATATTGCACGTTCATACTATTAGCAGTTTTGTTTTTATAGTAAGATGTTGAATTTGCCTTTCAAAAAATAAAAGATTTAGTCCAGAAAAGCTCAGCAAGACTACGTTTCTGTTTTAATGTGAACATCAAACATTCTGGTCCAGAAGTTTTAAGAAAGAAAACATTTCAAGACATAAAAATTATTACGCTCAAAAATATTTATATTTAATAATAATTAAAAATATATTTGTGAGCGTGTGTTATCAAACGAGACTGACAAGAAACCCCATAGAAATAGTTTGAATAGTAAGTAAACAGGGACAGCAGTAATAAGTTGTAGACTGCGCTATGACATATATGCGTATACTTATTAGATGTGAGACAGGTCGCTCGCTGTTAAGGTGCCACATAATATGTATAACCCTTAAGCACTGGGCTAGCATCTTAATGATGCCGATAGAGCGTTTTGTAAAAAAGTGTTATACCAGACTTGTTACTTTTAGTCAATCCCACCTACAGCAGACCGAATATAACTAGGCATTGCAGGTTAAGTTAATTCTGGACTGATTTGGTTTTTCGTTTGTTTGGACGTCTTAGTCGGTCGAGGTACTGATAGAAAACTTTGAATTAATATTAAAGACTGCTTACGACCAGGCCAAGCAAACAGACCAGTCAAGAATTGACAACGCTTCCTATCACCCCTACTATAATCAGATTAAAAATTCCTTCTCATGCAGTCAATACTTAATCCTTATGCTCCCCTACTACTACATTGAAATATGTGCACAACTGAGGCTATGTAATAATTTTCTTTCTTCTAAAAATATATTTGTCAAGTTTACCTTTAGCGAACACTGCCGGCATTGTGGCACTAGTTTTTCTCACAGTTTATTATAGAAAGCCAAATTGTGCAAAGGGCAATGGCCCGACAGGATTTAAAATATAACCATGCATGAGATGTCTAGATTTTCTATCCGACAGCTCATGACTCGATAGTTAGTTACTGACTGCTCACCAAGAAGGACACGATCTTTCCAGCTCTTGCCCATGCGGAAGAAGCTTTGGCTACGAACCAGTTGCTACGTGCAAAATTTAAAAACCCTAGACATTCTTACGGATAAAACGATCTCACGCCGCTACGGGCGAGTCGTTAGGGGAAGACATACTTGTGACTCTGAGTTATTCCTACGAGAAATATAATTACAACTTACGAAGCCAATAAAAATAGGTTTAAAAAAAAGTTTAATAGACGTTTACGTAAAGTAGAATTTAAAAAAGATACGGTCACCCAAATGAATACCCTTACAAAGGAAGTCTCAATCTTTTCCGCTTCATTTAAAAGCCTACGAGGTAAAATATAAAGTCAAATATAAATAAATATATAATATAATAAATATATATATATATAATAAAATAAATATAATTTAAAACTATAATCATATTATTTTCCTTTTTTTGCACTTCTGTGCCAATGAAAATTAAAGTATAATAAAATAATTACGAGGCAGAATAAAACCTTTAAAACTAACTATAAATTATATTGTGTGGCTTATGATTGCCTACTATTCTGTTTGATATTCGTATGTGCATAATTAAGGATATTTAATGTGTAAACTAGCACTAAGAGTAAAAGTATAAATTGGTAAAACGCATTCAACTCTCCCTACCTATATAGCATTGTAAGCAGTTAAGCTCATATTCATTGCTACATAAATGCCTCTATTTAGTCGTGCAAACTATTCAGTATCTCGCAGGGCTGGTCCCGGAATAGTGAAGATTCCCCGGTTTTCACTGACTCCGTCGCTCTTTTCAAACTCGGAATTAAAGAACCGCAGTGAATTCCCTGTTATGAGCGTTAGTGTTAGCGTGAGTGTTGCAAAATGATAAAAATGCTTGAAGTAGGTATTATTTTATTATTTTTACAATAAACAATTGCATAATAAAATATGATATTATATCATAAAAAAGTATGAAAATATAACAACTTTTATAAGGCCTGTATTAGATTTTTGTTACTTAAGTGTCAGTAATATTGATATATTGATACATTTTACTGGGTTTTCAACCATTATACTTTAAACATCGACCAACATTATTTTCTAATGGCTGTATAAGCATTTCAATACAACGAGCAGGCAAATAAATATCCAATTTGAAATATGACTGACTTAGATAAAATACACAGATTTTATTATATCTGCCTCTTGTGTAATAATTTTTTATTATATCCTAATTCTTTTGATTCATAACATTATCAAAAACTATAACAGTTTTTTTTTAAATTAATCTCTTTAGAGTCTGGTAAAGCATCTTTAGAATTATATACTTGCACATTTTTTTCTTGAATTTTTAAACCCTTTCCTACTCTTTCTATTAGTTTTAACTCACATAAACCACTTTTTCGTATTTTATTCTTCATTTTAGATAGATCTACAACACCTTGTTTTGATAGATTATTTTCAAATATTTTTAGTTATTTAATATGTTTCTTGTTAGAGACTATGTATGTATGTATTGCTTATTGCATATACGGGCCTTAGCCCACACACAAATCTGATTATTATTTTAGTTACATTAGTTTTGTTAAAGCAAATTATTTGTTCAAATATCGTAGCTCATATAATATTTGTTTTTAAAATTTAACATGTTAGATGTGATGCATTGGTAATATAATATTTTTGATTCACTTATCCAAATATTACCTTCCGTATTTTTTCAATGATATTGTGTCCCGGTAAGTCTAAACTCTAAAATACCTTTAACAACAGCTCATTTATCACTAGCAGGTTTAAGTACAGTTACTAATTTTAATAAATTATGTTAGTTCATTTGACTAGTTTCAACTAGTTAAGTTATATAGTTCTGGTTATGAGATCATTTCAAGAATAAACCTTGGTCAGGATTTTTCCGTCACTAGTGTATCTGATGCTATCAGCAAAACAGTAACTCCCTACGTTTTTAACAGTTTTGATTGAAGTGTCCCATTTCTTTATCCAGTAGTGTTCTGTAAGGTGCATGTAGACTTCTTGTTCTTGTTTGCTTCAACACTGATGCACGTTGACTTGAAGTCAAGCCTCCTTTAATCAAGACTTATTTTAAAGCACCAAAGAAACTTTATCTTTGTCAGCTAACTGGACAAAAATAAGCGGATGTTTGTCTTCAGTTTTGTTCACGATTCGTTTTGCTTTCAAAATATGTGTAAACTTTGGTTAAAGGGTGTCCAAAATTACTAATTTAGCATCCTCGACTAAAGAGCAACTAACAGGTAGACCTGTAATCAAAATTTCTTTATTTCTGTTCGGTCTTTTAGGTTCGTTGACTTTTGTCTTAGCACTTTGGGGTCGTTGTTTTAACTCATTTAATCTTGCTTTTATAATATTAAACTTAATTTTTGTCTTAAAGTAACTTTATCCATCCTAGTCTCTAGTAATTTCTATTTTGTTTCTATGGTTACTAGTATTGAGTTAATTTTTTTTTAAGTCTTGGATCAAAGTTTTTAAGTTAGCAGAAATTTGTGTTGATAATTGTTAGCTAAGTTGTAATAGTTGCTATGCGAGTTCCTGAGAGAAGAAGGCAGCTTGGTGCTCTTGCCCCATCGGTAATGGGATTTTTTTATTTTAATCGGATGATCTATATTTCCAACCTAAATCACACTATCTGTATCCTTATATATAACTCTTTTTTCGGTTTATCAAGAGCACTATATAATCCTAATCTGGCGTTTTCTGCAGTAAATGCTGCAATATATATATATAAATATTCGTATCCTTTGAACATACAATCAAATCTTCTAGTATTTTATGTTCAACTAATACAGATGTATTTGTAAGTGGGGTATAATTTAGAATTTTGAGTTTAGGATTAGCCTTTAATATATAAATCTTCATATTTTTACACAATTGTAACTTGTTTTAATGAATCTCTCGCACCAAATTCACCCTATCAACTATTAAGAAACAGTTTGGCTACAGTTTTGTAACCTAGATTAGTAATAAGACTATCTAGATTAACGTCTATACCAATGTTTCTGGTTTGCTTTATAAATTCAATAAATCCTTTTTCAGTAATATCTTCTTAACTAAATGAGGCTTTAGTTTTGATTTTTAGAAATGTTCGTATGTAATCCCTAATTAACTCATTTGATGTTCCTTAAAAATGTAGAAATAAACAGATTTCTAAAATAATGTATCCTTTTTCAACAGCTTTAGCTATTTTAACACTAGTACAAGTACTAATTAGAGCTCTTTGTTCTTTATTATGGCTACACCTTGTTTTTTGGTCCAAACTAGCGCTAGCATAACACAATGAAAATATTAATTTTCCGTTTACTTTTCGTGGTAATACAGGGTGATATAACTCTCTACTTGGTTCAATTTTACATTTAATGAAACCAAACTACCATGTTTTTTTATTCATAATTCTAATAGAATGACCAATTAGGTAATCATCAAATACCATAGCATTCATATAAAAACTACAAATATCATAATATTATATAATTATATATATAATTATTTCATTTGTTGTAGGTTTTTTAAGTAATTTAATTGTTTCTGTTTCACCTTAAAGAAAGCATCTCTTGGGTTTAATAAAGTTATTATACGTTTTTTTCAGATTAAAATTTTTGATTTATCTATCCTTTTAGAATTAATGACTCCAATATGTCACTACAATGTACTCTTTGGTTTTCAGGTAATTTTCCCATTTACAAGTATTGTCGTATGAACATTTCATTGTAGTTTTATTTAAAGTATTGGTTTGTTTTGGATCATAGTAATCTTGACAATCATGGCAATAACACCCTTGAAATTGATAAACTGTGTTAGTTTCTTGGCATAAACCATTAATTTTGTTGATTTTATTATAAGCATTTCCTATACTAAATTCACCTGCATTAAGAGCGTGTTGAATGTTTATATTTTCCTTAGACTTTACACATTCTACCCATTTTATACTTTGTTTTGAATAGTTATCTTTGTCTTTAAATACAATAGCTATTTTATTCTTAGGCGCAAATTTAAATCTGTACATAGCCATTAAAACACTAGCTATTGTAACATATTGTAACAGATCTTCATATTGTTGTTCACTGATAAAACCTAATTCTATAACATTTTTACGGTAACTAAACCATACTTTCATAAGTATATCAACACCAAATTTACAATATGAAATCATTTCTTTTCTGAAATTAAACTCGTTACACAGCTAACTTTCTGTATTATGCAATTTCATAAATTCCTTACGATCCTCTAATTTTATTTTGTCAGGCTCATAATATTCTTTATCTAGTAAAGATCCTATATCATTCCAATTGTCTGGTTTATTAAACCTATGTGAAAAATACGTTTTTTTAAGTTTTTTAATCCAAATGTTTTAGGAAATTTCTTAAGTGGATTTGCAACATGATTTAAACGTTCTATGAATATATTTTTTAATTTTTTAATATACATGGACATTATTTTTGTTCCTGTTTATAATAATTCTGGTTGTATACCATTAAATAAACAGTAATTATAAATAAAATGACTGTTATAGCCTTTTGCGTTATGTTATATAAATGTAAATCGTTGTTGTTGTAAGGCCCATTTACAAAATTCGTTATAAGTAGCACAAGCTTTTTCATTACCTTCGAAATCTTGTGTTTCTATTTACATTGTTATATGATTATAATCTTTATCTAATAAGTTTCATAGTCTTAAAATATGTAATTTTCACTACAATCTCTAGGTTTTTTGAAACGCATAAAACATTAATGTTTTTCATTTTTATCCTATTTTGCTTAAAAAATAAAACTTTATTTTATTACAAACGTGTTGTTTTTTTAGGTTACTATTGTCGTCATAAAATAATTTTGCTTTACAAATTTTACATTTTTTGAACCTTTTACATTCTTTTGCTAAATGATTATTAAAACAAGTTTAATTCCAAAATACTCTGTTACAATCCTCAAAATCTTTCCATTCTTTTTAGTTTTATCTCCACTTTTACAATCATTTTGTGATCCATTTCATATATTACATTTGTTTTAAATTTAATTCCCACAAACGTGTTGATCTAAGTTTTTAAAAGGTGTTTTACAATCATGTCAATAATAATAACATCTATGAGGAGCTGCAACTTTATTAACATAATCATAATCATTGTCCATTTATAATGAATACAATTAATTTTTGACTTAGGGTTTTTTAATAGCACACTTAAATGCAGCATGAATTAAAGCAATTATATTTATAACGATATCTAATTTGTTTTTAATTTCAGTTAATAATTCTGGAGTCATTCTATCTTCAGATGTTTCTAATCCGACGTAATAAATTAAATCATTTGTTATTTTATCCTGCCAATGTCTCCTATTTAATCGTATTGTTTTGATGTGTCTATCACTTATACCTTCCAAACTAAGATCTTTAGCAAAAGTAAGATTGGTTACATCTATATATGTTGAACCAACAACAACTGCTCCTACACCACATATATTATCAGTAATTGATTTCATTAACACATCTTTTCGTTCTAATATTTTTTATGTTAATATATTATTTTCCTACGTCCCTTACCTTGAATACTGTCAATATTTTTTACTTGGAAATCTATATTATTTGTTTTAATATCTTTATATGTAGCAATTTCACCCGTAGCTTCAACTAATGATTCACTTTTAGGAATCTATTTTTAGACTATAATTTTTATGAAACTGAGTATCGTCACTAAAATCACTTGAAATACCTATATGGATTTTAAAACTTTTTTGAAACCTTTGTTCACATTACAACCTTTTAAAATTACAATTAATAGTGCGTTTACATACAAAGTATAGTTTGATCCTTAGTAGGATTATTTCTGAACAATAAAATGCAGAACTACATAGATATTGCTAATATTTTTTAATAATTCAAAGGTCTTATAAACTGGTAAATTACTGTGTGTTGTCGTCAGCCTATATTCTTTTTAAAATATTGCACCAAAATGTATTTATTAGGTTTTTGTCGGTATTGGGTGGTTTACTATCATTAAATATTTTTTTAATATAGTTTAGTTTAGTTAGATCTGTTATTAGCTTTAATTGTAATATTGATAATCTTACTTTGTTATACGCTGGACATTTTAACATTACTTGTAATGTTTAAATATAGATTTTAAAACATCTACAATTTTATCTGTTTCTGTTTGTTTTAGTTTTCAATTTTAAATATCTTGATAGAAATTTAAGTTCCTTATTTCAGTTTTTCGTCGTTAAATCAATTTACTATTTCTAAAGTTATGATAAATTGATATTTCTTTCTTTAGTCCCTTGACGTTTTTGGCTTTTAAATATTAGAAATTCTTTCCGGCTCTTTTTTAAGAAAGTTTTTTATGATTTTCTTGATAGTTTTTAGTTTTTTGATGAAATATTACTCTTGATGGTGTTAGTGGTTTATTGAAAGGTAAATCAATAATTTCACAGCTGTCCATTTTATAAGTAAAAAAATTATTAAGTAAAAACTTAAAAAACAATAATATTTTAAACACTTAAATATTTGAGTTTTGTGGTTAAAATCTTTAATTTCTTACGTTTTTATACTTTATTTTTTAATTTAACATCGGTTCATTTTATAAGAAAAAAATTAAGTTAAATTATAAAATTATTCAAAGTCCAGAATATGAGAGTCTTAGGAGGGCTTCCTAAATAAAATAGTTGGGTTATGACAAATATAAGGCAAATTCGTTTATTTCTTGCAGTTCTATGCTTTTTACTAGATTAGGTAGTGCTGCTCAGGCTAATTCGTCTTTCAACTCTGTGATTTTTAAAAACTGCTGAAAAATCTAAAAATATGAGGTTAAACCATAAATTTCTTACTTTTTGGAGATTTTTGGAAAATTTGTTTAAAAAGTGCTACTTAGGCTTAGTCGTCTTTCAATTTTGTAATTTTTAAAAACCGCTAAAAAATCAACAAATATGAGGTAAAACCATAGATTTCTTACTTTTTTTGTTTTTGGAAAATGTTTTTGACGACTTGGAAAGCGTGGCCAAAGTGACCCACCTTGCTACTGGCGCTGCATTTATTTAATGTAGTTATGTTCTTGTTGTGTTTTGTTTTTCTAGTAGTTGTCTGCTTGTATCTACAATTTTGTGCCTAAACTTATGTGCAGCTACAAAGAATTAAAAACAGTTATTGAATTTGTTTTTAATGTTCAAGTATACTGATTTGTTGGTTTAGGTGATAAAATGTAATGCAATCCCATGAATTAGCTAAGCTTTAACACTAGCATGCACAAATAGTTTGTGAAAAACGAGTTTATCCAGTGGCTGGTACAATTTTGTTATAGGCGATTTTCTACTTTAGAAAGACTTTGTTAGTCTATGTATGTGAGTTACAATCATCTAATTCGGTGATCCTGTTGAGTCTTGTAAAAAGTTATTAGTAAGTTATGAGTAACAATAACTTTTATTTGTAAATGACGATTTTGCGCTGAAACCATAATGCTTGTAGAATGCAAACAACTAGCTTGTTCTGCACTAACAATTTCTTGATATAGGTGCCAACATTCGTGAGAATTTTTTTACTATAAAAACTGGTGACATTGTTTGTGCAAAATGGTTTGCAGTCTTTGCATTAATAAACATTTTTCACGTATGACCTGTATGCAACATAGTACCAGGATTCGAACGAGCAGTGTGGTATTGAGCACAAGAGTTTCTAAAAACAACAAAGCAATACATATTTTAACTGAATTACATATTTGCAAACAATAATTTAAAAAATTTTAAGTTAGAAACAAGGTAATAATTTGCAAAGTGTGTCCAAAATGTTGTAGGTACAAAGTCAGTTGTACTTTGTCTTTCTGATGCAGGGTAGTTTGGTTGTTTGCGGTACAACTGTACATTAAAGAACCGGGAGGGATAAATCGCGTTTAATTAAGTTGTAACTAACAAGGGAATGGTTTTACATGGTACGCGCCAATTTCAAAACGTCATACATACAAAAATCAGGCTACTTTCAAATAGTAGGGATCCAAAGTAACTCGATTGCATTTTGCTTTGTTAGGTCACAGTAGCCCGCCAAAGTTTAAAAAAATTCAAATTTTAATATTTTACCGCCCTGTAACTTTTACAGTTCTCATCCGACTTTGACGAAATTTGTTTTTTTCTAACGTTCAGACATTTTTCTACAAAGCAATTTCAGGATTTTTTAAAATTCGGAAATTTTCATTTTTTCGAAAAAATTGGTCGATAAAGTTAGGCCTCAAAAAAAATGTTTTTTTCAAAAATTTGTCGAAAAAATGAAAATTTTCGAATTTTGAAAAATCCTGAAATAACTTTGTAGAAAAGAGTCTGAACGTTAGAAAAAAACAAATTTCGTCAAAATCGGGTTAGAACTGTAGAAGTTACAGGGCGGTAAAATATTAAAATTTGAATTTTTTTAAACTTTGGCGGGCTACTGTGACCAAACAAAGCAAAATGCAATCGAGTTACTTTGGATCCCTACTATTTAAAAGTAGCCTGATTTTTGTAGATATGACGTTTTGAAATTGGCGCGTACCATGTACAACCATTCCCTTGTAAGTAAAGATGTGCGTAATTTAAGATGTTCAGTTTTAGTAAAGTACGCGCGCAAATGTATGTGTATTGAGCTCTTAAAGCTTATAGATTATGTCTTACAATTTTACTATTCGATATTAAAAGTACCATAAGCTTACATAGTATCTGCTACTGTACTCTACATTAATTTCTACTTAATTACCACGTTATGAATTAGAGTGTACATAGTTTTGGGCTTTTAAGCCACACATATTTATGCTAGAAAGGAGTAAAAAGTGAGATAAAAGATTCGTCATATCTGTGTTATGAACATGATGAAAAAAATCTTGCGGTTATACTTGCCTGTTAACTATGCCCTTTTTCTGATAAACCTGTAGCCAGCACAAATATTTAAAACTTCTAAACAAAGGAACGATGTAAGTATTGAATTTTGCTATACTAAGAAAGTACACAGCTGCCAGACATTTATTTGCAATGGCTAAGATTTTTGTAAGTACAATTCCGACAGCGTAGATTTACTGTAAAACGAGCGTCTCTTACATATCTCAACTCAAATCGCTCGATTTAGTTTTCTCCTTCAGTAATATACTAAACATACGAACATGCCAGATAAACAGCGCAACAGCGTGTTTCTATTGCCTTTTTGGGAAGGCCATTGCAAGAAGTAATTAGCACGTTATATCTTACTATTGAGCTACGGCTGCTAGCATGGTTAATGCAAATAGTATAGTGTAGGAAATTTAAAACTTAAAGTGTTAGTAAATTAAAACGAATAGTGTAGGCAATGTAAAATGTCCTGGTTTGTGTAATACAAATCAAGCTATTTTAATTTGGTTAGGTCTGTAAGGCCTGTTGGGTTTTTCAAGTTGATTTAACTAGATGGTACAACAACTTGTACAACTTGTAAGGGATGCAGCCATTTTTTAGTTCCTTTGGTGTGCAACAAAGGATACATTTTGTTATGATGTTAAAATCTGTGAGTATTACTACGATCTTGATTTGTTTAGATCCTGATATAAGTTGCTGTTCTTATGACGCCAACTTCAGTCAGTACGAGTAGTTATAACTAATTTCTTGACTAAAGTCAATTTTACTCATAAGTTAGTCCCTAGGATCTTTTAAATAGTTAAACAAAGTAGCCCTCTGTAGCAGCTTTATATTTTTGAGTACAAAAAAACAGAACCAGGATAAAATATAAGTAAATAGCTTTGCATGCGCACATTTAAACAAACAAACAGATGATTACTTATAACAAAAGTGTTGTTGTATTGTATTGGTTGTATACAACGACTTTAACTTAATTTTTAGCTTCTAAAAACAACTGCTAAATTTTATTGAACATGAACTACAGATGCCAGACTCGAGACACACGAAATTAGTATATAATGAAATAAAAAAGCAATTTTTAAACAATTCACATAACAAAAACAATTGGATTGTAATACCATGCAATAATACTCTCAGAGGAAAAAACAAACATATTTAGATATAAATACTATAACAAAAAAGAAAACGGCATTCATTTAAATCAAACCTTTAACCGGTTTGCACATTATGAAAATTACAAAAACTACTAAAACAAAATTTATCTACCAAGGCACAAACATGAGACTTTCTAGCAAAAGATTTATAAGCCAATTGAGGCAACAACAATTATATTAAATAATAAATAGATAGATAATTCAGATTATAAGCGCCTATGAAAACCTAATTCGCAAAAAATGCAACACTGATAAAATTCTTAGCATTAAACATATACTTACGTAATGCCCGAGTAGCAAAATCCATCAAGTTAAAAACAAGCTAATATCGCTTAATGGAACACTAATCACTTTGATAAAAATCTAGATATTATATAATATTATGATTTCCTACGAGTTAAATTATTACTTCTTCACTGCCTTCGAGATTACAGCACTTACACTGACGCACCAAGTTTGAGCTCACACTTAATTTCTAAACTAAAATATTAATTTATTTTATTGTTTTCCTAAACAAAAAACGCAAAATAAAGGCAGTAGCACTGACACAAGTAATATGAGCTTTCGCACAGATGTGCATGGGGAACATTAAATTTCAAATAGAAAAAGTTGTAGCAACAGGTGGAGCATTTGCGGTTGTGAAAAATGCGTTAAAAGGAATAGAAACGGCAATCTGGGGGAAACAGTAACCTATAATTTTACCTAAAAGCTTCAATGCTAATACAATTATTATTATTAGCGGTACCGTAGAAGAGATTATATCGTGCCAAATTATTATAGCTATAGTGATTTATTTTACAAAAACAAAATAAAATACGACACGACAAGATAGAAAAGTATTACTTTTGAAGAAGTTAAGACCGAAGAGTAACGTAAGTTTTTAAAATTATATAAGTTTATATAATATAGAATAATAAAATAATTGCTAAGCATAACGTATAATTTTGTAAATATTTAATGTGCGGAATTACTAGAGAAATACAAGTGTGGTTTAAGATCACATGTACTTATTTGGTTAAAAGTTCTGGAAAAAAATTACAATGCCAGTGAGTTATTGAAACAATGTAGATAAAGATTAGTTGGGAAAAACTATAGTACTCAATTACTACGTTAAGACGAGACTATAGTACGGTCACAAAGTGCAAATGTAGCTCACTATTGAAATACAATTCTTGCTATTATATGTATTACAGTCGGAGCTCGAACGACCCTCCCAAGCCTCCCTCAGACTAAACTGATGAAGAGAAGTTGTACAATAACAAACTCATAAAACAAGCGAACCCAGGGAGCGAAAGGGCAAAGACTTAACGGTGATCACATTGCATAGACGAGCGAATAAGTAAATAGGTAGCAGTAATAGTAGTAGATATTTATTTGATTTTAAAAAAATTAAATTTAAGTAAAAATAATTTAAACAAGTAAAATTTAATAGGTTTATAAGTAAATAATATAAAAATATGGAACTCAATACATATTTATAACTAATGTTACTGTAATATGAAAAATCAAAATTGCATTCCTAAATTGTTAAATATATTTCAAAACAATTATGGTTAGTAAAAAATGCAATCCTCCTAGGAGCTTCTGCCTGTTGAAAAGTGCATTTTAACTAACCAACTACAACGACTTTGCAATAATTAGTGCATTAAATACTAAACACAACTCAAGCTGGGCTATATTTTATAATATATTGTACAAGTTTTAAAGTAAAGTTATTTGCAAGTAAGCACTGATTGATAGATTGATTGATTAATTGATTGATGAATTGATTGATTGATTGATTAATTAATTGATTGATTGATTAATTAATTAATTGATTGATTGATTAATTAATTGATTAATTGATTAACTAATTAATTTATTGATTAATTAATTGATTTATTGATTAATTAATTGATTTATTGATTAATTAATTGATTGATTGATTGATTTTTTTGTGCCTAAAGGCATTGCAACCATCACACAAAATTAACAGAAATTATTTTGAAATTATATATTTGATACAATAGAATTATTTAAAATCCAGCCATAATCTAAAATGTTTTTATTTTTTATTTAAAAATATGGCGTTTCACTCTAAATTTGTCAACCGTAGGCTCAAAGTAGATGCTGAGCTTCAACAAAGAAGCAAGATAATTTAGGTAACACTAAAAGATTATATATGATTTACAGAGGCTCCCATTCTATCAATAGGCTATATACAGATGTACGTGGCATGTAGTTTAAAAAAGCTAGAAAATTTTTAACCATAGCACTATTTACAAATAACGTCATTTATAAATCATTCCTTACCATCGATAAGCTATATACGAATGTATGTGACTAGCAGTTAAAAAAAAGTTGCAAAAATATTTTAAAGTTAGAAATGAGGGTACTTTAAACAATTATATTTTAATAAAGTCATTATAGACAATCCTTAAACATCTATAACCTTTGTTGATGTGTCATCCATGGAGCTTGGGAAAAGATTAAGAGTTGGAAATGTGGGTTCTACAAACTATGATATTTGAAATACGTCATTGTGGACGATCTCTGAAAATTTATAACCTGTGTAGGTGAATCTATGACATTCAGTTAAAATAGCTTGAAAAAATATTAAAAGTTGGAAATCGGGATGCTTAAAACTATTATATTTGAATGAAGTCAGTAGAAACGATTCCTGAATATGTAGAACCTGTATAGTTTAGTCTATGAAATAGGTTGGAAAAGATTCAAAGTTGGAAATTGAGGTACTTAAAACTATAAAATGTGTAGAACGTCATTATAACTGGTCCCTGAATAAAGCAGAAAGAGGATCGGCAGTTTTTAAAAGGTTTACGGCAGTGACAGGCAGTTATTTAGGATATTTAGCACATTGGCAGTGTTGGCAAATTATATCTAAGTTAAATTTATAAAATTACAATTCTTCTGAGTGTTTTGGCAGTTGTGATACTTTATTTTTTCTATCGCAAGGTTTGCATAAGTTATACATTATTTTTACATAAATTTTATCAATATAGGTAAGTTTTTATAAGGGTAGATTATCTTTTTCTCATACGTCAACTATCGGAGATTTAGGGTTGACTAAATCAGTGCACTACTGTTTTCATCACGGAAAGACTTGTAAAGCAAAAGTACAGTTAGTGTATTCTGAAGTTAATAGTAGTTCTTCTTACTTTGAATTGAAAGTAATTGATCACGGAGATCTAGCACAGAAACTGACCGTAAGAGAAAACCAATAGGTAATAAGTGAGTATCGATAGCTGCTGTGGCTGTTTTGTACTCTCTATTACCTACTTGTATTAATTTTTAATCATTTACCTACTACAGCTATGTTCCTTCTAACAAGCCAATCGTCAACCACTTATTCTACAATAAATTTCAATGTACTCTTTCAATTTCAATTTTATTAATTTCGCCGTATTTGCCTCTCACAATACTGAATTTTGATTATATTAATTTTGATTTTTGTTTTATTTATGTTTTGTAGTAACACATATGCTAATACTAGGTAAAATCTGGACTGCAAATTGTCATTTTTGTATTTGCAAAAATTTTAGCAAAATAAAAAATACTGCCTATTTTATTCTATACATAACTAGCACACTGCCAATTGTTTCAAAACCTAGACTGCCGATTTTTTACGACATAAATAACTGCCTATTCGCACCCCCTCACTGCCGATTCCCCTTCAGCCCCTGAATATCTTACTATATATGTATAGAAATATTTATGACAGGTAGTTAAAATAGGTTGCTAAAAAATTAAAATTAGAAACGAGAGAACTCAAAACTATAAAATGTGAAAGACGTCATTATAGACTATCCCTGAATATCTATATACTATATAGGTATATTTATGACATGTAGTTATAATAGATATGAGTACTTAAAACTATAAAATGTGAAGGACGTCATTATGGACGGTTCTTAAATATCTAATTACTGTATACTTGTATAAATATTTATATTAGGTTGTTAAAATAAGGTGTAAAACAAATTAAAGCTGGATATGGGGTTACATAAAACCAGGTGTGCTAAGTTTAAGCCTAATTCAAATCTAAAAACTAAATTAAGCTGAATTCTTTGTAAAGCTTAATCCGAATCCAAAGCCGAAATACACAAAATCAATAAGCTGAATCTGAATCTGAATCCCAAAATTTTAAAAAAGCCTAATCGCTAAGCTGAAATTATATGGCTTTTAAATTTGGTTTTTTGTTGTCTGGCACCCATTTAAAAATAAAGCAAATGCATGTTTCCAATAGCTTGCGTTTTTGGTAAAAAAAAATTTGTGGGAACTACAAAAAGTATAATTCTTTATTAGATGAGTTATGTTATGACTAATATTTGTAATAAAACAATTTTTTTTCATTTAAACTTAGTTTTGCTACAATATAAAGGTCAAAAACTAGTTCATTTTTTGAATATTTTGAAACCTATATACTCACTAGTAAATTAAGATGTGAAGCATGTCAGCTCGAACTTGCAGGCAGCAAGTTAAGAACCTAATTTTTAGCCTAACCGTATTTCCTTTGATAGTACGCCCCGCGTGCTATCTAAACTTGAACTTGGACCCCCCGCGTATAATAAGAGACCTGCGCACTCGCATTTATTAGTGTGTTAAATAGATTTGCGTACTATTCGAACTGAGGCGGCTACACTTCGCGTACTATTAAAGACCCGCGCATTATAAGAGACGCGCGTACTATCAGAGAAAATACGGTACTTTACTTGGTCTCTTCTATATAATGCAAAATTACTTTTGTTTTTTTTTGGTTACTAAAAGGTTAGTCTCAGTTATTCAGGTAAATGTAACCAGATTGTAGCATGTGTAATTAAAAAATAATACAATGTTTTTTTTACTATTAGCCTAATATGTGCTTCGAAACTAAATGTTTGTTTTTTCAGCTTTTTTTAGCCTAATAGTAGTCAGAAACGTTTTCGTTAGTTTTTCAGTTCTTCTACATTGATTTTTTCAAGCTATTCACAGCTGATGTAAATTAAAGTCCTTTTAAAATCGTTTTTGGCTTTTAAGCTAAAAGTCAAATTCGAAGCCAAATTGTTTTGGTTTTTTTCAGCTAAGTTTAATCCGAATCCTTATTTTTAATTTCGACTTAGGCCAAATCCAAATCCGAATCTGAATTTTTAAAAACATAAAAGCTGAATCTAAATCTAAATCTTTTGTTTTTAGCTTAGCACCTCTGCATAAAACTATTAAATGTAAAGAAAGTCTATAAAACTATTAAATGTGGTTAAAATTGGTGGGGGTACTTAGAACTATAAAATACGAAGGACGCCATTATGGACGATCCCTGAATATTTATATACTTACAAGATGTACTTGTACTCACCGCGCAGAGATTAAAAATTACGTGGTATGTTTATACGTATCTATTGGGTTTTGCTAAACTCACTATGAATTTTGACATGGGTCCAGTTAACTGGTAATTGTAAAGAAATTGCCAGTCCAATTAAAGCAAAACAACAATACAGACCTGCCTGCTTGCATTTCTGGTTGTAAAAAAAGTGTAAACGGTTTGACCTGTAGCGTTCGACAAACAGAAAAACGGACAGACGGACATTACCATTTTAATAGATGCAGCTAACGCTCAGCATTTAAAAATTATAATATTAAAAAATTCGTAATATTAGATGTTACATAGTTGTAAATTATTTTTTAATTGTAAGTTTTAATTTTTTTTAAGTAATAAATTTTGACGTAAATATAATATAAAAAGTGGTTTGTAGTAGATTCATCGGTATTATTACACAAGTATTTATATTGCTTATAAAACTACAAAGTGTTAGCTTGTTTAGATACTTGTTTATTTCACCTGCGGGTTAGATCCAGCCGCGATTAAATTTGATTAGATCAAAATTAAAATCATGTTTTAAAGTCAAGCAAAGGGGGCGACAATTCATAGAGGTAGATACAGAGTTGTGAGCTTGTCATGTTTTGCCAATAAAAATGCACGGAATCTTTTTACGAATCTACATTACTAACTTGGGAACGTTTTCACATGTTACACCGGGATATGGCCAAATGTTACCAAAGTGTCTACTACCAACCCTAGACACTTCAGCTCGCATAGAAACTTAAGTGCATTTTTGGTTGCTTAGCAACTAGAGCCCGGGAAATTTTGAAAATTTTCTTGAAAATTCAAAACTCAAAATTTAATTTGGAATTTTAAATGGGAAAATATATGCACCAAATAGTCCCACCATCATAAATTTCAAGTTTCTAACATTTTCACCAAATATTTTAAAAATGACACAGCGTTTTACTTTATATTTTGGCACACACTCCTTTAACACATACTTTAAGCAGGTTTGAGCATTATTGGGTTTAGCAAACTGTTATAATAAATCAGAGTAATATGATATGATTTTAAATTATTTGCAGCTTATTTCAAATTATTCTTTGTAAACAGATTACCAGTACTATATGATTTCAAAAAAATAATTATTGATGATAGCAGTTATAATGATGACTGAAATAATTAATTTTTATTTATTTATTTATTACGTGCTATAGTTGTTTACAAATTATAACAAAAATTTACTCATGAGTCAATTTGGGCGCAGCCCTTACAACACATTTCACTTACGTGTATATTATACGCCTTGTGAATAAAAATTACATATCAAATCATCGTTTGTTGACATGCACGGCATACAACTTTAGGATGACATTTAAAGGCTAGCATTTTAGGAACGTCTTAGAATTGCCTAATATCTAGTTATTACGCAAGTAACTTTTCAAAATGAGTGTGGAATTCAACAAAAAAATGGTTAATGCACAAACACACGCTGCAATGGCTGCATCCTATAAAAGATGCTTCTTGACACTCATCGGAATCACAATTATTAGGTAGATCATGAAAACATACTTGCAAAACATTCGTAAAGTTACAAGAATAACGTTCAATGTTTTTAATGTACCCTGATTTTTGCCATGCGTAAATTATCATGTCTTGAAATTTTTCAGACGACCGTTGATTATGAATCAGCGATTGCAATTTAATAATATTTTCGCGTGAATTAAGGTCAATTTCCATCTCGTCTAAAACAATGCGCTCACGAATTTTTTTAACAAATATTTTCCACTGCCTAAAAAAGTAAACATCACATGGCTGTATAATTTCAGTTGTGTGTGGTGGAATAATAGGCACTGTACATGTATCGTGGATGTCTTCGTTCAGAGTCATGTCTTTGTGACAGCTCCATGAATCTAGTAAAAGCAGGCATATTTTCCCTATTGCATTTTTAGAACACCCATTAACCCACATTTTTGTCATTCGCTTGTCCATTTTGCCAGATGTTGAGCACGTTAATTCAATGTTAGGCGGAATTTTTAACCGCTTTTTTACAATAGGTCCAAATTCTCCAGTGACTTCTTTAAGGCAAAGTAACAGTTTACCAGTGACTTTTCCTGCTAAAGTAATGATAGGCATTGTGGTGTGGGAGTGAGTAGTCGTGTTTTGTGACTTTATGTGGCAGAGAACATCTTCAACCCCTTTTGTGTTTAAGCTGCGTTTTATCACAAACTCGTAATAATGACCCGATTGATCCGCATTAAACACTTGACAAAATTCGTAGCTGTCGTTGGAAATTTGGTTTCTTATCTTCTCTAAAAAATCAGCAGCTGATTGAGAGCTGAGCACTAGCTTGAAATTTAAGCTGTAAGTCACGAGCTTTAAAAGTACCCCACCGACTTAAGTCATTATCTTGAACTGGTACGTAGTTGTCACGGGCATGGTCAAATTTATTTCTTACCAATTTTTCTATCTGCTCGAATTTTTCCGAATTAGTTCCATTTTGTGCTATATAAGTTTTAAATCTGTGAATGTAGTTTCTGTAGCAATCACGTTTGAACCTTGCTTGAACACGAGCTCATCCGTAATTATCAAAGCACTTGACTGCTTTTATCATGTAAATAAGAAAAAATGTCGACCAGGGGCGGGCCCAAAGTAGATGCTGAGCTTCAACAAAGTTACAAGGCCATTTATGTTACGCTAAAAGATAATATAAGATTTATAAAAGCTCCCCCACAATAATTAAGACATATACAAATGAGCGTAGCATGTAGTTTAATATAGCTGAAAAGTTTAAATGAATTGCACCACTTACAAATGATTTTATTTATGGAGGCTTCCCATCAATAAGCCATATATTAAAGAACGTGGCATGTAGTTAAACTTGTAAGATTCTATGTCAAATATATCCAATTACTTAATTCTTGAACTAATGACAAATAGGATTCTAATGTAGTGATTTTTGAATAACGTCATTCATGGACGATCCCCGTATGCCGTATGCATACCAGTAAGATCCTATGGAAAATATATCTGATTACTTCATTCTTAAACAAATGACAAAGAGGATCTCTAAAATGGTAAGTTTTGAATAACGTCATTTATGAACGATCCTTGTATGCATACTAGTAAGATCCCATGTCAAATATATCCGATTACTTAATTTTTAAACTAATAACAAAGCAAATTTCTAAAGTGGTAATTTGTAGATAACGTCATTTACGTACGATCCCCGAACCTGGCTGAAAATGGTGCTATTTCGTTTCATAGCTAAGCATATGCCTTGCGCTCAGCTATGTTTATTGCTACCCCTGTTTTTATGGTGCTTACTTCTAAATATCTTGACCTTAGTCAGTTCGACATTTAATTGCTAAGCAATGGTCAGTTCGATTACAGTAAAAAAACAATACAGACCTGCCGGCTTGCATTTGTCATTGTTTTAAAAACGTTTTTAAGACAATAGTGTAAACGGTTTGAAATGTAACGTGTGGCTAACAGACGGAAAGTCGGACAGACAGACGGAAATGACCATTTCATTAGATGCAGCTAAAGCTCAGCATCTAAACACAAGTCCCTTGTGTCTTCAATGGTATATAGCTCCCACTCTTGAGAACTATTGACAGAATCCTGAGTATATTGTTCATTTTTTTCATCATAACAGTCGTAATTTTCATGTTCCTCTTCACCAATATACGAACAAGCAAGTGTTAGGATATTGCACATCGCATATCCTAATACTAATGTTATTATTATCATTCACTATAATGTAAATAGGAAGTATACAGCGGAGGGAGGCTCAGCTCCTTCCACACTTTAGAATAGTTAGTGTAGTACCAACTCTCGAGTGAACCAGCCACACTTTGGTACAGTAAACCATACCATAATAAATACTTATACTGTTACACTGTCTACTACTGCTTACTACACTCTATCATTTACTTACTCATTCACTCATACAGTCATACAGTCATTTGTTAGTATATTACTCATAGTACCTACTCACTAGCCAAGCACCTGCATATCAAGTATATTAGTATATGCAGGGCCTTAACATTGGTGGGGTGCGTGGTTTCAGCTTTTTAGTTGGAAACCGAGACCCAAAACTTTGAACAATTTTTTAACATTATTTAGTTAAGTGGAAAATAACTATTAAAACAGTGCGCCATGGGCGAAACCCACTGACTAGTATATAATAAGTTAAGTGAACTTAATAACAGTTACCGTTTGAACAGTAATGAACAGATTTTTAAGTAAAAACAATATACAAAGTGAAAAAGACAAAAACCCACCCAAATACGAAGTGGCAGTGCAGAAAGTTAAAATTAAGTGCAACAGACAACCGAAATTCGTTACAAGCCACGACCGTAAATACGTTAGAGCCGAGTACACTAGTAAAGATTGTCTGACACACACAACAACAGTTTTTACTTGTGAAGAGTTCCAACAAAGATACCCTAACGAGCAAATACCCGAACCACTCACGTCGCCACAAGACGCACAAGACACGCCAATACCAGGCAGAACTATAACAGTCACCCCTTGTCGCGACCCGGAGTACGTGCAGATAATATACTGGGATTTCAACGTCTATGCTGAGCAGGAAATAATTCCACGGACGGAAAGCATAGAAACCTACCCGTTCTTGAATCTACCACCGCCGTTACTGACGTCGCCAGCACCAGTACCGTCACCACGACAACTTTTTGCCGAAACTCCAAAGAATTATGAGCATCGGAGGCAAACCAGAAAACAACAAGAACTAGATCAACGCATCAAAGACGAGGACGAAAACCTGGTAGATTACTCAGACGACACTTTTACTAAACCTACCGAATCAACCCTAACCTCAGACGGGGCATCTTCAGACGAGATAGAAGAGGTCTCGATTTTGCAACCGGATTTCCGACCTATCGAGTCGTCAGCAGAGGAGTCCTCACCGGAGCTCTTTACCTGTTCTGGTACACCCTTGAGGGACGAGTTGTTACTGGCGGACCAGTCTGAGGATCTACCTATTGCAAACCCGGACATATTGGCGGACATTAACCCATCGCCCAAACAGGTACAAAAGTTTTCTTTAAATAATCACGAGCACCAAGTAGAGGAACTTGAGGCCGAGTTAGAGAATATAACTAATCAGTTAGAAGATTTAATTGACCCAAATCCCGAAAACCCTAAAAAACGTAGGCGTACAGAACTATCCCCTGAAATAGTCAAAACCAGTAGAGTCAGATTAACGCTATCACCCGAAGTAGAGAAAAGAGAAAGACGCAAGGCACAAAAGGAATTATTAGAACAATTATTTAATAATTTAGAAGAGGACGAAGAGGGTCATTCCCGATTATTCGAAAACGAATTTATAGTAGAAACAAGGCAGATATTCCCAAAAATAAAGAAGATGGCCTACCAAAAGCCGAAGCTTCCCATGCCCACCTATACTAAGCCTGTTCTATATACTAACGAATTTACGGAATTTCAAACGGAGTACACCGCATACATTGCGGATGTTCAGTCCGGAATTACACCAAGTAAACAGCTTCTAAAGAAAGCTATTACAACTCCAGTAGTACAGGATTGGTTAGTTTTAAACAAGGCCACAGTTAACGATGAGGCCACCACATTGGAGGCTATTTTCACAGCCCTGCTACTAAGAATTCCAACCACACCTGACCCACAAATTCCATTAGCTGATTTACTTCAGCAGAGACAACAATGCCGAGAGACGGCAAATGCATTCCTAATCAGACTCGAGACCTCCTTCGGTACTCGTTGGGCGGATATCGGCCTAGCGCAACAGTTAGAAACTACGGTTTCCGGGTTACTAGACGGGCCCCGGAATTTCGTCCTTATGCAGCCTGTAGCTCCAACTACCCTAGACCAGTTACGCACTTTACTGGTGCGATATGACGCGACAGAACATTTAAGACCAGCTAGGGCAAGCATCAAACAAGAAGTAGCATCAGTGACGTCAGATAATCATTTAGAAGCATTTAAACAAACCATTGCGTCTCTATCAGCTGAGGTAGCCGAACTACGTACACGTCAGGCACCACGCCCAAACCCAACCCAACCCCAGACAAACCGGAACGTAGTTCAGAATCCACAACAACAATTTCGTCAGCCTACCGATTGGTCACAAACAAGTTGCCAATTATGTGGCAAGTTGGGACATGGCGCCAAACGGTGCCCCCAGTTTCCACAACAAGGAAACAACTATCAAAACAATTTCCCAAGAGCACCTTTCACCAGTCAACAATTCCGTCCCAGAGATTTTGATCAAAATCAACAACAACGTCGTCAGCCAAATTTTTACTCTAACCAAAGTCAAAGTCAACCAAGAAATTCCATTCCCAACACAACACGCAACCAAAGCGGAAACACTAACTATTCCAACTACCAAGGGCAAAATTTTATCCCAAATTTCATCCATCCCAATTCAATTGCTGGCAGAAATGCCAACAGGCAAAACATACCATTCCCACAACGCAATAACACAACTAACACGAACTCGCAACATTTAAACTACTAACGCGAACGACCGGGCCGAGTCGTTCAACAAGCAATAGTAGGCCACCAGATAGGAATGTAAACACAAGTATAGATAGCAATAGAAATAGAAACCAAAATAAAACTCAGAATTTAATGGCATCCATAATGGCAAACCCAATAGCTACACAGCAGGAAGCATACAATAAACAAAAACAATACTTAACCAAACAAACCAACCCTGAGACAGCTATTGAACTAATCACGTCATTAAGGATGAACGAAGAATTTCCGCTTCATCTCTTCCTCGACACTGGGGCGGATTGCTCCATTATTAGAGAAAATGTTGCGAGAAAACTTGGGGCTACAATTAGAAACGAAAATGTCGCCACCATCATTGACTACGGCCAACACCCCATTTATACGATGGGAATGGCTCTGGTCACTATCTATATTAACGGACGACCAAACACACACGACTACATAGTCGTCCAAGATTCTAAGCATCAAATCTTGATGGGAACAGACTGGTTTACTAAATTTGGCGTAACGTTAGATTATAAAAATCTTACCATGACGTCCAGCTGTTTTGGGACAACACAAATGGACAATGCCAGCAATCAGCGTCCAGCTTACCCACATACACAAACTCAACAGCAACCGCAAGTACACACTAGCTCCGCGGAGCAACAGAACTCTGAAAATAATTACGCAAACCAAATCAATCAAACTAATCATACGTTACGCCAACAAACCCAACAACAAACGCCTAACCTAAACTACCATAGAAGAAATTACAACTCACAACCAAACTGCTCTCGATTAGGAGCCCTTAAAACGCCAGCAACACACAAACCTGCAACCATTAAAACTCAGAGAGAGAGACACGCGCAGACATTACGCATACATGTTACTACTAACACTCGGGTAGATCCATACTCAGCGGAGAATATACCCATTTATGTAATGCAGGGGTCACAACAGTTAGGACAGACTCCGTTCACCGCCATTGCTCGGGGTGATAGAAATTGTAGAGGACTGACCATACCAGATTACATGATTTCAGATACCACTGAGTACCTTCAAGTTTTAAATTATACCGAAAACGCAATAGTTCTTCCAGCTCGAACTGTCATATCGGTAGCTGAACTAACGGATTACGACTTACTCGACACGTACCACGTAAACTCTTTATCATTCGACAAAACGACAAAGTCAAGAACGAAGAATCAACCAGAATCCGTACCAATCTATTCGGGCGACGAACTGGAAAGGGAGATAGACAAGGTCGTCTTCGCACCCACTTTAAGTCCTAAGGATAGGGAAAAATACAGAGAAGTCGTAAGAAACAATCAACAGGCATTCATGTTTTCTAGAACTCCTTTGGGTTCCTGGCCCCATGCAAGATATCCAATTGAATTGAAAGATCCCACACCATTTAACATAAGAAACATCCCACAATCGGAAGCTCAACATAAGGAAATCGATAGGCAAGTTAAAGAGATGTTGAAGGAAGGCACTATTAGAGAGTCTACATCAGAATTTTCAAGCCCATCGTTTTTGGTAAAGAAAAAATCACCGGACCCATCCAAACCTCAATGGCGAGTCGTACACGACTACCGCCAATTGAACTCTCAGACTAAAACTCAGATTTTTCCATTACCACTAATAAGCGACATAGTACACCGTTTTCGAGGCAAGAAGATCTTCTCCGCGCTCGACCTACAGAGTGGCTATAACCAGATCCTTCTAGAGGAGGACGCTATTCACCTTACGGCATTTTCGACTCGTCATGGACATTTCGAGCATCTCAAATTAAGTTTTGGTATGGCTAATGCACCTGGATTTTTTAGTCGTATGATGGTCCAGATGCTGGGCAATTTACAGTACACAGAAGTACTCCACTATTTAGACGACATTATTGCCCCGAGTGTGGACGTGGAGTCCAACATCAAGACTCTAGACAAAGTCTTCAAGAGATTCATAGCTAACAACCTACGACTTAAGCCGTCCAAGTGTAAGTTAGGGTTTAAGGAAATTGAAATTTTAGGTTTTTTAATTAACGAAGAAGGACGACGCCCAATACCGGAGTATGTAGACTCTATCCGAAAAATAAAACCGCCGAAATCAATAAAGTCCCTTCAATCCTTCCTAGGTAGCGTTAATTTCTACACATCATTCGTACCCAATCTTGCCAGCATAGCAAAACCACTTAATGCCTTATTGGCGAAGAACACTCCTTATATTTGGAGCCCAGAATGTCAACAGGCATTCGAGGATTTAAAGATTGCGCTTACTTCAGCGCCTATACAATCCCATTTTGATCCAGCCCTACCCACTACGTTACGCACAGACGCCTCGACAGGAGGCCTGGGAGCCTGCCTATTTCAAACCCACACACTACCCAACGGCCAAAAAATGGAAAAAATAGTTGCATGCATATCTAGAAGTTTAACTAAGGAGATGAAAAACTATCAAGTCCCGATTTTAGAGATGGAGGCCATCGTTTGGTCTCTGAAAAAATTCTCACATTTTCTAAAAGGCATTCCGTTCGAAATACAGACGGATAATAGTACTCTACCATCCTTACTGGCATCAAAAAAGAAACCGATGACACCAAAACTATTTCGACAGGCAATGGTCCTTGCCGAATTTAACATTATAAACCTTAGCCATATAGCAGGCAAGTTGAACTTCATCCCGGATCTATTGTCACGGGCAGCTGTAGCCAATATGGACTTATCCATTTGGAACATCACAACCGAACCACTGTCTCAGCAAGAGCAAGAATTCATGCATCAACAGCAAAGAGACCCTGAATTAACTAAAATTATTTACAAACTAGAACACGGCTTCTCCAGCTACAACAACTACTTTTTATTAAATAATATACTGTATTTTAGACATTCGACGCCACGGGGTCCTCACTCGTTGCCAGTTATACCTAAATCTGGACGGGCAAGAATATTACAGGAATTGCACGATAGCCAAATTGGAGGTCATTTAGGAAAAAAGAAAACATTCCACAAGATTCAACAGCGGGCCTATTGGCCAAGAATGAAGGAGGATATTAAAAATTATGTCAAGACTTGTACTAAATGCCAACTGAATAAACAACCACGGGAGAAACCAGCGGGACTTTTTCAGTTTCAAGAGATCCACGAAGACCCATTTGACTTAGTGCAAATCGATTATTGTGGCCCCATTTCTAAATCGGCAGCAGGAAATTATTATATACTAACAGCTATAGAAAACATGACTAAAACAGTGTTTTTGCGGGCCACTAAGGACTGCACAGCTAAGACTACTGCGCGTTTCCTTAAAGAAGAAATTTTGGACGTACATGGCGTTCCTAAAAATTTACAGTCAGACAACAGTTGGTCATTCCTTAACAACACTATAGTAGAACTCAATCAGATAACCGGGACCACTCACATCACTAGCAGCCCTTACACGCCTCGGACAAACGGCGCGATTGAGGCCACACACAGTGTTCTCATGGACATGATCCGTACCTACGCTATGAAGAGTAAACGTCATTGGGATCAAGGCCTTTCATCATTAGCGTTTGCTCTTAATACATCAGTTCATTCTACGACTGGATATACGCCTTATTTTGCATTGTACGGCCGTGAACCAAGATTGGCCATTGACGCCGAGCTGCCCTTATTACGAGAACAGCAGACTATAGATTACCATCAACAAGGTCGGGATGCCCGAGAAATGGCAAAATTGGCCATTCAGCGAGAACGCATCAAATGGGCCAAGCGTTTTAATCTAGCACGAACGGAGAAAAAGTTTGAAGTGGGCGATTTGGTCCTACTTCGAAATAAAAAACGTGAAAAAGGCACTTCTAAAAAATTACTTTCTATTTTTGTAGGACCCTACTTAATCGTTGAAGACATTGGTATGAACAACATGAAACTCGAGGGCCGAGCTAAAAATAAGCTCATTCGTTTCAATGTCAATATTGAACGTCTGAGACCGTATTACGTTCGACAAGGTGAGCTGACACCATCAGGTCGAAAACCTAGGGCCACTTCAGTGGACCAGAAAAGCCAACAATGTACAGGTACCAATATAACAAATTCTCAAGGATCATATGATCATTTCCAACCACCGAACCTCGGCCCACCACAATGTACACTTGACCCACCTACACGGATGCCTGTCCTCAGTCAGCAACAACCAAAACCTACCACACAACTAGATTCATCGCACGGACAACAACAACCTACAGTAATTGGTAACCCTAGTTATAGTGATATAGTTAGACGGCGACCTGGTCGTCCTAAAGGTTCGAGAAATAAAGACCTATTGGCTACAATTAACGATGAATTTATAATTAATAAAGATAATGTTAGGAATTTAAGGTCTAGAACTTGTGGTTAGTTCCTCGATAAATAGAGATATTTCGTTTAAATTAGTATATTATAGTTATTATAGTTTTAAAATTTTAATTTTAAGTATTGTATCTTTCTGTCGATGAACCAACATATCAAATTTACCAGTACGTACGATTACGCCTGAAAGAACGGTGCTTTGTCAATCAGGGACCTTCCGGGGTGCCGCCTAGGAGGCCCCTAAACCTATACGTACCATTAAGGCACAGGTCTTCGGACACCTTAGGATTGAACCTTATCCCAATAGCGGGGACAATTGACCCCAGAAGTACTAATCTAGTGTGGTTTTCTTTGGGAAGGTTTTCTCGCCAGAAATTTTATTTTTGTTAAAATTAGATTTATGTCAATAGCAATTTATTATTTGTTTTGCAAATATGAACGCGGTTCATATTTGATAATTTCGTTTTATTTCAAGTTTTATTTTAGTGTGTCATAAAATTTTAAAGAAAAAGTAAAAATACACAAAAGACGTTTAGATTCCACTATTATCTTTATTAATCGTTACCTTGTAGAAGCCCACAAATCTGTGGCATATTGTAGTTATAATTGTAGACATTATTTGCGACCAGGAAAATTCTAATAGCCTGAACTGTGTATATTTTAATTTGATACGTTGTTGTTAGAATAATTTGAGTAATTAATGCTTTATTGAGTTTAGCTGTATAAGCAATTACGAATACTATTATAATAGATAGACTAGACAAGTGCAAGGTCACCTCCTTGACTTTGAAAACTCGATGTACGTAACACAATTGGGCTAGGCCCTTTTGAAATTATTTAAGTAGACTTTATAATTCGGATGACCGGGTATAGCTGGGACGCTGCTAGCTGCCCAGTCGGCCAGCAGCGAATACCCACCCTCTACAGGGACCCGGTACCATCACGTAGTTTAGAGATAGATACCATAGATACGTAGGAGATACATTCAAGGTCATAATAATAATAATATATTTTGAATTTTAATATTATATAGTGCTTAATTTATTTACCTCTGCTACCGTTGGCTTGAAGCTAAAAAAAAAATAAAACAAAACCTCCCATGGGAAGTACCAAAAATTAATAAACTAGTTTAAAATATTATAATCTAATAAATATAATAAGGGATAAATATATAAATATTGTGTATGGATAGGAATTTCTAGGGTAAATTAATAATTGTAAAGGAATGTACCTGGTTGAAGGGGAATTCAATTCTCCCCGCCTGATGTTGGGTCGCACAGTCTGGCCAGATGTCCGCCCCACCCGCTCAGGTCCGGGTCACCCTCAAAATAGTTAAACAAAACTCCAACAGGAGACCAATTTTATTAATACAATGTTATAATAATTTCCTTATAATTAATTTTAATCTTAGTCATGTAATTAGTTCAATATGCCATTGATTTTCATGTATGTGTCACTACTTATATTCTAATGTAATAATTTTTGAATTTTACGAATATAATTTTGAACTTACTATTTCTTTTAGTCTAGGATGTTTCCAGCACTGAAACAGCATACTCTGGAAAAATTTAATCAAAACTCCGTAGGGGAACAAAAATATTAATTTTTAATCGTAATCACGTATATAGACTCACAAAATATTTTACTTGTAATTTAATTTTCCTACTCAATGTAATACAATATAATGATTATTTAATGAATTGATTTTGGGTCCATAGGCATATGTTAGATAAGATAATATTAAATTTTAAGTATTTACCGTTAATTAGTAGAAAAATCCGATTCGGACTTTTCCAAGTCCGGAAACTTTAGTGCACACTGTATTCAGACGGGATACACTTATTTGAACTCGCCATAGTCGAAAACCTCGTAGAAAACCCAACACGATCGATTTATGTAATATTTTTTGAAATGGGCCATGTTGGCCATGATAAAGTGTTTTTTTTAAACATTTGTTAGCTTTTATAACCTTTTTGGAAAATTTTTTTTTGAAATGTAACTAGGGCCCCTGGAAAGAGCAAATTTTTGTACGTTTAATGATACTTACCCCGGAATTGTACTCCTCCGGAATCCGGAGAAATCGGGGGGGGGGGATGGTCTGGCTGTCCCGGCCGTCCGTCCAGAGTAATGAATAGATTGTAAATGATTTAATGTATTGAGACTATATGTAATTACTATATATAATGATTAAGATACAGTTGTCTGAGACAACTATTATATAATGATAATATGGCTGCGATTTAATGCAAGTCAGCTATAAAATACGAGACGTGTAAGTATTGACGACGGGCAAAGGAGCCACGTCATTTAACAGTAAGTTAGACGTACAAGTAGACAGTAGAGACGTACTCTCGCTTCTTTTGCGGAGAGGGGGTATGTTAGGATATTGCACATCGCATATCCTAATACTAATGTTATTATTATCATTCACTATAATGTAAATAGGAAGTATACAGCGGAGGGAGGCTCAGCTCCTTCCACACTTTAGAATAGTTAGTGTAGTACCAACTCTCGAGTGAACCAGCCACACTTTGGTACAGTAAACCATACCATAATAAATACTTATACTGTTACACTGTCTACTACTGCTTACTACACTCTATCATTTACTTACTCATTCACTCATACAGTCATACAGTCATTTGTTAGTATATTACTCATAGTACCTACTCACTAGCCAAGCACCTGCATATCAAGTATATTAGTATATGCAGGGCCTTAACACAAGATCATTTACTTCAAGACAAACTTCTTCTTCAAAATCAGGATCCGTCGTTTTTGCTTCAATAAATTCAAAAATGCTTTCGACAGCCTTTAATTCTTGAGCAGTCAATGCTGAAGGTTCTGACAAGATTGCAAATTCATCCTCAATTCGCTGCAGTACGTTTCTGCAAATATGTGTTATATTCATCTTAGGTTCCTAAAAAGTTCAAAAATATTGACATACCTAAGCTTATGACACCCAATCATCGTATATCTTAACAATCCTTAACTTCATATTTCAATTATTTGTTTTCTAAATGAACTGTCACTTATATAATGTAATAGTTGGAAGAAATAATAAATTAAACAAGAAATTAAATGATTGACAAATTACAAATACGTCTTATTCCCTTATAATCATTAATTATTGATATAGACATCGTCTGTGAAGAACCATAATGACCCACATCCACTTTTAGCTAGAAAAAAATCCAGCTGTGTCATAAAAACAAAAAAGGAAACATGCGTATAATGTTAATTAGCAGTTTTTAAAAAGTTTAAATGTTCAATTTACATGTCTTTTAAAAAACAAAAATTTTCTATTTCTATGTTTTTAAAAAGTGTAAAATGTTCTATATGCATCATTTCTAGAAATATTTCAATATTTATGTAGATAGTGGATATTTAGTTTTAAGCTACAAATAAATATGGGTCATTCTGGTTTTCCACAGACGATATGCTCACAAATACATACACTTCACAGATTAAAAGCTGGTGCATAGTATTGTATTTTATACGCTAGAATTTTTTAATAACTACAATGATGTTGCTTACCAATCCTATTCAATTGTATTGTTGAATGCAATCTGATGTGAAACTATGATTTAAAGTGACAGAGAAAGCTACTACTAAACTACAAGTACAAAACGCGCACAGCTTATCGTGTCGCCATTATCCTAATGACTGCAGTATACTAGTATTCAATTATACATGCTTTACGACACTATGATTACTTGTTCACTTATTGGTCGTAAAATTCTATTTTTGAAGCCAAATATTACTATTTGCTGGTTGTAATTGTTTTGCTCACATATAAGGCAACCTTAGAATATGCAATAATTAAAAATTAACATGTGAAGTAAATGGTGGGCATTAGGCACTGGAAACCAAGAACGAAATATTATTCGTTGCAAAATAATACAAAACTAGATTTAGAAAGTCCAGAAAAACTATTCCGTTTTTCAGAATGATCTGAAAAATTAAAGTTTCTGTGTATTACATGCTCTCGTCAAGGGCATCTACAAAAGCTCGACAGTAATTTATTATGATTTATTTTTATTTTCATTTATATGGAACCCAAAATGCTCAAACCTGCTTAAAGTATGTGTTAAAGGAACATTCGTGTGCCAAAATATAAAGTAAAACGCTGTGTGTTATTTTTAAAATATTAGTGAAAATGTTAAAAATTTGAAATTTATGACAGGAAGACCCTTTGGTGCATATATTTTCCTATTTAAAATTTTATGTTAGATTTTGAGTTTTCATTTTTGAAGAAAATTTTCAAAATTTCCCAGGCTCGGGTTGCTAAGCAACCAAAAATTCACTCAAGTTTCTATGCTAGCTGAAGTGTCTAGGGTTGGTAGAAGACACTTTGGTAACATTTGGCAAAATCCCGGTGTAACATGTAAAAACGTTCCTAAGTATCTTAATTATATATGTACGTTCACAGGACAGACAACTATTGTCGTATTGTGGTCGTGAGTTCAGGAATGCAGTGTAAAATTTATAGATCCCCGTGCTTAGGTCTAGACTGCTACTTAGTAGAAAATGTATTTAGAAATGCCTGGAACAGCGATCTATCGGAACCAGCAAATGGGTAAGTTTGCTTAACAGACGGATCCAGAAATGGGCCTATCTCTAGAAGCGGTGTCCTTATTGAGCTGTCTTAATCAAACACCCAAGAAACACTGTATTCAGAATCCATCCACCTAGGCAAGTACGCTACTGGATTTCAGTGTGAGATCTTTGCAATCCTATACACGGCCAATTAGCTGTTAGGAATAGGCTGTGAAGGTTAAACAATACACATCTTTAGCGACAGTCTAAGTTTCCTGAATGCGCTGGTAAAAGATACCACCGTGTCTACGCTAGTGCCTGCGTGTCACGAAAGAATGACGACAAAACGTCAAGGCGCGTCAAATAGTACTATGAAAATTGTAAATAGTTAAAAACTGAGTGGGGAGATGCGTCCAAAAAGTTCTTAGTAAACTTACCACTATCCTATCTTACAGTGTACTGCACGTCTTAATTAAGAGATACACATAAGCGGTATTGAAATTAAGTCCAATAAAAATTTTGATTTATTTGATTTACAGATACTTTCGTGCTCTGTTCCAGGCTACCGTTTTACATGCAGAAGTCATGTCCCATACTAAGCGCACGTGGAGCATGGTTATCACTGTGGCGATTGCAATATTTAATGTTTAAGCAAGGCAGATCGCCAGTGCCTTCATAAGGGAGAAATACTCAGCCATTTAAAAAACAGAAATCAAGATCTTGTTAGTGGTGGTACAAATTGATCGAGGACTACCTACGGCGTTTCCAACAACGCTTCTGCACAGCCTTGTGCTTCTTTAAGTATAATTCGTCGCTCTTATTCTATTAATTTGGATGTATTTTAAGAATTGTCAGCCTTCTGAGACATTTCAAGGTATTGAATCTCTTTTGACACAACTATACAAACCTTTTGTAAAGTTGTTGACACAAAGCATAAATTTTCACAGTAGTATTAAAGCACAATTAATTAGTGTAGTTACATTAGAATTAATTAAATAAGTGGAAAATGAAAAAAATACAGTAGAACGTAATGCACAGTTTGTTTCTAAGAATTATGATATTTTAAGTAGCCAGGAAATTGCAAGGTTTATTTTTGACAGTTCCAATGACATTATAAAAACAATATTGAGTTTAATAGGAATTGGACTGGGTGGACTTTTCGAGAAATTGGGTCAGTTTAAGTTGAATAACGAATTTTAAATTTATTTGCAAATGCCAAAGCTAAAGGGTACATTGAATTTCCATCTTTAAAACCACAAAGAGTAGGATATCTTAGTGTAAAAAATAACTGTATTGACTGTATTAAGTTTTGTGTTGCTGCACACAGGTTAGGAAACGAAATATTAGAAAAAACACAAAAGTCTAAACTGCAAAGTAATTTATTGGGTCGCGCTTGAGTTTGAGTTTATATTTATTAAAGTGTCAGGTAATTCAGTATATATATAATTTTATTAAATCACGGACACTAAATTAATACTAACACACAAATTCAAATTTATACACACAATATAAAATAATACAGATACATGAGATACATCAATGTGGGCAAAAGAAAGCCTACAACTTGTAAAACAGTATGTCCCTTATTTTTGTCACTTTGATTTTACTGATATTCACTGTCGTTTTTTAATAAACAAAGACTTGCCTATAATTTAGACAAAGTAAAAACTAAATTAGGAATCAATATATGGAGTCACTGCGGCGACAAAATCGTCTCAATTCTTAGATGTCAGAATAATAAAATTAGTGACAAATGCAATTTATTTTTAATTTACAAAGACAGTGCGGATGATAGCAATAATGAACAGACTTATCATTTAGTCCTAATTACAGATTTAGATAAGTCTTTGTGTCTTGAAAACAATAGAAAGGTTTACTTTTGCCAGTCTTGTTATCAAAATTTCAATTCAGCTGATAATTTAGCTTAACATTAACTGAGCTGTCAAACTCTACAAACCGTCAGATTGTTTTTCCTAATATTTCAGAAAGAGTCAAGTTTTCAAAATTGTGGCAATCCTTGCCATACCTATATATTATAGTTTATAAATTGTCTACATTTGTGAGTCTCTTTAGAGATACTAGACCCCCAAGTAGCAATACAAAATTTCCTAATGAAATTACACCTGATGCGTATTCCTTGACTATTATTTGGCAAATAAAAGAGAAAAGTGAAGTAGTACATGCAGAATTTTATGATAGCAAGGATAAAATGAAAAATTTTTTTGACAATATATTTTATTAGGCTAAAGCATTAATATCTCACGTTCGGACTACTAATAATATAGTCAAACTAAGTGACCAAGTACAGGCACAGTTTCAAAGTGCTACTCATTGCCACATGTGCCGACGTGAATTTGACGCTGCTAAGAAAATCGTACGCACGTTTCATCAAAATCATAACCATGGTCATTTTTAATTTGCAGCATGTAGCAGATGTAACTTAAACATCAGGTACAAGCACTAAATACCTATAATATCACTGTACGGGGGTTGCTTTGATTATCACTTGCTAGTTAGTGCCATAAATACAGGCCAGTTTGAAGCAAAAGACATCCAAGTAGTACCTAAGTCTGCTAAAAAATTTATTTCAATTTTAATTACAGCTAGAGACAAATAGCTGCCAAATAAAAATATTAGGTATCTACTAAAAGACAAAAAATAAAATAAATACTGGAAAGATGTTACACTGCAAGGTAAAATTTCAACTCATGGATGCAAGTTCATTCTTTAATTCCAACTTATTTGATGTTGTGGAATCTATAAATTAAAAAAATGAATTTAATTTTACATTTGCGTCTTAATGTTTTACAGATTCAACGTTGGAAAGTATGCAAGTAGATTTAGACCCTGCGTTGCCGCTTCTTAAAGCATTACAATTAAAATTATTACAGAAGCCTGTTAACTTTCTATTTATGGCAATAACAAAATCAGATGATTTAAATAATCCAATTCCTGGCCAATTAATTTAGACGATCATTTTTGGAGGATGAGGTTATCCCTGATCACCAGTATAATCTTGTTATAAATGTGTGTACTGAATTCAATCTAACTTTATTACGTGACTACACACGATTTACATGTGTTTAAGATACGGTTCTACTTGCAGAAGTATGGCAAAATTTTCGCAAAATTGTGCTTGAAAATTACAAGCTTGACCCAACTTACTCGGTTACATTACCTAGGGACTCATGGAAATGTTTTTTAAATTACACAAAAGCTGAGATAGATTATATTAGAGGCCCAAAAATATTAGAAATTGCAAAACAATAAATACGCGGTGAACAGTGTAGTTTTACGGCCAAACACGCAATTGCTAACTATTAAAGATGCCTCGGAGGATTAGATCTATCCTAACCTTCTAATCAATTACATTCACTAGACATTACCAGCTTATATGCCAGTCCTAGACTATAGGTATATAGAATCAAGGGATTTAGAAAGTATTGATTGGACTGATTCAACGTTAGGTACAACAGAAAGTAGCTATGGCTACGTTCTTGTTTGTGACTTGAAGTATCCTTTGGCTTTACATACCAAAGACGCAAACTTTCTACTTGCTATGGAGCAGCGTGTAATTAATGTTTAGGATATAACATCACAGTATAATTTTAATAAAAATGCAATAAACTCAATTCAACATTATATATCCCGCCTTTGGCTAATGTTACCACTATATAATAAAACAAACTACACTGTTCATTTTAAAGCATTATATTTTTATTTATCAAAAGGTTTAGTTCTTTTTTTAATTAACTGTGGCGTACGCTTCAAGCAACAAGGTTATTTTAAACCATACATTGAATCTCATTTAAAAAACAGAAAAATAGCTAAAACTCCATTTGAAAATAAGCTACTAAAAAACTTTTAACGTTTTATAGGGCAAGACACTAGCCCAAGTACTTAAAATCGGTAATGCCTGATTATGTTCTAGTGCTGCGCAAGCTGCAAAATTACTTACAAATGCTAACTGTAAAGATTTTAAAGAGTTTTCTTAAAATTTAAGCATAATTATTTAATACCTTAAAAAATATCGAATAACTAACCTCACTCTGACTGCTCTAGCCATTCTAGATTTTGCAAAAATACTTTTCTATAAATAGTAGGATCGTTTGTGTAAGATATTTCATAATAAAGCCCATCTTGACTACTCTGATACTAGTGGATTTGGGATGCTAATCATTAACGCATTTAACACGTTTTGAGATTATATTGTCAAAGCAAGATATGAATTTGAATTTAGTTTAATTCTCTAAAATCATAAGGTTTTTAAAATTAATAAAAATCAATACCCAAACTTGTATTCAATAAATAGCAGTGAAAGTGGAAAACTTCGAATTCAGAGCTTACAAAGAAGGGTTAACACATGTGTGCCGATTTTCAACTTAAGATTCTGTGCGTTAGATGGACCTATGGTAGTTAGAAAACGTACCACTAATCATTTTTTTCGCAGGCCACGTGTGTTGAGGTCATACGTCATTTCCGAAAAAGCGACTATAGGGGGGACCACGTGTTCAGTTTTTATTTGCATGTTAAATTACATAAGAGAATTTCGTTTTATTATTTCGCAAGAAATCTTATAAATATTAAATAGAGATAGAAAATGACTGTTGAGACTCTTGGCAATATAACACTTATGGATCGTCGATAAATGACGTCATCAAAATAATATCATTTCGTGGACCCTATGACGCCCCTAGTTGTTATTAGCCGAACCATTGAACCAAGACTTTTACTCTGCAATACAAAACCTGCATACAGTAGCTGCATACTACAAACAAAATAACCTGCGTCTTGTTGCACTTGCTTACCTGTTGTACTTTGCATGTCACACTTGCATTTAGAATTGCATCCACGCTTATCCTATAAAATAATGTGATTCATAAACTGTATACTAAAAAATATAACAAACAAACAACTAAACATATATCTCAGGAACCTGCAGCCCGCTTTGCTTGAAGCAATAAAAAACTTGTATCTGTCTCACAACCAGTTAATTCTAGCCTTTCGTCCTAGCCCCTTCAATTTCATATTTCACTGGACTGTAGAGAAACTAGAAGCCAGCTTTAGCGTAAGTTGGATCAATATTTAATTTATATGCATATCAGGCGCATCCTAAGTAACAAATTTTTTCCTTTAATTCCTGCAGTGCTAGTAATCTAAAAGTGCACTTCATTCTGTCCAGTTGAGCTAAATATTAAAATATACTAATATTTGTTTCTAGTGTATCTACCCCAGCAACTGTATGTATCTACATTAAACATCATTGTAATCAATAAGTATAAGGATATACTACTGTTACATAGTGTATAAGTACGCAGTTAGGCATGTACATATATACATTTATATATATCGTACACATATATCTCATTGTCTGTATGTCTTTTTAATAGGTAGCACAAGTGGTCAGATCGGTACATAGGAAGTTGAAGCTCAGAGCTCCGTCGGTGCAAAAAGTTTGATTTTAGAAGTCGACTGGGCCATTAGAAGCTTCAGCCCAGCCTCGGTCTATGCGTTGAGTTAATTAACTATTAGGATGCACGGCACGCATTTTGACAGTAACACAGCCACCCTAACTCAGTGCACTCTCCAGTGCTAAGGGCTGCAGGGTGCATCCAATTCTGCCCATATTCACTCAATAATACAGAATATTTCAAAATAATATTTAATCCAGAACCCAAATATCGACATACTACTATACACATCCCACTACAGTGTGTAGATATGCTATATACTGACACATACATGAATCTATATACATGTCAGCTTTTAATGGGCACATTAATTTAAATTTTTGTTAATTATGTAACATGCATATAATATAATATACTATACATGCTAATTGTATTTAGCACTACGCAACTAGTACACTGTACATACTGAATAATGTGTACATACATACATAGGTTAGTAACAGGTTCAACATAATAGCATATTAGCACATAATACTGAAGAGCCCCACATTCTTGATCAAATTCTATCTATCTCAAGCATCCCAGTTCAAGTCCCATAGCTATAACAGACATGTTGCCCTCTGTTTCTGTACTTTGTAGTTCAACAAATCCATTATCAGTCTTGAAATCTATCAGGCACTATTTCTCAGTGTTTGTATGTATGTATGTATGTATGTATGTATGTATGTATGTATGTATAGTTTTATAGCACCTTTAGGCCGAAGCCTATCGCGCACTACTTACAATTTACTCTATCAACTTTGCTCCTTGAAATACACCATAGACTGATGCATTCAGTGGGGCTCGTTGACTTGTAAATATACTAAACTTACTTGGGAAGTTATACCTATTAATGACAGACTATCTTAAATGTCGCGCTCTTGGAGACTCTAGTTTTAGTTCCTGATAAGGAAAGCATGAGTTTCTGTTTATTTAACAAGGCCGTAGTGGAATCAGAATATTGAATCAATCTCTATGGTGTGTCATAACCATAGCCAGAGAAACTATCTGCCACTCTTCACCTTGCCTACATTATAGAACAGATTTTCTATGGTACGTCCTCCGTCAGTGCAATCGACTTGAGGAAGAGAGGATACAGTATAGGGATGGTACAAGTTCTAGAAAGCGTATCACTTTGAGCAAGGGAATCTCTCTCCCACATTAAGCCCCGGCTCTGTCACGGTCAGAGTGCTCACATACTAAAGTACATGCCTCTGTTCACAGATCTCCGTAGTCGCTCGCCATGTAGCCTCTTCTTACTTCCTTGCCTATCCCAAACTATAGCTCTACTTCCCCTCCTCTCAGCTCATATAGAGAGACAGCAGAAAAAACTGCTCCGCGAAGACAAGTGGATTAGGGTATCTCGTATGCAAAATATATTACTACATATGCTTTTAACTCATCGACAGCCCGTATCTCGACGTGCACCGTGAACCACTGAGCCCACTTGCCTCCCTATTTCTCAGTGTTTTAAAGTATGTACATGACCATTTAATTCTATACGGTTTTAATTTCATTAGCACCTTGTCATCCCCTTTGTGAAATATTTCTCAACTCTGTCCGCTCCTTACTTCTTTTACATAATGAATAGAAACGGTATCGCCCTCTTTGCCTTTAATATGTAGTTGAGCAACACAATTCTCAGTCATGAGATCCATTAGGCACCCTCTCTCAGGGTTTTGAAGTATGTACACACACATTCAAGCCCTACGGTTTCAATTATATAGGCAAGTTGTCTTCCCCTTCGTCAAGCACTCCTCAACTCCGTCTGTTCCTTCTCGTTTTACATACCGTATGATCCCGTTGCCATAGTGATCTCTCTAAACAATGCAAATCCCCGCTCACTTTAAATTCCATCAATCTCAAATATCATACATAATGAAGGGGCAACATTGACTACTCTCATATGACCAGCACTGGCAGTTACAGCTCAGCTGATTCTCATATCCGAACATACGTTGCTATGGGAACGCAGTCCAAACATTAGCACTGGCTCCGGTCTCGTCCACTCTTCCTCATTACTTCCCATTGCCTATATACCAGCCACACTATTCCACTCCAATAATACAACTCCAGCTCTCATTTCCTCCCATTCATCCTGATGACATTACATTAAAATGCATTTAAATGCCGATAAGCTTAGCAAGGTTATCTGCCGTTTCAATTCATCCCCATGACTTTACACTACGATGCAATTAAATCATCATCATCATCATCATATGTAGCACTTATCGGATTTTCCAGGTGTGTACCTATAACCCAGTTCAGTTATTGTACCAGCATGTGAATGTAAACAAACATTTCCCCTCGGTATGAACGACACGAAGTCTGAACACCACCTATGGAGCGTTCCCGAAGGAAGTCAGTCACAATGCACAGCTGGTATCTTAAGAACTAAATATGTATTATAATTGAATTGTGGCTATAGCACGGCCGACCTCTGTTGCAGTCTAGGTGGATTATCCTCCTCTTCAGGAGCAATGAACACTTTCCCTTTTAGAGGGCTACAGTGCTAGGTATTTGCACTTGAATGTACTTCGAGACCAAGCCGAAATGCAGACGAGTACACCTAACCCTGAGTGCCCCACGTATTGTATCCCGTATATCGACGCAGCGTGAAAGTAATAGCAGATGCTATGAAATGAAGGGCGCAATGTATGGTCTGCTGAATGGTATTGCAACTATGCTACTGCACGAAGAAATAGCTGTTAGCCTGCGAGGCACAATTAGCACGCCGTCTTCGTCTCTACACACGAATGAACGGAAACGTACACTACTTCCCCTTAGTTGCGCACAAACAGTTCTCACACACCTCCCTCCACCAAGCATTTCCACTACACTAACTTGTGTGCAACAAGGCGCAAATACGCTACCGGCTAAGGATTCGCACAGCGGATCAAAAAGAAACCACCGAGTTTATCGAGGATAGAGACAATCTCCCCTCGGCCACAGAGCCGGATATACGATGCAATTAAATGTCCATATGCTTAGCAAGGTTATCTGTCGTTTCAGTCCCACATGTCACAATATGCCTCAATCCTTGTCATGGCCCAGTCTGTGCCAGTCAATACTCTCGCGTACTTCAACTCTACCGTCACACCGTGACTCCGTCACCGACTCATCTCGACCAGAACCCCCGTAGTATTGTTTTAGGGATTAAAAAACAAATTTTTTTGTAAATCGGACAGGATTTGTACGAGCTACAGCGCGGCAAAGATTTAAGCAAAAATTTAAAAAAATCAATTTTTTTAAAAATGAAGTTTTTTGAAATTCCGCGCGTGACAGATTTTGAAAACTTTACCTTTGTTCGCATATAAGAGTAAAAATGCGAGCCCGCGTAGCTCAGTGCTTACTGCACTGATGTCTATGAACCTGCTGTTTAAGCAAATGCTCGCTTCAGGTCTTGGGATCGAGACCAGCGGCGGTGGCAAGTTTTCCCACTGGGTTTTCCTTGTCCACAAGGCAGTGAAGGGCTTGGCGGCTCTGAACGTCAATGTAAAATGAAGTTCGCCATAGAAGTAGGCCCGACTAATGTTGGAAACACAAAACCTGTGTGATGGCACAGTGCAAAAGTGAATTCGAGGTCGGGCACCCTGTAAGAACTGCGGTTAAATCGGGGCAACCTCAAATTTATTTTTTTTATTTTTTATTATATAAGAGTAAAAGAGCATTCAATTCTGAGTAGAATAAACCTTACATTGCACCTGTATATTGAAAACGGCCAATCTGCAATCAGCATGAAAAAACCATGTTTCGCCATTAAAGCCATGATAAAAGTTTGCAAATATAATTTTTTTTGCACGCAAACGGTCATATCAATTGATTCCAAATTTTGCACTGAAGCTCATCTATATGTATATATTTGTCACAAAAATTATGAAGAATTTTGGTACGTTTTAAATAACTGGCCCCAACATATAATTTGGCGGTATTCATGTTTTTCCCTATGTGCATTGTTGATTTAGTTCCCGTATTTTCTGCATATTATTGTGTTTTTAATGTTCAATGGTTCTATAAGTAACAATTTGCTAAGCAATGCATAAATTATGCTAGACTTAATTCATTAAAGGGTGTAGTAAAATAGCTCGCTCAGGAGCACGTTAATATTGCTGAATATTAGTTTAAAATAGATACAAACATAACAAGTACTTACTCATGCTTCCATTCTAGCATTCTGTTACCAAGAACTTTTAATCCACTCTGAAGAAATTGAGCCACAGCTTCTTCAATTGATGCAAACGTAAGAATTGCGTAGTAAAGTCTGTTAATTAAATTTACGGGAAACAAAGTTAGATCTTGGAACCAAAATAGGTTGACAGGATAATATACTGCACTATCTTTAAATTCAAATCCATTTTCTATTTATAATCACCCTATTAAATATGTACTACCATGTTAGCAACCCGATGGGTTGCCATTAAATAATTAATATCTATTTTTCTCTTTTAGCTGTTATAGTTAATAAAATGTTTCATTGATTTTGGTCGAATGGACTAATTTATTGACTTGAGGCTTGGTGAGTATAAGCTTCAATTAATGGCTCTGCTGGGTTAAGGTATTACCATGAGGTTAGTCGGGGTAAGTTATGACCAGATACTTGCCTGGGAAAGCTTTAATCTCATTTTTGTCGGGGTTAAGTTTTTCCCATAGGCGTGCTAGGAGTAAGTTTTGACCACAACCTTGCCCAGGTGCAGGTGACACTATGGAATCGGACTTTGCTCGGGGTAAGTTTGATCAGTGACTTGTCTGATAGGCCTATAGTAAAGGACGTCGATAGGAGACCGGCACTGGATAAGCCACAGTGTTAGTTTCATTAGGCATTTACCACAGGTTTTTGCCTCACCAACCCCATACCATTACATTTGTTGAGCTTTGCGCACGTGGTTGCCCGTGGTAAGTTGTGACCAGAGATTTGACCGCATTACGCTATGGTCAAGGACTTGCCCAGCTTAAGCTTCGATCAATGACTTGCCTGGGTTAAGTTTTTCCCACACGTGCGCTTGAAGTATGTTTTGACCAGAGCCTTAACCTGGTTACGCTAAGGTTACTGACTTGCCTGGGCTGTTTTGATCTTAGTTTAGCTCGAAATATAGGCTGTACCTTTATGCGGGTTAAATATGTTGTATAAATGTTATTTATACCAAACCAAAGGAGTAGGTCAAACATGGTTGTGTGTTTTTTGTGAGATTTAACGTTCATCCCCCATGATTACATGTATTAGCATGGGACAGATCAAATTGCACACTTTATTGCATCGAAACCAGAACCGAAACATGTTACAACATGAAATTAAATGCACTATCCACAAAAAAATGTCGTTAAGTATTCAAACAATACTACACATTTAAAAATATATCGATGAGGGACTTGTCACTTCGAAGAATCAAGTCCTCACAAAACAAAATGCACTATCTACAACAACATATACAGCTGGTGTACATAAGTCTTCGCGATTTCGCGTGCTGGGAAAATATAACCTATCCGTTTTCAGGCAGCTTTAGGAGCCTGATTCAGCGTTACTTCAGGTTCTACGACATGAAATACTTTTTTGCGGTAGATTTATTCATTTCTCGTCGATTTATATTCATTTCACTTCAAATAAAAAAAATTATTTTGGACATCACTTACCGAAGTTGGACATCACTTACCGAAATGGACATCACTTACCGAAGTTGGACATCACTTACCGAAGAAACCCCTGCACTTTTAACAAACAAGTAAATAAAATATTTTTCATTTTTCAACAACATGGAAATAAAATATTCTGTACTTTGCATCAGACAGGCACACTTACACTTAAGGTCTTAACAACAATATTTAAATATTTGTACTGTAGTAGTAGAGTGCCTATGTGTGATCGAGTTCATTTTTTTTCAACTTTGAAAATCTGTAACTCTTTTTGTACTTCCTCTAAATTCACTGTTTATGCACTCAAATACGAGCCAGTTTATTCTCTATCTACCCTTAAAATATCAAACCGATAAACTGATAATTCAAAGATTTATATCGAACTAGCAGGTTAGCAGCCCGATGAGTTGCAATTAACTAAAATTATTATACTATGTTTTTCAAGTTTAGCTCTTACATTAAATAAAATGTTGCATTGATTGTGGTCAAATAGACGCCGCGTTGAGTTTTGACGAGATAACTGCTCAGATTAAGGGATAAGTTTTTCCGATAGGCGTGCAAGGTGTAACTTTTGACCAGGGCCTTGCCCGGGTTACACTATAGAATCTGAATTACTCGTAATTGTAGTATGTAATCTTCACTTTTAGTTGTTAACTAAACACAATTTTGCATTGATTGTGATCTTATCAACTTGAGGTTCGCCAAAATGCTTGCCTGGGTTACATTTTGACAACAGACTCGCCCGTGTCAAGATTTTACTATAGTGTTAGGTGGGTTAAAATTTTACCACAGTAATGAGTAGGTTAAAATATTAGCACAGTATTAGCTGGATTAAAATTTTACCAGTATCAGCTGAGTTAAAATTTTACCACGGTATTGTCTGGATTTAAATTTTACCACAGTATTGTCTGGGTTAAAATTTTACGACAGTATTCCCTGGGTTAAAATTTTACTACAGTATTGTGTTGGTTTAAATTTTACTACAGTATTGGGTAAGTTAAAATTTTACAACAGTATTGGGTGGGTTAAAATTTTACCACAGATTTGGATGGGTTAAAATTCTACTACAGCATTAGTTGGGTTAAAATTTTACCACAGATCTTAGCTGAAGTAAGGTTTTCTCACATGATTGTCCGTGATTATGCTTGCTGTGATCATTGCTCTCTATTTCTGTATACACCTGCTTCCTATAACAGGTTGGTTTCAGCGAAACCAGGTACAAGATGGATCTACTGCTGAATACCATAACTGTTGACTTAAAAACCTCTTACTGTTATATTTGGTTTAAGCTTTGGACACAGGCTTGCGCGGATTACATTATAGCCACAGGAAACCTAAAGGAAAAATCAACTGTATTTATTACACATAGACGATCATTGTGATCAGGTTAATAAAGTTGCAGCCATTTATAGTTTTTATTATTATTGTCATGATTGTAAAACACCTTTTAAAAACAAAAATCAACTTGTTCGTGAAGATAAAATTTAAAACAAATGCACAATTTGTAATTGATCAACAAATGATTTTTAAAGTAGTTATGAAACTACAAAGAATAAAAAACATTGTGAGGATTGTAAAAAAACATTTAGGAATCAAACTTGTTTTAATAATCATTTAGGAAAACAATGTAAAATGTTTACAAAATGTAAAATTTGTAAAGCACACCTATTTTATGACAACAAGGGCTACTTAAAAGAAAAACACATTTGAAATCAAATTAAGTGCTACACTTGTGACGCCGAATATGATAAAAACGAAAAACATCAACGTTTTATGGGTTTCAAAAAACCTAGAAATTGTAGTAAAAATTACACATTTTAAGACTATGAAACTTACTTAGATGAAGATAATAATTATATTCCAATGTGAATTGAAAAAAACGATTTTAAAGGCAATAAAAAAGCTTTTAATACAATTAATTAATTTTGTAAATAGGGCCTACAACTGAAAGGATTTACATTTATAGCACATAATGCAAAAGGTTATGATTGTTATTTCATTTAGAATTACTGTTTAATAAATAGTATACAACCAGAATTAATAATAACAGGAACAAAAATGATGTCCATGTATATTACAAAATTAAACATTAGATTTATAGGCAGTTTTAATCATATGGCCGATTCACTTAAGAAATCTCATCAAACATTTGGTTTAACAGAACTTAAAAAAGGATATGTTTTACATAAGTTTAGTAAACCAGACAATTAGAATTATATAAGACCATTACCAGACAAAGAGTATTAGGAGCCTGACAGAATGAAATCTGAGAATGAAGATGATTTTATTAAATAGTATGATGAAGAAATTAAGTTGTGTAAAAAGTTTAACTTTAGTGAAGAAATGATTGCATATTGTAAATATAATGGTGATATTTTTTAGAACAGGTTGCCTAAGTTACTGTAAAAACGTAATCAAATTGATTTGTATCAGCAAAGAAGAATATGTAGATCCGTTAGAATATGTAACAATTGCTAGCGTAGCTGTAGGTGTATATAAATTATAATGTATGCCTAAAAATAAAATAGCTTTCATATCCAAAATCAAAGATAACTATTCAAAACTTAGTATAAAATGGTTACAATATTTAATATCAGAGAAAAATATAAACTTTTAACATGCTTTAAATAAAGCCGAATTTGGTATACAAAATAGTTATAATAAAATCAGTAGAGTTGTTAATTATTGTTAAGCAACTAACACGGTTTATCAGTTTATCGGTTTATTGTTACGATCCAAAACAAACCAATACTTTAAATAAAACAACAATAAAAGTTTAATATGAAAATACTTATGAATGGAAAAATTACCTGAAAACAAAAGGGTATAACGTAGTGGAATATTAGAGTCATCAATTCAAAAAGGATAAAGAAATCAAGCAATTCAATATAAACAAGCCTATAATAGATGCAATAAACTTTAGAGAATTATTTTTTAAAGGTAGAACGGAAACAATTAAACAACTTAAAAACCCTACTGAGAATAAAATAATTAAGTACAATGATATTTTTAGTTTGTATCTAAGTGCTATGTAATTTGATAATTACCCAATAGGTCATTCTATTAGAATTGATGATGGAAAAACCAATGGTCAGAAGTGGTTTGGCTTTATTAAATGTAAAATTTTAACACTTAAAGGTCTCTATCATCCTGTATTTCAAGCAAAAATAAATAGTAAATTAATATCTCCATTGTGTTATAATTGCGCTAGATTAAACCCAAAAACAAGGTGTAGTCATAATAAAGAGGAAAGAGCTCTAATTGGTACGTAGACAAGTGTTGAAATAGCTAAAGCTGTTGAAAAAGAATACATCATCTCAGAAATCTATTCAGTTCTACATTTCACAGAAAAATTAAACGAGTTATTTAAGAACTACATACAAACATTTATGAAAATCAAAACTTAAGCCTCATACAATAAAGAAGATTTTACTAAAGAAGGATTATTTGAGTTTATAGAGCAAAATAAACAAATTGGCATAGACATTGATTTATATATTCTTATTAGCAATTTAGGTTTAAAAGCTGTACACAAACTGTTTTTAAATAGTTTATAGGGAAAATGTTGTCCAATATATTTATTAAAACAAGTTAAAATTGTGTCAGAATATGCAAATTCATATAAATTAAAAGCAAATCCAAAACTAAAACTTTTTAATTATACACCACTAACAAATACAACTGTATTAGTTGAATATAAAGAACAAGAAGATCTTAGTCTATTTTCAAAAGATAAGAACATATATATTGGAGCATTTACAACTGGAAATGCAAGATCAAGTATATATGATGCTCTTGGTAAACTAAAAAAAGGGTTATTTATGACGATACAGATAGTGTGATTTGGGTTAATAATATAAATCATCCTGTTGAATTTGCAACTGTTAAGTATGTGGGTGAGTGGCAAGAAGAATTTAAAGTGAACAAACAGTACTATCCAAAAGTACACGGTATAAATTTTTTTTCAAAAGGACCTAAAGCATATTCTTATACGACAAATATACCTAATTATGCTGGCAGCCCAGAGGCCTTGTAGAGGTTTGTCGGTTGTAATAAATTCAAAGGATTTGCAAGGAATTACACAAGTAGTAAAGAAGTTAACATAGTAACATGCAGAAACTTGTATTAAGGTCTGTACAGGAACTTACTACAAAACATGATACCTTTGTGAAAAATAATCAAGGTGTTATAAAAACATTACTTAATCGTGAAAAATCAAACAAATTTAAAGGTAATTTTCAGAAAAGAGTCATGTGTAAATATAACAAACAAACAAGAATTAGAAACAAAACCATTTGGTTATTATTAAATTAAATTTCAAATTTATTTTATTATAAATAAATTTATGTATTACTTATTAATGCTTAAATAGTTAGTGTACTATTGTTTTAGAGGATTTAAGTACTAAATCAACAAATATTAAAGATATTTATTCTTTACAAGACGAAAAATTAAAACTTTTTAAAAAATTTTTAAGACTTGAATCGCGTATTTATACGCTTTTATTAGAAAATAAAGAACTTAATAAATGAATTAAAAAAACAATATTTGTTTAGAATCAAAATACAGAATTTGACTCTACTAATCTATTTCCTAATATATTTAGGTCCTTAATAATTGGTAAAAGTATTTGTAGGAAAGTTGTCTGGTTATCAAATTTTTATTTGAAAAAGGAATATAAGACTATAATAATTTAATTTTAGTAGGAGACAAATGTGTGTTTATACGGATAAAACCAGTTAAACACGCTATTTTATTATTTAGTTTTGTTCAATAAGACCTCCGATGACAAATTCGTTATATTGTTGTATACGTAAAGCTGCTAGTAATACAACTGGTTTGTATTCTAGAATTCTAATATTTTCATTTAATTTAATAAATTCTGTAATTATACGCCTTTTTAAATCTAAACACATGTTATCAAAAACAGTTGTTTGGTTAATTAAGTTTCTTATTTCAACATTATTACTTTGTATTTTGTTCAATATATTTGAAGTATTTGAAGTTAATTCATCAGTCGCTTTTCTGAAATATCTTAGTTTTGAAATTATTTATTACAAATTATTTTATAACATTATTAGGAGCTACGCACGCGTTTATAAAATCCTAATAATTAACATTATGATATATTAATTGCAAGCATAAAGAGCCACAAGCATTTGTTACAATTTTTTGTAATTTATTAGTTGAATAAACTATATCTGCTTTTAAATATTTACACAACTCTATATGTGGTCCATGACTAAAAGAATCAAAATAATAGTGTTTGTTATTGTTTGTATACCATAAAGTCTAATGAGTTCCTGGGTTATTATTACTGTCATGATTTAATATTCCAATTTCTCTTTTTTTGGATTTATTGATGAATTATCTCATATAAATACAGCAGCAACGCTTATAAGACCCTTCGGGCGGATAAAACCCTTAGAGGCCGTTGGCTAGTCGCCTCTAAAAGCATAGGTATTTTTTAGTATTTGTCTTGAATATTTATCTGTTTCTATATTTTTTAGTGCGTTCATGGATGAGGTTCAGAAAAACCAGCTCCAGGTTTCTTTTCTATGACAACATCATGTCTTTTTGTTTCAGCTAAATATTTATCTTAAGATTTCTTAATATTTACTGCATTTACAACTTGACGTACTCTCCTGACAGCCCCCTCTACACTAACTATAATAGCTGCTGCTTTAGTAATCAATGGAATTAGAGCTAGAAGAGGTAATGCACTTCCTGATTTAATATGTTCTGATAAATCTGGTATACCGTTTTCACATTAAATAGTTGATAATTTTAAAATAAAATTATTATCATTAATTTGTTTTATTTGAGCTTAGAAAAGCTTAGTTAGATACCCATTATCTTTATTGAATTGATCTGTATTAAAATGTAATGTTACACCTTTTTTCTTTATAAACGCATTTTTAATAGCTGTATATCGACTTTTAGTGAATGAAATATTAATCATTTTATTAAATAATTTTTATAAATTTAACTTGCATTTTTCTACTTTATGTTAAAGTCATAGTCATTGCGATATCTTTAAATACAACAACGTAGGCTGTTGTATTTGCAGGAATATTTTGTCCAAATTTAAAATTAATTTTAATACCTATTGTATTTTCACTAGTAACGTCTTCATAAAACGATGTATCAAAGAAAACAAAGAGGATAAGCTGTTTGAAATCCTAATAGTGCTATTTTTGGTTCCTAATTAGATAATAACTCTCCAAATTTTAAATTTTTATTATAATATTTCATGTAATCTAACCTTTTAGTACTAATATTTAGATTAATACCTGGATATCTTATATTATTTAAAAAACTTGAAGCAGCTACAACATTACAATAATTTAACACTGCAGTATTAGATTTTTGACTTTTTTAACGGTTAGTTTGGAATCCAACAACAAAACCCAAAATCTTTCGAGGGATAAGATGTAGAAAGTAAATTATGATTTATAATTCTAGCTTGTGCTACTGCAAATTGTTCAACTTACATGGTTACAAATTTATAAGAGATCTTTTGCTGAGTTGTAAGATATATAGATATTTCAACACACATTTCTGAATTTAATTGAATATATAGCATTTTTTATTTTCGAGAAGTAATATTTATTTTACTATCAACTATAGTATCTACACTGCTGGATTGTGTACTTGCTTTAATGATTGCATTTTCATCAAGAACTCTGACTAATTCAACAGAAACTCTTACTCCTGATAATGTTTTACCCTAAAATCTGAACACGTGTGAAAACGGAATTATAAATAATAAATCTGTTCTGTTAGCAAATGTTGGATTTTTAGCAGAAGTTGCTGAATATTTATCATCACTTAGAAAATAACACAGAGTATTTTCTCTGTTTAAACAAAGTCTATTATTTTATTTTAATAATCCTCAAATTAAACTAATACGTCATACGTTGGTGTATTTTTCTATAAATGTATTATTTAATTTTAAAGCATTTTTATCAAATAAAAACATTAGTCCATTATTAGCTCAAGTGAATAATTCTGTTCAATCATCTCTTGTTCCATCAGTTTTTTTAACTTAATCAACCTCAATAATAAAGAAACTATTTTCTACTAGAAAGTAATTATCTACGTTATTAATTTGAATATAATTGGATACTTGTAGTAAATATTCCTCGAATCTACAAAATTTCATTGCATCATTACTTAAAATTGGATGACTAAGATACAGATATTTTTTAAATACTTTGTTTATTTATTAATCAAAAAAAATCTGTTTAATTTTTATTTAGAATAGTATTCGCCTGTTATGACGCCTTGTCTTTCTGACAGGGCGTCGTCTTTACTACTTCCAATATTATTTTCATCAAAACGTAATGATTTTTTAATTAATATACCAATACAATCAATTTAATAACTACCGGTTTCTATAGTTATATTTTGAAAATCTTTATTATTTATTTTATATCTAAAATTATTATTTCTGTCATCGATATCAGGTATTAAATAGCATGCAGATAACTTTTTAAAGCCATTTGAGTCCCATTTCGTATAGATATAGGATCGTAAAAAGAAACAGTAATATTGTTTTCTTTTGTATGCAAAATAAAATCTGATTTTTTTTATTATCTAATATTTTAATATCTTAAAGAATATTATTCAAGACTTTTATAATATTTTAATTACTTATTTACTATGTAATTTATTTTAAAGTATAGAATATATTTTTTTGAATGCCTTTTCTGAAAAATATAATATGAATTTTTCTAGAATTTTTGTTGCCAATGCCATATAATTTTTATTAATATTTGTATGTCCTGCTTCTATATTAGCTAGAGTTGTTTCTAATTTTAAAACAAGAAATTATGGATCATCTATAATTAAACGTACATTACTTTTTAGTCCTTGACTAATTGCTGCTTTTAAACTTGCTTTATCCATTGTAGTATCGCTTTGTTTGGGCTACACACCGACAATCTGGCGTAATGCAAAGGTCGTAGTTTTACCAAAACCAGGAAAGAAAGATTACAGCAAACCCACATCGTAGCGTCTAGTCTCACTACCTAACTTTTTGCTAAAGTCCCTTGAGAGGTTAACGGATAGGCACATAAGGACTCCTAGATTAGAAGCCTTGTTGCGCTCCAATAACCAATTTGCTTACTTAAAAGAAGTATCCACCGAAGCCGCTCTACATAGGCTGATAACACATGTTAAAAAGGCTTTGCAAAGAAAAAATTCGTCCTTGCTGTCTTTGCAGACATTGAACGAGCATTCAGCAATCTTTTGTTCAGTGCTGTACAGCGAGCAAGGGAGCGTTTGGAAATATCCATTTTCCTCAAAAGGTGGATATTTTGCAAGCTCTGTAATCGTTAAATACACTCTAAACTGCAACAAGAAACTAGAACAAGAAGTGTAGAGAGAGGGTGCCCACAGGGGGGTGTTCTCTCACCACTTCTTTGGAACCTAGTAATGGATGAGTTACTTGCCACCCTGAAGGCCAAAGTACCATCAATGCTATACCAAGGTTTTGCAGACAACGCAGCCATAGTCCAAAGCAGTCGGGATTTCAACGCCAGTGTGAGCAGGATCTAAGCGGATTTACGCCTGACGGATACCTGATGCGTTAAAAATGGCCCCAGAATAAAGCCTGACAAGGCTTATGTAATTGATTTTACTAGAAACCCCCGTTTTATAGGGAGACCTGTATACTATCAGGGCATACTTTTACTAAAATCAGACACGTTGGTTTGATCTTGGACAAGAGGCTCACATGGATTCCACATTGTGAATCTATTGGGAAAAAAGCATCCACCACTCTTGCAAGATGTAAGCGGATAGTTGGTAAATCATGGGGACTACAGCCTAGAGTTGTAAGTTGGATGTACACAGCAACGGTTTGCCCGGTCCTAGACTACGCTGTCGCTGTCTGGCATCCTGCTATTCAAACTCAAAAAGCTGTTAAAGTTCTCACAAAAGTTCAAAGACACGCTTGTCTTTTGATCACAAGGGCAATGCAGACTACACCCACGTCCGCAATCAAATGCTTGGTCGGACTGACTCCTTTGGATATACATCTAACTGGAATAGCAGTTCGTACAATGCATAGATTGAGAGCTAGGGGTCTCTGGCATGGCAACCCACAAGTACTTGACCATCGCAGTCACACAAGCCTTTGGGATGAATGGGTTAACAATGAACTCATCCTCCAAATGGGCACTGACTGTAGCATCCTTACTTCAAAGAATAGTATCTACTACCTAGTAGAAAATCAACCCAGAAATGCCTGGGACAGCGATCTATCGGAACTAGCACATGGGTATGTTTGCTTTACAGACGGATGTAGAAATAGGCCTCTCTCAGGAAGCGGTGTCCTCATTGAGCTGTGTCAATCCAACACCTGAGAAACACTGCACTTAGAATCCATCTACCCAGGCAAGTACGCTACTGTATTTCAGTGTGAGATCTTTGCATTCCTACACACGGCCAATTGGCTGTTGGATATGGGCGTGAAGGTCAAACAATACACATCTTTAGCGACAGTCTAAGTTCACTAAATGCGCTAGTAAAAAATACCACCGTGTCTACGCTAGTGCTTGCGTGTCACGAAAGTCTGAACCGTCTGGCCACAGGCAACGTAGTTAGACTTTTATAGATACCAAGACACACTGGCTACGCAGGCAATAAAGAGGCAGATCGCCTTGCCAAAGCATCGTATAGGAACATTGCTCTCTCACAGGAGGCAATGCATTTTATTCCTATTGCAACATCTGTGGTTAACATGGCTATCCGCTCTAGAGGAAGGAAAGCACACACATATAGGTGAAATAAAATAACTACATGTGCGCAATCTAAGCGATGGATAGACAAACCTTGGTATAAAAATCACTCGCTTACAAGATTTTTGCGCATACATTTAAAATAGCTAGTCGAAATACTCACTGGTCACGGAAGATTCCAGGCACATATGCACAGGATAATACTAGCTATTTTATCTTTGTGTTCACATTGTGGACTAGAGCAGGAAACAGCACGTCACTTTCTGGCGGAGTGTCCGAGATACATCATGATCAGAAACATTAATCTGGCTGCTTGCATCTTGACAACTGATCAACTACTACTGGCTACACCGAAAGACTTGTTGTCCTATACCATGGCAACAGGTCGTTTTGCGTGAGGCCTAAATTAAAGGTATAGTATAAGGGTAGTCTGCATTGGGCCTATCAGTGGCCTGAGCGGCATTTCACACAGTATTCTACTGTGTGCGATCTCTTCAAATACAATACAATCGCTTTGTGATCTTTTTTTACCAATAAACCCTCGTTTATTAGCATAAGCAGAAATAATGCCCCATTTTTCAACTTTAGAACTTTTTACTTGACTTTTATGTGTATAACAAGCTTAAATTTTAACCATAGGATACGCATATAAATGAAAATCATTTATGTCATATTTTGTTTTATCAGGATGTATTGTAGTTAATATTTTTCATACTCTAGTTGTTATTTAATATTTGTTTCTAATATATGTATAAAATTATCATTTAAATTCTGTATTTTTACAATTTCAATATATTAAATATCTGTGTGAATATTATTGTTTACTTGAAGTCTCATGGATGAAGTATTCTCAGATAAATTACCTAAATATTTAATAGATATAGGACTTTCTGTATATTTTTAAAAAATAAGTTCTAGCACAATATAAGTTGCGAATCGTGCCTTGCTTTCTTCCTGTACAGATTTAATTGCTAACGCAAGATTTTTAAATATTTGATCGTTTCCTTTCCTTTATTTTTTTATTTTGTTAAACTGGTGTTGACCTATATTTGTCAAGTGTTTATGTTTAATATCAGCATCTTGTTTAAGTAAAGCTGATTCATTAAAGGTGGTATTATGTTTGTTTTCTTGAGTTATAGATATATTTTGTTTGGCTTTTAATAAAAATGCATACTTTTGTCCTTGTTTTAATGTAAAAGTATGATCTTTTGTTGTTTCAATAATAAATTGCTCTCTTAATTTTTAATATAATCCTGTTCTTTTTTCATTAGCTGTATTTAACGTTTATTTAGGTCTTCTTCACTTATTTATGTACTTTTATTCTATACATTATTTTCGTTACTTACATGAATTTTAACACGTGCTTTGACTATATTTTGTTTTACAATCTTTGTTTTAAATGTTTCAAAATTCAGAGTTTTTTATTTATTTTAGTGTTAAATCAATCCAACTATTAACATTATCAGAATACCTTTTTTATATTACTAAAGCTCTTGTAATACTAGAGTCTTTTGTTTTTTTGTGTCAATAATATATTCAAAATCAAAATCTTCTTGTTCTGTATTGTATAGTACTTTTTTATTTGCATAATATGTTTATTCAATTTTTTTATTTTAATAGTCTACTAGTCCAGAAGGTATTGGATCTGTAAGTAAAACTTTACTCATATACAGTATTTGGTCAGCAAATTAATGTTTATACTCTCTATCAAATTTAGTTTTAAATAAATGTGTCTTTACTCTTTTACAAAAGTAAAGTTCTTCTAGAATTTTTAAAAAGTTATTATTTGACTTTTCTTATCTAGATTTTGAGCCATGAAAAATTAAATATACTTGTTATTTATTTTTTAGTTTACTTGCTTTAATAGGTGTCATTTTAATGCTACTATGCTTTGAATTTTTAAAATTTTAATCAGATCTTGTGCGATATTGACATTGTTTAGTCATATATTTATACATGTTTTGTTAAATTTTTCTTGCAAATGTTTCAACAATCATTGCTTTTTTTGCATTTTAAGATTTATACCAAGTAATATTATATTTTTTGAAGAGATTAATATTGGTTTTACAACTGTATTTAGTTCCTTCATCACAATGAATTTTTTTAGGCGTTTAAAACATACGTAAACTATGTAGTTTTGTTTTAGAATTTAATACAATTCCAAAACTATCTTCTACAACATCAGCATTTTTCGTTTTCAAAGGTATAGTTTATCCATATTTAGAAAATGTATTAAATATTAAATCAATATATCTTTAATCATCATAATCTTTAACTCATTATTTTTCACGCATACACACTAAATTAGCTTGCCATATTGAGTCTATACCTGGTAGTACCTCTATTATATCTTCCACATTTAAATTTTGTTATTCTTTGTCTTCTTGTTTTCGTTTCTATAATATATTCATATTCAAATTTTTCTTCTTTTTTATTGTATAGTGTTATTTCATTTGCATAATACTTTCCTATAATTTCTTTATTATGGTGGTCTACAAGCTTATAAGTTATAGAATTTGTTAGTAAAACCTCCTTGATATATAGTATTTCTTCTGCAAATTAGGGTTTATAATCTCTATCAAATTTAGTTTCAAATAAATGTGTTTAAACTTTTTGTCCTAGGCGTAGCCCTTTCTGTGAAATATAATTCTTGTTTTTTATTAATTTTTCTAATCTTAATTTTAAACAATAAAGATTTAAATATACAATTAATTAATTTTCTAGTTTACTTGCTTTAAAAGGTGTCATTTAAATGCTTGTATGTTTTAAATTATTATAATTTGTTATAAGATCTTGTGAGACATCAACCCATCTAGTAGTTCCTTGTTCTGTCATGCATTTATACATCTTTTGTTGAATTTTTCTTGCAAATCTTTCTACAATCATTGCTTTTGTTTGATTTTGTGTTGTATACTAGTTACTATTATATTTTTTAAACAGATAAGTTGTCGTTTTACTACTGTATCAAGTACTTATATCAGGATATAGTTCTTCTGAAGTACGTCTTAGACCTAATACTAATTCAAAACTATCAACTACTGCATCTGCATTTTTGGTTTTAATAGGTATAGCCCATTCTTATTTACAAAATGCATCAATTATTAAATTAATATATCTATAACCATCATTATCTTTAACCTATTTCTCAGGCATGAAAACTAAATCAGCTTGCTATATTGAATTTATACCTGGTGTATAATATCTTCTACGTTTAAATATTGTAATTTTACCTAAATGCTATGTTAATGTGTTCTGTGTAGCTAGATATTCTTTTACTATTTTAGATTTTATTCCTGTTTTTCTAGATAATTCATTTATTTCTACAAATCTAGCCAATGGGTTTTTATATACAGAATTTAATATTTTATATGATTTATTATCTTTATATTTGCCTAGCGGGCATTGCCTTTGAGGCTTCGCAAAGTCCTCAACACGTTCTTTTAATGGTTATAATTTATTATTATGCAGTGGCTTAAGTTCTAAACCTAGATATAATTTTGGTTTTATTACACTTTTTGTTACAACACGTTTCACTTTTTCACTTAATGTAGGATTTTAATTTCATCTATATCTTTTAGTAATTTTCTATCTGCTTTATGTCTATTATGTTTATCTTTGTAAATATTATATAATAAATTGTGATGCATTGCTGCTTCAATAATTCGATCTACTAGTTTATCTTCTTTTGCTTTTAGTTCTTGAAATAAGGTTCCTGGTCCTAGATAATTACTACCTAGATAATGTGCTTCTTCTATACATTTACCAATTTGATCAACTATTTCACTACAAATTTTAGTAGTTTTGATAAAAGTACACTTTTAAGTATTATACGCTGTGCATTTTGCTTGTATTAAAGTTCTTTTATTTTAAGGTATTATTTGTTCAATTTCATTATTAGGTGTTTTCACCTTGCATTTCATACAAATTATACGGTCTATGTCCTTCTTGTGCTTTGCAATGTTATTTATTAAATAGCATTTATTTTACTTAAGCATCTATCATGAATACTGGTTTGTATGTGCCTTGCAGGTTTATAAATTCTTACTGTACGACCACATTCACACGTTTTTATTACACTTGCTTATTCTTAAACACAGACTTTGCATTCTGCTCGTAGACCATTTTTATATGTTTCATGTTTTCTAAATTCAGGTATTAGTTTTTTAATTTTACACGTTTTGCATGTCTTTGTAAAACAGTCTATTTTATAAGAACAAAATTTTTAAGTAGAAAAAGGCCGTGGATTAGCGTTTTTAACTTTACATTTATCAATTATTCAATAACATACGTTTTTTTGAATATTTGATGTTTTGTGTCTCAGAGTATTATCACGACGCATTTCACAACCACATTTACATGTAATTTTTGGTTAAGCTTCTTCAGCACCACACATTTTACATTTTTGTCTTCGAAGGACCCCTGTTTTAGATAAACCGTTTTTTCTAAACTCATTTGATTGTTTTTCTTTATTACACCACAAACATTTATTGGCATCCATTTTATAGGAAATAAATAATTAGGTAAAATTCTTAAAAATTTCAAAGTCCAGAATATTAAAGTCTTAGTAGGGTTTTGCTACTTGTTAACGTAGCTTGTCAATTTTGTGAGTTTTGAAAAATGCTGAAAACTCAACAAATATGAGGTAAAATCATTGCTACTTAGTTTCGTTAGGTTAAGTAGTGCTACTTGGGCTAAGTAGCCTGTCAATTTTGTGAATTTTATTTACTGATAAAAAATCAACAAATACGGGGTAAAATCATTGACTTCTTATAGTTTTATGCTGTTTTTAAAGAAAATATTTTTGCCTACTTGAAAAGAGGGGGCCAGGGTTGCCCACCTACTACTTACGTCCTCCTTGTGCTTTGCGCTAATTTTAATTTATTATCATTTGTTTTACTTAAACATCTATCACGAATACTTGATTGTCTGTGCCTTGGAAGTTTATAAATACTTACTGTACGACCACATTAACAAGTTTTTGGTAAACTTGCTTTTTCGTGGACACAGACTTTGCATTCGGCTCGTACACCATTTCTAAATTTTGCATGTTTTCTAAATTCAGGTATTGGATTTTCAATTTTACACGTTTTGCATGTCTTAGTAAAACACTCTATTTTATAAGAACTAAATTATTGAATAAATATATTACTCAATAATAACCATACGTTTTTCATGAATATTTGATCTTCTATGTCTTTCAAGCTTGTAAATTCTTACTGCTCTACCGCATTCACACGTTAAAGGCTTACTGTCTTCTGCTTTAGAACGCAATTTACATTTTTGTCTTAGACCGTTTTAGTTGTACAGTTTTTTATAAATTCCGTTGATTGTTTTTTTTCGTTGCACCTTTTGCATTTTATATTTCCACTGTCCATTTTATAAGAAAAAAATTTATGAGCAAAAATAAATTAGTTTTTAAACACCTGAATACGCAAGTCTTAGTAACGTTTTGCTAAGGTTACGTGGTGTGAATTACAAGGTTGTTAAAAATGTTGCAAAAACCAATAAATACTGTGTAAAATTATAGATTTCCTAAGGTTTTATGTTGTTTTTTACCAATGTTTTTGCCTATTTGGTAACTCGGTCTATTATTTTAGTTAGGTTAAGTAGTGTTAGTTAACCTCAATAGCTTGTTAATTTAGTGAGTTTTAAAAAATGATTAAGAATCAACAAATATGAGATAATATTATTGGTTTTTTGAGGTTTTATACTGTCTATTGGGTCAAGTAAAGTAGCTTGTAAATTTTGTGAGTTTTAGGAAATGCTGAAAAAGCATCAAATATAATCTAAAATCATTGATTTCTTACGTTTGTTGCTGTTTTTAGAAAATTTTTTGCCTACTTGGAAAATTGGTCTATAGTGACCCACCTACTACGACGCCTAGCGTTTAGTTATTGTAGAATTGTCAATAAAAGACCAATATGCCTAATAAGCCTCTCTTACAAATTTTTTTAATGACAACACTTTACAGCGGCAGCCAGTTGCAGATTCTCGTACTTTTAAATACTAGCGTTTACTTAAACCTACATTCCAGAGTAACGAAAATTCAGCAAATGGCGTCAGTATTTTTTAATCAAGGACTTTATTGTTATATTTTTAAAGACCTTTTGAGTGTCTTCAAAGCCCGCATTTTCCTAAAAACTTACGAGGGATACTTTATAACGTGAACAGCGTTTTTTCCACGAAACATGTTTTCTAAAAACGGCATCACTCACACATCAAACTAAAAATGGCTTAGCAACATGCTGCGCATGCGTATTTTCGTTCACTAAAACAAATAAGGTTTAAATTTAAAATTATTTAGATTTTTCTTATAACATTTAACATGGTAATTTTTGAGAACCACGGGTCACAGTATGGACTTTTTAAACTTTTCCCCAAAAATAAGAATTAGGTTTTTGATATACGATTTCTTATCCTACATGCCTAAACATACTTGATATTACTTTAAATGCAAACGGTGCTATTTACTGTTTATTTGCTTCATTTTAATATTAAAAGTAGCCTAATTTGTTTTAAATTTTAATTAAACACTGCTTTGAATAGCGGAATACCACGCGTTGAATATACCTCAATAAATCTCTAGTAAACCTATGACAACTGTATTTTTCATTAACTACAATGGATGTATCTGTTAATTTTAAAATTTTAGAGCATGGGATAGCACCTTAAAATAATAAATATTTAACCTCATTCCCGGTAGCTAACACATTTACAGCAAAACCTGTTAAAGATGCTGATCATCCGGTAGAGCACTTATATCAGTCTGTGTTGGGGATGGTCCATAAATGATGTCACACAAAATTTCAGTATTATTTATTCACCCACCCATCACTTTAGCATTGTGTAAACTCCCACCCTATACATAGCAAGCCTTCAATACCCGACTTGACCTACTGGCCCTACTGATGACATAATTTATAGACGACCCTGACAATCGTTATATAATAAATTTTCTAGGTCTCTAGTGAAAGTGAGGGTGAAAGTCACCTGTGCTCGCGGTAGCGTATTTAAAATGCAGCAGCAGGTTTTTGGAAGCTGTGCTTAAGCATCTATTGTCATGGTCATATCCGCCTGTCTATCAGTCGGTCGTGTCGGTTTGTTGGTCCTACGCTAACAAGGGAATGACGCGACATGATACACCCAGATTTCAAAGAGACCCATTTCAAAAAATCAGGTTACTTCTCAATAGCACAGGTCCTAAATAACTCGATTGCATTTTGCGTTGTTCGGTCACAGTGACCCGCCAAAGTTCAAAAATATTCAAATTTTGAAACTTTGCCGCCCTATAACTTCTACAGTTTCCATCCGATTTTGACGAAATTTGAGTTTTTGTGATTCTCAATGTGCTTTCTAAAAACTTATTTCAGGATTTTGAAAAATTCGAAAATTTTCATTTTTCTTACAAATAATACAAAAAAAGTATATTTTTGAGGCCCGATTTTTAACCCCGATTTTTTCAAAAATTTGAAATTTTTCGAATTTTTCAAAATCTTTTTATAAATTTTTAGAAAACAGACTAAGGATTACAAAAAATCAAATTTTGTCAAAATCGGATGGAAACTGTAGACGTTATAGGGCGGCAAAGTTTCAAAATTTGAATTTTTTTGAACTTTGACTGGTCACTGTGACCAAACAACGCAAAATGCACTCGAGTTACTTTGGATTTGTGCTATTGAAATGTGACCTGATTTTTTGAAATGATTCTCCTTGAAATCTGGGTGTATCATGTCGCGTCATTCCCTTGTAAGTTTCAAACCGTCTACCCGATTTTATTGAAGCAACTTACTATCAAATCCGTTTATAAGGGATCCGGATTTAAGGGCAAACGGCTTTAAGGGACAGTTTCAAAATATTTAGTTGGCCAGCCTATGTTTCAATGTTAAAAATAGTCGAATATGAGGGAACCGATATAAGGGAAAATCGGATATAAGGGACTGTTTTTCTATGCATTTGAGGCCTTTTCAGGTCGTTTATAGGGGAAATTGTAATAAAATGAACCGAATTGTATATAAATATTTACTACCTCTTTCTAAAATACTGCCGTATTTTCTACTGTGTACTTGACACCAAGATTGCATTTATCTCAACATTTACATTATCTGTCATATAAGTAAGTAGGTGGTTCCTTTATAGATCAAAGCTTTTTTCCTTGTAAGTATTTCCGTAGCATCACTCAATGTGAAGAATCGGATGATAAATCAGATGAAGATACTAAAGAAAAAGAAGAAGAATCCCTGCCAGTTCCAAGTGTACAAAATTTTCATCAATTGTTTTAAGCGCAGACAAATACTGAGAAAATTTTTTTTGAATCTTCATAATATTAGTGTTTGTGTTCGTCAAAAAGAAACTAAACAGAGACAAACCACAATAACTGACTTTTTCATCGAATCTTAATAACTATATTTCAACAACGTTGTAAATACCTTGCCCTGGGCATTTTTTTGATTTGAAGTAATATTAATTTTAAAATTGTAAATAACTTCCGGTTAATCGGGAAATCCCTTAAATTGTTAAACGGGGATCCTGTTAAACGGGACAAAAAAGGTCGGTCCCCCCAGTTCCCTTACAAACAGATTTGACAGTACTTTTAAACAATCACAATTGCAAGCAGGCAGGTCTGTTTTGTTTTTTTTACGTTGCTCGGGCTGACGATTGCTCCACAATTAACAGTTTAATGGACCTATTTTAAAATGCATGGTAGTAAGTGAGAGGAAAAATCCGGCGCTTCGCGCCGGATTTGTCGACCGGGGGCGGGCCCGAAGTAGATGCTGAACTACAACAAAGGCACAAGATAATTTATATTACGCTAAAAGATGATATAAGATTTATGGAAGCTCCTCTACAATCAATAAGACATACACCAATGTTCGTAGCATGTAATTTATTATAGCTGAATTTTTTTTATAAATTGCACCAATCACAAATAACGTCATTATAGACAATCCCTGAATATCTTTTACGCTTATAGGTAATTACGTGACATGTAGTTAAAATAGGATGAAAACAAATTTAACGTTGGGACTTAGGATAATAGAAACTATGGTATTTGAAGGACGTTATTAGGGACGATCTCTGAACATGTATAACACATATAGGTCAGTCCGTGACATGCAGAAGAAATTTTCACGTGACATCATTTGCGCGTCACCCTCAACCTGCTTACCTAATAAGAATGCGATTCCATCTCGGTGGGGGTGTCTAAAAGAAATTTTTGCCTGACGTCAGTTGCGCGTCACCTTTAACCTGCTTACCTTATGTAAATGCAATAGCAGCTGAGTGGGGCTGTCTCAAAGAAATTTTCACGTGACGTCCTTTGCGCGTCACCCCTAGCCTGCTCAACTAATGTTAATGCGATAGCAGCTGGGTGGGGCTGTCTAACTCAAATTTTCACGTGACGTCATTTGCGCGTCACCCCTAGCCTGCTTACCTAATTTTAATGTGATAGCAGCTGGGTGGGGCTGTCTAACATAAATTTTCACGTGACGTCATTTGCGCGTCGCCCCGAACCTGCTTACTGAATGTGAATGCGATAACAGCTGAGTGGGGGTGTTTAGAAGAAATTTTCACGTGAAGTTATTTGTGCGTCACCCTTAGCCTGCTTACCTAATGTGAATGCAATAGCAGCTGAGTGGGGGTGTCTGAAAGAGATATTAATCTGACGTCATTTGCGCGTCACCACTAACCTGTTTACCTAATGTGAATGCAAAAGCAGCTAGGTGGGGCTGTCTAACATAAATTTTCACGTGACGTCATTTGCGCGTCACCTCTAGCCTGCTTACCTAATGTTAATGCAATAACAGCTGGGTGGGGATGTCTAGAAGAAATTTTCACGTGACTTTATTGCGCGTCACTCCTAGCCTGCTTAGCTAATGTTAATGCGGTAACAGCTGGGTGGGGGTGTCTAGACGAAATTTTTACGTGACGTCTATTGCGCGTCACCCATAACCTGCTTACCTTATGTGAATGCAAAAGCAGCTGGGTGGAGCTGTCCAACATAAATTTTCACATGACGTCATTTGCCCGTCACCTCTAGCCTGCTTACCTAATGTTAATGCAATAACAGCTGGGTGGGGATGTCTAGAAGAAATTTTCACGTGACTTTATTGCGCGTCACCCCTAGCCTGCTTAGCTAATGTTAAAGCGGTAACAGCTGGGTGGGGGTGTCTAGAAGAAATTTTGACGTGACGTCATTTGCGCGTCACCCCTAGCCTGCTTGCCAAATGTGAATGCAATAGCAGCTGGGTGGGGGTGTTTAAAAGAAATCACGTGAACCTGGCTTAAAATGGTGGTATGTATTTCGTTTCATAGCTGGGCATATGTCTTGCGCTCAGCTATGTTTATCGCTACCCCCGTTTTCATGGTGCTTACTTCTAAATTTCTTGACCTTTGTCAGTTCAATATTTAACTGCTGAGCAATGGTCAGTTCGATTACAGTGAAAAAACAATACAGACCTGCCGGCTCGCTTTTGTGATTGTTTTAAAAAAGTTCTAAGACAATACCGTAAACGGTCTGACCTGTAGCGTGGGGCTAACAGACGGACAGACAGACGGACAGACGGACATGACCATTTCATTAGATGCTTGCTCAGCATCTAAAAACGTGTGAATGGGCCGGACATAAATAACACTATTTGTGTACGACCTTAAATGCGTGCATTGCAGCGGCACACGCATTTAAATGCAGTTCTAATGAAACTTCGTTTCTTTAAATTCGCGCAGCACTGAAGCACAAGGTAATATATGTATTCCTAGTAGTACTATTTCAGCCTATTGTCTGTGTCAGCATGTGAGGTAAGGGTGTGGAAGGGAGCGAGCAGTTGTGTAGGTTAGCTCACAGTGAGTGAAATAGAAAATTCCCAACATAGAAAACCAACAAAGTAATATATTCCAAATATAACTAACTAAATATTTACCTAATTATATACATAATGTATAAGGCGTCTTCAATACTCCGGCTGCTCTCACTGGTTATGATTATGATAGATACGTGAGTAAGAAGACGGGGGGGGCAGAAGGTGAGTAAAATATACCTTAATAGCGAAAGTATTTTTATAACACGTGTAACGACACACCAATTACATATAAACACGATAGTGGCCCCCCCCACTATCCCCTTGATGGGAAGAAAGAGTGTAGTTAAAAAATACGGCGTAGCAAGAAAGTAGAGATGATTGAGTTTTAGTATTCTTTGAATGGACCAAGAATGACGTCGCCAAAATCATCACTCTTTTAATGGCAGAATCCATAGGTGTCGTAACCAATATTTTCCTTATTTTCTACATGAGACCGCTCAAATCTTCACTCTCTAATAGGCAAGGTCTGCAAATGACGTTTTCCAAATTTTAACTATTTAATTGGATTGGTTCATAAATACCGTCACTGAAATCATGATTTTCTTAATAGCAATGTCCATAAACAACGTGATTTAAACGTTTTAACTATTAAAGAGCTCACCTGCCCCCGTGCTGTAGCTTAAACATTATAAAAATAATCATCTCTTAATTAAAATTTGCAGTGTACAGTAAGATAGGATATTGGTAAGTTGACCCGGCACCTTGTAACCTGAACTTCTCCCTCAGTAATCAACTATTTACACCTTTCATGGTACCATTTCACGTGCCTTGAATCGTTTTCAATACAAATTAATAAATTAGAGTCATTTAAACTTATTTATTTTAAAGTAAGTATGATGTTTTAGGTATGATCACTATGATAGAGTATTTCCTATCTACATGTTAAAGTTTAATTATAAGAAAAAATTTTAAACTGTGAACTTGCTTAAAAATGAAAGCAATAAAGAAAGTTATCACTATGGTGGTTTTCACTACTAAGTTTTAAAACAATTTCAGCTCAAAATCTAATTTAGAAATACATTACACAACCTGTAAAGATAAAAAACCACAAAAATTCGTAATGCCAGAACTAATTAATAACTATCATGTTTCAAAAATTAAATTCAAAAACTTTGACAAAAAAAAATCTACCTTTGTCATGCACGTAGATTGTAAGAGTATGTTACAAAAATTAACAAAAAAACGAAGTAAAAATACAGCTTAGCATACCCTATGCGGATTTTTGTACAAAGTTGTTAGAGACAAAGGTTTCGTACAACACAAATATACATACAGAGTAACAGATTGTATTGATGATTTTTTTTTGAAATTGAACATTGGGCACAAATATTTCACAACATTAATCAATCTGAGCCAATTTCTATACATAATGCAGATACAGATGAAGAATTTATATTAGCAACTATTTGTCATATTTGTGATGAATTGATATTAGACAATAAATTTTATGATCACTATCATCGAACAGGAAAATTTCGTTGTGCAATATGTGTTACCTTAATTATCACTGAAAATATCTTCCTGTAGTTACTCACAATTTATTTGGTTATAAGTCACATTTAATTTTGAAATTTTTCCAAAACAGTATTTATATTTCCAAACAGCTTAGAAAATTTTTGAAGTATTGTATGCGAGAAGTTTTATTTTATTGACTCTGTTTTGGATATCTCTACCTTTGTTGAATTTTAAATGGTTGAAAGACGTACACAACTTTAATATTGAGGATTATAACAACAAGTATGATGCAGTTATAGATTGTAATTTGTCATACCCTGAATAATTACATGATGGTTTTAATTGTCACATACTGGCGCCAAAAAATGTTGAAATAAAATAAAAACTTATCAACGTATCAAAACGAAATATTTGCATTAATTTTTTGACACCGCTGATATAAAAATAATTACTTAAATGTTAAAAAACGAATTTCACGCTTGAGTTTTAGAAAAAACTGTGTTTTTTATGTTCGTAATTTAATTCTTTACCTAAGTAAATGTATAAAGCTAAACAGAGTTAACAAAGTCTTAAGGCATGTTTAAAAGAGTTCAAATGCTTTAACACTCAACAGAGAATTTTAGAAACAAACAAGTTTGACTAAAATTTATTTAAACTTGTTATTAACTCTTCATTTTGAAGGTCTTGTATGAATGCACGAAAACAAGTGGCAGTTAAACTTGCAAATACAATAAAAAAGCTCTTATGAGTTTCGGTCAATGAAATATTTTTTCAAAAAATCAAAAAAGGCCTCAAACCGGTTTTTTAACCTTGTTTTTAATTTTTTTTTAAAAACACCTAAGGCACTATTTTGAAAATTTTGAATGTAAATTTATTTTAAAATATTCTGAATTTAAAAACAATTGAAATTTAAAATTTTGAAATTTTTTATTTTTTTGAAATTTTGATTGAACTAGTGTTGGTGCCTATAAATGCCTCTTGAATTCCTCTGTTCACGAAGCACCTAGTGGTTGCGAGTTTAGCGTTTCGGAATTTAGTTGTCGATTTTCTCCTATCTTCACTTTGGACAACTTTCGATATTTAAGATAGCGTGTATCTACATATTAAAGCTGTTTTGCATATTGTAGAACTAACAAGTAAGAAGATATGTAGCTCCAGTGGAGAAGCAGTGCTTGTCACATTGCTGCTCTACTGAAGCTATTAAAGAGTTGTCACAACGTATTTTCGGGCACGTCAACCCTAGCTAATAGCACTACCGGCAATTGCTAGAATATCTCTCGTATTTTTGTAAATAGTTTTGATTAGCTTCGCTTAATTACATGCAAGTTAGACTATGTGCTGCTATTGCTGGAATTTGCATTCCACCAACGACTTTTGCCGTTAATAAATACCAGTACTATGGTCTGATTTAATCAATTATTTTGAGCAACTCATAAGCATAGTCATAATCACTTAATAGGTGTACGTTTAAAGATTAAATTGAAAGTTTAGTGCGAAAGTTTCTCGTTATTGCTCACGCATACTTTATAACGAGTAAACAAAGCAACTTTTATAAATAAAGACATGTTCATAGTAAAGATAATCGTTCTGCAATGTACCTTTTAGTGTCCTGAGCGGCATTTCAGTACCTTTATGTTACTCGATCTCTTTTAAATACAATACAATACAATAGATATTGCTATTACTCCTTAAATAATCCAACCACTTTATAATCATAACAGTCACCAAATATTTGAACTGAAGTAATAAATTTCATTTTTAAACAAAATAGCAGATAATTAGTAATTTACATTAACCCGTTTCCGTTAACATGACCTGCATTTAATTTGCATTAAAATAGTGGTACAATGAGATTTTAACGCGATTCCCCAATTTATTATACATTTATTTAATTAGCATTTGATTAGCAGTGTGATCTCTTTATCATCATTCATTATTCTAGTATATTGCCGTCTGCACAAGCAGCAATGCATCATGATTTAGCGTACAATATTTACAAAGATAAAGATAATAGACATAAAGCAGATAGAAAACTACTGAAAGATATAGATGAAATTTAAAATCCTACATTTAGTGAAAAAGTAAAACGTGTTGTTACAAAAAGTGTAACTAAACCAAAATTGTATTTAGGACTTGGATTAAAGTCTTAAATAGATAAGGATAACAATGATAAATCATATAAAATACTAGATTCTGTATATGAAGACCCATTGACTGGATTCGTAGGAATAAATGAATTATCTAGAAAAACAGGTATTAAACCTAAAATTGTAAAAGAATATCTAGCTACTAAAGATACATATACAAAGCATTTAGGTAAAATAACAAAATTTAAACGTAGACGATACTATACACCAGAAATAGACGCAATATGGCAAGCTGATTTAGTTTTTATGCCTGAGAAATGGGTTAAAGATAATGATAGATATAGATTTATTAATTTAATTATTGATACATGTTCTAAATATGAATGGGCTATACCTTTAAAAACTAAACATGCAGATGAAGTAGTTGATAGTTTTGAAGTTGTATTAAAATATGGTAGAAATTCAAAAAAACTTCATTCTGATAAAGGAACTGAATACAGTGGTAAAAAGACAACTAATCTGTTTGAAAAATATAATATTAACTGGTATACAACAGAAAGTGAAACAAAAGCAATGATTATTAAACGATTTGCAAGAACAATTCAACAGAAGATGTATAAATATATGACTGAACAAGGAACAACTAGATGGGTTGATGTTTTACAAAATCTTATTACAAATTATAATAATTCAAAGCATAATAGTATAAAAATGACATCTAATGAAGCAAGTAAACCAGAAAATGAATTAAAAGTATATTCAAATTTTTATGGCTCAAAATCTAGATAAGAAGAGTTAGATAATAATAAAAGTACAAATAATAATTATAAACCAGGTCGACCAATGGTCTCGGAAGGGCTTTACTCTGGTCGACCGAAGGTCTCAAAAGGACTTCGTCCTGTTAAAAGAGTAAGAACACATTTATTTGGAACTAAATTTGATAGAGGTTATAAACCACAATTTGCATAGGAAATACTATATATCAAATAAGTTTTACTAACAAATCCTGTAACTTTCAAACTTGTAGACTACCCTAATAAAGAAATTAAAGGAACGTATTATGCAAGCGAAATAACGCCATACAATGAAAAGGAAGAAGATTTTGAATATGACTATATTATAGAAACAAAGAAAACAAAAGATCCTAATATTATAAGAGCTTTAGTTAAATGAAAAAAATATTCTAATAATTTTAATAGCTAGGTTAATTTAACACCAGCTCAGATAAAAAACTCTGAATATAGCAAAGCTAACGCGGGAAAACAGAAAACTAAAATTAAACAAAATAAAATAAAACCACGTGTTAAAAGACATGTAGCTGAACAGACCTAGGGAACCTAAAGGAAAGGAATAATTCATAAAATAAACATATATAAATGAGTGAAGCAGAACAAATTAAACGCCAAATAAGACTCATGGTAAAAGAAAATGAGAACAATAGAAAACTAAGAGCACAATATATAGCTGAGAAAACAGGAGATGATGCTTTTACACTAGAACAAGAGAAAAACTATGCACCTTTAATAACAGCTACACAAAATATTACTGATACAGTAGAAAACAAAGCAATATCAGCTTCAAAGGAATAAGCTCTTTTTAAAAAAGATGTCAATTCTAAACATACTACTTTAAAAACTATTGCATATCATTAATACACCAAATTAAAAGAATTTGAAGCTGGCAATGATCAATTGTTAGAAAATCTAGCTTTAGCCAATAAATCCGCATAGGAAGAAAGAGAAGAACAATTAGCTATTGAAAATATACCAGAACTTAATTTTCAAAGATATAAAGGAGGTTCTATAGCTTTTAAATATTTAGGTAACTTAGCAAACGATGTTTTATCTATAAAACTACAAATTACAGGCGATCATAACACAGATAGCCATTATATCGGAAATGCAAAAATACAAGATTTAGGTGATGATTTTATACACATATCTGGTAAACAAAGACCAATATCAATTGGTTTATGAAAGTTATTAACAAGACAACGTCCTGTTAATTATGATGCTAGAGATGCTAAATTATATGCTTGGTATATGTTTACAACAAAAGCATGTTTTACTGTAGATGGAAGACCTAAGAGTTCAAAAAGTGAAAAATGGGGTATTATATCAGCATATTGTAGAAAAACAATCTAATTGGTAAACAAAGATCACAGAGTGATACTACTTTAGATGACGCAAGTTCCACCGCAAGTTTTAAAACAGCAATTGGTCAAGGTCTCCGGAACGGATCCAAGGGCGGGTCAGAGACCGTTCAGAGGACTTAAGCCACTCCGTGGCGCCCTAAGGGCAGAGCCCGCAGAGCCCGACTGCAGAACCAAGTAAAGAATACTAATATTAAATTTATTTTAGATGATCCAGAAATTCTTACATCAAAATTAGAAACAACTCTAGCTAATATACAAGCAGGACATACAAATTTTAGTAAAATTGATATAGAATTGGCAACTGAATTACTAGATAAATTTAAATCACATTTTAGTGAAAAGGCGTTTACAAATATATGTTCTATACTTTTAAATAAATTACATAGTAAATGAATAATGAAAACACCATGAGTAATGTAAAAGCTTTGGATAATATTCTAGAAGAAATAAAAATATTAAATAATAAAAGAGAAACAGATATAATTTTACATACTAAAGAGAACAATATAACAGTTTATTTTGATGAATTAACATTTATCCCCAGTGGAGCTCAAATAGCTTTAAAAAAGATATCTGTATACAACTCAATACCCAATGTTGATGAACGAAATAATAATTTTAGATATAAAATTAATAATGATCCAGGTACTGCTTTTCGAGATATAACCATAGAAACTGGGAGCTATTAAATTGATGCTGTTGGTTAATCAATTGAAAATTTAATGGGTTTTGATGAAAATAATAATGAAATTTCTAAAACTAATGCAGTGAACAAGGTTATAAAAATCAACCCTGATGCTTCTATTGCTAAATGTGTAATAGAAATACCTCAGGGTTACGAAGTTGATTTTGGAACACCTAATTCAATTAGTAAAACTCTAAGATTTACACCAAAACTATTTACTTCTGGTTGATATTTTTCAGATGCAACAGTTGATATTGATCCAGTTAACTCAGTACTTGTACATTGTGATTTAGTTTCTGGTTGTGCTATTAATGGTAAACCATCTAGATGTATTTATTCATTTACACCAGAAGTACCACCAGGTTATAAAATCATAAAAGAAGCCATGCAAAATGTGTATTATCAAGTAGATCAGAAATACATTAATAAAATGACTGTATGGTTGACTGATGAAGAACTCAATCCTATTACGTTTAGAGGTGATGAGGTTACAATTACTTTATCTTTAAAATATTAATAAATGAATACAAATACCGAATATGTAACCTATGACAAAAGTACTAAAAACAATGAATTAAGTATAAATAGACAAAATTCATTAGGAAATGCTAAAAGCTCTAAAAGCTCTTAAAGCTTTATTTAAAAAAACGGTTAGAGCAGTTGAATAAATACTATACAAATAAACAGAATGCAAATAGCTTAAGAAACAAAGGCTTAATAAAAAAGACGTAATAATTGAAAAATAGTTTTGCCGTTCACATAAACATTTCATAATTTTTTATCTAAAAATGAGTATACAAAAAGTCATTGAAGAATACCTTAACCTCCAACAGCCAATTACAAGTAATGATGCTATTAAATTTAATAGATTTATTGATTTTTTACCACAAAAATCCTCTCATTTAAATAGATCAGTTCCAATTACGATAAGAGTTGATAATGTGGATAATTATTTTCTTAGTGTAAGACACGGAGCCGGTGACCAGTAGGACTGATCGCGCTGACCCAAGCTCCGGTCAGTAAAATCGAAAACACAGCAGGCACGCGCGGGCTCATTTTTTTTCTCGAAGCTCATCGATGCTCAAAAATCAGAAAAAGCTCAAAACGCCTTTAGAGTCCTGAAATTTGATATCCGTAGTGGGGTATTTGAGCCCAAAAGTGTAAGAGTAATCGATATGTCGTAAATGTTGTTTTGGACTCATACTGTCATAAAAAAAATATCAGAGGTACTTAAATCAAAACGTATGTAAAGGTATGATGAAATATATTGTATTATTGTATACGATAGTAATAATATATGAATCACAATGATCACACACCGACACCGACACCGTAGCTGGCACTATTCTGACACGGGATATAGGATAAAAGTAATAGTCAGCGGTACGAGTGAGTGATGATTACTAGTAATAATAGTTATAGTGATATTAGTTTAATATAAGTTAATTAATTAATTAATTAATATACTGATACCTATACCCTGTGTTGTGGTGTGGCGGACTGTGGCGGCAGTGGCGGGGACGGTGTCAGGTGTCGGTGTCCGTGGTGTCACAGTAAATTAAGTATAAGTGTTCTGGCTGATGGCTACTGTGCTACAGTAGTAATGTATGTACTGTATCTTTATATATACATGAAGTTAGGTAGATTTATTGTGGGCTTGAGAATAACATTTGTAATGTCAACTATAAAACTTCTCTTAAATTTAATTACAAGAAAATGAAAATAACTGTTTTTGGTGAAACTGAGCCCGAGCAATGTAAAAATTGCAATAATTAAATGTCGATAAATGTGAGTCTTTACTACACTCTACTGTACACCTCACCACGGAGACGGAGCACCAGATGAAGAGTCGACTCTTTCTGGATGTTGTAATCCGTAAAAGTTCGGCCGTCTTCGAGTTGCTTCCCGGCGAAGATCAATCGCTGCTGATCTGGGGGGGATTAGGACAATTGACATTTAATTAGGTATAAGTGGTAATAATGCATTCCAGTTATTAAATTTTTACTTACACTGCACTTCATTTTAATTTCGCAAATTAATGAATGATTCTCCTAATTCCTACGATATAAAATACATTTGACACATGTTTTACTGTGGGTATTATTTAGTTGTTTGAGCAGCATGTAATTTAAATTATTTTAAATATTAAAAATTCGCATTTTGGGCTTCCGCAAATTAATCAACAATTATTTACTAATCATGTTTATTTTTATCTGCATATTTTAATAATTTTGAACCGTTTGCATTTTTAAATAAAGTTAATGTGTCATTGTTAACAAATTTGGTGTTAATGGCTTAATAGCTACAAAATTGCGGTATTAAAAAATTTAAAAATGTCAAATTCAATATTTTATTTTTTAAGCATTGTTGGTGCATGTGAATGTTGCAAGTTGCATACATATATTGCATGCAAAGGCGCATACTTTATACTGAAACCGAAAAAATGATAATGACTGTGGAGTGTGAACACTAGGCACAGCTGAATGCACATGCTGCAACTACTGATTTTAAATTTTAATATCCGCTTTTGTAGATTTATGTATGCCCATTATTAATGTAATCGTGTCATAACCATTAATAAATACTGTGCAAACACTGGATTGAAGTAAAATATAGTAGTGTAGTAATAAGTACGGAGTTCCAAGTTGAATACCGTGATTATTGAAGTGTAACTTTGTCACTGCTGATTTATTGTAACTACAAGTAAAAGTAAAATCATAAAAATGCTAAGGCCTAAGTTAAGCTGAGCTTTTTATTTAAATTGTTAAAAATCTGCATTTTGCATAGACTATTTACACAAAGTCTAAAATAAAATAAAATTAATTTTCCACAGCCAATAAATAGTGTTAATACATGCATGCTATATAATAGCTTGTCGTATAGCAGTAATGTCGTCACAGTGTAAGTGCTCTGGCTGTGTAGCTGTGCCACTGACAAACTGAACACTGAATTAACTACGTGGCACTAATAGATTAAATGCATCAGATAAATTTCATTAAAATTAATTTAGTACACGTACTTTATAAGTGTACAAATTAGTTTAACACATATTTTAATTCAGCGCACAAACTACTAATTGCTGTCAGTGCATAAACTGCTACTGTGCAACAACACGGTAAATGCGTTAGCTCTGTTATGTCAAACCGATTTTGGTGAACAAGCTACATCGCGTTACTGCTTATTCAGTGCCCTAGCTGCTAAGTAGCTTATTCTTTTTTACTACTTGGTGCTGTACCTAATTTGGTGCCCTAACTACTTTGGTGCTCAAACCACATGAGTAAACCAATTAGTTTTTTGTTTTTAAAAATTTCAAATTATCCCCTATTACTGTTGTCTTATGTGAATGTGGAACCGGAGACAAACGGTGCGATCAAAGTTCAGAATATATTGCATAAAAAAAGTTTTAAACATAGGTATTAGGGCAAAGCTTAGGAGAGTAACGCAGAGTGTTGCAATAGTTTTAAAGTTTGAATTTTATTTCCAGATAATTTTAAAACTAGAATTCTTATGTTTTTCTTATTGTATGGAAGAAAACGTACATAAACCCTGTATTTTTTCTTGTGAATTGAAACGTCGCTAATACGCGGAATAAAGCATATTATGATATTTATTATTGTGTATCTTTCTTTAAAAATTTGCCTAAATTTTTAAAAATACACTGATTTTTCATTAAAATTTCTGCAACTGTTATAATATCCCACTGAACTCGAACGCAGTTTAATTTTGCTAATCCTTGCCATTCTAATGATGTATTACTTGAACCCATTCTTAATGAGTCAACAGTCTAAAATCTCGTTAAGAGTGACATTATTAGTGTTCGGCCCTAAATGGGTCTATAATATAGGCTGTCTGCATGTAAAGCTGAGGTTCGCAGCTGGGTCGCTTTATCGTGTAAGGTATTTTCATGACAAAATATATATGACATAACTTAAGTAATAATACCACTGTCATTTTACAAACGCTGGCAGAATAACTAACTGTCATAAAAGTTCTTCTATTACCGCTAATGCTCAACGTTGGTCAGCTGCTAACCAGACATCATTAGTTTCAAAAAATAATATTTTTTTAGAACTCAAACTCGGACCACAAGGGTAACGAACTCTTGCTAAACTCTATTTTGAAGTGAAGCGGAGTGGACACTGTAAAGTGCAGCTTTAAATTCTGTGTTTCATTTTTTACTTTATGAGTTTGGACACCGCTTAGACGGGCATGACTACTGGAATCAAATAACTGTATTTCCTGAAATAGTATACTAGGAGTACTTTTTAAATTTTTATTCCCCAGACCCGTGTTCTAAATCAGGTCCGTGTACTATTACAGGCCTGTGTTCCTAATGCAATTTCAACTTTACGTTATTAAAAAATCAAATTAATATAGTGTATATGCAGAAAAATGTGAACCTTCAAATTAGCAGATATAAACATTTAAACTGTTTCGGTATGTATTAACGTTAAGTTAAAAATGTTTAATGTTTAAAATTACCCTAATAGTTTTTCAACCCAGTTCTCACCACACTATTTCTTAAAAATCAATTTACAACCTGTTGCATACGCTAAAAGTAAAACTTTGCTAACTAGTAAGAAGATTATATTGTATTAATTTTATGAGAAAAAGAGGTATCTAGAAATGTGTTTGGTGCGGTTCTTTGTAGAAAAAAAGCTAAATAAAAACAATTTTTACTATCTAAAACAAATAGAACAAGAGTTTAATGAAACATATTACGTATTTTGAAAAATGAAAATTGAAAATTTTGCTCTTTTTTGAAAAAAGTAAAGAAAATAGTTCACCTTGTCCAAAAAATACGCAATTTAATAATTTTTTAGTTTTTTTAAATGACGTGAATAAATCATGTTGCACTTAAAAATAAATAACCTTTCACTTTTATTAAATCAGAGAGAATAAATTTCGATTGATCACTTGTTTGAACAATTAAGGTAATACACTTAACTTTAACCTAATTAAATTCTGGTAGTCATCCATGTCCAAGTGGTGTTCAAGCTCATTGACTGGAGGATGCAACACCAGAATCAAAGCTGGGTGCCACTCTGCTTTACTGAAAAGTGGTGGTAAGAAAGAGTTTGAAGTTGCTTCTCGAGTTCTAAAAAAAATAGAGACCAATGTTGCAGGACATTTCCAACCAAAACATGTTTTATAAAGTAAAATGCAAACACAGTGTTGCATCTTGGGTCCATTTGGAGCATTAGCAGTACTGACACACATGCTGTAATATATTATGTATTTGCTTATTAGCAAGAAAGAGATATAAAATATCTTGGCATGACTAACTTTGTGATATTTAAAAAATCTCACAGCAATCCTAACTGTTATTATTGCTTGGACAAAATGTTTAATTTTACTGTGCCTACATCATGAATAACTAAACAAAATTGGTTGTCCCAAATTTAAGACCAGACACTAAAGACGATACTCAGGTTTAGCAAGTTTTGAAACCCATTCCACCCCGTACGTGACCTGCTTGAGCTTTGCTTCAATAACTATGTTTACCATGTAATGCTGTTTTGCAACACACTTAAAATAATAATAGTTAGGATTGCAGGACGATTTCAAAAATATAACGAAGTTTCGTATGTCAAGATTATTAAATATCATTAATATATATTGGATGCATATTGTTTTTCAGTAGAAAATTTCCTGCGACATTAGTCTTTAATATGTTTTAGAACTTGGGCCGCAATAGCAACTTTAAGCTCTCTTTAAATCCTCTTTCAGTGAAGCGGAGTGAAGCTTAACTTTGACTTTGGTGTTCTATCCTCCAGTTCATGAGTTTGGACACCTTTTTAGGCGACGATGACTACTAAAATCCTATAATGTTAAAGGTCTTTAAAAAGATATATTTTATTGTAAAAATCGTCCAAGTTGGTGCTTAGTCTTGCCTTTAGTGCTAATTTTAATTTATTTAATAATTTTAATATTATAAAAATTTAAGTATAAATTAAATAGTAAAACTGTTCCGTGCTTATGTCTGCAAAAATTTGTGTTAAAAGGTAGCAATTACTGTGGTACCTTGGAGGTCAGCTGAGTTAGCACACATGCTATAAATGTAGTAATAATAAAAATTAACTCTTTTATTTAGTTATTTAATGTTAGTGTTTGTTATTCTGTCCCAAATGTCTATCACTGTTTAATATTTACTCATACGATACTGTTATTTGTTATCAGTTACGTTCAATAGTTATTAAATAATCACATTCAGTAATATTTATTAAATTTATGTCCAGTCACAAACATTAAGTCTACAAACAAGTCGTAGACTTGCGTTAATACTTCAATTTATATTGAATTATATTGTTTAATTTAAGATTTATTAAATATTTTAATTTGATATTACTTTTTCACATTTTCACATTTTTAAATAGTAAGTCACATTTAGCAGAATTAGGTTACGTATAAGTTTTAAAAATAACTGTCAATATAAACACGAGATCAAAATAACGATAAAATCTAAATTATTATTTTTTCATTAATTATTATCAAATTGTTTGACGCAACAGTTTTAATTAATATTTGTAACTAGAAACACAAAAACATAATAATAAAAAATTAAAAATAAAATGTTTTTTGGTTTTTGTGTTTATTATATAATATTTATGCATTTATTGATTTATTTTAATTTTCATGGTGTTACGCCAAGTAGTATTAGTATTAGTCATATTAGTATTAGTCTCTAACATTTTTTGTAGGTAGGTAGAGTTTACTTCCAGTACCTAGGGGGTTGGCTCAGATTGGGGGAAATTGTAGTAAAAGCTTAATGAGGTGGAAAAAATTTTCCCTCAAAGACCGAGACAATGAACGGAGGAGGTAAAATAGATAAAAAGAACGATGTTGAACGATTTTCCTTCTCCCGTCTTAGGCTGGCTCAAATTGAGGTAGATTTTTCAAGAAAAAGGGACCCTCGGTCAATTTTTTTTAAGAGCTTGTTAGAAACCGATTGGCTTGCACTGTATTTTCCATTAGAGAATAGTTTCTTTATTATTGAAGTTGATTAAGTGAAGAAAACTGATGGTTCTAGATATGCTGGAATTGAGTTATTTACATTAGTTATTAATGGACCTATGTTTTTATTTGATAGGGTTGTTTTAAAATTTGATAAAACAACTATAGAAAAGTATATGAATGTGGGTCATACTAGTTTAATTCAAGGATTATTAAAATATAATGACGGTTTGAGTTCCAATAGGGGACATAGTCAATGCTGGTCTCTAGATGATAATGACTAAAGTGCAACATTAGACAAAAATCCAGGATTTGCTAATAGACATGATTTATTATTCAAAAGTAATACTACAGCAACTAATAAAGGTAAAGCCAGATTTATAATTCCATTTTCCCATATTTTCGGATTCATAGGAAAAATATTATCAAGAGTGGGAGTTTGGGTTCAAATAGATTAGGTAATTGATGGAAATGCTATATTTAAATTTAGTACACAAGCAACAGCAGGTACAGATGATTATGTTGATGGATTCATCAATATTACTTCCCTAAAATGGAGAATTTCTTATATTGAACTTAATTCTGAAATGTCTACTAAAATATCTAGTTACCTTGCATCTTAACCAAAAAACTGTATAAATTTATAATAAACAAGTTAAAAATTTTCCTGTTAACCAGGCTATGATATTAGATCGTAATTTAACAACAATTTTAGGTCCTAAAAAGATTTTAGGCTTTGTTGTTGGATTCCAAACTAATCGTTTAAATAATTAAAAAAATCAACATATCAGTGTTCGATCACTGTGATGTTCTTGGTGCTTCTATTCCCCTTAATAATATCAGATATCCAGGTATAAATTTAAATGGAGGTTCAGAGGGTCTCAGTTATATTGAAAATTATGATAGATTTTTAAAATTGAGAGAACTATGTACTAATTTAGAACCCGATATAGCCTTACTTGGATTTCAAACAGCTAATCCTATCTATTGTTTCGATACATCTTTTCAAGAAGACAGAATTAGTGGAAATACTATAAGTATTAAAATTCATTTCAAATTTAGTGCAAATGTACCTGCAAATAATAATGCTTATGTTATTATATTTAGAGAACGTGTGTTATTAATGACTACAACTGGTGGTAGAAAATGCAAGTTGAGTATATAAATACCTATTAGTTTAATCGTCTTGAAGGACCCTAAGGCGGGCCAAAGGCACTTAAGGGTGAAGCCTGCTTCGCCTGTTTTTTATTTTTATATAAATGAATAATATATCATTCACAGAGAGCCAGTATACTGCTATTGGGACGCGTTTATGAATAAAAAAGGTGTAACATTACACTAAATAAAGAAAAATTCAGTAAAAATGACGGTTATCTAATCAAACTTACTAAACCCCAAATAAACCAAATTAATAATACTACAGAAAAAACGTTTATTTTGAAATTATCGACTGTTTAACGTAAACAAATTATCACAGATTTGTCAAAACATAAAAAAGGAGGTGCTTTACCTCTTTTAGCTCTAATTTCATTGATAACTAAAGCAGCTCCTATTATTAGTTGAGTAGGAGCTGCTGCTAGGGGTGTTTGTCTAATAGGTAATGCAGTGAATAATAAAAAAGTCACAAGATAAAAATTTAGCTGAACAGAAAAGACATAATTTAGAAATGGAGTCAAAGACAAAGTCTGGAAGTGGTTTTTTTTAAACCTTATCCTTGAAGGCACTAATAAATATAGAAATGGATGAATAGTCTAGGCAAATATGTGTTTTAAAGCCTGGTTTATTTAGATGCGACGGCCTTTAAGGGTTTCACACGCTCGAAGGGCCTTGGAGGCGGAGCCGGCGTATATATGAGAAATAATTTACCCCTAAAGCCTAAAAATATAGAAATTGGAATATTAAATCTTGACAGTATTAATAACCCAGGAACTCATTGGACTTTATGGTATAAGAACAATAAACGCAATTATTATTTTGATTTTTTTGGTCATGGGCCACCTGTTGAATTATCGAATTATTTAAAATCTGATATAGTTTATTCTACGTTTAGATTGCAAGAATTTGGCACAAATGCATGTGGATCGTTATGTCTACAGTTTATGTATAATATTGTTAATAATAAAGGACAAAGTGTATATTATGATTTTACAAAAGCGTGTGTAGCACTTACGCAAGTAATGAATATATAAGGAATAACTTTTCTATAATAAATGATTTCAAAACTAGGATATATCAAGAAAACAGAATATGAATTTAATTCAAATACTTTGAATTTATGGAATAAAATACAGGGTAAAACTAAAAATCTAGCAATTACGAATGATAAATAAAATAATGTTTTAGCTAATCAAAACCAAATAATAGACAATCCTATTGGTGTAATTGAAGAAATAAAAGATGATATTACAAACCAAACAAATGTTTTTTATGAAATATTAACCTTAAAATACATACTGAAATAGTTGAAAGCAAAAGAAAATTCAAGAATGAAAATAATTAAATTATTGATTTGATAGAAAGTAATAAACAGAATGAAGTTACTTCAAAAGATGTATTATTCATAAATTTAGAACGTTGAATTAATTCGGAAATAAATACGTTGAATGAAAGTAATAGAACCCTAGAAACAAGAATAATAACAAAAATTAGTATTTCGGATACTATACTGCTTGCAGGTAAACAAAATGTTACATGCCAACTAAAATTCAGAAAATTTAATGTCGGATATGGAATTTTAACAGGTATATGTCGTATTAGTAAACCATCATTTGAGGGTACTAAATTTTTTAGGGATATTTGTGATATTTCTATTAATTCTTTTAACAGGCAACATATAGGACGTTGCTTTAAAAATAACAGAAAGAAATCTGAAGTTTTTAAAGTAGATAGAAACGTTCTGTCGGTGGAAATTACAGATTACTTACTAGGAGTAATATATTATTTTAATTGTATTTTACAATAATTCTCTTCTTTTATACAATTAAAACTACTTATTTAATGCGTATGAAATCTTAAATAAAGAAAAACAACGAGTTTGTACAAAAACTGCTAGGTCGTCTAATAATCCTGAAAAAATCGGCGATGACCCGTCTCCTGAGACACATTTTTTAAATGCTAAAAATGCAAAATGAAGTGAAAAACTATCTGTCACATGCTAATGCCATATAATATGATGGACAGATAGTAATAATATGATAAAAACAAAAGAACCACACTTTTTGTATTATTACATTACATAACATTCTATGTTTATAATATAAATACCTACCTGGCTTGGGATATACAATGAAAAATAACAACCATTAAAACTGAGACCCTTGAATTACACTTAGAAGGCTTGACTAATAGGATAATCTTATACGTAAATAACTCTTGGGATGTTACCTAGCTCAGGAAATACGATAAACAAAAACAATATTGTCCCAGCAAGACCCTTTTCCAATTGACTACAGTAGATTGGCCCAAGCGATAATCCCAAACGTAAACAACTCTTGGGATTTTACCTGGTTTAGAAAATACGGTAATCAGTAAGAATATTGATTCATAGGTGGTGGATTATCTCAAGGAGGTGTAGGTGGGTGTATAGGTATGCTGTTTTGTTGTAGAAATGTCTGAATTTCTTTCAAATGTAGCTCGTTTAGCTTAACTTTAGCTACTTTGACAAATTCTCTATGATTTTGTATTCTTAAATCACACATCTTATACTTGTTTTTAGCAATTTCAGCTTGTCTCATAAGCTTTTGCTCTTTGTCAGCACAAGCAAGTCTATATTTTTGCTTTTTCTAGAATTAAAAAACAAATACAAGTATAAGTAATACAAGTAATTTAAAATAAAGATAGTATAAAATACAAATATTATAAAAACAACATTTACCTCTAATTGCTTTGCCAGCAAGTCATGATATTACCCAAGGTTTAGCATTGACTTTCGAAACGAAGTGTATGTAGTTTGAGCTACCAGTGGACGTCTAAGACCCTTAGGACCCCTATTTTTAAAATTTGCATTATAAAAACTAATAACATTTTATTTTACAGTAGAAACAAGTACATTCCCAAAGGCATTCCCGAAGGCATTCCCAAAAGCATTCCCACATAGTATGCTTACAAGTAGCACGTACCTATTAGGCCCAGTAGGAGCTTGAAACATCGTGCGCATTTCTCCAGACTGTAATCCACGGTATTGAAAAGGTTTTAAAGGTTTTTTTAAACCTTTACGAAAAACAGGAGACGGTCTCATTACAGCGGGAATACCCCTCAAAATTAAGGCAACAGAGGTGTCACTTTCACTATTACTGCTTGATATATCATTGCGTGTTCTTTCCCTATTCATTTTAATAACAAAGAAGTGGCTATCTTTTAGATACTATTTTGAGTAGGCTTAGGCAAATTGCGTTGGCTACTTTTTCACAGTCAAAGCCGATGACAAGGGTGCTTTAAAGCCACAAGGTGCTCTAAAAAATTAAACATGGGTTCATTGATGGTCTAGAATAAAAGTAACTGTCGTGCGGAAGTAAAATTAAACCTCAATTCTAAGAAGACTGAATTGATTCTGTTTACCAGAAAGACCAGGGTTTGTCTTGATTTTTATAACTTGACCTATTTTAGTGATGTAGCCGTTAGGTGAACATTTTATTTTGGAACTTAATGAACCTTACTTATATCGCAAGTAGACTACATTTCCATAACAAAAAGCGTTTTAGCTAAAATATCGAGTTTAAAAAAGCGTGACGATTGCTACATTTGAATTTGAAACCAGGTGTACTTTGAAAATATTATTGTTTTTAATACACGTGTTATCAGCTGAATCTGCGTTTTAGGCAAACCTACTGTTTGTAATTTTTTGTTGTAAATGATCCTTTAATAATTGTTTCACACCTTTTTCATTTTTTGGATCACGTGTTTCATCAAGGCTGCCGCAGAAAAAATCTTGAATGTCAGACCAAAAGGAATAAAGCCGATCACCAAAAGATTAAAACAAAAAAACAGCAAGTACTAAAAGAGATTATGTCTATGTTTTGCGATGAACTTAAACAATGGCTATTGTTTGCGTGGTTCCTGCTTTTATAAAACTGCTAAAAGAGTCTAGGCTTAAATCCATGTCACCTATTGTGAAGAATGCGTTGAAAGGTTTTGACACTATAAATAATATGGTGGCTAAAATTAGAAAACTTGTTACTTAGACACGTCAGTTGTCACCATTTGAAACACTTGCAATTCTTTTTGATGCAAATTTAAGTAAACGACAGTACCTTAAAGTTAGGGAGTCAGCAGCTTTATGCGGAATTGCGGTATTTTAGCATATGGCAGAGTCTGAATTGCCCACCATTTGAAAGCTTGACTATCACTAAAAAAAATGCTTTTTATTCTTTAGCAAGTCTTGCAGAGTACACTGCATTCAGAATTGTAGATATGCAACAAGAAGTGATACACCAAAACCAAACCAATAATAACATTAATTCTAAAGTTTGCCAAATAATATTTTGATGTGGGTTAGATAAAAGTTCTGGAAATAGTAATTATAAGCAGAAGTATGCTGATAACAATGCTGGTCACAGCGACGATTCTTCTATCATTGCCACTACTATAATACCTTTAGGATTTTAAAGTTCAACGGGCACAATTTATTGGCAAAACGCTACACCGCATTCAATTAGGTTTTTTCGGCCTATAAAGATACAGTTTGCTAAAGTGACCAAACAATTAGTTTAAGACGAGAAAGAATCTTAGGACGATCAAATATTGAATCTTAAAGATCTAACGTTTGACCGTGATGATAAAAATGAAATAATACAATTTTAATTTTACTTTTCTATGATAGATAAAAACGTTTTCTCTATGATCACAGACACTAAGTCGGCTTAGGGTTGTCTAATATGTGGTTGTACGCCTAACGATTTTAACATCAAAGGTAATATTGATTCCGGCAAATTTAAAGCTAAGAAAGAAAGTCTAAATTATGGTATATAGCCGTTGCATGCTTATATCTGTTGTTTGGAGTGGCTGTTGCATGTTTCGTATAAATTGGAAAATAAGAAATGGCAAGCTATACGTGATGAAGAGAAAAAAAGTTTAAAGGCACAAATAAAATTAATTTAGCAGAATCTCTGGTCTCAGATAGGTCTACGTGTCGACTTTCCTAACGCAGGCGCAAGCGGTACTAGTAATGATGGTAATACCGCCCGTCGAGCCTTTTAAGACTATAAAAAATTTGCTGAAATATTAGGTTTACGAGTCGACATTGTTAAAATGGTGCGAGTATTTCTTATAACTCTCAACTGTCAGTTACCAATTAACGGTAGTCGATTTAAATCGTATTGTTATCAGTTATTTATTTCATGTTCAGAAACGTACAGTTAGTACAAGTTGCCTGCTAGTGCTCACAAAATTTTGGCTCATGGAAGTAATATAGTTAGCGCAACTTCTTTGCCTTTAGGAATTATAGGTAAAGAAAGAGTAAAAGCATTTAATAAAGTGTATAAGGCCGGTTGAAAGTTCCATGCAGGAATAAGTAGTAGATACAATACAATGTACGATATATTTTTTCGAGCTATTGATTCATCTGATCTGATTTTGTCATTACATTCCTTAAAAAGTAGACCTAAACCCTAATCTAAACGCGAGGCACTGCCGTTTGAAGTTGTTCAATAGTAGTGTGGAAATGTATGTTCTGTCGCAACTACGACCTACGACCTTATTTTTGAAAAGTAGCATAACATCATATTAAATCATTGATTTATCTCTATTTTTTATTAAAAACAAGACTATTTTCAAGAATTTCAGGAATTTAAAAAAAACCACATATTCACCTCGGACACAACTACGACCACGACTACAACTACGACTACAACTCCATGTTTTGTTTTAAACAGAGTAAAAAATCATTGATTCTAGTGTATTGTGATAAAAAAAGCAGTGGTTTTAACACTTTTGGCTGTATGTGATAAATATTTAGTATAGGTGTGTTATTTTCACCTAATAATTGTTTTCTTATAAAATGGGGAACAATACAATAAAATGTAGTATTCGTAAGGCGGAGAAACAGTTAAATCAATTTAGAAAAGATCATGCAACTAAACCAAGTCTACGATCTGAATGTAAAGTCTGTTCTAAAGAAAACAAAAGTTCACCTGTGATATGTGAATGTGGATGTATAGGAAGACGTAAAAAAATGGCAAGACATGATGATAAGGATATTATACTGCTAACCTTATGCTAATCAAATGGAGCCCATGTATAAGGAATCGGGCAATCGCGTCAAAATCTCATTATACTACTAATTCAATGCAAATCGAAATTTAACATTTTATTTCTGCTACAACTTTGTCATTTAAGATTGCCCTATTTCTTATACATGACTTGCATTTTATTTGCATTCATTAAGTGGTATAATAAAATTCTGACGGAATTATTCAGCTCAGTTACAATTTTAGCTCTTTTCCGCTCGCAGAGAAAATAATACGGCTATTAAAATATTTAATCGACAAGTATCGGGTTTTGTTTAATAGTAAAGTGTTTGTTTGCATTAAGAGTGATCTGTGACATTATAGTGTAATGAAATTTATAAGTTTGCAATATAAAACACTCGGGCGTAATTGTATGCATTAAGGCGCAACCTCATTTATTTAGGCGCAACCTTATGCATTACGCGTTACCTATTTTGGTTGGACTGAAATAGTTAATTTGTATTAAAGATTGATCAGTCACAATATTCAATGCTTAAATTGATGCAATAAAATAAAACACAACACGATAAATTCTTAGTTTTTCCTTAGTATTTAGTCAAACTTAATTTTAAGTGTTATAAAATTGTTTTCTTTAATCATTAAATGTTACAGCTAAATTATCAAACATATCTTTAAAACAAATTAATACAACCTAATTCGAGTTTGTTTATACATAATTTACAATCTAAAAGACTAATAGTTTTTTACGTGTCATCTTTACACCAAATATGTCCCCAGGCAAATCTATCAATTCAATTTTTACAATATACCGTTTAATGTGAAACGCATGCAAACAGTTTTTCTTAAACTCTACTGAATATTATTTGTGTTTAACAGATTGTATTGACTTAATTGTACATGTCTTTATTTTCTGATTGCTCAAGAATTCTTTATGAATATCATGTTGAAGTATTGTATCTACAACTACTTTGTTTGCCCCTTTGCATGCTTTTTTGCGAGTTATATCTCCTACAATACTATACGTTTTACTACAAAGACCAACAACATCGGAACAGGGCTCACTACAAAATTCATCTTTTATTTTTCCTGGTATCATTTTGTTTTCAATTGAAAACAGCTCGTGTGAAATTGGATAATTACTAAAATCATACCAGCTTAAATTGTATTTAAAATCCTCGTATACATTTTCAGTAAATATTGGATAACAAAGAAAATCAGTGTCGGTAAAGAGTAGTTTTATTTTTTCTAAATACAGTTTACGCATTTTATAATAAAATTCATACATGAATTATTTTAGATTTTAAGTACAGAAAATCCAGTGTGAATTGGTTGGTTAAGAAATATTTTTATTTTATTTAACGTAAAATATGCTAGATCTTTTGTTTTCATGTCTTAAAATTTAAAATTTGATTTTGAAGCATACCTTAATGCTTTTTAATTGTATTTGCGAGTTTAACTGTAACTTGTTTTCAAATATTCATACACGATCTTCCAAAATGTAAAAGACAAAAAGTTCTAAAGTTTTAAATACCACGGCTAATTGTAACACATCGCTAAGGGGATAAATGTCGTGAAAATCTCCTAATGACTTACAACAAAATACATTAAATATTTTCAATGCATTTGTAATAATCACCATCGCTTATATCTGAATCTAATAGTTTGTTATAAAAACAAGAATGTGTTGGTAGTTGTGTCTTATTAAACGTTTCCCATGAGTCCATATAGTCATAACAGTATTCTTCTTTTTTTAGCAATTAATCTACTTCCTCAAAATTAAAAACCTGATACATAATGTTAATTTTGGTTATAAGTAAATCATAACTATTTTAGGAATCTTTTAGTTTTGTCAAAAGTGTAGCTTAACTAGAGTTTAGGAATTGAAGAGAGTCAATAAAATAAAATTTTTCACATAAAATACTTTAAAATTTTTTTAAGATATGTGAAACAATAAAAACTACTTTTGTTTGCTTGTATTCTCTAAAACCTTTTAAAATTAAATGTGAATCGTATCCTCGAAAATTAATAATAACTACAGCAAGCTTTTTATGATAGTAATTAAGGTGACATACTCTATAAACTGCACCTCGAAATTTTCCTGTTCGGTGATCGTGATCATAACATTTGTCGTCTAATAATAGCGCATCACAAATATGACATTTTGTTGCTAATTCATATTCTTTGTCTGCTTCTGGACTATGTATTGCAATAGGTTCAGTTCGATTAATGTTATAACCAATTTGAGCCTAATGTTCAATCTCGCAAAAGAATTTATCAATACAATCTTTTCCTTTGTATGTGTATTTATGTTGCACGAAACCATCGTCTCTGACAACAACATATGAAAATCCACAAAGAGTATGTTTAGCTGTGATTTTACAATTCTTTGATTTTTTGTTTACTTTTTGCAGTAAACTCTCAAAATCCGCGTAAATTACAAATAATGATTTTAATTTCCTGTTAAAGTTTTTGAACTTTATTTTTGGAGCGTGCAAACTATCAATTAGTTCAGGCATAACAATTCTCTGTGGTTTTTGATTTTTACAAGTTAATTGATGGTCAGCTAAGTTTAATTTCGAGCTAAATTTATTTAAACAATTAAAGCACAACTCTTTGCGCAAGTTATGCTGTTTACCAAGTAAAGCATGAATATCTTTATTACCTCCATAATGATAACTATCATTATCTTGTTTACCTTTAAGTAAATTTACAGTTTGAAAGTCCTTCTTTTAATTAGGTTTTGAGACGCGAATAAGAAAAATTCCATCATAGTAATCAAACCCAAAAACGTTGACAACTTTTGAGTTTGCATTCTCAAATAATTTTTATCTTGTGATTTTGATTAGAAATCATTTAATGTCCCATGTGTACAAATTCTCAAATTTTCTGTATGAACTAACACGATTGGAGTGAGTAGTCACTGGATGCAAAACTGAAAGTATAGCCCATTTAAAGCCTTCATTTTCATAATTTTTAGCGTTTACAACGCAACGGGAACTAATCACTTTTTAAGGCATTTTAACGAAACAGGAACCAGCAATTCGGTTATATTCATTTATACGTAAGTCAAGACCATTGATAACACACACAGTCCAACCAGAACTAAACTTTTCATATTTATCTATTTGACTTTGTTTGTTAAACTCAAGCTCTCTATACGCTTTTTGAACAACTTGTACGTTCAAAACTACAACAACGTAACTATTCGTATATGTATCTTTGTATTTAAATGTGTTAATAACTGAAAATTTACGTTTAAAATAACTAACGCTGTTGCTTGAACTCTTATATTATTGAATTTATGAATTAAAGATTTAAAAATAGTAGCTATATCAGATTCTGAATACGAAAAAATGGAATAAGTGGAAAAAAAGTTGTAACGGCGATGCTTGCATGTCAGATATATGAAACCTGTAAGTCGTAAGATAACCTCTAAAGGCTTTAACTTTTGTAAAGTAAGTTGTAGTTACAGCTTTGCTGCTTCACACTTGTTTTATAATTTGAGTGAACATACCTTACATTTGTATGATTTAGTCAAATGGTATTCCAGAATAAAATGACCGTGAAAATGCTTTCCGCGAAAACGACAACAAAAATATACTTGGCGATATTAACGTTGTAAACGTTTTGTGTGTCTTGCTTCTATGTGTACTTGTAAATATTCCTCTAGTTGAAAACTCTTTATACACCTGCGACATTGGTAAACGTTCTAGAATAATCTAAAATATTTTAGTATATTAAAATCGTCTAAAATATTTATCACAAAGCTATCAAATTAAGGAACGTATATTTCACTTGTAAAATTCTGTAAACTCGCTGTAAATGCTCATTGAGGTATTGTACGGGTGTTAAATGTTTTTTACATTTTATACTCTTCTTAATATCAGTTTGTTGAATATTATTTCGCAAAGTCTCCAAAGTTAAAAATTTTTTTCTACAGTGGGGGCAAAGATGTAGTTTCTGTTTAAAACGCAAAAAAAAACAAAAATTCGTATATAAGTTACACACATAAAATCAAATAGGACAAATTAATAGTACAAATTATTATTCTACATTGAAAATGAAAATTAAGATTTTACCTAATTGTGATGTTTATTACAGTGTAGTTTCAAGTATCTTGATAATAAAAACATTTAAGGACAAAATTAACATTGTTTTTCATTCTGTTAAACATAAAATATCTTTAGCTATACTTTATACATTTAATTTTATTTAAATATTAAACCGTGATCATACATTACAAAACATGGACGCATTACATGTTTGTGCCGTCGATTAAAGTGTTAGCGACAGAAATCCTCGGATTCGAATTTGTTTTTACATTTTTCACATTTAAACGTGAGCTATAATAAATTAATAAATTTTAGTACAAAAATATAACTATACATATATACATACCCAAAACAAAATGAAGAATATATATATATACACACAATAATATATGTATAACGAGTAATTATTTAATGTATAACTATACCTGCTCCATTCTGATAAAAGATAAATTTGTGCATACAAGTTGTACTACTAATATGTTAACAATATATAATTGTAATTTAGTTTTGAAAATAAATCAGACAATAGTTAATACTGCAGACTTATTTCACTTTATTAGGTGCCCATTATCTCGCTCACGTCAGCACTATAGTCAAACTAAAGTAAATTAAAGCAAGCTTAGCAAATTTACGGTCACACTGCCTGTTAAAATATTAAATTAGTGTCTGAAAATTAGAAAAGCACACCAGAGTTTCTTTATTGCGTATCTAAACAGACTAAAGAACACACCACTTATTTTAAAGCTCCAGATTATTAACTTCAAAATTCTTGCTGTCTTTAGGGATAGTGGAGCTATCCTATTTCTATTTATTAAGTAATGCTTTATTTAAATCCCTTCTTTTTTTATGTGCCGGGTTTTTTATTCATTTAATAGGAGACTGCCAGGATATCCGGTTTTTAGGCTCGATTTGAGTAGGCTCTCCTATTATTTCTTAATTTGTTTCTGCTTCTTTAATTTCTTTATGTGGGTTTCCCTTTATAGCTGGGTTTTATTTTAAGGACATAGTTTAGAATTTTTCTTCATAAAAAGCATAAATTTATGTATGCTTTTAATTGTTTTTTTTGCTGCAATTTTAACTCTTATGTACTCAATTCGATTAATGTCTTTTGTTTTTATGGGTCTTTTATTATTTAAAACAGTAATAAATAAACGAGACAATTTTATAATAGTTGTGCCTATAAGTATTCTTTTTATAATATCTATTGTGGGTGGGGCAATAATGTTTTGATGTTGTTTTCCACAATTTTTTGTTTATCTTTCTACTTATATAAAAACATTAATTTTAGTTAGTTTGTCTGTTACATTATTTTTTATGTTGTTAAAAACTAATTTAAAGTCCTATATTAGAAACATCACTTTTTTGTTAGTATAATATGGGGACTACTTTATTTTTTTTCTATAATGTTTAATAATTTTCGTCACAGAGGTCTAAAATATTTATTATTTTTTGATCAGGGCTGGCTTGAATTCTTTAGGGGTAAAAATAGATATTCTTTACTTGTCCACAAAACAGGTTACATCAAAAAATTTAATACAGTTGGAATTAAAAATTATTTACTTTTTTTTGCTCATTAGAGTTTTAATGTGTCAATTTATTTAATTTAAATAGCTTAAAGTTTAAAGCATAGTGTTGAAGTTACTCGGATAATATTTTACTTTTAAATAGCTTGTAAAAAAATATAAAAATTTATTTATATAGTGATAATATATTGTTTTTATTAAACTTTATTAAAAAGGAAACCTAGGAATTTAACCTTTAGACTTATAAGTTAGCGGCTTGAAATTGATCCTCTTTCCTTTATTTTACGAAAGTTAAAATTTTTCTGGCCATTAACAGTGACTAACTGTTGATTAGTTTCTTAAAAAAAGAGGGGTTTCATAAACCTAGTTTACAGGTCTAAATTGAATGCTTAAAGCTTCCTATTTAGAAGTAGATATTAGGGATATTTTTTACATGCAAAATAAATGTTATTATTAACTACTACTCTATTTCTGTCAGTCTAGTGACCCTTCATTTCATTCATAAATGGTTCCTACAATTAAGACTAACATAAAAATTAGGATCAAGCCTAATCAAACTTCTTGGCCTATTCAATTAAATAAAATAGGTATGAGAATAATAATAGTATTTTCTACATCAAAAATTAAGAAAATTACAGCTAGAAGGTAAAAATGTAAAGAAAAAGGTAAACGAGATATTCTCTTAGGGTCATACCCACACTCAAATGGTCCTATTTTCTCTCGAGAGAAAATTCTTTTAGTCGAAATTGTTAAGTTAAATAGGATTAATACTACCAAAACTAGTAAGGCCAAACATAATACTATAAAAATTATGCTCTCCTGAATAGGATTTTTTAATTGGAAGTTAAAATTACTTTTTATAATAAGGGCATACTTTATGAGCCCCATTAAATAATTTTTATATATAAAAATAGTCAAACTACATCTACAAAGTGTCAATACCAGGCTGCAGCTTCAAACCCAAAGTGATGTGTGCTAGAGAAATGGGCTTCATTTATTCGTAATAAACAAATTAACAAAAAAGTTGTTCCAATAATAACATGAAGCTTGTGAAATTCAGTTGCTATAAAGAATGTTGCACCATAAACAGCCTTAGAGACATTAAAATTGGCTTTTCAATATTCTAAGCCCTGTAATCTAGTTAAATAAATTCCTAACACTAGAGTTATCACTAGACTTATATTTGCTTGGCTAAAATTATTTTAAATAATTGAATTATGAAATCAGGTTACATTAACCTCTAATTAACAATCCTATTTAAGAAGATAATAATATTAACCTTAAAATACATACTGAAATAGTTAAAAGCAAATAAAAATTGAAGAATGAAAATATTAAAATTATTGATTTGATAGAAAGTAATAAACAGAATGAAGTTACTGCAAAAGATGAATTATTAAACAATTTAGAACGTAAAATTAATTCAGAAATAAATACGTTGAATGAAAGTAATAGAACCCTAGAAACAAGATTAATAACAAAAATTAGTATTTCAGATACTATACTGCTTGCAGGTAAAGAAAATGTTACATGCCAACTTAAATTCAGAAAATTTAATGACGGATATCGAATTTCAACAGGTATATGTCGTATTAGTAAACCATCAATTGAGGGTACTAAATTTTTTAGGGATATTTCGGATATTTCTATTAACAGGCGACATATAGGACTTAGCCTAAAAAATAACAGAAAGAAATCTGAAGTTTTTAAAGGAGATAGAAACGTTCTGTCGGTGGAAATTACAGATTACTTACTAGGAGTCATATATTATTTTAATTGTATTTTACAATAATTCTCTTCTTTTATACAATTAAAACTACCTATTTGATGCGCATATAATCTTAAATAAAGAAAAACAACGAGTTTGTATGAAAACTGCTAGGTGGTCTAATAATCCTGAAAAAATCGGCGATGACCCGTCTCCTTAGACACATTTTTTAAATGCTAAAAATGCAAAATGAAGTGAAAAACTATCTGTCACATGCCAATGCTATATAATATGATGGACAGATAGTAATAATATGATAAAAACAAAAGAACCACACTTTTTGTATTATTACATTACATAACATTCTATGTTTATAATATAAATACCTACCTGGCTTGGGATATACAATGAAAAATAACAACCATTAAAACTGAGACCCTTAAATTACACTTAGAAGGCTTGACTAATAGGATAATCCTATACGTAAATAACTCTTGGGATTTTACCTAGCTCAGGAAATACGATAAACAAAAACAATATTGTCCCAGCAAGACCCTTTTCCAATTGACTACAGTAGATTGGCCCAAGCGATAATCCCAAACGTAAACAACTCTTGGGATTTTACCTGGTTTAGAAAATACGGTAATCAGTAAAAATATTGTCCGGCTCTACCTCCAAGACCCTCTGGTTCGCCCAATGAGACCGTTTTCTATTGACTTTAAAAATTACAAGTTCAGTTTCCCTGCATTGAATGAGAAGTAGTCATGAATTGCAAGAGGGGAATTAGACTGGGCAGTATCAGTTGGCAACCAATTTTCAGAATATAAAATTTTGCAAATATGTTTTGCAGATTGTTGATATGGTCTGAATCTTGACGCCATTGTATGATCAAACCCCTTTTGTAGGCATATATTACATTTACATAAAATAGGTGCTAAGCTACAATCTCTCATACTTTTTTGTTGAAGTACAACACTTTTTAGAACTGTAGTTTGTGTGAGTCCTAAGACTCGGGTACTTAGATTGTCAAGATTTTTTAAAACAGTGGTTTCTGGGACTTTAGTACTCAGATCTATCATTGGAGTACTTAGATCTTCCATTTCAACGTCAAGATCTGTTTTGTTGTAGAAATGTCTGAATTTCTTTCAAATGTAGCTCGTTTAGCTTAACTTTAGCTACTTTGACAAATTCTCTATGATTTTGTATTCTTAAATCACACATCTCATACTTGTTTTTAGCAATTTCAGCTTGTCTTATAAGCTTTTGCTCTTTGTCAGCACAAGCAAGTCTATATTTTTGCTTTTTCTAGAATTAAAAAACAAATACAAGTATAAGTAATACAAGTAATTTAAAATAAAAATAGTATAAAATACAAATATTATAAAAACAACATTTACCTCTAATTGCTTTGCCAGCAAGTCATGATATTACTCAAGGTTTAGCATTGACTTTCGAAACGTAGTGTATGTAGTTTGAGCTACCGGTGGACGTCTAAGACCCTTAGGACCCCTATTTTTAAAATTTGCATTATAAAAACTAATAACATTTTATTTTACAGTAGAAACAAGTACATTCTCAAAGGCATTCCCGAAGGCATTCCCGAAGGCATTCCCACATAGTATGCTTACAAGTGGCACGTACCTATTAGGCCCAGTAGGAGCTTGAAGCATCGTGCGCATTTCTCTAGACTGTAATCCACGTTATTGAAAAGGTTTTAAAGGTTTTTTTAAACCTTTACGAAAAACAGGAGACGGTCTCATTACAGCGGGAATACCCCTCAAAATTAAGGCAACAGAGGTGTCACTCTCACTATTACTGCTTGATATATCATTGCGTGTTCTTTCTTTATTCATTTTAATAACAAAGAAGTGGCGCCTGGCAAACAGAATTCAAAACATTATTGACCTTATCGTAAACAAGGTCCCGACCTATGCTTTTATGCTGACCTATGTACTAATTACAATATACACACATACTATACACTTATTATAATAAAAGAGCAAGAGCAGATAGAAAACACAATTAAAAACATTTATTGCCCTAATTGTAACACAGATGCCGACCACTGCAATTACCTATTGATTAATGTAAACAAACAATAGATTTTATACTCATTACTCATATTACTGTGTTCAAAATAGTAACACTCAAAAAAGTAATATATATCAATGATGTTAAAGTGGGGTCGCCAAAACATCTTAACAAATTTAAATTTTAAAAAGTACAGAATAATTGTTACTACGCTCAACAAATAATTTTAATAATTTAATTTTAATATTCTATTATTGTTGCTTGATATTAAATGTACCTTAATATATGGTTTAGAGATGATCAAATTCAACAACGTCTTGTGTGTAGGTTGAGTTGCACGATATAAACTAAAACCAAATAAATTTCAATTTTAAAATTTGAGATTGAGAGCTACGGTATGTTGTTTATACACACACAATGAATTTTAAATTGATGTATTTTAGTAACTGACATTTCAACTGACCTTTTTATAGTTGATTGCTAGTTTTGAAATCAAAACAAGTAATAGGTATATGTAGTTTACGCGAAGTTTTCAAAAAATGTTGAAATTTGAAATTAATCAATTTAAAATTCACAAGCAGTTTACAATTTACAGTAAAATCACTTTATCATAACATTCGACTGATTCAATTCCTACTTAATCATTCTGGGATTTTGAATTTTGGCGCAACGTAATAAAGCATAGGCGTAATCTATGGCTGTAATATGTAGTATCATTATCATTATATAACTAACTATATATTATGCCAATTATTTCACTATTCACTTAGTTATAGAGCTATACGAACATATTATAGCTTGTTGGATAGGTAATTAATAGAACTATTTTTCAGGTCACATTATACCTGGGCATCGTGCTGTAAAGGCGGGTAAAACTGGGTAACAGAATTTTTTTTAATTTGTTATTTTTTCAAATTAGAAACCATAATAGGTCAACATTTAGGGTATTTTACGGTCACAATATGCCCAGGTAACATGTTGTTTAGGCGGGTCAAACCGGGTAACAGAATTTTTTTAAACCTATTTTTTTAAAATTAAAAACTGTAATATAATTTGTTTTTAAATTTAAAAACTTGAAAATCCAACATGGCGTCCATGACTTAAACAATTTAACATGGAAGATTTTTATTTAAAATTAAATTAGCTAATTTTGATGATAAACGATATATTTTAGATGATAGGATTACTACATTAGCACATGGGAACTATAAAATTAGGCTGTAACCATAGGCGTAGCTTGTACTCATAGTCGTAGCTCGTAGTCGTAGTCGTAGTTGGATCCGAGGCGGATATGTGGTGGTTTACATAAATTCTTTAAATTCTTAAAAACAGTCTTGTTTTTATGAAAAAAAAAATTATCAATGATTAATTATGATTTTGTGTGTTTTTAAAAAGGTGACCCGTAGCTCGAAGCTTGTGCCAGAACCTACATTTATATACTACTAACCTCTTTGTGGTGGCGTAAACAGCTAGATTCTGTTTTGCTGATGGTACTAAAAATATTGGTTGATAGGCCTATAAGGACAACTAAATTAGAAAGCAGGCTCAGGGCTAATTATCAGTTTTGAACTTAAAGGGTCTGTTAACGTATGCGGCTATTCATAGCAAAGTGGCGTATGTAAAGAGGGCGTTTAATTCAGGACTGATGGGTCTGGGTGCTTTTGCTGACATTGAAAGGGCCTTTAACAGTGTTTTACTTAGGGTTATAACTTAAGCATTGGATAGGTTTTGTATTTGCTCGACCTAAATTCTAGACAAAGACAGATAATGTTTGAGGTTGAAGGTTGTTCTAGGGATCAGGGTAAAGAGATAGTGTCCGCAAGGTGGCTTATTTCACCCTTCATGTGAAACTTTCTTTTAAATAGTATTTTGAGTAGGCTTAGGCAAATTGCGTTGGCTACTTTTTTACAGTCAAAGCCGATGACACGGGTGCTTTAGAGCCACAAGGTGCTCTAAAAAATCATACATTGGTTCATTGATGGTCTAGAATAAAAGTAACTGTTGTGCGGAGGTAAAATTAAACCTCAATTCTAAGAAGACTAAATTGATTCTGTTTACCAGAAAGACCAGGGTTTGTCTTGATTTTTATAACTTGACCTATTTTAGTGATGTAGCCGTTAGGTGAACATTTTATTTTGGAACTTAATGAACCTTACTTATATCGCAAGTAGACTACATTTCCATAACAAAAAGCGTTTTAGCTGAAATATTGAGTTTAAAAAAGCGTGACGATTGCTACATTTGAATTTGAAACCGGGTGTACTTTGAAAATATTATTGTTTTTGATACACGTGTTATCAGCTGAATCTGCGTTTTAGGCAAACCTACTGTTTGTAACTTTTTGTTGTAAATGATTCTTTAATAATTGTTTTACACCTTTTTCATTTTTTGGATCACGTGTTTCATCAAGGCTGCCGCAGAAAAAATCTTGAATGTCAGACCAAAAGGAATAAGGCTGATCACCAAAAGATTAAAACAAAAAAACAGCAAGTACTAAAAGAGATTATGTCTATGTTTTGCGATGAACTTAAACAATGGCCAATTGTTTGCGTGGTTCCTGCTTTTATAAAACTGTTAAAAGAGTCTAGGCTTAGATCCATGTCACTTATTGTGAAGAATGCGTTGAAAGGTTTTGACACTATAAATAATATGGTGGCTAAAATTAGAAAACTTGTTACTTAGACACGTCAGTTGTCACCATTTGAAACACTTGCAATTCTTTTTGATGCAAATTTAAGTAAACGACAGTACCTTAAAGTTAGAGAGTCAGCAGCTTTATGCGGAATTGCGGTATTTTAGCATATGGCAGAGTCTGAATTGCCGACCATTTGAAAGCTTGACTATCACTGAAAAAAATGCTTTTTATTCTTTAGCAAGTCTTTCAGAGTACACTGCATTCAGAATTGTAGATATGCAACAAGAAGTGATACACCAAAACCAAACCAATAATAACATTAATTCTAAAGTTTGCCAAATAATATTTTGATGTGGGTTTGATAAAAGTTCTGGGAATAGTAATTATAAGCAGAAGTATGCTGATAACAATGCTGGTCACAGCGACGATTCTTCTATCATTGCCACTACTATGGTTCCTTTAGGATTTTAAAGTTCAACGGGCACAATTTATTGGCAAAACGCTACACCGCATTCAATTAGGTTTTTTCGGCCTATAAAGATACAGTTTGCTAAAGTGACCTAACAATTAGTTTAGGACGAGAAAGAATCTTGGGACGATCAAATATTGAATTTTAAAGATATAACGTTTGACTGTGATGATAAAAATGAAATAATACAATTTTAATTTTACTTTTCTATGATAGATAAAAACGTTTTGTCTATGATCACAGACACTAAGTCGGCTTAGGGTTGTCTAATATGTGGTTGTACGCCTAACGATTTTAACATCAAAGGTAATATTGATTCCGGCAAATTTAAAGCTAAGAAAGAAAGTCTAAATTATGGTATATAGCCGTTGCATGCTTATATCTGTTGTTTGGAGTGGCTGTTGCATGTTTCGTATAAATTGGAAAATAAGAAATGGCAAGCTATACGTGATGAAGAGAAAAAAAGTTTAAAGGCACAAATAAAATTAATTTAGCAGAATCTCTGGTCTCAGATAGGTCTACGTGTCGACTTTCCTAACGCAGGCGCAAGCGGTACTAGTAATGATGGTAATACCGCCCGTCGAGCCTTTTAAGACTATAAAAAATTTGCTGAAATATTAGGTTTACGAGTCGACATTGTTAAAATGGTGCGAGTATTTCTTATAACTCTCAACTGTCAGTTACCAATTAACGGTAGTCGATTTAAATCGTATTGTTATCAGTTATTTATTTCATGTTCAGAAACGTACAGTTAGTACAAGTTGCCTGCTAGTGTTCACAAAATTTTGGCTCATGGAAGTAATATAGTTAGCGCAACTTCTTTGCCTTTAGGAATTATAGGTAAAGAAGGAGTAAAAGCATTTAATAAAGTGTATAAGGCCGGTTGAAAGTTCCATGCAGGAATAAGTAGTAGATACAATACAATGTACGATATATTTTTTCGAGCTATTGATTCATCTGATCTGATTTTGTCATTACACTCCTTAAAAAGTAGACCTAAACCCTAATCTAAACGCGAGGCACTGCCGTTTGAAGTTGTTCAATAGTAGTGTGGAAATGTATGTTCTGTCGCAACTACGACCTACGACCTTATTTTTGAAAAGTAGCATAAAATCATATTAAATCATTGATTTATCTCTATTTTTCATTAAAAACAAGACTATTTTCAAGAATTTCAGGAATTTAAAAAAAAATCACATATCTACCTCAAACACAACTACGACCACGACTACAACTACGACTGCAACTCCATGTTTTGTTTTAAACAGAGTGAAAAATCATTGATTCTAGTGTATTGTAATAAAAAAAGCAGTGGTTTTAACACTTTTGGTTGTATGTGATAAATATTTAGTATAGGTCTGTTATTTTTACCTAATAATTGTTTTCTTATAAAATAGGGAACAATACAATAAAATGTAGTATTCGTAAGGCGGAGAAACAGTTAAATAAATTTAGAAAAGATTATGCAACTAAAACAGGTCTACGATCTGAATGTAAAGTCTGTTCTAAAGAAAACAAAAGTTCACCTGTGATATGTGAATGTGGATGTATAGGAAGACGTAAAAAAATGGCAAGACATGATGATCAGGATATTATACTGCTAACCTAATGCTAATCAAATGGAGCCCATGTATAAGGAATCGGGCAATCGCGTCAAAATCTCATTATACTACTAATTCAATGCAAATCGAAATTTAACATTTTATTTCTGCTACAACTTTGTCATTTAAGATTGCCTTATTTCTTATACATGACTTGCATTTGATTTGCATTCATTTAGTAGTATAATGAGATTCTGACGGAATTATTCAGCTTAGTTACAATTTTAGCTCTTTTCCGCTCGCAGAGAAAATAATACGGCTATTAAAATATTTAATCGACAAGTATCGGGTTTTGTTTAATAGTAAAGTGTTTGTTTGCATTAGGAGTGATCTGTGACATTATAGTGTAATGAAATTTATAAGTTTGCAATATACAACACTCGGGCGTAATTGTATGCATTAAGGCGCAACCTCATTTATTTAGGCGCAACCTTATGCATTACGCGTTACCCATTTTGGTTGGACTGAAATAGTTAATTTGTATTGAAGAGTGATCAGTCACAATATTCAATGCCTAAATTGATGCAATAAAATGAAACACAACACGATAAATTGTTAGTTTTTCCTTAGTATTTAGTCAAACTCAATTTTAAGTGTAATAAAATTGTTTTCTTCAATCATTAAATGTTACAGCTAAATTATCAAACATATCTTTAAAACAAATTAATACAACCTAATTCGAGTTTGTTTATACATAATTCACAATCTAAAAGACTAATAGTTTTTTACGTGTCATCTTTACACCAAATATGTCCCCAGGCAAATGTATCAATTCAATTTTTACAAATATACCGTTTAATGTGAAACGCATGCAAACAGGTTTTCTTAAACTCTACTGAATATAATTTGTGTTTAACAGATTGTATTGACTTAATTGTACATGTCTCTATTTTCTGATTGCTCAAGAATTCTTTATGAATATCATGTTGAAGTATTGTATCTACAACTATTTTGTTTGCCCCTTTGCATGCTTTTTTGCGAGTTATATCTCCTACAATACTATACGTTTTACTACAAAGACCAACAACATCGGAACAGGGCTCACCACAAAATTCATCTTTTATTTTTCCTGGTATCATTTTGTTTTCAATTGAAAACAGCTCGTGTGAAATTGGATAATTACTAAAATTATACCAGCTTAAATTGTATTTAAAATCCTCGTATACATTTTCAGTAAATATTGGATAACAAAGAAAATCAGTGTCGGTAAAGAGTAGTTTTATTTTTTCTAAATACAGTTTAAGCATTTTATAATAAAATTCATACATGAATTATTTTAGATTTTAAGTACAGAAAATCCAGTGTGAATTGGTTGGTTAAAAAATATTTTTATTTTATTTAACGTAAAATATGCTAGATCTTTCGTTTTCATGTCTTAAAATTTAAAATTTGATTTTAAAGCATACCTTAATGCTTTTTAATTGTATTTGCGAGTTTAACTGTAACTAGTTTTCGAATATTCATACACGATCTTCCAAACGTGAAGTTAATTATAAGCTTAAATAAACTCTGATCAAATTTATTTGTGGCTAAAATTCTGTTGTGTGTTAAATCGTATAAAATCTTTTAACCATGCCTTTTGCTTAAATGTTTAAACTCTTTTTACTTTTTCGAGCTTCATTTCTTTTTTAAAATACAGCTTTAAATTACAAACATGACAAACGTGGTTGTGTCTTGGACCTAAGTGTCGTAATAGTTTTTTGACGTTCAAGTTGTTTTTTTTTAAATTCTCCGACCCGAGAAGTTTGAAAAACAATTGTTTTTAATAAGATGATAGATTTTCGTATTCTACATTACATGTTCTGGAGGTAACGGATAGCAGATCGTGTAATTCTTTTGGGTACGACAAATCACAATCTATAACAGCCCTATGCTCTGTGTTGTAATCCTGAATATTAAAATAATTAACATCTTTCAACCATTTAAAATCAGAGACTGGAAGTGGCTCAGACATAGCATGTCCATACAAATTGTTTTGATCTAAATAAATTATAAACGAGTCTGTTTTTGTAGTATCATAACCTTCTACAAAAACATTGCTTGCTTTTGCATATCGTTTACTGATTGTACTCATTCCTCCTCCTATACCAGATTCAAAAAAGGTGTACATATTTATATCTGTAAGCTGGTCTAATTCAACTTTTGTCATTAGTAAAGCTAAATCCCACGCTAAACCAGGTATTGAGTAGTAGTGTACAAGATCAAGTTTAAAATGTAAAAGACAAAAAGTTCTAAAGTTTCAAATACCACGGCTAATTGTAACACATCGCTAAGGAGATAAATGTCGTAAAAATCTCCTAATGACTTACAACAAAATACATTAAATATTTTCAATGCATTTGTAATAATCACCATCGCTTATATCTGAATCTAATAGTTTGTTATAAAAACAAGAATGTGTTGGTAGTTGGGTCTTATCAAACGTTTCCCATGAGTCCATATAGTCATAACAGTATTCTTCTTTTTTTAGCAATTAATCTACTTCCTCAAAATTAAAAACCTGATACATAATGGTAATTTTGGTTATAAGTAAATCATTACTATTTTAGGAATCTTTTAGTTTTGTCAAAAGTGTAGCTTAACTAGAGTTTAGGAATTGAAGAGAGTCAATAAAATAAAATTTTTCACATAAAATACTTTAAAATTTTTTTAAGATATGTGAAACAATAAAAACTACTTTTGTTTGCTTGTATTCTCTAAAACCTTTTAAAATTAAATGTGAATCGTATCCTCGAAAATTAATAATAACTACAGCAAGCTTTTTATGATAGTAATTAAGGTGACATACTCTATAAACTGCACCTCGAAATTTTCCTGTTCGGTGATCGTGATCATAACATTTGTCGTCTAATAATAGCGCATCACAAATATGACATTTTGTTGCTAATTCATATTCTTTGTCTGCTGCTGGACTATGTATTGCAATAGGTTCAGTTCGATTAATGTTATAACCAATTTGAGCCTAATGTTCAATCTCGCAAAAGAATTTATCAATACAATCTTTTCCTTTGTATGTGTATTTATGTTGCACGAAACCATCGTCTCTGACAACAACATATGAAAATCCACAAAGAGTATGTTTAGCTGTGATTTTACAATTCTTTGATTTTTTGTTTACTTTTTGCAGTAAACTCTCAAAATCCGCGTAAATTACAAATAATGATTTTAATTTCCTGTTAAAGTTTTTGAACTTTATTTTTGGAGCGTGCAAACTATCAATTAGTTCAGGCATAACAATTCTCTGTGGTTTTTGATTTTTACAAGTTAATTGATGGTCAGCTAAGTTTAATTTCGAGCTAAATTTATTTAAACAATTAAAGCACAACTCTTTGCGCAAGTTATGCTGTTTACCAAGTAAAGCATGAATATCTTTATTACCTCCATAATGATAACTATCATTATCTTGTTTACCTTTAAGTAAATTTACAGTTTGAAAGTCCTTCTTTTAATTAGGTTTTGAGACGCGAATAAGAAAAATTCCATCATAGTAATCAAACCCAAAAACGTTGACAACTTTTGAGTTTGCATTCTCAAATAATTTTTATCTTGTGATTTTGATTAGAAATCATTTAATGTCCCATGTGTACAAATTCTCAAATTTTCTGTATGAACTAACACGATTGGAGTGAGTAGTCACTGGATGCAAAACTGAAAGTATAGCCCATTTAAAGCCTTCATTTTCATAATTTTTAGCGTTTACAACGCAACGGGAACTAATCACTTTTTAAGGCATTTTAACGAAACAGGAACCAGCAATTCGGTTATATTCATTTATACGTAAGTCAAGACCATTGATAACACACACAGTCCAACCAGAACTAAACTTTTCATATTTATCTATTTGACTTTGTATGTTAAACTCAAGCTCTCTATACGCTTTTTGAACAACGTGTACGTTCAAAACTACAACAACGTAACTATTTATATATGTATCTTTGTATTCAAATGTGTTAATAACTGAAAATTTACGTTTAAAATAACTAACGCTGTTGCTTGAACTCTTATATTATTCCTACCTATCTACATAATTTACCGGATTTTTGAAAATTCTGCAATACTGGACGGATTTCATTGAGCCATATATCATTGGAAAGCCAATCAACAGTAGAATTTAAATTTAGGAACGGGCCTCCATTATAACAAAACGTTTTCAAAGTAACGGTCTTTTAATTTTTAAATGCCGCTAAAAATGTGTTGCATATGTCACAATCAAAAAACAAAAAAAAGGTCCCTGCTTATTTTTGAAGAGCTTTCCAATGATATATCACTCGACACAATCAGTTAAAATTTTTTAATTTGCAATTATGTTATTTCGAAACCATTTAAAAACTAATAACAATGGTGCGTGCACACTAAGTTATTTACATTTGCCAAATTGTTACCGTTAGAATAATATATCAAGTTAGTTTACTTTCATTGAGTTACCGGTCGAAATCTTCATTTAACACTATTTTTACAACTTAAGCGGGAAATTCAAACATTGGAATTTACAAATGGTAATTGTATAATTGTATCACATTAATTTATTACTTTGAGTTTAGTGCCATTAATTATTGTCCAATGTCAGCATTCGGAAGTGCATTCACTACCACTATTGGTAGCTAAAACATGCAGTGAAGAATTAAATGATGAAATAAACTTGCACTTCATCTTTCCCTACACTCATTTCAAACACGCGGTCCACTTCTTACCAAACTGGAGCTCATAGAAAACACAACCGAAATGATAATTCACCACGAATATCGTTACTTTAAAACTAACTGGGGCTGGGCATAAATGGCATCACTTTTTAAAGGTGTGGGGTCCTAAAGCTCACTAGTTAGAACATATAAGGGTGGGTGGACCCATACATATCAATAACAATGATTACGTAATGTACGTATATTCTCTCTATGCATGTATATATGTGTGTGTATCTACATGAATAATGCTTTATGTCCTTGAATTTTAGCCTTCGCTTTGGCACGGGATTTGCATTTTTGAATTCTTTATCGAGCGTGGTGGGATCGAATTAATTCATTACTCCAATTCAGTAGTAGTCGAGACGAGAGGTTCAAGTTCAACCTGCAGAAATTCCAGTTAGTCATTAGTAGTGGAGGTAAAGGTGACGAAATCAGAATTCAGATTGATCAGCAAAGAAATAAAGTACGAGATTTGAAGGCATCGAAAGCATCCAAAATCCAAAGACGTGGTCACTGCTGCAGCAAAAGTGTTATTAGAACTTAAAGCCCAATACAAAGAGGTAATGTTCAAAATATAAATAATTACTTCCCTGTAGAAGTTTGTCACTGCTTCCTCAAATTTGATACGGAAAATATGAAATTACGCAGCCTTGAGGTTTATCGTTAATACAAAACTAATTCATTCGCATTAGGCCACCGGACAAGAATACGTGCCCGGCGCAGCACCAGCTCCAGTTCAAGTTAAACCTGAAGAAATCCCAGTTAGGCGACGAAATTAGAGCCCTGATTGATCAACAGAGGAATACAGTTCGGGATCTGAAAGCAGCAAAATTAACCAAAGACGTTGTGACTGCTGAACTCAAAGTTTTGTTGGATCTGCAATCCAAATACAAAAAGGTGAATTTTCCGCACCAATACTCCCATATTTATCCCAGTTTTGTTTTTATTTTTATAAGCAACGAGATTGTAATCCATGCAATTTAGTGCACATAGTTGTGCGTGTATTCTACAACAATTTTTTGTAAGTCAAATATATTGTAAGTCATTGGGGTTTACATTTTCAATTTTAGCTCACCGGAGAAAATTACGTTCCTGGACCAGTAAAATCATTAAAAATTCCAAATCCTACTTCAGCTAGCGGAGATAGCAAGGAACAACAAAGGTACCAAGTTGACCAGCAAGACCGTTAAATTCGGGATTTAAAATCTAGTAAAGCCGCGAAAGACGCAATAGCAGCTGAAGTGAAACTTTTACAGGAACTCAAAGCCAAATACAAGCAAGTAATGTTTCAATTGCTTTTCTCATTTCGTTTGACATGACTTTTGTACTGTTATAAATGTATTTAATATGTAATAATGTTAAAAGTTTGCTAGCCAAACGCGTTAGGCGCGCGTATGCTGTGTTTTGTGCAAATATAACTAGCATGAAACCAATAGATACGACTATGTAACTTTTTTTCCATGTTGTATGTTGTAGTGTCTAGGCATCTGAGAACCGAAATCCCAAAAATTATTTTCATTTTGATCGCTAACCGAAGTTAAAAAACGGTCAAAATTAACATGTGATTATATGAGGAACGAGCATCCTCCCATGTTTGGTGGTTAATTGCAGCTAAACAAAAATGAAAATACAAATTATCTCTTCTGGAGTGCCTAGGCAAACGCTCATCAGTCAGGAGTGAAGCTGTATTTTAACTGCTCGGAGCGGTTAATCTACCCCTCAGTGTAGGATGTTAATTTACTTTTCCGAGCAGTTTATTTACCGCTCTGAGCTGTAGATTTACTGCTTAAGTCGAATATTTGGATTTCTTTGATCAGTGATTGTCAGATCAGGGGGTGATGACCAACTTGACATTAGTAAGTAATGATTAACTTATCTTTAGTACCTGATGGCCCAAAATCGGTTAGAAATGCGCATAGAAAGTTCAAACCAGAGCAATATGCAGATATATAGTTTTAACCGAGAAAAATCGTATTTTGAATTTTCAATCAAATCAACATTGAACTTCAATCCTAACGTTGCGTGAGATTAGTTAGGAGAGATTAGATTAGGTAAAGTATTTTTCTGACTTATTAGGGATGTGGTACCGGCGCCCACAAAATCCTCTGCCCTCCCAATGACAAAATTCAAAAACGTAAAACCACTAGGAGTAGACAGAATTATAAGCCTAAACAATTATCTGGAAATTATGTTTTTCCAACTAAACGCGAAAGTACAGTCAGATTTATTTTTAGTCAGTGATAATGACATAATTTGGACAAATATAATAATATACAATTTGTGATCCATAATTTGTTAACTCGCGTCCGCTTAAGATCATTTGTCTCCATTATGCTTTCCATCCATATGTTGGGTTTCTTCAATAGCTCATACCTACTTAACTTCCTTAACCCGCGCCCCTTTTTGATTATTCGTGGCCCATTTAGTAAAATACACTAAACTCATCTGCCAACTCAAAAAAATTTAATTTCTTGAAAGCATATTTATATTTATCATCAAGATTGAGTTCAAACTGAATTAAATTTATTATTATCAATAATTGTAAACAGTTGACAGTATAAATTATATGGAAAACAAAGTAGGGAAATTTAGATTTTTTCAACTCGAATCCATTTTGACACTTGAAGAGCTTCAGTTTTATTTTCAAAAATGTATCCTAATAAAAATCCAACTTTGATTCCTACCTATCTACATAATTCCAGTTTATATTTCTGTTACACTAACAATAACTGTACTGACACAAGTGAATATAATAACGTAAAATAAATTATCACTGATTAATGGGGCCTGAGCTGTCAAAGTTGGGTGTGAGTTAGTATATTGGGGTGTGAGTTTTAGGAGAAAACCCCAACCTTAAACTTTAAATTCGATTTTACGCCGCTCGTCGCCACAACTATAGTTCAGAATGTGCACTGTTTTTCCACGTCCCATGCGTTTTGCCAGTTGATTTTTTGGGATTGCTACTTTTGACTGTGGATTCAAGCTGGCCATCACTTAATAAAGATGAGTTGGCCATCTTTTACTAGAGTAACTAGTACTGGCTATCACTTATCGAAGAACAGCTATAACCATTACGGCAGTTACATTAGTTGCCTTACTATATGAGATTTATTTATTTTAATTCTCTGTAACTCCTGAATTCAAGTTTCAAACTCTTAGTTATTGTTTCAATTTGGAAAACCGAATCTACTCTTTGAGAAAATCATCACTTTAGGGCGGTCGGTCTGCGACTGCGCCAGTCACATGACATAGTCGTGCGCGCAATGTCAAATTAGGATGTAAATCTACAGCTCGGCGCCTTTAGTATTAGCAAAAGCAGTTAATCTACATTCCGGAGATGTAAATAAACTGCTGGCAGCAGTTGATTTACTCCTTAGGGCTAGGATGTAGTTATTATACAGCTTAACTCCTGACTGCTCATACATTAGTCGTTTTTAGATGCTAAGCTTAAGCATCTATTAAAATGGTCAAGTCCGTCCGTCCGTCTGTTGGCCGTACATTACAGGTCACAATTTTTGAATCCATTAATTTCAAACAAGTTTTAAACGATCAGAAATGCGAGCCGGCAATTCTTTATTGGTTTTTTTACTTTGATCAGACTGGTCATTTCTTCACAATTAACCGTTATCTGGACCCATGTCAAAACTCAGGAAATTCAAAAACTCAGGAAATTGAGCTTATAAATTATACGAAATTGTCCGTTAATGACGTTTTTCAAAAATATCCTAATCTTAAGTACCCCCCTTCCTTTTAATTATTTAACCATAATGACGTCCTTCAGTGTTATAGATATTCCGTAATCGTCCATAATGAGGTCCTTAAAATATAGTTTTTACTACCCCCAGTCCCAACATTAAAATTGTTACCAACCTATTTTAAATACATGTCACGGACTTACATATAATAGATATATTAAGGGATTGTTCATAATAACGTCCTTCAAATATCATAGTTTTTAGTACCCTCAGTCCCAACATACAGTTTTTCTCAAACCTATTTTAACTACATGTCACGGACTTATATATGTTATAGATATTCAGGCAACGTCTATAATGCTGTCCTTCAAGTATCATAGTTTTTAGTACCCCCAGTCCTAACTTTAAATTTGTATCAATCCTATTCGAACTACATGTCACAGAATTACGTATATGTGGTTTAAATACTCAGGGATCCCCTTAACGTCTTTCAATACCGAATGCATTACACAAGCACAAATTTTAACCGTCTTATAATGCAAACGCAAAGTGCATTATAAAGTTTAAAGTTGATCGAACCTGCCATTGTTCTTTAAATACCTGCTAAATAGGCCCATGTCCAAAGGCATGCCAAAGTAAAAGTACTTTTTAAAGTTTTAACAAATTACCCATGTTTTTTTGTTCTTCATCATGGTTGTTTTTTATTGTTTTGTGTCACATACAGCAACTTGATAAACGTTTCCGGTTTTTGTAATTGTTATTGCATTCATTAATGCGAAAGTTGTAGATCTCTGATCCAACTCTAAAACATGCCTATTGAGCACCGGCTGAACTATTCACCGGGTCGGACATCTCAGGGCGCTTGGCCTTCGTTTATCTCTTAGTTGCATTTTTTTTCATACTACGTTTTGTTGGCAAGTAGATTCAAGGTACCTAGTGCTTTGAGTTGTCCTCCGTATAAAGCATTAGTACATGTATTTTTCAGTTCTTAATTCTTTTTTAACAAATTCACCATGTTTTTTTCTGTTCTTCATCATGGTTGTTTTTTATTGTTTTGTGTCGCATACAGCAACTTGATAAACGTTTCCGGTTTTTGTAATTGTTATTGCATTCATTAATGCGAAAGTTGTAGATCTCTGATCCAACTCTAAAACATGCCTATTGAGCACCGGCTGAACTATTCACCGGGTCAGACATCTCAGGGCGCTTGGCCTTCGTTTATCTTTTAGTTGCATTTTTTTTCATACTACGTTTTGTTGGCAAGTAGATTCAAGGTACGTAGTGCTTTGAGTTGTCCTCCGTATAAAGCATTAGTACATGTATTTTTCAGTTCTTAATTCTTTTTTAACAAATTTACCATGTTTTTTTCTGTTCTTCATCATGGTTGTTTTTTATTTTTTTGTGTCACATACAGCAACTTGATAAACGTTTCCGGTTTTTGTAATTGTTATTGCATTCATTAATGCGAAAGTTGTAGATCTCTGATCCAACTCTAAAACATGCCTATTGAGCACCGGCTGAACTATTTACCGGGTCCGACATCCCAGGGCGCTTGGCCTTCGTTTATCTCTTAGTTGCATTTTTTTTCATACTACGTTTTGTTGGCAAGTAGATTCAAGATACCTAGTGCTTTGAGTTGTCCTCTGTATACAGCCTTAGTATATTTATTTTTCAGTTCTTAATTCTTTTTTAACAAATTTACAATGTTTTTTTCTGTTCTTCATCATGGTTGTTTTTTATTGTTTTGTGTCACATACAGCAATTTGATAAACGTTTCCGGTTTTTTTAATTGTTATTGTATTCATTAATGCGAAAGTTGTAGATCTCTGATCCAACTCTAAAACATGCCTATTGAGCACCGGCTGAACTATTCACCGGGTCGGACATCTCAGGGCGCTTGGCCTTCGTTTATCTCTTAGTTGCATTTTTTCATACTACGTTTTGTTCGCAAGAAGTTTCAAGGTACCTAGTGCTTTGAGTTGTCCTCCTTATAGAGCATTAGTACATGTATTTTTCGTTTTTAATTTTTTTTTAACACATTTATTATGTTTTTTTCTGTTCTTCATCATAGTTGTTTTTTATTGTTTTGTGTCACATACAGCAATTTGATAAACGTTTTCGGTTTTTGTAATTGTTATTGCATTCAATTATGCGAAATTTGTAGATCTCTGATTCTATTCTAAAACATGCCTAGTGAGCACTGGCTGAACTATTTATCGGGTCGGACATCTCAGGGCGCTTGGCTTTTGTTTATCTCTTAGTTGCGTATTTTCATACTGAGTTTTGTTCGCAAGTAGATTCAAGCCGTCGATTTTCAGAACAGTAGGCTTTTTGCAAATAGAAACATAAATTCTAGAACCAAAATTTTCGAAACGTGTAAATTTTTGATAATTGGTGAATGTAAATAGCTTAGAATATTTTTGAAAATTCCCTAGTAATTTTGCGAGGAGAGGGGGGGGGGGTTTACACCATACAAGTTCATTACTCTGGGGGGGGGGGGCAAGTCTATGCGTTACTATTCGGCATCCGCTTTATAGGGGTAGGGGTCGCTCTACCCCCTGCCACCCGGTTCGGACGTCCTTGCGTGACACGGTTAGATATAAGGAAGGGGTATTTTGCTTATATTAAGTTGAAAAAGTTTTATGTTGGTTTGCTGTTACCTGTTTAAACCGTTTATTAACAATTTTAGTCATGATTTGGCATTGTAAAACGGAGTCCAAAGCTTTTGGATTAGCACAGTCTACTCATGGATCAACTATTAACTGGGTCACCGTATTTGACACATTTCGGCAAAAGTATCCTTCTTATGATAGCGATAAAAACAAATTTAAAGCATACATTACCAAGCTACATCGGCAACAAGATTTACAGCTGAGCACAACTCTTCTTAACAGTTCTACTGAACCTCAAGCGTTTTCATGGCAATGGACAGATACATCGCTTAATTTTCTGATATCCAGTTTTCAGGCTGTGCAAGCCCTCAAAATGTCCTACAGGCATTCCGTTGATGCTCTTTATACTATGTTTTTGGAAGTCAATCCAGATTATCTTAATCAAAAATTGACGTTATACAAATTTGCAACAGCTAAAGTGGCTTCTACTGCACCTAAACCTTTGACGCTTGAGCGCAACTGTGATATTTTAACTAAAACTACACGCTGGAAATGGACAAAAGCTGCTCTTAAATATTTACTAACAAGTTACACAACAATACAAGCTTTTAAAACATCTTACAAACTTTCACTTGATTCTCTGTACACCATCTTTCTGGATTCGTACCCACAGTACCCATTTAAAAAGGAGACGTTGTACAACTTTGCAAGAAATAAAATTGAGTCTGCTGCATCCCAATATTTGGCTACTATTGATCCTCTTTGTTGGCAGTGGACCCAAGAGTCCGAAGCATTCGCTTTGGAGCTACAACGCAATGTTTCTATGGAATCACACACTACCTAGAATTCCGTTTTTAAAACATTTACAAAAAAAAACCCTTCCTATGACAGTAATTTGGAAACATTTAAAAATTACATTATTTAACTACTGCTACAGCAAAGTAACGATAATTCACTCGAACAAACCAGTTATATCTTAGCTGGCCATGCATCCTGAAAATGGACAAATGCAGCTGTTGATTCTTTACTTACAAGTTTTAAAGCGCTACCGCCTCATAATTCTTTTAAACTTTCAGTTGATTCTCTGTGCAACAACTTTTTAAAGTCTTACCCACAGTACGCGTTTAAAAAAGAATCTCTACACCGCTTTGCACAAATGAAGGTAAACTTATGTTGTGCAAGTGTTCTCCTATTTAAATCTCTTACAAAGGAAATCGAATTAATTCTTTTAGAAATATACGACGCTGCAAAAAACAACTCGCACTGCAAAACGAATCTTCCAGCATTTGTTTACCCACAGTTTATAATAAAATATCCCTTTTGTACTTTTAAAGCACCAGAATTATTTGCACAAGCTGTGGCTCTGTATTTCAAGTCTAAATGTTTTATGCCTTCCCACCACCAATTTCCACATAAGTTAAATACAACCTGGTCCACTAACTGCAACAGTGTACTTTTACATGTCATAACTATGATGAAACGGCGATTGAAAACTTTTACAACAGATACTGACAAAGCAAAATATGTTGTTTCAGAATTTAAATCTTTATGGCCTTTCTATACTGGTGAGAATTTAATTATTTTACATCAGTACTATCGTCAAAAAACACGTATAAAGACTCCTACTAAAGATTGGACAATACAAAACATTGACGAACAATGTTGTGATTTGAATAATGTCAGTGACAATGAGTTTCAACATTTCCGGATTTTAGGCCAACGGTTGTCACGTAACCCAGTATTTAATTTTATGTGCCACAACTGCGGATTTTTGTTTGAAGTATTTGTAGGCGACCAAGGCAACAAATACAATCGATTAAACTACCCAATCTCAGATCCTCCAAGTGTTGATCATCTTTACTCCCATATCCGGACAAAACTTCCTGCTTATGAGACTGTAAGACACAAGTTCGTTACGTGTAAACAGTGTTGCAATAATAAATCCATTCATACTTTGTATCCTCTTACTAAAGCGCCCCAACATCAGAATTTTATTCCACCGGAACTTCATTAATTGTCTCAGAAGGAAGTCGGATTAATTTCTTTGAGTGGTGTTTACTCAAATATTACCAAATGTGACAACCCATTTAAACGGGTTTTTGAACATTGGCAGGGCAAAGTCGAAATTGGAAACCGGTCTTTACAAAAATATGCAGATATCCTTATGTATTATAATTTATTACCTCAACATGAAACACGGAAGCACTATATTCTCCAAGCCTTGACTTTGTTACGAAAAAACAATCATTTGTATTCGCGATTTTACTCCAACTATGAAACTGTGTTACCTTGGCTGTCCAATTCCTGTAATACCCATGTCAATGCATATGATATCTTAACTTACAATGGGGATTTCAAAGATTACGTGGGGAAGGATTTGGAAGGTATTGCTATCGTGGCTGAAGACGTTGTTATCGATCCAACTGACGTAACTGGCAGTCGCGTTTTTGGGTGGCAACATCCTAAAGATCCTTTAACTGATTTAAAAGCAATGACAAAGGTTACAAACAATGACCCTGACATCGAAGCAAGAGCATTTCCTAGAGAATTTCCACATGGACTAGGAAGTTTTAAAAACATGCCTGGTGGGTTGGATCCCCAGACATATGTTAAATTACGACTTCTAAACGCTGATCCCAGGTGGCGAAACAATAACTTATTTGCTTTTTTTTGGTTGAATAAACTATTAGTAAACCGTTTAGTGTACTTTAACAATGTCGGTAGGGTTGTGCAACAACAAAACCTACTTAAGCCTTTAACCACGTCTGATGTTTATTCAAAATTTAACCTGGGTTCCGTAGTACCTACTACTATTACAGGTTCTAAGAATTATTGGAACGCGAGAGTGTTGGACCTTGTGGCGGCAACAAAGGCTTTTGGTCATGCTCAGCTCTTCGTCACTCTCACTCACAATGACAACTGGTTTGAAATTCAGTCAGCTCTAGGAAACGACAAGATCTCCGACGACCCAACTGGGTTTGATGACCCTGCTAAAAATTTAGATCCTTCAAATAGTGTCCCTGTTGAAAACGTCATTGCATTTGTTAAACGATTAAAAGTTTTTAAAAAGCAATTCCTTTAAATTAATAAAATTGGACCATTTGGAGTAGTGCAAAACTATTACTATCGTTTCGAGTATCAAAAACGAGGAGCACTTCATGTTCACATGGTAATATGGGTTCAAGACGGTACTCTTTCTGTTGACGCAGTAGTTGCCGAATATCCACGTTCGTCTCCAATCGACAACAATTAGGCAGAAGTATGTCATCTACGAAATTTAGTCACCGCATTTTAACTCCATAGTTGTTACCCTGAATGGTGTCACCGCATATCCAAAGGAAAATACGTTAAAAATTGTAAGTATGGTTTCCCGTTCCATATCCAAGCTGATGTCACGATGGATAAACACCAGCTGCGGCATCAGTATAAACGATCATCTTCAGAGGACATGTTAGTTGTGCCGTACAATCGTCAGTTACTTCTTTTATGGGGAGGCCATGTCAACGTTCAACTAACAACTAATGTTCACTTCGAGAAGTATGTAGCCAAGTATGTCGCAAAATGCGAACCTTCTGTCAAAGCTAAGGGAATGCACAACGACGTCGACAGATTTCTAAATTATCGTACAATGGGCATTCTGGAGTGCAAAACAACACTACTTCAATTTCACCAGAGTCAATCCTCATATGAGGTTATTTTCTTACCCACTGAATTTATGCCTAAACAGAAAATGCTAAAACGAATTCAGCATTTGCCTGCTGATACAAGTAGTGAAAACGTTTATTACGAAAACCTGTTTGAGAAATACCTTAACAGACCAGAATGTCTCGCCTCCTGTTTGTACGAACAATATTTTCAGCAATACGACATGACAGAAAAAACCGTTAACTGAAAATGAAACCCTTGAGTTTGACGAAGATAATACATTTAATGCTTCCCACATCAATACTCAAGATCTGCTACTCGATAAATGTGGTCGTAAAGTACACAAGCGCTCTAAACCAGCAGTAACCAGATACCGTTTTATTCTACTGTACGGTCATGAAACAGAAAACTTCTATGAGCAAAAGTTATCTTTATCTGCACCTTGGACGTCTAACGACATTGATACTAACGGTTTCAAATATTCATCTAATAACCTAACTAAGACGTTTATGGAAGAATGCTGCATTCGTAACTTAGTTGATTCAGAGCAAGATGCAATGGCAGTAATAACATCCGCATTGGACCGTGGATTTAATGTCGCAAGAGTTTTTGAGATAGCAAAACAAATGGTTGCTCACAAACTTGTAACTGACACTAAAGTAGATGAAATGCTCGAACTATTATTAAATGCGCTAGGCATACAGGACAAAGATGAAGTGTTGCAAGATGTCAGCGTTGAATCGTGTAACTCTGTCGTTGATTTGTTTGCAAACATTCCTGCTTATAAAAAAATTGAAGAATACAAGGCTAAAATGAACAACGATCAGCTAAATGCCTTGCTTTGGTTTGAAAATGAGATCAAAAATAACCATCAAATGTAAACTATATGTTCAGGCAGTGGTGGTGTCGGCAAATCTTATTTGCTCAACGCATTGACTGCATTGTGCCGCAGTAAAAGATTAATAGTTAGTATAACAGCAACTACAGGTGCAGCTGCGTATTTGAGTGGAGGTAAAACTTTGCACTCGTTTTTCAGAGGTTATTACGATATCAAATGCTGTATACAACAAGGTACTACTGAGGCATTAGTCCTTAAGGATACTGATGTTGTTATTATTGACGAATTCTCCATGCTGGATAACGAAATGTTTATGTTGCTTGATGAAACTCTACGAAAATTCAGTGATGAACCGTACAAACTTTTTGGAAACAAGTCAGTCATTTTGTTTGGTGACCCAGGGCAACTTGATGCAATTCGCCAGTCGTTGTTTTGTAATCCTTTGCTTCACAACTTTTCAATAATAGTTTTACGTCAAATTGTACGGCAGCAGGATACAGAGTTTGCAGCATTAATGAATCGAATGAGGCTCGCAAATAATACTAAAGAAGATTTTGATGTCTTATCCAAACGTTATTGTCATCCATCTACAATATCATTTCAAGATGAATTTATTGTCATTTGTGCGCTGCGGCACGAAGTAAAACGTTGGAACGATTTAATATTAACACAGCTTGGTGGAAACATGTGTACTTTTGTTGCAAACGATACTATTAATGGCCTACCACCCAATGTTGTCCAAAAACAACTTATTCAAACATGTTGTAAATATCGTATGGAAGATGCTCTTAACCTTAAACCGGGTTGTACTGTTATATTAACACGAAATATTGACGTATACGGAGGATGGGCAAACGGAACTCGTTGTAAAGTAATAACGTGCAGTGCTGAAAACAAATATGTTATAGTGGAGTCCTTAAAAAGTGGCAATAGACGTCCAATCACTCCTGTTTCTCAAAAATTATCTTTAACAGCTGGGGATAATGATTATAAATCTATAACAAAAGTACAAATTCCTCTTCGACTAGGATATGCTACAACAGTTCACTCAGTGCAGGGCTCCACTCTAGATTGTAATGTCTACATTCAATTGAATTCCTCGTTTTGGGCCAGCGGTCAAGCATATGTTGCGTGCAGTCGTCTTAAGAATATTGAACAGCTGCGTCTTCTGAGCCTTAACTTTGAAACTATTTTATGTGATAAATACACAAGTGACCTTATACAATGGATGGAACACGTCAACATTCTTAACACTGAAAAAATTAAAAAGACGTATGGAAATTTTCCTTTTCAACCTTTCAAGCCTGTGCGCGCTTTTGTAAGAGACACTGATTTAGAACGTGACATTGACATTCAACTTAAAACAATATTTAATCCTACTACCTCTGAAAAAAGCGACCATAGTAGTATTAAACTAATACACAAATCAGATGTACAAACTACAACTCAGCCTTGTCTTGAAAATATCCGAGTCCTAGGTCCTAATATAAATCCTTGCATACCAATTTCTACAACTACTACTTTTAAGGATACTGATAAAATACGGAGTTCCAAAGTTCCGGCTGCTGACTTGGAAATTTCAGGTTTGTTGCTAGCAGCAAAAAACCTTAGCCTCACAGTAAACTGTTGTGATAACGTTTCAAAAGTTTCGGAAACATTAAGTTTATTCAAAGCATCAAGCTCACAATCAAAAAACACATTAACTACATACCCTAGAAAACCTAGAATACAGAAACTCCGGAGTTCTAAGCTCAACTTTAAGACAGATTTGAAGAGATTTCTGTGCTCCAGTGTTGGTAAACCCAAATATAGTCTCGTCTCAGTGTTGTCGAGTATAAGTAATTTAGGTATCACCCGCAGTTCACTAACTTCTGCAAAGCCTTTGCAAGGTTCACAATTTCAAACTAAAGTTCCTAAACGACATTCTGATTTCAAAGACGTTGAATGTGAAACCGTACCTAAAAAATTAAGATTAGCCCTGTCTCAAATATCCTCTAAATGTAAAAGGCAGATTACCACACACAAAATCAACCAAACTCCCATTGCCCAACCTTACTCGATTATTGAATTGTCTAACACCAATGTGAATGAAGTCATGCCGTTATCCACCTTTAATTATTCTGCCAATATACTCGATATTAAGCGATCGGCAAAAATTATCAACGATAGCGTCAACTGTGTTGCAGAGTCACCAACTAATCCCATTTTTCATACACAAATTCTCAAAAGGCATTTTCATTTTAAAGAAAACGAGATAATTATTGTTGCCAAAAAGTTAAAAATCACCAAGTTTAACATGCGTGTTAAATTTAAACGGCAGATTACTACTAGGGTAGTAAAACAAACATCTTTTATCCAGCCTTACACAATTGTTGACGAATGCAGCAGTAACAACGAATCCATTAAAAAACAATATCTCCACGAAGGGGAATTACAAAACAAGACTCAAGTGTCTACAAATAATCACTTATATTCTGTAGTTATAGACCATTTTCAATATTTTCATGATAGAAAGCTGTTTGACTCACCCATATCGATTTTGAAAAGTATGCAACGCTTTTCAGATACTTTGTTTGATCAAATAAACAAACTGTTGCCATGTGATGTGATAAATTGTTGTATCAACATAGCTGTATCATGTATTTCTTCTATCAGAAGTGTATACGAGCCTTACGAACAACAACTTTATTTGATTGACCGTATGCTAAAACTTCAAGAGGTTCAATTGATTTCCAACAGTACCATTGACACTTCTTCGCTTAAGTTACTTCCTGTATGTTTGAGAAACAGTTTTTGTCCCGTCAGTACGTATGGTGATGGCAATTGCTTGTACATAGCATTTTCAACTGCATTATATGGATCCCAGTTATATTATAAACTCCTGAAAATTGTCGAAGCATGGACGCTATTGTTCCATTCACCTGACAATTGGGTTCCAACAATGCCAGAATTTTCATGTTTACCAGTTTTAAGAATTCTAAAAAATAACCATTGGGCTGGAGAAAGTAATGCATTCAATTTATCAAGGTCATTCAATCGGCCAGTTTATTGGTATGGCCAATTTCCTCAATATATTATTAACTCTAGCTATGACTGCGTTTGTGAGTATTTACAAAATAGAGAAATTTGCAGTGGTTGACATCACGTTATACTTGCTAATGCTTCGCACTCAACCCGCACTCCTATATTGTTGCACTTTGTTTCAATATCTGGCCACGGACAACCTGATCACTTCGTTCCGTTGCTACGTCGAAATTGTGACGTTTTAGCCCCCCAGCCGTTTCGTGGATACCATTTTGATACACTTATTTAACAATATTTATTGTACGTTCCTCAATGTGTACTACCACTTTCTTTGTTGCTTCTGTATAATGTCCTTTGCTACAACAAAAATTGTAATTTCGTAAATATATAATACATACTGACATAAATTTCTTAATTTGTTTTCGTTGCAGAACATGGATCAACAAAATAGCGAGGAATTAGCCAATCTTAGAAAACTGCTCCAGGATTTAGAACATTTAGTATTATGGTATTGCGTTAATGACGTCCCAGGAGGGGAAGTTATACTTCAACACGTAATTTTTTAATACACATCACACTGCTACTTTTGCTACTTATATGCAATATTGGTTTTAACCATTTTTCACTTTGTTTTTATCAGATAAGATGTCAAATAGCAAGGTACTATCAAGCAAGCACTATTGCAGTTTCATCATCCGATGACGAACCGGACTGAGCACATACATAACCATTGCTTATTTATCACTACTTTTGTATAGATACTCTTACCCTACAAATGATTGTATTGTTGATATACCACACAATTTTTCTTTCAAGTTTGACCTCAACAATTTAACCTTAATTTCACCAAAGAGTTACACTATGCGTTACCTTAATTGATTGACACTTTTTGAATCAAACCTACATTATTGTTTTATATTACCTACATGATTTCCATTAAATATTGTTTTTATAATAATATTCATAAATTTCCGCCGTACTGATATTGTAGTTAGTATTTGTTAACGCGTTATGGGTTACACTTCAATGTTGTGCTGACTGTATTTAATGATTTATAATTACTTTCAAATTTAAACTTTAGTTCGTATTATGTAGTATCATCATGTTTCACAAGATATGTTTTCTAAAACATCGTTGTTTAATTTAATCTTAAATTATGTTGAGTTTATGCTTTAAAATACTGTTTAATGTTGTTAAATTTATTTAAGTATTAAATAAAATTTACGATTACGTAATGTCCAGTTTACATTTCCACTTATAATAATTATGTAGCATTTAACAGTTTTATGTCGTTTTCGTTTTGTAGTTAGGTTACGCATACCTTTCCCTTACTTTGATAATCATTCCTACCTATCTACATTTGATTAATATTTTAGTGTTGCACAAAAAACAAACATACGTATGTAATAATTGTATGATTTTAACCACAAAGTGTCTTATAATTTTAGCTACCTAGTGGTCGGTTTATTCTGAATCAATATATTATAGAAACTAATAATTTGCAAAAACGTTATTCCTTTCAAATATTCGCATAAAAAAACGAAGGGTATATATCTTCATAATAATATATTACGTGCCAATCTAATGTGATTTTTCTTTCACCTTGGGCCTTGGAGTTCATTTGACTCGGTAGGTTATTATGAAAAATTATTATTAAAAAAAACAAGGGGCGTCGCCCCTTGTTTTGAATTAATGAATTAAAGATTTAAAAATAGTAGCTATATCAGATTCTGAATAGGAAAAAATGAAATAAGTGGAAAAAAAGTTGTAACGGCGATGCTTGCATGTCAGATATATGAAACCTGTAAGTCGTAAGATAACCTCTGAAGGCTTCAACTTTTGTAAAGTAAGTTGTAGTTACAGCTTTGCTGCCTCACACTTGTTTTATAATTTGAGTGTGTGATTCATTATGCATTTTCATTTTATCTGGATCAGAGAACTCTAGTGAACATACGTTACATTTGTATGATTTAGTCAAATGGTATTCCAGATTAAAATGACCGTGGAAATGCTTTCCGCGAAAACGACAACAAAAATATACTTGGCGATATAAACGTTGTAAACGTTTTGTGTGTCTTGCTTCTATGTGTACTTGTAAATATTCCTCTAGTTGAAAACTCTTTTTACACCTGCGACATTGGTAAACGTTCTCAAAAAATCTAAAATATTTTAGTATATTAAAATCGTCTAAAATATTTATCTTAAAGCTATCAAATTAAGGAACGTATATTTCACTTGTAAAATTCTGTAAACTCGCTGTAAATGCTCATTGAGGTATTGTACGGATGTAAAATGTTTTTTACATTTTATACACTTCTTAATATCAGTTTGTTGAATATGATTTCGCAAAGTCTCCAAAGTTAAAAATTTCTTTCTACAGTGGGGGCAAAGATGTAGTTTCTGTTCACAACGCAAAAAGAAAACAAAAGTTCGTATATAAGTTACACACATAAAATCAAATAGGACAAATTAATAGTACAAATTATTATTCTACATTGAAAATGAAAATTAAGATTTTACCTAATTGTGATGTTTATTACAGTGTAGTTTCAAGTATCTTGATAATAAAAACATTTTAGGACAAAATCAACATTGTTTTTCATTCTGTTAAACATAAAATATCTTTAGCTATACTTTATACATTTAATTTTATTTAAATATTAAACCGTGATCATACATTACAAAACATGGACGCATTACATGTTTGTGCCGTCGATCGAAGTGTTAGCGACAGAAATCCTCGGATTCAAATTTGTTTTTACATTTTTTACATTTAAACGTGAGCTATAATAAATTAATAAATTTTAGTACAAAAATATAACTAAACATATATACATACCTAAAACAAAATGAAGAATATATATATATATACACAATAATATATGTATTAACAGTATTTATTTAATGAATAACTATACCTGCTCCATTCTGCTAAAAGTATAATTTGTGCATACTAGTTGTACTTCTAATATGTTACCAATATAGAATTGTAATTTAGTTTTGAAAATAAATCAGACAATAGTTAATACTGCAGACTTATTTCACTTTATTAAGTGCCCATTAACTCGCTTACGTCAGCACTATAGTCAAACTAAAGTAAATTAAAGCAAGCTCAGCAAATTTACGGTCACACTGCCTGTTAAAATATTTAATTAGTGTCTGAAAATTAGAAAAGCACACCAGATTTTCTTTATTGCGTATCTAAACATACTAAAGAACACACCACTTATTTTAAAGCTCCAGATTATTAACTTCAAAATTCTTGCTGTCTTTAGGGATAGTGGAGCTATCTTATTTCCATTTATTAAGTAATGCTTTATTTAAATCCCTTCTTTTTTTATGTGCCGGGTTTTTTATTCATTTAATAGAAGAATGCCAGGATATCCGGTTTTTAGGCTCGATTTGAGTAGGCTCTCGTATTATTTCTACATTTGTTTTTGCTTCTTTAATTTCTTTATGTGGGTTTCCCTTTATAGCTGGGTTTTATTTTAAGGACATAGTTTAGAATTTTTCTTCATAAAAAGCATAAATTTATGTATGCTTTTAATTGTTTTTTTTGCTGCAATTTTAACTCTAATGTACTCATTTCGATTAATGTCTTTTGTTTTTATGGGTCTTTTATTATTTAAAACAGTAATAAATAAACAAGACGATTTTATGATAGTTGTAATTATAAGTATTCTTTTTATAATATCTATTGTGGATGGGGCAATAATGTTTTGATGTTGTTTTTCACAATTTTTTGTTTATTTTTCTACTTATATAAAAACATTAATTTTAGTTAGTTTGTCTTTTACATTATTTTTAATGTTGTTAAAAACTAATTTAAAGTCGTATATTAGAAACATCTCTTTTTTGTTAGTATAATATGGGAGCTACCTTATTTATTTTCTTTACTGTTTAATTATTTTCGTCACAGAGGTCTAAAATATTTATTATTTTTTGATCAGGGCTGGCTTGAATTCTTTAGGGGTAAAAATAGATATTCTTTACTTGTCCACAAAACAGAATACATCAAAAAATTTAATACAGTTGGAATTAAAAATTATTTACTTTTTTTTGCTCATTAGAGTTATAATGTGTCAATTTATTTAATTTAAATAGCTTAAAGTTTAAAGCATAGTGTTATAGTTACTCGGATAATATTTAACTTTCAAATAGCTTGTAAAAAAATATAAAAAATTATTTATTTAGTGATAATATATTGTTTTTCTTAAACTATATTAAAAAGGAATCATAGGAATTTAACCTATAGACTTATAAGTTAGCGGCTTGAAGTTGATCTCCTTTCCTTTATTTTACGGAAGTTAAAATTCTTCTGGCCATTAACAGTGACTAACTGTTGATTAGTCTCATAAAAAAAGAGGGGTTTCATAAACCTAGTTTACAGGTCTAAATTGAATGCTTAAAGCTATCTATTTAAAAGTAAATATTAGGGATATTTTTTACATGCAAAATAAATGTTATTATTAACTACTACTCTATTTCTGTCAGTCTAGTGACCCTTCATTTCATTCATGAATAGTTCCTACAATTAAGACTAACATAAAAATTAGGATCAAGCCTAATCAAACTTCTTGGCCTATTCAATTAAATAAAATAGGTATGAGAATAATAATAGTATTTTCTACATCAAAAATTAAGAAAATTACAGCTAGAAGGTAAAAATGTAAAGAAAAAGGTAAACGAGATATTCTCTTAGGGTCATACCCACACTTAAATGGTCCTATTTTCTCTCGAGAGAAAATTCTTTTAGTCGAAATTGTTAAGTTTAATAGGATTAATACTACCGAAACTAGTAAGGCCAAACATAATACTATAAAAATTATGCTCTCCTGAATAGGATTCTTTAATTGGAAGTTAAAATTACTTTTCATAATAAGGGCATACTTTATGAGCCCTATTAAATAATTTTCATATATAAAAATAGTCAAACTACATCTACAAAGTGTCAATACCAGGTTGCAGCTTTAAACCCAAAGTGATGTGCGCTAGAGAAATGGGCTTTATTTATTCGTAATAAACAAATTAACAAAAAAGTTGTTCCAATAATAACATGAAGCCCGTAAAATTCAGTTGCTATAAAGAATGTTGCACCATAAACAGCATTAGAGACATTAAAATTGGCTTCTTAATATTCTAAGCCCTGTAATCTAGTAAAATAAATTCCTAACACTAGAGTTATCACTAGACTTATATTTGCTTGGCTAAAATTATTTTCAATGATTGAATGATGAGTTCAGGTTACAGTAACCCCCGAAGAAAGTTGTACAATGGTGATTAATAGAGGAATTTAAAATGGGTTAAACGGGGTGTCTCCTATTGAAGGTCATAACAAACCGATTTTAATTCTGGGAGATAAACTTCCATGAAAAATTGCTCAGAAGAAAGACAAAAAAAGGATTTTAGAAACAATAAATAAAATTATTCCTCATTTTATACCAGTAACTACAATAAATGTGTGTAGTCCTTGAAATGTTTTCTCTCGAGAGACATCTCGTCATCATTGATAAGACGTAATAATTAAAACTACTAGTCCTAGTAATACTAGTTCTATCTTTATTGTGTGAAATCATTTTACTAGGCAAGAGGTAAGAGTTTGAGCTCCAATTGATGCTGTAAGGGGTCAGGGGCTTTGATCAACCAAATGAAATGAATGATTTTTTTTAACTATCATTAATGGTCCGAGATTTCTCAAGTATATAAAGTTACTAGCACAGAAAATACATAGGACTGAATGACAGATACCGAAAGTTCTTGGGCTAGAAGTATAATTTGTGCTAATACGAATAATCCTATAATATAAGCAGTAGCCTGCACAGCTTGGTTTTCTAATAGTGTTATTAGGAAGTGACCTGCAATTATATTAACGGGGGGAGTTAATTCGTAATAACAGACATCATGCAGTGCGGCGTTTGATTGCGGACGCAATAAAGATATCTAGGTGGAAGGTTTTACAAGAAGTTAAATGTATTGGTGATGGTTCAAGGCGGGTTAATATCATTGCTTACAACCAAAGTTCTAGAAAAGGATTTATTCTGGACCCTACAGTTTGAATAGAGCAAAATGACCCTTAACAAGCTGAGGCTGTGAACAAGGAGAAAAAAGTCATTTATGATCCTTGCATACCATACTTTCAACAGAAACTTGGGCTTGACGAAATTGAGGTGATAGGGCTTTACGTTTGCGCTCGTGGTACGATTACAAAATTTTTTCTGGATTTGATGAAATCTCAAGCATAAACTTTATTTCTTATTGAAGATATTGTCACAACAGTCCTCAAGGAATCTGTGCAGATTTGTCAACATCATTTGTACTCTGCAGTTTCAAATATCTAATTTGTGATGTTTAAAAATTAATATATTAGATACTAACAAAGCTAATTTTAATATTTTACAAATTTTTGAAACGTATACTGAGTCTATTAGGCTACCCTGGATGGAGGTCAGTTGTTAAGTTTGTTCTTTTATATAAAGTTATCTTTATATATTTATATATTAGTCGGACTGCTAGGGTTATAAGACGCATTGTGTTTCTAGTAGTTTTAATTACAAATAAAGAGCATTAAAGTGGTGGGAGTACCCTGAGGGACTAAGTGGGCAAATATATAAATAGAATAGTTTATTCAACTATAGATTATTAGGGCTAATCATAAAGGCAAAGCCAGAGATAGCGTAATTGTCATGTGACTTGTTGCATAAAAAATATACGGGATTAACCCAAGAAAGTTTTTTATTAAAATAAAGGAAATAACATAATTAATAACGACGTTAGTCCCTTTCTTGAAGTTAGTCTAATATTAGTTTTAAACTTACTGTGTAGGATGAAGGGCAGCATTTAATTAAGAAAGTCTGTTCGACTATAAAAACTTTACATGATTTGAGTTGGAACCGGCGTAAGCCAGGTTGGTTTCTATCTTCAAAGTAATATTAATCTTTTTAGTACGAAAGGACTGAATGATTTTAATATTTAGCTAATTTTGCAGAAATTGTTTTTGATTTAGAATCTTTATATTTGAGTTAAAATACTTTCTTTAAGTATATTATTGATTTTTTATTGTTTCTTTTCTTACTGACTTTTATTAATTGGAATTTTGGTTAGAGGTTGAGGCTATATTCAGTTGCGCAAAGGTCCTAATAAAGTCGGGATCATAGGCATTATTTAATCTTTTAGAGATGCTATTAAGTTGTGTATTAAGGAGCAGTTTTTTCTTAACAAAAGACATTTTATAGTTTATTACTTCCCCCCCGTTGCTCTTTTATTAATTTTATTTTTGTGGGTGCTTATACTATTACAAGTAAATACAGTTAATTTAATGCTCAGGGGCTTGTTTTTTTTGCTGCACTAGCTTTGGGGTGTATTGCTTAATTGAGAGAGGTTGATCTTTTAATTCTAATTATGCTTTAATTGGAGCCATTCGTGGTATTGCTCAAACTGTTTCCTACGAAGTAAGAATGGCTTTGATTTTTTTAAGACTTATCTTTTTAATCAACTTCTATAATTTTTTTTCTTTCTTTTATAACCAATCTGCTGTATGTTTTGTTTTTTTCTTTTTACCTATTTTTCTTTGTTGATATACCTCAATATTAGCCGAGACTAATCGTACTTCCTTTGATTTTGCTGAGGGAGAATCTGAGCTAGTAAGTGGTTTTAATAGAGAATATTCTAGTGGTGGGTTTGCATTGTTATTCTTGGCTTAATACGCCAGAATTATTTTTATAACATATTTTGTTATTATTTTAATGTTTGGGGAATTACAGCACGGGTTTTATTAAATAAGTTAATAGGGATGATTTTTATTTATAGCTTTTTGTGAATCCGTTTGTCTTCATTGGTATCGTTATAACAAACTGATAAAATAAGCCTAAAGGATTTACTTGCATGTACCTTTTTTTTATATCTTTTTATGTTTTTTTAAAAATTGTCACTCTAATCAGTGGTTTTTTAAATTTCAAAAGAAAAATTAAACTAGTAAAGAGATTAAACGTTTTTAATCTGTTTTCAAGACAGATGCTTAAGCGGTCAGCCAACTAATTATTTTACTATTTTATCTCATGTTTTTTGGGCTAACGGATTTAAAATAAAGTAGCTAAAATAAACTACTGTTAGCACCTGCCCTAGTATAATGTATCGGGCTTCTACTGGTCGTGGCCCAATTCAGGTTAATAAAATAATAATATTTAGAACAGATCAAAATATAATCTAGTTCATGAGATAAGATTGTGTTCCCCCAATTATTGTTTTTTGGGTAAGGGGTAGTAGTAGTAGTAGTATTGCACTTTTGTATGCTTGGGTATTTACCCATATACAGTGCGATTTATTATATAAGATCTTGACTCGTGAGACGGAACATGAATGTTTCCGCTCGCTGAGACATTACTTAATCTTTCTACTAATCTTAATTGCTAAGCGTAACTCTGGATAGTGACTTTGTTGCCGTCGACCTGTTTGTAGCAAGTAGATTAAATTGGACTACTCCAGTTAATACTCTTAAGGCGTTCAATCTGTAAAGATCAACCACGCGGAAGGAGTGCCAACAACTCCCGCGAGGAGGCTTGTACTCCTGTTTACCTATACTAAGTATAGAGAATATAATCTAATAAGACGACCTCTACGTTGGCCCTGTTTTACAGAGGGAGAATATAATACAGGGGAATCGAACCGACACACCATGACGTCGAGTATTTTGCTGACACTTCAATATGCCATTAAGGTCCAGTTCCGTCTATAGCTACCGAGTCGGAATCAGATCGGCTACAGATAACTGTGAAACCACCATCATCGAGCATGACCAGCCGGGCCAGCCCCCACTGTATTTTTCTCCCTCTGTAACAGGCGGCTACATAGAGAGACAGTAAAAAATATTCTTTGCGAAGTACATGTGGATTAGAAAATCATCCCCGTCTCTAAGGGGTAGAATAAGTAGGATTGCTATTGATAGCACTAGTGCAATTACTTCACCAAGTTTATTTAGAATTGATTGTAAAATTGCGTAAGCAAATGAAAAATACCATTCAGGTTGAATGTGAACTGGAGTTACTAAAGGATTGGCCGAAATAAAATTTTCACAATCGCCTAATAAATATGGTTACACTATTCTTATTATTACTAACGGCCAAATTATTACAATAAACCTAAACACATCCTTTGTTGAAAAAAAGGGTGAATAGAAATTTTTTCTGCATTGGAATTTACACCTACTGGGTTGTTAGATCCAGTTTGATGTAAAAATAATAAATGAATTATTACTATTGCAGCAATAATAAAAAGCAATAAAAAGTGTAGTGAAAAAAATCGGGTTAAAGTGGCGTTGTCAATTGCAAAGCCCCTCTAAACTCACTGAACTGTTGTAGTTCCTAAATAAGGAACTGCTGATAATAAATTAATAATTACTGTTGCCCCCCGAAATGATATCTGCCCCTATGGTTAAACAAATCCCACAAAAGCAGTTCCTATAACTAGGAATAGAATTAAAACTCCCACCGCTCAAGTTTCTTCATACAGGTATGAGGCGTAATACATACTTTTCCCGATATGTAAATAGATACAAATAAAACAAAATGATGCCCCATTGGCATGTATTACTTGTAACAATAATCCGTAGTTTACGTCACGCATAATGTAAATTACTCTTGAGAATGCCAATGACACATCCCCAACGTAATGTATTGCTAAAAAGTCCAGATATGATTTGGATTATTAAACATACCCCTAGTAAGGAACCAAAGTTTCATCATGCAGAAATGTTTATAGGGGTCGGGAGCTCTACTAGAGATCTATTAATAATTCTAATAAGAGGGTGTGTTTTTCGTAAGGTTTTTATTAATTTTTTGTTGATCGGATTGGCCCAATTTCATTTCTTGTGATTTTTACTACCACAATCAAAGTAATTAGGAGGTTAAATATTCTAACAATAGTTAGCACTATAGTTGTTTCTGTTATTTTTTTATAAAAATTTAAGGGAAGTCTCATTTCCTGGGGGAAAGAAAGTTGGGCTGATACAATATAAATCCAAATTATTATAAGGGCAATAATTTTTATATCAATTTTCAGCTTAAAATTTTTGTTTGATGCTAGACTGCAGATGTCAATAAATAAAACTATTCGCCCCCCCCCCCCTTAGGAAAATAAAAATTAAAATATAGAAAAATCAAGAAGTACAATTAACTAATTATACTAATATACAAATATAAAATTTCTGTAAAATAATATTAACTATTAACAGTATTGGATGATTTATACTAATAAAAATTAGTCCTAATGCTATAGAAGCTAAAAGAAAGAAAAAAATTCAAGATTCATTTAAAATAATAATTTAAACTTTGGAAGTTTAAGGTAGGCAAATAACTTTTTCTTGTGGTTTATTCAAATATTTTTGATTTTTGGTTTACAAGACCAATATTTTTTTTAAACTAAATAAACTTATTTTAATGATCTACTTTATTATATTTCCTAGAGAGATGTATATTTTTAGCTCTAAGCGAAAACATCTTTTACTTACTCTTTTAAGTCTTGAATTATGGTTTTAGCTATTTTTATGGCTATTTTTATTATGCTTAGTTCTTTTCATTTTTTTTTGGTTCATTATATTGAGTTTTTGCAGCCTGTGAGGGAGCATTAGAGCTATCTATCTTAATCGGAATAAGTCGAGCTTACAGAGGGGACTATTTTAGTGTTTTTAACTTTAGATAATGATTACTTTGATTTTTGCTAGAATATTTCTTTTAATGGGGTTTATTGAATGAAAAAAAGTCTATATAAGTGTTTTTGTAATATTCTTTTTTTATTTTTTTCCCCTTTTATTTTGATTTCTACTTTATGTCTTTTTTTGTTGACACTATTTATTTTTGTCTTATTTTTTTATCTTTTTGACTTACTTTTCCTATGGTGTTTTCTAGCTATATAGTTATTTATAAAAAACGAGAAGAAACTTTCATTTGTTCCTAATTTTTTTCCCTATAATTGTTTTAATTATAAGCTTTTCTTTTTCTAGCTCTTTGTTATTTTTTTTGAGGTTTTGATTATTCCTACTCTACTTTTAATTATGGACTGAAAATATCAGCCGGAACGCCTTCAGGCTTCTGTTTAGTTTTTGTTTTATACTTTGTTTGGGTCTCTTTGTCTCTTATTAGTTCTTTTTTTCAATATTAGAAGGGGTAAAAGATTTTTATTTTTTCAAATAAACTATATTGTTATACACAGAAGTGTAGTAAAGTTTATTATTCTATTATTTACTTTAATTGCTGTCTTGAATAAAATGCCAAAATATTTATTTCACCTGTGGCTTCAAAAAGCTTATGTGGAGGCTCCAGTAGCTGAATCTATGATTATAGCTGAAGTATTATTAAAACTTAGGGGATATGGAATTTGTCGTATTCTTTGTTCTGTATCTTTTATTGTATCTCATATTAGAACTTAAATTATTAGTTTAAGCTTAGTTGGTATGTTATTTGTGGGGTTTATTTGTTGTCGTTTAAATGATTTTAAAGCTTTATTTGCATATTCTTCAGTTGCACGTATAGGTTTTGTTTTAGGTAGTATTATTTCTTTATTCTCGTGGGGTTACTCTGGCGGTCTTTTAATAATAGTTAGCTATGGTTTAGCTTTTTCTGGTCTTTTTTGTATTGTCAATATATATTATAAACGAATTTCTAGTCGTAGTCTTTTCTTAAATAGGGAATTATTAATGGTAATTCCTGGGTTTGGCTTGATAATTTTTATGCTATTTGCTGCTAATATTGCTGCCCTCCCTACAATTAATCTTTTATCTAAAGTTTGTAACAAAAGCACTTCTTTCTCCTGGAGGAATTCTTCCGGATCATTTTCTAGAAATTCTTACCCAAAATCCAATCTCTGATATGGAACTTATGGCTGCGTCAACCACTGGAGTAAACGTGTCTAAAAATATATTACCATCTAAAGGTATGTCGTTCTATGTAGCTTAGTTAAATGAGTGTTTAAATATTATGTTAAAACACTCGTATAATAGTATATACATACTGTTTTGCACACGGCAACTTTTATGGTTTTACCATTTTTAATTGTGTGTCATTAGGTAGTTTGAAGCACTAATATTAAGTTTAGACTGCAGTCATATTAATTTCACGCTACTCCTGAAATAATCATGATTATATTGTTAAATAATAAACATGCGTTTGTTTTTTCATCGCGACTACAGCGTCTTCAAGCTTATCTGAGCACAGCACTCGCACACGTGCTTCAAACCCAAGCAATGCATCAAAACTCAAGGTGTCCAAAAGAGGTCCCAACAGTAATGTAGTCGTTAATGGTAACTAACTTCAATATTTATTTTATTTGCATTAAGGAATAATTTACCACGCTGTAAATAAATTTAGTAATGTAGTAATTAACTAAACTCTAGTGTGATAGATCACACTACAGAGTTTTCAAATCGCATGCATACAGGCGTAATTTTATGCATTTAGACGCAATTTTATGCATTGGGGCGCAACCGTAGCAATTCAGGCGTTATCGTATGCATTAAGGCGCAACCGTAGCAATTCAGGCTTTATTTTATGCATTAAGGCGTTATTTTATGCATTAGGGCGGCGTTATCTTATGCAATAGGACGCAATCTTATACCTAAAGTCGCAACCGTAGGCATTTAGGCGTTATCTTATGCATTACGGCGTTATTTTATGCATAAGGGCGTTATCCTATGCATTCAAACGCAATCTTTTGCATAAGGGCGCAACTAATTTTAGTGGGACTGAATTAGTTTATTTTTAGTATAGCACGATTGACTACATTAGGGCGTCAAGTAATGCTAAGTGTTTAACAGTGTATGATTAAGATTAAATTACACAATTGAATATTACAATTTTATACATATTGTTATATTTTAGTGTCCTTTAGCGAGTCTGAGACCATTAAATCACAAAAACTACAAGCTAAAAAAGACGCTGAAATTCAAAAAGCAGATGAGAAATGTCGTAAAAGTAAAAGTTTGTTATAAAATTTCTTAACTATAAAAATATAAATAAAATTGTTGTGTGGGGCGTTTACAAATAATTAAATTCTATACAGAATTAATAATTGTGAAATAAAATAAAATTTTAAAATAAAATTCTTTAATTTTTGTTTTAAAGAATCTAAGGATGACGAGAAGAAAGAAGAAGACAAAGAGGGAGAAGAAGACAAGTATCAAAAGAATGAAACTTCAACAGATACAAACAGTAGCGACGAGGAATCTCCTGAAAGCAATCTGGGTTCTGATAATAGTGAGCATTCTGATGATGATGTGTTTGAATAAGAAGTAAAAAAAATCAGTCGTACTTGTAATGCAACTGGTGGAACAAAAAATCACAAATGTGATGCAAAACAATGCAAGAAGACAGAAAACAGTGTGACAAAAAAAAAAGCAACTGATTTTTTAGGCAGCAACAAAGCGTTTAAGAACATTTTTGGACGTAAAAAGGCGTGCCATCAGGTAACAAAAACATCATCGGGGTCCAAAGTTTTTAATTTTTCTATCTCAAATTTCGAATGCATTCCAAAAGACTATTATTATGCTAAACTTGGTGGTAACACCTATCTTCAATATGCGTACTACGATACTTATAAAAAATGGGGGTAGGCATTGTTACAAAAAAAGAGGGAGCCGATGACACCTTGGGGTATGGGGCCTTTATGAAACCCAATCTTATCAAAGCATTGTATAATGCTCTACCAGATTTAGCAGAGCATTTACAAAAAAATAAAATTATTAGGTAGTACAAAATGATTTTATGAAAGAAAAATAATTGTGATTAAAATTAAAATCACCAAAATTATCCATTCTTGATTTTTGTTTGTTTTTTATTTACAACTCGTAAACTAAACTATATAGCTTTATTACAAATAAACTAATATTAAATTTTTTATAGTATATTATATCATAAGATAAATTTTTTACACATAAACTTAAATTTTTAAAATTTTACAATTAAATTTATATTGAAAACATACATCATACATTCACTCAGTCATACATTTACTGGTATATTTAGCACTAAGTACAAACTGTCACCGTTTTGAGTTTTTAACATTTGCATTTACACGACTGTTTTACACTAGACTCAAACATACATAAACACACTTCGTTAAATGTATTTATTATTACAGATTTTAAAAATTCTTTCACTGTAAAAACGCTTTTTATTTTATTTAGACTAAATGAATTTATAATTTGTTCAAAACAAAATTTGTAATCACGTTTAAACAAAAAATAACAATAGGCACCACAAAGTTGACTGTCATTCGACTAAACTTGGATGTTGTTGTACCTAACGATATTATTAAACTTATTAATAGCATTTATCACATCTTTACCATAATAGGTGGCACTTATTCCAAAACTGTTAAAAACTCAACTTATGAATCCGAAGTTTAACTTAATGCAAGCCAATGTTTTCTAGGTTTGTTGATTGGGTCTGGATTGAATATACATAAGAAACTGGGTTTAGTTACTACGCTTAGTTCGTCTAGTGCTAAAACACAAATTTGTCCATCATCATGTTTTACACATTTTGCCAAAAATTTTATTACCTCCCTTGTATTTATGTTTTCTCATGATGTCATTGTAAATAATCAATTATGTTAGAGTGAATTGACGTAACTTGTCCATTTTCAGCGAAGATTGATGTTCTGAATACACAACACAATAAATTGCCTATGTTAGTGCCTTTTTAAATTTTAACTCTAAACGTATACTCTCATTTTTTTTTCTAAATTTAATGCGTTTGAGCCGTATTCATTCTGGTAAATATCTAAAGCAAAAAAGCATTTTTCGTTTTGATAATTTCTTTTAACAAGTTTAGGATCTTGATTTCTCCCAGCAATTCTAGTACTTGTATATAATAACTAATACGGTAGTAAATATTGGTTTCCACTGAAGTTTATTGTAAGTGGACGAATTGGTGTGTTCATATTATTCACAGATAATGAAATGTAGGAAACATCGAAATGAATTAATAAGAATGGATTTTCTTTGAAACTTCCATTAAATGCGAAGCTTGTGACAAAGCAAAAAATTACTTTTGAGGAAACAGATTTCATAAATACATTTTCTGAAATAAAAGATTTATTTCCTTTAAGTATTGTAAAAAATTTAACTTCCGTTCTCCTGAACGAATATTTAGCGGTATGTCCTGCTTCTAGTAGACGTTGATGTGCTAATATAATGTTTGGGTATAGAACTTGCTTGCGTACAAAAAGACTGGCGTCTAGGAATTTAATTTTTTCAGTTCCAGGTAAGATTTTATTTTCCTCTGTATTGTCTTTATTTTTCACTTTGATTAAAACATCATTTCTAAGTAATGTAAACGCGTCGGAAGCCCGAGTCAAGGAAATAGTTACATAAGTATCACCTTAAATGTATCGGTCTTATCAGAAAACTAAACAGAGCTTATCAATTAGCTCTACTGGCTGTGATTGAGAAATGAATGATTTTTGAATTTTGTAACTTTCGTTAGAATCACTCACCACACCTTGATTAGTATCTTTGTAAATAAAGCACACGTTTTCTAAGACCCAAGAGAAGCTGATCCGTTTGAAAAATAGTTTTGAAAAAATGCTTTGTAACCGTAACACTTATTGCTTGTTCAAATTAGGCGACTGTTGATGTACAAATCACACTGAGAAAACGTGAATGGAGTAGTACATTTGATGTACTAACATCAGCTTGACTATGAAGGTCTGATCCTTCAGTATTTACTACTTTACCTCTTAAATATAAAAACGAATCTTCCAAGTCTAAATTTTGACTTGAGTTACCTACAATACGCAACATAATTTTTGCGTCTGAATCTTAAAAGTTGACAACTGGTTTGTACTCGGCGTTAAGACTAAAGTTAATAGTAGTATCTGTCAGCAGGAGCAAAAATAAATCAACTTGACCACAAATAGCAGGTACTGATGCTTCGTGCTTTAACGCCATTATGAGAAGATGTCGGTTTTGGATAGCTTTTTTTTGTCTTCAATTTCTTTTTCATCTCTGGTTTGTGGTGTTGAGGGCAAGACGTGAAGTATTGAACTGCTTCCTGGCGTTTTATTCCATGACCGTCCTGACTGTGTTTTTTGAAAGGACGCTTCTTACATTTTGCTTTCAACTATTTTTTCCCATTTCTGATAGATAAACAACCTGTGTATTGTAGGTGTTATCTGATAGTAAAGAATGTGATTAAATAGGTATTAAAACGCCTCGACTTCTACCTAACGACCCTCCCACTTGCTTCGTAATGTAAACTGTTGTGAGTTATTGTGAATGAGGTTCTCCAACTCTTTGTGATAAACGTCGTGATTTCACAAATAATTCCCCTTCATTGTTTTATTCTTTTCTTGCCCAACGCAACTGACACCGGCGATTCAATACAATAAAAAATTATTACTTATAATCGTCATGTCACTCGTAAAACGTTTCGACGTATGACGTGTGATCTGAACGACATATGACACACTTAATTTGCGTCGCTATGCAATTTCTACAATAATCCAAATGTCCACACGGAAGCATTAAGTACTTTGCTTCAGATGTTAGACATATTTTGCACATTCCTTTGTCTAATTTTGCTTTAATTGAATTCACCCCTATACATAAAATAATAAAACGGACATAAGTATTGTAACTCAGCATATCACTGAAACGTTTTAAAATACTTTAGTTTTGCATGTTATAACAGATATGTATTTACCAGAAATACAATTTGTTAATGCTTTAGATTGATTTTGTACTTGCGAATAAATTTTAAAACACGTTGACATTAAATCCTGTAAAAAACGAAATTAAACCTATGTCAATTACTTAAATAGTTTATGTATAACTACTTTTGGAAATCGAAATCTTACATTTGATGATTCTAATATTCCATTTTTGGGTTTCCAGACTAAAGACCGATTAATTTTGATATATGGACATAAAGAACTAAACAAGACATGTTCAACAAATGGATTATCTTTCTGGCTTCAATCATACAACTCTAACCCACAATATATACAACACAAAAAGTCGTTTTCTATATTAAAAAGAATCCAGCCTTTGCCATTAATTTTTTCGGTAAAATTGATAATTTTGGCCATTTTTTATTTTAAAAAGTTTGTATACGAGAAGTCAAAGCAATTTGATCTTAAAAACAAATTCGCAAACTGGTAACGTTGTTTTTCTCTTTATAATTAGAAAACATACCAGCAGTTCTTAAACTTTAATTTTTTGAAATAGTTTACATTGGAACCCAATTATTTATGTTAAGAAAAGATGATCCAGTTGGTTGGGTTTGAGAAGTAACTTCGTCATGACTGCTTAAGGCATTGGCTTCAGTTATTTCTTTTCTCACTTTTAGACACAATATAACAGTAGGGACGTGAACTTTTTTTAAGACAGTTTTAAATCTTGTAAATCCAATGGGGCCAATTCTCCCTCATACGTCAAGTTAAGTCGTACAGCAGCGGATATTAGATCACCAATGTTTACATCTTCTTTGAACGTTTTACCTTCATTAAATGAAACGCGTTTATTTTCATAACAAAAAATGTTCTTTTTATGTTTCTTGATTTTCTGCATTAATAATTTTGCATTGTGTATACAATTTTCAAATACAACATTGATAAGTTCCTCATCAGAGGTAGTCAGACCGTATTTCACTTTATTTGATGATTTTACTTTTGGTTTGACAATTACTTTACTGCTAATTTCACCCACAGTTGGTGGTAGTGGTGGAACATTAGTTCCAACATTAATAACTTTTATTGGCTTTTCTGCAATTTTGTCGTAACTTGTAGTTAAATGCTTTAACACTAAACCATACAGCTGAACTTTAATATCGTCTGGAATAGATTCAGAATAAAATAATTGTTTTGCAAGGTCTTTGGTGTTTTGAAGTCGATCTAAGCCGTTGTCGTGTTCTAAGTATAATTTTCTTTTCTTAAAAATTTCGTATTCCGATTCAGAAACTAGCTTTATCCTTCGTGTCATTTTAGCATCCTATTGAGCTAGCAACTATTCTTCCGATAAAAGTGCCTACAGCAGTTAGTAGAGGGGATACAAGATGAGGTAAAAATCCACTAATTTGTTGCAAAAATTTGCGCTTACTTTTCAAAGAAAGCTTTAGGCGAGCCAATCTTCTTATGCTTTTCCGATGTCGTTTTAATTTTTTTTTGATGAGATTCGTCTAAAGAGACGTTACCAGCAAGAGTATTATGAGCAATTTTAGCTAAAGCTTTAATATTTTCTTCAGTTGCATTTTTAAGTAACTGCTTTCGTTTATAACTTGTTGAGTTTTGAATATTCTGAATCAAATCTAGATTATTTTTGATTCTCTGCATGGTTTTGAAATAGCGTTTGCTTCACGAACTTTGCGTAAAACACAGATTTTAAAAGTGCACAATGTAAACCAAATTTTTTGTGTTCAAATTCATTGTGTTAAATGTTTTTATTTGAGCTGTGGTCCATTTTTGGACCATTCAAATAATTCAAGTCCTTAATAAGGACGTTATTACAGCAAATTGATTTAATAAATTTCTGTTTTTGCTTGCCTTTAACATAAATGATGTCACTAGATTAAGCAATGTTGTTTACAACAACTTTTAGTGTAGAATATGGCACTATTCTACAACTCCAACGTATATGATGTAAAAACTTTGCACAGAAACTAACAGTTTGTTTTTCTTTTAAAGTTAATTTATTCCAACTGTATGGGCTTTTAAACAAAAAAGAGTTTGAAATATTTTTGTGCTGGTTAGTAAACGCTAACTCGTTGACTACAAACCTACTATTAGTATTCAACCCTTCAACGTCAAAAACGTATATCATCGTTTATATTCAAACAAAATACACGTCTTTCTCTTAAGGTAGCACACCACCACGTACTCTAAGATTGTCGTGACACTTAGGATGTAGGTTGAGGAATAAATAGCTATATGGAATTTTTGTAGCATCTGAGTATTCTTTAGAAAGAAATTTATTAGGGGTTGGGAGGAGATTTCTTCCTATATATGCTACTTCAGATACAAACATAGGACATTTAAATATAACGTAATAATTTGTGTTTATTCGTATATCCCTTGCAAATTTCCCTTGTGGATACAAGTTTTGAGTTATTAAAATAACTGAAACCGATAGGTGATGGCTGCTTTGCGTAAATATTTAATGGATTTGTGAGGTCTTTGACGAATTATACATTTAATCGTCTATTAAAATTACCGTATTTTCGTTTCTTGGTAGCTTAAAGTCAAGTCGTTTGACAAAATTTATATTTCTAAACTTCTGTTTAAGGTCTACGTATATTAGTTGATCCATTGTATAGCTATAGATTATTCTGTCAGGAGCGACATCAACTAAGTCTTTGAGGTTTTGTAGTAATTTAGAAGTAAAAACTGTTTTTCCAGACTGTGATGAACCTAGGATGAACAGAAAAATTAAACGAAATATTAAATATAACTATTCAGAATACACATCGATATAAATTTATTTCATAGTAATATTTTAACTTTTAATGTTTAACTAACCAGCAACAATCATTGCAAACGGATGGTGTAGTGTTAGTTGAGGTAAATAATCCCTCATTATTCTTGGCGATTACGAAAGTGTAGCGTTAGTAATAAATTGCAAGGCATCAGCTGGAGTTCTTCACCCCTAACGTTTACAAGTTTAATGTTTATAATATCAAAACTACAACGTTTAACTCCATCATACTGTGGATTAGAAATTAAAAACAATTTACGTGTATCAATGTTGACGCTAATAAAACGTAATACGTTTATTAACCTACTGCCAAAAACTTGTGGTTGAATTATATCACACAGCACAAACAAGTCGTATGCTTCCACATGATGTTTTCTAAACGTTTGATTATTACTGATAATTTCTAGTAACGAATTTATTTTAACTAAAGCAACTTTCATCTCGTTTTGCTTAAAATTACGAAACTTAGGCAACTTTATACTAAAATTTGACATAGTGTTGGTTTTAAAATAATAATTCAAATCATTTACTGGAATGTGGACGTCAAACGATATGACTTTCTTTTGTTAGTAATAACAGAACAGACACAATATTATTTAGAACTATTAGACGTTATCACTTTTGACAACTCAGCGATATAAAATATTCTATCAATAATGTCATTGCTCCCATTTCTGACTTTGTAAGTATTAGGATAGCCTTTAACTATTGAATTTATTGTAAATATTTCATCTGTGAATCTAGTTGAGTAACTTTTTTTAAATACGTTTTTTGGTTGAATAATTCGAACACAGTCATTCACTTTATACTTTTGGTGCTTCGGCCACTTGTGATCTATAAATGTTTGATGTAAATTCATCCATGCATCCATTTCTGTTAATTTGTCCTCACTTGCAGGAGTCATTTAAATTCCTTGATGATACGTGTTATTGTATGTATTTAAAATGTCTTGCAAAACGTTGTAATAGGTTTTCATTTTTGTAGTAAACTTTTTATATGTAAAGTATTTTGATACACGCGACAACAAAATTTGATTAAATCGTTCCACTATCATGGCTTTTAATGAAGAAAAGTTATAAAACATAATAATATTATGTTTATCTAACATTCGTTTAAATCTTTTATTTTCGAACTCTAGTCCTCGGTCACATGTTAAATATTTTGAAACGTTTTTAGCACTCAAAACTGACTGAAATGCTTGTGTAACATTTTAAGCAGTTTTGTTTTTTACGCACACTGCATATGCAAATGGACTTGCCACATCTATAATCGTTAATATAAAACAGTGACTTTTATTTGCTTTTGAATATTTTTGCATATCAATTAAATCACACTGCCATAAGTAGTTTTTAGAAGGAGCTGAAACTTTGCGGCGTTTAAATTTTTTTCATGCAAATTTGGGTTGTGTATAGGCATCTTGTGTTTGAAGAAATCCTCCAACTTCCTTTCGTTTCACTGATAAATGTTGTTTATGTAATTTGTTAACACCACCTAACGCGGAAGGTGAGGAACAAGTGTAATAGCTATCAAAAAACTGGCTTTACTCATAATAAAACTGTTTAAAAAATTACTGTCACGCTTTTTTCACTACATTTAAACTGAATAAAATAATGAGAACTCATGTGGTTAAGTGTGTAGAGTATTAGTGAAGGGAGAGATTTAAATGGGAGCAAAATGGTACAGTCTGAGGAAAATAGTAGCGTTAAAGTTTCCAGAGCGAAGACTTCCAGATTGTTTAGTAGCCACACCAGAAGCAGACAACTTAAAGGCGGGGCAGAGTCAGTTCACAAGGGAACTACAGGGTTCAGCAAGTAGATGACCATTGTACTCAACACCCCGAACGAGTTTTAACAGGCGTGTGGCTCAATTTAAGCAAGCTTAGGAATTATCACTGGAAAGCTTGAAACTACTGTCAGACGCGTCAAGTGAAAAAAACGAAATTTCAGACCCAAACTTAGAGAAGTTGCCGTCAGCCGAAACAACAATCGACACAACCCAGAAGGAAAAGTCAGTCAGCTCAGACGGGATTGACGAACTATCCATACTACAGCCTGATTTCCGTAAGGTTCAATCTCCGACAAAAAGCGTAGAATCAGAAGCCAGCTCCAACGGCAGTCACAGAAGCGGGTTGTACGAGACGTTTGAGGTATTCTCAAAGGGTCATAATTAAGAGCCAATAAGTAAGCGATTTTTTAATTTATCATTACAAGACTAAATAAGGAGCGCTGACAACGAGTTAGAAGGCATAAACGGGTTATTTAAGTCATTAAACGTTTTAAAGCCTGAGAAAGAAGCAGAGGTTCATATTAAAGTAGAGGCATCGGAAGTAGTTATCTTTATCACACTGACTTATTATTATATCACACTAATTGGAATTACTCACGCTAATTACATTTAGTCATGCCGTCTGACTAATTCTATTATGCTGACTAATTATAACTAACTACTCATTAATTTCCGTATAACTAATCAGTACGTCCAATTAAATATCTGCATGCCAATTAACATATAGTATATTCATTTCCTGTATCTCAATATGATGTCACACTATTATTCGTCACTGTAATGCATTTCCTACATATTAATTAACCCTAATTAAGAATGTCTTTATAATTATGACTCACTGTAATGCACTAATCTAATGTAATTTTATGGGTATATAAACCCGGCTTCAATTCGTAATAAACCACTATCACTTTAGCATTCAACCAGTTTTAACTGTGCCTTAATTATTTAAAACTCATAAACATTGAAACACCAGAAGCCATTTATTCCTATCATACTCATCTCTTTATTTTACGACAACCGTAACTAGGAAGCGAAAGAGCAAGAGCAAGTAGAACCAGTCATTATTGAACCTGTGGTAGTGGAACCAGAGATAGTAGAGCCAGTTGTAGAACAACCAGTAGTGGAAGAACAGGCAGGTCTAAAACCAGTTGTTGTAGGACCAGACGCAGAAAATAATAACGACGAGAAAGAGGAGGAACTTATAGAGAATCCAGAAAACGAGCCTAAGGTTTATATTTTCATAATGGCTGCACCACCAGTACCAATGCCTACATATTCAGATCCTGTTTTGAAGCAAGAGGCAGTAAACGAATTTTTAGACGAATTCACATTATGGACTACTATGTACAATTTGCAGGCAGTACCTGCTAAGGCACACCTTAAACGCGCTATCACCACACCCCAAGCACAATCGTACTTTATTATTACCAAGGCAACATTGAGTCACGCATCAACATTAGCAGATTTTATAACAGCGTTTAAAGCAAACTGTCCTATGACATCAGTCCTACGAGCAGCAGCAGCTGAGATATTTCGACAGCAGCAGCAAATTGGCGAGACAGCTTTGGCATTTGTAATGAGAATACAGGACGCATTTGTTGCAAACTGGGAGGGAATGCCAGCTGCTATAATAATCGAAGTAATAACAAAAAATCTGAGAATAAGTGTGCAAAAGTATTTAGCCAAACGCACGTTAGCAACAGATATAGCAGCATTTAAAGCACAACTTGCAAACTACGATCAACGCCATTTAGTTCGATTTGACACACCAGCATCTACACCAGCAATTAAGCAAGATATTAACGCAGTCATAAAAAACAGCAAAACAGCGGAGTAAGAAGCTAAGATTAATATGTTAACAAAAGAGTTGAAGGCATGGAAGACATCAGGAAACGCCAAAAGACCACAAGGATCAACTAAAGGCACTTACAGACGAGACGAAGAGCAAAAGACAAAACCTAACAATTGCTATAATTGCGACAGACCAGGACATTTTGCAAATGATTGCCGTGATCTTCCATCACAGAGAACTAAGGAGTGGCGGCGGAAGCAGGAGAAGAAACGACGTAGTCAGGAAAGAGGACGATCACGAGAGAGAAGCAGGGAGCCACGTAGGCAGCGATCGCGCGAGAGGAGTCGTGAGTCAGGCTTTTATAATGGAGACAATAGGGAGTCACTTAGGCCAAATGATGCAAGAGGTGGCGGGAATGCGAATGATTCAAGAGGAAATTACTTCATTTCAAACTCAACAGCACTAAGGAATTTAAACACGTAGGTGGATCAGTAAGGCCGGACCGATCATTTACCAATATTAGGCCACCAGACACATACGTGAGAGATAACAGTGGAATACAGTTACGAAACAGATTTGAATTACTCAGTGAGCAGAATGATGTCACCACGTCCGTCATTGCCCGACCGGACGTTAAAAATAACAATAGAAATTCAAAAAATAGAACTCAAGAGCATAATGTAGCAAGTATTACATCATCTGCAATTGTTAGTAGTAGAGTAATTACGATGTTTATAGATACAGCGGCAAAAGTCAGTTGAGTTTCATCATCACTAGTTAAAAGTGTCGGAGCGGTAATTAAACAAATAAATGGAATGACATTGAGTGAATATAGTCAAAATGTAATACGACAATATGGAAAGCAGATATGTTGCTTGGAATAAAAAGGACAATGATAAACTTTGAATTCATAATAGTGGACTAGCCACCCCAGTAAATTCTAATAGGACAGGATTTATTGGACAGTAATTATTGATTGCAAAAAAAGACACTGCAGTCAGACCGATTCGGATTAGTAGTTTTTTAAACAACAGCTGGTATAAATGTGCAGAGGCAAGTCGACGTGCCTTCTGTGTCAAGTCATGCTACGCTTAGTACAAAAAACAATAAGGACTTCAGTCAACAAGTGACGCAGAAGTCAAAGGCCAATGGCGAGAGCTCCGCCAGAAGCACAAGTGAATACATAAGAAAAGATCAGACGTCCCTAGTATTTAAATTAGGGTTACAGGAACCAAACAAGACGAGGGCGGGACACCAGGTACCCACTCTTCAAAGTAAGTTAAGTAAGAAAGAATTGTCTACTAAACTACAGGATTTTAGAAGACAACTACAAGAAAGAATGAAGCAACCAGAGGTTCCACCAGATGGACCACCATGGAGAAGGAATGAGCAGAGGCCAGACGTACTGAGACTCTACTTAACTGAAAGAATTGAAGTAGAAGAAGGAACAGTAATGGAAATTCCAGTATATATTAAGTCGGAGCAGAAAAAAAGATACGCAAGCTTTGTTGTAATGTCACAAGGGCAACGAAAATTCAAGGAATTGATTGTTTTAGAGTTCATCATGTCAGAGACAACAAAAGGAATACGAGTCATAAATCCGTTATCCGAGAAAAAAATAATTCAGCCACATGCAGTAATAGCTACAGCAGTTGTCACTGACTACGAAGATTTCAAAATTAAGGCAGTTGATTTAGTGGAAAGCATTCATTCAATACAAGCTGATAATGTCTGAATCTAATTCTGATGTTTTTTTTAACAGTCTTACAGCTATGTAGATATCACGCTAAATTCCAATTTACAGAGAACAGGAGCTTGAAAAAGAAATTAAAGCAGTAGACATCAACCCAGATCAGAGCCCAGAGAACACAGAAAAATATAAGCAGCTATGCAGAGAAGAACAAGAAGTATTAAAGTTTTCGAGAACCTCACTTGGAGTTCACCCTTATGCCAAATTTTTGATCGAATTGGAAGATACGGAGCTCATCTGACTACGCATACACCCAGTCAGTGATGCCCAGAACGAACTCATTAACAAGAAAGTCAAGAGGTTACTCTAGGATAGAATGATTGAACCAAGTAATAGCCCTTACTTAAGCCTCGTGACAGATTTTAGGGCCCTGAATAATGTAACACGCAAATTAAGCTTTTCTTTACCACTAATTCAAGACATCATTCATAGGTTTAGAGACTTGAAAGTATTCTCGGCGATAGACTTAGAGTCCGGGTACAACCAGATATTATAAGACGATAACACAGTACCATTAAACGCATTTTCTACAAGGCATGGACTATGGCAGCACCCAGTGCTTCCATTTAGTATAGCATGTGCACCAAGTTTCTTTTTTTAGATGATAGTGACTATGCTAGGCAGTTTACAGTATAAAGCAGTAGTTCATTACTTAAACGATCTTATTGCTCCATCGAAATCAGTAGAGGAAAATATTCAGCAGTTGAGAAAAGTTTTGCGGCGATTAAAAGAAAATAACCTACGTTTAAAACCGTCAAAGTGTAGACTAGGCTACAACCGACTAGAAATACTTGGATACTTGGTGACACCAGAAGGACTTCAACCTGACCTAGCATTAGTTGACTCCATAGGAAAGATCAAACCACTAACGCATGTTGAGTCACTTCAACGATTTATGGGGGCTATCAATTTTTATAGAAACCTTATACCAGACTTAGCAAAACAAACTGCAGCACTTACAGCCTTGATGTGTAAGGACGTTCTATATGTTTGGAGCAGGGAAGCAAATGACGCCTTTGAGGAAATAAAGATGGCACTTACAACAGCACCTATACTGGCTCATTACGACCCAAAAAGGAAGACAACTCTCAAGACTGACGCCAGTCTGGAGGGACTTGGAGCCGTACCAGAACAACGCCATGTCATCAACGGTAAAGAGGTGGATCGACCCATTGGATATATTAGTAAGAAAACTAACAGTGCAATGAAAAATTACCAGATTCCAGAATTGGAAATGACGGCAATAGTGTGGGCGCCAAAGAATTTAAGTCATTTCTTAAAAGAAATTCCATTAGAAATACTCACTGACAACTCAGCTTTACCGTCACTAGTAACTTTGAGGAAGAAACCACTAAGTCCAAAGTTAGCAAGGATGGCTTTGGTTCTAGTAGATTTTGACATCTTCAACATAAAGCATCTGGCAAGGAAAATCAATATTTTACCAGATTTACTATTCAGATCATCACCTAATGAGTATAACTCGGATGACATAGATTTTGACATGCCAATGTGGACCATCAATAGACAACAAGTATTCTTTGGTACCCAACACAAGGATCCGGCATTGAGAGAGATAATAAAAGCCTTGCATTGTGGGACTGATAAAGTCAATAAATATGAGAAGTTTAGATTAATTAATGAAGTACTTTATTTCATAAATCCAGATTTGACAGGACCGGAATTTTTAATCGTGGTTCCCAAAATTGAAAAGATCAGATATACAAGGACTTCCATAGTTCCCAGATGAGAGGTCACCTAAAACGAGAGAAGACCTAATAAAAAATTCGGGCGAAATTCTTTTGGCGTACGATGAGGAAGGAAATTAACTGGTATGTCAAATCATGTCCTGAATGCCAGAGAAGTAAAGTACTACGAAAGAAACCAGCCAAGTTATTTCAGGTAACAAAGTTGCCCACCTATTCATTCGAACGAACAGTAATTGACTTTGCCGGGCCCATTAAGAAATCATCAGGGGGAAATAAGTACATTTTAACAGCAGTGGACTACCTAACTAAGACGTTAATCAGCAAACCAGTTCCAAATTCAAATGCCAAAACAACAGCTAAGTTTATTGTTATTGAAATTGTAACTAAGTACGGATGTCCTAAGTATTTGCAGAGTGACAATGGGACTTCATTCTTGAACGAGACGATTAGAGAATTGACGACTCTGCTTGGGGTAACTCATATAACATCCAGCCCTTACCACCCGCAGACAAATTCTGTAGAAGAGAAGACTCATGATGTACTTATGGAATGCCTTCTTACATTTGTGAACGAGAATCAGAGGAACTGGAATGATGCATTACCATGGCTGACGTTTGCATTAAATAGTTCAGTACATACCACCACAGGTATAACCCTATACTTTGCTTTGTATGGTAGAGAGCCAAAGCAACCGATTAATACACTACTTTCAACCTTGAAAGTGGAACAGACTGTGGATTTCAACGACAATGCTGTCAAGGCCCAGCAGACTGCACGAGCAGCGATGGAACACCAGAGACAAGCCTGGGCGAAACGATACAATCTTACTAAGAAAGAGTGCACCTTCAAAGTCGGTGACCTGGTTCTCCTTCGAAATTCGCACAACAAGAAAGGAAGAAGCAAAAAATTGATGCAGACTTTTGCCGCGCCATTCCAGATAGTAGAGGACATGAAACGGAATGTCTATAAGTTAGAGGCTCGACGCAAAAATAAATTAATTCATGTATCTGTGAACATTAAACGCCTTAAACTTTTTTATTTTAGAGATCCTGTAGCAGACCGACAGTCTCAGTTCACAGCGGCAGGTCCAGCTAGTACAGTGCAGCCAGACACGGTGCAGGAAAGAGAGCGTCAGAGTTTATCACAAGCTACTAGGAAGGAAGCTACGCCAGTAGGGCAGAGTGAGAAGATGAGTCATACCCCCCACCGCAAGGGTATATGAGCCGATCTTCATCCCCACCCCACACGCCAGTCATAAGTCAAGCCCAAGAGCCAAACAGAGGCAGAGGCAGACCCGAGGGTTCCAAGAATTGGCAACCAACTTTTGAAGATCCAACTATTATTAATAAAGCTCGATATAATTTACAAAATCATGTTAGAAATGGATAAACTAAATTTATTTAAGTAGTTATAAATTTCGTGATATAGAGATAAAATACATATAGTACGTTATATTATATAGATAGATAGTAGGTAGAAGTACATGTAGAACCATACGTGGAACATATGTAATAGTAGTGGATTACCACTTATAGAATAATAAGTCAATTTGTTTTTTAGCCTTCCGTGCACTTATATCAAGAAGTAGCGACAGAACTAATGCTACACCTAACCGGAACGGTTCTTTGTCCGGAAAGGGACCCTTAAAAATACCGTATGGACGGTCCATTGGTCTGAAAATACCTTTGGCTACTTGTGATCTAACACTAGTCCTTAACGGGGACAATGATTTAAAACGTAAAGCACAGTATTTCTTCCTTTGAAGTGAGACGAATTTACAAAACCGTCCAAACAAAACTGTTTAATATCGGACGTTGCCTGATATTTTTTAGGTTAACCAAGCCGCAGCCAATAGTTAAGTGTTTTGTTGTAAAATAAAATAAAAAATAGTAAGTAGAAAATTAAAGTAAAGGCCACGTATGTATAGTTTGTAACATGTACTTACAGCAAGTGGGGCCTATCTAGAAATAAATAAATTTGAATTACGTAGTATTTACAGCAGACGGCATAAATTTTGCTAAAAATCGTGTTATTTAGGATTGAAATACTTATGTTAAGTAGTGTAGTTTAAATACTAGATAGTATTATGTAGAGCTAAATTTTACGAATTTTTTAAGCTATAATAGAATTTTGTACCTACCGAATTGTCCAAATTAGGAAGATTTTTGTCCAAATGGTGGGTAGAAATGAAAAAGGGAGCAGTATATCCAGGGATTTGTATTATTTAATTATGCGTATTCTTAAGTATTGATAATATGTATCGTGTATAAATGATGGGCAGATTTTATTTTGTCACGATGGTTGACCAAGTGACACGTCTTAACAGTTTAATTACGTGTAATTTTAAGTAAGTAGTATGTGTATATAGGTACGTTACATACATAGTATACTGTAAGTGTAAGTAATGCGTATTATTATATAGATGATGATGTAGGATGCATTTTATTATATAGATTACTTTGTAGTATTAAGTAGTATTGATGCATTGTATTACGCTGATGTAGAGATAAAGCTTCGTTTATTATATGCGGAGGGTGTATTAGAATGTGGATGAGCTCATCGTAATCTCATTCACATTCTAAGATGCGAACGTAAGATGTTTACATATCTTACTGTGTAAACAATGCACTGAGAACTATCGAATAAACTTTTGGTCGACAGAGAGACTGCCAGTTCTACCCACACAGCCAGCGAGTTAACAGTACCATCGTCTAGTCGATGAAGTAGCGTTGCATACATCATTTGTGTACCAACCCTAACACTAGTACTTTTAGCTCCGTTACTTAAAAACTGTGGCTAAGTAAAATTAGGAAAGTTTAAATCCCTTTTTCAAACTATATCACCTATAAGACGGTACTTTTCTTATATTGCCAATGCTTTTTCAAGCAAACTAATCACCTTTTAGGGCAATCGGGATTTTGAGATTTTTTTCACTTTTTTCAGACAATGACCTGTGACTCTTGCAAACTTTAATTTTCGACACTGAATATTTTTTAACAGATTTTTAGACAAGTGCAATGGTGCAACATTCATCACTATAAGTCATTTGCTTCAAAAGATACACGTTATTGAAGTTTTGAAAAATCACCAATACCGGCCCTACTACTATTTCATTCATTTAAATGGTGTACGGCGTACGGTGAACGGCGACCGTAAATGTTGTAGGGCGTAAGTTCCTGGTTGTAGGATTATTCCTATCCGGACTTTTACTAACCGGATTAGTCCTACCCAAGACCAAATCTAGGACTTCTCCTACCCATGTACATAGAAATAACCTACACATCGCGCAAAGATACACCCACAACTTTTGTATTGTATTATAGCCTTGATTTGTTTTAAATAATACAGACTTGCTAGTGAAGTAAGTTTTCTTACTTTACTACCACGCAATTCCTAATAAGACTAAAAATGCATATTGGTGACTTTGTTAAATGCTGCCTAAATTTCATAAATTTCACAACGTAAAATTCAACTAGGTATCTTTGCTTTGGCTCTACAGTTAATCGTGCCAACTGGCAACCCAGCATATATTTAGTAATTGAATTTATGTTAATTAGTTTATGTAATTTTGCGATAATCAATGCATAAGTACAAAATGAAAGGATGGCGTCAGTCCATGAGACTGCGACAAGTCCGGGTAGAAAAACTCTTAGGTTTGGTCGTCGGTAGGAAAAGTCCGGCTAGGAAAAGTCCGGATAGGAATAATCTGTTGACCTAAGTTCCTGTATGGTACAGAGGCGAGTGAAGTTGTATTCCTCCGAGAACCGACAGTCCAAGTCCAAAGTGGGGTCGTGTTTGGTGAATATTGGTGTATTGGGATTGTGATTATTTGGTGAAGGGTGAATATTGGTGAACATTAGTGTTATGATAGGATCTACTACGTCTCTATCTCTCTATAAATTTTAAAGCAACCTGATATGCATCTACGCCTCTACCATACATATTACATTCTAGTAGTTCATGGTCATTATTGGTAAGTAAGCCTAATAATAATAATAATTTTCCTAGAAATGTATGTTGTCATTTTAATATAAAATAATATTGTCATATAATGAGAGGTACATACATGGCTCATCGTGCTAATGCTAAATACAAATAGTGATTTATTGAGAGAGAATGGAGAGATGATTCAGAGGGAACAGTCCACAGAGAAGTGGCAGTCTGTTTCCTCTTCACTTGTATCCTCATCGTGTGTTGAGACTCACAGAGCACAACCGCACGATGAGCCATGTATGTACCTCTCATTATATGACAATATTATAGTAGCATAATAGCAATAATAAATTACTTTCTCTCTATAGGAATTCGTGTAACAGTATAGAGCTCTTTATTTTATTAGATAAAGATCGGCATCTGAACTGAATTTTGTTAATAATTATTATTATTTTATAATTTTATTTTTAAAATAAATTTTAAGTCAATAATGATTTAATTTAAAAGGAGTTAAAATAAATTAATCTAACACAAAACAAACTTGATAAAAATAAAAATATTGATGAAGCTGATATTGTTTTAGTTGCTTTGTTATTTTTTTGGGCATAAAATTTAACCTAACCATGGGCACGTAGCATTATATTAAAACCATATTAAATATTTCAGCAAAAATTACCATTTCCAGTTTACGGTGCGCTGCCTGTTCCAGCATTTTCTCAAAAAATTCAAATTTCTGCCGTTGAACGTTCCAGCACCCCACGAATAATTAAAAATCTGTTCCATTGCTGACTGCATATTCACTTGAGCCGGCGGAACCCATAAATCGTCAACGAAGAATCGAATCTCCTTCTCGAGCTAAAAGCGAAACTGACTATTACCATTTTTCCCTAAAAGTAAAACTAACTATCTCTGTTTTTCTCAAAATACAATTAAAAGGAGCAAACAAAAACTATATGTGCCAGTACAGCATGTTATGAAGTAGACGCTTAAGGGTCGTCCATAAATGACGTCACAAAAATTATTGCTTTCACAGAAAACACCAACTCCCTTTATCAATTGTTAGGTATCACGAGTCATATACACTGGACAGGACCAACACACCCTTAATGTGACATCATATATGGACATTCCATTATAAATATTAGAACCTTCAAATTTTAGCCATTGAATCAATGTGTCAACCTTTTACAGACTAAACACAGCGTAAATGTTCAAATTTTCAAATTCTAGTTTTCCTGAGAGGTAACACAAATGGCGCTATTCAAATTTTCCACAATTTAGGACTCACCCCCTTTAGTGACGTATTTAATAATAATAATAATAATTTATTCATTGAGTGGATTTTGCGTCAGCCCATACAACATTGTTAAGTTTGTGCAAAGTAATTATTTACAATTTGATCAAAAAGATCAAAATATCCTTGGTTATTTAATATATTGTCGGTGAAGTTTCTCGTAACTTGCTTGGTTGTGCTGTAACAAAAGGTCTTAAAGCTGCGTTTCTAAAAATAATCATGTCATTATAGTGTCAGTAGTATAGATTTAACATTGCATATATTTCATTTCTATAAGTAAAGAAATATTTAAAAGCGTTGTGATATAAGTGTAAAGGCTGAGTTATATTAGGTGATGGGAGAAAAGAGGGGATAGAAGTTATGTCTCTTTAATACAGCTTAAGTAAAAGTCCAAAACCTTCCGCGTCAGGGTAGCTGCTGAAGATTGTTGAGATGAGGTTCTCCCTCTTCGGTCTGCTGGTTGAAAGCTTCTTAAGAAATTTGGTTCGGGGTGGTTTATAATGCGGACAGTCAAGCATTATGGAGGCCATCTAGCGCTCGAGGTGCGAACATCTATTTTCTCTCTGAGCTCGTGAATCCATTAAAAATTTTTTTAATTTTCACAATTTAAAGTAGTGAATTTCGAAAATTAATCTATTCTTAACAATGAAGGCAATAGAAAATAAATAACAGCATCCGAATACGATCAAAAATTGTGCAAAAATTTACAGTCTAGACTATTTACTGATGATAATCAAAATCCGCACGCCTGACACCAGCCTGAACGTGGGATATACATACTAGTGGAGTCAACCTTCTGAAATTTCATCTAATTGGAGTCAAAAAAAAGATAAGTTCCTTATTCAAATATACGTAGGTCGAAGGCCTTGCACTAACCTGTATTTTTCGAAAAAGGTAAAAAGATACTAGCACCCGTGTATATTTTGGTAGAAACTAACTATGGGGGAACCGGATCAACAAATTGCCAGTTTCATTAACCAGCAGATCACAGGTCAGCTAGCTGCCGTTGCTCAACAAGTCACAGATAAAGTTACGCAAAGTATTGCCCAACAGCTGGACGCAACCTACACGAACTATATGTCAGAAATGAACAATAAAATCATTCTCTTTGAAAGCAATATTAATGGAACACTATCTGCATTGAAGAGGAAAATAGGAGTGAACCAGTCTTGAATGGATGAAGGTATAGCAAAAGCAAACCTTCAGTTCACAAGTGTGAATAAACAGCTAGCTGTTCTGACCAAGAAAATAGAAATTATTGAAAGCAGAAACCGGAAATCAGAGGTTATGATTTCTAAACTCAGAGTTAACACCTCTGCTATGAAAGATTTAGTCGATTTTTAAAAAAATCGACGCGGTCTAAAATTGATCAAAATACTAGAGGCCAGACGGTCAAAGGATGTCAAACAAGGAAAACCACCACTAGTGTTTGTCAAACTAGGAGAACCATCGCATGTAAAGACATTAATGAAAAACAAATGGAAGTTGAAGAATATTATGAATGAAGTAAAGATCCATCCCTGCCTAAGTAAAGAGGAACAGAAAAAATACAACCACGCAAATAAAATGTTCTAAAAAGCGAAGAATGAGAATCCTTTTGCAGCAGTTTAATACTTGGGTAATTTCGGCATTGAAGTTGATGGGAAGAAATTTCAAAGCGATGAATCTCAACCAGTTGAGTTGACATAGGATCTACGCCCATACACAAATCATAACAAGAATAACTTTTACAACATTATATACTAAAATGTCCACGGTTTACGGAATTTCCTCGAGTTGGATGAGGAAGATGGAGTTAAAATGGTATCATATGATTTTATTTGTATTTGTGAAACTTATGAAAAATCAGATAAACTTAATTCAGGTAATAATTTTTGTAATTTTGAATACGTTTATCTTTCTGCTAGCTGGGTAAATAAGGAAGAAAGACCCTCAAATGGAATGAGCATATTATCGAATAAGCAAAACTTTAAGATTGATGAAATACTTTAATGCAAAAACAACATATTATTTATAGCTTACAGAAATAATAAAACAAGTAAACAGTTAGTGATAGGTTCGGTTTACGCTAATACTAATATCTATGATCATTCGGTAATTTTTACTGAACTTAGCGAGGTAGTTGAGGGGTTGTCACCTCATCAACGGGAGAAGCTAATTTTGGGAGGTGATTTCAATTCCGGAACTAAAAACGGAGGAGAGTTGGATCATCCTGCAGTCACTTACAGCAAACGTAAAGCAACCCGGGAATCATTAGATGAAGGTGGCAACCCCGCTGCCTCCTGGTTCCTGGAATTTGTGAAAAACAACTCCTTAGCAATTTTGAACGCAAGAGTTGAACCAGACATCCCAGGAAAATACACTTTTTTGGAAAATCAAAACTGCTCCGTGTTGGATTACTGTATTGTAAGTTTAAGTATTATAAGTAGGGTGCAATAATTTCAACAGTAGAAATCTTTACGTCTGATCATGTTCCTATAGAAGTTAGAATTTCTGCTAGCAGATTTAAAAATAAATACGAAATTAAATGTAATAATTCAAGTAACAAGCTAAAAGTAAAAATGAAAAAGAAACAAACTAACCATTTTTGTAAGGAATTAAATAACATATTACCAAATAAGGATGATAATCTATCTATAGAGAGTTTGAACGGTATTCTAGTAAAAAGTATATTTCAAGCTGCTAAGAAAAACAGACTAGTCTGTAACCGAACTCCAATAATTATGTATAGAAATAAGCAGTGGTTTGATAAAAGCTGTAAACAATCCAAAAGACTGATGATGGATTGTAGAATAAGGTGTTAATCAGCTAAACCTCCAAACGAAGCATAAAGAGAGTTTAGTCAGGCTAGAAAAAATTTTTAAAGCACTTGTAAAAAGATAAAAAGTGAATATTATACTGATCTTCAAAACAAACTTGATAATATAAAAAATGCTTGTCAATTTTAAGAGACAGTAAAACTTTTGAAACCTAGGATTGCAGACACAGGAAATAAAATTAACCCCTCACAATAGGAAGAGTTTTATAAATCTATCATGCATTCTAAAGACACACAAGAGACAACATATTACGGAGTAAATGATTTAGAACTCGATTCGGAAATCCAAATATGGGAATTAGAGTATGCAATTAAGAAAACAAAATACAGCAAAAGTCCTGGTCTAGATGGAATCCCAAATGAATGTTTGAAAGGTCTGTCCAAGGGTTAGAAAAAATTTGTACTACACTTGTTCAATAAAATCCTTCTAGAAGAGAAATGCCCTGATAGTTGGTCAGATATTGAGTTAGTTACTCTTTTCATGGAAGGAGATCCCAGTAAGCCAGAAAATGATAGAGGAATAGCATTAATTAACTGTATTGCCAAACTTTTCACACAAATTCTCCTAGTACGTATTAAAAAATGGGTAAATAAATGTAATGTGCTACCTGAGTCACAGGCAGGTTTTTAAAAAAAAAGATCATGCATGGACCAAATATTCTCTCTAACTTGCTTAATCCAAAACCACATAAGAATTCCCGGTAGGAAGGTTTATGCAGTCTTTGTGGATAAAAGACCCTTCGACTCAATAAATTACACCAAATTATGGGAAAAATTATTTAGTGTGGGTCTAAGTGCCAAGATTGTAAGACTACTTAGAAATCTATATAGTTAGGCTAACATTAAAGTCAGAACTAGGGAAGGACACTCTAAAAATATTGAAATAAACGAAGGGGTCCTACAAGGGGAACTGCTATCACCTATACTATTTTCGCTATTTATAGCAGATATGGATCAATTTTTTAAAGAGCAAGGACTTAGTGGTTTAAGCATAAACAAGAAGGTGTTTATTTATATGCTAATGTATGCAGACGACACAGTAATCGTTGCTTATAGTGAAGGTGACCTAAAGCAGAAGTTAGATATACTGAAGGAATATTGTGACCCTAATCAGTTGACGGTTAATGCTGATAAAACCAAAGTGATGATCTTTGCAAAGGGTACAAATATAAAAGTAAATAGGGCTTTCAGATATGATGGGAAACTTCTAGAAGTTGTAAAATAATATATATACTTAGGTGTACCTTTTATTTCATCAGGTGTAATCAGGCTGGCCTTAAAATACTATATAAATAAATCTGTTAGAGGAAATGCTAAACTTTGGAATATTTTATGTAGAAGTAAATGCGATGCCTGGGACTCAAGGATAAAGTTGTTTGAATCAGTTACTATGGCTACACTCATGTACAGTAGTTTAGTCTGGGGGTTAAGATATGTAGACCAAATAGAAATAGTTTAGACCAGCTTTATAAAGAAAGTGTTAGTTCTACCTAGAAACACGCCTAATTATCTGATTAGACTCGAAGCAGAAAGATGTAGGCTAGAAATACCAATGTTTAAACAGGCTCTACTCTATTTAGGCAAAGTACTAGAAATGCAGGACGAAAGAGTACCAAAACTACTCTTTGAAAAGTTAAAGAAGGTTGACGTGCTTGACTCAAACGACGCCAACTACAACTGGGTTAGCCTAATAAAAAAGAAACTAGTTTCTTGTGGTTTTTAGGACTTATGAAACAACCTGTCTGCTGACAATATAAATAATATTATAGAGGCAATAATAGAAAAGATGGCAATGATCTTGTACCAGGAGGATGTAGAGAGAGCTATATACTTGTCATATAATCATGCATTTATGAGTTACTGTGGGTCGAATCTTGTAGCTAAGTATTTAAATAGTAGACTAAATATTTGTGTAGTTAGAGTATTTGCGCGAATTCGGCTAGCCGAAACTAGAAAAATAAAAATAAGAATTAACCAGGAAAAAGTGGAACTAGATGAATGTAAAATCTGTATAACATGTAATATGCAGGTCGGTGAATTATTGGAACATTTTCTATTCAGATGTGAACATTAGAGTGATATCAGAAATGTTTATATGAAAGAGCTGATAAATGTAGGCCATCTTATGGGTAATAGAATAAATTACATATTAAAAAATTATGATAATCTTGTTTTAAAAAATCTGTTTAGTTATATATCTATAGCAATTAAGAGAAGAAATGTTAAAGCTGCTGAATTAGGCTAGAAGCCAAATATTTAATGTATTTGGCAAATATTAGTAAAAACTTTGGAAATATGATTTGTGTATCGGCAGTAGCCTGAAAATGCAATAAATCAATACATACATACATACATACATACAGTCAAGCATTATGTGAAAAAGGTCCCCCACCTCTTTTCCACATAGCTCATAGTATGTCCCTTCTGCATTTTTCCATAGCTTATTTATGCCTTTAAGATTAGTTGCCTTCCCTTTTAGTACTGTTCTAGGAAATCCAGTTCTGAGATTTGGTAAAAATTTTGTCAAGTTCTATTTCATGTTTATTATGAAATATTCCGATTTAAGTGCATAGGTTTTCATACTGGCATAGGGTGTCATTGCGCTACAGCTTTGCATTCTGAGAACATCGTTGTTGATGCAGTTAAGTTGACATTTTTCTTTATATTTCTTTTCTATGCTTCCTAACATATTCGGAGTTCAAGTTTTTGAAACTTTGCTTAAGTTGTGCAACCGCTAAAATCTTTTTCATTTGAAGCATCCAGTTATACTGACGGTCTGCGGCTTTAGAGTTCATAGTTTCTAGATAGCAAATTTTAGTGATGCTGTTCTCTTCAGCGTTAAGTGTATTTTCAAGAAATCTAAGCAGTGCTTTAAATAATATTAGCCTGATGTTTTGCCCCCCCCCCGTTTTTAGGCAGAGAAAAACCCTGGGGTTGAGTTGGTAGAGTTCATGAGCCGTCAGAGGAATACACTATGGAATGTCGCGAATTCTTCGCAGTACTGGAGTCCCCATATTTGTGCTGCATACATAAGTACCGAGCTGACCAGTGATTGGAAAAGTTTAAGGTGTACGTCAATGTCTTTTATTTTAGCACGATAGAAGAGTTCAAATAGATTTGATTGTGTTGTTTTGGCCTGTGTAAAAAAGTGTGTTTTAGCTTTATTAAATATTCTGCTTTGGATAAAGAAGTATACATACTTGTTTACTATTTCCAGTGTTTTGCTATCCAAGTAAAATCTTGTTGAATTACGTATCTTATTGCCTTTCCTGAAGATCATTTAGTGACGTATTTAACATTACGTTAAATATAGAGCTTTTTTGGACCCACATATATAACAAATGGGGCCATTTTTGTTACCTCCCAACATGTATTTTATGTTTCTCTTGGTGGTTTTCTTGTGATTACTGCGTATTTCTGTAGTCGTTGTTTTTACTTATTTTTGAGCAAGTATTGTAATTATGTACTCTGAAATCTTAAGATTTTAATATTTATAATAGGTTATCAATAATTGATGTCACATTTAGCATGTGTTGGTCTTGTCCAGTAAAGCAAAAAGAGATACAGTAGATTCTCGCCTATATGATGTAATTAAAACCAAACCCATATCATATACCAAAATTAGCATAAAATTGAGGTAATTGTTTCTTCATGTATGGTTAATATATTAAATATACGTTACAAAGCGTTTTCCTTAATAAATGGTTACTGGGTTTAGAATCAATTAGTATAGGACAATAAATTTTGATATACATTTAAACAAAAATTAAATTAGAACGAACAGAATACTATTTTGAATGAGTTTTTTGTTACAAATAATTTTTAAAAAAAGTTGTTATTTTAGTTAATTATGGAATATTTTTCATTTATCATATGATTAAGGTATTATAACTCGGATTTTGGCATCATTTAATTAAGGTTATCATAACTTTGAGGATCATATAAGCGAGGATCGACTCAGATTTCAGTCAGATTTGATTCTTTGTCGACAAAATTATTTCTTATCTGCACACGTCAGACCTCTGGACGCCGTACTGAGGTTGCCACTGCTGACAATATACAAGTGTCTTTGTTTCAAGTTCATTTCGGACTCCAACGGCTTGGATTACGTCCTCGCACACAACGGCTGGTTTTCATGTTGTAATAGTGAGCGTCAAACGTTTTCTAGATTTTAAAACTTCTGTAGTGATGATGAATGCGTTTATTTTTTCAGTTGTGGATTACTGTTCTATTATTTGGGGTGCTCAATCCACCTCAAATTTACAAATTATTCAAAATAAAATAAATTTTTTAATTGAATCGTTTAGTGATTCTCCTATTGCGTATAATAAGAAAAAATGCATTGATGAGTCAATATTATTACAGCTCACAAATTCATTAGCGGTCATTGAGCGTATTAACTGTTCTTGTTTGATATTCTTATGTAAGCTAATAAAGTATGGGTCTGACATCTAAATTCTAGTTGGGATTTTTAAATTTAAGGAATTTACTAGAATAACGAAGTTTAGTAATAATAAACTACTTGATTATGTTAAATTTAGAACGCAGTGTGGGAGAAAATCACCAGTATACCGATGTATTGAATTATGGAATAATTTACCTTTTGATTTTTAATGTGATGATGAAAGTGAGGCTAATCATGCTGGAATTTTTAAGCCTAAATTGTTTAAGCAATATATAAAAACAAGAAAACAGCATATGTATCTTATGTACTAGCCCTCATGAAAATTTTATGTTATGAATATATTTCTATGGTGTACAACTGGTTCGAAACTTGATTGTCTTCTCTGTAATGTTTATATGGTATTTTCTAATTAAGTAATTATATTTGTGTGAGTCCGTTCTTGAAAATCAGCTGTATGTTGAAGTGCCTGACTTCTTAATAAAGCCAACCTCAAACCTCAAATCTGTCGTAACCATCTTACCTGTTTTAGACGTTCTTTAACCTTTGACGCCATTAACTCTCTTTAATCGTTCGATTCCTGTTCCTATTGTTTTTCTTCTGCTGCCAATGTTCTGCAGTGATCACACGAGGTCATTTTCGTCGTTTTTTCTCACCTGACGCTCAGTTGCAATTGCTGTAATAGGACTAGCACTAGCAAGAAAAAACTATATTCCATGCCCTTGTACAGAATTGATTGCACCGCCCCTTCTGACTTCGCAATGTGGACCATATCACCTGCTTTAGCATTATCCTAGTCTTAGCTCTGATTTTACACGAAGTTGTTCATCCTCTAGAACTGCAGTTGCTGTATCTGCCCTTCCGTTGATAAATTGACTCTAGATAAATTGTCTTCAGAAGTTCATGGCACACGCACAGGATAGCGCTCCATCGTGTTTCACCGCTACTACTTCATTTGTCCTTCCCAATGTTCAAGATGATTGTCATTGTGAGATCTTAAGACGACTGACAGGACAGGATGTTTTTCAAATCTGTTGTTTTTTATCTTAAAGATTGTACCCATGAATTTTCAATTTTTCTACTCTGCCGACGCGTTTTTAAGGATCGTGTCAACGCTTCCAAAAATACATCTCTGCCTGTAATTGTGTCGACGTGGCCACTTGTGTGTTCCACGCATAGCGCTCTTAAGATAAGGTCATCCTGTTTTCCTATTGGTAAAGCCCGTTTATAGAACAAACCCTTGACACTAACTCGTCAGGATCTGCTGCACCTCTAGACGCCAATTGCCAATTTAGGCCAACTACTTCTTGCACGAGAACGCATTCTTAACGCTAGCAGAAGTCAGTGCCACAAAATTATTGTCCTAGATTCATAGCCTTGTGACCACGTGTCCGTGCTCTCTTCGCGCAAAATATCGATTGCTATAATCGGCTGTGATCAACAATAACTACTTGGTGGTACTTAAGACCCCCTAAATACTGTATTTTGTTTGGAAGTTTTTTTTATTTTCTCACTTAATAGCGTCTCCCTTGGCGAATAATCATATAATCGGTTTGTGCTACTCCATTTACTTTTGTATTAGGAGGAATTCCGTATTCTACAGTACCAACATCTAAACCATGACATGCTTAAGGACGGCGCTAAACCTCCAGTGAGGCTTCTTAGAAGCAATAACTCCAAGAAACCCAAACGTAGCTCAGCTAATCAATCAGCCTCGGTGGGAGCAGAGCCACGAAGCTGAAAAAAATACATTAAAATCAATATTCATCTATATTAATTAAACAGAAGACTCCTTTCTAAAAAAAGCTTTCTAAAAATCAAGTAAAATTTGTTTAACTCGTAACAGGCGTTCAACAAAAAGTTTTAAGATTTTGTAACTAGCTTATATTAGGAAAACAAAACAGAGGACAATCTTATAAATATTTTAAAGATCTTATTCTAATAAGGAGTACCAAATCCTTAAATCTTGATTTTAACTCAGTTATATGAGAGACTTCATTCTTGCTCATCATACACAAAAATAATTAGTCTCGACAAATTCATATCCATTAAATTTAATTATATTGCTTCTTTACAGTCAACCCCCCAGTTAATACCTGGTGCATCAACTTTGATGACTAAAACTAAAAAACCCTTTTTTGAATACCTCAACAAAAGCACTACTGGTTAGAAGAAAAATCTAAACCAACTGTCGACTCCAGGTAAATGAAAGGTTTTAGAGCTCCATACAAGTGATTCCGAACCCGACCTTGGTGGCAAAGAAACCTTAGAAGGTTAAGATGTATAGAAAACCATGCGACACAACTATAATTTTGACGGTGTCATAACTTAAGGGTCCAATCCGAATGAATCTCAAGCCAACGCCACGGAAGACAGTACAGGAGAAATAGACGACCCCGAACACCAAAGCGGAGATTCTTCAACTTCTGGAGAAGCCGACAATAGAGCTCTATGAGAACCGGACAAAGAAGAGGGGAATGACAAGGAAAAAATGAGAAAGAGGACGAAAGGGATCGTTCCTTACGTTTTTAATCCCTCGAAACAAAAGATTCTAAAATACCAGTCACTACAATAACCTGCGCTTTTAAAACCTATGTCGTATGCCATACTGCTGACTTCGAGTCTGTAAAATTATATAGAACCTGGTAAAACGCTTGCATTGCTAGCACCAACGTTCTCAATCCAATCACGGTAAATATATATAGAGATATGCCACCCAACATATCCACACAATATATCAACATCAAATACTTCAAATTATATGAAGATTATTCTGCTCAACGTAAAACCAAGCCAGTGCAAGTCAATCGGTCCCTAACAAACTCTTAAAAAAAATGACCGAGGGTCCCTTTTTCTTGAAAAAACTACCTCAATTTGAGCCAGCCTGAGCCCGGGAGGAAAGACTCGTCCACTAAGCATGGGATTTGAAAAAAAAAATGAGCCCGAGCGTGCCTGCTATGTTTTCGATTTTACTGACCGGAGCTTCGGTCAGTGCAATCGGTCCCACCGGTCACCGGCTCCGTGTCTTACACTGAACCAAGCACAGAGAGATCGCCTTAACCAAGTACTTGGAGATCAGGGATACATTTCAATATACTGTAAAGTGGAATCAGGGCTTTTCTATTGAGGCCATCTATTATTAGCTGTATAAGGAATAAGATAAAGGAGTTGGGAGCAACGGTCGGACGACGAAGTCGGCTGAGCTTGAAAATTTTCCGCGGTCTATAGCAGTGGGGGATATGTAGGTATAGGCAGAGGAGCGGGCTGGTAAGTATAAGAGAACAGAGGGAAAGACGACGGTTGATGAGTTGGTTAATGACGTGGCCGTCGCATAGGAGCATAGGCTGAGCTCGTCAACAAAAAGGGCCCACCACACCACTTCCATTTTAGAGCTACTACGGTTCGAAAGGTGGTAAAATTGATTGAGCCAGAAATAAGAGAGAGCCCGCCGCCATCTTATTCTAATGTTAAAATATACATTTATTTTCCATTTATTGTATTATAAATATTTTTTCTTTTTTACCTATAGTATTTGTGATTGATTGGTGATTAAAAGATCATTGTAAAGACATTAAATGTTGTGTGATAATTGAGGTTAAATCTATATTGAATTAAACTCAGAGACCAGTTGTTATTATCTCTAAATTTTCCTGTGAACGAATAACATTGATTTTGTAGACCTTAAGGCAGATAGAAGCCGGCACAGACAGAAGTGTCTTGCATTTATTACGGGTACCGGAACCATTACGGTCATAAGTTAGTTCTGGGTGTTAGTGGTAAGAAGTCATACCAACACCAGCATACCGGACATACTACTTGTGCATCTTATCATCCACTGGGGAGCCGGAACGTAACCGCCGGGTGTTGCGGAGCCAGTCCGGTTTTGCACGTCTAAGGGAGTTAAAGTTGGTAAAGCGACACGGTAGGGAAGTGTTGGGGCGTGAAGCGAGGTCTCGGGCTCAAACTGGACGAGGAGGATCTTCTCGTAGAAGGGCTAGGACCGCCGGTCGGGCCACCCGCGGTAGAAAAAGGAGTACAGACAGTACCACAGACCATGATACCGCCGGTCCGCTATTCCAACCACTGAATCTCGTGTGTAAAGGACGTAAAAGTTGAGAGATAGGACAATTCTATTCTACACTGGCGACCGTGTCCGACATAAGACAGTTGTCGTGTTCAAGAATCGAAGAAACCAACGAAATCAGGTGAGACCTACTAGTTCTCTTTTGCTATTATTCCTTACGCTTGTTAGTTACGTAGCACATCTAGGTTTATCACGGTGAGCGGAGACGCGAGCCGCTCTCAGAAAGTTTCGATCAAAGTATTTTTCTTGAGAGGCGGTAAAAAACATAAGCGAGCATATAATACAGTCAGAATCGCGACTCATTTCCTATAAGCATAGTATCGGCACAGTATAGGTCTGAGCTTTGCTGTTGTGGGTAAGCACACCGGAGTTCCGCCGCTGGACGGTCAAGTTTGTCCACTTAAGCGGCGATAGAGGGCGTGTCAAGGGGGTAAGGGTTGTAAAACCACAGAACCGCCGGGTAGGCCGACTAAAAGTAGAGTAGAGGCGAGTTAAAAAGATCCGTATCGGTCTGTATAAATGGCAAGTGTTAAAAAAGGAAACATTGGGACCCATGACTCCAAGTGAGGTTGCAGGAAGCTTTGCACGAGTTCATGCTGCAACAAGAACAAAACGGGGATCAAGACTTCTTCGGGATGCTGGACTTATGCGACGGCGAAAGTAAAAAACTCTAGAAAGCAAATAAGCTGATGAATGCGGCAGAAGCCGGAGAAACCGTACCAAAGCAGACGTCAACTCATGACTTCGTCATGCAGATGTAAAAGGACATGCAAAACATGTACTTGGCGGTGCAAACGGTCTAAAAGCATTACACGGCTATCAGGACGCAATTGGCAGCCCAATCCGGAAAAAGGCATTGGCCCTTTATCGGTTAATGAAGGCGGGCATGCTGTCGGGGATGGCGGTTGGGGAAGCAATGGCCCACGGATGGCTTTTTGAAATGGCCTGAGCGTATGCCAACGACTACCCAATATTGTTTTTTTCTATTGCCCGATGATCGACCAATCATTTACCTTACATGCATTTATATGAATATGCCATAAAAATAATGCAATTACAGATTAATATTTCATTAGACAACCCAGTAGAATTTTATTTTCAACTTTGCATCAACACTAGTTCATCACACTGGCTAGTTCAAAGTTCCAGCTCAACATTATTGCAGCTACACAACATGAGTACTGTTAAAATTATTGGATATTAGAAGATAAATCTTTGGAAAAATGCAAGACGTACTACCAGAAACTGCGTCAGCATTTTATAAACAACAACAATAGTGCAAACCGGGACGGAATGTTTTTGACTTTATATATAATCGATCCATCTAACTTGCTACTAAAGTGATGCTAATCAAAGAAACAGAATGAGATATACCACTACTGATTAACACTCATTCACAAATCACAAATAGTTTTGATGAATGAAATCTTGATCGTCAAATTGAATTCAAATGCTAAGTCGCAGGTACAGTGGCAATGAACAAGCAAAGGCGTATATAGAATTATAAAGAGATTGACCGAGTTTTGACCAGTAACTATAGCTATAGTTAACTTCTGCAATAAATCTGCGAAGTTAACTATATTAGGAGTACATTATCGAGCTAACTACTGATTTATTCATTAACTCGATGAGGGGATAATGACGTCCTCGTACTCAGTCAGATGGTCAGATCAAGGTCTGTCTCAGGTCAAGTCAAATGTTAATTGAGCTGACGTATAATCAAAAACACCACGACGTTGTAATAATTGGGACGTTTGTCGGCTGTGTCCTGCTGCCATTGCACTTGCGACTTGTGGCACCTTAAAACTCAGCTTGCACTTCGATTTATACTAGGCTGACACGAATATCAAATATATGTAAAAGCACTACACTGCTGGTGCAATAAAAACAGTACCTTAATAGCGACAGCAATTAATTATTGCAGAATAACTTTAATTGCAAGTTAGGTGACTATAAAACAAGAAAATCCAAAAATAGAAGCAGCAGAAATCTGACTGAAGCCGCAAAGTCTGTAGTAAAGAAGAAGGAACCATTGCACTGCATTGACTGCATGGCTTGCCGGTACACACATAGGACCTGGCCGTGCCTTTCATTTCTTCCTGCAGGAAGCTAGGAACCATGCGCGGAGGCTGCATACGAACGAAAGGCAACCTGTGCATAGTCTAGTTACACATTAGTTGTTGCGTTGCTGAACTTGAGCCTCGTATTATATATAACAAGAAGCTCCACCCTACAAGTTACACACGACGTTTGGTCGTACGTTATAATTTGTCTGTTGCTGTGTGTGTTGAAGGGGTTCTACATTCCTTGCGTCTGCGTTCCCCCGCCACTTTGAGCTATAATATATTTACGTGAAGGACCATTCACTAGCCAAGAACTTTACCTTTTCTTTACCATTTTCTATCAGCTGCATAGGGCCATTTATTAACTAAGCAAATTTTTCCTATCGTTTACCGTTGGTGATCAACTGCCAGTCATAGCCGCAATGGGCCAGTGTTTCCCCACTCATCTTTGTGGATTGGGAGGGCCTTTAGGAGCAAGAATGTCGGCGATACCGCCACAACCACCGCCACCACGAGGAAATTTGCTGCGGATGGCCACGGCAGGCAATGAAAGACAACTGCAATTCGGGCAGAAGACGGTACCGGCGGTACGACCATCGGTATTTTAACAGCAATTTGGGGGAAGCGGAAGCGCGTTGACGAGCTTCAGGTCGGCGCTGACTTTGGCGGACTTAGCAAATCAACTGCTAGACCTGCTCGATCAGCAAACCCAGAACACCGCAGAAGCTCAAGAGCTCTAGAAAACCAACAACCAGATTATAGCTGGCATGATGGCTCCGACAGTGTTAGATATCATACCTCCAAAATTCAATCCAAAGACAGACAGCTACATCATATATTAAAGCCATCGAGTCGCACTTGGAGATCCGCGGGACGCAACTGAGGGCGTATATTAAGATTTTTTAACAATGTCTGACCACACCAGCGGAGGCGTCGTGGCTGCGGGCTACTTTGTTAGATGTGGACCTTACATGGGAGGCGGTAAAGAGCGAGTTCTTACATGCATATGAGAGGTCTATCGTGCAGGCACTGCTCAATAGGATCGTGAACTGGAAACAGCAAGCTATTGAACCAATAAAGCAGTGGGCGTTCAATTCTTACACGCTAATCAAAAGCATCAGAGAGCCTCAGCCATGGGCGTAGGCTGAAATTATTACAAGATTGAGAAAGAACATGCATTGTTTTTTTACGGCGCATTCCCACCGGGAACTAAAGTACAGATGAAGCTCAACAACTTTATCAAACAGGTTGAAGAGTTTCATAGAAATCAGATGAAGGTGGAAAGAGAGAAGAAACAGCATCGGTCGTGAAGTCAAAATGATGGTGGGAGAAACCAGGATCAACTTGTCTTCAGCGTCAATTCCAGGCAAATATGACCGGGTGTGGGAAAAACTAACATCTATTCAGGCGATCGTTGAAACTTTAGTCGCGAAATATGACAGAGTAGTGCGGAGCGACATCGAGAATTACTAATGCGGTGATACACGATTTGGGTATTAAGGCGGACTGTCCAATTATACAATGTAAGCCGGCGCGCCGATCACCGGCGGTATCGAAGTGGGTAGACAAGACGTTACAAGATTTGGTAGAGCAGAGTAAGATACAGCGGTCAACATCACCGTATTCGTCACCACTTCTTAAAGTTCCAAAACCGAATAGTGATAAGCGCCGGGTTGTGAACTATAAGGAATTAAATAGTTATACACCAAAAATCCAAAACCAAATGCTTATAATACACCAAATCCTGAAACATCTTCCACTTTACCGATACATGTCAAAAATTGACCTAAAATCGGGACTCTGGCAAATACCAATTACCAAAAACTTAAAGAAATACACCGCATTCCACACTCAAAACGCATCCTACGAGTAGGAAGTAATGCCGATGGGACTAAAAAACGCTCCTATGATTTTTCAAGAGCTCATGAACACGTTATTTGGTAAATTCGTCAGAGAATTTCTGCAGTTTATTTAGATGATATTTTTATCTTTAGTGAAACTGAGCCATTGCATAAAGAACATCTGGAGTACGTATTTAAGACGCTGCATAACATGACAAAAAAACCGTATAAAATTTTATAAAACCGAAAAAACGTGAGTTTAGGTTAAGGTGGGAAGGATAAGGGTGTCTTGGCAGGCACATACCTTATTCTTCCTCACGTCCTATGGCGTGTACGACGTTAAACTGCGCCGTACGCTTGTCCCGATCACCACTGTTAGGGCAAGCATAGCAGGTAAGATCAGATCCGTAGGGTAAATGTCTCGAACCTTCAAGGGTATGGAAGTCGGGCTTAAAGCTGTGAGAGCGTATAAACCAGCAGGAGTAAAACTCCACACCCTGAAAGACCATCATTGTGATGCGAGTTTAGGGGATATGGAACCAATCGGGCTAGCTTGACCCTGTGAGCGATTTAAAGATCAGCAAAAACCGAATTTAGGAGACCTTTGTTGCTAGTTTAGAGATACACACTAGAATACTAGGCATCTGGACACGGAAACCCGTAAAATCAACTCTAGGTTAGAAAGAAAGATAATATGAGGGAGCAAAAGCTCAGGACCAAATCATTTTTTCATGAGGCAGACACTGGAAAACAGTAAAATGTACGCTAGTTTAGGTGGAAGTCATCGTGTAGACGTGGAGCGCAAGCAAAACCGTAGGATCATCAATCATTTTCCCATGTGGCAGGCAATGTAGGACTGTAAAATCCTCGTTAGTCCAAGTAAATGTCATCGCGTAGACGTAGAGCGCGTAGAAGTAGACCCGGAGACCATTTGTGAATGCTAGTCTAGGGCAGAAAGCTAAAGAAATGGAGGGAACTCGCGTTTTGTAGACCATCAGAGTTGCTAGTCGAGAAGCGGAGTTCACTGGTGCGGTAGAAATTCGAAGCTGTGAAAGTGTAAACAAGCCTAACCCAGACCAAGATTTGGAGGACGTTACAAGTTTTTAAAGTAGTAGAGAAGCGTAAATGAGAGTAATAGAAATTGCCGTGCGTTCATACTGACCGCAAGAGTTGTGGCAAAAAACTTCCCTGGGACAGTCGGCCGGCATCGGATTTCAAATAAACAGACACCGAGAACTTCACTGGAGAGTAAATACATTCGCAACGTGTGAAAAATCATCATTAGCTGAAGAGTGACACGATACCAAGGGCGGCCAACCGCCGTTTAGAGGTACGTAAGGTGAGGAAGGAAGCAAGTGGAAAACGCGCGTACAAAAAAAAGATCTTCAGGTGGGGTTTATTGACACTTTTATTAAATAGCAAGATGAAGTACTTAGCCGCATATCTTTTGGATGTTTTGGGCTCAAACACTAATCCAAAATCTGCAGATATTGAGAAAAGCCCTGTAGGCATTCGGTCGTGCATCAGTTTAGAACACTGGTAAAGTCGCGAGTGTATAAACACTAAAACCCAGCCTGAGTTGCGGCCGCTCAGAGTGAGGCGTTTCGGAGCCAAGATCTCGACAAGGAAGCAACTCAGTGTCCATAATTATACCGGCGATAAGTGGTTCGGTCGTCAGTCACAGTTTAAAAGCTTCTGTGGGTAAATAAAGAAGGAAAAGCATTTAAACGTCAAGTATTTGCTGAAAGCATCTTAGTAGGCACCAGGTCAAGAGAAGTTGATGGCAAAAGGCTATCAGAGATGGAAGTGGAATCAGTGGATTCAGGATTAGACTCAGTAGGGAAACCGGAACCACCGCCACAATTTGTTAGGTTGAAGGCGCTGGATCGACCGGCGTCGGTGTTGATTTTAATAATTTAAAGGCGCCGGGTCGGCCGGCGCCGGTATTTATATGAATAGCGGTTACATTCTAATGTAATTGTGTGCATGACATGCATGAAAAACACAGCGAGACGGGGGTGAGGAAAATCCCACTCAGACATTGTCTTATCTGTGGATTTAAAATTTGTTTTAGCATGACTACCCCACTGCAATGGAAGTCGGACATGGCAAAAGCCTTCAAGACTATGTCGTGGAAGGCTGATTCTTACAGCCAGGGTTTGAACAGCAATGTGTTCAAACCGGAGATACGGGCAGAACCTGTTCAGTTTGGATGGCTCTCAAGAGCAAAATGAGCAAAGGCTTGGGGTCAAGGGATAATCCAGGAAGAGACCACAAGAAGACGAGTTCTTCTTTACGATGGTAAAGAATTACCGTCTGAAAAACGAAGACGAGGAAGAAGATGAGGAGGTGGATGAAGATCTGCCAGTTAAGAACGTGAGGACGTTCGTAGCGCGGGATGGATACTGGGATCCGACGGCAATAGCTACCAGACCAACCCCAACGGAGAAGCTATCGGTGTGTGCGGATGCCACCACGGAAAAAAAAGTGAATACGGCGCTCAGCTGCTTAGATAAAGCGTGTCACTTGCAAGTGAAGGTGTGGAGAGCGAACCGGTAAACCACATAGAGGGGTTACATTTCAGTGATAGGCATTACCGACGATAATGTAGTGGTGCTACTAGGTTTTGCAGCTCTTTTTCATACGGCGCGGGTGTGTTTGTTAGAGTGGTTGGCAGAGAATAAAGCTAGGAAGTGGTTCTGTGATCTAGGACGACAATTTAAATTACTTTGGAACTTCGCCTGCACTCAGCCACGCCATACAGTCGATGTCAAGTACTTATGGCAGCAGTTCTGAAGTAATAAATACAAGAGCAAGATGCCCCAAAGAGTGGAAAAAGCCATAAGTAAGATGTTTCTGGGCATAGAATGGACGATTGTATATACGGCGGAGGACAACAGGCCGCCGAGAGACAGAAAGGGTGCAGTGGCGTTCAGGAAAACGCAAGTTCAGTATATGATAGGGGTGACATTTGGAGTGTTGAACTTAGGCAGGTTATACGCAGAGGCTCTCGCGTTACCCGAGCTAGGCTACACGCGATGGCAACGGGCTACCGACGATCGAGTGGAAATCATGAACACAAAGATGCCTGTGGTCAAACCTCAGTTCACGATACCGCTGTTTAAACAAAACATGCAGATGGTGTTGAATAAAATCCGACTGCTTATCAACGCAGAGAGGTTTGATACAGAGCAGGAAATGGACCCAAGGGGATTGCTGCTGATACTGCTAGTGCTGCGTAGAGAGATGGCATATAGTTTGGACTTACCACCAGGTGAGTGGTTGTCCATAAAAGCAATAGCTTGGATGATTTAAGTGCCGTTTTATGTGAAGTTGGCCAGGACAACGGCGGTTAAGGCATCTGATGCACCATCAAAGTGGGCAACTCGGCAAGGTGTGCTCAGCTGACAGAGACATGGAATTATTTCAAAGATGCTCATACTCAGTTTGAACAATTTGTAGATGGGAAGTGTGTGTTGGCCTAGTCTGGGGACAGGAAAAAACTTCCACAGCGTATGATGCAAGGAAAGAAAGTTCTGCAACAGTGGATAGACATAGACGCCTTAAAACCGGCGGTACAGATGGCCATGAATATAAAGCTGGTTGATTTGCTGGATAGGGAAGTTCAGCTTTGTGAGTCGCCTCACTCGGCATGGCTCGACAAGGATGATTCTAGTAAAGTAATGATTCGAGATTGGGACAAAAAGAGGAGTGCGGATCACGCAGGGAAAAGGCGCAAGGCCAAAGAGGCAGCAGGAAAAGCGGCCGAGAAGCGCCATTTAAAAGAAGCTGAGGAGCAGCAAAAGAAGGATAAAGCGGCTGCAAAGAAGAAAGAAGACGCTTGGTTAAAAGCTTTTAGCGGAGCGTCGGGATCAAAAGCAGAGAAACCAAAGGGGTCCTGAGCAAAAAAGAGTGATACGCCAGTAAAAACTCCAAGTCGGAGCCGGAGTGAAGTGAAAAAGAGTCAGGCGACACCAAAGCCAGACGCAAAAGGGACGAATTCGAGTAAAACAGTAAAGCGCACGACAAGTACTTTAGCGAAAACACTTGCGAAAAAGTCGAAGCTATTTAACTTAACCGGGGTGCCGGCGGCAGATGTGGGATTCTCGGATGATGAGCAAGAGGACAAGTTGTGGACAACGACAGGATATAAAAAGCTGTTAGTCTCAGTTCATCAATCGGTCAGGAGCAAAGGCGAAGGTGATTCGGGAAGCAGAGAAGCAAGTTATGCAGCCTGTGAAGGACACGGACACCCGGGTATGGGATACTAAGCATCCTATATTAGAAAGGGTAAACGTGTTCAATGCGGCTTGCGGATGGATCCTGTTCCCGGAGAACCATGTGACGTTGCAAAGAATATTGTTGGTAATGACTAACAAAGGGCCAGTAAACGTTCCGACGCAACCGGGGATTCTCAAGTTTTGGACAATTTGCAGAGACATGTTGGGTGAAGAGGATCTCATGTTCCGCATGGATATCATACAGGAAGCATTTAACCGAGTGAAGATAAATTTGTACGAGGCCGGCGTATCAGAGAAAGATCGGCAGTTAGTTTTAACGCAGTTGAGGGGGCTGGACCACGGGCCAGCGTCAGAAAGTTCGTATGATATCATGAAAGCGGTAGAGAAGGTGCTGTCCTCCAAGCTATAGATGATAGTGAGAGCACCGAGCAAACCGGTGTTCCGTAACTCAAAGGTGGAACGGGGTCAGCAGGTTCTACAGCGGCAATTGACTGAGAGTCTGTGGGTAGTAGGGAACTTGCAGGTACAACACTCTAACCAGGAGGCCTGGTCTCCGGAGGACCGCGATAGTTTTGTTAGAGCGAAGGCGGCTCAAGTGATCATAGAACAGGAGGCGCGAGCTGCTCGAACGGGAAGCGCAATGGCTGGGCACTTGAGTATGATGCAGGAAGCCAGCTCGTCATCATGTGTTTAGAGATGTCGTTGATTGAGACACCGGGGATGAGCCAAGCGACGGGTGTACAGCAGGATGCAAGTGAAGTCTGAGCCGGCGAGTTGATGGAAGCTGGCATCTCAGGATTGTTGGAAACGCAGCTGTACGACTTAGACCAGTTCCGATCGAAGACGGCATTCTCGACGGACGATGCAGCAACTGCAGTTGCTTAAGATGGGTAGGATAATCTGGTAGCGAGTCGGATCCGGTGTGAAGTAGAAGTGGCATAGACGCAGCGGTAGTTGTACTGCGGGTCTCAGGTTTTTTTTCTATTTTTACACTCAACTTTAACAGTAGCGTACTCCAGAAGCATGCTTCGATGCTGAAGAAGCACTAATTGGTTAAAGAGAGTGAAGGGATAGTGTAAAGTTGAATCAGGGCTTTTCTATTGGAGCCATCAATCATTAACAATAGAGGAAATAGGATAAAAAAGCTGGAAGCGACGGTCGGACGACGACGTCGGCTGAGCTTAGAACTTTTTCGAAGTCTATAGCAGTGGGGGATATGTAGGTATAGGCGGAGGAGCGGGCTGGTAAGTATAGAAGGACAGGAGGAAAGACGACGGTGATGAGTTAGTTGATGACGTGGCCGTGGCATAAGAGCATAGGCTAAACTCGTCGACGAAAAGGGCACACCACACCACTTTCATTTTAGAGCTACTTTCGTTCGGAAGGACTCTATAATCACTGGTAATCCTTTAAGACGCAATTTAGAGAAATAGTGTTTTCCTTAGCAAACTACTCGGCTGTAGAGTAACTGCGATTTTTGATGGACGTTTTTAGGATAGCCGAGCGAATGCAAGTTTAGCAGATTCTGAGATCAGACTTCAACTTGTCAATAGCATAAAAACGAATAAAGGACCGTTATGATTCACCTTGTAAACATGCTCACGCTGCGATCTGTTTAGTTCTCCAATATTAGCTTTTGTTAGGTCAACCGTCTAAAAGTTTTCACACCAAAGTGAATACCATGCGGACAACGCGGGCTCGATTAGCTGGCATAAACCTAGAGGATGTCCTATAGGCAGAAGTATTTTATCTTTGTTTCATTATTTCTTGACTGAATAGTAAGACTGTTTGTGACTTTAATCTTTTTCTGACTCTAAAATTTCAACTTTAGATACAAGCATCTAATTTCTAGAAAAAATGCAAAACATCTAGCTGCTTTTTAAGGTATTAAAGCTAATAGCTCGCCTCAAAATCACGGTTACACAGGGCAGCTGTCCACAAATGAACACCGTGAACTAGTTTACATCACTACATACAATGACATTTACACCTTCGGCGCATCCACAGTCAGCTGAACTTTTAAACTCTTAATTGTGTTTTGTATTTAAAGAAGATTCAGCAACATCAAGTTACTGAAATTTTGCTTAGGCCAATAGAATGGCTTATTGCAAAAGAATCCTTTTTACAATGACTTATGTCTGTATTTATAAAAAATGCTTTGTTTACTTTGAGAAGATCTACTGTCGCTTGAATAGTTTTCCCTGTCAGTGGATCGACGATTGAGGTATGGAAATTTTCAGGTTTCCAAACAAAAACAGAATAATAACGAGAGAAAATTCGGACTTGTCGTTTTTCGAAAACAGAAAGTTCTTCAAAAATCTTACATTGATTCCATTCGTCATCCGTAAGATCCAGGCTACCTGGAATTGTGTCTAGGACCGGTTTAATTTTGTCACCTATGGGGCATTCCTGATTATCAATATGAACTTTATTGGTACGAATATAACATTTAGAAATCAGGTGATACGTACTAAAATGCCCTGTTTGGGTAAAATACATTAATCATCGATACTTGTGGCATGGCAGTAACTAGTACCATTTTAAATTTCAATTCGATTCTCTTCTATAAGAGCACCGAATTTATTGAATAAATTTCCCTACGTTCAATTGTACGGGATGAGTAGTAAATAAACGCAATTTAAATTTAGGCAGCTTGGCTTCGGCCGTGCTGAACATAATTGAGGTGTCAATACTACGTACAACCTCATTAAAAGAACTTGTGGTTACAAGTTCGGGGCAAATCGTATTAGCACCTCCAATTTGTGTGGGAGTCCTATGTTTGGTTGTGACTACGGGCTTAAATGGCAACATTAACGGATTTTATATTGGCGATAAACAGTCTACGGTAATTTTCTCTACAGCGGATGCAACGGCATCACTGTCCGGGTCGGCGATAGATAAGGTCGGAAGAAGATTCTTTCCTGATGTCACGTCGTCAAGTTTACCTATGAAAGATGCAATTTCAGCCTTATTGGCTTCAGTGGGTTGTATTTTGCGTACGCGACCTACTCTACTATTATTAGCTAACATCAGTGCTGGAGCAAAATTTCGATAAAATTCCGGCCTGTCGGTAATAAATTGATCAGCCGTTGTGAACTTGACTATACCTAATCAACAATGAACTATGGCGTCGTACGTAGTCATGAGATCCATCCTGAAAACAACGTCGTTACTGGGGGAGTCGATGACGAAAAATCCCCATAAAATCCATTTGTTTAACTTGGGAATGTGTAAACGAAGGAATATGAATTGTCTACGAAATACCGCGTACCCGTATCAATCGATAAAACTGCCTGAATAGGCCGACACGGCTGAATTAAGTCTGTCATGCTAGGGCATGAAACAGCGAATGGGCTGATTGATCTTATAGAGGCTTCGGTATCAGTAAGCACATTAATATTTAAGCCTTTTCCACTTATGTGTTAAAAACTGAAGTCTCGTTCAATTTCTTTACCCAAAAGTCGGTTCGATCGAATGAGGTAGACCTCGTTGGTGTCCGGGAACTCAAAAAAAGACTCGGGTACGATACAGTCTGAAGGGTTACTACTAGCCGTCATAGCGTGGCCCTGGATTTTTCGAAAAGCAATATCGGCTTGTATTGCGTCGTACGTAAGTACAGCCGGGTCGTTCGGTACACGCAATTTAAACATATATGATGCGCATGAACATTCGCATGTACATACCATTATTATTGGGCTGGTTGTGGGACATGCCGTCACGAACTTGATTAATGTGCGGTACTACGTCAGTATCATTATCTACAGGCGTAATAATAGTGTTATTGTTTTGTGAATTATTATTTGCTAAGTAATGTAAAAATAGTTGAAACAAACGAGCAAATTCTTGTTAGGTGGGCATACTTAAGTTCTGTTATCCCTGATTCGTATTATTAATATAGCCTGAGTTTCGATTTTGATGTTATTGTAGGATCGCCTACTATCATAATTATTCCTATTACTGTAATTATTATTGTTACGATTCGAATTATTATAAGTATTAGAGCTCAAATTATTTCCTTCTGATCGGTACCGTTTCAATTCACTAGCTTCTGGTGGCAATAGAATATTGTTTTCGTCCATAAATAGCCAACAATTCCATACGCTATAGCGTGGGCTCTGACATCGAAAACAAGTCGGCTTCCTGTCTGGGGTAACGCATAAGGCTTTGTGTTCGGCCGAAAAACTATTAGTAAATTGTACGTCTGTATATTTATTAGGATTCTGTCGATTAGAATTGTTATAATTATTACTACAATTGTTATTACCACGATTGTTATTATGATTTAGATGCCCCGAAAATGTTGCAGCATTGTTAATGTCCGGCGCAATAACTACTTTGTTGCTACGGGCAAATGCAGGCTTCTGAGCCAGAGTATCGTATGAGTAAGTCTGTTTGACTTGTTGCAGCTTTTTCAAATTCAGATCAATAATTCGATTTAAGGTCTTGGTCATATTATCGATTGAAGCACATGACATGACCTTGTCGGAAAGGAGATCCGGAAGTCTTTCAATTAATAATTTGATTTTCGATTGCAATGGCATGTTGGGGTCGATTTGTGCCATAACTTGCATGTGCCCAGCTACATAGTCACTGCCACTCATACCAGGTTGGTATAACGTCTTAGGCGGATCAGCCGCGGCTCGTGTCGACATATGGGCTCGGTCAAACCTCAATACAATGGCATTCATAATGCGATTCCACGTATCTTCGCATTCGTCTAAATCATTTTCGTTTCATGTAGGAATATAATGGACTTTTTTGGAGTCCCACTACTTTTTTGCAGGGCCTTCGAGTAGTTGATCAAGCGACATGATGGCTTGATATGCGGTAATATTTCACCTTGATATTTCCTTTTTGTAATCAATGAGCCAATATGCAGCTTCTCGCTTACCTCGAAAGTGACCGATAGGCTCAATGAGTTTCTGCTCATTAATTAATCGAATTTGCGTCATGTCCTTTCCGCCTGAACATATTTGGTAGAAGGGCTGTACAATAGCTGCAATATGTTCAGCAGTTAAATGATTAGCAATCGGAGCGGAAGGAGCTGTAGTAGCAGTAACAGTATTACTACCACCTGAATTACTTGCAGCAGTTGTGGCTGCCGGCCCACGTTGTCTATCCTGGGTCCCGGCATTTTGGATGAGAAAAATTTGGAAACGGCTTTATTTACGATTTCTAAAGGCTTTAGAATTATTACGGGCCTACCAGTAATAAAATTAATATGTTCCTGATTGCGTTCGAAAAATAATTCCTCAAGATGAGAATCTGCCTCAAGTTTTTCTACTTTCCCTTCTTTAAATAGGTCGTCTACTTGTTTATGAAAATCTTTAGTTGCTCGATTAATGCGGGCAAGATAATCGACGTCAGTCTCACCAGGTTATCGATGCAAATCTACGTTAAATCGTTCTTCCTTAGTTTCAGCGTAATCAAACGTAGCACTAAATTTGGTTTTAGTTTCGGCCAAAGACAATTCAGATTTAACGTCGGATTCTAAAGTAAGAGGATTTCGAATTTCCTCATAGGCCTTATCGTCGGTTGAAGTACTGGGCTTCGTGGATTCAGCCAGGTTTATAATACCATGGAAATATTAAACTCCTAAATTAATTTATGTATAACTACGTCTGGTTTGATTGTTTTATTTCGATAATGGCCTACTGTTTAAAATAATTGATTTATGAATTGTTGAATGAGATTTAGGACGTACCAAGTCACAACTTGTTGTTCGTTGATGCGGTTATCTAAGAATGCGGTGAATTCGTCAATTGTTGTGCACATAAACGTCTCCGGAGAAAATCTCTCCGGAAGTCCATGAATTAAAAGTCGGACTTGAAGATATGTCCTCAAATTTGGATAATATGTCAACAAGATCTGAAGTCGATTGTATACGTAGGAATGTGCAGTTTGTCCACGGCAGTATACGGAGTGTAGTAGTGCTTGATCTTCCATACAGGATTAGCAAGACAGATAAATAATCGGATTTTGCAAATTCAGGGTATTTGCAATAAAAGTTTTATACAGATAACTACTGTTTGTAATATTGTAAGTAAATAGAATTAGCGAATAAGCGATTTAGCGTTTCAATCAAACTGTCAATAGTCAGACAAGCAATGACACGTTGGGCAAAACAGTCGGGTAATTCCTGGATTAGGACTTGTAATTTGGCTTTGTTGCCTACGTTCGGATTAATTTGTAATATTGCGTGTAATGAAAAAGGTTTGAAAAAGGTTTAGTTTTTGAGGGGTCAGGCGTTTCAAATCGCTTAAGATCTGGTCTCCCAACACAGACCCCCGTGTGACTAGCTTACCCCGTACTAACACAGAGCCAAGTAAGCGTTTAATGATATAGATCGCCACACATGTGGAGAGCCCGGCGTTTAAGATCAACTTTCTCACGAAAGAGATCCGAGGCAAGTGGGAATCGAACCCCTGCCGAGTCAACAGTAATGGAGAGCCTCAGACGCTATGTCTCGCCCGGCACCACTGGACCACCAGGGCTCTCTGGACCACCAGGGCTCTCTTTAGCTCTCTTTAGTGTAATCGGTTAATGACGTATTCATTAGCATTCATACCAGGTCAGTAGATCGTTTGATATAAATTATTGAGGGCCATAAACGGTACGATGTAATATTAGTAAATGTATACAGTCGTCAAATATGAAATTATGAGCCTACGTTCAATATCAGCTTCGCACTGTTGAATGGCTACTTTCGAAAAACGGATAATACCACGAAATTTTAAACTTTAAGTTTCGAAACTGAACCTGAATAGTCAGCAAGTTTAGCAATAAGTTTTCAATGACGAAATACTAGCGGCAGACTGGCTTGCCTTTCTGAGCCGGCAAAGCTAACGGACGAGAGAAAGTGAATAGCGTGGGTAACGCTAACTTACCACCACTATTGCCTACCTACAAAATTCACAGTTTTTACGCTTCCCACTTGGATTTGACTAAGGCTACAGTATAAAGTTACCAAATATCGTCACAAAAAGAGCGCAATACTTTCAGTGGTCTAACAATAATTCGCCTTATATTCTTTAGTTTTAGTGATATTTTATTTTATGAAATCCTAAAATGTAAAGTTACCTAATTTTGCAGTAACTATAATTAGTTATTTCCTACTAAGGACGCAGGTGTCGTTTTGGGGAAATAACTACCTGCTGCAAATTCACGCAGGTGTTAGCTTGTACTTTTTCTAAAATTACAATAACTATATTTAGCCGTTTTGGACTCCCAACGCAAGTGTAAGTTTTGCAACTTGCGGCTACGTACGGTGTTTCAGTTTACACCCTTTGAATTAATTCTAACTAGTTTTAAAGTATACCTTACTGATCACAGAACGAATACAAAATAATTTTACGGGTCGAGGGCGGGTCATGGGGTCAGTATCAAATTACCCTCTATCTTGATTTAAAAGAAAAAAATACGAACGAAGACTTTTCCTACTTTCAGGAAACAATTATATTTGATGCTAGGGAAACGGCGGAAGTGCTGAAAACCCAAATGCAAGAAATACAGTATATCCTTGATGGCAAATATGAGAGGTATGAGCGATGGGGAATGATACGTAATTAAGACCTCGTATAATTACTTACTTACTAAGATAGGTGGGTGAGTTGGTAAGCACAATAAATATCTGTATGCCAATAATCGAATGAACTTATTATTAAATTATGCACTAGGATATAAGTAGTTATAAGTAAGTACACAATGCAATAAATAGAACGTACGTAAAGTATTAAATTATGTGAATTTAAATTAATTTACGTTTACGATTTATTCAGTGAAAATGAAAGTAGGAATTATTTTCCCTGATACAAAATGTACCTATTAAAATGATACGAATACATTTAATGTGGAAAAGAAATAAAAAGAAAAAGCTAATGGTTTATCTTATTACGAATTCGTCCGATTAATTATATTTTATAACAATAATAAAAGATATGATACCGTAATGCACGCACGTACCCTTCGTCAGATTACTCGTCACTGGCTGCTACTAGATTTGTTCACTTTTATAATTTATGAATTGACTTACGCCCATATGATTTTAAATCCAACTTTTAAAATATTTTATAAACAAAATAATAAATCTAACGAGATTTACAAATACAAAATTCTACCATCAAATACTGAAACAAAATAGAGTCAGGAATATTTTGTACGAAATACGAAATGTTTCGAAAGCTACGTTCAAGAAATTACGAGTAAGAATCTAGTAGTGGTTCTGGATCAAATTGGAAAGACTGACTGACTGGGATTTTACAAATCTCATCTTGAGGAAGGCTCGTCTGAAAGCGTTCTTCTTTGTTAGAATCTTTTCTGTCGGCAATATAAATCTTACTGTCTAGGATTATCTTCCCTCGCTACCGAAGATCTGACCGTGAGTCACGTCGAGATTAGGTACTTTTCTCGAAACTTCATCTCGGAGACATTTCGAAGAGGTCCTTGATAATTTTCTTCTTAACTTGGTATAAAGAATGCGTAAGCAAGGACAATAAACTTTCATACTAAACTTTCGATTACATCTATAATTGTATATCTATTTAGTGACTATAACTATGCCTTTAAGTTGCTCAGAATTATAAATTCAATCAGACTATATCACTAGTATTTATCAAGGGCCGAAGCCAATAGTGGAATTTTTGCAAATTCCTAAAATACCAGCACGTAGTCCAACTTGCATGTAATTAAGCGAGACTAATTAAACCTTTTCACCAAATACTAGAGATGTTCTAGTAGTTGCTGATAGTTCTATTAGCTAAGGCCAACGTGCGTGGGCTGAGATAGTGGTCGGCGTGGTCTGGTCCGGACCATAAAATTTGGTCTGGTCTGAGTATGGTCTGAGTATGGTCTGGTCTGGTCGAACGAAGTCGGACCAGACCAGATGAATTCGGACCATACTCAGACCAGACCATATTTTATGGTCCGACCAGATTAAAAATTATTTTCGAAATGCATGAAATTATAAATACACAAAAAGTAAAAAGAACGTTAAAAGTCAGACTGAAATAATTTAAAGTTTCGGTTTATTCAATAATTTCACTTATTTCATTAAAGACAAAAATAAAATAACAAAAATTAATAGAATGAAGTTTAAAAGTATGTATGAAAAACTAATTCTTAATCTGGTCCAATATGGTCTGAGTATGGTCTGGTCTGGTCCGAGAAGTCGGACCAGACCAGACCATAAATCCCGGCCCAGACCAGACCATGCCGAGCACTAGGCTGAGATCGCGATTATTACTAAATAACTTTAGTAAAGCAGCAATGTGGATCCAGCACACAGGCCGCTCTACCGAAGTTTTTTAATCTTCCTAATAGTTTATTTATATGTTAAAACAGCTTTGATATGTAGATATACGCTATTTTCAATATCAAAAGTTGTCCAAGGTAAAGATAAATAACCTCAACAACGCAGGCCTGACACGCTAAACCCACACCTGCTAGGTGGGCTTGCAAACGGTATGTTTAAGTCAAAAACTAAATTAAACAAAACTTTCTGAAATTTGCTGACAAGGACAGAGAATTACACATTTGTGGTTCTCGGAGGTCAGAGCGAGACTTTCAGAGAAGCAGATGATACATAAACAGACATTAAGATCAAATCTTGAGTCCACATCCATACAGTTCCATAAGCTAACTCCTAGTTATTCAAGCCTAATCTCATTGACATTCTACTTTTATCCGCGATGGTCAAGCAAATCTGAAAATCTGACGCTAAAATGGTACAAAAATCTCCTAGCCAACGCAGTATATACGAAACATCATTATTATTTATAGTCATAGAAAAATCATAAACACCGTCAAATCTTGGACGACAACTCAACACAGCTCAGCGTCGAGACTTTGACATAAAAAATTTTAGAGTATTTAATAGCTGCCCCACAAGAAATCATTCACTCCAGATGGAGCGTTCTGTGAAGTAAATTTTAAGCAAAGCGTACTACTCAACAGATAATATAAAGTAAACAAGCCGTTCTGTGAAAACCATCAAACGCTTCAAATTCAATGGACCTGGCAATTGTACAGTACTAAACAACGATAACTTGAACAGCCAGAACTTCACAAGACATACACACAATAGAAATACGTCTTCGCGATTCGGTGTGTTAGGAAATAAAGTGCATAAAAGTCATAAACGGGTCAGAGCAAATCACATGTAAATGTAAATAAATTTAAGACGGTTTACAATTGCATCATATGCAAAAGGTGTAGTTCAATTTGATTTCTGAAAATAAACTTAATGCAAAAATTTAATAAAAAACACGAGAAGAAAAAGTCTTTGCAATGTATTTCCCACTGTACTGATACTATATATGACATACTATGAAAGGCTAGACAAGAGCAAAACAGGAGCCGCAACGGAGCAAGTAGCAACATGACCATCGCATAGGACGTCGGCAGGCCCATACGCATACAACAAACACAAGCAATCCCAACTGTAACAAGATGTAAATATGACAAGACAAATATTATAATTCAAAATGACGTGGATATGTTCTGTCTATCCGAAACTTGGATTACCGAAATTAATGACGATTTAAAAAAGGCTTTTAATAACTACACAATTACCATGACCCCCGCAGTAGGAGAGCGTGGCCAAAAAAGTGCAGAATTTATTGTAGGCATACGAAACAACGTAGCTACATCATGCGGAGCTGTATATTAAGATCGATACAAAACCTCAGTAGAATATGTATGCCAAGGGAAACCCACACTAGTCTGCTTTGCCTACATTCCACCGGCGTCTTAATATGACGAACACATTGACAACCTCTTTACGAACACTTCTCAACTAAAGAGACAAAGATGCATATTTATAGATGACTATAATAGCAGAATTGGTAATTTTGAAAATAACTCAGAGCCTGCCCAGAATTATAACAGAACCAGAAACTCAGTAATTGCACACACAAACAAACGGGAAAAGAGTGTGGTTAAGCTAATAACCACGAATCACCTAATAGTTCTGAACGGAAGAAGCTCCTCTGATCGACATGGCAAACCGACTTTAATTGGACACAACGGCAAAAGCACGGTAGACCTATGTCTGTGCAACGAACGAATGAGCGAGCACATACAGGACTTTTTAGTAATTGAGTTCCTTGAATCAGATTATCTTCCAATACTTGTCCAAACTACACAGTCAAGACGGAAACTAATTGACACTGCAGCAACTGTGGAAACTTGTATAAGATGGAACAAAGAGCAAGCAATAGCCTTCCAATCGCAACCTAAAGTTAAAGTAGCTTTAGACTTTGACTATTGCGACTACGCAACTCTTAAAAATCTTATCTACAAAGCAGCAACAAAAGCTGGAATGAGTACGAAAATTACAAAAAGCACAAGAAAAAACTATGGTCCAAAATGGTTTGACAAATAATGTAGCACCGCTAAACAAAAAGCACTTTCTCTCGTGCATAGTTACAGCAAAGACACACTGCTCTTTGTTCTAGCAAATAATAGCCCTAAAAACTTCCTACAAGCCAAGAAAGAGTACCGTCAACTTTCTTTGGACAAAAAGAAAGCATTCTTTGAAACTGCAGAAAAAAATCCGTCATAGCAAGGACTTAACAAGCTACTGGAAGGCAGTAAACATGCTAGAGACAAGAAGTATAGCTTCAAACCAAATGACATTAGTAAGCCTCAATTAGATGCCCACTTCTGTACTGTCTTTGAAACCACAGAAACTGACGTCACGGAATTAAGAAAATTAAGCAGCATAGCCTTAGCATGGGACCCTGTCTTTGTTGACACTGAGATATCCATAATAGAATTATCAAAAGCAATCAGCACCCATGCAAATAATACATCACCTGTAGCTGACGGAATACCCAATGATGTTGGAAAACATTAGACGATACGACATACGACTACCTAGTTCTGCTACTAAATACCGCAAAATTCTAACAGATTCCAAGCTGCTGGGCTGAAATCATAACTGCACCAATCGACAAAAAAGGCGACTCCGAACAACCGAATAACCACAGGCCTATGGCCCTTATTAATACTATTACTAAGCTATACACATGTATCATGTCCAACAAATTAAACTCTTTTTGCTCCACGAATGAGATTATTTCGGAGAACCAAGCAACCTACAGAAAAGAGCAAGGATGCACAGACCACATATTTGCACTGTACACCTGCATTCTAAAGCAACTCAACAGACCGGCTTTTAAGAAAAAAGAAAAACTGTTCGCCTTATTTGTAGACTTGAGTCAGGCCTTCGACTCTATAAAAAGAAACAAGCTGTGGATTAGACTCGAGAAAGCTGGATTAAGTGATTGCTTTAATTTAAAAATTAAGAAACTATATGATCAAGCTAAAACCAACGTTACGTGCTAGGAAGGTTTTACAGATATGATGAAATTGATGGGAGGAGTCCTGCAAGAAAAAACGTTGTCGCCAACCCTTTTTACATTATATATTGACAAAATCACCGAAATACTCCGAGCCAGCAACATACAGGGAATACAAATATGTTCACCATTGAGTTACTTGTTCTTTTCTATGCAGACGACATCATCCTCCTTGGATCAAACGAACTTGACTTGCAGAGGCAAATAAACACGCTCAACAATTTCTTCAGAGAAAACGACCTAACGGTCAACCTGACCAAAACCAAGGTCATGATCGTCCGCAAAGGCAACTAGATAAGCAACTCAATCAAGTTTAAATTGGAAAGCGAATCACTGGAAATTGTTAATCAGTACATTTATCTTGGCGTACCCCTCACCCACCGCGATATCTTTAATGTAGCACAGGAAGACTTCTTTGACAAAGCAAGAGTGGCACAAGCTAGTTTATTCAATCTCTTCTACCGTCCTAAACTAAAAGACATCAATATACACGTAAGAATATTTAAATCCCTCGTCAGCTCCATTCTGATATACGCTGCACCTGTATGGGGTGTGCGCTACAGCGAGGAACTGAAAACTTTCTAAACGATTTTTCTAAGAAGACTTATGGGCACCTCTAACTCTAACTCTAACTCGGGCACCTCTAAGGGCGCAAAACATCAAACTGCAGTTATTTAAAGCATTATTGACGTTTCTGGAAAATATCCTTAACTCTGACGAAAATAGTATAGTCCGAAATTGCTATGAAGAAGTAATACAGCTAAAAGCCACTGACAACAGATATAACTGGATGTTACAAGTGAAAAAGATCTCTGCTGGTACATCTCTGGAAGAAACGCTTGAGAATCTGAATAGTGGGTATTTAAAGAAGCATTAAGCTGAAATGCTAGAGAAATACAGACCTAACTGTATTAATATGGACGTGCAAAGGATGAAAAGCTGCAGGATGCTAAGGCATTACGGCCGTTTGAAGGCCCACGCTCTCAGATAGGTAAGTACTTTAGAATGTATTTATCGTGGAACACGGTGAAGTTTATACTTATAACTTGAGATCTAGCCTCCCAAAAATCGTCCTTAGAAGGAAGGTCACTAACCTTAATAGCATGAACAGAATATGGAAACGAGTAGAAACACCTGACTGCGACCTATGCGGAAAGGAAGAGGAAGACGTTTTTTACTAAATGCTTAACTGTCCACACTAAAAATCCGCAACAACTTAATTTCTTAGGAATCTAAGCAATGTAGCAATAACTAGGAAGAATTTCACGGAACAAATTTTCTGCCATTGCAACAATACAAAGAGATTTGAACTTCTTTTTAACTTCTGGGATACAACCATAAGGACCCAGGATTTTTACTACGGATGCATTGGAGCGGCCTGAACCGCCATACCTCGACCACCTCACCACACCCCCCATACCCCTTTATCATTAAACTGTAAATAAATCAATTACACATCGAATACTTTATCCAAAATGACAATACTCTGTACTACCTTTTATACTACTTATGCTTTGTAAAATGATTCCAAATAATGCCTACTACCTATTGTGTAAAGATAACTAATAATTACCATGCCTTCTTCTTAGATGCGGAAAATCAAGAAATAACATTCAGAAGTATAACAAAGTCAAACAAATATTTATTAGTATATTCAACCAAGGATCAATTACCCTTGTACAGTTAATTAGGTAAATAACCAATGTTGTATGGGTCGCAGCTTAATCGACTCAATGAATACATTATTATTATATATGACATACAGTAACCTTACTTGTTTTTTAAAACGTAATTTAACCTCAAGCTGTGTTAAATACAAACAACTATGATTTAATCGCATTTATCGTTTTTCTATACTATATTCTATTTCCAATACAAAAAGTACTCCTCTTTTTCATGATGGTAAACTTGTTTAGTAGTAATAACTTTTACTATTACCCATATTCAAATCGCACCGTAACACAACACTAACATTTTACACAAATAAAATTATCTATGTGATTTTATTTAGTAAACTTAGTTAAATAGATAAAACATCTTTTACGTTTTATCGTTATGTACGCAGTCCCAGTGAAAATCATGTTTTTTATTATAACGAAAACTCCAGCGCTTTTATGTTTTTTACATGTTAATTTGTTTCTACTTGTTAATTGTTTTTAATATAATATTTGTAAATTATGTTTACCTACTTTAAGGTCGAAGATACAAAAACTATCAAAGAAGTGTAATCTTTGAAATCAGGACAGGGTGTTTGACACGGTCTGGCCACGATGTGGATAAAGTCTTCAGAGAGTTCACGAAAGTTATGTTTAATGATTATTAAAAAGTATAAAAAAGGGAAATCGATAAAAAATAGAAACACGCTTAGCTCGGTATGCAGTAATCCTCTAGTTGGCAACGAGTTGACTTCTTAGTTGGCGATAAAGTCAAGTCCTCTTTTATTGAATTTATCTTTTTGAATTTTCATGTCTTTTTGAATTTAAAGTTTTATTATAATATTTTTAACATTTAATCGAGTAGTTAATAAAATTACTCTCAAGTTGTTCTTTAGAACATTTAAATTCAATTTTTGTAATTTCTTTAGTTTTCAAAAACAAACAATTTTTATTAAAATTAATTAAAGATCAAAAAGTGTCTATCACTTTTTCTCTAAGTCTATTTATTTTATTACCTGCAGCTATTCTACAATTTAAGTATTAAAAACATCTATTCAAACATTGAGTAGATATACTGAAATCATGAACTAGGTGAATCTAATTGATTATTCAGAAATATCATACGAGTACACGTTACTGAGTACTAATGGTCCAAATCCAATTGTTACGAAATTCCCACTTTGTACTCGTATTGTTTAGCTCTCCTCATAATTTACACGAAAAAATATTATTATGATTCATACATTTTTCAGGGCTCCTTTTTTATACCAAAACGTACACCGTATTTTTTGTTGTACTTTCCTAAGAGGACCCACACCGTATTTTCTGTTGTACTTCGCTAAGAAGACCCACACCGTATTTTTCCTATAACTTCGATGGAGAAACTACACCGCCATAATTCCTATAACTTAAATACAAGAACTACACCGTATTATCGCTTTTACTTCCATAGGACAACTACGCCGTATTATTCTTATTACTCCCAAACAGGAGCTACACCGTAATATTTCTATTACTTCCATAAAAAACCTACACTTTATTTTAGTATACTTCTATTTAAAAACAGCAACGTATTTTCCACATCTAGTACAGATCTACTGTATATACTCTTTTTAGTACTTCTATGAGAAAACCGTCCTATAATACTTCTTTCCTTGAATTAGTCTTCAAATTGCAAGATTTGTAATAATATACACAACTAGACTTTAGGCCGTTTGCCAGCAGGGGTAGTAAGCCAAAAAATAAAGATTCGGATTCAGATTAGGCTTTCAACATTTTCAAACATTCAGATTACGATTTAGATTAGGATAAGCTGAATTAATAAATTAAGATTTCGATTCCGCTAAGCTAAAAAAAGCCGAAAAAATTAGTATTTGGATTGAGCTTTAAGCTAAAATATCTGGCACTTTGCGCCAGATTTTGTCCACCGTCCTTTAACCAGCCCAAAGTGGATGCAAAGCGTATATTAAATGGGCTCTGATTACTAGAAAACAATGTGTGTGTAGTAAGAATGACACAAAACTTCAAATCATTTGGTGTCTGTAAAAGCAATAAGTAGCAGATTTTAGTGGTATAAATGGACAAGAGGAGTTAGTGTTATAATACAGGTTCAAATTTCAAAATAAATTCTTTGCAAAAACTACTAAAAGCGCCAGTCTTACAAACACGCATCACCACAACGCTCTATAGAACAGTCATGTCAAACAGGCAGCACAAACGCCTCACGTTGCCTAGGGTTGCTTCATGTGCGCCACGGAAAACTAAATCAAAATGTAATATATTTTGCTATAGGTATATTACAATTAATAACAAAGTATGTATGTGGTAATTTAAGTAGGCGCAACTAAATTTATACGATTTGTATAATTTTATTATTTAGTTTTGTTTGCAACCAATTTAATTTGCGCCTCATACGTTTAAAACAGACGAGCCTGCTAATTAATTTTGGTTATTTTTTGCGGAAAGGAAAATAAAATAAATCAATTCATCATTGCCTAAACGTAGTTTGAGTTTTGACATAATAAACCTTGCTACTAACTACAACTTAAAGTGAAACAAAACAACGCAGTAACGAAATGTTCACAACATGTGTTAAATTTAACACAGTAATGCAGTAATTGTTGTTAAAAATACTCAAATTAAAGCTTTGATCCACGTTAACAATAACAACCTTTTTTAAGACAAAAACATAACTAGGGGAAATTCTTTGATTATTTCTATGCATTTTAAGTTGCGGTCTAACGAGCTGTAAAAAATTAAAAGTGGCCCAAAATACGTAAAATCATTTGACACCACTGCAGTAATATATAGTGTTGTATGTCGCACATGTGCTGGCATGATCCCAAAGGGCGCAGTTTCCACAGCCCACATTGTAGGTTTTAAATTGCGCAGGTATAAATTGAAGTAAATTGTGCTAAATTGTGAAAATTTTTAAATTTGACAACCCAAATTGTAGTAAAAATGTGGAATTTCTATGCTTGCGTAATTAAGGTGAGAGGGCGGGATTATTCTTAATTGTGCACAAATAATTTAACGTTTTTCATATTTAATTGTATGATACTTGTTTACAATAACTAGCTTTAGCCATAGTTATTAGCGTTTGTTATACAAATCTTTGTTTTTTGCAATCATAAAATCTCTTGTCTACAATTCATACTATATTTTATGTATTTCTTCAGCTAAGCGGCTCAGTACACTCAAATTTCCTTGGAAATAAAGTCTGTATATAAGAGGGACGTGTCTTATGGTGATTCATAACCGCTGTTTAAATACTACTGCATTTAAAAATATGTTCGACTGATTATTTAATTCGTCGTAATAGACAGTTTGAATTTTAGGCTATAAAAATATTAGCCACACAGATTTCTTAGTACGGTATCATTTAAATTGCGGCTTTTCATCCCTATTAAAAAGTGATAGCCAATAGGGCGAACCCGATCACATAAATGATCTATACAATCATAATGTTTTGCTGGTTAATAGTGTATCAAAAGTGGGCCCCTAAAGATAAATTAAGCTTACAAAGTAGGTTAGGTAAAAAATTTAAGCCAGAAAGTAAAGTAACGGGTAGGTAAGGAAAAAGTAAAAGTAAGTAAAAAAATATTCCTTACCGCGTTCTTACCAGCACTATATATTATTACAATAATTTAGTTGTGCGAATTTTAAGAAACAAAATTTCGGATAATAGACACTACTTTATTTAAAACTTGATTTTTTAGTATCTTTATTAGGCTAATTTTTAAGTAAGGGTGCTTTAAAAAAGTCAAGAATAAACTTTTTTAGTTAAGCAATTTAAAGTTTTTGAAGTAGAGTAAGATGTAGGTAAGATTTTTTTTCAAAACGTAAAAAATAAAATAAGGTAATTTTTTTGAAAAAGTAAGATGTAGGTAAGGTATTTTAAACAAAAGTAGGATATCGGTAAGGTAATGTTTTAGCAAAAAATGTAAGGGAAGAAGTGATTAAGGTTATTTTTTGCCCAGCTACTGTAAAGCTTTACTGTCAGACGTTTTGGGCTATCCCGGATTCAATTGCAATTACAGCGGACGGCTACTAACATCCTTCACATTCGACTTGGATCTTATCATATATTTGATTTTAGTTTATTAGGTACTAATAAACAGTAATTAGTGCTCAGTAATACGTCTCAGTTGTCTAAGTACTCATTAGAATGCGTACTTAAGTATTAAGATTATATCATTAACTTAGATGCCCTTAAAAGACCTATACCGAGAGCCAAATTCTGAATTTTTGTAGCGATTTGTAGTAATTTTTGAATTTAAAGAATGATTTGTAAAAACTTTGTGGCATTTTGAAATTGTTTTCAAAAAATAGGATAAATTTACGGAGAAAACAAGTCAATTTGTTGTGGGTTGAATGTGAAACCAAAAAATCTAATATAAAATGTGGGAAATTCTAAAATGTGCGAACTTTGCACTTTGCATGATACTAGTATATATACAAGAGAGTATCAAAAGTGGCTAGGAATGAAAAATTGAATGTTCGGCAAAAAGCTGGATCCAACATCCATAAAAATACAGCTTACGGATTCAGCTTCCTGTAAACATTCGGATTTAAATTTAGATTAGACTAACTACATTTTTGCTTTTCGGAATCCGATTAAGATTTAGAACAACGAATTCAGCTTAATTTTGCTTATTAATGAAATTTCAAGATAATTCTCTAGGTTTTCTTTTTATTTCTTTTTAAAAAGTGTAATGAGTTTAAATAATTGTTCGAAGATTTTATTATCAAAGTTTTAAAAAAAACTATTTAGTTTTCTGAAAGCAGTTTAAGAAACTTATTACTGATTTCATCAAGTCCTGGACTTTTGTTGTTTTTAAGTTTTATTAGGGCTTCTCCAAATTTATCGCGCGTAGTATTATTGTTTAGATTTTTGTCTTTTTTCCGTGGATGTTCTTGTGTCCTAATTATTCAAGGCTGCAGCATTATGTATTCTAAAACTTTTTCCACGTCTTTCTGCTAAATTTGACTTATCCTGCAGTTTTAAAGTTCTAAGTTTTGACTACGGACCAGAATTTTCTTAGTAATTTACAGTAAGCAAGTTGATTTCTTACTTCTGTTCATGTAATTTTTTTTTAATTTGATTTAGTTGTAGTATTGTTTTTTGGTTTTAAATTACAGCTTGATTGACGTCTATAGTTATAATGCATAACTGATTTAAGTTCTCGTCTTCTTCAGCTGTTTAAGTTTTTGTTTTAAATCACTGTTGTACAATGGTTTATTTCCATCTCTTATCACTAGTATTCTGTTTACAAGCATTTCATTATCTTTGGCTGTTTTAGTAATTTGCTGTACAAAGTAATTGTAGTCATCATCAATTGTCATCTCATTATTTGAGTCTTCCATTATATTATGCATAGCTAATGATTCCTCGAATTTGTTTATCACTTTGTTCTGTACTTTTAGTTTTCTTAATTTGTGACTTGGGCTTGGACACTTCAAATTACATAGGTTATACAATTTTAGACGAAGTGGAATATAACATAACTCAATTATGCTTAATACGTTTATACAACTGACCCATGAAATTGCAAAAAATTGACAAATAATACATCAATTACAATTTCAGCTATTTGACTGGTCTTATCAGTTTTGTACAAATCTGTTTATTTTTCTTCCAAAAAAGTTCCTAGAATGTTGCCCTGTGTCCTCTCATTAAGTAGTACTAGACCCAAGTTTTCTATGGTTTGCATTAGAAGTTGTCTGTTTTTATTAATTTCTTTGTCGTTAAAAAGAAAATCCTCTTGTAAGGTTGTGTCTTTAATCAACTCTTAATTAACTATTTTATCATTCCCTACCCTAGCGTTGAAGTTACTTGCAAATAAAAGTTTGTGTTGTTGATTAGTAAGTGCTCCATGGCTTCCTAGAATTTTGTTATCTGATAAAGACAACTTTAATAAAATAAACTTGACACTGTCGTCCGACAAAGATAGCCCAACGGACTCGTTGCACAATTTCGTTATACATAGTTCATGCTTGTTATGTTAAAAAGCGTCAACATACGTACGTTTGTATACTTACCCTATTAGGTAAATTTTGTTGGTAGTTATATGTTTACAATGTTATCGCAATCATGTATTCATTTTGGTCAATAAGAAAAATATTTGCAAATGTATCATGTTTTATAAGTTAAATTAGACCTGTTTTTTCATTTCCTATTCCGGCCTTTTTTGTTGCATTCACTTAAAAATTAAATAACAAACTGAATGTGCAAAATGTTAATTTATCTAACGTAATGAGAATTATGTCTACACAATTAGAGGTATATGTAGTGGGAGTGTCCGTCTATGTTATTCTTATTTTAATGTAGTCTCAAGTTTCTGTCAAAAGATTTAGGAAGGTATAAGTTTAATATTAGATTTTAAAAATTAAAGTCTGGGGACTGTGGTACGGGAATCCAAGTAAGTTTTTGACAAAACATAATTATCTGTATTATAAATTATAAGAAAATTTTTCAAAATGTTATTTTTATCGCTGCAATTTAAAAATTTGAAAATAAAATAGATGCCTTAAACAACATTTTATATAATATAAATTTGGCACTATCAGGGCATTCTATACTAAAATTTGATGAAAATAAAAGCAAGTGAAAGGTAAATAATTGGTTTCATGTTTTTTTATTACGTATGTTGTAGATGCAAAGAAAGGCAAACTATGCTAGTTTCAATTAAACAAATTGACTATAATAATATTGATATAAGCAAAATACTTTTACTGTTTCGGATGTTAAAAATCCGGCGCTTCGCGCCAGATTTGTCGACCGTAGGCTGGCCCGAAGTAGATGCTGAGCTTCAACAAAGGCGTAAGACAGTTTATGCTACGCTAAAAGATGATGTAACATTTATGGAAGCTCCCCTACAATCAATAACTGATGTTTGTAGCATGTATTTTAATATAGTTAAATGTTTTTATAAATTGCACTATTCACAAATAACGTCATTATGGACAATCCCTGAATATCTTTTACGCTAATAGGAAAGTACGTGACATGTAGTTAAAATTGGATGGAAACAAATTTAAAGTTGGGACTTGGAATACTAGAAATTATGGTATTTAAAGGACGTTATTATGGACGATCTCTGAAAATCTATGACACATATAGGTCAGTCCGTGACATGTAGAAGAAATTTTCACGTGACATCATTTGCGCGTCACTCTTAACCTGCTTACCTAATAAGAATGCGATTACATCTGGGTGGGGTTGTCTAAAAGAAATTTTCACGTGACGTCAGTTGCGCGTCACCCCTAAACTGCTTACCTTATGTGAATGCGATATCAGCTGAGTAGGGCTGTCTAACAGAAACTTTCACGTCACATCAATTGCGCGTCACCCTTAGCCTGCTTACTTAATGTAGCAGTACCAACCTAGACTACATGCCATTGCCATTAAATACTGTAGCTGAGGTTGGCTGGGTCTATACTATAAGATAAACTTGTATTCGCCGCGCAAAGCTTTAAAATTACGGAGTATGTACATGAATTCTGTATTTGTTTACACGCATGGTTCGCTTTTTGGAAAGCTCACTTTTCTGAGTTTGACATGGGTCCAGTTAACTGTTAATTGTAAAGAAATGACTAGTCCGATCAAATTGAAAAAAACAATACAGACCTGCCGGCGCGCATTTGATAGTTTAAAAAAAATTTAAGGTTAATCGCTTGAAAGCTATGACCTGTAGTGTACGGCCAACAGACGGACGGACACACAGACAGACGAACATGACCATTTCATTAGATGCAGCTAAAGCTCAGCATCTTAAAAGGAATCTCTAAAGTAGCTATTTTTAAATAACGTCATTTATGGACGATCCCTGTATGCATATTAGTAGGATCCCATGTTAAATAATTTTGATTCGTCAATTTCTAAAATAATAATAAAAGGGATCCCTAAAGTGGTAATGTTTGAATGACGTCATGTAGGGATGATTCCTGTATGCATAATAGTAAGATCCCATAGTTAATATATTTCATTGCTAAATTCCTAAACTAATAATGACAAACGGGATCTCTAAAATAGTAATGTTTGAATAACGTCATGTAGGGACGACCCCTGTATGCATACTAGTAAGATCCCATGTTTAATATTTTTGATTGCTTAATTTCTAAATTAATAATAAAAGGGGTCTCTAAAAAGGTAATGTTTGAATGACGTCATGTAGGGACGATCCCTGTTTGCATACTAGTAGGATCCCATTGTAAATATATTTCATTACTAAATTCCTAAACTAATGACAAAGGGGATCTCTAAAATTGTAATGTTTGAATAATGTTAGAATGGCGTCATGTAGAGACGATCCCTGTTTGCAAACCAGTAAGAATCCATTGAAAATATATTTCATTATTAAATTCCTAAACTAATGACAAAGAAGATCTCTAAAATTGTAATGTTTGAATAACGTCATGTATGGACGATTCCTGTATGCATATTAGTAAGATCCCATTGTAAATATATTTCATAACTAAATTCCTAAACTAATGACAAAGAAGATCTCTAAAATGGTTTGAGTTTGAGTTTGAGTGATCTTTATTTAAGTGTTAAGTTCATCAGTACAAATGCACTGCTCTCAACCGACGGACACCATTATAATTAAACAATAAAATAAATTTAAATTAAAATACACTTAAAGAAATATTCACCATTCAAAATCATATCGTTGCCAAGGTATCAATCATAGTCTCACATCCACACTCAGGGTGGTTGATAAACAGAATATTTAATAGGAATTCTTGAGCTAATTAGGTGCTCAGAGAAAAATAACATGATTCATCGAGACATTTCACATGATTAGGCAACATATTCCACTCAGTAATACTTCTATACAGGAATAAATGTCTAAAAGCCTCAGTGGTACAATTCACAGAATATTCTAAAATCAAAGAATTACTAGACCTGGTTGTTCTCACACTATGCTTAAGAACAAACCAGGAATTAGAAATATTTATATCTGACTTAAATCTCAATATTCAATACACAAATGACAATGTATACAAGCTCAATCTTTTTGACACAGACAAGATGTTTGCTTTCTGTAGTAGACTATTCTCCAATACTGTAGCTCTACATCCATTTCTTTTCCGTTTTATATACAGAGACTTATCACTAAATTGTACAATTCGACCATTAAATTTATTTTGTAATGCCTGTAACTCCCGCTTACCTTGTACACCATACACAATAATACAATAATCAATTATAGATAATACATAAGCATTTAACATAATTACAAATATAGGAAACGTCAAAAACCGTTTTAAGTTGCTTATCATACCTAAAGCAGAGCTCACTCTATTCTTGACGTAAACAAAGTGGCTTTTGAAATTAAGATTTGCATCTATAATAACACCTAGGTACCTAAACGTCCATACACGTTCAACCTCATTGCCACTAAAAAATAATTTGACATTATTAGGTACCTTATAATCACGGGATTTATGCAGAATCATAAACTTGGTCTTGCTCACATTTATTTTGAGACCCTGCGACACAAACCGATTAATAACATTATTCAAACAAACCTGCATTTGTTGTACAGTTTTAGAAAACAAAGGCGCATAATAATATAGTACAAGATCATCAGCATCTAGTAAATAATTAACCCTATTCACTATGACATCAGATACCTTATCTATATAAATAATGAACAACAAAGGCACCAACACTGAACCTTAGGGAACCCCAATACTTAGATCATACGACTCTTAAACCTCTGAACCAATTTTAATCCTAAATTTTCTATTTCAAAGGTAGTCATTAAGGAGCTTAAGTAAATGGTTATCTATCTTTATTAAAAGTTCCAAATGAGGCACTAAATCGAAAGCCTTTTGCAGGTCAATGAATACTGCTATAACTCTACCACATTTTAGGTCAATATAATTATACACATCCTGCACGAATGTAAGAGTAGCACTCTGACATGACCGGCCATTTCGAAAACCATGCTGTTGACTACTTAACTCAATTTTATTTAAAATTTTCTGATGCAGCATTTTCTCTGAAATATTATCAAGAATTAAAAGTGTAGAAATTGGGCGATATGACATAGCGTCTAATCTGGAACCTTTTCTTTTGTAAAGCGGTGTTACAGTTGCATACCTAAGCCTCAATGATTATGAAGCAAGACAAAGAAACTGAGTAAACAATAGGGCCAACGGCAAGGCTAAGGATTTCATACAGTTATTTAAAATGAAATAAGACAACTCATTTGGATTACCTTCATTCTTATGTTTAATTTTAGAAAAACTAGACAAGACCTCTTCAGGCGTAAAGGGCTCATACCTGCTGTCCGTGGTAATAGTTTCATAAAAGTTATCCAATGCCTCAACCTTATCACTAGGTAGATTAACAGTAAATGCAGAAGCAAACGCACTGGATAATTGCTTTACTCCACTGACCACATTAGAGTTTACTTTCAATTCCGTTACAGTACACACACCACCACCCTTTCCAATGAGCTTATTATAAACCTGCCACACATTAGACGAGGTCGGAACCTCTTCAAACTTTGACTGGTAATGGGTGTACTTGGCCTTTGTTACCTCCCTGTTGACGTCATTTTGTTCTCTGTTTTACTGACTATACAAAGCAGGGTCCTCAGTTTTAAAACTCTTTTGTTTAATGCTATCACGGTGATGCATCTTTCTTTTTAAATCTACAGTCAGCCACGGTGATACTTTGCCCTTGACTCGTCGTGTAATAATGCGAGCATGCTTATTTATCACATATATGACCGACTTTTCAAAGTAGTTAAGTGAATTATCAACGTCATCGAAAATATCTATTACAGACCATGGGATTAAGCTAATGTCGTTGTTAACAATTTCCCACTTAACATTTGAATAGTTTCTAGTTGATATTACCTTACAAAGATAATGACTCTTATTGCTCTTACGTACAGCAAAGATAGCACAATGATAAGATATTCCCGTGGTCAACAATCTACTTACAGTATACATACTTATGTCACTAACATACATATGATCTATGATAGTACTAGTAGTTAGCGTCCTACGGGTTGGATGCACAATAATCTGGCGCATAGCATTTTGACTTACAATATTCAATATTAGTTTTGAGTATTTTTCACGAACAGACAAATTAATATTAAAATCATTCGTTATCATCATTTCACAATTAAGCTTACTTAATTCAATAATGTACAACGCAAAATAATCCAAAAACTCGGATTTACATAAATCAGGGGATTTGTACACAACTGTCAATAACCTAGGCTTACAAAATGGTATAAGTAATTTGATAGTAGTAACTTCTAACTTTGTAGGTCTTGGTGCCTCTTCAAGTACATTTATATTTACAAAAGAAATGCCATTTCTAATATAAATGACAATACCACCACCGCGACCACTACAATTTGTCCTATCATATCTCTGCATAGTAAATCCCTCGATTGCAACTAAACCTGAATGCACAACCTAAATTAGCTTGGACTCCGTTACACATAGGACATTCACCTTGTATGTTTCAACTATAAGCTTTAGACTTTCGACTTTAGCTATATTTAATCCATTGACATTGATATGCAAGACTTTAAAACCTTTTGAGCCAAGAAAATAAGCATTGACTTCATTTGAATTATTGACAATTTCTACATCCTCAATCTTATCAGTTGTTAGATTACAATCAGCTCCAGGAAAAAGACAATCTAAACAATAGTCACCACTACCTGCAACCATACTACTACTACATGCTATACAAACTGCCGCATCAGCTTGACTACTACAGCCCAAGCACACCCAGTCTAGTATCACATCCTGCTGAACATTATCTAACACTAGTGATGTACAAAATACATGAAATATATTATTACATACACTACACATTACTCTGGACTGGTTTCTACCTATTTTCCTACTACAATCAACGCATTTATCCCTCATGATTACTCACATTAATAAATAAAATACCATATGAGTCTTTGAATAAAAATAAAATATGACCAACAAATTGTAAACTTGTCACTTAAATAAAAATGCGTTACGTACTTAATATATAAATGCAACACTACAATCTTACATACTTGAGCACTATTACTTGTTACTCCGCTGAGACTTTATGCTTCCGATTCCACTTTGATTCAAACTTGCAAATTTTGGTTGACGCAGCCGACAAAATTTAAAATTCAAAACTTGAGTTGGTTGATGAAGTAACGAACTATACAACACACAGCCCTCAACAAATTAATTCGGGAGTCACCCCAGCCGCCATCAGTAAAGCTGACACCGGCTCGCTCTGCAAAAATGGTAATCCTCCAAGCTCAGAGAATGGTCCCGCTGAGATGACTTTCTAAGGCGTCAAATACCCGGCCGCTTTACAGCTGGGCAACTCCTGCCGTGACTTCTCCGGTAGTCAAGACCCGAGCAGCGTACAGATGGACAGAGGCCACTGTCATGACTTTAAAGGGAGTCAGGGCCCATCGTAGCAAAGCAAAGCACAGAAAGCAAGCACTACAATCTACACAACTCAGTACACCACACAAGCACCAGAACCAGAGCAGGAGCAGTTGTTTACTCGTCCGTAGCTGACGAGAAACTATATAATTAAATAAATAAATTAATGCATACATACTTAAATACATACATACATACATGCATGAATTATTGACTTATGTGTAAGTGTAGTAGCACTTGTAGGTAAAGAGGGAGGAGACATGTCGATGTCTGGAGGTTGACGTCCGGTGTAGAGTAAAATGGGGATTGGTAACACAATGAACAAATACACTAGAAAGGAGTTGATATCCGGAACGTAGATTGGTAGATTTGACCGGAGCTCTTGATCAACGTTAAGTGTAGGAGACTTAAGCTTTCTTCTTCTACCCACGTTTGGTAAGAACATTTCAGCGGATGACAGTAGAAATCAGAGTAGTTAATTCCTCCGGAGGCACAAATAACATAGGTTTTCACTGTTTCTCAGTCATGAAGTTTGAAAATATTAGTGGTAGTCCTTTTAGGTTAGCCTTGCTTATTCAGCACATACTTAAACTGCTTTCATGATGGCGGAAGTTTGTGGTGGTCTACGGATGCTGCAAAAAGTTAAGGCTCGATGTCTTAAGACGTGCGAAGGTACAAACCAGCCTAAGTGATGGGACTTGTTTGACCTCTAGAGTCTGGTAGAGGATGACATAGGTAAAGATTACTACTGAAGTTCTCAAGGCGGGGGAGATCGGAAAATGTTTCAAAATTTTTTCTTCGATTAAATTATCCTTTAAATAAATAGCCCGCTATACGGCGGTTTTTTTTTGTAGAAAATAAATGTCCCATCCGAGTTGCAAAACTAACGCTACGAAAGAATCAGTCATTTCGATACACCTACTCTTATTAGGTATGTACTCACATGTAAAAGGATAGGACACACAAACAGAAGATCACAATACACACAGTACTGCAATATGAACTAATACTACACTACCTAACACAAAACATCGTCCGTAAATGACTTCATGGGGGTCATGGGGTGTAGTCGCCTATTAATTACATCTATGTTCTAAATAGTCATCAATGCAATGATCAAACTTATGACAGAGGGGGCGGGAGGAAAAAGAGGGGAGGGGCAACAAATTGCGATTTTGCAATGATGCCATGTATTGACGACCCTTCAGATAAAGAACTGCGATAATGAAAGGGAAAGGTTTGTCCAGTCTCACTGAGCGTGGTTGTAACTGATATTTTGTTTCAAGGCCTCGGTCGACATCTACCCACACAGTCGACTAGTCGAGTCTACATAATAATGATAAACACGCGTGGTACTGTAATGACGTCATAAAAGTAATTAAACTATTAAGATAGTTAGATTCGATGTTGAATGCGATGCATTCACGTTGGTAACTTTATTTATTGACGATCCCCCACTGTAGAGCACATCTTTGGACGGACCAAATTTTGCCTCATCTTGCTCTCTGTGCAGTTGCTGTTTGAGAATCATTCTCGTTGACCACAGTCACGACGACATCTTAATTGAACTCGGCCTTAAAACTCTTAAAACACATATTAACAAAGGTTTAAGTAGTATAGATCTTTTCTTCTGGACTGAACTTAGCATTAAGTGCTGGAAATTTCTTGAACATTTACTGAATTTCCTCTCTGTGTGAAGTAGAGTTTTTGATTATACTGGATGCTTTACTTAAAGTTGCAAAGAAGTGAATGAGGTTAGTTAAAGTTAAAACAGTAAAGCTAAATTATAAACAATTCATAATCTTGTATTTGCGTCATCAGTAAGTTATGTGCATTCTTAAAAACAGCATACAATTGCAAAACAAGAGCAAAGCTGGGGATTTAAACTAAGTTAGCATCAAGTGCTAGCTATTACTCCAATATTTACTGAATTTCCTCTCTGTGTGAAGTAGAGTTTTTGAATATACTTGATGCTTTACTTAAAGTTACGAAAAAGTGAATAAAGTTAAAGTTAAAACAGTTAAAGCTACATTATAAGCAATTCATAATCTTGTATTTGCGTCATCAGTAAGTTATGTGCATTCTTAAAAACGGCATACAATCGCAAAACAAATGCAAAGCTGAGGATTTGACGCAAAGCCGAGGATTTGAAGCGAAGTTGGATTTATTATTTAATGTTTTCGTTGATTTCCTGATATACATTTAAATGAACAGTGTGAAGAGTGAAGAAAGTGAAATGTAAAGAGTGAAATGAAGTGCCCAGAGTCTGTCTCAGTCAGCCCACGGGTGGCGAGATGGTAGCTCATCGAATTTGGTGCATATATTTTATTTTTGCTTTGGTCCGTGCGACGCCAGTCCTACACAATTTCATCGGTAGTTACAAGTTTTTGCAACTTTTGTTTGTCAGTACAAGTCGCTAGAGATGTCTCTCGGAGTTATTCTCGAGTTTATCCAGCAACCCTTTTTTTAAGCTTTTCACATTATTTTTCCGACTTTTACACATTACTAAGAAAGACGTTGATTTGTAGTATAATCAAAATTTTTGGTCTATTTCTGTTTTCTAAACCTAACATAGTCAAAATCACAGATTTTACGTATCGCTATCGTTTATAATATCATTTACAATTACCAACTTAACAATGAGCAATGAATATATTGATGTGAATTGTATATGTAGGTACTTAGGTTGGCATAGTAATAGGAATTAATTAAGTTAAATATTTGTGACTGCGGGTAAGTAGAGTTGAGAGATTGTTTCAAATATATTGTAGTCATTATTGCACGCTCATAACAGCTACCTATAGTGTGACCTATTTAACTTTTCACACTTTTGTAAGTGTAATGCCCTGCAGCAATAATAAAATATTTATTATTGTTTCGTCGATTTATACTTATCATGCTTTAAATTGAATATTTTTGTTCACTTGCCTTAATAAAGGTAGACATTTTTTGCTGTTGACATCACTTATCACAGAGCAACCACCCTGCTAATTGCTAATATAACGTAAACCTTGGAGACAAGGGGGTTAGAACAATTTCCTACTTTTCATATGTAATGTAATGTAATGGCCTCATTGTCAAATCAAACAGCGGCGAACACTGAATTCCATAGACAGACACTTAGACTGCATATTAACTAGAATAATAAATAACAGTAATAAATAATAAATAATAGTAATAATATTAATTAGATTACTAATATATATCTTCAGTTATTTGGCTTTATATACAATATTTGAGTAAAACTCATTCATTTCTCGTAGTTTATACAGTAACATATTGAACAATAACTCATACGTTAATTTAGTTTATCAAATTATCAACAGGCATATCAGTATAAAAGTCAACATAACATAATTCAACAGAATGTTAACACACATTTTTAAAATCAGAATATTATAATATGAGGTGATAAGTATAACTAATAGTATTCTTAGTACTAGGATTATATATAGCTTAGTATGCTTATGTCGCTTGCTTACCAACCATGTATTTAATTTATACTAAAAATCTTTGATAATATTATTGGTATGTATGTATAGTGGTATAGCGTTCCATAATTTAGCTGCTCGAAATTGGTATAAATTGTGGTAAAAGGATGAGTGCCGTAGGATTTGTAAACAATGCTTGTGTCTGGTTGACCTCTCATTACTAGTCCAAATAATTTCTGATAGGCAGCAAAGCCTAATAGTTTGAGCTAATAATATTTTGGTCATCGACACAGTAATGTGAGTTAGCCTTTCAAATACAGTTTATATTAATAAAGATTTATATAATTAATTAATATCAATTTTCTTATCACGTAAATTTCTAAGTATACTTGAAAGTTTATTTAACCTAAAATTAAAACTATATTTTTTAGAATATATACACTTAAGGAAATGGTCAATTGATTTTTGGAATTTCCTTAACACAGTATCACTTACAGCGCCCTATACAGGCAGTCTATAATCAATAAGTGAGCAAATAAGAAAAGAAAATAGTATAAGCATAAGTTTATCAGGAATAAAACGTTTGTATTGAACATGTTGTGATCCTTTAAACGTAACATTCCTAATAACATGCGCAACTTGTATATCAAATTTTATGTTACTATTAAAAATGATCTCTAAATATTTAAATTCATCAACCTTATGTACAGTATTATTATTACATTAAATAATGTAAAAAAAATTACTTTTATTTCTAGACCTTGGTGTATAGAATTCCATGTATACTGTTTTTACAAAATTTATTGCCATACAATTATCTAAGCACCATTTATTACCATTTGACAGCGTACTTTCCAATTCCTCTTTAAGTACAACTAATGTATAGGCTGAAGACGTTGAACCTACATCATCCGCATATAGGCTAGAGTCTTTCAATACATCTTTTATATCGTCAAGAAAGAGAATAAATAAAATTGGTTTTAGAACACTACCTTGAGGCACGCCTTCATTTAGTTTGTACGATCGTGATACATAGTCACCCAGTTTAATAGCAAAATCTCTTTTTCGAAGATTATTACGAAGTATTTTAATTAGGTACAAAGGTAGTTTATATCTATTATGAAGCTTTTAAATGAGCTTCTGGTACTTTACCATATCAAATGCCTTACGAATATCAATAAAGAGTACAGCTGTTAATTTCTTACTTTCTAAGGCAGTGCATATTCTGTGTGATAGTTCGATTAAAGCATGTAGACAGGACTTATGTTTCCTAAATCCATATAGGAAACCTAAGAGTAGATTATCACTTCCTACAAAATATGTAATTCTTGTCGCTATAATAACTTCAAATATTTTTGAAAGAAATAGGATTGAAAAAAGGCGGTATGACCCTGGGAGTAATTTATTGCTATAAGGCTTAAGTATAGAAGTGGCAACAGCTTTTTTCTATATATGTGGAGACTGTCAAGTCTTTAGTGCATAATTAAAGATATTTGTCAGAATAGGTGCAAATATTTCGGAGAGAAGTTTAATAATTTTAGAAGGTATAGCAGTTAATTTAGTTGAAGAACTACCTTTTGTTTGCTTAATTAGTATTTAAACTTCCTTGATACTAAAGGTTGAATGCCTATCACTATTATTAACTGGCTAAGAAAACAGTCGTAGAAAATTATCATCATTTTTATGACTGACAACAAATAAGTCAGCTAGCCTATCAGCAATTACATCCTTATCTGAAATAGTAGTATGATTTATTTTAAACTTATAAATATTAGTAGAAAAAACTTTACTACCTATTTAAAGTTTTAAAGTATCCCAGGATTGTTTAAAAGTTTGTGTTTTTTCAAACTAAGCTTTAAAATATTGAAGTTTAGCATATTAAATCATTTAAGATACTAGGTTTTTACACTTTTTAAATTTATTCCAGCTATCAATTGTGTTGAGCTTATGAGCTGTCTTCTCTATATGATTCTTTGTATGAATTATTTTCTTTATTTTTAAAGACAACCAAACGTTTATCTCAACCTAAACACGCCTGGTTATTGTTAATACATGTTTTTCAAGTACAAAATGAGTCAGAGTTTCAAAGACATGTATCATATCATTAAAATCAGTAAAATTATCAATATTTTTTTATTATGTATTGGGTTATTTACTAGATAATTCCTGTATTTTTAAATTACTGTAATTTTTACAGGTTATTGTTACTAGGATATATTTGAATTTAGAGTTTTTTCTTATTAAATAAATTTTATCGTGGTCTCACAGTCCACCTTAAATGATGTCAAACTTCAATGCAAAATTTAGATTATTTGTGTAAATATGATCAAGAAGAGTCTTGGTAGTTAATGTAGTTCTAGTTAATTGTTTTAAATTAAGCTTTGTGGTGCATTTGGTTAAATATCTAGTACTATTGCACTAATTTAGCATGTTAATATTAAAATCCCCAAGCACAAAGATATCAGTGCTTTTGTCACATAATGCTAGAACAGTATTATTAAATTCATAAAAGAAATTGTCGTCATTGACTAGACTAGGCGGTCTATAACAGTTTAAAATAACAAATGGTTTAGTAAAAGGTGGTTTGACTATAATGCTCATAGTTTCCATAGAGGGTATACTAACATCAGTATATTCAATAGCTAAAGTTTCTTTGTAATAAATTACTAATCATCCACCAAGAACCTTTCTATCCTTTCTGTAATGCTATAACCAGGTATTGTAATTTCTGAATCGCATGTATTTCTATTGAGCCAGGTCTCAGTCAGGCAAATAATGTCTGCTTTAAATTGAAATAAAAGTACTGATAGTTGATCTACTTTAAGACAAAGGCTACAAATGTTTAAATGCATGATGCCAAAACCTTTAAGTAAGATACAGGACTCTAGATGAAAGGAGTTTGAATTAAAAGAGTTCTTATGTACACAGAATGAGTCATCATTGTCTCCTATTGACTGAAAGTATTTATCTACGTTAAAATTGCTGTGGTTATAAAATGATACACAGAATTCACATTTCCATGCCTAAGTGTCAATCAATTTCTTAAAATCTGCATTTTTGATGGAAAGCTTCAGGCATTTGGTATAATGGTATACATTGCTACAGATGATGCATCTAACTGCTAATTTACGCCCATCAGCTTTCTTGCAAATATTACATATGTCCTTGGCATACATACAAATTTGGCTTACCTATATATCCTTAGCTAATTATATAGAACAATATAATACTGCTAGAATAAGTATACATATAGAAAAGAGTGATAGTAGTAATAGTAAATAGTATTATTTTACAAACCTGAACACAGAATAACACTGCAGATTTATACGGCTTCATTAAATACAACACACACATGAAATCACGAAAAATGTATTGGGTCTTCTCTTCCTTCTTGTTATATTTTCTGTTGATTTGCTGTTGAGTAGTGGGTTTTTAGTTGCTAGTTCAGTATCTTGTACAGGGAACCGGGAGCTATTTACAAAATAATTTAACAGGATAATATTGCCGATCTCAGCACCACAGCATAGCAGTTCAAGAAAAGTCACAGCACGTAGTAGCTCAGATGAGACGTTTCCAGTTGTTGGATCAGTAGATCGTACACCGGGAACAGTTCACAAAATAATTTACGGAATATTTTGCCCATCAAAGCGCCGCAGCAACAGAAATTTAAGGTAAAGGAAGGACAAATGGAGTGAATATAGTAATCAGTGCAATGAGCAAAGAAGTTTTATAAACTGAAAAGGCCAGGTATAAATTGATAAGACCTTACAATGGGTTTGATCATGAGCCCAGTAATTTGGGACCTGGACCCTGGCCACTTCTACTCACGAGGGAACGTTCAGATGTGATCACGCCGAATCGGCTCCATATATTTTTTTTTGAAAAGGGCATGTCAAAAAAACTAGATTTGCTTAATGGGCATTTTGACTAGCTAAGTCGGATTTTGGAAACTATAAATTAACTCATGGTTACTAAACAGGCGCCATATTTAGTTGACCAGAAAATTAATTTTGAGTATTAAGCACCATGTAGCTCCTACAATTTTGGTCCGATTTATAAAAAAAGTATAGTATTGTGTTTCCCAAAACATTATCTAAAAAGCAATTTCTGGGTTTTTCAAAATTCAAAAAATTTTTTTTTTCAGAAATAGGGTAACTGATAGGGCTTGCAAAATCAAGACCAAGACTTTTGCCATTTTTAAGACCATTCAAGAGTCTTGAAAAGTCTTGAAATTTCAAGACCACCTTGAAATTCAATTATTCCAACATCTTAACTCTATATATGACTTTTCAGACAAAGTTGAAAAATTTTTGTCAAAAGTTTTGATTTTTTCAAGACTTTTGAAAGTCTTGATATCAAGACTCTTGAATTTTCAAGACTTTCAAAAGTCTTGATTTCAAGAGTCTTGAATTTTCAAGACTTTTAAAAGTCTTGATTTCGAGAGTCTTGAAAATTCAAGACTTTTAGAAGTCTTGATTTCGAGAGTCTTGAAATTTCAAGACTTTTAGAAGTCTTGATTTTAAGAGTCTTGAAAATTCAAGACTTTTAGAAGTCTTGATTTCGAGAGTCTTGAAAATTCAAGACTTTTAGAAGTTTTGATTTCAAGAGTCTTGAAATTTCAAGACTTTTAAAAGTCTTGATTTAGTCTTGATTTCAAGAGTCTTGAAATTTTCGTGCCTCCAAAAGTTGAAATAATGGCAAAAAACCTGAGTTTTTGTGCTTAAAAATTGATTGCGTACATGTTTTTGTTATTCTTGATTTCAAGAGTCTTGATTCTTCAAGACTTTAGTCTTGATTTCAATACTCAAGACTTTTGAAAGTCTTGATTTCAAGACTCTTGAAGTTTCAAGACTTTTAAAAGTCTTGTTTTCAAGACTCTTGAATTTTCAAGACTTCTGAAAGTCTTGATTTCGAGAGTCTTGAATGAACAAGACTTTTGCAAGTCTTGATTTCAAGAGTCTTGAAATTTCAAGACCAACCCTAGTCTTGATTTCAAGAGTCTTGGTCTTGACAAGACTTTTGAAGTCAAGACTTTTGCAAGCCCTAAGGATGATGCGTCAAATGAGTTTCGGTCGATGAATAATTATTTCCAAAAAACGAAAAAGGCCTCAAAATGGTTGTTTAATCGTATTTTTAATGTATTAAAAATACATTCTTAGCACAATTTTGGTAAATTTTGCATGAAAAACCATTTTAAAATATTCTAAATTCAAAACCAATTAAAATTTAAAATTTTTAATTTAAAAAAATTTTATGAGCACCTTTTTTGTGCAGTGGAACAATTGAAATTTTAATTGTTTTTGGATTCAGAATAATTTTTTGTTTTTCATGCAAAATTTTCCTAAATTTGTTTTTTCCAAAAATACGATTAAATAACCATTTTGAGGCCTTTTTCGTTTTTTCGAAAACATATTTTATCGAAAGAAACTCCTTTAGCGCATCATGTTGTTAAGCCGTTCTAAATGTTTTGGGACGCTCTTATCGAAAAAATATTTCCTTAGAAAACTAGCTTGCACGTTAACAAGTTATGCTCGTAAGTAGATTTTTTTGCTTGTGGTATTAATCAAATCTCCCAAAAATTGTCTTGTTTGTAGCATATTGGTCAGTTAAATTGAATATCAAAGTTGGAATTTATAGCCTTCTAAAATTGTTGAAAACAAGTCGCCCACCCTGTACAGTGTGTCTCATAATTTTAAAATCACCCCGCGTTATGGGGATTACTGACTTTTAAGAAATATTTTTTGACGGATATTTATGTTTAGGTGACAACCCACTAATAATTAGAACTCAGCTTTGAATGGTCCCCCAGGGGTCACTTAGTTCTCATGTAAATATTTAAAAACCGAAAATCAGGTTTCTCAAAAATTTAAACTCACTTCACGGGTTTTAAAGTTCTAACAGCAATATCTCGCGGCTGAGGAGCTGATCCAACGAAAAATTACAAAACTTTAATTACGAAAATGACGCGTACTAATATCTCTTACTTATCAATAGAAGGATTAATTTTGATTATCCGGTCACTGTAGCATTGGTTGCGTTTGAGAAGACGGGCCAACCTCATGTCAACTTTTTTCCCTGTTTGATAACATAGGAAAATCACAAATGACTTGCATCTGCATCACAAGATTCTTATGTACATGCGCAAATGTCAATCAAAATATAAGGAAGTCGGTCATAAGCAAAATTAAATTCTTTACAAAACAATGCATACGTCAATACTTAGGTCACGTGGGTCTTCTTTAAAGCTACCAGTGCTACAGTGACCCGATGTTCAAAGTTAATAATTGAATTAATAAGTCACAGATGTGAGAGTACATGTGCCAAGTTCTGTAATTTTTCATTGGTTTAGCCGGGAGATATTACTATTTGAACTTTAAAAATCCGGCGCTTCGCGCCGGATTTGTCGACCGTGGGCTGGCCCGAAGTAGATGCTGAGCTTCAACAAAGGCGCAAGACAATTTATGTTACGCTTAAAGGTGGTATAAGATTTATGGAAGCTCCCCTACAATCAATAAGACATACGAATGTGCGTAGCATGTAGTTAAATATAGCTGAAAGTTTTTTATAAATTACACTATACACAAATGACGTCATTTATGAAGGCTTTCTTACCATCAATAAGCCATATAGTAGTACGTGGCATGTAGTTAAAAAACGCTGGAATATTTTTGAGAATTGCATGATTAACAAATGACGTCATTTATGGATTCTCCCCTATAAACAATAAAATATATACAAATGCACGTGGCAAGCAGTTAAAAATAAGTTGGAAAATATTTTGATGTTAACAGTAGGGGCCCTAAAAACTATAATATTTGAATGACGTCATTATGGACAATCCCTGAATATCAATAACACATAAAAAAAAAAAGGTCAAAGGAACTTTATTTGTAAGGGGTTTGGTGTTTCTAATTAATTGATCAGTTCTCCCAACACGAACCCCCGTGTGACTAGCTTACCCCGTACTAACACAGAGCCAAGTAAGCCTTTAATGACATAGGTCGCCACACATGTGGAGAGCCCGGCGTTTAAGATTTCACATATAGTTACGTCCGTGACATGTTGTTAAATTAGGATGGAAACAAGTTTAAAGTTGGGACTGGGGATACTAGAAACTATGGTATGTCAATAGTGGTGGTCCATATTGGTCTAACTATGTCATTTTGGACAATTCCGGACTATCTATAACTCATATAGGTAAGTCCGTTACATGTAGTCAATATAGGATGGAAAAACATTTAAAATTGATACTGGGGGTTTTAAAAACTATTGAATTTAAAGTACGTCATTATGTACGATCCCTCGATATCAATAACACTGAAGGACGTCATTATGTGCTTAGCATCTACAAATGGTGAAATAATTGAAAGGGAGGGGGAAGGGGGTACCTACAATTATGATATTTTTGAAAGACGTCATTAACGGACGGTCCCTCACAATGTATAAGGAAAAATTTCAGAGTTGCTCAATGCAAATACTAATTGTCGAAAAACGACAAGTAGGATCTGAATTAAAAAATGTCTATAATCTATAACTAATATAAGTTAGTTCAATACATGTATGATAAAATAGGCTGGAAAAAATATTAGTGGTGGAGGACGTCGTTTATGGACGATCCGTCACCATCTACACCCCATTTTTACAACTGGTGATATCATTCAAATGGGTACGTGCATACGAAAATTCCCCGTTTGCATTATGTTTAACATCAGTGGAAATGGTTAAGTGGGTCAGAAAATTGAGATAGCATCATTTGTGAACGCTCCTTAACATTCAATTTCGTATGGTATTTATACACACGGAATGGAATGCTAAGAGTGAGAAGCGTAGGCCGATCGTACCTGGGTACGTTTGTTCAGTGGTAGGTATGTATAGTAGCGGCAACCGAAAGAGAAGGCTGGCAAGGATAAATTTTACATGCAAACAATGGCAGCTTTATCTTTGCCAACCGCCTCTTTCAGTTGCCTTAGCTATTTGGTTCAGCCGTTTTTAGCCTCTCCAATTTACAAATTTCTGACATAGGTCCAGTAATCAAGTTATTGTGGATAACTGGTTAGACTAATGGCAACTAAAAAACAATACAGACCTGCCTAGTCGCATTTCTGGTCGTATACTATTTTTTTTATGAAAATCGGTTGTAACCTGTGACCTGTAGTGTACGGCCAACGGACGGACGGACGGACGGACATGACCATTACAATAGATGCTTAAGCTCAGCATCTAAAAACAGTGAAGTGAGCTTAAAATTTTAAGACACCCGATTTTTGGTTTTAATTATATATATGAGAACTGGGGGTAAATCAAAGTCGAATCCTAATTATTAATGGGTTTTCATCTAAAAATAAATATCTCGCCAGAAAATCCCTTCTTAAAAGGAAGTAAATGTAATGTAAAGTAATGTAAGGCCGTTTTTAAAATTTCATCGAAATTTTGAATCAGTTATTTGCATAGGATGTTTTCTGAACATTAAGAATTTCACTTCCAACTGCATGAATTTTTTAAAATATTTTTTTTTAAAATTCTGAACAAAACGTCAAGATGCGCTTCAAATGGTACCATAAAAAGTGAAAATAGTTGAAAACTGAAGGTTCTATATTACAACATACAATATTCACACATATTAGTCATACAGGTAGTTACAGGTAGTAACAAGTATTCTTATATAAGTTGAAGTATTGTATAAGCAACTTCGTAGAGATTAAGAAATAATTATATTTACGATTCATTCGTCTGAGAATGAGAGATGCATGAGTAATAATATAATTGATGAGTCTAGCTCATGTCGCATTAGATAAATAAGGAATGCGCTGAAGCGTGCTCAGCTGAGCTATGCACAAACATACTACATGCGTTGTATGTATGACGGAGAATGTTTACGTCTGATCGCTGTGTCTGCGATATGTAATATGAATTCAAGTTCATGTTCTATTTACATTTTCAATGTCAATAGACGTGAACAGTAGCGGTATTATTCTTATTTAATTACTGCGACCAAACTCTTTTATTCCTTTGATTCTTTACAGGAATTAAACAAATGTAGAAATCACGAAATTCTCTAATTAGATTAATCATTAGGACAATTCGTAAAGTACTAAAATTATTAAATTAATGTGTCTGGTTAGAACCATTAGTTTAAGGATGTTGTGAAAATCATGAAGAGATGTTTAACTTAAAATTAATAATTTGACAAGTATAAGAATGCGGTAGTCTTTGTCTGAGACAAAACACCGAAATCATAAATTGTAAATTATCTTTGTCAACCGACTTTAATTCAGTAAGAATTAGAGTGAATAAAGTTAATCGTAAATCTGAGATCAAGTCAACCAGAAGTCTTCTGTGAGAGTCTAGAATCATTTTCATGTACCCTCTTTGCATCTCTACTTATCTGCGGTGTCCTCCAAGTACAGTCAGCTCATTAAAGTGTAAGCACCAGTTTCTTTAATCTCGTTCATACCACTGAGTTAATTGGGCCCCCACACCTTACGTAGGCGTTATCAGCACAATCCTACAGGTCTACTGGTTACCTAACTTTTCCCGAGTATTTTATACAAATTTAAAGTTCAAAACCTTAACAAATTTGCCTTAGTTTGTGTGATTTATTACAATATCAACCAGTGTTAAGTTTACATAACATGCACAACAGTTAAAATTAATATGTTAGCTTGCCTGGTTATTGACTTAGGTATCAGCTCCAGCTTTTGATTTACTAAAGATAAAATTTAATTGTGAACTTAATCACCTGCTGACCCGGGCAACGAATGGTTCATTTAGTTTTTCACTCATTGTAGATTACGTCCGTCCTTATGTATCTTCCATTGAATTAGCTGGATATGTATAGTGTTTAGCAAACGGCTTAAACGTGGTTTGGGTTTTCTTGGTTTTTAACAGCAAATAAATATTATTAGATATAGCGATGTAGGCATCGCTTATAATGTATGTAGGTATAGGATTATAATTTAAATATAATTGCATTGTGATGTAACAATTATTTAATCTTATTTAATAATGTAGGCCAAAGGAAGTGGCGAAGGACGAGCTTCGTGAAATGTAATTATCAAAGATGAATCATGTACTATGAATTTGGAATTATGTAATAATGGATGTAAGTAATGAATCATGTGAATGAATATTGAAATGTTATAATAATAATAATTAATATACGAGCTTGTCTCAGTAATTGTAATAGAAATAATGACCACTCCTTTGCCAACTGACAGACCATCAACTTGTTACTGTTTTTTTAATTGTATAGTTAGTCTTTAAAATAAATTACGCATTGACAATAGTGTTCAATAAATCCAAACGTAATTTACATTGTCGAAATCAACTACACTCTTTTCAGCTTCACTTTATACTCACCTTATTTACCTCAACATGACCAGCATTAAATCCACACTTTTAACATGGCAGTTCAGGTGGAAAAAGGTATTAGTATTGCGCAATCATTTTAATAAGCAGTAAAATTAACTAAGGTATTTTTGATTTAATTTATTTTCGCAGAATATTTTTATTTATTTTTGGTCGAATTTAATTTCTTTTCATTGGTAAAATCTAATACTGCCTTCCTCGAGGAAAAGGGTGAGATACCAATAAGCACGGCAGATTATTATTTTTAATTTATTCTAAAAAGGATTTAAAAGTAATTTTATTTTTTCCTATGGTATCCACCGTGGTGAGGATTTGATAGTTGTCAGGAAAAGTTGAGATAAGTAATCAGGCTTGTAGTGCAGAATAAGTATTTGATTGTGCAGTAGATAAGTGTAAAAAACCCAAACGACCTATATAGTTAAAGTGCACACTACCCACATTCTTTTCCCGACCTCGCTTAATGTTTAGTAGCTTTAGTAATTATTATTCTGCAAACGCATAACAACACTGAGTGAAGTCAAGTTTGAGAGGAGAAAAGTTGACGTGGACAAAACTGACAAATACACACAGTCAAAGGGACGAAAGTTCACGGTCAAGTTACTGGCAACTGGGGTCTGGATCCATCATACACTTCTACAAGGTATGTAAATTCTTAAGATTCAAAAAGCTTTAACTAGGGAGAAGTCTCATGAGCATATGTAGGCTATATAAAGGGTTTAATAGTATACATATTATTTTCGATCGAATTGGGTGATTGTGGACGAGTCAGGTCACGAAGGGAATTCTAAAACGAGTAGGTATTTAGTATAAAATCCACCGTATTGGGGAATTTTGAGTTAAAATCCTCAAGTAATCAGAACAGTTTGGTTTTGACACAATCACCTTGTTGCTCGCTTATTCAATAATTAAATTATTGTTAAGTTCATATACGAGTAGGTATCTACGAGCAAGGTAGAATAGAGCAACAGAATCAGGCAGTTTATTTTTAAACTATTTCAATTTTCATAGAATTTTATTCTTGGATTAATAAATTAGGGAATTATATTTCTATTCTATAGAAATTATACAGGATATTGTTAGCGAGTTAGGCATAACATAAATTTATTATTAGGAAGGAAATAACTAATAACTAATACGAGTATGAGTTTGAAAGATCCTACATGGGGGAATATGAAGCGTTATTTCGATCCAGCACTGGAAGATATGCAGGACCATATCAATCATTTCAACCTAATCACGGCCATCATGGAAGTGCGTGACGAGAAGGAAAAATGTAAGTTATTTGGATCTACTATGCGGGGTGAGGCAGTGGACTGGTACGAGACTCGAAAAAATGTCACAGACTGGCAACAGATGGAGGTTGAGTTCCAAAAGACCTTCCGCGGGAGCAGAACTAGGAAGCGAGTACCACAGAACGCAGAGTGGAGAGCAGGCAAGAGAATGCAAGGACGAAAATCCATTCACAGGCAGGCTGACGTCACAGCGAGAGCAAGAGGAAAAAACTCAACTTCAACCCAGGCTATGATGTCTATGGATGGAAAAGGAACTCCGAACACTACTATGAACTATGAGGGAATCGACTATCCTACACTGCTGGACACGGGAGCTACTGTTTCACTTATTAGTGAGGAAATAATCAGGCCAGAAAATATTTACCCATTATTGGATTTTCATGTAGAAGGACTGGGAGGTGTGACACAGTCACCTTTAGGAATGACATATTTAACTCTTTTGCAAAATGGTGATAAAATTGATGTAGAGGCATTGGTATTGGCGAATGTACAACCACCTATAATTTTAGGCTATAATTTTTTGGAGCAATATGACATACTTATAGATACGGCAAAACAGAGATGCATTCCACGAAAAGGAGACCTCAAGCCTTTCGACTTTACAGTGGGAAATTCTAAGTACGCAAAATACACAGTACCTATCCACGATGGAAATGACAAGGCGAGAATCCAGGAAACGGTCTTTTTACCCCCACGTTCGGCTACAATGGTGAAGCTGATCTACAATCATCAGGACAAGGTGGAAGTACTACTAGAGCCAAATCAAAATGTGTTCATAAAGCAGAGGCTATTCGTAACAAGAGGAATTATCAAGAGAGAAAATCCAGAAGTTTTAATCTACAACCCATCAGAAAAACCAAAGAAAATATTTCGAGGGATGGTAGTAGGTACATATGAGGACGGCTACACTATAATACATGGGAAGCGGGCAGCGGCAGATCAAAGGAAATCAGCAGAGGCAGAAATTTCATTACCAAAGGATTTCAAACCCTTGACAGAGGAACAACTGAATAAATTGAATATTAATCCCGATTTGGAGGAGGCTGAAAAGCAAGGATACGCAATTTATGTCTTGAATTTTCTGATATTTTTGCTTGGTCTATTAAGGAAGTTAAACCAGCTGACTTACCCCCAATGAGGATTAATACTGGAGACCATCCACCGCAGAGCAGCCCACCGTACAGAGGTTCACCACCGGAGATGGAAGAGATCGCGAGGCAAGTGGACGAGTTGATAGAAGGAGACATACTGGAAGAGTCACACAGAACCCTGGACATCACCTGTATTTTTGGTAAAAAAGAAGGGAGGAAGCTTTCGAATGGTAGCTAATTACCAAAAATTAAATGCAGTAACAATAGCAGACACTTGGACGCTACCCAGGATCGACGATATCATTCACGCGCTGAAAAATGCATCATATTTCAGCCCGGTTGACTTGTATGCGGGTTTCCATCAGGGTCTTATACATCCGGAGGACCGGAACAAAACTACGATTATCACTCCGAACAGGACTTATCGGTATAAACGGATGTCGATCGGTATAAAAAATTGTCCTGGATGGTTCCAATTCCTTATGGACACCGCATTATGTAATTTAAAACGGAAATATGTGTTGGTATTTATTGACGATATTATAGTGCACGCGCCGAACTTCAAGGAACACCAGCAGAGGCTTAGATGGCTATTCAACAGGCTCAGACGGTACAGAATTTTGTTAAATCCAGAGAGGTAACATTTTGCATTTAGGAGGATCAGTTGTCTGGGATTTATTGTGGACGGGACAGGTATCTACCCAGATGAAGAAAAAATCAAAGCAGTTCGAGGTTTTCCCCGCCCACAAAATGTTCATGAAACAAGAATATTGGTTGGACTGACCTCATACTACCGAAAATTCATACCTAATTACGCACAGATTACGAAGCCGTTGACTGAATTATGGAAGAAAGATGCAAAATACGAATGGACTCGAGAAATGGAGGAGGCTTACCAGACCCTTAAGACAGCGTTAATAACGGCACCTGTACTTCATCACTTTCGAGAGGACTTATCATGTATCGTCTCAACGGACGCATCATATCAAGGATTGGGAGCTATTCTAAGTCAAGAAATCGATGGACAAGAGGTACCCATTATGTATGCAAGCAGGTCGCTGACGAAGGCAGAGGCAAATTACCCAGCAGGACATCTGGAATTATTAAGAGCAGTCTTCGCATGCAGAAAATTCAGGGAGTACTTATATGGTAGAAAATTTACTATAATTACAGATCATTCAGCATTACAATATTTACAACCCAAAAAGCATGACCAGACTTGTAGATTGACTAAGTTTCTCATAAAATTAGGAGATTATAAATATGACATCAAATATAAGCCAGGGAAAAAGCATACGAATGTAGACGCATTGAGTAGGCATCCAGCTACACAGGCTACTTAGGAGGATGAGGAAAAAGATAATTATATAGATGCATATCAAGGAAACGCAATTTTTGAAGTAAATATAGCTAAAATAACTATGAAAGAGGAGGACTGGGAAACACATCAACAATACATACCGTCAGGGTTAGGGTTAGTAAAGAGGCAGACTGAGGACGAGGAATTACAAAATTTCATAGCAAAAAGGAAAGGGAGCTGTGAGAGAAATGCGGACGGAGCTTGGGTATATCATTCAGTACATACTAAATGGCCGAGAATTTTAATCCCCAAGGGATTAAGAGTTTACATATTGAAAGCATATCATATAGATAATCTGGCTGCACACCAGAGAGTATTGAGGACAGAAAAACGTATTACTTCAAAATACTATTGGCCTAATATGCAGCAGGATATTAAATGGTTTGTTTCCACATGTGATCATTGTCAGGCTAGGAAACATTCCACTCAGAGAAAAATTGGATTCATGGTACCTATAGTACCAAAGTACATGTTTCATACTATTGGCTTGGATTTATTAGGACCATTTCCTGAGTCATTACAGGGAAATAAGTATGTTATAGTTTGTACAGAATATTTTACTCGGTATGCGATTACTAAGGCAATTCCAAACAGAAAGGCTGAAGGCATTGCTAAGTTTTTAGTACAGGAAATAATATGTAAATATGGGGCATTCAAGATACTCATAACAGACAATGCAGCGGAGTTAAAAGGTGGAGTGATTTAGGAGGTTATTATGCAGCTAAACGCTAGACATAGATCTACAGCAGCTACATACCATCAAGGGAATGCACTCACTGAAAGGACAAATCAAACATTGACCACTATGATAAGTATGTATGTAAATAAAACACACACAGATTGGGATGAAATACTTCCATACATTACATTCGCATTTAACACAGCAGTGAATGCAAGCACAGGGTATACGCCATATGAATTATTATATGCAAAGGAACCTATCTTGCCTATAGATACATTCTTTAGCTCTCAGGGATACTCTAGAAATTCTACAATAAATGAATTACTTAAGAATAGAGAGAATGCAGCTAAAGAATTAGCCGACGCACATCAAAAGGCAAAAATTATTTACGACAGGAAACGTCGAGAGGATGTATTTAAAGTAAATGATACGGTCAGGGTAGGCATAAAAGTTAGAATAGTAGGTATGGCAGCATAGTAAGACAATCGGTCACTTTTGAGACCTTATATTAAAGTGACCGAGGAACGAAATGTACCTTTCTTTTTGTGTCTCAATTGCGCCTCTGTATTATTTAACATAGGCTCTTTTGGGCTCAGTCTCAAAAGTATAGAACAGACCAGGAGTCCGGTCGTGAACGAAAATAGCCAGGTCACTTGTGTTTTGTCTCACTATGTATGGCAGAGAAATTAATAATAAAATATTTTGGTCCATGTATTGTTACTAAGGACCAAGATAAGTATAGAAATGTTGAAATCAGGCTATTACATCTTGATTATCAAGGCGTAAAAATACCTAAGTTTGTTAATTGTTCACAATTAAAGAGAGTTGTTATTAGAGATCCCGAGGAATGGAGAACTCATGAAATTCCATTCGACTTTGGCGAGTTCCATCCTGTTCCACAACTACCAGAAAGGAAGGGATTGACTAAGAGAGGAAAGAAAACTGAAAACAAAAAATCCAAACGAGATGACACGCAGAAATCGAAAGGGGAAAGCAAGAGGAAACTCATCAAAAAGAAAAATTCATTGACCCCAAAGGCAGCTGAAGTAGATGCTGAGGCAGCGAAAAGGCCAAGGAGAACAATTCGCAAGCCCATGAGATATATGAGGGTGGAAATCATTCCTCCACTATACACTACATTTGACGGAACCCTTCGAATCGCTGGCGATAGCCCTCAGAGACTCGGTAAAATTTTTTGTCAAAAATTTTCAAAGTTATTAATTGTTGTACGTTTCTTCTTCATTTTGCAACATGAGTGATTATTCGAGTGACGACAAGCGAGCTGTGTCAAGCACAAATGGCACTAAACCACAAATGCAGAGGAGACTGGAGGCGATTCGGTGGCAGATGAAGGTGCTGAAAAAGAAGGAAAGGAGTATTCAACGTTCTCTGGAGGAATTCCCAATTCCACGATTTTCAAGAGAATGGGGACGTATTACTAGAGGTGCCATTCATCACCAATGTAAAAGGAGAACAACAGGTGAATGGTGCCATCGTCCAACGGGGATAGCGGAGGACTTTAAATATTGCGACTCTCCAAGACAAGAACGGATATATTACTTGGGGGGATGGGGGAAGCTCGGAACATTCATAAAAACTGATGGAGTGAGCTACGGCTTCGACCCCGAAGTCGCGTTTGAATACAAATATTGCTACCAAACGCGAAGCAGAATTTAAGGAGCCTGGAGAGGAGGTGAACTGTCAGCTTTGTAAGAGGAAGCACACGCTACGGCAAAATTTTGGAAGAATAATCGTTGTTTAACCAATAAAATGTCCTATCTTCTTGAGCATGCACATCCCTCTGGATTGTCCTGTGCCTTCTGTCCGGATTCCATCCGGAGATATTCAACTAGACAGGATTTCGCGAGAAAACATTTAGGCGAAGACGTTGCTGTAGAGGATTGGGATGCGGAAACTCTTTCAGAGGCTGGCCAATTCCGAAGTGCGCTGGAGAAAACTGCAGATTTATTACCTGCTGTGCTAAGAGTTCGTCTGGAGAAGGATCTACTGGAACTTGAAGCAGAGAGAAAGAATGAAAGAGTCATCAAACTGGAGTTAGTGTAAAATAAAATTTCGAGGCATTATAAGTTTATAATTGGTATGTAATTTTATTTTTAATTACTGGATTATAATTTTTATTCGGAAATTATACTGCATATTTTATTTCATTCATTAATGGGATTTAGGTAGAATAATTTAATTATATTTTAAATTGAGGTGAATAATTTAATTATATTTTAAATTGAGGTGAATAATTTAATTATATTTTAAATTGAGGTGAATAATTTAATTATATTTTTAATTGAGGTGAATAATTTAATTATATTTTGAATTGAGGTGAATAATTTTATTTATACTTTTGAAGTGAATAATTTATTCATGAGTATATTAGAGTGAATATTCTATATTTTAGGGAATTAGAAATATTTTATTTTAACATACATTATTACCATTATTTATGATTAAAATATTTTTAACCAAGTGGGGAATTAGTGTGATATATGAAGGCATATATCTAAAAATAATGGGTAGAGTATTAGATATAGCGATGTAGGCATCGCTTATAATGTATGTAGGTATAGGATTATAATTTAAATATAATTGCATTGTGATGTAACAATTATTCAATCTTATTTAATAATGTAGGCCAAAGGAAGTGGCGAAGGACGAGCTTCGTGAAATGTAATTATCAAAGATGAATCATGTACTATGAATTTGGAATTATGTAATAATGGATGTAAGTAATGAATCATGTGAATGAATATTGAAATGTTATAATAATAATAATTAATATACGAGCTTGTCTCAGTAATTGTAATAGAAATAATGACCACTCCTTTGCCAACTGACAGACCATCAACTTGTTACTGTTCTTTTAATTGTATAGTTAGTCTTTAAAATAAATTACGCATTGACAATAGTGTTCAATAAATCCAAACGTAATTTACATTGTCGAAATCAACTACACTCTTTTCAGCTTCACTTTATACTCACCTTATTTACCTCAACATAACCAGCATTAAATCCACACATTTAACAACATCTTTACTATAAATATTTTAACCTAAATAGATAGCGACGATAAAACTGCGTGTGTTAAGTATATTTAAAGAACTCCTGAAAAGACTAAGTGTCAATTTTTGTTGAATTTTAGAAAGTTTTGAAGACTAAAATTATGGTAGAACTTCTGTCAGTCGCAGCACAAGCATTCCTAGATATGACTGTGGCGATCATGAATCTGCAATTTAAATTTCTATAATTTGTGTAGGTTCTGAGATAATTGTTGGTTTTTCCTAACACAAAATTTTGAAAAATACCCATTGTTTAAGTATTTTTCATTAATGCAGATAAATTCCGTAGATATTACACTAAGAAACACGAAACTGGAATCATAATTTTTAGATTGTACATAGGCTGTGATATAATTGCTGGTTTTACGCTCGCTAATGGGCATACATTTTGCATTACACCATTTATTTGATTTTCATGACAAAAAATTGACACATCTGATTACTTAATTCTTGAACTAATGACAAACGGGATCTCTAAAATGGTAATGTATTAATCACGTATGGACGATCCCCGTATGCATATTTGTAAGATCCCATGTTGAATATATTTGATTATTTAATTCTTAAACTAATGGCAAAGGTGATCTCTAAAATGGCAATGTTTAAATAACGTCATTTATAGACGATCCCCGTATCCATATTAGTAAGATCCCATGTGAGTGGCTTGTTTTAATTTACCCATCCTCAACTTGAATTACGTCATTTGTGTCTGGCCTCTAAACGACGTTATCCTTGTCCACCAAATTCCTACATTGAAATGGAGGTAAGTTTGAACGCCAATGCAATTGTCAACGGCGGTTTTTGATTAAGGGCAAAATAAAGGTGAAAAATCCTGAAAAAGATAATATAAGATTTACAAAACCTCCTCCACAATAATTAAGACATATACGAATGAGCGTAGCATGTTGTTAAATATAGCTGAAAAGTTTTAATGAATTGCACCACTCACAAATGATTTCATTCATGGAGGCTTCCCATCAATAAGCCATATATTAAAGAACGTGGCATGTAGTTAAACTTGTAAGATCCCATGTCAAATATATCCGATTCCTTAATTCTTGAACTAATGGGATTTCTGAAGTCGTAATTTTTAAATAACGTCATATATGAACAATACCTATATGCATATTAGTATGATCCTATGTTAAATAAATCCGATTGCTTAATTATTGAACAAATGAGAAAGAGGATCTCTAAAGTAGTGTTTTCTAAACAACGCTATTTACGAGCGATCCCCGAATGCATGCTAGTAAAATTCTATGTCAAATATATCCGATTACTTAATTCTTAAACTGATAACAAAGGGGATTTCTCGAGTAGTAATTTTTTAATAACGTCATTTACGGACGATCCCCGTATGCATACTAGTAAGATCGCATGTTAAATAAATCTAATTGCTTAATTCTTGAACTAATGACAAAGGGGATTTCTAATGTAGTGACTTTTAAATAACGTCATTTATGGACGATCCCCGTATGCATACTAGTAAGATCCCAAGTCAAATATATCTGATTACTTCATTCTTAAACAAATGACAACGGGGATCTCTAAAATGGTAATTTTTGAATAACGTCATTTATGAACGATCCTTGTATGCATACTACTAAGATCCCATGTCAAATATATCCGATGACCTAATTCTTGAACTAATGAGAAGGCAAATTTCTAAAGTGGTAATCTTTAGATAACGTCATTTCCGTACGATCCCCGTATGCATACTAGTATGATCCAATGTTAAATATATCTGATTACCTAATTTTTAAGATGATGACAAAGGGATCTTTAAAGTAGTTAGTTTTTTATAACGTCATTTATGGACGATCCCTGTATGCACATTAGTATGATCCTATGTTAACGTATGCATACTAGTAAGATCCAATGTTAAATAAATCCAATTACTTAATTCTTAAACTAATAACAAAGGGGATTTCTAATGTAGTGATTTTTAAATAACGTCATTTATGAATGATCCTTGTATGCATACTAGTAAGATCCTATGTCAAATATATCCGATTACTTAATTCTTGAACTAATGACAAAGCAAATTTGTAAAGTGGTAATTTTTAGATAACGTCATTTACGTACGATCCTCGAACCTGGCTGGAAATGGTGCTATTTCGTTTCATAGGTGGGCATATGTCTTGCGCTCAGCTATGTTTGTCGCTACCCCCGTTTTTATGGTGCTTACTTCTAAATTTCTTGACCTTGGTCAGTTCAACATTTAATTGCTAAGCAATGGTCAGTTCGATTACAGTGAAAAAACAATACAGACCTGCCGGCTCGCATTTGTGATTGTTTTAAAAAAGTTGTAAGACAATAGTGTAAACGGTTTGACCTGTAGCGTGCTGCCAACAGACGGACGAACAGACAGACATGACCATTTCATTAGATGCTTGCTCAGCATCTAAAAAATATTGAAAGTTGCTCCAGGTAACTGCTAACTGTGCAAAAACTATTCTTGCGATGTTTCCCAAAAACTATACAGTACTGCGCGGGCACTTTTATGAGCGATTAAAAGGTTTTTAAAGACGCTGAGGTCGAAACTGCGACCTGTAGCGTACGACCTACAGACATTCGGACAGACAGACCGACAGACGGACAGACAAAACCATTTTAATAGATGCTTATGAGCTAAAGCTCAGCATCTAAAAAGCGGTGATTTTTTTAGAGATGAGGTTTAAAAATAAATTTTGTCACACAAATTCCTGAAATTTCTTCTCGCATGCACCACTGCTGACTTAATTGTAAAAATGCATAATTTTATTCTTACCCGTGTTGGGAATTCCGGCTTATTAACCTCACTTTTGGGAAAACTTTTGTTATCTCAGCATCTCTAACGTTGTCACTTACATTTGTTAGCAGGATACCCTACAAAATGTGTAAAGCAAGGAAAAGTATCAACCTGATATAGGCAAAGTAGGTTATACAAAGAACTGTTAAAAGAAGAATCTACTAATGAGGAAAGCTGGATATGGTGGTTTCTGGTTAAATTAAGGTTATGCACAATATACCCATGCAGTCCTACGTTTGATTATTGCCTACTATTGGGTATTTGTTTACGGCAAAGTCTTGTCAGTGGCAGCCGGCGCAAATCAAAAGCCGTACCTCGGACAAAACAAAGGCCCGTCAGCGTATCCCCCCTACTGGAGTATTAGCAATACACTGTGGGGTTTCTTTGATAAGTGAGTTCAGTGAGGCCTAGGCCAGTAAGTGCTGTCGAACTTTAGTACGTGATGTATAATAGCAAACTCGGCAAAGTGATTAAAAATAATTACGATTTTAAATCGTTTCGGTTCAAAAATTATTTGTATTACACTACATCTCAGTGTTTCAAAATGACAGTAATAATGAACGTAAATGTCATCAGCTTCATTTTGCTTAATTCGAAATACTGTGACTTCGTACTCACTCTAAATTCACCTTTTATGCACTTAAATAATAGCTAGTTCATATCGAATTCAACAAAGTATATAATACAGGGTGGGCCATTTATTACGAAGGATTCTAACATGCTATAAATTCTAAGTTTATAATTTGATTTTAATAAAAATTATACCAAAATGAAGACAATTTCTGGGAGATTTGTTTGACACCGCATTCATTGAAATTGGATGAGAATCTCCCAGAAATTGTCTTTAGTTTGGTATACTTTTAATTAAAATCGAATGATAAACTTAGAATTGATAGCATGTTAGAATCCTTCGTAATAAATGGCCCACCCTGTAATAGGATTACGGCCAAACGATGAATCTTTTGGGTCTTATCTGGCGAATCTGGCCACGATTAACAACTGTCCCCCACTCTAACGTGTCTACGGTTGGTCATGGTGTGTGCCTCAGAAAAATCGAAGGGGATACTATTTACAAATGAGCTAATGGTGTCGTAATGGGGCCTGTACTATGCATGACCAACCCTAGACACGTTAGAAAGAGGTGACAGTTGTTAATCGTGGCCAGATAAGAACCAAACGATTCATCGTTTAGCCGTACTCCTAGTTATTATTACATATACCAACTAAAATTCTTATTTAAAGTAATTTTTCAATAATGGGGGCGCTGCGCCCCTCCCCCCTCCATATCACACTCTGCAGAAGTTTTAAAAAAAATTCTACGGACACAGTCCTAGGGGGCCCTTACTCTTACAACATGCCAGTTGCATGGCAACTGGTCTTACTTGTTGGTAGTATATATATATATATATATATATACCAATATTCATAATTCGAATAAGTTTTCAAAACTTGGGGCGCTGCTCCGCTCCAGACCCCCTCCTCCGCTAACGTCACCAATTAACATGTAATTATCTCAGAAAGACACTGGTGGATGTGATTTTTCTGCGTGGCTCTTACATCATATCTTCGCCCCTTTTAATCATATTTCTGTTGGTAACTAACATGGAGCTTACTAGGGGCGCATACCCCCCCCCCCCACCTTACCGCCAACGTTACCTAATAGTGTGTAATCATAGTTGTATTACTGAAAGTTACATCATATCCTCGCCCCTCTTATTATTAGCAAGATTACTACTGCTTATCGAATTTTAGCATTACGTTTAGCAAGATCCATTACTAAACTCCAGAGACAAATTATTCCCTTTCCCCCGGCGCCCCTCTGGGGGTAGTAACGGTCTAGTGACAGGCATACACTTAATTAAATGAAATTCTTATTATTATTAAAACTTAATATTATTTATATTTTCAGTCAGTTGATCATGGTGTTAAACGCAGAAAAATCAAATAAAAATAAAAATTTGCTAATGTAATATTTATAATTCCAATCAGTTCTCAAAACGGAGGGGGGGGGGGGGGGGGGAGGGGCGCTGCGGCCCTCATGACCCTACACCTAACGTCTTCTTTATACTCTAGTCACTCACCATCAACCTAATATGTTGATCTATAACATCTTTAACATAGGTAAGCTCATCTATAACATAAGTCAGCTTATTTGTAACATGAAAGGCCATAGCTCCCAAATTGCTCAACGTATGAAGACGCGAGTGGTACCACTAGACGCAGAATGACGTGAGAAGTACTGAAAAATGCTTACATTTGGAGATACTGAAAAGAGGAAAATGCACACGGGGAATTTTCCTAATTTCGGGGAAATATTTTATAGTTAGTCAGGGTCAGGGTCCAAGCCGAAGTGCTGAAAACCAAATTGTACTGCTAAATATAAAATAATTCTTCTGGCAATATGAGAGGTATGAGCGATGGGGAATATGATACGTGTTTAAGACCTGTGACTACTTACTTACTAAAGCTATGGTGGGTGAGTTGGTGAGCTACTACTTACTTAGGTATCTATATGCCAAATCGAATGAACTTATTATTATTTCATGCACTCTCTTATGAGTATATAAGTAAACACACCAAATGCAATAATATAAGAACGTAGAAAATATTAAATTGTATTAATTTAAAATAATTTACTTTTACGAATTTATTCAATTAAATGGAAAAAGGGATTAATTCCCAAAGCAAATAATGCCTAATAAAATGATACGATTTACTGTAATTTGGAAACGGAAAAGCTAAATTGCAATGATTATGATTTCGTCCAATTATTTATAACATATAAGGAGTATTAACGATATGATACCGGAATAGAAGCACGTACCCTCGGTCAGATTACTCTTCACGAATCTGGGGCTGCTTACGGGATTTTAACACTTTTATAAATCTATTTCTAATTTGACCTACGATCATGAATTTATTACGGAATTAAATATAAAAGAATATTTTCGTCCAAGTAATAAACAGTCGAATTTACGAAATACTACGGTCGAGAATATGACAAAACAGAGTCAGCGTATTTTGTCTACAGTACGAAAAGAAATATGGCTACGAACAAAAATTACGACGAGCTAAATTTTGATGTGTTAGAGGATCGAATTGGAAAAACTGACTGACTGGGATTTCACAAATCTCAGCTTGAGGAAGGCTCGTCTGAGAGCGTCCTTTCTTTGTTAGAATCTTTCCTACCGTCTGGAATAGCAATTCTACTGTCTGGGATTTTCTTCCCTCGCTTCTACAATCTCTGACCGTGAGTCACGTGACAATTCGGTACCTTTCTCGAGTACAGCTGCATCTTCTTTCCAAGGAGCTCAAGAATTTCCTTTTTAATACGTTGGTGCCAAGGTCGAAAAACGGACATCTTCAAAGCTCAAAATTAAAAAACAGGGAAGAAGGGGAGGTCGCTCCCCCCGCTACTCCTTTTGAATGGCTTAACGCACGAAAAAGTGAAAGGTAGCAAAATATGAAAAATGAAATAGGGAGTTCATATAAGGCAAGAAAGTGAAAGGAATGTTGCTCAACAACATTCCAGCGCAAAGTGCGTGAAAGACAAACTGTGAAAAAAGAAGGGGGAGCGGCGGAGGCAAAAACAGAGCCTTGTGACCTAGAAGCAGAGAAAATCCATGCTTTGAAAGGAAGAGAATACAATTGCGCAAATTTTGACACCTTGCACGTTAATGTAAAATGTATATAGCAGATTTACGACGAGGTGAAATGTTAAATGTAAGATGAAAAACGCAAAAAAATAGGAATAACGGGGGCTTATCTCGGCCATAAAACTATTTAACGAACGAAATACCCTATTTCCTGTATTATATCACGGGCTTGTGATAGTTCACAGGCCTGCATTAGTACACGGGACCAGGAGGTTAAAATTTAAATAGTACAAGGGCCTGTAATTGTACACGGATCATTTGGTATTCTTTTAAGTCATGTTCAATAATGAAACTGCCTCAGGACAACAGCCTAATGGCAACTCCATAAAGAATAACCGCAAGAGTGCAACAGTGAGGTAACAACATTCTAAAAGCAGCTGTCTAGTGGTAACTGCCTGGTGGCAATTGCTTGGACAAAACTTCCTGGAGGCAAATGCTTTGCCGCAACTGCCAAGTAGTAACTACTTTTTGAGAAATGCGTCATAGCAATTACCCGGTGGCAACTATCTGAAAGCAAGTGCATGATGGAAAATGCCTTTGAACAACTGCCTGATAGGTAACTGCTATTGACAGTAACTGCCTAGTGTCAATTGCCAATTAGTCATTGCCCGTTAACAATTACTTGGCTGGAACTGCCTGGCTGCAACTGAAAATTAGCTGCTGCATGTTGGCAATTGCATGGCTGGATCGGTCTGGACCTAACTGCTGGCTGCAACTGCGCAGTCGCAACTGTCTGAAGGAAATTGCATCAAGGCAACTACCTGATGACTAATACATTGAGGCATCTGTCTGGGTGCAATTGTGCTGGCAATTGCCGTGGGACCGTTGTTCATAAGACCACAACGATGTTGCGACTCGACAGTTGACACAAGGCAGTTGGCACAAACCAATTGTTCACGAGGTATGTTCCGCAGAGCAGTTGTCATAAGCCAGCTATCAGCGGTTTCCACAAGGCCGTATTTACGAGTGAGTGTCAGCGAGGCAGTTACCTCAGGGGCATTTCCTTCCAAGCTTTAAGCCATTCGCTACAAGTCCATTTCCCAAAGGCCCTTAACGCAGAGCAGTTGCCCCACCGGAGATTACCACAAGGCAGTTCCTCCACAGCAGATGCCACTAGGATGTTGCCAACGGGCTGTCTGCAATAAAATTGCTGGCAACAGTGTACTTCTCTTTCTTGCTGCCTCCGTTTTTCCGCTCCATTCGGTTTTTGATCACACCCGTGCGGGGCGAACCAGCGTACACCGGCCAACTCCTCGTACTTAATTATTGCCAAATAATCTCCACTCATCCTTGTCATGTACATCGTTCTTTCTTCCACCAACAATTGCCTCCCCCCACCCACGTGAACTGCTAAACGCACAAGGGTGCGAGTGGTACCAATAGTTGTAGAGTGACGCAAGGAGTACAGTACTACGCTCACATTTAGAGCCATGCGTTAGCCTAACTCAGAAAAAATAAATCCTCAAAACGCAAAATCGAAAAACAAGGAAAAATAGGGGTCCGGGTAAGGGCTAAGGCTTTTAGGGCAAATGCGCAATGCACAAACCTCACAATGGTACCAAAAGATGTAGAACTAGCTTCAAAGATATATTGCGCCAAAAAACAGGCAACGGGGAGGGCCAAAACACAGACGCGCGGTCTAGACACAGAAGAAAACCGGTAAACGGACATTTTCCTCCCGGACATTTTTCCCCCCGGACATGTTCCTCCAAACTCGTAACCCAGGACATTTTCCTCCCAGTATCAAAATCACTTCAGTAAATCAAACGAGTGTATCCAACTACAAAATCTATGTATTCGTAGCCACTCTCAATAATATGCAAAATTCGTTAGCTGAAGTACGTTTACTCGTAATAACCTAACAAATACTAATTCAAAATGTAAACTTTACAAATTAAACAATCCTTTAATATGCAATAATTTGCTTACATTAATTTACCATGTTTCTGCCGAAGGTTAAAATGTAAGTAACGCTACACAGCTTTGTCAAACTATTATTTTATAAGCTATCACCTAACAGTTCCCAAGCTAAATAGCATTTTTTTGGTGATAAGTTGAACCTGTGGTTAAAGTTATCGTTAAAATGGCTCTAGAAATAATAAAAACTTCCAGAGGTGGAAAAAAAGTTTAATGGATACTTGTATAATTATAAACATATCTTTGAAACAATTGATCCTTCTTTTAGTGGTGTGATTTTGATACTGCGAGGAAAATGTCCTCGGTACGCTTCGGGAGGACATTGTCCGGGAGGATATTGTTCTGGAGGGAAAATGTACGGGGAGGAAATTGTCCGGGAGAAAAATGTCCGAGAGGAAAATGCCCTACAACCAAAAAAACCAGGCACGTCAAGAGAGTATATAAACAATTGTGCAACTATTTACACCTCACACGTTTATGTACGACGTATATGTTCGACTTGTGAAGAGACGAAATATTAAACCAAACAGGAAAAAAAGCAAAAGGTATAAAAAAAAGAGAGCTCTTCTCGGTCATACAACTATTTAACGCACAGGGTCACAGGATACCGTATATTTTACATAATAGCACGAAGCAGGCGTGCTTGGGCCAGACTGTAACGAAATTTACAGTCTTAGAACCTGCTTCGATCCTCGGCCACTGTTCATGGTTTACGGCTCGGTGTTGTACGGTTAACGTCACTGGATGGTTGATTAAAACCCAATCTCATTCGTAGCTCCTTTGTGACCACTACTTACTTTAGGGACCTAGGGAATGGGACTTCTTTACTGTGGAGGAGGGGACAAGGATAAGTGAGAGTGAAAAGGTACAAAGACTAAGACGATCTAATGCGGTAGCCTCCTATTTCCTCACCCACAGTGACTGGTTGAGTCTGGTTGTAAGAACTTTAGTTATATCGACTTAATGAATATTTATTTTTTTATAACATAAGAGCACGGGTTTGTAATATTCCACAGGTCTCCGTTAGTACACAGGTCCAAGAGGTCATAATTTGAATTTTGCAGGGGTCTGTTACTGTACAAGGCTACCATTCGTACTGATTTTATCAGTACAGTACTAATTTGAAGAGCAGTTTAATGATTAATTTCAAAAATTAATCAGTAGATCCGAAAGTACTGATTTAAAAATAGTGTACTTAAAATGTACTGGTTTTTGAATATAAGGCTTTGTTGCATATATAGCAAAAGATTGGTGGAGAGAGTAGGTATTTTTTAATGTCAAGATAATGCTTAGCAAATAATGACGATTCGTTCAGTACACATCGTTGTTTGTCTTTGTGAGAAGTTGCCGAATGAATGTGTTGGGGTAGGTCTCGACTTGGTTTTTATTTTTATTTAGTCTTATATGATTTTACATATGTATGTATGTATTGAGTATTGTGTTTTGAGGCCTAGGCCTATACACACTCGGTACAATTTACTGTTACAGCTTACCACCGAGATACACTATTGCAGTGCACTCTTCGGGTTCGCTGAATGTAATTGTCTATACTATATTAAACTTACTTGGGAAGTCATACCTATTGATAAGGGTATTTGTTATTAACCGCTCTGTTAGAGGTGCGAGATTTATCTCCAGCCAAGGAGACACTGAAAACTGTTTAAAGGCCGTGAGAATCAGAGTATCTTAATAACCAGTCCAGTACCAATAGAACAGGCAAGGAAGACTCATGTTCCCCTTCATCATTTAAGTATAGAGAATATAATCTAATGGGACGACCTCTACGTTGGCCCTGTTTTACTAGAGAAAGAATATAATACAGGGGAATCGAACCGACACACCATGACGTCGAGTATTTGAGCCAACATTTACAATATGTCATTAAGGTCCAGCTCCGTTTATAGCTACCGAGTCAGAATCGAATCGGCTACGGATAACTGTGAAACCACTCATTATCGAGCATGACCGGTCGGGCCGGCCCCCACTGTATTTTCCTTCCGCCTGTAACAGGCGGCTACATAGAGAGACAGTAGAAAATATTCTCTGCGAAGTAAATGTGGATTAGGAAATCATCACCGTCGCCGAGGTTCGATCTCCGTATCTGTGCACACTCCGTAGTGCCACGAGCCCACATGTCCCCCTATATGATTTTACATATAGTTAAATACGATCATTATTCAGATTCTTAATTTGTCATTAAAAGTCTAAAGGCTCATTAGGATAGTGACTGATTACATCATTATGATAACGTTGTTGGCCTTTGATCTCGGATCAGGATTAGGTAAGTTTTGTCTGTTTTTATATTATATCCATTTATTCATACATTATTTTTCATCTCTTTATTTGTTCATTTATCCAGTTTTCTTATCAGTGTCTAGACTACTTAAGTTGCGTAATCATTTTTGTTTTTCTTAATACTTATACAAAAAATAAGGTTTTGGAATTTTTATAAAAAAATTCTAACAGCTTAATAAAGCTCAAAACAATAAACAAGAAAACACAAGATGTTAGTTTCTCAAAGAACAAACAGAAATATTTATTCTTTTAATAATTGAACATGAGATAGATATTGTCACATAAGGAGAAGTAACAAAAATAATAACAAGACTCAATAAAGAGCTACAAAAATTCAAATCTAAGTTTTCTATATAGTAGTACCCTTACAAGCAAGCAATATATGTAGCAAGAAGCCCGAATAATATAAAGTTACAAGTTATAATGCGCATGCAAAAGACTAGAAATAGAAAAAGCAGGCAATTGTGTTGATGGCAATAAAACAATGTACGAGGAAATACTAAAGACAAAGACAGAAGCAGTGTGTCAGGCAGGAAAAAGGATCACTGCACGCAGCAAGCTCAAAATTGCCATGGCCGTGGTTGATGAAATTTCTTTTTCTGCTTTAACGCTTTCGGTAGGGTATAATTTTTTATTTGTTTCTTCACCATGTGCAAGTAACCTGTTTGCTTAGAAAAATATACGTGTAAAAAAATGGTAACCTACATCTTTTTCATCAAAATACTCAATAGAAACAACGTTGTCTTCATCTTGTATTCACCTTCTAGTAATAAAAGAATAAGCTGCAGGTGTAATTTCAGTTTTACGCTCTGCGGTATTTTTTGAAAAATTGATTGAAAATTTGTTGAAATCAATGTAGTAAAACAGTCTTTGAAATTTGCACCATAAGTTTGTAATTTAGAACACTAAACTTGGCACAGTTTGCACTATTATTAGTATTACGCATTATCAACACTGTGCTCAATAAGACTGAACTTGATAAACTTTGAAAAAGATTTTATGGAATAATTAGGATATATAAGTCTTATTATTGTGTTGTGTAGTCAAAATAATATGGCCTACAGTACACTACAACATACAACACAATATGTTGAATTATCAATTTATTGAATAAAATATCATATAATATTTGATATTTTATTTAATAAAGTTGTTTACGTCAACGAGAACTAGAGCACTTCAAACAGGACAAAACTTGCAATCAATTCGTGGGGAGCACAGCACAGCACATAAAAAGTAATCAAAAAGACAAGCCAAAATAGGTATCTATCTTTTAAAAACACTAGCACTACAATAATTGAAGGTAACAATAATAATAACCTCAACCTATATACAATTTTGTATTAGAATATAATTATTTTTTGTAATAAATAACAAAATTTAGGACGAACTTAAAACTGCGACCAACCAGAGTTCCAGAATTTTCCAATCACGCTTTAGAATTTTGAAGTAAATGCGCTTTATGAATTTTAACGTACTAACTTTCTATTGGTCGTAAGGTTTAGGAGTATTCAGCAAAGACTTAAAGTTATAGGCATTGGATTGGCCACTAAACTGCATACACCCTAAGCTATATAGTATTTGATTGTGTGATTAGTACAGAAAGCATGCAGCGAGCACGAGCAAGATGCTAGTGGGACTGGAAGTGGGAAGACCAAGCTTAGTCTGCCCATGGGTAAGACTGCGATGCGCTGACATTGCAGATGGGAAAACTCAAAAAAAGCATGCATGAGTGTTCTTTGGGTTTCGGTTGGGAAACCTTCTCTTTATGTTAGCGCACAAATCGCATGCATGACGGAGATTCTGCTTGCAGGCATGCCAGTATAAATTTGGTCATGTGCGCTTATGCTAAAATTTCCCCAAATGCAAAATTCTGTCTTCCTAAACGAGAATGCGTTAGTACGCTCATACGTCTGTCGCATGCATGATGATGGGCTGTTTTCCCGTCAGGAAGATTTCCAATCTCACCTGCATGCGAGTTTTAAAATACGCCCACATGAAAATCTCATCCGTTCCCTGTGCGAGCCCTCTGTTCCAGCAAGCTAACATTATCACTTATGACCACTGCAATATTTTCATAAGCGCAAAATACAACAATCGCCCAACTACGCCTATCTGATCCTGCTTGTATTCACTTTCCCAATGGGCGCCCAAACTATATTTTGACGTGTGGGAACACACTCAAAGCGCTGTAAATTAACAAACACAATAAAATTAGAATCAAATGTATATTATACAGTGCAATAACTAAAAAATTCAATACAAAATTTAATATCAGGAATATTTAACACGAAGATATACGTACCTAGTTAGACTGTCCGTTGTTAATAGCAGTTGGGTAGATTGGTTGTTCGTAGTACTGCACTGAATTCAAGCAGCGCGTTGTGTATGGTACTTAGGCTGTTTTATATATGTTCAAGAATTATAGCAATGTTGTAGAATAAGTTCTTGTTTGTATGATAATGTATGATGAAGATCGTACACGTGTAATATGCGCATTATATAGTTTGTACTATATACATATATATTTGTATTAGACGCAATGGTGAATTTTGCACGCACTAATAAAGTCAAATGTTGAATTTACTACTGGCTTTGCTTTGTGTTGGTTGTACTTGTCCACTTCATCTGGTATAATTCTTCCAATTTCATTGGGTTATTTATTTCATGCTGAGTGGGCTCTGCTACGTTGCAGCATTTTGCAAGTTGGAGAAGCGTAAGTGCAGAGAAACGGATTAATAAACGTTGCAGAAACATGTATAGCTTTGATTTGAACACTTTCATAACACAAGGTATACTGACACTATCTTATTGATAGCAGCATTATTTATGTGTATCGAGAATTAACTTTTTTAGATGAACTTCTATTTTTGAATATCGGTGCTTGGATTGCACAAGGTCTTTATTCCCTATATATAGTTGGTTAAGTTATCTAAACTTGCATGTTTAAAGGTTTTTACAAGTTTTCTGCTTAGTTTAAATACTGCACGTCTGTATTTTTGCAACACTTATCTAAATTAAATATGCGCTCTGCTGTAACATAAAACAGATCAGCAGTTGCAGATTTGATATAAGTCGAATATTCTCTTAGTTTTGCGTTTGCTAAAAGTGATATGTATTCACAGGTAATATTAAACTAGATTTTTCTTTTTACTTTCACCAACATAGTCAGTATTATTTTTATACGTATATGTCAGAAACATTTACAGAAAAAATGTTACTACGTTTAACCATGTGTAGGTTTGGGCACTGTAGGTGCAAGTCGAAGAATAGGTAATTATGTTGGCGTAGACTGCATGCTTTTTCGTATGCTTCTTGCAAATACTTTTGACGACCAGGTGCAATTTGCTTTGATAGGTAATTAATTATGCTACGGTCTCTAGGCAAGTCAAAGAGAATTATATATTTTGTACTTATACTTCTAGTTCTCAGTTCTTTAGAAAATGCGTCTCGCAAAATAAGTATTAAACTGAAATGCATAAGATGTGACAATTCTGTAAATATTTTCTAAAATAATTTTCTAGCCTTATGTTTTGCTAAGATAAAGTTTAAATGATCATTCAAAACAACAAACCATGGCTTGGTTGCGGCAAAACAGCAGTTTTTTTTCAAGGTGTTCAAAGCAAGCAAAAAATTATCTTTGCCATTACCAGAGGCATCTTTAAAGCTCATAGGCAATGTCTTGTACTTTATAGCTTTTTGATTTATTGAAAATGAGTTTGCTGAGATTCAAGTGTTAAAAATGGCATAATGACTTTTTAGGCTTCGAAATAAATGATAATAAATTATTAAAAATAAAATGAAAGACAATAAATTTAAACAAATTCTTAAGAAATGATTCGCGTTGGACTTGTCGCTTTAATCTTCTCGCTCAGCTTCTTAATGTTTTCTAAGATGCCGTTTAGAACAGCTTGACATGACAGTCGGTCTTTTCTCATTTCTGCTAAATTGGTTTCTGTAAATACATACGAAAACATTCTAGTAACTATTTACTGTATTCATCTTACTACCTTTGGTTTGCTTATTTAATTTACATGGTTATTGGTAACTGGTTAATAAGATAACGATATTAATCGATTGACTACTATTTTTAATGAATTTCTTGATTTTTGAATAGACAATTTTATTGAATGAGTGCTTTTTATTCACTTATTATTAATTTGAGCTCAACGTATTATTGCTAATTATTTGAATAACTTTTGTTATTAGTCAGTTATTAGTATTTTATTTATTGATCTTAATTAATTTTATAATAGAATATAAGAAAAATATTGAATGAATGCTTTTGATTTACTAATCAATTATATCAGCACCACGTATCATTGCTAATTATTTATATAATTTCTAATAATCAGTCAGTCATTAGCATTTAATTTATTAATGGTAATTACTTTTAATAATGAATTTAGAAAAGATATTGAAGGAATTCTTTTGATTGACTTATTAAATAAATCAGCACCATATATCATTGATAATTATTTAAATATCTTTTGTTAATCAATAAGTATTTAGTATTTTATTTATTAATTATTTTCACTTTAAATAATAAAAATAGGAAAGATTTTATTTACCTTACTGTAGTAACTTTGTAACTCATTGGTGTGAGGTGACTTGAACTTGTAAAAGTGTACTTGCTACACTCCCTTAATCTGGAAAAAAACACTTTTCATTGATTTATTTTGATAGGTAATTTTCAGGTTATATCTTTTATTTTTTAAATGTATTTTTTATATAGTCGTTGTGCTTGGTTTGGCAATATTTTCGAATACAACTTTAATGGAATAAATGTTCACTAGAACATGGAACTCTAACAAAAAAATGTGAATTAAAAATTATACTTCGTTTTCTTAGTTCACGTTTTAATTCGTCAATTATTAAAAATGATGTTTTATTTTTAGTAAATTTAAACACTAGTTTTTGAAGTGTTAATTATAAAACTTTTACAAGGAATACATTTAAAGTCTTTAGCTTACAATAAACAAATATTTATAGTTTTTATAGTCTTAGAAACAGTTTTAGAAAAAATACAAAAGTTAGAGTTTGAAAGTCACTAACTAGTATTTTTTCATTTTTAAAAATTTAAAGATTTGAAGCACAAAAAGTACAGTATTTCGTCGTTAGCTATTACGTAGTATTTGATGCTTGTTCCGTTAAGTAGGATTCCGAGACATTGCTTCAACTGTATTGTATTTATTCTGCACGTGCTTGTTGTTGTTGGTGAGTCAGATTCTTTTTAGCAGCAGACAAGTCTTGAATTCGCACAAGTGATTTTATGCACAATTTTTCAAGATGTTTCGGCAGAAAACTTGATAGTTTGCTCTATACGACTTAACGGTGGAAAATGACTTGTTTATTTCGGTCATTCTCAATGAAGTTTTGGTATTGGCTAAACAGTATGGCTGTTACAGACTTCGTCAATGTCAATGCAGTTCTGAATTTTAACTGAATTTAAACTTGACTGAATTTGTTTACACTTAACGCATAAGCTTGTAATGGTACCAGCTCAAATGCAAACAAGACTTTTCATTAGGTGTAATTCTGCTAAGATATGCCATTTTCTAGGCTTGGATTGGCTGCAGTTTTTTTCAAGGTGTTCAAGGCAAGCAAGCAATTATCTCAGCGATCACCAAAAGCATCTTTGAAGCTCATAGGCAATGTCTTGTACTTTATTGCTTTTTGATTCATAGAAACTATGATTTTGCTGAGATTAAAGTGTTAAAAATAGCAAAATGACTTTTAAGGCTTCCCCAAGTATGCTTCAGAATTAACAAGTCCAAAAACTATGTAATGCAGCAACTTTACTTTATGGTTACCATGAACAAGCTGTTACCGTTAAAGATTTTTATTTCTGTAGCCCATCTACGTAAGCTTATTGCATTTTATTTTTTGTCGTCATGCCTTCCTACCCAATTGTTACGTTGATATAGGCACTACTAATAGTTCGCAAGAGGCACGTTGACGCAGTAAAAAACAACTTAAAGTGACTTTTGACGGAAGGTTTCCGTTTTAAAATTATTAGGTCTTTATTTTTGTAATATATAGGTTATTCAAATTAATTTTTTGATTTATCATACGAGTACCCTTAACATTTAGCTCTCATATTGTTTTAGATTGCGTGGAGGAAGGCAAAAATAATACATACATAAACATTTCTATTAAATTTATTATTAAGGCTATTCATTTTTGCTTAAATTAAATATTGAGTTTGCAATGGAGGAATATTATACCGACAAATGGTCTGAGAATGAAAAATCAACTGCAAGCTCTAGTTTGGATTCCGAATCTGCAGTTGAAGAAGAATCATACGATGATTGTTCCAGCGATGGAGAAAACTACTATTAAATGTTTCCTGAAGGTTCCGACAAATTCACGGTACCCGGTACCATTTGATAATATGTATGAGAATGAAAATCGAGATGTTGAAATTAGTAACGATCATCAACTGGAGTGGAATAAGGATGGAATTTTTACACCACTGTTTGAAAATCACGATCCAACCCAAGCACAGTTCCACTTGCCTAGTATTGATGAAACCTCTTCTGCTTTTCAAATTATGAATATTTTGTTTCCTTAAAAGAAGTGAATATTATCTGTCAGCAAAGCAACCTGTATTACCAGCAGACCAAAGTCCTAAAGCCAGAAATGCCAGAATCATTAAAAGGATTCAAGGAAATGGATTTACTAGAATTTTATAGGTTTTTGGCTGTAGAATCGCTCATGGGATTAGTCCAAAAACCTAGTATCAAAGACTACTGGAGTACAAACTCACTCTTTGAGACTCTTTTTTAAAATAATTTTTAAAATAACAATGAGCCGCAACCGGTAAAACTTCACACTCACTATGTTACTATTATTATACGGCCTTGCAACATGCAAACTTAAATAAAGCAATTATTGTTTAAGGTTTGAAGAAATTCTTTGTGCAGCTCATTTTTGCGATAACGTATCTTGGGATTTTAAAAGTAATTAGATGCTTAAGCTTTGCAAAATGGTGCCCTCGTTGATAGAGAAATTTAAAGAATCAATTACTCCAGATCGCAACTTATGTGTTGACGAAAGCCCAACCAAGTTTAAGGGACGCTTAAGCTCTAAGCAATACATGCCAAAAAGAGCAAGGTTTGTAGTTAAGCTTTTTGTTCTGGCGGATTGCAGCACCAATTTTGTGCTAAATGCAATTCCATACCAAGGTACGTTTACTGCATATAATACTTCAACTAAAAATTACTTCTTAATAAATCATTGCTCGAAAAGATTATGCATTTAACAATTTAATAGGAGAAACAACACAATTGCTACATCCTTAAAGTAAAAGAAATAATGACCCAGGATAAGAAGGTTCAGTCGTCCATTTATTTTTGGATCCTTACTTGGATTCAGACCAGATTGTTTTTGTCGACAACTAGTTTAATTCTCCTACCCTTGCTAATCTTTTGTTAGAGAACCGGTATTGTAGGTGCTTGGGGGTGTTTGACACAAAGCTTATAAAAGGCGATGTTGAGTGTTACACTAACTCAGCTCTGTTAGTGGAACGGTGGCACGTCAGAAGGAAGGTAGTAATGCTCAGTAACTGCGATTCACATGCAATGATAAATGTTGCCAAAACTGAACAGCAGTGACAAAACAGCTTTGATTTTGGCATAAATCGATGTGTGCTGTCGACGAGCTGAATAAAATTTTACAGCCGTACGTAGCACAGCGTAAAAGTAAAAGGTGGTACAAAAAGCTCTGGTTTTATTTGTGGATGTGAGTGCTTACAATAGTAGAATTATATTTATTTCGTACTGAGCAACTAAGAAAAAGTTGCCTTATAAATCATTTCTGAAGACATTATTTATTGAAATGATTTTAGCCAACCCAGGTGAAAGGCAACCAAAAGGTGGACCTGTTAATATAAGCACCTCTGAGGCTAGATTATAAGGCCGCAATTATTTTCCTGTAATAATGTTTTACTGAGATTTGCAAGGGCAGCAGACCTAAAAACCAAAAAATCGTAGGTGCTACCTGTGCGGCTTAATAAACGAGCGTCATGAAGGCCCCTTTGCATGTGGAAAGTGTAAACTTTTTCTTCGTGCATTACGCAAGAAAATCTTGCATCGAAGAGTACCACACCATGAGAAAGCTACCAGTAGAGAAATGCTTTAAAAAGCACTGGCTGACGGTTCTTATTATCATTAAATATTGAAAATTATTATCCATAAGTAAATTGGTCCATGTTGAATGCTCTATTGATTTGGTTTACGTTTAATAAAAATGTTGTCTAATTTTTATAATAAACTAGGCTATCAAAATAAAATAGTATTGATTCAACGGTTGTCCAGTTCTATATGCATTTAGTTGTAAGGTTCAGATTTCTGGAGCAGTAAAGCTAACATATAAAATTATATTTAAATTTATGACAGTAACCATAAGGGTAATACAGTTATCCAATGAGTGCCTGCTGACTCCAGATGGAATGACAAAGTTCTTGATCTCAAATTTAAGACATGGATACTTTAAAGTCCCATTGTTAAGATTAAATCTATGCTTTTTAATTGCAGGTGGAGTAATTGTCTGCCGCTCTAAGTAAATTATAAAATTTAAAATGTCTACACGCAATAGACACACCGAAAATCCAGCCCTAGTTTCAGTTGCAGCATAATTTAAAAAGGCAGAGTGAGATCTGCGCATGATAATTCGGATATCCATTTTTCTAGAAAGCATTCGCGTTCGTTCAAAGAATAGCGACTCGGGTCTTTACACCATAGTAAACGGTTTTGACTATTAGACATTGTTGTATCTTGCCAAAAATCAGTTGCCAGTTCTTGCAAATAAATCTGAGGTAGTGTTAGGGTAAAACTGCTAACTAACATTCCATTTTTCTTTCTAATTGGATTTGATAAAATTTCCTGTTTCAAGTAGGAACCAATAGTCAACACTCCAAGCGAATACGCTTTGGAGGGTTGACAGTAAAACCATTATTATTTTATTTATTTTATTGCATAATAATTCGAGTTGCCACTCACAAGCTGGCGATTAGGAAGGAATTCCATGTTACTTAATTGAACATAACACTGCATTTAACACAGAGCAACCAAGTCAGTAGCCGCGGACTCATTTCCATCACTAAGAAGCACACGGCAAGTGAGTTCCAAGTGGGATTCGTTAAGGTTGTAGAATTGTTTAAGGGATTTTAGTATATCAAATATGAGAGGATTCAAATTGTCCCTTAGACTAAACACTGAATAATATTAGTAATATTCTGGTGCATTCAAAACACCTATATTAGTCAAGGAAAGTTTATCAAGCACTAGGTTGCTTTGTATAGACTTCTAGGAACCCTTGTACACTGTCGGTTTGTCTTACAAGCCTTGTGTTTCCATAATTTGCAGAGCTGATAATAGATTTTCGATACTGTTTTGTGGTAGTCAGAATATTGAATGACACGAATTTTAACAAACAGTGGTTTATTACTTATTGTTGTCAGCTGTTTTGGTGCCTACGTCCTGCCTCAGTCTAGGTGGAACTCTTGCTTGATAGAGCTCGTCTAACACGAGAGACTGGGGGTTTTCGCAGCCGACCCCTAATTTTAACACGCCTGCCCCGGTATCCTCGAGTTCGTCTGTAAACTATCCTACCCCCTCTACTCTGGGTGGCTTGAGCTAGTGGTTTACGTAATTTAAATCTGTGTTTATTGCCAAAAGTGCGGCAATGTGTTACTTTGCACTTAAAGCCTTAACTTAAGGTTGTTTGTTTATTGACTCTGCGTCGCTTTAGTGGCACAAAATATTGATTTTCTTCCACACGTAAGTCGCCTAATGTATTTTCGACGGGTTTTGCAGTTCCAATTGCTACACTCTTATCGCTTGTGCCTATTTAGCTCTTATTGTTGTTATTTGTATATACAGAAATATGTTCAAGAATACAGTATTCACTAAGATAGCTGTCCTTAACAATGTCATTGTCCACTACACTTAAATTTGTGTCGTTATTGTTTTTGCACACCATCTTATGCAATATTTTCAAATATAACTATATGTCAGTACACGTAATAGTGCATTTAAACTAGTTTGCAATAATACGATTTTATAACTTGCTCTTTAACAGGTTTGATTTTGTCACTTCAAAAGTAGGATAAAAATAACTGGCAATTTTGCAGTTCCTTAGTAGTGTGATTATAGGGTTTCTGGCGCACCTACGACTTACGAACTCATTTTTAAGAATAAACCTTTTTAAATCATTTAAGGCTATTTTGATAGGAAAATTAGCAGTTTTAACACATTTTTTAACATTTTAGATTTTCACCTTTTGATGTATTGATTTTATTTTACCGATTTTGAGAACCACAACTACGACTACGACTACGACATTGATTTTATAAGTATCACTTACGTAAGTGATGTATATAAATGATTACAATCTATTGAATTTTATAATTACTATGTGCTAAGGTAGTTCTTTCATCATCTAAAATATACCTTTTATCATCAAAATTAGCTAATCCAACTTTTGATTGATTAAAAGTAAACATATTTAATTTATCTGATCTAATTTGATTGAAATTAACTTCATCTTTAATTTCGCTATTTAATATTTTTCTATACGTTTTAATTTCATATTTATCAACGATGTGCTAAGGTATGCCTTTACGCCGTTTCTTAGTTATTAATGTATCATTACATTCAATAGAATAAAAAAACCTTTTTGATCCTAATCCAACAAACTCAGTAACAATTTTTTCATTAGTTTCTATTTTGAAACAACCTAGTTTTTTCTTGTTCATAATGGGTAAGCTGAAAATATTATTAACTTTTAAATCACTAGTATCATACTATAATTTAATATCATTCCCTATGTCTTCATAAAAATAATTAGTTTTTATATGGAGCATAAGTCCATCAGTATCAGTTTTAGTTTTTAGTACAATATCACTATACTTAGATTTAAAATGCTCATACACATTTCTATACATCCTGTATTTTAACATTTTTAAAACACGAAATCCAAAAATGTTGGTTTATTGAATAATATACTCATTTTATTTATATGTAGAGCTACTTAATCTTAACCAAATATTGTTTCACGATTAAAATTAATTTTACTAAAATATTTTAAAGCTTTTGCCCTACTAGTACGAAAGTTTTTCGAATATTTTCTATTGTTTTACCAAATACTGAATTATTTATGAGCTTAACAAAACCTTTTTAAAAATCAGATGTAGCTGTTTACCTTAATTTTGTGTTTCCATTAATACATGGTACTAACAAGGCACTTTGATTAGATTTAATTACGCTATAAATTTTTGTTAGTACTAATCCATGTTGTTAAGCTTGTTGTAAAGTTCTATAATCACAAATTAATCGTTTTTTATCTTCTAAAGTAGCTATTATTGTTTATAGATCCTTTATACTTTTTAATTGTTTTTAATCTATGTTTATACTCAAATAATTCAGTAGTTTGTACTGTTTTATGCATAAGGAAATATAAATAATTATTATGTAAATCATGCAACTTTTTAAGATATTCTAAATCCACTTTAGGTTTATATTCAATATTACTATCAATATCTTATTTTGTTATATTGTTCTTCCATACACTATTAAAATTGAATAATAGGTAATTTTAATGACAAAGCATCACCATATAAGTAATTAGCATCAACAGGGGCTAGATATGATGAATCTTAAGCGTTTTTATAATTACTGATATATTTATTTTGAGCTCTTACATCCCTATTCATTATTTTAGATAACTCACCTCTTATTCTCTACTAAAACATTAAAAACATATCTAGATCCGTTAAAAGTTTTTTTTCCACTCTAGTCATTTTTAATATAGCACTCCAGGAAAATCCAGGAGTTGTAATATAATGTGCAGGATCTAATTCATAATGATGTAAAGATAAATTTTTGAATGATTCAAAGCAATCAGCTAATATTAAAACATCACATCACAATAATACATCTCCATATAATCTTTGAATGTATATTCATTATTTTCTTCATTCCTAAAATAATTCCATAGCTTTTTACATCTTTTATATTCCTTTTCTAAAATGTTTTTTATCTTTTGATTCATCATAAAACTCCTCATAACTAGGATATCTATTGTATTGAAGTTCACTAAAAAAGTTCAAGTAGGAATAAGAAAACACTCCTTTTTGTGTAATTAACTCTTTAATTTTAACTAGTTTATATTCAAAATAATCTAGCAAATTCTTAAAATTCTTAATATCACCTTTTTTTAAATTAGATGCTAACTCATCTAACGATGCAGGTAAAAATTTTAATGAATCCTTATATGTAAATGTTATTTTTGTATCAGGTATACTAACATTTATACAATATTATTTTTCCTCTGTTCGAGGTATAATTTCTGATGCACTACATACTGTTTCGTTTTTATTCATCATCCTATAAAACTGCCTTACCAAAAATGTAAAATAATAATTTGTTCCATTATGAAAGAAAACTGGTATATTTAAACACGTTATAACATTCTATTTACAAGAATTATGAGCCTCAAGCCTTTAAAGACCAAAGGTCAGCTAGTAAAAAAATTTATTCACCAGCTCGTTATATAAGGATCCCTATGTTATCATAAGACAATAACGTTCGTAGATATTTAACGTATAATGCTCTATAACCAATTAAAATGTATCAATATCACAGTATTTATATTACTGACACTCAAGAAACGTAAGTTTCTAATACAATCTCTATAAAAAAAGTAATTTGATTTTGTTTTTAAAACTTTTATATTGTTTAAATGTTTTAAAATAGAATATCATATATTATTATGCAATTTTGTTACTGTAAAAGTAATAATATATCACCTACTTTACGCATTTTTATCATTTTGTAACGTTTACGAATGCTTACGCTAACGCTTACAACGTTAACACAACACAACGTTAACACAAACACAACGTTAACACAGCATTACCAGTACGTAAATCATATATTCATAAAAAATATATGTTAATAAATGCCTGAAAAAAATATTTTCTGCGTGACGTGCAAAGTGAAAACACTTAATAAGGAAATCAAGTATACTGTTACTAAAAATAACAAAAATATAATGAAAGCCAAATGTGCTAACTTTAATAATACAAAATGTCAATTTATCAAAGCCAAAGAATCTACAAAGAAGGGTGGTGATATTGTTGATACAATTAAGAAATATGTAGGTGAAGTACATTACTCAGGTAGTTATTATTTCGGACCTAGAACTAAATTTCAAGAACAAATATCAAAAGGTGATAAACCAGTAAATACAGTTGATGAAGCAGCAATGCATCATGATTAAGCATATAATATTTACAAAGATAAAGATAATAGACATATAGCAAATAGAAAATTACCTAAAGATAAAGATGAAATTTAAAATCCTACATTTGGTGATGAAGTAAAACGTGTTCCAACAAAACTTGTAATAAAACCATAATTAAATAAAGGTTTAGGACTAAAGCCATTACCTTATAATAAATTATGACGGTTCGAAAAACGTCAGGAAGATTCAAGTCTGGTAGACAAAGATAAAGATGACAAATTATATAAAATACTAGATTCTGTATATAAAAACGTTTAACTGGATTTGTTGGAATGAATGAATTAGCTAAAAAAACCAGATATCAAACCTTAGATAGTAAAGAAATATCTAGCTACACAAGATTATTATACTAAACATCTAGGTAAAATAACAACATTAAAAAAAGATATTATTTACCAGGAATTAATGCCATTTGGCAAGCTGATTAGGTGTTTATGCCTGAGAAATCGGTTAACGATAATAATGCTTATAGATATATTATTTTAATAAATGATACATTTTCTAAATATGGATGGGCTATACAACAAAATATAAAAATGCAGATGAAGTAGTTGATGATATTGAATAAGTATTGGGTCTACTTCAAAAAAACTTCATTCTGATAAAGGAACTCAATACAGTGGTAAAAAAACTAATAGGCTGTTTTCAAATATGATATTAGTTGGTATACAACTAAAAATGAGACAAAAGCAATGATTGTGGAAAGATTCGCAAGACTAATTCAACAGAAGATGTATAAATATATTACACAACAAGAAACTACTAGATGGATCACACTTTTACAAGATCGTATTACAAATTAAAATATTTAAAAACCTACAAGCATTAAAATTACACCAATTGAAGCATGTCAACCAAAAAATAAATTAATTGTATTTTCAAATTTTGATGGTTCAAAATCAAGATAAGAAGAGTTAAATAATTCAAATAATATAGATAATAATTTTAAAACTCCAAAACAGCTTTGCCCTGGTCAAAAAGTAAGAACCTATTTATTTGGAACTAAATTTAATAAAGGCTACAAACCTGATTTTGAAAATGAATGTATGGTTGACTGATAAAAAACTTAATGTTATTACTTTTAGAGGTGACGAAATTACAATTACCTTATCTTTAAAATATTAATAAATAAATACAAATACCGAATACGTAACCAATAACACAAGTTAAGTAGTAGGAACTAAAAACGATGAATTAAGTATAAATTTAAATGTTAAAAGCCTAAATTAGAGAAAAAGGTTACAGCAGGTAAATTAATACTTTCAGCAAGCAAAAAGCTTTAGAAAAAAAGCTTAATACAATAGACGAGGGTAGTGCTTAATTGTTAAGCTGTCTACATATATACCCCAAGGCGGTATTTAAAGACTAAGTTACTGGATATACTCTAAACCAGACGATACGCTTAAGGGTTATGCATATATTAACTTCGCAATATGTGTCTAGAATTATTAATGGCATAGGTAATTAACCAAAGCAATAACATGCTAAATATAAAATTAGCATGGCAGGAAATGTAGGGGCGGGGTATCCCATTTAGATACTATCTCAGTAACTATAGCTCGTAGAGACTTTTAGCTTATGGCATTGTGATGCTACCGGTACGCGGGACATAGCCCTGTTCTATGTTGTGCTACCAGACACAATTATGTAGTGTTCAAATTGTATTTTAAAATTTTAATGGCCAATTAAAAAAGGTTACTTTAAAAATTCAAAGTTTTCCGATTTTGATAAAAATCAATATTCAAGGTTAGTTTGACGCAATGATTTCGAATTTGAAATAAATCTTTAACTTAAAAAAAAACGTTTTTAAAAAATTTTTCAAATTTTTAAAAGTTCTCTGATTTTGATAAAAATCAATATTCTAGAGTAGTTTGACGCAAGGATTTCGAATCTGAAATAAAATTTTAACCTTTTAAAAACACCTTTTTAAACTTTTTAAATTTCTATATTTTTGTGTGTAACAAATTATAAGAATTACTAGGTTCAATAGGAGACTTGAGATATTGAATGGCACAGGTTGTTTAAATTGTTAAAATTAAACAAAAATAAAATTAATTCTAGAAACTGGTGCCAATCAATCTAATTTTGATTTGTAAGCCAATTTAAATGTATAAGAATTACAATTTAAAATGTTTAAACAATTTATAAATTGGGGTTTGATATTTTTGGATTTTATGATGCTGTTGTTGTTACTTAAATATAAAAACTTTACATCCATAGATTTATAAAAACTAACAGATCCTTTATATCACCAAATTTCACGCAATAGGTATGTTTAGATATAGTCAGTAAAAAAACACGACTTGGAAACGTAAGGCAAGTTGTACAAGACATTCCTTTTGAAGCAGTAGGTATGGCTAAAAGCAGTTATAGTAAAAAACCAGTGATGATAGCTAATGAATGATTGAAATAACATATGCAAACTGCGAGCCAGAATAAAATGTATTTCTCATAGGGTTGTTAGATGCTAGCAATAAAATAGGTTAACCATAATATAAATATAGGTTTTTATTTTCTACAACGTATTAATTAAAATATATATCTATAAATTGTATAAATAAAATAGTATGAATTTTAATAAATTATCCTACCACTATACTAATATAACTTAAAGGATTTTAGTTATATTAGTATGGTGCGGTATGATACATACATACCTGCGCTAAACATTTTCAGAATCTTTCGAAGAAACATTTTGAAAATGTGTAGCAAGGGTCGTACTCTAAGTTCAATGCTATTATTATTCAAAAAACGTTTTATAATAAATGAAAATTTATTATACTACATTTAAAATACTAACAATACGTACAACAGTAAGTTTATGACGAATGATTTAAAAACGCTCTCATAACCGATTAAGTTATATCAGTATAGTGAATTATGATATAAATATATCTACACATTACATTTTTTTAATCTTTTCAGAATCATTTAGACAATGGACTGCGCACGCGTATCATTTACGTTTATATTAGGTTTGAAAAACGTTTAAAAAACGATTTAGTTTAAAATAAAAGTCAGGCCTGGACTTTTCTAAGTTTTTGTACTCTCTTGATTCAACAGCGATTACTTGAAAAAATTGTGAATTCTGTTGGTTATACGATTACCCAATATCGTTAGCTGTTTGCATCTATAAAGGAGAAACATATTGCTACAAGTGTCGAGATTGACAAGTAAATGCTGATAAACTAATTTTAGAATTTAAAAGTAAATTCAAAAATCCTAAAACTATTGAAAACCTAAACAATAGAAACTTGTGGGTTAATTTAATAAGATCAACGATTAAAACAGACTGCTATTACTGTATAGACATAGATCTTTATGAAGAGGAAAGATTAAACTACGCCAGTGAAAGATTAAAATATTCCAATGAAGAAATTATAGAATTAAAACAATCAGGAGTGAGCGGTATTAAAATGAAATTATTCGTCCCACAGCCTGAAATTGAGTTGTGTATTGACTGTTACTACTCTGATTTGAATATTCTTGAAGATATTGCATCTTATTATAATTAAAAAGTTAATACAACACAAGCTATGTGAGTATGTAGCGAAACATTATAATTGGGACAGTATTTCAGCTATAAGTTTGACAAAAGTTAAATAACTAACACGTTTTTAAAAGATAAAGTATTGTAAGTCACATATATATATATATGTATATATATATATATATATATATATATATATATATATATATATATATATATATATATATGATCTACTTATATTGTGCTACTACTTTTAAACAAATTATGAATATAAAATAAAAATGTTACAGTCAGAAATTACTTGCAGTTGTAAATTTCCAATTTGGAATGTTCGTAATTGTAGAGTTTAATTTAAAAAATAATCATGTAAAAAAGTTCACACTCAAATCCGGATTAAAAATTACACATTGTTATTGTATGTGTTCCTAAATCCAATGGTTATCACTACATCACTGTGTACTACGTATCCTTTTAAGAATCCGTCATCTTATACCTAATAAATTATTTACAGTGAGTGAGAACTGTAAAACTATCTTTAAAAAATTTTCCCATGTAAAAATATAAATTTTATAGAAAATATTTTGTCGGAAACAAAATACTTTATCAAGCAACATGAATAATTTAAAATGCTATTACTGCAAGTATAGCTGGATATCCGATAACGCTGAAAAAGTTATGTATTACAACAAATTTGATCAAAGATGCTGTAACGATTGCTACAAGGAAGAGATGAATAACAACACATTGATACATTGCAACTTTAAACAATCTTCTAAAAACCATCTTATGTGGAGACTAACAGGATATCATATCAACGATTTTTAGTGCTGTTCGTGTCGTGAACTAAGGTTGGAACATTTAAACTTAGATTATTTTACAGGCAAGATATACATACATACATATGTACCGATTCCAACCCATAGGTTATGCAATTTATGTAAATCGATTAGAACTATAGACCCAATGAAATGCAGATATTCTGAATGTAGAAATGCTTGTAAAATGAAAGCTATCATGAAGTTAATAAATAAAAAGATTTTTTGAATTTTTAATCTTATTTATTCATAGAAGTTTACAATTTCATTTCCAAATAAATCACAAATTATTTTATCGCACCTAATGCATTGCATATGTTAGATGTTCATATTTTTTATGTTCTAAAAGTATATTAAGGTTTATTTATTACATTTTGATCATGATCTATACATAACAATGAATCGAAAATTCCGTACACTAAAACAGAATAGGCTTAAGGTAAAGGTGTACTAAAGTTGGCTTCTAGCCTGAATTTTCCATATTTTATTGGATTAAAAGTGTTAGCTAAGCCTTTGGATTGCATTCTAAACGGAAAAATAGCATAACTATTCTTAAACGACTTATAATTAACTAAACCCATTTTGTTTTAATCCTGTTATTCTTGTTAAGTTTGAAAACGGTTCCATATATAAATTATTCGCCATGTCGCAGTTTAATGTTCCATATAAAGTTTCATACTCATCTGTTGATATCTTAATACGAGTCAAATCACAGTGATCAAATACGAACGGACTTAAACTATAACGTCTATGCATTCTAGAACACTTTACAAAAGCAACAACAACAAAGACAGGAAGTTGTCCTAAAAAAATTGAGTCCTGGGTAATTGAGTAACCATTTTGAAATATGCCAATAGGTTCAGTACGATATCCAGGAAGCTCAGCCATTGTTGATCTATTTAGCTTTTTGTTATAATTATCGAGAACATTAGGTGTGAGAGTTACCGATGTAATTTCAATGTAAGCGTCTTCTAAAATCACTTTATATTCTGTTCTATTATCTTTTGCGTTTAGTACGAATTCAGGAGAGCTCCGTTCATGCTTTATATGTATCGGTACATTTGGAGGTAAGTACCGATGTACTTTCATTTCATCAAAACTTAGAGGACTTTCAAGTTCTACTAGCTTAGATGTTGCAATATGTTAAGTAGATTCCTTTGATGATGTGTTAGCTGCAAAGGTAGTATCACTTGGGATTTTGATCTTAAAATACATTTGACTTGGACGTTCATCATCACACGTAGTTAGCATTTCAAGCATATTTTTATACGGAAGCAAGTTGTCATCAGACGACACTTATTTATTAGATAAATATAAACTTTCATTGGAAAATAAACTTTCAGGAAAATTGTTGACAGCACATACATTGGCACCGGCTGTCAACGCCGTACCATCTTTCTTTTTTACACGTAGTGATGTTTGAATACGGGCACTATATAAATCGTACAATTTGAATCAAGAAACTCGAAATTCCCATTCTAAGGGTATACGAGAATCTGTTATCAAAGTAATTGGGCGCACTTTCTCACGTTTACTTGATACTATTGATATATCTGTAAGTTTTGAAACAAAATAATCAATTTTACTCTGTAGAAACTGGGTAGAATTATCTATTGTAATAATCTCCATCATTTACGAGCTTTACGCTTGGGCTTGCGTTAACGACTATTAGAGGTTGTATGCTGTCTCGTAGTTTTTATGTTGGATCTACGCTTTGACTTTTTAGCTAACGTTTTTTGTTTTGTATTAGGCAATGCTTTAGAACGTTTAATCAATGGTGTTGTATAACGTTCGTCTGTTGCCATAATTTTACTGTTTTGCGGCATTGTTAAATAACAGTGATTGTCGTCACACTTAACTTCTTGCATTCCGCGAGATCTAAAATGTAATGTACACTTAACCCTTTGACGTTTACAATGATACTGAGCATCTGTTTCCTGCAAAAGTCGTATTTGAATATTTTGAATTGTTCGCAAAGATACTTTTGAGTACTAAATAGGGTTGAATTCTAGAGTTTTTTCGACATCATATACACTATCTTGCTCAAATATTCTCAACGTTTTGTACATTGTACTACCATAAAGTTGAGAATCAACCATATTAGATGTAACAAAAACTTCATTTCTTGCAGGGGGGTTGTAAAAATTAATTAAGAACGAATTAAGTTTGGTAATCTTAAAATCTGCGTCCAGACCAAGTAACAATTTGATTGTTTCAGATAGTTCTACTTAAAAATTACCATTTTCAGTGACAAAAGCCTCCAAAACGTTATGTTCTTATGAAAGAGAAATGCTGATTTTGTTTTAAACAAACCCATAGTTTAAATCACTTATTATTTCGTCTATAGTTTCTGGGACATCTAATTTAAATTTTTTAACAATGTCATGCTCAGTCAAGGTGAATGTTATTTCGCTTTCTTCAAGAATAAGTTTAAATTCCTCTTCTAAAGATTCTTGATCTTGAATGAAAACTCCTTGATCATAACTAGAATTGTTAAAACCTAAAATCTGTAGCAAATTGTTGGAAATGGAAACAACCTTCCCCGTTTTATTTTCTAGCGATATTGTAACAGATTCCGGTGAAATAGTAAAAAAGAATTCTAAACCAATAGACTTATTTTCAAAATCAGTGTTTAATTGCTTTAAAAATAATTTTATTGTTCAAACACTTTTGCGGACAATTATCGACTGAAATACTTTCTTTTGACTTGTAAATGTAACAACCTTATCTTTATCGTTTAGAAAGATTTGAAACAATTCTTGTTCTGGGGTGTAGGTTATATTAACTAAACCGACCTCCCATTCTTCGTCACGAAAATCTATAGGCGTTGCTAATCCGTTTGTAAAGTTTCTCGGTTTGTTCTCAGGAAAGTAGTCTAACGACTCGTTTGATAGAAGTGTAACATACATCGTACTTAGGTTTCAGATATCAACTGAAGCTCAGGTTCTAGGAATGTTCCTTAATATATACAACATTAACATACTTTAAACTAAATATTTCAAATAATACATACAGTTATTATTTATAAATTTATTTATTTACCTAGGATAATTTCTCCGTTGAGATCTTTAAGACTGTAAGAAACTGGAAATGTTCCTCGATTTTTCCGAATTATAAATACTTCGGTTGTAAAGCTAAAACATATGACTTCTCAAATAGTATTTTTCCAGCTGATATACGTTTTTTATCATCAATTTTGTAAAGAGCGGGTTTTTTCACTGCTGTTATTAAACTATCAAACAAATAGCAAAACACATCTGCAAAATTCTCGTTGGTTACATCCTTCAGTGCCATTTGTATTGATTTATGTATACAAGAATAGTATGATTTAACAACTCCGGCAAATGGTTTGATATAGTTAGTATTACCATTAATATGCCCTAATCTAGCTACTATACGCATTATAGTTAAAATAACACGTTCAGCATGGCTGGCTTTTTTAATAGAATATGAACTGTAGTGGGTAATGTTATATTTTGTATACAGTGCATTACATTCAGGACTATAATACCCTTTTTCTAAGTCAGTTTGTAGGTTAACTGGCCGGACTTTTTTAAATATCTTACTAAAAACTTATATATTGTATACCCTGATTTGTTTTTTATAGGTATAGCACCTAAAAACTTTTAAAATGAATCAATAATAACAATAACATATTTAAAGTTTCTATTATCTTTAGAATACATGCTTAAGTCAATTATATCACTTTGCCAAAGATCATTTATAAAAAATGATAACTTTCAGCGAGTCTGATATTTACTACAGGCAGGTCTAAACAACGAATACTCCTCTAGCTTTGATAATTGTCTAGATACATGTTTTAAATTCGTAAGCTTTCTGTTTTTAACAAATGTATTAATACCAGATAAAGAAATACTGATCTTGTGATTATTGTACAGTCGTTTAATTGAGGACATCGTCACACTCTAACGTATATACAACAACTAAGGTATAATCATAATAGTTGGAAGTCTTTACTAAGATGTCCGTCGACGCGACTGTATTCGATTTTCGTCTGCAACAAAACTTTAAAATGATACTCAGTGGTGCCTCTCGCAGTGGCAAGTCAACAGAAACGTTTAATTTAATCAAAAATAAAAAGAATATAATTAAAGGAAACATAACTAAAGTTCTATATGTGTATTTTTTTTGCAAGACGAACTTGAAAAAATATGTGAACACGATAAAACTGTTTACTGTACTGAAAATCAAGACGAAGCAATGGATTTATTGGAACCTAACTGTTTGCTCGTGATTAATGACAAAATGGGAAAGATAAATATTAACAGTTATGCGAAAAAAATAACTGATTTATTCACAGTGATCAGTCCTTATATGGGTATTTGTGTGATGCTGCTAGTTCAAAATCTTTACAACAAAAGACTGCGAGAACTGGGGTTGTCAGCATCATATTTAGTGTACTTTAGAAATATAAGAGACCAAATCACGATAGAATATTTAGCTAGGCAGACATTCGGTTCTAAGAAAGACTTTATATTGTCTGCATATGAAATTACTACTACAAATTAACCGCACTCTAAACTTGTATTTGATTTTAATCAGCAAACTCCAGATGAACTAAGAATTCGTAATGCAATACATATAGATGATTCCACGATTATTTTTTCCGCAGTATAATGGAGGTAATCGAAGAGCATTCATCGTTTTTAAAGCTCATAATTAATTTGACATCTTCAAAAAGAAAACAACTTAATATACGAGCAACTGAAAATTAACTTAAAATCATTGTAGAATTATTTTTAAACCTTAATCAATTTTCAAAAACCCAAAAAGAACAAAAGTGTTTAAAAAAAATCAAAAAACATTTAAAATATTTTGCAAATCATCCGTCACTTGAAGACGCAAAAAATTACGTTGTCAAACATCAAGACGTTTTAAAAACCGTGTGTGCAACTTTATTAGCTAAGTGTATTTATGGAACATTAAAGCATTTGTTTTCATGCGATGGATAACGTAAAATTGTGGAAAGTGATTCCAATAGAAAAGTATAACGATTTAATGACTCATGGAATTAAGCAAGATCAAGTAAAAGACAAAATTGAAAACGTAAATGATATTGTGAATTTACTGCAAGATTATCAGCAAAAAAAGGCAAAAAAATACTTCACATTCTGACGCAAAATGGAAAATTAAAATGGAATAAAAATAGAGAAATTATTTGTGATGCAAAGCTTATCAACTTTTTTCATATTGTAGACCATCTATCCCTGGCAACCTAAAAACTCAGAGTTCAACATTGGACTATTCCTGGACTTAATGAATTTATTATATGTCCTAAAGCTGCGAATGTACCAAGAGATTTATTATCAACTCAAATGCGGAAACTTATGACTACAATTCCAAGTGACATAGTTTCTACCCAGAAGTGGAATAAATATAATGATAAGTTTCGATTTACAGTTTAGTTACTACAATAAATTAAATTAAAAAATATGTAAAATACATTAACTGTATGGTTACTTTAATTCTAACTATTAAATGTTGTTTTATGCAATTTAAAATAAATACAAACTGAAAACACAATAAACTCAATCAAATTCTATTTATTACGCTATATTAAAATATAAATATTAGTGGTATGTTTTACATACAATTTTATAGCATTTTTAAATTCTTATAATTATTTTAACCATATTGTGATACATATATTTCAGAATATATTAAATGAACAACTAAAATATATAACATTTAAAGTCTTTAAGAGCATTAACAAATTTCAAATCAGATTTAGGGTTTGGTTTTACAGAAGGATGTTTTATAAATTTACAATACGGAGAGAAAAAACTATGTTTAACTAACGGATCATCGTTAAGCTACACTACAAAGCTGGAGTTAAAGACATATGCAGTATTTGCAAAAAAGCTGATGGGCAAAAATTAGCAATTAGTTGTATAACCTGTTGTAATGTTTACCATAATACAAACTGTTTAAAGTTGTTAATCAAAAATTGTGACTTTAAGAAACTGATTTACACCAAATCATGGAAATGTGAATTCTGTGTGCCATTGAATAATCATAATGGTTTTAATGTAGGTACATATCTTTGATCAATAGGTGACAATGACGACTCATTTTTTCTAGAGGATAAAACTTTTACCATAAACTATATTCATAAAGAAACTCTCATCCTACCTAAAGGTTTAGTAATCATGCACTTGAACATCCGTAGCCTTCGTTTAAAGGTTGATCAACTATCGGTACTTGTATACCAATATAGAGTTGACATTATTTGTCTTACTGAGACTTGGTTAAATAAGAATATATGTGACTCAGAGATTATAATACTAGGTTATGCTATATACAGAAAGGATAGAGAGACCCTGGGTGGAGGATTAGTTATTTATTGCAAAGAGTCTTTAGCTATTGAATATACTGATATTAATATTCAATCAATGCAAACTATGTGTATTATAGTCAAATTACTATTTTCTAAACCTTTTGTTATCTTAAATTGTTATAGACCTCCTGGTCATCTAGTCAATGACGATAATTTCTTTTAAGAATTTATTAATACTGTTATATCACTTTGTGACAAGAGCACTGATATTTATGTGCTCGGTGATTTTAACATTGACCTGCTTAATAAGTGCAATAGTACTAAATATCTTAAACAATGCACGACAAGGCTTAATTTAAAGCAATTAATTAAGAATCCTACTAGAACCACAATGACTACTAAAACTTAACTTGACCACATTTATACAAATAACTCTCTTTATGTATTACAATCTGACATTATTAAATGTGGGCTATCAAACTATGATATAATTTATGTGATAAGAAAAAAGCCTAAATTTAATTTTATTCCAGTTACTATTACCTGTAGAAACTACAGTAATTTAAAGTTACAAGACTCATCTTTAGAATTGACAAATACCAAATGGAACATCATAGACAGTTTTACTGATATTTATGATATGGTACATGTCTTTGAAACCCTGACTTACTGTGTACTTAAAAAACATGTACTAACATTAACTAGACGTATTAAGGTTAAACCAAACGTTTGGCTGTCCTCTAAAATTAAGAAAATGATTCATACCAAGAACCATTTGAAGAAATTAGCCCACAAGCTTAATACTAGTGAAAGTTGGAATAAATTCAGAAAATGTAAGAACCAAGTAACTCAAATGGTGCAATATGCTAAGCTCCATTACTTCAAGACTAAGTTTGAAATGTCTTAAACTTCAAAACAATCCTGGGATACCTTCAAACATTTAATAGGCAGTAAAATTACTTCAACTGGTATTACTGAACTAAAAATAAATAAAACTTTAATCTCAGATAAAAATGTAATTGCTGATAGGCTGGCTGATATATTTGTTGTTAGTCATGAAAATGAAAAAAAATTTCGACACTCATTTTCCCAGCATATTATTAATAATGACGAACATTCTATTGTTAGCGTTGAGGAAGTTAAAACGTTAATTAACCAAACTAAAGGTAGTTGCGCTACAAAGCTAACCAGTATACCCTCTAAAATTATTAAACTTCTCCCTGATATATTTGCTCCATTACTTTCAAATATTTTTAAATATGCACTTAAAACTGGACAGTTTCCTTGTATTTGGAAGAAAGCTGTTGCGACTCCTGTACTTAAGCCTAATAGCAATAAACTTCTCCCAGAATCATACCGCCTTATCTCAATTCTGCCGTTTCTTTCAAAGATATTTGAAGCAATTATAGCCAAAAGGATTATGAATTTTGTAGAAAATAATAATCTACTATCTAGTTCTCAATATGGATTTAGAAAGCATAAGTCCTGTCTACATGCATTAATTGAGCTATCACATAGAATTTACTCCGCTTTGGAAAGCAAGAAATTAACAGCTGTTTGTTTATTGATCTTCGTAAGGCGTTTGATATGGTAAAGTATCAAAAGCTTATTCAAAAGCTTTACGATAGACATAAGCTCCCTGTATACTTAATTAAAATACTATGTGATTACCTACAAAATAGGCAGTTTGCTATCAAGATAGGTGAGTATATATCAGCACCGTACAAACTAAATGGGGGCGTCCCTCAAGGTAGTGTCTTGGGGCCTATTTTATTTATTCTCTTTTTTAATGATATTACTGATGTACTTAAAGTCTCTAGCCTATATGCTGATGATGTGGGCTCGCTGTCCTCGGCCTTCACATCAGTTGTACTTAAGGAAGAATTAGAAAGTACCCTATGTAAAGTGCATAAATGGTGCTCCGATAATGCAATGGCTATGAATTTTGTAAAAACAGTTTATATGGAATTCTGTACACCAAGGACTAAAAATAAATGTAATTTTAATACTATTGAAAGTGACTCCAACACTGTACATAAAGTTGATGAATTTAAATATTTAGGAATTTATTTTGATTGTAATTTGAAATTCGACAGACAAGCTGCACATGTAATTAAAAAAGTAATATTTAAAGGTTCACAACTGGTTAGGTATAAACGTTTTATTTCCACTAAACTTATGCCTATACTGTTTAACTCTCTTATATTTTCACATATTGATTATGAGCTTTCTGTATGGGGTGCAGTAAGTGATATTGCCCTAAGAAAATGTAAAAGAACAATAGATCATTTCCTTAAATGTATATATTTAAAAAACTATAGCTTTAATTTTATGTCTAACAAACCGCTAAGTATACCTCATAGATATGTCCGTAAGAAGAAAATTGATATCAACTATTTATATGAATCAATGTCAATATTAACTGTATTTGAAAGGCTAACCTACATAACTGTGTCGATGACTCGAATTTTACTAGCCAAGACTAATAGGCTTTCATGTCTATCAGAAATTACCCGAGCTAGTAATGAAAGGTCATCCAGGCACAAACATTTTTTACAAATTTAACGACGTTTATCCTTCTACCACAACTCATATCAATATCGTGCAGCTAAACTGTGAAACTCTATACCACTCTATATTCATACCTGTAACAATCTTAAGGATTTCCAGTTTGAACTAAATAAATGGTTAATTAACAAACGACTTTAAAATTGATGCTAATGCAAATGATAATATAAGATGTATGTATAACCATTGTGATGTAAATAATGTTACTGCAAAATATAAATTACTGTATTATTGTATTACAATTATTACTATTATGAAATTATTTATGTATATCTGCTTGACTGTGTACTATTGAATTATTGTACTGATATGACTATACATATATTTATTATTTTTTTTTCGGATTGATTTTTATTAAAGATATTATTTTATTTTATTAATTAAATATTATATTTTATTTATCTGCTAGTTAATATGTAGCCTTAAGTGTCTGTCTATGAAATTCAGTGTTCGCCGGTGTTTGATTTGACAATAAAGCCATTACCATTACCATTACCAAGCTCCCATTGATATAGATATAGTTTGCAAAATGGGCAGTATACCTAAAAAACAAAAATATTAATTTTTGATTTGCAAAACTATAAATAGTAAATAAATTTTAAAATTATTAATTATAATTAAAGTACTTATAATATCCTGTTTGTTGGTGTAAATAAATCCAGCATCGCAAAGATCATTTATATTACTATAATCAATATTTTAATTCTTAATCGTACTTATTCGAGATTCTTTTTCTTACAAAATTTGCTGACAGCAATCCATGTCTCTTGTTAAGAATTGTACACCACGATAATAATACTATAATATATTCTACTAAAAAAACTAAAACACCAATTAAATTTTTTTTGCTAAAACTATTTTTTGATGTTAATCTAGTTAAAATATTAACCTGAGTTGCAATACAATCTATATTTAGTCTCACTGTTTTAATAATGATATATTGGAGAGGTAATGTTTCGTTTACATTCAAACAAAGGTATTCTAATAGTATAACTGACTTATAAAACACATTATCTTCAGCGATACAAAGCATGCATGACTCTTTAATAGTTCTATTCATACTAGCTTGACACCAATAAAATAAATCTAACAGTAAAAGTATCAATAATCTCCCAAACGTTTTACCAAAAACTATATTATTAATCATAGCACGTTATTTAATTGAATATCTCTAATATCTTTATGTCCAAATGCTAAACTTTCAATCTTATATAGAGGTTAAAGATAACGTTTTGTGGAAAAATTATGGAATCCTGATTTTGTAACGAATAGCTTGTATATCTTTTGATTTTTTATTCTTATCATGTTCATATGAACCTTACTAATGTCTGAATTAAAAAGGGCATTTTTAAAATGTTTAAATCTAATATCTTTTATACTACACTTGATTATTCCTTTACTACGTATTTTTATAGAACTATCATCGAATAGAATGCAATACGTCTTGATTTGCAATCCTATAAAGGCTTTTATCTTTTTAGATCCTAAATCAATTTTAAAAAAACCAGAAATTCCTTAATTTTCTTTGCTATCACGTTCATCGTCTTTTTTTAAATTACTAAAGTCAAATAGATAACTTAGCTTTTTATAATCCTCTAGCAACGAAGTTTGACCTGGTTTAAAAAATATACAGTTTGAAAGAGAATCTGTATCGGAGTAGCCCATCCTAATTCTGTCTTCGTAATGTGGCTTGAGATGATCCTAGTAAAGTATGTACATATGAAGTTTGCTCATCTCAAGGATCCAAAATCCGTCAGGATAAGCAGTATTAAACTCTGTTTCAGCGTTTTCAAATGAAAATACTGCAATTTGATCACTTATAAAATATACATCTTTAAATAAAAAAGAATTAAGAAACTTTTCAGCTTGACTTCTTGTAAGTCCTACTTTAGCTCGCACATATGTTGCAGGATTTTGCATAGGTTTACCGTACAACGAATTACAATTTGTTTTTGCTGCATTTTGTATTACAGGATCGTTTGACTCTTTACGCAAGTTCATATTCACATCAATATACTCTTTAAATATCTTTTTAGTTCGAAAATAAAACCCGCGGTGAAGTTTTGTTACTTTAACTCCCAACTCATATAGTACTAAATAACAGGCAGTGCACATGCGTACTTAGTTTTTGGTAATAATGTTTTAACTAACTTTTCTGTATTGAATGGGTTTGAGATAAATTTTTTATGTTTTTCATAAACACTATGCTGAAACGTTGACATAAACAAAGAATCAACTTTAAGCTTCTCTGGTGCAAGTAGAAATTTATCAAATTTGTTGTGTAATTCATCCAGTATGTAAAAATCTACTTCGACAATCATCGAGTAATTGCAATCAGGAAATCGTTGCAACCCTCTAAAGTCATTATTACTTAACTTAAATACTTGATCGTCTGTAAGCCATGTGTAATCAGCAACTGGAAGACTTTGTGTTAAACAATAGCTATAAAGAGCATTTGCATCGTAAAACTCTAAGCTACATGCAGGTATATTAGGATCATAGCCTTCTGTACCAGGAATATTACTTTCTATGTACTTTGTTACCAAACTGGTCATTCCATTCCTACTATTATTAAGTAAAAGCTGTAACATATCAATTTCTTGTAAGAGCTGTATCTCTACTTTTGTAGAATACAAAGCAGCAGAGTAGCTTAAACTAGGAGCGCTAACATAATGCAACACATCTAAACCATACATCTCATATTGTTTTTGGCGGTATGATTTAAAAACATCAAGTGTTAGAAATACATCGAATTATAAGTAAATCATTATGTAATCTCTAATGTTTTTACATTTAAACAATTTAAAACATTCCAAAGCATGATTATATTCCCTATCTAAAATATGAGACTGTTTAAGTGAACTATAAAAAGCATCTTTGCAAGGTAACTCACGTTCAAAAACTTTTTCATAACTTGTGATATATTCATTAGAAAAAACTTGTTTTTCTAACAAGAAATCAAATTCATGATGATATTTTTTGAATTCCATAGTTGTAAATTTAAAAGCACTTAACCCATTCTTACGTAAAAGTTTAACTTGGGCTTGTAAAGACGATAAAAGATGTTTACAACAATCTAAAAATAAAACTTTTTTAATAATTTTGATAGAATGAAATTTTTAGCTTGAAATAGGCAGACAATCTACTTCATTTATTATTTTATTGTTGATATTATTTAAAAGAATAGCGAAGTCATAGTTGCTTCGATTTTGAAATATGCATGGTATAAAGTTTCTATATTTTAATTTTAAATTGCACGAATTACATGTTGCGTAAATTTTAGACGTTTGCGAATGATCCCATAAATGTAAATGATGACGTACTTTTCTATTCGCTTCTGTAAAACTTGTTTTATGGTATTTACAATTGGTAGCTACATCATACTGATGTTGTTCCTAATTTGTCAAAATTGGCATTCCAACATCTAGTTTTATTAAATCTAAACATTTGTCAGCCAATTTTTAAATTTTTTTTTAAAACTTTTGGATACAGTTTGAACCAGAGTAACTATAGTATTCATACTCGTTACCAGGATTAATTAAAGCTAATCCACATGCAATAGTTTTAAGCACATCAATGTTTGTATTTTCGGTTTTTTCTACAGTAGTCTCTATGTCAGCAACAAAATAGAAAAGGTACTTAATTATCTTATTATAGTCTTTAAATTTAACCACAGGCGGATTACCAAATTGATATTTTTTTAAACATTTATGACCTCGCATTCCTAAAATATTACAATTCTTTATGTGATTTTCATATGTTATTTCAGATCTAAAATTATTTATACATATACGACAAAAATGACGTAAGTTTGTGTTTGGAAAACTCAAAAATCTGTTAAAATTAGTAATTGAAATATAGTGAAATTCTTTATTTCTATCACCTACAATTAAAAGATCTATTTTTTTTAAATAATTAGTTTTTGAAACATAAACCGAAAAAAAAACCATTTTTGTCGTGAGCAAAAATAAAAATTAATATCTGGTTAATTTTTTCAAAGTTACTAACACAATGTGGAGCGACAAGTAACTTAACACAACTAAAATCATAGTATCTAAAAAAATTACAATAATGTTGCAGTTTATCTTTGCCACCTTGCACTTCATTATGGTGCAAGCATCCTAATACGGCATAAAAAAAACAATTTGATTGATGTGTTCTAATATTTAATAATCCTGATCTATTTGAGTAAAACGAAGGTGTTGGTATATACCCATGTGGGGATATAGGTCTATATTTTGTTATATTAAAATACAAGCTGCTTAGGTGATCAACACTCCAAGAACTAGAATGCTCATTATATACGTTTAATGTATATATTAAATAAGAAACTGCCTTGTATAAAATTTCAGCAATATATGCTTCATTCCATAGTATTTGATAAGGAGTATTGATCGAGGGGCTAGCTGTTTTACCCTTTGTCTGATCATCTAAATTTATATCTAAACAGAACTGTACACGGATTTCATTCTAAAAATGTAAACATTCACGTAAAATACTAATAATGTCTCGTTTGAGTCGTTCAAACGCTTTGTATATTTTTACTTCTATATTATCAAAGTTAAACCTAAACTGTTTGATGATTACTCTAAAAACTGACTGACTGACATGGAACTGACCTAAGTTAGCGATGTGAACTCCATGTGATCCCTCTTTTTCGTTTGGTAACCTCTTGCACTTGTGCTTTGAAATATCCTGGAATAGTCCACACCCTTCTCTACAGGAGTGTTTTTCATCCACATGTTTATCTAACTTGCGATATCGCGTACCTTTAAACCCACAGCCTGGTAGCTGACATTTGAACTAGAAAAAAATATAAAACATTAGGAATCAATCATTATTATTAAATCAGTTTCTTAAAATATTAACTAAATAAGTATACATAAGATTGAATCGAAAAAAAGGACTTCAGCCTAGTGGTACACCACTAAGCTAAAATGCCTCTTAAAATAATCCTTATATTATATACTTACATCTTTTAAGGACATCTTTAAGATGTAGGTTTTCAGATTCTGTCATAGAAAATAACTGAATTTCCTGTTTTAAAGCTGAAGCAAAACAAACCGGTTAATAAGTTTTCAGTACAACAGGATTTTCAAAACTAGTTAGGTTTAATTTCTATAAATGTTTTCTAAATCATTCTTTTAAAACTTATTAATGATATAAAACAAAGTTAAAAAATAAATGTTAACAATTTTACCTTATAAATGGTACTTGCACACAAGAAGCTTCAATCAATCACATGCTTGCCAAGACAAAAACCCGTTTAAAACTTGAAAAAATGTATTAACAAAAATTAAGTTAGATATTTTGTTATGAAACGTTTACAAGCACAACGTTGTGATTGTAAGGAGCAGAGTCTTTGGTTAGTAGATAATACACAACTGTCTCAATTTCGAAAAATTGTTCGCATTTTATACGTTTTGAATCTCATTAAAATTCATAAGAAATATTAAGAAAGTGTTGTCATTGCGATTTTACAATGTTCCAAGCTGTATAGAACACACATAAAGAACATGTAATCGGAAACGTTTTGTTGCTTATAAGTCAGACTACTATCTCACATGTTTTCATTAAATACATAGAGAGAATCAAGTACAAACTTGACATGAAATGCTTAGTGAGCATGTTACAATAGCTTAAGAAACAGGTGGAACAAAAAAAATGGTACCTAAAATTATTAAATGTACCTACACGTAGTGTTATAAACTGAAGTATATGCCATTAATAATAACAATACATCAACATTGATAACAATATTCTGTAAAACAAGAAAACGCCCTCCAAAAATTTTGTATAAAAGCTACCTAGCTTTCAATACAAATCATCACAACTAACTTTCCTACTACTAGAAGATATTTTATTCTACTTTACTTCATTCAACAATATCAATCTTACTGTTCAAGATGGCGTCACGTCGAACAATTCCAAGACAAGTTTTGTCGGGTCTGAATTCCAACATATTTATAAATCCAGCACCAGCAAGCATCTTCAAAAATCCAGGAGGTCAGGAATTTTATAGTAATTCTAACAAGGAAAATATACCCCCGCATCTACTTGAAGCACTTAATTTCTCATGAGATAAATCTAAGATGAACACCGCCTTCTTAGCTCCTCGTTCTAGTTCAACTCCTGTTGCAGAGTCTCAACAAGTTTTTGAGCAAGATGATCCTGAGATCATTGTGGATAGCAATGAAGAGGAACCAGAATTGGAGCCTGACTCCATTACAATGCACATGATGAACAAAAATCATCAACTAAAGCATCAAAGAACGATATCGACGCTTGAGAATTAGATGAACCAACGCCGCGTTGTGTTAAAGTAGACTATTTCATCAACGACTCAAAGGATTCTATTTTTTTTCCTACAAAATTCACCTATATTACAAATTATCTAAGAATTCAACGATCATTCATGCCAAGTATCGGTAAGATGATTTGTGCTAAACTAAACATTCCATTTTCTAAAATTAACATAATTTGAATTATATCAAAAATGCTTCTATTTGTTTACAGTACATTATGTTCACCTTATTAATTACAAGGAGAAGAAAAACGAGGACGGAAACACTGAGATTATACCTGGAGGTAAACGTATTGAACTTTTCTGTAGCATTATAGGTATTATTATCATCAACTCATCATTTAATAGGTGGTATTTTGCAGGTCTCTACAAGCTATAGTTACTGAGATAGTACCTAATTGGGATACCCTGCCCCTATTTTTCCTGCCATGCTAATTTTATATTTAGCATGTTATTGCTTTGGGTTATTACCTATACAATTAATAATTCTAGACACATAATGCGAAGTTAATATATGCATAACCCTTAACCGTATCGTCTGGTTTAGAATATATCCAGTAACTTAGTCTTTAAATACCGCCTTGGGGTGTATATGAAGACAGCTTAACAATTAAGCACTACTGACGCATTAAGTGAAAAATAGTTTTTACCCTTCACAAATTTTTTATTTACAACATAGGTACGCAAAAAGTTATTGAAAAATACCTTAACCTCTAACATATAATTACGAATAATAATGCGTATAAGTTTAATAAATGTATGAATCACTTTTAACAAGAATCTTTTATCAAAAGAATCATTTTAGAATCAAAAATAATTTCTCTATTATTGAGGTTGATTTAGTAAAAAAAGCAGAAGGTTATAGATATGCTGGAATTTTGTTAATTACATTAGTTAATATAGGACCTTTGCTTTTATTTAATAGAGTTAATTTGAAATTTGATGATACAACTATAAAAAAGTATTCAAATGTAGGTGATACTAGTTTAATTCAAGGAATATTAAAATGTAATGACAGTTTTAGTTCCAATAGGGGGCATGTATTGTGTTGGTCTTTAAATAATTAAAATATAGTGCAACATTAAATAAAAATCCAGGATTTGCTAATAGGCATGATTCATCTTTTAAAAGTAATACTACTGCATCTAATAAAGGTAAAGCTAGATTTAAGATTACATTTTCACATATTTTTAGATTTAAAAGTACAATATTATTAGGAGTGATAGTTTCTGTTCAAATGGATAAAGTAATTGATCAAAATGCTATATTCAAATCTGGTACCCAAGAAACAGCAGGTACAAATGATGTGGTTGATGGGTTTATCAATATAACTTCTTTGAAATGGAGAATGACTTATATTGAATAAAATTTTTAAATGACTACTAAAATATCTAGTTATCTTACATCCTTATAAAAAAGACTATTATTAGAATTATAAATGAAACAAGTTTAACATTTAACAATAAACCAGGCAATGATATTAAATCGTAATTTAACAACTATTTAAGGTCCTAAAAATATTTTAGGCTTTGTTGTTGGATTCCAAACTAGTCGTTTAAATAATTAAAAATCTAACATTTTATGGTTTGATCACTGTAATGTTCTTGATGTTTCTATTTTTTCTATTAATATCAGATATCTAGGTATAAATTCGTCGGAGGATTCGTCACCGGAGAAACAGCTACCACAAGTGGAAAACGTGAACATATCTCTGCAGCAGGAACTGGAAATTTCCAACCAACTTCAGGGACTATCTTTCAACTCAACCCACCCTGACCTGCTGGCTGACCTAACCACACCCACGCAAAGCAACGACAAAACTGTAATTAAAAACGTTATATTAAATCCCGGGCATCCATTAGATGAAGCATTAGCAGTCAATACAGACGAGTTAGAGCAGTTAGTTGAGGTAGAATCCAAAAATTCAAAGAAGCGTAAACGCCCCGATAAAAGTCCCATAGTGGGCAAGCTCAAAACCAAAGAGCCCAAAAGAGAACCCTCCGACGCCGATCTCGGAAAAGCTAGAATACGAAGAGAAAACAAAGAATTATTTCAACAACTGAAATACAACCTCGAAGCAGGCTATTTTAGAATCTTTGGCGAAGCATATATCATCGAAAAGGACAACGTTTGTCCACGCTCAAAGCACCGGCGTTGCCCGACAAAACCTACGAGCATGTAGCAATATATATCAAAGCATTCGAAGAGTTCATTACGGACTTTACGAATTGGGCAACATTACATAAATTAACGAAACAGATAGCTAAGAAGCATCTACAGCATAAGGTCACGACCCCACTAATCCAAAAATGGATGAAAGCGAACCGAACTATCATGACAGACGACGTCACCGAATTCCCGGCCATTTTCGCACAAATCAAAACCGACTCATTTTTTTGCTGACCCGACTTACGGTCACGCCAAGATTTTAGGCCAGAAGCAGAATCTAGACAAACCTGCGACAACATTCATTTATATATTTTTGGCTAACACAACTGACAGTCAACCAAACGACGATATTTGGGTAACTCACATCTTGCAAAACCTTAGCGAAAAGGTAAAGAATTACGTCCTAAACCAGACCCAACCCACAACCATAGAGGAGTTGAAAAAAATACTTAGAACGTATGATGGCAAGGTAGTCACAGGCCCATCCCTTATTAGGCAAGAGAAAATCCAGGCCATAACAACATCGAGCAATGACGTATTGCTCGAGAAGATTGCGATGCTAACGGCAAAGGTTGAAAAATTGACAGCTCACCAACAAACACGTCATCAACCCCACCCAGTCCAAAAGTCCAATGCATCTAGTCAACAGTCAAATTTTAATGCACGGGGACCACGCCAGCCAATCGATTGGCGCAACGTCCGTTGCAACATTTGCAACAAGCTAGGTCATGGAGCTCGACGTTGCCCAACCCAAAACATTCAACAACAAAATTTTCAACAGCAAAGATTCCCACAGCAAAATCACATTCCAACCCAATGGCAAAATCAGAGCTTTAATCAAAACAAGTCTCAGGGAATGCAATTGGCAAACCAGCAAAGGAATCCGAGCAATAGCGTCATCCCAAACCCAGCCGCAAATCTGTTGCGCAACAATAAAAATTACTTATGCAAGAATTTCATACCAGGGTATGTACATCTAAATGCACGCCAAAATCAAAACAATCACAATTTCATTCCTAACCAACAACACAACAATCCACAGGTCATTACCAATACCTTGCCAAATCAACATTCTTTAAACTAAGAAATAGATCGATAAGGCCAAATCGCTCTGTATCAAATCATAGGCTACCGGATGTTTCAACATCCAACCGATTTACTATCTTAAACTCCCCAACAAAAACAGCTCCCCAACTCACAACAAAACCCAACAGCCCAGCTATTTCTAACCAAAACATAGGTAAATCCGTTCAACAACTAAATATTACAGGAAATGCCAAGACATCTCCCATCCAAATGTATATCGATACCGGCGCTGGGATCAGTGTCGTAAACGAAGACGACATCAAACACTTAGATGCCACACCAATGAGGCACCATAACAATACGATTTTATAACTTGCTCTTTAACAGGTTTGATTTTGTCACTTCAAAGGTAGGATAAAAATAACTGGCAATTTTGCAGTTCCTTAGTAGTGTGATTATAGGATGTCTGGCGCACCTACGACCTACGAACTCATTTTTAAGAATAAACCTTTTAAAATCATTTAAGGCTATTTTGATAGGAAAATTAGCAGTTTTAACACATTTTTTAACATTTTAGATTTTCACCTTTTGATGTATTGATTTTATTTTACTGATTTTGAGAACCACAACTACGACTACGACTACGACATTGATTTTATAAGTATCACTTACGTAAGTGATGTATGTAAATGATTACAATCTATTGAATTTTATAATTACTATGTGCTAAGGTAGTTCTTTCATCATCTATAATATACCTTTTATCATCAAAATTAGCTAATCCAACTTTTGATTGATTAAAAGTAAACATATTTAATTTATCTGATCTAATTTGATTGAAATTAACTTCATCTTTAATTTCGCTATTTAATATTTTTCTATACGTTTTAATTTCATATTTATCAACGATGTGCTAAGGTATGCCTTTACGCCGTTTCTTAGTTATTAATGTATCATTACATTCAATAGAATAAAAAAACCTTTTTGATCTTAATCCAACAATTTCAGTAACAATTTTTTCATTAGTTTCTATTTTGAAACAACCTAATTTTTTCTTGTTCATAATGGGTAAGCTGAAAATATTATCAACTTTTAAATCACTAGTATCATACTATAATTTAATATCATTCCCTATGTCTTCATAAAAATAATTAGTTTTTATATGGAGCATAAGTCCATCAGTATCAGTTTTAGTTTTTAGTACAATATCACTATACTTAGATTTAAAATGCTCATACACATTTCTATACATCCTGTATTTTAACATTTTTAAAACACGAAATCCAAAAATGTTGGTTTATTGAATAATATACTCATTTTATTTATATGTAGAGCTACTAAATCTTAACCAAATATTGTTTCACGATTAAAATTAATTTTACTAAAATATTTTAAAGCTTTTGCCCTACTAGTACGAAAGTTTTTCGAATATTTTCTATTGTTTTACCAAATACTGAATTATTTATGAGCTTAAAAAAATCTTTTTAAAAATCAGATGTAGCTGTTTACCTTAATTTTGTGTTTCCATTAATACATGGTACTAACAAGGCACTTTGATTAGATTTAATTACGCTATAAATTTTTGTTAGTACTAATCCATGTTGTTAAGCTTGTTGTAGAGTTCTATAATCACAAATTAATCGTTTTTTATCTTCTAAAGTAGCTATTATTGTTTATAGATCCTTTATACTTTTTAATTTTTTTTAATCTATGTTTATACTCAAATAATTCAGTAGTTTGTACTGTTTTATGCATAAGGAAATATAAATAATTATTATGTAAATCATGCAACTTTTTAAGATATTCTAAATCCACTTTAGGTTTATATTCAATATTACTATCAATATCTTATTTTGTTATATTGTTCTTCCATACACTATTAAAATTGAATAATAGGTAATTTTAATGACAAAGCATCACCATATAAGTAATTAGCATCAACAGGGGCTAGATATGATGAATCTTAAGCGTTTTTATAATTACTGATATATTTATTTTGAGCTCTTACATCCCTATTCATTATTTTAGATAACTCACCTCTTATTCTCTACTAAAACATTAAAAACATATCTAGATCCGTTAAAAGTTTTTTTTCCACTCTAGTCATTTTTAATATAGCACTCCAGGAAAATCCAGGAGTTGTAATATAATGTGCAGGATCTAATTCATAATGATGTAAAGATAAATTTTTGAATGATTCAAAGCAATCAGCTAATATTAAAACATCACATCACAATAATACATCTCCATATAATCTTTGAATGTATATTCATTATTTTCTTCATCCTTAAAATAATTCCATAGCTTTTTACATCTTTTATATTCCTTTTCTAAAATGTTTTTTATCTTTTGATTCATCATAAAACTCCTCATAACTAGGATATCTATTGTATTGAAGTTCACTAAAAAAGTTCAAGTAGGAATAAGAAAACACTCCTTTTTGTGTAATTAACTCTTTAATTTTAACTAGTTTATATTCAAAATAATCTAGCAAATTCTTAAAATTCTTAATATCACCTTTTTTTAAATTAGATGCTTACTCATCTAACGATGCAGGTAAAAATTTTAATGAATCCTTATATGTAAATGTTATTTTTGTATCAGGTATACTAACATTTATACAATATTATTTTTCCTCTGTTCGAGGTATAATTTCTGATGCACTACATACTGTTTTGTTTTTATTCATCATCCTATAAAGTTGCCTTACCAAAAATGTAAAATAATAATTTGTTCCATTATGAAAGGAAACTGGTATATTTAAACACGTTATAACATTCTATTTACAAGAATTATGAGCCTCAAGCCTTTAAAGACCAAAGGTCAGCTAGTAAAAAAATTTATTCACCAGCTCGTTATATAAGGATCCCTATGTTATCATAAGACAATAACGTTCGTAGATATTTAACGTATAATGCTCTATAACCAATTAAAATGTATCAATATCACAGTATTTATATTACTGACACTAAAGAAACGTAAGTTTCTAATACAATCTCTATAAAAACAGTAATTTGATTTTGTTTTTAAAACTTTTATATTGTTTTTATGTTTTAAAATAGAATATCATATATTATTATGCAATTTTGTTACTGTAAAAGTAATAATATATCACCTACTTTACGCATTTTTATCATTTTGTAACGTTTACGAATGCTTACGCTAACGCTTACAACGTTAACACAACACAACGTTAACACAAACACAACGTTAACACAGCATTACCAGTACGTGAATCATATGTTCATAAAAAATATATGTTAATAAATGCCTGAAAAAAATATTTTCTGCGTGACGTGCAAAGTGAAAACACTTAATAAGGAAATCAAGTATACTGTTACTAAAAATAACAAAAATATAATGAAAGCCAAATGTGCTAACTTTAATAATACAAAATGTCAATTTATCAAAGCCAAAGAATCTACAAAGAAGGGTGGTGATATTGTTGATACAATTAAGAAATATGTAGGTGAAGTACATTACTCAGGTAGTTATTATTTAGGACCTGGAACTAAATTTCAAGAACAAATATCAAAAGGTGATAAACCAGTAAATACAGTTGATGAAGCAGCAATGCATCATGATTTAGCATATAATATTTACAAAGATAAAGATAATAGACATATAGCAAATAGAAAATTACCTAAAGATAAAGATGAAATTTAAAATCCTACATTTGGTGATGAAGTAAAACGTGTTCCAACAAAACGTGTAATAAAACCATAATTAAATAAAGGTTTAGGACTAAAGCCATTACCTTATAATAAATTATGACGGTTCGAAAAACGTCAGGAAGATTCAAGTCTGGTAGACAAAGATAAAGATGACAAATTATATAAAATACTAGATTCTGTATATAAAAACGTTTAACTGGATTTGTTGGAATGAATGAATTAGCTAAAAAAACCAGATATCAAACCTTAGATAGTTAAGAAATATCTAGCTACACAAGATTATTATACTAAACATCTAGGTAAAATAACAACATTAAAAAAAGATATTATTTACCAGGAATTAATGCCATTTGGCAAGCTGATTAGGTGTTTATGCCTGAGAAATCGGTTAACGATAATAATGCTTATAGATATATTATTTTAATAAATGATACATTTTCTAAATATGGATGGGCTATACAACAAAATATAAAAATGCAGATGAAGTAGTTGATAGTATTGAATAAGTATTGGGTCTACTTCAAAAAAACTTCATTCTGATAAAGGAACTCAATACAGTGGTAAAAAAACTAATACGCTGTTTTTAAATATGATATTAGTTGGTATACAACTAAAAATGAGACAAAAGCAATGATTGTGGAAAGATTCGCAAGACTAATTCAACAGAAGATGTATAAATATATTACACAACAAGAAACTACTAGATGGATCACACTTTTACAAGATCGTATTACAAATTAAAATATTTAAAAACCTACAAGCATTAAAATTACACCAATTGAAGCATGTCAACCAAAAAATAAATTAATTGTATTTTCAAATTTTGATGGTTCAAAATCAAGATAAGAAGAGTTAAATAATTCAAATAATATAGATAATAATTTTAAAACTCCAAAACAGCTTTGCCCTGGTCAAAAAGTAAGAACCTATTTATTTGAAACTAAATTTAATAAAGGCTACAAACCTGATTTTGAAAATGAATGTATGGTTGACCGATAAAAAACCTAATGTTATTACTTTTAGAGGTGACGAAATTACAATTACCTTATCTTCAAAATATTAATAAATGAATACAAATACCGAATACGTAACCAATAACACAAGTTAAGTAAAAGGGAACTAAAAACGATGAATTAAGTATAAATTTAAATGTTAAAAGCCTAAATTAGAGAAAAAGGTTACAGCAGGTAAATTAATACTTTCAGCAAGCAAAAAGCTTTAGAAAAAAAGCTTAATACAATAGACGAGGGTAGTGCTTAATTGTTAAGCTGTCTACATATATACCCCAAGGCGGTATTTAAAGACTAAGTTACTGGATATACTCTAAACCAGACGATACGCTTAAGGGTTATGCATATATTAACTTCGCAATATGTGTCTAGAATTATTAATGGCATAGGTAATTAACCAAAGCAATAACATGCTAAATATAAAATTAGCATGGCAGGAAATGTAGGGGCGGGGTATCCCATTTAGATACTATCTCAGTAACTATAGCTCGTAGAGACTTTTAGCTTATGGCATTGTGATGCTACCGGTACGCGGGACATAGCCCTGTTCTATGTTGTGCTACCAGACACAATTATGTAGTGTTCAAATTGTATTTTAAAATTTTAATGGCCAATTAAAAAAGGTTACTTTAAAAATTCAAAGTTTTCCGATTTTGATAAAAATCAATATTCAAGGTTAGTTTGACGCAATGATTTCGAATTTGAAATAAATCTTTAACTTTAAAAAAAACGTTTTTAAAAAATTTTTCAAATTTTTAAAAGTTCTCTGATTTTGATAAAAATCAATATTCTAGAGTAGTTTGACGCAAGGATTTCGAATCTGAAATAAAATTTTAACCTTTTAAAAACACCTTTTTAAACTTTTTAAATTTCTATATTTTTGTGTGTAACAAATTATAAGAATTACTAGGTTCAATAGGAGACTTGAGATATTGAATGGCACAGGTTGTTTAAATTGTTAAAATTAAACAAAAATAAAATTAATTCTAGAAACTGGTGCCAATCAATCTAATTTTGATTTGTAAGCCAATTTAAATGTATAAGAATTACAATTTAAAATGTTTAAACAATTTATAAATTGGGGTTTGATATTTTTGGATTTTATGATGCTGTTGTTGTTACTTAAATATAAAAACTTTACATCCATAGATTTATAAAAACTAACAGATCCTTTATATCACCAAATTTCACGCAATAGGTATGTTGAGATATAGTCAGTAAAAAAACACGACTTGGGAACGTAAGGCAAGTTGTACAAGACATTCCTTTTGAAGCAGTAGGTATGGCTAAAAGCAGTTATAGTAAAAAACCAGTGATGATAGCTAATGAATGATTGAAATAACATATGCAAACTGCGAGCCAGAATAAAATGTATTTCTCATAGGGTTGTTAGATGCTAGCAATAAAATAGGTTAACCATAATATAAATATAGGTTTTTATTTTCTACAACGTATTAATTAAAATATATATCTATAAATTGTATAAATAAAATAGTATGAATTTTAATAAATTATCCTACCACTATACTAATATAACTTAAAGGATTTTAGTTATATTAGTATGGTGCGGTATGATACATACATACCTGCGCTAAACATTTTCAGAATCTTTCGAAGAAACATTTTGAAAATGTGTAGCAAGGGTCGTACTCTAAGTTCAATGCTATTATTATTCAAAAAACGTTTTATAATAAATGAAAATTTATTATACTACATTTAAAATACTAACAATACGTACAACAGTAAGTTTATGACGAATGATTTAAAAACGCTCTCATAACCGATTAAGTTATATCAGTATAGTGAATTATGATATAAATATATCTACACATTACATTTTTTTAATCTTTTCAGAATCATTTAGACAATGGACTGCGCACGCGTATCATTTACGTTTATATTAGGTTTGAAAAACGTTTAAAAAACGATTTAGTTTAAAATAAAAGTCAGGCCTGGACTTTTCTAAGTTTTTGTACTCTCTTGATTCAACAGCGATTACTTGAAAAAATTGTGAATTCTGTTGGTTATACGATTACCCAATATCGTTAGCTGTTTGCATCTATAAAGGAGAAACATATTGCTACAAGTGTCGAGATTGACAAGTAAATGCTGATAAACTAATTTTAGAATTTAAAAGTAAATTCAAAAATCCTAAAACTATTGAAAACCTAAACAATAGAAACTTGTGGGTTAATTTAATAAGATCAACGATTAAAACAGACTGCTATTACTGTATAGACATAGATCTTTATGAAGAGGAAAGATTAAACTACGCCAGTGAAAGATTAAAATATTCCAATGAAGAAATTATAGAATTAAAACAATCAGGAGTGAGCGGTATTAAAATGAAATTATTCGTCCCACAGCCTGAAATTGAGTTGTGTATTGACTGTTACTACTCTGATTTGAATATTCTTGAAGATATTGCATCTTATTATAATTAAAAAGTTAATACAACACAAGCTATGTGAGTATGTAGCGAAACATTATAATTGGGACAGTATTTCAGCTATAAGTTTGACAAAAGTTAAATAACTAACACGTTTTTAAAAGATAAAGTATTGTAAGTCACATATATATATATATGTATATATATATATATATATATATATATATATATATATATATATATATATATATATATGATCTACTTATATTGTGCTACTACTTTTAAACAAATTATGAATATAAAATAAAAATGTTACAGTCAGAAATTACTTGCAGTTGTAAATTTCCAATTTGGAATGTTCGTAATTGTAGAGTTTAATTTAAAAAATAATCATGTAAAAAAGTTCACACTCAAATCCGGATTAAAAATTACACATTGTTATTGTATGTGTTCCTAAATCCAATTGTTATCACTACATCACTGTGTACTACGTATCCTTTTAAGAATCCGTCATCTTATACCTAATAAATTATTTACAGTGAGTGAGAACTGTAAAACTATCTTTAAAAAATTTTCCCATGTAAAAATATAAATTTTATAGAAAATATTTTGTCGGAAACAAAATACTTTATCAAGCAACATGAATAATTTAAAATGCTATTACTGCAAGTATAGCTGGATATCCGATAACGCTGAAAAAGTTATGTATTACAACAAATTTGATCAAAGATGCTGTAACGATTGCTACAAGGAAGAGATGAATAACAACACATTGATACATTGCAACTTTAAACAATCTTCTAAAAACCATCTTATGTGGAGACTAACAGGATATCATATCAACGATTTTTAGTGCTGTTCGTGTCGTGAACTAAGGTTGGAACATTTAAACTTAGATTATTTTACAGGCAAGATATACATACATACATATGTACCGATTCCAACCCATAGGTTATGCAATTTATGTAAATCGATTAGAACTATAGACCCAATGAAATGCAGATATTCTGAATGTAGAAATGCTTGTAAAATGAAAGCTATCATGAAGTTAATAAATAAAAAGATTTTTTGAATTTTTAATCTTATTTATTCATAGAAGTTTACAATTTCATTTCCAAATAAATCACAAATTATTTTATCGCACCTAATGCATTGCATATGTTAGATGTTCATATTTTTTATGTTCTAAAAGTATATTAAGGTTTATATATTACATTTTGATCATGATCTATACATAACAATGAATCGAAAATTCCGTACACTAAAACAGAATAGGCTTAAGGTAAAGGTGTACTAAAGTTGGCTTCTAGCCTGAATTTTCCATATTTTATTGGATTACAAGTGTTAGCTAAGCCTTTGGATTGCATTCTAAACGGAAAAATAGCATAACTATTCTTAAACGACTTATAATTAACTAAACCCATTTTGTTTTAATCCTGTTATTCTTGTTAAGTTTGAAAACGGTTCCATATATAAATTATTCGCCATGTCGCAGTTTAATGTTCCATATAAAGTTTCATACTCATCTGTTGATATCTTAATACGAGTCAAATCACAGTGATCAAATACGAACGGACTTAAACTATAACGTCTATGCATTCTAGAACACTTTACAAAAGCAACAACAACAAAGACAGGAAGTTGTACTAAAAAAATTGAGTCCTGGGTAATTGAGTAACCATTTTGAAATATGCCAATAGGTTCAGTACGATATCCAGGAAGCTCAGCCATTGTTGATCTATTTAGCTTTTTGTTATAATTATCGAGAACATTAGGTGTGAGAGTTACCGATGTAATTTCAATGTAAGCGTCTTCTAAAATCACTTTATATTCTGTTCTATTATCTTTTGCGTTTAGTACGAATTCAGGAGAGCTCCGTTCATGCTTTATATGTATCGGTACATTTGGAGGTAAGTACCGATGTACTTTCATTTCATCAAAACTTAGAGGACTTTCAAGTTCTACTAGCTTAGATGTTGCAATATGTTAAGTAGATTCCTTTGATGATGTGTTAGCTGCAAAGGTAGTATCACTTGGGATTTTGATCTTAAAATACATTTGACTTGGACGTTCATCATCACACGTAGTTAGCATTTCGAGCATATTTTTATACGGAAGCAAGTTGTCATCAGACGACACTTATTTATTAGATAAATATAAACTTTCATTGGAAAATAAACTTCCAGGAAAATTGTTGACAGCACATACATTGGAACCGGCTGTCAACGCCGTACCATCTTTCTTTTTTACACGTAGTGATGTTTGAATACGGGCACTATTTAAATCGTACAATTTGAATCAAGAAACTCGAAATTCCCATTCTAAGGGTATACGAGAATCTGTTATCAAAGTAATTGGGCGCACTTTCTCACGTTTACTTGATACTATTGATATATCTGTAAGTTTTGAAACAAAATAATCAATTTTACTCTGTAGAAACTGGGTAGAATTATCTATTGTAATAATCTCCATCATTTACGAGCTTTACGCTTGGGCTTGCGTAAACGACTATTAGAGGTTGTATGCTGTCTCGTAGTTTTTATGTTGGATCTACGCTTTGACTTTTTAGCTAACGTTTTTTGTTTTGTATTAGGCAATGCTTTAGAACGTTTAATCAATGGTGTTGTATAACGTTCGTCTGTTGCCATAATTTTACTGTTTTGCGGCATTGTTAAATAACAGTGATTGTCGTCACACTTAACTTCTTGCATTCCGCGAGATCTAAAATGTAATGTACACTTAACCCTTTGACGTTTACAATGATACTGAGCACCTGTTTCCTGCAAAAGTCGTATTTGAATATTTTGAATTGTTCGCAAAGATACTTTTGAGTACTAAATAGGGTTGAATTCTAGAGTTTTCTCGACATCATATACACTATCTTGCTCAAATATTCTCAACGTTTTGTACATTGCACTACCATAAAGTTGAGAATCAACCATATTAGATGTAACAAAAACTTCATTTCTTGCAGGGGGGTTGTAAAAATTAATTAAGAACGAATTAAGTTTGGTAATCTTAAAATCTGCGTCCAGACCAAGTAACAATTTGATTGTTTCAGATAGTTCTACTTAAAAATTACCATTTTCAGTGACAAAAGCCTCCAAAACGTTATGTTCTTATGAAAGAGAAATGCTGATTTTGTTTTAAACAAACCCATAGTTTAAATCACTTATTATTTCGTCTATAGTTTCTGGGACATCTAATTTAAATTTTTTACCAATGTCATGCTCAGTCAAGGTGAATGTTATTTCGCTTTCTTCAAGAATAAGTTTAAATTCCTCTTCTAAAGATTCTTGATCTTGAATGAAAACTCCTTGATCATAACTAGAATTGTTAAAACCTAAAATCTGTAGCAAATTGTTGGAAATGGAAACAACCTTCCCCGTTTTATTTTCTAGCGATATTGTAACAGATTCCGGTGAAATAGTAAAAAAGAATTCTAAACCAATAGACTTATTTTCAAAATCAGTGTTTAATTGCTTTAAAAATAATTTTATTGTTCAAACACTTTTGCGGACAATTATCGACTGAAATACTTTCTTTTGACTTGTAAATGTAACAACCTTATCTTTATCGTTTAGAAAGATTTGAAACAATTCTTGTTCTGGGGTGTAGGTTATATTAACTAAACCGACCTCCCATTCTTCGTCACGACAATCTATAGGCGTTGCTAATCTGTTTGTAAAGTTTCTCGGTTTGTTCTCAGGAAAGTAGTCTAACGACTCGTTTGATAGAAGTGTAACATACATCGTACTTAGGTTTCAGATATTAACTGAAGCTCAGGTTCTAGGAATGTTCCTTAATATATACAACATTAACATACTTTAAACTAAATATTTCAAATAATACATACAGTTATTATTTATAAATTTATTTATTTACCTAGGATAATTTCTCCGTTGAGATCTTTAAGACTGTAAGAAACTGGAAATGTTCCTCGATTTTTCCGAATTATAAATACTTCGGTTGTAAAGCTAAAACATATGACTTCTCAAATAGTATTTTTCCAGCTGATATACGTTTTTTATCATCAATTTTGTAAAGAGCGGGTTTTTTCACTGCTGTTATCAAACTATCAAACAAATAGCAAAACACATCTGCAACATTCTCGTTGGTTACATCCTTCAGTGCCATTTGTATTGATTTATGTATAATAGAATAGTATGATTTAACAACTCCGGCAAGTGGTTTGATATAGTTAGTATTACCATTAATATGCCCTAATCTAGCTACTGTACGCATTATAGTTAAAATAACACGTTCAGCATGGCTGGCTTTTTTAATAGAATATGAACTGTAGTGGGTAATGTTATATTTTGTATACAGTGCATTACATTCAGGACTATAATACCCTTTTTCTAAGTCAGTTTGTAGGTTAACTGGCCGGACTTTTTTAAATATCTTACTAAAAACTTATATATTGTATACCCTGATTTGTTTTTTATAGGTATAGCACCTAAAAACTTTTAAAATGAATCAATAATAACAATAACATATTTAAAGTTTCTATTATCTTTAGAATACATGCTTAAGTCAATTATATCACTTTGCCAAAGATCATTTATAAAAAATGATAACTTTCAGCGAGTCTGATATTTACTACAGGCAGGTCTAAACAACGAATACTCCTCTAGCTTTGATAATTGTCTAGATACATGTTTTAAATTCGTAAGCTTTCTGTTTTTAACAAATGTATTAATACCAGATAAAGAAATACTGATCTTGTGATTATTGTACAGTCGTTTAATTGAGGACATCGTCACACTCTAACGTATATATAACAACTAAGGTATAATCATAATAGTTGGAAGTCTTTACTAAGATGTCCGTCGACGCGACTGTATTCGATTTTCGTCTGCAACAAAACTTTAAAATGATACTCAGTGGTGCCTCTCGCAGTGGCAAGTCAACAGAAACGTTTAATTTAATCAAAAATAAAAAGGATATAATTAAAGGAAACATAACTAAAGTTCTACATGTGTATTTTTTTTGCAAGACGAACTTAAACAAATATGTGAACACGATAAAACTGTTTACTGTACTGAAAATTAGGACGAAGCAATGAATTTATTGGAACCTAACTGTTTGCTCGTGATTGATGACAAAATGGGAAAGATAAATATTAACAGTTATGCGAAAAAAATAACTGATTTATTCACAGTGATCAGTCCTTATATGGGTATTTGTGTGATGCTGCTAGTTCAAAATCTTTACAACAAAAGACTGCGAGAACTGGGGTTGTCAGCATCATATTTAGTGTACTTTAGAAATATAAAAGACCAAATCACGATAGAATATTTAGCTAGGCAGACATTCGGTTCTAAGAAAAACTTTATATTGTCTGCATATGAAATTACTACTACAAATTAACCGCACTCTAAACTTGTATTTGATTTTAATCAGCAAACTCCAGATGAACTAAGAATTCGTAATGCAATACATATAGATGATTCCACGATTATTTTTTCCGCAGTATAATGGAGGTAATCGAAGAGCATTCATCGTTTTTAAAGCTCATAATTAATTCGACATCTTTAAAAAGAAAACAACTTAATAGACGAGCAACTGAAAATCAACTTAAAATCATTGTAGAATTATTTTTAAACCTTAATCAATTTTCAAAAACCCAAAAAGAACAAAAGTGTTTAAAAAAAATCAAAAAACATTTAAAATATTTTGCAAATCATGCGTCACTTGAAGACGCAAAAAATTACGTTGTCAAACATCAAGACGTTTTAAAAACCGTGTGTGCAACTTTATTAGCTAAGTGTATTTAAGTAACATTAAAGCATTTGTTTTCATGCGATGGATAACGTAAAATTGTGGAAAGTGATTCTAATAGAAAAGTATAACGATTTAATGACTCATGGAATTAAGCAAGATCAAGTAAAAGACAAAATTGAAAACGTAAATGATATTGTGAATTTACTGCAAGATTATCAGCAAAAAAAGGCAAAAAAATACTTCACATTCTGACGCAAAATGGAAAATTAAAATGAAATAAAAATAGAGAAATTATTTTTGATGCAAAGCTTATCAACTTTTCTCATATTGTAGACCATCTATCCCTGGCAACTTAAAAACTCAGAGTTCAACATTGGACTATTCCTGGACTTAATGAATTTATTATATGTCCTAAAGCTGCGAATGTACCAAGAGATTTATTATCAACTCAAATGCGGAAACTTATGACTACAATTCCAAGTGACATAGTTTCTACCCAGAAGTGGAATAAATATAATGATAAGTTTCGATTTACAGTTTAGTTACTACAATAAATTAAATTAAAAAATATGTAAAATACATTAACTGTATGGTTACTTTAATTCTAACTATTAAATGTTATTTTATGCAATTTAAAATAAATACAAACTGAAAACACAATAAACTCAATCAAATTCTATTTATTACGCTATATTAAAATATAAATATTAGTGGTATGTTTTACATACAATTTTATAGCATTTTTAAATTCTTATAATTATTTTAACCATATTGTGATACATATATTTCAAAATATATTAAATGAACAACTAAAATATATAACATTTAAAGTCTTTACGAGCATTAACAAATTTCAAATCAGATTAAGGGTTTGGTTTTACAAAAGGATGTTTTATAAATTTACAATACGGAGAGAAAAAACTATGTTTAACTAACGGATCATCGTTAAGCTACACTACAAAGCTGGAGTTAAAGACATATGCAGTATTTGCAAAAAAGCTGATGGGCAAAAATTAGCAATTAGTTGTATTACCTGTTGTAATGTTTACCATAATACAAACTGTTTAAAGTTGTTAATCAAAAATTGTGACTTTAAGAAACTGATTTACACCAAAACATGGAAATGTGAATTCTGTGTGCCATTGAATAATCATAATGGTTTTAATGTAGATACATATCTTTGATCAATAGGTGACAATGACGACTCATTTTTTCTAGAGGATAAAACTTTTACCATAAACTATATTCATAAAGAAACTCTCATCCCACCCAAAGGTTTATTAATCATGCACTTGAACATCCGTAGCCTTCGTTTAAAGGTTGACCAACTATCAGTACTTTTATACCAATATAGAGTTGACATTATTTGTCTTACTGAGACCTGGTTAAATAAGAATATATGTGACTTAGAGATTATAATACTAGGTTATGCTATATACAGAAAGGATAGAGAGACCCTGGGTGGAGGATTAGTTATTTATTGCAAAGAGTCTTTAGCTATTGAATATACTGATATTAATATTCAATCAATGCAAACTATGTGTATTATAGTCAAATTACTATTTTCTAAACCTTTTGTTATCTTAAATTGTTATAGACCTCCTGGTCATCTAGTCAATGACGATAATTTCTTTTAAGAATTTATTAATACTGTTATATCACTTTGTGACAAGAGCACTGATATTTATGTGCTCGGTGATTTTAACATTGACCTGCTTAATAAGTGCAATAGTACTAAATATCTTAAACAATGCACGACAAGGCTTAATTTAAAGCAATTAATTAAGAATCCTACTAGAACCACAATGACTACTAAAACTTAACTTGACCACATTTATACAAATAACTCTCTTTATGTATTACAATCTGACATTATTAAATGTGGGCTATCAAACCCTAATATAATTTATGTTATAAGAAAAAAGCCTAAATTTAATTTTATTCCAGTTACTATTACCTGTAGAAACTACAGTAATTTAAAGTTACAAGACTCATCTTTAGAATTGACAAATACCAAATGGAACATCATAGACAGTTTTACTGATATTTATGATATGGTACATGTCTTTGAAACCCTGACTTACTGTGTACTTAAAAAACATGTACTAACATTAACTAGACGTATTAAGGTTAAACCAAACGTTTGGCTGTCCTCTAAAATTAAGAAAATGATTCATACCAAGAACCATTTGAAGAAATTAGCCCACAAGCTTAATACTAGTGAAAGTTGGAATAAATTCAGAAAATGTAAGAACCAAGTAACTCAAATGGTGCAATATGCTAAGCTCCATTACTTCAAGACTAAGTTTGAAATGTCTTAAACTTCAAAACAATCCTGGGATACCTTCAAACATTTAATAGGCAGTAAAATTACTTCAACTGGTATTACTGAACTAAAAATAAATAAAACTTTAATCTCAGATAAAAATGTAATTGCTGATAGGCTGGCTGATATATTTGTTGTTAGTCATGAAAATGAAGAAAATTTTCTACACTCATTTTCCCAGCATATTATTAATAATGACGAACATTCTATTGTTAGCGTTGAGGAAGTTAAAACGTTAATTAACCAAACTAAAGGTAGTTGCGCTACAAAGCTAACCAGTATACCCTCTAAAATTATTAAACTTCTTCCTCATATATTTGCTCCATTACTTTCAAATATTTTTAAATATGTACTTAAAACTGGACAGTTTCCTTGTATTTGGAAGAAAGCTGTTGCGACTCCTGTACTTAAGCCTAATAGCAATAAACTTCTCCCAGAATCATACCGCCTTATCTCAATTCTGCCGTTTCTTTCAAAGATATTTGAAGCAATTATAGCCAAAAGGATTATGAATTTTGTAGAAAATAATAATCTACTATCTAGTTCTCAATATGGATTTAGAAAGCATAAGTCCTGTCTACATGCATTAATTGAGCTATCACATAGAATTTACTCCGCTTTGGAAAGCAAGAAATTAACAGCTGTTTGTTTATTGATCTTCGTAAGGCGTTTGATATGGTAAAGTATCAAAAGCTTATTCAAAAGCTTTACGATAGACATAAGCTCCCTGTATACTTAATTAAAATACTATGTGATTACCTACAAAATAGGCAGTTTGCTATCAAGATAGGTGAGTATATATCAGCACCGTACAAACTAAATGGGGGCGTCCCTCAAGGTAGTGTCTTGGGGCCTATTTTATTTATTCTCTTTTTTAATGATATTACTGATGTACTTAAAGTCTCTAGCCTATATGCTGATGATGTAGGCTCGCTGTCCTCGGCCTTCACATCAGTTGTACTTAAGGAAGAATTAGAAAGTACCCTATGTAAAGTGCATAAATGGTGCTTCGATAATGCAATGGCTATGAATTTTGTAAAAACAGTTTATATGAAATTCTGTACACCAAGGACTAAAAATAAATGTAATTTTATTACTATTGAATGTGACTCCAACACTGTACATAAAGTTGATGAATTTAAATATTTAGGAATTTATTTTGATTGTAATTTGAAATTCGACAGACAAGCTGCACATGTAATTAAAAAAGTAATATTTAAAGGTTCACAACTGGTTAGATATAAACGTTTTATTTCCACTAAACTTATGCCTATACTGTTTAACTCTCTTATATTTTCACATATTGATTATGGGCTTTCTGTATGGGGTGCAGTAAGTGATATTGCCCTAAGAAAATGTAAAAGAACAATAGATCATTTCCTTAAATGTATATATTTAAAAAACTATAGCTTTAATTTTATGTCTAACAAACCGCTAAGTATACCTCATAGATATGTCCGTAAGAAGAAAATTGATATCAACCATTTATATGAATCAATGTCAATATTAACTGTATTTGAAAGGCTAACCTACATAACTGTGTCGATGACTCGAATTTTACTAGCCAAGACTAATAGGCTTTCATGTCTATCAGAAATTACCCGAGCTAGTAATGAAAGGTCATCCAGGCACAAACATTTTTTACAAATTTAACGACGTTTATCCTTCTACCACAACTCATATCAATATCGTGCAGCTAAACTGTGAAACTCTATACCACTCTATATTCATACCTGTAACAATCTTAAGGATTTCCAGTTTGAACTAAATAAATGGTTAATTAACAAACGACTTAAAAATTGATGCTAATGCAAATGATAATATAAGATGTATGTATAACCATTGTGATGCAAATAATGTTACTGCAAAATATAAATTACTGTATTATTGTATTACAATTATTACTATTATGAAATTATTTATGTATATCTGCTTGACTGTGTACTATTGAATTATTGTACTGATATGACTATACATATATTTATTTTTTTTTTTTCGGATTGATTTTTATTAAAGATATTATTTTATTTTATTAATTAATTATTATATTTTATTTATCTGCTAGTTAATATGTAGCCTTAAGTGTCTGTCTATAAAATTCAGTGTTCGCCGGTGTTTGATTTGACAATAAAGCCATTACCATTACCAAGCTCCCATTAATATAGATATAGTTTGCAAAATGGGCAGTATACCTAAAAAACAAAAATATTAATTTTTGATTTGCAAAACTATAAATAGTAAATAAATTTTAAAATTATTAATTATAATTAAAGTACTTATAATATCCTGTTTGTTGGTGTAAATAAATCCAGCATCGCAAAGATCATTTATATTACTATAATCAATATTTTAATTCTTAATCGTACTTATTCGAGATTCTTTTTCTTACAAAATTTGCTGACAGCAATCCATGTCTTTTGTTAAGAATTGTACACCACGATAATAATACTATAATATATACTACTAAAAAAACTAAAACACCAATTAAATTTTTTTTGCTAAAACTATTTTTTGATGTTAATCTAGTTAAAATATTAACCTGAGTTGCAATACAATCTATATTTAGTCTCACTGTTTTAATAATGATATATTGGAGAGGTAATGTTTCGTTTACATTCAAACAAAGGTATTCTAATAGTATAACTGACTTATAAAACCCATTATCTTCAGCGATACAAAGCATGCATGACTCTTCAATAGTTCTATTCATACTAGCTTGACACCAATAAAATAAATCTAACAGTAAAAGTATCAATAATCTCCCAAACGTTTTACCAAAAACTATATTATTAATCATAGCACGTTATTCAATTAAATATCTCTAATATCTTTATGTCCAAATGCTAAACTTTCAATCTTATATGGAGGTAAAAGAAAACGTTTTGTGGAGAAATTATGGAATCCTGATTTTGTAACGAATAGCTTGTATATCTTTTGATTTTTTATTCTTATCATGTTCATATGAACCTTACTAATGTCTGAATTAAAAAGGGCATTTTTAAAATGTTCAAATCTAATATCTTTTATACTACACTTGCTTATTCCTTTACTACGTATTTTTATAGAACTATCATCAAATAGAATGCAATACGTCTTGATTTGCAATCCTATAAAGGCTTTTATCTTTTTAGATCCTAAATCAATTTGAAAAAAACCAGAAATTTTTTAATTTTTTTTGCTATAACGTTCATCGTCTTTTTTTAAATTACTAAAGTCAAATAGATAACTTAGCTTTTTATAATCCTCTAGCAACGAAGTTTGACCTGGTTTAAAAAATATACAGTTTGAAAGAGAATCTGTATCGGAGTAGCCCATCCTAATTCTGTCTTCGTAATGTGGCTTAAGATGATCCTAGTAAAGTATGAACATATAAAGTTTGCTCATCTCAAGGATCAAAAATCCGTCAGGATAAGCAGTATTAAACTCTGTTTCAGCGTTTTCAAATAAAAATACTGCAATTTATTCACTTATAAAATATACATCTTCAAATAAAAAAGAATTAAGAAACTTTTCAGCTTGACTTCTTGTAAGTCCTACTTTAGCTCGCACATATGTTGCAGGATTTTGCATAGGTTTACCGTACAACGAATTACAATTTGTTTTTGCTGCATTTTGTATCACAGGATCGTTTGACTCTTCACGCAAGTTCATATTTACATCAATATACTCTTTAAATATCTTTTTAGTTCGAAAATAAAACCCGCGGTGAAGTTTTGTTACTTTAACTCCCAACTCATATAGTACTAAATAACAGGCAGTGCACATGCGTACTTAGTTTTTGGTAATAATGTTTTAACTAACTTTTCTGTATTGAATGGGTTTGAGATAAATTTTTTATGTTTTTCATAAACACTATGCTGAAACGTTGACATAAACAAAGAATCAACTTTAAGCTTCTCTGGTGCAAGTAGAAATTTATCAAATTTGTTGTGTAATTCATCCAGTATGTAAAAATCTACTTCGACAATCATCGAGTAATTGCAATCAGGAAATCGTTGCAACCCTCTAAAGTCATTATTACTCAACTTAAATACTTGATCGTCTGTAAGCCATGTGTAATCGGCAACTGGAAGACTTTGTGTTAAACAATAGCTATAAAGAGCATTTGCATCGTAAAACTCTAAGCTACATGCAGGTATATTAGGATCATAGCCTTCTGTACCAGGAATATTACTTTCTATGTACTTTGTTACCAAACTGGTCATTCCATTTCTATTTTTATTAAGTAAAAGCTGTAACATATCAATTTCTTGTAAGAGCTGTATCTCTACTTTTGTAGAATACAAAGCAGCAGAGTAGCTAAAACTAGGAGCGCTAACATAATGCAACACATCTAAACCATACATCTCATATTGTTTTTGGCGGTATGATTTAAAAACATCAAGTGTTAGAAATACATCGAATTATAAGTAAATCATTATGTAATCTCTAATGTTTTTACATTTAAACAATTTAAAACATTCCAAAGCATGATTATATTCCCTATCTAAAATATGAGACTGTTTAAGTGAACTATAAAAAGCATCTTTGCAAGGTAACTCACGTTCAAAAACTTTTTCATAACTTGTGATATATTCATTAGAAAAAACTTGTTTTTCTAACAAGAAATCAAATTCATGATGATATTTTTTGAATTCCATAGTTGTAAATTTAAAAGCACTTAACCCATTCTTACGTAAAAGTTTAACTTGGGCTTGTAAAGACGATAAAAGATGTTTACAACAATCTAAAAATAAAACTTTTTTAATAATTTTGATAGAATGAAATTTTTAGCTTGAGATAGGCAGACAATCTACTTCATTTATTATTTTATTGTTGATATTATTTAAAAGAATAGCGAAGTCATAGTTGCTTCGATTTTGAAATATGCATGGTATAAAGTTTCTATATTTTAATTTTAAATTGCACGAATTACATGTTGCGTAAATTTTAGACGTTTGCGAATGATCCCATAAATGTAAATGATGACGTACTTTTCTATTCGCTTCTGTAAAACTTGTTATATGGTATTTACAATTGGTAGATACATCATACTGATGTTGTTCCTAATTTGTCAAAATTGGCATTCCAACATCTAGTTTTATTAAATCTAAACATTTGTCAGCCAATTTTTAAATTTTTTTTAAATTTTTTCGATACAGTTTGAACCAGAGTAACTATAGGATTCATACTCGTTACCAGGATTAATTAAAGCTAATCCACATGCAATAGTTTTAAGCACATCAATGTTTGTATTTTCGGTTTTTTCTACAGTAGTTTCTATGTCAGCAACAAAATAGAAAAGGTACTTAATTATCTTATTATAGTCTTTAAATTTAACCACAGGCGGATTACCAAATTGATATTTTTTTAAACATTAATGACCTCGCATTCCTAAAATATTACAATTCTTTATGTGATTTTCATATGTTATTTCAGATCTAAAATTATTTATACATATACGACAAAAATGACGTAAGTTTGTGTTTGGAAAACTCAAAAATCTGTTAAAATTAGTAATTGAAATATAGTGAAATTCTTTATTTCTATCACCTACAATTAAAAGATCTACTTTTTTTAAATAATTAGTTTTTGAAACATAAACCGAAAAAAAACCATTTTTGTCGTGAGCAAAAATAAAAATTAATATCTGGTTAATTTTTTCAAAGTTACCAACACAATGTGGAGCGACAAGTAACTTAACACAACTAAAATCATAGTATCTAAAAAAATTACAATAATGTTGCAGTTTATCTTTGCCACCTTGCACTTCATTATGGTGCAAGCATCCTAATACGGCATAAAAAAAACAATTTGATTGATGTGTTCTAATATTTAATAATCCTGATCTATTTGAGTAAAACGAAGGTGTTGGTATATACCCATGTGGGGATATAGGTCTATATTTTGTTATATTAAAATACAAGCTGCTTAGGTGATCAACACTCCAAGAACTAGAATGCTCATTATATACGTTTAATGTATATATTAAATAAGAAACTGCCTTGTATAAAATTTCAGCAATATATGCTTCATTCCATAGTATTTGATAAGGAGTATTGATCGAGGGGCTAGCTGTTTTACCCTTTGTCTGATCATCTAAATTTATATCTAAACAAAACTGTACACGGATTTCATTCTAAAAATGTAAACATTCACGTAAAATACTAATAATGTCTCGTTTGAGTCGTTCAAACGCTTTGTATATTTTTACTTCTATATTATCAAAGTTAAACCTAAACTGTTTGATGATTACTCTAAAAACTGACTGACTGACATGGAACTGACCTAAGTTAGCGATGTGAACTCCATGTGATCCCTCTTTTTCGTTTGGTAACCTCTTGCACTTGTGCTTTGAAATATCCTGGAATAGTCCACACCCTTCTCTACAGGAGTGTTTTTCATCCACATGTTTATCTAACTTGCGATATCGCGTACCTTCAAACCCACAGCCTGGTAGCTGACATTTGAACTAGAAAAAAATATAAAACATTAGGAATCAATCATTATTATTAAATCAGTTTCTTAAAATATTAACTAAATAAGTATACATAAGATTGAATCGAAAAAAAGGACTTCAGCCTAGTGGTACACCACTAAGCTAAAATGCATCTTAAAATAATCCTTATATTATATACTAACACCTTTTAAAGACATCTTTAAGATGTAGGTTTTCAGATTCTGTCATAGAAAATAACTGAATTTCCTGTTTTAAAGCTGAAGCAAAACAAACAGGTTAATAAGTTTTCAGTACAACAGGATTTTCAAAACTAGTTAGGTTTAATTTCTATAAATGTTTTCTAAATCATTCTTTTAAAACTTATTAATGATATAAAACAAAGTTAAAAAATAAATGTTAATAATTTTACCTTATAAATGGTACTTGCACACAAGAAGCTTCAATCAATTACATGCTTGCCAAGACAAAAACCTGTTTAAAACTTGAAAAAATGTATTAACAAAAATTAAGTTAGATATTTTGTTATGAAACGTTTACAAGCACAACGTTGTGATTGTAAGGAGCAGAGTCTTTGGTTAGTAGATAATACACAACTGTCTCAATTTCGAAAAATTGTTCGCATTTTATACGTTTTGAATCTCATTTAAATTCATAAGAAATATTTAGAAAGTGTTGTCATTGCTATTTTACAATGTTCCAAGCTGTATAGAACACACATAAAGAACATGTAATCGGAAACGTTTTGTTGCTTATAAGTCAGACTACTATCTCACATGTTTTCATTAAATACATAGAGAGAATCAAGTACAAACTTGACATGAAATGCTTAGTGAGCATGTTACAATAGCTTAAGAAACAGGTGGAACAAAAAAAATGGTACCTTAAATTATTAAATGTACCTACACGTAGTGTTATAAACTGAAGTATATGCCATTAATAATAACAATACATCAACATTGATAACAATATTCTGTAAAACAAGAAAACGCCCTCCAAAAATTTTGTATAAAAGCTACCTAGCTTTCAATACAAATCATCACAACTAACTTTCCTACTACTAGAAGATATTTTATTCTACTTTACTTCATTCAACAATATCAATCTTACTGTTCAAGATGGCGTCACGTCGAACAATTCCAAGACAAGTTTTGTCGGGTCTGAATTCCAACATATTTATAAATCCAGCACCAGCAAGCATCTTCAAAAATCCAGGAGGTCAGGAATTTTATAGTAATTCTAACAAGGAAAATATACCCCCGCATCTACTTGAAGCACTTAATTTCTCATGAGATAAATCTAAGATGAACACCGCCTTCTTAGCTCCTCGTTCTAGTTCAACTCCTGTTGCAGAGTCTCAACAAGTTTTTGAGCAAGATGATCCTGAGATCATTGTATATAGCAATGAAGAGGAACCAGAATTGGAGCCTGACTCCATTACAATGCACATGATGAACAAAAATCATCAACTAAAGCATCAAAGAACGATATCGACGCTTGAGAATTAGATGAACCAACGCCGCGTTGTGTTAAAGTAGACTATTTCATCAACGACTCAAAGGATTCTATTTTTTTTCCTACAAAATTCACCTATATTACAAATTATCTAAGAATTCAACGATCATTCATGCCAAGTATCGGTAAGATGATTTGTGCTAAACTAAACATTCCATTTTCTAAAATTAACATAATTTGAATTATATCAAAAATGCTTCTATTTGTTTACAGTACATTATGTTCACCTTATTAATTACAAGGAGAAGAAAAACGAGGACAGAAACACTGAGATTATACCTGGAGGTAAACGTATTGAACTTTTCTGTAGCATTATAGGTATTATTATCATCAACTTATCATTTAATAGGTGGTATTTTGCAGGTCTCTACGAGCTATAGTTACTGAGATAGTACCTAATTGGGATATCCCGCCCCTATTTTTCCTGCCATGCTAATTTTATATTTAGCATGTTATTGCTTTGGGTTATTACCTATACAATTAATAATTCTAGACACATAATGCGAAGTTAATATATGCATAACCCTTAACCGTATCGTCTGGTTTAGAGTATATCCAGTAACTTAGTCTTTAAATACCGCCTTGGGGTGTATATGAAGACAGCTTAACAATTAAGCACTACTGACGCATTAAGTGAAAAATAGTTTTTACCCTTCACAAATTTTTTATTTACAACATAGGTACGCAAAAAGTCATTGAAAAATACCTTAACCTCTAACATATAATTACGAATAATAATGCGTATTAGTTTAATAAATGTATGAATCACTTTTAACAAGAATCTTTTATCAAAAGAATCATTTTAGAATCAAAAATAATTTCTCTATTATTGAGGTTGATTTAGTAAAAAAAGCAGAAGGTTATAGATATGCTGGAATTATGTTAATTACATTAGTTAATATAGGACCTTTGCTTTTATTTAATAGAGTTGATTTAAAATTTGATGATACAACTATAAAAAAGTATTTAAATGTAGGTCATACTAGTTTAATTCAAGGAATTTAAAAATGTAATGACAGTTTTAGTTCCAATAGGGGCATGTATTGTGTTGGTCTTTAAATAATTAAAATATAGTGCAACATTAAATAAAAATCCAGGATTTGCTAATAGGCATGATTCATCTTTTAAAAGTAATACTACTGCATCTAATAAAGGTAAAGCTAGATTTAAGATTACATTTCCACATATTTTTAGATTTAAAAGTACAATATTATCAGGAGTGATAGTTTCTGTTCAAATAAATAAAGTAATTGATCAAAATGCTATATTCAAATCTGGTACCCAAAAAACAGCAGGTACAAATGATGTGGTTGATGGGTTTATCAATATAACTTCTTTGAAATGGAGAATGACTTATATTGAATAAAATTTTTAAATGACTACTAAAATATCTAGTTATCTTACATCCTTATAAAAAAGACTATTATTAGAATTATAAATGAAACAAGTTTAACATTTAACAATAAACCAGGCAATGATATTAGATCGTAATTTAACAACTATTTAAGGTCCTAAAAATATTTTAGGCTTTGTTGTTGGATTCCAAACTAGTCGTTTAAATAATTAAAAATCTAACATTTTATGGTTTGATCACTGTAATGTTCTTGATGTTTCTATTTCTCCTATTATTATCAGATATCTAGGTATAAATTCGTCGGAGGATTCGTCACTGGAGAAACAGCTACCACAAGTGGAAAACGTGAACATATCTCTGCAGCAGGAACTGGAAATTTCCAACCAACTTCAGGGACTATCTTTCAACTCAACCCACCCTGACCTGCTGGCTGACCTAACCACACCCACGCAAAGCAACGACAAAACTGTAAGTAAAAACGTTATATTAAATCCCGGGCATCCATTAGATGAAGCATTAGCAGTCAATACAGACGAGTTAGAGCAGTTAGTTGAAGTAGAATCCAAAAATTCAAAGAAGCGTAAACGCCCCAATAAAAGTCCCATAGTGGGCAAGCTCGAAACCAAAGAGCCCAAAAGAAAACCCTCCGACGCCGATCTCGGAAAAGCTAGAATACGAAGAGAAAACAAAGAATTATTTCAACAACTGCAGTACAACCTCGAAGCAGGCTATTTTAGAATCTTTGGCGAAGCATATATCATCGAAACGGACAAAGTTTGTCCACGCTCAAAGCACCGGCGTTGCCCGACACAACCTACGAGCATGTAGCAATATATACTAAAGCATTCGAAGAGTTCATTACAGACTTTACGAATTGGTCAACATTACCTAAATTAACGAAACAGATAGCTAAGAAGCATCTACAGCATAAGATCACGACCCCACTAATCCAAAAATGGATGAGAGCGAACCGAACTATCATGACGGACGACGTCACCGAATTCCCGGCCATTTTCGCACAAATCAAAACCGACTGTCCCATTTTTGCCGACCCGACTTACGGTCACGCCGAGATTTTAGGCCAGAAGCAGAATCCAGACGAACCTGCGACAACATTCATTTATATATTTTTGGCTAACGCAACTGACAGTCAACTAAACGACGATATTTGGCTAACTCACATCTTGCAAAACCTTAGCGAGAAGGTAAAGAATTACGTCCTAAACCAGACCTAACCCACAACCATAGAGGAGTTGAAAAAAATACTTAGAACGTATGATGGCAAGGTAGTCACAGGCCCATCCCTTATTGAGCAAGAGAAAATCCAGGCCATAACAACATCGAGCAATGACGTATTGCTCAAGAAGATTGCGATGCTAACGGCAAAGGTTGAAAAATTGACAGCTCACCAACAAACACGTCATCAACCCCACCCAGTCCAAAAGTCCAATGCATCTAGTCAACAGTCAAAATTAAATGCACGGGGACCACGCCAGCCAATCGATTGGCGCAACGTCCGTTGCAACATTTGCAACAAGCTAGGTCATGGAGCTGGACGTTGCCCAACCCAAAACATTCAACAACAAAATTTTCAACAGCAAAGATCCCCACAGCAAAATCACATTCCAACCCAATGGCAAAATCAGAGCTTTAATCAAAACAAGTCTCAGGGAATGCAATTCCCAAACCAGCAAAGGAATCCGAGCAATAGCGTCATCCCAAACCCAGCCGCAAATCTGTTGCGCAACAATAAAAATTACTTGGGCAAGAATTTCATACCAGGGTATGTACATCTAAATGCACGCCAAAATCAAAACAATCACAATTTCATTCCTAACCAACAACACAACAATCAACAGGCCATTACCAATACCTTGCCAAATCAACATTCTTCAAACTAGGAAATAGATCGATAAGGCCAAATCGCTCTGTATCAAATCATAGGCCACCGGATGTTTCAACATCCAACCGATTTACTATCTTAAACTCCCCAACAGAAATAGCTCCCCAACTCACAACAAAACCCAACAGCCCAGCTATTTCTAACCAAAACATAGGTAAATCCGTTCAACAACTAAATATAACAGGAAATGCCAAGACATCTCCCATCCAAATGTTTATCGATACCGGCGCTGGGATCAGTGTCGTAAACGAAGACGACATCAAACACTTAGATGCCACACCAATGAGGCACCATAACATAACAGTCACCGATTTCGGCGGAAATAGAATCCACAACTTAGGGGAAACTACCATAACGTTAGATATTAACAATCATGAAGTCCCACACGAATACATTGTCGTTCCCAATGCGGGACACCAAATCTTACTTGGCGAAGATTTTATGTCCATGTATGGAGTAGTAATCGACAACAAAAACATGACGATGTCGTCTGAATTTTTTGGAAGCGCCAAAATGACTACGAGAAGAGGAAAGCCGTCCGTTTCACAAACTTTGCCAGTCGACAGGCAAGTTTGCACAACACGAACGACTTACCAAAACCACAGTCAACATCAACCACCACGGTGTGAAGAGTACTTGAGCCCTAGCACCTGGAACCAAAAAACGACGAAAAGTCACAAATCAATGCGAGGACCTGATCAAGCCAACTCATCGCAACAAAATACTCATGAGACTGCAGCGCAAACTATTCAAACAAATGGCGGAGCCCTCCAAACCCAGAGGAGGAAACAGACAACCGCAACTCTCAGAATCCATGCTACAGACAAGATAACCGTAGAACCCTATCAAGCGCTGGATATCCCAATTTATTGCATGCACCATAAACAAGAAGTAAAGAATGTAACATTTGAAGCCCTATCATTAGGCCATAGAAAATTTAAAAAATTAATAATACCCGATTTCATTATGTCGCATGAAACGAAATTTATCCATGCCATAAACCCCACAGAAGAAAATATAGTCATTCCAGCAAAAGCTGTCATTGCCACCGCTCAATTAACAAATTATGAAGAAACACAGGTTCAAGTAATCAATAGTATTACAGTAACACAACCAACTATTCATACGTACAAAGGGGAAGCGTTGGAAAGAGAAGTGGATAAAGTAGCGTTTGACCCTAAACTTAGTCCCGAAAACCTGCTATAATAACAAGAATCGGTAAATAAATTTCAAAAAGCTTTTATGTTTAGCAAAACCCCACTTGGAGCATACCCACACAAAAGATATAAGATTAAATTAACCGACAACACACCATTTCAGCTCAGACCCCACCCACAGTCAGAAAGTCAACACCTGGAGATAGCCAGACAAGTTACAGAACAACTAGCAGATGGAACAATTAGGGAATCTAACTCTGAATGGTGCAGTCCATCATTTTTAGTCAACAAAAAGAGCCCAGACCCAAACAAACGCCAGTACAGGCTGGTATGTGACTACAGAAAACTTAACAGTCAAACGCGTAAACAAAGTTTTCCTTTACCACTAATTCAAGACATAATCCATAGATTTAGGAAAAAAAAAGTCTTTTCCGCGTTAGACATGCAAGCTGGGTACAACTAGATTTTACTTGATGAGGAAAGCATACCATATATAGCGTGCCTGACACGCCACGGCATGTACGAGTGCAACAAACTCAGTATCGGTCTGCATGGAGCTCCTTCATTTTATAGCAGAATATGATTAATATACTAGGGGATTTACAGTACAATAAGGTGTTACATTACCTGGATGACATCATAGCGCCAACAGAGACCGTAGACGAAAACATAAGCTATTTAGAAGAAGTATATCAGAAAATGATTGATAATAATATGAGGCTCAAGCCCTTAAAATGCCGACTTGGTTACAGCGAGATAAAAATCCTCGGTTTTCTCATCGACGTAAATGAAAGAAGACCAAGTCCAGAGCTAGTTGACCCTATACGCAAAATAAAACCTCCAACAAGAGTTAAATCACTTTAGTCGTTCATGGGGAGTATAAATTTCTACTCCACTTTTATCAAAAATCTAGCAGCAATTGCCAGACCATTAAATCATCTTTTATGCAAGGACGTGAAATAGAAATGGACACATGAATGTCAAGAAGCTTTTGAGACCTTAAAACTAGCCTTAACCACCGCCCCTATACAGGCTTACTATGACCCTACCCTACCAACAACTCTACGCACCGATGCTTTGACCCGAGGCTTAGGAGCCACACTTTTTCAAACTCATATGGTAGATGGTCAACCCATGGAGAAGATAGTGGCCTGCATCAGCAAGGCCCTTACTCCTGCTATGCGAAACTACCAAGTCCCCATCTTAGAGATGGAAGGAATCTGTTAGGCCCTTAGGCGATTATCAGTTTTTAAAGGGAATTCCCATCACCATTGAAACCGATAACTCCACACTACCCTCACTGTTAACGTCAAAGAAAATCCCAATGAGCCTGAAACTATTTCGGCAAGCTATGATTTTAGGCGAATTTAATATCATAAATTTAAAACATATAGCCGGAAAGTTAAATTTTCTCCCAGACTTGCTATCAAGAGCAAGCACAACCGACCTAGATCTATCCATCTGGACAACTACCACTTCAGCCAACGACCCATAGTTCCGAGCTCAACAACTTACAGACCCTAAACTAGCTACTATCATACATAGACTGGAAACTAACCGAAATTTAAATTTGGAAAATTATTTACTGCTTAACGGTATACTGTACTTTAAGAATACAAACCCGCTCGGACCAAAAGTTTTGACAGTAATTCCCGAAGTTCTTAGAAGTCACATACTATATGAGCTACACACTGCAGAAATTGGAGGAGGCCACTTAGGTTCTCGCAAAACTCTGCAAAAAATTCGACAAAGGGCATTTTGGCCGAAACTAAGAACCGACGTATTTAATTATGTGAAGACTTGTGAGCCATGTCAAAAATCTAAAGTTCCAAGAAACAAACCAGCTGGACTGTTCCAGTATATCAAAATACCCGAGGACGCTTTTGAGCGCATCTAAATTGACTTTGCCAGACCTTTTTCTACCTTATTAAACCAAAATCAATATATTCTTACGGCGGTCGACAGTGTAACTAAATTCCTCATGTTGAAGGCAGTACCAGACTGTAACGCCAAAACTACCACTAAATTTTTAATGGACGAGATAGTGTATAACTATGGCGTACCCAAAATTATTCAAACGGACAATGGCCGGTCATTTATAAACGAAACAGTAGTCGAATTAAATCAATTGCTCGGCACGACCCACATTACATCTAGCCCGTATATGGCACGCTCAAATGGGGCGGTGGAAGCCACTCACGATGTGATCACGGAGATGATGCGGTGTTATATACTAAAGAACCCAAGGCATTGGGATAAATCATTAAAAGCTCTAGCTTTTGCACTAAATACCTCAGTGCACTCAACAACAAACCAAACACCCTACTATGCGCTCTATGGACGGGAGGCCACCTTACCCATCGACATCGACCTCCCACATTTAAAAGAGGAAATAACAATTGATTACCACCAACGGGCAAGGGATGCCAGGGAAATAGCGAAATTGGCAATTACAAACGCTCGAGCAGTTTGGGCTCATCGTTTCAACCTCACTCGAAGCGACAAGATTTTTGCAGTCGGTGACTTAGTGCTGCTACGTAACAAACAGAGAGAAAAAGGAGTGTCGAAAAAACTTTTACTAATTTTCAAAGGCCCTTACATTATTAAAGAGGACGTAGGGCTCAACGTTTACAAGCTGGAAGGGCGAGCCAAAACTAAACTGATACAGTTCAATGTGAACATAGAGCTTTTAAGACCATACTATGTCAAGAGGGGTCAGTTTATTCCACCCAAAAGGGCAGTCAAACCATCAGTGGAAACGGATGTAAGTAAGGACAGACCAAACTCTACAGACGAGGGGGCTACCTTGTTAGGACCACCCCACACAACCGCAGACTTGGGCCCGTCTTTGATTTAGGACTTCGGACCTCCTACACTAACTCCTCCAGCGCCCATACCATCGCGGTTTTCCTACCACTACAGTCAACCACCAACTCTGTATCCGCAGAATTCAACTAACCTGATGAGCCACCGATCCGATGCTTAACTAACTCTAAATCAACCAAAACGTAAACCGGGTAGACCTAAGGGCTCCCGAAATCATAATTTATTAGACACTGTAACTGATCCTAATTATCTTAATAAAAACAATATTTGTAGACTTAGAAGTCATAATAGTGGCTAGGCCATAACTATTCATTAAATTTTTGAAATTTTCTCTTTTCCAACAAGTGCATATTAGCAGTGAAATCAAGCTGACAGTAAGTGCTACTTTGTACTTATTATCCGGGGCAGCGACCCAACCACACTAACAAGTATGCTAAAGGGCCTGCTAGGTCTCCATGACTAGGCACTGTAGGGCCGAACCTTATCTTCTAAATTACAAGTTTCGTGACAATTCGAAAACGTCGGCCCCATAAACAGGGAATAGACTAGTCGAGCAAGGCTGGGTGTGCGTTCGGAAGGTCAGTTCTGTTTTCGCACATACTGTGTTAGAACACGGATCGCTCTGAATTTAGTTGATTTATATATTTTATTTTCTGTTAAATAATTAAAACCAAACCGACGAAAATTGTTTTTATTCAGAATATTTTGACGTATCATTAGGTTATTTATTAATTAAAGTTTAAAAAACAATAATCTAATTTTATCTGTTAATATTGTTTAAATGTCTAGTTTGGACACCTCATCAGCAGGTGACCTTTAACACTACACCATATGTAAGTGCTGACCTACTATAATCTTTGAAATTTACGAGATGCTCAGATGAAGTGCTATTTCTCAAACCCGTCAAATTTATTTTAATAATTCACAATATTCTTTCAGTCGTCAATAATTTTTCACAATCAATTTACTTCTGCTCACTATGTTCCAATTATAGTAGCTCAGGACAAGCATACTAACTATTTTTTACGAATACACTTTATTGGAATTTAAATCAGCCACCAGTTACATATCTATAGGCTAAGCCTTTTTAAAATCACTAATTAATCTTTAAATTTTGAATGTGGCCTCGTAAACACTGGCCTCGGCGGCATAGGCTCACACGCCCCGCTGAGCACCGACCCTCTGAGGGACGCGGCACCACGATTCGGTTGCTACAATATATGCATTAGGGATAAAAAGAAAATTTGGGATTAAATTGTCAAATATTTGTCACTCATCAATAATGTGTAATATAAACCATGAAATATGTGAATTTGTTAATATATGTAATTTTTTGTTATTTTAGTTTACTCACATTCGACGTTTTCCTACTTGCGGAGCTGCAATAGGCAAACCAAACTCCGAAAATCGGAATTCATTGATTAATTTATTGAATTTATTTATAATTATAAATGTACCCATGTCATGATTCATATGCGGTTACCAACAGCATTAATAAGTTTATTTTCATACAAGTAGTATCTTTACCTGTGTAAATCGGAATTTCCAAAATTCCCCGCCTGATGTCGGTTGACTGGGTCTAGTCACCCTTGTCCGCCGTCCTCTCAGGTCAGGTCTTAAAAATACAATCAACACTCCACGGAGAACAGATTTTATCAAAATAGTGTCATTATGATTTTATTGAAATTAATTTTAATTATAATCAGTTGATTATAGTGTATAATTAGGTTAAATGTCCATTTAATTAGGATTAAAATGATATATTACATGTACCTATTTGTTACTTCACGACCCACATCAGGAACTCCGGGAAGACCGGGTGAGTTCGGGATACCGCTCGGATCCCAACACGGAAGTCACACTAGTACGAGTCCATTGTCACATAACTCGCGAACTAAAACCAACAAAATTCCACAAAAACAAGCAGTATATATTTTTACAATTTAATTGTAGTAAATTACGTCTATTTTAATTAATTATCTCTACCACTTTAATTGTAATCACTTAACAAATATTAGTATCAGATAGAGTAAGTAATTACGAATTTTTTGGTATATTACTCACCTTTGTACGATGAGAATTGATGTTGACATTGGAATTATAAGTTGAATATTTTGACAGCACAAGTAAGTAGGAACTAATGAAATTTACAAATGAAAATAATGTATGGATTGTGTAGTCGAGCATGAAGGAGAAATCGAGTCGAATCAGCTTTATTTCTCCTTCCACGTCGCACACAGTATAGTGTATTTAGTCAGTACCATTAGTTAACATTAGCATATGCACCACTCCTCAGAAGAGAGAGGGCGTATGTTATGACGACATTTGTATATGCGTCATAAGTAGTACGTATGAGTGATGATGTATAAGGATGTGTATAATGTAAACATATAAACATGTAATGAGAATCTGAGCTGTGCTTCGTGTTGTACACGGAGGCACTCGGCAGTATCGAACAAGAGTCTAATCATAGAAGTCTAACTTCTAACTACTGTGCCTCTCATAGCCACAGCGAGAACCAACCAACCAAACTATACACATAATAAATAAAGTACCATCAACCAACTATACGATTAAGCTACTGCACTGCTTTACTACAGACTCATACTCATTATTCATTCACCCCATAAAAGCAGACAAGTGCAGCCTTAACAAAGCCCTGACAAAACTGATTTCGCATTCGTGATTTAAGCTTCTTGCTCAAACAACATTTTTAGGTAAATTTTTTAAATAAAGTAATGGTTTAAAGAAATCCAAAACGTTTGTCAATGAAATGATTGACAATCTGTTGTTTTGGATCTACAACTCAATACCTTTCAGATAGTACACCACTTTGCAATTGGTCAAGCATTTAAAAATTGTGAAGTTCCGCTTAATACAGAAAAATAGGAAAAGTCCGGCGCGTCGTGCCGGATTTGTCGACCGGGGGACAGAAGTAGATACTGAGCTTCCACAAAGGCGCAAGATTAAATGTATGTAACCCTAATAGAAGAATTAAAATTTACGAAAGCTCCCCTAGCATCAATAAGCTATACACAAATGTAAGTAGCATGTTGGTAAATATAGCTGAAATTGTTTTGAGAATTGCACCATTTAAATATGACGTCATCAAAGGATACTCCCCTACCATCAGTAAGCCATATAGGAATTTGCGTTGCAAGCAGATTAAAAAAGTTTGGAAAACATTTTAGGGTTGAAAATGGGGGTACTAAAAACTATGATAATTAATTGATTGACGTCGTGGACGATCTCTGAATATCTATATCCTATACAGGTATGACCATGACATGCTGTTAAAATAGGTTGGAAAAAATTTTATTTTTGAACATGGGGGTACTAAAAACTGTGATATTCGAATGACGTCATTAGGGACGATCCCTGAATAATTATACCCTATATAAATTTGTTCATCAAATGTGGTTAACATGTTTGAAAAAATGTTAAACATGGAAATGGGGGTGTTTAAAACTATAAAATTTGAAGGACGTCATTAGGGACGATCCCTAAGTATATATATAGACTATATAGGTAAATGTATGACATGTAGTTAAAATAGGTTGAAAATTAAAGGTTTAGTTAAAATATGTTGGAAAAAATGAATGCTAAAAATGTGGCACGTACGGTGAACGTACGGCGAACGCACCTATTTATCTAGGTTTAGAGGCAAGTATTTATGGAAATATGTACAGGAAGGCTGTGTGGAAACCCGTTTTTGTATGCAATAATTCTAAGCAATGCGTTAATAGCTGTCTCTCATTTTAAGCATATCCGTTTACTTAATTTAGGACCTAATGACAGAAGGGATCCTTAAAATGGTCAAAAATTTAAAAAGCGTCAGTTATGGACGATCTAGGTAGGAATACTAACAACATTCCGTGTTAAAGAGATTACTAATTTCTTCAACTAATGACAAAAGAGATCTCTAAAATAGTAATGTTTAAATAAAGTCATTTACGGACGATCCCTGTACGCATATTAGTAAGACCCTATGCTAAGGATATACACTGCGTTCCAAAATTGAATATACGCCTTCTGCTCTCAGATTCTGATGTTAATTAAAGTACTAAACTGCATCCTCAGACAAGTGATCGGTTAGTGTAAGTATGTACATGCAGAGTAATGCATATTGGCATCAATGATGTAATCACGGTCACTTTTGGTTGCGGGGTCTGAGGAAGTGACTGAGGGGGTAATCGAAACGCGTTTGGACCGAAATATCTCTAATTGACATGTTTTCTATTCCAAGTGTGAATTTGGTGACAAAGGTCACAAAACCCAGGTCACACGAAAGCCGTTGTTCAAAAAAGTGAAAAAATCACGTGTCATCAAACGGTGCACACTTTGACCTATAATTGACCTCTAATACTAGATACAAGGATGAAACTTTTACTAAATAACTTCAGAGAGATTATTTATTGCCCTTGTACCTTAAAATACTGGGGAAAAAAATTTTGTCGTGGAACTTTGTTTCTTATACACAATTTTGGCGAGTGCGTTTAGCTCATTTTATGTATTTTATTTTTTTTCTGATAATGTAAATCGAAAATTTTGACGTGAAAATTTTTGGAAATAGAAACACAATTAAATTATTTACGCAATAGTCAATGGACTTTAACAATCAAGATGCAGTTTAATACTTTAATTTACATCAGAATCTGAGAGAAGAGGGCGTATACTAAATTTTGGAGCGCAGTGTACGCCTTAATATTTGCAGGTGTAATAAGCCATATGAAAACATTAAATAAAACAGGAAGGTCAATTACAAATGTCGACATCATAAATTTAAAAAAAAATTGATTTACCCGCACGTCACCCTTCTAAGCAATGCGTAAATTGTATTTTTTTCGTACAGTCTTGTTTTAATTGACCTATCCTCAACTTGAATGACGTCATTTGTGTATGGCCTCTAACCGAAGTTATCATTGAGTACAACGTATCATATATCTTATAATAGTACGCCCTGCATACTATCCAAAATTGGACCTCTCAGATCTGCGTACTGTTACAGACCCGCGTAGTATCGCAAACCCGCGTAATGCCATTTAATAGTCTGTTAAATAGACCCGCGTACTGTACAAACTGAGGCCTCTCAGACCCGGGTACAATTATATGATATACGGTACCTACCTAAAATGGAGGCAAGTTTGAACGCTAATGCAATGTTAATGGTTTTTGATTGAGAGCAAAAAAATGTTGTTAAATATTGAAAGTTGCTTCATTTAACTGCTAACTGTGCAAAAACTGTTCATGCGATTTTGCCCCAAAACTACATAGCACTGCGCGGGGGCTTTATTGAGCGATTAAAAGTTATTATAAGAAGATGAGGTCAAAACTATGACCTGTAGCGTACGATCTACAGACATTCGGACAGACACACCGACAGACAAGCGGACAGACAAAACCATTTCAATAGATGCTTATGAGCTAAAGCTCAGCATCTAAAAGTCCAATATCTTTCAGCCTGCTAATATTTTAAAGTTAAGGTTGCCACAATAGTGGCGACTGCGTGAAAAATAACTAGCTCTGCGTCCCGCTCTCGGTCACTTCAAATACTCAGCAAAGATAAAACCACTTGTTTTTCTTCACCGATAGTCACAGTGTGACAATATGGTCATACCAACAGCAATCTTGCTCCCTAAGCCCAAAACAGCAGAAGAACAATGCAACTTAAGTTCATAACCAAAAGTTTCATAATGAATTTAGAAACAGCCGATGGCACTAAATAGGAGCAAAAACAGAGAATCGTTCAGAACAAAATACATTTATCTAAACAGGGTAGACTAAAAGCTGCGCTTGGCACAAGACCCACATTATTTTTAGTCCTCAAATTTTTCATAATTTTCACAAAACTTAGAACTCAATTTCCTCTGTGACAAAAAACAAAAACTTTGATCACACGCAGTTTTATACGGCCTATCCAATACATATCAAAAATACATAGTAAAGTTTATTGTTTGATTACGATATTCAGTTTAGTTCAGACCTCGTGGAAGCTACTAACTAATACAACAGATACATATATACCTCCATCAGTTTAACTGGCTGAAAATGCCTAAAGAAACGAATCCACTTGCTACAATAATTAAAAAATTGGAGACCATGGAAAAAAAGTTAGACAAACTGGAACCCATGCAAAAAGAGATAGAAACAATAGGAAAAAAGATAGACAAACTGGACAGTAACTTGAAAGCTACAGTGTCAAAAGCAGTAAGCGATGTATTGCCTAAAATTAACGCTGAGTTGAATGAATTCGACAGTCGGATCCGAAAAGTGGAAACTCGACTCTGCGCAATGGACAAAAACCTCGGAGCCGACAAGTCATACATTAGGATCTATGCACTGTGTTTTTTGAATCCGTAAATGCGCTCGCGAACCCAATTCTATTAACTTCTTCATACCAATGCGATATGATTTTATTTAAACACCTTATAGTTAAAATGCATTGGGGGCAAATTATTTTAAAATTTGCATTGGAGGTTTCCTGCCAAGAATTTTTTTAACAAAATAATTTAGTATTGCGTAAATAGGAAAACATCTATTTTTCATTTTAAAGGTAGGATGTTATATTTTATTGAAATTTCAAAAAGTAATAACTACTAGGTAGTAAAAAGTATGCTCTTTCGCGTGGTGTCACGGAAATTATTATAATTAGTGTCATTTACATACTAGACATCACCCAATATTACAAAAATATCAGTCAATTCAATCTCGTTTTTCATTATAATAAAACTTGCTGCCGTAAATATAATATTTATTATTTTAAAGCTGTAAAAAAATGCAGAATATAAAATAAAATCATAGTTAAGACGGTACTACAGATTATGATCAGGATCTTCGGTTTCCAATACAATTGAGTCTTCTAAATGCTGAACCCAATTATGTAAATTTCCTGCATCATTTTCGAAGTTGTCCACATCAGAAATCTGGCTTAGTGGCTCTTCTTGTGAACGACTAGAGGTACTGGAAGACTGACTCTGAGACGGCGAAGCAATCGTTGGGTTTTCTGAAAACCTCAGCACTTTGGTAGGTAATGGCGTCCGTTTTCCTAAGTTTTTGACCAGCGTACTTTCTGTAGCGTTTTTGAAAATCTGACTGAAGAATTTGTACATATTTTCGAATTTTCTGTGTAGCATGAGGATAAAATGTATTCCAAAAGTAGTTTAAACTACATTCACACCCTTGTCAACACATTTGCTTTTAGAAAATCTCTCTTTGTAAGGATTGTGTAGGAATGATGCAATAATTTCTCTTTTTCTGATGCCTGTGTCTCCGTAATCCGTGATTTTTGCAGAAGCCATAGTGTGTTATATAAATTCTATAGTGATGATAATAAAATATTCACTGGTTTTAGAAACTAAAACTATCTAACGCAGAAGTATGATTTGACTATAAATGATAAAAGAAGAATTACGCAGGAATAAAACCACTGTAAAGCTATATAGAACATTTAAAACTGTCCTACCTTCAATGCTCCACATTACAACTAGCTAAAACTATAATTTTTTTTTCGGTTTTCACACTTCTATTTCTTACAAACTTATTAATTAATAATGTTTCACAAAAAATTATTGTCAAATGTAGCCCACTGTCTGGCGATCCGTTCGTTATAACGTTTTATTCAGATAGAAGGTTTTGAACCTTAAAATTTTAAATGAAAACACAAGTCAGCCACGCTGCGGAAAAGGTGTGATGCTGCCTGTTAGTCTGCGAAAAGTGAAGTGACAAAACCTACCCGTCGGCACTATATCCATTTCGCATTTTATGCATAAAATGTTTATTGCGGTTTTTAAAATGTATTAATGGCTTTTGAAAATTAACCTATGGTTTGTATGAAAATTTCCGTGACACCACGTCAAAGAGCATGCAATTTACTACCTAGGAGTTATTACTTTTTGAAATTTTATTAAAACATAACATCCTACTTTTCGGATGAAAAATAGATGTTTTCCCGTTTACGCAATTTTAAAATATTTAGTTTAAAAAATTCCTGGCGGGAAACCACTAGAGCAAATTCAAAAATAGTTTGCCTCCATTACTTACTAACAATAAGATGTTTAAATAGAATTATGTCTTATTAATATGATACAGTGAGTGTGTAAACTAGAACAGGGTATGCGAAAGTAATTATGTCCTCAAAAAACACAGTGCCATGGAGCAAAAGACAAGGACGACCCCCTCGAAACGGCAATAAAAGTGATTACAGAATTACTAGATATCACACACGTCATGGTACTATCAGCGAAAAGACTAAAAGGTAAAACTAATTAGGATGAGGACAAAAAGAAACAAGCACCACTATTAGTCCAACTTCTAAGCAAAAGTACAGCAATCGACGTGCTAATTCAGAGCAAAAAAATTAAGAATGCCCAGTTAAAAATTAGTGAGAACCTTACTGTCAAAGAACGAGAGGTTAGAGAAGAAATGATAAAAGAAATCAACAACCTGAGAGATGACGAAAAAGTTTTCAAAATTAAAGCTTTTAACAAGTGTGTAGTTTAAGGGGAGATTTTTGTTCTGGAGGTTTAAAAACTCCGGAGGCAGGAAGAATAGGACAGCGTTCTATCACACAAACGTAATCCCTACCACAATAACAAAACATTTCATTCCATATTTCATAATACCACTAACAATTATCAAACCAAACCCAAAATCCAACTTAGCTTCTGGAATATCCATGGTTACAAAAATTTCTTTTCATTAGGTTTTCCGGACGAACAAAAATTTCCTAATAGTGACGTAATCGGCTTCTGTGAAACTTTAACATGTAAAAACATACATCTGGAAACTACATGCAACTCATACAGTAACTTCTAAGTTATTGCAAAGAAAGAGGCGGATAGGATACATGGAAAACGAGGCATTATCTTACTTATTAAAAACGATACTTTTGTCAACGTAGAAGTAAAAGCTCAAACCGAGTTTTTGTCTATTGTAAGATGTGTCTACAGAATCTCAAAAGAAAAGTACCTTATAGGTGTAACTTACTTTAAAACATGCATCGAAATTTTTAAAAAGTAATAAGATATATTCGAAAAAATCTTTGACTACACACTTACAACAAACCCCACGTGTAAGTCAATAATAGGAGGAAATTTCAACGCTATAGTTGGGATTTAAGGTACAATTAACCGAAAGCAAACCAATGAAACTTTACTACAGGTACTAAGACAATTAGTGGACTCTGAATAAAATAAAAAAAAATTACTGCTGAACACTATGGACAATTTTGGAATGACTCCACTTAACAGAAAAACACACAGGGATATACCTAGAAAAACAACATAATTAAGAGAAATCCAAACTAATACTAACCATGCAAACAACAATAATCAAGCACGCAGTGTAATTGACCATATATTTATCAAAAGCGCGGCTATACCATGGACAAGCACAGTTAAAGTGATAAACATGATAAAATCTGACCACAACCTGATCCAACAAAACTTGTCTTTCCTATGGAAACGTCAAATATCAGCTGAGAATAAAACACTCAAAAAATTAAAAGCTCTAAAGGAAAAATCAGAACTAATCCAAAACTTATTAGCTACATACAACACGAAAGAAGACGATAAGGCAGATCTATTGACGAGGACTATAATTTTTTTGTTAAGTTAGTAACAAATACAGCAAAAGAACAAAACCTAATAGTGAACAAAATCCCGCTACTAAGGGCAAGGGACAAACCATGGTTCGACTCCGAATGTAGAAATGCACGTAAACAATCAAAAAATAGAGAGCAAAAATTAATAGTGGTTTGATTTCATAGCACCAGAATAACATGCATACTGTTTCAAAAAACAAATACATAAAACTAGTGCACAAAAAACAAAGGGCTTACGAAGCAACAGTTAGAAACCAACTAGCCAACTGTAAATCTCCTAGCAAATTCTGGTACATGGTAAAGGCACTTAACTGCAGAAGCCCCAGCGGAGCCAAACTAAGCAAAGAATGCTGAGAAACATTTATTAAAAACATAATGCCCACAAATCTGCTCATAAGTGAAACAAATACAGAGGCAACCTAGAATACTGACAAACGACTTGACAAAGAAATTACTATAAAAGAACTAAAGAAAGCTCTTGGAAATCTGAAAAACAAGAGCCCTGGCATCGACGAAATCACTAATGAGTTTCTGCAGCTTCTACTTGAAAATTAGACACAATTCTTACTCACATTTTATAACAAAATTATGCACATGCAAAGTTACAGAAATGTGGGGGGAGATTGAATTAATCACGCTGTTTAAAGAAGGTGACAAGGAAAACCCAGAAAATTACAGAGGCATATCCCTAATGAATAACATCCTAAAATTATTAACCCAAATCATTCATGGACGGCTTTGGAAGTTTGCATCAGAAAACCACCTTCTTTCGGAATGCTAGGCAGGCTTCAGGAAGAAACGAAGTTGCATAGATCAGATATTTTGACTCCAAGGGATTATTACAAACCAACTAATCCTAGCCTACAAAACCAAGCCGAGAAAAGATTTTTCAGTATTTGTCGACTTCAAAAGGGCATTTAACTGCGTAAATCATATACTTCTGTGGGACAAACTAAAGTCTATGGGTATAAGCGATAAAATAATTAAAATTCTCCAAAATTTGTAAAGAACAGCTGCTTTAAAGGTTAAAACAAAAGACGGATATACGAATAAAATAAATATAACTGAAGGTGTCCTCTAAGGTATTATACTATCGCCGCTACTGTTTTCGCTGTTCATCTCCGATTTTGAGGATTTTCTGAGAGACCATGGAGCAGACAAAGTCGCAATAAACAAAGTTGTAGGAATATTCACACTCATGTTTGCTAACGACAAGATTATGCTAGCATCAACGCAGGGTTGCCTGCAAAAAAAGCTCAACATTCTGCTGGAATATTGTAACCTGAATAGTCTTTAAGTCAACGTAATGATATTTTCTATACATAGAAACGCTAGATGTGCATAAGTGTTAAAGTATAATAGTGATCCACTAGAAACAGTCAAACAATACACCTACCTTGGGGTAGTATTCTGCTTATCCAGGAAATTTACTATGGCTCAAAAACATTCTAGTAGTAAAGCCACCTCAGCATGAGGTACAGTATGGAATACATTTTAACTATAAGAATGAAGCTTTTTGACGCTATCGCAGTACCAACCTTGCTTTACGGAGCGCCAATATGAGGGTCTCAGATATACAAAACAGATCGACCAAACTCAGATTTACTTTCTAAAAAGACTGTTGGCATTACCAAGTAAAACTGCGCACTATACAACAAGACTAGAAACGGGAAGATTACACCTCAGTTTCCATGTATTTAAAGCAGCTGTTAAATTTTAGTATAAAATACTTTGTATGGACAATGACAAGATACTTTGGATTATATTAAAGAAACTAATCGTAATGGACAACTAAAGCAACAACGATGAATCTAGAAATTGGGCGTCACAACTGAAAAATCTTCTAAATAACTTGGGATTTTACAACGTGTGGAAAGGCAAAGTAGGGAATTGCTAAATTGAACATGAACATGATGCTCGAAAAATATAAATCTTTCTTGTAGGAGGAAGATATTTCTAGAATAAAGACCTCGAGTGATTACCCAACGTACAAGACTATAACAAACAATATCAATACTAAAGAGTACCTGAAGTATAGAATACTAATTAATAAAATAAGAATTGCTGCCCATATTCGTCTAATAAGCAAAAACCCCTGCAGATTTAGAACAAGAGGTACAACAAATAAACTTAACTATGGAGAATCTGACCCAATATGTAATGTGTGTAACTAAAAAGAACCAAAAACGCTGGAACACTTTATTCCAATATGCCTCCACTACAACCATCTACAAATGTCGTTACTTATAAACCACGGTAGAAATAGCTTGCAGGGTGATAGTGTTACCACAATATATAACTTTAAATCCATGAAAGAGACGGTAGACTTATAAAAATATATCATATCGGCTATAAGAATAGGAAATTTAATTACCAACATGTAAATCATTTTCAATCTTAAATTAATCATTAATATCAAATTATAATAATGTATAACAATTATGTAAATCCAAAAGAAAATACTTTCTAATAACTTTGTGTAATGGGTGTTATGCCTTCAGGCACAATAAAGTCAATCAATCAATTAATCATCATTTCATTTATCTAAACATTCAAATAACTAGAAGTATTAACACCCTATAGCTACACAATCACAACACGCCAGTGATTAGATTTTGTAATTACACCAATTAAAACCTCAGCAAATTTTATCTGTAATTGCTTTGTAATAACAATTAAACTTTTTTATAGTTATCAGGGCAAATAGCTCATTCAAAGGGTTCATGGTTCATAGGGTTTATAGTTTATAAGGTTCATGGTTCATAGGGTTCATGGTTCATAGGGCTCATTGTTCATAGGATTTATGGTTCATAGGGTTCATGGTTCATAGAGTTCATGGTTCATAGGGTTCATGGTTCATAGGGTTCATGGTTCATAGGGTTCATGATTCATAGGATTCATGGTTCATAAGGTTCATAGCTCATAGGGTTTATGGTTCATATGGTTCATGGTTTATAGGGTTCATGGTTCATAGGGATCATGGTTCATAGAGTTCGTGGTTCATAGGGTTCATAATTCATAGGGTTCATGGTTCATAAGGTTCATGGTTCATACGGTTCATGGTTCATAGCGTTCATGGTTCAAAGGGTTCATGGTTTATAGGGGTCAGTGTAAGACACGGAGCAGGTGACCGGTGGGACTGATTGTACTGACTTGAGCTTCGGTCAGTAAAATTGAAAACTGACAAGGCACGGTTGGGCTTATTTTTTTCTTTTCGGGCTCGCGCATGCTTAAAAAGCTCCAAAAGTTTAAATGGCCAGACGAGTCCTGAAATTTGATATTCGTAGTAAAGGTATTTGAGCCTAAAGGTTTGAGAGTGATCGATCTGTTTTTTTGGACTCATACTGTCCTAAAAAAATATCAGAGGTACTTAAATCAAAACGTATGTAAAAGTATGATAAAGTATAGTGTATACCATATTATTGTTACATGCATCAAACTTATTACACACCGACACCCACACTGTAGGTGGCACTGGTAACTAGTAACAATAAACTTAATTTAAATTCACAATTACTATTTGAATAGTATGGTTTTGTTACGGCAATATTGTTATTAATAAAAACACGTTAAATATGAAAACTAAAATGTGTGTATCAATTTTACTGACTGACACTGAGTTACTAGTTACAATTTAAAATATCAAAATGATTTGTTTGTTTCTGCAACATAATATATAATAATTTTTTGATTATTTTAATTAGATGTAATACTAAAATTACTAAAATCAAAACGTATGAGAAAGTATAATGAGATATATTGCATACAATATTGATGATATTTGCATCACACACCTACATCGATATCGTATAGATTACATTGGTTACAGTACACTGCACTTAAAATTTGAATGTGATTCTGTTTCTTTCTGCGATTCTGCACTATGAAGATAGCATAAATGATTAAGATAAAAATAAATAAATTTATTACAAAAGGCAAAAATTATTTTAAGTAGAACACATCTTACATTACGGTGATAGTGATACATTCTACTGATTCTAATTTTTAATTATTAATTTAAGTACTATAGCTCATAGTTTAAGTAGCATGTTATCCAAATACATTTAAATATTAGAAGCCTACGTTTTAATTATTTACAAATTAATTAGCAACTACGGTTATGTAATGGTTTATTTTTGTTGTTGCAGCATGCTTTAACATTTTTATTATTTGCATATTTAACTAGTAAAAAAATTTGCATCTCAAAGTGTACTGCTTAATTACAATAAATATGTAGTAATGAAGCAATTAAATGGTAATGGTTTAGTAGCCAACCAATCACTGTATTTCAAGAATTATACTTTAAATTTAATTATTTATTAGGTGTGAGCATAGTGCACGTGTTAATTGCATAGTACTGCTACTATTGTATTGTGAATACACCGCCTGTATAGTGCATACACCGCCAGCATAAAGAGCTAACACCGTCTGCAACTGCAAAGAACATTTCCCGCCAGCATAGTGCATGCACCGCCTGCATAGTGCATACACAGCCTGGTAAATCCTATCTGTATCAAAATAGAAATAATTATACAAATTAAAAAATATTCAACTTCCTTTAAAACTTTTAAGCTCTAATGTTTATTAACCTAATCCCCTTGTCGTAAGCCATACAGAGTACAGACATACAGCAGCACATCCCAATAAACAATTTAATGTCTAGACTGCGCTGTCCCGACACTTTAACACAGCTCTCAGCTCGACATCGTTTTTGTCTGCTGTCCCTGCTGATGCCCAACACAGAATACCTGCATTTTTTCCCTCCATTTGCAGTTTCATAGGATGACGACTTACATGCACCCCGCCTTCATGCCAGCATTACGACGACTATTTTTTGATTCTTTGCTGATTGTATGACGCTGTACTATCTGCAGTTTACTGCATCTTTTTACAATTGCTGGTGCAGTACCTACACCACTATTTATAATTACTACTTACTAAAGAAAATTTAGTAAATGAGCTAAACTTGTACATTTATGATTTATCAACTGAAAGAATATTCATAGATTAGTGATTTCACATCAAAACTATAGCACTGATTTTAACTGCTAATACAAATTAGTAAAAAATTCGTAAGCTGACGACAAAGAACTACAATATTCTTTATTTTAAGTATAGGCGATTCAATTAAAGGGTATGATCCAACAATGTTTTCACTCAAATATAAATCAAAAGCCTCCCAAGGTGTGCTAGCACAACTAGCAGCAACACAAACACCTACTAGAGTACACTTGTTCTGAGTCTTGAGTTTATTCCTTAACATTCGTAAAATCGTATGATTAAAGGCGAGCAAAACATTATTAAAAGTTTTAAAAACATTGCGTTTATATCACAAAAACGTCAAAAAAGTACAGTGGAAAATTCAGACTAAAATCCGAGTTTGGACACCGCGATGACAACGCTTTTTTCAGTGGTGTCACTCAACTCCGAGACAACAATAAAACTGCTCATTGAGTTTATGTCGGGACAGCGTAGGAACAGTGCATGGAAAAGTATCGTTTAAAATCGAAGTCGGTAAAGTACGATCACAACAGTGTGTTGTAGTCGTGACACGATACAATCCTGACTTCGACACAAAACTTCATTCATCTGACAGCTTTGGCATCAAAACGTTTATAAAACTGCAGTAAATGTTAACTGGGATGTTAATTACTGTTTAATCCTAATAGAACGAGATGTCAAGCTACAGAATAGAGGTAATTTAACTTATAGAAAAGCACATAGTTAATAACTTACAGCATGGTGTACGTAATGTCAATGCTTCAACTGCATCCTGAGATGAAATAATAATAATAATAATTTTTCGTATCTGGGTGGAATCCCTAAGGATTTGGGATTTCATTTCTTGTAAGCCCAGTTTTCACTATTATTTCACTGATACTCGAGGTTCCTCCACAATTTGAGGACTCAAGCGCTTTTTCTAGAGAACAATTATCTATTTATCCCAAAGGTTCAAGTGGCTAGTTCTAGGATTAAATCTCATTCACTTAAAGTACCACCCAAGAAACACTGGAAATTAAAATCCATCTATGCCACCCAGTGAACCATAGAAACTCAAAAATATAGAATTTTAGAAAACTTAGAGAAATAACATTTATACACAATCTCTCTAGGACCTGCAGCGTACCTATCACCGAGCCCTGCAGGATTATCGGTAAGGCCACCCATCCATTTCAGAATAAGCTTGACTGTTGCTTAACCAGAAGGGTAAGCCCAACTTGTTAATCGCCAGACCAGCCTGTACCTATAATACAATACCGTGTGCAATACTGCGTTTGCATTTTACAACAGAAAGCTATTTTAGGTTGGAAATGTACAAGGGAAGGAAATATGCAGCGAAATTTGTTCGTAATATTTTTGGAATTTGAACTCGGACGGCAAAGGCAATTAAATAATCCCGCTACACTCCACTTTTCAGCGAGGCGAAATAGACTCAGTTGAGTGCAGCAATAAGTTCTGTGTTCCATTTTCCACTCCATAAGTTTGAACACCACTAAGACGGGGATGACTACTTTCTGCAAAACAGAGGTATATGACATTTTACAATTCGTGTATAAAACTTGCTACCCAAGAAACATTTCTGGAGCGGCTTACCACCTGGCAATTGTTTGGGACTACAAGTGTCGGCCCAACATTAGCTTTTGTACACCGGCCTACCAGCGGCGACATATAAGACTGCCAACAGGTCGGCAAATCATGTACATTATGCATCCAGAGAACTGTATTTCTGGATTGAATCGGATCGGAATCGGGAAAGCTAAGGCGAAAGTGCAAAAGCAATTTCCGACCATGGCAGTCAGAACCCGCTCATTAGATGCTGTCTACAAACCTACGGTGTACTTCACTTTGCCGGCGCCGATACAAATTCGATGGCGCTGGCAAAAATACGAAACAAAAACAAAATTTGAAATGTTTCTTGGGATATAGTTTCACTTTCATCTCTGAACTGATTATCCTGAAATTTTCAGTTCCAACACCTGGCGTCCTAATTCTTCTCTATAAATTTTTGGTCAAACTAACTATGGCAGCTTGTGGAATATGTTTTTTAGCCTGGACTTACTTATTTAAATTTATTTACGCCTTCAAATTTTTTCTTTTGCCTTGTTATTATTTTTATCCAGTTTGTGCGGCTAAAATTCTGAAAAATGAAAAAACGAATATACAGGAAAACCAAAACGAACGCGACCGCAGCTACCCAATATTTTGGAAATTTTCTTGCCTGGAATTTTTTACGATTCAGTGTTTACTTAGAGGACTAAGCTGTGTATTTTTCAGCATTTTGTTATTCATGGTCTATTCAGATATATATTTATTGTTGCAAAACTCAGTTTTGGTTTTTATCAACAATCAACGAGTGCTACTGTTACTTTTACTACCTAATACAAAGTGGTTGTGCGAGTCTTAGTTGAAATATACATCATAATAGACACATTTACAGGTCTGAACACCACTTGGACAGGGATGAGTACCAGAATTCTATTATAGTAAGGTTAAGCGTAATGCCTCAACAGTATTTCCACCTGTTTTTCAAAACATCTTTGTTTTTAAATGCCTTTTTAACGTGTTGAATTGGCTGGAAGTAAAAAAATGAGAAAACAGAAATTAAAGTAAACTACTTTGTATTTACTGAACGCGGACATGTATTGTTTTCTTTCATTTTCAAAATGGTGTGTCAAACTAAGCATTTAAAAACCTGCATTATTATCGACTGACAATTACACGCTTAAGAAGAAGGATGCTAATAACAGTTACCTATATTAGATATGATGGAACAATTTGAAAAAAGCATTCATGTTGCGTTCAATTAATTTACTTACCAAACAATATGCCTGCATAAATATCTGTACATTAAAATTTCATCCTAATGGTGTGCGGCGCTGCCAGTTTTGAAAATTATAATGCTTGCGACCTAATCAGTAAGCCAAACTAATATACTGTTAGAAGATATTATCGAATCATTGTCCTCCGTCTGAGGGGATTAAACGTTATGTTTTTTTAACGAGATGTCTGACGACGTACAGTATACAACAAAATTTCTGTCCAAGAAGGGTGTATTACGAAATGTCTGTCGACCTACTGTCGTTTGCTTTTCAATATCGTCGACGCAATGTCGTACAGTTAAATGTCGTTTCGACCCAGTGGCGTAAAATCCTCACCTCTGTTAAAAATATAAAAATCAAATCTCAGACAAGAGCATCATTAACGTTGCCATGCTATTGTTATGAATAGTTTGTGTCTGTAGGATAGGACAGGATGTTGACATAAAGACTGATAAGAGTCTATCCTTCATGTCATGCTGAGTTAGATCAGCAGATCGCTTTATCTCATATTTCTCACCTATTTTTCTTTCTTTTTCACTTCCATAAAATAAACCACTATAGCAATAAATTCTGCCCTTATATGCACTCAACTTCACTCATGCTTCATAAAGGACGCAGTACATTAGTAAATACTTACTAGTTAATAAGTTAGTACCGTAAAGCTTCTAATAGAAGCCCCTGGCGTCTATTTAAAAACAGACCTTCCTACCCCTGGCGTGTATTGGAGACTTGGCGTTTATTGGAGACCCGGGTTTAATTAAAAATAATTGTTTTGAATCGAAAAAAATACAAAGCGACGAATAATGCGCTTAGCAAAGTTTTAATATTTCTAAGAATAATATCGTTTTTATTTTGCCAAATTATTGCTAATTTTATCACATGTCTATAGAATAAAGTGCAATTCTTGATAGTAGTAGTAGTATAGATTTATTGCATTTACGGGCCTAAGCCCACACACAAATCAGTTAAATTTGATTACAGAAATATTAATAAAACATAATTATTTGTTACAACATTATAGCTTAATTATTTGTATTCTTAAATACGACTGAATTTACATAAAACATTAGAATAGTACTTCGTACTTTGCTTCGGGAATAGAGGAGTCCCCCTCATTTACTTATATAACATTACTTTACATATTCAACAATTTGTCTAAATAATCATTTTCATCATTAACAGTTAACTATTTAATTTATGTATACTTTAGAGTGTTCTACTTGTTGTTCGACCTGTACAGTGTTCTACTTAAGGTTTAATTATTTACTTCAAAATCACTTATTAGTCCTGCTATTGCATTTATTGGAACCTTATACTCATCAATTCAATCACCTTAATTACACAATTTTGTTGCACTAATATTAATTTCCCTAGATGTTGAATAATAGGCTAGCCAATTTGATTACGTAAAAAAACTACTTGAATTGTTATCTAGATATTGTCCTCTGTTGGTGTAATTTAAGTAGTTTGAACATCAGCTTATGTATTATTCGCATAGTATGCAATGTTAGTTCATGTCGTGGATTCACCAGGGTCAGGGTTTTTCCGTCACTTGTGTATCTGATACCGTCCGCCTCAAACAAATTATTTCCAATATATTTAACAATCTTAGTTTCAGAGTCCCGTTTTTTTCTCCAGTAGTGTTCTGTTAGATGCATGTAGATTTCTTGTTCTTTTTTAATTCGACACTGTTGAATGTAAACTTGCGGTAGCAACTCTTTTAATCGGGATTTCTTTTGGATCACCAAAGTAACTTCATGCTTGTCAGCTAGCTGCACAAAAAGAAGTGGGAGTTTACCTTCTGTTTTGTTAATTATTCTTTTGGCTTTAACAATTTGTACACTAGTTAGTTTAAAAGAATCTTCAATGACTGATCTAGCATCCTCAGCTGGCGAGTGTTTAAAAAGCAGGCCTGTGATTAGGATTTCTTTGTATCTGTTGGGTCTTTCAGGTTTATCCAGTTTTGTCTCAGCTTCTTGGAGCCACTTTTCCAGCTCACTTAATTTTCCTTGTAGAATATTTACTTCAATTTCTTGCCTTAAGGTAGCTTTCTTAATCCTAGTATCTAATGATTTCCATTTTGATTTCATGTTTGTTTCCATAGTTACTAGTCTTAAATTTACTTCCTGCTTAAAGTCTAAAATTAAAGTTGTTATATTAGCTGTTAGTTGATGACCTAATTGTGAGAGTTGCTAAGACATGTAAGACATGTAGCTGCTCTTGTCCTGTCGGTACCGGCATTTTCTTCTTGTTAGACATGCGTTCAATTCTTTTTGGCGATATTTTTAACTTAGCAGGCTGTGCGCTTGAGATCCATGTTGTTTTAATAATCCTACTAAAATATACGAGTGGATAGTATCTTAATACTTCATACTAGAAAATATGGAATTGTGGGCCTTCGGCCTACGTATAAAAGAGAAGGAATTTAGCTTTATGGCCTAAAGTTGATCCATATCTTGCATTGCAGATCTTAAGTATTTTTTCTTTTCGTCTTTCTTCTGTGTATGTACGTCCATTATAATCCTCAGTCCGTTCAACATGCAGCGTGGCAGGACTTTAATAATTCGCAATAAACTGACTAGTCAACTTAAATATACCAATCTTTGATTGGATTACACTTACTCATACACTTAAGTATACGACTAGACTTTAAAAGTTGACAAAAGTTGTTATTTAACCAGTTAAAATTGAAAAGTAAAATAATTTTTTTGAAATACTTTGAAACTACTTAGAATTGAGATGTTCTCAGTTTGCGCGCTAGATGGCCTCGCAATTCCTGATTAAAAGGTTGGTACCCACCTAATTAATATACAAGCTTAACTTTTTGAGTGGATCGCATCTTTATAATGATGTAGATGTCTCATAAATTATGTCATGCAAATTTTCATTTTTTTAGTAACAACGTCTGGCAAAAGCTTGAGCACTGCGTAGAAAGCTTCTTTCACCATGGAATGTCATCAATACCTCAATAGACCCACCCACCTTACCGAAAGCAAGATTTGTGAACAAACCCTAAGCAAATCTATAGCCTATTTAATGCCTTAATTTAATGTTAATTGCAATCTGTAGTATACTGTTAGGATGAATGAAGGCATATTATGCCGTGTATTGGTGCCGTATGCGTTGTACTCGTATTTCAATTAATCAAAAAAAATTTTTTCCGCAATTACACGTCAGTTTGTACCGACTTGTTTTGCATGTAATACAATGATCGGTATAATTAATACACATTCTGACTTAGCAATATTTTTTGGTACTTGAAAAAAGTGCAGTTTTGTCTATTTAAGTATGTACCTTGTTTGGCTACGATGATGCTCACAAACGAATGTATGCATGACGGTTATTGCAATTGAATAACATATTTAATATAAAAAAGAAAAAAAAAGTAAGCAATTTATATTTAAATATAAATTATGGGAAACACGTAGGGGCCTAATCAGTGACATGCCACATGAGGAAATAAACAGAAGGGTAAAAGGCGTAAATGGTAAAAATCCGGCGCTTCGCGCCGGATTTGCCTACTGTGGGCCCGAAGTAGATGCTGAGCTTACAGCGAATATTGACTTCAGTCAATCGATGCATCTTTTCACATTATACACATAAAATACACTCTATACCCTCTAAAGTGCAATATTTTAGTGACGACATTGTTGGACGATCCTAATATGTACAACAATAATATTCCATGCTTAAAATACTATTTTACATATTGTTTGAACTGATAACGGGCGTTTTTTCAAATGAAGACATTTAGACGACGTCATTTATGGACAATTCCTGTGTTTATACTAGTCAAAGTAGATTTTGAAGATATTAATCTACCAAATTTTGCATTTAGCACTAACAAGGATCCAAAAATGGTGATTTTGTGATGACGTCATTTATGACCCGGCTACGTGGCTTAGGGGATAAGCTGAGGTTTGCTCCTTCCTTAATAATCCTCGGCTCATTTTTTGCGTCGAGGGAACCGCAGCCGGCAGTCAGTTTAGACCCTTTCGCACGAGAATGGTACAGTAATAATACTTGGCTTGGGAAGGGGAGTTTGAGAGTTGTATGAATGTTCAAGGTAAATGAGTTTGCTTTGGTTTATCTGTATCAGTTTAATACTGATGGCGACAGAGGCGATAGCAATTATAGACGACATGTGTCTGCTCAATGCCGAGCGTGAACATGAACATAATAAGCCAATTCAACATATATTTCCAATCCATTCTGCAAAGTAGCTGCTGCGACTTTCGCTCGTGGAAGTGGAGGGCTAACTGGCGGGGTAGGCGAGCGGGCTTATTTCATTTAGTCAGGGAGTGATGACCTCTGACTACTCGATTCTACACATCTGCCTTCCCTCGACTAAGAGTAATCTTATCGGAAGAGACAAGTAGTAATGTTTAATTAGCATTGAAAATCTAATGAATCGCAAAGTGGTCGGCGTAGAAGAAAACCAAATACTACAAGTGTAGGTAATTAAGTAAATACGATGCGAATCCCAATGCGATTTAGTATAATACTACTTCGCGGGATCCTTTAAATCACATATTAAATTGAGTGAGATATAACCTCAAGGTTGAAAACTCTAAACTCATACATACATACATACGTCATTTATGAAAGATCCCTGTATGTATGCTGGAAAAAGACGGTGTTACGGATATCCATTAATTTGATTTTGGAACTAAAGACAGAAGAGATTCCTATAATCAAAATAATTAAATGAAAACCCGGCCCGTGGCCGAGGGGTGGACGACCACCGTCCTCAATAAGTCTTGTTTTCCTTTTGGTTGGCTTGACTGAACACGCCGGGGTAGCCGATCTTTCCTTTCCGATGGGAATAGAAAATAAGTTGATAGGCTTGGCTGAGGAGTTGGGTCTGAGCGGCGGAGTGAGCTAACTAAGCGGGCTAGTGTGTACAACTACAGATATGCGGAAGATGTTTACACCTCTGGTGCATAGGTAGTTGGCTTAAACGGAGTCTTGCGAGATTTCGGCTTCCCTGCGTACTTCGGTATAGTAAGCAACAAATTCGTTCGTCTCTCTCTCTACACTCTGAAGCTCAAGTACCAGCTATTTTCCAATACCGTCACACGTGATTGGAACTTTCGGTGGGTGACGGGACAGACAGTACCACTCAGCTGAGCATGAAGAACTCGGCTGGTTGGATGTAATACTGTTTGTCTTGTTTCCTCCACTCTATGGGAAAACTTTCTGACTAGTCTGGAGCAGTCCAGTATAATCTATGGTTCTCAATGTGGGCGGCCGTTACTTAGGCACCGAATACAATTCAAACTTAAACATATAATACTGAGCAATGCATTATAGTGGTCCTGTGATTTCATCACTTGATTCACCCTGCCAGCTCATATAGCAAAGAGTATTAGAAAACAGTGGACATAGGCAATGCCTGAAAGTCATAAGCTGTATAAATACTATAATAATAATAAAAATAATAATAATAATTAAATGACGTCATTTTTATATTATCCTTGCATGGCTCCTTACTTGTGTAACCCTGGAAGTTAAAATTTAATGAATTTATGAATAACGCATGTATAAGATTTACTAGACACTAAAAATTACGAACTGCGTGCCATTCAGTTAAAGTATGTTCCTTAAAATTGAGAATTTAAATGACGCCATTAATGGTTGGTCATCAACTATCTATAAGCTTCGTTCGTATGTTCACAGCATAAAGTAAAAAAAGTTTGAGTGGATTTTCTAAAATGGAAATTTTTAATGACGTTATTTATAAACGGTCCCTTTCCTTTCATAATCAACGTACGTATGTTTACAGCATAAAGTTAAAAAATCGTGAATCCCACCCGTTTTTCATTCTACGTTGAATATATCACGGTATTATGCAATTGGTTTTTGCCGACATTCCGTACTCGATGCAGATAAGCATAGATTTTTCCGAGTGTGATTCAAATACAGGATAGCGAACCTAAAATATTAAGTTCGTATGCTTGACCAGCTTTGGGTACGGACACAAATGACGACACCTAAATTTACCAAAACTTTAAGCCTACCCACCCGCTGGTCACCTTTTTAAGCATTGCTTACATGAATGCTCTTACCGTGAAATGTCAAGTGACCCACCCTTAAGGTAAGCAACGCTTTTTGTGTCTGACCCCTACCAGCCTTAACGTCGTCAAAACAAAAAGCAGCCGGATCTTTTGAAAGACACCAAACGTAGCAGGACTTTCTGTTGGAACGACAGGAAACAAGGCCAACTCGCTTACGGGACTCTATGTATCTTATAGGTTCCATATCTGACACGCTCACAGATTCGTATCAGACATTTCTTAGCTTAGGCCATTACTGACCCATTGCTGTTTACGGGACTCTAGGCGTCGCGTGCTCCATTCCAACCTTGGCTTCGAGGCTTTGAATTTTTAGTACGTATTTTACAATCCCTGAATTTCCTTCCCCCCCCCCTCCCGAACCTGAAAGGGATGATTTGTTGAGTAGGGAAGCATTAGTTTGCGATTGGTAAAGCATTAGGCATAGGAAATATTTATATTTTTAATATTCTGACTTGTTTTAATTCGTTACACCTCCCCTCCCCCATTTAAAAGATAACTCGTGGCGTTGGGGGTGCAAGTATTTAAAGGTTTTTACTGGTTTTAGCAAAGAAATAAGGATTTTTGGGACGTCATTTGTGGGTGACCCTAACTACACCCCTCTCTCCTGAGGGGATACTTAGCGGGTGGGGGGTGCAAGTATTTAAAGTTTTTTGTAGGTTTTAGGAAAAATAGTTAAAAGTTTTGGGACGTCATTTTTAGGTAACCCCAAATACACCCCTCTCCCCTGAGGGGATACTTAGTTTGGAGGGGGTGCAAGTATTTAAAGTTTTTTAATGGTTTCAGCAAGAAAATTAAGATTATTAGGACGTAATTTTTGAGTTACCCCAAGTACACCCCTCCCCACTAAGGTAATACTTTGTGGGTGTGGGTGCAAGTTTTTTAAAGCTTTTAATGGTTTTAGCAAGAAAATTAAGATTTTTGGGACGTCATTTGTGACTGATCCCAAGTGCACCCCGCCTAAGGAGATACTTTGTGAGTGGGGGTGCAAGTATTTCAAGTTTTTAATAGTTTTAGCAAAAAAAAATAAGATTTTTTGGACGTCATTTGTGAGTGACCCCAAGTACACCTCTCCCCTGAGGGGATACTTATTGGGTTGGGGGTGCAAGTATTTAAAGTTTTTTAATGGTTTTAGCAAGAAAATTAAGATTTTAGGGACGTCATTTGTAGGTGACCCCAAGTACACCTCCCCACTTAGGGATACTTTGTGGGTGCGGGTAACGTCTGCTGGAAAATTCGATGACTGGTGCATGTTGCTAGTGCATTGACTAGCGCCTGTAACGTTGCCATTTTGCTGATGCATTTGGCTGGTGCAAAGCGGCAAATTGAAATTTCGACTAGTGCGTGTCTGGTCCAATTAGCTGGTGCATTTGACTGGTGCAAAGGCAAATCACCCGTTTTTCTTCAATGCTTTAGAAGGCTATAAAAGTTGGTCCAGTCAACTGTTAATTGTAAAAAACTGGTTAGTTCGATCTCTCTTAAAAACAATAAGGCACATTGCCATCGCTTTGGTGACTATTTAAAATTAGTTTGACAAGCATCACTTTAAAACTGTGACCTGTAGAGCATAAAGAACAGACAGACAGACAGACACACAGACGGATATGACTATTACAATAGATGCAGCTAAAGCTTAGCATCTAAAAAGGCACTCAAAAATTAAAATTAAGAGATTATTTAAATTTCGATTTCAATTATTCTTAATAATTTATTTATGACTCTTTCTACCTATGTGATTAAATAAATGAAACCTTGGACTTGTGTTCTAAAGGAAATATAAAGTTTGCATAGGTTTTAGTATGACGTGAGACTTGCGCATTTTAATAATTTATTTCACTAACATAGTTTATCTTTACTTTGATTAGGCTATCGATTCTTTGCGTTTTCTCTTGCTAATTGTAAGCAATAATTGAATACCTTGTTAGATTTGAATTAAAAATTTCATATTCAGTGCAGTTACTTTAACTTAGTAGAGTGATCTTTAATTTTTGTGTTCTATCCTCCTTGCTATGAGTTTAAACACTACTTAGACAAAAACGACTACCTAAATCTAATAAGGTGAAGGTTCAACGTAATACTTTAATAGTTTTCCCACGTGTAATTTACTACATCTTTGTTTTGAATTGCCTTTGTAACGTGTTGCATCGACTGGCAGCAAAGAATTGGTATGTAATAAGAAGAAAGACTTTTATGTAAAAACAAAGTTACACCCTTCGTTTGTTTTTTTCACGACAGAACTCAGGCGCAGCACTGGCAGTTGCAACTTAAACCAGGCATTGGGCTGAAAGATTTCAGTTGAACAAAGTGGCTGGATATTCATTTCATTTATTTTATATGGGGCTAAAGTTAGCTCACTTTTAGGTGTTTAGGTTGTTTTCTTAAAGTAGGTCCCACAACTTGCTTAAGTTGAGTATTGTCATTGGTGTCTGGTCCTTAGTTTAAAAAACTAAGTGTATTTAGTTTTTTATGATGTAGCCACAGTACAGTTAAACCTTGCGTCCACACAATAGTAATAGTTACGTGTTTTATGTCAAGATATTATGTATCTCTTCTCTGTCTGGTAATAAGTGAATACATTATACCTTACAGCATCTGTGTTTGTACTGCCATTGCTCCAACTGCACCTAAGATGCAATAATGTATTTGAATTTGACTAGAAAAAAAATTTATGGGAAGAAAATTTCTTTTGACATGGGTCTGTAATAGTTTCTGGAACTCGGAGCGCAAGGGCAATTTTAAATCTTTCTACACACCAATTTTAAGTGAAGCAGAGTGGAGCTAGGTTTTGATTTTAGTGTTCTATCCTCCAGTCCATGATTGTCGACACCATTTCGACAAAAATGACTCCCGGAATCAAATTATGTTTAAGTTCAGTGTAATACCTAATCAGTTGTTCTACATGTTTTTAACTAAATTGGTTTTTTCAATCAAGTTATAAAGATTTACCTATACTAATAAAGAGGAAGTAAATAATAAAGCAGCATTATAATACAGCATAATATTTTAGGTACTTTGAGCGTTTTACAGCGTATAACTAGGTATTTACGCATAATTGTGATAAAATAGTTCTTTCAGAATACTACGGTATAGTATAGTTTGGTGTTAAGTATTATTGGTATGACCTATGGAAACAAGTAAAGCCACAAGAAACTTTATCTACTTTGTCACTGATATATTCAATTACCTATTTAGTATGTCCTCCATGTATTTTCTACACTCCATCTTGTCTTTGTTTAATAGAAATTAAATAATCACAAACATTTATAATTATTAAATCCATGTTTAGCCACAAACATTATTGTTTGCTATTTGTTTAACGCAACAATAAGTGGTTTCAGTTGAGGTTAAGTTTAAAACGTATCGTGAGTATTTTAACATGAAAATAAAGAGCACAGTATGCGCATAGTATTTAACGTTATATATATTCTTATATATTATATATAACGTACGTTTACTAATAATTAGGTAGAATAACATAATTTTATATTAAATATCGTATTTGTTCATAAAATACTGTTATTTGGTATGTTTTACCTATGCCTGCATTAGCCTTTAACCTTTTTTTGTAAGTAGGTATAATTTACTTCCAGTACCTAAGGAGTCAGCTCAGATTAGAGAAAAATCTCAATGAGGTAATAAAACTTTTCCCTTGAAGACCAAGACTCATTGCCGTTCTTTTAGGAGAAGGAAAAAGAGGAGAAACAAACGGCAGAAAACGATTTTTGTCCTTCGGGCTCAGTCATGCTCAAATTGAGGTAGTTTTTTTAAGGAAAAGAGACCCTCGGTCATTTTTTGAAGGGCTTATTAGAGACCGATTGACTTGCACTGCATAGAGTTCATGGTTTATAGGGTTTATGGTTCATAGGGTTCATAGTGCATAGGGTTCATGGTTCATAAAGTTCATGGTTCATAGGGTTCATGGTTCATAGAATTCATGGTTCATAGGGTTCATGGTTCATAGGGTTTATACAGTTCATGGTTTATTTATTTCACACGGTTCATAGAGTTCATGGTTCATTAGGTTCATGGCATAGTAAGACAGTCGGTCACTTTTGCTTGTCAAAATACTTGTGAACGGTAGTCACTTATTTTTAAAAAAACTAAAAATTTTGAGCCTTGAGTGAGCCCGATGAAAAAAGTGCCGTTCGAGTTCGTTCGTTTTTTAAGTCCTTCAGGAGCCCATAGGCCTCACAGTGAGTCCGACGAAAAATTTCCACCTCTTTCCCTCACAAATGAGCCGACCCCTCAGATACTAAAAGTAATTTGTACCTACTACTACCTACCTATAAAAAATGTATAATAAAATAAAATAGTATTACTATTACTAGTGTGAACGGAATCAACACCAAAACTGAATCATCAATTACAAATTGAACATTTTTTGCTATTAATATATTCGGCTTCATTATCAATATTGTCAAACCCCCGAATCCCGCCAGGTATAATATCTGAACTGCTAGATAGATCTAAATCTAGCCCTGTGATTGCAGAAACTTCAAAAATATCTGAACTGTCTAAAGTATTGTTAAAAATGTAATCCTGATCAGACATTTAATTAGTAGGTATAATTTACCTAAAATAACACAATTATTTTATAATTAATTGTCACGGTCTTACGGTTCACATCAGCTCAAGTTTTAACACCATTTGCCATTTGCTACTTGACACTGACACTCCTTACGCTGCTTACACACCACAAGTCACAAGCCACTGCTTCAATTTAAATATTATTAGCAGTACAGTAACCGTCACCAGTGCCAGTGCCAGTGCCAGTACCAGTTGCAGTTTGCAGTACTCAGTGAGTACAATTATTTTGTGTTAACACAGGCACACAGAAATTAGAATTAAATATTAGAATTATTACAATCAGTGCCAGTGCACTAACCAATGGTGCGACCTGCAATGCATAATGCATATACATACGACGTGCATATCCCCGATCCCCCGGTTTGAATTTCCTTTATATGTATTTCATATATTTTTTTGGAAGACAGTACTGAGTCCAAAATGAGCCAGACGGTCACTTTTAAATGAGTCGGACTCAATACCCCACTACGGAAACGAAAAACCCATGAGCCCTCAATATGGGCTCATGGCATGAGTCCAAATGAGTCGAGAGGAAAATTGAGTGAGCCTGGGTAGAGCCCAACATTTTTTGGTTTTGTCGACCGGGAGGCCGGTCGTGAACGAAAACAGCCAGGTCACTTGTGTTTTGTCTTACTATGGTTCATGGTTCACAGGGTTCGTAGTTCATAGTGTTTATAGTTCATTAAATTCATAGGACTCATATTTCATAGGGTTTATGGTTCATAGGGTTCATAGCGTTCATAGTTTATAGGGTTTTAAGTTCAAAGCGTTCATGGTTTTTAGGGTTTATGGCTCATATAGTTCATTAGGTTCATGGTTCATAGGGTTCGTAGTTCATAGTGTTCATAGTTGGTAAGGTTCATATGGCTCATATTTCATACCGTTTATGGTTCATAGGGTTTATGGTTCATAGGGTTCATGTTTCTTAGGGTTCATGATTAATAGGGTTTATGGTTCATTGGGTTCATGGTTCATTGGGTTTATGGTTCATAAGGTCCATGGTTCAAAGGGTTCATGGTTCATAGGGTTCAGGGTTTATAGGGTTCATGGTTTATAGGGTTTATGGTTTAAAGAATTCATGGTTCATAGGGTTTATGGTTTATGGAGTTCATGGTTCAAAAGGTGAATGGTACATTGGGTTCTTTGTTCATTGTTTGTATGGTTTATAGGGTTCATGGTTCATAGGGTTCATAGGGTTCAGGGTTCATAGGGTTTATGCTTCATAGGGTTTATGGTTTATAGTGTTTATGGCTCATAGGGTTCATGGTTCATAGAGTTTATGGTTCATAGGGTTCATGGTTCATAGTGTACATGGTTTATAGTGTTCATAGTTTATAGGGTTCATAGTTCCTAGGGTTTATGGTTCATTAGGTCTATGGTTCATAGGGTTCATGGTTTATAGGGTTTATGGTTTATAGGGTTCATGGTTTATATGGTTCATGGCTCATAGGGTTTATGTTGCAAAGTGTCCATGGTTCATAGGGTTCATGGTTCATAGGGTTCATGTTTTATAGTTTTTATGGTTCATAGGGTTCTTGGTTCATGGTGTTTATGGTTCATAGGGTTTATGGTTCATAGTGTTCATAGTTCATAGGTTTCATGGTTCATATGAAAGTTTGTGGTTATGTAGTACTCTATCTGGTCTACAGTTACCAGTTAGTTAAAATTTTTTGTTCAAAAAATATATTGTTGTAAAAGAAGTAACATATAATACTAGAGTATAAGCGATCGAGCCAACTCGTTTGTCTAGTGCAAGGGGTTTTTGTTTATTATAGTTTTATATTAAAATGGGGTGTTGAAACACACTGGAGTTTTCCACTTATTCATTTAAAATTCAAATCTTTGTCAGCTTTTTTTTAAGCAAACAATTAACAGTATATCTCATATCTTACTCTTCCAATAAGTTTTTCTGCTTAGCGCCGCTTTAAATGTTTTCACAGCAACTGTAGCTGTATAGTTTTGAAAAATTGATATATAGTAATTTATTTTGAAAATCTTGCGATTTCCTTACAATTTCGTATTTTTTTGTTCATATTAGTTGCAGAACAACTTAAAATTTATGTTTTTAATCCGAAGTTTTATCAATAGCACTTATTTTGGACGTCTATTTGATGGTCATTACTTCTTTATTTCAAAAGCAAGAGTAACGACTATTTAATGACAAGTATTGATATATTTTTATCTACATAATAGCATTAGGCAAACACAGCTTTAATTCATTAAATTTTTAGTATTCTGTTGCTTTTCAGCATTCTGTTGCTTTAGAATTCTGTTGCTTTTCAGCATTCTTTTGCTGTGGAAATATTGAAAAATAAAGCAATTACATTACATTATTGTAGTGTTGGGTAACTGCAGTATTGTCAGTTTACAGCTGAAAAACATTGCCACATGTAATTAGGAATTCCTCCCATCGAAAAATATGGTTCGTTCGTTCATGCAAATGCGTGGCAATATTTTTATGTAGGATACTGGCGCGGGATTTCATCTAGCACGCAAAGGGAGAACTACTCAGTTCTGCGAGTTCTCAATTTTATTTCATGAAATTTTTTACGTTTTTTAAATATGGTCAATAATTTAAAAGTTTGTAATAAATTTTCATTCGGATATAGCTGAATAGTACTGAGTTAGGTAATAGTGATCGAAAATCGCTAATTTTTAATAGAATTGTCTATTTTTAAGTAATGAGAATTCCGACCACGCTGGAGGTAGCCATATACTCAAGACAGATACATAATCAGAAGTGACGAGAGAAAAACAATTCGATTTCTCAACCCCGGTTCATCGCTATACCAAAAAAAGCTAAGTTCTTTTCATTTATACGTGGGATGAAGGCCCACATAATTGGTACCATATATTTTTAAGCGTTAATGTACTAGCAAAATATATATTTTGGTAAGATATATCAAACCAACAAGGTCAAGATCAGGTGTCATGGGGGATCCAGTTCAGATTCCACAAGGATTTGAGCAGCTAGCAGCTTACATAAGACAAGAACTCAGTGCTTCAGGTAAAAATATTTCCACTCAGGTTTCTACTCAAGTTACTTCGCAAGTTACGAACACAACAGTTACAAAGTTTAACAAATGATATTAAGATTCTGGAATCTTAAAAGCAACGTGAACGCGAAGTGAATAACTTTGGACACAAAAATTAGCCACATTAGTTCTGTATGTGAATCGGAGATTAACAGTGTCAAGACACAGCTTGCGACGGTCACCCAAAGGTTAGAGGCTGCTGAGTCAAAAATTGCTGGCTATGATAGAGCAAAAAGGAAGACTGAAATTCTTATAACTGGTCTGCCGGTTGCACAATTTTCATTTCTGGACGCAAAATCACTCTTGGAAGAAAAACTAGGTCTTCCAGATGTCAAGATACTCAGTGCTAAAAGAGTAACCAACAGAGATAGTAGTTAACCTCACTATTGTTTGTTTAGCTAGCTCGTAAAAACGAAGTTCACCTGGTTCTCAAAAACAAGTCAAAACTGAAGAATGCAACTCCAAATTCCATATTCAACCAATCAGAGACAAGAGGGAACAAGAGATACATTAACATTTCATGGATGAATACTGAATCAAAAAGTAAGACCCTGCCTTTACAGATGTGAAAATGATAGGAGCATATGCTTTCAAAGCAAGCGGGGTCAAGTACAAAAGTGACGTTACTAATCTCTCAATAGTTCAGTGACATTTTAGCCCATACACAAATCACAAAACGGAACTAACTGCTGCCAAATTCTCTACTGGAACGTCAAAGGTATCCGGAACCTGAAAGACTTGGACATGATATTCTTGCAAATGAGAACAAATATAAGATCAATAAAATACTCTATTGTAAAAACAATATACTTATAATAATAATAATAATAATAATAATTTATTCATTTTGTCGATTTGGCGTCAGCCCATACAACATTGTTAGGTTTTTACAAAGTGATTATTTACAATTTGATCAAAGATCAAATGATCCTTGGTAATTTATTTAAATGTATTATTAGTGAAGGTTTCTTGTGTTGCTTTCTTGGTTGTGCTGTAAAAATAAATAAATAATAAAAGCTGCGTTTCTTATAGTAATCATGTCATTATAGTGCCAAGTTATATTGAGTTTACAGAGCATGTATTTCATTTCTAAGTAATAAAATAATATAAAATAATAGATAGATGGATAAAAAATGTGTTATGTGATAAGTGTTATAGTTGTTAAGTTATGTTCCTTTGATGCAGCTTTGGTAGAATTTTCAGATTCGTAATATACTTATAATATCTTTCATAAATGTTATTTCGTTAAATTCAATAGTAATAGGAAATGTGTATGCTAAAACTAATTTATACGACTCTGAACTAATCTCAACAGAACTCAACGAGGCAGTGGAAGGACAACCACCGCACCTGCGGGAGATACTAGTAATAGGAGGTGATTTTAATTCCAGGATCAGAAACAAAGGGGAACTGGAACCCGCTATGACACATACCACCATGCTTAGTAGTAAACGACTTTCGCAGGACTGTGGTACTAATCCGACTGCCTCTTGGTTCTTGGACTTTTTGGACAACAACTTTTTTGCTATCCTGAATAGTCGTGTCAGCTCTGATATACCAGGCCAGTTTACACACATAAACCTACGTAACCAGTCCACTATTGATTTTTGTCTAGTTCATTACAATATTATTAGCAAAGTAAGATCGTTTAAATGTCTTGATATTTTCTCCTCGGACAATGTTCCTATATGTGCGGAGATCGAGCTAAAAAATAACCACCTTTTACCTACTAGCAGGTCATTAGGTAATAAAATACGAATCAGTGCTCAAAAAAATTTAAAATTCTTTACAAGTTTGAAATACATCTCTTGATCCTGCCTCCGTCAGTCAGTAAAAAAAATGGATACGTCCTTTACTTAATGTTTGTTTAAAGCAGCTCAAGACAGCAATCTAGTCTGTAATAAAATTCCTATGTTTAATTTTAAAAATAAGCCATGGTTCGACTAAGAATGTAAAAAAGCTAAACGATACGCTAGACTATATAGAGTAAGAAGCAAAAGATGTAATTATGAATATAATGTTTATAAAGAATTTTCTAAGGTTAAGGATAACCTCCAACAACTGTGTAAAAACAAAAAATCAAACTATTTCTCGGATCTAGAAAACAAATTGAGTCATCTTAAGAATTGTGCCGAATTCTGGAAAACGGTTAAATTATTCAAATCTAAAAAAGGGGTCAGTGATAATAAACTTTTCACACTAGTGTGGAAACAATTCTATAAACAAGTAATGCTGCTCCAGAGAAATACTTTTGTAAAATTTTATGGTGTAAAAGACCCTAAGCTAGACTGTAAGATACAATTAGCTGAGCTTAATAAAGCTCTAAGGAATCTAAAGACAGGGAAAAGTCCTGGACTAGATGGGATCTCTAATGAATGTTTGGTAGGGCTTAATGTGGAATGGAAAATATTTGTAATTGATATGTTTAATATTATACTGAGAACTAATCAGTGCCAAGCTAGCTAGTCTGATATAGAACTAGTCACTCTATTTAAGAAAGGGGACAGGACTCTGCCTGAGAATTATAGAGGTATCGCTCAAGTGAGCTGTATTCGTAAGCTAATCACACAAATTATTTTAGACAGAATCACAGAGTGGGTTGACAGGTGCTAAATTATACCAGAAGCTCAGGCAGGGTTTAGGAAAAAAAGATCGTGACAGGACCAAATATTTTCTTTAACAAGCATCATACATAACCACATAAGAATTCCCGGGAAAAAAGTTAATGTTTTATTTGTAGATTACAAGCAAGCTTTTGACTCGGTTAACTACACGCTGCTATGGGAAAAATTATTCCAGTTAGGGCTCAGTCCTAAAATCATACGCATTCTTAAGGATATTTACTATAATGCTAACTTGAAAGTCAGGACAGAACAGGGACACACAAACTGCATTTAGGTTAATGACGGTGTTCTTCAGGGTGAGCTTTTATCCCCGGTTTTGTTCTTACTATTTGTAGCAGATATAGATGAGTTTTTTAAATCAGAAGGACTAAGCTGACTGAGTATTAATGAAATACTAGCAATAGTAATGTTAATGATGACAGTAATTTTAGCATACAACGTTAATGACTGGAGGAAAAAGCTGTCAGCTCTAAAACAATATTGTGACATTATTAAACTTTAGGTTAATGTAAGCAAAACAAAAATATTGGTCTTTGCAAAAGGTACAAATATCAAGGTTAATGCTACGTTCACCTATGAAAACCAGGTAGTTGAAATTGTGAAGGAATATGTTTAACTAAGGGTTTCTTTTAACTCATCAGGCGTCTTTAGTGGAGCGGCAAAAGTTTTTGTTAATAAGGGACTAACAAGGGAACATACCTTACTTGAAACTACAGAATGACGCGAAACTACCCGCAACGTATACTACCCATATAAGTGACCTCTGCTTGTATAGTCGTTCGACTGCAAAATCCGTTGTTTGGCCGCAATCGCGCGCGCAATGTCAAAAATATCGATTTTTTTGAATTTTACCGCGCTCTAGCTCCCACAGTTTTTGTACAATTTTCATAAAATTTAAAATACAACATCTTTGTATGATTATCTAAAAAGTGATTTCAGGATTTTTGAAAGTTCGAAAATTTTAATTTTTTTCGAAAATTTTTAAAAACTAGGTATTTCTGAGGCCCAAAGTTTTGACTATTTTTTTCAAAAAAAATTAAATTTTCGAATTTTTAAAAATCCTGAAATTATTTTGTAGATAATCATATAAAGATGTTGTATTTCAAATTTTATGAAAATTGTACAAAAACTGTGGGAGCTAGAGCGCGGTGAAATTCGAAAAAATCGATATTTTTGAAATTGCGCGCGCGATTGCGGCCGAACAACGGATTTTGCAGTCAAACGACTATACAAGCAGAGGTCACTCATACGGGTAGTATACGTTCCGGGTAGTTTCGTTTCATATTGTAGTTTCAAGTAAGGTATGTTCCCTTGTAAGAGCTACGGCGTGTCTCTGGGAGGTGTTGTGCAGGAGTAAATGTGATTCTTGGGATGGCCGTATAAAAATTTCTAATTCAGTATCTCTAGCAACCCTTATGTACTGCAGTGCTATCTGGAAGCTAAGGTATGGCGATAGGCTAGAACCCGTCCAGACAAGATTTGTAAAGAAAGTGCTAGCACTTCCCAGGAATACGCCGGACTACTTGGTCAGATTAGAATCTGTTCGATGCAGGTTAAAAGTTACTATGTTCAAGCAGGCCCTCAGATATCTGCTAAAATTATTGGAAATAGGTATAGAAAGTGTTCCGCGGCTACCTTTTGAGAGGTAAAATTTTTTGGATGGGCAGAAGGGCAACAATGTTAACTACAACTGGGAAAGCCAAATCAGATCCAAGCTGCATGAGTTAGGTTATGGATGGGTATGGAATAGCCTTTCTGGACAATCCCTAAAATCTGAGCTAGACAATATATATTGAAACAATGGCACTCCAATTTTACGAAAAAGACATTGAAAATACAATATATTTCACTTATAATACTTCTTTTTTACAATACATGGGCCCCAGCTTAGTTAAAAACTACGTAGACTATAGTGTAAATGTAAATGAAATTAGAATTTTTGCACAAATCCGGCTAGCGGATAAAAACAGTGTTCAGTTAAGAATAAATAATAATATTTTAATTTTGGATAAGATTAAAAAATTTAATGCATGCACTCTTCATGATGATGACTCGATTTACCACTTTTTATATGTATGTCCTCAGTGGTTAAGTAATGATAGGAATAAATACTTGAAGGCAGCGTTCAAAATAATTGTAACAAGCTAACTTTAATGCTAAAATCATATGATGTGCAATCTATTTCTAATCTATTCAATTTTGTACAATTTAACATGAACAAAAAAAGGGAGTTCTTCCTTAATTAATTATATGCGGATTGATGTTTGTAAAAATGATTTGTGTTTGGGCATAGCCCGAAACGCAATAAATCAATACTACTACTACTACTACTGGCGCCACAACTGTTATCCAATTCTTCCCTGACTGTAAGTAGAAAATATTAAGTTTTCCTTAATTACCCGTGCAACCTGGTTTAGGGATCTTCGAACTGCAGCGAGAAATTAAAGGACTTTCTTGATCAAATCCAGGCTACCAAACCTAGACTGCATTGTAAAATTTACTTATAACAATTATGCTTTGATTACTATTATGTCTACTAGATGTAACGGATACCACTCAAGGGTTTTACCATATCTAAGACGCTGCAACGCTGGCTAAAAATATCAAAGCGCTGTTCCAAGCAATGATTTTGATGGCAGTGACGGTATCTTACATGATACAAGATACAATGAGACCATGCAACTTTAAATCCGCCCAAGCAAGCATTGCTGAGTGCACATGCAAGATTGACATCATCGTGAATAGAGTTCATCGGCGTCAATAAGTCATTGGATGCGCCTATATAATTTGTATAGTTTATTCGGCCTTTCTAACTGGAATCTAAGTTAGCAAGTCGTCTCATTTTTAAGACGACGCAACATCAAATCCTGATCTGTAACCATTGTTATGGTTACAGAATTTATAGATAATATCTATGATGTTGTGCAACATCATATCTACTTATGCGAGCAATTATGCAACCATCGGTATGGGAACCGGTCTTTTAAAAAGACGAAAAGTACGATCTACTAAACCAATAGGACACCTGAATATCTCTGTGTTATAATATTCTAATTACTACACCTTCTTGGTGCAGGTTCTTGCTGTTAAGGAAATGCGAGACTTGGCTGAAAATAAAACCGTCTGCAAAAATTTTGCACTAGCGTTGCCTAAAACCAAATGCATGTAAATAAAAAAGAGACCTATTATTAAAAATACCTATTTTTACTACCAGCAGTGATGCTTATACTATAGCTCAGCAGTGTCATTAATTACCTTAAAAAAATTACCATAACTTAGATATAGGGGGATATTTCAATATTTAATAATTCAAAAGTCCTTCTTCAATCCAACAATGTTTTTACACTAGCGTGTAGCCCACGTCAATATCTATGCAAATACACCACCATTTACCTTCTGTGCCGCTACGTTTAGAAGCAGTGTAATTATTTAACTTTGAAAAATTACCAGTACTTAGATATAGGGGGACATTTCAATATTTAATATTTCAAAATCCTTTTTCAATCCAACAATGTTTTTACACTAGCGTGTAGCCCATGTCAATATCTATGCAAATACACCACTATTTAACCTCTGTGCCTTTACGATTAGAAGCAGTGTAATTCTTTAACTTTGAAAAATTACCAGTACTTAGATATAGATGGACATTTTAATATTTAATATTTCAAAAGTCCTTCTTTGATCCAACAAAGTTTTTATTGAAAACAAAGTTTTGAGGCTAGTTTATGAGTTTACAATTTTTTTTGAAGTTTTTTGAGTTTTTCCTCTGCTTGTTCTTTAGCTTCTGCCGAGTTTTGAATTCTTGTGGTTTTTCGAAATTCTCGGTACTTCATTCGGTTCATCGGGTAATGGACTTTCTTAAGAGCTTAAATTTGAGAACCCAAACAGAGATTAGATAACCAAAATTCAACGTTTTGTTTATTTAGATAATTTGCTTTATAACACTTTTTTAGATTAGGTTAAAACCTTAGTTTAATTTAACGGCAGGATCGTCCTCTTGTTCCAACTCATCATCACCCACATCTTCTAGCTCAAGGCTTAGTTTAAAATGAATAAGTTTGGTAAGCCTGAAAATTTTTTTGACCCCTATAGCAGCCCGTGTTTTCATAAGATTATGGGAATCACCTCTTGGATGAATGCACACGTAAGGCCGAGCCCCTTTTCTTTATCCTACTTCACCTTCTCCAACATGTTGTGCACAGCTGCTGAAGTTTTGAATGTTGTAGTGGTTAAACGGCTCGATTCATCAAAACACAAAATTGGGTTATCGTACGGTATTTTTACTATTGGATCACCATACTGGTCCCGTTTAACGTTTTTCATGCTACTATTGAATTTGCACAAATAAAGACAATAAGCATTTTCTGGTTGATAAACAAATAAAGCAAGTAAGTATTAGGCTAATGTAATATTCTACGTTTTTAAACAACTAAAATATTGAGCAATAACAATAAAGAAGGTACACTAAAGCAGCAGTTAACGCAAACTAAGAAACACAGTTAATACCTAAACCCCCAGTGTTAGATTAAAATAAAGGCATAAAATTGTGTGACACCATGCTATTTTATTTCACGCTGAAATATATTGCCTACCCGATAAAGCAAAATACTATGTTTACATCTAAACATATTATAAAGTTTGTAGATTCAACAATACATCAAGCGACAACAACAAGTTATATCAAAAATGAAATAAATTAAGTAATCCTGACTCAAAAACCATAAAAAAGTATAGATTACAAAACAAAATTAATTACAAACTAAAACGACTTGATGTTTTACAGTATTTATGACTACCACTTAAACTAAATAGTGTAGACAGCTTTAATTAGATTCACTGTTAACAATGATTCTAATACGCACAAAAACAAGGTAAAAAATACAAAACACGCTGTAGCCAACGCAAACGGAAAAACGCGAAGTAAGGAAAATACACACGCTAGTGTCAGTTGAAAATTGATACATACTATCGTTAAATGATACTGTTAATCGTAACATACTAATCTTAAAATCTAATTAATATATATTTACTAGCAAAAGCATGCGTAACTACTAACAATTAAGGATAAAATTAACACCAGTATTAGTAAATTTATCATGTTTATGCAGGAACATGAAGTAATTATTACGAGTCCGTACTTAATTAAAACACAAGAGGTCAACTTCAACGTTATGTTTAGTAATAATTGTATTGAAAATCATAGGTATAAACAATACAAGAGTAGAGGTTACACAAACCAAAAACCAATTCAATGTAATAAGACTACAAACAATGTTTTACAATGTATGATCTACACACCAATACTGCAAAGCAAAACACACCATGTTAGCTGCACAACTATTGTTTACAAAGATAACAAAATTAAATGAGTACAACTGAGAATTAACGCTGATATTATTTACGAACTGCTTTTGGATGTTGTGCAGTAGCTAAAACTAAAGCCCGGCGGGCTAAGTAAGAATATTCCACTACAAGCATTACGTCATTATCATACGCTTCTAATATTGACAAACCAACAGGTGAGCTACGAAGCAGCATCTCCAGCAGGTCATTTCTGTACTCACGAAGATCTTCAGCTCACAGAGATATAAAGTCATCCTAAATTGTAATCCTAGCTCAAACTGCAAAAGGCGAAAACAAACAGTGCTGCAGTTTTTACTATCGTCTAAAACCCAAAAATACGCGAATAAGGTAATGTTTTAATACATATATACAATATAACGACTAAATAATCAATCCCCAAAAAGCATTAACATAAAAAGGTAGCTCACATTGAGGAGGACAATCACTGTTCTGTTAAATGTATTTAAACTCTGGATTAAAAGCTTATATTTCAGGAAACGTCAATAAGTGGTCTTTAATGCGATTCTTGAGCACTGGTATACCCTGCATGACACAAAGATCATAGGCAAAACCACAAGTTTGCAACGGATTAAATAATGTTGACGATAGTGTGACAATGTTTTCTTGGATATTAATTTCAATTTTGAGAAGCATGTAATGATCTTGCAAGAACCATACATGGTACACAACCTTAGTTACAGGAGTGATATTTTTCAGAGCTTTCAATGTGAGTTTCTATTGATAATATTGAGGGTCCACAATGCTTCTTAGGAAAAAACAAGCATCATAGTTGAAAAAAACACATTCCGTTTGATTAGTGACATATTTAGTGTTAAACAACTTTATTAGGTGGTTTGCAATTTGACAGTCTATTCATTTTATTCCGTGCACATAATCGTAAATATCATTAACGTAAACACCTTGCCAGTAATCGCCGTCAATTATTGGTTTCTTCATATCAATAGTAATACGCAACTTTTTAGAAACTGCAACATCAGCTGGTGGCTTATTGATGCCTTGTGTGTGGTTTCTGCTGTTTCTGCGGTTGCTTTTTGACATGTCAAAATTGTCGTCATATTCAGATTCTAGCAAGATGGTTACTGGCTTAGTTTTGCGTGCAACACGTGTTTATTATTGCTGGGGGCTGTTTTGGTTCTTTTTTACTAAGATATTTTGAAGCTACTCTATGTAGTGCTGGATTTTTATACTTCCAGTTTTCTGTGACGTTGTTTTCATCGCAGGGCTCTGAAGGTAATTCTTCTGTTGTCAAAAATTGTTTTGGTTTACGTTTAATTATGCCAGTCTTGAAAGCATTCATAATACGGTCTTTAGCTATGCCAATAACAATTTTGTACTGCGCTCGTATGAAGTCAGCAGCGCTGACGGGTAGATTTCCATGTAAATTTAATTTGTAATCTTTGAAAAGTCCTTTACCAGCACCAGACGTTTCTCTTACGAATGATTCTAGGCCAGCACGCTTAGTTATAACACAACAAGACCACAACGGTGGATAGGCTATGTAATCTTTTTTAAGCATCTCGATTACACCTGGTTTATAGTTTGGATTTTTAAACAAATTTTCGCAATCAAGCTGACAATAAATTTCTTGTTGTGACACAAAATGCTGGTAAAATGAGAACTGCTCCCGTTCAGTTTGGTGTTTCATCACTTCTTCGGACGTAAATGTTAACTCAAATTCAACATCAACTTCAACACATAGCGTTGCTGCTACCGGGTCATTATTCTTCATAATACCAACTAACATTGTCATGTATTCCTCATGCGGAAGATATTGAGATCCAAACAGAGAAAATATCGTGAAGTAATGTGGTGTAGTCTTCCTCAGTTTTTACTTCTACAAGACGCGCAAAACTGAACATCGCCAACTTTCTGATTTTCTTGTTTCTTGTATTTCTGCATAAGTTGCCTAAAAAAGCTTTCATGACCCGTGCACAAAAACAGGCACGTTATGGCAGATAAAAACTGTTTTAGTTTAACTACAAAAACTTTGCAGCACAGATCTAAATACGTGTCAAGCTTTAAGCAGTTAACTCCTCGAAGAATGCTTTAAATCAAGGCAAAGCTAAAGTTGCACACAAAAAAAGGGGGATTTCGAACGCTTTTAAATTGTCGCATATCTGCAAATACACGTTCTAAGAATGTAGAGAAATCACAGCCAGCATTCTGCCAGCTGAGCATTTTAGCTACGACAAACGGTTTGAGGGCGCCAACCTTAAGTATTACAGTTGTCAAAAGGACATTTGAATGCTGCCCACGTGGTTTCTTTGAGACGCCTCCAGTAGAGTCTGTATAGAATCGTATTTTCTCTTGTGGAGCTTCAGCTAATAAAAGCGCCGTCCCTTGTAGTTGCTCGCTACAAAAAATGTACACTTAAAATGGATTAACCTTTAAATCCCAAATATACCCAGTCATTTTTTCCATCTTCCATCTTCATCTTGTAATTGAGTTGTTAGCATTTGAAGCCCTGTTAACAAGTTTTTGTCCAACCGCTTTCTCAAATTTTGTTCTGATTTCATTTTCTGCAACACTTGTGATGACCTAGCAGTATGATTGTTATGGCAAATGCTGCGTGCGTCGAGTTCATTAGTTTCGATGCATTGCACTTTGCTTGGATTTTGATGTTGCAACCTTTCAGCCATTATTTGACGTTGGCGACCTGTAATTCGCGTTCCTGTATTAACCACTTAAACCAGTTTAAAATTGTCCGACCCTTTCCTTCTAAACACCAAAGGGTGCATCAACAGCAGAAACGACAAAAGTGACATTGCATTTACACGATCTGACTATTTTAGCCAATGCTAGAGGTAGTTTACCATTTTCGCCTTTGTAATAGTTAGGCAAACGTAGAGCATTAAAACCACATACATAAACCATTTTAAACGCCATATCAAAATCTGACGCCCATAAGTGAGGCTTAAACTATCCAATTGTCCAGTTCACAATTTCTTTTACTATTTCCCAAGGCATTTCAAATTGAAATTCACGTGGAGCCTTGTAACTTTTGGTTTTGTCACTTAGACCAATAATTGCAGCCACATCGTCATTATTCATGTCCTCATCGTCCTGATCTGAAGATATGTCTTAAATTGTAATATCTGGACTACTGTGATCTTTATTTGGTGCGCCTTCATTAACCTGTGGATCCACAGAAGCCAATCTGGTTGGCCGCATAGAATGACAAAACACAAGAGACCGGGCCATTTTCGTTCACGACCGGCCTCCTGGTCTGTTCTATACTTTTGAGACTGAGCCCAAAGGAGCCTATGTTAAATAATACAGAGGCTCAAATGAGGCACAAAAAGAAATGTACATTTTGATCCTCGTTCACTTTAAGTTAAGGTCTCAAAAGTGACCGATTGTCTTACTCTGGTTGGCCGTGGAAGTTCTTGATTAGGTTTCTTAGTTGGACTTAAACAAACACCATTGTCTGACACTGTTGATACCTTGTTGCTTTTATTCTGCACGAGAGGTGTATTATCTAAGTGCATAGTATTGGGGTGGTGCTGAGGTTGAGGTAATGTGGAAGTGAGTTCATTAACGTTGGGGAAGCATTCCTTACAATAGAACGAAGCGTCTTCAAGGAACTCGATGTCATACTCCGCGCTAGTAAAATAAAACCATCTAGTGGGGCGCATATCATAGTTTCAAAAAATTTGAGGTCATCTAAGTGTAGTGATAGTTACAAAAACAATTTAAACATTGTGTACGAATATGAAATATACCTGCAACACCTGTCGCATCCAACAACATTTCTGCTTTCGGAATACAAGACGTTGCAACACCCAAGAATATGATCGGCACTTGTTTCCACAGCTTTAGTTAAGCGCGTCTTTTTAGGCCCTATCAGTGACAGAGAAAATCTATTGGGCTTTCGAATATTTCGTTTACCTAAATGACAATTAATTTCAAACATTAGGTTGTGTTATACATAATAACTGTGTTAATACAAAGGCAAACCGAAACTATAGTTACCTGTCTAAACCACAGAATCACACAAACCATCTGGAATAACCGCCACCTTAGAATTATGAATACTGTCAGTTTCAACGTTGTTGGCTTGAACCAGTGATAAATCAGTACCTTTAACGCTTGCATTTGGAGATAAGATTTCTTCAGCAACATAAATTTCTACGTCATAAGCTTCAAAAGCTTAAACTAACACAATTTTTCAATGTCAAGAGTGTTATTTCCATGGTTGTCAAGATTGTTATGATCGAAAAAAAACCAAAAATTTGAATAAAGCTACAATAAAATGTTTATATGAAAATACTTGCAAATGGAGAAATTACCTGAGAACCAAAGGATATAACGTAGTATAATATTGAAGTCATCAATTTAAAAAGGATAAAAAATCAAGAAGTTTAATATGGATAAACCTGTAATAACACCAATCAACCCAAGAGATGCATTTTTTTGGGTTAAACAGAAACAATTAAATTACTCAAAAAGCCTACTGAAAATATAATAATTAGGTTCTATGATATTTGTAGTTTATATCTGGGTGCTATGTTATTTGATGATTTTCCAATTGGTCATCCTATTAGAATTGATAATTTTAAAAACCTATGATCCAGAGTGGTTTGGTTTTAATAATTGTAAAATATTAACACTTAGAAATCTTTATCATCCTGCATTAAAAGCAAAAATCAATAGTAAATTAATATTTCCATTGTGTTATACTTGAGCGAGTTGAAACCAAAAAAACAAATTGTAGCTATAATAAAGAAGAAAGAGCTTTGATTGGTACGTGGATTAATGTTGAAATAGCTAAAGCTGTTAAAAAAAGGTACATTATCTCAGAAATCTACTTAGTTCTACATTTTAAAGAAACATTAAGCGAGTTATTCAAGAATTACATTTAAACATTTATGAAAATCAAAACTGAGGCCTTATAAAATAAAGAAGATTTTACTAAAGAAGGATTAATTGAATTTATAGAGCAAAACACAAACATTTGTATAGACAATAATCTAAATAATCTTATTACCAATCCAAGTTTAAAAGCTGTAGCCAAACGTTTTCTAAATAGTTTATGGGGTAAATTAGGTCAAGAAGATTCACTGAAACAAGTTAAAATTGTGTCAGAATATGCGGATTTACATAAATTAGAAGAAAATCTTAAACTCAAAATTCTAGATTATACAACACTAACAAATACATCTAAAATAGTTAAATATAAAGAACAAGACGATTTTATTCTATGTTCAAAGAATACAAACATATATATTGCAGCATTTACTACAGCAAACGCCAGATTAAAACAGATAAAAATTATATGATGCTCTTGATAAATTAAAAAGAAGAGTTCTTTATATAGATACAGATAGTGTGATTTAGGTTGATAATATAGACAATCCTCTTGATTTTGTAACTGGTAGATATATTGGTGAGTGAAAAGATGAATTTATCAGAATAAAAAAATACGATCCTAAAGCACATGGTATGATGGATTTTGTTTCAACTGGCCCTAAGTCATATTCCTATAAGACAAATATACCTGGTTATGCTGAATGTACTAAATTTAAAGGTTTTGCAAGTAATTACACAAATAGTAAAGAAGTTAACATGGAAAATATGCAGAAACTTGTATTAGGGTCTGTTTGAAAATTAACTACAAAACACGATGTTTTTGTGAGAAATAAAGTAGGTGTTATCAAAACATTAACAAATAACTAAAAATATAACAAATTTAAAGAAAATTTTAATAAAAGAGTCACGTGTGAATATAACGAACAAACACAAGAAATAGACACTAAACTATTTAGTTATTAAATTTATTTTAAAATCAATGGGTTCATGTATTACAGAATTGTGCATGAATAGTCGATGTTCTATTTTTTGAGAAGATATAAGTACTCAATTAACAAATATTAAAAATGTAAATGCTTTACAAGATGAAAAATTCTCAATCTTGGAAAATCTTTTATCAAGACTTGAATCACGACTTGATATGCTTTCATAGAAAAATGAAGATGATAATAAATAAATAATAAAACAATATTTGTTTGGAATAAAAATCTAAAATTCAACCATAATATTTTATTACCTAATATATTTAGTTGTTTGGTTATTGCTGAAAGTAATTGTAGAAAGAGCTGTCTAGTTATTAAGTTTTTTTTTACAAAAATGAATATAAGACTATAATTATCTAATTAAAGTAGAGGACAGCCTCCAACAGGATACTTATCAGATATTGATTAAAGCATTTGAAAATAATCTATCAAAAAACCATGTGATTTCGTTATTTGAGAATAAAAGCCGAAGACAAAAAGATGGTATTTGTGAATTCAAACTAATAGAAAAAGTAGGCAAAGGATTGAAAACAAATCATGAAAATACTATAAATATTACAGTATTTTACACTGAAGATGATCAACCAGATTATAAAGAAATCGATTTTAGATTGAAAACTGTTATAATGTTTGGTAATATAATGAATCGTTAGAATCAGAATGTAATTAAAAAATATTTTACAAGAGGTAGACAATAATATCTGTGTATTTTATCTAAGTCAGTCATATTTCGTATTGAATCAAAGATCTATTAGAATGAATTCAAATTTTTTAAATTTATTTAGAATATTTAATAACGATATACAAAACTTACATAGTAATAGGATTGCAATAGATATAGATTCACAAGAATTTATTCAGTTTTGTCAAAAAGGTTGCAAAAAAGATTATTATTTTATAACTATTGATTTTACTTCTAATGCAAGTGAAAAACGATACAGATGTAACCTAGACAATTTTTATATTTATAGTAATTATCTCAAATAACTATAAAAGTGGCGGCCCAAAGGGCTCAAAGCGCGAATTCCGCTTTGCTCCGCTTTGAAATTTTACCTATAAATTTTTTACTTATAAAATGGAAATAGAAAATTGTAACGCTTTCCTCAAGGGCTATGTTAAATTAGTAGAGTTACAAATTGGTGACAAATATCTTATTTTAAAATGTGAAATAGTACATTCTGAAGCCTATAAAGTAAATCAAGTTAAACTGTGTATACATATTGATGCTAAAACTGGCAAACCTTATGAGGAAGATAGCTGGCTTTGCATGAATCAAAAGTTCACTAGTAAAAACATTTATTTACCAGCTTGTTGCATTAAGATGCTTATGCAACCTTTTCGAAATAATGTTGGTTGATATTTAACGTATAATGGTCTGAAACCAGGTTAAATGTTTCAATATCACGATAATAATATTACTGACACTCAAGAAACAAGGAACACACAAGAAAGTGCCTAATACAGACCTTATAAAAACAGTAATTATAATTTGTTTTCAAAGATGTTATATTGTTATAATGTTTTATGATTGAATATTATATATTTTATTTCATTATATTCATATTCAATGCAAAGTAATAACATAACACCTACTTCGCGCATTTTTATCATAACGCTAACGCTTACGCTAACGAAGGCTAACGTAACGATGAACGCTAACGAACGCTAACACTAACGCTTAAAAACAATAAACGCTAACGCTAACGAACGCTAACGCTAACGATGATTGCTAACGCTAATGACAAATTGTGTTTGATAAAATGAAAAATAGGGTAATATTATTAAAGAATACTGTTAAACCAATATATAGTACTGGGTTTATAATCAGTTACTTTACATTGTAAGCATGTATCAGATAATCGAAATATTGCAGCTTGTTTAGTTTCAAAATTAATACATGTATTAACAACATTCATAAAATGTATATTAAAAACTTTTTGACTTAAACTAGTTGTTTTAATAGAAAGGGTGTTATAACAAATAAAACTAGTTAAAAACGCTATTTCATTATTTAATTTAGTTAATTTGAGACCACCAATAACATATTTTTCATATTGTTGTATACGTATAGCTCCTGGTAATACTACTAGTTTGTTTTTTAATCTTCTTTCCAGAAGTTTAATATTTATTTAATTTTTATTACTTCTTTATTGATTTGATAAATCTGTAAATAATGAATCTTTTGATGCAATTTCAGCTTGTTTATTACTTTTTATTAAACCAATGATTCCTATATTTTCTTCTTTCAGTTTTCTTTTAATTTTAGCTATTTTAGTATATATTTTCTTATTGATATTACTATCGTCTTGAATAAAATTGTTGATTAAAGCACGGTTGATTTTTACTGCTGTAATAATTATTTTACACTTGTTATCAAAAACAGTTTGGTTAGTAATATCACCTTTTGTGTCTTCTTTTACCCCTATAAGATTCTCTATTTGACTGTTTTAATTAGCTAAACTATGTTTTAATTCATTTGTCTCATAAGTTAATTTTCTTATTTCAACATCATTGCTCTGTATTTTGTTCAATATATTTAAAGTAATTGATGTTATCTCATTAGTCATTTTTCTAATATATCCAAATTTTAAAATCATTTATTATACAAATTTTATTTCATTACATGCAAGTTTAAAATCTCGTATATTATTAACAATATGGAAAATTAACTGTAAACATAATAAACCGCAAGCATTTGTTCCAATTTCTTGCAATTTAGACGTCGAATGAACTTTATCTGATTCTAAATAATTACCTTATTTTATAGGTGGTCCATGACCAAAAGAATCAAAATAATAGTGTTCTATAATGTTTTTAAACCATAAAATCCAATGAGTTCTAGGGGTATTATTGCCATAAAGATTTAGTATTACAATTTCTATATTCTTAGTTTTAAAAAGTAAATTATCTCTCATGAATACGCCTCTAAAAACATAGGTTTTATTGCATATTTGTCTTGAATATTTATCTATTTCTATATTTATTAATGCTTTCATGGATAAAGTTTCAAACAAAACCACTTCCAGACCATGTTTTCTTGTCCATTTAAACATTATGTCTCTTTGTTTTAGCTATATTTTCATCTTGTGACTTTTTACTATTAACTGCATAAAATACTTGACTAACTTCCCCTGCAGCAGCCATTACTCCACCAATAATAGCAGGTGCTTCAGTTATCAATAGCTTTAGGGCTACAAGAGGCAAAGCACAACCTTTTTTAATATGTTTTGACAAGTCTGTAATAATTTTTCACATTGATAAGCTAATAGTATTGAATTAAAAATACCATTATTTATTTGTTTTATTTGAGATTGTGTTAAATTCATTAGATATCCATCCTCTTTATTGAATTGAGCTTTATTTAGAGGTAATGTTGAACTTTTTTGTTTGTAAAGAAATTTCCAATAGCTGTATATTGACTTTCTGTAAAAGAAATATTAATGATTTATATAAAAGAAAAAAATATTTTTTACAAAGTACTATTAAGTACTTATATATTCAACTTGCATTTTTGTACCACCTGTTTGAGTCATAGAAAGTATTTGTTCTCTAAATATAATAACATAAGCAGTTGTATTTCCTAGTACATTTTCACTAAATTTGAATTTAATTTTAAAACCTAATGTATTGCCTCTAATACGATCTTCTTAAAAAGTTGTATCGAAACAAAACAAAGCATGAGCTGTTTTAAATCCATATAGTGCAATTTTTGGTTCTAAATTTGTAAATAGTTCTCTAAATTTTGAATATCGATCATAGGTTTCTATACAAGCTGGACCATTACCACCATTTGATTTAATGTCTGGATAATTTACATTAATTAAAGATATAAAAGCATCACAAACATTACAATAATCAAATACTAAAATATTTGATTTTTGACTATTTAAACTATTAGTTTGATATTCAACAACAAAACCTAGAATCTTTTTAGGTCCTGAAATAGTAGTTGAATTACGATCTAAAGTCATTGCTGGTAAAACTTGAAATGTTTTTTGTTGTTTTACAAAAAATTTATACGGAATCTTTGGTTGAGTTGTAAGATATTCAGATATTTCACTTAAAATTTTTGAATTTAGTTTAATATAAGGCATTCTCAATTTCAATAAGGTAATATTGATTACTTCATTAACCACATCATCTGTACCTGCTGTTGCTTGAGCACTAGATTAAAATATAGCATCATTATTAGATACTCTAACAAAATCGAAAGAAACTCTTACTCCTGATACTATTTGACCTCTAAATCCAAAGATATGTGAAAATGGAATCATAAAACGACCTTTACCATTATCTCTTGCATTTGCATTATATTTAAATAATAAATTATGTCTATTTGCAAATCCTGGGTTTTTATCTGTTGTTGCAGAATATTTATTTTCTACAGTTTCCAATGCATAATTGGTTACACTCGATTAATATTCTACTTAGTATTCTGTTTTTTATCTAATCTTCGATAAACAATTATTGTTAACGTATACTGAGTCTATTAGGCTACCCTCATTGGAGGACAGTGTTAAGTTTGTTCTTTTGAATGAATATTTTCTTTCTCTCGTCTAAAGACCAGCATTGACCATGTCCTCTATTTGAACTAAAACCATCATTATATTTTATTAATTTTTTAAATTAAACTTACATGTCCTGGCCTGTTATACTGTTCAACAGTTGTATCATCAAATGTTAAGATAACTTTACTAAATAGAAACATTGGTCCATTATTAACTAGTGTAATTAATTTTGTACCTGTATATCTTGTACCATTTGACTTTTTTACCAAATTAACTTCAATTATAAAGAAACTTTTCTCTAATAAATAAAAGTTATCTACATTATCAATGCTAATTGTAGTTGCTACTAATTCATTCAAATGTATTGTTCAAACTGTGATATTGTTTTCTTTTGTATGCAACAATATATCTGTTTCTTGTTTATAATTAAATATTTTGCTCTTAATACCTTTTATTTTGATTTCTTGTTGAATATTGTCTAAGAATTTTTTAATACTCATAGCGTTTTAATTTTTCATTTACTATTTCATTTATTTACAAGTTTAGAATATATATTTGTAAAAGCCTTTTCTGAAAGATATGATTTAAATTTATCTAGTATTTAAGTAGCTAATTTTATATCACTTGTATCAATATGTGTATGTCCTGCTTGAATATTAGCTAATTTAGTTTCTAGCTTTGATGCAGGAATATCAAAATCATCTATAATAAAACAAATATTACTTCAAAGTCCTTGTCCTATTGCTGTTTAAAAACTTGCTTCATCCAATTTTTTATTGCTTTGGGACTTTTGTTTACTAATTACTCCTTGGTTTTTTAAATAAGCAGAAATAATACCCTATTTTATTTTTAGAACTTCTTAATTTACCTTTAGGTGAATAACAAGCTTTAGTTTTAACCATAAGCTATGCATATAAACCAGCATCATACATATTAAATTTAATTTTATGTGGATGCATTCTAGTTAATTCCTTCCTATTTAATTAATTCCCATACACCAATTGACAATTTATGTTTCTTTCTTAATATATGTATAAAATTATCACCTAAGTCTTGTATTTTTTTATTCCTAATATAATAACTATCTGTGTACACATCGTCGGTTACTTGAAGTTTAATAGATAAAGCATCCCCAGATAAATTACCTATATATTTAAAAGATTTAGGACCCCCTTTAAATTTTTGACAAATAAGTTCTGGTACATTTTCAATCGCTAATTGTGCCTCTCTTTCTTCCTGTACAGATTGATTTGTTAAAGTTAAATTTTCTAACAATTGATTATTACCAGCTTTGAATTCCTTTAATTTAGTGTATTGATGATGTGCCATATTTTTTAATTGTGCATGTTTAAATTTGACATTTTTTTTAAAAAGGACAAATTCTTTTAAAGCTGCTCTTGCTTTATTTTCTACTGTATCAGTTATATTTTGTGTTGCTTTAATAACTAATTCATATTCTTTCTCTTGTTCTAATGTATAAGCATCATCACCTCTTTTCTAAATACCTAATTGTTCTCCTAATTTTTTATTATTTTTATTTTTGTTTTTTAATAGTCTTATTTGACGTTTAACTTGTTCTGCTTTACTCATTTATATATGTTTATTTTATAAATTATTTTTCTTTAAGACCTGCTTAGGCACATGTCTTTTAAAACGTGCTTTTATTAAATTTTGTTTTACAAGCTTGACTTTAATAGGTTTTTTATATTCAGAGTTGTTTATTTGTTCTAGTGTTAGATCTACCCAGCTATTAAAATTATTAGAATATCCTGTTTATTTTACGAAAGCTCCTATAATATTAGGATTTTTTGTTTTCTTTGTTTCTATAATATATTCATATTAGAAATCTTCTTCCTCTTTATTGTATGGTGTTATTTCATTTGCATGATACGTTCCTTTACTTTTTTTATTATGGTAGTCTACAAGTTTATAAGTTATTGGGTCTGTAGGTAAAACTTTACTTATATACAGTATTTTTTCGGCAAATTGGGGTTTATACTCTGTATCAAATTTAGTTTTGAATAAATGTGTTCTTACTCTTTGTCTTGGTTTTTAATTATTTTTTGTACTTGTATTATTATTTAACTCTTCTAACCTAGATTTTGAACCATAAACAGTTGAATATACTTGTAATTCATTTTCTGTTTTACTTGCTTTAACTAGTATCATTTTACCATGCTTTGAATTATTTAAATTTGTAATAAGATCTTGTAAAACATCAACCTATCTAGTAGTTGCTTGTTTAGTCGTATATTTATACATTTTTGGTTGAGTTGTTCTTGCAAATCGTTCAAAAATCATTGCTTTTGTTTTATTTTTTGTTGTATACCAGTTAATATTAAATTTTTAAACAGACTATTTGTCTTTTAACCTTTTGATTTTCTATGTCTTGCAAGCTTGTAAATTCTTACAGTTCGACCGCACTCACACGTTTTAGGCATACTTTCTTCTGCTTTAGAACACAATTTACATTCATGTCTTAGACCGTTTTTAGTTGTAGTTATACATGAATTCCGATGGTTGTTTTTCTGTTGCACCTTTTGCATTTTAAATTTCAACTGTCGATTTTATAAAAACAAATTAATAAGTAAAAATGAATTATTTTTGAAGAACAGAATATGAAAGTCTTAGTAAGGTTTTGATAAGGCTACTTAGTTAAGTAGCTTGGTAATTTGGTAAGTTTAAAAAAAATGCTGAAAAAGCATTAAGTATGTAGTAAAGATTTCTTTAAGTTTTATGCTGTTTTTATTAAAAAATTTTTTGCCTACTTGGAAATCCGGGCCAAAGTGACCCACCTACCACTAATACAAAACAAAGCATATATTTATTATGTGTAAAAAAGGCTCTTATATATTGAATCTAGATATATACAAGCTTACCATGCTAACTGACTAATTTTATTACGCGCTCTACTATACTAGACTTTTTCTTGCTATACGTGTTATAGTATTTGATTCTATGAGTTTTTAAAATTTGTTTAAACGACTCGGCGCGTGTATACAAATTAATATAAAAGGATCAGGCTACAATTTATAAAAATTTAAATTAATTAAATATAAATGACTAAAATAATTTTTTAATCTATCATGAGAATATACGTAAGACATTGTAGGCTAACACACCTTGGTCTGTAAATAGGTATATTGAAGTCTTCTTTTATTCTTTAAAAATGTCTTTAAAAGCTTTTATAACTGATTCGGGTTTTTTATTTTTAATAAAACGGCAGTGATGCTTCTTTAAAACGCATCAATATAGAATATGATATTTGCATAGCTAAAAATATTTTTAGCAAATTATTTTCCAAAAAGTTTTAAATTAGCACAATAGATTTTCTTTTCCATATTTACTAAGATCCTTCGCCGTTTAAAGTTTTTGCGTATAGGCTGGTGCATTGCAAATAAACGCAACTGGCTGCTCTTCATTTACTACTGCTTTATCATGAAAGTTTTTGTTATTCTTAAGAAAACCACTGAGCGCCGAATACAAACTCTTAAACCTAGAGTTTGAATATGATTTACGAATTTCAGCCATGTTTTGAGCTGTAATTATAACCGACCAACATTGAACACCTGTCGATTGTAAATGTATACAGTCTTAAAATCAATGCTTTTTATACACTTTTTGCTACATTTACGTTTATACACTATTTAATATTAAACAATATATTATCGGCAAGGTGTACATACTTATTTTTAGTTTTTTAATTTTAAAATTTAAACTACTACAGAGACTTGCATCATATTTTATATAGAACTGTACAGTATTTTGGCAAGTGAGATTCAGTTAGTTACAGCATTTACAAAACGCATAAGAAATTGAGTTAAAACGATGTCCAATAATATAAACATGACGTTTTGAAAAGCAATTCCATCTGCTGCGAATATTCCATTGCTTAATTAGTCTAACAAAGTTCCGCTAGTATGTCGACGAATCTAAAAGCACTAGTGGAATGTAGTTCTTTTACAATTTTAAACACAAATCACCATAAATAAAACAATTCGAAACAAAAACTTGTTTTCTCAACTTTGCTTTTGTGACAGTATATAGTTTATTGTTTTTTGGGCCTGAGACTTTCCAGCTTCTGGAGCACCTGTGACAATCATTTTCAACTGGGTTTGTTAAAACTGTTTTTTAGGCAAGTCAATTTTATTTATGACAAGATCAATAATTTGTTTATGAGCGGGTGACATAAAAGTGTACAACACCTCTGATAGTTGTGACATTTCTAATATTGCAGCTTGTGTTAAATCGTCAAACTAAGTTCTATCAAATGAGTTGAGAGGTTCTCACTTTAAAGTTTTATCAGAAATAGAACTAGACAAATCACACTCACACTTACAATCTGCGTTGTCTTTGGCACTAAGTCAATGCTTGTAATAACAGATTGGGAAAACCGAGTGATTTAAATTTAAAGCATAAAAAAGCTACTGTGGCAACAGTGGTTTGTGTGGAAATGGTTCTAAAAATAGTCTAAGTAAGCCCTGTCGAATTGTTTCTCTATAAATTTGCTACGTTTTCTCAACAACCTCCGCGAGCTCAAACGAATTATGTTTACAGGAGCAGCATTTTATGTGTCTACAACAAACTTTTTTCGGTGGCTCATGCCATATTCGTTCTAATGATGGCAAGCTTTGTAATACTACTGGTGGTGGCTAAAACCAAAGTTGTACGTTGCAAGTGTTTGAACAAATAAGACTGAAGTAGTAAAGAAAAATATATTATACTGCCATGGCACCGTCCACAGGTGAATTGATTTTAAACTGAACTAAAACTGTTAATATGAAACCCAGAATTCAAGTATCTATTAAAGTATTAAGGATCTGTTGGTCGAGCCCATAAACTTCTCTTAGCAAAAACCAAAGCGCCACAAAACTGGCAGCTTATGAAAGTCAGCGTGCTACAGTACAAATTGTTTGGATCCACAACATTCAATAAATAGCAGCTTTCCTGTATATGGACTTCTTAATAGGATTTTGCTGGACACTTGAATTAAAAATAGAGAAGTATTGGAACCTTGTTATTATAGTTTCTTGTTCTGGGACTCGTAAAAGGGGGTGGTAGGTCGGACTGTGGTCCACCTCAGCAAATCACACGACGCGATTCCCTGACCCCGGACTTTATCACCCGCCTCATTGAATTAGCATAACTGCAAACTTCGAGGGACGAAACTAAAACGTTGCGACATTATTACCTTATTGCGACTACAATCAATAATAACTATAGGCAAAACTTGCTATTTTTGGATCATTCTGTGTTCAACTTTTAAATTCAACTTGTCTCCTCATTTTCTGGTCTCTTTTAACACTACCGTCAACTATACTACCCAACTATGCAACGAGGAAACGAAATAAAGCAATGGCGACAACATCAAGAACACTTTGTCAATTCCAAATTGAACCAAGAAAGAAAGAGACTTTTAATGTTGCCATATCAAACTATTCAAAACAGTCTCTGTGTAGCACTATATGGACTCAAAAGAAACCATCGACACGGCAAGTAGAACCCTGACTGCAAATCAGTCAATGCATTGTCAAATGAAAACAACAAATACAAAAGCAAAGAGTCAACCGGCTTTAATTCGCGCAGCTTTACTGCTCAAGACTGGAGGTTTTTTAAAACGTCTAACACTACTTTTATTTACGGGACTCCAGAAGTTCAAGACCAAATGCAAGCACGGCTTGTACTTGACCAGTATCTGCAGACCCACGTTTACTACTTTAAACGCAAGAACTATGGCAGCTCCAGCCATTCCAAAGTTTTATTTAATGTATTTAAAAGCTATAATATTCTGGACTAGGCAATTGAAATGCTGAAGCAAAATAGAAACCATCCGCTGCCAGAAAAAACAATTACCGACCATCTGCCGTATTGTAAGCAACAAAGCAATACTCACCTAGCAGAAGAACCTAGAAATCGAGCCAAGAAGTCTACTAACTGGCAAAGCCCACTTCATACTTTACGCTCTGTGCGAGTCCGCTTTTCATTCAACACTATGACTGAAGCAATTAAAATTTTAATCAACAATAACCTATCTTACAACTACGCTCAGAAATTACTTGCGTATGGTGGCAGCACTGTTCCATTCAGTCCTATAGAAATCAACGCTTTGGTTGAGTTTGAGTTTGAGTTTGAGTGATCTTTATTTAGTTGTCAAGTTTATCAATACAAATGCACTGCTCTCAACCAACGGACACTATTATAATTACACAATAAAATAAGTATATTAAAAGAAATACTTTTACATATTAAACCGTACAAAGCCATTTAGTTACTAATTTATCCATCATACAAGCAAACCACACTCATGGTGGCTGATAAACCGTATACTCAATAGGACTGCTTGAGTCACTTAAATGTTAAGTTAGTAGTGAGCTGAAATTACATGATTAATCTAAACATTTTACATTATCAGGCAACTCATTTCATTCAGTAATGCTTCTATACAGAAATGAATTTCTAAAAGCCGCAGTGCTACAATTCACAGGATAATCCAAAATTAACGAATTACTAGACCTGGTTGTTCGTACAGAATGCTTGAGAACAAACCAGGAATTAAAATTATTTATATCCGACCTAAATCTGAGTATCGTATACACAAAGGACACTGCATACAATCTCAGTCTTTCTGTGACAAATGTTTGCTTTTTCAAAAAAAACATTCTCCATTACTGTAGCATTACATCGATTTCGTTTCCGTTTACTGTACAGAGACTTATCAGTAAACTGAATAATTAAACTAATGATTTTGTTTTGCAATGCCTGTAGCTCACGCTTACCTTAAATACCATACACAATAACACAATAATCAATTATCGACAATACATAGGCATTTAACATAATTACAAAAATAGGAAAAGTCAAGAACCGTTTTAGGCTAGATATTATACCTATAGCCGAGCTGACTCTATTCTTGACATACTTAAACAGGCTTTTAAAATTAAGATTGGCATCTTTAATTACACCCACGTACCTAAATGTTCATACACGTTCAATCTCATTACCATTACAAAATAATTTTACATCATCAGGTACTTTATAGTCACAGGATTTATGCAGCAAAATGAATTTTGTCTTACATTTATTTTAGGACTTTGTGACTCAAACCAACTATTTACTTCATTTAAACAAACCTGCATTTGTTGTACAGCATCAGTGAATACAGGCGCATAATAATAAAGTACCAGGTCATCAGCGTATAATAAATAGTTAACCCCATTTGCTATGACATCAGATATCTTATCTATATAGATTATGAACAATAAACGCCCTAATACAGAACCTTGAGGAACCTTAATATTCAAATCATACGACTCTGAGACTCCTGAACCAATTTTTACTCTAAATTTTCTATTCCTAAGGTAATCAGTAAGTAGCTTAAGTAGATGTTTATCGATCTTATATACATCTCTTAGCTTTATCAGAAGTTCAAGGTGGGGTACAGAATCAAAATCCTTCTGCAGATCAATAAATACTGCTATAACTCTACCACACTTTAAGTCGATGAAATATAAACCTCCTGCACGAATGTAAGGTTAGCACTCTGACAAAACCACCTCTTTCTGAACCCATACTGTTGACTGCTCAACTCAATCTTATGTAGTAGTCTCTGATACAGCATTTTTTCCAGAACCTTATCAAGTATTATAAGAGTAGAAATAGGACGATACGACATAGCATCAAGTCGTGAACCTTTCCTCTCATACAGAGGAGTGACAGTTGCATATTCGAGTTTCGAAGGGTACAAACTAAGACAAAGGAACTGAGTAAACAGCAGAGCTAAAGGCAAAGCTAATGACTTCATACAATTATTTAAAATGAAATATGAAAGCTCCTTTGGATTACACTTATTCTTATATTTAAAGCGCGAAAAACTTGACTTTACCTCATCAGGCGTGAAAGGCTCATACAAGTTATGACTTTCTGAAGTTTGACTTTCTGACTACACAAAACGCAAAGCTTGCTGCATCGGAACCCCACGATTTTACACCTCGGTCTCGTCAGTTGAATGCTCAAGAAGTCACATAGGAACAACATTACCAAGAACCAGCCGTCGAAGTTCAGCCGGCACCACAACGACTGAAAATCTATAGGAATGGGGTTATTTCTACTGCAGTAGCAGGGTTTCAACCGTCACCTGAACAACTAATTGACTATTCTAATGTTGCCGCCGTCACTGATTTAGACATTGACGACTCTGACAATTTTAATTAAGACTGCGATGCAGAAAACAAAAACAGCAATAGCAAAATATAACTTTTACACTACAACTCGCAATTCTGAAGACAATAATATAAAACATTTGTAGTATTGTAAATTTAGTAGTTTCTGTTGTATTTGTAGTGTCAAACGGCAAAATTAATATGTGTGTACTAGTCATCTCTTTTATAAATTTTGCCAAGTTCTTGTTATAAATTTAAAGTTTAGTGTTGTATTGAATTTTAAAAAGCAGTACCAAGTCGTGTGTGTGAAATTTAAAAATATTTTGTCAATAGTTTATAACCAACGTGTAAAATATTTTATGCTCTGAATTTGTTAAAGTGAAAATTTGAAAAGTAAAATGAAATGCATAAAGTTTAAACCTTAAGAATTGACTTAAACGTTTATAATTTAGATTTAATATAAGTGGCATAAATATACTGCAGTTTTAGTTTGGTTGCAACAGCGAATTTTTTTTTGTTAAATATTTATTTAGATGGCACAAAACAAAGCAAAAAAAATAAGTGTGAGTTCGTATTTATTTGCAGCGTTGAAAGCGAGGACACACTTTGCATTTCCAATCATGTTATTTAGTAGGCATGCAAGGGAGAACTACAGCAGAGTTTGCTGATTTTAAAACTTTACTTATTAAATTTTGAAATACGACCTATATAAGAAACAGTGAGAACAGTAGCTACTAGGAATCAGGCCAGTCGCTGGCGACTGGCCTGATTCCTAGTTGAACAGAAATGACACTGAAGTAATGAGAAGTATGGGACGTTAGCCACTGGAAATGTTTAACGGTTAAAAATTAAACAGATTTTATTTTGAATTGGACTGATGGTGTCGTATTTGGGTCTGGAGTAATCATCACCAACTCTATACACGTTACATCAAACAGTGTAGAATTTTTTAAAGTTTTGTTTCACAGACCGAGACGGCCCTTACAACACAAATTTACTTGGTGGCCAGTGGCCTAAAGTCTAGTTGAAAAGAAGTGACACTAAAGTAATAAAAACTATTTTTTACGCTATCAGTATTGACTATTTTAAAGCAATGAACTGACCACTGACAAAATAATATTCAAAAGTTTAATTGAAGTTAAGAAACAAAACAAAGATTTTGTGGCTGCTGATCTACAAACTATTATCAACAAAGTTATACAGAAAATAACGTGGAATAACAATTAAACAGTATAACATTAGGTAGACTTATGTGTCGACTCCACTTTCTCCATAAGGTCATCGATTCCCTTCTCGTCGTCACTTGTGTTTCCCATTGTCCCTTCTTCGTCATCTTCGTCACTACATACCATGACCTGCCTGCTAAGTGCTTCTTCCAACTCAAACTTCTTTCTTGCCACTGCATTTACGTGGGCAATAAACATTCGGCCACCACGCGCAGCGTGGCCACAATAACGGCAAAAATTAGTCTTTGCCTTCCGCGGAGCTAATTTACAGTTTTCGCAGTACTTCCAACCTCGCGGCAGCTGCGGGTAATCATCTTTAGGGAGAAGTTGCCCACATGTAGTAGCACCGCATCTTGCTATGGGGAAAAACAAAGTAGTTGTAAATATGCATTTAAAAAATATGTCAAACTAATACTCATGCAGCTTATAGTCTGAACTATTAACTAATTTCACTTTACTGTACGTTAGCTGTGTAAAAAGATACAGGTACTTGAAGTTTACACAAAATAAACCCGATGACAATTATGGACAGTACGACTTATTAGGTTTAGTATCTTATTAGGTAGATAAAACAGCAGAACTTACCCCAATTGCGTTTCACAGGTTCCGAACACCAACTGCAATATCGGTCACCGCGATTAGCAATTAATGGTAAATAAAAAGTGACTTCATTTCCGTTTCCGTTTCCTTTTCCATTTTTATTATTCTTATTATTATTATTGTTGTTATTATTATTCGCCATAGTAAGGCTCTAATGTATTGTAATTAGTAGATATGAACAACTAACTGGACTTTTAAATAAAACTGAGATAAACTTCTGCTTAGAAAACGAAAATCACGAAAACCTAGTATGGAAAATGGCTAAGAGAAAACCGTAAGATGAGAAATGTACTGGACCTGATAATCGGCTCTGACTAACTGACAGCTAATGAAACTTTTTTTGTTTTGTCTGTGAGCTTAAGTGTGTAATGCGGCGAACAAATAATATGATGCCAACGTTAGAACGAACAACAAAATTCTAAAAGGGGTCGTTCATAAATGAGATCATAGGTAGGATCAATGGGTCTACTTGGGTATTGATGACATCCCATTTTAAAGATAGCTATTTACGCAATGGTTAAACTGATCACAGGGGACTCATAGGGTCCTAGAAATGGAGATATTACAATGAGATCATTTATAGGCAACCCCTAATCAAACGCAGAAATGAAATGCAGAAGAAGAAAATCAAAGTGCAAAATTCCAGTCACTACGGATTCGCTGTTTTTGTTGAAAGGAAACCTCGATTTGTTGTTTGTATCTGTTAGAATTTTCCGCTTACTTGTTAAGCTGTAGTATTGCGGGTTAAGTTGCCATAGAAAACACCTACTTCGAGAATCAACGTGATGACATTGAAACCCCCACTCCCACTACCGCTGCCACTTTTTTTTTACTTGTGCGAACTGGAGTGTCGATATAAATGTCGCTGTTTCCATAGTTTACTTAGGGATTGTGTTTTGGAGTCAACTTTGTTGTTGTTAATAATTTGTAGATTATCAGCAACACATTTGTTTATTCTCCACATTAAAATACTTTTTTTTGTCAATTTACAACTTAAAGCTGTACTATTGCGGGCTTGCGGGGTTTATGTTGCCATAGAAAACATCTACTTTGAGAGTAAAAAAGACGAAATCGAAAAATATAGTTACACTGCACTGCAATCAATCCAACACTAACGCAAGCACTAACGCTGACTCTACTTACTGTTACCATAGTGTCACTTTGAGATTGTTCAACTTTGTTGTTAATAATAATTTGTAGATTATCAGCAACAGCAACAAACTATTTTTTTTGTTCCTCAATTTTAAAATAATATTATTTTTTTTGTCAACTCCGGAATTTTATACTAACAGAATATTTAGTCGCTCATCAGTGTAATGCTTTACTATAGTCAATACTGATAAACAAATTAAGTAAACAAATTTGACGATTCATTTTTTGAGTGGGATTACGTGCCTCACGAAAAAAATTAGAGTTAGTGTCTTATTAGGGAGATTCTTAAAAAATTAAAGTTGTATAGAGGTATACTGAGATGGTTACATGTGCGAACATATACATTAGAAACGACGAGTATACTTCGCAAATATAAAATTTCTACAACAAATATTTTAAATGCACACCATGGCAATAACTATTTTTACGGTGTTTGGCAAACAAAAAAGTGATTTTTAGCGCACAAACAAACATTCCATGTCGTTCCTAATATTCGTCATATTTTTTAATATCGAAATATAAAGTTAAAATATAAAATTTAGTTTTGAAACAAAGAAAGTTTTAAAACTTTTAAAAGGACGTTTTGCACTCCAATTCACATTGTCCTTGGTAGGTAAAGAGCCAAAACGCTCGAGTTTTTATTTTTACAACATTCACATAACATGACAAGGCATTTACATACGTATACATAGAAAGTGCCGTTTACGCTAGTAGTTATATGTCTACACCATACATTACACTACAAACGCAGAAAATCTCATGTCGGCTAACTTGCAGCAAAATTTTTTAATGCAGACAACATATTTTATTATATACTAACTTTACTTGGGATTTACTTGGAAGTATTGTGTACAAAAGAATTATTACTAGGGATCTTGTAAAACTAAAACAGAAGCAGAATGTAAAAGTGAAAGTAAAAGAAAGTGGAGAAAGAATAAAGTCAAACAAACAGTCAAACTTTAACATGACAAAATTCAAACGAGAAAATAAATCACAAAAGTAGAATTTAAAAGTTAGAATACAAAACGAAGAAATCAAAATGCATTCAAATTAGGAAGCTAAAAGGATCCAGGCAGTGGTAGTAAAAGCAGAGAGAGAAGCACGGGAACATTTAGTTTTGTCCATCCTGGCCATGGGACTGGCAACAGACTAAAAATAAACTGGAAATATATACAATTTCATGATGTGAGACAAGAGCACATGCGATTGATAATTGCAACTGTGCGCACAAGAGCCTTTCATATCCTAAACTCACTCCACTCGCGTGTCGCGCACTATAATTAGATTGCGCACCTACCTATGTACTTGTCTCTTTTCCCTTCTATCTCTCTCTCTCTCTCAACCTAATTGAATTTATTTAATTGAATTAGCCATTACGCACCTTTCTATGTACCTGCATTTCTTTCTCTCATGCCACCTAATTAAATTAGCCATCTCTCTCTACATTATTTTGACTTTGTTCCAATCACGACACTTGAAGTCAGAATTTTAAAAATCAAGCGATTTTGATTGGCACAGAGCCCGATAAAATATTATTTATTTCCATTTTCAAAATTAGTTTGATCAAGGAAGATTTAAAAAACTAATTTTATTGAAAGAGAAAAAAGGTTCAGCTCAGTTAAAAGATTATTCTTTTTAATTCTTACTTAAGTTTTATTGAATTTTTAAGAATCTTAATAGTAACTATGAGGACTTTAAGTCATCTACTAATCTACTTATAAAAAACTACACTATGAAAAGAGATAGGCGTGCATATAAGAAAGGTATAGCTGTGATTTGGATTAGATGTACATTACAAGCAAAGTCCCGGTCAAGCACGTAAGAAAAATTTGACCTAGACAAGACTAAGGTAAAGCTTAACCACTTATAAAATCTTGACCCAGGCAAGCATGTGATCAAAACGAAACCAAGGCAAGTCTGCTCTTAAAATTTAACCTAAGCCAGCATTTAGCAAAAACGATAACCTGGAAATGGCTGTGGCCATAATATAATCCGTGAAAGCCTATGTCCAAAGCCTAAACTAAATATAACAGTAGGGGGTTTTTAGGTCGACGGTTATGGTACTTAGCAGTAGATCCATCGTGTGTGGTTACGCTGAAACCAATCTTTCATGTGAATCAGGTGTATACGGAAATAGAAAGCAATCATCACAGCAAGCATAATCACGGAAAAACATGTGAAAAAACCTTACCCCAACCAAGATCTGTGCTAAAATTTTAACCCAACCACTGATAAAGTAGAATTTTAACCCAGCCAATAATGTGGTAAATTTTAGCCCGGTCAATTTTGTAGTAAAAATTTAACCTAGACAAATCTGTGATAAAATTTTACCCAGCCAAATCTGTAGTAAAATTTGAACCCAGCTATTACTGTGGTAAAATTTTAAGCCACCTAATACTGTCGTTAAATTTAAACCCACAAAATACTGCAGTAAAATTTAAACCCAGCCAGTAAAAAGTAGTAAAATTTTGACCCAGACAATACTGTCGTAAAAGTTTAACCCATTATTATTATTATTATTTACTAGGGGTTCAGCCTCTTACGAGACTGACGCCGCCGAGGCCTTATTTATAATGGCATATCGCAGACTCCCACTTAAAAAAAGCACCTTATTCCGAGTAAGTGTGTGAGCCTGCCCGTGGCACGTGCAAACGCCACCAGCTGACCCACAGATGCCTGACCCAACATTTCCAACGAGATAACGCAACCACCAAGATAGAGGTTTCTCACTAATACAAAGGCTGGGCATGTTGTCATGAAGTGAATCGGGGTATCATCCTCCTCCCCACAGTGCAAGCACAGCGGAGAGTCCAATACTCTTATCCTCCAGCCATGACTGCCCCAAGCCCCATGCCCGGTAACAAGCCCAATCAACCACCTTAATTGATCTCTTGGATATCGTACCAGTGACGTATTACCTTACAACGGTGCCAATATCCAGAGCTTGGCCATCCTACAACTGCTCAAGCCAGTCCAGTGTCTCTCATGCTCACGCCTTGCCCATCCCGCAATAGCGCAATGGACAGCGGAGATTGGGACTGGTAGTATTGGCCTTGGGCGAAACTGCTTGACGCAACTACCATCATGCGAAGCCTTCGCCAGCCTATCCGCCTCTTCATTACCCCTGAACCCCGAGTGAGCAGGGACCCAAACCAATTCAACCTCGCAACCCCTATCAGCGAGTCTATTAAGGTACGAGTGGCAGTCCCCTACAACACTCGAGGCAGTGTAAGGCCTAGATAGGGCACGCAAAGAGCTCTGACTATCACTGAAAACCCTAACCGGGAGATCCCGGCGTTCATTCTGCAGCAGCCAATGAGCTGCCAGAGAAATGCCAAAGATCTCACACTGGAAAACAGAGGCATCAGCTCCTAAATACACGGACATAGCCAGAAGGGTAGTGATTACCCCCTGACTCCTGTCCTCAATAAAGACCCCACAGCCAGCATTGTCACCTTCACGTGAGCCGTCTGTGTAACACACAACACCCCCTCCACCAAGGGATAAATCCCTCACCCAATCAGCCCGTGACCCAAGTTCCACAGTGAACCTGCGATACTCCAGGTTCTTATATGTCCAGTCCACTGGCATCCTGAGAATTGGGTCACATAAGCCCCATCTTTCGCAGATCACAGTGTGACTACCAGAACCCCCAAACATAGGATTGACCGTCCACAATCCCCTGGTTTTCAGCCTATGAAATGATCGAACGGCAACCGCTCTAAGACAGATGTCTAGAGAGATTAGCCCGATAAGACACTCCATGGCCGCTCTCGGCGTTGAGCGAAGGCCACCAGTGATCATAAGACACGCCTGGTGCTGAACCCTGCTCATTAAACTTACATACGAGCTTTTCTCCAGTGCTGGTGACTAAACAACAATCCCATATTCCATCACAGGTCGAACAAGAGATGTGTATGTCCATTTCGCAACACTCGGTGAAAGCCCCCATTTCCTTCCCACCATGCGTTTACACCTGGCCAAAGTAACTTGCGTTCTGCTCACAACTTAATTACAGTGTGGCTTCCACGTAAGATGCTTGTCCAGGACAACACCAAGGTAGGTAACCCTTCGCTGGATTTCCAGACGCACGCCCCTATACCGAATGGCAGAGGAACATAGTCTGGTGTTCCTCGTGAACAACACCAGCACCGTTTTCTCAGCACTCAGTCTCAGTCCAACTTCCACGCACAATTTACTGATGATATTAAGACCATCAGTGATACGGTGCGTGAGTGTACTAAGCGCCTTGCCGCACTGAAGCACCCCGGTATCATCCGCATACCCTTGCGACAGAGTAGACGACGCTCTCTGCCGTAGTCTCAGCAATAGACCATCCATCACAAGATTCCACAAGAGGGGCGATATAACCCCACCCTGTGGACATCCTCTCTCCACTTCCCGATGTCTAGAACAACCATTGACCTCAGACACAACTCGTCTGTTCCTAAGGCCAAAGTCAATCCACCTCTTCAGCAATGAGCAAACACCAAACCTATCCAGTGCATCCGTAATTGCACTGAATAAAACATTGTTGAAGGCCCCCTCAATGTCGGCAAAGGCACCCAAGACCATCTGTCCGGACTCCAAGGCCCTTTCCACGTAGGCAACTACCCTGTGAATAGCAGCATCCGTGGAAAGTCCCCGCAAGTACGCGAACTGATGATTTACCTTGAGCTTGCTCTCTAGCTCAGGTGTCCTGAGGTGCCCATCAACCAGTCTTTCAAGGACCTTTAACAAAACAGGAGCTAACTGTGTAGGCCTCCATGCAGAGGCCTTACAGTAGTCCCTCTTCCCCGGCTTAGGTAAAAACACTACCTTAGCCACTCTCCAACAAGACGGAACAGTGCCCAGTGCCAAGCAAGCTTGATAAAGAGCAACTAACCGTCCAATAATGACCGGCAAACACCTCTGCAAAAGCACAGGCTGAATTCCATCTGATCCCGCAGACGTGTATGGCTTAAAACTCCAAACAGCAGTCCGCACTTTACTCTTAGTAACAATCCCCGAGCACCCATGGGCACCCAAGGATTGCAACCCGCGTTCAGGAATATGTTCCTGCTCACCGACATACCCAGGGAAGTAATGACGTAAAAGGACATCAAGGGTCTCATCCATTGACACTGTTAGACGACCGGTCTCTGTGTCAACGATAGACCCAGGAGTCTTCGTCACACTACCCTCCAGACTGCGAAGACACTTCACAGCATCCCCAAACTTACCAACCCCACTACAAAAATCAGTCCATGACTTCCTTTTTGCACAACGAACAGCAGACATATAGGCATTGCGGGCTGTCTTATACTCAGCCCAGAGATCAGGGTCACGACAGTGACGACCAAGTCTCTTGTACAAAGTACCAGCCCCGTCACGGAGAGCTGTGAGCTCGTTTTTCCACCAAGCCGCAACCCTGTCCCTACGCTTAAGTACCCGCATTGGGCACACTACATCCAGGGAGTCCATCAGAGCATTACTGATAGCCAAAGCCTCAGCATCAACGCTTTCGACACTGCACAGCTGACCATCAGGTAATGGATGAACTCGCTCCTGAACACATGTAGTGTACCTGTTCCAGTCTACCTTTCTAATACTTCTGCAACGAATCACTACAGGCAGACCAACCGAGATACGAAACCGAATGTACTTATGATCGGACGCCGATTCTTCATCCGATACAGTCCATTCCTGGATCCATTGCTCAGCTACCCCCTGAGTGATGTCAATAACCTCACTTCTATTAGCTACCACAAACGTAGGAGTACATCCATGATTTACAACCGACAAGTCGGTAGACATGATGTACTCGAACAACTCAACACCTCTGCGATTTGTGTCTGTACTGCCCCATACCATGTGATGAGCATTAGCATCAGCGCCAATAATAAGGGGCAGCTTGTTGACTTCACAGTGTTCAACCAGCTTGCGCACCAGATCTCCAGGGGGATCAGAGGCTTCGCCAGGCATATACACAGAGGCAAAGACTACCGTACCCTTGGTCCACCATGTAACTACAGAGACAACATCCCTGTCAGTAAACTGCGGCAGCAGCTGAGCCTTAACATTCCTTGCCACTAGGACACATGAGCGTGGTGTCTCATGCGACCCAGCTACAAAAAGTTGGTCAGCTCTGCCCAACCCTCTTACCGCACCTCGGTAACAGTATGGTTCCTGAATGAGACACACATGCGAGCAGACCGGACGACTACGAGCAACACCGTTTTGGCGATTTCCCTGTCGCACCACTCTATCACGGAGACCACATAAACTAAAGGCCGCCGCTTTAGAGTGGTGCATATTAATTTGGGTCAGGTCAACACTGGAGATGTTCACTGAGTGAACACCCCCATGTAGTTGACCTAACCCGGTGTTAAAATTTGTCACCGCACTCGCTGCCGCCAGCATCGTCCCATCCGCTCACATTGCCCACAAACCTCACCATACCTAAACAATACAACACTATGCAGTGTGGAACACATGTGCATATACCAATTTAAACAAGCCTTAATAGACCCGTAACATGAACGGGCCTTGATAGACCGGCAAAACCAACATTGCCAAAGCGATTTAGTAGACCAGCTATGTGAACCAGCCTTAACAGACCACGCTTTTGAACCAGCCTTAATAGACGTGCTATATAAACATACCTTAATAGACCAGCAATCCCAAATGACTAAAGTGGGCCACCTATGTGAACTTGCTTTAATAGACCACCTATCTGATCTAGCCTTAATAGACCTGCTATATAAACAGGCCTTAATAGACCAGAAATCTAAAACATTCCTAATTTTTCTATTGACATTAGTCGACACGTCGTAGTCGGAATAGCTACGCCATCCATCGGCCAACACATGAACTAGAATGAGAGAAAAAGGCGCGAGAAAGACTGCAAAAGTGAGCATATGTACACACATATTACAGCACTGACCTAGCCCTCCCATCCCCGCCATACAGATATATGAATTTACAAAAATAAATAAAATATCCAAACTTAAACTAGAGAAACCCGGGTTTCGGGGGGAGTACTTCCAAACCTGCAGGAAAATTCCTCTTCTCCTAATTTTTCGGTACTTGTTCCATGTTCCCAAAGCCACAGGTATTCTCACCACCACCACACAAAACACAAAAAAAGCAAAAACTTTTGCCAGCACAAATTCATACGTCTACACCTCACGATGCTTCGACGCCGATGAAGTTTAACCCATACAATACTGTGGTAAAGTTTTAACCCCAACATTTCTGTGGTAAAATGCTAACCTTGACAATACGGTGCTAAAATTTTTACCCAGCCAATACTGAAAAAAATTTTTAACCCAGCTAATACTATAGTAAAATATTGACCCGGGCAAGCCTGTGACCAATAGTAAACACGGGCAAGTCTGTTGTCAAAATTTAACCCAGGCAAGCAATTCACCAAAGCTCAAGTTCATCAGATCACAATCAATGCAAAATTAGGTTTAGTGTAACAACTAAAAGTGAAGATTACATACTACACTTTTCAACCGCAACCCATCGGGTTGCTAACTGCTAGTAAAGTATTAATTTTTGTTAATTGCAACTCATCGGGTTGCTAACCTGCTAGTAGTATTTTATTCAGTGTACCATAACAATTCCAAAGTACAAACCAAAAACCTGTATCTATACATATCACGATGGTACCAAGGTGTCTTTTTTAAACGACTTTGTCTGTACTGCGATTTCTGCTACTTAAGCTTATGCATCAATTTGTATGCGTCCTTACCGGTGATGTAAATCCATGCCTCGATAAGTGTCCTGCAATTTAAAAAATATAGAATTTAAATTTGGAATTTGGTTGGTTTTTAAGTGATACCAAAAACGGGATTGTGAAATGAATAGGAAATCCTCTTTAGGTATTTTGAATTAAGAATTCAGCAATATCAAGTTACAATATAAGAGTGTAAGAATATTGCCAGCTTTAGTTATAGCCATAACTACTGTCATAGTTAACGTTTTGCCTAGTGTGTTGTAGGATAAGGTTGTTTTAGTGGTTGTGGGGTGGCTGTAGACATAGGCAAGAAGAAAGACTAGGTAGTGAAGGGCATGTGGTAGTGGAAACGGGAAAGTATATCCGAGAAGAAACGTAGTGATACGGGCAGATATGAAAAAAAAGAAATGATACTGAAAGATTGTGTACAGTCATTATAGCAATATAAAATTATCATTGATTAAATCCGTGTAGGTAGGTAGTAGGTTTGGATATTGCAATTCGCCTTGTGTTGTATGCCAAACATGGAAAGGGGTGAAAGAATGGACATAAAATCATAGCAGGTGGCCGCTAATAGGGAATGAAAGGAGTGCGGCGTAGAGCTCGGTCATGAGGATTATGTACAGCGGGTAGCTTGGGGACATAGACGAGGTACGGCGGTGGTAGCTGGCGGGTAGTGTGACGTATATATTAAGGGAGGGGCAAAAAGACAAGGTATGTATATGTAATAGAATTAGATAGGATGGCAAAGAAGGCAGGCATATATTTTAGAGTGTGAGATAAGACGGATTTGAATTGATTTGTACGGTCATCCATACAATATAAGAATAATATATTATTACATGTTCTAAGTATATAAGTATAATATTAAAGTTGACCGCGGGTTGGCCTGAAGTAAATGCTGAGCTTCAACAAAGGAGCAAGACAATTTATGTTACGCCAAAAGATGATATAAGATTTATAAAGCTCCCCTACAATCAATAAGACATAAACCAATGTTTGTAGCACGCACTTTATTATAGCTGAATTTTTTTCTAAATTGCACTATTCACAAATAACGTCATTCGGGACGATCCCTGAACATCTATAACACAAATAGGTCAGTCCGTGACATGTAAAAGAAATTTTTACGTGACATTATTTGTTCACCCATAACCTGCTTACCTAATAAGAATGCGATGACATCTGAGTAAGAGTGTCTTAAAGAAATTTTTGCCTGACGTCAGTTGCGCGTCACCCCTAACCTGCTTACCTTATGTGAACGCGATAGCAGCTAAGTAGGGCTGCCTAGAAAAAATTTTCACATGACGTCATTTGCTTGTAACTCCTAGCCTGCTTACCTAATGTGAATGCGATAGCAGCTGGATGGGGGTGTCTAAAAGTAATTTTCACGTGACGTTATTTGCGCGTCACCCCTAACCTGCTTACGTAAGACTTCGATTTCACTGCCAACTTATCCATGGGTAACTTATCTATAGGTAAGTTATCTATGGGTAAACTGCGATTTCACACAGTTTTATCCATGGGTAACTTGAAGATATCTATAGGTAAACTGCTGATGGATATCGTGATTTCACTACTAAACTATCCGTAGATATCTTTTGTGACACTTAAGTTTACATAAAAAGTTTAAAAAATAATTAGAAGTATGTCCTGGGTAGAATTTTATTTTGAATTTGTGTGACTCGATTAAAAATGGAAATGAATTTACAATTAGTAATAATTGCTACGCTGTGTTCCTAAGTTGTATTAATTAATCAGCAACGTCAAATTCAGCCAAGTATACTCGGTTAATAACTCTGCTGACTCAGTATTTTTAAAAACGACAGAAAAAGCAATATAGGTAAATTATTAAGGCAAATTTAATTGTAGCTACACAATAAACAAAATACGTGTTGTTTGTACATTATTGCAGACACATTATCATTTATCAGGTGCAAAATACTCAAGCAATTATAATATTTTGGCAGGAAAAAGACCTGTTTTTTCGATATGCACAACAAATTTTGGGAAATGTCAACATGGACCAAGTACGATTTAAAAATAAATATCATCTAGAAAGGTCAACTTTTAATTACATTGTTGACGGCAAGATATTGAAAAACAAACTACACAGCTCCAGATTTGACATTAATTACTGCTTAATTTTTCTGTACTCCTTTTTCAATAAGTCCTACTTTGACCTAGCGATAGCACCATCGCAATCCCTTGATAGTTCTTGGGCTAGACTGGCCCAACTAATTTTATGACTTCTCATCTTCTTTGAAATTGATGTGACCATTTGCTGCTATTAAATAAACTAATAGGCTCATTAATTTCATTGCAGAACCAGCTCTTTGTTCTGTTATTCCCAGATTCCGTTTCCATTTTTTCAGCAAATATTTGATTAAATTATGATTTATTCGACCTAATATAACACACTAAATTAAATATAAAAGTATAATTCTTTAGTGGAACAATCCATGCACGTGAAGAAAAGGAAATGTCAGTTTAAAGCCCTACCCAAGACACAATATGTTACCTAATGTTAAATTAACACCCAACCCAAGACACAAAATGTAAATCACGATTTTTCCAAAAAAAGCAAAACACCTGATCAATTTATGAAACTTGCGTTAAAACGCAAGAATATCTAGAAAAAAACTTAAAAAATATATCTATAGATAGTGCAATTTCACTTGGACTTTATCCATAGACTAGAGATATCCATCAAACTTACCCACGAATAACTTTTACTTATAGATAGGGACATATCCCCGGGATAGCTGCGATTTCATTCACTATCCATGGATAACTTACCTATGGATAAAGTTATCCATGGGTAAAGTTGGCAGTGAAATCGAAGTCTAATGTGAATGCGATAGCAGCTGGGTAAGGGTGTCTAGAAGAAATTTTCACGTGACGTCATTCGCGCGTCACCCCTAACCTGCGTACCTAATGTGAATGCGATAGCAGCCGGGACGGGGTGTCTCGAAGAAATTTTCGACGGACGTCATCTGCACGTCACCCCTTACCTGCTTACCTAATGTGAATGCGACAGCAGCTGGGTGGGGGTGTTAAAAAGAAATTTCCGCCTGACGTCATTTGCGCGTCACTCTTGCATCAGACAATCAGACTGCATGCCTTCATTGAATACTGTAGCTGAAATTGGCTGGGTCTGTACTATAAGATGTAATTACTTGTATTCGCCGCGCAGAGCTTTTAAATTACGTGGTATGTACATGAATTATCCATTTGTTTACACGCATGTATTTGTTTTTCATAAACTCACTTTTCTGAGTTTTGACATGGGTCAAGTTAACAGTTAATCGTCAAGAAATGGTCAGTACAAACGAATTAAAAAAACAATACAGACCTGCCTGCTCGCATTTCTGATCGTCTAAAAGAATTTTAAAGTTAATATCTTTAAAACTGTGACCTGTAACGTTCGGCCAACAGACGGACGGACAGACAGATATGACCATTTCATTAGATGCTTAAGCTCAGCATCTAAAATGCAATGGACCCAGTACTGACCCTTGCGGCACACCAATGCATAAATCAAATGCATCAGAAACCTCAGAACCAATCTTTATTCTAAACTTTCTGTTAGTCAAATAAGATGACAGAAGCTTCAAGAGGTTCCCATTTATACCATATACATCCCTTAACTTCACCAGCAGTTGGGGATGAGGCACCGAATTAAACGCCGTCTGCAGGTCAATGAAGACTGCTATGACTCTACTACATTTTACATCAATATAGTTACATACATTCTGAATAAACTTAAGCGTACCAGTTTGACAAGACCTTCTTTCCTTGAAACCATGCTGTTGATTACTAAACTCTATTTTACTTAGAATTCGTACGTACAGCATTTTTTCTAACAATTTATCCATAACTAAGAGATTAGATATAGGCCGGTACGACAATGCATTAAGCCTAGATCCCTTTCCTTGATACAACGGGGTTACAATTGCGCACTTCAGCTTTGTTGAATTCAATGCCAAACAAAGGAATTGTGTAGAAAAAAAAGCCAACGGCAGAGCTAGTGACTTTAAGCAATTATTTAAAACAAAGTACGACAACTCATTTTGATTGCACTCAGATTTAAATTTTTATCGGGAAAAACTTGTCGCCACTTCCTCAGGAGTGAACGGCTCAATTACATTACTAGTCTCAATGTTGTTGTAGAAATTATTTAATTCATTCACATTGTCATTAGAAGATTTGACAACAAAAGCAGATGCAAATGCCTTGGATAATTGCTCTGACTCATCAATTAACTTGGAACCTACATTCAGCTCTACCACAGAAGAAGCAATCTTACTCTTTCTAATAAGACTATTATGTATTGCCTAAACATTTAGGAAGGTAGGAGCTTTCTCAAATTCCTTGCGGTAGTGACTGTATTTTGCTTTACGAATGTCTCTATTCACGCTATTCCTTTCCTCCTTATAACAATTATACAGCACTGGATCTTTTGTTTTTATACATTAAAATTTAAGAGTCTCGACGATGAATTTTTCTCTTTAACTCGACTGTCAACCATGGTGATACTTTACCCTTAACTCTCCTGGATATCACAGGGGCATGCTTATTTAAAACTTCCAAAACCGACAGTTCAAAATAGTTAAGTACATTATCCACATCCTCAACTATATCCATAGTACTCCATGGAATAAGACCTATATCTATATTTACAATTTCTTAATTTATATTTTAATAATTTGGAGTTGTGATATGCTTAACAGGATAATGTACCTTCACAGCCTTTTTAATACTAAAAATCGCGTAATGATCAGCAATAGCAATGCTTAATACCCCTTTAGCATCATACATTGCTACATCACTTACATACACATGGTCACTTATACTACTTTTATATAATGTACATCGAGTAGGCTGTTCAATAACCTGTTTCATTGCACTTTGGATATTAATATTCAGCAAAAGCTTTGAGTGCCTATTCCTAACAAATAAGTCATTATTAAAATCACCCATAATTACCAACTCAAGGTCCAATTTCTTTAATTTAGTTAAGAACAATAAAAGATCAGTTTTGCATACACTAGGTGACTTATACACTACTACAAGTACCCTTGGCTTACAGTATGGTACGAACAACTTAATAGTAGTTATCTTTAATTTCTTGGGTCTTAGCTCTTCCTCTAGAATGATTAAATTAACATAAAAATTGCCTACTCTGACGTAGATTACAATACCACTACCACGTCTAGTTCCATCCACTCTGTCATATCTATGCATATTAAATACTTCTTTAGCTACTAAGCCAGAATAAACAACAACAAATACTTTAGACTTTGTAACACACAATACATCCAGCTTGTAATTAGTAACTTACAATTTGAGGCTTTCAATTTTTCCTACATTAGGACTATTGGCATTATTAGGCATATACGTTAAGCCTTTAGAATTTAATAAGAAGCTATTCTTAGCACTCTCAGTATCACAATTACCCAAAAGATCACCTTCTGTTACTGCAGAACAACCAAACAAAGAAAATAGGCATTCTAAGCAGTGGCTACCACTACCGACAGCATGCCCATCTATGCTACCACCACACTGTATGCATGTACGTACTACCTCATTTCTCTTTCTGCAACTCATACATTCCCAATCCAATATTATTTCCTCATGCCTGCTATCTACTTGTTAGCCAGTACAGAAAACATGATAACCCTTATCACAAATAATACATACTACTCTGATCCACTACTACTCGTACTCTGATCCACCATGTACTGCCTCGGACACAACTACGACTACGACTACAACTACGAGTACGACAATGAGTTCAGCATAATTCTATAGTTTCTATGTGCTAATGTAGCAATCGCATCATCTAAAGTATATTGGTTATAATCAAAATTAGCTAAACCAATTTTTGATAGATTAATAGTTAACATATCAAATTTATCAGACCTTTTTTATTAAAATTTACAACATCTTTTATCTTACTATCAAGGCTGCTAAGCTAAAACCAAAAGATTTGGATTTAGATTCAGCTTTTATGTTTTTAAAAATTTAGATTCGGATTTGGATTTGGCCTAAGTCAAAATTAAAAATAAGGATTCAAATTAAACTTAGATAAAAAAAGCCAAAACAATTTGGCTTTGGATTTGGCTTTTAGCTTAAAAGCCAAAAACGATTATAAAAGGACTTTAATTTACATAAGCTGTAAATTGCTTGAGAAAATCAATGTAGAAGAACATTTTTGACATTAAAAACTTACGAAAACGTTTTTAACTACTATTAGGCTAAATAAAGCTGAAAAAACAAACATTTAGTTTCAAAGCACATATTAGGCTGATAGTAAAAAAACATTGTATTATTTTTTAATTACACATGCTACAATGTGGTTACAATTACCCGAATAACTGAGACTAACTTTTAGGTAACAAAAAAAACAAAAGTAATTTTGTATCATATAGAAGAGGCCAAGTAGAGTACCGTATTTCCTCTGATAGTACGCGCGTCTCTTTTAATGCGCGGGTCTTTAATAGTACGCGAAGTGTAGCTACCTCAGTTTAAATAGTACGCGGATTTATTTAACACACTAATAAATGCAAGTGCGCATGTCTCTTATTATACACAGCGGGTCGAAGTTCGTGTTTAAATAGCACGCGGGGCGTACCATCAAAATAAATACGGCAGGCTAGAAATGAGGTTCTTAATTTGTTGCCTGCAAAATCTAGCTGACATGCTTCACATCCTAATTTACCAGTGAGTATATAGGTTTTAAAATATTCAAAAAATGAACTAGTTTTTGACCTTTCTATTGTAGCAAAACTAAGTTTAAATGAAATAAAATTGTTTTATTAAAAATATCAGTCATAACATACCTTACCTAATAAAGAATTATACTTTTCGTAGTTCCCACAAATTTTTCTCTACCAAAAACGCAAGCCATCGGAAACATGCATTTGCTTTATTTCTAAATGGGTGCCAGACAACAAAAAGCCAAATTTAAAAGTCATATAATTTTAGCTTAGCGATTAAGCTTTTTCAAAATTTTGAGATTCAGATTCATATTCAGCTTGTTGATTTTTTGTATTTTGGCTATGGATTTGGATTAAGCTTTACAAAAAATTCAGCCTAATTTAGCTTTCGGATTTGGATTAAGTTCAAACATAGCACCCCTGGGATTTATTGGCTTAAGCTAGATTTTCTAAAAATTGATCATTACCAGCTTTAAATTCCTTTAATTTAGTGTATTGATGATGTGCAATAGTTTTTAAGTTAGTATGTATAGAATTGACATATTTTTAGAAAAGAGCTATTTGCTTTGAAGCTGACATTGTTTTGTTTTCTACTGTATCAGTGATATTTTGTGTAGCTTCAATTAGAGGTGCATATTTTTTTTCATGTTCTAGTGTGAAAGCATCATCTCCTATTTTCTCAGCTATATATTGTGCTCTTAGTTTTCTATTATTCTCATTTTCTTTAATCATGAGTCTTATTTGCCCTTTAATTTGTTCTGCGTTACTTATTTATATATGTTTATTTTATACATTATTTCTTTCCTTTGGGTTCCCTAGGTCTGTTTAGCTACATGTCTTTTAACACGTGGTTTTTTTAAATTTTGTTTGATTTTAGGTTTCTGTTTTCTATATTCTAAATTGTTTATTTGTTCTGATGTTAAATCAAGCCAACTATTAAAATTATTAGAATATCCTTTTCATTTCACTAAAGCTCCTATAATATTAAGATCTTTTGTTTTCTTTGTATCTATAATATATTCATATTCAAAATCTTCTTCTTCTTTGTTATATGGTGTTATTTCATTCAAATAATAGGTTCCTTTAATTTCCTTATTATAATAGTCTACACGTTTGAAGTGACAGGATTTGTTGGTAAAACTTCCTTGATATCTAGTATTTGTTCTAAAAATTAAAGTTTATATCCTCTATCAAAATTTGTTCCTAATAAATGTGTTGGAACTCTTTGACTAGGACGAAGTCCTTCCGAGACCTTCGATTGACTAGAGCAAAGTCCTTTTATGACCTTCGGTCGACCAGGTTGCAGCCTGTTCTGTAAATTATTATTATTATCTAACTGCTCTAATTTAGATTTTGAACCATAAAGATTTGAATATACAATTAATTCATTTTCTGGTTTACTTGCTTCATTATGTGTCATTTCAGTACTACTATGCTTTAATTTATTTTAATTTGTAATAGGATATTGCAAGACATTAACTTATCTGGTTGTTTGTTGTTCAGTCATACAATTAAACATCTTTTGTTAAATAGTTCTTGCAAATCGTTCAACAATCATTGCTTTTGTTTCATTTTCTGTTGTATACCAACTAATTTTATATTTTTAAAACAGTGTACTAGTTTTCCTACCACTATATTTAGTTTCTTTATCAGAATGTAGTTTTTCAGGCGATCGGAACGGTCTTGAACTATGTAGCGTCCGCGGAGATTTTAATACAACTTTAAAACCATCAACTACTTCATCTGAATTTCTAGTTTTTAAAGGTTTAGCCCATCTATATTTAGAAAATGTATCAATAATTAAATTAATATATCTATAACGATTATTAGCTTAAATCCATTTCTCAGGCATAAAAACAAATCAGCTTGCCAAATTGAGTCTATCCCTGGTGTACAATATCTTCTACGTTTAAATTTTGTTATTTTACCTAAATGCTTAGTATACGTGTCCTGTGTAGCTAGATATTGTTTAACAGTTTAAGGTTTAAATTCCTGTTTTTCTGGATAATTTATTTATTCCAACGAATCCAGTCAATGGGTCTTTTTATACAGAATCTAGTACTTTATATGATTTATCATCTTTATTTTCATCTAGCGGGCTTTGCCCTTGAGGCGCCACTGAGTGGTTTAAGTCCTTCAGACTTTCTTCAAACCGTCATGATTTATTATTAGGTAAGGGCTTAAGTTCTAAATCTAGATATAATTTTGGTTTTATAACACTTTTAGTTACAACACGTTTTACTTTTTCACTTAATTTAGGATTTTCAATTTTATCCACATCTTTTAGTAATTTTTTATCTGCTTTATGTCTATTATCTTTATCTTTGTAAATATTGTACGATAAATCGTGATGCATTGCTGCTTGATCAATTCTATCAACTGGTTTATCTCCTTTTGTTATTCGTTCTTGAAATTTAGTTCCAGGTCCTAAATAATTACTACCTAGATAATGTACTTCACCTACATATTTTCCGATTGTATCAACAATATTACCGCCCTTTTCAATAGATTCTTTGGCTTTTATAAATTGACATTTTGTAGCATGACAGTAAGCACATTTTGCTTTCATTATATTTTTGTTATTTTTAGTAACAGCATACTCGATATCTTTATTAGTTGTTTTCACCTTGCACCTCACACAGAATATATTTTTAGACATTTATTAACATATATTTTATGAATACATGTCACTTTGTTATAGTTTACGTACTGTTGACAACGTGTTAACATTGTGTTAGCGTTAGCGTTCGTTAGCGTTAGCGTTGTGTTAGCGTAAGCGTTCGTTAGCGTTAGCGTTAGCGATCGTTAGCGTTAGCGTTGTGAAATGATGCAGTAGTATATAAATGTATGTTCTAGGACAAGCTACGAGCTACGAGTCAAGAAGTAAGTGTTATATTATTACTTTTACAATAACGAAATTGTATAATAAAATATAATATTCTATCATAAAACATAAAAAAAATATAAAAAAATAAATTTACTGTTTTTATAAGGTCTGTATTAGACACTTATGCAGTCAGTTCTAAGGACCTTGAGTGTCAGTAATATTATTATTATGATAATAATACATTTTACTTGGTTTTAGACCATAATACGGTGAATATCAACCAACATTATTTTGTAATGACTGCATTATCATTTTAATACAACGAGCAAGCAAATACTTTTATTAGATGTAGCAATAAAAGGTATACGCAGTTTAACTTGATCTATTTTATATTTTTCAGAATGTACTATTTCACATTCTATAATAAGATATTTCTTTTGAAGTTGTAACTCTCCAAATTTTACATAGCTACAATTTTCCATTTTTATTTCATAAGAAAAAAAATTATAAGTAAAATTTTAAATCAGAACAAAGCGGGCTTCACCCTTAAGGCCCTTCGGGCCAACTGTCCACGTATTTTAATTTTAGTGACACCTTTAGGTCCTTTGGGTTGCCACCTCGTGGCGCAGTGAGGACCAAGGTCCGAGCAAAGCGGGCTTCGCCCTTTAGACTCTTCAGGCAGCCACCTCGTGGTGGGTAAAACCCTTGAGGGACGCAGGCCCGGCGCAGTGAGGACCCGGGTCCGTTAATCCATGAAATCTAACTATTTTATGTAGAAAGTCTAAGCCTAACTATTGTACACAATTATTTTAGATATTTACTAGGAATATAAAAATTGTCTAGGTTTATGTCTGTATTGCTTTTCACTAGCATTAGCTGTAAAATCAATAGGTATAAAGGAATAATCCTTTTTCTAAACTTGTTGACATAATAACATAAATTCTTTTAAATCCATATCTACAGCAATTCTATCACTATGTAAGTTTTGTATATCCTTATAAAGTAAACGAAATAAAATTAAAAAGTTAGAATTTATACGAATAGACCTTTGATCTAATTCAAAATACGATTGACTTAGATAAAATACACAGATATTATTGTCTTCCTCTTGTGAAATAAATTTTTATTAAATCCTGATTTTTACGATTCATTACATTATCAAAAATTATAAGAGTTTTTAATTTAGAATCGACCTCTTTAGGGTCTGGTATATCATCCTCAGTGTTGAATATTGCAACAATAATTTTATTTTCATGATTATTTTTCAATCCTTTGCCTACGTTTTCTATTAGTTTTGATTCACAAACACCATTTTTTTGTATTTGGTTTTTATTCTCAAATAACGCAACGACATGTCCTTTTGATAGATTATTTTCAAATGCTTTGAATTATATTTGATTAGTATTCTGTTAGAGGCTGTCTGCTACTAAAATTAGATTATTATAGTCTAATATCATTTTTTGTAATAGAAATTTAATAACTAGGCAATTTTTTCTACAATTACTTTCACCAATTACCAAAGACCTAAATATATTAGGAAATAGATTATTATGGTTAAATTTTGGATTCTTATTCCAAACAAATATTGGTTTATTATTCATTTATTATATTAATTTTTGATTATACCTTTGTTTTCCAAGGACATGGTTTGATTTACATAAATCAATTCTAAAAACTTCTGGTCTATTGTCAATAATTAATTCTCCAAGATTCCTAATTTTTCATCTTGTAAAGCATTAAGATTTTCAATATTTGCTAATTTAGTACTTATATTTTGTAAAACAATAGTACATGTACTGTTCTGACACAAATGTGTAATACACGCACTCATTTATAATACAATAAAAGTAAAGTGTTTATTTCGTCAAGAAGTATAAGCAATAGGTTTTGCATGTATACGTGATGTTGCCTTACGCCTTGTTATTTTATTGTAACGTAATTTACGTCCACACTGACATACAGTTTTTTGTCTTGCTTTTATCTCTTCACACACTTTACATTCAGATCTGAACCCTTTTCAAGTTGAACAATGTCTTTTAAATTCGGCTGTCGGTTTTTCTTCATTACAAATTTTACATTGCTTAGTGTCCTTTATTTTAAAAAACAAATATTTATAAGTGAATGATATTCATTCACTATATTTACGTAAAACAGATTCATTAATTTAATTACTTATTATATCTACTTTCAGGTAAGGGAAAAACCAGTTTAAAATTTAACCCTAATAAATTTATCTGTTATAAAATCGTAGTCGAAAAAAAATGTGAAACTTGTGACAAGCAAATATCAAAGGCGAATTGAAGTCATCACCTTAAATTCATAGCACATATAAATATAATAAAAAAAGGTGTTGCTTAACTTGAATGTGAGATATGCAATGTTAAAGTGGTAGATATGGATGAACATTTACTAACTAAAATCTATATTGGCAATGGAAAAAGGCCTATTAAAAACGAAAAAACAAATATAGTACTGATTGTAATAAGTTTTATCCTATAAAATCATGAAATAAGCATATAAAATCTAAAAAACATTGAGGTAAAGAAAAGATAACAAATAAAAGATTAAAGTATGATATTCTATTTGAAAATAATGAATTTAAACTGTATCAATCTAAAGAAGCTTTAGAAGGTGTGTTTCTAACACTGAGCTTAGAATTAAAAAATAAAACAAAAATGATAGGAATAAATGATACAGATGTATTATATAACATTTATAATATTCTTAAAGATAATCTAATAAAAAAACCAATAAAATTACAACTAGTTTTACATGGAACTTTTAAGAAATTTTTACCTTTAACAGGAGAAAATATATATCAAGATATGACCTTTTCTTCTAATAATTTAACAATATTTAAAAAAAGATAATAATTTAAGTATTGCTGAATGTTTAACCAAACTACGAAATAATATTGAGGAGAAAGACAATAAAGAAGCTTATTATCATCTTGATAAAATAAATAAAATTGATTTTAAACTGAGAGAATTTAGACCTTTAAAAGGCTCATCTTATATTAACTTACCAAAATGGGTATCTAATAAAAAGGCATGTATCAGTATTACAAATGAAGACCAAAAGTGTTTAAAATATTGTATGTTATACCATAAACATCAGAATAAAATTATATTACATCCTGAAACAGTTATAAATTATATCAAATCTGATTGCAGTAATGACTTTAACTTTAGTGGTATAGAATTTCCTGTAACTCTTAATGAAATAAACAAATTCCGATTGCAAAATGATGTATCAATTAATGTTTATATATAACAAGGTAAAGCAGTTAATATTTATGATACCTGTTCACATGAAACTAGGAATAAGAACCATGTAAATCTACTTTTAATAACTAATGAAGAAGGAAATAATCATTATGTCTATATTAAAGATTTATCGAGACTAGTTAGAAAACAGCTAACATCTCAAACGGAAAACATTTTTATTTGTGATTGATGTTTTCATCACACCAATAATAAAGAAGCAATGAAATAACATTACTCAACTTGTGATTATTATTTTAAAAATTGTAAGGCGGTTCCTAGATGACCTAAGAAAGATTGAAAAGCTAATATTTTGAAGTTTAAAAATTTTAACAAAACAGTAAGGTCACCAAAAGTATATTATGCTGACATGGAATCTGTACTAAAACCTCTAAGTTGTACAAATGAATAAGTTAAACATGAAACATGTGCCTATGCTTTTACTACTGTTAGTCGGAATATTATTCATAACAAATTTAAAAAGTCTACTAGGTGAAGTGGGAAAGATACATTTGATAATTTCATGGAAGCATTTGTAACTAAGGGTGTAGAATTAGATAAAATGTTAAAGGATAGATTAGAAAAATTTAAATAACATAAATTATCTAATAATGAAAAAAACATATTCCGTGATAGTACAGTTTGTCATTTTTGTCAGAAGGCGTTTATTGATGATGAATTAAATTATAAAGTTAGAGATCACTGTTATCTAACAGGAATATTCAGAAGTGCTGCTCATAATTCATGTAATTTAAATGTTAGATAAATTACCAATGTTGTATGGGCTGCGGCCAAATCGACTCAATGAATAAATTATTATTATTATTATTTAAATGTTAAAATTTCGTAAAATATACCAGTTTTCTTTCCTAATGGTATGAATTAGCATTTTAAATTTTTTGTAAGACAACTACATAAAATGGTTTCATCAGAGGCAATACAAAAGTGATCCTAGTTATAAAGATTTTTATGATGATTTTAAAGATAAAGATATCCTAGAAGAAGATTAGGAAAGAGGTGCAAAAATATGGATTTTGTTTTCTAATAAGTATAGTGGTTTATATACATTTTAAGATTATATGGAAATGTATTTAACATGTGATGTCCTAATATTAGTTGATGTTTTTTAATCAGTTAGAGACTTATCATTCAAAACGTATGAATTAGATCTTGTGCATTATACTACAACCCTTGGCTTTTCTTAGAGTGCTATGTTAAAAATGACTGAGGTTAAAATAGAACTTTTAATTGATCCGGATATGCTTTTAATGTATCAATAAGGAATAGGAGGTGGGTTATCAGGTATAATGGATAGGGATGTAAGAGCTAATAATACATATATGAGTTATCATGATACTACTAAAGAATCATCATATCTAGCTCCTGTTAATGCAAATAATTAGTATGGTGATGCTATGTCATTTAAATTACCTCTAAATGGGTTTACGTGGTGTAATGAAGAAAAAATTAGTAGTTTATATAAAAAAAACAACATTAGATATTAATAGTGATATTGGATATACACTTATAGTAGATCTATAATATCTTAAAACATTACATGATTCACATAATGATTATCTATTCTTTCCATTGCATAAAACAGTTCAAAGTGAAGAATTATCTAAATATTAATGTGAATTACACAATTATAAGACAAAAGAATAATATAAAGGAAAAATATAAAGCTTCTAAGAAGTAATAAGCAAGTTTAGAGGATAAGAAGGGATTAGTTTGTGATTATAGAACTTTGCAACAAGCCTAACAACATGGATTAGTACTATTTTAAATTTATTGTGTGATAAAATATAATCAAAGCGCTTGGTTAAAAGCATATATTGATAAAAATACAAAATTAAGGCAAGAAGCAAAGTCTGAATTTGAAAACGATTTCTTTGAACTAATGAATAATTTAGAATTCAGTAAAACAATTAAGAATATTCTAAAACAGCAAGACATAAAGTTTTGCACTACTAGAGAAAAAGCTTTAAAATATGTTAGTAAAATTAACTTTAATCGGAAAACAATATTTAGTTGAAATTAAGTAGCAATATATATAAATAAATTGAGTATATTATTTAATAAACCTATATTTACAGGGTTTTGTGTCTAAGAAATGTCGAAATATAGAATTTATAAATATGTTTATGAACATCTAAAGCCTCAATAAAGGAATAATGTAGAAATGATTCAAACTGATACTGATAGTTTAATGCTGCACATAAAAACAAATAATTTCTATGAAGATATAAAGAATGATGTTGAACTTTGGTATGATACTAGTGATTTAGGAGTTAAAAATATATTCGACTTACCTATTATGGATAAAAAGAAATCAGGTTGTTTTAAAATAGAAACAAATGAGAATATTGTAACAGAATTTGTGGAATTAAGGTCTAAAATGTTTTCATATTCTATTTAATGTAGTTATAAATTTGTGACTAAGAAAAGAGCTAAGGGTATAAATAACCATATTGGTAATAAATATGAAATTAATAATTATAGGAAAGCGTTATATAGTGAAATAAGAGATGTTGTAAATTTCAATCAAATAAGATCAAAAAAATTAGATATGTTTACTATTAATTTATCAAAAATTGGTTTAGCTAATTTTGATGATAAACAATATATTTTAGATGATGGAAAAACTACATTAGCACATGGGAACTATAGAATTACGCTGTAACCATCGACGTAGCTTGTACTTAAATGATCATTGTCGTTTTACTCGTAGTTAGATCTGCGGTGGAAATGTAGTGATTTGTTGAAATTCCTGAAATTCTCGAAAATAGTTTTGTTTTGTAAAATAGAGGTGAATTATACAATAATTATGCTTTTATGCTGTTTTTTCAAAAGTAGCTCGTACTCGTAGTAGTGTTTGATCGGGATATGTGGTGGTTTTTTGATATTTTCTGAAATTCCTGACAATAGTCTTGTTTTTCAATGAAAAATAGAAGTGAATCATAAAATTATTATGCTTTTATGCTGTTTTTTTAAAAGTAGCTCGTAGCTCGTAGTTGTCCCAGAACACACATTTATATACTACTGTTATGATTGTAAAACACCTTCCTAAAACAATGATAGACATGCTTGTAATGATAAAATTCTAAACAAATGTACAATTTGTGATTAATTTAATAATAATTTTAAAAATAGTGTTAAACTTAAAAAAGATTAGCAGTATTGTGTGGAAACATGTTATAATTATAATTAAGAAAAACAATATAAAAGAGTCAAAAAATGTAAAATTTGTAAAGCATAGCTATTTTATGGTAATAAGAAAGTTAAAAAATACAAACACGTATTATATCAAATTTAAGGTTATATTTGTCAAGCAAAATATATAAAAAAGAAAAAGTATTAATCAGGGCTAGCTATGTTTCTAATCTAGATGTTTTATGCTCAAACTATATTTTAATTTTTAAATTCCCTACAACCTTTTTTATTCCCCGTACATTTTCTAATTTTAAAACTCCCAATAAATTCTCAATTTTCTTAATAAACTTTTTATTAACTCCTAATAGATTCCCAAGTTTTCAATAAACGCAAAACATATTTCTAATTTTGTGCTTTAATTTTTAAAGAATTTCGAAATTTTTAATATTCGAATTATTTAAATATTTTTACTCTGTTTAAGGTAAAGCAGAAAATTAGATAATAATTTAAAAAAAACAAACCGGAGTTTATAATTAAAAGCAAAAAAAAGAAAGGTTATTTAGTTGTCAACACGTGTTACAAGACAACTAAACAAAATAAATAATTATGTTCACTTGAATGAATCTGACAATGAATATCACAATAAATTGTATAGACAGGTAACTGTGGTCAGGCTGTTAGCTGTTGTGACTTTTATTTTTGAAAGAAGAAACTTAAAACTGGGAATAAAATTATTATATTTTAACAAAGAATAAGGTTGATTTTGTGTTTTAAGATATGCTGCGACTGATTTTTTCTTCACCGACAGCTCATGCTCAAGTTATATTTGTTAAATAATTTTAGAATGGACTAAAATATCTAAAAACTGTTATTTTTGTTGGTTAGTCCATTTTGTAACTAATTTTTGGCTTATTTTAATAGATGAGGTGTCAAATGAATTTTCTATAGATCACCTTTTTTTGTGTATTGCTAGATATATTTAAATGATAAACATAGCTTTGATAGCCTGTCAAAGTCTTATAGTTTAATAAACTAGAAAATTAGAAAAATAAATAGCCTTTGCAATAAATAAAGAGTATTATGAACTATATAGAATAAAATTGGAGGATTAGGATGATTTTATAAAATGGCATGCTGCAAAAAGTAAGTTGTGTATCAAGTTTGAGTTTAAAAACCAAATTATTTCCTTTTGAAAATTGGATGTTGATATTACCTAATTGGATAATATATAAAAGGTCTCTTACTTACAGTGAAATTGTAATAGAATTGAGTTCTTTGAGTAGGAAAAAATATGTAGATCAATTACAATATGTAACAACAGCTAGAGTTGCTATGGCTGTATATAGATTTAAATGCCAAAGAATAAAATAACTATCATATCTGCAAAGAAGGATACTATTTTGAATAGTAAAAATATGTAATGTCTTAGGAAAATATTACCATCCAACATGCTATAAATGTAGATGAATTTATTATACGAGATGCCTATAATAATATAAAAGTTGACGGTTGTTGTCTAGAAACTAATACAGCATACCAATTTTAAGTGTGTTATTTTTATAGTTGTTAAGATGGTTACGATCTAAAACAAATAAACACTTTGAATTAAACTACGATAAAAGTTTAATATGAACTTGCAATAGTAAAAATTACATAAAAATTAAAAGGTATAAAGAAGTTAAATATTGAGGTCATTTATTATAAAAGGATAGAAAAATTTAAAAAAATTAATATCGATAGGCCTATAATAGCTCCAATAACCCAAGAGATTATTTTCTAAAGGTAGAACAATAACAATTAAACTATTTAACAAGCTTAATAAAAATAAAATTGTTAAGTACTATGATATTTGTAGTTTGTTTTTGAGTGCTACGTTGTTTGATAAATATCCAATAGGTCATTCTATACCGAATATTAATTATAAAACCTATTATCCAGAGTGATTTAGGTTTTTTTGGTGAAATTAGACAACCAAAAGGTCCATATCATACTGTATAACTAGCAAAAATCAACGGAAAATTAATATTTCTATTGTGTTTTGCTCGCGCTAGTTTAAATTAGTACTCATACTGAAGAGCTACAATTAGTACGCGTACAAGTATTGAAGTAGCCTAAACTGTTAATAAGGATACATTATCTTAGAAATCTAATCTGTTCTACATGTTCGAGACCAAGCAAACGAGTTATTTAGGAATTACATACAAAAATTCATAAAAATGAAAACTAAAGCCTTATATAATAAAAAAACATTTTACTGAAAAATGATTTACTGAATTCAAAAAGCATTACAAATTAATGGTAAAATAACAAACTTTGCTAATCTTACTAACAATTTGGGTTTTAAAGCTGTAGCAAAGAAATTCTCACGTGACGTACTTTGCGCGTCACCCCTAACCTGCTTACCTAATGTGAATGCGATAACAGCTGGGTGGGGGTGTCTGGAAGAAATTTTCACGTTAAGTCATTTGTGCGTCACCCCTACCCTGCTTACTTAATGTGAATGCAATAGCAGCTGAGTGGGGGTGTCTGAGAGTGATATTAATCTGACGTCATTTGCGCGTAACCCCTAACCTGCTTACCTAATGGAAATGCAATAGCAGCTAGGTGGAGCTGTCTAACATAAATTTTCACGTGACATCATTTGCGCGTCACGTCTAGCCTGCTTACCTAATGTTAATGCGATAACTTCTAAGTGGGGGTGTCTAGAAGAAATTTTTACGTGACGTCATTTGCGCGTCACCCTCAGCCTGCTTACTTAATGTTTATGCGATAACTGCTGGGTAAGGGTGTGTGGAAAATTTTTTCACGTGACGTCAATTGCGCGTCACCCCTGGGCTGCTAACCAAATGTGAATGCAATAGCAGCTGGGTAGAGGTGTTTAAAAGAAATTTTCACGTGAACCTGGCTGGAAATGGTGCTATGTATTTCGTTTCATAGCTGGGCATATGCCTTGCGCTCAGCTATGTTTATCGCTACTCCCGTTTTTATGGTGCTTACTTCTAAATTTCTTGACCTTTGTTAGTTCAACATTTAATTGCTAAGCAATGGTTAGTTCGATTACAGTGAAAAAACAATACAAACCTGCCGGCTTGCTTTTGTAATTGTTTCAAAAAAGTTCTAAGACAATAGTGTAAACGGTTTGACCTGTAGCGTGGGGCCAACAGACAGACGGACAGACGGACATGACCATTTTATTGGATGCTTGCTCAGCATCTAAAAACGAGTAATAAAAGTTTAACAAATTCAAGAAAAAATAAAATGAATACAACAACTCTAAACACTAAAGATGCTATACCAGATCCGAAAGAAATATATTTTAAATTAAAAACTATTAGAAATTTTGATCAAGTTTTACATGTAAAGAATCAAAATGTATTTAAATGTTTTTTTAAGATGTTTTCATAAAAAATGTGTTTATTTAATTTCATTATATCCTTTTTTTAAATTCGATTACAGATTTATTAGAATGAACTATAAATTTTGAATTTTATTTAGATTATTTAATGTAGACACACGATCTAGCGCTCGTCGGAGGTACATAACGGCCTAGATCACTCTAGGAAAAGTTGAAATGTTTTTATTTAACTTGTCGATTTTTATAGTTAAACTTATATTTTTAGTTGTTTTAACAATCACACTGTGCTTAACTAATCTTTTTTACTATAGAAATAGATCGAAGATATTAAAGTTGTAATATTCTAGACTATTTTTGGGAGTGTATTTGTTCCCACCACGCTAAAAGCTATCCCATTGTACACGGTGCACATAATAAGAAACGGAGGCAGAGACAAAACTGAAGAAACTCATCTCCTGGACTCAATTTTCACCGGATTGAACTGGATTGAACTGAAATACAAAGAACTAAGTTCCATTTATTTAATACGTAGGCCAAAAGGCACTATTACCATATTTTTTCCTACTAGTAGGTCTTAAGATACTAGCAAGCAATATATTTTGATAGGTATTGAAGATGTCAAAAGAAAAAAACAAGTTAACACCCCAACTAACGGACCAGATCTCGTCTATGGTAAATCAGCAAATATAGATAATGTCAAAGAAAATATCTTCAATCGCCTCTAACGGAATACTACACACGGTCAACATGATGATTCAAAAATTGGAGAACAAAATTTCAGAGAAAATAGAAAGCCTAGAAAACAGTGTCAACAACAAGGTAACCACTTTAAACAAAAATGTTGAAAAAATAAAAACGCGGAGTGACAAAGGGAAGGCAGAAATCTTTTATCTTAAGGATCAGCTAGTGGGATTATTAGAGAACAACACTGACCTACAATATGGAGGAAAAATTTAAGAACTCGCTGATTAACTGGAAGACTCAATTAACATAAGGGTTCCCCACTTAAGCTTTAAAATTTCTGCATTTAAATCCCGTGTGGTAGTGAAAAGATCTCAGTGTTTGGAAGCCAAAAACCAGCTAGCGGGTCTGCAGAGTAGATTATTAGGGATCGAAAAAGCAAACAGAAGTAAAGAATTAGTAATTTCAGGCATGAAAGTAAACAAGTCAGCTCTAGTTGACACCCAAGACCTCCTAATTTATAATTTTAGAACCTGCATTAGCAAAAAAGAGATTGAGGAGGCTAAGAGAGCCAGTGTGTCAACTCCAGGCAAACCCTTGTTGTTATTCGTGAAGATGAAAGACAGTAGTCAAGTCTCGCTAATTATGAAGAAAAAATCCGAGTTAAAACACACTTTAAGGGAAGTTCGCATTTACCCTTACCTTATTAAAGCAGAGCAAGCAATGTACAGACATACAACAGAAATGTTTTGGCAGTTTAAGCATCGGCAACTAACGGCAGTGGTACAGTTCATCGGAAGATTCGGCATTGCCGTGGACGGAAAGCAGTACAGAAGCAACGGATCTCAACTAATCGAGTGGGGATGTAATCCTAGTTGAACCAGCTTAAAAATGACATGAAGCTTTGCTCAAGTTAGTTCACGGAGTTCAACTTTTGATAAAAGAAGGTCAAAATAATATTTAAGTATTCAACGGGGAAGCTGTATGTACCCACTAGTGGAGTGTACACTTCAATGATAATATTAAGTTTTATTGGTAATACCTAATGTAATTAGGTACGTATATTTGATTTAAATACATTTAAATGATTAATAAAGAGAAACAATTTCTGTTATTATAACCGACAAATGAAAGTTATTTATGGGATGTTAAATCGGCAAGTTACATGAAGAAAGGAAACAACTTAAACATCTGAACTAGATGGCTAACTATCACCGTAAACATTATTAGTGTTCAATCAATTAATTAACCTATCTATTATTGTAACAATCAAACAATTTTGTTACAAAATTTATAATTTTGATTTGTGTATGGGCCTATGGCCTAAAAATGCAATAAATCCATACTACTACTACTACTAATGAAGACACACAACGTACCCAGGAATCGAATTGCAATGAATATAGATTTACAACAATTTATGCAATTTTGTCATAAATGTTGAAAAAACAATATTTTTGCGTACCTATTAATTTTACTAATAATGCAAATAAAAAACGATACAGAGAAACTTGAAATATGTTTTTATTATTAGTAAATATCTTTAAACTTTGAAAATTACTAATATAGACTCTAATTATAACAAAGATGATTAAAATTAAAATTTTTACTTAAAAGTGTATTTCTATTGTGGCCATGTAAAATAAGCATAGTTACAAATCAGTTAAAAATATCGTATTTTAAAATAGAAACTGGTACATCATAAATTTTAGTGTTATACTTATTTTGCAAAACGCATTTTCTAATAAACTAAGAACCACTAGTTTAGGTACAAAATATCTAGTTCTCTTTGACGTGCCTAGAGACCGCAGCATAATTAGTTCAGTTTTTAGGCAAATAGCCCGAGTTCCTGCAAAAAGCATACAAAAAAGCAAGCAGTCTACGCCAACATAATTACCTGTTCCTGGACCTTTATGTACAGTGCCCAAACCCACACTTGTTCGTACGCAATAATATCTTTTCCGTAAATGGAACAGACATATATGTATACAAATATTACTATGTCAATGGAACTAAAGAAACAGAGTCGGTTTGAAATAAACTTTGAATATCTATTACTATTAGCAAACGCAAAACCAAGCCAGTATTTACCTTACATCAAATCTGCAACTGTTGACCTCCTATATGTTAAAGCAGAGTGCATATTCAATTTAGAAAAGGTTTGAAACATATAGACGCGCGGTATTCAAAACAAGTAAAAACATTAGTAAAAACATTGAAACAGACCAGTCTAGATAACTTGGACAAACTATACATAAGAAATAGAACAATGGATGCTAATTTATTTTTTTACTCTAATTTATTTATACTCGTAGAAATACTGAATGCATAAGATCCTTATTCACTAGAAATAGTGCAACTGTCTTGACATAATTTTATACCTTTTAAAAGCCAAGATTATTCAGCAAAGAAAGTTAAACTTTCAAAACCATCTCAGTATAATCTCGTGTTATTACAAAAACCAGTTTATTTTTCTTTTTTGTCCCTTACTAAGAATGCAAGTCCTAATAAACCCATTTCCACAAGATTGTGTATTAGAAAATCTTGCAACTACATGCGGTTTAATTGTTTATTGGATACAGTACTACTTGCAGAAGTTTAGGAAAATTTTAGATGATTTAGATTGAAAACCCACGAATTGGACCCAAATTATTGTTTGACTTTGCCAAGCTTTTCATGGGACTGTTTTCTAAAGCAATCAAATGCCGAAATAGATTACATGAGAGATCACAGGGTATTTGTCATTGCAAAAAAAGAATACGGGAGGGGGCCAATGTATATTCACAAAGAAACATGTGATTGCAAATTACGAGCGATGTCCGGGTGGGTTAGACGCATCACAACCAATAAGACAGTTACTTTTACTATACATCATTAGTTTAAATCCCTACAGTATGAAGGCACTGATGCCAGTGTCTGGTTACGAGTACATGGAAACAAAAGATGTTAAAAACATTGAATGGACTGACTGTGCATTAGGAAGTACGGAAAGAAGCTATAGGTATGTTCTTGTTTTTAACTTCAGCAGCCAAAGCATTTGCATAAACGAGACACTAACTTGCCTTTTGCCATGGAACAGAGAACAATAAAAATTAAAGAAATACCAAGCCAATTTAATTAGAAGTACCGCCAAATGGCTTCAATATAAACATTTATATTCCGCCCAAGACTTATGTTAACTCTTTATGACAAACACAATAACACATTTCATTTTAAGGAATTACGCTACTATCTTGCCAAAGAAATGGTACATTTAAAAATACATTGCGGTGTACGTTTTAAACAACAGCGGTATTGCAAAAAATATATAGGTGCAAACTTAAAAAGGTGGAAGCAAGCAAAGACATCTTTTGAAAACAAATTACTTGAACTGAGTTCCAAAGTACTAAACGGCAGGACGTTAAATAAATTTAACGAGTTTGTCGAAACCAGTGTTTGCACCAGTACCGCACATGCTCAAACATTACTTGCATTACCACGATGTAAAAATTTTGGATATCTGTCTGATTCTTTAAGTATAAAACGCAATATCTAAGGAGTTATAGCGCAAATGAGTTGTCACTCACAAAACTGGCAATTCTAGTTAATGCAAAAGTGTACTTTTATAAAAAGTTAGACATGTTGTGCCGAATATTCCAGAATAGAACATATATGGATTACTCAGATACCGACGCGTATGAGTTAGATATATTAGACCTATTTAATACTCGGTGGAATCATAAAGTGTTCGTGCAGAATTATATTTCAGTAAAATTCCAAGAAACCATGATTTTTCTAAGCAGTACAAAAGCAAATATACAGAATTGTATCTTTTAAATAAAGACGAGAGTGGCAAAAAAACAATTCAGAGCTTAAATGTATTAGAATTATTTATACTTAAGCCTAAAGTGTACAGTATGTTATATTTCAATTAAAGTGAACAGAAAAAATGCAGAGGCGTTTCAGCAAGCTTTACGCCAATATAAACGCGACAAGTATAAAGAAAACACACAACCAGCAGTGTGATATTATGGTAAATTTTATACGATCTGTGGATCATAATATGTACGTAGTGAGTGGTAATAGACTAGCATTTGACGTATAAAATATTTCAAGGGTGTTTTTAGACCCTAACGATTGTAATTTTAGTTTGCCCTGTGGCCATATTTATTTATTAAATAGGTAACTATAGTATTATGATATAGTTTTATATTTATAGTATAGCACAGATGTAACCTAGATGTAACCTAGATATTAATTTATGTATTCTGTTTAGGCTACAAAAATATTAGTAAATACGAAGCTTTAGCTTGTAAGACCTGTATGTATTTATAGTATAGTGTAGATGTAACCTAGATATTTAATTTAAGTATTAAAAAATAATTATAATATAATACTTTATTCATCAGGTCGATTTGTCGTCAGCCCATACAATATATTTAAGTTTTAACTAAAGCGTTATTTACAATTTGATCAAAAATCAAATTATCGAATGATCCTTGGTAATTTCAATATATTATTGGTAAAGGTTTCTTGTGTTGCTTTCTTAATTGTGCTGTTAAAATAATAGTAGAAACTGCGTTTTTTATAGTAATCATGTCATTATAGTGTCAAGTAATATTAGGTTTACAGAGCATATATTTCATTTCTATAAGTAATAAAATAATAGATATATGGATTAATAATGAGTTATGTGATAAATGTTATTGTTGTTAAATTATGTAACTTTGATGCAGCTTAGGTAGAATTTTCGGATTCGTAGAGCTTCATCTCAGAAATAAAGAGTTGCTGAAAGCCTACTGCGTCTAGGTAGCTTATGAAGATTGTTGAGATGAGGTTCTCCTTCGTTGGTCTGCTGGTGCTCATTTATATGAGAAACTTTGTCTACAGTGGTTTGTAATGCATACAGTCAAGCATTATATGGATAGCATTTTCCACTTCTTTGCCACATAGATCACAGTCAGTACCTCCTCGTTCTCATATCTCGGTCATGCCGTTCAGGTTAGTAGTTTTTCCCCTAAGTACTGTTCTAGGAAGGCCAGTTTTTAGGTTTACTACAGACGTTGCCATGTTCTATTTTAGGTTCATATTAAAGTAGTCCGTTTTTAATGCATGGGTCTTTATACGGGCATATAATTTCATTGCGTTGCTGCTCTGCATTCTGTGGACGTCATTGTAATTGCAGCTTAGTCAGTATTTCCCAATGATTTCATTTCTGTCTTTAGCATTTCTTAAAAACAGCTTTTGATGATGCTGTCTTCCTTAGAATTCATTACTTTCTGCATAAACTTGAGCAGCGCCGTAAATAACAGCAGTTTAATAATCTCTGCTCCTGTTTCTAAACAAAGGAAAAGCCAGAAGTGGCGTTGGTAGTGCCTGTTAGCCGTCGAAGGAATGCGGTCTGGAAAATTTTAAAATCGTCACAGTAGCAAAGACCTTTTATTGGTACTGCGTACAAAAGTACCAAGCTGACTAGAGATTGGAATAGCTGGAGGTGTATCTTTATGTCTGTTATTTTGGCTCAATAAAATAGCTTGAAAAGCTTCAACTGCGCTGCCTTTGCTTTGCTAAACAAATGCGTTTTAGCTGTATAAAAGACTCTACTCTAAGTAAAAGGGACTTCTAATGAGACGTATTTGCTTACTATCTTAAGTGGTTTGCATTATCAGTTAAATCTCATTGAGTTACGTAGCTTTTTTTCTCAAAATCATGATTTTTGTCTTAGCTAGGTTGACCTTCAAGTCATTTTCTTTAAAAAAATTACTAAGAGTGTTAATCTGCTTTTGCAAATCCAATTCATTTGAGGCGAGGAATATTATATCGTTCGCGTAGAGTAAAATAAGCAGTTTAATGGTAAACATTCAAATTCTTTGCATTCCACTTTTACAGAGAATCTCCGTTATTTTTTCGATATTTATTTTGAATAGAGTTTAAGACACTGTTTTTCCTTGCAGCACGCCACCTATTACTTTGATTAAGTCTGTTAAACCTTCTTTACATCGAACCTTGGTTTTTGCTTGGTCATACAGTTCTTTAATGTTTTCCACAAAGTGATCACTGAGTCCAGCTTCTCTCAATCTGAACTATAACTTAGTTCGTTTAATTGAATTAAACGCTTAACTGAGATCTACAAACAGACCACAGAGTTTGCGTTTCTTTCGCAAAGCTGGTCTATTAAGCTGCTTCAGAAGGCAGGTATATAGTGCAAACAAGTAATCAGTGCACCCTCTTCTTTTCCTGTATGCCGCGTAAAATTTCATATAAGATGTTGTTTGTTAAGCAGTGAGAGTTTAGTCTGTTTGACATAATACATGTGTAGAGCTTGGTAATGGTGGTAATGACCGCAATAGGTCTGTAGTTACTTTAAAAGCAGTCGTCACCTTTTTTGTATATAGGAGCTGTAATGATTTCTCCCCACACTTCTGGTATCCGTTCATGTAAGGCTTCGTCGAGAATTTGGAGTAGATAATCGTAGTGCCGTCTAGGGTTTTCTATACCTTATTTGGTATGCCAAACGCGCCTGGAGATTTATTATTTGCGAGTCTGCTGATGGCTCTTAGCAACTCTGTTAAGGTTATTTCCCCGTCGAGTGTTTGAGATGGCTGTGCTTGGCCAACGACTTCTACTTTTTCAACGTTATTATTTTTAAAAACAAATTTAAAGTGTGTGTCCCAACTCTCCTTTGAAATATTTTTTGCTCTAAAGCCGTATTTCTTGTCTCTAAAAACATTTTTAGCTTTCCAGTACCCTGCCAAATCCTTGCTGTGATGGATTTTTTCTTGCATTGTACTGTAAAAAAGTCTTTTTTTGTCACAGCAAAGACTACAGTAAACCTTTTTGGCTTGTAGAAAGCGGTAAGGTTGTCAGTTTCAGAGTAATAAAAGCATTTAGGTATTCTGTATTTATGAAGGAGAGAAAGTGCCTAGTTTTAGCTTCGCTACATTCTTAATCAAACTATTTTGGACCAAAATTCCTTCTGTTGTTACCACGTTCTTTTGGAACCATTTATGTTTGTTTGGCAGTCTGGTGTACTAATTTGTATAATCACTTGTAGCTGCAAATGCTGAAGTCGAGCTCTGTACTGTTAGCGCTTAAATTTAGTTGGAATATCAAGGCTTTTTCTTTGCACTTTATTATGTTTTCTGGTTGTCCCAGTCAAGCTGTGTAGTACATCTTGCATATCTTGTTAAAAGCCTAACAGTATAGAAAGGTGGTCCAATTGTATACACTCAATTACTTTTGGGTCTTTAAAGTCGTCAATTGCATTGGTACTGCTATTACGTAGGTCAATCACGCTGTGTCCATTTTTTCCTATATACATGGGTTTTTCACAGATGTCTGAAGTGCTTTTTCCGTTAAGGATTGATAGCTGATTTGTGAGAATTAGATCTATCAGTTCCTTTCCACGTTTTTTCACGCCTAAGTCGGTCGTGTTCCGTGTCTGGTTGAAATTTAGTGTATTATAGGTCGGATTCTGTAATTTTCCTACTCTATTGTTGAAGTCGCCCATAAGAATATGTCTTAAGTTATTTGTGGCTGTGGTTTCTTTGTAGAGATCTTCCAGTTGTTTGTCATATTGTGTTGCAGGCGGTTCGTAAGTGAAGCATATTATTGCTTGTTTTCCGTTAAGAAAGACCTCTTTTTGGATTTTAAATCTGTCTCGGTATATTATCGTGCATTGTTTATTTACGCTGTTTAGGATGCCAATCATCATCCCACTACTTTTTCTTTCTCTTTTTTTAACTACTAGGATCACAGTTAATTTAAAATTGTGAAAATTGTTTTTCAAATCGTGAGTTATTTTACTTGTCCAAGTTTCGGGTGAACAAAATATATCGACGTACTGTTGTAAAACTATGTTAATTTTGTCGTATGTACAATTTTTGATTTTGTTTATGTTTCAGTATAAAATGCTATTTACAGTTTTAACATTATGTTGTATGTGCTTGCCAAGTTTCTATAAGTTTAAATTGTTAGTAGTTTCCATGTTGTCTGGTCTTGGTCCCTCCTTTCTCCTATTTTTCTTGCTATCCTCAAAACGTTTCTTACTAAGTTCTGGAAGTGAGTCTGCATTAATAAATACTGGGTTGCTACTTCTGTCTTTTAGCTGCCCTTTGGCCTTAAGGACCGCAGCTCTGTCGGTTCTTTTTAAGAAGGTGACTAGAATAGTTCGATTTCAGCCTTCTTTGTTATGTCAAAGCCTTCTCGTTGTCCTAATTTCTTACTGTTACTGGGTTACTGTCAAAGTAATATGTTAAGACTACGTAAATATTGTTAAATACCAAGCTCTAGCTTGAAAGACCTGTATATATTTATAGTATAGTAAAGATGTTACCTAGATGTAAAATTAATATATTGTATTAACCATAAAGCATAGAATTATTACCTGTTTTGTATATCTACGACCTGTATATATTTATAGTATAGTAACTATATAACCTAGATACATATTGTAAATTTGAATTTTAAGTATAGCGTGGATTCAAAGTTCTGTATCTGATGTATATAATTGTATTTAGTGTGATTTATTTGAAAAATTGTAATTTTTTATATAAATTGTGCGTTGAATACCATCACAGCTCATTCACAATTTGCTTAAACAGGGTACTTTATGTTATTATATTGCGCTGCACATATGTTCATTTCGCTATTCCACACTGCATTAACAATAGCACGCAGTAGCAAAAACATACATCATTGGGAACACCAGCCATGCATTTCTCAGCCCCCACCTTCCACTCACGCGTGCGTTTTATTGCATTAAATAGTAGATATTAATCGCACCTACCTACCTATATGTATCTGTACAGTTTTCCCATCAACCCTATCTGCCTGCTCCCTTTCAGCTTAGTTCATATGGACTTTCCGTATATTGCCTGGTCTCTTTATCTCTTCTGTCTATTATTATCCATGTCCCCTTCATCCCAGTATACTCTCGCTCGTATCATTGACATTCCCCTTCGTCCCTACGTTCCCGCTTCCCTCAGCCCAAGTTCCCGGCTAGTACTATTTCCCCTACCCCTACTTCCCTTCCCCATTCTACTCACCCTTGTCTTCTAAGACGTTCACTTCTCTTTCTTTCTTTCTTTCCTACCTTCTCCTCTTCAAAACCAATCCCCAGCCATATCAAGTAGTCCTTTTTACGTATTGTCAAAGTAGACGTAGAGTGAGGTGCAAAATATAATGCATAATGTAGAGTCTAGTATAGAGAATATTTATTCAGGACAACAATGACAACTATCCTCGCGATTAGAAATTAAAATATAAAGTAAAGTATCGATTTGGTTTCACATTCAAATCCAAACACCATTAGCGTAAACATAATACTGTAAACTAAATCTCTTGGGTAGTCCAGTAAGTAATATAATAAGTAGTAATAACTTATAGTAGAGAATGAACACATTGACACTATGGGAACATGACAGTATGTATGTTCATGACATGTAGTTCAAATAATCTGGAAACAATAATAAAGTTAGAAATGGGGGTATTTAAAGGACGTTATTTATAGACGATTTCTGAATTTCTATTATCTGTATATTTATGTTCATGACATAAAGGTAAAATATTTTGAAAAAACATTTAAATTTGTAAATTGGTGTACTTAAAACTATAATAATTTAGGTACGTATATTGTAGACGATCCCTAAACATCTACGATCTGTATATTTATGTTCATGACATGAAGTTAAAATATTTCGAAAACACGTTTAAAGTTGTAAATGAGGGTACTTGAAACTATGATATTTTAAGTACGTAATTTATGGACGATCCCTGGATATATATTGCCTGTATATTTATTTTATTGACGTGTTGTTAAAATATGTTGAAAACAAATTAAAAGCTGTAAATGGGGTACTTAAAACTATGGTATTTGAAGGATGTCATTATGGACCATCCCTGAATATATACTGAATATCAAAAACCTATTCCCAGCGTGTCTGAAGTAGCCGACCACAGACCATTGAAATTTGTAGCTGAGATTGGTTGGCTCTGTACTATAAGATATACTTGTATTCGCCGAGCATAGCTTTAAAATTACGTCGCATGTACATGCATTCTCTATTTGTTTACACGTATTTATCAGTTTTTAAAACCTCACTTTTCTGAATTTTGACATGGGCCCAGTTAACTGTTAATTCTAAGAAAATGGTCAGTCCGACCAAAGTAAAAACACAATACAGTCCTGTCTGCACGCATTTCTGATCGCTTAAGAGTGGTTTCAACTTAATGGCTTTAAAACTGTGACCTGTAATGTACGGCCAACAGGCGGACTGACAGACTGCGAGACAGACTTGACCATTTCATTAGGTGCTTAAGCTAAGCATCTAAAAAGAGGGAACCGTAAAATGGTAAAATTTAAATGACGTCATTTACGGACAATTCCTTATAGAAATGTCTGTGTTCTTTTCGGAATATTAGATGGTAAGCTTAAGCATCTTTTTTTTATAGCTGGGCATGTGCACTTGCTTTTAACCGCTTTCTCGCGTGCAGCATAAATTCCTTGCACTCGCAATCTGCTCACTGAGTGGAGGTAAAAGAACTGTTTAAGTGCGCCCATTTATGTTTCGCTCACCCGTTTTTAGATGCTGAGCTTAAGCATCTATTGTAATGGTCATGTCCGTCCGTCCGTCCGTCCGTCCGTCCGTTGGCCGTACACTACAGGTCACAGGTTACAACCGATTTTCATAAAAAAAATAGTATACGACCAGAAATGCGGCTGGGCAGGTCTGTATTGTTTTTTAGTTGTAATTAGTCTAACCAGTTATCCACAATAAATTGATTACTGGACCTATGTCAGAAATTTGTAAATTGGAGAGGCTAAAAACGGCTGAACTAAATAGCTGAGGCAACTGAAAGAGGCGGCTGGCAAAGATAAAGCTGCCATTGTTTGCATGTAAAATTTATCCTTGCCAGCCTTCTCTTTCGGTTGTCGCTACTATACATACCTACCACTGAACAAACGTACCCAGGTACGATCGGCCTACGCTTCTCACTCTTAGCATTCCATTCCGTGTATAAATACCATACGAAATTGAATGTTAAGGAGCGTTCACAAATGATGCTATCTTAATTTTCTGACCCACCCACCCATTTCCACTGATGTTAAACATAATGCAAACGGGGAATTTTCATATGCACGTACCCATTTGAATGATATCACCAGTTGTAAGAATGGGGTGTAGATGGTGACGGATCGTCCATAAACGACGTCCTCCACCATTAATATTTTTTCCAGCCTATTTTATCATACATGTATTGAACTAACTTATATTAGTTATAGATATTTTTTAATTCAGATCACACTAATCGTTTTTCCACAATTAGTATTTGCATTGAGCAACTCTGAAATTTTTCCTTATACATTGTGAGGGAACGTCCGTTAATGACGTCTTTCAAAAATATCATAATTGTAGGTTCCCCCTTCCCCCTCCCTTTTAATTATTTAACCATTTGTAGATGCTAAGCACATAATGACGTCCTTCAGTGTTATAGATATCGAGGGATCGTACATAATGACGTACTTTAAATGTAATAGTTTTTAGAGCCTCCAGTACCAATTTTAAATGTTTTTCCATCCTATATTGACTACATGTCACGGACTTACCTATATGAGTTATAGATAGTCACGAATCGTTCATAATGACATCGTTCTAATACCATAGTTTCTAGTATCCCCAGTCCCAACTTTACACTTGTTTCCATCCTAATTTAACAACATGTCACGGACGTAACTATATGTGTTATCGATATTCAGGGATTGTCCATAATGACGTCATTCAAATATTATAGTTTTTAGGACCCCCACTGTTAACAACAAAATATTTTCCAACTTATTTTTAACTGCTTGCCACGTGCATTCGTATATATTTTATTGATGCCACGTGCATTCGTATATATTTTATTGATTATAGGGGAGGATCCATAAATGACGTCATTTGTTAATCATGCAATTCTCAAAAATATTCCAGCGTTTTTTAACTACATGCCACGTACTACTATATGGCTTATTGATGGTAAGGAAGCCTTCATATATATATATATAGATTTATTCATCAAAGTCGATATGGCCATTTGGCCCACACAACCATCATGAAAATTCTTACTCATTATTCGTGTAATAATTCTTACTCATTATTCGTGTAATTTATGAAGCCTTCATAAATGACGTCATTTGTGAATGGTGTAATTTATAAAAAACTTTCAGATATATTTAACTACATGCTACGCACATTCGTATGCCTTATTGATTGTAGGGGAGCTTCCATAAATCTTATACCACCTTCAAGCGTAACATAAATTGTCTTGCGCCTTTGTTGAAGCTCAGCATCTACTTCGGGCCCGCCCACGGTCGACAAATCCGGCGCGAAGCGCCGGATTTTTATTGTGCTTACTTCTGAATTTCTTGACATTGTTCTATTTAACTTTTTATTGTACAGCAATGGTTACTCCAATTAAAGTGAAAAACATTACAGACCTGCGTGCTCGCATTTGTGATTGTTTAAAAGCAGTTAAAAGACAATTCAGTGAACGGTTTGACCCGTAGCGTTGGGCAAACAGCCGGAAAGACAGACGAATAGACGGACATGACTATTTCATTAGATGCTTAGGCTCAGCATCTAAAAACGATTAAGACAATATTCTACAAGAAATAAAAATAATAAATAATGAAAGAGAAACTGATTTGAAATAAAATGCAACAAAATCAAAATTAGAGTTCCTTATAACCAACTAGTATTTATACAAAATAGTGCCCAAGTAGCTTCACACAAATACCTTAATGCTATTCAGTACCTAATATTGATGAAAGGATAATAGTTTTAGATATAAAAAAAATGATAGTGATTACACAAGTATTGTTAGAGATTTATTGTTTACGAAACGATCCAGATCCAGAACTATTGTCAAGTGTTCTGAATCTAGTCAATTTTGAACATTAAGTGGTCCTTCAGAACCTACTTTGAACTAACCTAGGGATTTAAAACCGCTGTTTTTTCGCCATACGAAAAAAAGATCGTTGATCGCGTTCTGTGGAGTTTTGGCCTCCGCATTTTTTCTTGCTTCGTTTGACGGTGGAAAGGAAATTCCGACTCACAGATTGTGTCAAACGGAAGCAAAGATCCTGAACTGGCCTAGTAACCTCCACTGAATTATTTTTTTGTTTGGATTATGAGAGTGGGGAAGATATTACTTGCACCTACAGATTTCTCTATCCAAAACAAGAAACTGAATTTTAAAGTTGGGAATTCAAAAAAGATTTTGATTTAGTATTTCTTACTTCTCACTACACCGATTCTATGATTCCAAAATTCCAATGAACAAGATAATTGTTGCGAAATTAATTTGAAGAAAAACGAAATGAGCGCCAAGATGGCTGCAAGACTAAACTTATTAAAGAAGCAACTGATCCTAAAAAAGGAAGTTTTGGGTGGCATGATTAAAATTAAGAAACTGAATAAAAATTTAATACTAACCAAGTTGAAGCACTTGAGAGATGAATTTGATTAGCAATTACCAACAGTTAAAAATAATTATCAAGATTTTCAAAATTTATGTATGTTAACACTGAACCGAAGATCTGAATTAAGACAAAGTTTAGACGAGTCAGATCAACACCATGATAAAGCTGTACGATTTCATCAGCTCAAATGCGATGAATGAAAGAGGGCAGTAGAATTGCAAGAAACAAAGCTAAATAACAACCAACAGATGGCTCGGAAGCAAAAACGTTTAACTGAACTTGAAGAGGTTTCTGATACCAATAAAGTTAAAAAGAACAAGCCGTTTATTGATTCCTGCACTGACTCAGAATTGGCAGATGTAGTAGCTGATGGAAAGAAGGCGATGTCAAACGGACTTTCAGAAATGGAAAACGTTTTGCCATTTTATTCTACTACTGAACATTTACTACTAGATGCAAGTATGTTTAAGTCATATGTAGATGTTCTACAATATGAACACGTGGTATTTGATACCTGCCACCTGGTGGTGCTACTATGTTCTATGGTAAATGATGTTAACTCTTAAACATTGCCGACGCAATGGTGGGGAGTGACAATTTCAAGGTTCAGCGAATTACAGATGCAGACAAGATGATGAATTTTGACATTCGAATATTTTCAGATTCTATTTAAAAGGGGACTCTTGGAAATAAGCTGATTCCAATGGTGATTAAAACTAGAATGATTATTGCTGCTTGTTGTACTTGGTTAATATGGAGATGGGTTTACGACCCAGGAATAGATTGCTGCTTTATATTAAAGTGATGCAGATGCTGAAATTTTTTTGTTACTTAAAATGATCAAGACTTCACTCACCCCCAATGTCAACTTCAACAAGAACCTACCAGTAAACCAATGCATTAAACGGTGGGGAGTAATGTTAGAGATTTATTGTTTAATGCTATGGTTTTAACAGTAAAGAATGAGACAGAAGATAAAATATTAATTTTTTAATATTTTATAAAATAATTATTATTTTTGCTAATGATGATTACAGTTATTTCAGATTAGTACCGATTTAACTGCCATTTCAGACGCACTGAAATGTGCAGAAACCAATTGATCCAGAAACACCATGATTTACAAAGATCCGATTGAAGCTGATTTCTAATAATAATTAATTTAATAAATAATAAATAAACGTGTACTCTAAGATTGTGATTTATCATGGCTTTTGCCATTGAATGCAAAAAAACAACCTTTCTAGTTTAAGGCGCTAATAAATTTCTTGAATAGGTATTATATTGATATTAGGTGTAGAATAATTGAAGAATTACTTGTTTTTGATAACAATAATAATGAAATCATAACTGTTCATTTTATAATTATAATAATAATATTGATTTATTGCCCAAAGATAATTGCATACATAAATACACCACCCGTTAGGATAATTCAATACAAGGAGTGAAATATGAAAGTAAAAAAAATAAAATTATCTGACATCACAACTAATGATTCCTTTTAAATTTTTAATTAAACAACTTAAAGAATTTTCCATATTACTAACAAAGAATTTAGAAAGTGATTTAACAACTATTTCAGGACCTACAATATAAAGGGTTTGTTGGATTTTAAAATAACCTTTTAAACATTTAAAAATCTACTATTACTGTGTTAGTCACTGTATTGCTTTATATAGGTTAAACTTGTAAGATATGCAGGCATAAATTTAAATGGTGGTACAACAAAATTTGAGTATATAGAAATTTATAATAGATCAAGAAAAATGAGACAGTTGTTCACTAATTCTCTGCCGGAATTACTAAACCGAGAACAGTTTACCTTTCTGTATTGTTACGACACAGCGGTTTCATAAGACAGAATTAGAAGAAATGTATTATATAATAAATTTTGTCTCAAGTTAAATGGAAACGTATCACCAATTACAACTGCATATGGTATTAAATTTAGAACACGAGTAATTTCTTTAAGCACAGCAAGCAGGTACTAGCAAAATGCAATTGAAATATATAAATATAGCTTAGTTTAGTTTAGTTTTCACATACACTCCCTTGCAGGCGCAAGGCCTATAGGAGGAGGTGTTTTTTATTTCTCGTAATATTTAACAGACAAATATATATGAATTGGAGACTCGCATAAATGGCATAATGCAAGAATTTTGCAGCCTAAAAGAACAAGCAAAAAATGTTTCACAACCAATTTATCAAAAAATCCGTCAAATTGACAAAAAACTGCACAGGGAAAAAAGAACCACATTATTGGGAATTTTAATGCTAAAGCGCCAAAATGCCTACCTGCAAGTATTTTGTCGTCTTACGATAGCGACATTCCCGCGAGAGTTAGTACAATAAAGAAAACAATACGAAGCATGGTACTTCACAAACCCAAGCCACAGAATACTACTATTGTCATTCATGGCGTCAAAGAATCCTTAAATGAAACCAATGAACAACTACACCAGAAAGTTTAAATTGTTATGAGCCTTATTGGAGTACATTAATTTTAAATTGAAAACGCCCAACGCCTCGGAGCAGCAACACCCATCCGAATCCGCCCTGTTCTTATGCGTGTACTCAATGAAAGTGATACAACTCACATCCGGAAGCATAAATGCAGACTGCGAAATTACAAAGGTACCAGCACAATATACATTGAAAAATGGCGAAACACAGTATAAAACCAAATTCACCGGACTCTGCTGCTAAAAGCAAAAGAAATAAAATCCAGCAATCCCGGCGCATACGCAAAAATTTCTGAAAACCAACTACCTGTTACAACTAACATAGCAAAATACTTCTACACATGAAACAGCTCTTATCAGCTGGCCAAAACGACTCTTGAACTCAGCAATGGCACCAAATTTGCAGCGCGGCTACATTTTATCTTTACTCATAAAGAATTAACGACACTCATAATTTCAATAAAATGTTAATAATAAGAAATAGAGCTAATACTTTACTTGTTACAACATATTAGATATAGCAATACCAGCAATATATAATATCTACTAATTATATTTATAAATTGGACTGCAATAATTAATTCGCTCAAATCGATCTCCCCCCCCACTCATTTTGTTAAACTCTTTAAATTATATGCATACTATACTTGTATATGTTAATTTAATTGAATATTATAATTTCATATATTTATCTATTGTTTTAAATATGAATGATCATTATTATATCTTTCACTGAAAGATAATATACAGATATCAAAAATGCATTTGCCAATAAGAAAAGGTAACATAACATATAAATAAAGAGCAATTGAACGAAGATGGTTATTAAATAGATTCAACACAAAGTCAAATAAAACAATTTATTGTTAAATTTGGTAGAAAATCATGAACTATTGAATGTGAACAGAGTATTACAGATTTATTAAACAATTGATTCAAAAGAAACAAAATATACTTAAGGTTGTAGTGTTTTAGAAACCAGGATATTAGAACAAATTAACATTTCGACGACACTTATATATAACACTTCCAAAACTCGTCATTTAATCGCTAAGCAAAATATACGTTTTAACATGTTTCTTAAACTAAGAAATTTAAATGAAGTATAAATTAGTTTAACAGATATTTGTTGTATAAATGAGCAGCATTTAAAGGTACCAATATAAGTATGAATGTTTTTGATATTTCTATAAATAGGAGTTGTATTTCCATTTGCATTAAAAATAATACACAAAAAGTATGTCAAATTGACCAAAATGTTCTTTAATTAGAAATTACTGCCTATTGAACGTAATTTACATATTTTTTAATTATATACTAAAAAAAAGTTTTTAATTTAATTTTATTTTATTAAAGAGGTGGTCGCGTGTGCTCCAGAACATACACTTTACGACTTATACTTGGATTAAAATAGTGGTTTTTTATGGTAGTAAAATTATGTATCGTGTCGTCATTTCTCTGCTAGTATATACAATATACCACTACAACTATGAATTTAAAAAATTAAATAAACTGTTTTAAATATTTTTTGAATAGTTAAATAAAACCATTTTCAAAGACGTATGTTTTGTAAGTTGATTAATTTTTACTTTATTTGTATTCAGTTGATTAGTAGCCTGTATATTCCGTTCGTAAGGGGCCTTGTCTTTTTGATTGCTAGAGTTATAATTATATACGAAATAAGCTTTAACATTTGTGTTAAGCGTGGTGTGAACATTTTTATTATCGATGTCAAATGCATATTAAATAGTACTTAAAAATAAAAACTAAGAATTTAATAAAAGATCTATAATATTTCAAGAATAATAGTATTATTCTCATTTGCTTGTACATGACGTTGGTTAAACAGACATTATTACTCTTCTTTTAACAGTTTGCAAAAACAATAATTTATGAAAGTGGCTATAGCAGCCATGTTAGGCTTGCTTTAGACATAGTTTCACACGACGTCAACAAGACAAGTATTGATTCTCCTACGGGTCTACTTGCTGCTGAATTAGTCGCGTTGAAATAGGTTAGTCAGAACTAGTGTATACCTTCCTATAGATTTTTAAATGCGTGTAGATGCTGTCCATAATACGGCCTTGTGTGTTTCTAGTGATGTGTTCCAGTTATTATTAAATATATTATCGTGCATGCGACATCACATGGTAATTGGCTTTGGTGTGGGAATGGTTATTATATAGGCCAAGTACATTACTATATAAACCTTAAGAACGTAAAGTTAAGAATTTCTTAAAAGAAGTAAATACGATTATAATGAATTAAAAATAATGTTAAAAGACGTTTTTCTTTTTAGTAAATAATTAAAGTAAAATAAGTAAATTTTAGCATTAAATTTATCTATTTGTAATTTATCTGAAGTTTAAAAAAAAACTTGAATTTAACGTCCTGATTGGGTAGGAGTAGTAGCAGTAGTAGTGGTACTGGTTTATTGAGTTTTGGACCATGCCCATTCACAAATCATTACAGAATTATTACATTTGATAATTAGTTTTTAGAGAATTCCCGTTTAACAAAAAAATTTGTTTAAACATATAGCACTTATTTAGTTATTGTTTGAGCATCATAAAGTTTTAAAATTAATTTATTATTAAAAATTTGACCATTGTCATTAAACTCACCAATGTGTTTGATCCTGCCAGTAGAAAACCTAAAGCATTTGAATAGGAAGTGTGCAATCGAATCATCTGCTTTTAAATTACATGCTGAACATTTTGTGTAATTGTTAAGCGAGCTTACTATTTAGTATGTTTAAATAAACCTTATTTTTGTCTGCTAGCCAAAATTGAGCAAAGATTCTAGTCTTGTTTATATTCTCTATTAAACCAAGATACCTCGCTTTCCTACTGGTCCTAAAATATTGTGTGTAAGTCGTGTTGTAGCTTAAGTATATCGTGTTTTATATATCACTTTTTAAAGATTAAAGTGCTATTGCGTCTACGATATTGCTGATTTCAGTTTTTAGCTTCTGGCTCGTTAGGTTTTCCAACACAAACCGGAAACTTATTTCTTGTAGATAAGATATAACTTGACTTACCTAATTAAAATTTCCGTCATTTCCGTTTTGTCCGTCAAGTATCTTCAGTCTATCAAAGAAAGGCCTAGGCACCTTAGTTTTTTTATTTCTAGCAGTTTATCAGACACATATGGGCTTGCTTGAATATTGTTAACTTTATCCTACAGCGTCTAGTTTCTATAATGACTACATAGTCTAGTGGGGGGAGACCATCGAGCACGCAAGCCGCCAACATCTAAATTCTAAGTAGTCCCAAAGTATTTCATAAATTTTATTTTACTTTTCAAATTTTGAACAGTTAAATAACAGTTTTTGTCTACTTTCAACTCGTAATCAAATACTAAAGTACGACAGTAAGTGTAATTCGATCGAAAATTTATCAATTTAATTTAACTAGTTAGTTTTTTACGAATTCTCAAAATCCTACCACGCCGCAAGCTAAACAGACGAAGGGAACTCATTGAAGTACATACATAGAAAATTAGGACGAGAAGAAATAAACTCAAAAAAGCAAGATTCAACTTTAAAACAAAAAGCTAAGTTCCTTTCCATTTATACGTAGGCCAAAGGCCCACAAATATCATATTTTCTTGTATAAGGTGTTAAGATACTATTAACACGTATATTTTGGTAGGATCGAGAGAAAAATCAGGAATATAAGATCATCAAACAGATATAAATCATGCCAAACAAAAAGAAAATCCCAGTACCAAGTGGACAAGAGCAGCTAGCCGCTTACTTCTCTCAGCAACTATCTCAGCAACTATTACAACTCAGCCAACAACTAACAACACAAATCACCGCTAACAATGTAACTTTGATTGAAGACTTCAAGAAAGAAATATATTCAGGACTAGTAACTTTGGAAACTAAAATGGAATCAAAATGGAAATCACTAGAAACTAGGATGAATAAAGCTACTAAAAGACTAGAAATTGAAGTCAATATTATAAAAGCAAAATTTAGTGAGTTAGAAAAACGACTTCAAAGTGTTGAGTTAAAATCGAATGAACCTGAGAGACCAAACAGAAGTAAAGAAATTTTAATCACAGGCCTACCCGTTAGTTACTTACCAGTCGAGGATGCCAAATCAGTAATTTAAGACACTCTAAATCCTAATTACACACATATTGTGAAAGCAAAACGAATCTGCAACAAAACTGAAGGCAAACCTCCGCTTTTTTTTGTCCAGCTAGCTGACGAGGATGAGGTAGGTTTGGTGCTACAAAAGAAGTCTCGATTAAAGGAGTCTTTACCGCAAGTCTACATCCAACAGTGCCGAAGTAAAAAAGAACAAAAAATCTACATGCACCTAACAAATCAATACTGGATAAAGAAACGGGACCCTTCAATCAAAACTGTTAAATACGTTGGAAGTTACTCTTTGGAAGCTGATGGCATCAGATACACTAGTGACGGAATAACTCTGACCAAGGTGCACCGCTGAAATGATCTTATAATCTAAACGATATAATCTAACTAGTTAAAACTAGAATCAAATTGTCAAATGCGTCTATGGTAAATAAACTAATATAATTTATTAAAATTAGTAACTGTACTTTAACCTGCGAGTGATAAATGAACTGTTGTTGGAGCTATTAGAGTTGACACCTACAAGGACACAATATTATTGAAAAATACGCTAAATAGTTTCCTATAGCATGTTCAAATAAAGCTAGCTTCTCAACCAAGATCATGAGTTAAAAAGAGTGCAACAAACTGTAAAAATTTGATCTTGGAGGAAATTGTTAGTGTTTAATTCTAAAGTACAGCTTTATGCAAACTGTGTTCAATTAATAAAAAATAAACTAGAAGATACAACTGCTAATGATTAGTATTAAAGTAGAAATAAATTGTTAAATACGGAAGGTAATATTAGGTTAGTGAATCAAAATAAAATTACGGTAATATTGTTACAAGACATTGTGATCAAAAATTCTGAGAAAATATAATACCAGTAGGCTGAATTCCGACTTCAGTAACTGGCAGCCAGGACCGCTTCCAAATTCACCGAAATAAGGTCTCGGAGAGGTCCCTGTCTGGCATTATATCTATGAGGGTTTCAATTACTAATCACTAATTATTGTTAACTAATGTATTACATTAAACATGTTAAATCTTAAGAACAAATGTTATATGCGCTACGATGGTCTAACAATTACTTTGCTTAAACGAAACTAATGTAACCAAAATATTAATCAGATTTGTGTGTGGGCTTAGCCCCTTATATGCAATAAATCAACATACATACATACATAGCCTAGTGGGTTTCGTGGAATAGCTAGTACTTTTTAAACAAATCTGGTTTGCATAGGCTCCAATTATTTCTTATACCAATACCAAGGCCCTATATTGCACTGCAGTACAATATAATGGCCATACCTACAGATTTCAAGATTTTGACATTTGGGTAACAGGACTCAAACTTCTGCATAGCACATCCATAAGCAGTGTTTGTAATTTTAAAAAAGTTTCAATAGCAACAATTCGAGTTGGACTTAGAAGCAACGTTATTAAAATAGTAACCAATAAAATTGATTTAAAGATTTGAGACTTGAAAATAAAATCCTGTTATTTATTTCTGAAATAATTAAAACTATTACTCGTTTTTCTGCATTCTAACTCATACTTACAAACTCGTCCGATAGTTTTAAAGTACTTAAAATCAAAACTCGATAGAAACTCGATGAATAATCGCATCCACTCGATTTTAATGATCAAGTTTTCAAGTAGTTTAGATTGAGTTTATTCTATAGTTAAATGGCCGCGAGATACTACTGTATAATAATTTTATTGCTAAATAAACGTTTTTAGCCGAGCAAAGGTGTCATTACATAAGCATTATTTGCATTATATTGTTATTAACTCGTATAAAGTGGTACGTATAATTATTAATTAATTTAATTAATTATTATTAACGCATTTATATAATAAAATATGCATTCGCTACATAAAGTACATACAAATGGGTTATAATAATAAATAAGTAAAGTAAATTAAGTGATTAATAAAGTAATTAATGAACAAAATGACGCAAATACGCCCAACAATAATTAATTTGTGTGAAAACAAAATGCACTGTTAACAAAAGTGATTCTTGTATTCCTGAGTAGATTACACGTAAACTTTTTCGCTTTTGTACTAACTTTATTTCTCCCTATACAGTCAATGTACTATCAACATATCTGTACAGACGGTATTTAGATTAAAATTTATAAACAAGATTTAAATTTAAATACTAAGTAGTTAGAATTGTATACTTAGGATTTAAAACAACTTTTTAGCAGAGTAATTAAATATAAATACCGAGCGTTTATATATACTTCTCTATTTGAAGTTGTGCGCATTCAAATGGGCGGGACAATTACAGCTCTGACCGGCAGCGAATACGTACTATAAAAATTAGGAGATAAAAATAGTTTTTATTTTAATGCTGGTTTTAGCTATTTGGTCATTTTTAAAAAGTTTGAACTACTTACGCTTGAATTCTATAGGATCAGATGAGGATAATAAATGATAATCCTATAATTTTGATTTCCCAGCAGTTAATTTTAAATGCTATTCATTTAAATCTAAACACGAAGTATTTAGAATTGTCCACTGACTGCTATATACCACGTTTCCTGTAACAGGGGTTGGACATGTAATAATGCATGGGTCTAGGAGGTTGGATTTTAAATAGTAGACGGGTATATTTAACTCACTACTATACAGCAGTTGTCATGCCTGTAGTAAATAACGGACATGGGAGGTTGCAATTTGTGTAATGGGCTGCGGCGCAGCCCACTGTTACAGAAAATATGGACCATAATATATTGCCATTTTGAAATACTTTAGTGATTTCAGCTTTAACCAGTGGTATATCATTTTTGACCTCTTAAAAAAAGTGAAACAAAACTGTCTGTTTGCACTTCTGGCCTATGCAACACGTTTTAGAGGGAGTTTAAAACAAAAAAGATCGTTTTGCAATGCTTCAAAAACCACAGTGTCCAGCTGTGAACACAAACATATTTAGATTCAACTAATAAATTTATTCCGTTTGAATAGTGTATAACTTATGAAATGGGGGGTTTAGTTTTATGCTACGTTTAATAAATTAAGACTGAAATTGAAAGGTCCCTCATGTGACAATTATGCAATGTAAATAAAATAAATGTTAGTGAGAAATACCGTAAACCGTTTTGCTGATTAGTCGAATTTGTTAAATAATTTTATTCATTACTTTTAATAATTTGTTATTTTGTCAGAATGTGAAATCTGGTCGTCACAACTAGGTTTTAATATTTATTTGTTGAATTGAAACTTCAGTTTATATTTTCCAAAACTTTTGAACATCAGTTCAAAACTAGTCCACAACTATTGAAATTAAAGATTACCAAAAAACGTGTTTTGTTGGCAGGTAATGCGCTACAAGTTTAAAACATCAGTTTTTAACAAAATAACAAAAATAGAGACACTTTTTGTAAGTTTTTAAAATTTTTACACAAAATAATTGAAATTTTAAAAATTCAGTTTCAAATAAAAATAAAATTGATACTTGAAGGCACAATTTTAGGAATAGGTCTAGTAAGGTAGTGAAGGCAGCTCCAGTCAATTCGTACTAGCTGGACAACTGACTGGACTTGCCCTTTTAAGGGAATCGTAGGTCCGCCCACGTCCTAAGTCTCCTTTCTCTCCTTATCTCCTACACTTGTCCAAACATCATGAGTTTGGAAGAGTTGGATGCGCCAGAGGGACTTTCAGGTACACTTGGTCTGTTTCCAGTGCTTTGCCGCTTTTTACTATTTTGTGCTCCTTGTCCTGACTTAAATGCCCCGAAAGCATTTTTACATTTTCAAAATCAAGGACTTCTAAAAGTTAAATCATCACACTTATATAAATTTGTAGCAAGCAGTAAATTGAAATTTTTAATTTAGCGCGAAGCTTAAATTACGCTTTTCTGCAGTAAAAAGTAACTGATAAAACTTAATCACGTTAAATTATGTCTAAAATTGATTCAGCTTACTTGCTTTCTCTCCACAGTGCTTCACATCACTGTTAACGCTGCTTTTCCCCTGTGTGTTATGATTAAAATTTTGTCGATCTAAAACTTCCAAACTGCACTTAAAAGTTTCAAATCTCTTTTATGAATTAAATAATATATTGAAGTTGGAAAAAGTTTAAGATATGAGCTTAAAAAGTCAGAATCTTAAAATAATAATTATTATTCATAGAATTTTAGGATTTAGGTTTTTACATTAATATTAATACAAGAAGCACTAAAAAAATGAAATACTGAAAAGAAAAATTAAATCTTTTCTTAGGTGTTTTATGAAATATACCATTGTTGTATATTGACTAGTAAATTAAATAATTAAAAGTTACTTTAAAAATCAGTATTTTTTATGACAAATGTATACTATATAGAGGGGAGGGTGTGGTCGTCAATGATCACAATTGTATACTAAAAGGTGAGCGGGAAGGGTGTAAACAAGTCAAAATAGTGTATACCAGATATATGGACGACTCTATAGCTAAAATGCTTAATTTTTCTGGGTTCAGTATGGAGGAGCTAAATAAATAAATCTTGGGGATGAGTATTAGGTTGACATAAGGTTTTGTGTTGTGAGAAAGGCAAGCATGCACGGGTAGCAAGTAGAATCGTACCAGGATTTGAAAATCAGCCACCTCCCCTACGATGTCAAATATATTTTTGAATATTTTAATTGTTGAATGTATACTTAATTTAAGTAAACAAATTTAATGCTGAGATTAATCAAAACTATAGCTTATAATGTACATGAGGGCACAGTGCCCGCAGAGGTCAAAACACTGACGAGGAAGGGCCCCTGCTCCATTTAAGACGGGGAGCATTGAGCCCATGCTCTTTCATAAGTCCATACGCTACCATCCTTTATATAGCAACAATTTAGTACTGACGTCGTTAAGAGTACCCGTGTCAATTGTTTTAACAATAATTATACAATAATTGTAATACTTTAATGTAACATTAATCTTTCAAATGTGACTTTTCTTTGGTAGTTAACTACTCACTTAAGTAAGTTATTGGCATCCTAGTTCGGAATTCTCTACATAATTATGCACATAAAAATTCCCACCGTGTATTTCATGTATAATGTATGCGTAATCTTTCATAAAAAATTAGCGCTAATCCAAAAATAAAACATTGGGCATTACAGTGTATACATGATGTATTATGAATAAAGCATTATGTATAAATTTTTATAACCATACTGTAAACTTCGTACATAAGCAACTTCGTGGGACCGGCCAAATCAGTGCCTTTAAGCGGTTATTCCTTTTAACCGTTTAAGGAATTTTCCTTGTGTGCGGAACGATATAAATATAATAATAATAATAATAATAATAATAATATTAATAATTTATTCATGAAGTTAATTTGAGTATTAGTCCATACAACTCTTCAGTTTGTTGTTTTACAAAGTCGTTCTTAATTTGCTATTTACATACAGTAAAAATATTGCAAGCGCAAAAGTAGTCAATTTAAATTAAATAAATCATGTTTACGTATTTCTTGTACTCGCTGTACTTGTACACACGTATTAAGCATATAGTTTTTCTGTTTAATTCTCCAATAGGTAATTCTATCTAGTTGTCAGCCATTTCATAAAAGAAAGCCCTGATTTTGAGAGCTACTGCCCAGAAATTATATACAAGTAAAACATTTTTATTTTTAAGTAGATCATTTGATATTATAGTAGTTATGAAATTACTTCGATCAATATTAGTTAAATTAAAATTACTTACAAGTTTTTGTTTAGGCCCACGGTAGTGCGGACATAAGAAAATTATATGATACAGATCTTCCAAATCCTTAAGATTACAAATATCACAATCACTACTCTTATTTTGCTTCCATAATCTGTACATACCGTTAAAATTAGTCACCTTTCCCTTAAACACAATTCTGGGTAGTCCTTAATAAATATTTTGTATAAACTTAACAATGTTCCAGCTGTGTCCGCTGTTAAATAGGATGTTCTGAGTGGCATGAGTTTTCAGGATGTGATACTGGGGAAATCGCTGATTGTGCAGCATGTTCTTTACGTCCATGTTAATTAAGTTTTGAGCTATTCGGGCTACAAGTCTTTTACCGTTTTTATCGATGTAAGTTTTTGAGAGGAGCTCAAACTCGTTTTGAACACCATGAGCTTTAAATAGAGTCCGTACCTGATCCCACCAGTTGTATTTTGTTTTTGCACCTTTATTTTTTTACTGCTTAAAAACAGTTATAAATAGCGCTTGACTTTTCTTTGCAGAAAATGTTTGAGTACAGGAAACGTAAAACGGCTTCAAATACTGCTACCTTCACCGAAACTGCCCCTGTTTCTAGCCTCACTATATAGTCAGGAGTAAGATTGCTAAGTGATAGTAATTTGCAGATAAAGCTAGTTTGAAGTAGTTCTAGTTCTTTAACATACTGCAGCCCCCAAATCGGAAATGCATACATCACTATTGACTTAACCATAGCGTTAAAAAGTTTTAGGTGCACGTTTATGTTTTTTACTTTAGCTTTATAAAATATTTGAAACAGTTGGGCTGTTGCGGCTCTTGCCTTTGATAATACACATTCTTTTTGTTTACCAAAATTGCCCTTTCTTGTAAAAAGAACACCTAAGTACTTATACTCACTCACGATTTCAATGATTAAATTATTCCATTTAAAATTTTTGCAACTTGGAGCTTTCCTTTTGTTAAATATAACAACTTGTGTTTTGCTCATATTAACTCGTATACATTGTTTTTCACAGAACAGTTGAAGCGTTTTTATAAGTACTTGGAGTTCGTGCGCTGATTTTGCCATTAATATTATATCATCAGCTTACAAAAGGATGAAAATATTTAACATAAACATTTTGATTCCACTTTCGCAGTCCACTTGAACAATTCAACAATCTCATCAATAAATAATGTAAATAGCGTCGGGCTTAGTGTTTCCCCCTGGAGGACTCCTTTCAGTATTTTTACAAATTCCGTGTATCCAAATTGCGTTTTAACTTTCGTTCTTGCTTCCGAATATAGCTGTTGAATTTTAGTCAAAAAGTTATTACTCATTTGTAATTGCAGAAGTCGTATCCATAATTTATGGTGCTGAACCGAGTCAAATGCCTGACTAAAATCTACAAACAGGCCTTACAGCGCTCCTCCCTTTTTGCTTAAGCAGCTTTGAATGACGCAATTCAGTATAAAAATATGATCTCCACATCCACTTCTTTTTTTATAGGCAGCTTGAAATTCAGACAACTTTGATTTTTGCTTGCACCAGATTTAAAGCCTGTTTGCCAGTAAGCATGTGTATAGTTTCACAACTGTGTTAACAAGTGATATAGGGCGGTGATTATTAGGGTCTTCTCTATTCCTTTTCTTGTATATTGGCGATGTAATTATTTCTCCCCAATAGTTAGGAACTTTGTTGTCTTCAAATATGTTGTTGAGGCACATCAAAAGGCATTCATGGAGTTCTTTTAGAAGGTATTTCCATACTTCATTAATTATACCATTACTACCAGGCGCTTTGTTAGCGCCAAGCTTCTTTAATGCTTGTTGCAGTTCGTATATTTGAAGTGGCGCGTCCTGGATTGAATCATAAGTGTCGGTTTTTCTAAAGGTCATTACGTCATCTTTGTGGTTTTTTAAAATATTTCTAAAATGCTCCGCCCATTTTTCTTTTTTGATACTGTTAGAATTGTGACTAAATTTGGATGTTGAGAACAAACTGAGGGATCTCCAAAAGTCGGCCGTCATTTTGGAATTTTCAATAACTTTTTAATGCTCTTCAAAATATTGTCGTTTTTTTTCTTTCAAAATGTTCTGATACAGATTTTTTTGCTGTGTATATTGCCTTACTAATTCCGTGTCGCTTTTGTTGCATTTTTTGAAGTTTCAAAGGTTACGCAGTAAAACAACGAGTTTATGTTTCTTTGTGCGACACTCGGAGTCAAATCATGCTAGCCCTGTGTTTTTTTTATTTGATTGTTGATCTCTAATCATTTTGAATTTTTGAGCTGCAGTTTTAATCACCTCTGACAGTTTAGTTATGCTTTCATTCACTTGCTCTGTGATGTGACGACTATTTTCTCTTAAATACTTAATAAATAGGTTAGATTTGTCAGCACGCCACACTATTTTACTGTAATTATTTTGTTGTTGATTATATTTTTCAGTTTGCAAATTTTGCCGTTGCGTTGTTGCTATAATTGGGAAATGATCCGACTCATGCCACTCAAGAACTCTTAAATCAGAAAGAAATGAAGCAGAATTAATTGTACACATACACAAATCAATTACGCTTCCACCATTTTTAGATAAATAAGTTGAGTTTCCATTTTTATCAGACTTGCTTCTCCCATTAATCAGTATAAAATTATTATCGTTTAAATATTTACATAATTTAGTCCCTCGCGAGTTTGTAATATTATCCTTAGAGTTACGTTTACTAAAATCAGTTAGTCGTATAGATGTATTAGTCATGCCATGATTACCGCATCGTGCATTTAAGTCACCCATTATAATAACATTATGACACGTACCTAATAGATCAAATATTTCGTCAATAATAGTATCAAAATGCCTGTATGGTGGAATATATACAAAAAGTATATACAGTCTTCCGTTGTCGATATCCACAAGTGCAAAATAATCAGTCATTTTCTTAATAATACATACTGATTCAATATTATGCTTGATCCCAATATTAGAGCCACAACTTGCTCGACCTGTGTTAAATTTCTTTTCTCCATCTCGTTTTGTCACTGAGTAGTTAGAAAAATAATTACTTACAACGTTACATCCCATATGCCATGTTTCACTTAAATAAAATATCGTGGGAATTTGACAGCGCGCGAACAGTCAAACTTTTACACTGATCCACACATATTTTTTCCAAAATAGTCAAAAATACAGTTTTAAAAGCTATAAAAACTCCAACAAAATTATTTTTACATACAGCTAAACTAAATTACACCCAAAAGAGTCAAAAACACACATTTATTGTCTAAACGAGGAAGAAATTTAAAATAACAATTTTTCAATGCTTAAAGATAGCGCAATACATCACAGTGGTGTACATATAGAAGAAACATTACTGTCTAAAGTAAATATCTCGAAACCGCCCGGCCCGACACAGAATTGAATAATAAACCGTAACATTTGAAAATCAAAGGAAACCTGTCGGAAACCGGGCACTAAATTCAGGCAAGCAAATTATAAACTTGAATCAAGTATTTCTATCCTATACTAACAAAAACAAAAACGTCTGAACACCGACGAAAAGTATAATACATTACGAGCTCAAATACATACACATTTTTCTGTTTTATTTTTTGACGTTCCAACTTAACAACAACCGAAGACCGGGATCTGAATAACACAAAAAACAAGAAATACGTTTGGAAATAATGAGAGAACCAAGAGTAGGACTAACTCCGAGAACTCCACCACGCAATGGAGAAACTAAAATCACAGACACATTTCAGATTTCAGGCAGAGCTCCGGAGCCACCTACTAAGGCCACTAAAAGAACTCTAGAAATAGAACAGAGGGACGAAACTATGGATGAGGAATTGTAAGATGTACCCTCTGATGATGTATTCAAGAGACTTGTAATGGGATTTATGGAGTCACAAAACAGAAAATTAAACACAGTATTAAGTGAGGTGACTGATGTTAAATCTAATTACAAAAAACTAAGTGAAGATGTGGTTAACAACACCTCAGGAATACAGAAGCTTAGAGAGGAAAATGAATTTCTAAAAAAGTCCTTACGATCGCAAAATCTTATCTTCGCAGGAATCTCAGAGAAAAAGAATGAAACAGAAATTGAATTACGGGAGGCTTTTGGTCAAATCTTTAACAATAAACTGAGTATTTCACCAACAATTGATACTATCTACCGAGTAGGGAAACCAACATCTGATCCTAAGAAACCACAAAGCGTAAAAATCAGGTTTGCACTCATATCAGAACGCAACAATGTTTTAACGAACAGAAAAAAGCTGGGGAAGGATTTTTATGTGAACGAAGATCTTCCACCTATGATAAGCAAAAACAAGCAACTTATCAGACTCAAGGCAAAAGAGGAAAAAAGCAAAAACCAAGAATATATAATTAAAGGAGACCGGATTGAAGTAGACGGACAAAAATTCAAAGCGGCTGATGGAAAAATATTTAAAGTTACCGAATGACTACCACAACTACGGGCTCTTCGCGCAACTCTGAACTTGGATCTTTTTTACTGGAACACTAATGGAATTTCTAACAATACAAATGTAAAGTGCCGACAAATAGAAGACCTTAGTCCCACGATATTTTATTTAAGTGGAACGATATAAATATTTACAGATATACAGTTAAAGTTTTTCTTATTAGTTGTAAGTTAAAACAAAGTGAAGATATTTTTTACAGTTGTGTGAATTAAAAGGTAAATACATAATCAAGAAGCATAATCAATCAGCAAGGCTGTATCGACATCAGGACGGGAACATGGTTTATGCTTCTTGAAATTTTTTCCTTTCATCCACGCTTCTGTGATGTTCTCACCCCCACACACTCGCACTAATGCCTGTTTCTTTGGATACGTCTATTTGCTTGTGCAAGCTTAGTTTTTGCAAAAGTGCATACTTTTGCTCAGTGTTAAGTGAATTTCTTTTTCTCTTCGCCGACATTTTAAACAGAATATTAATGCTGATGGACTGATGAACCACTGACAGTAGTTTCGAGCAGTCAACAGTCACCAAGTATGCTGTGTATTCTATAAATAACAAGACCTACTTAAATGCACTTAAAAAAGTAAAGAAGATAAGGAAATTAGGTAGGTATTGGTCAGGTACTAATGCAGTTACTGTGTTATCCCTGATACTTCGTCCCTCAATTTAAGAGAAAATGTCTTTTAAATGACCAAAAATACCATAATATGGTACAAAATCAATTGCTTACAACGGTTTATTCCTTATATCGAATACCTTTCAACCGGAAAATTATAACATTGCTAGCATAGCCGGCCAACCAAATGGTCTATTTTTCTTGCTATTAGCGGTTATTCCCTTTAACCGAGTTGCTAATATACGAAGTTTACTGTACTATTATGCACAAATTTTGGAACTTTAACCTAAACTCACCTTTAAACTAGGTCAGCAGTCAAATTTTTGGGACGCCCATTTAACGTTAGTAGTAATTGTTATAACTCAAAAAATCCGGCGCTTCGCGCCGGATTTGTCGACCGGGGGCGGGCCCGAAGTAGATGCTGAGCTACAACAAAGGCACAAGATAATTTATATTACGCAAAAAGATGATATGAGATTTATGGAAGCTCCTTTACAATCAATAAGACATATACCAATGTTCGTAGCATGTAATTCAATATAGCTGAATGTTTTTTATAAATTGCACCAATCACAAATAACGTCATTATAGACCATCCCTGAATATATGTTACGCTTATAGGTGAGTACGTGACATGTAGTTAAAATAGGATGAAAACAAATTTAACGTTAGGACTTGGGATACTAGAAACTATAGTATTTAAAGGACGTTATTAGGGACGATCTCTGAACATGTATAACACATATCAGTTAGTCCGTGACATGTAGAAAAAATTTTCACGTGACATCATTTGCGCGTCACCCTCAACCTGCTTACCTAATAAGAATGCGATTCCATCTGGGTGGGGGTGTCTAGAAGAAATTTTTGCATCATTTGCGCGTAACCTCTAGCCTGCTTACGTAATGTTAATGCGATAACAGCTGGGTGGGGGTGTCTAGAAGAAATTTTTATGTGACGTCATTTGCGCGTCACCCCTAGCCTGCTTACCAAATGTGAATGCAATAGCAGCTGGGTAGGGGTGTTTTACAAAAATTTTTGCCTGACGTCATGAGCGCGTCACCCCTTACCTTCTTACCTAATGTAAATGCGATAGCAGCTGGGTGGGGGTGCCTAGAAGAAATTTTTACGTGACGTCATTTGCGCGTCACCCCTAGCCTGCTTACCAAATGTGAATGCAATAGCAGATGGGTAGGGGTGTTTAAAAAAAATTTTTGCCTGACGTCATTTGCGCGTCACCCCTAACCTGCTTACCTAATGTGAATGCAATAGCAGCTAAGTAGGGGTGTCTAAAAGAAATTTTCACGTGACGTCATTTGCGCGTCACCCCTAGCCTGCTTACCTAATGTTAATGCGATAACAGCTGGGTGGGGGTGTCTAGAAGAATTTTTTACGTAACGTCATTTGCGCGTCACCCCTAGCCTGCTTACCAAATGTGAATGCAATAGCAGATGGGTAGGGGTGTTTAAAAGAAATTTTTGCCTGACGTCATTTGCGCGTCACCCCTAACCTGCTTACTAAATGTGAATGCAATAGCAGCTAAGTGGGGGTGTCTAAAAGAAATTTTCACGTGACGTCATTTGCGCGTCACCCCTAGCCTGCTTACCTAATGTTAATGCGATAACAGCTGGGTGGGGGTGTCTAGAAGAAATTTTTACGTGACGTCATTTGCGCGTCACCCCTAGCCTGCTTACCAAATGTGAATGCAATAGCAGATGGGTAGGGGTGTTTAAAAGAAATTTTTGCCTGACGTCATTTGCGCGTCACCCCTAACCTGCTTACCTAATGTGAATGCAATAGCAGCTAAGTGGGGGTGTCTAAAAGAAATTTTCACGTGACGTCATTTGCGCGTCACCCCTAGCCTGCTTACCTAATGTTAATGCGATAACAGCTGGGTGGGGGTGTCTAGAAGAAATTTTTACGTGACGTCATTTGCGCGTCACCCCTAGCCAGCTTACCTAATGTTTATGCGATAACAGCTAGGTGGGGGTGTCTAGAAAAAATTTTGACGTGACGTCATTTGCGCGTCACCCCTGGGCTGCTTACTAAATGTGAATGCAATAGCAGCTGGGTGGGGGTGTTTAAAAGAAATTTTCACGTGAACCTGGCTGGAAATGGTGCTATGTATTTCGTTTCATAGCTGGCCATATGTCTTGCGCTCAGCTATGTTTATCGCTACTCTCGTTTTTAAGGTGCTTACTTCTAAATTTCTTGACCTTGGTCAGTTCAACATTTAATTGCTCAGCAATGGTAAGTTCGATTACAGTGAAAAAACAATACAGACCTGCCGGCTCGCTTTTGTGATTGTTTTAAAAAAGTTCTAAGACAATAGTGTAAACGGTTTGACCTGTAGCGTGTGGCCAACAGACAGACGGACAGACGGACAGACGGACATGACCATTTCATTAGATGCTTGCTCAGCATCTAAAAATTAATACATTGTTACAAATTACTAATTTTGTGACCTAATTTAAGCTTGACCTGCGACCTAGGTCACTCCGACAAGTCAGGATTTATTAGTTATTCCAGTATCACTTACAAGGAAGGGTCAACACATGTGCTCCGACTTTTAACTTAAGTTTGTGCGCGTCGGACGTGTCTTTGGCAACTAGTAAACGTGTGCTAAACCATTTTTGTCGCAGGTCCAAAATTCGCCCACAGTAGCCCGCCAAAGTTTTAAAAAATTGAATTTCTTGTTTTTTGCAACCTTGTAGCTCCTACAATTTCCATCTGATTTTCAAAAAAATTGAAGTTGAAGTTTTGTAATCTCTGATACATTGCCTAGAAAGAAATTTCTCAGTTTTTTAAAATTCCAAAATTTAAATTCTTTTCAAAAATTTATTGTAAAACCCATTTTTCAGAGGCCTTTTTATCCGCCTCATTTTAATCATGACTAGCAGTTAGCAACCCAATGGGTTGCGGTTAAAATTGTAGTATTTAATCGTCACTTTAAGCTGTTACACTAAGCAAAATTTGAGCTTTGGCGAATTGCTTGCCTGGGTTAAATTTTGACAACAGACTTGCCCGTGTTTACTATTGGTCTTAGGCTTGCCCGGGTCAAGATTTTACTATGGTGTTAGGTGGGTTTAAATTTTACCACAGTATTGTCTAGGTTACAATTTTATCACAGTATTGGCTGGGTTAAAAGTTTACAACAGTATTGGCTGGGTTAAAATTTTACCACAGTATTGGCTGGGCTTAACGTTCACTACAAAATTGCGTGGGTTAAAATTTTACCACAGAATTGGCTAGGTTAAAATTTTACCACAGTATTGACTGGGTTAAAATTCTACTAGTGTATGTTGGGTTGAAATTTTACCACAGATCTTGGCTGCAGTGAGGTTTTCTCACATGCTTGCCCGCGATTATGCTTGTTGTGATGATTGCTTTCTATTTCCGTATACACTCGCTTCACATAAAAGGTTAGTTTAAGCGTAACAAGTTACACGATGGATCTACTAATGAGTACCATAACTGTCGAATTAAAAACCTATTACTGTCATATTTGATTTAGGTTTTGGACAAAGGCTTGCGCGGTTTACACTATGGCCACATCACACACTGGCTTCAAATCGGTTTCAACCGCTAGATATTATTTGCCAGGTTTTTTCGACAAAATCATGTACATATGGAATGTACTCGCCAAGGGTCGGACACAAGTGACGTCATTCAAGTTAAGGGTACGTTACATTAAAAAAGATGACACCCCTGTTAACGATTGACATTTAATGCGTGTGAAGTTGACAAAGTGGGTGAGTGGAATCCAAAATTTGACAACATTTTTGTGACGCTATTTGTGTGCGGCGTCTTGGAGTAATCAGGAATAAACTTTAAAAATAGATTTACCTACTTTCGCGCAAAAAGGCGAAACTTTTCTCTACATAAAAATGAAGCTTAAGTATTATTTTTCATACGAATACTAGACACAAATGTTTTCACTTGTTTTAGTTATTTAAGTTAAAAACGTGCATTTAAACGCATGCAGCTAAAAATTGAACACCTGGACTAACTAAAAAAAGTAAAAAATATTTGTGTCTGGTATTGTTATAAAAAAATTAAAAATGAGCTACATTTTTATGTATAGAAAAGTTGCGCATTTTTGCGCGAAAGTAGTTAAATGTATTTTTAAAGTTTATTTCTGATTACTTTCAGACGCCGCACACAAATAGCGTCACGAAAATTTTGTCAAATTTGGGATACCTCCCAACCACTTTGTCAACCTCACACGCATTGCGTAAATGTCAATCGTTAAAAGGATCCGATTGAAGTTGTTGATCGCTTCAAGTACCTAGGTATATGGTTGGCCTCTAAATTTTCCTTTAACTATCATGCTCTCTATACATGTAAAAAAATGAGTCTTAGGTGTAACCTTCTCTTGAGAAATAGGCGTTACATATCTACAGTTACTATAATAACTTTATTTACTTCGTTTGTTATTTCATTACGTTATTATGGCATTGTAGTATATGGAATCTCAAAATGTAATAGAATTCAAAATACTGTTGACCTGTTTTTGAAGCGCTGGTCACTACCACTTGTGTAATCTACATAGGCTCTATAATTTGTTTGATATTTTAACCGTTTTTGAAATGTACCTGTATAGCATTCTACTTAAAGCTAGGCGTATTCTTACTTCTAACTGCATTTCTTCCTCTATTAAAAATCTGCTCACTATCTCATAGCGTTCGCACTCACAGCTTTACGAGCTTGATTTTAATCGTATTGTCCCTAAACGTACCTACAAAATATTTGAAAACTCCTTTTCCTACCCTTCTACAATAGCGTGGAACTCTCTCCCAAAACCTATTACACAGATTAATAGCTTCAATGAGTTCAAAAATGAAATCAAGCAAATGCTTATGAAGCGCAGATCTAACAAAAACTAGCATATGTCATGTAAAAGTACTATTGTTAGTATGTTTCTTGTGTCTCTATTTATTTAATTAGTTAAGCGTTAATTATTTCTGATGTCTCCTCTGTAAGACACTAGCGGATATTTGTAGTTTTATAAGTCGCACACTTAGAGAATTTTTCACTTTTTCTTCCTTCCACAATTCAAGCGTTGTATGCGAGATTTCAATGATGTGTTATGGTATGATCCAATGGAATCAATGGGAAACGGAATAGGTCATGAGTCTATGAGGCTAAAATGTAGCCAATACTTTAATAAGCTTGTATCATCATGATTTACATTCAAATTCGATTGCTTACATTGCATTATTAAGATTTATTAGTGTGAGGTCAGCTGACCATTAATTTGCAATGAAAGACAGTTTAGCAATAACAATCAACAATTTAAATTATGATGAGATATTATTTAATACAAAGTATACAGTTCGTAATAATTATTATAACTCCGAGGATTGGAGTTCAAACCCTAGATTTTCAAGTAAACCTTCAAGTGTACCTTTAGAGCAAAAACTGAAAGAGTTTGTTGTAGGACAGGAAGAAGCAATAGAAACTATAGCTCGCAGTAAGAAAATCCTTAATGATTGTAGTTAATTAGTTAGGGTAAGGTCGTCTAATTGTGATAATCAGGTAATTGTGATACTATCAAACCGTCTCCTAACGACCGACAGCCCATGTTCGAATTTTGTGTTACTTCAATCAACTACTGAATGAGTGTGTTAGAGTTGATCTTCTCCGTTAAATTCGGAAATCTTGTTAAAGAAAAAAATCAAAACATCTATGGTTGCAATATAATTAGCAAGACGAGTTTGTTGTTATTATATTCAAACTCTCTAAATTACTGTTCCAAAAATATTCTCAATAATACTAACTATGCGAGAGATTGGGAACTACAAGCGAGCCGAAGACCGAAGATATGACCCACAAGTTGTCCGAAGAGCCGAAGACAAATGTGCAACCTACCCGAAGAAGAAATCTGCAAGTAAGCCGAAGACCGAAGAACCGATGCAATTCACCCGAAGACCGAAGAGTCTTCGGCTGGGCTGCAATCTACCCGAAGAAGTGACATGCAAGCTGACCGAAGCCCGACGTTCTTCTGCAACCTGGCCAAAGAACTTCGGTAAAACCTACCCGAAGACCTTCGTCTGAAACTGCAACCCACCCGAAGACAAAATTTTTATTAAATGGCTAAATTATTTTTTGGATTAGAAAACACGTAAGTTATTATGAAAAAATCAAAACAATCTTTAATACAATAATTGCAATGCGGTAAATTTTTTAGGCTTTTCACAATGTTTTCATGAAAACATTATTGTTTGCATTCATTGATGTCGAATTGGTTTTTGGGACATGTAAAATGTAAACTCTTTTCGTTGTTAATTTAACTATTTAGTCCCTATTACCTCAAAGTAAAGGATCCCGATCAGGTGTATTAAAATCAATAAATTGATTTACATGGTATTCCAAGTATATAAAGTAGATAGTAAGAATACTAGTTGGTGCTACTAGAAACCCATCTATAACATTGAACCTTCCCTCAGGTCTAGGTATGAGGGTATACGGACATTTTCCTCCCGGACATTTCCACCCCCCCCCCCCCCGGAAAAGTTTCCTCCCAAATCGTACAGAGGACATTTTCTTCCCAGTATTAAAGTTGCATCCAGAATGAACGAGTGTGTTTTTATTTTTATTTATTATGTATAACCTACTTTAAATTCCACCCTAATTTATAATACCTACAATGTATATTATTTCTTTACTATTTGCTTTTAGCAGCTTGTAATTAATTATTACATATAGAAATCACCGATTTCTACCCCTCCCCTCGTCCATAAAATTATAAAGTCATTATTCTGAAACTTCTCGTACCCGAAATTGTTCAGGACTGTGGCATATTTCGGAATATATCTACGAATAAACATTTTCTGCAAAGAAACAATCGCTCATTTTGGTAACGGGATTTTGATACTGGGAGGAAAATGTCCTCTATACGATTTGAAAGGAAATTGTCATGGGGGGAAAAATGTCCGAGAGGAAAATGTCCTACAACCAGGTATGAGCAATCGGAAACCAAAATGAATGCCAGAACTTTAAGGGAAAAACCCAAGAGATTTAAATTACACAATACTTAATAGTAAGTACATACTGCTAAACCTTCATCACCAAAAGATCTAGAATTCATACGAATTACTCAGTAAGGATTGTTGATATGCAACGTTTTGTACTTTTTTGAATGTCAAATGTGATTTAATTATTACGCGTACAATCAATTGACATGTGGGTTTCTATCTTCATAATACTAGTTCATATACTAAACCTACATTACGTGCATAAACTGCTGCGCATGTTATAATTTTACCGTATTACCGGAGGTAAATAATACCTGACACAAGTAATTTAAAAATAAATTATACTTACAGTAAGAGTTAATAAGGCCGTCCTATTGCAGATTTAAATAATGGTATTTGGAATTCACCGTTTTTCACTAATAATATTGTTGGGTTTAGTGGTTTTATCTACTAATTAAAACTGTTAAATGTGCTATTAACCAACTACTTGATTTGTGCTGTAGTTCAATGTGTGAGTAAATAAGTGACTGTTGGAATGTTTTACTGAATTGGGTATCAAGTCGTGATAATTTATTAGCTTTAAATAAAATGGATAAAGTAAAACAAAGTGTTTTACTGGTACATAAGGTACAAGCTAATTGATTGAAGTGTGTAATTCTCAGAGTCCGAAAGGATACTCTTTTAAGTTCCAACTTACTTACTGATTAGAACTCGGTTCCCTTGAATTGTGTTATTAGTTTACATTCTTAATTACATTAGAATTTACAATTGATTTCCGCGATTGCTTAACTATGTCCTTGCATGACATTCACAAAACCATCTTGGTCAATTAATGGTTAGCCCATCTACAATTTAAATAACTCAATTCGAGCTTCTCTTAATAAAAGTATTTTACAATAAATTCTTATTAAATTATTTCTACAATCGCATCCGCATATCTCATCATGCTCAATGTCATTTACTTGTTTAAACTATTTATTTCTAAATCTATTTACTTTAAATAAATTACTACCGCATAGCTCCATTGGTCGCTATGTCCAATAATATATATGTGAGTACAAGTAATTTTATATGACGCTTAGTTATTAAATAACTCCTGGGCCTCTAATGACTCCCGAGTGCCTCTTAAAACTTCCTAGGTATCAAATAATTCCCGTGGTCCCACAGAATCCCAGAAGCCTTTAGAATGTTAATTAAATAGAGATGAGGTTGCTTTTTTACAATCTGCTTTTTAATAATTTTCATTCAAAGAAAATGTTTGGCTTAACTCCTCCGGGAGTAATTACAAATTTTACAGTATGTGTTATTGCCTGTGATTAAGAAACTAAACATCGCTTGTTAACAATTTATTATTAAACAGACGCAGATGTCCGGTCTCATTCCATACTACTTACATAATTTGCATGTACTTCACTTTCTTAGTTGTAGGCACAATATTTACAGTTAATCGTACCTGACTGACTTGCATTCAGTAATCTAGTAATTTTAAAATCGTTAAGTTAGAGCAATTCCCGTTTTTAAATCAGGTAGGTTCAGCAGTTTCCACTTTTTAAAGCCATATAATTAGAACTTTGTGGTACCCCCCTGTACATGATCCTACCACACATTTTCCCTCCATGAAGTAACCCCGGACGTTTTCCCCCCTTACCCTTATTTGAAACAGACTAATAAAATACAATAGTAACCAAAATGAATGAGTATACAAGTTAATCCGATGCATAGATATGCTAAATAAGAGTATGCAAAATAATGCATATTATATTTGTAGATTGTGAAAAATATATTGTGGCATACTAAGCTAATCATGAGAAAATAAATCAACGCTTAGACATCCTTAGATGACTATATTTGCATTATTTCCCCAAAACATTAATTTATTTTAATATTTCAGTGTGCTTGTCTATACTAATTAGTTTTATTTCGGGACTCGGGAAAAAATTTCGAGGGTAACTGCATGTAGGGAAAATGTGCGGGTGAATAATGTCAAGGGGGAGCGGGGGCAATTTTCGGGGAGAAAATGTTATTGGAGAAAATTATTATTGAATCCGAATTCAGCGTATTTTCTGCTTACCAACTATGGCTATCTCACCCGTAATGAGCTGATTGCTATATAAATGGTAGAACCAGACAACAAGTCATTGGAGACAATAAACAGTAATTACTGGTATACGGACATTATCCTCCTGGACCTTATCCCCCCAGGATATTATTCCTCCAGGGCATCATCCCCTCTGGACATTTTCCTCCCAAATCGTACCGAGGACATTTCCCTCCCAGCATCAAAAACACATAACCAATATGACCGAGTGTTCCTTTACGGAAAATTTGTTTATTTATAGATTTTATAGAGTTTTGCAATAATAATGACATGACATTCGTTACTTCAACACAAAATGGGAAAAAGAATGTTGGTACTTTAGCTTACGATTTTTGCATATGATGGAGAGAATCTATGAATAACCTTTTCCGTAAAGGAACACTCCTTCATTTTGGTTGTGTTTTTGATGCTGGGAGGAGAGAGAATCTATGAATAACCTTTTCCGTAAAGGAACACTCCTTCATTTTGGTTGTGTTTTTGATGCTGGGAGGAGAGAGAATCTATGAATAACCTTTTCCGTAAAGGAACACTCCTTCATTTTGGTTGTGTTTTTGATGCTGGGAGGAAAATGTCCTCGGTACGATTTGGGAGGAAATTGTCCTGGGGGAATTATGCCCTGGAGGGATAATGTCTAGGGGGATTATATCCTGGAGGGATAATGTCCAGGAGGATTATGTCGTACAACCATAATTACTAAAGGACGAAAAACGGTAACAGTACAATTACAATGTATACATCCAGTAAAATGAATAAAACTCTTGCATTATCCAGTAATGATGTATCCATGTGGAATGTGGAATAGAAATCATAACATAATGAATTAACCAAAACAGTAGATTATGAAGATGCTCGAAAGTGCACTGGCAACTGGCAAAAGTGACTAATCTGACAAGGTAACGAACACCGTCGCCTTGTCTTTGTCTAAACTGTTTAACTGAATGTTGCAAATTTAATAATTACTAAAAATACTGTAAAATGTAATTCGATGAATTACTGAATGCAAATCGGTTAGGTACGATTAACTGTAAATATTGTGCCTAAAACTAAGATAGTGAAGTACATGCAAACCTAGGACTATTCCTACCCGAGACTATTACTTATGTAGAAATAAAACAGAAATACAACTATTTATGAGTGTACCGTAAATTAACTCGAGGTTATAATAAAATGCAAAAGCTGTGGGCATATCTTTGCGCAATGTGTAGTTTCTTTTTTGCAAATGGGTAGGAAAAGTCTTAGGTTCGGTCGTGGGTAGGAAAAGTCCGGGCAGGAAAAATCCGCGTAGTAACCAAATGGGTAGGAAAAGTCCGGGTAGGAAAAGCCTGGGTAGGAAAAATCCGTTTACCCGTCGCCAGGGCGATTTATCCCGTTATCCTTATTAATTTTTTTTAGATTTGACTACAGATAAGGTAACATATTATTATGGAATGGATAGCAAGATTATGTTAGCTCGGACATGATGAGAATAAATGGACATGAGCACAATTAGCAAGATATCATCGAAACTGATAGGCAAACAGATGGTTTGGCAAATGATGCAAGTGGTCCTCTGTATTTAAGTCTTTTTTTAACATACTTTGGAACCATTCAAAGTATGTTCTCAGCAACTCTATACTTGGGAAGTTTAACAGTTTGACTAAATGTTTATTTCCTTTAACTGATTAAGGTTTTGGGACATTACCCCCCCCCCCCCGGACACTTTCCCCCCAGATCCTACAGAGGACATTTTCCTCCCAGCATCAAAACCAAAACCGAAATAAGCGAGTGTTCTTTTACAGACATTATGTACTCTAAGATGTTTTCGGAAATGCTACAGCTATGAACTAAAGTACTACTACTCTATTCACAGCTGTAGCATATTTCTGAAAACATTTTTGAGTACCAAATTTCTGTAGAAAAACGCTCGCTTATTTTGGGTTTGGTTTTGATGCTGGGAGGAAAATACTCTCTGTAGGATCTGGGGGGAAAGTGTCCGGGGGGGGGATAATGTCCGGGAGGAAAATGTCCGCATACCGCTTTTCAGCGTCTCCGTGAATTTAGTGACCTATTTTCAAGTATTAAACAAACATTTAACAAGATGTAAAATACTTTTTGAACCTAACCTAATCTTGGGAGACAGTTCGTGATCACAAAGACGTAACTTTTATCATCGATTCCAAATGTATCCGACCTCTGCAGGTCAATATCATTTTGAACCACATGGGCTTCATTCCTATTCGTGAGATTCGCATGGGATGAACTCCAGGAGTTGATTACACTCAATCCAAAAAGACTGAAGTACCACTTGCATCATTTGCCAAACCATCTGTTTGCCTATTAGTTTCGATGATACCTTGCTAATTGTGGCCATGTCCATTTATTCCCATCATGTCCGAACGAACGTAATCTTGCTATCAATTCTATAATAATTAATTCAGTTACCCACCTATTGAACCAAGTGAAACCCAGAAACTGAACATCAGCAACCATAAATCACTGCTACTTGCACTAAAACTACTTCGAGCTCTTGACGCAGACTGCTAAAATAAAATTTTAACCAAACTAAACTAAACTACAACTACATACCTTCCAGAGTGAGAACCAACAGAAAAGTTTAGAAAAAAGCTTGAATTCCAAAAAATTACAAAAATAGCTTGACCCAAAAAATAAAATAAGGAACACTGGTGATTTTGGAAATCAAGAACAAAATTTTTAAAAAAACATTGACCGTCTTAAGAGCAAGTTTTTGTTTGGTATTCTGTCATCAGGATCAGAAGAGCAATGGGGGATCCATTAACCGTCAAAAGTAAGAAATGGCTCGTAAATGATGTCATCACAATTTTATTCTTTTATGACACACCCAACCCCATGTCATCAATTTAACATCTTTCTTAAGTTGGGTGGCGTCATTTGTGAACGCTGCCATTACATATACTGTTATTTTTCGATGCAAGGCCAACTTTAAATCAAGCGCGTTTAAAAGCCATTGGAGCGGAATTGTCGAATAGGGATTCGTAGATGATTTTTCCCTTTAGCCCCATAGACCCATTCCGCCTCCCATTGATTCCATTGGATCATACCATAACACATCATTGAAATCTCGCATACAACGCTTGAATTGTGGAAGGAAGAAAAAGTGAAAAATTCTCTAAGTGTGTGACTTAGATCCGCTAGTCTGTAAGACCAGTATGTATTTGTTGAAAAGAACGAAAATAAAGCATAATACAATACAATACAACAGGGGTGTCATATTGTTTAACGTAACCTACTCTTAACTTGGATGACGCCACTTGTGTCCGAACCTTGGCGACTTAATTTCATATGTACATGATTTTGTCTAAAAAACCTGGCAAATAATATTAAGCAGTTGAAACCCATTTGAAGCCAGTGCGCATCCGTTTCCAGGTTTTAGTTTTGCTAACTGCTTGCCTGGGTTAAATTTTTAGAGCAGGCTTGCCTGTGCTTAGTTTCGATCACAGGCTTGTCTGGGTCAAAATATCATAAAAGTGTTACAGCGTTACTTAAATCTTGGCTGGTTTAAGTTTTTCTCACAGACCTGATCAGGACCATGCTTGTTATGCCCATCCAATCCAAATCACAGGTGAGATTACTATACCCTCCTTATACGCACAAAATTCAATGTAATAGGCGGGGGTAGGTGGGAATTGAGACGCTTTTTTCTTCCCATTGTGTAGTTTTTAATTAGTAGATGACTTGAAGTCCTCATATATACTATTAAGAGATTCTTAGAGATTTATTAAAACTTGTAGTAAGACTTAAAAAGAATAATCTTTGGGCTGAGCTGAACTTTTTTTATTTTTTACAACGTTCTGAATCAGTTTTTAAATCTTTTTTATGTTCTAAAATATTTAAAATTAAAAATATATATTTTTTATTGAGCTCTGTCCCAATCAGAATCACCTAAGTTTTGAAGTTTTTAATTCCAGGGCAGTGATTGGTGCAGATTGAAAACTACATCGGCAATGAAAAGTCCAAAACAGGACTTTTCTAAAATATTGTGAAAAGAATGACGCAAAAACGTCAAGACGCGTCGAATGGCTGAGGAAAGAGTTTTAGTTACACGGTGCTCGTTGAACTTCATACTATCATATCTAACTACACACTGCAAATCTCCTAATTAAAATTTGCAGAACACTGTGGGCAGTGTCAAATTAAACAGGCAACTTGTAACCAAAACTTCTCCTTTAGTTTTCAACTATTTACATCTTTCATGATACCATTCGTCGCGCCTTGACGTTTTGTCGTTCTTTGTGCGACATTTTTTTAGAAATGTTGCGTTTTGCACTTTTTATAGCTGATTTATTTATTTTTAATCTGCGCCAATCAAAGCACTAGATTTTAAAATTTCAAAACTTTAAGTAATCATAATTGGCACAGAGCTCGATAAAAAATTTATTCCCTTTTTCAAAATTATTTGTAAAAAGGAAGAGCTTTAAACTGATTTAAAAAGTTTTAAAAGAGAAAAAAATTAAAAGCCAGCCAGAATAATAATAAGATTTTTGTAAATAAAGTTTTTAATAAATTGCAAAGGAGCTTAATAATAGTAACTATAACCACACAACAAGATTTACATCTGACTAAGTTAAAGACAAATTTATTTTAAATATACAATAAAACACCAAGTCACATTAACGCCAATTTATTGTAGTAATTATGTAAATAGGTAGAAATAAAATATATTTAATTCAAAAATTATTGTAATCAGCAGTCAATGCGTCATGTAAATAATATCAACCTTTTACGTGAAACAGGTCTACGAAACTGTATCATTCACTAATATTTCAGAGAAACCGTAGTAATCCTAATAAAAGGGTGCGTTGTGGTGGGCAGCAGGGTAGTGGTAATACACGAGTAAGCTAAGCCGTGAATCCAAAACACAGGAACGTGAATTTTGGGCTATGTTTTTCATCATCAGTAGAGATTCAATTAACATAGTGAAGGTTAGGGTAACCAATTTCAACGATGCCGTTCAATGTTAATATCTAATCATTATTCTACCCCCAACCCCCAGCTAGCTTTCTAACTCGGGTTGCCTGAATTCTATTATTTATTAAAAGATGTATACTTAAAAGCTTTATTGAGCCTCTCACGACTTATATTTATGAAGTGTGTTGATACTTCAGATTATAGAAATCATAATATACTATTTAAATTTATTAAATATTTTAATTTTGTTACACGTTTTTGAAATTCTTTAGTACTTTAACAAATTACGTATATTTACAATGAGTACGGATTCCATTCAGCAACCTCCTTTTCTACCTAATATCTGGACTCTCTTTGTTAAGCATGAAGGGCATTTAATTTGCATGACGTGCGACGCTAAAATCTTGATGAAAAATAGCAGCACAACAGCATTGCATAACCACATGAAAGAGATTCACAAAATACCAACGTTTAAACGGCAACAAAAATTTAAACGTAAACTAATTATTATTACAACCTAAAATAATAAAATCAATACAGTGACAGATTAAAGAAATTTATTTAATATTAGGTTTGTAGATGTTAAGCAACAGTCAGTAGTTACCAATCTTGAAGCGTTAAACACTGCTTATCCATTAGAGGCAAAGCTAGCCAGAATGACAACAATTAACAGATTGACGTTTAATCAGCTTAAGACAAGCAAGGATATTTAGGAAGGAATCATAGCCACAGTTAAAGATGATTCAAAGCTTCCGGAATCAGATAATACGATCAAGGATAAAGTTATGAAATTTAGAGATAGGGTAAGAACTATGATTGCTTTGAAACTACAAGAAAATTGCAAAAAAGGAGAGTACTTCTCGTGTTACTTTGATGAATGGTCCAATTTAAGAAACAGAAGATACATTAACGTTAACATTTGTAGTAAATCGGAACACTTCTGGAACCTGGGTCTTATCAGAATAACTTGTAAGGCCAGTGCTGATAATTTACTCAAGTTAGTAAATAACCGAATTAGCAGCTTTGGACTTGACCTAAAGAAGAATGTTGTCTGTTTCATTACTGACGGTTGTAAAGTGATAGAGGCTCTTCACGAAAATTTAGAAATTTAACACCAATTGTCCCTTGTGCACGGGATTCAACTTGCAGTGACTGATGTTTTGTACAAAAGAAACGTACTGAAAAGACAAAAGGACCCACGGATATTGCAGACAGCTTGGATGATTGCTCTGACTCAAACGAACGTGAACTTTAACGCGACTTCTTTAAAGAAGATAACAGCAACGAGGACGTAGAAAGTGATAGTGAAGCAAGCACAAATGTGGATAACGATGAAGTCGACGAATACAACACTAACCTTAATGTTGAAACGAAGGAGATATTTGGAGACTTTTAGAACCCTGTTGTTCTTTCTGCTAATAAAAAAGTGAGGAAAATAGTCGCGCACTTTAAAAGATCCGGATGTGATAAGCAAAAACTTCTGTTACTTGTAAAATCTAAATCTGGAAACAAGTTGGCATTATTTTTGAATTGCAGGACCCGATTGTCTAGTTTGTACGCCATGATAGCAAGGTTTAATCAACTTAGGGGCTGTTTAGACATAGTATTGAAAGTAGTATTTATCAAAGATGCAAAGCTTGACAACAGTGAAAAATACTTGCTAAGGTGTGTAGAGCAAATGCTTAAACCAGTAATGGAAACAGTCACAAATCTGTGCAGGCGGAACATTACGCTATTGCAAGCAAAAGAAGCTCTAAAGTCCCTGCTCTATATACTTTGTTCTCACAAAAACGGCTTGTGTAAACGAGTTTTGCAACGATTGCTCATTAGGATAGAACAACAGTGGACCATAAATGGGAAAGTGATGAAGTAATTTCACACTGGATCGCTTTTACAAGTAGGATTTGACGAAAAATTACTGTCCCCTTACGTTGAATGTGACGATGATGAATACGGCAAACTTTACAGAGTGTTCGAAGATCCAAGTAAATTCCTTGACTTTGAAGAGCTTAAACTCTAAATTTCTTAAATATTCTGCTACCTTAAGAAAAAAGTAATTAAAGAGCACTTATCTGGCCTTATTAAACGCTGGCCCCAATTCAGTTGCCGCAAGCTAGTACAGTAGCAACTGTTGCACCTGTTGCTATCATTGAACCTGAGCCTCTAACCAAAAAGGTTAAACTAGAATATATTGAGCTCCAACTGGCAGCAATGGAAAAGGTTTGAGACAAAACGAAATGTGCAAATCCGCCAAAATCGAATCCTGTAAGCACAATGCTTACCGCGGAAGTGGCCTTTTTGAAAAAAAAACTTGGAGGCGATACTTAGAAAAAGTGTTCCAGATGCTTATAACAATAAAGCCTACATCAGTAGAAAGTAAAAGATGTTTCTCATCAGCGAGTTTAATCTTTACAAAACTCCGGACTCGATTCTACGATGACACTCTAGATACACTGAGCTTTTTGCGTTCAAATTTGATTAATCCGAATTTAAGTCCTTTATAGGTTGTATGCAACATTACTAACGGATTTATAGATAATAATAATGCAACTGTCAAATTTAACAAAATGTTTTCTTTTTTCAGATTAATTCAGATGAGTACCAACGGATTACCTTTGATTTCAATGCTAAAGCGTAGAAAATTTATATATACAATTTATTTAATACGTTTTGTGTTGGCTGTTGTCTTAACAACCCTTAGTTTGTAAGCGTTACTTACAGGTAATATTGTTACTCTTACAGCGTGACAGTGCGCCGTAGGCTGGAAATTTAATTTTTTGCTGAAATATTTAAAATATTAAATTCAAATCAATTGAATGTGCCCATGGTAAAGCTAAATTTTATGGACACAGAAATAACAAAGCAAGTTTAAAAAATATGCGTCGTGCTGATTTTTATTTTTATTCAGTTTTTCATAAATAATTTTTTAATAATAATTTAAATTAATTTAAAAAATTATATTTTTTTAAGATGAATTAAATTTTTAATTTACTATTTTATTATAAACTAAAAAAAATCCGAAATCCTAAATACAAGGCTAGGAGAATACGAAAGTATATTATATATCATTATATAGGAAATTAAAGCCTGCCAGTCAAAAAACTACTTGGCATTTTTACCTTTTCAGGTTGGACTCAACAGCTAGGGTTAAATATTTATCTGCAGACCTGTATGTATCATTAAAAATCTGATCTTGATAATATGCTATATTAAAAACGAAGCCTTTGATAAGTTAAATAAAAAATGGGCAAAAGGTAGATTGTAAGAATGTTACTATGATAGGCTAGGTGTTATGCTGTATAGGGTTCATGCATTAAAACATTGCATAACTATAAAACTAATTTTAGAAATAAATCGCGACTAATCAAAAAACTGATACAAATGTAATATGGTAAGGTTCAAACTATACGACCTAGTTAGAGTGAGAAGTTTGATAAGCCTGTTAAGTGTCATGCAGGGTTCTACTGGGGTTTTAATTTATGCCGAAATTAAAAGCTTTTACGTTACGAAAGTATGATAAATAGACATAATAGTGATATTTACAAAATTATTAAATGACAGGCCACTCTAATTACTATTTTGGTAACACCCAACGTTTATTGAATTTTCAGTCCCAAAACATTTAGTTAAAAATCCAAATCGTGTAAATATTCATTGTTTTTATTTAGAAATTAGAGCATTTCGACATGAATTAAATAGTAATAAATTGCTAGTTTAATCAAATTAACATTCAAATCGTGTAAATATGCCATATTAAACTATATCGTCGGCAAAGAATCAAATATGACATTCTCCATTTCAAGGTAGAATCAATTATAATCAATTAAACTAGTTAAAAGTGTAATAATTCGAAATTGACAAGGGAGTGACGCGACATGGTACACCCAGATTTTGAAGAGACCCCTTTTTAAAAATCATGCTACTTCTCAACAGCACAGATCCAAAGTAACTCGAGTGCATTTTGCGTTGTTTGGTCATAGTGACCCGCCTTTGTAAAAAATTCAAATTTTGAAACTTTACCTATCTATAACTTCTACAGTTCTCATCCGATTTTGATGAAATTTGACGTTTTGTGATCTTCAGTCTCATTTCTATAAAATATTTTAAGATTCTAATACATTCGAAAATTTTCAATGCTTTGAAAAAATGCAGTTTAAAAATTGGGCCTCAAAAACACATTTTTTGTATAGAGAGGTAAAGTTACAAAATTTGAATTTTTTTGAACTTTGGCGGGTCACTGTGACCAAACAACGCAAAATGCACTCGAGTTACTTTAGATCTGTGCTATGGGAAAGTAGCCTGATTTTCTAAAATGGATCCCTTCAAAATCTGGGTGTACCATGTCGCGTCATTCACTTGTGAGTACGTTTGGAATCATCCATTAATGACCATAAATACCCCTTAAATGTTTTGAACTTGCACAAATTACTGAGTTATGCGTTTAACACCTTTATTAAATCAACTAAAACTTACCAATTGACAACTATGGGGTTTGAATTACATTTTTAATGAAACCAACTTCTATAAGCACACAAATTATTAAGATTCAATAATTAGGAGTATCTTAAAACGTTTAATAAAGCGCGGGTCCCTAGTAAACGCGTTGGTTCGCTATGCTTTAACACTACGTGTCTCGAATACAACGCGGGGGGAAAGCTACGAATTTTATTACAACGCGGGTGGTTCTATTAGATAATTTACTGTACATCGCATTGTAATGGAAACAATAGTTTTTTAAAACCCCACAAAATATAAAGAAAGACAGATTAGGCTCCCTGCAGCTTTTCTTTACTTTCAGTGGTTAAAAAAAGATTCTAATCATATTTTCATTTCTATTTGAATAAACGACACTGCAGTGGTGTCGTGACCCAGGGATAGGAGGGGGAAGAGTGCCCCCCCTGGAAAACCTATGCCCAATGTCAAAGCATAGGCCTGCCCTCCTTTTTTTAAATTACCCTAGCGTTAGCCCCCCCTCCCCCTTGCAAAACTAGGTTCTGACGCCTCTGCGCGACGGCGTAAAAGTAAAAGAGCCAATAATAACTAGTTTTTCATTACAATTCGGGCTAAGAAGGGAATAGATTCCACGACACTCGCTCCCACAGGTTTTCCCCAGATCTTCCAGACAGCATCGGCCATCTGACAGAGAAGGAGCGAGACCCATGGAAGGAAAGAATATAAAAATAAGATTATATGCGATCCTTCAATCTGATGCGGATTGACCAAGAGATGGATCAGAAAAGGACGCTGCCCTGCGGCCAAAGATGCATCTCGAGGAAAAAAAGCGAGGAAAAAGGAGAGCTTAAGCATGCCAAGGCAGTTGGAAATTCAGCTTCAGCAAGGACGGAGGCTGGAAATTGCTCTTCAAGCACAACTTGACGATCAACTCCTCGAGAAAAGAGGGATTCAGATTCATCTTCATTCATTTTCTTTTTCCTAAAATTATATTCAGTTTTTGAAATGAAAAATACTCATCGGAAGGGAAGGGAAAACATAGAAACCCCAAAAGGCATAAGACGCTTAAAAGGGAATTGCCCTGATAACGTCTGTTGGTGTAAACATAAAATCAAAGAAAATAAAAAAAATAATTGCAGTGAAAATCTTTACATAATAATATTTTTGTGCCTCGTGGTTTCCATCTTCGCCGCTCCCCTCTGTGAGTTCGCGTTGAGTTTCTTCTAATTATATTTTTGAGGTCAAGAGACCATAAGCTAAAAATTTAAAAACCAAAAAGAAAAATTAATATTTGTGCATTACCTGTATTACCATCGGACCTGGATTTAGAAACTAAGCACTGCTTTTGCAGTGCGCGTAAGAAATTATTGTGAAATTAACATTAAAAGAAATTCATGTGTGGACGAAAACCTAAAAACAAATCAAAAATTAATCATTATAAAAGTTTGAATCAGTAATCTGTTAGCTCCTGGTCTTCCGCCAAATGGAGAAAATCGTATCATTTCGTTTTGGATCAAATTTACATTTGTTTTCAATTTAATATAAAATTAACGTTAAAATTTACCTCTCGTCTCCGTTCGTTCGTGTTCTTTTTCAATCGGCAAATATACTTGATTCTCATCAAATTGACATCCCTAGAAATATGAATAAGATAAACTAATTATTAATGATATGTAACGTGAAAATGATTGGCATATAAATTACACGTTGGGTGTAGTTCTTCGGGACTTCCCACAGGTAATAATAGGGACTAGACCCTGTTTATAAAATATCACTAAAAATATATAAAAATAATAGATAAAATTGAAGAGATAGCGAGGGAGCGAACCCGCAACTCTGGCTAATATTTTGGGGTTCGCCTCCTTCTCAGATCTTGATGGCTGGTCTGGACTTCGGTTTGCATTTCTCTGCACCAAGTTTGTCTACCATCAAGTTGCTCTCCCTAACTATATTCATTGGAAAATACAATAAAATAGAAACCTAAAATAAATATCCTAAATTAAAATTACAATAATCAATAATAAATTCATCAATTTACCTAATTAACGGCAAAATTCAAGAAATGTGGCTGTCCTGGAGCTAGGAAATGGACGCAGCAGGTGTCTAGGAGCTGAGGCTCTAGACTAATCAGACACGCGCACCGACGTCTTCTCCCAGTTTCCAGGATAGGCGTGATTGCTGGAGCTGGCACCTTCAGCATCACACCACATGTCCTCCTGAAATAAGTAAATAAAAATTAATGAATCTAAATCTAAAATTACTTCACTTACCTAATTGAATCCGCAAAATTGGGAACTGAGCAAATTGCTGGAACAGGAAAGCCGGCAATGAAAGGTTCTTGTCGTCTGGAATGCTCGGCATCACAAGAACCAGTTCCTCGCCTTTGACTTTCCTATCCGGCAGGGCTGGAGTCGTGGGCGGCCAGGCCTGCGACCTTCACGCCGCTCTGTCCCTCTGTAAAAGTAAACAAAATTAAATGAACTTTAATAAAAATAATGAATTAATTTGAATAAAATGCAAAAATTCAAGGCAAAGACGTAGTGTTGTGCGTGAGGACGGGGAAAAGGAGTTTCTTGTCAATTGGAATGCTTGACAAGCCAAGGAGTAATTCTTGCTCTCTGTCCATCACGCTCAACAGCATTGGGTTCGAGGGCAGCCAGGCGCTTGACCATTGCCCTACCTTGCCTCCCTAAAAATTAAATAAAAATTAAACCTAAATAAAATTAAAAGAATAATTGGCAAAAATTCCCGTGGCAGACCGCATTTCCGAGGAACCTTGGTTGGGTCGTCGGCGGTCCCAATGCTCCGTTTGCCGTGCACCGTCGACAGATCCCCGCCACTCCTCGGTTTTGCGGAAGCTCGTGGTGGCGAAGCTGAAAAAGTTGAGAGCTTTCTTAATGCCCCGACTTCTGCCACCGAGCTACTTGCCACTGGAAATCCTACGAATATAAATTATCCTCAAATTGCGAGGAAAACATAAACTGAGCGAAATAAAAAGGCTTAAAATCAAATAGGCTTAACTCGCCATTATTACCGTTTTGAGATACTCGGCAGTCTGCAGCAGCTGAGCTTCCCCCCCCCCCCTTTCAGAGGTCTTCGGCCTACTCCGGAGTGGTGGACCCCCCTTTCATAAACTATATCTACCATCCGACATTTATTAATTGTAAATAAAAATCTAAAAATTATGGGTGTATTAATCTAAATAATTTGGGTGTATTAATTAAATCATGAAAGCATGAACCAAGAGGGAAAATAAATCCCTCAATATGATTTCGATGCAAACTTGAGGAGGTAAGGTAAACTCGGGGATGGCCTTCCACCCGCTCTCCGAAGCGGTGGAGTATACGATTCTCGTTTTAGGGCTGTCAAAAGTAATGAGAATTATCCTTCTTACCCATTATGCTTAAAATTATTGTTTCATGAACGCATACATTTATTCATCAATAAATCCTTACTGCAAGTTTAAAACATGTAGGGAGTCGCCCATAAATGACGTCATGGGTATAGCGAAGCAGCCTGCTTGGATATCGATTTTATTCCGTGCTAAAGATACCCATTTTACAACGGGTAAGTTGATGACACGGGGATGTTGGGGCCCTTTAATAGATACTTTGATGGATCAGATTAGCCGTGTTCCTAGAAAAAAGGAAATAATCAGAATTGCTTTTAGTCCAGAATGGAGATGCTCATAAATGATTCTAACTTGAAATGGAAATGATAATATTTGATTCTTCGTTGATGATATATTAATGACTGGTTAAGAGTCTAATAATTTGAAACTGAGTACCTTTGGGATCATCCATAAATGACGTCATCAAAATATCTCCATTTCTGGTCCTCATGACTCTCCCTTTTTGTAAATAGGATCAATCTTTAGCATAAGATACCATCGATATCTAAGTTGGCTTGCCATACCAATGACGTCATTTATATATGAGCCCTTAAATATTTTAAACTTGCACAAATTACTGCCAAATGAAGTCATGGGTATGGTCAAGTAGCCTACTTGAATATCGCTGGTATCCAATGCTAAAGATTGATCCTATTTACATAAAGGGAGAGCCGATGACAGGAGTGTCATGTGGAACTTAAATGGAGATATTTTGATGTCATTTATGGATGATTCCGAACGTACTAAGTTTCAAATTATTGTACTCTTAATTAGTCATTAACATATCAGATTAGCCGTATTTCTGGAACAAGGGAGGTGATCACAGTTGCCAGACCATCGAAAAGTTTATGACTTCAAATTTACTCACATAAATGAAGTTTTAGAATTTAATATTTTTGATAACCAGAAAAATATTTTTAAAAAAATAAATAAAATAAAAAGATTATCAGATTAAATTTTGCATATTTTGTTCAACTCCGTAATTTTTTGAATAGTTTTAAATCCAGAAAATCGGACAAACACCATTGAGATTTTGTATTTTGCACAAAACTACACTAAAAATATGATTTATTATGCCAATACGAGTATTTAATGCAGTGCGAGCTTGGTAAAACCCGCGTTTATATTGTAACGTTTGGAAGTATCGTAATTATGTTTTAGGTAAGTGAAACGACAGTTTTAAAGCTTTTCGATTTAATACTATATAATACTATCTCTTAATTAAGACGTGCAGTACAGGGCTGCATAGGATCTCTTAATTAAGACGTGCAGTACAGGGCTGCATAGGATAGTGGTAAGTTAACCGGGGACCTTGTAACATAAACTCCTCCCTCAGTTTTCAACTATTTACAATTTTTATGGTACCATTCGACGCGCCTTGACGTTTTGTCGTCATTCTTTCGACTATATTTTGGAAAATGTTGCGTTTTGCACATTTTATGGCTGATTTACACTTTTTGACTCTGCGCCAATCACGGCACTAAAATTCAAAATTCAAATAATTAAGTGATCCTGATTGGCACACAGCTGGATAAAAATTATTTATTTCTAATTTCAAATTCGTTTGAATATAGAAAAGTTTAAAAACTGATTCAAAAAGTTTTGAAAGAGAAAAAAAGTTCAGCTCAGTCAAAAGATTATTGGTTTTAATTCTTACTACAAGTTTTAATGAATTTTAAAGAATCTAAATAGTAACTATGAGGACTTCAAGTCATCTACTAATTAAAAACTACACCATGGGAAGGGTTAGGCGTCACTCAATTCCAACTACCAATCACTGTACATTTTGTGCATATTAGGAGGGTATAGTAATACCAGCTGTGATTTGGATTAGATGGACATTACAAGCATAGTCTCGGTCAAGCATGTAAGAAAAACGTAACCCAGCCAAGACTCAGGTAACATTTACCACTAATAAAATCTTGACCCAGGCAAGCCAGTGATCAAAACTAAACCCAGGCAAGTCTGCTTTAAAAAAACCCAAGCAAGCATTTAGCAAAAACGGAAACATGGGAATGGTTGTGGCCATAATGTAATCCGCGCAAGTGTGTGTCCAAAGCTTAAACAAAATATAACAGTAAGGGGTTTCTAAGTCGAGGGTTTTAATATTCAGCTGTCGATCCATCGTGTAACTGGTTACGCTAAACCAACCATTTATGTAAAGCAGGTGTATACGAAAATAGAGAGCAATGATCACAGCAAGAATAATCAAGAACAGGCATGTGGGAAAACCTTACTCCAGCCAAGATCTGTGGTAAAATTTTAACCCAACCAATGCTGTAGTAGAATTATAACCTAGCCAATACTGTAGTAAAATTTTAACAGCTCATTGTGTGGAAAATTTTAAGCCAGCAAAATCTGTAGTAAAATTCTAACCCAGCCAACACTGTGGTAAAAATTTTAAATCACCCAAAACTGTATTAACAAATTAACCCACACAATACTGTGGTAAACTTTCAATCCAGCCAATAAATTGGTAAATTTTGAACCAGACAGTACTGTCGTAAAACTTTATCCCAGACAATACTGTGATGAAATTTTGACCCAGACAATACTGTCGTAAAATTTTATCCCAGACAATACTGTGGTAAAATTTTAACCGAGCCAATACTGTGGTAAAATTACAACCCACCTAACACTATAGTAAAATCTTGACCTGGGCAAGCCTGTGACCAACCAATGCTGTAGTAGAATTTTAATCCAGCCAATACTGTGGTAAAATTTTAACAACAAATTCTGTGGAAAATTTTAACCCAGCCAAATTTGTGGTAAAATTCTAACCCAGTCACTATTGTGGCAAAATCTTAACCCACTTATTACTGTAGTTAAATTTTAACCCACACAATACTGTGGTAAAATTTCAACCTAGCCAATAAATTCGTAAAATTTTGACCCGGCAAATACTGTCGTAAAAGTTTAACCCAGACAATACTATGGTAAAATTTTAACCCAGACAATACTGTGGTGAAATGTTAACCCAGACTATCCGGTGGTAAAATTTTAACCCAAACAATCCTGTGGTAAAATAATAACCCAGACAATACGGTGGTAAAATTTTAACCCAGCTAATACTATAGCAAAATCTTGACCCGGGCAAGCCTGTGACCAATAGTAAACACAGGCAAGTCTGTTGTAAAAATTTAACCCAGGCAAGCACTTCGCCAGAGCTTAAGTTGATTAGATCACAATCAATGCAAAATTTTGTTTAGTGTAACAACTAAAAGTGAATATTACATACTGCAATTTTTAATGGCAACCCATCGGGTTGCTAACTGCTAGTATAATAAAATAAAGTGAGATAAAGACAACTTTATTAATATATTTGACACTGTCGACGACGATTTTGAAACTAAAATTTTTGAAATCGTTCTATGTGCCCCAAAGTGGCCCAAAGTACAGTCCTATCACATGGATTTCAGTAAGCCCCAATTTCTGTTTGCAGTAGGGGATGCATGGGTCATAAATTCCTTTCTTCTCTAGATTTACAGCCTCTGATTGAAAACAAACACAAAATGTCACTGAATAAAATATAGATTTTAAAATAATTACAAGTGAAGTCTGACAACAATAATAATTGTTTTATAAGTATTCAGAAACTTACTGCATCTAAATCAATCAAATTTTTCATCAGGCTTTTTGTAAGAATCTCCAGATGATCGGCAGCTAACGCATGAGAAAAGCTGATATTCTAGCTGACTGCAAGAGGTTTTCTACCTTTTTCGGCGAATTCATTATCTGATGATGAGGTTAATTTTACACTTCCTACAGTGATGAATTTAAAACAGCATATACTGGCATATAGTACATTAATGTATTTAAAAGTTCGATGAGGTCTACAAGAGTAACAATATTATTATTGAATTAGTACTTGTAATTATTAATGATATTCGTTACTTATTACTTGAGCTGCATTATATTGTGTTGGGATTGTAACTAGAACGAATATTCGTGCCAAAAATAATGTTGGACCTGAAATAAAATATAGTTATCACTTGGACGAAAACAGCACATTGAGATTGTCAATAGATTCCAATGGAATCTAAAATATTGAAATAAATATACAATGCCTCTGCCTTTGTTTCATTGACAAAATGAGTCGCGACGAACCTATCAACATGATATACAAATCACTCCATTTTAAGTTACACAGCACTAAACAGTTTAATGGTTTATTACGCAATAAATTGAAGAGTTTTTTGGCAAAGCAGGATAAGTCCATCAAATAAAAAGCAGGAACAATGAGTAATGAATAAATGGTGACATATTTAATTATTTGAACTAATTTTTTTCTACTGATACAGTACCTGATGAAGCGTTATTACAAGTAGTCTCATAATTCTAGATGGAATCTAGAAGTTTTTATAAAATTTTCAAACATTTTAAATCGTGGACTTATCCCGATTCGCCAAAACATCAACATCGACATTTGCCAATAACTTAACATAGAGTCAAAAGTCCGTGACACGAAATTTTAATCGTTTTAACTTTTAAGTGAAATCAAACTTTAAAAAAAATTTCTTGCATAAAAACCAGCACTAAATTGTCTTCTGCAGACTACGAAAACGCTAAAAACCTTTAAATCAAATCACAACTGCATGTTTTAGGTGGACTTATGCCATTTTACTTACGCTTGCGAGGAAAGTGGGAAACTGGAAATTGCGGGTTGAGTTGAGGGTTGCAGGATTTTTCCTACCCGGACTTTTCCTACCCATTTGGTTTCTGCGCGGATTTTTCCTACCCGGACTTTTCCTACCCAAGACCAAACCTAGCGGACTTTTCCTACCCGAGACATGTCTCATGTAGAAGTAAAACAGAAACACAACTATTTATGAGTGTACCGTAAATTAACTCCAGGTTATAATAATATGCAAAAGTTGTGGGCATATCTTTGCGCAATGTGTAGTTTCTTTTTTGCACATGGGTAGGAAAAATCCTAGGTTTGGTCGTGGGTAGGAAAAGTCTGGGTAGGAAAAATCCGCGCAGAAACCAAATGGGTAGGAAAAGTCCGGGTAGGAAAAATCCTACAACCACAGAAATCGTAAAAATACATCGCTCCCTTTCAGTTGCACAGCCCTTCAGCCCTTTCCATTTTCTCTCTCAGCCAATACTTTTCAATGTTAAGATTCTGGTCTTTCCTCCTGGTCTATCGTCGAAAAACATTAATGCACTGAATGTTAATATGAACCGAACTGGACTAATGTGAAATATTAATGTATGTTGGTTTGGTGAGGACGTCTTGAACACAAACACGCACGGCCCAAGTATGTAATTTAAACTTAACGAGGGGAAATGTAAAGAGACAGATATTATGTAATTTTGGCTAAATACTTGAATATATGTACAAGTTTTAATTAACTATGCGAACACAAAATCGTAAAAATACATTACATCTCTCCCTTTCCGCTGCACTGCCTTTTCCTTTTTCTCGATCAACCAATACTTTCCAATCTTGAGATTCTGCACTTTGCATTTCGGATTTGCAGAAGTTTGGACGGCTTTTTCAGAGTTGCGGGGAACGACAAAATAATAAAAAGAAATCTATGTTTTCTCGTAGTTTACCAACTTTGAGCGTTTAACGTTTCCCCAATTTCCACATTTGTTCACTAAAATTATTAAATTATCGTGTTCCAACTTTGAAACCTCTGCACTTAATCTTCCCAACTGAACACTCGTTTACGCGGATTCACGGATTCTCTTCCTATTTTAACAGCCACAGACAGATATGATTGCGATACAACATACAAGGAAATATCCGTTGTCCGTGTGGGCGAAAAATAGTGACTACATATAAATATTATATCCAGATCCAGCTGAGTAGCCGTCAACTAACCATTAAAAATTTTAACCATTCCAAAAAGCAAACAGTAACCATTCTATACACTACCACTCCAAACAACTATAAATATCCGTGGAATTAGTTTTAATCAGTCGATTGAAGATATTATGCTCTCATTCAAAAGAGCTCAAGCAGTTCTAGCGTTACAAATTCTCAAAAGTAAAGTTTTCTAAAATAAATGGACCTGTAAGACTTAGAAAATTTTCAGACCCATTCAAAAGTGTGATACATACCCGTCCGTAGAATTAGTTTTATGTAGTTGATTGTAGATATTATGCTGTCATTTGAAAGAGCTTAAGTAGTTCTAGCGTTACAAATTTTCAAAATTAGGGTTTTCAAAAATAAATGGACCTGTAAGATTTAGAAAATTTTCGCACCTATTACAAAGTGTGATACAAAAGCGTCCGTATAATTAGTTTAAATCATTCGATTGTAGATATTATGCTTTCATTCAAAAGAGCTCAAGTAGTTCTAGCGTGACAAATTCTCAAAAGTGAAGTTTACAGGAATAAATAGACATGTAGGACTTACAAAATTTTTATACTCATTCCAAAGTGGGATACATAACCGTCCGTCGAATTATTTTTAATAACTCGGTTGTAAATATTATGCTCTTAGTCGATAGAGCTCAGGTAGTTTTAGCGTTACAAATTCCTAAAAGTGGAGTTTATAAAAATAAATGAACCTGTAAGACTTACAAAATTTTCGAACTCATTCCAAACTTGTATACATAACTGTCCGTGGAATTAGTTTTAAATAATCGATTGTAAATATTATGCTTTCATTCTAAAAAACTAAAGTAGTTTGAGCGTTACAAATTCCCAAAAGTGGAGTTTTCAGAAGAAAAGGACTTTTAAGATTTAGAAAATTTTCGCACTTATTCCAAAGTGTGATACATAACCGTCCGTAGAATTATTTTTAAATATTTGATGGTAGATATTATGCTCTCATTCAAAAGAGCTCAAGTAGTGCTAGCGTTACAATTTCCCAAAAAAAGGTTTTTAAAAAATAAATGGACATGTAAGAGAAGTTGAATAGCAAAGGGGCATGTAACAAATTTAATACATTAGCCGTTCATTCCCATTGCAATTTATCGATCGTCGGTACCGGACTCGTGGGTTGTAATAGAAATGAACGGGGATGGGGATGGAAATGAACGAACGAACGAAAGAGTGTAAGTGTGTGTGTGTGGGACAGGACCGGGTAGCAACTACAGGTAACTATGGAACTGGATCCGGTACCGGAGCGGGTAGCAACTACAGGTAACTATGGAACTGGAGCCGGTACCGGACCCGATATTAACTCTAGTGTACTATGGGACTGGTTGCGATACCGGTGCTGTTTCAAAAATAAACGGCATAGGGAATAAGATGTGTGTGTGCAGGACTATAGGACTAAAGCCAAGTGCAGTGTACTGCGAGATGAGAGCCAGTACCGATGGAGCGGATCCGATACCGATATGAAAATGAATGGAATGAGAGGCAAAAGCAATAGTTAGATCATGGATGAGATGATATGACCAGCAAAAGGTTCTATGGGATTTGGGATGGAGTAGTGAGTGTGATGAGTGTTGCAGTAGAAGGTAGAGTTGTACTTTAATGATAGGAGAGCAGTATTTGATGGAGCAGATGAGTAGTTAGAAATGAACGAGACTTATTTTATGTACGTCCATGTAATTCTAAAAGATATGTACGTTCATTTAAATCCAAAATATATGTACGTCAATGTAAATTAAAAGCAAACGTACTTTCACGTCAATCGAAAAAGATATGTACCTACGTGTAAATCTAAAATATATGTACGTCCATGTAATTCTAAAAGATATGTACGTCAATGTAAAATAAAAACAAACGTACTTTCACGTCAATCGAAAAAGATATGTACCTACTAGTAAATCCAAAAGATATGTACGTCCATGTAATTCTAAAAGATATGTACGTTCATTGAAATCCAAAATATATGTATGTACATTCATGTAAATCAAAAACATATGTACGTACAAGTAAATCCACATATGTACGTCCATGTAATTTGAAAATATATGTACGCACCTGTAAATCCAAAATATATGTACGCTCATGTAAATCTAAAATATGTGTACGTCCATGTAATATGAAAATATATGTTAGTCTATGCAAATCCAAAATATAGATGTACGCTCATGTAAATCCAAAATATATGTACGTTCATGTAAATCCCAATCGTATGTACGTGAATGATAATTCCAAATATATGTACTTGCATGTAACACAAAATAAAATGTAATACTGCAAAATATTTGAATGCAGGTGCTTCAATAGACAAACGAATACCTCAGCTAAGAATATTATGTTTTGCATTTCCAAGTACAATATTTAAACTAAATTACCATATACATAGTTGCACTTTGAGTTTGCTCAGATATCATTCTATAAAGCATTGTTTTTAGAGTATATTCTGAAAAATTTTATGGTCAAACCACATTGTAAAAATAGACATGGCAGAGAATGGTTTGCTCTCTACTAGTAAAATAAAACCCGGCTTGGTGGTTTGACGATGCTACGGCATGGTCACACCACTGAGTTGGGCCAGCCAGTCACGCTCAGGATTGGAGTTGGTGTTGGTGATTTTCCTGGCTGATGGGTGGGGAGAAGAAACGGGGTGCTGTGGAGAACTAAGGTGAGTGGGTGCTTTCCGTACATTTATCTGTGACAGTTCTACTGTCTGAGACAGAGATGTTGGATGGCTTAATGTAGGTACCTACTGCCTCTCACTGTATAATTCATATAGTTCAAGATATGCATTCCCACTCTCTCTACTCTGTGCTACAGGAGTCATTACCCAATAACTTTCGCATTTGAGTTGTGGCTGGTGGGTGTTGAGTACTGGCGGATCCCTTTCTCTTCTTGACTTGGCGGCTCAAGATGATTTAGTGGAGTTACCAGTGCTCGATCCCTCTGCAGTTGCAGGAATCCTTGAAATGTTATCTCCTGTCGAGGAGTATAATCTACTCGCTTACATTCGGTCGTAATTAAGTATACACTAACAATGTCCAGAGATAAGATAAAGTATATACGATACGGAACTTGAGTGACATGTTTATACATGCCCACCAAGGACCACATCGTAGAGCAACTGATTAATAGAGACATAACCGCTCAGGTTCAAATTCTCTCAATAATCATACAAACATACATACATACTAGTTAAATAATATCAGCTTTCCAAGAAAAAACCGTTTGCGAGTGCAGCGGTTGTAAATTGTTGATAGAATATTATTGTGAGTGTTTTGATACGTGTAAAACGTATTTAGCATTACTTGAACAATGGTATCAAAATATACTGAAACTGTGGTTACTATGTTTAAGCCCTATTGAATGCATAGTGAGAGTTAAATTTAATGGCAAAGAATATTTTGAAACTTGTCAACAAACAATTAAAATTCAAGAAAATTTCCGCAAGTGTGAGTGTACAAAAATATCAAATTCTTCACTGATTGTGGTAAAGTCTCATCTAGGATTTTATAGATATTTATTAAATAAACAAATGTGCTAGGTTCCTACACCAGATAAGTTTCAAAGTGATTACTACTTGAGGCTTGGAGGAAAATATTTAGGAGTCACAAGATAGATACATACTGTGCGTAATATATATCAAACAGTTAAAATGAGTATTATTACATAAAATAATGAAATTAATTTCAATAAGTAACAGCAAGTTAAATAGAAATCCTGTTTACCATAAACCCGAAAATTTAAAAATTGTTACTTTTAAAAACCTTGGTTTGTCTATTGTTGCATGTAGAAATTGTAGAAAATCGTCGTTTCAATCACCTGGAATAGCAAAATCAGGAAATCGTATTGTTCTAGTTGACAAATGCAATTTGTGTTGGGGAATTGATCCTCGTGTGTTTTCATGGAAAAACGTGTGTACTAACTGCGCAAGCCGTATCAAACAATGTGAATATTCCAATGCAAATTCAGACAGTAAGACGTGTAAACACATACAATACAAAACAATAATAACTCAAAAATGTCATTATCCACTGTATACGAAATAATTACAGAGGAACTAAATGATCTATACAAAAAAATTCCCTTTTCTCCACCAACGTATTCTGACATCGTAAAAGACATTTTGTCACGCATATCATCATTGTAAAAGAACATAAGGAATTATTAATACCGTAAAAGGTTTTTAATTCACTGCATTTGCGTACAAAACAAAAACGTTATGGCACGCACAAAACCGATTACCAGAACTTCAGCCAAGTTCATTCCAGAATTATACTAATTGAATGAAAGCAAGCCTATCTACGTTTTACAGGAAGAAATAGAATGTATAAAACTTGTGCTCGACGATATTAGTTGTGCCAGTAGCTCGAATGCAAGCATCCAAAAACCACGATCTATTGTTAAACAGAAATTATTAGATTTTTCGCTGTCAGTTTTGTCTTTACTCTAACACAAACAAGTAGGTACTTCTTTAGTCAGGTAATTGTAAGTTCTATTGTTTTATTAATTAACATGATAATATAATATGTATGTATGTATGTAGTATTTATACAGCTTATGACATTCAGGCATTGCCTATGGTCCACTGTTTTCTCATACTCATTTGCTCTATGAGCTTGCAGGGTGGATCAAGTGATGAAATCACAGGACCACTATAATGCAGTGCTCAGTCTTACTATATTTAAGAAAAATTGTATTCGGTGCCTAAGTAACGGCCGCCCATTTTGAGAAGCATAGATTATACTGGACTACTCCAGATGGTCAGAACATTTTCCCACAGAGTGGAGGGAACGAAACAAACAGTATTACATCCAAACCAGCCGAGTTCTTCATGCTCAGCTGAGAATCGTACTGTCTGTCCCGTCACCCACCGACAGTTCCAATCACGTGTGACGGTATTCGAAAATAGCTGGTACTTGAGCTTCAGAGTGTAGAGAGAGAGACGAATTTGTTGCTTACTATACCGAAGTACGCAGGGAAGCCGAAATATCGCAAGACTCCGTTTAAGCCAATTACCTATGCCACTGGAGATGTAAACATTTCCGCATATCTGTAATTGTACACACTAGCCCGCTTAGTAGCTCACTCCGCCGCTCAGACCCAACTCCTCAGCCAAGCCTATCAACTTATTTTCTATTCCCATCGGAAAGGAAAGATCGGCTACCCCGGCGTGTTCAGTCAAGCCAACCAAAAGGAAAACTAGACTTATCGAGGACGGTGGATTCCCACCCCTCGGCCACGGACCGGGTTCACATGATAATATAATATTAAATCTAATAAAAACATTTTTTTTTGCAGAATGTCTGAAAGAGTCTGGGACCGATTGCAAACTGCTGCTCTCCAACATAGTGATAACCTTAGTCTTGTTCAGTACAGAGATCTTGCTGAACGGAATTCGTTTGCAGCTGTTATACTTGCAGGGCTGTCGTATTTTAGTGGACTTAGCATCCCGTTCTTTGTTATCGAGGAATTGTTTCTTGCTACAGAAACTGATAAATAAAAGAAAGAAGTGCAACAGGCTCTTCATGACATCCAAGCTCGAGGGTTTATAAAAGTAGTTCCGCAAAGAAAAGAAGTTTTAATGCCGTTGAACTTGCAGAATGAAGTTTTAATGATGAACGTGGGAATTGATTTTAACGACAATATTCTCAAGTACATAATGAGTTGATTTTGCAGACTGCTTGTGAATTACAAAAACCGTTGTGGATTTCATGCCATCAAAGTGCATGCCAAGCGTGTACAGGAAAGAGTTGCAAAACATCCAGTGTATGCAGCTAATACACCACCAAAATTGCTGATGCTATTTAAAATGTTGACAACTGGCAATTTCAACCTCATTTCTAATAAGGTAAACAACACGGAACTTTTGCATTTGCATTTTGAATGAAAAACAATTTTCTTTACAGTCTAGTTTAGATGGTAATGTATACATGTTGTGTCTAATATATGTATTGTTATGTATAAGTGTGTAAAGTTTAATGTATCATTGTTGTTGTGTAACATAAGGTAATAGACACAACTAACAATAATATAGTTGGCTCCTAATAGATGCACATAGTTAAAATAAAGTGGATGTAAACAATAATGTTTTTTATATTGTGCAATGTAAACTATATCATTAAACATGTAGAAAAGAGTTTGTAATAGATATCCCTGGTTAAGAAATACAAAAATTCATTAGTGGGAAAACTAAAAAACTTTTGTGAATCGTATTTTACACTATATGCGTAGAATCTAAGTGAAAACGTTCTTTAAAAAAAACATTGTGTGGTGAATAAAATTGTCAACGTGTTGTCTTGTGATGGTTAAAATGGTTTACAGTTTTCTTTATGCATCTAGTATTGTCTCATTAGGCATACAATTAGCACCACGGCAGCGCATGCACTAACTTTTCCAGAATTAGAAGAATCTAAAAACGCAGAGTTTAATAAAAAAAACATTAAAAGCTGCAGCAAATATTAAAAAGTCATATTTAAATCAAAGATTGTCAGGTGCGTTTAGTGGTTTACGCGGTTTTCTAAAGAACAGACCACATTGGGGAAATAAAGAACAGGTAGTGAAAGAAATACGCAAACTTAATGCATACGCACTGCATAAAGATGCTGGAAAAAACTTTCCGAGACGTCGAATTAGAGTGAGTTGGATAAATGAAATCTTTGCTAGTGATCTGAAAGGCATATCTTCGATTTCAAAATATAATAATAATAATAACTTTGTACTTGTTGTTTACGACGTTTTTTTTTAAAAAAAGGTATACTCGGCTGTTAAAGACAAAAGATTTAGCTGCAATAATTAAAGCCTTTAAGTCTATATTTAAAGAAACGGGAAATGTTCACCTAAAGTATTTGTATTCTGATAGAGGAACTGAATACACATCAACAGAATTTTAAAGGTTTTAAAGTCACATGACATAAAATTGTATCACATTTACTCACATATAAAAAGAGCAATGGCTGAAAGATATATTCGTACATTATTTAGCAAACTAGAACGTTACAAAACTGAGCGAAACACACCTAAAATAGACAACGTTCCTCAGCAATTTACTCACTCTTTAAATAATACCTACAATAGAATTATAAAAATGAAACCTATTGAAGTAAATAAACAAAATGAACATGAAGTTTGGCGCCAAATGTTCAAAAAGGAAATTCAGCAAGATAAAACAAAACGTTTTCGGAAGCCACCAAAGCTACATGAACGACAACTGGTACGTTTATCTAGAGTCAAGGAGATCTTTAAAAAAGGTACATATACGCATATATATGGTAAACATATATATATAAAGAATTATGACGTTCGGTATATCATTTCAGTATTTATGTTAATGTCGTAGGGTACGCAACTTCATTCACAGAGTAAATATTTCGCATAAAGAAAGTACAAGATACAATTCCTTGGACGTTTGTTCTTGAAGATTTACACGTCGAGGAACTAAAAGGAAGTTTTTACTCTCAAGAATTATCTCTAGCAGAATGATTCAATCATTTAAAAGCGTATACGTCACGTTAAAAAGTGACGCTGCTCTATTGGAAGCACCAAGCAATACAAGCACAAACTTTGTTTGCAAATTGCCATTACCTGGATTTTTATTTTGAACGTGGCAGGTTTGACGTTGGATTATTAGGAATACGGTATACTGCTACTGATCAGAACAATGAAAAACATACAATTGTTGAACCACAATCAATACAAAATGATGCAAGCTCAACAGTAAATACTTTAAAAGTAACGGCAGTGCCGATACAATCAGGACCACTGTTTCCAAACCTTAAACCGCTAATAGTAAAAACATTCAAAATAAGGAAAGATAATAAGAAACTAATGCGATGGGTATCAACTGTAAACACTAAACTAGAGGAATCTATGTTTCCAATAATGTTATGGCAGTTAATTATAACAACAACTCCTACGGTAGTATCAATTGCAATAATTAATTCATCGAAGAAACCAAATCAACAACTTTTCTTGCCACCAGAATTAGCTAAATTATTTGGATTTTATCGAACCAAGTTTGTAGCCGAAACATTTGATTTCCTCTAGCGTCTCACTCAAGAAACATTTGATGCAGGTCCTGAAAATACTGAATATACAGTTACATACGAAGAATGGCAAAACGAAGAAAATGTAGTGAGTGTTTATTAAATGTTTGAAAGTATAATACCTATAAAAAAACTAGACGATCAAGGTCATAAAGAGTTTAAAAAGTACTTTGCAGATGTACAAAGCGCATTAAAAGATACGTACAATATTAATCTCAAAATATCATAGACAAGTGATTTAAAGTTTCAATTTACATTTACAGATATGTATTCAGTCTCATACGTTATCTTTGATCAAAAATACATTGACTGTTTAGGGTTAACACAAGACAAGTTTTGCGTTGGTACAAACGAATCAGATGTGCCTATAGATGAAAGTAAATTTGAAATTATTAAGGACGATGAAGTTTCATACCTTTAATTCGGTTTAAAAACTTACTACACTGTTATTCTGAACGAACCAAAATCAATGATGTACCTCGATGTGTTGAAGATGATCCATGAATCATTTGAAAACCAAATATTTCCTAATACAATTGTGCAATTTAAAATTGACAATGGAATGTCTTTTCCTGTTGATTTGCGACTAGATTTTGAAATCACATTTCCAAAAGCTGTCAACGAATACTTTGGGATTCCAAATGGTACGGTTATTAAGTCAGACACTCGTTTACCTGTACAACATAGTGTTGTAGAACAAGAGGAGGAAGAGGAATACATTGAAAAGGGGAAAGATAAAATAATACCTCCAGCTACAGGACCACCAAAACGTTTGCTTGTGTTGACAGATTTAATTGAAAACCAGATATATGCAAATCATAGTTTACCAGTGTTAAGAGAAATAGATTGGAGTGGAAACTATAAAACAGAAACTAGAGTTGATTTTGATTTAGTCTTCGATTTGCCAGTAAAGAGAGAACAAGTTAAAGACATTCGATTTATGTTGTGCAACGAAAGTAGACAAGAACTTAAATTTGATCCTAATAGCCAGACAGTTATAAAGCTACATTTTAACCTAGTGTAGACTAGGAACGAAATGAGGGACATTTTCTGCGAGAACGACGTTTGTGTTTTAGAACCGTCATCAATTTTGATAAACAGCAAAAATTCAAAAACCATTGAAAATCAAGATAAACCTGGTAAAATGAGCAGAGTTGGAGATTTTGACAGTACTTCTGGAATGCTTATTCCAATAAAGTCGACATCTAGTGGCATTACTGTCAATACAAATGCGACTAAAAAGAAACGTAAGCGTAAAACGTCACACTCAATAAAACTATTGCAGCGTGGAAGGGGTACAATGACAAATTTGACAGCAAACACTAGTAAAACCCCCCCAACAAAACGTTTGCAGCATTGACGTCAGCAAAGTGGTGGTGGACACAACAAAAAGAAGGAAAAACGTTTAAAAAACGTATTAAAACGAAAAAGACGAACAAATGCTTAGTCTAATCATCGCGCTGGAACCAAACGCAAGTGTGCAGGGCGTTAATACAACACGTGTACAATGGAGATCAGTAACGTATTTTAAAACGAGCCTAGTATTCACAAAGGATCAGTCAAGTCTATTGTTTCAAACCTTAATTTGGGCAATTTACCATATACTAATGTATCACAACTTAGTCAAGGTAAGGTAAATAACATACATAAGTAGCATTTGTAGATACATTTATAATACTTATCAGCAGCAAAACTTTTTATCATGTACACAATGTGTTATAGGACCATACACTGAAGTGTATTTAAAATTCCCTCTCAAGGACAACTGGAATCCTATTGAATACGAATTTACTACACTCGAATACATAGATCCCAGCGACATAGTATTGCACCTCATATCAAGAATAGTAAATAAAAATAGGGATGTGTTAACAAATACGGATATTGTCAGTCCATGCAGTCTGTTTTTTCATGCAATGTTTTCAAATATAGAAATATTTCTTAATAATGTTAAAATATTTGATAATAATCAATATGGTTATCTTGCACACATACAAAGACTCGTATCTAGAAATCCGTTAGAAAAAGCTGATATGCTACAAAATGAATTTTACTACCCTGATTCTGTTCAAGATAATTTTAAAACTAGTGAAAATGCAGGGTTTAAAACTAAATACGAGCTTGTAGCAGAATCTAAACAGTTTTCAATGCTAGGAAAATTAGTTGGAAATTTCTTGACAGTCTAAATTTTTACCTCCTAGATGTCAAGTGAAAATTGTGTTAGGCAGAGCTTTACCTGAATTTTGCTTAACATCTGCAGTTACAACAAAGACATTTGTAAGTGGCGTACCGTTTCGATATGACATTAATGAAGCAACGTTGTTGGTAAGAAATAAAATTGTAGCGCCATTAATCGTTGCAGAACATAAAAAGTTACTTGCTGAAGGACATAAATTTCAGTATGCTTGCAATGATATGGAAATCAAAACATAAAGCATTGGATAAGGAATAACAACTAACACAACCGACGCAATAATTCTAGGGAAAATTCCAACTCTTATTATAGTAGGATTTGTTTCAAGTTCATCATACAATGGCGCTCTTAACAAAAATGCATTCAACTTTTTACATAAAGATATGACTGAACTCTCGCTTACATGGAATGGAGAGCACATTACACATAAAGCAATTCCATTTAGCTTCAAAACTGCAAATGATGCTAATTTTGACAACTTTTTGCTTGGATTACATTCAATTCAGAATGCGTGTCAATATCCAGCATTAGCAAATGCATCAAATAGAAAAAATTATACAAATGGTAAGTATAAAAGATACAAATGTTAAGCATTGCAATTAAAATTTATAACTTTTTTGTTCATGCATGTGTAATTTCACACTTACAGGAAATTGTCTAACTGCATTCCAGTTGCTGCCAACAGTGAACAATGGATTAGTAGTCAACCGTTCTGGTCAAATTAAAGTTGGTATTAAATTTAAAAGTCCACTGGATGAAGCAATAAATGTGGTTTTGTTTTGTCAATTTCAGACGGTTATACAAATAGATAAAAACAGACGTGTTACATTTGCAAATTAATTTATTTTTAATTAACTAAAACTTAAAATAAATGCGTCATCAATTATTAAAACTCTTCAAATGTTATTTAAATACGCTTGTGTTAGAGCAAATGTATATGTTGTTGCTGCAGATACATTAAATAGAATCAAATACGATACATTTTCTATAGCTGTAGTTCAAAATACAGATATAAATGGTGAACCAGGTGTACATTGGTTAAGTTGGTGGATAATATCAACAGAAGAATGTTATTATTTTGACTTCTATGGTAAGCATTGGTCCAATAACTTCGAAAATCCGCCAGCAAACATCATTACTCTAGAAAATTGTATTGCTTTGCAATCAAATGATTCTTCTGTATGTGGATATTACTGTATGTGGTTTTGTATACTCTATGGCTATTATTGTAAGTTTCAACGACTTTTTAAAACAATTTTCAAAGAATAAAAATTCTAACGATAGAAAAATTGTGCAATTTTTACATGATATATGTAATGTTACTACAAATTCTAAATATACAGTAGAAGAGTGTATATGTAATTGCAATATGTCATGTGCGTGTCGTAGAAGTTATCAATAAAACTATTTGTATATTTGTATATAATGATCAGTTTGTATTTATTCGTTGTCGTGTAAAGACAATGGCATTAGACCTTCTCGATTTCAAACTAATTCATCCTTTTGCGTGTCAATTGCAAGGTTCACCCTTTTCCGGAAAAACATATTTTGTTCTTGATCTAATTCGAAATAGAAAACGTATTATTGATACCCCTATTGAAAACGTGTTGTACATTCATCATGATTTTCAAGATAAATTTTACGAAATTCAACGACTTGATCCTAACGTAACATTTTCTAACAATATAAAAGATAATTAAGCACAACAAGATTCTCCAATTCCTATTATAATTGACGATCAACTAGATCTTATTTCTAGAAAAGGAGAAGCAAACACATTAGTGACGAATTATTTTACTAAACACTGCTATCATAAAGGAGTGTCAGTTGTGCTTATAGTTCAAAATTCGTTTAAACCAGCATTACGTGATGTGAATATATCGACACAGTACTTGGCATTGTTTAACAAAAAACGAGATAAAGGCGTTATAAGAAATATTGCGAGACAAATATGTTCAACAGAAATTCGTTTTATGCAAAGCGCATATTAACAAGCTGTGACGTCTAAAAAATTTAGATACCTTTTTGTAGATATTCACCCCAAAAGTCCCAACTTATTATACTTTCTTCGATCAAATATATATCCAGATATGTTTAACTGTGGAGTTTACATTCCTAATAGATAACACGCTGGAAAAAGAATATAAGTTTCTATACAAAATTGCAATATCGAATTATAAGAACAAGTTTGAAAAAATTAAAAAACCCGCAAGTATTAGACAATTGCATTCAATAGTAGAATGTGTTGAAAACATACAAGTATTTGAAAGTTCAATTAAATTGTCAGTACTAAATAGAATAAAATACTTTATTCAAAAGTGCTCAAAAGCATATAATCAATATCAAACTGGTAGAAACCAAAAAGCTTATCAAAAAATATTGCAGTTACTGTGCATCCAAAAAAGAACTTTCATTTAACAACTTTTATCGCTTGAATATTTTAACATCTGTAATGTTAAACGAATATTAGTTTTTCGCTCTAGACTTAAATGATAATGGCATCCGTAATGAAAGTGATAGACCCCTCCCTATATGATAAGCTAATGTCAATATTTCTCAGAGAACGTACTCGAGATGAGTCATTATTCTCAACAAAACGTTTGACAGACGCCCAGCAAGACACAGCAAAAGACAAGCAGACATCATTAGAGATTATTAATAGTCATTCGTCAGAAACACCGAGTGTAGACACGCAAACTGCTAACGTTTCCACTAACGCTATTGCGTCTCCTAAAACGATAAAAAAGACAACGCTACCATTGAATCAGTCAAATACGTATTAACGTTCAACTGTACTACACTGGTCAACATTTCATAAGGTAATGGAATTAAAAGCTCTAAAGACATTACCAATAAAACGAATTTCTAAAAGTTTCTCAAAACAAAAGAAATATAAGCGCTAATAACTAAATTCATTAAAATGTATCAAACATGGTTGTTGCCAGGGCTTTTTGTCTTGTGCGTGTCGTGTTTAGAAGATAAACATCATTCAGGAATGCACTACGCCCAAATTGCATTAAAATAGAACAATATTTCATCAACCCTTCTAAAGGACCCGACTGTAATGGATGAATTAACAAATAATAATCCGTTGCCCGAGAAAGATAAAATTCTAGTAATAGTCATAAAATATATCACCAGGACTGGAACTAATGACGAAACTCGTAAGTAATACGTTTTCATGTTATAATAAAAATATTATCAGAGTGCGTGATGAGTTTTATTACTACATGATGTGTTTGTTTTTGCAGTTCATTGCTTGTCCTTCATTATGATTCTATTTCTGTTCGTTTTGAAAACGTACTCAATTGCATCAACTCTTTGCAATGCTTGAATAGCGTCAAGGCAATATGGTTTAGGACATGCGGCGACTGTAGCTACTGAACAATCAGACCACACTAAAGTATAAAAGTATGATTGCTACATAGAACAACTGTCACTTCCTTTTTGTATTTCATTCAACACTTTTCACTTGTTTCCCTTGCACAACTCTCAACAGCGTGAACATGGCAGGCAGCGGCAGTCGACAACAACCTTAACCAGGCAAGTGTAATAAGTCAATTTGAAATAAAATAACTGTCTAATTGTTTCTGTTTGCAGGATTTATTGATAGAAGTATTTATACATACTAATTTGTATTTATTAACTTTATTTATTGCAGTCAAGCGTCGTAACGTTACATCTGACTACGAATCAGATGATGAAGATGGCTGTGGATAGGTCTTCAAGTACAATTCAGCAGAAATGAAGAGACGAAATGCAGATAAGCAAAACGAGATTGGAGCAAAGGTTTGGGAGTGGTACGTGAACGAAAAGAATGTCTGGATGATTAGAAGCAACATTCATTGCCGCACTTACTGAAATCCGGATATCGAAAACCACGTTTTCTACTTGGCTTGTCTCAATTCAGGACAAAAATTCACAAAGGTTGGAATCAATTTGTATAATACTTGTGACTTGATTGATTTTATAAGAACCATGTTGCCTCAAATTCGTCATCATCCACGAGGTGGACGAGGTGAAAGTCAATTCATTCCATATTTTGATGGGAACTCAAAGGCAGATGTGACTGCAAAATTCAATGACAACAAGCTTGCTTTCTGGTCAAATCCGGATTTGAACTTGCGTTCAGTTCGAGTTCGCATGGTCTATAGCGAAATGTACGACACTTACATGTTGTACATTAATTTCCCTGCATCGAAAGAAGCAGAGGAAAAGTATAATTGGCCAGGAGGCACGCTGAGTTTTGTTCCTTCAACAATGAAGCAGTTGCTGACTTTCTTGAGAAATGCGACTGCTGATGCAATTGAAAGTGGGAAATAAACCATTTGCATTTTGACGTATGTGCACACACATACTTTTAAAATTTTGTACTTTGTGGAATGTGAAATGTGTTTAGAATAATTATTCAAATGTATTTGTTGCATTTTTTAACGTAATAACTACTTTAGTGAATCCAAATTTAAAATTTCAATGAAAAATAAATATTGTAATGTGAGGGAATTGTGTTTGATTAAAATAAAAGATCAAAAATTTGCTTGTTGTGCAATTTGTTGTTTATCATATTCTTTATTATGTGCATACGTACATATACATATACTTTGACAATTTAGAAATTATTCATATACAGCACATTTAAATGATTATAGTAACAGGATGACCAAAGCATTGGCAACAAACTAATGTTAAAAAATATAACATGCATGTACATACTACTTGTCAAAATGTAAATACATCTGTAAACTATTCATACGGTTTCATAAAGTTGCATGCGTACAAGTTGCACATCGCTGGTGAAGAGGCAACTTGGCCAAAGTCCAGTCCAGCCTTAAAAGTAACATGGCTCAAGTCCATACGTTTCCTAAAAGCAACTAGGCACAAGTCCATTCAAACAAATGTTATTCGTTTATGTGCTGCATTGCATACGTTTATGCTTCCTTCACTCAGCAGCTTGGGGAATCGCTCGCGAAAGCACCTACTCCAACGATGTCAGATTTGATTTAAAGTATCTGACCTTGTGCTGCTCATGCTAATCACATATTAACAAAGTGGCAACATTGATTTAATCAAGGAAAATTACTGGTCATGTGGTTTAGAGTCTCAGGAGTTCAAAAATCTGACATCTCGACTTATAGTAGCGACCAGCAATGAGTTTTGAAATTAAAAAATTCCAAGAAACTTTTAGTTACAAATTATATTATATTATTATTATTATATAATATTATTATGTGTGTTAAAATAAACACATTGGTTTAGCGTAGTTTTAATGTAACAGTGTTCGACAATTACGACTGCGACATGTTCCAAAATGTGTGCGATTGTCCTGAAATTAATATTTTGTCCAGCGACCTGCTAATGGGTCCGCCGGGAAAAAAGACAATACGATAATTTGAGAAAATTTAAATTTGGAATTTAGATTAAAATATTTCGAATAAATACAGAGCCGGCAGTTTTTAAAGTGATGTTAAAATACAACTTATCATTTCATATTAAAACATTCTATATTAGGTGATGAATTTTGACGACTATGACTTGGTACAGTTCTCCTAGTTAGCGTTAGCAAGTAACAGTGATAAAATTATGTGGTTTACAAGATCAATGTGTCAGAGGACCAAGACTTTTTTCTGATTTAATTCATTTTGCCTTTTTGTGATTAGGTGATCGGTATGAGCAGCACAAGTTAAGAAATTTTGAATCTACTCTAGCATCGTTGGAGTAGGTACTTTGCGAGCGATTCCCTGAGCTGCCGAGCGAAGGAAGCATGAAAGTGTACAATGCAGCACAAAAACGAATAACATTCGTTTGAATGGACTTGTGCCTAGTTGCTTTTAAGAAACGTATGGACTTGAGCCATGTTTCTTTTAAGGCTGGACTGGACTTCGGCCAAGTTGCCTCTTCACCAGCGATATGCTTTGACATATAGAAACGCGTATTTGGGAAAGCTCACTCATTTTGTTTGCAGTGTCTGCATCGGACGCATTTAACTATTACTACACACAAACACATACGCCGTAAACATTCAAACTTGAAGAAATGGCTAGTGATACCGTGCCACATTTGGTACCACCGGAATTGGTTATACACGAAGAAAGTGCAACGTTTCTAACAGCTTATACAACCGGATCATTTTATACAACGGTAACGTGTAACGTTGTTTACTACTAATATTACATTTTTAGTTTACCTATTACTAGCATAATATTACATACATTTTTTACTAAAATAAACATTTGGACATTGTTTACAGTTTTTTTGTTGTAGAATGCAACAATGCGTATTTCAAACCCGCACCAAAGAACAGTTTAATATACATATTGAAGAACGTCATCATTGTAAGCATTGTGCATTGTTTTCTCCTGTGTTTAATAACCACGTATGCGCAAGAGCAGGTATGAGAGGCGGCTATGCAGATAGAGAAGCAAACTCTGGTATTGATTTATCCATCTTTAAAGAATACAGCCTAAGCAACAGAGGAGCCACTGTTACATATATATATACAAGAGTTTCACAAGTTTCATCATAGTCCGTCCATCAATGCGGAATACCGCAGATTCGTCACGAAGACGACGAACAGAGTTAAAGCGATGGACAACACCACTTGCCACAAAACTAAATGGATGGCGATGCATTGAGACCTTGTACTGGTAATTTGTGGCATTGTGATTATGTCGTCCCACATAATGTACAATAAACGTGGAGAAACGTCCCAAGTCAGTTTTATATTTGTCTACACGGTAGACAAACTTGTCAACAATCGTTGGTATGTCAATATAGACACTTTGGTTCCGAAATCTGTTGAAAAGATCAAATTCATGCTCTTGAACAAACTGTAAAGACTGCACAACACGCACAAGAGTATGATGCGTGCTGATATGCTGGTGGAAACGATCCAGTGGTGCAGCAAATCGACATCCATCAGAACCTAAAATGTGAAGAAAATATTCGCTTTGTTGCATTAGCGTACGTGTATTTTGTTTTTGAATCTACTCACTACAGTACATAGTTGGTTTGTCATACATAGAATTTTGCGTTTATTGTACTACATCCAGTAGTGAAAACTTGACAAAATTTATAATTTATGGTTTTATTTAATGTCATTTTGATTCTAAAAAGTGGGCATAACGTTTTATATGACTAAGGTTTACAGTTTTTCGTATATTACTACTTTGTAGTTGTTAAGCAATTATCCGTTATGATCTAGAAATATGTTTGCATTATAACAATTTTCGGTTCCTACCTAATTTTGTAACTTTTAATTTTGAGGTCATTTTGATTAAAAAAAGGGGCATGTCATTGTTAATATAACTGACTACTTTGGAATAGTACTTCTTTGTGATTGTTAGGGTTTTGAATTTAGTCTGTTCTATTTAATAGTAATAGAATAATTAATTTCGTTATTTATTTATTCCTAATTAATTCGTATAGTTGTGATGATGTTAAACTATGTTTACGCTATTACAAGTTTCATTTACTACATAATTTTATAATTTTTTATTTTAACGAGATTTTGTTTTTGAAAAGGGGCATGTCCTGTTTCATAAATTTCTAAATTATTAGAGGTTAACCAAATGTATTAAAGTGTTGCTAGTTTTTTTTTAAATGACATCTTACCTCGAAAAGGACAACGAACCTGAGCATACTCACACGTATCCTGATGAGTCGGAAACGTATGTGCCGTCATGATGACCGGGCATCCATTGTGAGCAAATCGGCACTTGAACGCAACGCTGCTTACAATTCCTTCCAATACGATGTTGCGCTTCGTCTTTGACCCGAATGGCTCCCGGCAAATATGACAAGAGTGCATGTGACGCTTGCACTCCTGACACACTGAGTTGCCACATTCACATACGTAAATGTTGCCGGGGTAAACAACAGTGCAAACATCGCATAATATGCGAGCCAAGAATTGTGACAACGAAAACCAAACCTGAATAAAACCGTCTTGCTCCGGTTGTTTTGGTGAGTCCTCATCTTGGTCTTGTCTGTCTTCAACCAAATCATCAGGCTGATGATTTGGCTCAGCATCCTCCAGCTCAGGCATTGCGTCTGAATCGAGATCAGCCTCCATTTCTCCTATGTCTTCAAGTATAACTTTAATGTCGTCTTGTGGCATGGTTATGGATAGTTGTAAATGTGAAAAAATAAAAATGTTTGTGTGGTTGCAGTTTAAGACTCGGATCTTTTATTTTTGTGTGTTGCTTTCTCTATGTCTGAATGAGGAGTAAATAGTAGAGAGATTCTAAAATTGGAAAAGGCATCACCTTTGAATTTTTTCGTATTTGATTAACATACTATTCGTTCTACCTTTACGCAACGCAATAACTGCATTGGTAATAATTATGTGATAATGTCATTATCAAGGTAAACTATAGAAGATAATAAAAAATATGAGCTCTGAAAACGCATTATTTTTCCATTATCTTATCATATAATATTGATGCAATGCACTTTTTGTATTTTTATCATGTATGCACCCTGCATTGCATTTTAACATATACAGTGTTGTTTAAACTATAAACTTAGGTTGCATGCCGACAGAATGGCTTGTCATTACTATCTAGATCCCAGTTTATTTTCTCCTCGGACATGATTAACGGTAGACTGTCACACAATGTGTAACGTCTACAAGCAGCACTCATCTCATTATTACACGTTGCATGCACTAGTACTGATTACCTATATCCCCTACTCATTTTGTTATTACTACATGCATGCAAAGCTACTGCTATAGTTATGTACACTCTCATTGTTTCTACTGTCTCATTTCCACATAAGATCCGAAACGGTGTCGGTCATCCCATAGTACATATGCTACCAACAATAATTATTCGTACATTTGCATCGTTTCTTTCATTAATAATTTTTTTTCACGCATCACTCAAGTTGGCATCGGATCGGATCCCATAGAACACTGCACTCGGCGTTCTCTCTATAGTACCACACACACACACACAAATATCTCATTCCATAGACTGTTTACTTTCAAAACAATATTGGAACGACTCCCTTAGTAAACTGGAGTTGGTGCCGGCTCCAGTTCCATAGTAAACAAAAGATAATTAGTAGTCCAGTCCCACACTCCTTACACACTCACACTACTCCAATAATTTGTTGTCATCCCCATCCCCGTTAATTTTCATCGGAATCCAAGAGTCCGGTACCGGTTCCATTTCATTAGTAAACTGAAGTTGCTACCCGCTCCGGTACCGGCTTCAGTTCCATAGTTACCTGCAGTTGCTACCCGGTCCGGTCCCACACACACACACTTACACTCTTTCGTTCGTTCGTTCATTTCTATCCCTATCCCCGTTCATTTCTATTACAATCCACGAGTCCGGTACCAACGATCAATAGATTGCAATGAAAATGAACGGCCCATGTATAAAATTTGTTACATGCCCCCTTGCTATTCATATTCTTGTAAGATTTAAAAAATTGTCGGACCCATTCAAAAGTGTGATACATTACCGTCCGTAGATTTAGTTTTAATTAGCCGACTGTAGATATTATGCTCTCATTCGAAAAGAACGTAAGTAGTTGTAGCGTTACAAATTCCCAAAAGTGGAGTTTTTAAAAATAAATGGACCTGTAGTACTTCAGAAATTTTCGGACACATTTCAAAGTGTGATACATGACTGTCCGTAGAATTAGTTCTAATTAGGTAATTAAAGATATTATGCTCTCATTTGAAAGAGCTCAAGTAGTTCTAGCGTTACAAATTCCCAAAAGTGGAGTTTTAAAATGAAATGGACCTTTAAGATTTAGAAAATTTTCGCACCTATTCCAAAGTGTGATACATAACAGTATGTAGAATTAGTTTTAATCATTCGATGGTAGATAATATGCTATCATTCAAAAGAGCTCAAGTAGTTCTAGTGTTGCTAATTTCCAAATGTCGAGTTTTCAAAAACGAATAGACATGTAAGACTTAAAAATTTTCACACTCATTCCAAAGTGTGATACATAACTGTCCGTAGAATTAGTTTTAATATATTGATTGTAGATATTATGCTCTCATTCAATAGAACTTAAGTATTTCTAGCATAACAAATTCCCAAAAGTGGAGTTTTCAAAAATAAATGGACCTTTAAGATTTAGAAAATTTTTGCACTTATTCTAAAGTGTGATACATAACCGTCCGTAGAATTAGTTTAAATTATTCAATAATAGATATTATGCTCTCATTCAAAAAAGCTCAAGTAGTTCTAGCGTTGCAATTTCCCAAAAAAGGAATTTTCAAGAACAAATGGACATGTAACACTTAGAAAATTTTAGGACTCATTTCAAAGTGTGATACATAACATTTCGTAGAATTATTTTCCATTAATTGATTGTAGATATTAGGCTCTCATTCGGAAGAGCTCAAATAGTTCTAGCGTTACAAATCCTAAAAAGTGGAGTTTTCAATAATTAATGGACCTGTAAGACATAGAAAGTTTTCGGACCCATTATAAAGTGTGATACATAACCGTCCGTAAATAAGTTTTAATAACTCGATTTTAGATATTATGCTCTTATTAAAAAAAACTTAAGTAGTTTAAGCGTTACAAAATCCGAAAAGTGGAGTTTTCAATAATTAATGGACCTGTGAGACTTAAAAAATTTTTGGACCCATTCAAAAGTGTGATACATTACCGTCCGTAGAATTAGTTTAAATTAGCCGACTGTAAATATTATGCTTTTATTTGAAAAAACGTAAGTAGTTGTAGCGTTACAAATTTCCAAAAGTGGAGTTTTCAATTATTAATGGACCTGTAAAACTTAGAAAATTTTCGGACCCATTCCAAAGTGTGATACATAACCGTCTGTAAAATAGGTTTTAATAACTTGATTGTATATATTAGGCTTTCAATTAAAAAAGCTGAAGTATTTCTAGCGTTACCAATTCCGAAAAGTGGAGTTTTCAAAAATAAATAGACTTGTAAGGCTTAGAAAATTTTCGGACCCATTCCAAAGTGTGATACATAACCGTCCGTGAAATAGGTTTTAATAACTCAATTGTAGATATAATGCTCTCATTTAAAAGAACGTAAGTAGTTCTAGAGTTACAAATTCCAAAAAGTGGGGTTTTAAAAAATAAATGGACCTGTAAGACTTAGAATATTTTCGGACCCATTTTAAAGTGTGATACATACTGTTCGTAGAAAAAGTTCTAATAACTCAGTTGTAAATATTATGCTCTCATTCATAAAAGCTCAAGTAGTTTTAGCGTTACAAATTCCTAAAAGTGGAGTTTTCAGAAATAAATAGACCTGTTGGACTTTTTAGACTCATTCCATAGTTGCATACATAATTGTCTGTAGAATTAGTTTTAATTAATTGATTGTAAATAATATGCTCTTATTTAAGAGAACGTAAGTAGTTTCAGCGTTACAAATTCCGAAAAGTGGAGTTTTCAAAAATAAATAGACCTGTAAGACTTAGAAAATTTTTAAGCACATTCAAAAGTTTCATACATAACTGTACGTAGAATTAGTTTTAATTTGTTAATTTAAGATATTTTGCTCTCATTTGAAAAAGCTCAAGTAGTTCTAGCGTTAAAAATTCTCTTAAGTGGAGTTTTAAAAAAAATGGACCTTTAAGATTTAAAAAATTCTTGCACTTATCTTAAAGTGTAAGACATAACGGTCCGTAGAATTAGTTTTAAATAATCGATTGTAGATATTAGGCTTTTATTCAGAAGAGCTTAAAAAGTTCTAGCGTCACAAATTGTAAACAGTGAAGTTTTAAAAAATAAATGGACCTATTCAAAAGTGTGATACATTACCGTCCGTAGTATAAGTTTAAATTAGTCGACTGTGGATATTAGGCTTTCATTCGAAAGAACGTAAGTAGTTGTAGCGTTACAAATTCCCAAAAGTGAAGTTTTCAAAAATAAATAGACCTGTCAAACTTAAAAAACGTTTGGATAAATTCCAAAGTGTGATACATAACTGTCCGTAGAATAATAATAATAATAATAATAATAATAATAATAATTTATTTATTTTGTCGATTTGGCCGCAGCCCATACAACATTGTTTAGATATTTACAAATAGATATTTACAAATTTCTATTGGTCCTTGGTTAGACCTTGTCAGGTAATAGAATCAATTATGTTAAAATGATATGCAGTTATTTTGGTTTATGTGTTTGCTAAAACGTTCATGATTTGTGCATAAATATAAATTGTTAGAAAGGTTACAAGTTAGCATTGCATGATAAAGTGTGTAAAGCTTAAAATGTTGAACTCCGGAGGACTCAGCTCCACTTGGCTGGAAACCCTCGAACAATACCGCTTTCCGTCAAGATCATTTGCCATGTTTTTGGTCATCAATTATTAATGTAAAGAATATATGTCGGAGCAGAATAAGAGGGCAGTTCTGAATCACAGGCACTGAGCAGAGAAGTTACAGGGGCAATAATGAAGCACAAGCACTGAGCAGAGCGAGTCACAGGGGCGATAATAAAGCATAAGCACTGAGCAGTGGGAGTTGCGGGGGCAATAATGAAGCACAAGGACTGAACAGAGGGAGTTACGGGGGCAGTAATGAAGCTCAAGCACTGAGCAGAGTGGGTCACATGGGCAATAATGAAGCACAAGCACTAAGCAGAGGGAGTCACAGGGGTAATAATGAAGCACAAACGTTGAGAAGGGCAAATAGCGGGGGCCACACTAAAGCACATGGACTGAGCAGAGCTAATAACGGGGGTAGTACTATAGAACAGGCACTGAGCATGACATATTATGAGGGAAAATACAAACATCACAATTAATCAAGCCAACTACGGAGGTATACTGAAGCACATAAATATATCGGTATTTTAAAAGTAGAAGATATTGTTAGTGAAATAAGAAGGGTTATTCTTCTCCGATACAACTGTAGTAGAAATTTCGTATTCTTGGGGCCTTGTCCCAAAAATTAAAAAGTTGTCCAAAACCTTCTTCGCCCGGGTAGTAGCTGAAGATTATTGACGTTAAGTTGTTCCGCGTCGGTTTGTTTGTCGATAACTGCTTGAGGAATTTCTTTCAGGGTGGTATATAATGCGGACAGTTGAGCATAATATGGTAGACGTCTTTCACTTCTTTTCCACACAAGTTGCAATTAGTTCTTTCTGCGCGCTTCCATATCATATTCATTCCGTTAAGGTTCGTTGATTTTCCTCTAAGAACAATTCTAGGAAGGCCAGTTCTTAGGTTCAAAACGAACTTTGTCATGTTCCATGACGGGTCCATCTCAAAATATTCCGATTTTAATGCATGCGTCTTTAGGCGGCAATAATGAGTCATGGTCGTGCAGTTCTGCATTCTGAGGACGTCTTTGTTGATACAGCTAAGTCGATATTTTTCTACAATTTTTGTTTTGTGCTTCTTGATATACTCACTGTTCATAGTATCTAGCACTTCTTCAAGCGAGGCGTCAGCAAAGAGATTTCTCACTTGCAGCATCCAGTTATATCGGGGATCTGTGGTTTTAATCTTCATCACTTCATGGAAGCAGTTTTTAGTAATGTTGCTGTCTTTGGTATTTAAAATTTTTTCCAAGAATCTAAGCACCGCTTTGAATAAGATAAGCTTTATGTTTTGTGCACCAGTTTCTAGACAAAGGAAAAACCCCGGTGTTGAGTTTGTAGTGCCTGTGAGTCTCCTAAGGAACATTGTCTGGAATGTTTTAAGTTCTTCGCAGTAACAAAGCCCCCATATAGGTGCAGCGTACATTAGTATCGAGCTGACAAGTGATTGAAATAATTTAAGATGCACTTTTACGTTCTTAATCTTAGCACGATAGAAGAGTTCAAATAACTTTGATTGCGCTAGTTTTGCCTTGTTGAAGAAGTGTTGTTTTGCTTCATTAAATATCCCGCGTTGTGTGAAAGGGACACCCAGGTACACGTACTTGTTCACTATTTCTATTTTCTTGTTTTCCCATTAAAAGTTCATTGAATTGCGCATATTGTTGCCTTTCCTAAAGATCATGACTTTAGTCTTAGCGAGGTTGACCGTTAGATCGTTCTCTTAAAAAAAGTTACTAAGGGTATTTATCTGTCTCTGCAGGTCCAGTTCATTTGAGGCAAGTAGGATTATGTCATCCGCGTATAGCAAAATAAGCAATTCAATGGTGAACATTTGAATGCCTTGGATGCCGCTTTTACGGAGAATCTCTGTGATCTTGTCGATGTAGATAGTAAACAGAGTGGGTGATAGAGTTTCTCCTTGCAGCACTCCACCCATTACTTTAATCATATCCGTGTAACCTTCTTTACAGCAGACCTTTGTTTTTGCTAGGTCGTACAGCTCTTTGATTTTTGCTACAAATTGGTCACTAAGGCCTGCTTTTTTTAGTCTAGTCCATAACTTGCTTCTTTTGATTGAGTTAAATGCTTGGCTGAGGTCAACAAACAAGGCAAAAAGTTTTCCTTTCTTTTTAAGGGCTGGTCTGTTAAGTTGCTTTAGTATGCAGGAATACAACGCAAAAATGTGATCCGTACATCCTCTTCCTTTTCTGTATGCCGCTTGGTTTTCAGATATAGTGTTGTTGCTAAAGCAAAAAGAATTTAGTCGATCCGACATTATACAGGTGTACAGCTTAGTTATTGTATTGATTAGAGCAATTGGCCTGTAGTTGCTTGGTAGTTGGTCGTCGCCTTTCTTGTAGATTGGAGCAGTGATAATTTCTCCCTATTCTTCCGGTATTTGTTCTTCTGAGGCTTTGTTAAGGAGCTGCAGTAAGTAGTCGTATGAAGTTTTGTCTAGGGTTTTCCATATCTCATTTGGTATACCATCTGCTCCAGGAGATTTATTGTTGGCTAACCTTTTTGTGGCTTTTAGTAAGTCCGCCATAGTTATGTTTGAGTCAAGTGTCGCCGTATCATTAGCATTTGCTTCTTTTACATGGTTGACTACTTCTACTTCACTAGACGTGCCCGTTTCAAAGACGGCGCAAAAGTGAGCGTCCCAGTGTTCTTTAGAAATATCGTTAGGTTTGAAACTATATTTCTTGTCTCTAAAAGCGTTGATTGCCTTCCAGTAGCCAGCCGAGTCTTTGCAGTGATGAATTTCTTCTTGGATTTTGTTATAGAATACTTTCTTCTTATCTAAACAAAGACTACGGTATGATTTTCGGACTTGTAGGTAATGTTTGAGACTACCGGTGTCCTGGGAAGTTTCACTGCATTCTTTGTCAAACCATCTCGGGCCAAAGTTGCATCTGTTTCCTCCTGACGGTTTTGGGGCAATTCCTGTTTGTTTTGCTGTTTGCTGTATCACGGTATATAGTTAATTATAACTACAGTTACTAAAGTTAAGTTCTTTGCTGTTGGTGCTTATGTTCCGTCAAAACTCGACGGCCTTTTCCTTGCTCTATCTTATGTTTTTCCCTCCTTTCGTTGCAAAACATTTTGATTTTGGTTTCTCTTGCGTTGTGCTAAGGATTATAGGTAGATGATCTGATTCTATGCATTCGATTAATGCAAGGTCATTAAAAGCGTCAATTGCACTGTTGCTGCTAATGCACAGGTCAATTAGGCTGTGTCCATCGTGTCCTATATACGTGGGATTTCCATTGCTGTCAGAGTAGCTTCTTCCATTTAGAATTGTTAGGTCGTTAGTCAAAATAAGATCAATCAGCTTTTTTCCGCGTTTGTTAACGAAGGAGTCAGTTGATTTTCGGGTCTTGCTGAAATTTACCGTACTGTCAGTTTGATTCTGGAAGCATCCTACTCTGCTATTAAAATCGCCCATCAAGATGTACTTTAGAGTCTTTGTTTCTGTAACTTTCACGAGAAGACTGTCTAGTTCTTCGTCGTATTGTGCTGTCGGGGGTATGTAGGCAAAGCATATTATGACGGGTTTTTTTCTTAATGTGATTTCTATTAGAGTTTTAAATCTATCCTGTGTGATGATTTTGCATTGCTTTAATGTGTTTAATTTGATACCTATTATCATTCCTCCGCTTTTTCTGCCTTTATCTCCTACCGTTGGGATTATAGTTAAATTAAAATTGTTAAAAGTATTTTTCAAGTCTTGACTTAAATTACAGATCCAGGTTTCGGATATACAGAAGATATCCACGTCATGCTGCAAAATTATTATGGCTTTGTCATATATACAATTGTTGAAACCATTGACGTTCCAGTATAAGATTGTATTTACAGAATTTGTGTTGTGTTGTATGGGCCCGCCGAATTTCTAACTTCCCATTTCTATGTCAACCGTATTATTAGCGTGGAGAGGCTCTGCTGCTGCTTTTCTCTTATTTTATCTTTCCTCAAATCTTTTCCTGCTTATTTCTTCAGGTAGGTCAGCATTTAGAAATATTGGATTCCCTGGTCTGTTTCTAAGCAGTTGCTTGGCCTTCATAACTGCTCCCCTGTCAAGCTTCTTCAAGAAAGTAACCAATATTGTTCGTTCCTTCCCCTCCGTTGCAATTCCTAGCCGTCGGATGACATCAATTTCAGCGTTCACTTAAAGGTCATTGTGAATTAGGTTGACTATTATTTCTCTTAGGTCCTCACTACTTTCCGCATCAGTTTCGGGAATCCCTCTAATTAACACGTTGTATTGTTTGGCGTCATTTGTAATCCTGTCTATTTTCTTTTTGCATTTGCCGAGTTCTAGTTCAAGAAATGTGTTAGCTGATTTGAGGCTAGTAACGTCTTCTTCTAAAGACTTTACTTTTCCTAGTAGTTCCGTATAAAGTACTTCGTGCTGCTCCAGCTTAAGTCGAATTTCCTGCACATTGCCTAGAATGTAGGAATTGGCTGTTTCTTGCCGGCGTTGGGCTTTCGTTTGAGCATCGATTTTAGTGTTGATTTGCTCCATTATAGCCATCATTCGGTCCTCCATTGCACTTCTTTTCTTTCTTTTTCTGACTTCAACGCTACTAGGAGTCGTTTCTGTGGTGTCTCTACCTCTCTTGTTAGATTCGGCGGTTTGGGAAACTGGGGTTTGGTTTATGGGTGATATTGACGGTGATATTAATTTTACAGGGGACCTTACTAGCTGTTTTCCCTTAAATATGTCGGTTTCTGCCACCATTTCATGAACTTCCGGAGTTTTGTGCTATTGAAGTGTCCGTCCTATCTGAGTTCCACTGTACTACCCGTACTTGTGTCCTACTGTATGTTAGATCAGTGTTTTGGTATTGTATGAGGAGTTTTATTATTTCAGGGGGTGGCCGTTGTATTGATGGTACACTGTAGTTACCGTAGTTTTGGTGTCCTAAGTATCGGGCTTATTAGCGTTCTTGTTATTAAGTCTTACTGTAGAGTCAGCTGTTAGCTTGCGTTGTACTTTATGTTATCTTAGTATTCTAATGCATTGTCCATTATATTAGTGATACACTGTATGTTGTAAGTTATGTAAATCCTACTGTAGTATAAATTCAATGAGTGTCAGAAAAAAGTAACCGTATTATTGATGTCTTACTGTATATTCATTATCAGCGTTTTTGTTTTTATATGCAATCATGACTGTCAGCCTAAAATTATGCTTATTCTAGGAATACCAAAAAATATTTAAAATAGTTAAATTAGGATAAGCCTATAATTTGTGTGCAGTGATTTTGCATTCAGTGTAATATATGTTATGCATCTAAGACTTAAGACTATTAGAAGGTACCTTGTTTTAGTTGTATCAGGATTGGTATAGTGAGTGTAAAAGAAAAAAAAAATAACTGGGTTACCTTGTTCCTTTGATTCTATCTTTAGACTTATCTCACTGCTGTAACTTTCAATATTACATGTACCTGTAATGGCGCCTTTTGTATTTTCTGAGTAGAATGAATTCTGTTTGTTTTATTATTTTTTATTTTTATCACTTTTTATTAATTAATCTTCACTATTATTAACTCACTTTTATTCTATGAGATGTAGAAAATTTTTCTTTACACGTCAATGGTTAATTCTGTGGTTTTTGCTTACTTTTGACTTGTTATTTCTTACTAAATATGACTATATTTTCACCGTCAGTCAGAAGTAATGTTGTCATTACGGTTGTCAACCAAAAACGTAGAATTATTTTAATTGATTAATTGTAAATATTAAGCTCTTAGTTAAAAGAACGTAAGTAGTTTTAGCGTTACAAATTCCAAAAAGTGGAGTTTTCAATAATTAATGGACCTAAAAGACATAGAAAGTTTTCGGACCCATTATAAAGTGTGATACATAGTCGTCCGTAAATAAGTTTTAATAACTTGATTGTAGATATTATGCTCTCAATAGAAAAAACTTAAGTAGTTCTAGCGTTACAAATTCCGAAAAGTGGAGTTTTTAAAAATAAATGGACCTGTAAGACTTAAAAAATTTTCGGACCCATTGCAAAGTGTGATACATAACCGTCTGTACAATAGGTTTTAATAACTTGATTGTATATATTAGGCTCTCAATTAAAAAAGCTGAAGTATTTCTAGCGTTACTAATTCCGAAAAGTAGAGTTTTCAAAAATAAATAGACCTGTAAGGCTTAGAAAATTTTCGGACCTATTCCAAAGTGTGATACATAACCGTCCGTGAAATAGGTTTTAATAACTCAATTGTAGATATTATGCTCTCATTTAAAAGAACGTAAGTAGTTCTAGAGTTACAAATTCCAAAAGGTGGGGTTTTAAAAAATAAATGGACCTGTAAGACTTAGAATATTTTTGGACCCATTTTAAAGTGTAATACATACTGTTCGTAGAATAAGTTCTAATAACTCGGTTGTAAATATTATGCTCTCATTCAGAAAAGCTCAAGTAGTTTTAGCGTTACAAATTCCTAAAAGTGGAGTTTTCAGAAATTAATAGACCTGTTGGACTTAGGAAATTTTAGGACTCATTCCAAAGTTGCTTACATAATTGTCCGTAGAATTAGTTTTAATTAATTGATTGTAAATAATATGCTCTTATTTAGGAGAACGTAAGTAGTTTCAGCTTTACCAATTCCGAAAAGTAGAGTTTTTAAAAATAAATGGACCTGTGAGGCTTAAAAAATTTTCGAGCACATTCAAAAGTGTCATACATAACTGTACGTAGAATAAGTTTTAATTCGTTAATTTAGGATATTATGCTCTCATTTAAAAGAGCTCACGTAGTTCTACCGTTACAAATTCCTAAATGTAGAGTTTTAAAGAATAATTAGACTTTTAAGACTTAGAAAATTTTCGGACTCATTTCAAAGTTTCATACATAACTGTCTGTGTAATTAGTTGTAATTAATCAATTGTTAATTTTATGCTCTCATTAGACAAAAAAACAAAAGTAGTTCAAGCGTAACAAATTCCAAAAAGTGGAGTTTTCAAATATAAATAGACCTGTAAGACTTTAAAGTTTTCGGACACATTCCAAAGTGTGATACATAACTGTCCGTGGAATTAGTTTAAATAAGGTAATTCAAGATATTATGCTTTCATTTGAAAGAGCTCAAGAAGTTCTAGCGTTACAAATTCCCAAAAGTGGAGTTTTAAAATAAAATGGACCTTTAAGATTTAGAAAATTTTCGCACCTATCTTAAAGTGTGATACATAACCGTATGGAGAATTAGTTTTAATAATTCGATGGTAGATAATATGCTATCATTCAAAAGAGCTCGAGTAGTTCAAGTGTTGCTGATTTCCAAATGTGGAGTTTTCAAAAACGAATAGACATGTAAGACTTAGAAAATTTTCACACTTATTCCAAAGTGTGATACCTAACCGTCTGTAGAATTAGTTTTAATTAATTGATTGTAGATATTATGCTCTCATTTAAAAGAACTTAAGTATTTCTAGCATTACAAATTCCCAAAAGTTGAGTTTTCAAAAATTAATGGACCTTTAAGATTTAGAAAATTTTTGCACTTATTCTAAAGTGTGATACATAACCGTCCGTAGAATTAGTTTTAATTATTCGATGGTAGATATTATGCTCTCATTCAAATAAGCTCAAGTAGTTCTAACGTTGCAATTTCCCAAAAAAGGAATTTTCAAGAATAAATGGACATGTAAGACTTAGAAAATTTTAAGACTCATTTCAAAGTGTGATACATAACCTTCTGGAAAATAGGTTTTAATAACTCGATTGTAGATATATGGCTCTCAATTAGAAGAGCTCGAGTATTTCAAGCGTTACAAATTCCGAAAAGTGGAGTTTTTAAAAATGTATGGACCTGTAAGGCTTAGAAAATTTTCGGACCTATTCCAAAGTGTGATACATAACCGTCCGTGAAATAGGTTTTAATAACTCAATTGTAGATATTATGCTCTTATTTCAAAGAACGTAAGTATTTCTAGAGTTACAAATTCCCAAAAGTGGGGTTTTAAAAAATAAATGGACCTGTAAGACTTAGAAAAAATTCGGACCCATTTTAAAGTGTAATACATACTGTTCGTAGAATAAGTTCTAATAACTCAGTTGTAAATATCATGCTCTCATTCAGAAAAGCTCAAGTAGTTTTAGCGTTACAAATTCCTAAAAGTGGAGTTTTCAAAAATTAATAGACCTGTTGGACTTAGGAAATTTTTGGATTCATTCCAAAGTTGCATACATAATTGTCCGTAGAATTAGTTTTAATTGATTGATTGTAAATAATATGCTCTTATTCAGGGGAACGTAAGTAGTTTCAGCGTTACAAATTCCAAAAAGTAGAGTTTTCAAAAATAAATGGACCTGTGGGGCCTAAAAAATTTTTGGACACATTCAAAAGTTTCATACATAACTGTACGTAGAATAAGTTTTAATTCGTTAATTTAAAATTTTATGCTCTCATTTAAAAGAGCTCACGTAGTTCTACCGTTACAAATTCCTTTAAGTAGAGTTAAAAAAAATAATTAGACTTTTAAGATTTAGAAAATTTTCGGACTCATTTCAAAGTTTCATACATAACTGTCTGTGGAATTAGTTGTAATTAATTAATTGTTAATTTTATGCTCTCATTAGAAAGAACAAAAGTAGTTCTAACGTTGCAATTTCCCAAAAAAGGAATTTTCAAAAACAAATAGACCTGTAAGGCTTAGAAAATTTTCGGACCTATTCCAAAGTGTAATACATAACTGTCCGTAAAACAAGTTTTAATAACTCGATTGTAGATATTAGGCTCTTATTTGGAAGAGCTCAAGTATTATTAGCGTTACAAATTTCGAAAAGTGGAGTTTTTAAAATAAATAGACCTGTAAGGCTTAGAAAATTTTCAGACCGATTCCAAAGTGTGAGACATAACCGTCCGTAAAATAAGTTTAAAAACTCAATTGTAGATATCATGCTCTTATTTCAAAGAACGTAAGTAGTTCTAGAGTTACAAATTCCCAAAAGTAGGGTTTTAAAAAATTTATGGACCTGTAAGACCTTAAAAATTTTCGGACACATACAAAAGTTTTATACATAACTGTACGTAGAATTAGTTTTAATTCGTTAATTAAGGATATAGTGCTCTTATTCGAATAAGCTTAAGTAGTTCTAGCGTTAAAAATTCTTTTAAGTAGAGTTTTAAAAAAAATAGACCTTTAAGATTTAGAAAATTCTTGCACTTATTCCAAAGTGGAAGACATAACGGTCCGTAGAATTAGTTTTAAATAATCAATTGTAGATATTAGGCTTTTATTCGAAAGAGCTTAAAAAGTTCTAGCGTCACGAATTATAAACGATGAAGTTTCCAAAAATAAATGGACCTGTAAAAATATTTTCGAACCTATTTAAAAGTGTGATACATTACCGTCCGTAGTATAAGTTTTAATTAGTCGACTGTGGATATTAGGCTCTCATTCAAAATAACGTAAGTAGTTGTAGCGTTACAAATTCCCAAAAGTGAAGTTGTCAAAAATAAATATACCTGTCAAACTTTTCAAACTTTTGGACAAATTCCAAAGTGTGATACATAACTGTCCGTAGAATTAGTTTTTAATTAGTTAATTAAAGATATTATGCTTTTATTCGAAAGAACGTAAGAAGTTCTAGCGTTACTAATTCCCCAAAGTGGAGTTTTAAAAAATAAATGGACCTGTAAGACTTAGAAAATTTTCGGACCTTTTCCAAAGTGTAATACATAACTGTCCGTAAAATAAGTTTTAATAACTCGATTGTAGATATTAGGCTCTCATTTGGAAGAGCTCAAGTATTTATAGCGTTACTAATTTCGAAAAGTGGAGTTTTTAAAAATAAATGGACCTGTAAGGCTTAGAAAATTTTTGGACCCATTCCAAAGTGTGATACATAACCGTCCGTAAAATTATTTTTAATTAATTGATTGTAAATATTATGCTTTTGGTTAGAAGAACGTAAGTAGTTTTAGCGTTACAAATTCCAAAAAGTGGAGTTTTAAAAAATAAATAGACCTGTAACACTTAAAAAATATTCGGACTTATTTAAAAGTGTGACACATTACCGTCCGTAGAATTAGTTTAAATTAGCTGACTGTGAATATGATGCTTTCATTCAAAAAAACATAAGTAGTTGTAGCGTTACAAATTTCCAAAAGTGGGGTTTTCAATAATTAATGGACCTGTAAAACTTAAAAAATTTTCGGACCCATTCCAATGTGTGATACATAACCGTCTGTAAAATAGGTTTTAATAACTCGATTGTAGATAATATGCTCCTAATTATAAAAGCTTAAGTATTTTGAGCGTTACAAATTCCGAAAAGTGGAGTTTTCAAAAATAAATGAACCTGTTAAGCTTAAAAAATTTTTGGACCTATTCCAAAGTGTGATACATAACCGTCCGTTAAATAGGTTTTAATAACTCAATTGTAGATATTACGCTCTCATTTCAAAGAACGTAAGTAGTTCTAGAGTTACAAATTCCCAAAAAAGGGGTTTTAAAAAATAATTGGACCTGTAAGACTTAAAAAATTTTCAGACCTATTCCAAAGTGTGATACATAACTGTTCGTAGAATAAGTTCCATTAACTCGGTTGTGAATATTTTGCTATCATTTAAAAGATCTTGAATAGTTCTAGCGTTACAAATTCCGAAAAGTGGAGTTTTCAAAATTTAATGCCCCTTTGAGACTTAGAAAATTTTCAGACTCATTCCAAAATTTCATACATAACGGTCCGTAGAATTAATTTTAATTAATCGATTGTAAATATTATGAACTCATTTAAAAGAACTTGAGTAGTTAAGGCGTAACAAATTCCTGAAAGTGGAGTTTCTAACAATAAATGGACCTTTAAGAGTTAAAACATTTTGGCACTTTTTCCTGATTTGTGATACATAACCTTCCGTAAAATGAGTTTAATAACTCGATTGTAGATATTATGCTCTCATTTATAAACGCTTTAGTAGTTCTAGCGTTACAAATTACTTTAGGTAACGTTTTATAAAATAAATGGACCTTTAAGATTCAGAAAATTTTCACACTCATTCCACAGTGTGATACATAACCGTCCGTAATATTAGTTTTAATTAATCGATTGTAGATATTATGCTCTCAATCGGAAGAGCTCCAGTAGTTTTAGCGTTGCAAATTCTGAAAAGTGGAGTTATAATAAATTATTAGACCTGTCAAACTTATTCAATTTTCAGACCAATTCATAAGTGTGATACATAATTGTCCGTAGAATTAGTTTCAATTAGTCGGATGTAAATAATATGCTCTCATTAAAAACAGCTTAAGTAGTTCTAGCGTTACAAATTCCACAAAAATGGAGTTTAAAAAAATAAATGGAACTTTAAGACTTAAAAAATTTTTGGACCCATTCTAAAGTGTGATACATAACCGTTCGTAGAATAAGTTTTAAAAACTTGGTTGTGAATATTATGCTCTCATTCAAATAAGCTTAAGTAGTTATAGCGTTACAAATTCCTAGAAGTAGAGTTTTTAAAAACTAATGGACCTGTGAGACTTAGAAAATTTTCGGACTCATTCTAAAGTTTCATACATAACTGTCCGTGGAATTGGTTTTAATAAATCGATTGTAGATCTAATGCTCTCATTTAAAAGAACTTGAGTAGTTTAAGCGTTACAAGATCCCGAAAGTGGAGTTTTTAAAAATTAAAAACACCTTCAAGATTTAGAAAATTTTCGCACTTATTCTAAATTGTGATACATAACCGTCCGTAAAATAAGTTTAAATAACTCGATTGTAGATAATATGCTTTCATTTGGAAAAGCTCAAGTATTTCTAGCGTGTCAAATTCCGAAAAGTGAAGTTTTCAAAAATAAATGACATGTAAGACTTAGGAAATTTTTGGACTCATTTTAAAGTGTGATACATATCTGTTCGTAAAATTAGTTTTAATCGGTTAATTAAAGATATTTAGCTCTCATTCAAAAGAGCTTTAGTAGTTTTAGCGTTACAAATTCCTTTAAGTAACGTTTTTAAAGATAAATTGACCTTTTATATTTAGAAATTTTTCGCACTTATTCCAAAGTGTGATACATAACCGTCCGTAGAATAAGTTTTAATTAGTTGATTAAAGATATTAAGCTTTCATGTAAAATAGCCTTAGTAGTTCTAGCGTTACAAATTTCTTTAAGCAACGTTTTTAAAAATAAATGTACCTGTAAGACTTAAACAATTTTCGCACCTTTTTCAAAGTGTGACACATTACCGTCCGTAGAATTAGTTTTAATTAATCGATTGTAGATATTATGCTCTTATTCTAAAGACCTCAAGTATTTCTAGCGTTACAAATTCCAAAAAGTTTCAAAAAATTAATAGATCTGTAAGACTTAAAATTTTTTTGGACCCATTCGAAATCGTGTAGTGGCAGGTACAAAAGCAATGGTACAAACCTTTGCTTCATTAGGAACTGACACTTTGACCCACACACAAAACAAAAACAGTAACAGATTTTTTAAAAATTGTATATTGGAACGTAAATGGTATGGAGAATTTTTGTAATCTAGATAAAGTTAATTGTAAAACACTAATTTATATTATCTGTATAAGCGAAACATGGATTAAAGCAGATAAACTAGTTTCAGGTTACCATTATTAAATTTTTTACTGTATCTATAGTGCTGCTAATACAAAAAGTGTCAACGGTAGAGCATGAAATGGGTTGGGAACTCTTATAAATACGACAAAATTCAATATCAAATCAGTACTGTATAAAAATAATAATATAATGTTAATCCTAGTAGAGTATATCCAAACCGCAGATCTTTTTGTCATTGGTAATGTATACATGAATACTAATATGTTCTCCACTGATCTTGTTTTCAGAGAACTAGTGGAAGCAGTGGAGTCGGTCTTCCACAGCCTAAACAAGAAACTAATTATCAGTGGAGACTCTAATGGAAGAATAGGTTGTGAAGGCACTTTAGAAAACGAACTAGTTGATTAAAGTAACCTTGTCAGTCTTCGAACTACCTGTTACGGGGGTACGAGCTCCACAGCTCCATACTTCATTGAATTGGTAGAAAAATGTTCGCTAGCGATTCTGAATGGTAGAGTGCTACCAAGTATTCCTAATAATTACACATATGTGGGAGGAAGAGGTAGGTCAGTTATAGATTTTTGTTTAGTTTACTACAATCGTATTAATGTTGTACAGAGGATGGAATGTCTAAACATAAATTTGTCTGAATATGTACCTATAGCTGTAAGTATAAATACTAGTAAGCGTAAGCATACACCACAAACAACCAGTAACCCTAAACAAATAATAATATTAGGTGGCGATAGACGTGCGAAGTTTACGATAGCCATGAAGGCTCAACTACCTATTAGTGATGTAAAAGACGATGTAAACAATTCTTTTACATGTCACAGACTGACCTAAATGTGTTAAAAATTTATTGAGATTGTCTGTAATAATGTCCTTCAAAAACAATAGTTTCTAGTATACCAAGTCCCAACTTTAAATTTACTTCCCTCCTATTTTAACTACATGTCACGTACTTACCTATATGCGTAACAGATATTTAGGGATTGTCTATAATGACGTTATTTGTGAATAGTGCAATTTATAACAAAATTTCAGCTATATCAAACTACAACCCACGAACATTGGTATATGTTTTATTTATTGTTGGGGAGCTTCCTTAAATCTCATATCATCTTTAAGCGTAACGTAAATTGTCTTGTGCCTTTGTTAAAGCTCAGCATCTACTTCGAACCAGCCCATAGTCGACAGTATAATAACATACATGTAGGTAAGCAGGTGAGTACAAAAGTACCTATCTAGAGACTCAAGCTCAAAGTTTGTAGTATTGTACGAAGCTAGACTTTGCACTAGAGAAACAGTCGTGAATAGTAAAGTAAAAGTACGAGGAACAGAATAGATCCATGTAGAAGTGATGCAGCGAAGTGGTACGCAATGGTAAGTTTACACTGCCCTGTACTCCAACGATTTTCTCCTCACCCTTTTGTCTTTCAAACATGATTAAAAAGGTATGAATAAAAACTCCACATTGAAAATAATTGTCACTTGTTGGCCACTTCTACGACTACGATCACTACTGCTACCTATCCGCTCCTTCACGACTACGACTTCGACAAAAGCACACATTAATTTGTATTGCTTATCTAGTATTTGCTTTCATAAGGTTTTGAATTATAAATTCATAACCTTACTTCCAGTATACACAAATACAAAAGTATTCTTTAAGAATACAACTTCGACTTTCGGCTTTTGCTTCCGCTACGAAATGTTTTGAATTATAAAGTCATAAACATATATCTAGTATACACCAATAAAAAAGTATTCTTTACGAATACAACTTCGACTTTGACAAAAGCATAAGTTAATTCGTTTCGCTAAGCTACGCTTCCGCTTCGTAATGTTTTGAATTATAAATTCATAAACTTATTTCCAGTCTACACGAATATTAAAGTATTGTTTACGAATACAACTTTGACAAAAGCAAACGTTAATTCGTTTTGCTGAGCTACGCCTTGCTTCAAAACGTTTTGAATTATAAATTCATAAACATGTTTCCGGTATACACGAATTTAAAAGTATTATTTACGAATATAACTTCGACTTTGACAAAAGCAAACGTTAATTCGTTTTGCTTAGCTACGCCTCGCGTTGATAATGTTTTAAATTATAAATTCATAAACATATTTCCAGTATACACAACTAAAATAGTATTCTTTACGAATACAGCTTTGACTTTGACTTTCGGCTTTCGCTTCCGCATCGATAATGTTTTGAATTATAAATTTATAAACATATTTTCAGTATACACGAATACGAAAGTATTCTTTACGAATACAGCTTCGACTTCGACTTTCGGCTTTTGCTTTCGCTTCGTAATGTTTTGAATTATAAATTCATAACCTTACTTCCAGTATAAACAAATACAAAAGTGTTTTTTAAGAATACAACTTTGACTTCGACAAAAGCAAACGTTAATTCGTTTTGCTGAGCTACGCGTTGCTTTGATAAGGTTTTAAATTATAAATTCATAACCTTACTTCCAGTATACACGAATAAAAAAGTATTCTTTACGAATACAGCTTCGACTTCGACAAAAGCAAACGTTAATTCGTTTCGCTGAGCTACGCTTCGCATCGATAATGTTTTGAATTATAAATTTATAAACATATTTCCAGTATACACGATTATATAAGTATTAATTACAAATACAGCTTCAACTTCCGGCTTTTGCTTCTGCTTTGTAATGTTTTGGATTATAAATTCATAAACATATTTCCAGTATACACGATTATAAAATTATTTTTTATGAATTTGATTTGTTTTGCGTACATAGGAACGATAAAAGTAATTTTACAACCTACTGTTGCAGGATTTTTTCCGTGTAAGTATTGTACATATACGTTTATATCGAAGGAGCTTCGCAAGAATCATGTAATAAAAAGCCATCCAAAGTACAAACGATAATTAATTTTACAAAACCGTCAGTTTAAAGAGTTTCAAAAAATTTTTGACCAAACTGTAATCCAGTAAGGTCAATTAATGTTGGATACAACCAGCTAAATTTTATTATAAAACAGCAGCCTTTAGAAAATAACGCTAGCAGAAAAAACCCTACTATGCTGATTTTAAGTAATTAATTAAAAGTTCTATCTGAAATGTATGAATTATTGTATGCATTTAAACTATAAATGTTATATTGTAAAAACCAAACACGTTTTTGAAGAATGAAAAGAAAGTGATTTATACAATTTTACTTTATGATAGTTGTAAGGTAATGCAATACTGCAAGATTCAAAAAATTTAGCAATTTTGTAAATATTAAAAGTACCACTGTATTAGTATTTACATAATATAAAATTACACACAAGGTGAATGTGAGATAATAGAGCACAGTAAAATTTTAAGGATTCATAGTGACTGTTGTTTACTGTATATAAATAGAAATAGCAGATCGTAGCTACTAAATAATATATTGCAATAGGCAAAAAGTTTTGTAAATATCTTTGATGATATAGTTATATAATTGAGAAACATTGAACTAGTAATACATTTTAATAATAATAATGAATTTAATACAGCTATGTGTGACACCTTTTAATTATTGTTTTCAGTTAAGTACACATATTAAAAACAAATTAAAATAGCACAAATAGTAGATTAAATTTATAGTGCAATACGCAGTGTGTGAAAGTGAAGATATGACATAATATAATTGCACTTAAATTATATTAAAAATCAATGATACGTTGTGGTAATACATAAATACAACAATGGTGAAAATGTTCAAAAAATAAAATCTCGGCTACTTATAAATTGTAAAATACTTAAAACGTCTGGTTTACCAAAATTTTGCGCAGTTTTACTAACAGCTGACTCAGTGACAGTCGCAAACTTTTGTATCTATACAAAGGCAGAAATTCGTAAATCATATTTAAATTCAAGGGTTAAAGGCTCATTCTCTGCCCTGAGTGGATTCATAAAAAACAATAAACATTTTCACGACAAAGAAAAAGTTGACAAAGAACTAAGCCAACTGAATTCATTTAGTCTACACAGGCCTATTAGGAAGAATTTTAGGTGCAGGAGAACCATTGTGAACATAGCAGGAGAAATATTTTGCGTTGATTTGAAAATCTTAGGGTCTGTCCTATCAAAAGCGAATTTAGGATTTGAAAACATACTTTTTTGCATTGATGCGTTTACAAAGAAGCTTTATTGTAGATTCATAAAATACAAAAGACCAGAAACAGTAATTAAAGCAATGAAAAATATATTTCAAGAAGCAAAAATAACACCAATTTATTTATTTACAGACTAAGGTTAGCTGCAAACAGCTAATAGGGTAACATACAACTAATTTAAACGTTTTAAATTAATTTGGGAATAAAATATAGGGCCTACGACAATGAAAAAATATTAATTTGTTACTTATAGGTAACTAAGTCTTTTCGGAAGTTTTTAAAAAGCAAGGAAATAAAATACTATAATACCTATAGTAAGACAAAATCGAGTATAGTGAAAAGAGTCATAAGGTCAGCTGAAATACACACTTACTTACAAGTTTGCTATACAAAACTCAATATAAGGTTGATGCACATGCTTTAAGTCATTATTTATTTGCTTATGTAGAACATTTTATAAGAAAATGGCCAGGTACATAACAGAAAAGCTAACAAACCGCATCCTTAAAACAGGGATGGCAAGCTGAATAATAAAGATTCGGATTTAGATTTAGCTTTTAATATTATCAGCAATTCAGATTTAAATTAGGATTAAGATAAGCTAAATTTCGTAATTTAGATTTTGATTTAGCTAAGCTGAAAAAAGCCAAAAAATTTCAAATTGCGATTTTGATTTAGCTTAATTCAAAATAATTAAATAACTAAAATTTCAAATTTTAATTTGGAAAATTTGAATAAATGTATACACATGTTTTTTATACGCTGAAAAAATCTGAACAATTTACATTGTGCTTTTTAAGTAGACTCTATTATTGTTAGTTTAATGTTTATTAGTATTATATAAAAAACTTTATTAAAATGTGAATTCTCGAGATACAACTTTTAAGAAGTGCAAAAAGCTCTAAATACATGTAGTATTTAAAATCTCGTAATAAGCACAGTTTGCACTTTTTAAAATTAGGTATTTATATAGCAAGCAACTTAAAACTATGTGGTGTTTGCACTTTTTTAATCATGTAGCCAGAATAGTTTTTAACTAACATTCCTGTAGTACGAACAGCTTGCATTTAAAGTCATGTAGTCACGACAGTTTGCAGTCTCAAAATTCAAATAGAACATTTTGCGCTTAAAAACATAATGAAACTATAGCGATTCTAACTATATTTTGCAACATACATTTGCAAGAATACATAAAGATGATAAAAATAAACATACAAATTTAAACTTTTCGCAAGCCGAAAAAAAGCCAAATTATTTAGCTTACGGATTAAGCTTTCTGTGAAGATTCAGATTCGAAATAGGATTCAGCTTACAGATTTTTTAATTTTCGGATTTGGATTTGGATTTAGCCTAATACAAAATTCGGCTTGATTAAGCTTTCAGATTTAAATTAAGCTTAAGCTTGCCATCCCTGCCTTGAAATATTTCCTGCATTTGTAAAAACGTACAACAATACGTCTCACTCAACAATCTAGATGTCGCCCAATAGCGTGAACAGTTTGAATGAAAACGATGTATGGAGAACTATGTACTTAGACCTTATTAACGACACTACTAAGCGTAGACCAGTATTCAAGCCTGGCGACCGTGTACGAATTAGTCGTACTAAATTAACATTTGAGAAAGTTAGGTTTAATATAGCGTACCACGTGAGTTAGAATAGCAGATTATAAAACACCTATAAATAGAGAGACTTGCGAACAATCAAGTTAATATATTTTTATCCTTTACCCAGGCTACAACCATAATTTTAGCGTTGAATAGTTTATTGTGAAGACTGTTAACTTGGAAATTATACCAATAACATATTACTTGGCAGATTTAAATCAAAACAGCATTACTGGATCATTTTATAAGGAAGAGCTTAGCCGAGTTGAAGAATTAACGTGAATTCTACACTGTTTATTTCATATTTAGCTAATGCTATCAAGCAGCATATCAACAACAAACGAAGAAGATTAGACAAGCACTGCTGTTCTAAATTAGATCGAGACCCAGCAGGTACCAAAAATATCTACATAACGATTACAAGTGACCAGCAAAACAATATTTATACTAGAAACTAACTAGTCTAACTTTGTTGCTGTCCTCCCTACACCTCTAGACCTTGAAAATTACGACGTTGGACTAGTGAGTTTAAGATACACAAGCAGCATACAGCCAGCTATAGCTTAGCATGTACCAGCTACCCCAGTACGTAGCGTACGTAGCGCTGAAGTTTCTGACCTAGAGCCTATTAAAAAACTGTTTGCTAACTACAAGCCAACAGTTAAAAGTTTTTTGTAACTTTCAGAAACAAGAAACAACAGTACACCAATTTGTGACTAGACTAAACGAGGCGTTAATGCTAAATTGAGACAAAGTGCCGCTTAAAATTGAACAGAAAGCTCTCAGCTTAGATCCTGAGCAAGTACATATGATCCTTTCAAACGTGTCAAAATCAAACAATGTAATTCTTGGAATCCCCACACCTCTTGCATTGTTTTTTAAGCAAGGCAGATCACGGTTTATGTCTGGAAACCATTTACCGTACGACTACTCACGTCAAGAAGACTTTAAGATAATTCAAATAAGCACAAACTTCAATTTTGGGGCTGAAAAAATTGAAAGTATGGAGAACGTAATACAGTTATACCAGGGCTTTGAGACTTTTATAATTTTCAGAAAACAAATAAATACAGGGGATTCTGACTATCGTAAATGTTTTAAACGTTTTAATTCTAAGATGAGGATTCAGAAAATAATGACACAAATTTAAAAATTGAGTTTCCTGCTAATACAAGTTATACCAAATGCAAATTGACGTTTGAAGGAAACAAAGGCGATCATGTTGTGTTACTCAAACCAATAGTACTGTGCTTGGGCTTGCAGCAACACGACAAGTTTTACAATGGCGTCTACGAATCTGAATTTGACTTAACCAAAGAGAAATACACTGAAATTGTAGACTATGATTACATGAACATACGCGTGTTTAGAATGTGTGCACATTATATGCCAATGAAAGAACCAGAAGAAATGGACTAGTTTAGGTTTGATGGCAATTTCATATTCCAAGACGGTGTCGTCGCCAACTTGCAGCCAGAATTAGCAAACGAAGAAGAACAAGAGAAAGAAAATGAAGAATTTAAAGAAGATGTAGAGGCTGAGCATACTGAACCAGCTAAGCGAATGCTTGTAACATGCAATTTGATTGAAAACCAGCTCTATGCCACCCATGCTCTACCGCTACTGCGCTCATTGGATATCTCGAGCGAATATAATAAAGAGACAGTGCACAAATTTTTGCCAATACTATATTTGCCACTTAAACAGCACAAACAGCAAGTAATACGGATAACCCTTCTAAACGAATACTGAAGCCTTGTCACACTACCGGAGAACTCGCAAACTATTATAGAATTGCAGTTTAAGCCTCGCAAAGTTTAAAACATATTTAATATAAAAAGACACAGTTTGTCATTTGCAAATCATTCTTAATTTAACTTTCAAACAACAACAACGTCAGCCCAGTTACTTGCAAATTATTTAAAACAACAGTGCATTGCTCCAATTTATTTACAACATTAGCAAACATGTTGTAAATCATGCGTAAAATTGTGTGTAAAAACGTTTACGAATCTGACGCCGGTGACGCACTATAAATTGTGGACAAAGAACTTTTAAAAGATAGTTTACTTGGTAAATACTGTACACATTAACCAATGAAAAACATTGTTACTAAAGACGACGAACAAATAGGGGCTGGAGAAGATACTGTAGGAGTTGGTCTTGAAAACACAATAAACAGCAGTGCAAACAGTAAAATAGGTCTTGGAAATACCCACAATTTAGTTCCACTTAAATCGCGACAGCCGTCTAAACGCCGTGCAATTTCTTGCAAGTTTCGCGTTACTTATTGCTGTACAATTTGTCCTAAAAATAATAACAAAGTAGTAAAACGCAATATGCTTAAAACTCAGACTGGTGGACGTTGCGTACCTCGTCGTGAAGCCGGCGTGTTCAAACTGGTGGCCGCCTTAGACGTAAACAAGTTACGCATACTAAGCAACGAGGAGGGGGTAGATCATCTGCCTAGTCTGGAGCAGGAAGACGAAGGAAAGCATACAGACGCAAATAACTTATAAACCACTGTACGTTTAATTCTACTTCATTCATCACTTAACCTACAACCAAGCAATATCAACTAAACATTTGCAGCTGTCTTATTATGGATTTCACACCATGATTTTACGACTAATCCACAATTTACGAGGGTTCTCAAAAATCTATACAGAACAGCCTTATTTTAGACCAGTTGCCACCAACTAATGTCAGCGTTGAAGATACCCCCGAGTTTTACCCATAGTGCCCTGTACTTAGCCTGCGAGATAACAAAAATCCACTCATTTTTGATATTTTCAAATCCAAAGGCAAGTATTACGCCTTAGACGGATCTTTTCTAGATCTTACATGCCGTGTTATGCTAGCAGATGGCAAACCAATAGCAGCTACTGATTTAGTCGCTCCGTGTTCAATGCTGTTCTACGGTTTATTGAGTAACATATAGTTCTATTTAAATGGCCAGCTAATTAGTGACAACTCAAATCATTACGCCATCAGTTCTTACTTGAAGAAGGAACTTTCATCTAATCCAATTGAAAAGAAAAACGGCATGTTGGACCAGTTGTACATACCCAACACCACTCCAGATGCATTTACTAAAACTGACGACGGCTTCATGGCTCAATATAACATTGCTAGAGAATCAATGCGGTTTACAATGATGGGAAGGCCAGAATCACCATTCTTCACACAGACTCGAATGTTACCAGGAGAAACTGATATCCGAATAATTATGAGAAGATTCCACCCTGCCGTTTGCATTGATGCAGAAACTGAAACCAGAACCGGGTACTATGGTTGTTCGTTTTGCGTGGACATCGTAAATGCTGTACTGTACGTGAAGAAACAGACTGTTTCACCACTAGCTATTGATAAGCATCGACTTAACCTTAATAATGGTACTCATAAGTACCCGTGTATTAAACCTGAAATCAAGAACTTTGTTATTCCATCTGGGGTGAGTTCACATTCCTTAGATAATTGCATCAATGGAAGATTACCACAAGTTATTGTGTTTGGCCTTGTGGATTCTGAAGCGTATTTGGGAAAGCTTACAAAATCCTTTTGCAACTTTCAACATTTTAAATTGAGTGAAGTATCTGTCTCAATGAACCAAGAAGCAATTGAATACAAAACGTTGCCTTTAAGCTTTAAGAAAGAAGATGGATCAGGAGAAAATAACTTTTTGCTGGCACTGAGCACCCTCAAAAACACAGCAGCAATTTCAATCCACGGTAACGGGGTAAATAGAAACAACTATACGAAAGAAAGAGTCCTATTTGCATTTGAGCTTGTACCCACACAAGCCAATGCTTTAAGCGTGAACAAAACTGGACAGATCCAAATAGGTTTGAAGTTTAGAACCGCACTAACTAAATCAGTGACAGCTATACTATATAGCCAATATCAAAACGTTATTGAGATTGACCGCAACCAACAAGTTATCATCAACCGTTAAAATTTAAAGTACTAAACAAGTTTGTGCAAAAATAAAAAACAATTCAGCTCCAAGTATATATATATATTAATGTATCTATAACACGCTTGTCTGTTCCTTTACAGATGTTGAACAAACAACAACGTTTACATTATGAACACTGGAGAATTACAACAATGTCTCAAAATCTTACTTGAAGAAACCTAAGTAAAGTTCTACGTAATTGCAGCAGATCAAATGCGATCAGCTTTGCTCAGCGCAGAAAAAAGAAACAATGGAATAACTTACTCTATTGCAATTACTCAAAATACAGACAAGTTGGAAAGCCCTAGGAAGCACTGGATTTCTTATAAGGTAACTCCAAAGGACAACTTCGAATATTTTGACTCGTATGGAAATCAAATTCAACGGTATCGAAATTTGCAATTGCCAGGAAGATATATGCTCGCCGAAAACTGTACAGTGCTACAAAGCGGCAGATCAACAGTGTGTGGAATATATTGTATATATTATCTCTATTGTAGAGCTTCAGGAATTAGTTATGAAGATTTTTTGAGTATATTTACAAGCTTTGTATTAGTTAATGATAGAAAAGTAAGAAAATTTATAGAAATGATTCCTAGTGTCATACTAAATATGTATAGCGTACCACTTAAACTACAGTCTAATACATTTGAAGTTTCGTGTCCAGAGTTTTGCCATAGTTTAATAATGTACTATTAATTGTAATTGTAATATTGTGTAAAAAGTGTAGCCTAACTTTATAAAAAATGTATCACAAATTTATTATAAATAGCAGTATATGTAAAAACTTTTGTCAGTAGCAGTTAAGATTTTATAATGTTAACAGCAACCACTGTCGACTTTAGATTATTTCACCCTTTTACGGCTATGATATGTAGCCCTAGTTCATCAGGAAAAAGTACTCTCTGTCTAGAAATTGTTAAGCACCAAAAACAAATTATTAGTGAAAAAATAAATAAAGGCATATATATTAGTGTACATACAAAATCAGAACAGTTTTCTGGCATTGACTTTGCATCAGACAGTAAAATAACATTAGTGTCAGATATAAATAACATAAAAGCATTGTTAGATGATATCAACAGCCCGTGCCTTTTGGTTTTAGATGACCACTTAAACTTTATAGAGTCAAACCCAAAGGCCAGACTCTTAGTTCAGAAAATATTTACTAAGTTGTCTCATCATATAGACTTTAGTGTTATACTTGTTCTACAAAACCCGTTCACAAAGAAGTTGAGAACCACAAGCTTAAATACTAAATACATGATATTGTTTGACGCACCAAGAGATAGAAGCATTATTGGTCAAATTTCAAGACAGGTGAATCTTGGACGTTCCAAATTCCTGCAAGAAGCAAACGAGAAAGCATGCAATTTACGCCAGCACAGTTACATAATGCTAGATTTGTATCCAAAGTGTCCCAATCCTACAACATATGTGCGAAATAACGTATTTCCGTGTAATGATACTGACATTCACGTACCAACAAAACAATAAAAATGGCTCAAACAAACAAAAGTGGCTGTCGTTTTGAACAAAATTACAAGTTTTTACATTTTACAAGTCTAAAGAATACAAAACTCTAATAAAAAGTGCAACATCTGAACAATTATACGCCTTGGCTAAAACAATATACAACGTAAATAAATTTTGCAAACATCCACCTAAAGGATACAATATTCAAATAAAGACGCTAATTAGGCGATTAACGTGTGACGATATACTACGCCTGCGCAAAGTTTTACTCAAGTATCATAAACTTATTCAAGCAATTTTAGCTACAGTGTTTTATAAGGTGTAAAAAAGTGAAATTTGTCGTAGTACTTTATTCTCTGACATAATTTGTGCCTAGTGTTCTACGTTGTAACAAATAAACCAAAATGGCAACAGTAATGAAGGCAATTGAGCCAAAGCTGTATGCTGAGCTTCTGAAAATACGTGCAGAACAGACTGATAATAAACCTGCCTATAAACCCAATCCAGCATCTTCCCCTCCCCCTTCTAGCCAATTTGACAATACACAACTGCAAGACATACAAAATGGCAATGGAACAGGAAATTCTAAGGAAACCCTCAAACGACAAAATTGAATTCAGTACGAAGAAATGATTTCAAGACCCATTAAACGAAAACGGCGTGATATAAGTCCTTAAAGATTCTTGCAAAACTAAATGCAAAAACTTATATAAACAGTTGCAAATTTCCAATTGCCACCAGTTGCATACAACAACTCACAGCGTTCAATACTTTAAATCAACCATGCCTTCAATACGCATATACGTTGCAGTGCTGCTTGTGCTTCCGGCACTTGCATTGGCATGCAACAATGTAGCTGCAGCTGATGTGTTAGCTGCGCCACCTATGACTGAAGATAAACATGCCACAAGATCCTCTGAAAATAAAAGCCAAATAGACGGCACTAAACCAGCCCCGCAGTTCAATACTACGCAACTTCCCCTGATTCAATTCAACTCATTCCATAAATTTATACTTCAGAAATTAAAGTATATGCTTGAAAGTCTAAATGCGCAGAATGGAATTATCATGGACGTGGTCAAGAAGTTTTAACACACAGAAGCTAAGCCATTGGTAAACAACACATTTGACTACATATGTAAGTGAATAAAAAAATTTGTTCACTGACTTGTATGTTTGACTTTTATACCTTATATAGTATAAAACTTGTATAGCTAATAGTAGTTTAACTAGTACTATGTATTTACACATACTAATGTATGACTTTTGTTTTCTGTTTCGGCGCATCTACAGCTATTTACGTGTCATTTATCCTGGTCCTGCTCCTCTTTGCATTTAAAATTATAAAGCTGTTCAGAAAGGGGAAAACCTGGCCTCCTGAAGAAGTAGGCGGAGACCAACAAGTAGGCGTAATAGAGCGGCTTCAAGATTCAGTTATAAATACTGGTATCCAACTGACTCAGCCTCACACTACTCGCAGCAGCAGTTCACGCACCTAACTCAAGAACCTAAGAAGTCTCAAATCCATACATCAACACAGCTCATAGTTCTAGGCAGGACTGTGCAGTACTTAAAAATCAACAGTGGTGTTTTACATTGCCCTCCTCTATAGTTCAAGTATTGCTTTACTAACATGGACCCTTAAATCACCCCATTCTACACCACACAAGTTTTTGGCGCACAACTGCATTACAAACAAGAAGATTACCCTTTGCCCACAGTGCTCGGATCATCCACCAACCACTTCAAGTGTATTTTTCTTCAGTGTCCGTTTAAGTGTTACTTTCACGTACCGTATAAGACTTATGTGAAACACGTACATCAATGTGAAGATTGCAACCTGTTTTGCTTAAACAAACAACACCACTAATGCTCTAATGTTGGTAAGAGACTTGAAAACATTTAGAACCGCAGACAAGATCTTGTAGGGGGCGGCACCAGTCGATTAGGGGCAACATATAGACAAAATACAAGCACAACTAGCCAACCAGCAAGGAAACGACTACGCTGTTCACCTCAAATAGACTTGGACGTGTTTCAAGAATATTTAAGATATCATAAAGGAATGATTGTAACCTACATTTACAAGCCAATTGAAACATTTGCGAGTATTGAAACAATAGTGGCAGAATTGCATAATCCCTTTGTAATGTTACTAACACAGAACCTAAGTGTACATAGTGGTATTAAAGCTCAGCCTATAATTGTTGCTACAATGGAACTAAAATGTGAAATCAAGACAGAAAAAACTATCAAAGTGCGTAACCCAACCTTCACAGGTCAGAATTACGATATCTTTAATACAAGTGAAATTGACAATTTTGTATTAAACAGCACAAATGAGTGCGTAGAAAGACTGACCGATTTTAACAAGTATGGAACTGGATGGGTACTTTGCGAAATTGAATCAGTTCAGGTGACCTTTTGTGTATTAAAATTATTTGCAAACGCAGCAGCAAAGGGATACATCAAGTTTCCTCAAATGAAACCTAGAAAGACTGGCTATTTGAACATAAAAATAAATGCAACGAGTGTTTCAAGTTCTGTGTAGCTGCTTATCGATTTCGACAAAAAATTGCAGTCGATAAAATGAATAAACTAAAGTAACAAAACAAAGTGCAACAGGCAGACAATATGAAACAAAGCTTAGAATTGCCAGAGCAGTACCGACCATACTTTTCAAGATTTGATTTTACTAATGTCAAACTTCCATTAGAAATGGACAGCTTAGCTAGTTTGAAAACATTTAAAATGAAAAATAATCTTGGAATTAATATTTGGAGTCACCGTGAAGATTAAATTATTCGAATACAAAAATGCCAAAATAACGACATAAGTGAACAGTGCAATTTATTTCTTATCCAAGACGACTCTACAAACAAAGAAAACAAAGCTTATCATCTGGTGTTGATTACTGACCTAAACAAATTTCTGTGCAATGGGCATATTACTAAGCAATTTTATTGCCAACGGTGTTTTAGATCGTTTAATTCAGAACAGAATTTATATCAGCATCTAGAAAACAGCCAAACTCTTGTGACCAAAAACATCGTGTTTCCAGAATTACACGAACAAATCAAATTTTCCAAACTATGGCAAACTTTGCCCTACCCGTACGTCATTGTTTATAAATTCTCAACATTCTTAAATCCTACTAAAGATCCAAAATCTGTAACACACAATATCAAGATTTCAAACGAGATTCTTCCAGCCGCATATTCGTTTGTTGTAATAAGTCAAATAAAATACTACGATAAAATTATAGCAGTGGAGTATTTTGATGGTCTGAATTTGATGAATCATTTCTTTAAAAAAAAATTTACTTAGGCCAAAAGTTATTGTCTAAAATAAGAAACACAACAACTTTGTACAGCCATCAGAAGAAGAAAAAAAACAATTCAATGAAGTATCACATTGTCACATGTGCAAACGTGAATTTGACAACAACAAGAAGATGTTAAAAAATTTTCATCATAACCAACACCAGGGTAAATTTGAGTTTGCAGCATGCAGCAGATGTAATCTACAAATAAAATACAAGTTTGGAATACTCATAATATCACACTGTGGAGGAACAATTGACTACTACCTTTTAATAAGTGCGATGAAAACAAATAACTTTAAAGCTAAGGAAGTCAACGTTATTGCAAAATCCGCCAGTGATATCAAATCTATAACAATAACTACAAATTATACTTGGCTAACAGATCTTCATCTCCAATACCTGTCAAAAAAAACACTGGAGAACAGTATACTGGAACAAAATTCAACTCAAAAAATAAAGTTCGTTTTATCGATTCCAATTTATTTATGAATACAAGTTTACAAGATTTAGCTGAATCTTTAGAATCGCAAAACAAACAAGATCTAAAACTTGTGTCACAGTGTGTGTCGCATTTTGTTCCTTTGAGTAAAATAAAATCAACAAACCCAGAAGCTTAGCGATATAAAGAAAACTGTATTAAACTACTACAGACGCCCCTGTGCTTTCCGTTCAAGAAACTAAACATTCGTTCTGCATTTTCGAAGAAACTCATTTTAAGAGAACAATTTCAACGATCAATACTAGACGACGAGCCAATTTCTGGAAAAGAAAGGGAACTTGTGCTAAAAGTGTGTACTCAATTTGAACTTAAAACATTGCGCGATTATACTCGGGTTTTGTGTATGATAGAAACACTTTGACTTGCTGAAGTATGGCAACACTTTAGAAAAATGGACCCAACCTACTTAATGACGCTGCCTAGCTTCTCTTAGGAGTGCTTTTTAAAGTTCACAGATGCCGAAATTGATTACATAAGAGATCAAAAAATATTAGACATTGCGACAAACGGAATACGCGGTGGTCAGTGTATGTTCACCCAAAAACATGTAGTTGCCAACCATGAGCGATGTCCAGAAGGATTTGACGAGTCAAAACCACGACAACAATTGCTGTCACTAGACATTAATAGTTTGTATGCACATTGTATGCAACAGCGTATGCCAGTGTCGGATTACAAAAACATGGAAGCCAAAGACCTGCAACATATCAACTGTGCTAATTCTAACTTTGGCAACGAAGAGGGTAGCTTCGGATATATACCAGTAGTGGATTTAGAATACCCTGCACATTTACACAAGCGAGACGAAAACCTGCCTCTTGCAATGGAAAAGAGAACATTAAATCTGCAAGTCGTTGCTGCTTTCATGTGCCTAAATAAAACTACAACTGCCAGTTTGCAGCGACAAGTATTTCGCCCCCGATTGATGTTAAATCTTCATAACAAGTACAAGTATACAGTGCATTTCAAAGCTCTGCAGTATTATTTGTCTAAAGGATTAGTTTTATTGAAAGTTCATTGTGGCGTAAGATTTAAACAACAACGCTGTTTCAAACCATGTATTTATGTTAACTTGGAAAAACGCAAAGCAGCTAAAACAGAATTTGAGAACAAAGCACTAAAAAAAATAACTATGTTATTTACGGAAAAACAATTACAAATATCTTAGAATTTATAAATGCTCATATTTGTACAAGTGCCGCAGAAGCAGAAAAATCATTAGTTACACCTCAATGCCAAGACTTTGAAGGATTGTCTGAAGATCTTAGCATATTTACAGAAGAATTAAAAACATATCGCGTTACTAACTTGCCATTAACTGAAGTCGCCATTTTAGATACTGCAAAAGTGTTGTTCTATAAAAAATGGTATTGTCTTTGTGAGATATTTCACGACAAGGCACATCTGGATTACAGTGATACAGACGGATATGAAATGCACACAATTAACGAGCTGATTACGTTCTGGGACGATATTTTTCAAGCAAAATTGGAGTTTCATTTTAGCAAAATTTCTCGCGACCGCGAGTTTTTTAAAATTTATGAGCACCAGTACCCAGGCTTGCACAATCTTAATAAAGACAAAAGCGCAAAGTTAAGAATACAAAGCTTAGACCTAAAAGAACTAATTATTTTAAAACCAAAAATGTATAGTTCATTTTACTTAAATGACACTGAACAACAAAAGTGTACAGGAGTTTCAGCAGTTGCAATGAGACAGTGTAAACACAACAAGTATAAGCAAATGTTGAAAACAAACAAACCATGTAAGATAAATGTTAATTCTGTAAGGTCTAAGGACCATAACTTGTACATTGTAAACTTTAATAGATTGGCATTTAACTCTATGGATTTATCTCGAGTGTTTCCAGATCCAACTAATTGTAATTATAGTTTGCCCTTTGGTCATGTTGATTTACGTATTACATAACTTGGTTTGCAACATGAACGTGAAAAAAAACTTTTAAATATGTAAATATTGTGAAAAAAAATTTTGTAAATATTAATTTTAGTTAGGAAGCAAAATTAAAGTATGTGTAGGGTTGTGTGAGCAACTGTAGTTTTTAGTGTAATTATAAGTAGTCCTATGTATTTAATGTTAGCCTAATAATATACTATAAATATAAATTTAAAAAATATAAATTTATTGTAAAACGGATGTATTGTAAGATGTACATATGTGTAAATATTTAACTTGAGCTTATTTCAGAATACTGAAAACCATTATGTAAATATCAATGTAAATTGTGTCGGTTTAGCAAGAAAATTTTAAAAAAAATAAAATGTAAATATGCAAATACTTTAATTAAATCACTTTATTTGCATTTCTCTAGGTTGATTTCTTCGCTTCCTATGCTCAGCATACAATACAAGAGAAATCCCTATTCATAAGGAGCTACCTACTATCTAAGTGCATACCTACTTACGTACATGGATTCATATAATATTATGATAAATTTCATAGTACAATGCATTAATGACTGCACACAATGCTAGTCCCTTTCTCAGCTCTTATCCCATGATATCTGCCCGTTGCATCCCATCATACCTTCCTGTGTTCATTTCTTCCATATCTGCCCTCATTACTTCCCCTTCCTTCCCGGATACCTTCCCAGCTACTTCGTCTTTCTCACTCCTCGCATCCAAACCCACCCCACTAACCCCAAAACACCCCTATGCTACAACACAATCAGGATCTCTACTACTAATACAGTAGTACCGAGTACTTCGGAGTCACACGTGAGTGTCACGGTTGATATCGATCGAACTGCAGAAGAGGCACAGGCAGATTGAAGTATACCGCGAGGCGAGCTCCCGGTTCCAAGCCGGTCAAGGAAGACCTACCACCTCCGAGGCGGATACCGCAACCCAACCGGATTGCGGTCCTAGGAGGGGAAGGCCCAGGACCGTGAAGTGTATTCGAGACTAACCCTTGTTTACGCCTCCGGATCGACTGCAAAAAGGGCCTAAAAGTGGGAAGTTAGGGAAATTCCACGTTACACTAGTTAATGTAGGGGCCTAGGGAATCGGACTCCTTTACTGTGGAAGAGGGAAAGGGGATAGGTGAAAGGGTTCAAAGACCGAGACTATCTAACGCGGTACGCGGTAGCCTCCTATTTTCTTACCCACAGTGACTGGTTAAATCTGGTTGCATGAACTTCGGTTAAATCGACGTAATATATATTTTTTTTATTTACTATCATCCTGTTTATCATTAAAATCATTATTTTGCTCACCTACCATTTATTTAATGATAATTCATTAATCAATTTGTGAATTTAATCACACTGCTGACGACTCAAACGTCTGTGATCTTCATGATTTGAGACTAGAATAGTGTGAGCGGCATTTATTTTCTTTAAAACACAATGTTACACAACTGTAATCACGTTTGTATTGTAAAATGTAAATAGTACATTATGTGTAAATATTAGGTTTGCGTTGTGCTAAAATTGAGTCAAAATCATGCGTTTAATTAAGAATACTTTATTCCAAATATTGTGCGTTATTGTAAATCGTATTGTTAAAAGTTATTAAAAAAATTTAAGCAAAATAAAATATAAGGTACATGAACCTCGGCTTGGCAGCCCAGTGGTCTGACTACTAGATTGCGAATTCGGGGTAGTCTTCCCCTCGCATGGATTGTAGTCGAGTTGAGCTGGGCCTGGATGAAGTGAGGAGGAATCAGTTTGGGGTAGGGAGATGGTATAAGAGGACTGGTGGTATGTATGTTGGTCCGTAGCCTTGTGCAAGAGACGGAGATATAGATGCCTTAATACGGATTTACTCTGTCTGTAATCCTCTCACCAGCTGGTTCTAAATTGCTCATTCAGCCCATAGCTCTCGTCTGCTCTCTCTCATTGTGAAGGGGGGCCGGTGTGCTGCTATGCTGAATTCGCTCTAGAGGAGGATTGAGACCCCTCAGCTATTGCGATGTGGCTGGCAGTGGTCGGCGGCTCAGCCGGAATACGCTTAAAGTGCAGAGATGCAGCCTAATCTATCATCTCCCGCCGGTCTACAGCGCCATCCGTAACTAGCATCCTAATGATAAACTAACATTGATGAGAAGCCCAATGTGATTTGGTTCCATACTCTATCGAATCGAATAGTAAATGTGAATAAGAGTGAGACCATTATTGTTGATACGTTCGAAAGTCTCTATACTCCTCATACATACTATGAGTAGGAAGCGTTAGTTGAAAATTAAAAATGGGGAACCTAATTTACCATTTAGCCTATGTAAACGAACAAATGATTTATAACTTCAATTACCGTGCCAGCCTCTGGAAATCCCGTGCTGCCTAAAAACAAATTACAAATTTAATTCTAATTTACTTCAACATTTGTAACAAGTACTCAGCTTAAGCCATTTTGTTACATTCTGTTAATTATTAGATTTATATCTAAATAGTTTAACTGCTATAAATAAAATTGATTAGGTACTTGAAAACCGGGGTCCAGAAGTAGATGCTGAGCTTACAGCTAATAGTGGCTTTAATAAAACTCTATTGCGTGAACACTAAAGTTACGACAGCGCCTAACTTCCCTTCTACATCTCCTTCTTGAACTTCTCGTTTAATTATGTGTGTGGTCCCACGCAAAGTTTTATTTTTTTGGTAGGACGCCAAACAGACGGGAGGTGGTAAGTGTTTTGCTAGTACAAGTGGACTTGGTCGGGTAGACGTGTGAGGTAACGATTAGGCTTCGAAACCGTGGATGGGGAAAAGTGGTGCCGCCGCGAATGCTTTTGGTACCACAATGCATGCTACGAGTGGGCTAGATACCAGTGGTATAAATACGAGTGGTGCGGTCACGGGCACAAGCAGTATGGTATTTGCTCAAGCACGAGTAGTCTCTTAAAATAGTGGACTTTGTACCAGCATCTATCTATTTAATCCTTGCATTACACATAACTAGAATAAGGCCAGTTGCCATGCAACTGAGTGTGTGTTGTATGGGCCGTCTCGGTGTGTGGAACTGCGCAGTGTTTTAAAAATTTGTTCCACAGCCCGAGTCAGCCCATACAACACAAACTCAGTTGCATGGCAACTGGCCTTATTCTAGTTATTGTATGTATCTACTTATATTTATATTTGCCGTCAGTTCCCCATACAGGGGGGCGCTGCGCCCCCCCCCCCCCCCATAACTTGAACTATAATATATAATTATTTCAAAAAACCATTGGTGGATGTGACTTTTCTGCGTGGCTTTTACATCATATCCTTGCCCCTAATAATCATAAGTCTGTTGTTAAGTAACATGGAACTACCTGGGGCGATGCACCCCCCCCCCCTCCCCTCCCCCGCTCCCCTGGTAAAGTCACCTGTATAATCACCATGTATAATCATTTCAAAAAACCATTGTTTGGATGTTTTTAGCTGTGTACATGTAAAAGGTAATAGTAAATACTTTCAGATCACAATTTATAAAGGAACATGCCTACTACGTATTTCACAAACTAATAATTCACCATTGACACGATACGGTTAATAGTAGATATGTCCTTTATACATTCTGATCTGAAACTATACTAATTACTGCTGATTAGGACATGTTCTAAAATACATAAAAAGATACGTAGACAGCCATTTTGGCAAAGAATGATCTTTCCCAATGGTACCGGACATGTGAGTTTTATTTGAACAAAATTGGTTTAATACTGAGGGAGAAGATGCGTGGAAACTTTTGTATTGGGGAATTGAGTGACGTATGCTGACCTGCACTTCAAATGAGCCCATTGCAAGACTACCGCCACTTACGGAACAGCTGTGAACTATTTTGAAAAAAAACAATATTAAATCATACGTATTTTTTAATGGCTTTATTTCCAATATGAGATTTATAGGCGCAAATTAAAGATAAATGCACAATTAACACTTTAAGATCATCAAATTGGCAGTGCCATGTCTGCGGTCACCGTAAAATTGATTCTCAGGTCGACGTATGTATTTCAATGAAAACCCCGTACGGTTTGTAGATAAATGGTGCGGGTTTTTCATTGAAATACATACGTCGACCTGAGAATCAATTTTACGGTGACCACAGACATGTCACTGCCAATTTGATGATCTTAAAATGTTAATTGTGCATTTATCTTGAATTTGCGCCTATAAATCTCATATTGGAAATAAAGCCATTAAAAAATACGTGTGATTTAAAATTGTTTTTTTTTTCAAAATAGTTCACAGCTGTTCCGTAAGTGGCGGTAGTCTTGCAATGGGCTCATTTTAAAGGGGAGATTATTTTTTTGTCAACTTCAGACTTTTGAATATTATTATTATTTTGTCGATGGTCAGTGCAATGCTTTACTATAGTCAATAATGATAGTGTAAATAATACTTATTATTATTAATACTTTAATCAACCACTTAATCTGACTCTGCAGTGATAGTGCTGTACTATAGCCATGGCTTATTTGGACGTAGGATATTTTTTTAAATTATTACTACTTAAATCCACAACTCACTCTCACTCAGTGTTGTCATAGACATTGCCTACATTGAAAATCAACATGACGGTTGACGGTTCGGAGCTTTTATCTATGGGATTAAAATCCGAAAAGCAGCAGTAATGAATTTATGTGGTACTTTAGGATCAGAACTTATAAACACACAAACCTACTACTTATTTAACAAAATAAAAAAATCATTTAAACTTTTAGTATGTATTTAGCTGTAGACATCAATGTGTGGTTGGAGTGAATGGGTCACAAAAAAATCCAAGTAAAAGATTGCAATCAATATTGATTTCTTGTTTGCTTTTTTAATATTTTTTTGATAACTTCTGGCGTTTGAATATAAAAAATGAACCGCCAATTTGTTTACTCTGAATGTCGGCTTAGGGTATGACAAAAATAAGTGTCGAGTGTGAGATTACAGTCTCAGAGTGAGTGGAACGTAATCAACAACTGTATTCGGTTTGGCTAATTTGATTTGGCGCTCAAATACATTCGCATCTACGAACATCGTTTCTCTACAGCATCCGCCAGCAGTCAAAAGTTTAACTGCAATTTGTTGTCATAGCAATATGCAACGATGGAATTGAATGTGGCTGCTAATGTATTTCGGAACTACTTAAGACTAAAGAGGGTTTTTCATAGTCATGGGTAGCGTGCATAAATAACGCAGGACGTCTACTTCTACGTGGGGTAGGGGTTAAATCTGCCTATCATTTTAAATGGACGGACATTCCGAAAAAAGGTTAGGGTGGGGCTTTAAAATTTTAAATTTTTGCACGCTTCTATAGTCACCAACATTTAAAATCGTAACTCTCGCCGTTTTCTGTAATGTGGTCGTGGAGTAGAACTTACTGTGCACACAGCCGTTACCATGGAGTACATGCATTGTTGAATAATTTTGCTTATGATACTGTATGTGATAGTCGATAGTGTTGCACTGTACTGCAGTCCAATCAACCACTCACACTCCACTCTCAGACTGTACACTCAGTGTTGTCATAGCTAAAGCATATTGATTCGTTGTTTGTGTTAAAATTGAATGCTTCGTTATGGTGCTTACTGTTAGTTGGAAAAGTATTTTATTACTACATTGATCAATTGACTTTGACACTGGACACTTATTGTTGCCATAGCTCTAGCCAACATTCAAAGTAAACAAATTTGACGGTTCCTATTTTGAGTGGGATTACGTGCCTCACAACAACGATACCCAGCCCCACTTTAGTATATGGATCATACTATCATACCCATTACTGTTAAGTTCCACTACGAAATTCAAAATTTATAGGTTGTAATTCTCCTGCAGTTGTTTAAATATTGCATTTATTGAGGTGTTGTTAAATAGGTCTTGGCATAGAAGATGGTAATTATTTAAGATTAGAAAAGAACAGTAACGTTTTGACCCTTTTTTACCTGTTTTACACTTTTGGGTTTGAACAAATAACAGCATGATATTTAAATTTTTAAAATTTTAAGCTTAACGATTGGCTCACACGTGGATCAATAATTTATTTTACACAATTTGAAATTACTTTAAATTTTTAAATTCAACCATGAGCTTTAAAAAGAAACACACCTTATGCTATAAACAACAAAAATAAATACAGAGTTCGTTGCAAAAATATTATTTACTTTTTTTTAAGGTTTTGTTGAATAGCCAATTAAACCACAGCTGTGGTGTAACTATTACACTGCAGCCATGCCCAGTGCCAGCTGCCAGCTTGCTTTATCTAACCTGAAAAATAAAAACAACTTGCGTTTGTTCAACCCGATGGGTGGCGGTATTCAAAATATGACAGTCCTCCCCATCCATCCTGACCCCCGCTTTCTCACATACAACAGACCCACACGTAGGCAATCCGATGTCTACCCTTCAGAGATAGTCAACCATGTAAAAAATAAATCATTTTCTTCTGGATAACTTTTCCTACTTTTAAGTCAGATAGCCCATCTACACATACGCCTAAGTATGTACTAACTTAGTTAGGCCGGTGAAAGCGCTTCATGTGTAGACGATCCCTACGCAGGTCGGTCCTAAACTAAGGCCTGAACTCGATTTTACTCTCCTAAATCACGTCCCAGTCTGGGTATCGTTGACTGCCGGCCTACATGTAGGAGAGCTGTCTTAACTCGTCCGGGCACATGCGCAAAGCTGAATAAATACGCCCTTAATGTTAAATAATAGTAAAGTGCACTTAATCAGAAAAATCAGAATCAGTTATGTTCTGTGTAAAACAGAAGTAGCAAAGTTAGCGTTAAGTAAAATATTATTTAATATTTATTCATGTATGTATCTATAATGATGTGAATTTTGAGCTCCGGCAAAATCACCTTCCGTATCCCTTAGCATAAGCAACATCTTATCACTCGGATAAGCATGTCTCCCAACTTCTAATCAGATTCCTACCCAAGCCACATTCTAACATTCCCAAATCTGCCTCACACCTCTTCTCTAGAAACTAGCTTACCGTGTGGTAGATCAGAAGGAAAAAGAGATCCAAACGAAGAACATCAAAGTTGTGTGCGTGTAAATAAAGTCCTAAGTAAATTGTAATTACTAACGTGTAACCCTCAGCTCCTTTATTTCTCGCAGCACCCCTCAAGTCTAGTTCATCATCACTCACATACACTAAGAATCACTATCACAGGGACGCTAAGGCTCGGCATTTATTCTGTCCCGACTCATCCTCAATTTAGCAAATGTCACCTTACATTTTGGCGCCCTCGCAGGGACACCTAAGAAGAACCCGACAGTAAAACTCTGTGAAAGTGACCCATAATCAGTCCGAAAGTTCCATTTTTTCTTCTCAACAGCGTAGTGACACAAGCAAGATAGTGGAGAAAACTCTCACATTTCTACAGTCAGTATACTCAAAGTTTGTCGTCACCCGTGCAGCAAGTTCAGTATCCCAGACAAGACAATGGCTCTCGCCACACTCCAAAAGGAACTTGCTCCTTTGCAAAACAAGTTCGTTAATGACCAACTAGTCATTCAAGGTCACTCGTCCACTCCAGTTTCTTCAGGAACAGCAAACGTCCTGAAGACTTATTTAGACGCATGTTACGAAAGATTCAAGGACCTCCGAAACCGCATGTTTGATGCGGCCTACGATACTAGTGACTACGATGGAGTCGCCTCCGACCTGGGAACCATCCAAGTTGCGTGGACCAACTCCATGGGAAAGCTCCTGGACATCACCTAGAGCCACAGCCAGCGTACTCCACCACTACCGCCCGGAGGGACGACAACCCTCCCAGGGCTCCAGCTCGGCAAACTGCCTGACCTCTTAGTTCCCTCCTTCGCCGGAGACCTTCAAGAGTGGATGTCGTTCGCCGACCTCTCCAAGTCAGCCATTCCTGCAAACAGCCGACTATCCAACGTAGCAAAACTCCAGTACCTCAAGGCCTTACTCAAAGGGGAAGCACTCCAGCTAATTTCGTCCATTCCTGTCACAGATGGAAACTACTCCAGAGCCATGACGTTACTAGAAGAATGGTACCAAAACCGCCGTAAGTTAGTGGTCTCTATAGTGTCTCGTCTCCTTTATCTTCTTGGAACTTCCTTCAGCCAGCCAAAGGACCTCCGCAAGCTGGTGGACTCTACAGCAGAGATTCTGCAGCAGCTCCGGGAGCTGCAACAGCCTGTGGACCAGTGGCATGCAGTCACGACAACACTATTAGGGGGAAAGATTGACGACGAGAGCCGCTGTGCGTGTAATCGAACTTTCAACCAAGCTATTTCAACAATAGAAGACATGTCCAAGTTTTTGAACGACCGGATCGACGCGGACATGGACGGTGGGCCCAGTTTGCGGAAGAATGCGTCGTCTAGTCAACCAGCCGGAAAGAATAAGGCTGACTCCAACCACGGTGTGAGCTCCACCTCCTCCCCCTCCTCCACGTCGAAAAGCTCCGCGTGTCAAGACACTCATGGACTTTCAAAGTGCCACGTCTTCCTGGGCAAGACAGTGGGGAATAGGAAGCAATTTGCGCAAGAGAAGCGACTATGCTTCAACTGCCTGGGACGGAGCCACTCGGTCGGAGAGTGCAACTCTGAAAACAGTTGCAGAAAATGCACTTGTCGCCATCACACCCTCCTCTACCAAGACAATGAAGAAAGCCAAAAAAACCCGCCTTTGCCAGCTCCGGCGACAGCAGCTCCGGTGGCAGGAACAGCGAGCCTTCACGCCTCCAACCTCAGTGCTTCGACGTCTAACACCTACAACACACTTCTAGCAACGGCCATAAAACAGATCCGAGATCCCTATGGCACTATTCACCAAGTAAAAGCTTTACTAGATGGTGGGAGTCAAGTCAGCTACATAACAGAGCACTGCACCCAACGACTTCAACTTCCCAGGGAGTCCGTACGGACTGAAGTATACGGGCTAAAGTCAGCTCCCACTGGAGTGTCCTCCGGTGTGGCTAATTTTAGTGTCTCCTCCTCAAACAAGACAAACCAAGTGGGGGTCCCAGTTGCAGCCGTTATTGTGAAAACCATCACTGGCTGTTTACCAACGTGCCAGATCAATCCTTAGAAATTTTCTTATCTTGTGGGCCTGCAACTAGCCGACAAGAACTTTAACCGACCCGCTCCAGTCGAAGTGCTCCTAGGAGCGGACTGCTACTCCAACAATATGCTAGAAGGGAAGGTAAAGGGTCGACCAGGGACTCGTACTGCTTTCCACACCATCTTTGGATGGACTCTCATGGGGAAGGTCGGAGCCAGCAACAATCAAGTGTATACACACCATGCTACTGTATCCACCCTAGACCAAGACCATCAGAAGTTCTGGCAGCTGAAGGAGCTCAGCACCAAGGTACAGTCCCAAGAAGAGAAGGAGTGTGAAAAACACTTTTTAACTACCCACTCAAGAGAGGCAGATGGAAGATTTGTCGTCCGCCTCCCCATCAAGGAAACCCAGCAACCATTAGGACAGTCTCAAAAATCCGCCATCCGCTGATGGTTACAAGAAGAAGCGAGACTCCGCCCAAATCCTCACAAGCAAAAGCAGTACTACCTCGACCTGAGCAACATGCTTACCTCAGGACACATGCAAACGGTCCCCCCTTAGCAGCAACTGAAAGACGGACCGGGAACCTACTACATGCCGCATCACGCCGTCATCAACGCCGCCCACACTTCCACAAAGCTCCGGGTGGTGTATGACGCTTCCGCTAAGAGTAGCACAGGCATCTCTCTCAACGACACACTCCGGGTGGGACCATGGGTACAGGACGACCTCCTGGATCATCTCCGCTTTTGGATGCACTAAGTCGCCCTGGTGGCAGACATCGTCAAGATGTTTCGACAAGTTAAGGTTCACCCTGACGACTGGGAATTCCAGAGGATCATCTGGCGCCCCTCCGATGCCTTACCACCCGTCGCTTACTGGCTCACCTCTGTCGTGTTTGGGCAGGCCAGCTCACCGTTCCTGGCCACTCGCACCGTCAACCAAGTAGCAATGGAAAAGGCTGAAGAGTTCATTGAAGCTTCCAGTATAGTGCTGCGTGACTTCTACGTAGACAACTTGCTTGGAGGAGCTTACTTAACAGACAAAGCAATCCACCTGATTACTTAAATTAGTCAGCTGATCCAAAGCGGACAGCTCCCACTGAAGAAATGGATGAGCAACGACTTAGCACGTCTTCAAACTATACCGCAAGAAAACCGAGAGGCAGAGACACTACTTTACTTTACAGATGCCGACACAATGAAGACCCTAGGGACCCAATGGAATCCTAGCTCCGATGACTTCTTGTTTGGTGTTTCTTCACCGGATGGACGCTCCCAAACCAAGAGGACAGTGCTGTCAGACATCGCCATGGTTTTTGATCCTCCCAAATGGGTGGCACCAGTAACAGTTACAGCCAAACTAATCATGCAGTCACTCTGGGCAGAACAAGTTGCGTGGGATGAGGAACCTATCAGCCCACTCCTCCAAAATTATCGTGAGGACCTCCAAGAACTTAAATCAATTCGCATCCCACGGTGGGTGCTGCCTTCCGCTGAATCAACATTCACCCTTCACGGCTTCTTAGATGCATCCGAGAAGGCTCACGCAGCAGCAGTTTACGTGGTAACAGATCACTCTACTCCTCATCTCCTCATTTCAAAGACAAAGGTGGCTCCAGTCAAGCGAACTACCCTTCCTCGAATAGAGCTATGCGGAGTACTCCTCCTGACGAAGCTCATCTCTCGGGTATCCAAAGCACTGACTCAACTTGACTCCAGCACTCCGAAGGCCTACACCTGGACGGACTCTACTATAGTCCTAGCCTGGATTGCGTCTAACGCCAACCGATGGTTGACATTCGTCAGAAATCGAGTCGCGCAGATCCAGGAGCTCCTTCCTCCGTCCAAATGGAACCATGTTCGAAGTGAGGACAACACTGCCGACGTTGCCTCTCGCGGAATCACTCCAACGGCCCTGAAGCACAATACCTTGTGGTGGCATGGTCCAAGTTGGTTGTCATCAGTGACCATGTCACAGTGCCACAAGCAACCAAGTCAAACAACAGAAGAGGAACGCAAGATGACCCACCACACCGCGGTAATCCCTAAGTGCCCCACCACCAAGCTTCTGAAGTCATTCTCCCTCCTCTCCAAATTGGTAAGGGGCACAGCAAACCTACGAAGAGGACTGTCTAAGTCAAAAGGGACCACCACTCCTACCGTGCAAGAGCTCCGAGGAGCTCTCCTAGTGTGGATCAAGCAAGTCCAGCGTGTTGCGTTCTTTGTTGACATCGCCCAGCTAAACAAAACGGGCAACGTATCATCTACAAGCAAACTTGCTTCTCTCAACCCATTCTTAGATAAGGACGGATTTATTCGGGTAAATGGTCGACTTCAACGATCGTCAGCTCCACTCGACCAGCGCCAACCCATCCTCCTCCCCAAGGACAGTCATCTCACAAAGTTGATAATTCAACAAGAGCACCATCGCCTTCTCCATGCGGGACTACAACAAGTCAGGGCGTCCCTCCAGCAGAACTATTGGATACCCGCGGGGCAAGAAGCAGTCCGAAAGGTCACAAGACAGTGCATCGTGTGTGCCAAAGCAAAAGCTTTAACTCAACAGCAACTGATGGGAGATCTTCCTCCCCAACGTGTTACTGCTTCCCCTCCGTTCACCGTCACGGGAGTAGACTATGCTAGTCCGTTTGAGCTCCGAGTGCAAAAGCTCCGAGGGCAGGCAAGATACAAGGCCTACACGGGTATTTTTGTGTGTCTCTCCACCAAAGCAGTCCACCTTGAACTTGTGTAAGATTTGACCATCGAAGGATTCATTGGAGCTCTCTTCCGGTTCACCAGTCAACGCGGAAAACCTTCCCAAATTCTCAGCGACAACAGGACCAACTTCCAAGGAGCGGCTAACACACTTAAAGAATGGCATCAGTAGCTGCAGGAACCCAAGACAACAACAGAAATCTCAATCAACTGGCAGCCGACGGAATCGAGTAGAAATTTATCCCTTGTAGTGCACCGCACATGGGAGGTCTGTGGGAAGCAGCCGTCAAAAAGATGAAGTACCACCTTAACCGAATCATGAAGGACGCTGGCCTTACCTACAAACAATTTTATACCGTACTCAAACGGGTGGAGGCCATCCTTAACTCCAGACCACTAGTGCCCGCCTCGACGGATCCACGTGCCCCCTAACCTCTGACGTTAGCACACTTTCTCATTGGACGTCCGCTGACAGCCTGGCTAGAAGTCGACCTGTCCAATTTAAATTCATCGCGTCTCAACCAGTGGCAACGAGTCCAGCAACTATCCCAAAACTTCTGGAACCGATGGAGCAAAGAATACTTGTCCAGTCTACAGGCCCGTCCAAAGGGATGGACACACGAAAAGGATAACCTACTGGAAGGGGATCTGGTCATCATAAAACAAGAAAACTTGCCAATCCTCCGATGGGAGATGGCCCGAGTCACTTAAGTTCACAAGAAAGAAGACAGCCTCGTCCGAGTCGTCACGGTAAGGACAGCTAATGGCAAGTTGTTTCAACGACCTATAGTAAAGCTCTGCCGACTACCGGTGGGCACCCAACTATAATATGTAATGTACAGTCTATGTAATTAATCTCATTTCCATTGTTGCTCCGATGGACCAAGGAGGGGTATATGTTCTGGTAAAACAGAAGTAGAAGCAAAGTTAGCGTTAAGTAAAATATTATTTAATATTTATTCATGTATGTATCTATAATGATGTGAATTTTGAGCTCCGGCAAAATCACCTTCCGTATCCCTTAGCATAAGCAACATCTTATCACTCGGATAAGCATGTCTCCCAACTTCTAATCAGATTCCTACCCAAGCCGCATTCTAACATTACCAAATCTGCCTCACTCCTCTTCTCTAGAAACTAGCTTACCGTGTGGTAGATCAGAAGGAAAAAGAGATCCAAACGAAGAACATCAAAGTTGTGTGCGTGTAAATAAAGTCCCAAGTAAATTGTAATTACTAACGTGTAACCCTCAGCTCCTTTATTTCTCGCAGCACCCCTCAAGTCTAGTTCATCATCACTCACATACACCAAGAATCACTATCACAGGGACGCTAAGGCTCGGCATTCATTCTGTCCCGACTCATCCTCAATTTAGCAAATTTCACCTTACAAGTTACGAATTCCAATAACCATATTAGGATTATTATTTGTAATTAATCTGTTTAATTGGATATTGAAACCATTATCATAGTGTGTTGGTGTTGCGTAAATTGTTAATTTCAATTTCTTAAGCACTAAAATTTTTGAAACCGAGTACTACCTGTTACTACTGTTCGTGTTACAGAGTCGATGGAAAAGAATAGTGACAGTTAATATTAGTTGCTTTTTTATTAAAAAACGGAACGCAATATAATTGCCTACTAACATATTAATTAATAATGTGAATAGTGGTTTTGGATGTTACGAATTCTTCACTTAAGTTTAACATTTGGTGTGACCAAACATTCGATCTCGATTGAGCGATAATGTTGGTTGTAGATTATACAATAGATATACAATTAATAATTGTATTGAATACATGATTAATATGATGATTATTGTGTGTACTGTTTAGCTATACATGTTATGAAATGTGTTAAAAACATTCCATAAATTATTAAGAAACAATTGGTACATCATCATCAAACATCTTCGATCAATATATTGTTTTGTATTTTTGTTTTTGGTTATCTTTATTTCACTAAGTTATTGCACCTATGAATCAATACTGAATGAATTAACATTCTTAAGGAAGGGGTGATCAACATTGTTGAATTCAAAAGCTCAGAATAAAACAGCAACGATGTTTTTTTAATTCTCAAGGGCTGATTAAAATGGTTAAATAAAAAATAGTTAATTTTTCTTAAATCCAAAAAATGTGTTGCAGTTTAAATGTTACCACCTATATTTTTAAATTTTAGAGGCGCAAGCTTAGTTAGGACAAGGGCTATGTGTAGAGATGCATAAACCTACATAAAACTAGGTCACATTTTAGGTGCATGTGTAGATGCAACCTAAGTTGGGACCGTCCTACATTTGAGCGGGCTGCCCAGTTAAGTTAAGTTATATCCATTGCGCACTAAGCCCCTAACGAGGTGACTTTCGTAGGTTACATAGTTAGGTAAACCACTCCGGACTAATAACGCTTGTTTGTAACTTACGTAGAAGCGACAGCACGGACTAGCTCACCTAACTTAAAAAGCTGTGCCGTGATTGGTCAAACCAATTCGCGGTTTCAGTTTTGCTCTGAGCCAATGAGCAACGCAGCCCAAGGATAAAAACATCCTTGATTTGAGGGAGGGAAAAAATGAAATGTGTGGTGACGGCAGGACCTTTAGGTAAGTAGCACCCGCACTGCACAAACTACCTACCTACGTAAGTATTTAGGTCTCGCCTAACGCAATTTACGGAGGTAAAAAGTTAGGGTAAACCACGCCTACTTAGGCTTAGAAGAAGCTCTCCGCACTGCACCTAGCTAGGTTTTTTACGAAAGTCACCTCCGTAGGTGCACAGTGCGCAATGGCTATTAGGCACATGTGTAGATATATATATACTGCTAACCTATATATACACTGTATATTCTATCTTAAGCCATGAAGTTTCTTTGTTAAGGGTACGATATAATTGAAGTTTAGGGCATATATTGTCTGCACTGGGATACGCCCTTAGCCGTATTTGCACCCAGGTAGGCCCTTAGTCCTTCTAACACCCGGGTGGGCCCTTAGTCCAACTAACACCCGGATAGACCCTTAGTCCTGCTAACACCCGTAACCATAGTGAAGCTTCCAAAAGCATATTGTTGCACTAACGCACTCCATATTTACGACGGCTGCCAAACGGAACTACATCTTCTACCCAACCACCTGCGTCCTCTAAATAACATACATCTAAATCCCAAACTTCAATATCTTACATTTTGCTAGCAGCTCATCAGGCTGCCTGATTTCTAGTCTATCTATATACTTATTTTGTGCAGTACAGACCAGCATACCCCTACATAGGAATCAACACTAGGCCTTGTACACCTTACTCTTCTCTCAGTTTTTTACTTTTTAGAGTATCAATCGATGCGCCTCCATGCAAGGAGTTTCTTCTTTGAACAATATCATTGAAATATTGTGTTTTGCACTTTTTATAACCTATTTACACTTTTTGCTCTTACCCAATTAGGCCCTTGCAATTTAATTATTCAAATATTCTGCGATCGTGATTGGCACAGAGCCTGATAAAAAAATATTTATTTATTTTTCAAATTATTTCAAACTTAAATGAGTTTAAAAATGGGTTGAAACACTTTAACACGAAATAAAGAGTTGAGGTCAGTACAGAAATATTTTCAACAATTCATTAAAATTATTTATTTTTTTATATTACTGTTGAATGGAAACATGTCAACACGCATTGAAAGAGTACAACTTATTACACGACTATTAATGCAAAGGCAAAGTGCCATATTCTTTTGGGGTTAATCATACGAAACAGTTTTAAAAAACATTTTGTTTAATGATCACATGTCGAAATGCATTTTAAGGGTACAACTTCTAAACATTTCAAAATGAAAAATAAAAGTGCCAATTAAAGTAATACTGGTTTTCCAAAACGATAATAAGGGTGCCATCAACCATAAACCAAGGTTTCAGGTCAACAGCAATAAAATCTTCGTCCCTTTACTTTCTCCATCTAACGTAATATTCTATACACGAGTCAGTCTAATATCATGACGCTAGCAACCTATCAGGTTGCCTAAATGCTATCTATATACTATTTGTTGCATATTGGGGCTCTATACCCAACAATCAATTCCCACTACCAATGTTTTTCGTCATACTCCTCCTAGTGTTTAGAATTTACCCTTTATTGGGGTGTAATTAGGTAGGCCTTAATCCAGGGGCTAGGTTGTAGCTTCGGAAAATTTAACATTTTAAATGTTTTTTAAATTATTCACGTTTGACTCTTTTTTTTTACTCTCCACCAATTACGGGACTGGAATTTAAATTTTTAAACATTCTATGGTCCTCATTGGCACAGAGCCCAATAAAAAATTATTTATTTTAATTTTCAAATTATTTTCTAAGTGCAGAATTTTTAAAACTAATTATTATTTAAGTTAAAATCAAAATATAATTCGATATTAATGTAATAAATTTAAAAAAATTAAAGCTATTCATAATACTTTATGCTCAACGTGAACACACACTGTGAGTATTGATATTGGATTCACCCATATACACCAGCTTACCCACGCAAAAATACGGCGTAGGATCCGATCGTAAACCTAACCGTGAGATAATGGACTGGGTCAACTATCGGATGAGTTGGTGCACTATGGGATGCCACAGTACTGACTATAGAAGAAATGACGATAGGATAGATTATGATATTTTCATTACACTGTAAATTCAGATAAAATACTTGAATTTTCAAAATTTGACCTTTGGCCTATTTTCATAGTCTACAGTTAGTTTCTTAGTAGTTTATAGGTAATATTAAGGTTGTTTTAGTGCATGATAAATACTGCAATCCAAAAAACGTCTTTAATTATTGATTTGTTGTAATTTTTAATAATATTTGTGATGCAGATAAAATATTAAATGCCCTACATTAATCTTTGTGTGATTCCAAGAGGAAATGTAAAATATTCCAAAGGAATAAAAAGTGAATACAAGTTATCTCTCCAGCTTTCAGTCTCAGAATGTTCTCTCTTTATTTAGTTAGCTTCGAATAGAACTCGTATTGAGTTTAGAATGATCGAATGTTTACAATAGTGAATGGTCCAATTGCTCTATACATAGTAGCAATGACAAATAACAGTGTATGAGCATTTCCATATATGACATAGGAAATGCTACTGTACAATTTCTACATATCCCATATTGGGAAATACAATGTGCTTTGGATGACAATCAGACTCAGCAATAAATACTCATGCTTGAGTAATGAAGAAATGACAAGAGTCGAAAATCTCTCTGTCAGCAATAAACTGTTAAAACAGTGCACAATGTTAAAGATAGGCAAAGTGCCATATCTTGGACTTCTTAAATTCCATAATAATTTGAGAATATTCATCCCTGTGTTAACGAGATGTTACAATTTATCAATAAGTCAGAATGTGTACTAGGTATCACATTCTGCATCTATAATGATTTCCGTTTTGATTATTCTTTACATAAACAATTACTAATAATAATGAAATAGAATTTGATACGGAACGCTCTCCTGTCAAATCTATATACAATTGATGTCGCAATATACAATGAGTATTTGCAACCGAAGACTATGCCCTCCTTGCAGAGGAAAGTATATATGATATCTATGTATGCCATGTTTAGCAATACACCCGATATGTATCCTTATTGTAACACCTTCCTTTAATTTATCTGAATATTGAAAATTACAAGAAAAAATAGAGGATGAATTGATAAAAGAAAAGAAAATTTGATAAACATAAAAATGATAAATTTCCACAAAATTTACATAATAACAAAACTTATGAGACGTTATCCTTCTGATTTTCCGTGTGAAAATCTAGGTGAGTCGTAAGTTGATTGTCCAGTTGTCTTCGATGATTTAGTGATCCATTAGCTACATTGATCAGAGATAGAACAGTAAAGGTCAATTCCAGATGGTCAATATGAAATCCGTTTTCTGTTTTTGAATGAAACTGGGTCTTGGTCGGCTTGATCATCGCACAACTCTCCAGGTTTATCTATGATCCAAAGGACTCTTCTCGTCCATTTATAAAGAGAGTGGCTTTTTTCAGTCTGATTGTGATTGAAATCAGTTTTCATGACTAAGTCGTGGTCGGCTGGAACATCGCTTGAGTCGCCAGGTTTAGGCTGTGAAAGTAGTCTCAATTATAGACTCCACTTTCGCTGTGCGGTCGCTACATAATCAAGAATAGCAGTTGCCAGGCAATGTAACACGATGGTGAGGTAGAAAATCATACCCGCTTGATACTATGCTCGGTAATTATACTATGCTTGTGGGTTTGTCCATGGAGAAAGGCTTTTGATTTGGTGAGGACTACTACAACAGTCTGGTGGCCAAAAGATTGGGCTTAGTATGCTGTCTCCAGGCTCAAGGCTGGAATACTTCAAAGTGTGAACTTTAATTCCTTTGCAAGTATCTACATCAATCCAGTTTACCATAAAACTTAAGATGTTTTGGTATTTCTTTTCCCATATTCGGGTTTCTACTCTCGAGTCTTTGTCCATTTAGCTACGGTCCGAAGCTTGAGTGTGGCGAGGTATTTTGTCCTCATACTTGCATCTGCCAGAATCAATTTTGAAATGAGTCTCTGGTCTTGTGTCGTTTATATTCCATGTGGACTAATGGATTCATCTTTGGTGAGAATATTAGGCTTGGCTTCAAATATATCTTTTTCTTCATAATGACCATATTTTCAGGATGAGGGTAACGCCTTCATCTCGACTGTTTTGGGAACTAAATTCCAAGTTCCACTTGCCATGTGAGATTTGATTTCTCGATTCATGGCATCGATCTTTCTCTGGAGATGTGACAGCTTCTTTATAATTTTTCGGTAACACGACTTTCCTTCCTATGTAGGAGTAGAGCTCCGGATTGACACCGATGCTTTGTGTTTGTGGCGTTCTGGGCTGACTTTTTTGCTTTACGGTAACGGAGAAGGCTTTCATGGAAAGAGGATATACGACTCTGGGCTTGTTCATGTTTCTGAATTCTATTTGCAGATCTTCCCATTCTTGCTCTACTTCGTCAGCCTAGGTATTAATTCCGGATATATGTTCCATCTTTGGTAGTGCCATATCCTATGTTTCAATTATCTCGTCTTTGTACTGGGGCTTAGGACTGTTTTGAGTAGTACTCACGGTGGAGCTCCGAACCTAATGAACCGTAATATCTTATAAAATGCAGAATTTTCTACATGAAAAATTTAATATTTTGACAGTAGCTGAAAGAATTGTATTTTATTCTATAAAGCAGTTCCAACCGTATAGTAAATATGGGTCTAGTTGTGAAAAATACAATTCTTCGTTTGTTTTTGAACGAAATGTTGTAAATAGAAAAAATCACGACACATTTAAAATTCCTAAACATAATTCCAAAACGTACGAGAAAAGTATAAAATATAGATTTGTGCACATTTGGAACAACCTTCCATCTAACCTACGTGACAAAAATAATTTTACATTTATATCAGATTTATGTGCCTTTATCCTTTTAAAACGTGATGTTAAATAATAACGTTATTGTAAATACTTATTAATGCTAATTAATGCTTTGATTTTTAGTGCTAATTAATTGATTTGTCTTTTGTTTTCATTCTCTTTACTATAGCTTGTTGTCCATTATTGTAAATCATTGGTTTAATTCGATGAATAATTTGACAACTAAATAAAGATAAATCAAATCAAATCAAATCAAACCTGTACCGGTTCTGGTCGGAAAACTCCTGTCTCTTTTGCTTTATAGGCAATAGGTACAGAGTTCTTACTGGAGTGAGCCTTTTCTGTGTTATGGCATAGTTTGATGGGCTTTCTTGCTAATATTTCCGTTTCAGTGTCGGAGATGTCCTTTTCTTCAGTAGGTATGTCAATTATGAGGCAATCCATTTTTGGTTGGAGTCATCGTTGACTGCTAGTTCTGCCTGTTCTTCAGTGTCACTATCTTCTGATACTATTTCAAAGAAGTCTGTGATTTTTCTAGGCTGTCTTTTTGGCCTTTGTGGTATGAGCTGCTTATAGTGTTCCCTTTTTTAGAATTCTGTATATTGTCCTATATATAGATCATATAGCATCCAAATGCGAGGATCGGCGCGGTAGCCAGTCAAGATTTCGATTTTTATGTCCCCTGTCCAACCGGAATTCAGGGTTGCTCTCGCTGTTATTGGGCATCCAAAAATATGATAATTCGCCCAGGAGATTCCTGCATCTATAAAGGATGCGGTTCGAACTTTTGTGTTTGTTTCTTGTAGTAATCTGTTGTGTGTGTGCGCGGCAAAATTAATTGCATCTTCTTAAAATCTTTTCTGTAGATGTCCTTGGAAAAGGAGAATTGTAGCTGTCTCTTGTAGCTGTCCTAATTCAATCTGTGCTCTTCCATGTCGTTTTCCATAATAGACTATTTGTTTTTTCGTGTTGCGCTTTAAGCTGTCTTGTAACACGCCTGTAGTAAATTCTTTGGCGTCACTTGTGTAGACGGCTTGTGTTTTCTTGGGGATTCCTCCATCATAAGGTTCCATTACTTGTTTTAATCTTCCATAAATGTCCGCAGCAGTGATGACATCATGAAATGACACTGTTTGATACCCAGTGTAATCGTCTATTATTAGGAAAAAGTGGTATTTCTACGATTCGATTTCTCACATGCAGCTGCATAGTCAGCATGGAGATATTCTCCTATATGGGCTGCTTGTTTTTTGCAGGCTCCTTGATTTTCTTTAGTTTTGATCTGAGGACATAAATCACATCTGTAGTCTGCTTCGGATTCAAATCCTAGCTCGACGTGGGCGGCTCCCATTCTTCGGGATTTGTCTAATTGTTCCTAGCAGGCATGTCTAAGTCTTTTATCGTGCCTGTAAATCGGTGTGATGGCTATTCCTCTCTTTTGGTGGGCTTTTTTAAATGTCTCCACTGGAATGGTCTTAAAAAACATGACTTTCAGTCGTGTGTCTTCTGAGTTTTGAATCAATGGTATTGACATCATAACTGTGTTTTCCAATCAATTTGTTTTTTCCGTGGGCGTGTTAACCAGGGGTATGTAGGGTCCGTTAAAGAACCATGTAATATCCTCATTTGATTGCGAAAGCGATCCTAGTTCAAGCTTGTTAGTTGCTTGTTTTACTGAAAATAAATTGACTGCATTAAGTAGGAACCAAACGTCTGTGGGTGTAATAGGGCACTAAGATTTACCATTAAATGCGCTAACAATCACGGTTCCTAATCCGAGAGACTTCGCTTCTCTATTGTTGGCTAGAAATAGAATCCAGTTTCCTTCTAGGAAGTTGATGTAATCTGTATACCAATCCATTCTTCCACAGACATGTTTCGTTGATCCTGTGTCATAGATCCAGTAAAAATGTTTGAGCTGTGGCGTGTATCCAAACTTCTGACCGTCGTAGGCCTGTTCCACTCATCTAGGGGTGTCAAGATTATTTTGCATTCGAATGCAATTTCTAATTCTTTCCGGATATATGATATCCTTTTTCTCGAGCGCAATATGTATTTGTTCTAAGGTAGAGTAGAAATTTCTTTGACCTTCCTCGAATTTTTCATCCTCAGAATTTCAACAACTCTTCATTGGTCTGGGTACGGATGTCATGTGAGTCTTTGGTCTTACCATGAAAATGATGTTCCGGCGGACTTTTATGGGAACGGTTGTTTGCTTTGTCGGTTTTTTAAAATCCTTAATTATTACGGATTGAAATAATGCTTTTCTTAATTCGCTCTTGAGGGGGATACACCACCCTGTAGCTTCGCATAAATGCTCGTCGTTGTAGACTATCGGTGCGTCCATAAATAATTCTAAGACGGCTTCGTTCTGTGCGAACTAAATACATTGAGTGCGAGGATTGTAGGAAAATCCTAGTTTTGTCAAAATATCGGTGTGAGAAACGGACCCGGTTGTGCGGAGTTTTTCTGGGCAATTCTGTATGATATGCTCTAGGCCACGGCAATGCCAGCATTTCAATTCATCTGGTCTCTGTAGGCTTATAGTTTGAGCTTGACTCGTATTCTTAGAAGGGTTTATGACTTGACCTTGTGGTTTTCTTGGGAAAGGCTTTAATTGTGGAGGTAATTCCAGCAGTAGACTTCGTACGGTAGGTACTTTGAACTTAAGTTCCAAGTGCGCTTGTTTGAGTAATCGCTGCCTATTTTCGGCTTGTTTTGAGTCTTAGTACCATTTTAGAAATCTGGGTACAATTTTACTTATTAAGTCATTGTCTTTTCCTGACAATGAGTATTGTGCTAGTACGTGGGTCATATATTTCTCTTCGTCCGACTGGAGACAATAAGGGTTTTGTCTTAAATGTCTCGCTGTTTCTGCAGGAGTGGATTAAGTCTCAGGCTTAGTGGCTGGGGGCTTGTTGCTATGTTGCGGGTTAAAAACAAATTTTCGTGATTTCAGACGTTCTTCTTCTTTTCTTTGCAGATAGGCGAGTTCCTCGCTTTGATCTCTAATTTTGTCTTTCAAAATCTTGATTTGATTTGTCAATGTCAATGACGATGCTTCTGTGGGGCATACTGGGATCAGAAAGTTTCCTCCAGTTGCTCACTCTCTCCTCTCCGCTGGTCAGAGGTGAGTTGGGGACGGATTTAGTTTCACAGTTTTCGGGCTTGACGAGGACTTAAATTGAGTTGTCGGAGGCTATTTCTTGTTCTAGGTCAATTTAGTATCGAATTTTCTATTCATTGATTCTTCTTCTGTAGGGAATCTTTCTGCAGGACGGTCATACTGGACCATCGTCCTCATGTCCCGTTGATGCCAATTCCAGGCTTTGTCAAAAATTTCTTTGCTGCATTTCTGTGACAGAATTTCTGTTTTTTTCGACCGTGGCACATAAGGCGGAAATTAAAAATTTCTGCTAACGAAGTTTGTTTATGTTTTGTTGCCAAGGTGCTTTATTTGCATTTGTATTGTTGAATTCAACAATTCCAATAAACAAACTATAAGCAAAATCCTTTTTTTAAAGTAATACAAACACAAAAAATTACAATTTTCTATATCATCATTCCTAACAAAACCCAATCTAGAACAGCTTGTGGTACTTCATGACCATTACTGTTACTTCTGGAAATTTTCTATATTATTCCTACATCAAACTACAACGAAACAGGCTAAATTGGCACTATATAACAGAAACCGAAACCAAACCAGAACGAGACCAAGTCTAGAACAGCTAATGGTGCTTCTCGACCATTACTGTTGCTTTTGGAAATTTTCTATATCATTTTTAAATTGAAGTACAACAAAACCGAAGGAATTTGGAACATATAACAGAAACCGAAACCAAATCCGAACGAGACCCAATCTATAACAGCTAACGGTACTTCTCGACCATTACTGTTGCTTTTGGAAATTTTCTATATCATTTTCAAATTGAAACAAAACGTCTGAATTTGTAACACATAACAGAAACCGAAACCAAACCAGAACGAGACAAAGTCTAGAACAGCTAATGGTGCTTCTTGACCATTACTGTTGCTTTTGGAAATTTTCTATATCATTTTTAAATTGAATTACAACAAAACCGAAGCAATTTGCAACATATAACAGAAACCGAAACCAAATCCGAACGAGGCCCAATCCATATCAGCTAACAGTACTTCTCGACCATTACTGTTGCTTTTGGAAATTTTCTATATCATTTTCAAATTGAAACTAAACGTCTGAATTTGTAACACATAACAGAAACCGAAACCAAACCAGAACGAGACTAAGTCTAGAACAGCTAATGGTGCTTATCGACCATTACTGTTGCTTTTGGAAATTTTCTATATCATTTTTAAATTGAACTACAACAAAACCGGAGGAATTCGTAACATATAACAGAAACCGAAACCAAATCTGAACGAGACCCAATCCATAACAGCTACCGGTACTTCTCGACCATTAATGTTGCTTTTGGAAATTTTCTATATCATTTTTAAATTGAAATAAAACGTCTTAATTTGTAACACATAACAGAAACCGAAACCAAATCCGAACGAGACCCAATCCAGAACAGCTTCTCGACGACTACTGTTGCTTTTGGAAATTTTCTATATCATTTTTAAATTTAACTGCAACAAAACCGGAGGAATTCGTAACATATAACAGAAACCGAAACCAAATCCGAACGAGACCTAATCCATAACGGCTACCGGTACTTCTCGACTATTACTGTTGCTTTTGGAAATTTTCTATATCATTTTTAAATTAAAATAAAACGTATGAATTTATAACACATAACAGAAACCGAAACCAAATCCGAACGAGACTCTATCCAGAACAACTTCTTGACCAATATTGTTGCTTTTGGAAATTTTCTATATCATTTTAAAATCAAACTACTACAATCATCATTAATTGGTAGACTTCACCTTACACGCAAAGTAAAAAGAAGCAGTAAAAATATAAAATTATAACTATATATGTGTGCAACAATTTAAAATAAAAATTTATTTTTAAAATTGGATTTTATTGCAGCATTCAAACAAAGTATAAAGAAGATAGTTTCCTTTTCTCAGTGAGTGCTTTTTGCTGGTACTTGTCATTAAAATTAAATTCAAAATATTGGCGCTAAATATATTGCATGTAAGCTACATTTAAACTCAATTCTTAGCATTTATAGAAACAACAACATCACCAGGTTGGAACAAGACAATTTGTAGATACTGGCTTTAAATATTTCTGTACTCTTCCTTGATCTACTATCAACATACAAACCATCAACTAAAGCAGAATCGCATTAGCACTACTCAGTAATTGGTAACATATTTACAAGTGATGCAATTTATAATTTTGATTTTATCGAGAAAGCTTTATTAAACTATTTTATAATTTTATATGTAATATAAAACCAATTTAGGCAGTATTTACTTGTTAACGAGTTAAAATACTGTTAATACAATAGCTACAATCAAACTGTGTAAACTATTCAGGTCGTTTGTAATTGCATGTATTTAATGCACTATGCTTTCATTTTCAAATTACAAGAAGTTAGATGACCATTACTGTTGCTTTGTGTACAGCCTTCGTTATACATGAACTATCAGTAATGGCACATACAACTCTTTAAAAATTATAACATTGAGGACCGCACTACTTCCATGCAAACAAACGGTACTATCTTGACCAATCAATTAAATTTATACAACCAACCCTTTCATAGTGATGATCCATTGACCTTTGACACTTGCCATATGTACACATATGTTAATATATAGACCCATATGTTAACACATAAGGGGTCACCCATAATAACGTCATGGTTGTGAGACCTGGGTGGGGGGGGGGGGTGGTCCTATGTTAAAGCATAGGAGTGGGTAAATTTTTATTAAAATTTTTTAGGACGTCTTTTATGAAAATCCCCATTTTTTTTAAAACTCTAAATTAAATAACTCAAAAACTATAAGTCGTATTCACATGAAATTTCTATTACAGGTGGAAAACAACAAGGGCTATTTTATAGAGTACTAACAAAAATACAAAAATAAATAATTCCCGGGTAAAACCGATTTTTCGGGTTTCTGTTGTTACTTTCCCGGTTACAATGCTAAAGGCAATATTTTGAACAATTAATACTGTAGCTGGTATAAAAATTGTTTTTGACAAAACAAATGGTCATTTTTGCTGTAAAATTCAAACGTGTACCCCTTTGTTAGCTTTTCCTTGTTATTTAAAGTATTTTCCATTTTAGTAAGTGAGAATAGCTTTTTAATTACTCATCACAGTAGGCTACTCTAACTTTTGTTAACTCCCTGGTTTCTGTCCTTAACCACTACTCCACAGCCAGCATTATCACCATCACGTGAGCCGTCAGTAAAGCACACCTCCGCCCCCCAGAAGAGATAGATCAAAAGCCCAATTCACCCGCGACCCAATTTCAACAGTGAACCTCCGATTCTCCAGGCTCTTGTACATCCAGTCAACTTGCATCTGAAGAATGGGAACAAGGGAGCCCCATCTCTCACAAATCACAGTATGGCTGGTTGAGCCCCCAAACCAAGGATTTTTTGTCCACAAATCCCTCGTTTTCAGCCTATGCATAGACCTGACAGCCACCGCCTTTAGACAAATGTCCAGAGGCGTGAGGCCAATAAGACACTCCATTGCCGCCCTAGGCGTCGATCGAAGCCCACCCGTAATCATAAGGCACGCTTGATTCTGTACCCTACTCAACAAACTAACACACGAGTTTTTCGCCAGTGCAGGAGCCCAAACCAAAACCCTATATTCCATTACTGGACGGACAGGGGAGTGTAAGTCCATTTAGCCACAGTAAGAGATCGACCCCATTTCCTTCCAACCATACGTTTGCATCTAGCCAAGGTCACCTGCGACCTGCTCTCCACTGACTTGCAGTGTGGCATCCAGGTAAAGTGCTTGTCAAGTACCACGCCCTAGTACCTAACTGCTCGCCGGATCTCCAGACTCACTTCCCTGTACCTAACCGAAGCAGGATTTTGCCTGATTAAAAGTTATAGGTTTTCCATATTGTGAATAAGGTAGGTCATTCAGAAAGCCTAGTTCTATAGAAGGACTGCTTTCTATACTTAATTTATTCTTTACTAGGATTCCAAAGATATACTCATTCTATAGCTCACGGTGTTCACGATTTCCATGTAAGGTTTTGACATGATTGCGACACTAAGAATAAGGTTAAAGTTTAGGAGTCAGCTGTATTAGAAAAAGCAGATATTCGACATGTGACAAAACGAGTTAAACATTCAAAGCTTTTGTTTACTTTTAAGTTTTTAAAATATGGATTAAACTTACAAGTACGAGTGACTAGAGCAGCGGATAGTATTGTATTAGAATGTAGTATACTCAGGCCTACTTCAAACTACAAAAGATCTTTTGTTGTAACGATCAGATGCAATTTACGAGCAATATTAATAAACAGCAGGATTTATTAGGTTCACGGTTAGAGTCGCAGTACGCAACAAAATGTTTAATCTCAGGCTTTAATTCAATTTGTGATTATCAATAATTGTATATGGCTCTGTAATTTAATTGTATAGGTCACTAAATGTTGGATTTAACCCCAATCTCATTCTGTGCAAGTAAGTTACTAGCTGTACGTGACTAGCTAATGGACATCTCCTACTGTGATTGTAGAAATGATGATATATAAAATAATCTTATAAAAAACAAACTTTGCGTAATGTCAAACGTTTCTTACACGTTTTTTCCTAATCCCTGCAAATCTAAAACGCACTGAGTGTAGGTTTGAAGATGACAGATTTGACTACACTTAGGATTATTTGAATAAGTATTTCAAAGAAATATTCATAAGGTCTGCTAAACGGAAGGATACACAACTAAACTTAACAAGTCACTGTGAGTAAATAGGTAGTTTGTGTTTGTTACAATATTTTTCGTATATCACCATTTCTTCAATCACAGTTAGGGATTTTAATTTGCTAGTCTCGCACAGCTAGTAGCAGAAACTAACTTGCACAGCATGAGATTAGGGTTTAATTAAACATAAAGTGACTTATACAATTAAACTACAGAGCTATATACAATTATCCGTGATCACAAATTAAATTAAAATCTCAGATTAAAAATTTTGTTACGTACTGCGACTTTAATTGTAAACCTTATACCTGGTTATAGCGCAGCACGTGTTTGATTTATGTAAACTTTAAAGGTTAACGTAATATTAGTAGTTGCTTTTAAATATAAATGCAGCAACTAATCTAATTTTTGTACATTAAATACAAATTAACAGTAAATGCATGTTTTTTATAAAATTTAAAGACTTGATCAATTATTGGCCTAATACTAATTTTGTGCTGTAAAATTTTCAGAAAGCTATGACTTCACTGGAACCGAAACCAAAACGGGCAAAGGTTGACGAAGCAAATCAAAAGCCGCTTCGTTATCCTACCAAACCGTGGGAGGACCTATGCGAAAGTAGCCAACGAAATTACATTACAGCATTAGGCAACGAACTGAAAAAATGGCCTGTTACTTGTGTGGTTTCAGCCGTTATTAAAATGCTGAAGGAATCGAAAAACTCTCAATGCAACTCCTTGTCACTAATAATAAAAGACTCAACTTCTAGTCCAAAAAGCGTAAAAGACGTTCTAGCTAAAATCAGGAAACCTGTTACTCCAACACGTCCGCTGTCTTCGTTTCAAGGATTATGTATGCTACTTGACGCCAATTTAAGCAAACGCCAATATTTAAAGGTTCGTGAGTCAGCAATGCTTTGCGGAACTTCAGTGTTTCCCTCGTATGACAATGTCAGGACAGCAAAACAAGACTGTCGGCCTTCTTTACAAGATGCTTCAATTTCTGAAACAAGTGCTTCTTTTAGTCTTGCTTGCCTTGCGGATTTCACTACATCAAGGATCGTAGCCATGCAAAAGGATGTCATTTGTCAAACCCAAGCTAAAAACAAAATTAAGTCGGAAGTCTGTACAATAATATTTAGTTGTGGTTTTGATGGTAGCTCCGGCCACAGTAATTATAAGCAAAAGTATGCTGACAACCAAGCAGGTCCTAACGATGATAGTTCGATTTTTGCAACTACAATTGTCCCTTTAAGACTACAAAATGAGTTAGGTGATATCTATTGGAACAACGCTACACCACAGTCTATTCGATTTTGTCGTCCTCTTAAAATACAATTCGGAAAAGAGTCACGGCAACTAATTACGGACGAGAAAAAGTCCCTAGACAATCAGATTAATGCTTTGAAAGACGCCACTTTTGTATTTGATAATGGTCACGAAATAATATGCAAATTTCAGTTTTACGTTTCAATGATAGATGGAAAAGTGCTGTCGGTTATCACAGATACCAAATCTTCGCAATCTTGCCCTATTTGCGGGTGCAAGCCCAATGAATTTAATGTTAAGAGCAATATGGATTCAGGGAAATTCAAAGCAAAACCAGGAAGTCTTGTTTACGGTATATCTCCTTTGCATGCATATATTAGAAGCTTGGAATGGTTACTGCATGTTGCTTATAAATTAGATTCAAAGAAATGGCAAGCAAGGAGCACTAAAGAGAAAGAAAGTGCAAAGGCTCGAAAAACCTATATTCAAGAACGTCTGTGGAAGGATATGGGTTTAAGAGTTGACTTTCCTAACTCAAGCGGAAGTGGGACATCAAACGATGGGAACACTGCGCGCCGAGCTTTTCAGCAATTTGAGAAGTTTGCTGAAATTTTAGGTTTAAAAGTTGAAATTGTCAAAATGGTGCGAAATGTTCTCATTGCTCTTAATTGTCAATTGCCCATCAACGCTCAGCAATTTAGATCTTATTGCTATCAGTTATATGTCAAGTATTTAGAAGAGTATAGCTGGTATAAGCTTCCCGCTAGCATTCATAAGATTCTAGCTCATGGAAGTGACATTGTGAGTGCTACATCTTTACCTTTAGGCATGATAGGAGAGGAAGGAGCAGAAGCTCGAAATAAAGTCTACAAATCAGACCGTGAATTTCATGCTAGAAAGAGCAGCCGATACAATACAATGTACGATATGTTTTTTCGGGCTATTGATTCTTCTGATCCTATCATGTCCACGTATTCTCTAAAAAGTAGATTAAATTCTAAGTCAAAACGGGAAACACTTCCATTTGAAGTGGTTCAGTTATTAGAAATTCCAAATCCAAAATTTGTCGGTGGTAATACAAGTGCAAACAATTTAGAAATTGAATATTTCGATGTTACGGTAGCAAACGTGTTGGACGAAATAGTGCTTGATAACGAGAATGAGATAGATGATCAGTAGTGGGATGAACGAGTTTGAATAATTGAGTGTAATGTTTTACTATAGCAATGTGTCGCCAATTAATAAGCATAGTATGTCTTACGTATACACTATTTCACAGAATTATATTAACTAGAAATTGACATTAGAATAGTCTAGGTTACAAATTAACTTCTGTGTTACTAGCTTGAAATACATTGTAATACATTGTTAAGTGTTTGGCAAAGAATTTAATAAAATATAAATATTTTACCTTTCAGTTATTAATTTGTTATTTAAATGTGTAGGCAAGCATAGCATAAGTATGAATACAGTTGAAAAATTTCATATGTCTTTGACAATAATTTTAAATTAGAGTTTACAATGCGATGAACGATTTTTCTTAATGTTTTACGTGAAGTAGAAGATCTTACATGTATTGCTTACAGTTTCGTTGATTGGTTTTATTATTTAAATAACTAAAACAAATTTTACAATCATTTAAATTCTTTCATAATCTGGCAATGCGCATTTTACGTTCTGAAAAACTAAATTAAAAAACTCACGGCATAATGAAACAAAACATTATATTATTTACCTTACTAAAATTGGTTCTAATAGCAAGTTGTGCTTGCTTGCTAGTGTGATGCTTGAAGAGACGCTTGTGATCATACACGGGGAAGAGATAGACTACCGCGTCTCTTTGCATCACAAGTCTATCATCCTTTTATTTGGGGCGACCTTTTCCTCGTGTATGATTACATTAATTGAAATAGTGGAATTACTTAAAAACAATTTTTTGGTTTTTCAGATATATCAACTGGATTGTAATTCTAAGAAAATTTGCACAAGCAGCGTTAATTGCGTCATTTATTAAACCTTAGTTGTGCCTACTTGACAAATAATATTTTATTTTTGTGGGGTCATATGTGATTTAGTTTAAACTCGTTAATTTTTATTATGCTTGTAGTAAAATTATTCTTGCCAATAAAGTGTCTTTCTTATTTAAATCTACTTCTGTTGCCATTGTTTTGAAAATGTTTAAACTTCTCACGACAAACCCTAAAAATTAATTTAAGAAACTATTGAAAAGTACATAGCGTGGCTGGTTCTAGACATGTAGGGGAGTAAAGGTTTGATGTGCGACTATCAGAAAAGAGCCTTGGCCCATAGACCTGTGGGACACACTGCATATTGCAGCGTTGAATTGAGCACCAAATAATATTCTATTAATGTACATCTTTGTATCGTTAGATATATCAGCACTGCATTACTGTACGGACATGCGACAAGTGAAGTATCACTTTCCTTTGGTGGGAAAAATTCAAGGTCACCAACTCAAACACCCTCTATAAGCGCTCCTAAAGAAGTCACTTAAAATATCACTGAGTGTCTTTTAAAATATTCATGTAATAGGATAGTAGCAGTAGCTTATCGTACTGCTAACCTATATTGTAGTATAAGTAGATTATCCTTTTCAGGAGCTATTCAGTTTCTTAACTATAAGAAGGACTAGGAAAAAAGTATTCACACTAGAGTGTAATTTGAGGATTAGTCAAAGTACAAACGAATACACGCAACGCCGATTGCCCCACGTACTTACGTCACGTATATTGACGCCGTGTAAAAGTAATAGCAGATGCTATGAAATGCAAGACTGGTCTGCTAAATGATACTGCAACTATGCCACAGCACGAAAAATAGCCGGTAGCCTCTCAGGCGCGATTAGTACGCTGTCTACATAACTAACATCGTGGGCGAAGTATTAAATCCGCTTCCTTTCACTTTTCGCTGGAACCAAATCCGCTTCCTTTCATTTTACCTTAAAAGTAAATCCGCTTCCTTCCACTTTTGATTTAAATAAGCGTCTTCGTTGACCAATTCATAATTACATGCTTATGAAAAGTGCAAATTATTCTAATGGGATCAAATCCTAAAAAGCAAAAAGTTCTAACTACATGGATTTTAAAACTGCAAATGGTTCTATCTACATGATTTAAAAAAAATCAAAATCCACTAAAAAACAGTTAAATTATGTTAGTTACAATCTGTTTTAACAACATGATTTCAAATGCAATTTGTTCTAACTACATTGTTTTAAGTTGCAAACTAATCTAACTACATAATTTTTAAAAGGGCAAAACATTCTAACTACGTGATTTAAAAGCGCAATTTGCTATAACTACATGGTTTTAAAAATTTCAAAATGTTCTAACTACATGATTTTGAGTGACAAACTGTTCTAACCAGATGATTTTATAAAGTGCAGAATGTTTTAATTGCATTTTTTGAAAATTTTTAAACTTGCTTGTCACAAAATGTTACAAATGCAAAATGATCTAAATACAACGTTTAAGAAATGCCAAAAGCTATAATTACGTGTAATACTCAAAAGCACGTAATAAGAACATTTTGCACTTTTCAAACCTATGTATTTGTATTAGTGTGCGACTTGCAATAAGAATCATGTAGTTAAACCATTTTTCAGTTTTTTTATAATGTAGTTAGATAAGTCTGCAACTTCAAACCATGTAGTTAGCTTAATTTTCAACATGAAACCCTGCAGTTAGAACAGTTTGTTACTAACATCATGTAGCTGTTATTTAGTGGATTTTGATTTTTTTTAAATAATGTAGTTAGAACCATTTGCAGTTTTAAAATCCATGTAGTTAAAAAGTTTTTCATTTTAGGATATGATGCAATTAGAGCAATTTGCACTTTTCATAAGCATGCAATTATGAATTGGTCAACTAAAACGCCTATTTAAAGCAAAAGTGGAAGGAAGCGGATTTACTTTTAAGGTAAAATGGAAGGAAGCGGATTTGATACTTCGCCCACGATATACTACTTCCCGTTGCGTTGGTCACTAGCAGTTTCCATCATGTATACAGATTGGAATGCGCGGTTAGGCTATAAAGTGCGCTTATTCCATAATGTAGCAGAAGAATAAGCACACTTGCATAAGGTAAAATTTGCCATTAGCTTGGGGGGCTTTTGCAACTCCACATGAGTAAATATTATTTTTCCTGAGACCTTCTTGACATTTAGCACTCATATGCGCATTTTTTGGTGTGCATGTATACTGTCCAATGATGTGTTCTAACTAAATGCGTTGTTAAATTCAAACGCGCATTTTCTTAAAATTTGCATTATGGTATGCATGTATACTACCTCCAGGACAGGCGACAGGCACAAATGTATATTAATAGATTCTTAGGCTTAGCATCGAAAAGCGGCTACTTCCATACCGGCAATTTAATTCTTCAACAATTTAGAATTAACATTCTACTTGTAATAGCAGATAAATAAATTAAATAGGTAATAAAACAATTAGTTATAACCTTAATTGCTTGGTGCACTATACTATGCGTTTGGTACAAAAACTGGAGATAAAATCACGTGTGTATGCAGAATGTAGTAGATGGAAATAATTTATGAGACACAAACAAAAAATTTTGATTTCATTTTGTCTTGAAGAAACAAAGGAAAGATGGAATTTTAAGTGAAGAAATAATATTATGAAGGCTGCCTATGACGTCCCCATCGCAGTATGACTATGATCACATCCATGGGCATGAAATATTAAGTCCACGGAGCCTCCATAGTTTGATAAGGAAAATGGAAAAAAATATTTCGATAAGGAAGGAACTTCATTCTTAATTCTATGAAGAAAATGTTATGATTACAGAAATATGTATATCTAGGGAGTTGGATATATTGGATATATCTATATTGGATAGGATAATTAAAATGATCGTAATATTGCACTATATATAAGGCTCAAGTGTGAGTGCAGTACATTCTGGGTGGAGACGGAGAGTGGAGGAGTATCTAGCTATATTTAATACAGCTGCGGATTTTAAATTGTAAATAAATAATATTTTTCTGATCTGTCTGTATCTTCGAACTTGGGTACACGCCACGCAGTTTGATGAATGTGATTATATAAATTAAAAAAATAAATGATAATGCATAATAATGCCATCTCATCTTGACCATTGAAAGCTAAGCTATAAATACACCAACAATAAAATTATAGGTACTTCATAATTTAGTAATATAATAAAATAGGTAATAAAACAATTGGGCAATATCCAAATTGGATTTGAATGGATATGTTTTTTAATGCTACATCGTGTTCTGCAAAGAGGAATTAATGGCAAAGAAGAAGGATAATACTAAAGAATAAGAAAGGCATAATAAATTTGTATGGCGGCAATATCAACTATTTTAATTGGCTAAATATTATTTTAATTCGCTAAATTTGGACATTTTGAAATTATGTTATTATTCAGCAAGATATTTTTATTTCGGAATTTAAAATTATTTCAAATTTATTTTAGAATTTAAAAATAATTTGAATGTATTTATACTGCATCTTTTTTTCTGCATACAAATTAACATAACCATGGCCACCGTGCATTAATTTTAAATTATTTTTTTTAAAGATTTTAACAGAAATTATTATTCCCAGCCCACGGTGCGTGGTGGTCAAATAAATGTAAATGGCTCTGTAGACGTAGAGGCTTAATTAAAGTTGGCTCTATTTTTGTATTGGAGGCTTGATTCCTTCGTATCAATGTACTGGAAATTCTTAATAGGTTTGAGAGGCGTATTCGGACTAATTTTTTTTTTGTTTTTTTGTCCTTGAGTCAAATCATATAAATATGATGTATGATTACATGATACATTATATGATATCTATGTATGCCATGTTTAGCAATACACCTCATCCTTGGATTAATAATTTGGGTCACTAACACACATTTAAAAAATTGTATGTTTAAGAAATAATTATCTTTAACTGTTAAATGACCTAAAATATGCTCAAATAATTAGATATTATTTTATACTAAAGGACTTTTGATTAATTTAAGTTTCTGTTTTATATTACTTGTGTATAAATAATCTGACCGAATCTTTTGATTTAATATTATATGAGGTCGAGAGAACACTAACTGCATTAGTTTTGGTTTTTAATATCGATTTAATTGTATTTGTAACTATTTAAGCAAAAATATCAAACAAGCAATACAAAATAGTATGAGATTGCTATAAGTTAGAATTAAATCACCACACAGCAGGAATGGTAAGCCAAAAAATAAAGATTCAGATTTAGATTAAGCTTTTAACGTTATCGCACATTCGGATTAGGATTTTGTTTTAGATAAGCCGAAATATTAAATTAAGATTTCGATTTTGCTAAGCTGAAAGAATCCGGCGCTTCGCGCCGGATTTTCCCACCGTGGGTCCAGAGTAAATGCTGAGCTTAGAGCGAAATGGTTGTGATCACTGAAAAACAATGTTTATGTAGTAATGCTAACATAAAACTATCGCAGCTAGTGCCTGCAAAAGCAGGTTAGGTACGAATTGCTAGTACGAATGAATATAATACATGCGGTGCTGGTACGATTGGGTTTAATAAGAATACTAAAAGTAAAAGAGGCAAGTTATAGTAATACAAGCAATGCTGGCATGAACGGCCTTGGTAACAATGGAACAGGTTATACCAGGAAGGATACGAGCAATACCGAGGCAAATGGGCTTGGCACCTTATGGGTATTACCAGGGGATAAAGTATAAGTGGGCTTGGCAAGAATAGCGCCAGTACAAGTGGGTTAGGTACAGGTTTCCCTGCACAAGTGGGTAGGGTACGATTGCCTTTTTGACGGATATTGTTTTAAACCATTTAAAACATTATTTTTTTTGCAAAATGTTCAAGTTATAGCATGGGGGAGGGTGGGTAATAAAAGATTACAAATTTAGTTGAAGTCGTTTATGGATGCTGCTATTAAAACAGTAATGATAATAGTCACGCTATTTACAGACTGACCTAAATAAATAGTTAAAATTTGTGTAACGTCATTTGCACACCTTGGTATTGACGTCATTTATGGATCATCCCAACAAAAACGTGTAGGATTAGGTGGCGTTAATTATGAACTAGAGGTCGTACACAAATAGTGTCACCCACGTTCAGGGTGGGTCACTTGGAAAAAGATGACATACTATGGTAAAGATATAGCCATTTACGCAACACTGAAGAGGTTGACAAGGTAGGTGGGTGGATCCAAAATGTTTGTAAATTTGTGTATCATCATTTATGTCCGGCCCATTCATCAGTTTTTCTGCCTTTCACTACCAGAAATTTTGACATGGGTCCATTTAACAATTGATTGTGAAGCAATGGTCAGTTCGAACAAAGTTAAACAACAATACAGACCTGCCTGCTCGCATTTTTGATTTGTTAAAGGTAGTTTCAAGAAATTCGAATCAAAAGTGTGACCTGAAGCGACGGCACAACAGACACATAGACATACGGACATGACCATTACAAATTACAATAGGTGTTTAAGCTCAGCATCTTAAAAGATGCCGAGAAGATCGTGATGGCGTTACAAAAAACTTTTCTCAAACTCAGTCAAATTCCACTCTTATCAATCGTGATGTGAGTTCTATTGACAATAATTGAAAATGAATATGTGTCATTTAATTCCAACCACTACTAAAATTGCTCATTAAAAACACGAGCAGTAACCGTTAATATATTTTTAACTCAATTACAACTCGCACGCACGCTTTACGTTTCTTTGAGTGTACACCACACACGAAAGAGTCGCAAATATTGTACAGAGGAACTAAAGTCTAAAATGCATAGACTTTTTAAACAAACAAGGAAGTGTTGGAAGCGTTCAAAATGGATGTTTAACAGTAACTATTTAAGACAAGGACTGCTTAGGTTAGAAAATTTACTGACATCATTTTTGAAAGCCTCCTGACATTGGGTTTTCTATAGTATGCATATCTGAAGTTTTCTATGGTATGAATATCTACTAAATGTTAGGTGTATGGAACGTGCGGCGCATGTACCTAGGAAGCATACATCTATTACGTCTTCAAAAATCCAAAATTTTGAACCCCTACCCAACCCCCCTTTTCTTGGTGTGTACGCCCATATGAAAATATAGGCACCTTAAACACCCTCCCCCTTCCTTTTTTCTAAGACGTAATAGATGTATGCTCCCCTACCTAATCAGGTTCAGTGGCAAGTAGCAAGTATTGAAATGCATGTAAAGTCATGCCAGACACCCGTTTTTCATGCATTCATTTTAATGCTAAAAAGTTGGTTCATTATATCGTTAATTGTAAAAAACTGGTAAATCCGTTTCATTCCAAAAACAACAGAGTTCTATTCCATCGCATTCATGATCATTTAAAATTTATTTAAAAACATTAGGTTGAAAACTGTGACCTATGGAGCACGACAAAAAACCTCTCATCGACAGACGGACAGACGGACGGACAAAGCCATTCCTATAGATGCTTAAGCTCAGCATCTAAAAATTCGGCGCTTCGCGCCTGATTTGTCGATTGGGGGCCCGAAGTAGATGCTGAGCTTACAGCGAACAATTGCTTTAATAAAGGAGTAGAACCCTATTTTTGCAACGCTTAAACTACGATAGCGCCTATCTCCACTTTACCTTCTTCTACATGAATTTCTAATTTGATAAAGTCGCTACAAATAACGGGTGGATTGTTAAAATAATACTTGGGTAACGTGATTCATTTATTTATTTATACATGTATTTATACATTTTATTTATTAACCCTTTTTCCTTAACAAACAAGTTGCCTGTTTAACTTTGTTTTGTATTGAGTATATTTGATCTAAAATACTACATTTGTCATTGCTGTCCTTCCATGTACTATTTCTGAATCTGATAATACAACCTACTTGTATCCTTTTCATGTATGTATTTTGTGAAACAATTTGAACTAAATAAGGAAATACAAGTCCAGAATAATAATAATAATGTCATTTATAAACGATCCGTGTATTTTTTCTTGTAACATCGTGCGTTCCAAATATCTATATTCTTAAACAAATGCCGAGCGGATCTTTAAAATAGTGATGTTTAGAGGTCGTCATTTATGGAAGATCCCAGTATGAATACTGGAAGCATTTGATGGTATGTGTACCCGTTTAAATAATTTCAAAACTAATAATAGGCGGGATACTTGAAATAGCAATATTTAAACAACCTCATCTGTGAGCGATCTCGATATGAATACTAGTAAAATCCTATGTTAAGGATATGTCAACCTAATTTCTGAATTAATGACTGTGGTGATCCCTAGAATAGTAAAATTTGCATGACGTAATTTATGGACGATCCCCGTACGTACGCTCAAAAAATCCAATGTTGAGGATATATGCTTACTTAATTTTAGAACTAATGGCATGGGAATCTCTAAAATGGTAAAATTTGCATGACGTAGTTTATGTACGATCCCTGTACGTACGCTCGAAAAATCCAATAATGAGGATATATGCTTACTTAATTTTAGAACTAATAGCATGGGAATCTCTAAAATAGTAAAATTTTTATGACGCCATTTATGGACGATCCGTGCAAGCATACTAGTAAAATATTATGTTGAGGATGTATGTCAACCTAATACCTGAACTATTGACAGTTGAGGTCCCTAAACTGGTAAAATTTTGATGACGTAATTTATGGGAGACCCCTGCATGCATATCAGTAAAATTCTATGTTGAGGATATAATGTCAACCTAATTTTCGATCTAATGACAGTGGGGGTCCCTAAAACGGTAAAATTTGTATGACGTTATTTATTGGCGATCCCTGTATGCATACTAGTAACATCCTATGTTGAGGATATATTATTATGTCAACCTAATTTTTGAACTAATGATAGTGGGTGTCCCTAAAACGGTAAGGTGTGTTTGACGCAGGGATATATATATCATAGTTTATATTATACATAGCTAATTCCTTTAAACCCTTTCCTGACATTGGGTTTTCTATGGTATGTATATCTAAAGTTTTCTATGGTTCGAATATACAATGAATGTCAGGTGTATGGAACGTGCGGCGCATGTACCTAGGTACCTACTTAGCTTCAGTTGCAAGTATTGAAATGCAAGTAAAGTCGTGCCAGAGACCCGTTTTTCTAGCATTCATTTTAATGCTAAAAAGTTGGTCCATTATTTCGTCAATTGTAAAACACTGGTAAATCCGTTTAAATCCAAAAACAATAGGGTTCTATTCCATCGCATTCATGATCATTTAAAATTTATTTGAAAAAATTAAGTTGATAACTGTGACCTGTGGAGCACGACAAAAAAAGACACATCAACAGACGGACAGGCGGACGGACATAGCCATTCCTATAGATGCTCAGCATCTAAAAAGCCGAAAAAATTCAGATTAATTTCGATTAAGCTTAATAAAAAAGCTCTGTTTATATTAATAATTTATTCATTAGGTCGATTTAACCGAACCTCATACAACCAGACTCAGCCAGTCACTGTCAGTAAGAAAATAGGAGGCTACCGCGTTAGATCGTCTCGGTCTTTGTACCCTTTCACCTATCCCCGTCCCCTCTTCCACAGTAAAGAAGTCTCATTTCCTAGGCCCCTACAGTAAGTAGTGGTCACTAAGGAGCACCGAAGGAGATTTGGTTTCAATCAACCATTCAGTGACGTTTACCGTACAACATCGAGCTGTAAACGGATCAAAGCTAGGTCTGAGACTGTAAATTTTGTTACAGTCTGCAGTCCGAACTGCTCACCCAAGCATACCTGCATTAATAAAATAGCTCTGTATATACTGGATTTGAAATTTGAGTTTAAAAGGTTGAAAAAATTAAAAATAGCTGATATATCTAATTCTAATTAAACAGTAATATATATATCAAGGAGTTAAAATCAAATTAATATTTAAATTAATAAAACTCGAATCACAGTGTTTGATTTCCGCCGTCTGTTTTTTTGCCGTCTGCTGTCCGCTGTACTTTTTCGATGCTTAGCTTTAGCTCATTAAGCATCTAATAAAATGGTTTTGTCCGTCTGTCTGTGTGTCCGTCCACCTTTTGTATCTTGTACACTACAGGTTGTACTTTTAAGCTGACTCTAATAAAACAATTTGTAAATGCTGACAAGTGCGATTTAGTTGTGCTGTATAGTTTTTGTAAAAGGTTAAGTATAAGTGTAAGATTTCGCAATTAGCAGTGAAGTGGACCAGTTCTCAAAATTTTCCACTCTTCATTTCAGTCGTTTAAAGCCCGACAAAATGTCTGTTTCTCCTATCTCCTTTAAGTCGTACGCTGCAGGTTGCATTTCTAAATTTATAAAACTAAATCAACTTTTAACTATTTGAATATGCGAGGGACGTGTTATATATAGTATTTGATTGAGATCGCACTAAACGTTTTTCCCTAATTAGTATTTAAACAAAGCAACTCCCAAATTTCTCTATACATTGTAACGGATCGTCCATTAACGATAACCATCAAATATCATCATTTTAGTAACCGTTTTCAATTAGGTAACCATTTTCTAAACTGATTTTGTTAACATTAGATATAAGTTTACAGACAGACCCGTTGACCTGACTTATGCAGTTATTAATATACGACTGTGATATTCCTTTATATTTTGTACCTACCAACTATGTACACATATGTAATTATACTACACTCATTCTCCTTATTATTTGTAACAGGATCAATATACGAAGTATAACTTATAGCTAACAACTTGTGTGTTAATATTCATACACACAAGTTGCATTCCATTATGTTTTTTATCAGACCTCGAAACTCAACTACTTTTCGCCCATGAGCGTGATCAGCATAAAAAACTGGTCCCAATTAATATTCACCTTCTTCACTGACTTTTGGTTCTGCGAACACAAAGTCAGCCTTTCTAATCCATATGCTAAAGTTTATAACAATTCTATTTTCATGTCATGTACATATTCTGAAAATTGAATAAATACTCCAAGTGTGCACAGCGCACACATAAAGAGATACCGCATTACACCTATGGACTACTTACCAAGTTTCATACGACACTCTTCATCCTTTTGTCACTGTAGTAGGAACATGACAAAATTTGGGGCTCAACCGGAATTATTTCAAAATTTTCCGAAACCTTATAAAATTCCTTTTTATCAAATTCCTTACCGTTTTTTAGTAGTAAACTGTATCGTTAACTACACTCTTTTCAAAATTTCATTGTAATAGTCACACGCGTTTGCGCTTTTGCGACTTTTTAATTTTCAACGCCTTTTTAAATTTTGATAATAAAATTCATCCTTTTATTATTCCTTCGTATTATTTCATACAAAGCGAGCCCGTGTAGCTCAGTGCTTACTGCACTGGTGTCTATAAATCTGCTGTTTTAGCAAATGCTCGCTTCAGGTCTTCGTGATCGAGACCAGCGGCGGTGGCAAGTTTTCCCATTGGGTTTTCCTTGTCCACAAGGCAGTGAAGGGCTCGGCGGCTCTGAACGTCAATGTAAAATAAAGTTCGCCATAGAAGTAGGCCCGACTAATGTTTAAAAGACAAAACCTATGTGATGGCACAGTAAAAGAAGTGAATTCGAGGTCAGCACCCTGTAAGAACTGCGGTTGAATCGGGGCAACCTCAAATTTATTTTTTCTATTATTTAATACACCATAATTCCTATAAATAAGTTCTGCCTCACTTCCACAGAAATCGAAGTAAACATGTTGCCCCAACTTTAAAAACAATTGAAAACAGTAAAAGAAAACGTCCTAAATATTTCGAACAACAAATAGAGTGGTACATACGTTAACGAGTAGCCAAAGTTGGAGTTACAGAATTTGCTGGATCACTACGTACCTTGCAAGAAGTACAAGCCCTATACAACGAACAAACCGACGACTAATTAGTTCTTCTCCAAATTAAAGAAAAAACTTCACTAAAGAAGAAGATTTCCTCAGTTTAACGTTTATTTGAAGAATTCTACTCACTACATCTCAACAACAAGTACAAGTTTTTGAAAAGATTAACATTTGACGACTATCAAAAACAATCTCTTACCCGACATTTAGAAGTACCTGCACCACAACGACCGACAATTCAACCGTCAGCCCCACCGCTATCATTACTCGAACCAGAACAATCAAAATCCGAAGTATCATTCACATCACAGAAAAAAGACGATTCCTAACATTCAGACGAATTCCACGACACAGAACAAAACGACGAAGAAGTCTTTCAAGCGTCCGAACAACTATCAAATTCTCTACTCAATATATCAGTAAGAACAGTCATAGACAAACAACCACTTTTATCCGAATCCACTACCTCATCTTTTTCACCAGCTCACAAAACATTAGTTCCTTTAGTTCCAGTGTTACCAACATTTCCTGATATAGTTCCAGAACCTCCACAACGTTCTAACCCACAACCTGAAAATTCACTTGCTATAATTATTTTCATCGTTCCTGAAAATCCTGAAAATTCACAAAATTTTATTAATCTACCTATCAACACTATAAGTCTCGACAATTTAGATAATCCAGACAATTTAGTCAATCTAGATAATTCCAATAATTTAGACGACTGCAATCCTGAAAATCCTAAAAATCCATCTGATTTCATAATGTCATCTTATAGTCTTCTTTGCAGATTATCCCTTGCAACTGATCCACAGAACTACATCGACTTATTCTCTACATGAGCATTCACCGCAAATTTGGATACCGCTACAAAACAGAAACAAAATTTCTTATTTGGACTTGACACAGACGCAAAAAGATTCTGGTCTAGCTTAAATCGTGCCAAAATTGACGACTCCTCAACTTTATTCGATCAACTTAAAAAATTCTTCCAGAAAGAATTCTCTATTCACAGAGGACTATCTAGACAAGACGTTTTATCACTCACACAGACTCCACAAGAATCAGCTTCCAGTTTTCTTATAGATATCCGATACTACTTAAAAGCACATTTAAAATCCTTAGATGAGAAGACAAAAGTGCAAATTGCTGTGGACAAACTTCAAATCCCAATACAAAATTTTATAAAAGCTCAGACACCACCTACTACCTGAAAAGAACTCCCCACCTCAATTTGAAAATATGAAGCAGGCTTAACTACTTACAACTACGGAATTTTAGCACCAACTCCCTATATCAAACAAGAAGGTAACAGTATTCAAAATTCAGAAATGCAACTTTAAGTGCATCAGATGACTGCACTCTTTACTGAAATTCAACAAATAAAAAATCAATCAAATTATTAAGAACAAAGAAATAACAGCAACACTTATACAAAAGGAAGTCGAAATACAAGTTACCGAGGTACTTCCAACAACAATTGAAATTCTCCCAATCCACCCACTTGCTTTTATTGTCAAAGACGTCGTCATCTTAAGTTTGAATGTAGATTTTCTGGCAGGGGAAAATTCAGAGGTACATCAAGATATCCCCAACAACGTAATAATCAAGTAAGATATGCACAACCAGTAAGAATGAATCAAGTAACAACGGAAAACGACAACGACCTGGCTCCTATGTATCTGCTCCTTAGCCAATAAGTCCAACCCTCATCCCCGTAGCTCAAGAATCCTTATTCAACATAAGTGTAAAATTTAAAATATTCAATGTACCTACATCTGCACAGATCGACTTTGGAGCAACAGTTTCCGTCAGCAGCAAAAATCTTCTACCAAAAGATACCTCACTCACGAGCAATACCCCCTAACAGTACCTCACAGAATTTCATAAAATATTTTTTTTTGGAACGGGTATCCCTAAAGTACTTATGTGATGTAAAAACTTGATGCGCCAAAAAGGTTTTTCGGTCGCAATCAAGCGCGCAAATTCAAAAATATCGATTTTGTTTTAATTTCACCGCGCTCTAGCACCCACAATTCTTGTTCGAATTTCATAATATTTGACATACAGCATCTTCACATGTTTATCTAAAAAGTAATTTCAGGATTTTTTGAAATTCGAAAATTTTTACTTTTTTTGAAAAAAATAGTTTAAACTCTCGGCTATAGTTTCTGATTTTTTCAAAAAAAAGTAAAAATTTTCGAATTTCAAAAAATCCTGAAATTACTTTTTAAATAAACATGTGAAGATGCTGTATGTCAAATATTATGAAATTCAAACAAGAATTGTGGGTGCTAGAGCACGGTGAAATTTAAAAAAAATCGATATTTTTGAATTTGCGCGCTTGATTGCGACCGAAAAACTTTTTTGGCGCATCAAGTTTTTACGTCACATAAGTACTTTAGGAATACCCGTTCCAAAAAAAAATATTTCATGAAATTCTGTGAGGTACTGTAAGGTACTGTAAGGGAGTATTGCTCGTCAGAACTATCCCAAATCAAGTAATCTCCCCCATTGCATACAGTGGTACAAAGATACAAGACAACGGATTTCTCCTCGTTCTCCTAACCACAGGCTCACTCAACATTCAATACCCTTTTCTTGTAACCAATACCAATAATACAATAATATTATTGGGCAATGACTTTCTGGAACATTTTTAATTAGACATCAGTCAACAAAATCGAGAATTAAAATCATCCCACTTTAGTACTGTTCTCTTTTTAACTCCCCCAGCAAACATCCTAAAGAAGATTGGAATCCAGCCCCTTACATCACCATGCAATATTATAGTGAACGAAGCACCAAGACGAGTTATAAACACCACAAGGAAACTTTGGCCTTTACACGCAAAACTATCCCCATCAACTCCCACTTCTTCACCTTCCTCACGAAAATATTCCATATCTAATGTTCGCCTAGCTAACGACATTAACATACCGGCCAGATCCAAGATTACTCTTCCTATCACCATTGACAAGGAATTTTATCAGGATATCATGATAATTCCTTTCCCTCGCGTATACAACAATCACTGACCCCTTCTCCTTCGAGTTCTCCTTCCCCATCACTTTAAATACATCATCGCTACTAATCCTTTACCTACCTCAATCCAACTACCTAAAAATACGAAACTTGGCACAATACAATCCATCCTACCTGGTCCCCTACACATTGAACCTTACCCCATACACAATATCGAGCAAATAAAGAAAAAGAAAATTGAAGAATTCAAGCATATAGATTTATCCACTTCACTACAAGAAGAAGAGAAAAGAAAAATAATCCAACTCATAGAAGAATATACAGCCATATTCTCCTTTGATGGAAGTATGAGACTAACAGACTTAATAGAATTTGAAATCAACACAGGCAATACGGAACCTATCAAGCAACGACCTTATCGTACATCAGAATTCCAAAACCAGATCTTGAAAAAACACAAAGACAAGTTACTCATAGAAGACGTGATAGAATTATCAAATTCACCCGAGAGCTCACCAGTGGTGATAGTGAAGAAAAAACTCGATGCCAGCAACGAGCAAGAATACAGAGTATGCATAAATATGCACGGAGTCAACTCTGTCATTAAATCTTTTGGACCATTCCTCCTATTAATTCCATCCTGTCAAGATTAAAGAACACAAAATACTTCACTACCCTTGAAGCTGCCTCCAACTTTCATCAAATAAAAATAAAGGATGCAGCCACAGAAAAAACTGCCTTCATATCAACTCATGGTCTATATTAATATAAGCGTATGTGCTTTGGAGCCAAGAATGCTCGTTCTACCTTCCAACGACTCATCGACATCATACTTGCTGAAGACAAGTATGATGGCCGTCGCATACATAGATGATGTACTAATATATTCAGACAACTTTAAAAATCACCTTTCACACTTACGCAGAATATTTAAACGGTTTCGCAAAGCCAACATAAAGCTCAAACCAAGTAAATGCAGATTTGCCTTTGAAAAACTTTTAATTTTTGGACACGACGTCTTCGCTGCAGGCGTCACTCCCAACAATAAAAATGTAAAAGCAATCCGCAACCTACCCTAACCCACGAAAATAAAAGCGTTACAGTCAGTTTTCGCCTTATTTAACTACTTCAGAAAATTCATACGTAATTTCAGTTCAAGATTCGCCATATTAAGAAGACTATTACAAAAAGACGTACCATGTGTATAGACAGATTCATGCCAGAAATCATATGAAGACTTAATACATGCACTCACCACATCCCTAGTTCTCGCACATTTTGACTCATCACTACCTACAACCCTCATCACAGACGCATCCACCTCCGGACTTGGAGCTGTTCTCCTTCAACGACACCATAAACTCGATCGACCAGTCGCATACATAAGCCGTTCCCTCACCCCAGCAGAAAGTAAATGGAACACAACAGAAATTAAAATGCTTGAACGCACATAATCTACACATAAATTAAAAGAATACATCATTGGAATTCCCTTCATCATCAAGACTGACCATTGCAGTCTATGTAGTCTCCTCAGATCCTGTAAAATTAAGATGTTACCCAAAATGACCTGACTCGTATTAAAACTTACCGAATTCGATATTGAGTCAATACAACGCATAAAAGGAGCTAAAAAACATACACCCAATTTATTATCCAGACTAGGAAGAACCCCAAAACGCGCTTTGGTCAACATCTTCTCTCTACAAAATACTTAATAATATATAATATTAAAATAATAATATACGACTGTGATATTCCTTTATATTTTGAACCTACCAACTATGCACACATATATAATTATACTACACTCATTCTCCTTATTATTTGTAACAGGAACAATATATCAAGTATAACCTATAGCCAACAACTTGTGTGTTAATATTTATACACACAAGTTGCATTCCATTATGTTTTTTATCAGACCTTGAAACTCAACTAATTTTCGCACATGAGCGTGATCAGCATAAAAAACTGGTCCCAATTAATATTCACCTTCCTCACTGACTTTTGGTTCTGCGAACACAAAGTCAGCCTTTCTAATCCATATGCTAAAGTTTATAACAATTCTATTTTCATGTCATGTACATATTCTGAAAATTAAATAAATACTCTAAGTTTGCACAGCCCACACCTAAAGAGATACCGCATTACACCTATGGACTATTGACCAAGTTTCATACCACACTTTTCATCCTTTTGTCACTGTAGTAGAGACATGACACGACGAATGTGTTACACGTTTAAATTCAGCATAGAAAGTCCTGAATAATATTAAATGGAACTTCAAAAAGTGTTTTAACCCATTACAAACTACATGTGGTGCATGCATGTATATTGCTTATACATAGTGGTGAGAGGTCGCCTGTAAATGGCGTCAATCGAATATCATATTCGAGATACAACCTGGAACAATTAAAAAACATTTTGGAGACCTATTTTATTTTAACTACATGATATTAACGTACGTATATAGTTTATACATGGTGATGGGTAATTTGTTGTTCAGCAGTTATTTATACGTTACTGCAAGGTCATTGAGGGGCAAAACACAAATGGCGCCACCAAAGTCTTGGGTTAATAACTTAAAACAAATCTCACGTTAGCGAAACTTTTATTAGCAATGTGTATATAGTTGCACTTGGAAGTTTTAGGCATATTAATATGATTTTGAAGCCTTTACCACACGTATACCCTGAGGTTGCAAACTCAGCGACCACGCCACCTATCAGCATCACTCAGAGTCGCAGAAGGCGTCTTATCAGATTTCCGCATAGTACACGTGTAGATGTACATAACTGCGTGTCTCCCGTTTAGAATCAGCAAGTCGACGTTAAACAATGTCCGCAATCTGCCGGGACGCTAAGGTAGGCACGGCCAAGCTTGCCACGTTGCCATCCTTCTTGTTGGTGACAACAGCATCTCCTCGTGGCTATACTTCAGAAGATCGCTACCTAAAAGCACTACTATGAGCTTGCTTACGTATCTATTTGGTAGGAGAGCAATTGAGGAATAACCAAGGCGCATTCCCACTTGCCTGAATAGACGTGGCAACAGCTGTAACAACAGCCACCACGCACAAGGGACGAAAAAGCTACCTTTATATACGCTCCACACCACACATCTTCATTTGTGTAGTGTATTGCAAGTAAGCTGGAAGTGAGCCTCAGATCTCCTGATTTCCAACTAAGAAAATTTCTAAAATGTTTCTAAAAAGTTTAAAGTGCCTTTTCAAAATTCAGTAAATCAGGAAGAAGAAGTGACCCTCTTTCTGATTTTATACGTTAAAATTTTGTGAAATTTAGATGTTTTTCAGAAAAATCGATTTAGAATTCTGAGATTTCCGCCCTATGATATAGAAATACGGCCAATCCTAAGGGATAGTGGCAAGTGCCTATTAAGGTCAAAGTAGAAAAAGTTAAACTCTGACATCTGTTTTCAATCGGATGTAAGAAACCAGCTCATCTCGTGAGTTGAATTCCGGAATGAAAAATTTAACCAGAAACGCTGAAAATTCCAATTTGCCCGATTTGTCATCCCAGCACTGTGCTCAAGCTTCGGCTTTCATTGTATCCACGTCAACAACCAGGTACGTACTTATTATGCCACTGTTCTGCACGGTGGGTAAGTTTTCGTATTCTCAAGCATGTGCTCAATATGCCACTGTTTTGCACGGTGGGTGAGCATATTTTACAAAGGCATAGACATAAGGGAATAAAGAAGGAAAATTGAAATTTTAATTTTGACTCTGAATTATACTAAATTTACCGAAACTTTCAGCTCGGAATCAATCCAGGATCAAATGCAGCGCCCTGTGGTTTCGCTATCAATTAACTCATAGACTTAAAGCAAGTTTGTTTTAACTTTTAATTCCCAGTGGAAAAGAACATTCAGCATTTAAAAAATCCAGTAAGAAACACTTTCACCGTGGAATTTACCAAGTAAACACTTCAAATCGGAAGTGTAAAAATTCCTGTTTCCGGTCTACAAGGGAACTAGTAAATAAGAAATAGTAAGTTTGCTTTCTTACTAAAAGTTATAATAAAATTTAGTAGGAAGCATTACGATTAGGCAAGGAACTTAACCCAACAGGTAGTGAAGTGGTAAGGCTTAGGGCCTATCTTCCCACCATAAATCCATTTCATTTACCAATTTTTTTCTATTAGAAAATTCAGTATTGAGAAAATTTCATAATTTTTCGACCTATGTTCCTAAAAACAACAATTCTCAGATCGCATTCATTCATTTTCCTTATCATATTTGTAAGAAGAACTAAAAAAGTGATCAGATATTGGCATACTACAGTAAATCACCAATTCCTAACTCCTCAGCAGCTACGTAAATTAGTCGAATTCGTGAATAATTATTTGGGGTTAAGGGAAACTTCTGTTTCCACCATAACAACATACTTACCACATCTAAATCTCTCTAACTCTGAGGTAAATATTAGACTCGCAGTAATCAGATGGCATTACGCAATAGGTAAACAGTTCATCAGTTTCCTACAAGAAACTTAACTGCTCTCAGTGACTTCTTTATATTTCAACTCTACCCTATATCAGTGGGATAGTTGGAGTACCAAATAGGCGTAGGTACAAAAATTCAACTTCTTCAAACATTTTTTTTTAATTTATCAGATAAAAATTTAATTCATATTACTTGTAAGAAATTGAACAACTGAATTTAATACAAAAAGTAAATCATGCTATTCGTTAGTGGCATCGTGCCGAAGGTCGTAGGCATCTAACAAAAGAACAGCTAGAAGTCCTCATTAACTTTGTCATAAAGGATCTGGGACTATTCCCAGTCACAACCCTGTTTAGTTTTCCAAAGCCTTTGAAAAGTGTTTTTTCCACTAATTCCAATTTTACCCTTAAAAACAAGTGGAGGTCCGCGTTAAGCTTTATTCCGTCTCTAGCCTTTTTAGTAGCTAGCGAGTTCTTAAGAGCAAAAAGAGAAATAGTGAAAGCTCACTTTCTAAGTGCTTTCCCACTTTCACCCCGAAAAAACAGCCCGAAGCGCACAGATCTACTTAATAGGAATCCGACACTCACGGACTGATTCTCCCCTAATTAAAATTCTAAACCCCTATTAAAAGTTTTAAAGGGGCATAGGCCAAGAGTCCAATTGAAAAGTAGCCAGTTAGTATTAATTGAATTCAGTCTAGCTTAGAATGTAAAAAAGAGCTAATAAGAATTTAAGAAAGTCAATAAAAATAAAAATTAATAATAAGATTCCATATTAAAAATTAGTCAGGTTATTCGTAGAGTTTTAACGATAATTAAAATAATAAATGGTATGACCTGAGAGTCTAACATCTTTTCAGGCAAGAACCAAAGGAAAAATAAAGAAGAGGAAAAAGTTTCTTTTTACCAATTCTTAACACTAGTCAGGAAATAAAAATACAAGTAAAGTTAGGAAATAAAGTTAACCAAAACTTCTGAGAGTCATTAAAGTAAAAATTAATCAAACACCTAAACTTAATCATTTGAAAGTTTACATTTCCCATACATTTTTTTCATTTCGATTTAAAATGAGCAAAGAAGGAAAGGACGACGTCCCCATAGTGGGCTTCAATGAGACTGGCACCGAAGGTGACTCCGGAGGAGGTTCCGATATGTATGGCACTGTCGTCGAGAAAAATCTTGGTCCAGTCGATCCACAGCAGTCCGAAGAAGAAACAAATAAGGGTGTCACTGCCTCTTCTTCCAATAGACTCAGTCGTAACAAAGAAAAAGCAAAAACTTCTTTGCGCTCCAATTAACACTAGGCAACCAAACCAAAAAAGAAGAAGAAAAAGAAGAAATCAGGGGATGACAACCAAAGTGGTTCAGAGTCATCTTCCTACTGCTCAGTCGCCTCTGACGATAACGGCACCGCGCAAACAAACAAAGGTCAGGAATTCTCTGAGGTGAATGACCCCAAATAATCTGATTTGGAAAAAAAAATTGACCGTTACAGTGAGGCTATTACTTATTACGTGTTGGAAGCCATTGGCATACACGAAAAATATTTAGAATTTAGCTCCAGACGAATTTCCTTTCCCCTCTTTCCAAAAGTTGCGCTTATGCGCGACGGGATTACAAGGAGATATTTCCTTGAGGTTAACCGCAGCAAGTCAATGATCGAACTCACTATTGGTGTCCCCTAAGCGCACGAAGATACCTCTCGTTTACAACGATATTATTATGAAAGTATAAAAAGTGAGTGTTCCGCATCAGGACCCATGGTCCTATTGGTCACCAAGGTGGAACCAACACATCTATCTACATCCAGCACTCAACCCACACAGTTTCCAATGATCACGGCTAGCAAGGAAGTTCAATTATACATTAACTCCGCTACTACTACTGATAACGCGGATGCTCCCAAATCAGTGACTACAAAGAGCCGCCGTCAGATCAATAGGCACCTTCAGAAGTGGTATTCGGACAGGCTAGTTCTTTAGGAACAAACCATTCACATGTTGGCGGCCCAAGATGACCGATTTTATCGTGGAGTCATCGCCTTTGCCAATTCAACGTTGAAAACTGCTGTGTGGGCCTACATAAACCTCAATCATAGGCCATCGGCTTCTGCAGAAACCTCTTTAACAGTAGCAAGCTATCAGTTCCAACCAAGGAAAAGATCAAGAAATAACCCTACGGAGTTGTATAGGCCCATTTCACCTTTACTAGTGAAAAGCAGTCGCAGTAATCCTTTCTACTCACAGTCAACAACGGGAGGTAGATAGTTGCTCCAACTTCCTGCACCTGCTCCGACTCCCACTGTCACGCAACAGCAGCTCCGAGCTGCGCTAGCGTCTGTTGATTTAGGAGGAATACAAGTTGCCAAGCAGAAGAGTCACATACCTTCTCACTTTCAGCAACCTCCGTACATAAAGCCACAGAAGGCCCTGACGGATCCAATTCATGTAAAGAACCTGATTTCGGTTTATCCACAACAACTGACAACGATTAGGAACCAAATTCCTACATTGAATGGATACAGTTTAAATCCCATCGTCGTTGCTAGGTTCATTACCACCCGTACCTGCGGAAGCAGCGATTAAGGTTCATTTGGCACATGCTTTAACACATGGTTTCCCAGTCACTAACAGAAATAAAGTTAGGGAATCCTCCACCAACCCCTAAATACCGCTACGCTATGAGAAAACCTACCGTCAGGTAAAATTAGACACTCCTGACAAGGGTCCTTGCTTTGACCCTCTATGTTATATTCTAAATGTCAACTCCGACAATTTCTATCCACAAATAAGCTTTTAACTTCAAGCGGAGGCCAAAGCGCCTCCGCCCTAATACTTATCGTTGGATCTTTTTATACCTCAACGACAATACTAGCCACAACCAGTTCCGTTACCAACCCGTTCTAGTCACCAATTAGCACAACTGAACAATACCAATGATGAAAGGCGTACACCTCTGCTCCGAACATCTTGTTCCACCGAGGATAGTGCTACCTCATTTGATAGTTGACATAACCAACCGGAACAGCCTTTCCGGCCAACTTCTCGTCGTACTACTATTTCCAGGGCCAGAGAGCTCTCACCACTGGAAGATCGACATTCTCGATCTCGCTGAAGTAGCTCCTCTTCTCTACGACAATCAAATCGTAGGAGTAGGAGCAACAAAGTAAATATATTCCCCTTGCTTGATGATGATTCAAGTCATTCTGACGAAGATGTTTCACCTGCCCCCCAGGAACGCCGTGGCGACAGAAGTTCAGCCAAATCAGATACAGCTCCTTCCCACAGAGGTATGTCATCAGCTGGTTACAACCACTACCAGCAAACCAAATGCATTGATGTCATGCCACAATACGATGAAGAGACGCTAGCTAGAAAATGAGTACAGAAGTTCAATTCCTACGTTCGTCTGTACAACCTTCCTCCTTCTGTAGCCATTACCAGATTAGACAAAGTTTTCATCAAACAACCTGGTCAGTAGTGATAAAATAACAAACAGAAGTACATCTTTCATATAGACTACGGTGATTTTGACCAATGTGCTGATAAATGGGAAGACATAACAGAAGCTTTAGAAAACAAATTTGACTGAAAATATTTTTCAAAGCGGGCATCCGCCAATCAAGGTAATACGATCTAAAAGCCTAACTAAAGTGATAGCGATTTCCTTGCTGTTCAAGGTGCCTGTTTGGATCTCATGGATTCTAGGATGGACTCCGAAAGCAAATTAGGCGGCCATTTAAAGGCCTACCCGACTCTGTAAAACCCTTAGTCAAAACCTGTATTGATGAAGAATCCCTCCGCATTGTTTTGCAACGCCACATAACCCAAGCCCAAGAGGCGCAACTGAGTCAGCCCTGTCCACATAATAACTCGGTGGGGGCGTCCATCCCTAATGTATTACAACCCTATAAACGTTAACCTACTGATGTCCTTTACCGAGATTATTATGTGGGATGGGACAGTTTAGAGTTAGAGTATCAAACTGCTGACACATCCATGTACACAGCAGCCTAAAGGGAAGCCGCTAAGAATAACAAAGGTCGTGTGAACTGCATAAGGTGTGGCAACGATAACCACGGAGCCAGAAAATGCCTTACGCTCTTGAGAGAGCAGATTATTCTTGTACCTCCTCAAAAACCAAGGGCGATGCAAAACAAAGCGGGAGGTAACACCTTCTCCGGAGGCAAACAAAATAACAAAGCTCGAAAAGTACAACCAACGGTAGACCCCACTATGGTGCAGATACTCCAAAAACTGGCTAAGTCCGTACAAAAACTTCAGATGCACTAGGCCACGCCGATTCAATATGCTCCGGCGCCTGTAACTTATGTTACAGCTCCACAGCAACCGGCACCAACGGCCCCAATGTACCAACAAACTTATTTTACACCACCTTTAAAGAAGTTTGATCCAAGTAATCCAAAACATATTAACTTTCACCCGCAGGTGAGTAGCGTGCAACTCTAAGGTTTAGGCACCACCAGAGCATCCTCAGGATTCTCCAACGGTCATCCTTCACCTGCCACTCAAGGTACTTCCGGTTCTGATACCTATTTGAACACCCAACATTCTTTAATTTCAAAAGAGGGGGGTGGGGCGTAGATATATACCCCCTTCCCTCCCCCCAATCGCCTCTAACTGACTTTGCGTTCACAGTAAAACCAATAAACTATTTCCTCAACCACTCCGTACAACTAATACTTTTCCAAACTTTACACCTAACACCATTCTTATTACCTGCAACAGCAAATTCCATCTAAATTTCACCTAACAACTCAGCTTCTAGCTCACCTGTCAGTAACGTTCCCGACGCAGACTTTGCATTCGATATTCAATTCGAAAAAGTAATAATATCATCATTAATAATAAAACAAAATAAAATAAATTTGAGGTTGCCCTGATTTAACCGCAGTTCTTACAGGGTGCCCGACCTCAAATTCACTTCTTGTACTGTGCCATCACACAGGATTTGTCATTATAACATAAGTCGGGCCTACTTCTTTGGCAAACTTTATTTTACATTGACGTTCAGAGCCGCCGAGCCCTTTACTGCCTTGTGGACAAAGAAAACCCAGTGGAAAAACTTGCCACCGCCGCTGGTCTCGATCACCATGACCTGAAGCGAGCATTTGCTTAAACAGCAGGTTCATAGACACCAGTGCAGTACGCACTGAGCTACGCGGGCTCGCTACAAATAATGACGTTTTCAAGATCACCGATATGAGGTTTCTTTAATATGTACAATCATTCACTTAAGTAGAGATGGAGATTCGACGACGATTTCGAGTCAAAAATAAACATGGATGTGACGTCGACGTTAAAGCCCTCATTGACACAGGAGCAACCATTAGTACCATAGGCCCCCGTACCCTCATTAGGTTAGAACTTCTCAATAAAGTAAAACCATGTGCGCCTATTCGTGCTATCCTATCCATTAATGATGGCGAGGCACACATCATAGAAAAATTTGCGTTTCTAATATTTTACATCAAAGAGTTAAAAAAGTGGATCAAGTGGGGTTTCTTCGTCATCGAGAAGGCAAATGACCATTTGGTCTTCGGCATGGATCTCCTGACGGAAAACCAGGCTTATGTAATGGGCGACGAGGGAATCTTAACTTTTATGCCTTACGACGATGAGGAAGAATACCCACCTCCACGTAAAAGTCTAAAACGAACGGCAACAAATTTAATCCACAAAATTAAGAAATTAAAAGTTACAGATAAAATAATTTGTACGGATAGCATAAGGTCCAATGTGAATTCTGATATCGAATTTGCTTTTAATCCTTTAGTAGACGACCTTTTTTATAATTTAGTGACTAAAAGGAAAATAAATCGTATCGAGGTAGATAGCTCAGACACTAAGTCAGTGGTTCACACCATCCGACCCTCATCTGATTCCTACAGCTCCACCGAAGATGACATTCAAACTATTTCAACATCCAGCATTTCATCCGGGGCGGAAAAACTTCTACCAAATTTTAAATTACAAATGTACAGTGACACCCATTTTCATTGAGACATACTGTCCTAATCCCATCAATGTGTATGTAGAGGATAGGTGGTTTAATGATGACATACTATTAGAAAAAAATAATGCTCTATTCCAAAAATTGGGTCCCCATGTCTTGGGGACCTCCTTAAGAATAGAAAACTGTCATGGCATCTGCCACCTCATTAATTTCGACCCTAATGATTTTATCCTTTCCATCTAGAATTCACTAATTACCTACCGAGTTATTCTATCTGACAACAACCATCTTCGTTCAGTTTGGTTGCACACCAAGTTTTTACAGTTTCCAACCTCTCCAGAAATAGATCCCGTACGCTTCCAATTCAAAGGGAGCCAACGGCTCACTAATGAGGAATTTTACCAGTTTAAGATCTACGAGAAGTTGGAACCTGTTGAGAAAGATCAACTTCGGGACTTACTTAGTAAATTTCACAAAGTCCTTGGGTGGAAGCCAGAAGATTTTTATGAAGCCGTAAGAGACCCACTCACCGGCCAAGTTTTAGAAGCTACTATTGAAACGTTAGATACCTTTTTAATGATCTATTACCCTACAGTTATGTTTCAACAATTCCAAGAAGTAGTCCAACGCAAAACCCAGGCAGGTTTGGCAAGGAAAAGCATTGAGCTATGCAAAAGCTCTACAGTATCACGTTTGTTAGTTGTAAAGAAAGAAGCCACATATTGGCGCCCAGTAATCTATTACCAGGACATCAATAAACGAGTAAAACCCTTAGCGGCCCCCATACCTAACTCAATTAGTTTATTTTCAAAATTTTTTGGTTGTAGGTACATCTGTAACTTCCATATGGTCAATTTATCTCAACAAATCCGAGTTTATAAGGCTTGTCAAAATTCTCTTGCCTAAATCAACCATATTAGAGCATTTTGACCACTCAGACTTCCGTATGAATATCTCAATTCTGGTACTTGTTTCCAACAAGTCATGAATGAAATTTCGTATCCACTGCTTTGCGATTTCCTAGTCTCTTACTACGATGACACAAGCTATGTAGGATCTAGCTTTAGCTAGATGCTTAAGAGGCTAGAACAGGATCTTCACACTTGCTTAAAGGCTAACATTGACTTGAAACCCGCGGTGTTTCTATGGGTTTCCTTTTATTATTTTTCTTGTTCATAGGGTTAGCGCCAATGGCATTAGAATAGACAGTGAGAGAGTCAAGGTCATAGTTGAGTATCAATATCGAAAGAACACTACCAAAATTAGGACGTTCTGTTGCCTTCCTCAAATATATTCCTATATTTGATTCCGGTATGCAAATGAATTGCCACGTATGAATACCTTTAAGGGTATTCAAATAAGGGATAACTCTTTGTTCACACAAGTTTATACAGTTTGAGCTGGTCTTACGCACCAGATCTCTTTATTCATTTATTTACTATTAATTTAATATTAATTCACATCATTACATACATACACGTTTATCATTAATTCACTTGTTAATTAATCAATAACTGTATTATGTGCTATATTTGATAATAAGTACAATTACATAATCCGTTTAATTATTAATTAGACTTCTCTTATTAATTGTACCCTCGTACATTAGTGAATAACATCCGTTTGCACTAAATGTACCTTAAATTAACGATTAACCTTTAATCGTTTGTCGCCTTTACTACAGAAAATATAAGGAATGATCGTACCTTTACTGGCTACTTTGGTCTTCCACAAGACAATGTCAGTTCCGTGCTAGTAGTAATTCGTCTAAGGCTGATGGTCGTGAGTCGGCTAGTTGATGCGTTGAGTCTTCGCTGTCGTCCTATCTCTTCCTCTGAGCAATTTCAGTAGTTTGCAGATATTCGTCACAATATCTCCGAACTACTCTCCTCAAGTGCCTCAGTCTCCCTCTCAATAGTTCTTTCAATACTATGTGGATATTCGTCACAATATCTCTCTGAACTACTCTCAAAGCGTCTAAGTGTTATAGGAAGGTTTCTATTTTGGAGACGACTCGACAAACTAGAGAGTAAAAAACTTTAGAGTTTAAAAAATGTTCGCTGAGAAAAACTTCAGAGTTTTAAAAGTGTTTAATAAGAAAAACTTCAGAGTTTAAAAAGTGTTCGCTGAGAAAAACTTCAGAGTTTTAAAAGTGTTTAATAAGAAAAACTTTAGAGTTTAAAAAGTGTTCACTGAGAAAAACTTTAGAGTTTTAAAAGTGTTTAGTGAGAAAAACTTCAGAGTTTAAAAAGTGTTTAGTGAGCAATAAGTCCGAACTATTTGAGGACCTTTTTATTGTCACTGAGGTGTTACTTGAGGAGACGACTCAACTCGACTGAAGACTCAATGGTGAGGGTCCTTCTTATATACCCCCGGATCCTGGTCCAATTGCATCAGAAAATGTTGTTATTGCGTCAGAAAATGTTATTATTGCGTCAAAAAATGTTAGGGAATCCCTAATTTACCGTTGGGTCCATTGGGCTGTCAATCTATTGGGTTTACGAACGTAAAAGGGAATCCGAACTTATAGTCAGATCTACTTTAATATAATAATAATTTATTCATTGAGTCAATTTGGCGTTAGCCCATACAACATAGGTTATTCACAATATGCTTTACAAGAATAATTATTAAATAAATTGATCCTTGGTTAAATATGTTTGTCATTGTATATATGTATATAAATGCTTCTCTTGGTTGTTCGGCCTGTAAAGTGAGCACAGTAAAATAATTGTACTAAATACGTTGCCTAATTTACATTTCGTTAAGTTAGGCATACATGGTTCAATAGGCAAATAATGGTATAAGTAAGTATGCATAGTAATTGTAATAATAAAAATAGTGAAATAAATAGTAATAGTATTGCGGAGTTGGGGAGTGGTCATTAATCTTGAGAAGACTGGAGGGGTAGGGAGGGTTCACTCGTCTTCAGTGCAACTGTAGACAGTTTTTCCTGGTAGGTCCTTCATTGAATTTCATGCTGGAGGGTAATAGCGCTACTCTTCTTCAGTGCATCTGTAGTAAAAATTTCGGATTCTAAGGGCTTCATCCTAGAATTTAAAAAGTTGTTCTAGTCCTTCAGCATCAGGGTAACAGCTGCAGATTGCCGCAGTGATGTCTTCTTTCCTCAGTCTGTCGATGGAAAGTTTCTCAAGGAATTTCGTTCGAGGGGGTTTATAATGTGGGCAGTCAATCATTATGTGGTAAAGGTTTTCCTCCTCTTTTCCGCATAGGTCGCAATTCGGTTTTTCCGTTCGCTTCCATATCGTATTCATGCCATTTAGGTTAGTGACCCTGCCTCGTAGCACGATTCTAGGGAGTCCAGTTCTTAGATTTAGTGCGAACTTCGTCATATTCCATTCCATGTTCATTTTAAAGTATTCCGATTTAAGTGCGTGGGTTTTTATTTAAGCATAAGGTGTCATGGCTTTACAGCTCTGCAAACTGAGAATGTCTCTATTGATACAACTTAGCCGATACTTTTCAGTAATTTTCTTTCTGTGTTTCCCGAGGTATTCTGAGTTCATGTTATTATACACTTCCTCAAGGGAAGCGTCGGCAAATACCTTCTTGATTTGAAGCATCCAATTATACCTTGGGTCTGCAGTCTTAAGTTTCAGTACTTCCTGGTAGCAGTTATTTATTATACTGTCTTCTTTTGCATTGAGCGTCTTCTCTAGAAATCTAAGCAGTGCTTTAAATAGTATTAGCTTGATATTGGTTGCTCCCGTTTCTAGACGAAGGAAGAACCCAGGGGTAGAGTTGTTGGTGCCTGTTAGCCGTCTAAGAAACATAGTTTGAAAGGTTTCAAGTTCTTCAACGTATCGTAGTCCCCATATAGGTGCTGCGTACATTAAAATCGAACTGACTAGTGCCTGAAAGAGTTTAAGGTGTATGTCTATGTCTTTTATTTTGGCCCGATAGAACAGCTTGAGTAGCTTTGACTCTGCTGTCTTAGCTTTATTAAAGAAGTGGTTTTTTGCTTCATTAAATATTCCGCTCTGCGTAAAGGGGACTCTAAGGTATACGTATTTGTTTACAATCTCAAGAGGTTTATTACTCCAACTGAATTTAACGGATTTGCTTATCTTATTACCTTTTCTGAATATCATCACTTTTGTCTTCGTTAGATTGACTGTTAGATCATTTTCTCTGAAAAAGTGGCTAAGGGTGTTAATCTGTCTCTGTAAGTCCAGTTCATTTGAGGCAAGGAGGATAATATCGTCCGCATATAGCAATATGAGCAGTTCGATGGTAAACATCTGTATTCCTTGGATTCCACTGCTTCGGAGAATATCTGTAATCTTGTCAATAAATATGGTGAACAGAGTAGGGGACAGGGTTTCTCCTTGTAGCACTCCACCCATCACGTTAATCAGTTCTGTAAATCCCTCATTACAGCGAACCTTAGTTTAAGCTACGTCATACAGCTCTTTGATCTTTGCGGCAAAAAGTTTGCTAAGTCCGGCTTCTCTCAGCCTAGTCCACAGCTTATTCCTTCTGATTGAGTCAAAAGCTTGGCTAAGGTCTACGAAGAGGGCGAAGAGTTTTCCCTTCTTCTCAAGGGCTGGTCTGTTAAGCTGCTTAAGTATGCATGTATATGAAGCAAATATGTGATCTAAACATCCTCTTCCTCTTCTGTAGGCCGCTTGGTTTTCCGAGATGACATTATTTGTACGACAGAAGGAATGTAGCCGGTTCGACATTATGCATGTGTATAGCTTTGTTATCGTATTGATAAGAGCAATGGGCCTGTAATTGCTAGGTAGAGTGTCGTCGCCTTTCTTGAAGATTGGTGCTGTGATGATTTCACCCCATTGCTCAGGAATCCGCTCTTCAGTGACTTTGTTGAGTAGCTCTAAAAGGTAATTGAGGGTAGTCCAGTCTAGATTTTTCCATATCTCGTTAGGGATGCCATCAGCTCCGGGTGCTTTGTTGTTGGCTAGGTGTTTTGTAGCTTTAATTAGTTTAATTAACGTTATGGTTGAGTCTAGTGTGGATGTGTCCTTTGCTGTGCTGTCGCATGTTTGGTCAATTACTTCTATCTCATCCGTTATTTCAGTCTCGAATACAGAGCGAAAGTGTGCGTCCCATTGTTCTTTGCCAATATCGTTTGCTTTGAAGCTGTACCTCTTGTCTCTAAACATATTGAGTGCCTTCCAGTACCCCGCCGAGTCCTTGCTGTGATGTATTTCCTGCTGGATTTTGCTGTAAAAGGTTTTTTTTTCTCACAGCAGAGACTGCGGTAAGCTTTCCTGGCACGTATTAAACAATCAAGACTGTCATTAGCAGGATACTTTTTGCCTTTGTTTTCCCTGTATTTGTGGAGGTGGAAAAGTGTCATTTGCTTTGCGTCGCTGCATTCTCTGTCGAACCATTTCGGGCCAAAGTTTTTTTAGTAATTGCCGGGTGGTTTGGGGCCAATACCTGTTTGCTTTGCTGTCTGGTGAAGTAGGCTGTGTAGTCTAGTATATTTGCAGTTTGCAAAGTCGAGGTCCTTGCTATTTTCGCTAAAGTTTTGCCGAAAGTTCTCTGCTTGGTCTTTACTCCATCTGATGTTGTTCCTAGAGTCATTGGAGACGCGTAGTGTCTTTTGCGTTTTCCGATTCACAGTTAGTAGTACAGGGAGGTGGTCAGATTCTATACATTCCGCCACTTCTAGGTCGTCGAATTCGTCGATTGCGTTGCTGCTGCTTATGCATAAGTCAATTAGGCTATGTCCGTTTTGTCCTATATAGGTTGGCTTTCCATCTCTGTCTGAGGTGCTTCTTCCGTTTAAAATTATTAGCTAGTTAGTAAGAACTAGGTCTATCAGCTTCTTACCGCGTTTGTTCACACCGTTATCTGTCGAGTTCCTGATCCGGTTAAAGTTAAGTGTATTGTCAGTGGGGTTGTGAAAGCTTCCTATTCTGCTGTTGAAATCCCCCATTAAAACAAACTTTAGATTATTCGCAGCAGCAGTTTCTTCAAACAGTCGGTCTATTTCGTCATCGTATTGTATAGCAAGAGGTAAGTAAGTGAAGCAGAGTATGGCTGTCCTTCCCTGCAGCAAAAATTCGATTAAGATCTTGAACCTATCTTGGTAGATAATTTTGCATTGCTCTGATATGTTATTTCGGGTGCCAAAAATCATTCCTCCGCTTTTTCTTCCCTTTTGTCCTACTGCTGGGATGAGTGTTAGTTTGTAGTTGTTAAAATACTTTTTCAAGTCGTCAGTTATTCTTTCAATCCAAGTTTCAGATATACAAAAGATATCTACGTCATGTTGTAAAATGATATTTGCTTTGTCATATGTACAGTTTCTTATTCCGGTAATGTTCCAGTATAAAATTTTGTTTACAGTAGGTTTATGTTTTGCGATTTTATGTTGTATGGGCCTGCCAATTTCCTATCCAACAATCGACTCTGCCGATTCGCTGCTCTCTTGTGCTTTTTTAGCCTTGCGTTCCTCGTACTTAGCTTTAGCTATGGCCGCAGGAAGGTCTGGATTGATGTAGTATCGGATATCTTTCACTCCTCGTAATTTCTTCTTGGCGTTAAGCACTGCATTTCGATCATGGACAGTGTGAAAGCTGACCCAGATTTTGTTGGTCGGTGTGCCAAGCTTGTTCTTCAGCCTTCTGACTTGATTTGGCTTAATATCTTGAAGTGCTAGTGTTTCTTGGAAGAAATTTGACACTATATCGGAGAGAGCGCTCCCTTTTTCCTCAGGTCCAGCTTTAATTCCAGTTATAATGAGATTCAATTTTCTGGTTTCTAGCTCCAGTCTCAGGGTTCGTTGTTCTAGTTCCTTGTTGCTAGAGGGGATACCTGTGTTCTGCTCGAGTGTGGCTATCCTATCTTTGAGCTGTTCGTTGTCTGTTTCAAGAACATGTATTCTGCTTGATAATTCTTCCATTTTGTTGGTAAGTCTCGTCTCGATGGTGTTCAGTCGCTCGTGAATATTGCCTTCCGCGGTTGCTATTTTTTCTGACAGCGTTGTTGTTATTTCGACATTGCTATGTTTAATAGCTGCCAGCACGTCGTTAACGCTCATGTTCTTGTTGGGGTTGCTGTGTATACGCTGTTCGTCTGTATCGTCAGAATCTAGAAGGTCTTTAACATTTAGATCTTGCTGTTCAGCTGTACTGCCTTCACTTTTGGTCTTTTTATTGTTTTTAGCAGTTTTAGGAGACGAGTCTGCGCTGTGTCTACCTCTTTTAGTGACTACTCGGGTGGTAGGGGGTGTTTGCTTTATTGTTGGGTCAACTACTGTGTGTTTCGGGCGTTCAGAGGATTTGTGTACTCCCATCTGCAATTTTGTACTAGCGTCGCCAGTGAGTGGTTGCTTATTTCAGAGTCGGCGTCGCCAATCACTGAATTAATAATTGGAGTATTCTACTTGTGCTTAGGTGTGCTTCGCATCAACCTTTGCTCGTTTCCTGCCAAGTCACTTCTTTATTCACCTCCGTTTTATATGTGTCCCACTGTATGTTACGAGTTATTTAGTGTCCTCCTATGGTGTCCGTATTATTAGGGTCTCACTGTAGTCTTAGTAATATACGGGTATCACTGTATTCTTGAGTTATCAGTGTTCCACTGTATAGGTCCGTCTTATTCAGGTCCCACTGTATCCTTGTTGATAATAGCGTAATTGAAAATTTGTAAATTAAAGTTAGGACGTTGCATCGCACCGTCATAAGCTTCAATTCTGGAATGAAATAAGTCAGTGTTCTGTAGTTAATTTTCTCTTTGGTTGGTTTGTCGGCTGCTGTAGTGTTGGGTAACTTGTCCAATTCTTGAAAAATTTGCGATGTGGCCTTTAGCGGCTTGCGCCAATTTGCAATTACGCTGGCACAATAATAGACAATACTGACGATCAATAATAACGGTTAACAATAATAAAATCTAAGTTCCTCTGCAGCGGCACAAGTTGTCAATATTTCCAAAGATGAATGCTTTTAGGTTTCAATTTATAGTTTCTCTAAATTTGATCCAAGTATGAAGTCTCGGAAGACTGACCAACATTATTATAAAACTTCTAATAACACTAAAAGTGTTTAATAACAAAAACTTTAGAGTTTAAAAAGTGTTCACTGAGAAAAACTTTAGAGTTTTAAAAGTGTTTAGTGAAAAAAACTTCAGAGTTTAAAAAGTGTTTAGTGAGCAATAAGTCCGAACTATTTGAGGACCTTCTTATTGTCACTGAGAAGTTTCTTGAGAAGAAAACTCAACTCGACTGAAGACTCAATGGTGAGAGTCCTTCTTATATACCCCCGGATCCTGGTCCGATTGCATCAGAAAATGTTGTTATTGCGTCAGAAAATGTTATTTTTGCGTCAGAAAATGTTAAGAAATCCCTAATTTACCGTTAGGTCCATTGAGCTGTCAATCAATTGGGTTTACGAACGTAAAAGGGAATCCAAACTTATAGTCAGATCCATTATGCTGTCAATCACTGGTGTTTACGAAAGCACAGTGAGTGACAGTAGGGACACCTGGCACTCAACCAAGTATCCTTATTATAGTGCAACTCCTGGTAGAATGACTGACAATATTTAGGATTGAGTCCTAAATGTCAATCATTTTGTAATCAATTTTAACTGTGTTGACGTACATTAAATTGGAATTTTACTGCATTGACGTACATAGTGAACATCAATTTAATAAAAGTAGAACATTTTACATCATCAATAATCATTAATAATAAAATGTATTTGTGATTTGTGGTAAGCGGCGGAAATGCGCCAAGCGAAGGAAAGGAAACCGCGAACGGTGATTCCTGGAAGGAGATGGACTTGACGTCCAGAGGTTCATGTTGTGGGAGCATTTCCGTCTGTACTGACGTGTGAAATGATTATGAATAGCACTGCATAATATTAATATTGGGCGTCAGCCCGTAAATTACAGAAAGTGAAGAATTAGGAGAAAAATCTATTATGACTAATTGGGAGCAATCATGCGTCAATCTTGCAGAAAGATACATAATTCTTCATTCTCCCCGGCGTTGATCTACCAAGGAGATCAAAATACTCATGGCTACACAAGCTTGTTGATAATGAGCTTAAAGCTACCAATGGCTGTAAAGATTATGACGATCAACAGGGCAAAGGCGATGGCGCCGCGAGTAATCCAGGCAATGAGAGCGGATCCAATCAACGAGAAAAGATGAAATCCGCCAGCGCCGACGCTAGGAGAATAGGACACCGATAAGTGTTGGTCTTCAATAGCTTTATTAGCAAGGTAATCCAAATGTCCTTGTAAGTGAATGGGTACTTCGTTTTGGGCATATTTGAGGGTGCACAACATGTCGATTTCAGGCACGTCGAAGTTCACGTGAAGTTTGCAAGGTAGTGCGGTTCTCGGTAAGATGGACAGGGAGGAAAAAATGATCGCATTGGAGAATAGCGACACTAGATCCTGTGTCGACTTGTCCTTGAAGAAATATGGTTGCGGAAACAACACAAAGGTAGCATCCGGTTAATTTAATAAATTCAGCGGTGCAAGTATTATCTTGCACTTCCTTTACGAGTTTGAGGTTTTCGGACGACATCTAAATTTCGAGTAAAGCACTGCTTGATGTTTCAAAGACGATTGCATCGGACCGAGGCACGAGTACTCCTGCTTCGAGATGTAATGGCAACGGTTTGATCTTCATGACCTTGTCAGGATTAACAAGTGAGTCAATACATTTTATTCCGTTAATGTCGATAATCGCTCGGATAATGTCGTCGTTGGAATGGCAATTTGGACTGATCGTTTGAGCGTCCTTTTCGGTATCGCAAGTGATTTCCCCAATTCTATTGAGGCTATCATCCCCGCGGTCGTTGCATGGGGTTATAGCGGAATGATTCCCTTTTGTTATGATGCATTCATTCAAAATTGGCATCGGAGGGGTTGAGACGGAAATAAATTAATTAAAATCAATTCCGTGGAGGCGTAACGGTGCTCCGGCTGATAGACGAGTAGTATTCGTATATGTCGTATTGCCCAGATGGGATGTTATAGTGACTTCAACTGAGAACTTCCAGCTAGGACAATTGTAGACTGCGTAAGTTTCACTTGTGGGATTATCGAGATACATCTTGATGAAATGACAATCTTCCACGAATGGCCAATAGCAATAAGGAGCCTTTAAGTACCGGCAATCAGCCCATCCTTTGTGCGTGTCGGACGATTTGAATTGCTTCAGAGTATCATTTACTCCAAATTCTTGGCATTTGTCGCCGTGACATGGGGCAGATGAATCTGGGTTCCAGCATTGCACATAGTCGATGCATTTAGCGAAAGGTTTCGGAACATAATAGAGTAGCTGTTTCTCGCATTGTAGAGCTACGGATTTAGTCTCGATGGTGACGGTTCCGAGTACAGTTCCATGTTGATTGTCGATTTTAAAACAACTGCTCTGTCCGATAGGGGATAGCGCCAACCTAGTATTGAGACGAACGGCGCATGTGGTCACGTCGCCTACTGTATGGCATTCCCGAGTGGCGGCAGCCATGCTGGCGCTGTTACTGCAGGCGTAGCTGATCGACGCGCAATTGACGATGAGTAGCAAAGTCACTTGCGTTGCGGGCAGAAACAACAGACGTCTTGAGCGAGACGATCGGGTGTTGACGTTACAACGTGGAAATGGAGACGCTTCAGGATTGAGTAAAGGCATCCCAATTTCTTCGTCCTTGGTTTGTTGTTTCGTCTTCATTCGTTGTCTATATCGATTGATTAGGGTCTTGAATAATTTTCGGAACGGGAAACTGATCCACCAGGAAATGCAATATACCAAACGTGATACATACAACAAAACGACAATTATGGTGGTCAATATAATTCCAAGGATTGACAACAATATCCACTGGTAGTATCCATAACATCTCCAATTTCCCCATCTTTCTAGACACAGGTGACAACGAATGAGGCGGCAAATAGGGATGCGTGGACAGGTAAGAGTGGCGGTGACCGGTTGGTCGAAATCCGTAAACCATACTTCAATAGACGTATTACCCGGACTCGTTAGCATTTGATTGGTAAATGTCAGTTCTGTAAAGCTGGCAGTGGGAATCAGCGATATAAATCCAGGATTGCGTTGAGCGCGAACATATCTAGGAATATGGTTTGGCGTCTTGACACTTATTCCTCGGGCGGTACAATTGAATTCGCAATCTGAACATGCATGTAGAGCCTGAGTTCGACTGAGATCCCGTTTTTTCACCATCATGAGTTGATTGCCCCAGCACTGTGGAGTTATATACCCATCCTTAAGTCGAAGGCGATGCTTGATCATGAAAGGGTTATACGTACAATTACATGTGGGATTAGCGTCAAATTCCGTGGCTTTAGCGCATCCCATATGAAGGCAAAAACTGGCGTCACCAATGCATTTTTGTTGAAGACATTGGAGTCTAGTGCATTCGCCAACACAAGTGTACGAGCTGAATCTTTTGGGTTGCTTGTCTTGATACACGTTGAGAGCGTCTAACGGATATAATTGATGATCGTGTATAGCGATTGGGACGTACTCCAGTTTTTTCGAAAAGTGTCGGCATCCGGCTAACGTGTATCCATCAATTGCACAAAAATCTGACAGAGTTCCAAGATGGTTATATAATGTGGTATCGATGACTTCTTCGAGCGTCTGACATTTAATATCATCCAGGTTTGCGGTTGATAATTGGTCAGGGCATGACGCTGTTCTATCCATGCAGGACTGTCCGTCTGCTGTTATCATTTGTCTGCCGCAAAATTTATGTCGCGAGCACACAGTGCCATTTGAATCGATTTGAAGCCAATGTACGCTCCTGTGGCAGACTGGAATTTCATGATGTATAGGCCCAGGTTGTAGACAATCAGGAAATAATTTGCGGTAATCAGGATTTGGATCGTAAGTCCCTGGTTCTTCGTCAAACGGATCGTTTGGTTCGGGTGTGGATACTGCAGCTGTGACACTTATGAGAAGAAGTAACGTAGCAGTAGTGCGTTTCAAACTGCTGGTCGTGTGTCGAAGCGAACTAGTTTTCTTCATTTCCTTAGGATGGAGTCGATATGTTTGAATATACGCTTGTCGGAATTTTCGATTATGGACAGCATATATTGCTAGATTAACACACGGTGATATCCATATGGGAAGCGTAGCCAAAATGTGTATCATTTTGGGAAGAGTTTCATTGGTGTCAAAGGTTTTCAGGATCATGACTGGGCAGTAGCAGAGAAGATAACTCACGCAAATTTGACTAATAGTTTTGGTCAGATCATTTGAAGGTAGAGTAGAAGTTCCTATCGCTACGAGCGTAGCAATAAATCATAGTGATGATTGGGAGTAGAATGACCAACAAGTATAATGTTGTCTTTGGAGAGCGACCAGCGCTGTCTTGAATAATTGTACACGTGGCGGTGGGGGAATCACGTTGTCCGATGCTACCCCAAATTCCAAATAATGGTAGAGATAGCAATCCAAAACAGAATATCCAAGCTCCAAGGATCATCATGATTGTAGATCGGAGAGTATATATAGTGTTATATACTGCTGTATGCACTACTCGTATGTAGCGATTTACGGTAATCATTAAGATCGTCGTTAGGGCTACTGACGTGATTCCATAGTGAATAAAGGGATACATCGAGCATATCGTAGGTCCTTTGAGAATCCAGGGGTTGATGTATCGGACTGCGTTGATAGGGATGTAGAAAGCACTTGTCGCTATGTCGGCGAGGTGCAGATTAACGATTAGCCACGTCGTAGGATTTCTTTGCAGACTGTGACTGGTTCCGATCGCGATAACGGAGGCCAAGTTTCCAGTGAAACCGCAAATGGCGCATAATATCGCAAAGGCTCCGATAAGGGCTTGTGTGGGTTGATGGGTTACATCTTCAGTGTCTAAGGGTACGTAAGTAACATTGCTGGTGCGATTGACGTCGTATTGCAGCGTAGCGTGACCTTTGGGACTGAACGCAGCGAATAATATTAGATTTGTTAATATCCAGTTCCAGGGGGAGATTCGGACTGAGGTGGACACTATATGATGGACCGTTTGTTTGTCGCTTCCTTGATCTTTCGTGGGAGAAGGCGTAGAGTTGACATCATCAGGGTTTTCGATGGGCAACTTGGCAATCTTAGTGATTGGTCAGATGACTTCCTTCGTCCCCATCTTGACGATTCCTTTTTTGTTAGTGGATCTTTCTCGTGTTTCGAGTGTCACGACTCTGACTAACCCATCCTTGCCGGGTGAAGTAGCTTTTACTCTCCCGGTTTTCCATTGTAGAGGTGGAAGATTGTCTTCCATCATCAATACTAAATCTCCTGGTTGAAGATTAGTAGATGGACTCTGCCATTTTTCTCGGGTTTGAAGGGCTGTAATGTACTCCATCTGCCATCGTTTCCAGAGATCTTGCGTACGACGCTGTATTAGCTGGAATTGTTTGAGGCAGTTCAACGGAAGATGGCCTAGGTCTGGCTCAGGGATGACAGACAAAGGCGTTTCTACTAAGAAATGTCCAGAAGTCAGTGGTTCCATATCATTAGGATCATTTGATACTGGCATGATGGGTCTGGAATTGACCATTGCCTCGGTGAAGCAGAGTACGGTTTCGAATTCCTCCCAGGTGTAACTGTCATGTAGCAGAATCCAGTTTAGATAATTCTTTACTAATCGGACGCAGATTTCCCAAACGCCTCCGGCATGAGGGTTGGCTGGAGCGTTGAAATGCCAAGTGATATGTTCCATTGACATATCCGGTAGAATTCTTTCGGTATATTTTTGAAGCCGAGCGATTTCTTCTTCATTAGCAACCAGTGTATTATTTGCTCCAATTATAATTGGTTTCGTTGTCTGAGTACATGTCTGACGGTCCTCCCTTTCGGCTGACGAACCGGCGGAAGGCCAGTAGAAATTGCTCGCTAGATAGAGCTGATACCAATTCCAGATGGATAGCGCGGGTGCTGAGACAGGTAAACAAGCAAATCCACACTTTGAATTTGGCTAAGCCTCGACCTGAGAAGTTACGAATCAAATATGGTCCGGCATAATCAACTCCAGTGTGAAGGAAGGGTCGCGAAGGGCGGACACGAGCGGCTGGTAACTGTCCCATTAGTTGATTTCCTGGTTTGGCGCGGTATCGAAAACATATCAAGCATTTATCGATAATAGACTTGATATATTTCGTTGCATTGGGCATCCAGTAAACTTGTCGAATATGGTTGTGAACCGTTTGTTTGCCGGCGTGCCCGAGTCGATAGTGAATATGTTGAATCATTGCCCGTATGAGTGGGTGTTCTCCGGGAATGATCAACGGATGCTTGGTTCCGTAGGCAAGTTCCGCGTTTTCCAATCTTCCGCCCACCCTGAGACGCTGTTCGGCGTCTAAGAAGAGACACAAGGATTGAAAACGGCGTCCAGATCTTATTTTCCATTGTTGGATGTCGCGAATTTCATCAGCGTAGGCGTCATGTTGTATCCACGTTATGAGGCGGGACTCTGCGTCAGCTATTTCAACGGCTGAGTACAACTGTGCAGCTTGGCCCTTGAAGGACTTCTTGACGTATATCCGTTGGAGAAGAGCTGTAATCGCCAACGCCTTTTTCCATGACGACAGGCGACATAGGCAAGTAAGAATAGACGCATCTCCGTTGGCTGGAGATCGAATAACGGTCACGATATTTTTCTTCTCTTCGTCGTGAACTACGGGATTCGGTTTAAAGTCATTTAATTCATATGAACGTTGAGACAGCCAAGCTGGGCCAGTCCACCACAAGGGATGATTTTGCAGTTCACTGGGATGAAGGCCTCTGGATGCACAGTCAGCCGGGTTGTCTTCCGTCTTAACGTGCCGCCAAGAATTGATTGGAGACGCGGCGTGAATCTGAGTTACTCGATTTGCTACGAATAACTTCCATCGGTTAGGGTTGCTATGAATCCAGTTTAAGCAAACGGTAGAGTCCGTCCAATAATGAGTGGCAATATCAGGGAGCTTCCAAGCGCGTTTGACTAGTTTGACCAGTTTGGCTAGTAGAACCGCAGCCAATAATTCCAGCCTGGGTATAGTCACCAATTTCAAAGGTGAAACCCGAGTTTTGGCGACCACGATGTAATGGTGTCACCTTGACATCCGCGAAGATAAATGCACGCCGCGTATGCTTTAGCGCTAGCATCTGCGAAGCCGTGTAATTGCCAATCACCATCGTTCGAGTACATCAAAGATCGTGGAACAGTAATTTTCTCAAGTCCTTTCAATGCAGAGGCATATGACATCCATGTTTTTAAAATGGCTTCTGGAAGTGTGTCGTCCCACCCAATTTCCACTTGCCAAATCTGTTGCATGAGAATTTCAGCCTGAATGATAGTGCTTCCCAGAAAACCGACAGGGTCGAATATCTTGGAGATGTCTGACAATATAGTTCGTTTTGTATGTTTCCGGTCCAGGTCGATGGTAACCTTAAAGCAAAACGTATCGGTTGCAGGATTCCATCGTAGACCGAGAGTTTTGACGGTGTCGTCTTTGTCGAAATTGAAAGGTAGCTGAGTCTCTCTATCCTCAGGCGGGATGGCTTCTAACACTTCGGGTGAATTAGAACCCCACTTGGTAATATGCATGTGCGCACCCTTTAATATTTCGGTCAACTGAAATTGGACCTCTTTCGCGAATTTGACGTCATCCAATGAGTTCATGGTATCGTCCACATAGAAGTCATGCAACAAAGCTTGCGCTCCGATGGGATATTTTTCCTTTTCGTCCTCGGCAACCTGTTTGAGTGTACGAATCGCCAAAAATGGAGAGGAGGATACTCCGAATGGGACCACACGCAGACAAAAATATCGAAGGGGAAGAGACGGACTTTCCCTGTACACAATCCATAAATATGCTTGGTCATCGGGATGTATCAGTATTTGTCTGTACATTTGCTTGATGTCCCCAATGAGTCCGATTCGGCGCAGTCGAAACTTAACTAACTGCGTGAAAAGGTCCGTCTGAATCGTTGGGCCGACCATGAGTGTATCATTTAATGAGACCCTTGTTTTGGTTTTGGCAGAAGCATCATAAACGACTCGTAGTTTAGTCGTGGTGCTTGTTGTTTTCTGAATGTCATGATGAGGGATCATGTAAAATGGCTGCGCATCAAGAGGGATTCCTGTAACTTCGCGCATTTCGTCGTTGTCAATATATTCTTGAAGTTGTTGATGATATATTTTGCGGGCTTCAGGTTGTTTTGCCAATTTTCGTTCAACTGATTCCCATCGTTTGATCGCGAGCATGGCAGAGTCACCCAAAGGAGGGTGGTTCTCGCGGAATGGAAGTCGAACTTGGTATTGCCCGCTAAGGAGTCGAACAGTGTGTTTTTTGTAATGCTCTTCACATTGAGTTTCTTCAGGCGTCCACATATTTTGAAACGGGAGTTCTTCGACTTCCCAGAATTTTTCAAGATTGAAGGGTACGTCCTGAACTACGTTGACCAAATTGCGACTCGTGGGACACGCGGTGGTTTTTCCAAGAACTAAATATCCCAGTGTAGTCTCTAAAGCACTAGGTGTCCCGGGTTGTCCGGTGATTTTACGTGCACCGGATTCCAGAATTTCTTCAATGACAGAAGCTTCTAACAGCATATCAATTTTGGACGGCCATTAAAATTCAGGATCGGCTAATGGGAGCTGGCTGAGGTGGGCCCAGTCGGCCGGTTGCATCGGAGAATTAGGAACTTCAGCTGTGATTTCGGCAATCACATATACTTCTACATGCATCATGTGTTTATCCTTGACTTGTGATTGTAGCGTGACTTGCGTTTTACCTAACGCGGGCAACGCTTCTCCCCCAGCGACTGTAAATTCTTGAGATGTGGGCAATAACGGTAACTCCATGCGAGTAGCCAATTCTTCGGTTATGAACGAGCTGTTACTACCCGTGTCGATGAGGCATCGAGCTACAGTTTTCTTTCCGTTATATAGAATATTGACCACTGCGGTTGGTAATAACCCTTGAGAATGTTCAGCACAGGTAGTAATAGTGTTATCTTGCACGGTGGTTACTACCAAGTTGACAGCGGAAGTCGGATGCAGACTGGAGTGGTGATGCTGATTACAAACGCGACAGGTTTTCGTACTTTTGCATGTTTCAGTAGGGTGACCTCCGAGACAATTGGTGCATCGCTTGTTTGCATAAACCCATTCCTTACGTTTATGCACAGTTACTTTGTCCCATAACGGGCATTGAAACAAACCGTGTCCATTCTGATTGCAGAATGCGCAAGTGAAGGTAGCCCACGCTTTGTTAGGGGATTGAGGTCGGGCTCTGGGTGACTTGCTCCGTTTTCGCATCAATGGTTTTGCCGGGGACTTGGATCGGCTGGAGTTGCGACGAGTAACTGTGTTTACTAACTTACGTTTAGTTTTCACTGACGGACGTTTTCTCTGACGGGTTTCTCTCCAAGAGGTGGTGGAACTTTGAGATGTTTGACTGGCCTGCGACCCAGCAGAGGAATACCCGTCTGTATCATTTCCAGACCCAATGTGGAACACTACTCGCTTATCGCTTCGTTCGCGAGAATGACGAGAATGTTGGCTCATGGCCAACGTGGAACTACTTTCTTTGATGCCTTGCGTAACGCCCAAGGTTTTGGCCTGTTTTTCTAGGTACGTAAGGATCACGTCGAGCTTGGGTACCTTTGAATTAGGCAGCGAATGATTGAATTCAGCGATGGTACGAGTGTCGAGTTTCGCCAAGGCGAAATGTAAATACAAGACTTCTGCCTCGGTTACGTTACCAAGATCAATTTCTTGTATTTGAGCTCTGGTCGTTCGGATTGTATTGATGAGAGCTCGTAGACCATTAGGGGTCTGCATTTGAATACTTTTAAATTGCAATAAGGGACGGATGGCCTGTTGACACGCTTCCATAGCGCTGTCATATCGTTGTTCCATGCGTTCCCATGCTATGGTCCAATTAGTCTCCGTAATCTGAAGATCGGCGATAGTTGAGATGGCTGGACCGTCACGCAATGCATCAGCCAGAAGACGCATTTTGTCAACTGGAGAATAATTAGCGGCGGTTACTACAATGGCGTTGAACTGGGCTTTGAAAGTTTGCCATTGGTTGTGCATCCCATTGAATTTAGGCAAGCTGATTTTTGGCGTGTCCAATTTGCTTGTAGGAGTCGCGGCTAATTGTGCTTGATATAGCTTAGCTATGGTCCACATTTCCGATCTAGCCTTATTATAAGCTTCGTCCAGAGGTTTGTGGGCATTCAATGCTGTGGTCTGTGCGGTTTTTTCTGCCTCAGATCCTGTATTAGCATTGGTATATAAACGATAGCAATCAAGATGTTGATTGGCAATGTCAGGTGCCATGTCTTTGAAATCCTGTATGAAGAGTTCAACTTCGACGGGGGCTAGGGGTGTAGAGGGCGTGGCGAAGTGGGCATCTAACTTATCCTGGTAGGCCGCGAGTCGGGTAAGCAATGACTGCCGGAGGGCAATGTGATCGGCTTTAGTAGTTGACATCGTAGTGTTGGAAATGTTTTCACTGTTATTTGAGTCTGGCGGGGGATTTGGTTCCTCGTCCCTGTGTTCGTCGTGTGGGTCCGGCGGGGAACTGTGATCCTCGTTCCTGTGCTCGGCTTGAGAGGGAAGAGGTTGATCACTACCGTTGGTGTCAGTATTGTTTTCGTTTGTGTTAGAAGTAGAGGGCGCAGGAGAGTCGTTACTGTCCGTTTGAGCTACTTCAGGTGTGATTGTCTCTTCGAAATCGTCGCCGTCAAGCGTGTCTTGATCTCCGATTGATGTGTCGGATTCGCTTGTCCGGTAGCTGGGAATGGATTGGATATGTAAATTTGATAGGTATCCGGAATCCGGGTTGAAGGACTTATTATCGCGCACTGGGGTACTGCTACTAGTTGGTTGTTCAGGTCTGGATGGGGGAGATTGCACAAATGGTGGAGGACGCGGTGTATCGGGTTTACGTTGAGAAGCAGGTTCGTTGTCTTTTCCGTCCTTAGGAGGAGTTGTAGGTTTCTTTAAAACAGTGACGTTTAATGAGGTATCTGCTTCAGACAATTGAGAAGAGTTGAATTGGTCCAAGAATTCTTTCTGGAATAGAAGATACTCGTAGGATCGTTGTAGTGAAGTTTCTGTAGAAGGGTGATGGGCTGAGAATGCGCGGAGCACTACACTTTTGGGTTCGTGTCCTTGGTAAGGATAGGCAACAAAGTCAGCGTCAAAATGGCCTCTTACTTCACTGACCAATTGATTAAATTTGAGCTTGTTCGATTGTCCACTTGCTGGCACTTTCGCTCTACGGGTTCGTTTTCGATGTATTAGTGCAGCAGCTAGCACTTGGGGGCTGCGTTTACTTTTTAAATTAAAGTTACTTCGTAATTCGCGGCGTGGGGGATTAGTGGGGGGTGCACCAGGTTGCATGTTCCATGATGATGTTAACGTAGCACTAAGGTATCACTTTGAGGGCGTTTTGTTTTGAAAAGAGGGCATGTACCAATATACCAAGGAGTGGGACCCTAATAAATTCAATCCCTTTGTCAAGGTTCGAGGTTGTGAAGAGACTAGACACTTGACCCACCCAGATTAGCTACCTCAGTAGCGTCATTGGCTGCAGTCAACGGCTAAGTCCTACCTTCGCGTTACGAATTGACTACAGGTAATCAGTATTTTGTGGGTCTACCCTTTTCGTAGTATATATTAGTACCAAAGGAATGAAGGAAGGTATTAAATTGGGTAGGAGAGATATAGTGTAACGTTGTACTAACCTTTTATAGGGTTGGTATCTCCCAAGCCAAAAGAAAAGTGCCTGACACGGCAGTACACTATATATATGTCGAATGGTGAGATCACCCAAGTTTCCAGTGTATCCAAAAAGACGGGACTGGTAATGCGCACAGTCACTCGGCTGAGCAAAGGCACTGGCCCCCCGGGTGGGAGGCGGACGGGAAGGTGGACGAAAACTGAGGGGAACGAAACACTAAGCGGAGTGCTTAGTCCAGGATGATTGGGTCAGCGTACGAACCGTTAGGAGAGAACGAGGTCACCGCGGGTGTGGGAGACGCCGGTGCGGTGGTAGGTGATGCCGGTGGACTACACGGAGTGCCGGTCGGAGGGGCTGGAATCACGCAGTAATTGTTCACGACGACGTAGGTGCGATTAAACTCGCGAAGGCGGGGCGCCCACTGCTGACACGGGCACCAACGAGTGTCGCTCAGATGCTTACGGCACCACGTGGGGCGGGGCTGTTCGGATTCGGGTAAGTTGTGGAGCACAAAATCGGCTAATTGGCCGATATCACAATTGAAACGTCTGTATATGTAACGTAGAATGGTCCAAAAGGGGGCGAGTTCTAATGGTGGCCGCTGATTCATAAGGATCCGAGATCACACGAGTCACTAGAAGAACACTCGCCGGAACTTAACACACGCCGACGTTTGGCGGGAGAGGACGGAGGAGTCGACACGGAGGAAGGAGCACTCAATTTGCCTTGGCAGGAACAGTTCACAGTGTCACCACAAGCGATGAATCCGTGATGGTAACAGTAGACAGTGGGCTGGGCGGTTGGTTTTCCGATGGAGGAAAGACAGGGATGGTACAAGGGTTTGCGCAAATGAGGCACACGTTTGCACAAGTTGGCTTGATAGGCTTTGGTGAGCTTAGCTTCGTGGATGCGTTTTTCGGAATCTAGACGGGTTTGTTCTGCCGCACGGCGGGCCTCAGCTAGTTAAACGGCGATTGCGTTTTGTTTAGCGTTGCGCTCAGTTTCTTGTAGTCGGTACCGGAGACGGCGCGTGAACGATTTCACAAAGTCGTGGGGGCACAAGTCGATGTGGTCCACTAAATATTGCCTGACCAGGCCGTAATGTGTTTCGAGCACTGTGTCACTGGGAGCGTGAACGTCAAAGGGCACACAATGACAGTCGTCTGTCAAGGTAGGTAATTTTTCAACACTGTCAATAATGAGAGCAGCGCGAGCGGCGTGCTTACGAATGGTATGTATTTGTCGCACTAAACGGGGATCGCGGGAAATAACCTCAGGAATGTCACCAAGTTCCGACACGGCGGAGGATGAAGAGACGAATGTTTTTTGGTGCATTGACACAAAATCGCGAAGAGTGCATCAAACAATCGATGAATGTACTTATGACCGAGTAGTACATACGGATACGTATAGCATAGGCGAAGAACAAACTGTATACGCGATCGGAAACGAGAGAAGTGTAGCACGGATACACTGAACGAGACGAGAAATGCCAAGTAGTAGGAAACGCATCTACTAGACACACGTAAACGGAACGAGACGATAAAGGCCAGGTTGTAGGGAACGCATCTACTAGGGCAATACAATACGGATACGGAGACGAATACGAGAGTATATACACGGGATATACAGAGGAAGAAATTCAGCGCTTTCCCCTCTTAGACGTGGATGCAGTATACGCGGGTTTCGAAAAAGTCGCAATTCACTCACTATTAAATTTTAATTTTTCACAGAGTAGAACTTTTAAAATTCACTTAGAGTTCGATTCGTATCGGGAGAGCCATGAACAGAAATACGGTAGGTCGTATCTGCCTTTGTAGTAATTCCTCGAATGGTTTATAAAATATTTTCTTCAAATATTTTAGATGTCACAGAGTGAAAATCGACTTTTGGTAGGTAAACAAATAAAGATTGAAACTGAGAGAGTCTCAGACTGGAGAGAGAGGAGTAAGATTTTTTGAGAGTTTTATTTCACAATAAACACAGAATCATAACTGAATACATAATAGGAGTTTGCTTTTTATTTTATAGGTAAATACAATTGACGCAGTACTTAAGAAAGACGCGAATCTGCGGTAAATTGTAATTAATTTTTAATGTGTTGACGTACATTAAATTGGAATTTTACTGCATTGACGTACATGGTGAACATCAATTTAATAAAAGTAGAACATTTTACATCATCAATAATCATTAATAATAAAATGTATTTGTGATTTGTGGTAAGCGGCGGAAATGCGCCAAGCGAAGGAAAGGAAACCGCGAACAGTGATTCCTGGAAGGAGATGGACTTGACGTCCAGAGGTTCATGTTGTGGGAGCATTTCCGTCTGTACTGACGTGTGAAATGATTATGAATAGCACTGCATAATATTAATATTGGGCGTCAGCCCGTAAATTACAGAAAGTGAAGAATTAGGAGAAAAATCTATTATGACTAATTAGGAGCAATCATGCGTCAATCTTGCAGAAAGATACATAATTCTTCAGATTTCATGGAATTGTTGGAAATGTGAATATTGGTGAGTGAGACAAAAACGGGCTGGGCCCTGCTCTATTGCAGTTCACAGAAAAATACTTGGGCGCTACCCTTATTTTATTGCGCGTCGTTCATTCGTGCTCTCTTTCTGTCTTTTACCTTCCTCATCCGTCTCTCTATATAATTGAGGATGTTTATTTGTCATCCCTCCTCGTTCTTACTTATTCTCTCATTCTCGCTATTATCTACTATGATATATTGCATCTTGATTGATGCTGGGCTATGCCCCTGTGTTTTTTGAGATTTGCTAAATAATTAGTGCATTGTCGACTGCAAATATATGGGCAGACAACAGTTCATAGACATTTCCAACTTTTTGCTTTGCAGGATAAATGGGTATTTTCACGTGGCTCGGCCTCTCTTCAAACTTCTCATGAAGAACGCTCTGTTTAACTTTGACGATTCCTGTTGAGACGCCATCGACACACTCAAGAAACTCATCATCGACGCTTCTTAACTAGCCTTCCCGGTTTCACATAGTCAACTTGAATTAGGGTCAAACAAAAGTGAGTATTGCATCGGCTCATGTCTAATCCAAAACATAGACGGATTTAGAAGGCCTCTTGCCTTTAACTCACATCTACTTACCGGTCCGCAGTTAAAATTGTCCACTCCTGAAATGGAATGCTACGCTTTCATCCATAGGCTCGCTTAACAACACTGTTTAGTGTTAGATAGAACAATCCATGTCTACACTGACCATTCTGCGTCAACATCCATTCTAAACACGTCTGAAGTCAATTCCAGACTCATTCGATGGAGCTTAAAATTAAACTTATACCAAATCAAAATATTTTACGTCGAAGGCAAGAACAATAAAATAGCCGATGTTCTGAGCAGACTACAAAGAGATATCCCTACTCAAGTTTGAAAAGATCCGGAACCTAAAACCACCGTATACGTAAGAAGTATTCGGGATACTGAGAGTGTTCATACAAACCTCGCTACTCTTGACTAAGATCACAAAATATTCGCAAGCAAGAGGCGTAATTCCAGGTGCCTCAAAATCATGGAGTCATTAGAGAAAAATAGGGCAAACAACTTTAAAGGTGAAAATAAATTTTAAAAAGATTATCAGCTCAATGAAAAAAATACTTTACAACGAATTAATTATGACCCTACAGGTTCGATGTGGCTTATTTTACTTTTATATCCTTTATCGAAGGAAGCAGCCTAGGACTTTTATCGCAAATCTCACTTAGGTAACGAGAAGATTTTTGAAATCATGACAAAGAAATTTTGGTTTTTCAATATGCGTTGCATCATACTCAATGTATGCCGTTTCTGCGAAACTTGCCAGAGGTACGCGAAGGTCAACTGTAAGAAAAAAGGACCACTGCATCTGATAATAACTCTACAAGTTCGATTTTATTGAATATCCGTGGACCATATGGTACCGCTAAATAAAACTTTACGTAGTTACAAATATATCTTATCTATTATAAATCAGTGTACTAGGTATTTTTAGTTATTTCCCTGCAAATCCACTAGTTGGAAAGAATTTGCGAAGCATCTCATTCTATTCTTTCAAGAACATCACCCGTGCAGCATTTTCTCTGACAATGGCGGGGCCTTTGTAGCCATTAAATATCTAGAATTCTGTTTAGAACACAACATCACACGCATTACTACAGCCCCTTACCATCAATCCTCCAACACCTATTTTAAACGAGTAAAAACCTTCGGAAGTATTTTAAGAAGTTTAAATTCGAACAAAACCGATTTTACGACAACCAACTCATAAAAGTACAAGATGCGTATAATAATGCTTCCCATTCTAGTACTAAGTTCACCCCCTGTTTTCTTATGCACGGCATAAGCCTGCTAAATCGAAATTATAATTTGTTAACTAAATAATGGTACGCATTGGTGAAATGTTTCGTATCCGTATGCAGGCTTTCTAAAATTCATGCAAAAGCCGATTCAAGAGAAAATTAGCGTTTCATAAAAGATATCCAGCTGTAACATTTGTTAATAGTGACTTAGTGTGAAAAAACTACACGCGTCCTCTAAGCACTAAATCAAAATTCATAAGAAAGTACACTGGACCCTATAAAGTTTACAGTGAATAAAAGCATTTATTCCTATTTCTTATCTGATCATACTGATTATGATAACGCTTTTATACCGAAGCGTACGCTCCGTTTGGCTTGTGCCCATAATTTCCGTCAATATGTTTCAGACCAACCCATAACAGCTTCGGAGGAATCCGCCGTCAACCCTGACTGAACTAACGACCTACAGTCTGTTCCAGCGCAACACGTTTTCCTTGTTGAGCTCCGTTTGGATCCTACAGATAATCTGCCCCATTAAAATGGAATTCAAATTGATGTTCTTTAAGGAAGAGATTATAACCACTGTTCTGAAGCTCCTGCACGAAATAGTTACTTATCTCTTCCACAGCATGGGCCACTGGCGGCACACGACGACAGTAGCTCATCTTACCAATCCCACTAAAGTATTTGGAGCACAGACGGTTCTCATTCCTCTTTGAATGTTCGTGCCCAACCCCCCGTTAAACGAAAAGCCGACACCTTTCTTCCGCAACCAAGACTCTTGCATTAAGCCCTAATTAATCAGTCGGCGTTTCGTAAAACGCCTGTGGGTGATGTTAGGGATGGTCTGATTTTGAACTTTCATAATTGCATAGATTGGAAACATCGGGTCTAAACTTCGGACCAGTCTTCACCATCATCCACAGGAACTCCAACAAAATTGGAGGAAATAGTTCACCCAGAGAGCCAAACTCAAAGCGATGCTTCAAGCTTAACTGGTTTTATAAAAATTACCAGTGCCGAAGCTTGCCAGTGCTTGAGCTTTCTGATGAGCTCATGTCACTACATAAGCTCATCAGAAAGCTCAAGCACTAAAAGCACACCTGTCAGTCAAAAGAGTGTAGAGAGCAGACGTCAAGTCTCTGCAAGCTCGACTCAAAATAACATACAGGAAACACAAGTCCTTGAGAATGCAGTGAGCAGCCACAACATTCTTGCAGGCTCAATCCATCAGGAAGTCCCAACACAAAGGATCAACGAAAGCTCTTTAAAGGGCCTTTTTCCTACTAAAACATCTTTCCCCACTCACATGGAGGGCATTTGCACCACCGCCAGTGGAGAAAGAGACCTCAGTCCTCAAAATTCTATTAAGAACGAACCACTTGGAACCCCTCAAAATTCAATCATTCAAGCAACAAAATTAAAATTAAATTATACATTCAATAAAAATTTAGTTCAAGACATTGGAGATAAATTTAAACGCATGAAAAATAATAACATAATCAATAGTCAATTAATCCAATGTAGTGTAGAAAGCAGTCAGGTCAGGTTATCCAGCGGGTTCCGCAGAAATATAATGGAAGACCTAAATATCTTAACAAGGGCATCCCTAGTCACTTATGCTCCAGCAACTAAACCTCCAGCGCAACAGCTTCTACGGGTCCATAATACTGAGAGATAAGGTTCCGTTCCAGTTTTAAACTGCCCTGGAGCCGCTCCACGAGATCTGACTACCCTTCAGCTTGTTCAAATGCGGACCTGGTCAAAGTCGGACTATGGCGCTCCAGACGCAAATTGTGCTCCTAAATGTAGTTTTTTTATGGGAAGATCTACAGCCGAGACATCAAGTCCAACCACCAACGGTACCCTCACAGTCTCACACCCCACAGCTAACCTAAGAGCACCCAGTGGAAGCAGCTTCAGTTCCAGCCTCCATCATTTCAGAAAATCCAGGAAGCGCTCGCGATTCCCAGTGAAGTCCTCACAAAAACCTCATTCCCCCATAAATCAATTAACTTCAAAAACTTGTGAATAAATGAACTAATCCAGTGAAATTAATTCCTTTTCAGTGAACCTTCTTAAAAAATAAAAATTTCTCAGCAAAATATTGAATAAATTTCTTAAAAAGATAAAAATTTAAAGCTACCATTTCTACGTTAAAAATTTACATAGGTGAATTTCGTCTGAATAAAAGGCAATAAATCACTGAATTTCTGCGTTACCATGACCTTAACAAATGTAATTCATTTTTTTTGTTTATTGAGATTTAATATGCTATAATGGATATATGGTAAGAATGAGAACATTATGCATTTAGAAATAGGCCAAAGGACCTTGCTTAGATGTGCTCTTAAAATTTGTTTGATTACAATTTTAATATTTCATGAAATAAAGATACGTTCCCCATCCCCAGGTAAAGAGAGATCGTATCCGAAGATGCTTTAAATTACTTTATGCTACAAATGAAAATATAGGTTGTCAATCAATTAGAAAGTGGTTCAGGTCCAGAGTTTAAAATTTATTTAGATAAGAAAATAGAGAGACCAAATTCGAAATTAAAACCATGAACGTAAAAAGGTTAAATGTAATTGTGTGTCGTGGCTACTATTCTCTTCTCGTTTCAGCCGCCCCTTCGTGAGGACACGAAGCCTAGAAGGGGATTATGAAAAGAAAATAAAAAGAACGGCTCATTTTTCTACAGATCTTCAGATTCAACAGACAGTCTTAGCTATCTGACAGAAAAAGAAGTAGACTTACGGAAAGAGATAACAGAAAAAGACTCAACTCGCCGCCCTTCAAACTAGCAACTATGAGCTACAAAAAAAACTCAAAATGATGCTGCCCCGGAGCAAAATATCCAGCTCAGGGAGAAGGCAAAGAAGGAGGAAGAGCAAGGAGTCATCAGTAGTTCCACGACAGCAGCCTCCAAGAGAAGTTCCACAATTCGAAGCATGAAAGGAGAGATTACGACCAAACACTCCTTTAAATTAAAATTCCTTTTTGATTTTCTAAAAACTCCGTGGAAGTAAAGCAAAAATATAAAGACACCAAAAGGGATCCAAAGATTGCAAGGGGATTGCCCCCTTGGTGCTTGCTGGTGCCATAGAACATCTTAAAAGAACAAAAAGAAATATTTTTGTGGTAATTTGTATATTCCTATGTTTCTGTTCTTGGTTTTCTCCGTATTCGCCCTTTCCATCTACGAGTTTTTGTTAAATTTATCAGATTAAAATTAAGAGAGGCCAATGGACTATATTTTAAAAATTTATATATTTAAAATTCATGTGTGAACTTACCTAGATACAATCTGGACCTGGAATTGAAACTTCTTTCGTACTATTCCAGCTTTACGCGTAAGGCTGTAAACTAAATTATTATATTGTGCAAACCATTAGACAAAACCTAAAAATATAATAAAAAGCAAATCAATAATTAATCCATAACTTTGCAGCCCTCAGCCAATAGCTAAAAGGGGAAAACTTATCGTTTTGATTTGAATTAAATTTTCATTTTTACTTTAAAATTCAATATATATTTATCCGTAAACTTACCTTTCTCATCTCCAAACGTTATGTGCTCATTTACTATTGGCAAATGAAATTGATTCTCATCCTCAGCATCTTAAACCTAGAAATATGAAAATCAAAATTAGTAACGAATAGGGATTAAATTGAATAAATCATAATTGGCATCATCATTAGGTGGGCAGTAGTTCATTGAACTTCCTACGTAATAAATAGGGATGAAAACGTACTCATAAACAAAGGTTTAATTGTAAAAATAAAGTCTACAATTAAATAAGGAGGGGGTAAGCGAACCCGTGACCTTGACTGTCTCTCGTGGGTTTGTCTTCCTCTTAAACGTTGACGGTGGGTCTTTGCACAGGACGTATCCTTCATCACCATGCACTGTCCATCGTCGGCCTATCTTCCCAACTAATAAAATTGGCAAAAATAAACTAAACTAAAATATAAATAAAATTAAAACAAAATGTGAAAATGAACTTAGCTAATTAGTGAATTCAAAAATTCAGGACCGGCAGCTGTACTAGATGCTATAGCGTGTTGCGGTGTGTTTATGACATAGGACTTCGTCCGGCGGATACACTTGACCGTAGGCGCCATTTCTTCCAGTATGGATGTGTTTGCTAGGGCCCGCGTCCTCTACCACATCCCTGCCGGGTCCTTCTGTTAAAAAAATAAAAATTTAAATAAAGATTTTTATAGGGAATTACCTAATTATGCACTCAAAATTCAGAACAAGGCAATTGTGTTGGACTTAATGGTAAGGTGTGACGTGTGCCTGTTGCAGGAGATGTACTCGTCGACGGGCAAATCTTGTCGTTGCCGAACCGTTATATCCAGTGCCTGATGAGGTTAAAGACAGACCACGTCCTCTACCACCATCCTGCCTTGTCCTTCTACAAATCATAGAAATAACTCCGAGTTAAAATGTAACTCAGATTTCTTATTGAGCATTTGCAAAATTAAATAAGCAAAATTTCTGAGGCTGACCGGATTTCCAAGAGACTTTGGCTGTGCTGTCAGCGATGAAGTTTGTCCGTTTGCATCGTATCGTCGACAGATTTCCTGACATCCAGGAGCTCGTGGTGGCAAAAGCATATAATGGATTTTATTTCCAAATCCCGGTTTCCACCACATGGCTACAAGCCTTTATAATCTTGAAGAATAAAATTTAACATCAAATACTAAAATAAATACAATATTTGCATAAAATTGAAATGTAAACATCAGAATACTAACCATCTGTAGCCATTGCGAGATTCTTGGCTGGAATCAGCCGAGCCTCTCCCCCTCCTATAGAGTCACTAGCCCTACTAATATAGTGAATCACCCCTGTTAATAACTTAAATTCTACCATCTGACATTCATTAAAATATGAACCTCAACATTGTTTATTTTAAAAAATTAAAATCCACACAATTTTAGCTGATTTTGGATTTTCAGATGGTCAGAGGTAAGGTTAACTTACGTATGGTTTTCTTGACCAGTTCAAAAGCCAGGTAGGATGGCCATACGCGTTTTACTGGTTAGTAGTAGTTATTTCAAAATACATTTTACTCGTTTATATTAAGTTTTCGTTGTCCACTACGATGCCTAACTGTGCTCTCGCTACTCCAATTTAATAACGTTTTTAATTTAAAAGAACTCTTAGGATCGAACCCCGTCAGGGCTACGAAAGTGTATTGGCAGCAAGGCACTCACTAATTTTAAACCCAATTTAACGTACATTTTATAGCTCAGTTACCTTTTACATTTTGGTTTGATTTTGTTTGTATGACTGTATATAAATTGGTTTAAATTTAACATTAATTGATCAGCAAAGTTACTTCGTTTCATTTGCTTCCTAGTTGTTTAAAATATTATTTAAAAAAAATGTTTATTATTAAATAATAAAAAAAAATAAATAAATATTTTTTTGTTTTTAGCATCGATTGAATGCAAGTAGAGCAAGTCAACATCATGCACAACATTAAATAAGGAAATTATAAGACAATAATATTTTTGCAGCAGCTTTGGTTTTAATTTAGGAAACTTCAATTTAACGACGTTGCTGGTGTAATGCTTTTGTTTTATTAATTGATATTTAAGCAAAATGGCATGTGTCTTGCAACAGAAGTACAAACACATGCCTCCGCCCTACAACCAATACGCTAAATATTCAGGTTTATCGTGTTATGTTTAATATTACTAAATTTATGAAAAATTTAAAATAAAATTGGTGGAGGCGAAATGTTATGAGTAGCACTTATGTGACTAATTTAGGAGCTCTAAACCAAAAAATTAAATTATATATGTCTGACCTAACTATGCGTACAATTAGTTACAATTCAGACATATTTATTCCTTAATCTTCATCGGGTACGTCAATTTTTCTGGACTTTAAATGAACTTTTGTTATAACTTTAGAGCCGTCCTCCTAAAACTTTAGATCAGATAATTGAGATAATCTATAAAAATGCATCTTGATTTTACCAAAATGCCATTTATTAGTTTTTCGAACTACACTGTTGCAATTGCGGTTATGCCCAAAACCATTTAAAAGTAAGAAAATTTTTATTCTAAGGGTTGTATAAGATAAATTACATCTCTTGTCAAAATGCTGCTTCATCATGCTGCCGACCGACTCAGCAATACACTCGGATTTGTTGCGAACCATCGCCGTCAAAAGATTTAGTAGATCAACATACTTATCCTTTTATCATCCAAATTCACAATTTCTTAATGCTGCGTGCATTCAGGAACATACAAACCAAACTTCTGTGGACGCATTTGGTAGCCTTTTTCAACTCTGGAGCAAACCGTAGTGTACTTTTTATTGAGATCAGCTTGAAAAACTGAAATTTTAAGAAATTCCAAAGTTTTTGTATGGGTGCAGTACTCAAGAAACGCTTCCGAAATAGCAGTAGTAACTCGTTTTAATATTAAATTTTGTAAAAAAAATTCTCGTTGCATCAGAAACGTTTTGTGAGAGTCGTGTTTTGTATAGTTTCTTTACAGCTTTTGCTAATTCAAGAACATAAAACTGCAATTCAGTTATAACTCTCTGAGTGACGACTGTAAAGAAACTATCTCGAGTATTTATTATAGAGTTGCTTCTAGTTGCATACAAGGTGGTCGTGTGAATAAGAACAGGCTTTTCTTTAAAGGTGCCACGTATCAACATTTCTTTAACTGCCTCACTTAGCTTTTTCCAATCAGAACTCGTTACAGATGGGCTTATATTTCAGAACATATCCTCAAACTTTTGAATGCAGTATTCTATAACGACGTCACAATCCCATGGCAGCATTTAAGAAGACTGAATCTGTACAAAAGTAGCTCCAATTACTTTAAAAATGTCAACTAATCCAGACCAACGAACGCCAAATTCACAATTGTTAATAAGACCTAAATCACTTTTTTAATCTTTAGAGTTCGTGGTATACATCACAGGGTAGTTTTTCAAAAATCGATTCATTACACGTTGCTTGCATGCACTAAACCTTGTTTCTGAAAACGAGCAAGGCCGTCTAAGTACTAAATCTATTTGCCGGGCTTCTTCTAATAATTTTAAGTTTAGCTTGCCATAAGTGTTTCCTCGGTTGATGGTTACAATTAAAGATTTAGTCTTCTCAACCCATGCATGCATGTTAGTTTTCTTAACAGCGCCACAGGCTAGTTTAAGCAGATAAACGGGGTCCCAAGAATATGTTTGAAACAACGGGTGATTAATGTGTTATAAAAAAGCGCCAACGTCAATCTCAAACCCTAGCAAACAAAGAATCTGTTGCAAAACTTTCAGTGTTATATAGTGTTTATCAAAAGAACAACTAACGTACATCTTTTTTACTGACTCTGGCGTGAATAATTTGTAAAAAGTGTCTACAATGTCTTGCGCCAGTGCTGCCCCATTCTGTATTTCATGTTTTACAAGTAATACATCTAAGGAAATAGGCCTGTTTTTGTTATTCTTAAAAACAATTATGCCAATTATCTGCATCGTTGTACCTTATGGTGTGATTTTATCTGCAAACACGACAAATGGTAAAGCCTGTATATATATTGACCCTACTTTATTAGGGACTGTTAAAGTGCGTTCTTTGAAAACAGAATATAACTGAAGAAACAATTTAATAACATAATCAACGCTATGATTTAAATCTACATTTTCAACACCAATATCAGAGAGAAACGTTACTTCTTCCTCGAATCTCAATTTACTTTGATATTTGATGACTGCTTAGTAAGCAACTTTACCCAAAATAGGTCCAGCATATTTGTTTTTTTTTCAAACTAATTTAACATCTTTTTAAGTTGGAATGTATGTATCTCCAACTGCATTGCAATGATATTTACTGCTTATATGGCTTGATAACTTGTCTTTGAGTTGACGAAATACCAAAGGCTGGAGTTGCTCGTTGTTTTTATTTCCCTTTTTAGTTCTAACAGTACTGTTATATTGAAACAATTCGACTTTGCTTTTAGATTCTGGTATCTTTTGATCTTTTGATCGTCAGTAGGCCCAGCAATACTAGGCCCAGCAATAAAGATAAACGTAGGTAGACATCAAGAATTTCAGTGATAGCAGTAGATTTTAAAACCATTAATTGCGGTTTCCGGTTTGGAATAACTGGATTAGAGGAAGAAACAGACAGCAATTCTTTAAAGAAATCCTTAATGTCTTTAACTCTTTGCTCTACGTAAGCCATTGTTGCAATAGATCTTTTAAGATCCTAATTTTGCCTGCTTACATTCTGGCCATGATTTTGGCTCAATAAATGGTGTTAAATAATGCAGCGCAACCCTTTAAGCTTTGGCGACAAGATCAGTTTATTTAATTTACCTAAAGAATAAACTTCATTTAGTTTAGTAGATGTTAAAAACCAGCATTTTTGAACTTATTATTGCATGCCGTGCATTTTATCCCTTGCAAAGTAGGATTATCTGAATAAACCAATTGCAGATAAAGGCAAGCATTTAATAATTCAAGCCAGGCCGTGTAGCCTAGTGCTTACTGCACTAGTGCCTTTAAATCTGCTGTTAAGGCAAACGATCGCTTCAGGTCTTGGTGATCGAGTGTAGCGGCGGTGGCGAGTTTTTCCACTCGGTTTTCGGTTTCGCAAGGGCTAGGCGGCTCTGAACGTCAATGTAAAATAAAGTTCGCAATAGAAATAGGCCCGACTAATGTTGAAATGACAAAAACCTGTGTAATAGCATAGTACAAGAAGTGAATTTGAGGTCAGGCACCCTGCAAGAACTGCTGTTAAATCGGGGCAACCTCAAATTAATTTTTATTTATTTATTTTTATTTAATATTGCTTCCAAGCTTGTTGGTTTGCTTAAAGCTTCAATCAGTTCATCAAACGCATTTAAATAAAATTCGAATCCAAGCAAAAATTGTCTGGTGAATATTTTGACATCTGTATCTCTTAGTACTTTGTGAGTACATACACACCAACATACATATACATTGCAACTCTGACTGCTGTGCAGAGTGGTTCTTGCTAGGGCCGTGGCCTATTTTTCTTAAATAAATACAAAAAAAGTATATTTTTGAGGCCTAACTTTTAACCCCTATTTTTGTAAGAAAAATGAAAATTTTCGAAATTTTCTAAATCTTGAAATTACTTTGCAGAAAACACACTAAGAATCACAAAAAATCAAATTTCGTCAAAATCGGATGGAAACTGTAGAAGTTATAGGCCGCCAAAGTTTCAAAATATGAATTCTTTTGAACTTTAGCGGGTCACAAACAACGCAAAATGAACTCGAGTTACTTTGGGTCTGTGCTATTGAAAAGTAACCTGATTTTTTGAAATAGGTCTCTTTGAAATCTGGGTGTATCATGTCGCGTCATTCCCTTGTGAGTGTGTGAAATGCATCAAGAGTTACTATAATATTTGCATTTCTTCCTTGTCAGCAATAAATAATAATAATAATAGTACTAGTGCACAATGGAGATGTGAGACATGCTTTTTAAACGCTGTTGTCACTATTTGTGTTTGTCAAGTCTGTGGCAGGCAGAGCATAGTTAATTCAAATAGTACCGATCCTTTTATTTGGTTTACATGCATTTTACCTTACCTGACCCATATCTCTACCTAGCTAGTAGTAGTAATAATAATAGCTAACTTTTTCCTTATCAAGACTTTCAACTTCTGAATGGCAATCCTAATGCCATAAAGTCAAATTGTATAGAGATATTGCACTTAAATATAAATACATTAAATACGTCAATGCAATTATCGATAAGCACAAGTTTGACATTATATGCATTACGGAAACAAAATCAAATAAATATATTCCTAATGGCCTCATAAGCATAAATAATTTTAATATGCATAGACTAGATAGGCAAAGTGTAATGGTGGAGGAATTATTGAATACGTACGTGACTACCTGTGTTCCAAAGCTGTTGACCTAAGTATAGATATCTCATGCTTGTGTGCTGGCGTCGAGCTATTAAACGTGAAAATTACTATAAAAAACATAAAGCCTTTTGTATAAACTGTTATGTATCGCCGGCCGTCTAGTAATAAAGGGGATTTTATTGAATTTTTTAATAAATATATGGACTAAACTGATAGTTTAAAATATGACTGTATTATCTTACGAGATATAAATATAGATTTATGGCAAAAGGATGTAAATACAAGAAACATTTGTAATGGTATTAGTAGTCATAGCGTAAACCAGCTTATATGTAAACCAAAAAGGGTGACGGTAAGTACAAGCTCTTTCATAGACCATATATATGTTTCTAAATCTGATAAGCATAGCACCAGTGGAATTATAAATACGGCTATTTTAGACCATTATGGCACCATTAGTTCAGAAACAACTTAAACTTAAATTTGCTCTCAAATAACTAGTCACACCTAATTACAGAAATACTAATTGGAAGAAAGTAGTAAAAGATATGAGCTAAATCCCATGGTCAGCTATGGATGTATTTGATGATGTAGATGATATGATTAATTAGTTTGAATTGTGAGTAATGGAGATAGTTAATACTCACCCACCTGTCATTTCAAAACGAATTTGTAGTAAACCCTCTTCTTGGTTATCAGGCGACTTAAAACGCAAAATGCATATGAGGGATTGTCTAAAAGCAAAAGCTTTTGAACAGAAGGACAAAACTATCTGAAAAGAATATGCTGCCCTGCGTAATGAGGTTAATATTGATATACGTCGTTCAAAGTCTGAATATTAAAAAACAAAGTTCATAGAGCTTCCAAACTCTGATAATGTTTGAAAGGTTCATAAAAGATTGACTAGAAAGGGTAAAAAAACAAATACCATTACTGAGTTAACAGTGGATAGTCAGATTATAAATTCTCCAGAAGGTATAGCAAAAGAGCTTGCTGACAGTTTTGTTGTTCTTTCTAATTCTAGCAATAATTTAGATGAGTTTTATGATTGTGTTATTTTAGGGGACAGAACTCCGCCTTTTACAAGCGATGATGTGATACCAGCTTTTAAAAAGGGTAAAACGAAAAATTATAATCCACATGAGCTGTCATATCTTGTCTTGAGTACTTGTATTGATGTCATTGCAATTCCTATATCACTTATGTTACTACTATTTTGTTTATGTGTATGTATCCCACTACGTTTAGGTCAGCTATAGTTACACCATTGTATAAAGGCAAAGGTTTAAGGAAAAATGCATTGTCGTATCGACCTATTTCTAACCTACCATTGCTGGACAAATTATTTTAGCAGTTGTTGTACACACGACTACTTAATTCTATTCAATTGTGTGATCAACAGCATGGCTTTGGTAGAGGTAAATCCTGTCAAACAGCTACATTTAAATTTGTACAGGACGTATATAATTTTATTGATGAAGTAAGTGGTAGAGTATTAGCTATTTATGGACCTCACAAAAGCTTTTGATACAGTCAATCACTTTTAACTCATAGTTAAGTTTAGAGATGTATATAAAATAAATCAAACCCTATTAAAGTTACTTGCGGATATGCTGCGCAATCGAAAATTTAAGGTTTAAATCAACAATTATGTATCTGCTCCGTTTTTGTTAACGACTGGGGTTCCACAAGGGTCAGTGTTAGCTCCAATTTTGTTTATTATATATATTGACAAGCTGTCAGAGGCTATATCTGACAGGATTTGCTATATACTGTATGCGGATAATATAGTCTTGTATGATTATAATAGTGATTTTAATATTATGAGGAACACTGTGCAAGCATGTTTAAATGATTTAATTATTTGGTTTAGTAATAATGACCTAAGAATAAATGTGTGTAAATCAAAGTACATGTTATTTCATAAACCTAATGATACAAAATTACCAAATAATAACGATATCTATTTAAAATGTAATAACTATGATATTGAGAGAGCAAACACCTTCTGTTATCTAGGTGTCATTATTGATGACACACTTAGCTTCAAATAACACTTTATTTATGTAAACAACCGGGTTTGGGGAGCTATAGGGGTAATTAATAGCTTAAAGCGATTCATGGATTTTAAAACTTTTGTAATAATGATGAATGCATATGTACTCTCCATTCTGGACTACTGCTCTATTGTATAGGGTGTTTAGCTTGAGACTAATCTACAATTCATTAAAAATAAGATTAATAAGATGATTGTTTCCTTTAGCAGCCCAGATATTGTACTTTCAAGAAAAAAAGGGACTGCAGAGTCAATTTTACCCCAACCTAGTAATACACTGTCTGTGGTTGAGCAGATTAACTATTTATTTCTGGTATTTTTATGTAAGCTGGTGAAGTATGGATCAAATATAGAGAGTCTAAATGGCATTTTTAAATTTAAGCAATCAACTAGGGTTACTAAATCTAGTGGTAGTAAGCCTCTTGAATATAATAATAAATAATAATAATAATTTATTCATTGGGTCGATTTAACCAAAGTTCATACAACCAGACTCAACAAGTCACTGTGGGTGAGGAAATAGGAGGCTACCGCGTTAGATCGTCTCGATCTTTGTATCCTTTCACCTATCCCTGTCTTCTCCTCCACAGTAAAGGAGTCTCATTCCCTAGGCCCCTACAGTAAGTAGTGGTCACTAAGGAGCACCGAAGGAGATTGGGTTTCAATCAACCATCCAGTGACGTTTACCGTACAACACCGAGCCGTAAACGATTAGCCGTGGCCGAGGATCGAAGCCGGGTCTAAGGCTGTAAATTTCGTTACAGTCTGCAGTCCTAACCACTCACCTAAGCACGCCTGCTTTGGGATTATTTTGATGTATGATTGTTTATCTCTTTTATTTTTAAATTGGATAATTGTGTTATATTGGAAATTAATTTATTTTACTTGATTTCAATTTAGTTGTATTGGTAATTTTATTCAATTAAGTATTGCATAGTATATCACGAGAGTCCGTAATTGTAAAACAGCTGTAAGTTGAATGATCTGACTCGTAAATAAAGCTTCACTCAACTCAACTCATCACATTCCAAAGGAGCCTTGTTAACTAAACAATTGCAATATTGTTTTAGATTTTTAAAACCTTCGTCAATGTATATGGCAGTTACAGGACCAATAAGCTCATGCTCATTCCGGTAGGTAACGTTTTTCTTTTTTGACTAGGTTTTATTCCGACCTACTAAATGGACATCAGCGCCCAACTCAGGATAAATATTTTCCATAATAAAACAAGGGCTAAAGCCCTTGTTTTATGGCAGCCTTAACAGCAAAATTAAGCATTTTTAATTTGCCGCCAAATTTTAGCTTCAATTTACATGTTTTAAATGAAAAGAAGCAATTAAGCCGCACAATGTGTTTTTGGTTATTTTATCTATCTTATTTATAATCAACTTGTGTAATACAATCAAAAGTTCAAAATTCCAATTTTTGAATTTCCCGCCAATAATTAATATATTGTGTTAAAAGTTAAGATTTCGACCGGTTACTCAATAAAAGAACCCTAAAGTGATATATATTTGGAAAGGTAACAATTAGGCAAAGATAATGAACATGGTGTGGAAGCACGATCGTTATTAGTTTTTAAATGGTTTTTAAATAACATAATTGCAAATTAAAAAAATTTAACAAATTGTGTCGAGTGATATATCATTGGAAAGCTCTTCAAAAATAAGCAGACACCATTTTTTTTGTTTTTTGATTGTAACCTATACAACACATTTTTGGCGGCAATTAAAAATTAGATGACCGTTATTTTGAAAACGTTTTGTTATAATGGAGGCTCGTTCCGTTATTTGAATTCTACTGGTGATTAGCTTTCCAATGATATATGGCTCGATGAAATTGGTCCAGTATTGAAAGATTTTCAAAATTCCCGTAAATTATGTAGATAGGTAGGAACAACTTTGAACAACTTTCTGAAAATACCATATTGTAGACATTTTAAGAGTTTAAATGTCTTTAAATTACGTTTTACAAATAAATTGTGCAAAATAAAAGCTTGTTATCATTTTTTAAGTCCACTTGTTATTGCTGAATCAATATAAACATCTCTAGAATATTTAAATAAAAATGTTGACGTCTTATACCACTTACAATATATGCAACGACCAAAGTATAAATCGCAGCATGTTTTACATTATAAAATAAATAAATATTGTATAGTATAACTAAAACCCGGGAAGACCCGTAAGAATTGTGTTGTGTGTATGTATGTATGTATGTATTACTTGTATATGCGCTCGGAAAACCCAGAAATAACCCCACCCCGCACCTCCCGCCCGCACCCTTAAAAAATTAAATTATCGCAACACACGATGAAATAATTGTATGAAATTTTAAATATTAAAAAATAAATTATAGCAACACACTACAATTTGAAATTTTATACGATACTTTTGTATCGCTTTTTTCAAGCTGAATATTGCATTTAGTGAAGATGCAGCAATGGCTAAATATTCTCAACTGTAATAATTATATTTGTTTCATTATTGACGAATGATACAAAACATTCGCTTCGAAGGTGTCATTGGTGTCAATGTCAATACCAAACAGGCAAACAGTAGTCTAAAGCACGTTGAAGAGAACTAAATTTTTGTTGCCACTTTTAAACTAACTACTACGGTGAGTAACCACACAATTTAAAGATGATTTTTGGCCTCGCGTTTAATCTGTGTCTAATAGTGCTTTACTATAGTCAACGTTGAACTCACTCAAAACCGTTGCCAGTGTCTTACTAGTTAGTCAAAACCAAATCAAATGCCATTCACGATTTCAGTGTCTTTTTGAGCCTCAAGAACCTTTCATGATTAAAAAAATGACTTACCAATTAGCAATTCCAGGCATTCGGCCGCAAAATTAATGGGGTAATTTTAATTAACCAGCTTAAAATCGGAAGATACTGAAACACACTTCTGAGTGAAATGAACTCAAACCTCAAACACGTTGCCCGCTGTATGGCGGATGCTCGTATATGGCAAGGGTCGTCCACAAATAATGTCACCGGTAGAGTTAGTGGCACTAGTCGGATGCTTATGACATGCCATATTAAAAATTGCCATTTGTGCAATACTTAAGCGGATAAAAGGGAGTTCTAAAATTGTGATTTTTTGATGACATCATTTACGGACAACCCTCAATGATTCATAGACAACCCTCAATGGCTATTGGATAGGAACGTGTCAGTCAAACATCTTGCCTAGATGTTGGCGAGAGACGAGAGATAAAGCTGTGGGCATCGTGTATAGGTTGTGGTTGTGATAAAATACCAACTTATTGCCACTGCAATTCAATGCAGCTAAAGTCTCCGTCTCCGCCAGTGTAAGACTTTTCTCGTTCGGACGGCTAAACGATGCCACGCGAACGGGGCGCCGTTCTATTTTTCTCCGAAGGCATGAGCTTTCGATTTGGAAAGCACGAAGGCCGAGCTTCTGAGTCCGTTTTGCCCCCCGAAGGAGCCCTCGCGCTTTGGGGTGGTGAGGCGTTTTACCATTAGCGAGTGGAGTTGACAATTTCTGGTAGGCAGTATGTATATCGTGAACACAGTATAGGAAGGATTAAGTATAGAAGGTACATACTATACGACTATACCTATGTTAAATTTTTATTAATTATTACTGAATATTTATAAAGTTTTACTTTTTTAAATAATGATAGTTATTTACAACGCATTTTTTTGGTTAATAATTTTGACCATATTTTGCCTTTTCTACTGTTTTTAATTTATAAGTTAATTTGAATAAAATCTTAAATAAAAAAAACATTAAAAAATAAAAAAACAGAGGCTACAATTATTTTTTGTTGTTTTAGTTGTTGGAAATTGATAGTACATAGTGAATTACACACACAGTCATAAAATAAATTAGACTTAATAAACTCCATTGATATAACATCACAATTTTATAATTTATAGTATTCAAACATTTCATACAAATATCGTCTCATATAGCCCAGGCCCTGGTAGGCGGTGGGTAAGGAGGTAGTAGGTACTTAGGTACTTTTAGAGTATAAAGTTTGAAAGGGAAAAAATCTACAGGCAGACAAAATATTGTCCGTCCGTCAAGACGGCCGGGAGGTGGAAACGCGCTTTCATGAGCTTTTAGGGACCCACATGAGCCTTGAGTCCGTTTTAAAACGCCGAAAGCTCCATGAGTCCGTTCTTTGCGCCCAAAAATTGAACGAAGCTCATGCGAGGCGAAACGAACGATTATGAACTTTTTTCTTACACTGGTCTCCGCTGCATCTTTATTCATTCCATTCCACTCAACGACAGCTTCACGCTTCATCACAAACATACATTCCCTGTTTCATGTGTTACATGCTGCAGTAGTTCAGACAGGTTCGAGTTGGAGCAGAACGGCAGCGTAACAAAACTATAAGCTCGTTTCAAGTGTCACGTGTCACAACAAATATTTCCGCCTAACTATAGCATGATATAGGTTGTAGTTGCCACTCACTAGACACACGAGAAAAAACGACAGCTTCACGCTTTATCATAGAAAGGATAAGGTTGTTACCCACAACACAATATATATAGTATACTTCAGCTTCAGCTACTCTGCAGCATAAAAGTACAATGCCCACTGCTACAGATGCGTAATAACAAGCCATATACAGCCCATAGATCACAGGTTAACTTCTTTGCAATAGGCGCAATAGCACAGTTTAAATGCCATTAGCAGCCGCGGAAAATAAAAAAAAAACGTCATTCGACAGCCTACGTCTTGGTTTCATTGACAATTTGACGTCTGAATATGTAATCATATGTTATTATTGATGTGTCATTATATCGTGAAGGAAAAATTAAATATGATCATTCATATTTTGGACTATTTTCTTTATAACGGTTATTTCCATTCAGCACCAAAAGCAGTTTGTATCATCATCTTTTTTCAACAAATTTAGATAACGTAATATGTACTACACCAAGGACTCGCTCTGAGAACTCCGAGGAAGACGGACGTGTCCTTCTCTGTCTGTCCTCGTGAGCAAATTTCAGAAAGTCTTTTTTCCCATTTGGTTTTTGACTTGAACATATCGTTCGCGAGTCTGCCTAGCAGTTGTGGGTTTAGCGTGTCAGGGCTGTGTCGTAGAGGTTTCTTATCTTCACCTTGGACAACTTTTGGTATTTGAGATAGCGTATATCTACATATCAAAGCTGTTTTAACATATTGTTGGAACTTACAAGTAGGACGATTATGTAACTTCGGTGAAGAGGCAATGTGGTGGTGTGCACATTGCTGCTTCACTGAAGTTATTTAGGAATAATCGCGATCTTCCCAGGCACGTTGACCCCAGCTAATAGCGCTATCAGCAACTGCTGGAACATCTCTGGTATTTTGTGAGTAGGTTGATTAGTCTCGCTTAATTACATGCAAGTTGAACTACGTGCTGGTATTTCGGGAATTTGCATAAATTCCACCATTGGCTTCGGCCCTTGATAAATACCAGTGCTATGGTCTGATCGAATTGTCAATTCTGAGCAACTCATAGGCATAGTCATAGTCACTGAATAGTTATACGCTTAAAGGTGTAATTGAAAGTTTAGTGCGAAAGTTTCTCGTTCTTGCTCACGCATACTTTATAACGAGTAAACATAGCAACTTTCATAAATAAAGACATAAGTCATCGTAAAAAGGATCGTTCTGCAATGGGCCTATTTATTGGCCTGAGCGGCATTTCAGTAACTTCACGTTGCTGGATCTCCTTTAAATACAATACAATACTACACCAACCCTGTTAACGTCCAGAAATAGTACATACAACATTAAAATATCGCTGATAGATATAATCATGTTATAAATAAGCTACAAGTTAGTAAGGATTATAAAAGTTGGAACTTCCAACGTCAGAATTTTTAATGACTTTTAAACGAAAAGACATGAAAAACTTATATAAAAATCACCGGAATTACGTAGGTAGGTAATAACAAAGTAAAGAGCATGATAATTAACCTTAAAATGGAAAGGAATTCGCAATTTAAATACAGATATACATATATGTTATTAGTAAATATAAACAGTTGCACAAGCCACTTCAAAACCGTCTTGATTCCAAACCCATCGATGAAATATTCAGAGATTCTGTCCAAACATTTATTTAAACACTGAACTTATAATTAAAAATACAGACTGTCCAAACCTCAACATCACACTCAGTTCACTGGCAAAAATACAGCCAAGCACTAGAGCAAAATCATTGGATAAATAGAACCACGTTCCAGTAAACCCGAGAACTTAAGAGAGCACGTAGAAAGATTTATCTCAGTTGAGCTCCAAATTTTATCTTACTTTTCGGAAAATGTGTGCGGTACGGAGCTGTCGGTTTCTCTAGGCTCTCTAGGGTTAGTACTAATAAAAGAATGTGTGTGGTACAGTGCTTTCAGTTTCTGTCGGCGCTTTAGTGTTAGTATTGCTTCTTAAAAGCAGTTAGTGTGTCTGTGTAATATCTCTGGACGTTACCAGGGTTAGTGTGGTACATATCACGTTATCTAAATTTCTTAAACAAAGATGATGATACAAACTGCTTTAGGTGCTGAGCGGATATATTTGTTATTGCTTTAGTCCAACATATGAATGATCATATTTGACTTTTCCTTCACGATATAATAACACATCAATAATAACATATGATTAAATATGTCAGACCCCCTGACAGTGTCCCTTTTATTGCAAAAGTCAAAGAACTGTATTACCAAGCAGAAACAAAGATCCGATGTAAAAAAGCATATACAGACATGATAAGCGTGATAGGTGGAGTCCTGCAAGGAGAAACTCTGTCGCCTTATAAGCGGCATCTAATGAATACAGATGTGTACTATTAAACTGCTAATTCTGCTATATGCAGACGAAATAATTCTACTTGCCTTAAATGGATTAGATCCACAGAAGCAAATTAACACTTCACAGTTATTTCTTCAGAAAGAAAATGAACAGCCAATCAAGCCAAGACCAAAGTCATGATCTTCAGAAAAAGCAATAAAATGCGTAACTCAAAAAGATTTTACTGGAATAGCAAAAAATTGGATATAGTAAACAAGTTCATAAACTAAAGTTTTCTGTTTGCCTAAAGTGGAATATTTATTAAAGCTAAAACACACTTCTTTAACAAGGCCAAAGCTGCACAATCTAAGCTGTTTAAACTCTTTTGTCGTGTTATCGTTAAAGACATTGACATACACCTCAAACTCTTTCAATTACTGGTCAGCTCAATACCTATGTATGCTGCACCAATTTGGGGACTCCGCTACTGCGAAGATATGAGGACATTCTAGACAGTATTGCATTAACGGCTCGTGAACACTTCTAACTTAACTTCTGAATACTTCCTTTCCCTTAAAACGCAGGCGCAAAACATCAGGCTGATATTATTAAAAGCACTGCTTACATTTTTAAAGAAGACCCTTAACGCTGAAAAGAACAATATTACAAAAAGCTGCTACCTAAAAATTATAAACACAAGCAGATCCTCGATATAACTAGATGCTTCAAACCAAAACGATTTTTGCAGATGCACAGCTAGAGCCAAGTTTTCAAAACTTAAACCCTGAGTACCTTAAAAAGCACAAAAACAAAATCGTAGAAAAGTATTGACTGAGCGGCGTTAACAATGAAGTTCTCAGAATGCAGAGCTGTAGCGCAATGACACCTTATGCCAGGATCAAAACCCATGCACTAAAATCAGAGTACTTCAAGATGAACATGGAATGGAACATGACAAAATTCGTACTAAACTTCAGAACTGAATTCTCTAGAATTGTACTATTAGAGAAGGCAACCAATCTTAACATCATCAATAGGCTAAAAAAAATGCCAAAGAGACAGATTGTGAGCTTCGTGGAAAAAAGATGGGAGACATTTCCTATTAATTGCTTGACTGCCCGCACTATGAATCCCCCTGAACAAATTTTCTTAAAACACTAACCACTAGCAATTCCACAAATGAGAACCTCACTTTTACGATCTTCAACAGCTACACGGATGCAGTAGGATATGGAAAACTCTTCAAATGTTGGGACAAGGCTTTGAAAATCTGCAAATTCGACCTAAGCTGCATTAAAGGAATAAAACTTGTTTTCCACACCCATAACTCAACCACTTTACACAATAAAACTAAAATATCAACTTAAAAAAATTTAATATTATTTTAAATTTTTATCTTTTCATTTATTACTTATGTAATTATTGGAATGAAACATATGCAATGTAAAACCAATACCACTTTACACTTTATATATATACTAGCAGTTAGCAACCCGATGGATTGCCATTAAAAATTGTAGTATGTAATATTCACTTTAAGTTGTTACACTAAACAAAATTTTGCATTGATTGTGATCTTATCAACTTAAGCTTTAGCGAAATGCTTGCCTGGGTTAAATTGTGACAACAGACTTGTCTGTGTTTACTATTGGTAACAGGCTTGCCCGGGTCAAGATTTTACCATAGTATTAGCTGGGTTTACTATTGGTCACAGGCTTGCCCGGGTCAAGATTTTACTATAGTATTAGCTTGGTTAAAATTTCACCACCGTATTGTCTTGGTTTAAATTTCACCACAGTATTTTCTGGGTTAAAAATTTACTACAGTATTGTATGGGTTAAAATTTTACTACAGAATTGGCTGAGTTAAAATTTTACTACAGTGTTTGTTGGGTGAAATGTCTACTACAGTGTTGGTTGCGTTAAAACTTTTATGAAGGTATTACTTCAGGTTTGGTCAGGATAAAATTTGACCAGATAAGCCTAAGCCTACAGCCTAAGCCTGGGCTAAGCTTTTAATAAAGGCCTGCGTGGGTTAAGTTTTTAAAAGCTTGAGATATGTTTTAACTATAGACTTGACCTGATTGGGCTATTATCACCGACTTGCCTAGGTTCATTTCTAATTTCAGGTTATCCAGGAATTAAAGCTCTACCTTAATTAGGATTAAATGTTTTGTGTAACAGTCATTTACACAAAAAAGGTAAGATCATGAAAGGGTTAAGATTTTGTGAAAACCTTGGCTCGGCCAAGTTTTTGCCAGATGCGTCAAATGAAAACATATAAATTGGAAATACTTAAAAACTAAAGCGCAAACAATGGGTAATGGCTTTTATAAGGGGCTAATCCAAACCCCACTATTAGCTTTTTTTAATTAAGAGATAAAAAAATAAATTATTGGTACTGCGGGGGGAGGAACTCATCCCTTACTCTGAGCAGACATGTGGTCAAAGTCCGTCAAAGCATATTCCGACCAAGCCTTTTTATTAACCTAACGGAGTTGAGCCATTAATTAAAGCCTATACCGGGCATGCCTTAAGGCTATTTGACCACAATTAATGCAACATATTGTGACAGCTGAACTTAAAGAACATATTGCAGCCTATTGGGTTGCTAACCTGCTAGTATTCTTATAAAGTTAAGCGTTGACTGTTGCTGCTGTCATGCAGAGTAGACATGGATACGTTGCAGTTTTAAGTGGTAACTAATTTTAAATTGTAAACAATAGTTCTTTAAACTTTTATTTTTTACTTCACTAAACGTTTTTCTCTCTTACAACCAATTTCCTGACAATTAGTAAGAAAAAATGAAATAAAATAATTTTGGCTGACTTTTCTTTTTCTTTCAAAGCTTTTTGAATCAGTTTAAAGCTCTTTTATGTTCAAAATAATTTTAAAAATAGGAACAAATAATTTTTCACGGAGGTCTGCGCCTATCAGGATCACTTAATTTTTGAAATTTTGAAATCCTTTGCTGTTATTGGCGCAGATTTAAAAAGTGTAAATCAGCCATAAAATGTGCAAAACGCAACATTTTCCAAAATATTGTCAAAAGAATGACGACAAAACGTCAAGACGCGTCGAATGGTACCATAAAAACTGTAAATAGTTGAAAACTGAGGAAGGAGTTGCGTCCGAACGGTCCCTGGTAAACTTACCACTATCCTATGCTGGCCTGTACTGCACGTCTTAATTAAGAGATATTGACATATGATCATATTGGCATGATCTTATTTTTTAAATTGCAGCTTTTAATAACTTTTCGCTAGTAAAATTTAGAAATGTTGTATAAAGCAACTTAATTTGGAAATTCGGAAAATAAATCTGTATGCTTATGCGTACATTAACCTAGCACAATTTGAACTGATAAAATTAGCAAGCATGGTACACAAGCGGCAGAAGATATACAAATGTATATAAGAGATACAAATGTTAACGTCGCAACAGCACAAAGGTCGATTTAATGCCCCAACGGCAAACGAAATTGCTGTTTTATTTGCAAGTCTCGACGGTTAACGTCCAAGTGATGCACATATATGCATGACAACCTTTAGTTCACATTATTACAATCAACTCGAACTGCGATCCTATGTCTTATGTCTTTCTATTCTACATGGGGAAAAAGAATATGAAGTAAATGATCTAAACACACAACTGCAACTGTACAATTACCTCAGACATACTCGCGAAAGTGTATTTAACCCCATTCTACATAGTACAACACTATTTTAACAGTATTTAGTAGATTTCAAAAGGTGAATAAAGTCGTTTGAAATACATCCGTAATAAGCAAATATCGCTACAAGTTGATTCGTATCTTTGATTATTATATTATGTCAACAGTAAAGTAAGCAAACAAAACGTTAAAGCTAGTAACATCACTATTCTTCCATCAACATTTTCATGCGGTCCTAGAGCAAAGACACAATTGTTTCAAGATTCAATGTGCTTAGTAAAACAGTACGGTGTTTCAGACGTTTACTTGACATTACCAACAAATGTTAGGTGAAAACAAATAACTGACAACCTATTTGCTGGCCAAAAAGCGTCGAATCGCCCTGATTCAGTTGCTCGAGTTTTTGACATAAAAAAAAACAATGCTGGATGAAGTGATCAAAGATAGAGTTTTTGAAAGAACTATTGCTTATTTATACGTCATTGAATATAAAAAGGAATAAGTGACTTTATTATTTCATGGTTGACTTTGTAATTTAGCGCGTTAACCTTATCATTGTTTGCCTTAGGGACTTTCACATATGCATGCATTATTCTTTCTATCGGATGAAGATAAAATACGTGCCGCAAAAACTATCGACTTCATGATTTCTGCGCAAATACCAGACCCGAACATTGACCCTGAACTTCACAATATTTTAAAATCAACAATAGTTTATGGTCCTTGTGGTGCTCTTAATAAAAAGCAAGTATGCATGGAGAACAATGTTTGCACAAAAGGATATCCTTAAGACTTCTGCACAGAAACAAAGATTATTAATAACGGGTATTCTCAACACAAGAAAAACAATTACTCTAAAAATCGATTCTTTATTACAAACAACGAAATAGACGACAAGTGGATCATTCCGTACAGTCCCTACTGTCAAAAAAGTACAACTGTCATGTAAATTTTAAAAAGGTAGCTCAATTAAGTCTGGTAAATATATCTGTAAGTATATTTATAAGGGGTATAACTGCGCTAACATTAAATTTGATGGCAATAACAATAGCACTTGAGTATAAGATGAAATCAATTTATTTCTGTTTTGACTCTATTTGTCCGCCCCTCAAGCTGCATGAAGGCTGTTGAAAAAACCAATGCAAGACAAGAGCTATACTGTTATACGGCTTTAAATTCATATTTCCTCACACCAGTTAGTTTATTTTCAAGGCCAGGCAGAACAGCAGGCTGTTGAAAGAGCATCAATTTGAAACACTCAACTAACGGGATGGTTTCAACTAAACGCAAGTGACCAAAGTACAAACAAATATCTCTACTCTCAAATTCCTCACCACTACTTATAGGAAAAAATGTTCGGAAACGTCGAATAATGTCTGCTGGTCATATCATTAGCCAAATATTCAATGTATGTTCTAAGGAATCTGAAAGATGTCACCTTCGAATCCTGTTAGGGCATGTTTGTGAAGCTAAATGTTTTAAAGATGTAAGATCAGTTGATGGGGTTTTCTATAAAACATTTAAAGATGCTTGCAGAGCTAGAGGTTTGTTGCAAGATGACACTAAATGGGATCATGCACTGAAGGATGCAAGTCTTCATCAATAGCCATGATCAGAGCTAAGACAACTGTTTGTATTTATTTGTGTTTTTTGCACTTCGACGTCAGCGTTGGAATTTTTTAATAAGTTTGAACTTAATTTTGCTGAAGATTTGTTTTGTACTAATTCTGAGAATGAAAGTATCCGCTTAGTATTTGTGCATATACACAAGCTACTTCATATTCACATTATTTTTAAAACAATTTTACATGCAGTAATAGGATGCAGAAAAATTTGCTATTCCTACAGCTTAGACAGGAATCGCAGCTACAATACTAAAAGTGGGACGAACTGTGTGTTCAACGTTTAAACTTCCAATTCATGTGACAGAAACAGCTTAATGTAGGATAAAATACAATTCTGATCAGCGACAAAAGCTTAAAATGGCATTAATTGTTTTATACGACAAATTTACTGTGTCGCTAAAACATTCCTTTAATGATGTGTACAATTACTTGAGGGATATCATGAATAATAATATTCCATTGTCATATTCCACGTGATGCTCTGAAGTGATGACTGGAGGTACTAAAATTCGTTCTATTTTAAAATTCATATTGTCTTGTGCATTTTGGTTTACGTATTATTTAACTGTGATAACTTGAATGCAGGCAGATTAAACTAATCGCTAAAAATGCTGATAAAGCTTAAATCGTTAAAAACTCCTAAAAATACTGTAACACTTGAAAGATGTTTAAACAATTTGCCTTGAAAACCAACATGCAAACACTTGAGTCTCAAATACAGTTTGCAGATTAGGTGCTTGAACTAGGAGATGGAAAACTCAAACCGCAAGATAGCAGCGTTCCAGACAATACAATTGAAATTCCTTCTCAATGAAGTATAACTAGTTCTATAATAAATAAAGCTTTTGGCACTGACACTAACGAATCTAATATTGCTACTATGACTAACAAGTCAATTTCCTGTCCTACTAATGAGCATGCTATTTGTATAAACGAAAAAATACTTTCGTTTATACCATGGCAAACTTATTCGTATTTTTCTGCAGACAAAATTAAATTAGATTAGGACGATAATGTTTCACATTATACTATGGATTTTGGTAACTCACTTACGCCTAATGGTAGGCCTCCTCATCAGCTCAACCTGGAACCTAGAGTTATAGTAATGCTTCTAAGAAACCTGAAACCCACTGCAGGCTCATGTAATGGCTTAAGGTTAATTGTAAAAAGGGAAATGGTGAACGTTATAGACGCTGAGATTTTAATCAGAGAAGATAAACGCAAAATAGTGTTTATTCCAAGAATGCAAGTTTCTCCTTCAGATGCTAACCTACCATTTTAATTAGTTGGACGTCGAATCCTCTTTCAGGAATTGACATTTCTGTTAAAGTTTGGTTTTTCACAAAAGTTCAATCATTGGAAACTGTTGTAATTTATCTGAATCGGCCACTTTTTAGTCACAGAATGCTTTATGTTGCTTTTTTGCGTGCTACATCAATTAATTTCGTACGAGTGTTTGTAAAACCTAGCAAACAACAAGGTCAGATTTTGAAATCGTCATCTAGACATTTTATTCGAAACATTGTCTTCTATGAAGTATTTAAGCTCTAATTTTTTTGTTGCAGAAGTAAAATTTAAACAATGCAAAATTGTGTTCAGCTAATATATTACAAAGACTTTAAATTTACTGCATTTGTACGTATTATTTTTTTATGTTTGTTCTAAGTATCTATATATGCAGTGTGCATTGCCTAAGTTCAGCATAAAAAACTGCAGAAGGAACCTTAACGTCTTTGTAAGCACGTTTGGTTCATTGGGTCAATTTTGCTTCTACTTTTGTTCTCTGTGTAATGAGTGTCCGATGAGCTACTTTATATTTTTTTTGATATTGTGAGTTTTGGTTATTGTAAATATCTGAATTTGTTATGTGTTGCATAATGTTAATAAATTACGTTACGTGTTTCACACAACCCAATCCTCATAATAATAAAATTCAAATAATTCGGTCCGCCCTTTCTGTCCGCTGTCCGCTGTCCGCTGTCCCCCTCTATTACCCTATATATTTTAAATTCAGCATAACGCATGTGAGCGTAATAACGATTAAATGCATAGTATCTCCCAGATACGTTGAAATCACTCTATATGAGTAAGGTTTTGGAAATCTAAACAATAAATGAATAAAAAACCATTGAATAGCAATCTCAACACCTTGCCAGATTTAATTGTCAATTTCTTGAGAGATAATGAAGTCATACAAACGTGCAATATACTGTTCGATAGAGAATTGAATTTTGTATTCGGTGCATTTATGAATGAGTGCCATTAATGTTTCACATTGACTGTATATTTAAAGAAATAACCCAAAATGAAATATTGAAACCCTGATGAATTCCGTCTGTAGGACATGCCGCACTTCTAGTAATCTGATAATGTTAACAAAATTTAAATTTTGATTTACAATAATGCTACTTAACATAAATAGAATTTTAAGCTTTACGAATCGCAACCCATCGGGTTGGCTAACTGCTAGTCTATATACTTAATTTGTGCAGTACGGGCCAGCATACCTCTCTACAGAAATTACTACTACACCTTGTGGACGCTTCTCGTCTCTCAGCTTATTACTATTTACACTTTATATAGTATCCATCATATAGATATGAAGCGACGGAATAGCAAATTCCTCCCACACCACCCCCTGAGCAGCCGACCCCCTATAGAATTCCATACCCCACCAAGCCGACCCCCGATGTGACGTCATGGGATCGTAATCTCCACACCAAATCTCTGTACCCGATTCAGAATTTCAAAGTGCCCACCAATAATTTTAAAGTACCCGCTCCAAATTCTAAAATCGTATGTAATTTATGCAGAGCCCCTTACGTCAAAAGTAATTATATATTCTCGAATGAAAACTCTCACAATCGATTAAAACTAGTGTACGAGAGTCCAGTTACATTCTTCACAGTAACTAAAGTAAACAGACACATAAATTTAATCAGACCACGGACCACTGTATAGTAAAGCATATAACTGTATAGCACCGCATTGACAGCATATACCTACATAAAATCACATTGAGTCAAGCATGAGGAAGAGCAAAAATTCTGGCGGCGGCAAATATCAAGAAATCCCACACTCAGTGTAGAACCTGTGTGGCTCTCTTCGGTTCCGATTAGAATAATGGAATTGATGAGTAATTATTATTTTGTTTTGTCTACACCGAATGAGACACAAGTCTGGACTTTACGACTCGGACCATGAAGCGATATAGTATGTCTCATTCTTACTCTTTCTTTCATCCCAATCAAATCAAAACTTTTAATTTCGGATCAAGAAACTACAAGATATTCCCAAAATGAGTAAGTTATTTAGAATACTAGAGAATTATTCCACATATTCTGGTTAATAAATGTGCTAAAATCGAATTTATAAAAATATTACATGTAGTTTCTTGTTAATTTCAGTCTGCGAGCGCTTTTCATCATGCTTCAATTGTACTGAGACGTGTGGACTGTACTATCTTCTACTAGAGAACAAAACCAACATCTGTGTAGAGGACCCGGGAATTGGTCTGCCTGTCTATCGAATTATTACCGGGTTACTGGGTTGTAACGCTTCCACTGATGGGGGATCAACCACGGAGACTCCGTGTACAACAACGATGACAACGACAACTACACTGGGACCAGACACTGTTGCTACTTCGTCTCTGCTTCCTACAATTCTTGGAATATTAGCCGGGGCTGGATTAATCATCAGTCTCGCGATGATGCTTTACTGCTGGTTTAAACGAAGATCAGTTTCAATTCGGCTTGGAGAGGCCACGTCACTGCTCAGTCGTCAACAGTCACTTCAGGAACGAGCGTTGGGAGTTCGTTTCCATCGCAAACCAGAAGAGAGAATTGAAATGGACACTTTCGGCAGGGGACGCACTCCGTTGGCCAACTCAATTGAACCAGGTCGGGTGAGTAATTGTGATTTTTGTTTTTGCGACTAGTGTGCGATGTAGGTATTCCTAATATTGTATAATGTAACATGAACATTGTAATTTTTTAAATTTCAGTCTCGAGAAATGCAGAACCAACTTACACCGATATACTATAATGTACCAGGTTCTGCTCTCCAAAATATCTCATTCCAGGGAATTTCGCATACTACCAGTGTCAGATACCCTAATGGTATTTTGAAATCTGTTGAGTCGACATTTTAGCTCATTTTTTTATTATTCTTTGAAATTTTTACTTTCAGTTCCAAATACAGCAAAAACAAAATTCCATCTATATAATAGCTATATTGAATGTGAGACATCATGTCCGGGTACACGTTTAACTATATATTATGCTGTTATTTTATTACTATCTCTAAAATAAAATACATAAAAATAATTATTAATGTGTGTGAACTTATTATTTTTCAAAATTTTTAGAAAATATAAATAATTTTTATTATTATTTTTTAAATGTGCAAAATGTTCTACATTAGCTTTGAAATATAAGTACATTAACAGATTTGTTTATTTTATAAAAATTGCAAAATGTTCTAATTCATTGTTCTTGAAATTTTTTAAATCGCATCAATAACAGGTTTTAAAAGTCAAAATTATCTAGTTGCAAATTTAAAAAAAGCGTAAAATGGTTTTTGGAAAAGAAATTTTAGTTAAGTTGTAAAAGGTATATAGTATTCTAATTACTTGTTTTTGAAACCTGCGAAATACGCTTGTTGCATATCTTCGCTACGGGGTAATTTTATTTTAAGCATTTTCTTGTAGTTTGCACATTTTAGGCTTCTGCCGTAGGCAGGCATTCGTGCTAGATCTAGTTACCATCTTAAAGATCGAATAATCTCGACTTCGGAGTTCTAATCGATCGACTTGTTCTCCGATGTCAGTCGAGTTATGTGATTAGCATGTTGATTGTCTTCCATCGTAAAATAAATATAAAAGTTTCCATCAACGAAATGGATTTCAAGACCCGAAAAATTAAACCAGCCTGCCTGAAGTTTTTGAGTAATAAATTGCTCACGAAATATACATCTCACGAAGTCAAGAACGTATTACATACATCATGTCTATGTTTGGTTTAATTGTTGCTGGGTGGGTGGTAAGGTTTAATCTTCATTTTAAAATATTAGAGTAGAGATACATTAATTGTAACTATGTGAGGTAATTGAGGTAAACGTATTAGAATGCTAAATTTACAGTTGCATGACATATTTCGATTTATTTTGTGTGTTGTAGCCGTAGCTAAATTAATACGTAATAATACCATCGTATGGTAATAGTAAAAAGTGAAGTGTAGTATCTGAATTGCCAATTACCAACAGTCAGTCAGTTTACAGTTCCGATCACAAGTCGCAATTATTATGCATAATTCAATTATGTTCCCTTAAGTAAGACAATGTTTATTTAATTAAAGGTTCAGACTGACTTTCGGCAGCTTCCTACAGACCCTTCAAAATTCACCATTGAGATCCTACAAGCTGCGGATGTAAATCATATCGTTATATTCCTCACGGGGATCCAGCTGTTTCCAGCCGGAATTGGGTGGTCGGGTTTATTTTGATTGACCTGATGAATCCGCTCAAATGGTGTGGCACCTCCTAGGCTACGTGTCAAATGACAAACCGTCTGCAATTTTTAAAAAATTTTCCAATTTGAAAAAGTCAACTCTTCAATCAGTCCTGAGTCCATCATTTTTTGGAGTGTAGTCATGTGCAACAACTTCACTAGGAGTCAGCATTGGTAATATGGGACTCACATCGCAATCCGGACAAATCGTGGTTTCTGTGGAGTTCATATGAGTAAGAATTAAGAATAAGTTTTCAAAAAATTCCCTTTGAATTTATTTATTTTGCAGAGTTAAGTTATATCTTTGACGTTGGAAATCATTCCCATTTTACCTCTTAAACTGCGTCTTTCCGTTCGTTTCAAGGATCCTCATGATTTTATGTACTCTGACATTTACTTGCCATTATGGGGGAAGCAAGGGATCCCGAAGAATTTTTCGACGTAGCTGAAGGGATTATTCAAAATATCAATGCAGTTTTTGAACGAGACAGTTCGCTGTAAGACACAAATATTTTCATTTTTTTTAAGGTAGTGGAGGAGGGTAGTTTAATGTAGTTGGTTTGGTTGTCAGATAATTTAGAAAATATTACTTGTACAAGGGATAGCGATGAAGCACATAAATATATGCATTATTTGCACAATTATTTTAATTTTATGCTATCATTTCAATTACTCTTTTATTGCTTTACAACGGATTCTGTCTAGGGACGAATTTGACATCGTACCTGTGGAGAGTCAGTCAAACCGATCACCTGTGATCCATATAAATCATAAGCTGGCCTTGGAGTCTTGGTGTGTTCCTTTTTTGTACTCACATTCCTTCAAATGTTTTTCTCAACTACTACCAAAACGAAATTATAATAAACAGCGCCAACATCACATCACTCACCCTCAGCAATATCAAAATGGGTCTTCTCTCTCTTCTTCTGTTGCCAATATATTACATAATTTTGATACAAGTCTCACTGCAGAAGATAAGCTTAAGCGTAAATTGTATTTAAGTCGAGTATTAGTCCTCCTCAATCCGGATTTAACAGTTGCATGGAATTTTAGGAGGGAGGCCTATAGTCAAGACTTGACCACCTTTCAGGATGAATTGAGTTTCTAAATATAACTGCAGAATCAACTCCGACAGCATTAACAGCCCGGTGACAGTTGCCGCTTTTATCGAATTCTCGCAGAAGATGCTCGAAAATTTTGTAAATTATGCTACCAGCTTTGGTGATGAACAATTTATCTCATTTCAAACCGTCAAAAATTGGTATGATAACTTTCAACGACGATTGCAAACTGATCCGAATTTTTGAAGGTAGAAAATATTGTATAGATTGGATTAAAATATCGAAATTAATGTACTTAATATGATTTACTATCTGAAACGAATAGCTTTATATTATACATACTAGGTAGTAAATAGACCAAGCAGAATCAACGTATTTGTTTGAACGATGCTAAATGCGTTACATTAATATTATGGTGTCATACAAACTAGTGAGTTTCAGTTTTTACCATGTAAATTTACTCTTTCAAACTGTATAGTGAAGTAAATTTTTTGAAATTGGAAATAATTCTGTCAACCAACACAATGTCAACGTATGAAAATTAACGCAGTGTACTGAGTACGTTTGTATTGAGAATGTATTTAATGCTCGATTTTTATGATCATAATGCAGATACCTATAATTATGTAACTCGTTACATAAACATTTTTCCTTAATATGACTTCAAATTAGACAGAAAACCTCGTCTCAAATGGAAATTATGTATAATAACAGTATCTGTTTCAAAATTGTGCGAGCGGATTTTTCTACTTACATTAATATTAATTTATTGTATTATCATTTGAACCTGAAAAATAATACAACACAATTTGCAATAATAGCTATATTGTCTATCTACTGTATAGTATAGGCATTTAAAATCAGTGTTAATAATTGTATCATACTTTTAGCTTACTTTAGTTTTTACGTATTCAATATTTTGTAATTATGTGTGGGCCTTTGCCTTTTTTGGTTTCGTTCGTAAATAGTGTAAGTAATTAAGTAGGTTTACCTACTTTATACATACTATAACTCAATTCAGTATTTAGAACCGGCGTTGCTTTGCATTATAAAAAACTAAATAAATACTTTATACATATGTATATATTTAAAGTATACCCATATCTATTGTTAAGTAAAAATCAGTATCAACTATAATCATCAAACATATATCAACAAAAATATTCAAATATGTCTTCAGAGCAAATAAATAGAACATTTTGCGCATTTCGATAACACGTAAACACAATATTCAGCATCTTATTGAAAACATAGAATTCGAACATTTTGCACCTTTTCAAAAACATGGAATTATTTATTATTGTTTGCAGAATAGTATTATAACAATAACATTAGCTGATTTACACACATGCAGAGTTGATAGCGGCATGTAAAAGTTATAATAAAATAAAGTAGTGACTCCCACATCGACAACATAATATAATGTGAGATTTGTATTTAAACTACCACACCAGGGGCAGGGGTGAGAGTTGGAAGTGGAGGCAACGGAGGCTGTTGTTGTTGTTGTTGGGGCTCCACATGGACCACCTCCGATCCATCATCGTTTACAGCGTCTTCCAACAACCCGTCATACTCCCCTGATCCCCGTCGTTGAATCCACCACCAAATAAGAAATATTATTATTCCGAGACAGATGAGCCCCACTGGTAGCCCAATCTCCAACCCTAAAATCAATAAAAATAAGCACCTTTTCAAAAACATGGAATTAAAACATTTTGCACCTTTTCAAAAACATGGAATTAAAACATTTTACACCTTTTCATAATCATAAAATTAGAACATTTTTGCACTTGTAAAAACATTAATATAGAACATTCTACACTTTGATAAAAAATGTATATATAACAGTTTGAACTTAAAAAAATACTTACAATAATTTTTGGTTGACTTGACGATTGGCTCACACCCAGAGATCTTCGAAACGACGTTTACCACTTTTGACCCAATGGATGACAGACGGGTCACGCAGACGCTCGTACGGTTTACGAGTTCAGCCCACAAACGGCCGTCAGTTACACACTTGTTGCAATCTACAATTAATTAAATATAACATAAATAAATATGTTTTCCCCTTATTATAGGAAATACGGTAAATAGAATATTTGACACTTGTCGAAATCAGAATACTTTGCACTTTTTACAATCAACTAAATAGAACATTATGCGCTTTTTAAAACATGCAAATTGAACACTCAACAATTTTTAAAAACTGAATGCTATTACCAATCGGTATCAAACTAAGATTAAATTTATTTTAAAAAAACTTACTCATTTCAATACAGTCTCTATCTCTCTCCACAAATAACAGTCAGCAGTCTCAGTTTCAGTCTCTCGTCTCTCGCTCAGTCACAGCTACAAAGATTCAGCTTCAGTTCCAGCCTCGTGTCTCGCTCCATTATCTCATACAGTGCCGCAATTATAAAAGTGGGGACTTGAAACTATGTACATATGTACCTATACACATAACAGGTGGCGTCTGTCCTACAATATATGAGCCAGGAACGACCGCAACAATTATGAAAATAATTATATGAAATGAATAAACAGGAAATGGAATATAATAAAGATTTTAGAAATTAAATGTATCATGCAATATATCGTTGTAAAGCACACGATGAGATGAACCCAACTAATTATATCGCTAGAAATTACAATTAGAAATTCTCATCATAGATTTCTAGTTCTGACCTACACTATAATGCTAAGAAAATATTGTCTTGTATATTTAACTAGAAAGCTACCGCAATCATGTAACAGTGACTTAATACAGTTTTTCTCTTATAAATAAAAAACAAATTTACCCTAAACGCTTACCTATCCCAATACAAATACAGATGTTGTACTACCCCATACTGCGAGCTAATTACCCTCTCGGTGATAAAATCACCGCCAATATCCATTAACTGAATTGGTAATCGACAAGCACTGAATAAAAAAATCGGTTTACCGTTCAGCTCAACAAACCCCTGCTGCTTCCGAATCTAATTAAATTCAGGTAAACAACATAATGAGGTGGAAATAAAAGTGACATTATTTATTTTACTATAAAAACAACCAATTTTTTAAAAACTTTAACTAATTCCAATACACAGCACAATGAATAACATTTGCTGCTTGTGTGCGACCAGCATTTATGTTGAGCCAAATACGAAGCTTATAAATTGTAATACGATTACAACCCCTTTTGATCAATTTAAAGATAAAAAATTCTTCTCAATTTTAGACGAACTTGCGGTTAAAGAAGATCCGAGAATTTTCAAAAACGCACAACTGAACATTGTAAAATTCAGTTGTCGTAATGAACACCGTTTTCATCAAAATTGCTTTTTCGTCTATGCGAAAAGTAAATTAAGCGTGAAACTACACTACCTGTCTCAACCTTTTCCTCAGACATGGAAACGAATATTATGTCCACTGGCAGGCGACAGCGACTGCGATCATGAAGGGATTGAGTCGATACGAGAATTACAAATTCTTCCGAGCGTGCCCAAGATGTGTTCAGTCATATTAACAAAAAGTATTTATAATCGTTATAATTATATCGCTTAGTTGTATATAGTTAAATACAAAATTGAATTTTATTATTTATTTTTAGTACCTGACTTGATTTCCACTCCACCAGCTGCAGAAAAAACTTGTTCCGAGACAAGTGTGTGCTCCATTAAACAAGGTCCTGTACTACGAGTAAGGAAGCCGACTGACTTGATGTCAACTCCACCGGCTACAGAAAAAACTAGTTCCGAGGCCAGCGTGTGCTCCATTAAACAAGCCCCTTTACTACGAGGAAGGAAGCCTATTGTCATGAAAAAACCGGTAACAATTTCAAAACGTAAAATTAACAATAACTATTGTTATTTTTAGAAAGATCCTAATGCGCAAAAATCAAAGTTGGAAAACTTACGTCGGAGAATGAAAGGATTTCAAGCGTCGATAGACACGCTCGATGTTAAGTATAATTCCATCAATGACAATTTAAAAAAAGAGATTAATGCAAAGAACGTGGAACTTCACACTCCAAATAATGTTCAACTAAATAATACTTGTAACAACGACCAACCTATGGCACACTTGGATCCTGGCTTACTAAACAAAGAGAATATCGTAAAGGACGTGGAACTTTACACTCCGAATAATGATCAGCTAATTAATACCTATAACAACGACCAACCTATGGCACACTTGGATCCTGGATTACAAAACAAAGAGATTGTTGTAAAGGACGTGGAACTTTACACTCCGAATAATGATCAACTAATTAATACCTACAACAACGACCAATCTATGGCACACTTGGATCATGGATTACAAAACAAAGAGATTGTCGTAAAGGACGTGGCACTTTACACTCCGAATAATGTTCAACTAATTAATACCTATAATAACGACTAGCCTATGACACACTTGGGTCCTGAATTACAATTTCCAATAGGAAATGCAATACTTAATGCAAACTTGGCTCTCTTTAATCCTGAATTTCAGTTTCCTATAGATCGTCAACCTATAGCATACTTGGATCATACAAATATGGGAATCCCGATTGGAGACCAGCCTATTGTAAACTCGTCTCTAACAGAACCTGCTTATCAATTCCCATTGGGTATCAACAACACACCAGTTATGGACATTGAGACATTACTATATAGGTCGAACGCAAACGAATGGAAGGCTTTTACAAATTGTTTCGGTATATAAACACTATATTGGTTTAATATATGATTACTTATATACTATATCATTATAAAACATTAAAACCATTCAAATGTTTATAGATAAAGTGGAATGAACTGCAGCGGTTATGACGAAGCTATTACGTTGTGTAAATAATAAAACGAAATATTTATGATTATATTATCTTATATATAAATTAAAAATGATCATGCAAATAAATTGCGAATAACAACTTTATGATTACAAATAGAATGTATCCAATTTAAAAAAAATATATATATGTAATATGATGGTGATGGTGATGGTTTGAGAAAATATAAACTTGTTTTTACATTTTGTAACTAATAACAAATATATGAATTATAAATGATCAGGTAAATAAATTGTGAATAACAACTATATGATTACTATTAGAATGTATCTATTTTAAAATGTAATATGTAATATGATGGTGATGGTTTAATAAAATACAAAAAAAAACACTAACTTGTTTTTACAGTTTGTAACTGATAACAAAAATTTTTTTTAATGATTATATATATATATGAATCATAAATGATCATACAAATAAATTGCGGATAACGACTATATGATTACTTATAGAATGTATCCGTTTTAAAATATAATATGCGATATGATTATGCGAGAAAATACTAATTTGTTTTTTTACAGTTTGTAACTAATAACAAAAATTTTTTTTATGATTATTATATATATGTTACATGAATCATAAATTATCATGCCTATAAATTGTAAATAACGACTATATGATTACTAATAGAATGTATCCGTTTTAAAATATAATATGCGATATGATTATGCGATTGATGAGGGAATAATAAAATGCGAGAAAATATTAACTTGTTTTTTCAGTTTGTAACTTAATACAAATTTTTATTGTTGCATATATTACATAATAATCATATTTTAAATACTGAAACTAACTTCAATTTTATCAGTTTATTACTAAATCTAACTACTTTTTTTATCAGTTTGTAACTTAATATAATTTTAATTCATGCATATATTACAATTATTGGTCTAAAAAACTAACTACTGTTTTTTTATCAGTTTTAACTTAATATAAATTGAATTCATGCATATATTACAAATATTGGTCTAAAATAGTACATCATATTTTTTAAGTTAATATTTATCAGCGAAATCGAACAAATTATTCATGAATTATTCATAAATTGAATCAAGATATGTTTCCATAGTCTCCATTTCTGTCATCGTCAGCGTAACAACGGGGCCTGCCCACCCTCTATGCTTTACACTTATTTCAGGTGATACAGGCACCAGAATCGAGAGCTGATAATCCCCAACAAGATGATTAAATGATAGTTTTAGCTTAATTGAAGCCAGCGTATCTGCATTTAAATCCCAGAACTGACGTTTAGTCACATCTTCGGACGATTTAGCAATTTCTTTCCCGTTTATAGTTATAACGACATCATAACTGCGTTTTCCTTGCTCGACCTGAAGCCTTTTCTGCGACAGCACGTTTTTAATCAAACGTAAAACAGCACGACCTTCATGCTTGGAAAAAGAAACAGCCGAACAGTTTATTCCATTGCGGTTTCTTCCGAGATGAATGAAATTAGTTGACCGATTGAAGTCAAAATCTTTTCGGACAAGCAGATTCGGGGCAATCTATACAAAAAATCAATCAATTAGTTTACGAATATATATATATATATATTATGAAATAGTACTAAAAAATTATTACTCACCACAATTGAATCCGGCTTAGTAAAGAAACTCCAGACGTTAGTTATTGCGTAGCGAACGTTGTTTTCATTCCAAGATTGTGCGGCCACGGAGTTGTATGCTTGAAGTCCAGCCATGTTGATTGTATAAGTTTTGGTTTTTGAAATTAACTTGTTGTTGTTCTTAGTAACGCTGACAGGAGAGTGTGATAATATTTCTAAAATACCTGAGCTATACATACTCATAATTTATACAGTTTTATTTAGTATCATACAAAAAAAACGTTTTTTTGGTTGCAAGTAATAATTTACTCGTTTTAATAAAGTAACTAGAGCGACCAAATATTTATTTCGTCGTGACCTAAAATAAATTCATTTGGTTACCGAGTTTATGGTATCCTAACGGAAACGATGTATTTATACTGGTGTAGTGACGATTTGTATCAAGCGAATGAAAAGCTATTTTGTCGATTGTCATTCTGAATAATCGATGGTCCTTTGAGCGTATGCAGTTGACTTCTAGTTTTTTTACTTTCGGATTGAGGACAATATCTGCATACGTGTCAAAATTACAATTTTTCAAACTCCTCGCTGGAACGCCTTTAGACTTCATATCGTAACTGTTATCAAAGTATTCTAAAGCATACTGTTTTGCTTTGAGACAGCATACGCGTTTAATATCTAGCGATTCGATCTTAAATAATCCGGAAATACCTTCGTTTTCTAACCTTAAATTAGATTCTAGTGTATTAACTTTAAATATTTCATGATTCTCTGGGACTTTAGAAAAGTCGAAGTAGCGTTTATTTTTAATTAACAAATGAAAGTAATCTTCTTCGCTTACAAAGAGTTGAACAATAACGCTATCTGTATCTCCGTAACAGTGTTACACGTTATCAGCACCGAATACATTTTTTAAAACTTGGTAAAACCCCTGATAAAAGATTATTTTAGAATATTCTAAAGTTGTTAACCCGTCACAAATTGGTTTGTTCATCACAACGGTCTTTGGCTTAAAAACCATAAAGCTTTATGTCTCTGACAGAATTTTATATTCGATGCAACGGTCCGAAGCAATCATTTTGAGCGCGTCCGCGCAGGTAGAGCAAAATTTGACTTCAATTAGGTTTAAGTTTGACTGTAAGAATTTTCCGTAGATAGCATTGGATAGAAGCTTGATCATGTCCTTCTCAGACTTAAACTTTGCTTTTTTTCTTCTCTCTAGGTTCGTTTCAATATAAGGTTTGATAAAAGCTTTTTCTCTAAAGCTAAATCCTTTATTAATTTTTATTAATTCCATTCCCATCGATAAATAATATTGTAGGCTTTTGTAGTGTACAGTGTATGCAGTTTTGTCGTAACAAGTAAGCATTAGTTTCGGTTGCGAAATAAACGATTTTCCTAATTGTCCTAGACTTTTAACAGTTTTTATTTGCGCATCTGATAATTTATCAAGCTGAATCTGACATCTAGTAGGACAAAGAGGCATTTCGATTGTAGCGTCCTAAACTGATATAGGATATTTCAAATCAACGTTTAAAACGTATCCTATATCCGTATCTTTTCCAAGTTTCGGATCTTTCCAATCAATTTTTTCTAGAGTTTCATTTGGGACCCATTCAAAACTGTCAATAGGGAACTTTTCCCTCATTGCGTGTGCATATAATGAATTCACATCTACGTAAAGAAGGTGTGACGTAGGCTGGGAAGGATCAAACTGATCACCTTGTACTCGCTTATTATTTGCAGTAACAAGTTTCTTTAAAGCATAACAGATACCGCCCCTAATACCTTCACGAACCATTTTATACATCTCAGGGTCGGTTATTACACCAATTTCTTCTTTTGTAGTGTACAAAAAACAAGACCAACCATAACCAGAAGCCGTGCATTTCCATGTTGGGTCCAATCCATAAATCGCGTGTCCATTGCGTCTAAAATTTTCCCAAACAACGGCTAACAATGCTGTGTCCAGTATAGTGTACAGTTTGGTGTATTGTTTAAAATCTTGAATCCCAAACGTTTTAATAACCTCTTGCACCTTGTTCCAATCCGAATCCGAAATTTCTTCTTTAGTCAAATCGTTTTTAAACCAACTGCGGGCAGGAATAGGGTTACCGGATTCGAGAACTGATTTGTCAGTTAAAAAAGTATATGGGAACGGAAGTTTCTCGAGCAATAGATTCAAATGTGCTTCATCTAGGATAATATTTTTATTTGAAATCATTTCTTTGAAGCATTGTTCAACAATGGTAAAACAATCCGAGTTTTCTTTTTTGAGTCCAGAGGCAAGATTTGCTAAACTAGAGGTCAAGAACTGGAAGCTATCTATGAAACGAAATTTAACTCTGGGAGGTTCATCTTCTTCAATAATATCATCTGATGTAAAATTTGATTTTAGCGGTGGAAGATACAACTTTTTAGCTTTAATAACCATTTGCAAATATTTTTCTGAAGACTTTGCAAGAATATGAATATCTTTAGCCTCAAACAGTTCTGAATCAAACCCAGCGATCAAATGATGCCAATCGTATCCAGATCCATTATGTGCTATTGCTACGAGTTCATTATTGTACTTAATTTTTAGATTGCATTTCTGACACAGTGCAGCTAGGTAATCTCCATTCTGATGATCATGATGAAAACATTTCAAAGCCTGATTCTTCTTTCTCCCATTCAGTTCTTCTACTGCTTCTTCAAACACGCCAAAAGTCACGTCTAGGTCATCATCAAATGCTTCATCAAAGCTTCTTTTGTTTGTTTTAATCGAAAATTCCCGATTACAATGTTGACAGTGTGTAGCCTCTTCATGTCTTTTGAGTGTTTCTGCATCGGGAGTGTTAAAATTGTTTGTATTTCTAACTTCACTAACAAGCTTATTTGCCCAGAAAAACACGCGTTCAAAGAATGTTTTGATAACATTTTCTCCATCGTAATATTCAGTATTAATTACTTTTAATTTTTCTTTAACGTTGTTGATGATCACAATACTAAAACTTGCCGGTATGAATTCAGAATTGTATACGGTTGAAGATTGCTTGATTTCGTCTAAAACAGGTGTTGTAAAGCTCTCAAAATCGAAATACAATATATTGGGTTGTATAAGAGTCATTTCCAGATTTTCAAACTTTACTTTAAAATTTTTATCTGGGAAATCTAAAATTTGACCAATTCCTGAGCATGCGTAACTATGTCGAAGTTGATCGCGCTGATGTTTAAAGAATCTTAAACAATGTTGACAAAAGAACGCTGTAAAAGGTTTGTAGTTACGCAAAAATTTGTCAAGCTGTGTAATTAATACAAAATGATGATTTGATTTTCCGTCATCTTCTTTTTTGTGTATAAGAAATAAGTTGATAACTTGATTCGAATTGTATTCACTGTTACGTATTAGTACGACCTCTTTTTGCTTGTGTGAAAACACATTAACTCAAATATTATTTTTTTCTTCGAAAGCAGGAATATCCCGATAAATATTCACACCTTCATTCTCGGGGATCATAGAAAAATTAAAATTCTTCAAGAATGGCATCCACGTTTTAGGATTTTTACAAAACATACGCCAGGTACTTTCCTTAGCCACTTTTTTGGGGTGCATGGCTTTAAGTTTATCCATATATATTCCGGCGGCAATGCAGTACTGGAAGCAATTTGAATCATAGTTGGTCACGTTCAAGATCCCTTTTTTTGCAAACGGCATTTCAAGATACCCTCTAGGGCGAGCATTACTAAACATTTTAAGTTCACCTACTTTTATTTGTACAGAATCAATTTTTTTTAAATTCCATCCGCTTCCACCTTCTGTAAAAATATTTTTCTTTTGAATTATTTCATCAGCAGCCTTGAGTAGTAGATCATCAATTTCTTCTTTGTGTATCAAATCAAAATTAGAACTTTTTAAATAAATTGTTTCTCTGTGAAAATGTTGAATTCCTTGTTCGTTATATTCCTGCTTCTCCATAATAACATCAAGTCCAAATTGTACACGTAATGCGGAATGAATTACTAGATTCTGTTCTAAAAGCTTGATGGCGGGTTGGTTAACGTGTTCAAATGCGTTTTCGATATCGATAAGAGGCTTATCTTTTGGCGGTTTGTATATGTAATGCACGAGTGTTGACAGATGTGCTCTAGAATATTCCTTCCAGAAACTCAGATCGATTGATTGTCCTGCACCAACGTGACCCCGGCGAAGGTTTGGCATTGAACATTGGTGACGTAGCTTATCGCATGAGTACATACAGCAGTCGGCACAGAAATGAACAGCTTCAACATGTGAATCATAAGCATTATGAGTTCTGCTTTTAAATATGCATCCTGACATGGTACAGTGAAAAAACTGGAAATTAAATTTAAAAAAAATGTAATTAATACAAATGCATTACCTCGAATATGAATTAACATTTATAAACGATTTACTTACCGAGCAGAATTTGTTAGGTTTTTCCATCCTCGAGTTTGGAAACTCTGCGGATTCAAAGTAGTCGTCTTCATCCATCTTAATTACCGCCTTGATTTTTTTCGTTCTGAAATAAACGGTTCCCACTCGCTTGGCGTTGCCGGTATATGAATTGTAGTATCGCTTTCTACTGCTTTATTGACTATATTTTTTATTGGTATTGTTTCGATGATATCAAGTTTTGGTTGCACTTAAGTTTTTTGTACTTGAATATCAACTACTGAATCTTGCGCGTTAAACTGTTTTAGATACACACTCATAAGTTTATCATATAATTCTGGATCAATAACTTTCATCACCTTGGCCATAATTAATTGCACATACAATTGTCTCACTGAAAATTATCTTTTTAAAAATATGAGCTAGAACGCTGCGTACGATTAATTTGTTTTTGAAAACTATAGTTTTTAATTTATTTGGATTTTGTGCTAGTTTTTTATTCAAACTGTTTATTTTCTTAAACTTTAATTCTTTAAACTCACAAAACAATTGATAGTTTTTTAAACACTCTACGATGGCTAGAATTTGATTGTCACTTGCACTTTTAATATATTTACCTAAATTATTTCCACTAGTACTTAGTTTGTATAAAAATTCACAATGAGTTTCTAATGCACATGTCATAGCGGAACATAGACTTCACAATCATCGTCCGGAAAAATATGTGATCGCGCCCAGTACTTCGTATTATTGCTACGAGGATGAAGATCCAAAAACAAGAAACCAAATTTGCGTAACGTCACTGCTTTTATGTATGCGTCTTGTAGATATTTGACTTGACTAGGACAAATTTGTTCGGCCAGTCTTCGCACTGTGGATCGATCTCGAGGACTGTCGAAAAGTATTAGATACTGGGAGTTTATATTTATTTCACGTAGTTCCTTCTTGAATGCGTTTTGCAGAATAAGCAAAATACTGACTCCTCGGTGATGGGCGTGCTTGATAAAGAATCTATTTATGAGCTCAAAGTTTTTACCTTTTGCGATCAGATCCATTTGATCGTCTAATATTACGAGCGACGAATCGGTTGCTAGATGCTCAATGTCTTTGAGATTTTGTGTGAATATGATATTTGGGTCTTCAGCTTGCATCTGATAAAATATTGGTTGGTGGTCGCAGTATACATAAATTACTTTATTAATTTGTTTGCTTATGATTGAATTACGTCGTCGTATAAAATCGCGGACCATAAACGTTTTTCCTGATCCAGTGCAACCAACGACAGATGCTGTAAATGGGTGTATGAGCTCAAAATGTATGCAATCCATGATTAATAAAGAACAAACAACGACTGACATAGTTTTTTAGAATTCAAATGTATTTATTCATTTATTTTGGTGTCAAGTTACAATTTTATTTTGGTTACAACTTTATTTTGGTTACAATAATTATATTTGCTCTAATTACAAAAGCAATTTGCCGTACATTTTATTTTGCATTTGTTAGTTAAACATTTTTGATTAAACTTATATATAGAAAATGGATTAAAATTTGGTATTGATCTAACAAATTCTTTCACTTTAGAATCATTATTTAATGTATTTGAAGTAAATGAATTAAGTATTTTATTATACATAATACCTATAATACGCGAGTATAAATAATAGATACAATAATTGCCGCACACAAACGAATGATTATCTTGTAATTGAGTACAATTTTCTGTTACAATAGTTTGAGTCGGTCTTTGCAGATTTTTATATGCAGTAATTTCTAATCCATAGCTGTCAAAATATTTGCATTCTGTTTCAGATAATATAAAGTAGCTGATCCAGTGTAATCCAAAGTTGGTACTTAAATCAGTATTCTGTACAATAGCAATAGGAAAAGTGTCAAATTTAACGTCTTGAAACAATGTGTCAGCAGCTACGATATAAATTGGTATACTTATATCGAGACCGTAAAAAAGCCTTTTGAATGCATGTTCAATAGAAGAAGTGTTCATTTTTAATCTTGTTGCGTGACGTGCTTATTTTTGTCAATCTGAAATAAAGACTGGTACTGACAAAAAAGCAATGTAGTAATTGCTTTTGTCAACGGTTTCTTAAATTTGATGTTCACCACAATTTGTCCTTGATGATTAAGAGTGAGAGAATTTCCGTCGTTTGGTAATAACTCAACTGCAACTAGAACGTTTCCTGAAATATAAGAATACAAATTTAGAAATCTATCTCAACAATACAAAATTAGAATATTAATTTTTTTTTAAATTTAAATAATTACCTTTGTTGTAGTTGTCGATGTTTATATTGTTTCCAAGAACGTAATTCGCTGCCGTCTTTCTTAACGACTGAACACCAAATAAATAGTTATCGATCCCTGCTGTTTCGCTATTTTTAAAGCTAAATGGAAATACTCGATGCTCTATACTATTTCCGTTCCAACTTATTTCTAATTGTGTCATATCCATATTTTTAAAGTTAAAGCCTGACTTTGACATTTTGCCGTTAAAAGCTTTACTATCCAGAGAACCAATAACAATCAGTTTTGGAATTTTACCCATCAGTAAAGACCCAGATGTAGCTGATGATAAACCGCTTGGCGTAGAAAACGCTTTTATCTGAATTTCGTTTGTAGGATATTTGAAAGTTTCGTTAGCTGCTAATTGATAACGGTGCCAAGCTACGACTTCGGATGTAACATTCTTGTTTGCGCTATGGAATACCGCATCTGTGATCAAACATTTATAGGCACAACCGTTGAACCCTTGTTTCGTATCTGTTGCGCAGTCTAGGTAAAATTCCGGTATGTTGCGTCTTAAAACTAAACGTATGTCGGTACCAGGAGGTAAGTTTCGATTTTGATTAAAGAAATTTACTAAAGGTTTTCCGATCATGAAGAATTGAGTCGACAATCTTGCTTTCTCATATCTGGTTTTGAATCCAGCATCACCTGTTGTACTAAATGTATTTGGAATTTCGTTTGGATAGTAAAATTCTTCTCTGAGAAATATGTCCTTTTCAAGTGAACTAGATCCCAGTAATCGCTGCAAATATGCGCTCCAAGCGTACATTGAATTTGAATCGCACACCAGCTCATTGTTTAAGTACAACTGAATGTTTGAAAATAATGAATGAAAAAACAAGTTTGATGGAGCAACTTGATCAGCAGCTTCGCATAAAGTTCCGTCTTTTTTAACTATTTAAACACCTAATGCTAAAAACGATTCCGCTAAGGAAATGTAACTGTCTGTATGGAATTGAAATTCTATCGGGTTGTATTCTTCTTTAATGCTTCCGAGGGGAAAACACTGAACAAACTCTGTACTTGAAGATGTACTAACATCTGTTGCAGGAACTTCAATCAAGTTTAATTCAGATCTAATAGCTTTTTTCGATTTTTCGTATATTGTAGGAGGTTTGTCGAACACGTTGTTGGGATCCATTTTAACTGTTTACGTCACAAACACTTGGCTAAGACTAATCTTAAATGTCGGTTAAAGTTTATTTATAGCTACAGGGTTATATTTTTCTTCGTTGTCGCAAATGTGATCAAGTAAATCATTAAGAATACCCCAATGAAGCCCCTCCAAGCAAAACTCGCAGATTTTTATATCTGGTTTGAACTTGTATACGTAAACAGTTTCTCCATGAAGCGATACAAGATTACCATATTCGGAATCTGGACCCTCTAATAAATCAAGAATACCACACGGATTTTCAGCACAAACAGTACAATCTGACATACCAAAAGGTCTTGTCACTTTACACCAGTTTTCATTTACAGCTGTAAATTCTTCTTTGTCACTCCAAAATTCGTAAGGTGTGTTACAAAATTCTGTCACTAATTTATCCTTCTCTTTTTCTTATGTTTCACAAGTCGCGCAATATTGTTTGTCGTTATAATTATTTAATTTTAAAATTTCTGGTAATTTATTCAACCAGCAAAAATTACAAGCTTCGCACTTTAGGCTAATAGCAGATATTTGATCCATGTTTATTGTTCAAAGTCTAGAATTAAACTGGTTAATAGTTTCTTACTTTTTAGATTTAATACACTTGCGTTTAACTATTTTCGATTTTGATTTCCTAATTTTTCTTCCTGCACCACTTTGAATAGGAGCACGCTTTGCTTTTGACCTGTTTTTACTTTTTGATTTCCTCTTTGCTCCTCCAATTTGAATTGTTTTAGTACTTTTTGATTTCCTCTTTGCACCTCCAATTTGAATTGTTTTGGTACGTTTTTGTTTTGTTCTTTTACTTTTACCAACTTTAGTATTTGAAGATGTTTTAGAATTCAAAGGAATAAGGTACGACGATCCTTCTGACAATATGCCAGATGATCCACCATTATTAAAATTCATTCCGTTGCCGGTTTTTATAAAATTTAGTTTTTCTAAACTACAAGTGTTTCCAGTTTCACAATTTAGATGACGCATTGTTAATATTTTGGTTTAAAGTATAGTTTTATAACCGTTTCGGTAACTCCTGCACCAAAATTTAATTCACGATCGTGTTGGTCTATTAATTTTATGCGAATTCGATCTATTACTGATCTCGTCAAAGGTAAAAACACGACTGGATTGAAGGTTATCGTCGTTTCTCGTAAATACTCTTCAGATAAATCAATATCTTGCAAAATAGGTAAGACTCGATTACCATAAATTTGGTTTTCTATTATATCTGAAACAATTAACAAACGCTTTGATTTTACGCTGCTGGGAACAGGGTTAATTACATCGCTTTCGTTTGATTCGTAATCAATTTCTTTTTCTTCATCTTGGATATTTGGATCGACGCTTATAATTGTTGTCGTTGTAAATATTTAATCTTGCGGAATTTTAAAAAACGAGTTCAGTAAATTTGGTAGTTTAACGCTCATATCGCTTTGTAAATTCTCAAAAAATATTTCACCGTTTTCAATTTTAATTTTCATTTCAAGGTCAGGAAACAAAAGGTTTTCAAATGTTTCATTTATTTTGTCTATAACATCTGTAACTGCTAATGAGCTGGGTTCATTCATGAGAATTGCATAGTCGTTATGAAATGAAAAACGATAGTAGGAATCTTCGTCGTTGTTAATCTTTGCATAATCGCTTTCATTAAACACAAATTCTGATTTATGTGTTCCGACTTGTAATTTATCTACGCTGCTAAATCCTAGTGCATCTGAAATTTTTGTCGGTAGCACTAGAAAACTTCTTGCGTCATCGTCTTTAAACTTTATAATTGCTTTATTATCTGTATCAAGTTTCATTTCCAATTCGATTTTATCCAATTTCATTCGCTCATTTAATCTTTGCATGTATGTTTGCACATTATTATCGCCTAAAGCATTCTCGCGTCGAAATGGTAGTACGCTATGAAACATTTGAGAAATACCTATAGCATTTTCCAAGTTTTGGTATGTTTCAACGCGAATAGTAAGTTCAGAGTTCATAGGAATTTGTTCAAACTGTTTCTGATTAGTTATATTTAAGGACAAAAAATAACCATATAAAAATCTAGTTCTATTGAATCCACAGAAAATAGCAAATTCTTCGGGTATAACGACATATTGGTTTGCTACTGGACTTGTGTGTATAAACACTACTAAAAGTTCCTCTGCTTTTGTTCCGGGCATATAGTATGCGGCAATTTGTAAAGGTATATGCGCGCTTTCCATTGCGCGCGATAACTGTGTTAAATACGGACCAATGTTTGATTGCGTTTTCTTAAAAGTCAACGAAACAACTTTTGGGGGTTTTGCATTTGGGAAAAGCGGACCTGAGGGTATTGGTACTGCAGTTAAGGTAGATTGAGCCAATTGAATTTGACTTGGTTGTTGCTTACGTGAATATTTAAAACTTGCAACTCCTACTTCATACAAATCCGGTTGTAGATAAAGTGGTTTTGGAAGCTCGCAAATGAAGTTAGTAGGAGTGTTTGTTTTTGAATTAATTTTATCCGTTGCACTTCTTAGTGTACAACATATTGAACTGGAGGACAACATCGTTATATTTAAGCTAGATTAAGCTCTTGGGAATAGAAGCTTCCAGTTATTTTTGCAAAATAAATAAAATAAGTAAGTTTAGGATAAAAAAAATATGGATTTTAATTTGAATTTAAAATAAATTTAATTCTAGCAGGTCACCTTCTTTATTAAGATCTTCCAGCAAGTACGTCCACGGAATAGTTTTTTGTACTTTTCTTATTTTGAACTTTTCGACTGACCAATTAACACTGTAACCTGTTTAAAAGTCAAAACAATACTAATTTAATTAGTAAAAAACATTATGTTATGTATCTAATTATGAAATAATTTGTATGTAATTATTTATTACTTAACTTTTTCAAAGGTAACCTTGGCTTTAGAAATTCTCACAACGTCTCCTATTTTAAATTTTGGTGGGGGTTGCGGTTTTTTTCTTTCTTTTAAATAGTCTGCAAATATATTTTCCCAGACCTCGTATTCGTTTTCTTTTGTTACCTTATTTGGTTCTAACTTTATTGTGCTGTGGTAGCTGTTGTTGTACGCTTTAACAAAATCTTGAATTACATCAACTATTCTTTTAGTCTGTCTTTCTGACATATAACGTTCTAATTTCGTAAAAAGAGTTCTTATAAACCTTTCAGAGAACATGCTTTTGATGTAAGAGTATATATGGTATAGATGTATATTTTTCTTGTCTAAATACTTTCTAAATTCATTACTAAGGTATTCCTTTCCCATATCTGTGAAGAGATTCATTGGTGTAGCATTTGCTTCTCGAAGTACCGAATCAAATGCTCGAATCATAGATTTTGATGATTTATCTTTTAACATACGTACGTATGCTTTTTTGCTAAAGGCATCAATAACTATGAGCACAAATGTATTACAATCATTCCATTCTGCAATGCTTGATATGTCCTTGAGATCAGAGGAGTATGTTTGGTTAATGAAATTATAAAGCACACGTCTCCGCTTGAACTTTCGTCGAATATCTTTATGCAACGAATACGCGTTTATTTTTTGTAGCTCGGTTTCAACCTGTTTTTTGTTTTTCCATCCCGGTCGGTTCTTTAAAAACCCTGATAATCCGCTGAATGCGCCGGAAAATCTTTGGTTTAGGTAACTCTTACGAACACTTTTTGATTTGTTTGCCATGGTTGACCGCAGACGAATGAATAAATATAGCTACTTACAATATATTTTATAGGTCATTGCGATTGTACGTCGTTCGATCGTATAGAGAAATAAACGTTATTCTACAATTGTTCGAATACGATTGTATGTTTCATTTGCATAAATGCTACAATAACTTTCAATAATCGTCGTATAATTATTGGTGGAAACAAACATTTTGGTACCTTGCAATAATGATATTACGACTTGGTAATGAATATATTAGTACTTTGCAATAATGATATTACGACTTGGTAATGAATATATTAGTACTTTGCAATGATGAAATTGATAATCTGAAACAAAGTTTTATTTTGTTTTTAATTTTAAAGCGGAAACGAGTATTTTTATCTAAAATTTTAAAGCTGGTATTTGCGACGGATGCGGGTATTCGGTGCGGGTGGAGTATCGGTGCAGGTTCTGTGCGGGGATTATGACCATGTGATCAATGACGTTGCATCGGGGGTCGGCTTAGTGGGGTTTGGAATTCTATAGGGGATCGGCTGCTCAGGGGGTGGTGTGGGAGGAATTTGCTATTCCGTCGCTTCATATCCATATTCCATCGATGCGCCTTTATGCAAAAAGTTTCTACTTTTAACAATATTATGACTATGTTGTGTTTTGTACTTTTTATGACCGATTTACACTTTTTGCTCTTACCCAATCAGGGCCTTGTAATTCAAATTTAAAAACTTTTCCTAGTCCTGATTGGCTTAGAGCCTCATAAAACATTATTAATTCCAATCGTAATTTAGTTTGGGCACTTTGTGACTTTAAAAACTGATAAAAATAATTTTGAACGCAAAAAAACAGAGCTCAACAAAGAATTTTTTTTTAACAATTTTATAATAATAATATTTAATAATAACATTTTCTCTTTCAGGAAACTTTTAATTTTAATTTTTTAAGTTTTATTTGAGCAATGTATTTGTCTAATATAGTAGCTATGCCCACACTACTCCTAACGTGGCTGTAACAGCTACTCAAAAAATGTGCTGGTTAAAGTCGTATGCACGACAAACTAAATATTTACCATAATTAGGTAAAAACAATACAAGACTAGAAACAAACAAGCTCGTCTTACGGATGGCATGTACACACATTAAAAAATTACACTAGCCACTTTCACAAAATTTATCAGTTGAAGTCGTATGCACGACAAAATATATATTTAACACAATACCAGACTAGAAACGCACAAGACGGTATTACGGATGGCATGTTATTGCAGGTTTTTTTAAATTCATAGATAAAATTACTCAGCACATACACAAGAATGACACAAATCAATGCATTTTCTTCATTAAAGATAGTGTATCTTTAGGATAGCTAAAACAAAAACAAATTTAGGTAGTAAAGTACTCTATTTGACTATGAAACATTATTCACTTAAAATTAATTAACAATTTCATGTATACGCTTTAAAAAATTAAATATAAGATTTTAAAGATTAACTATTACGTCACGGTATACATAAGTAAGTGCTGAGCTATTACCTGCTTAATATTTACCCTAAACAAATTTATAGGCTATACAGTTAAGTTCTATTATGAAAATAAAAATTCATTTATTTAACTTTTCCCTCAGTTTTTCGAATTTTGCATTTATTGAGGTGTCATATTTGAAAGGTTTTGCAAAAACGTATTTTAAATTATTTAAGAATTTTAAAATGGTTGAGAAATGTGACGTTTTGAAACTTATTTTTTACGTTTTACATTTTTAAATTTTGGCAAATAACCGCATAATATTTAAATTTTTAAAATTTCAACCATTACGATTCGCTTACAGCTAGATGATTAATTTATTTTTTACAATTTAAAAATAATTTTAATTTAAAATGAAATTAAAATAATTACGTTTTTAATATATAAAATATAAATAAACACTTCAACTGTAACTTATTATTGGGTATTTTTCAAACGAGTTAATGTGGGAACTTTGTTTCCTGATGTACAGTAACTATATCAACACTGCTGCCAATACGCCTGTGGTCAACTTACTTCTTACTTAATTGCGACAAATAAAAACTACTAGCAATTTTGCAGCCCGATAGGTTGTAGAATTTAATATAGTATTGTAATACCCTTACTTCTGTCCACCCTCTTACACACAACAGAACCACAAGTGGGCAAACCGATGTCCACCCTTTAGCAATAGTCGACCATATAAAAAATAAATTACTTTTTTTTAAGAAAACCTTTCCTTTTTTTCGTAGCTTTTTTAAATGGAACTCTATAATAGCTACTTAAATCAATTCAGCCACGACATTCCTTTGCTAAGGGTATGACATGGTTGGAGTATAGTGAATATATTTATTTAATGCCAGTTTTTAAAATGTTATAAATTGGTTGCCAACCACTATAAGTTTTCCGTCAATATCAACAAAACCCTAGTCCCTTCACCTTCTCTATCTCACGTTATATTTTTACACGAGTCAGCCTAATGTCAATACGCTAGCAATCCATCGGTTTGGTGCATAATAGGGCTCTATACCCCTCGCTCAAATCCCACTAACAAAGTTGTACATTAAACTTCTACAGTTTTTCGAATGTACCCCTTATAAGCGTGTCATTAGATAGGCTTTGGTTCAAGGGACTAGGTTGTGGTCTCGAAAAAATTTAATGTTTAGACATTTTTTTGAATTATTCACGTTTTAACTTTTTTTTACTCTGAACCAATCACGGGACTAAAATTTAAATATTTAAAAATCAAGTGATCGTTATTGGCACGGAGCGTAATAAAAAAATATTTATTTGTATTTTAAAATTACTCTCGGGATGCGAAAATTTTTTAATTTAATAATTTGATGATCTAAAATTTAAATTTAATAATTTAAATTTTAAAAATTAATAAAAAATAAAACAAATTAATGTAATTTTATTTTAACACATTTAACGACTTGTGAATTTAAAACTGCAGTCACAGTCAAAGATCCAAAACCGCAGCTAACCAAAGGAAGTTACTGTATATTTTATTTCTCCGTACTTTGTTCCTATGTTGTTATTGTAAATGTCAAATTTCCAAATTTCATTTTTTACTAACAGCAAAGTGGTCACAATTCAGGGTACGGTGGCTGAATGACCCCTGAAAGTGGTCCCCCAGCAATAGTCCCTTGAAAATCGGCCCCTGCTATTTGGGCCCGCTATGTAATCGGCTTAGTTAGTAGTTAATAATAGTAATAGGTAAGAGGAACATGTATGTTGCAGGACAGATGCCCGTTGCTGGCTACAGTTGACAACCTTAGTTCTCCAATAAATGTACAAAATTTAGTGTATGTACGCCAATGATATAATTTTACGGTGACTTTAGAAGTCTTGTTGCCTATGCTTACCATTAGCAAAGAAGAAGGTAACAAGATAAGAAAATCAAGATAAGGTTCTGGCTGATCGCGATAAGGAGCTGTTCCGCTCATAAACTTTGTGACTGTTGAAGTGTCTGGTTTGTAGTTGTCTTGTTCTCTGGTGTAAGTATGGCTGGTCAAGATGTTAAGTTTGAAAAAATATAATAATTCGAATAAACTAACTTAAGTGCATTACATCTTTGATTTTGATTTTTGGGGGCCTAAACAGCAGGGGCCGATTGCATAGCGGGCCCAAATAGCAGGGGCCTATTACATAGGGGTCTAAATAGCAGGGGCCGTTAACATAGCGGGCCCAAATAGCAGGGGCCGATTTTCAGGGGACTATTGCCGGGGGACGACTTTTCGGGGGCCATTCAGCCACCTAACCCAATTCAGTGGTCAGTTTTCTATGCATTACTGGAGTTGTTGACTGTTGTACTTATGACGTACTTATTAAGGATTATGCTTAAGTAATTATGCCTTATTAAGTAAGCAGTGTAAGCGTAAGTGGCTCAGCAACATCCCATGTAATGCATAGGAAAGCGCAAGAGGGGCCAATGGAATAAACAAACAGAATAACTGTTGGAATTGTTTTTAATTACTTTAATGTTGCATGCATCTAATATATTTGAATTTACAATTACAATGATAATTTTATTATCATACCCCATTGTCCTCTGTTTAATAAACCATTGCGTAAATAGCTACCATTGCCACCTGCCACCTCTCTAAAGAAATTATACAAACTTCCAAAGATGGGAAAAAGCGTTCGAGGGATACTTCTGTATAAAACAAATATATCTTCGGTGAAGAGTCATTCTTTTATAAGTTTAGTGCACCGCTAAAATCATTCTGTTGCAAGTCCCTCACATTCCTTAAGTCATTCTGTCGCAAGTCCATTCAAGTGGTAGCTGCTGTCGAGGTCGCTCCTGAGTTGTCTTATGGAATACGTGGGATCCTATGTTTCTGACTGTATCGTACTCATGACGTAGACTTAGGGGTCGTCCACAAAAGACGGAATCAAACATTCCACACTTTTAGGATCCTATGACCTACCTTTCTCCCTTTAATCACCTTCAGCTTTCTGAAAATGGCTTGAACTTTTAGAAATAACTTTCTTCGTCGTAAATCCACTAAATTAAAAAAGCACGTTTGGGAATATTAAAAGTACATAATGTTCTATTCAAAAGTTTTAAAAAAGTTCAAAATGGACAATATTCATGCTTTCTTTACAGTGTAAAATGTTTCATGTAAGTACATGACATGCTCTTCAAAAGTACAAAATGTTCTATTTACATGTTTTTGAAAAAAGGAAAATGTTCTTTTTTATGTTTTCGAAAAGTGGAAAATGTTCTTTTTTATGTTTTCGAAAAGTCCAATATGTTCTATTCACTTGTTTTTGAAAAGTGCAAAATGTTCTATTTAAACGTTTTTCAAAACGCAAAATTTTCTGGAAATTGAATTTTTATTACGTATTTTGTGTACGACCCCTAAGTGTACGCCGTGAGTACAATACAGTCAATAACATATCACTCCCACCTAATGCAAAGAACAACGCGCAAGCAACGTCGACAACAGCTACCATCTAAATGCACCTCCGACCACGGGTGTTCAACGGTAGATAGGTCCACCGATACCAACTAAGCAAAATGCACGGTACACCCGCATGCCGATTCCCACCGAACTACTGCGCCAGCCACCGATTGGTTTTCAGTGGGGCAGCATACATCCTATCGCTAGCCACTATTTCACATCTCAGTTTTACATTAGTTTTATTATATGAAGCCAGAATCATTCTACAATAAGTAAGTAATTCCTAAAAACCAGTGTAATCTCGCTGAGGAATGTGAAAATAAAGCAATTATTTACTCCCTACCTTTGCAATGCATAGAATCTACCCCTACCATTGCATTTTTGACTGTCAGAAAAATAGCTTAAGCTTCGAAGTTTTAGAATTCAGTAGTTAGTAATTATTCTACCACTTCGGTACAATAAATTTAAATTCCAATCCAGCTCCAAAAATAAATTATTGCATTTGACACCATCGTCAACTGGTGGTAAGAAATCAAAAAAAAGTTCGCCATTAAGTCAAAATGGGTCACCTTTACATTCAGTCTCAAAATCAATTGGTGAGACATTAAAAGAACCTTTGCTGTTAAGCCAAAATGTGTCATCTTCAAATTCAGTCTCAACGTCAACTGGTCAGAAATCAAAAGGAGGTTTGGCGGTAATCCAAAATGTGTCACCTATACTAACGCCAATAAAACCAAAATCAAAAGTTCTGAAACGACGTATAAAGTCGAAAAAGCATCGCATTTCATTTAAGAAAAAAAGGATCCTTGACAGTTATTAATTTATCGAACCCAGTTACACCTGTAATCGCAACCAATAACTCAGAGCCACACAGTTCTGCAAGTGCATTGATCAGTTTCAACCCACTTCCAACATCAATTCTGGCCTTAACCTCAGGAATTATTAATTTAGTTGATAAAATGTTGGTTGAAGTGTCATCGTTTGAACTTCCACATGAACTTAAAAATTATCTGGATTACTTGGGCCATAAATTCTTTGGAGAAAACCGCAAAGCTGTGTATACGTTAGCTACATTTCCTAACGGACAACTTGTTAGCCAAAGTTTTATTGTAAAATGCAAGATATGCAGCGCTAATTATTCTGGCCATAGTTCAACGTACAAAAATCTTTGGGAGCATTTAAGTGTAAGTTAATCAATGCATTTTATTATGTACAGGTATAGCTATGTTAAAATCTTGATGAATTATTTGTGATCCGGATTAAACTTTGATTAAATAACACATTCTTAAATTAATAATGCATTGAATATTTGATTGATTATGTTTAAGTGTCACAATATCTTTAACAGATGAAGTAACTTTCAATTAAAGGATCCGGCAATGGACAATAATGGAAGAATCTACAACGACATGTCGAGCAGTCCGTATCCTTTAAACCATCCTAAACAAAACACATTCGAGCATCTGCTATTAAATTATGTTACGTCCTCGAAACAACCTTTTGCATCAGTAGAAGACTACAGTTTTCAAAGCATGATTATAAATCTGGATTCTCGAGTCAGCGTACCAAGTAGGTCAACATTAAAGCGGCGCCTTACCGAGGCAGTTAACTTAAAAGTAGGTACACTTAATGAAAAACGTGTATATTATTAAAGCATTTTTAAAATTTATGAGGTAGGTAGAACTAAATGAATAAAATCGCGAATGTTTATTTAAATTATATTTTACATTTAAATGGCAGGGAAGACTGCTGAAATTGTCAACCAATACACCTATTTGGGTGTCCCTTTTTCACAGAGTGGTATTTTCAACCAAGCAAAAGACAATTTTTTCAGTAAAGCCATAGTAGCGCAATCTAAACTCTTCGACCTATTTTACCGGGCAAAACTCATGGACATAAACATACACATCAGACTATTTAAATCACTAGTCAGTTTCATCTTGATGTATGCTGCGCCAAAATGGGACTCCGATATACCGAAGAACTGGTTACATTTCAAACTATATTCCTCAGAAGACTCACAGGAACATCCAACTCAACGCCTGGATATTACCTTCGACTGGAAACAGGAGCACAGAACATCAAGATGCAGCTATTCAAAGCACTACTTAGATTCTTGGAGAAGATTATGACCGCAGAGAAAAATAGTATAGCCAAAAACAGCTATGAAGAGGCAATGAGCACTAAAGCAAACGACCCAAGATATAACTGGATGCTACAAGTAAAGTAGATATTCACTAATGCATCTCTGCAAGAGGAATTCCAGAAGCTAAGCGGTGAATACCTTGTGAAGCAGAAAAATCGGATTTTCGAAAAATATAGGCTTAACTGCATCAACATGGACGTTGAACAGATGCAGAGATGCAATTCACTAAAGCACTACAAACTGCTGAAGACGCATGCCTTAAGATCGGAATACTTTGAACTAAATCTGGTCTGGAACATGGTAAAATTTCTAGTAAACCTTAGATGTGGCCTTCCTAGAATCGTTCTTAGGGGAAAGACGACCAATCTCAATGGTATGAACAGAATCTGGAAGCGAGAAGAACAATCTAGCTGCGACCTATGTAGGAAAGAAGAAGAAGAGACCTTTCACATAATGCTCAACTGCCCTCACTACGAACCGCCTAGGACTAAATTTCTCAAGGAACTGACGAGTACAAGCCCGACCAAAACGAACATTACTCATAAAACCTTCAGCTGCTTCCTTGATGTAAGAGGATTTAAACAGCTTTTAAACTTCTGGGATGAAGCTTTAAAAATCCAGAATTTCTACTACTAATGCACTGAAGCAGTATAAACCGAGCTGCACCCCCTGATAAATCCACCGCTTTTACAAATAAACCTAATACAATACTACTACCTTTGCATTATAAGATCTCACATGCATTTATTTCAATATTAACTACTAATTGTAAGAATATTATTAATCTCTACAAAACAAATTATGACAATGTAATATAAACAAAATACACTTATGCTATTATTACTGTATTATTATTTATTATTTTTCTACCATGCTCTCTTACAGGAACAAAACGTAAAGAAAAACCAAACCAACGCACATTATCAAAGATTGACAACACATATTATATTAAATATAAACCAAGGATAAATTATCCGCAAAACCAAACTGTAATTATTAATGTTGTATGGGCTAAGGCCAAATCGACAAAATGAATAAATTATTATTATTATTATTTCACAGGCTAAACCACAGCTCAAACAAGATCTCAAAATGGGCAGTGCTGGAGCTTTACTTGTTGATGCTTGGACATCTTGTAAAAATCAAGAAATTCTAGCAATTAGATTTGTTTTTTTTTATTTCAATATGAAGTGGACTATTTAAACATTGTCTCTCAAACAAGTTAAAGTTCAACAAACGGCCGATATTATAAGAAATGTGGTTAAGTCAGTTGTTCTAGAGTTTAATTTCTCAAAAAAGATGAACAGAATACTATTTATTGTACAATTACATTCTAAATTAACCGTATAAATGCATTCGTTAGTTATGCTTGTGTACCTAATTAAATAAATTTAAATATTAGGAAAAGCATAATTTGCACCGACAACAGTGCTAATATGTTAGCTGCGTATCGAGATTTAGTGAAGAACTTGTTGGAGGATGACGGGGATTTAACTGAAGGTAGAAAGCCAAGTGATTAGTGACGCAAATCATTAAGTGTCAGCATTAAACGAATGCAACTTACTTCAGCTATTTAATTAAATATTTAACGATTTCCCCTTTTGTTGGCAAACGACTTGTGCTAGTCATACACTGCAAAACTGCATTAACTCAGCTATACGATTAAGCAATATGGAATTGGTTGTAAATGAAATAAATTCAGCATCCAATTTTATTACTGGGAGGGGTTGGGCAATTGAAAGAGTTCGTTAAGGTTCCGGAAAAGGTCTTCTTAAAGCAAGCGAAACGAGGTGGAATTTTCTCATTGAAAAAACAGAACGCTATACAGAGGTTTAAAAATTTTAAGATGTACGGTTACAAAGCTGCAATACATATTTAATTAAAATTATGTTAAGCAGATGGTTTTATTTTGTATTTAAAATCTAATTTTTTAAGAAATTCGGAGTATAATTGAAGAGAAGCGAGGCAAAATGGCAAGCAACCCTAAAGAACTGTCAAAAATTTTAGAGATCCCAAATAAAGACCTTACAAGTGATTTTTTTGTTTTCATCTCTATTTGCAAGCCTTTAGAAGTGGCCAAAGATATTTTACAGCGCGGCAACGTGACTTGTCATTTAGTGATCCTAACGATATTAGAAGCTTATCATAGTAATTTCATTTGAATTATTTAAAATATTTATTAATGTGTTTCTTTAAATCGGTGATGTACTTCGGCTTTCATGCTTATTGGTTAAAGTATACATATGTAATATGTAAATATAATTGCATTATTTTAGAAGTCATCTGTTCTAGGTTTCAGAGTTATCGTTCTAAAATTTTAGAAAACCCATACGTTTATTTTGTTCCATGGATAAAAGATGCTGCGTACATTATTCCTGATGTTTTAAACCCAGCCAGAAAGCTCTACTATTTTAGGTAGTATCACAATTGTAAGTAATTATTTTTATTTTCAGATTTAATTAACTTTTTTTTGTTTGATAATTGGTTGTTTAAAATTAAATTATGCTGTATTTTTTATATAATCAGCATTTAATAATAATAATAATTTATTCATTAAGCCGATTTGGCCGCAGCCTATACATAATTGGTTATTTATATGTTAAGCTTTAAAGAGGTAATTGATCCTCGGCTTGATATGATAATAAATATGTTTGGTTTAGTATATGTGATTATGGTTATTTCTTGTCTGAAAAGAATATAATTAGCAAGTGGACATGAAGATAATCTAATAAACGTTCCAAAACCATCAGAAGCTCGTGATATTGTTATTCATCATTTAAAGCCTGCGAATTTGAGTGAGGATGCGAGTAAATTCATATTTTTAGATAACTATATATATAACTAGGTATATAGGTAGTGTAGGTTAACTATTAATATCATTTATTTTGAACCGTTTATGGAATTATTTTTACAACGAAGGCCTTTAACCTAAGTTACATACAGAAGGATAATAAATATTATGCCTGTTATATTTTTGACAAACCCAAATGACTGCTTTTTGAAACTATTGCTAATTTAAATTAATTTAACTTCTTGACTTTTATTTTTATGTATGATTTATGCTAAAAGATATATGTCTGAAAGCCCAAATGTAATTAAGGCTCTATTATAATATTTGTAATTAACTCTTAGCTTTAAAATAGTTTTTTGGCGCATTGTGCTTGAAAATAATTCAGTTAGGAGCAATTTATGTCCATACTTTGGGAAAATGATGGTGACGTTAAGTGTAAAGAGAAAAGCACAGTTCAAACTATAAATGTAAAAACGTATTGTTGATGCATTTGCTGAGAAAGACAAAAACAAAATGATGTGGATCCTGTCGGGCTTAGTTTGATGACAAAATTGTAAATTAAATTACCTTGGATGTTGTAGTTTAAAATTATTGTGCCTAATTGTAACCCTAACTAAATTTTTAATATTTTTGCTATCTACCATAAAAACTTATATGTCGTTTAAAATATTGTATCGGTAGCACATGGTTAAAAAAATAAAAACCTACTTGTTTGTTTGACTGGACTAACTGGCGCAATTAAATGAGAAATACTGTGTTACAACATTGTGTATGATTTATTAATATATAATATGTTCTTTATTTAGTTTTTTCCAAATTTGGCTTTGGCTATTAACTATTCGGCAGAATTCGGCTTCATACTTTATTGTAAAAATGCATATATCTTTTAATGAAATATCCTTGAATCTGGGGTCAACTTAAAACAGTTAAATAATTTCACATATTTGGCATTTTGCTTAAAAAGTTGTATTCGATTTCATCCATTTGTGGTATTTCCACGTGATATTTACTTATAGTAAAAGAAAATTCAGTATTAGGTTCTACTTGCAGGTAGATGACCGACGGTAATGCGGTCGGTTACCGGCCGATTTGGCAGATTTGTTTTCAGGTATTGCTCCGGCCGGTAACCGTGAACACCCTTGCCTGCGACATAATGACTTTACCAATCCAAGGGACTTGCGACAGAATAATTTCAGAAATCAGAGTGACTTAGGACAGAATGACTTTGCAAATTATAGGGACTTGCGACAGAATGATTTTAGGAATAAGATGGAGTTGCGACAGAATGACTTTGCAAATCATAGGGACTTGCGACATAATGACTTTGCAAATCATAGGGACTTGCGACAAAATGATTTTAGGAATCAGAGAGACTTGCAACAAAATGACTTTAGGAATTATAGGGACTTGCGACAGTATTATTTTAGCCGTTCACTGGACTTACGACACAATGACTCTTAACTGACGAATATATCCTTGCATAGTAAAAAAGGAAAGAAAAATATAACTTTTAATTACTTCAACATCTATATCGCTATTCGCGACGTAAGGCTGTCAGAATGTTGCTAAAATCGTCCTTTGCTTCAAGTAGTTGTACCATTTCTTTGGACTCTATTTATGAATCATATAACGCTAGATGGGGCGTTATAATTCCAATAATTCAATTCTGGAGGACTACACACCTGAATACTCTAAGGAAAATCAAGTCGCATTAGATAAGGCATACGTTTCTGGAATTAGTAAAGGTGAGGTTAAGCAGTCAGTACAAGGAATTAATTCAGATTCTTCTAGTGGTTTAGATGGAGTCGCAATTCGCAGCATAAAAAATATTGGCTGCTTTAAAACTATTGCTCTAATTGGTTCTATTATGGAGATGTGGACAATAGTTCCAGACAGTTTTCGTAAAGCTCGGACTATTCTTATCCATAAAAAGGGGGATAAAACTGATGTGGGTAATTGGCGTCCAATTTCTATGTTCTATACTTAGAAGAATAATTGAGCGAATATTAGATCGTCGACTTCAGGCACTTGTGCAAATTAATGCGAATCAAGTTAGGTTTTCTAAGTGTCCTAGTACTTTTATTAACACTTCCATTGTTAATGGCTGTCTCCAAAAAGCAAAGAAAGAAAAACTTGATTGCTGTGTTGTTTTCTTGGATGTTAGTTAAGCCTTTAAAAAACTTCCCATTTGCATACCACCAGCATGCTGAACGCTTAATTGATGCCTTCCTCTCTTAGATCCTTTATTTTGTGTTTGATGGTTGAAAATGAAGCTCAAATCCAAACAAGTAAAGGAATGTCTAAACCTATATTGGTACAAAAAAGAGTTTTTCAAGGTTCACCCTTCTCCACTCAACTGTTCAATATTTTTATTGATTATGTACTTCGAGAACTCAATGAGCGTGAAGTAAGTGATGCGTATGGGTTTCACTTACACAAAGATGTTCCTTATGTAGCAGGAAGAGGATTCGCTGATAATATTGCTCTTGTGTCTAGTTCTTTCCAAGGCGCCCGTGAATTAACAAAGATCGCAATTTCAAACTTTAACAAGGTTGGGTATGACATTAATATCAATAAATGCAAAGTCATTAACATTGTAAAAAGAAAGTTATGTGAAGATCCGCTGGTTGTTGATGATAATAACATCATAGAATCTATCAAGAAAGAAGAAACGGTAAGATATCTGGGTGTTAATTTTAATAATGAAATTTCTTTTGATCCTGCTTCTTCAATCAAGAATTTTACTAAAGATCTGCAGAATTTAGTTGGGACTCCTATGTTATTTCCAAATCAAAAGATTGCCATTATTAATCAATATTTATGGCCTTGTCTTACCTACTCGTTACAAACAGCCCTGTTAAATAAATTGCCTAAAACATTTCTTGAAGATTCAGATAAGCTAATTCGGAGTGCTGTCAAAGATATCCTTGCTATTCCTCATGATTCTCCTAATGCATTGTTGTACACCTCGAAAAAATGCAGGGGTCTTCAAACAATGAGATCTACTTGGGAAGCATTTATTCAACACTATAACATTTGTGTAGTCTTATTGAGTGGCAATGACCCTTATATCTCATTTGTTAAAGATTTCAAGTCGGAAATGGAAAGCTGCATTGTAGCTTTGCAACTTGATGTGGATAAAGTGCAGTCTATGCTGAATTCACGCCCCAAAACAAAACCTGGCAAAATATTAAGGGAAACTTTGAGAAACCAAGAGTATGATCAATGGTGTTCATTTCCTCTCCGAGGACAAGGTGTTGAATTGTACAAAGAGTGTCCATACGGCAATAAAATTATTATTGAAAAACGTAGCTTAACGTGTTCAGAGTGGTTGAATACTTTAAAAATGTCTGCTAATGTATATCCCGTTAAAGCAATTCCAGGTCGTTCCTTAGAATCATCCCTTTGCAGGCACTGCAAAGAGAAAGAAACCCTCGCTCATGTTCTAGGGAAATGTCATGTGGGAAGCTTACTGAGAAATACTAGACATCATGACGTTAGAACTATTATTGCTAATCATTTGAAAACGCTTGATTGGATTGTGCATGAAGAAGTGACTGATGGTGCTTCAAAAAGGGTTGACATCATCTGCTGGCGAAAAGATCTACTGTCAGGGTACATTCTGGATCCCACAATTCGTATGGAGCAGTCATGTAGTCAAGCTGAAGAAGTTAATATAGAGAAGCAGGCGCATTATAACCCATGCATTTCTTACTTTTTGGACAAGTACAAACTGAAGAAGTTGGAAGTGGTTGGACTTATCGTTGGAGCTCGGGGCACTATAACTGAGTTCTTTGAATCATTTCGCAAAGAATTGCGTCTTCCATCAAAAATGATTAAAGAAATCGTAGTTGCTACAATTCGAGGCTCATGCCGAATCGCCCACAAACATTTATATAATATGAATTTATCTGATAGTTGATTTCAATTTGATCATTTAAATTAATGTTATTGTTTGATATACAAAAATCATATTTAACTTGTAAATAATGTGTTTTGTTTTTACTGTGTCTTAATGGCAAGCGTAATAGTGCGCCAGTTGTAAATAAAATTTTACTATCTCTCACTTATCTATTGTCTGGATACAAATTCGTGATAGCTGCGCAAGGTGTCCAAACTCTGCCGTGCCTATTTGATTGCATGGATATAAAACTGTTTGGACACCTTGCGCAGCTATCACTAATTTGTATCCAGACAATACATTCGTTGCACTTCACTTATAAATATTAAGGTAATAAATATTTCATATAACTGGGATAAGAAATATGTTAGCCCTTTAGTTAAATAGATCTTATTTAATAATGCATTTTTTGTCATTTGTCTTCGCATTCAACAATTTTCTTAAAATAAACAAATGCTGAAAAATCCGTTATTTTAGTGATGTGATTTTAATACTAGGTAAATGTCTTTAGTGCGATGTGGGGAAAAATTCCGAGAGGTAAACATGTCCGGGAAGAAAGTGTACCACAACCATTTACGCAGGTACGTTTTACCCCCTACTTTCTTAGAGCACAATCTCCTCCCAGTATTAAAATCAAAACCAGTGACAAAAACAACAAAAAATGTGATGTCAACATTATTGCGAAAATCTTGAGGTCTGACTGAGTAACTACTTAACAATCATGAACACAAATGTTTTTAAATAAACATTTTCTGTAACTGCAATGCTCATTTTTGTTATTTAATTTTAAAAGTCATTTAAATCAATTTTTTGACGTAACTAAAGTCAATTGCAAAGATTGCAACGTACGATTCGTGGCCCCTTCCCCTATTTTATTTATGCCTTAATAACGCACGCAACCCATTGGGTTGCTAACTGCTAGTCTTATTATTTGGTGCATAATAGAGCTCTATACCTGTCACTATATCATAGTAGGTGGAGATGATTGTGTTTTGAGACGTTAAGGCAAGAGGATAAGAAAAAAGAAAGAAAGGAGAGTGAACGTCTAGAAAGGAAAAAGTGTGAGTGGAAGGGAAGAGGAAGAGTAAGGGGAAAATAAATATGAGGAGCGGGAATCTGGGCTGAGGAAAGCGGGTACGTAGGGACGAAGGGGAATGTGAATGATACGAGCGAGAGTGTACTTGGACGAAGGGTAATAAATAGTAATAGAATATGAAAATCTCTAATCGGCTGTGACGTCCATATGCTACTATGGAGTGTGAATCTCAGATGAAAAGTAAAATGTTCCGGAGGAACAGAAAATAAATAAGATGCTGTTGCTCTGGCGATCAGTCTAAGATTAGTTTATTGATCAGTCTTTTGGTCTGAGCATGGCTCGCTTTGGTAGAATTTTGATATATCAATGTTTACATATGTTTTAGTACAAAAGTACATGAGAGTACTGTATAATCGAATGTAGACTGACGTGTCACTACAATAGTACGGATGATGTGGAGGAAATGAATATGACTCCACCATCCTGTATTGTGAAATATACATGCTTGGGTAGCTGCAATAAAACAATAAAATATAATTGCTAGTTGAAGGATGACGAGAGGAAACATTCCCGAATCGTCAGCACAAATAATGTCCAATGCTTTTGTATAGAGAAGCTCACTAACTTGACTTCTTAAAGTTTGACAATTATTCTGAAATATTCATCTCCATGTTAATGGAGATGTTACAATTTGTAAGTAACTTGAATCTCTGATTAGATAAGTCAATTTGCATGTATATAATAATCCAATGATTGCTTAAGTAGAACATCTCATGATAATGAAATGTGCTGAATCCCTATTAACCAATTACGGGATTGAAATGATACGGATTTGCCATAACGCAATATCCCACAATATGTATGCTTAAATTATAATGTAATACGTACTATATGTATAGTCACAAGTATCTACATTAAAACACCTCCTATCTATATAGGGAAAATATGTCTATATTATAAATTACATCCTAATTACATAGGTACATGTATCTATATTTTAACACCCTCCTTTAATTTGAGGTAAAAGAATAAAAATGAATGATCCGAGAATTGATAAATCTCTAATATAGAGTATTCAGATAATTACTGAATAAAATCTGAATGAAATGAACTAGAAATAAAATTTGAAATATCAACAATAATAAATTTCAACAAAAATATAATAATAATTACTACCCCCTATAAAATCGAATCTGCCTAATGAGATGATCCAGGTGAGCTTCGTAAGAATGTTGTCCAGTAAAATGAGTGTCTTGTACTCCTAGCCACTTGTTGGCTGTCCAGTCCATGTAGGAAATATGTCCATCTGTCCAGTGTCTCGTGTAGAGATGTCATCTGGGTAGTAGATGCTGATGAGCGTAAGTACTGGGTCTTGGTCGGCAGGTACATCGCTCGACTCGCCAGGTTTTATTTATCCAATATTCAGTCCGAATGATTGGAGATATATATCAGTCAAATATGGCTTCTGATTATAAAGAAGATATTTAAGGTCAAAAACTGGTAGTCCATGTATAAACCAGTAAATCAATACATACGTCAACATGACTAGCATAATGTTCTCTTCTGTTAATCGGTTGATTTCAGGGATGTCTCGGTCGAGATAGCTTTCTCGAGAGTATGGATCGTTCTGAGGCTTATGATTCGACTTCACATACATATCATTTAGCTTTATGATATTATGGAGTCTTACAGGAATTTCAATTTCTTGTAATTCGGATAGTGCCAGTAAAAACTCGGCTTTCAAAAACTGCGAGGGAGTCGCATCTGCCCTCCTGACTGTGTTCAGTCTTTCATCGTGTTGACTTGTAAGTCCAACTGGAGTATGGATGAAATAATAATGATAATGAAGGCTGCGGACCGTCCCGTATTTACGTGTTTCAGGGGATTTTCTAGCGTCACGAAATTTCATTATGATGCAACCAGCAGTCCCAAGTGGGCACCTTGCTGAGGCTGGGTTATACCAGGCGAACTCTTCTCGTAATGGTTGCAAGTGTTTAACGTTTTCTGGGTCCAGGTCTTGGTTCCCGTTTTCTATGTTATCCAAGTGAATTGGTTTCACATGTTCATGGTCGCTGGGACCTAACCTTTTTGGGTTATTCTCGTCGAACTTTAGGGTGCTTTCCCCGTAGTATGTTACAGCATTCTGAGTAAGAGGTAACTTGTTCATGATGAACTTTCCGGGTATACGTCTGTGGTAGACAGATGTATATGTCTCCGATCTCCATACTGAGAGAGACTGTAATATGCTGATCCAGCAAAAAGATTTCGTATACAGAAATAGATGTGGATAGTTCAGATATCGGAAAAAACAATTATTGCTTTCACCAATTTGTTTGTTTTGATAGGAGATTGCATTCTTCCTATGTTGCCCGGGTCTCTGCTGTGTGTCAAATACGTCCATTTCTTAGATATTAGGTACAGAGTCTGCTTCTGTTGTTGGTGACCTATTTTCTGCATTTCGGCTAAGCCTATGCCCTTGAATTTTCCGGTCTGATTGTACCTGAGGTGGCTCGTAACGCGTTCTCCAATTTTGGTTGGCGTGAGCTTGATAAATATACTCGAAATTGATCTGGTATTTGTGTACAGCTTTCCCATGCATATGTGGGGTTCCATAGAGACCTTGCATCTCGTGAAGTAGAGTTGGAAATGGGAAATCAAAACTTGAATTATTATTTCCACTTGATTGATTCTTGTTTCGGTTGCTGAATTGCTGTTGAAACAATAAAGGGGGATTCTTCTGTCTGAGTGTTTCCGAAACTCTTGAATTTGGAAAAACTCTTTGACATCCCTGTGACTTCGGAATTACCAAATATCGTGGTTGAATCGTATTCCTGTCACTTGGCTTTCTCTGATAGAAAGGCTTTTCTGCTCCTGTCTGACGGAGGCTTGTTTTGTAGTTATTTAATGGAATAACATGAAAACAGTTAAAATTCAATATCGACTTATTGCTTGTCTTCGGTCCGGAGATCACTCCTACCTGACTTCCATCAATAGTAGCTGTGGTAGCTAAACTGTATGAACTATATAGGGCTTTTGGTGTGGCTACTTGATTGTAGGCTTGAAGTCCTTGAGCTTGGACATTTCTCTTGTGTGAGTACCGCATTTGTTCAACTTTCTTCGTGATTCTGGAGAAAGGAATGCATTCTTGGCTGTCTTCCCAAAGAAGACTTCCTTCATATGAGGCGTTTTCTAGTTCATCTGCCTTTACTACTATTGTTGAACATTTCAATTGTTCCTTGTGGTGGCTTCCACTTCGAGTACTGGTACTTGGTAATTTTTCATTCCTTTGCTTTGTCAACTGGTTCAAAGTTTCGACAGTTGCTTGATTGTTCAGGTACTTGCTATGTTTCTGATGCCTACGTCTCTGGGACTTGCTACATTCAGAATGAGTCCTGTTTTCATTTTGTCTTCCCAGCAGATTTCTTCCATTATTGAGGAAATCCGGAGAATTTTCTATTAAAGAGCGGTATGGGAATAACTTCTGGGTTATCCAGAAAGCGTAGATTCTTTCGGATATATTTAACAATCTGATCGGCATGGCGACGATAACAGTGAAGTTACCCGAGATTGTCTTGGCGTGCTTTCTCTGAGCGGCGGCTACAAGGACTGTAATAAGCTTTGCATCAAATCCTGTGTAGGCCTTTACAATGATTCGTGGCTTAAGTCTTAATGAACTTTGGACCCAGATTGCTGGGGATTGTTGAATTCGAATAGAAGGAAAATTCTTCATTAATTTCGGTGAAGGTACGGACTTGGTCCTCGTCTTCTCACTTGCCCTTTGCGTACTTATCATTTTTGGAGAGTACGATCTGTATCTCTGTCTTTGTATGCTTATATTCCCGAAGGGCTTTCTCCCTTCTTGTCTTCTTTCTGTTGATCTTGAGAACGGATCAGCGAAGTCAATTTGGATTCGTTTGATGTGGTTGGGTTTCAAACAGAACCTTAACACTGGCGAAGGTGCGGACTTGGTCCTTCTTCTCCTTATACTTCCACTTTTGATTGAGTTTTGTTCCGTGTGGATTTCTGCTGCGGAAGAAGTCAAAACTATTCTTTCCTTTACAATTGTAATTATTTTGGTTATTCTTGTCAACCACTCTGATGTGGGTTTCTTTTTACTATTTCCTGGTTTCGGAATTCTTGTGTCGGTGGCTATCACGTCGTCACCTGCGTCTTCACCTACGAATTTCGCTGTCAAGAATAATGCTTTCTTTCTTGACCATATTCTGTTCACTTTTGGTCTTGGACCTGTGTGTGTGGATTCATAAACTTGTCCATTGATCCATATTTCGCCTATGAGAATCCCTTCGGCATGGCCGCATTCAATCTTCATCTTGATGGATTGATGCAAAGACACTTTCGAATTCTGACTTCGTTTATCATCTGTTTCCTGTAGTTCCGCAAGTTCTTGCTGAACTTCAATCCAAATTAATTGCGAAACTTGCGTGTGATTTCTTCTGACTGTGAAGATTACAGTTTCAATCGAATTTCTTGGGGTAGTAGAACTCCCAAATTTTCCACTTCTTAATTTAACTTTCTCTTCTGTGTAACAACAAACTGAGAGTTGGTGGAACGGATAACTGCCTTTTATAGGGCTTGATCCTAATGTGACCGGAAATTGTTGCTGAGAGCTAGTTGCGTCCCAGTTATGCCTAGCCGTCGCATACTTTCTCTGAGGGGCTTTCTTTTTGAGTAGAAACTCAGTGTCGATCCTATTCATCACTGCTGCGGCAAATGATGTGTCCGGAGCTTGATACTTTCCTGTGAATGATTCTGATTTCGGTTTCTCTTTAATAATAATTGGTGAGGTTTCCTGGTGGATCTGCTTCCCTGGTTGGGGGATGCCATGATCAGATTTGTATGATGAATACTTACTTCCTTCCATGAGGATTTCTTTCTTGGCTTCATTGGTTTGAAGGCTTGTGTTGCTGCTGTCTGGTGAAAGCTGAGTTGGCTTCCCACCTCTGTGACTGTTAAGTCTGTATTTCCAAAATTCTTTTGTTCGGTTTCTTTTCCTTGTAGTCCCTTCTGCTTGTGAGATTAACCATGAAATTTCGATTTCTGATGTGTGTGTGATGGCGCGCAATGAAGGTCCTTTTCCAGGTTGATATCCCCCATAACTTTCTCTACCACTGTCAGGTGATTGAGAATGCCATCCCAGAACAGATTGAATGTGAACAGGCTTATTTGTTGCGGCTGGGTTTAGATAATTCCAATGTGGAGTAGTTCTCTGTTCTGTATCGTAAGATGAGAGTTGCTTTTTAATAGTGTCCATTTGACATGGTGAGAAATAGCATTAATCCTATGAGTAGGATTGTAAGAAGTCCTTTCTTAATTCTGAGACCTGTACACGGTCTTCTTTTCTCAGGTGAGATTGCAGCTGTGTGCTCTTGTATATCTTCGTGATTCGAGGAGTCTTGGATCCCCTTTTCACTTGATGGTCCAGGCTTACTTCTTTTGCTGGAGCTATCGGTTTTGACTAATGTCTCCGATTCGGACTTGTCACTTTCTCTCTTTGTAGGAGTACGTACACTGGGACATACCATGTGTACTGTCGGTTGCTCAATGGATTGAGTACCTGTATCCGGATACTTGCTTTCAGCGATCCTGGGAAGGAAATTCGTCTTCCAAATTGCTTTTCTATCTTCAGGTGTGAGAATTCTTCTTTCGAACCACCTGACCTTGATAGCTTCTTGTGTGGGTGGAGAACTTATTTGATCCACTCTGTAAGGTCTTTTCAGAGTACCTTGACTTAATCTCTGAAAGTATTTCTTGTTTAGTACTTCTCTGACTGGAGTTCTCTGGCTTGAGATGCGTAGGTTCCGCTTGTTAATTTCCAGTCGAATTGGCGTGACAGCCTTAACGAAGAGGTCTGTTTGTAGAAGCTCTTCTTTTTCATGTAATGGCTTGATGATAACCATCTCTACCATTTCTCGGAGGTACCATAGCTTTCTCTGGTCCTGCCGTGACCAACGATCTTGGTCGTCTTGCTTATAGATGACTTTCCATCCAAAGTCTGAATCTGATAGGTGTACTATGGGTGTGAGCCATTTCCGTACTGTTAATTCACATAATTGTAAGTGAATGTTGACCGCTGGGGTGTGTAAGTCAAAAAATGTACTGACTTCAATTTCTTCTAGATTCTTGTGCCTATCTACTTCTTTGCGTGATTGCTAGTAGATTGCGGCCTTGTTTAACGTAATTACCCCTCGTGTCAGGAGTAATGTTCCAGTTGAATCCACGGTGTAGCACGATTTCGCTTGTACTTCCACCTGTGCTTCTTTGAGCGAAGCGTTTCCATCTCTATGTACATCTCTCTCCCTTCCAAGGGGTATCGTAGCAAACCGGAGATTTTCGTACATAGTAGTCCATAAATATTGCAGAATCCTCTTGGCTGCGGCATAATCTTGTACCGTGTAATTGTTATGGACGGATTCAATTCTTTCGATTGCGAAAGCGATGTCTGGTCGAGTGGCATCTTGAATTTGCAATAGTTCACATATTAAATTGTGACACTTCTTATAGTCGTATTCTGACAATAACTGAGAATCTTCTATCTCTTCGTTGTCGTATGGAAGTGTAGCTTCTTCTGTGGGTTGACGTCCGTAGTCAATATAAATTTGTTTGATCTTGTTTGCTTGTGTAAGGCTTCCGTAAGATGCTGTTCTGGAGATTTCGATATCCATCCAGGTATTCGGGAGTAAATTTCTCTCCGCTTCAAACATCCTTTCTAGGTCTGCGGCAAGTATGTAAATGTCTTTACTGTGTGTGGCAGATGCTAGAACTTCCTGTCCATTGATTAACAGGTAAGTGTGATGTGTCTTCCCGTGGGGATCCGTGTAGGATTGAATATACAAGTCTTCATCGTATTGGCTTTGCTTGTAATGTAATAGCAGTAAGAACTGATGCGTCTTGTGTCTCGATTTATTGCTGAGTACGAGACCACTAAGGCTTGAGTTCACGGAATATACCAGTCGAGGACCATGGCTATATCCCTCTGGAGGTTCCAAGTAAATTTTCTTCCCTTCAGTACGATTCATCTCTGCTGAGGGTCTGAGTAGAAAAGTTGCCAGGTATTTTCCGCGAATACCTGCGTCGGCCAAAATAATTCCTGAAGTTATTTGGCATGCGTCGGTCGTGATGAGACCGTCTAACCTGATGAAGCTTCCATCTTCGGTTATGATGACCACTTTAGAAAGGAAAAGGTCATTTTCTTCTGTGTGGGTATATGTCTACGCTGTCTTCAATACTTTCTGATTGCTGGGCATTGTAAAACGTTTCCATGTGCCACTTCGCATGTGGGCTTCGATTTCCTGGTCCATCGAACGGATCCAGTGTAAATGTTCTGAGGCTCAGATTGCCTCTTGATAATTGTTCGGATTTTCAATCCCGTTGCCGTGGTAGGCCTTTAATATCACTTTCTCTGGTAATGAGTGATAATGATTTCGTATGGAGCGCTTTGATGAGACGGCTGTGTCTAGCGCTTGAGACTTGGAACTTGTCTTCTTATCCGAAGTTGTGGCGGAGTGATCTCGCTTGGATTCCGCTGTGTTACTTCTTCTTCTTCCCGTTTCCTTCCCTTGATGGGGGGTGGTAACCGTAGATTCGTCTGATTCTTGCTCATAGTAAAGGCTTGTTGGACTTCCTGTGTGTAGTACATGTCGAAAGTTCATGATAGAGTAACCCGTATTGGTAGGTTTCGACGAACTGTCTTTGCTTCCATCATCTTCTCGTCTTGAGAGTTGCAAAATGCCCAATAATTCTCGTTTCCGTGAAAGGATAGTCCCATGCTCTTGCAGGCGTAATTGACTGAGAAAATATTGGAGCCATTCGCTAAATACCAGACATTCGGTATTTCCATTTGCTTCCATTTGCTTCCATTGAAGGCTTCAAGTATTACTGTCCCGGTTCCGGGTGATTCCACCTCTTTTCCGTCTGCTAGGATTACTGTGCGGTTCTTCTCTTGAGTTTTGAGGGGGCCGTAAAACCAATCTATTCGTCCGCAAATGTGGACTGTGGCTCCCAAATCGCACGTCCAGTGGAATTGTGATGCCAAGGAATTAACAATTTCTATTCTTGGATTGTCCATGTTGCTTGAGCTGCCTGTAGTAAGGTCTTGTGTCTGTGAATCAAACTTCTTAACTGACTGAAGACTCTGCGCGCCTTCAGGTTGCTTTGATATGCTTAGGCTGGAGGTGGGGGCTTCTTGAGAATTCTGATGATTGATTCGTACCATGAGTACTTTATCCTGTTGACCTTTCTGTGTACGGTCGGTTTCTCTATTTTCGTCCTGATGACTAATAGATGAGGGCTCATCATTTTCGGCTTGTTGCCTTTTGGTGGGTATGCACCATCCGTCTTGAGAACAAACATGTTCTTTATTGATGATCCTCGGAATTGCCTTGAGCAATTTAAATGTTTCCTCGTTCTTTTCTATTTCGAGGCAGAACGTTTCCGGATTATATGATAATCCTAACGTGCAGTACTTTCTTGTGATTTGACTCATTTCTTAAGTTTTCTGTAACATGCATTGTTTGCGTCTATGTACCGGCTTTTGACACCAATTACAGGGTAATTGTGTATTCTTCTGTGATGAGGATTGTATTGTGTCCTCAATGTCTGTGCTCTTGCTTGAGGCTTTGAGTTTCTCGTACCATTCTGGAAACTCTGGTTCTTCTTGACGTATTAATTCCTCATTTCCTTTAGAAAATATGAGGCAGGTCAAGACATGACACATGTACTCTTCACATTCTTCTTCTTTTGAGAACGGATTTTTTTTAAGTTCCTCCCGTATTTGTGACGGGGTAAATGTAGGGATGATACTCCCTCCTAATGTGCCTGGGGCTTCAGCTGAAGATATTTTTGGATATCCAGCGCATTTTCTTTCTTTAATTATTGCGAGTTTTTTCTGTGTCTTCTCTAGAATTGATTCTAGGTACCGAATTCTATCTTCGAATTCTGAATGATTCATTCCATTGTCTCTCTCTTCGTCACTGTCTGACGGTGTATCTTCTATGGTACAATGTACTTCATCCAGAGTTGAGACGTGAGATAGCGTGTTCGAGTCGTCACCTAAGGACTCAGAAGGCACGGCAATAGTATCCTCAGATTGAGGAAATTCAAATAAGGGGTCTATTGTTGAAGGGATTTGTAATTGTTGAGCTTTTCTCAAGAATTCTATTTCTTCCATATGCCATTGCATGGCTTTGTCAAATGTGTCTTGGCAACATTGACTGGGCATTTTGACTAATTCCCATGGATAGGGAGATTCTTGCGGTTGAACTGTGACCGCTGGCTCGCGTTGGAGACTTTGATCTGAGTCCGAATTCTGTATATTCGAGGACTTGAAAACTGACTGGGGAGTATTATGGTTTTCCCCCGTTTCGTCTTTAATCTTGATACGGACCATAAAGGCTTTATCGATTTCGTCCGTTTTCGTGTCAAATGATGACAATGTATTCTTCGTCTCTGTCGACTGGATAATTTCTTTAGAATTTTCAGTTTCATGTTGATTGACTGAGCTCCCTCCGACCGTGTGTCGGTCTGGGGTAAGTTGAGGGGGAATGCCCGCACCCTCCTGTTTCTTGAATTTCTTCGACCGAGGTGGTTTCTCGGGAGACGATAAATTTTCCGAGCCAGGGCAATGTGAAGGCGGAACGTTCAAGTTCACATTGTCTATATCGGGGTTGAGAACGAATTTGAAAGTGTTCATGTTACCCGTGGCTGAGGCTGACGCTGTGGGGTCAGGCTTTTCTAGTGCTGGGCTTACGATGCCAGGCTTGTGAGCGACTGAATTTGTATTTTCAGGTCTTTTCGGGGCTAAGCTTGTGTCCTCAGACTTATCCTGTGCTGCTTCGAATTTAGTGAATTCTACAGACTTGGCTCCTTGAATTAATTCTTCATATGTTGGAGGCTTTTCGTTTCCGGAATTTTCAGATTGATTCCTAACGATTTTCGAATCTTCAAATTGATTCTCTTCAGTTCCGACTTCGGAAACTGGGGCCCTGTATGATGGGGGCTGAAGGGGAATTGTCCCTTTCTTTCGGACTTGGAATTCGATGTCGAATCTTTCCATAGCTTCAATTAGGCGTTCAAATGTCCTTTCGTAATTTGGGAGAATGCTCCACTTGTCGAGGAAATCTCTGTAGAATTTCTTCCTCTTACGGATTGTATGGAGGGCTAGCTTGACCAACTCCGTGTCTGAAAATCCGTCAAAATCTTGAATCAAAACTGCCTGAATATCTTGTATTTCTTGAAGATATTGACTGCCCGTTTCTGTGATTTTCAAATTGTACAGCTGCGAAATTACGTCTTGCTTTGACTGTTTCTGTCCTGTTTGATACTTCATTCTGAAGGTTTCTACCATTTCATGAGATTCTTTGCAGTGAAAGATATCCGGTAGTAGGTCCGTGTCGACCGTATTGATAATCAATTCTTGATTATGTGCATCTGCCTCGAACCAGGCTCTGGTGATAGCTGTGGTGATGGCTTTCGGAAATGGGAGATAATTCGGTCTTTTCCATGACCCGTTAATGATTTCTTCATTAATACCGTTCGTTACGGCTTTTGTAATTTCTTCTTCCCATTCTTCGAAATTTCCTTGCTCAGATAATTTCGGGATATTCTGAGATTTCGTCTCTGCGGACTTCTCAATTTTCAACGGACTTATTGAGTCTTGTAACTCCCTAATTTGCCGTTCTTTTTCGTGTAATTCATTCTGAAAGTGAATTCTCAGTTTCTCGTACTGTTGGTCAAAGTATTGATTTGCCCCCAACAGGAGATCTTCGGGTGTGGGTACGGTCTTTAAGTAGCTGACCTCTCCATTTCTTACTACCCGCTTGATATCGTATAATTCTACTCCGTCGTATGGCTTTACGATAAACGGAGGCTCGAATTCTTCATAATTTCGTCCTTTGGATAAGGATCCTGGACTGTTCTGTCCTTCAGTTGAGAAACCTGGACTTTTCTGTCTTTCGGACATGAGTCCTAGACTATTCTGCCTTTCGGATGAGAATCCTGGACAATTCCTTTTTTCGGATGTAGATCCTAGATTTTTCTGTCCTTCGGACATGAGTCCTAGACTTTTCTGCCTTTCGGACGTGTGTCCTAGGTCTTTGAGTCCTTCAGATGAGAATCCTGGACTTTTGGAGTCTGACGAAGGTAGCACTACCGTCCTTTCCATCTCAAAATTGATTTTATCGGGGTTTGATACGACCAGGATTTACTAGGTGACCTGGGATTTAGTTAATAGCTCCTGGATCAAATTATGCCAGGGCAAAAGGGGCTTGGAAAATTATTTGATGCACTTGAAACTGCGAGTGGCTTGTAGTGCGCCCTCACGGAGGTACGTAGCGTTCAGAAGTTAAATTCTATTCTTTTCTTGAATTTCGAATTTTCAATGCTGATCCTCTTGATCCTCTTCTGAGCTACTCTTCTCCTCGGATATTTCCACTATCAGAATTTCCTTTTTAGGGGATAATTGATAGCTTATTTATTCGAGTTTACTTACTTAACCTCCTTCGGATCCGCTGGTTAGGCGGTTTGTTATGTTTAATTAAGTATAGTAGTGTCGTTAGCTCGCTGCCGTAAAGATTAGATCTTTTCCAAACGGATTAAATAGATCTGTACTTTTATCCTTTTCCAAACGGATTAAATAGGATATGAGATTCTTTTCCACAATGGACTAAACAGAATCTATAAATATTCTTTTCTAAACGGATTAAATAGAATATTTCTGGTCTTTTCCTAACGGATTAAACAGACTCTTCACAATATTCTTGTCCAGGGGATAAACAGAATTATTGTGGCTGTGCTTAACTTTTCCAAGTGGATTTAATAGTTAGCACGAAGTACCGAAAACTTGGTTTTCTAGAATTAAATTATACAGGAAAACTTCGGGTGCACTGGCCAGTGTCTTACGGGAAGTTTCCTGTCTTTTACTTTTTGTAATTCAGTGTAAAATAGAATTGACCTACGGGGTCAATTGTGACCACTGTCTCAGCCGTGCTGATAACGTAATAAATAGTAATAGAATATGAAAATCTCTAATCGGCTGTGACGTCCATATGCTACTATGGAGTGTGAATCTCAGATGAAAAGTAAAATGTTCCGGAGGAACAGAAAATAAATAAGATGCTGTTGCTCTGGCGATCAGTCTAAGATTAGTTTATTGATCAGTCTTTTGGTCTGAGCATGGCTCGCTTTGGTAGAATTTTGATATATCAATGTTTACATATGTTTTAGTACAATAGTACATGAGAGTACTGTATAATCGAATGTAGACTGACGTGTCACTACAATAGTACGGATGATGTGGAGGAAATGAATATGACTCCACCATCCTGTATTGTGAAATATACATGCTTGGGTAGCTGCAATAAAACAATAAAATATAATTGCTAGTTGAAGGATGACGAGAGGAAACATTCCCGAATCGTCAGCACAAATAATGTCCAATGCTTTTGTATAGAGAAGCTCACTAACTTGACTTCTTAAAGTTTGACAATTATTCTGAAATATTCATCTCCATGTTAATGGAGATGTTACAATTTGTAAGTAACTTGAATCTCTGATTAGATAAGTCAATTTGCATGTATATAATAATCCAATGATTGCTTAAGTAGAACATCTCATGATAATGAAATGTGCTGAATCCCTATTAACCAATTACGGGATTGAAATGATACGGATTTGCCATAACGCAATATCCCACAATATGTATGCTTAAATTATAATGTAATACGTACTATATGTATAGTCACAAGTATCTACATTAAAACACCTCCTATCTATATAGGGAAAATATGTCTATATTATAAATTACATCCTAATTACATAGGTACATGTATCTATATTTTAACAAAGGGACATGAATGATAATATACAGAAAGAGAGACCCGGCAATATATATATATATACGGGCAGTCCATATGAACTTAGCTGAAGGGAAGCAGGCAGATAGGGTTGAAGGGAATACTGTACAGATGCATATAGGTAGGTAGGTACGTAATAGTAGTGGTAGTAAAAACATTAAAAAATGCAATGGAATGCAACGTAATGAGAGAGATAAAGAAAGAGAGGGAGATGCGAATGAAAGGACACCGGGCAACGTATAGATATAGGCAGTCCCTATGAGCTGAGCTGATGGAGAGAGACAGTGAAGTAGGTACGGCGGCATGTATATAGGACAGAAAAGAACGTAGGGCAGATTTGTGAGGAAAGGAGAAGTACACGCTGATGGTTGGCTGTATGTACTATGTAGGAAGGTACAACTCAATGCAACTGAATGCAGCGTAATGAGAGAGAGAGAAGAGACAGGGAGAGATTACATTGCTTTTCATATGAACCCTTTAGCGTACAAACTAATAGGGAAGAAATGTGAATGAAAAAATACATGTAAGATACAGATAGGCTATCCCGAACTAGCATATAAATACGGATTTGACTAGTAAGCGAGGACAGGACGACTTTTGGAACACTAGGGGTGGACGGGGCAGTGTTGTGTGCGCAGTGGATATTTTTATGCGTCAATCTAACAACCTATTTTCCTCCTTCCTTAACATAAAAAATAATATATAACTCGACTACACATTAGTATTGCTACTCATTCTTGAGTCTCTCTCTTGCCTGTAAAATTGCTCCTGCCTCTGCCTCTAGTATTGCCTTGTATATTCTACCATTGCCACCACTACAACTACACTTTCCTTTCCTGCCTTTCCTATTTCTATTCCTTTGCATGCGTAGTATTAACTTGTAACTTTATGTTATTTTTGCTTGTCATTACAAATATTGCTTGCTTGTATTTTTACTACTAAAGAGAAAATGTGGAGTTGAATCTTTTTAGTTTTGTATTGAGTCTTGATATTATTTTTTTGCTTGATTTTATTTGACGATTTGTATTTTGTGATTTATTATTGAACAAATAGATATTTCTGTTTGCACTTTCAGTAACTTATTTTTTGAATATTTGAAACTCAAAAATACTAGTATATTAAATTTGCTTATTCTGTATTTTATTATTAAACTTGGATGATAGTATATAACATTTTTTCTCGTGCACGAGTCAAACTAATAAACTGAATGTATATTCAATGTAAACTAAAAATATCCTATCTACATTTGAACATTTCAGCGCACGGCCGGTTTTATGTACCTTTAAAACGCATCAAGTACTGCACGCATTGTAAGTATGCTACCATTATTCCTTATGAAAAATACATTCTAATTTATATTGCGTGTATATTTTGAACTATAAATGATGGAAACTTTTAGTTAGCAGAGTATTTGCTGTGTTGTTTTGACAGCAGTTTGCGTTTATAAGATGTGGCTTCTTTAATAAAGTGCTTCTATACTAATAAAATAGAATATGTGGCCTATGTTTTGGAAACAAATATATTTCAGTCCATGTTCAAAGCCCTTAGTGTACATTCTTACAATGTTTTTTTTGTTTTTATTATAACTTGTTCAAAATTAGAATATGAAATATTTTACACGTTGGTTATAAAAAGAACGACAAAGTTTACAGTTTTACACTTTTGAGCAGCTACATATTCTAAAAACTTATATCGAGAGTTCTAAATTTTATTTTGTACATGAACATGACACGTATTTTTAAACTAGAAGGACTAACTTCATAGCTTAACAAAGTACAACACACACATGAATATTATTTGGAATTGAAAACACAATGTTGAAGGGAATGAAAACTGTTTGGTGGAAGTTAAATTTCGTCATGCCTGTTTTCATCTTCAGCATCGCAGTCTTCGTCTGAGCTTTCACAGTCTCCAATATCAGTATCTGCGGCTGTGCTAGAGTTAAGATCAACTGATGGTGTTGGTGTTGGACAAAATCCTGCGACGGCAGTAGATATAACTTTATCCCAGTCAATTTCAACGTGTTGCTTCTCGGGCTGAGCTTCAGAGTTGTGTTCAGAGTTACGTTGTTCTTAGGTGACTTCTTGGAAATTTAGTTGACGAGACTGTGATGTAAAATCTCGTGGTTCCATGCAAGCAAGCTTTGAGTTGGAAGTTGTATTATATTCTACAAAAGCGTTAATCTCAACAAGACTGAACGAAATAGTGATGCCACTATACGCTGGCCACTTTTAAAAGTAGTTGTCCAATAGGTTGGAGTTGATAAACATTTTGATCGCTCAAGTCATAATGTTGAATAAGAAACGGACTCGCACAGATGTAAGAGTGCAGTGTGGGTTCTGCCAGTACGTGAATTTTCTTGCCTGATTGCGCGGTTCTTCAGCCATCTGTGAATACGTCTTGTCCTCAAAGTATTGCAAATGATCTGTAATCTTTTTTTCTGGAAGCGGATGTTCTTTATTTTCCTTCAACATTTGACTTGCCTACTCTACAATGTTGTGACTCTCAAATAAAGTAAACGATATTTTTAAATGGTTGCAATGTCTAAAGTTTAGTCGACCAAAATAGTAAACGTAAGTCTGCAGATATTTGTCGTAAACAACTCTTGCTCGAATCTGAGCTTCGACTGTAGAAGTTTCGTGGATGATGGTAGTTTTAGGAGTTTAAAAAAATTACCAGTCTTGAGCGGTTATGTCACAAACTTTAACAGGTATCAAATCTGTGCTGGTAAAGTTGTTGCTTGCAGTTGTCAATTCGTTGACAGACTTGAAATCAAAATTCCACTTTTGATATCTACTGTTTCTGTTAAATGTGTATGGTTTCACACGAGGACTTGTTTGAATGGTTAGTGGTGGCAACAACGACAGTCTGTGCCTTCCTTGGTTTACTGTGAGATTGACTCAGTCACATCAGCCATAGGTATGCTTTGTAATTTGAAGCGGTATCTTAATTTTAAAATTTTTATAATAATGCTTAATGCGTATGTCTTATCTATAATTGATTACTGCCCTCATGTCTATGCTATTCAAAGTCAAAAGGATTTACAAGGTATTTAAAATAAAATTAATAGAACAATTAAGTCTTTTCTTGGATGGCATGGCAATGAGACTGAGGATATTTTACTTGAACTAACTAATACATTATCTGTGTCAGAGAGAATTAGGTACTACTCTATGATGTTTGTATTTAATACTTTAAAGTATGGATCTAATATTTCAAATTTCAATGAATGGTTTGTCAAGAAAGAACAAGTTCGTGCCACTTGTTCCAGCAATATGCATCTGCTTGACTATCCTCTTAAGTTTAATTCAACGGCCTATAAAAGCTCATTTGTTTATAGAGCAATCAATAGATGGAACGATTTACCTGATAATATTAAAATAGATGAAGGCGAGCTCTGCGACAATTTTCAGGCTCGTCTGAATGACTTCTTCATAAATAATAGGCACTATCCGCCGTAATATGCTTGTAACGTTGACCTTCTATCGGGTGGCGGATATAACTCTAAATGGAATACTGTATTATTTATTTATGCGTATAATTTTAAATTTAACCTAATTAATTTACTTTAGCTATTACTTAGTGTATTATAGTGTCCATCTTTTGATATCAATACTCTGTACTGAATGATCTGACACTTAAATAAAGCAAACTTCAAACTGGATGTTCCTGTTTTTGTTGCAGTACGCTTGTATTTTTGTCTGACTGCATGGTTTTGCCAGTTATATGACACTTGTATAGTTGTTAGCTATATGACAGCGTATGAATACAGTTGTAACGCTAAAAAGACGAGTCGACTTCAAGGATTGGTAAGAGAATGATGTTTAATTCGGCAAACAGGGTGTATTCATAAACTTTTGCATGGCAATGTAGACTCCTAGTTACACGTACATTTCCCTGTCACATCTAATATTTACAATTGCCATAATGTACATTCACTAGGGGATACAGGAAAGGTCTTGCTTGATTGGTCAGTGGGCTTGTAAAGTCCAACCATGCACCCTCTTCCACCTCACACAGAAAATGGTTCTAAAATCATTGAGGCAAAATTCTTGTCCACATCGAATTCAGTTGTTGAAAAAAATTCAGACGGAGCAGTCGATCCTTAGCAGTGATGCTTCAGTCTCTACAGCCAGCATACAACGTATCTTGTAGCATGCTAACTCTAGTTGGCTGCCAGTGTTGCTCCTCACTATTGAATATTGTTTCTGCCTGACACTGCTCCTGTGTGTCTCTAGTATTGCCTTATACATTCTACCATTGCTATTTAACTACTAAACTTTCTTTGCCTGCCTTTTTAGATGCTGAGCTTAAGCATCTATAGGAATGGCTATGTCCGTCTGTCCGTCTGTCTGTCTGTCTGTCTGTTCTTTATGCGCTACAGGTCACAGTTTTTAGGCGATATTCGTCACATATTTTTAAAATGGCCACAAATGCGAATCAGAAGTGCCCTATTGTTTTTGAGAGCGATCGAACTAACCGGTTTTTCACAATTAACAGTTGACTGGACCAACTTTTTTAGCCATCTAAAAGCACTGGAGAAAAACGGGTGATTTGCCGCTTTGCATCAGCCAAATGCACCAGCTAAATGGTTTCCTTACAGGCGCCAGTCAATGCACCAGAAACATGCACAAGTCATTAGCACAAGCTACCCGCAGAAGTTACCTGCACCCACAAAGTATCCCTAAGGGGGGAGGTGTACTTGGGGTCACCCAAAAAGACGTCCCAACAATCTTAACTATTTTTTCTTAAACCATGAAAAAACTTTAAATACTTGCACCTCCCACCCACAAAGTATCCCCTAAGGGGAGGTGGTGTACTTACGGTCACCCGCAGATGACGTCCCCAAAATCTAATTTGTTTTTGCTAAAACCATTAAAAAACTTCAAATACTTGCACCCCTACCCTCAAAATATCCCCTATGGCGAGGAGTGTACTTGGGGTCACTCACAAATGACGTCCCAAAAATCTTAATTTTCTTCCTAAAACCATTAAAAAAACTTTAAATACTTGCATCCTCTACCCACAAAGTATCCCCTAAGGAGAGGGGGTGTACTTGAGGTCACCCACAAATGACGTCCAAAAAATCTTAATTTTCTTGGTATAACCATTAATAAACTTTAAATACTTGCACCATCTACCCACTTAGTACCCCCTCAGGAGAGAGGTGTACTTGGGGTTACTCACAAATGACGTCCCAGAAATCTTAATTTTCTTGCTAAAACCATTAAAAAACTTTAAATACTTGCACCTCCACCCACAAAGTATTCCTTTAGGAGAGGGCGGGGGGGGGGGGGAACTGGGGGTCACTTACAAATGACGTCCCAAAAAATTTGATTTTCTTGCTAAAACCATTAAAAAACTTTAAATACTTGCACTCCCCACCCACGTAGTATCACCTCAGGAAAGGGGGGTGTACTTGGGGTTACCCACAAATGACGTCTCAAAAAATCTCAACTGTTTTTGCTAAAACTAATAAAAAACTTTAAATACTTGCACCCCTGACCCACTAAGTATCCCCTTAAGAAGGAGGGGTGTACTTAGAGTCACCCACAAATGACGTCCTAGAAATCTTAATTTCTTTGCTAAAACTATTAAAAAACTTTAAATACTTGCATCTCCAACCCCACGAATTATCTCTTAGAGGAGAGGGGGGGGTTTAAGAATTAAAACAAGTCACAATATTAAAAATATAAATATTTCTTATACTTAATGCTTTACCAACCGCAAACTAATGCTCCCCTACTCAACAAATCATCCTTTTTAGGTTCAGAAGGGCGGGGGGGGGGGGGTGGGGGATTCAGGATCAATCGTTAAATACGTCCAATAAATTTAAAGCCTCGAACCTAAGGTTGGAATGGAGCACGCGACACCTACATTCCCTTCTACAGCAATGAATCAGTAATGGCCTGAGCTAAGAAATCTCTGATACGAATCTGTAAGCGTGTCAAATATGCAACACATAAAATACAAAGAGTCCCGTCAGCAAGTTAGCTTTGTTTCTTGTCGTTCCAAGAGAAAGTCCTGCTACGTTTCGTGTCTTGCAAAAGAGCCGGCTGCTTTTTGTTTTGACGACGTTAAGGCTGGTAGGTGTCAGACACAAATGGCGTTGCTTACCTTAAGAGTGGGTCACTTGACATTCCACCGTAAGGGCATCCATTCAAGCAATGCTTAAAAAGGTGACAAGCAGTTGGGTAGGCTTATAATTTTGGTATTTGTCATCATTTGTGTCCGTTCCCAAAGCTGGTCAAGCATACAAACTTAATATTTTAGGTTTGGTATCTTGTATTTGAATTACACTCGGAAAAATCTATGCTTATCTGCATCGAGCACGGAATGTCGGCAAAAACCAATTGCAATATACCATGATATATTTAACGTGGAATAAAAAACGGGTGAAATTCACGACTTTTTAACTTTATGCTGTAAACCAGGGAAGTGACCGTTCATAAATAACTTCATTAGAAATTTCTATTTTAGAAAACCCACCCCAACTATTTTTACTTCATGCTGTGAACAAACGAACGAAGCTTATAGATAGTTGATGACCAACCAATAATGGCGTCATTCAAATTCTCAATTTTAAGGAACTTAGTTTAACCGAATGGCACGCAGTTCGTAATTTTTAGTGTCCAGTAAATCTTATACATAAGTTATTTATAAATTATATTTCAACTTCGAGGGTTACACAAGTTAGGAGCCATGCAAGGATCATCTAAAAATGACGTCATTTGAATATTTTAATTATAGGAATCTCTTCTGTCTTTAGTTCAAAAATCAAATTAATAGATATCCTTAACACCGTCTTTTTCTAGCATACATACAAGGATCCTTTATAAATGACGTCATCACAAAATCACCATTTTAAGGATCCTTGTTAGTGCTGAATGCAAAATTTGGTAGATTTATATCTTTAAAATCTACTTTTACTAGTATACACACAATAATTGTCCATAAATAAAGTCGTCTAAATGTCATCATTTAAAAAAACACCCGTTATCAGTTTAAACATTATGTTATATAGTATTTTTAGCATGAAATATTATTATTGTACATATTAGGATCGTCCAACAATGTCGTCATTAAAATATTGCACTTTGGAGGGTATAGAGTGTATTGTATGTAAATAATGTGAGAAGATGCATCAATTGACTAAAGTCAATATTCGCTGTAAGCTCAGCATCTACTTCGGGCCCACGGTAGGAAAATCCGGCGCGAAGCGCCGGATTTTTCATTCCTATCCTGTTGCATGTGTAATAATAACTTGTAACTTTATATTATTTTTGCTTGTCATTACAAATATTGCTTGCTCGTATTTATACTTCCAATAAAAAATGCAGAGTTGAGTACTTTATTTTTATATTGAGTCCTAATATTATTTTTGTGAGTTGTTTTCATTTGACGATTTGTATTTTGTTTTATGATTAAACGATAAGATGTTTGCACTTTTAGTAACTTATTTTTAGAGTATTCAAAACTGAAAAATACCAACTATATTGAATTTACTTATTCGCTTTTTCAACATAGAATTTAGATACAAGCATGAAACATTATTTCTCTTGCACAAGCTACACTACCAAATGCAATATCTATATTCATTATATAAAACAAAGTTTGTAAAACTCAATATATATTTAATGTAAAATACAAATATCTTATCTACAAATAATATTATTAGTGCAAGACTGCTCATAGACAGCATACAGTATACATTGTAGCATGCTGACTCTAGTTAGCTTTCAGTATTGTGGCACTAGTTTTTTTGCTAAAAGAAGTTTATGGTCCCAACGAACAGAAAAAAAATATTTCAATAGAGACCTCAACGGCAAATTTTATTTAAACAGCTTTAGTTCAGTTCAAAAGAGATTAACTTGCAGCTCGTGTCACGGAAAAATAGTATTCTTTTAAGTTCAACTTCAGAGACTTACTTGTGCTAACACCTGCGATGACAAATTGTGGCTAAAAGCTCCGTCATTATTTCTCAAAGTTTTACAAGCACCAGAAAGATATAACAACGAACCGCCAAAAAAGATTTGTTGTAGACACGTAAAATGTTGTTCCAGCAAACGAACCTTGTTTAAGTTTGCTGAGGTTGCAGAAAAAAATTTAACAATTTATAAAGACGCAACCTAGCCAGGTTAACTAAGACTTGATGGCGAACCTTTTCTGATTGAACCATTGCTCCCACAGTCAAGGTTTTATGCATTTAACTTAAATCATTCTCTACGTCCTGACTGTGTACACAAACATCGACTCAGTGCAAAGAATAACGAGGACTGTGAATGTGCGTGTGACTTAACAGAATCTATTACTGATAAAACTATAAAATGCAAAGAACTTTTGTTATTTAATCGTTCAGAGTTTGATATAATAACACAAGCTGCAATATTGGAAATGTTTGCACCAATTAGATGTACCATACACATTTCTGGCACCGCCACAAAAGCGAATAATAGACCTCTTAAAGCAACAAATTAAGTTGCCAGATAGATTGTTTTACCAAAAGCCGTTACAAATGATTGTCACAGGCACTCTTGGTGCTAGAAAATCTCAGACTTTGAAATCTATAAACTACATGTTGTCTCAAAAAGAAAGTCGTGACGCCAAGTTTTTATTTCGAACTGTTTCATTTATGGGCATGTGTGCTTCAAATTTAAAAGGGACTACTTTCCACTCATGCTTCAAGATACGGCCGTATACAAATGAGAATTTGATAGACTAGCTACGCAATCAAATACCACAGGCTCACAGAATCGCTTTTAAAAATGTTAAAGTTTTACTTATTAACGAACTTTCAACTGTAAGTCTTCGTTTGCATCATTTTGTTGATAGGTATTTTAAACTATTAGATCTATATCGAGCTTCGTTGCTATTTGCAGGACGAACAATTGTAATGTTTGGAGATTTTAATCAAACTTCTTGTTGTGGAGACTATTCGCTGTATACTTAATTTGTTTTCAACGTTTCTGAAGACTTAAAAGAAGCAGTTCAAATCTACAACTCTTTTACTACAGCTTTTGTTTTAGACAAAGCTTTTAGACAAAATACCACTGATCCAAAGCAACAAGAGTTCTACGAGTTTTTAATAAGACTTCGATACTGGCGATGTACTCCTGCGGATCTTTTTAAACTTTAGCAACGTCAAAAACGTGTATTAAGAACAACACTAAACGCAGAACAACTTAAAGCATTTGAAAATTCAATAAATCTGTATGAACTCAACAGTAACGTTGCCGCTCACAATAAGTACGTACACTGTTTTTTATTTTTATATTTATTATTAATAGCTGTACATATAAGATTAATACAGAGGGCGACACAAGTTGTAACACATGCGTTAGTTAAAAATTATACAGCAACCCCCAAAATACATCAGCTTTACAATAATTCTAAGGGGTTGGTGGGTTGAATATCCTCACTATATTTCACCCCACCAGAGTCATACAGGACTCTGTCACAATATTTTTGTCAGTCGCAATGAAGCCTCCAGTAGACAACCTTTGGGCAATTCATTGTCGCGGCTCAGTCCTATGAGACTGCAAGCAATCCATTACGTTTTGCTTCTCTTGCAACGATTCACTGGTTGTAGTTTCAAGTCAAAGCGAGACTTTTTATTGTAAAGAGTGTGATTCAGACAAGTTATCAGAAAATCGTCAAAAGTATTTAGTCGACGGAATTTACCGAAACTATATTCCAACCCACTATTTAAAAGTAAAGCCTCAAGAAAACTACAAATGCTAAAAGTGCCATGTTCAGCTTTTTGGAGTCCCTGCTTCCTATTTTTTACTCTTTGTCAGAGAAAAGTTTCGTTGCTTTGACTGTTTTTTTATCAACAGACATTTATTCAGATTTTTAAAGAAACATTCAGGCATACACTTAGAGCGTGAAAATTTTCAAATAAACAATTCTGTATCAGCTTCAAGAATTAGAGAGGCCGGCCTAAAGATGTTAACAATGTCTTACAAAAGTTATTTACACGCACGATTATTACTTGCGAACCCATTATATAGAAGGCATCTTTACGTAATTAGGCTTGGCGAAAAATCTAAAAGTGACACTGAATCTGAATCTGACAACTAAGCAGCAACGCCGACAAAAGTCTGGCTTGAATAAATTGTACAAATTATACTAAGCTTAAAAGAACCTAATATTTCCTTGGTCGTTTTATTTATTTTTCAGAAAGATGATCCGTTAACTACATTTTGATTTTATCGAAATTCCTGTCATCATTGCGGAGCACTCTTCACTTACAAAAGACCCCTTAGAAATCGACTATGGCGTCCTGATTATGCTCAGCTATAATATTGATGTGAGAGCAAATCTTGTGAACGGCAGAGAGGCAAAGTTGTTGATATTGTCATTAGTCCATCACGCAACAGGCTCTACTAGAAGAACCACGTTGAAGCAATTATTGTAGTTTTTCCGTCTTACTGAGGCAACGACATTGTAGTAACGTCACGAGGGCGTGGATGTTAGATTATGCGTATTGATGAAACATTTGATTTAATTGATATGCATTTACAGTTGGCAAGTGTTCTGAGTAGGTCAGTATTACATATAGCTCATAAAATGGCTGAAATACGTAAATCGTACCTAAACTCTAGGTTAAAGGGTTCCTTTTCGGCGCTCAGCGGTTTTCTTGAAAATAACAAAAACTTTCATGATGAGGCTGTAGTAGATAAAGAATTAAGTCAGTTGCATTCATTTTCAATGCAACGCTTTATACGTAAAAATTTTAAACGGCGAAGAACTTCAGTGAACATGGGAGGAGAGATTTATTGCGCTGATTTAAAGGTTCTGGGAAAGGAATTTGCCAAAGATAATTCGGGTATGCTAATATCCTATTTTTTATTGATGCGTTTTTAAAGAAACTCTACTGCCGCTTTCTTAAAAACAAGAAACCAGAGTCTGTTATCAAAGCTTTTAAAGACATTTTTTGAGAGTCAAAGAAAATTTCAATATTTCTATTCACAGATCAAGGTACGTAAGCTCACATTTTCTAACATTAAAAAATCTTAAAAACTAATAAACACTATATGCCCGTGCTAGGTTTGAGTACATATTAACTATAGCTTTACTTTACTATATTGAAATACAGGTACAAAGTTTCGAGCCGAGTCGTTTAAAATGTTTCTCAAAAGCCATTGAATAAAATACTGTAATACGTACAGCAAGACAAAATTAAGTATTGTAGAGCGCGTAATTAAGTTAGTCAGTCAGCATCGTAGGCTTACATATATATGGTACCTATATGTTAGAGTCACGTTTGCACGTAATATATACATGTATTGTTTGGTATAGGACTATTTTTCAACGGATCGCAAGATACATGACTGAAAGGAATACTACTTAGATCGTAGATATTTTTTCAGCATTTGTAAGGACGTATAACAACACGTTTCACTCAACCATTTAAATGGCGCCTTCTCAGGGTTACCGGTTAAACGAAAACTAGGTCTGAAGGACAATGTTTACAGATATTATTATGAACACAGAAAAAAGAAAAGCAAAGTATTCGCCCGGCAACCATGTTAGAATAAGCCGTACAAAAATTATATTTGACCAAGGTACGAATATTGGTAGATCATAAGTAGGCAAATAAAATATTTATATATATATAGGCATACATTTTGAGTTTTACATGTATTCGTCGTTTGTATTTCGAACAGGTTACAGCCAATCGTACTCGAAGAAGCTTTTTGTTGTAAAGTCAGTGAATTTAAATAGTATACCTATAAACTACAATCTGAAGGATCTGAATAACACGCCTATTACGGGTGCATTCTACAGTGAAGAGCTAAGCCAAGCCTAATACCCGCTACGATGGAGTCATCTGGATTCTTGCCTTTGTTCTCTAAAGCTATTAAACAGCAGTATTTTCAAAAACAAAAAAGAGTGGACAGCCAAAGAGTGACTAGCAAAATAGCATATATACAGACAACACTCCAGCAAGCTTTGTATGTGTCTTGCCATGTCCCTTGGAACTACAAAACTACGACGTTGGACTTGTGAGCTTTAGGTATACTTCAAGCCCACAACATGCTATAATGAAACCCGTTTAGAAACCACTAGCACGAAAAGTGCGAAACACAGATGTCATGGACATAGAAGCAAATAGAAAATTATTTCCTAACTACAAACCAACTATAATGGAATTTCTTAACTACCAAAAACAAGATACTATATTGAAAGAATTCATGAGTGGACTTACAACAAAGTTAAAGCTGCACCAAGACATTATGCCTTTTGACGTTGCACAAAGTGCATTAAGTTTAAATCCTGACAATAAACATATGCTACTTCAGAACCTGTCTCCATCAAACAGTGTTATAGTTGAAATTCCAACTAATCTTGCATTGTTTTTTAAGCAAAGCAGAACAAGATTCATGTCAATAAACCATCTGCCCTATAAAAACGTACTTCCATCAAACTTGAATAATATTCCAATGGGCATATTTTTTAATTTTTGCACTGAAAAGTTTCAAAATATAGACAATGGTATACATCTATACCAGTGTTTTTAAAACACTATGATGTTTAGAAAACAAAATAATCACGGTGACTCAGATTTTTGCAAATTCTTTAAACGTTTCAATACTGAGATAGCCGACCCAGAGTTTTTTAACTTGAAGCTGAAGATCGAATTTCCTTTAGATAAAAGTAACACAAAGTGCAAATTACTATTTGAATGCAGTGAGCACGAGTATGTGGTTTCGCCTGACCCTATTGCTCTGTGTTTGGGACTACAGCAACACAAAAAGTTTTATAATAACGTCTACGAGTCTAAATTTGATTTGGACGAAGAGTTATACAATAAAATTGTCAATTACGAATACATGAACCTACTCAATTTTAAGAAATATGCAAACTTTATGCCAATAAAGGAACCATAAGAACTCGATTTGGATCACGTCATACACGAAATTAACCGTACTTTGTTAACTAGTTTGTGGGCAGATATGCGTGTGCAGTTCGAACATGCTAATGGACATCTCAGTATACCAGACCTACAAGAAGACATTACAGTACAACTTCCAGTGCTTGTTAATAGATTTTTTGGCTTTGATGACAATTTTATATTTAAAGCTATTACATCTAAACAACTTAAGCTGGAACTAGTGAAGGAAGAAGAAAAAGAAATGAAAAAGGAAGAATTTGACGAGGATGTTGAACCTGAACACACTCTGCCAGGAAAAAGATTGCTTGTATTATGCAGCCTAGTTGAAAACCAGGTGTATGCTTCTCACTCACTACCGTTACTTCGAGCAGTCGATATATCCAATGATTACCCTAGCAAGACAGTCCACAGTTTTGTCCCTATACTATATGTGCCACTACACAGACAGCAGCACCAACTAATAAGATTCAGTTTAGTCAATTAGTACTGCTCCTTTGTGCAACTTGATCCAAGTACTCCAACAATCATTGAATTGCAGTTTCAACCTCGCAATTTTTGAGCAGACAACATGCCGCTAAGTATAAAAAGAAAGGACGTGCAAATTTGCCAGTTATTCTTATCTGACCTTTGAAGTGACAACATCGAATATTTTAAAGTGCAAGTTCTAATATCCTATTTATTTCAAACCAGCCTAAATGCATTAATACTAGTGCATATATATAAAGCATTGTTTATATTTAATGTCTAAGATACTTTGCAAAAATATATACGACACAAATTTAAGTGTAGTGGACGAAGATATTGCAAAAGACAGCTTGCTTGGTGAATACTGTATTCTTGATTCTATTTCTGTAAATACAAATTCAAACAAAAAGAGCCAAATGGGGACAGGGGATACAGTAGTTGAAACCGCTGAAACTGTAGGAAATACATCTAGTGATCTAGGCATCGAAGAAAATCAATACCTTGAGCCTATTAGACAACGCCGAGCTACTAAACAAACAACCAAAGGCCGTAAATGCCGAGTTAGTCATTGCCGCACTTTATGCAATAACCACAGAAGCTCATATCGTAAGCAGCCAGCTCCCAAATCCCTGAGTGGAGGGGGAAGGGTGGTCTACAGACGGACTTAAGCAGGAAGGTCTAGGCGCAGGCCTGTCAAAAAAAGGACTTAAATTTGGGGTCAACTCAGAAAAATCGTAGTCTCTCGTGTGAAATGGACTGTATCAAGCAGAAGTTCCACCCAAACTGGAGCTGGGCGTAGACGCCAAATTACCCAATGACGATTGAATATAATCCTTAGTTTATTGAAATACGAGTCATTCTACATTCAGACCACAACAAAGCAGTATCTAAAATCTATTATCAGCTCCGCAACTAATGAAAACACAAGGCTTTTACGATGAACCGACGGTGTACCAATGATCCTAGAAGTCTAAACAAACCAACCTAGTGCTTGACAAGCTTTCCCCTACAAATATTAGTATTCAAGTTGCACCAGAATACTATCCATATTATCCAGTACTTAGTCCAAGGGATAACGGAAATCCTCTTATATTCGACATACTAAAATCCCCTGGAAAATACTATTATTTGAAAGACTTCCATTTGGACCTCACTTACCGTGTACTTCTTAGCGATGGAAAAGAGATCGCTGCTACCGACGTGGTCGCTCCGTGTTTCATGCTGTTCTACGGCCTATTTAGTAACCTGGAATTCTATTTAAATGGCCAACTTGTGAGAAACAACTCAAATCACTATGTTATTAGATCCTACTTGAAAAGGGAACTTTTATCAAATCCTATTGAGAAGCAGAATGGGATGTTGGATTAGCTGTGCTACCCAAACATTACTCCTGATGAATTTAAGAAAACAGACACCGGATTCCTGGCAAGATACAATATCGCCTAACAGTCAAACCCGTTTACTATGGTGGGAATACCCGAGTCACCATTCTTTGAACAAATGCCCATGCTGCCTGGAAAAACAGATATAGGAATCATTATGCGCCGACCCCCCTCCTGCCTTTTGCATTTAAGCTGCAACTGAAACACGAACTGGATATTCAGGCTTGCCGTTCTGTGTGGACATTGTTAATGCGGTACTGTACCTAAAGCGGCAGACAGTATCACCACTTGCAATTCAAAAGCATAGACTCAATCTGACAAAGGGGGTTTGAAGTATCCGTGCCTTAAACATGAGATCAAGAACTTTGTCATACCATCTGGGGTCAGTTCGCATTCATTGGATAACTGTATCAACGGTACGTTGCCGCAGTATATAGTATTTAAACTTGTGGATTCAGAAGCATACTTGGGGAAACTGACAATTTCATTCTGCAACTTTCAACACTTTAACCTCAGCAAAATTACAGTATCAAGGAACCAAGAAGCAATAGAGTACAAGACTTTGCCAGTGAGCTTTAAAGATGCGTCTGGTAATGGCAAAGATAATTATTTACTTGCTTTGAACACATTAAAGAAAACAGCAGCCAACCTAAGCTTAGCAAATGGGATATCTCAGAAGAACTACACTCAAGGAAGAATCTTGTTTGCATTTAGGCTGGTACCTACACAGGCCAATTTGTTAAGTGTAAATAAATCTGGTCAAGTCCAGTTCAGATCCGCATTGGCCAAGTCAGTTACAGCTATACAGTTCAGCCAGTACCAAACCGTCATTGAGATTGACCGCAATAAAAAATTCATTGTCAACTGTTAAGCTGTGCAGAACCATAAGGCACAATCTCTGATCAGCTGAAAAAATTGTGCATAAAACCAAGTGTGCCAATCCGAGACTTGTCTGTTGCTAACTAGAAGCTGACTGACCAACACCAACAACCTATTTCAGAATGAATACAGCAGAGTTGGAGCAATGTCTCGGAATCTTACTTGGCGGAACAAGCATCAAATATTACGTAATAGCAGCAGACGAAATGAAGAATACATTAGAAAATGCAAAAAACGAAAACAACAACGGAAACTTATTGTACTTAATAGCAATAATACAAAATACAGACACGCTAGAGGGAGCTAGACGTCACTGGATAGCTTGCTGGATAGTTTCAAGCGAGTCTTTTTAATATTTTGACTCATATGGGTTCCTAATTTAGCAATACAGAAGCCTCCAATGGCCTGCAAGATATGTAATTTCCGACAATTGTACAGCACTGCAGAGTGGACGTTCAACTATTGTTTATATTTTCTATATTCGCGTTTAATTGGTATCTCTTACCAAGACTTTAAAATTGTATTTACATGTTCTGTACTAGTTAATTATAGAAAAATGAAAACGTTTGTAAATATGATCCCTATGTTAAGCAAGTGTTCTACATATAAATATAAGTTACAGTCTCATACGTATGAAGTATGTTGTCTAGAGTTTTGTAAAAATATGTTACGGTATCCCTAAGCTTAAATGTAACCTAAAGTACTTAATATTGTTTATATATAAGATGTGTATAGTATAAGTAAAAACATTGTAAAAAATACTAATTATAGGAATATAACATAGTTTCAGTAGTCGGAAAGACTAAACATATTGTAATAGTATAGTTAAAGTACATAAAATATTTTTATAGAGGATATAAAAGAATTGTAAATAGAATACACAGAGTACAATACAAATTTGTTCAAAATCTGAGTAAAAGTACTGTGAAGTATGTAAATAATAATAAAAACGTAAAAATGTATATATTATAAGAACCCTTAGCACATTGTATAGCAAAAAGTTGTAAATATAGCTTGTAAAATATAGCTTGTAAAATAAAAAAATTGTAAATTTTCCTTAAATATTGTTGTAAATTGGTTATTCGGATCAGTTGTAGTTTGTATTTGAAAATAGCATCATCAGATACTGTTGATTTTAAATAAATACACCCTTTTACGGCTATGCTATATGGCCCTAGTTTATCTGGTATAATAACTGTGTGTTTAGAAATTGTTAAGCGCCGTAGGCAAATAATTGGAAATAATAATATTAAAGTTTTGTATATAAGTGTACATACTGACCAATCAGAATTTACAAGCACTGATTTTATAGACGATAAGGATATAACTTTAACATCTGCAATAGATAATATTGAGTCATTAATTGAAGAAATAGACAGCCCATGTCTAGTCGTGTTAGATGACCATTCAAGTTATATTAAATTATTTCTTAGAGCTAGACAGTTAGTTCAAAACGTATTCACAGAATTGTCGCATCATATGAACTTTAGTGTTATACTTTTATTGCAAAACGCATTTTCTTAAGAACTGAAAACCACTAGTTTAAGTACAAAATATCTAGTTCTTTTTGACGTGCTTAGAGACCGCAGCATAATTAATCAAGTTTCCAAGCAAATAGCGCCTGGTCGTCCCAAGTTCCTGCAAGAAGCAAACGAAAAAGCATGCAGTCTACGCCAACATAATTACTTGTTTTTGGACCTGCATCTACAGTGCCCAAACCCACACATGTTTGTACGTAATAACATATTTGCAGTGAATAGTACAGACATTTATGTATACAAATAATACTAACCATGTCAAAGAAACTGAAGAAACAGAGTCGGTTTGAAATAAAATTTGAATATCTATCACTATTAGCAAACGCAAAACCAATAGAGTATTCAGCATACATCAAATCTGCAACTGTTGACCTCCTTTATGTTATATATGAGTGCATATTCGACCTTGATACGTTTTGTAAACATATAGACCCGCGGTATTCAAAACAAGTAAAAACACTAGTAAAACCATTAAAACAAACTGGTCTAGACAACTTGGACAAACTATACATACGAAATAGAACACTTGTGCGCCAAATCCTTGCAACGATATTTCACAAGGTTTACAACGGTGAAATCTGCCGTGCTTTATTGTTGTTAGATAAAATTTGTGCCGATAAAATATACAATTTATTTAATTGAGATAGATATGGCTACTGTACTGAAAGCAATTGAACCCAAGCTCTATGCTGAGCTCATGAAAATTCGAGAAGAGCAGAAGGCTCTAAACGTTGCCAAGGAAAACCACTTTATGTCGGAAAATTCAACTGAAGGTTATAAGGCAGTTCTAATGCACGTTAGCGGCAATTACAAAAAAACCAGTGATAACTCAAACGTAAGTGCTCCATTCGGTGTGCAAAAATTAAAACAACTACCAACTCAAGAATAGCTCAGCTACGAGCAAGTTATATCTCAAGCCAGTATAAAGAAACCACAGCGTAAGTTAGCTCGCAGTCGTGGATATCCATATGTTAGGCGTCGCAGCAATACACATGGAACCTAAAACGCTAACTTCCAATAAACATAAAAAGAGCTGCAATCTGTAAAACAGTGTCAGTCATATTATTAGTGTCACAGTGTTCAAAACAAAGTCATACAATGTTCTCCTCACGTGTGTTTTTTGTGCTCTCCGTACTCGAGGTTTGATTACCTGCCATATGTTGCAACGTCGCAGTGCAAGCCCAGCATAAATCAAATGGTCAGAAATTAGACAATGAAAGCACTGCATCAAGCTTTGAAGGTACAACAAACCACAATGGTTTATTTGAAAAGGAAAAGTTGGACTTAAAAGCCTTAAGAAACAACCTTCAGCAAGATATCATATCTTTTCTCAGCCCTGATACCACGCCATCTTCTGTGACAAATCCCAGTTTATTTGACAAACTTATTCTTCAAGCTTTAAATCATATGCTTGAAAATTTGAATACGCAAAACGGGATTATAATAAATGTTGTAGACAAGTTCCATCAAAATGAAGCAAAACCAGTAGTTAATACAACGTTTGACTTTATTAGTGAGTACAAAACAAATAAACACGTATAGCACATATATAAATGTATATAGTATATAAGATATGATGCGCATAAAAATCGTGTATAATATAAAGCCAATATTGAATGTACATATGTGTCTGTTTCTCTTTTGCGCCTTTGCAGCTATCTACGTGTCGTTTATCCTGGTCTTCCTCCTATTTGTATTCAAGATAATAAAGATTTTTTGTAATGGAAAGCAATAGTCCCTGCAAAAATCAGAAGGGGTTAGTTAGAATGGGGTGGATACCACCCACCACAGATCAGCTATAGATACCAGGTCGGAGTCATAGAAAACCTCACAACATTTTGAGCTCTTGCCTGATCATTTACCATTTCTCTCTTCAGCAGCAGTCTAGAAAAACTGCAGTACAACGTACATTCATCCATCTATCCATTCTACAATACTACCAGTGCCTGGAAATGGATCAACCAGGCTTTGTACTGCACGCAGATCACAGCCCAAACTCTGTGCAGTAATACAAACAACCCAACTACCCAACTGCGCTCAATAATAGATCGTCCAACTATGTACGTATAACATTCTATTAGGCATTATTACTATTTCATAATGTATTTATAAATATTTTAATTATTGTATTATATTATATGGGTTTCTAATCATATTGTGTTTGTTGCTTTAAAGTGCTTTAAGTGTTTTATCCCTAGATTTCTGTTCAAATACAAAGGGTATGTGCCGTACCAAGCTCACGTTGCAAAAATTCATCATTGTGGAGATTGCAACCGATTCTGTTCTGCTAAAGCCCTTCATCAGTGCCTACATCCTGGCGAGCGGCTTGCCTACTTTGACAACAGAAAGCAACATCTTATCAGCGATGGAACAAGTCGTTCAGAAGCAACTTATGGACTAACCTCTACTACCAGCACTGGCTATAGTTCTGCAGGCCCTTTTCGTCGTACTCGTCGTTCGTCATTGATTGATCTAGATGTATTTAAAGAATCCTCAAGATCTCACATGGGACTCATGGTTACCTACATACATCAACTAACTGAAGATTTTCAAGACATTCAAATTTTATTCGTCATAAATTATGTTCTTTATTTTTAAATAAAACCATATACGTAGTTTGATATACGACCAACAGCGTGCACAATTTTCAACGACAAGATTAGTATAAACACGCATTTAACATCTACAAATTAAACCAATATATAACATTTAACTAGTTTGTTGCATGTGTGCTCTAATTCTAAACTTAATTCAATTGCAAAGTAAAACTAACTAAAAACTAGTAAATATTAGGAGTAAAGCTAACACTTCTTACGACTACAATTGAAACTATTTATTACATAATATTATGTAAAATCCTACAATCAATTGGTTTTGCTAATTCTATTTAATAAAACAAAGTGGTAAATAAACATATACATAACTATTACTTTTTCTAAATGTTAAACTAATTTAAAAGCTTAAATTGTTAAAACATATTTTTTCTATGGTAATCTTTATAATCTATTAGTAAACTCTAATTACAATTATTTGGATCGGGATATAAATAAGATAAATCCAATGCATTATATAGTATTCTGTTTTAATTTATTGTATACAGAATATGATCTGTAGATCTCATTGAATTCTCATCTATTTTAATAGGTTTGTTAGTTGCTAACATTTGTTTGTATTTGTTGAGTTTACACTGACGCAATGCAACTGCAGGAATCCCTTTACACTTTTGCTGTTTAGTGTCGTTAATAAACAATGTGTTGTACATTTTTGGTTTTGAAATATTTTTTTTTTAAATCTAAACTTTATTTTTTTTCGCTCTAATTTCTTTCAAGGAATTCCAAATTTGGGTACTGTTTTTCGTGTTTAGAAAAACTCGTGGTCAAGAGGGATTTTGCTAGAATCAAAATGTTTATTGGCATTAAAGATGTCGTTTAAAAACGTATTTATTTTGTCAATAGTATGCATCTCGTGTCCGTCAGTATCAGAGTAATCTACGTAAGTTTTTTTGTGCAACGTCTCACACAGGCGGTTCTATCGTTCATAGAAATAAACTTTTGCAAACTCTGAATTTAAAATTCAGTTAAATGTAAGATAGTAACAAGGTATGTTTTTGGTTCCTCAATTAACACACTGAGATTTTTAAACAATTCTTAAAAGTCTACATCTGGAGTTGCAATAGATTTTTCTGCTTCGGCTACATTTGTGCACAAATGTGCTTCTACAAATTCAAGAATTTACGTAAATGTTTTCCCATAACCTTAGAGCTTTTTTTCAGTGATTTGCTTTCAAAAGCTGTTTTAGCAATCTTTTGTTTTGCTAAATTTGCCTCAATATATTTCTTTTAATAACTTTGTTGTTTAAACCGTACCTCGCAATGAAATATTGACAATAATAATTCTTCAGACCAGTAGTACCACAAAGTTTTAAAATAAGTTGTATAATTGTATTTATTGTGCAGTGTTAACATAAGTCGTGGGCGTGATATGTTGACTAATGCAAGACATTCTATGTTTGACTAAATTTGTTTGGACCTTGAAATCTTGGAGCTTTATAGTTCGTGGTTGCATTGCATGAGGCAGGTTTGCATCTCTGTCATGCAAGTGGTTAGGATACTCCAATTCCACAACCCCAAGGTGGCAGTAACTCCCTTTTTCCTTCCCAAAATTAGGATCAGCCTAGTTGATGTGTTTTAGGACTTCAGCTTTTATGTATTCGTAATCTGTAACTGGCATGAGATTTTTCCGGCTGTGTGCATATAAACTATTGATGTCAAGTAAGAGTAATTGCTTGCGGGGTTTAGTTGGATCAAAGTCTTCTGGAAATTGTTCGTTATTTGCAACCACGTGTTTCGGTGTTAACATGCACTGACAGCCACGAATTCCAAAGGTCGCAATGTCTAATATTTGTTTATCTCTAATGTGATCAATTTTTTCATCAGTAAATTTCAAAAAACAACTTTAAGAAAAACTAAGCAAAGTTATCAAGTACGCTGGGTTTAATTTATTTTTGAGTCCAAGTTTTGTGTAACTTTGCTATACAATAGTAGAATTGTATCCAGCATACACGTAAATTACGTATACTCGCAGAACGTTGAGATGTTAAATTGAGTACACGCAGGCTGCAAGTCATCATCCGCAATTGGCTAGGTGTCAATTATTGTTTTTAAAAAATTTTCTCTTACAGGAAGGGAATGTTTAAATACAGAAGCATAATTAAGAAATTTAAAGAGAAAAACAAGTGGGTTTTGCAAGTACTTTAAATCTTCATCTCTTTGCTGTGGTGGATTTTGTAACTTTGTTTTTTGATTTTGTGTCAGTAAAATGTTTATGGTACATTTTGAAACCAGTTTTAACTCGTCGGTATTATCGGCAATAAGGAACTTAACTAGTTTAAACAAATTGAAGTCAAAGAACACACCTGCGTCCATAAATCAAACTTTAACTATAGAGAGTAGTGCATTTTCATTATATTAATCTTTACTGCTTTCATTTAAACTGTATTAAAAATGTAAGTTAAGAAGCTAAGCATCTTTTGATGTAATAGTTGTAGATATAAATTCAGTAGATAATTTTGCAATAACTTGAATATCTTTAGCCTTAAAGTAATGGGTTCACATTGCACTGACTAATAAGTGGTAGTCGACTGGTAGCCTTCGCATTGTGGGATGATTGGAATCTCATGTTTGTGTTTGATTTCAAAATTGCAACTGCTGCAAGTTGCAAACTTAAATAGTCCATAGTGGTGGTTATGATGAAACGTTTTAGTTAGGTTCTTCGTATTGTCAAATACACGTTTGCATATATGGAAATGTTTAGCTTTATTAAACTTTTTTTTTACTTCAGATGGTTGAAAAAAATTGTTTGTATTTCTTATGTGAACAAAAACACTTTAGCTCAAAAAAATATAGGTTTAAAAAAACTTTCATGATTTCTGGTCTGTCGTAATATTGAAACGACACAATTTTTTTTCGGTTCTGCATTTGACCTTTAATTACAAACAAATAGGCTGCTGACAAAATCTCATTAACAAATTTCATATTACTAATCTTAGAATTTAAATCGTCTTTAGGATATACAAATGTTAAAAACTTGTGGAGAATTATAAATGAGTAGGGCGATGTTTGCCATAGCTTTAAGAACTTGACTCTTTCGTTTATTCCAAAAAGATTATTGTTTTTTAAATCCAGTGAATGACACGTGATACTGTGTTCAGCTCAATTAGGTTCAGTTTCAAAGCTTTTAATGCAAGACTGGCAAACAAGCCTGTTGTTTCCACTTCCATTTCGCATAAATTTATCTAAATCTGTAATTAGGACCAAGTGGTAGGAATTATTTTTTTCATTTTCAGTTTTCTTTTAAATAAAAAAAAATTAATTTTTTCAGTAATTTCTTAGTTATTGCATCTTTGCACTGGGATAATTAGATCGCCTCGATGACTTTAGATATTGATTTTAAGATTATTTTTTGTTTCAAACTTTTCCAAATTTATATTAGTTCGCAGAGGGTGATGTATGTCGGAGAAATCAAAATGTGCAACGTACTGCTTGTATTGTTCAGGGAACTGCAAACTATTTTTTTCGTGTTAAGCACTCGATATTTGTTTTGTTACTGTAAAGGGTATCTGTTTGTTTCTACAATTTCATGTATAAACTGGTGTATGAACTTGGTCTTTTGAAGGTTTTTTTGTCTTAAAAAAGTATCTAGTTTCATTGTAGCTACAAGTATAAGCTGAGCTTTAATACTATTATGCGCAGATAGTTTCTATGTAGGCAGTTTAACTAGTGGCTAGCAAAGTTCTGTTATTAGTAATCATACACTCTAGAAAGACTGTTGGTCTGTGTATGTTAGTCACTATCATTCCATAATGCGAGCGCGTTGATTCTTAAGATACATCTAGATCAATTTGTAGTAAGCGACGCAATATTTCATTTGCAGGTTAGGTTCCTGCGCTAGAACTAGGCCCGTAAGATGCTATAAACCGGCTTGTCCCGCCGCCAACAAGGTCTTGCTTTAGGTAATTTACATGCTTAAGTCTTTCTCCACTAAAAGAACACTAGTGATACTGTTTGTTTGAGCAAAATGTATAACAGTCTTTGCAATGTTATGCATATTTAACGTGCGACTTGTATGCAACATGGTAACGGGATTTAAACGGACGGTGCGGTATTGAACACAAGAGTTTCTGAAAACAACAACAAAGTAAAACATTTTATTAAATAAATAGAAATATTGCAAAAAAGGAATTTAGAAAACTATAAATTAGCAACAAGAAATAATTCAAAGAATTGGCAACGTGTGCAAGAATAGGTGTACGTCTTTAGTCAGTTGTACCTTGAATTTTTCGTGCAGCGTTGTTTGGTTGTTCGTGGTACTTTTGTGCGTTCACAAACCGCGATAAATATCCTAGGGTAATGCGATGATACATAATGGTAATGCTTGACAAAGTTTTAACTTTAACTACAGATGTGGGTAACTTAAAAATTTGAGTTAAGTTGATCAGAGACGTTGAGTGTGAAAATGTTTAAGTTTTAGTGTGCGGTCCAACGTCTAGTGTGTGTGATGTAGAACTTTTAGTGTAGGCAATGTGAAACTTCTAAGTGTAGGTATTGTAAAACAGCGTAATCTATTTAGTTAAATCAGTAGGCTGTATCTTACGTTGCTGTTGTAGGATAGTAAAACAACTTTTAAGATTTGTAGAGGTTGTAGCAACGTAATAGTCTTATTGGTAAAATTAGATGTTTCAGAATAAAATGCAGCTGTTATAAAAGGCTGTCTGAACTGCTGCAGTGCTTGGTTTGTCCAGGACCTGATTTTATCTGCCCTGGCTGCTGGTTTTGATTGTATGAGGCTAAATTTGGTCACAACGAGTATTTACACAGAAATACTTGAATACAACAGAATCTGGAATATAATTAAACACATTCATTGGTTAGTCTCTGGCGTCTTTCAAATAGTTAAACAATGTAGCCCTCCGAAGCAGTTTCATTGGTTTGAATACAAACAGGATTAGAACAAAAAAAAGGATACGTCAATGGCTACGCATGCGCACATACAAACAAACAAAGAAAACTTCATATTATGTGTTACAAATATATTGTCGTGCAACTACTCCTTGCAACTACAAGGGTATTAAATATTAGATGCAGGTTAAGCTGTGGTATATATTTGTTTTCATTGTAAATGTCTTGAAGTAGAATTACGTGCAAATAAACATTGTATTATTCATAAAGTTATAGTCAAATGTGTTGTAGACTAAAGGTGTAGCCTTGCAGTGGTTAACCTGTTTCACAACATCGATTATTATTTAATTCTAACAGTTTCTTTAAAACGCGTCTATACACAAGCAAAAATTTGCAAACTCAGAATTGGCATTTTTAAAATCAATTCCTAGAATTTTAGAATATGCACAAAAGAGTTTTATTGCCTTATTCAATATAGTTCTGTTACGTTTAAATATTTTTCTTATGGGCCTATGTAAGCTGTATAAACGCAGCTAGCTCAGTTTGCTGTCAACTGCAGCTTTGTTGTTAAAATTCTTATTGTTTTTCCTATAGCCACTTAAGCCAGAAAACGATTCTTTTATTCTAGAATTAAGATCCGAGTTTTTAATGTTAGCTATTTTGATAAAAACTATATAACCGCGACTACCCTGGAGCAAATTTAAAATTAAAGTGAGATAGTTTATACATGTCAGATACATTATATGAGGAGTTTGCTAGCAAAACGCGTTAAGTCTATTTTTTCGGAAATTGAGATTATTAGAGTTTAAGAAAGACTAAGTACATATAATTCACACTGTGCAATATTAAGTATCAAAGGTCACTGGAACTATTTTAAATATTTCGCTTAAAAATTGTTTTCTGGCAAAACACATTAAGTCCATCAGTCGCTTGTTGGCAAAACACGTTTACTCCACTAAACCCAATATAAACAACTGATTCTTATACAAAAATATCCTTATTTTCCCAAAACTGCTTCTTGTAATAAACAAAATTTATTTGCTTTAACATCAAATTCACGTTTACTATTTGTAGGGAACGGTTCATAAATGACGTCCACAAATTTTCACTTTTTAAGGCTAATCCATCGCCATGTCATCGCTTTAACATTGCGTTCATCTTTTATCTTTCCCACGGCATAACATATCATTACTACATGACTAGATTCACATACTCTACCTAAAACGTCATTTATGGACGATCCTTAACAGATATGCAAACTAAATTTCAATTTGTTTGGTACATTTGGAAGCTCTGCTGTTTTAATAATACAGAAAGGCATGGTTTACAAAGTAATTAAGAAATTGTACCAAAGAACAGTCGCGTTTCTTATGACGAAAATAAAGACGTAAGGGATCGTTCAAAAATGACGTCATTAATAGGTTCAATGGGTCTACTTGGCAATCCTATGCTAGGAAAATTGATTTACGCAATATGATTAAACTGGTGACAGGACGCAACATGGTTTTAAAAATGAACACTTTTCTTTGACGGCATTTGTGGACAATCCCTTAGCAAACAACTTCTTTAAGGAGTAGTAGATTTGCACTCGAAAATTTAACATTGGAATGCGGGGTTGTTTTAATTTATGCTTAGGGGTCGTGCAAGTAATACGTAACGCAGTCGAGGTCAGTTGGTAGTTATGACCAGCGTTACTAAATCGTTACGATGGGTGGTTGGTACCTGACTATTTGCTACGCAACGCTTTACACTAGATAAAATAAAATAATTTTATAACAGCAAAATCCATTTAGTATGTTTCGATTTAATATATTTTAAGCAGAGTACATCTACTAAGATTCTTAAAAATCAAGTTGTAGAAGCGAATGAATGATGTTTTGTTTCAATTAAAAATTGTATGCGAGTAAATTTATACAGTTTGACTAGTCACAACTTCACGGGGCACCGTTGTTTCTTTTTGCCGCTAAAATTTATACGTTCATTTAATTCTTTATTCATATAAAACATATTTCTATTGATTGCAGCTGTTTTGACTAGGTTTTAAAGGGTTTCAATATAAGCGTTACGAAGGGTGGTCAGTTTGTGGTTTCCATGTTACGTTTGCGTTACGTGGGGTAGTTGACGGGTCAAAATTGGGCATTTTTGCGTTACGTATTACATGTTACGGTTTTTTGGCAAAACACGTTAAGTCCAAAAATTTAAAATTTTGAATCATTTTAAAAAAATTACAACGCTGCGTCAGATTTAAGTTATTTTGGCTACTAATACACCTAGAAGTATGCAGTTACTGAAAAAAAATTCAAAAAAATATTCAAGTTTTCTAATAATTATCAAAATTTGCGGTTCCTGTAAAGTTGGGCAACATGGACTTAACGCGTTGTGATAACAAAGTCCTCATATACTAAAATAAAATTTACGAATATAACATTTTATGTACACTATCTTGTTTGAACTATTCTGCCAATTTTACATGCCATCATTTAAAAACAATGCATCAGTAGATCAACTGTTACCCAAACCATAGCATACAATATCCTACAACTAAAAAAAAAACAAATACAAAAATCTTTTAACTTGTGACTGTGTATCAGCTTTACAGGCGTCACAGCTACTTTTATGAAGTTCTTTTAAACAGTATTTTTTTTATCTAGCTGCCATCTGAATTCGGTTGTGAATAGTCATTATTCGCGAAGCCTTAATAATTTGTTCATCCACAATCACAAATTTTTTTAAACTATTAAATCTTGATAACGCTACATATGTTGTGCACGCAATCGTTTCCGGAATATCAAGAAAAACACATCCGTATTCTGTCGTTTCTTGATTTGTGTCGCTGAGCTTTGTGAATTGTAATTTCGCAATTTAACACTAACAAAAACGCCTGAATTGTAAAGTACTGTGAAGTCTCAACATCTATCTTGGTTTAATTAATCTGCAAAATTTTTAAAATCAAATCCATTTTTCACAAAGCAAAAAAACGAAATGTTTTAACTGCAAAGGTATGCCCAATTAAAGACATTATTTTCAAAAATGAGATTAACATTATTAACTCTATACAATAAAATACATCCTACCATGAATTTATATATTGAGTTACTAATATTATATTGTTTCGAGTCCTACTGTAACATAATACACATATTGCAAAACTAGTAGACTAAAACTTGTTTTTCTATTAGCTTAAACCCTCAGTTCCATTTTCAGCTCTGAACAGTTAACATGAACAACAAAAACTTACGGATATTATGTTAAATTTAATTAAGTTTTTTTTGTTTTTTCAACTTCATTTATACACAATTTCAATAATAGTACTCCAGACGGAATAACCATGGATCCAACGGGTAACTTCCTAATTTAGTATTTATTTTATTTTTTTTGTTTTTACGATATTAAATAATGAACCTTGTACTATGTATTATTATCACCATTACTATAACAAGCTATTGAAGTCCATTTATGTACCGCTCCCTTACTATGTTTATGTATTCATTGTTAAGTAACTACCAATTGTAACTTGTAATTTATGTTTTCATAATGTATCAATATTTAAGTGACAAGCTTACTAAAAATTGAAAGTGCTTGTACTTTGAACTAATATTTAACCTGAATTATTTATAGCCATGGTGCTACTTATTGCTTTATTTGATTATCTGTATATATAAGCCTTACCAAATTCGAAATAAATATTGAAACTGATCGCCGAATATTGAACATATACTAGCAAACTATTTACGAATTTATTATTCATTACGAGGTGGTCAGATTGGTTGCTGGTTTTCTAACTCGCTTCTGTCACAATATAATACTTCTTTTTGACTTTTATCCCTGCGGATCCCTAGCAATGACAAAATCCTAAAAATGTTTGCAACAGAATGAGCAATTTTTAAATTTGAAAACAATTCTAATAACAATGAAAACACAGCTAAAAAGAGGTGTATTTACATACAGTCGTTCCAAATTTAAACATACTGAATTGAAATCTAAATTAAATGTTACAGAAACACAAGACATCATGAATTTTATACAATCACAGTTCGCACAATCACAAATACAAGACTCTCAAGTTTTAGATGAAATAGCTGTCACAAAAGAACAACCCAACAAAGTTGAGGCAAACAATTTTTTAACTATTTGGAAATTTTTTAGTCCGACTGACGACATCCAAGTCAAAAATTACCTTAATCTTATTTAGAAGTTCAAGATTCTTCCTTCTCATCATGGTCTGTCCTATAAAAGTTATATAGATGTTCAAATAGAGAATTTACAGTACAAACTGCAGAATGGAAAATCGAACATGGCCAAATCAATATCTAATTTCATGCTATCTATGCAAACAGCTCACTGCGCATTTAATCGCAATGAAGCAGCAACGCATGACAAAGAAATTTTAGAACCTATTCTAAATTTCAAAATTCCTCAGAACAACTTTATGCCTCTGTCCACATTCATTGACATAGCAAAAATAAAAAACGAATGTGTTATTTCTGCACAGGACACCTACAGTAAAGCACAGGAATTTGTCACAGAATTAAGGGTTCTCAAAGTCATAGATTTCACTTACAACGACCTAATAAGAGTTAATTATTCGGATATTGATGAAGGAGAATCAGAAGAGGATAAATTAAAGGCATTTAAATTCTTTCTCGGTATTAATTTCTTTCGAGCAGAATCGGAGATGATCAAAAAATTCCCAGGCAAGCCTCTCTACGGAGAAGAATATACTTCCAAAATTAAAGTATCACTTCCAGTATGGCGACGTAAATGGAAAAATGCACCTTCACCACCTCTATGCTATTATGCTACTCATTTCTGCAATAAAATCAGAAATAATCTAGTTATTTTTGACAAAACTAAAACCATGGAAGAAAATAGCAACATCACCAATTCACAATCTAAACCAAAACAACCCTCAAGTCTTGACCAAGAAACAATGCTGAACAGGAAAAAAATAAACTGAAGTGGCAAATTGAAGAAAAATACTAACTTTAAACAGCACAAGCTATCAAGGTCAAGAATAAATTCGCAATTAAACTTAAGCAATCTGCAAGAATGGATAAAAACCGGCAAATGTAACCAAGAAAAACAATCAGGCAACATAACGTCCCGATGACAACTACTGATCTCAGCGCAGCTGAACTTTTCCCAAACCCAGGTACATCGTAATTGTAGATGCTTTAATTGTAAACTATGGCTTTCTGAATTTAATTTAAATGAAAATTTTAAAAATGAAATTCAATACCTGTATTAAATAACTTAATTAAGTCCAATTATAATTCGTAACTTAACTGAGATGTAAATACCGTATATACTAATAATGATATTAAAACTAGGTAGTAAATTTGTAGCTAATTACAATTCCAGTAAGCCTCTAATACAAAAATATGTACAACAAGCGTTAAACAAAATTTCATATAAAATATTTTTTGACTGCCAGGATTGTGAAAGCAATTAACTTAATAAATTAAATTTATTTTTTACAAAGCAAAGAAACGAAATGTTTCGACTACAAAAGAATGCCCAATTTAAGACCTTATTTTCAAAACAAAGATTAATATTTCTAACTCTATTTTTAAAGACGTGTTTATAGCAGTAAGCACAAAAGACTTTCCAAGTGAATGCGTTTTAGAAAAATGTAAATTTGTTTGAAGCAAAATAACATAAATATAACCATGGCTGATAAGAACGCAGGTTTAATTGTGAGTAATATCAAGGACTATGATAGTAAACTAAGTAAGCAACTAAGCAATACTAATACCTATATAGAAGTTAGCATCGATGAATACAAAGATGTTACAAATTTAGTTAATAGAAATATTAGGTTTTACTCACACCTCATAGATAAAACCATGCCACTTGTTCAATAACTACCTGTTGGAGATTCAGTAATCAAAATCGCTATGACTGTCGTCATCATTAAAATGAATTAGTAATAATTAATTACTAACAACAACGACAGTCACGACGATGTCAACAACTATTATGGTTACGGTTACAGCTACGGTTACGGCTACGAATTTACTACTAATACTGTTTTTACTACGATGAAATTAATTATTATTTCCGATTATTAATTCAGACTCAATTTGAAAGATCAACTGAACAGAACTAAAAAGATTACTCCAAATTTCTACGCGTCATCATAACTTTTAAATAAAAACTACGGCTTATTATACTTTAAACCTGTGCACATTATTTATTAGCTGATTAAAATTTTATTTACCTGACTGAATTATTCATCTACACTATTATTCATACATTGATGAAAAGAGTGATTGAAATAGAAATAAATAGAAATTGTCTTATTCGAGACGCTTGTCTATTTCTCAAATACTATCTTCTTTACATAGGCCAGCTAAAATTTACATTTTGCTAAAAATACAAAAGCTGACAACAGCAGAATTAAAAACTAAAAAGTTTCCTCCAGGTAGGGCTATTAGTTCAGCTATTTACTCCTAAATAAGTAAGCTCAGCAAGTTAGTGGACTACATTTTACAGCCCACTATGAGAAGTATTCCTAACTTGATTTTTGATACTTTACATTTTCTTTTTCTTTTGAATAAAGTTAAATTATTAGAAGATCGTTAGTACATTTTGTTAGCAATTTATATAGATAGCCTATACCCCAGTCTCCCACCTAGTATGTGCAAACTAAATGTCATAGATTATTTTGATTTTAGAACTAGCCCTATACCAGATATGAATAATTATAGGCTAACCAAGTTACTTTCATGGATACTGAATAACCATTATGTTACATACAATAATAAATATTATAAGCAGATAAAAGAGATAGCCATGGGTAGTTTAGCTAGCGTAGCAATAGCTAATATTGCGGTATATAGGGATTTTATTAATATTCCTAATCAGCCTAAAATATTATTCTGCCGTAGATTTATAGACGATATTTTTTCTATAGTAGATACAACTAAAATAAATGACATTAGCACATGGCTCAATTGTAAATTTCAACATAGGTTTCTGTCTTTTACCCACAGTTATAGCCGAGAAGAAATCAACTTCCTGGATGTTACTATATTTTTAGACAACAATAACGATATCACAACTACACTTAACCAAAAACCCAGAGCTAAACATTTATTTCTTTACTATAAATCTAATCATCCTTGACACTTAATAAACTCTTTACCTTATTCCCAGGGTTTGAGAATTAGGAAACTTTGTACTTTGAGTACTGATAAATTTAATAACCTTATAAACTTCCTAATAACTTTTTGTCTTGAGGTTATCCTATCAAGTTGTTAAATGGTACATATAAAAAGTTTTTATTCATTAATAGAGAAACTTTATTGATTCCTAAAAGAGATTTAGTAATTAATCATATACAGGAATTTGACTTTGATTTGTACATTAAATATAATCTTGCCACACATCGTTCTTCAACATTAAGTACACGACACACGCACTTGGTTTTTCCTTTTCTGTACTCACCTATTTCTATTAATAAATCCATCAGCAAATTTATATTCAACCAACTAACTGTAACCAATAAACATGATTTAAATGAAGCCATGGATAATTAAAAACTACAAATAGTTTTTACCGGATCTAGAAATGTAATAGAAATATTTAAATAACTAAACTAATTTGCATTTTTGGATTTATACTTGGAAATGTATTAACCTTTTTCCGTTACACTTTTGAATGTTTCTGTTTTACTTTAGGTCTGTAATTGTAATTTTCCATCAAGCCCTTGACAGTGATCTACAAGTATGTTTTAAGCATTGTATTCTAAAGAATAATACTTTTTAAGCACTGTATTTTCAATATTATTACTTTTGAACCACTGTACTTACTTATACTGCTACCCAATTTTTACGATGACGTTGTATTTCATTGTTTAATAGAATACACTATATTGTATAAATAAAAATAATACCTAATGTATAATAATATATACATTACGAGAAAATGATTGAACTCGAAATTTTGAGTCTAATAATTTTTTGCATATTTGAGTATAGACTCATAGTTCAGCTTCTGACACGAATAATGATAAAAAATTTTAATATTTAATTCTTTTATTCTAATGTAAAATCGAGAAGTTGTGTTGACCAAATGACTATATCGACTTTGTTGAATAAATCTATATATATATATATATATATATATATATATATATATATATATATATATATATATATATATATATAATGGAATACATCCTACCATGGATTTATATTAAGTTACTAATTATATATAGTTTCGAGTCCTACTTTAACCTAATACACTTACTGCAGAACCAGTAGACTAAAACTTGTTTTTCCATTAGCGCGAACTCTCAGTTCCATTTTCAGCTCTGAACAGTTAACATTAACAACAAAAACTTACGAATATTCTGTTAAATTTAATTCAGTTTTTTTTATTTTTTCAACTTTATTTATACACAATTCTAATAATTGTACTTCAGACTAAATAACTATGGATCCAACAGGTAACCACCTAATTTAGTATTTATTTCATTTTTCTATTATTTACTATATTAAATGATAAACCTTGTACTATGTATTATTATCACTATTACTATAACAAGCTATTGTAGTCCATTATGTACCGCTCTCCTACTATGTATATGTATTCATCGTTGAGTTACTATTGTAACTTAACGTAATATATGTCTTCATAATGTCTCAATATTTAATTGACAAACTTACTAAAAATTGAAAGTGCTTGTACTTTGCACTAATATTCAACCTGAATTATTCATAGCCATGGTGCTACCTATTGTTTTATTTGATTATCTGTATATTCCAGCCTGACGAAATTTAAAATAAATATTGTAACCGATCGCCAAATATTAAACATATACAAGCAAATTATTCGCTATTTAATTAGTCATTACAATGTGGTCAGATTAGTTGCTTGTTTTTTAACTAGCTTCTGTCACAATTAGATTTAGTAAATAAGGTAGTCTACTTCAGTGGATCGGGATGCTGCAGGTTCAATAAATCCTACTATGTGCATAGTCGGATCAGGATTAATGAAGAGAAACCGGCTGCTTGTTATTGGGCTAGTGCTGCCTGTTAAAGCATTGTATAGAGTGGCACTGCGGAATAACAAAAGAAGTTTTTTTCTAGGGCGGCTCCTGTTACTATGACAGCGATGTGGAAGATAAGAGTGGAAGTGGAAAGACCAGCGTCGGCATTGCATCTTCCAGACGCATTCTCAGCTTTCTTGGTCCGCTTGAGAGATCGTAACCTTGAATTAAAAACGGGTCTGTAAAGATTGTTGTCGGAATTGCCTTTAACTAAGGACTGGCAGCCTTGGCACGTCTAACATCTCAGAATAGATGCAGACTCTGGCACGCTCCTGTCAGGTCTTGGTTTTAGGCTCTATTTTGGATTGGGTATGGTTCAGTTTGTGCAGATGGATGGTCAGGCGGAGGCTGCGGGCGGCGACCCTTTGGGTTGATGACTTTCAACACCAGGTTAGGTCTACTTACTAAGGGGGTTAATCCCTTTGCCCTTTCCACTATTGACCTGACTCAAATTAACATGCACCACTGAAAAGCGGCGGCATTGAGCTTATGCGGCCTACGCGATCAAATAGTGCGACACAAACATCACCTTAATGGTGCCGCCGCCCGTAGTTTTTCGGTCTGTTCTCATATTTGTCTCATTTAGGAACCATATTGTTATCGTAAAGCAGTGAAGGGTTTGGGTTGAGCTGACTAACTTTATGTGGCTTGATTGCATGTGATTCCTCGATCATGTGTTCTAGTTTCAAGGAATGTTAAGGCGCAGCTTCTTGCGCAGTTAACGGACAGAAATGTTGTCTCTGTTGTTACGAGTTCGACAAATGGTCCTGTAGTGTTTGCGTCTGTGTATATGCCTAATAAAGCAACTGATCCACATGGGGATCTGGTGCGCAAGTTGGTTAAACACTGTGAAGTCAACAAGCTGCCTCTCATCATTAGTGCTAATACTAATGCACATCACTTGGTTTGGGGCAGTACGAATACTAATCGCAGAGGTGTTGAGCTGTTTGATTAAATTAAAACCACTGATTTGTCAGTGGTAAATCATGGATGTACTCTAACGTTTGTGGTCTCTAATAGAAGTGGGGTGATTGATATTACTTTGGCAAACAGGCTAGCTGAGGGATGGATCTAGAAGTGGACTGTGTATAATGAGGAATCAGCCTCTGATCATAAGTACATATGGTTTCGTATTCCAGTTGGTCTTCCTGGTTTAATTTGTTGTAGAAGCATCAGAAAGGTTGACTGGGTAAGGTACTTGAAATTTGTTCGGGAGCGAGTTTATCAATTAGTTAATGGTCAGCTTTGCAGTGTTGAAGATGTCAATGCTGAGGCTTTGGCTATTAACAATATACTGATAGACTTCCTGAATATGGTACAGTGAAATTCGTTTGAACGGGATTCTGTTAAAAAAGAAAGCCGCTATACGGGTTAAATTTTAAATATTTGGTTAGTCAGCCTGTTTTAATTTAAAAATTATTCGGTTATAAGATAACCGCTAAAAGGGATTATCTGGTTTAAAGGGACAAATTTTCCGTCATTTTTGGTAATTTAGGTCACTTTTAAGGGATTTTTGAAGATAATAAAAATAAAAATAAAAGTGAGCCAAACAATTGGAGCACTACTGCTCTTGACATCTGAACTGCACTTGTCTTATCTGGACATTTGCATTACCTAAATCTAAGTAGGTCAACAATTTTATTCAATGTAACGATTCAGATGAAGACAATTAATTAGACAACATTAATTCCAAGTGTATCAGGAGCATCAAATATGATCCCGAAACTCCATTGATATTTTTTAGTAAAAAGAAATACTGAAAAAACTGTGTTCTCGAATCTTTATAGTTTAAGCCTACGTGTGCTTCAAGACCAAAATCTTAACAAACTGCAATAACTGACTTTTTTGAACAATCTAATTAACTGTCAACGGATAAAATTATAAATATCTTAAACTTTTAGTAAGAATAAAATCGTCGATTTTTAAATGATAACTTAAGTCCTCTTAAAGGGAAAATCACTTATACGGTTAAAAGAAAATTTGGTTATAACAGACTCATCTGACATCTTTGACTCAGGTTTTGCTATGAGATATATTTTGCTATTTACAACTGTTGAAAAATGCTTTTCGTGTTCTCTCTCTTGAATCTTATTTGAAAGATACTATTTTTGTATACAATTGTGCTATTATTGTTGTTGTTTGGTGTTGGCACTGTTTACATATAGGTTTTGAACATTTGATTTGTCTAGGTTAGTTAGAAAACCTACTAAAAAATTATTGTTTCTATGAACATAATTGTTTCATAAACATTTGAACTGTCGAGGTGAGTTAAGATATTTACTAACAAATTATTGTTTCAACTAATATTTTCAGCATATGATGGAGCAAACTGATTCAAAACATCTATTCAACCCGTTTGATTTTGAGAAGGCAATGACAAAAAGGAAGTAAACAACCTTTTAGGTTCCACAGGAGTGGATGAATTTTTATTGTAGCTAGAAAGTAGTTTGTAAGGAAAAAAAGTTGCTAGTTTTATTAAATTGCTTAGATGAGAAAGCAAATTTGAATTCAAATTAAAAACCGCACTACCTTTATCTGCTTTATTAGATGTATTTTGAGTTGCTAAGTTTGATTTCCATTGCGGATCTACAGCCTGTGTAATTGTTGCAAAAGAATTGTAAAAAATTTTGGGATTCAAAATTTGTTGCATTTCACTTGGAGTTTTAGGAATTTCTATACTTTTGTTGGTTACTTTAGTGATTTTCAGAAATTTTGTTGCGGACCTAGGTGCTGTTACAGGTATAACCCTGATGTGAATTATTAATAATACGGTTTCGACATTTTGTTTTGGTTGTAATATAACCAGCGAGCTAACTTGAAAATTTAAAAAAGAAATGCATACTGTTGTGAGGCATGTTTTTACTAAATTTGCCTGGAAAATACTACACCTATTATGCACGTAAATAACTAACAAACTAGCTTTTATGATTTAATTTCACATCATGTCAACAACTAATGCAATTAAAATTGGCACACACAACAGTATTTCTAAAAACTTAAGTGATTTATTGTATTAATATTTCAAGTTTCTTCTTTTTGCAAGAGCAAGGTTAGTCAAGTTTGAGTTAATTGTGTTAGTAGTGGTACAATTATTGTATTCATCCTGTGTTTCGATTTCGCCTGCATCAACAGTGCTTGCAGCAAAACCGCTTCCGTTGTTACTTGTAGTTTTAGGCGAAGGATTTAGTTTAGTAACATTTGTAGCAGAATAAGGTGCAGCTCACGATTCTGCTTCCGCGCCCACGTAGTATAAGTGTATAATAAGCTCCGACTCAAACAAACATGTTAAAAAACTCAGGACTGTCTTATTATCACGACGATTAGGAATAGTATTATGGTCATCAGGAAACAGCTCAGAAAATATAAGCAAACTTGATCAAAAAACAAAATCGTGACCCTAGGACATGTCAAAATGTAATTTAAAGCTGTTTTTGTTATAAATAAATTTGTGGTCCTACACCTTTTCTTCAGTTTTATTGTTTGATCTAGCTAATTAAGCTAATATCGCGGTGTGAGTCGGAGTCAAGAAATCGATAACGATTTGATCGCTATGAGTAGTAGTTAGCAGTTGTGGTTTTGAATAATTCCTAGTGTTATTTTGCATTTCTTTTGTAAAGCTTAGGGGTCTTCGTTTTGATCGGAATCACATTCCATCTTGCAATTAAAGTGCATTTCATGATGGATCCGAGTTTATGTCACTACTGTCGTGTACAAGGATCCTCATATTTATATCGTTAACTGAAATATCTTTCAATCCTGATAATACATAACTCCAAAGCTTATAGTGTCTCCTTATGTGTCCCTGACTCTCTTCGACCATTGTACTTTGAATGTGATGTTGACAAAGCTGAAATAAGTTTTTGGTTTGCAACATCGTTTAAGAGTCCTCAGTAGTTTTTTTTTCAATATAAGCCAATTGTGCTGAGAAGAATATACGTTAGCTAATTTAATTCAGCTGACAAAGCAGCTGTGGATTTAAGTATTGTATTTAAAGGTTTCAATGGAAGTAGAAATTGCAATACAGACAATGATAAACCTAAATTTGTTTTTTTGTTTTGTCAAATTTGTGAAATGTACAAATATTGTAGGTAGGTATAAGTATATAATAAAAATCATCGTGTTATTTTTAAAACACTTAAATGAGTAAATAAAAGTTTCTAAACAAACTAACTGGCCTAATTTAGGCAATAAGGAAACTTATATTTGTGGTATTTAAACACAAACAATAACGATTTAATTTTTATCAAAGACTAAAGTTATACTCGAAATAAACATTATTACCAAAACATAAATAAAAGCACAGTATTCTAATTAGATACAGCATGCTACTATCTCTGAGTCTCCAAACAACTGAACTGTCAGTAATTAATAAGTAATTAATAAAAACATTTGTTACCTGATTATTGAGTAGATAACAGGTGACCCTAGAAAGCCAGAAGCAGGTAAATATGGAAAAAAATCTTGCTTAAAAGTATTGTTTTAATTATTGAATAATTCTTTATATTCCATAATGAGCAAACTGGCACTAAACTTGAACTCTTTATTTTGGTAACTAAAATATGTACTTTGCGTTTGCTTTGTAAGTTTAGGCATTTTTTGTTTTTACAGAAACTTAGTTAAAAGTGATTCCAAAAGTTTTTGATTGGTCGTCACTGTCGTAAAATATGAAATGGAAGCCATGGAAGTTTTAGTCTTATATTAGGCTCTGTGTGCTTAACACATGACGGTATGTGTCTTACTTGGTCTTTAGTCACAGTGACAGTCCTATTAAAGTAAATTATAAGTCGCCCGGGACAAGCACGACCGGCTAAGATTAGGATAGGTTAGGTTAGGTTTAGTTTGGTTTGGTTAGGTTAGGTTAGGTTAGATTTAAACTGATTAGATTAAGTTTAGTTTAAATTAGTAAAATTCAGTAAGCCTAGGTTAGGTAACGATTAGCTAGGCATTAGGCTAGCTGTTTTACAGGTTTTTAGTTGTGTTGTATGTCATTTTATGCTTTGTTTTTATTTATCATCAAAGCATTTCTTAACTGATTTTTATGTTTACTGTAGAGTTTGTCCTCAACATATCGTAGATAATCAGACAAGTGAAGTTACTATAGCTCAAATAAAAGCAACTAAATAATTGATTACGTTGATGGAAGTGCCGCTTCAGCCTTTCTGGAACTGCTTATGAATGTTTTTTAAACCAACATGTAGAATTTATAACACGATGTAGAGGGTCACAGCAAGGTACACTTGACTTAGTTATAACAAAAGATAATTTAAAAAGTGAAGTTTAGGCCCTGGCTCCGCTAGGCAAAAGTGATCATGTTATAATTAAGTGCATTGTTCAATTACTAGAAACAACTACGGATTCCTTTATCTGTGAAAAACTTAACTACCCAAGAGGAAATTAGGATAAAATGAGATCAGAATTCGTAAAAGTATACTGGGTGCAGAAACTATCACAACTAAGTGATGTTAATCAAAAGTGGGAACTTTTGAAGTGCATTAATAAACGAAATGTAAACACATATGTACTACGTTTATCTGCAACCCCAGCAACTATCCCATTACACATTTAGCAAGGAAATATATTTAATTGCATATAAGCACAAAGAAAGTAAAAATGCCAATTCCAATGCCTAATAAGACAAACGGAGAAACAACAACATCATTCAGTGAGATTGTGGAGTTGTTAGCTGAGGAATTTCAGAAAGTATTTGTTAGGGGAAGAGTTAGTAAAGGTGACATTGAAAGTGCAATTCTAGCAAATACTATCAACAAAGAATTTCCTCTACAACTAGGCATTACTTCAGTACACTCTAAACTAAAACACCTAAATCCGTATAAAGCTTAAGGGCCAGATGGCATTTACCCAAAGGTCCTCAAGGAATGTACAAATGAATTAACTATCCCTTTAACAATAATCTTTCAATCGTCGGAAAATGAAGACAAATTACCTAAAGACTGGAAAACAGCAAACGTCACGTGTATACATAAAGGTGGTTCTGAATGTCAAGCTTGTAACTATCGGCCAATAAGCTTAACTTCAGTATGCTGCAAAATACTTGAGCAATTTGTAAGAGACGAAATTTTAAATCAGTGCAAATTCAACAAATGTAACATGGGTTTCTTCCTAAGAGATCCTGCTTCACTAACCTATTGGAATTCTACGACGACATAACTAAACTTGTCAATGACAGACACGTTGTGGATTGCGTGTATGTCGATTTTTTGAAGGCCTTCGATAAAATTCCCTATGAAAATCTTATACGAAAGCTACACAGCAGGTACGCATTAGAGCCGTATTTAATCCAATGGGTAAAAGACTTTTTAATTGGCAGATCCTTTTAAGTGGTAGTCAACGGTCATAGATCAGACATCAAGTCGGTCCAAAGTGAATGCCCTCAAGGCTCTGTGCTGGGCCCGATTCTATTCCTCTTATACGTCGATGAACTAAGCGAACTTATTGACAGTTCGCTGAAGATGTGTGCCGACGATTCTAAGATATATAGGGCAAGACGAACGAAAAACGACTACCACCAGCTGCAGAAGGACATTAATAATTTAGTTGAATCGTGCAACACAAATTCAATCGAAATTAGTATCACAAAAACCCTAGTAGTGCACTTTAGGGGAAAACACTTAATTAATCGTGTATACGTTTGTAACGGAAAGCCCTTAGAAAGGTCGGAAAGTAAAAGAGACCTTGGGGTTTACATAGATAGTGAATTGAAGTCCACCTAACACTGCGTGAAATCGACAAAAAGTGCAAGGTTAGTGTGCCTAAAAGGAAATTTAAGTATCTAGATCCTTACGGGTTGAAGAAATTAATCTGTGTCTTTGTGCGAACTATGCTGGAGTACAGTAATTCAATAGTGTTTTCATCCCTAAAAAGAGATTGCGACGAATACGAAAAAGTGCAAGAATTAGCGTCTTGTATATTACCTTTACTTGCAAATAAATCATATAGTGAAAGACTTGACGTTTTTTAAATTCCAACCCTTCACGAGAAGACACTACGAGGAGACTTAATTAAAACCCACAAAGTTATCAATAGTTTATACAACGTCAGCCCATCCGATTTTTTCGATGTAAACAATGAAGTACGTCATGCCCCCTTTTTAAAATATTTACCATCCAATAATACTGCATGGCGAATGCAGTTCTTCACAAATCGTGTTGTGCCAGAATGTAACAAATTACCTAGTCATGTCAAAAACAGCAAGACTAATAAAGTAATAATTAGTGTCAATAAGTTTAAGAATAACCTAGATGAGTACATGGGCTAGAGCTTTAAGAAAACCACTACCGATTCGAGAAGCACCGAGTGAAATAAAGCGATACAAGCAAACAAGAGATTTATCTCAAATCCACCAGGGTTCTACCCAAAAACCAATATCATTATTATTATAACTGAAAGGGAAAATTCGTGCCTTTTGATTAATTTTATCGATTTCCTACTGATCTTTCTGATTGTGTTAGGGAATCACAAAATGCAATTGTGGACTTTTTAGAATGTTCTTGTTACTCTGATGAAGACCACAAGCTTCTTTTGGGTATCAGTAAAACAGTATTTGACCATTAAGCAAAAACCTGCTGAGGAAAGTATAACAAGTTAAAATTAAGGGTTAAACAGGAGATTCTTAAGACTAAATCTATCAGAAATTGGACAAAAGCAGATGCGCGTTCGTTTGTCACGTTTCCTACTTTGACTCTTGAGGAAATTTAAGAGTTGACACTTAGTACCTATGAAACTGAATTGGCCTTATTGTACACTTAGTGTAATGCTCCAAATTCATATTTCGAGATACTGCTACACAAAGAAGATAGCACTTTAGTTTGAGCTCAATTAAAATCTCGGTTTGTTAAGAACAAACGACACAACCTACGGATTCAGTTTGTACCTTTAGGTAGTGGTGCAAATTCAATCGTGGCATGGTATTGCCTTTGCAAGTCTGGTTCCCGTACGATAGGTCTATGCTCAAATATTGTTGAAGTCATTTTGTTTTTTTTGGTTCGCCAGACACAACCCACATGCATTAAAAAAGAAAAGGTCATTAGGGGCAAATTTGCTTAATGCTTGCAGAAAGCGACAGTTAGCAAATGACAGCTCTGAAAGTGACGACCAAAATGAACACAGTTCAGCGTCACATGAAAGTTTAGATGAGGATTATGAGTACAACCTAATTACTTGCAATATTATTATTTGTTACAACATTGTTTATTTAAAATTGCAGCGAGCGTAGCTCAGTGCTTACTGCACTATTGTCTATGAACCTGCTGTTTAAGCAAATGCTCGCTTCAGGTCTTGGTGATCGAGACCAGCGGCTATGGCAAGTTTTTCCACTGGGTTTTCCTTGTCCACAAGGCAGTGAAGGGCTCGGCGGCTCTCAACGTCAATGTTAAATTGAAGTTCGCCATAGAAGTAGGCCCGACTACTGTTGGAAAGACAAAACCTGTGTGATGGCACAGTGCAAGAAGTGAATTCGAGGTCAGGCACCCTGTAAGAACTGCTGCTAAATCGGGGCAACCTCAAATTTATTTTTTATTTTATTTTATTTATTTAAAATTGCGTGTTCGTTGTGCCTTAATTTATGCATATTCTGGAATTATAAATATTACTTATGTTATATGGTTTTGTACTACTTTACAAGTCTAGTTCAATAAAAACTCTTGAAAAGGTTACTAAAAACAAGACGTGACAAAAACATACGAGTAGTTGCTTTCGGTTCTTTTTAGATCATTTGGGTGAAAAAAGTGCATGCCTGCGCCATCTAGCGGATTTTTTTGGAACTAAAGTTTTGGAAAGTTGTCGTAAGATGGCGTCTTAACCTAACCTCCGAAAGTTGTCGTAAGGTGGCAACACCGTCTAACCTAACCTAACCCAACTCCCTAACCTAACCTAACCCAACTCCTTAACCTAACCTAACCCAACTCCTTAACCTAACCTAACCTAACCTAACCTAACCTATCTCCTTAACCTAATGGCGCTACTGTCGCATGGCGTTGATTTTGGCTCTGGTCCTGGCCTCCTAACCTAACCCAAGTGGCGTTGGTGTCTAACCTAACCTAACCTATCTCCTTAACCTAATGGCGCTACTGTCGCATGACGTTGACTCTGCCTGGTCCGGGTCCTGGGCTGACGTTGGCTCTGGTTCTGTGGCGCTAGTGACGCTCTGCTGGTGCTGGTTTTGGTCTCGGTCCTATGACGCTATTGTCGTCTGGTCCTGTGGCGCTAGTGTCGTCTGGTTTTGGCTCTGCCCAGTCCTGATCCTGGACTCCTAACCTAACCTAATGGTGCTACTCTCGCATGGTGTTGGTCCTGTGGCGCTAGTGTCGCATGGTGTTGGCTGGTGTTGGTCGACGGCTGACGTTGGATGTATGGCGCTAGTGTCGAGTCAGTCAAGCAGTCCGAGGCTGGCGCGAATTTTTAAATCTAAGCCGTGGTTCAAAGTTTCATCGTTGACTGCCTCATGGATTTGATACTATGTTAGCCAATGCTTATGTCCGCCATTTGTCCGCCATTATGCTCTATGTCGGCCATTGTGGGCTATGTCTGCCATTTTGTGGATTTGGTACTATGTTAGCCCATGCTTATGTCCGCCATTTGTCCGCCATTATGCTCTATGTCGGCCATTGTGGGCTATGTCTGCCATTTTTCCCTATGTCTGCTCTCTACACCATTGGTCCATGCTCTTTAGGTCTACCATTTGGTCAGAGGAAAAGCCTGCCATCGCGTTGGGACAGGGAACGGCCGCAGCCCTGAGCCCACCACTGCCCTGGACCCGCTACTGGGTAGGGATCTACCGCTGTTATGGTGGCTGTGGTAAAATATGGGATCGTGCACAAGCTATGTCGCATCAAAAGTATTGGCTTGAGGACATTTAAAGGCTCAAGAGCGGACGTAAAAGTAACAGCTTAATTTTGCACATTGGGTTTGCCACTGTTTCTAGCTTTTTCCTGCACATTATGGATATGTATGCACTGGTATGAAGTAAAACGAGTGTAAAATATAAAAAGTTTGTCACAGAATACAGAAGGTATTGCCTTGTGGACATTTAAAGGCTCTTTATAGGGATCTATTTGCCTTTTGAATGCGATTGAATATGAAATTTGTTTTGTGAGCATGAAAAGTTTTTTGAAATAAAAAACATTTAAAAATCATTTACAAATGTCAATTCTTATTTTATTACAGTTTTGAATTTTTGCTTACAAGTTTTTAAAATTTTTTATACAAGTTTTTAAATTTGTTCTTTTTTTCTAAAATGTTTACAAATTATTTTTTAAAATTTGTTTTTGAACTTAACATTTTTAAAATGTTTACTAACTATTTTTTATTTACGAACTAATTGTTTTACTTTGTTTTAAAAAGTTACTATGTCTTACAAACTAAATTATTCTTTAAATTATGTGTGAAATATTTTTTTACACTGTAACCTATTTCTTTAAGTTAATTTTTTTAAAAATTACATTACATATATTTTGTGCTGCACCATACATAACTTAACTTTAAATATTATTTTCAGACGTAACGTTAATATTTTTACATACATGTTTCTATGTCCTATAATAATCTTGTTTGTATTTGCAAATATATTTTTGTACAATTTCTAAAATTTTATAGGTTCGCCAAAACATACAATGTTCGAACATTTTTATTTTTTGCTCGTACTTGTACATGAAAATTCTTTTACCGTATAGGGTTGTTTTCCGAATATAGTCTGAATCAGGGTTTTCAGTCCAGGCTTTGACATTGCTTGAGTTGTTTTCACACACAAAGCATCCGTTGTTTTCTACTTGTCTTGTTACTTTACACCAGTTCTCAATATTTGTAAACTTCTTTAACCGAATCCATACATCGTATGGCGTGTTTAAGCTGTAAGCAATTCTTAATTCTTTCAGCTTTACTTGTTCTTCACAATCTATACAGTATCGTTTGTTGTTATACATTACGGTATGTGAACTTGTTGGTTTAAAGTTTAATTAGCAGAACCGGCATGACTTACACAACAAACTTTGCAGAGTATTCATTTTGTTTTCATCACGAATTACACTTGTTCCATCGCCAAAGACAACTGCAATGCTTTATATTCATCTTCTTTGTATTCATAAATATATTCTTGAACATTCTCTAAAACATTTAAGCATCGCCAAAACATGCAATAGTTGCAAACTTTAATTTCTGGCATGTACTTGTAAATGTACACAGTTTCCCTATACAAAGATATGCTGTGAATATACTCTGCATCGGGTTTGCCTCTGACTGACGAAACATCACAAGAATCGAATTTACATACAAAACAATCAATTTTTTTAAAACTTCGGGTTACTTTACACCAATTGCCAACATCGTTGAAATCATCAAAGTCAATCCACTTATCGTATGGTGTATTTAGGCTAGCTAGTACTTGTTCATCTTTTTTCCTTTCTTGCACTTCACATCGCGTACAGTATTGTTTGTTTTTATACTTAATAGTTTGTAAACTTGTCGGCATATAGTTCAACTAGCATAACTAGCATGCCTCGCACAACAAACTTTGCAGTGTATTCATATTGTTTTCAACACAAATTACACTTGTTCTATAGACAATTGCATTGCTTTAAATTTTTTTTTTGTAGTCGCAAATATATTCTTAAACATTTTCCAAAATGCTCGAGCTTCGCTAAAAGATACAATAGTTACACACTTTAATTTTCGGCATGTACTTGTATATGTATTCAGTTTCCCCATACAGAGATATGCTATGAATATATTCTGCATCAGGTTCTTCTGTAGACGATGTTATATCATGTGGATCGTATTCACACACAAAACAATCTGTTTTGTATAAACTTCTGGTTAGTATACACCAATTGTCAACATCATCGAACTTATCAAAGTCAAGCCATACATCGTATGGTGTATTAGGACATTCAGCAACTTGCTCATCTTTTTTCTTTTCTTGCATTACACATCGCGCACAGTATTGTTTGTTTTTATACATGACAGTTTGCAAACTTGACGGCGTATAGTTTATGCTTTGCAAATTTGACAAAATATAGTTCAACCAGCAGAACTGGCATGCCTCACACAACAAACTTTCCAGATTTATTGTATTCATGTTTTTCGCACAACGAAATTTACAATTTGCAATCTTGGGTTAAGAACAACACAAGGTTTTCAATTTCATCGTAGTTCAATTCAATTTGCGGACCCAACCATTTGACAGATTTATTTTACAGACGTTTGTTCTGAAACTGGGCAGTGAAAAACAAGCTTTGAATACTTTCTGTCGTTAAAGTATGTGAGATTGAGGTTTTCAATGTTATCCTCTGGTGTTTGAATGTAAACGTTGTGATCATGGACACCTCGAATGAACTTCAGTAACAACTTGCCAGTGACAAGTGAGAATTCAACTGTTGTGGATCCAGTTTCGTTTCGCAATCGACTAACGTAAATGTAGTTGCACCGCTTGTAATTGTTCCCTGTTTTTTTTGCTAAAAGTCGATCACCAATTTAAAATTAAAAACATTATTATAGTCTATGGTATAAAATATTAAATATTAGGATCGAAAATTGAGCTTGATTTCTTAGCTCAAAACAAAATTTAAGCTAAAAGAAGTGAGCCAAATGTTGAGCTCATTTGAAGTTACTCAAAAAAATAAACGCAATTTTAGCATTAAAAAGAAGTAAACGCTATGTTTGCGCTCATTTAAACTCAAAAAAATAAAAACTTACAATTTTTGAATTTGGGTTTTTGAAAAAATCCACTTTGTTCGTTTTTTCAATTATTTGTTCATCCCAATTTTCACACAATATAGGATCGTAAGATTCAAGGTGTTCCATCGTAGATGTTTACTGCCTGACTGTCAAATCGTGACTGAGGACGCACAGAAACGTTACGATGTTATATTAACGAACAGAGTCTGTAATTCCTGCAATTTCGGCAGGGTACTGTGGAAATAAATTGACACAATATGTTGTTTTCAGTATGTGACGCGTTTACAATTCTATTATAAATTTGACACACTTTAGGGAAACTTAGATCCCATTTTTCCTATTTATTTTCCCATTTCGCACGTGGTTTAACTGTTGGCTGTTTTAAAGTGCTGGTCTTTATAGCAGCTATCTGTCCGTAAATATTAATAGTAAAATCAACAGTGTACAATCCGTCCGCCATAGCTCAGCCTTGAACAGCAACTACGTGTATAAATACAGGTAACAGTTATTTTTACTTTCATTTCACTTAAAATGGCTGACCAGAGTGTACGTCACCTGAATCACAAATTAGCTGGAAGTTTTTCTGGTTTAAGCAGATTTTTGGCAAACAGAAAAAAGTGGGCTGATAAAAAACAAGTATAAAAAGAACTTTTAAAGCTGATTGCTTACTGTTTGCATAAAGATATACGACGCAAATTTCCCAGAAGGAAAGGTTTTTAAAATTTTATTAATCAAAACTATGCGTCTGATCTCAAAGACATAAGCAACATTGCAGAATAGAACAATTGCAATTACTTTGTACTCATTGTTATTGATTCGTTTAGCAAAAAAGCATTTGTACGTATGCTAAAAGATGAATCGTCTAGTTCAATGATTCGTGCGTTTAAATCTATATTTCGAGAAGCTGGAACTACGCCAATGACGTTGTTTACAGATATGGGGAACGAGTACAAAAAACAAATTTTAGACAGTTCTTAAAAGAAAATAGAATCGTAAATTACCATATTTATTCGTACATTAAGAGTACTTTCAGCGAAACGTTTATTCGTACTCTTTTTACGAAACTCGAACGCTACATGACATAAAGAAATACATTAAAAATTGACGACAAAATTCAAGACTTTGTCAAAGCTTAGAATAACAGTATTCATAGAACTATTTAGACTACACCCAATAAAGTGATCAAAAAGAACGAATTTAAGATATGTCATAATATATTTAAAAATTCCTTGCAAAACCAAACTGCAAAGCGAGCAAAGTTTGCTATTGGGGATCAAGTTAAAATATCAAGAGCCAATATGTTGTTTGAAAAAGGTACATTTTTATATAAACCTTATAAATATGTATTTCATTAAAGTAATATTATATTATACCAGTATAACTTACATTACCTAACAAAACGTTAAAATACTGAATTATTTCTAGGATCTGCAGAAAATTAAAGCAGGGAAATCTTTGTTATAGCAGCTGTACAAAAAACTAATCCTATAACATACTTGTTAAAAGATCTAAATAATAAAGGTAGATCTTTGTTTGCTGAAAAAACCGGGTCAATAAAAACTTAAAAAGTAAGCGATCTTTTTGCGCTTATTTTTAGAAAATGAGCGCAATCGTTGCGCTCAAAAAAAATAAGCGCTTATTTGAACTAAAAAAGTGAGCGCTCTTTTTGCGCTCATTTTTTTCGCTTTTTATGCGCTCATTTAAACTCAGAAAAGTGAGTGCTCTTTTTGCGCTCATTTTACCTCAAAAAAGTGAGCGCTCTTTTTGCGCTCATTAGAACTCAAAAAAGTGAGCGCTCTTTTTGCGTTTATTTTACCTCAAAAAAGTGAGCGCACTTTTTGCGCTCATTTTAGAAATGATTGTAATTTTTTTTTAAAATAGGTCATATTTTACAGCTATAAAATAATCTAAATTTTTAGAGTCAAAAATTGGTTTAAAATATTTCTTTTTTTAATAAAATCTTAATCTTATAACAGAAGGGTTTCACGAGCAAGAACTCAATTTAGTTTAAAATGTTTTTACGCCATGTCATTAAAAACGTGGCTCCTCCGAGCCACGTTAATTTACAATTAAAAACAGCTACTAATTTTATTGCAGAACTGCCCAATGAGTTGAAATCACCTCAAAATTTGTATAAGGTAGGTCTAGTAAGCTAAAAATACACACTAGCAAAACCAAAACGCATCGCACGCAGCATTGAAACCTCGCCATTGTTTCCAAATTTAAAACCTCTAAAGGTTTTAGCAGGAAAAATCAAGAAATCTAGCAACGATCTGTTCACGTTTCTCTCTGATGCTCGTCGAGCGTTAAAACAGCAAGAAATTCCATTCTCGTTTTTATTTTTTCCTGTTACACCGCCAGATACTGTGTTTATTAGTGCAGTAAACGAGGGACCAGCAAAAGGACAATTCGAGATTATACCAAATGAATTGGGTTTTGTATTCGGATTTATTAAAAATCAGTTTCCATATGGAAACGTTCCAGCTTTGAGTATAATTTCTATAGATGCATTTAGAAACGTTTCATTGAATACTGAATTCAATATAAGAATGGAAACATTTACGGGTTACCAGAATTTAATAACTATTCGCCAGCTGTTTCACAGCGTTGTTCCTTTTGCTAGACAAAATAGCCAAGGAGATAAAGATCCAAAAAAGTTTTTGGAACGATTAAATTCAAAAATGAAGAAATATTTTAAAATGTTTGAAATAACAATAGAACCAGATGGCAAAGCTAATTTTGAATTTAAGGATTTTGCTGATTCAAAAAGTTGATTGATTGATTGAATTTCTTTATTGTGCCTAAAGGCGTAACACCTATCACACAAAGTTAACAAATAGTTTTATAAAGGTGGTTAATTAATACTATTGATAAAATTAATAAATAAAAAAAATTAATCAGATTAATATTATTAGTTGTACACTCGTTTTTACAAATTGAAGGTTACATCATTTCATGGTTTTTATTCCTGGATAAAAACAGTAAAATAACATGTTTTTGATTTTTAAAATGGCGTTATTAATGTGTAATAGTTGAGATTCATTAATTATGTTAACTGAATATTTTTACATTACATATTATGGATCATACATGAAAATATTGTATTATAATTGTATAGTCATTTCATATTGTATAAAGTAAACATAGGTAAAGTGAACATTTTAATTTTAGTATTTGACACAAGGAGGTAATTGTTTGAAGCTGAGTTCTAACGGTGCAAGAATTTATTTTACAAGTTTCATTTTCCATGGCACTGATTTATTGCTGAATTGATGTGTATAGTATTTTATGCAGTGTGTTTTGTGTTGTGATCGCCAACTATAGGAGGTAGGGGTTGTATTTAAGTTCTAGTTTATTTTTACACTCGACACTTTGAGTTACTACGAGTTTTTTGTTTGTTTATAGTTTAGGTCTATTTTGTCCTAATGTTTTTGTAGTTTAGTCCCGACTAGAGTGAACGGAACATCATTCACTAAGCATTTATTAAAGCCTGTAATTTTCACTCTTTTGTTAGCGTGTCTAAGCTTTTTAACGTGACTCACTAACTCCCGTTTCACCTCCTGTTCTTTTTTTGAAAGATTTTCCGAAACGCTGAGTTTTGATCCATGGAGCTTTTAACTTTTTGTTAACACTTCCATAGCTGCAAATTTATTAGGGAGCTGCACAAGTATTGGAGATTTGTTACTTTTATTGCTTTTTAGTCTTGTTGCGGTTATAATGTTGACATCTTCGACCTTCATAATTTCCGTTATGATTTTGTGTGCAATTTCCATGAGATGAGAGTTTTCCTTAGTTCCGTAGAGTACCACATACGACTTGTCGGCTGCTAGATTATTGTCAGTTGAGTTTATTCTGTTTTCTAATTTACACAGGCGGCCTTCCAATTCGTTATATTTTGAGTTGATTTCTGCTAAGGCTCGATTTACTGCTGTTGCTACTGTGGACTTTAAGTTCTTGAATATAGTGTTGATATTTTTTCTATGGAGTCTAGCTTCTCTAATTTTGTCATTATTGCTTCCAATGGATCGATGTTTGAACCACTTGAACTTTTGCCTTTTCGGTCTTTTCCACCCATCCTGTTTCACAATATATATAATGCTAGTATCACACATTGATTCGAAAAGTTTTTCTGTGCTGCCTGTAAAAATACTTAAATGCTTAGGATTTTTAGATGAAAAATTCAAGATTGGGCTTTATGTATTAAGTGTTAATTTTGATATGGAAAAATACAATGAAATTTAAGATGAAAAAACGTAAGACTTTTGATTTTCAATTGATTATGTATACTATGCACCAATGAAAGAACCCACCTCGCTAGCGGTAGATGATGTGTTGGAAGAAATAAACCAAAGCATAGAAAGTCGTATATTCAATGACATGGAAATCAACTTTGTTATACAAAATGGTGACATTTATGTGGAAAATTTGGATCAAAATGTATCTGTGCAACTGCCTCTTGCAGTTAACCAGCACTTAAGTATTCCAAAAAACCAAGTGTTTGTTAGCGATACAAGAGTGAAGGTTAGTGTAGATATTTAAGAGAAAGAAAAAGAAAAAGAAATTGAAAAAGAAAAAATTGGCGAAGATGACGATAACATATCTGCAGTTGCAAAACGAATTGTAGTTCTGAGTGATATTGTACAAAACCAGTATTATAATCACAACGTTTTACCGATTTTGCAAGATTCTGATTTGAATCATGAAGGAATAAACGAAACGATCGTCTACTTTAACCCAGTCATATTTTTGCCTTTGAGCCGTGCGGACATACGCCAAATTCATGTGCGACTAGTTGACGAATTTGCGAGACAACTTGATTTTGGAAAAGACAGTGAAACGAGTTCGCAATTGCACTTTAAACCGTGATATTAGTCACGATAAGGCAAGTCAATTGTGAAGACGAAAAATGCGTTTTGCAAAATACGTCGTATATTCAAACTGGAAATGGAGGAATCGCTGGTGGTATCTATACTGGCAGCTCTGGTGTTGCACCTGAAGAATCTTCATACTTAGTTCCAATGACATTTTTTAAAAAGAAACATAAAACAACGAGAAAGGTTAAACGAGCAAGAAAAAAGCAAATTCAACAAGGAAGCGGAAAAAAGAAGAAAAATGTTAAGAAATCCAAGAGATTACAAGCAGGAGGAGGACGAAAACCTAAGAAATCACTGTTTTACACAAGAAAGAACACTGCAAAGAAACAAAAGTGACATCGTCGAAACAAAAATAGTATAAATAGAGCTTTGCTGCAACCTCGCTGCTCATTTATAAACCAACCTTCAAGGTGAACATATCTCTCATCATAGATATCAACAACATTTTAGACAAAAAACCAACCGTTTACGAAACATCTAAAAAGTCACTGTGTTTAAAGTTAAATTTAGTAGAGTGACCGCCTACTAATATAAGTAAACCTACAACTACAGACTTTATCCAATGCTATTCCTTACTAAGTACTAAGGATAGCCACAACCCACCTGAGTTAAGTTGGAAATACGATGAGTACGGTTCGCTACAAGACTGTATGCTAGGCTCAGACGTGAGAATTGTCAAGCAGGACGGTCAAGCATGCGAAGCAGCTGACGTCGTGGCTCTAACCAACTTGTTTTTCCATGCGCTGTTTTCAAATCTACAATTGTATTTGAACACACAGCTGGTACTGGATACATCTAATGTTTATCCATGGTCAGCCTACTTGCAAACAGTTTTGGGAACAAGCCAGCTTAAAAAAGATAGATACTTGAAAAATAAAATGTGGTATCCAAATACTACGCCTAATGCGTTTGCAGTCACTGACGCTAGATTCAATGCACGATATCAATTGACACAGTTTTATTTATTTGGATCTCTGCTTAGAAATTTTTTAACCAGAACAGATATATTCTAAGTGGGACAGAATGTCGAATTATTTTAAAACGAAGCGATCCTTACTTGTATTTGGATTGTTCAAAAAACAATAAAGCCGGGTTTTTTGGTTGTCCGTATAAGGCAGAAATTACAGACGCTGTTTTTTATGCTGCAAAGAAGACAGTTTTACAAGATGTTATAAACTTACATCGACAACAGCTATCAAACAATGAAACATTTAGATATGTAACAAATGAAGTCCAAATGAAAGCCATTTCAGTACCAAAAGGATTGTCATTGGTAACTTTTGACGGAATTGCTATTGGAAAAATACCAAAACTAATGGTATTTTGTATGCTGGATTCTAAAGCTTTCAATGGAAATATGATGAAATCAGCTTTTAATTTTGCAAATTTCAATATAAGTGAACTGATTGTCACTTGGAATAGAGAAAATGTGGAAAATCGAGTAATTCCATACAGTTTTAAATGCAATGACGCGACAGCTGGTGACAACTTTTAAGTTGCTTTAAGAACGTTGCGGAAGACAGTCGCATTTGAAACGTTAGGAAATTGAATCTCGAGAGATAATTATCTCAAAGGTAAAGTATAAAAACACAATATTGACATAGCATAGCTAACACAGCAGCAGCCTAGCATAGCTAGCATAGCTGTAGCGTATATCCTAGCATAGCCGTAAACTATATAATTTGTGTTTTTGTACTTTACAGGTAATGTATTAACTTCAGTTGAACTTTTACCAAACATGTATGTAGCATTGTACGAAGCTAGACTTTGCATTAGAGAAACATTCGTTAATAGTGAAGTAAGAGAACGGGGAGCAGAATAAATCCATGTAGAAGTAATGCAGTAAAGGGGTAAGCAATGGTAAGTTTACACTGCTCTGTACCCCAACGATTTTTTTCTCACCCTTTTGTCTTTCAAACATGATTGAAAATATATAAATGAAAACTCCACATTAAAAAACATTGTCACTTGTTGGCCACTTCTACGACTACGATTACTACTGCTACTTCTCCGCTTCGCTACGATTACGACTTCAATAAAAGCAAACATAATTTGAATTGCTCAACTACGATTCGCTTCGATGAGGTTTCGAATTATAAATTCATAACCTTACTTCCAGTATACACGAATACTAAAGTATTCTTTACGAATACAAACTTCGACTTCCGGCTTTTGCTTCCGCTTTAAAATGTTTTAAATTATAAAGTCATAAACATATATCCAGTATACACTAATAAAAAAGTATTCTTTACGAATACAACTTCGACTTCGACAAAAGCAAACGTTAATTCGTTTCGCTGAGCTACGCTTCGCTTCGAAAATGTTTTGAATTATAAATTCAAAACTTTACTTCCAGTATACCCGAATACAAAAGTATTCTTTACGAATACAAACTTCGACAACCGGCTTTCGCTTCCGCTACAAAATGTTTTAAATTATAAATTCATAAACATATTTCCAGTATACACGATTACAAAAGTATTCTTTACAAATACAGCTTTAACTTTGATAAAAGCAAACGTTAATTCGTTTTGCTAAGCTACGCTTCGCATCGATAATGTTTTGAATTATAAATTCATAACATATTTCCAGTATACACGAATATAAAAGTATTCTTTACGAATACAGCTTCGACTTCGACAAAAGCAAACGTTAATTCGTTTCGCTTAACTACGCTTTGCATCGATAATGTTTTGTATTATTAATAAATAAACATATTTCCAGTATACACGAATATAAAAGTATTCTTTACGAATACAGCTTCGACTTTGACAAAAGCAAACGTTAATTCGTTTTGCTTAGCTACGCTTCGCATCGATAATGTTTTGAATTATAAATTCATAAACATATTTCTAGTATACACGAATATAAAAGTATTCTTTACGAATACAGCTTTGACTTTGATAAAAGCAAACGTTAATTCGTTTCGCTAAGCTACGCTTCGCATCGATAATGTTTTGAATTATAAATTCATAACATATTTCCAGTATACACGAATATAAAAGTATTCTTTACGAATACAGCTTCGACTTTGACAAAAGCAAACGTTAATTCGTTTTGCTTAGCTACGCCTCGCATCGATAATGTTTTGAATTTAAAATTCATACCATTTTCAGTATACACGAATATAAAAGTGTATTTCACGAATAAAACTTAAACTTCGACTCTCGGCTATGATATTTACGCATATTATGGTAAGTATTGCTTACATAATACTCGCTTTGTTTAAAGTTGGATATTTCCTCCTCCAGTTGCGTTCCACCAGTACTCGGTGGTGGGAGCTGGATTATGGATTCTTCAATCGAAATGAGGTGAAATAATTTTGAATTCCAAAAAGAGGGTTATATACTGACAACATTTGTGACACGGACAGCGAAATAGACGAATTAAGTGAAAGTGATTACAAACTGAGTGAGAGTGACAAAGAAATAGGCAGTGAGAGTTAGGACGAACTAGACGACTTTGACGGAAGTGTTTTATGTGGCAGAACCAAACGTGGAAAAGACATTATTGGATTTAACGGATTTGAGTACACCTTTAGTAAACGAGAACCCGACGAAACGCCAAATATTCCTGAAAACCTACCTGACGAAACGCATACCCGACGAATATCTTAGGTCAAAATTACTACCCGACGAAACGCATACCGACGAAACGCACGGGAACCACTGTCACAGGACTGTTTCCGTGTGAGTATTGTACATATGCGTTTATATCTAAGGAGCTTCGCAAGAATCATGTAATAAAAAGCCACATAAAGTACGAACGATATTTAATTTTACAAAACCACCAGTTTAAAGAGTTTCAAACATTTTTTGAACCAACTGTAATCCACTTAGGTCAATTAACGTTGGATACAACAAGCTGAATTTTGTTTTAAAAAGCAGTCTACAGAACATAACGCTAGCAATAAAAACCCTACCATGCTGATTTTACGTATTTTATTAAAAGTTTCATCTGAAATGTATAAATTATTGCATGTGTTCGAATTATAAATGTTTTATTGTAATAACCAAACACGTTTTTGAAGAATGAAAAGAAAGTAATATATACAATTTTACTATATGATAGTTGTAAGGTAATGCAATACTGTAGGATTCCAATAATTTAACAATTCTGTAAATATTAAAAGTACCACTGTATTAGTATTTACAGAATATAAAAATTACACAAGTGGTAAATGTAATATAATAGAAAACATTTAATGATTTTAGATTCATGGTTACTGTTGTTTACTGTATATAAATAGAAAAAGCAGATTGTAGCTAGTAAATAATATATTGCAATAGGCAAAAAGTTTTGTAAATATCTGTGAATATAAAGTTATGTCATTAGGAAACAATAAACTAGTAAAACTAGGGAAATACATATAATACAGCTATGTGTGACACCTTTTTATTATTGTTTGCAGTAAGGTACAAATATTAAAAACAAATTAAAATAGCACAAATAGTAGGTTAACTTTATAGTGCAATACGAAGTGTGCTGAAAAGAAGAAATAAAAATGTATAATTGCACTTAAATAATATTAAAAATTAATGATACGTTGTAGTAATTCATAAATACAACAATAATAAAAATGTTCAATAAATAAAATCTAGGCTACTTATAAATTGTAAAATACTTAAAACGTCTATTTTACTAAAATTTTGCGCAGTTTTACTAACAGCTGACTCAGTGACAGTCGCAAACTTTTATATCTATACAATAGCAGAAATTCGTAAATCATATTTAAATTCAAGGCTTAAAGGCTCATTCTCTGCCCTAAGTGGATTTATAAAAAACAATAAGCATTCTCACGACAAAAAAAACGTTGACAAAGAACTAAGCCAACTGAATTTATTTAGTCTACACAGGCCTATTAGGAAGAATTTTAGGCGCAGGAAAACCATTGTGAACATGGCAGAAGAAATGTTTTGCGTTGATTTAAAACCTTAGGGACAGTCTTATCAAAAGCAAATTCCGGATATGAAAACATACTTTTTTGCATTACCGCTTTTACAAAAAAGCTTTTTTGTAGATTCATAAAAAACAAAAGACCAGAAACAGTACTAAAACCAATGAAAAGTATATTCCATAAAGCAAAAATAACACCAATTTATTTATTTACAGACCAAGGTTAGTTGCAAACAGCTAATGGGGTAACATACAACAAAGTTAAACGTTTCAAATTAATCTTGGTATAATATATAGAACTAACAACAATATATATATATTATTTTGTTACTTATAGGTACTGAATTTTGAGCAAATTCGTTTTGCAAGTTTTTGAAGAGCAAGACAATAAAATACTATAATACCTATAGCGAGACCAAATCAAGTATAGTAGAAAGAGTCATAAGGTCAGCTCAAATACACACTTACGAACAAGTTTGCTATACAAAACTCAATATAAGGTTGATGCAAATGCTATAACACAGTATTTATTTGTTTATGTAGGACCATTTTTGAGAACGTGGCTAGGTACATAACAGAAAAGCAAACAAACCGTATTCTTAAAAAATTTCCTGCATTTGTAAAAACGTACAACAACACGTTTCACTCAACAATCTAGATGTCGCCTAATAGCTTGAACAGTTTGAATGAAAACGATGTATTGAGAACCATGTACTCAGACCTTATTAACGACACTACTAAGCGTAGACCAGTGTTCAAGCCTGGCGACCGTGTGCGAATTAGTCGTACTAAATTAACATTTGAGAAAGTTAAGTATAATATAGCGTATCACGTGAGTTAGAATAGCAGATTATAAAACTAAGACTTTTGAACAATCGAGTTAATGTATTTCTATCCTTTACCCAGGCTACAACCAAAACTTTAGCGTTAAATGGTTCATTCTGAAGACTTTTAACTTGGAAACTATACCCTTAACATACTACTTGGAAGATTTAAATCACAACAGCATTACTGGATCATTATATAAAGAGAAGCTTAGCCGAGTTGAAGAATCAACATGAATTCTACACTGTTTTTTCTATATTTTACCAATGCTATCAAGCAGCATATCAACAACAAACGTAGAATCTTAGACAAACATTGCTGTTTCCACTTAGATCGAGACCCAGCAGGTACCGAAAATATCTACATAACGATTACAAGTGACCAGCAAAACAATATTTATACTGCAAACACCCCGTATAACTTTGTAGCTGTTCTTCCTTCCCCTCTAAACCTTGAAAATTACAAAGTCGGACTAGTAAGTTTAAAATATACAAGCAGCATACAGCCAGCTATAGCTCAGCATGTTCCAGCTACCCCAATACGTAGCGTACGTAGCGCAGAAGTTTCTGACCTAGAGCCTATTAAAAAACTGTTTCCCAACTACAAGCCAACAGTAAAAAGTTTTTTTAACTTCCAGAAACAACAAACAACAGTACACCAATTTATAACTAGACTTAACGATGCGTTAAAGCTAAATTAAGACAAAGTGCCGCTTAAAATTGAACAAAAAGCTCTAAGCCTAGACCCTAATGAAATACATATGATCCTTTTAAACGTTTCAAAATCAAACAATGTAATTCTTGCAATCGCCACACCTCTTGCATTGTTTTTTAAGCAAGGCAGATCACAGTTTATGTCTAGAAACCATTTACCGTACGACTACTCACGTCAAGAAGACTATAAGATAATTCTAATGGGCACAAACTTCAATTTTGGGGCTGAAAAGTTGAAAGTATGGAGAACGTAATACAGTTATACCAGGGCTTTAAGACTTTTATAATTTTCAGAAAACAAATAAATACAGAAGATTCTGACTATTGTAAATGTTTAGAACGTTTTAACTCTAAGATGCGTGATCCAGAAAATAATTACACAAAGTTAAAAATTGAGTTTCCTGCTGATACAAGCAATACCAAATGCAAATTGACGTTTGAAAAAAACGAAGGCGATTATGTTATGTTACCCGAACCAATTGCACTGTGCTTGTGCTTGCAGCAACACAACAAGTTTTACAATGGCGTCTACGAATCTGAATTTGACTTTGACGAAGAGAAATACAATGAAATTGTAGACTATGATTACATGAACATTCGCCTGTTTAAAATGTGTGCCCATAATATGCAAATAAAGCAACCAGAAGAAATGGACTTGGATCACATAGTGTATTAAATTAACCGCACTTTGAATGAGCGGCTTTGGAGTGATACGACTGTACAGTTTAAACATGAAGACGGACAGCTCAGTATTTGAAACCTACGAGAAGACATTACTGTACAGCTTCCACCACTTGTTAATAGATTCTTTGGGTTTGATGACAATTTCATATTCAACGATAGTGTTGTCGCGAACTTGCAACCGGAATTAGAAACGGAAAAAGAACAAGAGAAAGAAAATGAAGAATTTGAAGAAGATGTAGAGCCTGAGCATACTGAACCAGCTAAGCGAATGCTTGTAACATGCAATTTGATCGAAAACCAGCTCTATGCTACCCATGCTCTACCGTTGCTGCGCTCAGTTGATATCTCAAGCAAATATAATAAAAAGACAGTGCACAACTTTTTGCCAATATTATATTTGCCACTTAAACAGCAGGAACAGCAAGTAATACGGATAACCCTTTTAAACGAATACCAAAGCCTTGTCACACTGCCTGAGAACTCGCAAACTATTAAAGAATTGCAGTTCAAGCCTCGCAGAGTTTAAAACACATTTAATATAAAAAGACACAGTTTGTCTTTTGCAAATCATTCTTAATTCAACTCTCAAACAACAAAAACGTCAGCCCAGTTACTTGCAAATTATTTAAACAAACAGTGCAGTGCTTTAATTTATTTACAACATTACCAAACATGTTGTAAATCATGCGTACAATTGTGTGTAAAAACGTTTACGAATCTGACGCTGGTGACGCACTCCAAATTGTGGACGAAGAACTTTTAAAAGACAGTTTACTCGGTAAATACTGTACACTCGAACCCATTAAAAACATTGCTACTAAAGACGACAAACAAATGGGGGCTGGAGAAGATACTGTAGGAGTTGGTCTTGAAAACACATTAAACAGCAGTGTAAACAGTGAAACAGGCCTAGAAAATACCCAAAATTTAGTTCCACTTAAATTGCGACAGCCATCCAAACGACGTGCAATTTCTCACAAGTGTCGCGTTACTCATTGCCGTACAATTTGTCCTAAAAGAAATAAAAAAGTAGTAAAACGCAATATGCCTAAAACTCAGACTGGCGGACGTTGTGTAGCTCGTCGTAAGGCACAGTCTGGAGGCTCAAGAAAACGCATTGTTCGCTGGCGTGTTCAAACTGGTGGCCGCCTAAGACGTAAACCAATTACGCATACAAAGCAACACGAGGATGAGGCAGACTCTGTGCTCAGTCTGGAGCAAAAAGACTAAGAAAAGCATACAGACGCAAATAACTTATAAACAATTGTATGTTTAATTCTACTTCATTCATCAATTAGCCTACAACCAATCAATAACAGCTTAAATTTTGCAGCTCTGTCTTACTGTGGATTTCGCACCAGGATTTTACGACGAATCAAGAATTTACGAGGGTTCCCAAAAATCTATACAGAACAGCCTTATTTTAGAAAAGTTGCCCCCAACTAATGTCAGCGTTGAAGATGCCTTTAAGTATTACCCATACTACCCTCTACTCAGCCCGCAAGATAACAAAAATCCAATCATTATTGATATTTTAAAATCCAAAGGCCAGTATTAAGCCTTAGACAGATCTTTTCTGGATCTCACATGCCGTGTTATGCTAGCAGATGGCAAACCGATAGCAGCTACTGATTAAGTCGCTCCGTGTTCGATGCTGTTCTATGGTTTATTCAGTAACATGGAGTTCTATTTAAATGGCCAGCTAATTAGTGACAACTCAAATCATTACGCTATCAGTTCTTACTTGGAAAAGGAACTTTCATCCAATCTAAGTGAAAAGAAAAACAGCATGTTAGACCAGTTGTACATACCCAACACCACTCCAGATGCGTTTACGAAAACTGACGACGGCTTTATCTTTTATTATTATCTTGATATAACATTGCTAGAGAATCAAAGCCGTTTACAATGATGGGAATTCCAGAATCGCGATTCTTCACACAGACTCAAATGTTACCAAAAGAAACTGATATCCGAATAATTATGAGAAGATCTTACCCTGCCTTTTGCATTGATGCAGAAACTGAAACCAGAACCGGGTACTATGGTTGCCCGTTTCGCGTGGGCATTGTGAATGCTGTACTGTACGTAAAGAGACAGACCGTTTCACCACTAGCAATTGAAAAGCATCGACTTAACCTTAATAATGGTACGCTCAAGTACCCGTGTATTGAACCTGAAATCAAGAACGTTGTTATTCCATCTGGCGTGAGTTCACATTCCTTGGATAATTGCATCAACGGCAGATTACCACAAGTTATTGTGTTTGGCCTGGTGGATTCTGAAGCGTATCTGGGAAAACTTACAAAATCCTTTTGCAACTTTCAACATTTTAACTTGAGTAAAATTACTGTCTCAATGAACCAAGAAGCAATTGAATACGAGACGTTGCCTTTAAGTTTCAAAAAAGAAGATGGATCAGGAGAAGATAACTTTTTTCTGGCTCTAAACACCCTCAAAAAACAGCAGCAAATCCAAGCCTCGGTAACGGGGTAAATAGAAACAACTATACAAAGGGAAGAGTCTTATTTGCATTTGAGCTTGTACCCACACAAGCCAATGCTTTAAGCGTGAACAAAACTGGACAGGTCCAAGTAAGTTTGAAGTTTAGAACCGCACTAACTAAATCAGTGACAGCTATACTATATAGCCAATATCAAAACATTATTGAGATTGATTGCAACCAACAAGTTATCATCAACCGTTAAAATGTAAAGTACCAAACAAGTTTTTGCAAAAACAAAAAACAATTAAGCTCTAAGTATATATATATAATTGTATCTATAACAAGCCTGTCTGTTCCTTTACAGATGTTGAACAAACAATAACGTTCACATTATAACACTGGAGAATTACAACAATGTCTCAAAATCTTAATTGGAGAAACTCAAGTAAAGTTCTCCGTAATTGCAGCAGGTCAAATGCTGTCAACTTTGCTCAGCGCAGAAAAAAGAAACAATGGAATAACTTACACTATTGCAATTATTCAAAATACAGACAAGTTAAAAAGCCCTAGGAAGCACTGGTTTTTATACTGGGTGACTGCAAAGGACAGCTTCGAATATTTTGACTCGTATGGAAATCCAATTCAACGGTATCGAAATTTGCAATTGCCAGGACACCATATGGTGGCTGAAAACTGCACAGTGCTACAAAGCGGCAGATCAACAGTGTGTGGAATGTATTGTATATATATTCTTTACTCTTAGCTTTAGGAATTAGTTATTAAGATTTTTTGAGTATATTTACAAACTCTGTACTAGTTAATGATAAAAAAGTGAGGAAATTTATAGAAATGATCCCTAGTGTAATACCAAATAAGTATAGCGTACCACCTAAACTACAGTATAATACATTTAAAGTTTCGTGTCCAGAGTTTAGCTATAGTTTGATAATGTACTATTAGGTATTATTGTAATATTGTGTAAGAAGTGTAGCCTAACTTTCGAAAAAATGTATTACAAATTTATTATAAATAGCAGTATATGTAAAAACTTTTGTCAGTAGCAGTTTAGATTTTATAATGTCAACAGCAACCACTGTCGACTTTAAATTAATTCACTCTTTTACGGCTATGATATGTGGCCCTAGTTCATCAGAAAAAAGTACTCTCTGTCTAGAAATTGTTAAGCACCGAAAACAAAATATTAGCGACATAATAAATAAAGTAATATATGTTAGTGTACATACAAAACCAGAACAGTTTTCTGGCATTGATTTTGCATTGGACAGTGGAATAGTATTAGTGTCAGATATAAATAACATTGAAGCATTGTTAGATGATATCAACAGCCCGTGCCTATTGGTTTTAGATGACCACCTAAACTTTATTGAATCAAACCCAAAGGCCAGACTCTTAGTTCAGAAAATATTTACTGAGTTGTCCCATCATATGGACTTTAGTGTTATACTTGTTCTACAAAACCCGTTTACCAAAGAGTTGAGAACCACAAGCCTAAATACAAAATACATGATATTGTTTGACGTCCTAAGAGATAGAAGCATTATTGGGCAAATTTCAAGACAGGTTAGCCCTGGACGTCCCAAGATCCTGCAAGAAGCATACGAGAAAGCATGCAGTTTACGCCAACACAGTTACATAATGCTAGATTTGCATTCAAAGTGTCCCAATCCTACAACATATGTGCGAAATAACGTATTTCCGTGTAATAGTACTGACATTTACGTACCAACTCAACAATAAAAATGGCTCAAACAAACAATAGTGGCTGTCGTTTTGAACAAAATTACAAGTTTCTGTCAAATTTAACATTTTACAAGTCTAAAGAATACAAAATTCTTATAACCAGTGCAACGTCTGAACAATTATATGCCTTGGCTGAAACTATATATAACGTAAATAAATTTTGCAAACATCCACTTAAAGGATACAATACTTAAATAAAGACGCTAATAAGGCGATTAACGTGTGACAATATACTACGCCTGCGCAAAGTTTTACTCAAGTATCATAAACTTATTCAAGCAATTTTAGCTACAGTGTTTTATAAGGTGTACAAAAGTGAAATTTGTCGTACTACTTTATTCTCTGACATGACTAGCGTTCTACGTTTTAACAAACAAACAAAAATGGCAACAGTTATGAAGGCAATTGAGCCAAAGCTGTATGCTGAGCTTATGAAAATACGTGCAGAACAGACTAATAATATACCTGCTTATAAACCCAATACAGAATCTGCACCTCCTCGTCCTAGCTAATTTAACAACACACAACTGCAAGACTAACAAAATGGCAATGGAACAGAAAATCACAAGAAAACCCTTAAACGACAAGATTGGATGCAGTACGAAGAAATGATTTCAAGACTTGTCAAACGAAAACGGCGTAATATAAGTGCATAAAGATTCTTGCAGAACTAAATGCAAAAACTTATATAAACAGTTGCAAGTTTTCAATTGTCACCAGTTGCATACAACAACTCACAGCGTTCAATACTTAAGATAAACAATGCTTTTAAAACGCATATACGTTTCAGTGCTGCTTGTGCTTCCGGCACTTGCAATTGCATACAACAATGTAGCTGCAGCTGATGTATTAGCTGCGCCACCTGTGACTGAAGATACTCAATATAAACACAACACTAGATCTCCTGAAAATAGTAAAAGCCAAACTGACGGGACCAAACCAGCTCAGCAGTTTAATACTACGCAAATTCCTCTAATTCAATCCAATCCATTTTATAAATTTATACTACAGGCATTAAAGTATATGCTTGAAAGTCTAAATGCCCAAAATGGAATTATAATGGACGTAGTCGAGAAGTTTCAACACAAAGAAGCTAAGCCATTGGTACACAACACATTTGATTACATATGTAGGTGAATAATATTATTTTTTCACTGAATTGTAAGTTTGACTTATATACCTTATATAGTAAAAACTTGTATAGCTAATAGTAGTTTAACTAGGACTATGTATATACACATACTAATGTATGACTTTTGTTTACTGTTTTGGCGCATGTGCAGCTATCTACGTGTCATTTATCCTGGTCCTGCTCTTGTTTGCATTCAAAATTATAGAGCTGTTCAGAAAGGGGAAAACCTGGCCATCTAAAGAATTGGGCGGAGACCAACAAGTGGGCGTGATAGAGCAGCTCCAAAATTCAGTTATAAATACTGGTATCCAACTGACTCAGCTTCACACTACTCGCAGCAGCAGTTCACGCACCTAACTGAAGAACCTAAGAAGTCTTAAAGCCATACATCCACACAGCTCACAGTTCCAGGCAGGACTCTACTGCTGTATCGGAAATGTAACGGTGGTGTTTCACATTACCCTCATCTATAGTTAAAGTACTGCTTTACTAACATGGACCCTCAAATAACCCCATCCTACACGACACGAGTTGTCGGCACACAACTGCATTACGAGCAAGAAGATTACCTTCTGCCCACAGTGCTCGGATCATCCCCCAACCACTTTAAGTGTTCTTTTCCCCACTGTCCGTTTAAGTGTTACTTTCACGTACCGTATAAGTCCCATGTGGAGCACGTACATCAATGTGAAGATTGCAACCTGTTTTGTTTAAACAAACAGCACTACCAATGCTCTCATGTTAAAGAAAGACTTGGGCACATTGAGAACCGCAGCCAAGATCTCGTAGGAAGCGGCATCAGTCGATCAGGGGCAACATATGGACCACCTACAAGCACAGCTAGCCAACCAGCAAGAAAACGACTACGCCGTTCACCTTAAATAGACTTGGACGTGTTTCAAGAATATTTGCGATATCATAAGGGAATGATTGTAACCTACATTCACAAGCCAATTAAAACATTTGCAAGTATTGAAACAATAATGGCAGAAAAGCATAATCCCTTTGTAAAGTTACTGACACAAAACCTAAGTGTACATAGTGTTATTAAAGTTTAGCTTATTATTGTTGCTACAATGAAACTGGAAGTTGAAGTAGAAACTGAAAAAACTATAAAAGTGCGTAACCCAACCTTCACAAGTCAGAATTACGTTATATTTAATACAAGTGAAATTGACAAGTTTGTATAAAACAGCACAAATGAGTGCGTAGAAAGACTGACCGATTTTAACAAGTATGGAACTGGATGGGTACTTCGCGAAATTGAATCAGTTTAGGTAAAGATTGGTGTACTAAACTTATTTGCAAAAGCAGCAGCAAAAGAACACATCAAGTTTCCTAAAATGAAACCCAAAAAAACTGGCTATTTAAACATCAAAAATAAATGCAACCAGTGTTTTAAGTTTTGCGTCGCTGCTCATCGGTTTCGACAAGAAATAGTAGACAATAAAATTCACAAACTTAAGTTACAAAACAAAGTGCAAAACATACAACATTTAAAACAAAGCTTAGAGTACCCAGAGCAGTACCGGCTATATTTTTCCAAATTTGACTTTACTGAAGTTACATTTCCTTTGCAAATGGACAACTTGACTGGATTAAAAACATTTGAAATTAAAAATAATCTTGAAATCACTATTTGGAGTCACTGCAAAGATCACATTATCCAAATCCGAAGATGCCAGAATAATGACATTAATGAGAAGTGTAATTTATTTCTCATCCAAAACAACTGCAAATGACGAAAAAAAAGCTTATCATCTTGTGTTGATTACTGACATAAACAAGTTTAGGCGTAATGGGCATAATACCAAGCAATTTTATTGCCAGCTATGTTTCAGATCGTTTAATTCAGAACAGAATTTGGATCAACATCTGGAAAACTGCCAAACTCTTGTGACCAAAAACGTTGTGTTTCCAGAATTACACAAACGAATCAAGTTTTCCAAACTGTGGCAAACTCTTTCCTATCCGTACGTCATTGTTAATAAATTCTCAACATTCTTAACTCCTACTGAAGATACAAAATCTGTAACACACAATATCAAGATTTCAAACGAAATTCTTCCAGCAGCATATATATGTTTGTTGTTATAAGTCAAATGAAACACTTCAATAAAGTTATAGCAGTGTGGTATTTTGATGGTATAAATTTTATGAATCATTTCTTAATAAGAATATTTACGTAGGCAAAAAATTTATTGTCTAACATAAGAAACACCAACAACTTTGTACAGCCATCAGAAGAAGAAAAAAAACAATTCAATGAAGCACTACATTTTCACATGTGTGAATTTGACAACAATAAGAAGATATTTAAAAAATTTCATCGTAACCACCACCAGGGTAACTTTGAGTTTGCAGCATGCAGCAGATGTAATCTACAAATTAAATACAAGTTTAAAATACCCATAATTTCACTTTGTAGAGAAACAATTAACTACTATCTATTAATAAGTGCGATAAAAACAAATAAATTTAAGGCTAAGGATGTCAAAGTTATTGCAAAATCCGCCAGTGATATAAAATCTATAACAATAACTTCCAAAGATACTTGGCTACCAGATCCTTATCTCCAATACCCGTCAGAAGAGAACACTGGGGAACAGTATACTGGAACAAAATTTATTTCAGAAGTTAAAGTTCGTTTTATCGATTCCAGTTTATTTATGGATACAAGTTTAACCAATTTAGTTGAATCTTTAAAATCGCAAAACAAACAAGATCTAAAACTTGTGTAACAGTGTGTGTCGCATTTTGCTTCTTTAAGTAAAATGAAATCAACAAACCCAGAAGCTCAGCGATATAAAGAAAACTGTATTGAACTATTACAGACGCCCCTGTGCTTTCCGTTCAAGGCATTAACTAATCGTTGTGCATTTTCAAAAAACCTCATTTTAAGAGAACAATTTCAGCGATCAATACTAGACGACGATCTAATTTCTAAAAAAGAATGGGAACTTGTGCAAAAAGTGTGTACTCAATTTGAACTTACAACATTGCGCGATTATACTCGGTTTTTGTGTATAGAGAGAAAGACAACTTTATTAAAATAAACTTGACACTGTCGTTCAACGACGATAGCCCAAAGGACTCAGTATACGTTTCACAATTTTGTTATAAACGGATTATGTTTGCATGATAAAATAATAACAATATTTTTCCTAAATTATTCATTTGGCACACAAGAATATAAATGGTGTACACAGATTTGAGCTGATTTCTTTAAAACTGAGATAACTATGTCTTCAATCAGGGTACTAGGTAGACACTGTGATTTCGTAAAGTTGAGAAAAAATTTGGAAATAGTACCACGCGCTCCAATGTACAGCCCAATCACTTGGATTTCAGTAAGCCCTAATTTTTGCTTAAAATAAGGAATGCATGGATCATAAATCCCTTTTTTCTCTTGATGAACAGCTTCAGCTTGATTTACATCATTCTGCTCCATTCGCACGGTTGGATCAAATATAAATCCTTGCTTTGATGTTAAGTTGTACGCAATAATGTCCACTCGCCTTGAACCATCTCCAGTGCATTCAACTTCCTGAAGAACTTTAAACCCCAATTGTTGCATAGCTTCAGCAACTAACCGGCGAACTGCATGATGGCGATTATTACGAATAAGCTCTCCACGAGGGCACCTTCCAAGGATATGTCCTATCGTTTCAATCTCTTTACAGCCATGTCGGCAATAAAGGGATCCTTGGTCGGGTCGAGGGATAGCATTTATAGGTAGTACATTTCCAATCATTTTAATTGTAGTGATCCATTCGGATGTGGAAAGTCCATTTTTCGAATGAATCCATTTATCGGCATACGGACATTCTTGAAATTGAATAACACCTTGCCCTTTTTGTGGCAGCTTACACCAGGTATCATATTCCAAACTTCTTAAATATTCACGAATGAACTTACTTTTCTTTCCCTTGCAGTCAAATAAAGATTCCCGTACATTAAAGAAACAAGCAAATTATAGAAACACTTTAACTTGCTGAAGTATGGCAAAACTTTAGAAAGATTGGACTTCAAAACTACCAACTGGACCCAACTTACTCCATGACGCTGCCCAGCTTCTCTAAGGAGGATTTTTTGAAATTCACAGATGCTGAAATTGATTACTTAAGAGATTTAAGAATATTAGACATTGCGACAAACGAAATACGCGGCAGTCAGTGTATGTTCACTCAGAAGCATGTAGTTGCCAACCATGAGCGATGTCCGGAAGGATTTGACAAGTCAAAACCTCGCAAGCAATTGCTATCACTAGATATCAATAGTTTGTATGCATATTGCTTAAAATAGCTAATGCCAGTGTCGGATTATAAGTACATGGAAGCCAAAGACCTAAAACATATCAACTATGCTGATTCTAATTTTGGCAACGAAGAGGGTAGCTTCGGATATATACTAGTAGTGGATTTAGAATACCCTGCACATTTACACAAGCAAGACGAAAACCTGCCTCTTGCAATGGAAAAGAGAACACTAAATCTGCAAGACGTTGCTGCTTTCATGTGCCTAAATAAAACTACAACTGCCAGTTTGCAGCGACAAGTATGTCGCCCTTGATTGATGTTAAATCTTTATAACAAGTACAAGTATATAGTGCATTTCAAAGCTCTGCAGTATTATTTGTCTAAAGAATTAGTTTTATTGAAAGTTCATGATGGCGTAAGATTTAAAAAACAACGCTGTTTCAAACCATGTATTTATGTTAACTTGGAAAAACGCAAAGCAGCTAAAACAGAATTTGAGAACAAAGCACTAAAAAAATAACAATGTAATTTACGGGAAAACAATTACAAATATCTTAGAATTTATAAATGCTCATATTTGTACAAGTGCCGCAGAAGCAGAAAAATCATTAGCATCACCTTGTTGCAAAGACTTTGAGAGATTGTCAGAAGATCTCAGCATATTCACAGAAGAATTGAAAACATATCGCGTAACCAACTCGCCATTAACTGGAGTCGCTATTTTAGATACTGTAAAAGTGTTGTTTTATAAAAAATGGGATCGTCTTTGTGAGATATTTCATGGAAAGGCACATCTGGATTACAGTCATACAGATGGATATGAAATGCACACAATTGACGAGCTAAATACATTTTGAGACGATATCTTTAAAGCAAAAATAGAGTTTGATTTTAGCAAAATCCCTCGCGACCATGAGTTCCTAAAAATGTATGAGCACCAGTACCCAGGTTTGCACAGTCTAAATAAAGACAAGAGCGGAAAATTAAGAATACAAAGCTTAAACTTAAAAGAACTTATTATTTTAAAACTAAAAATGTATAGTTCCTTGTATTTAAACGACACTTAACAACAAAAGTGTGCAGGAATTTCAGCAGTTGCAATGAGGCAGTGTAAACACAACAAGTATAAAATAATGTTAGAAACAAACAAACCTTGTAAGATAAACGTGAATTATGTAAGGTCTAAGGACCATAACTTGTACATTGTAAACTTTAATAGATTGGCATTTAACTCTTTAGATTTATCTCGAGTATTTCCAGATCCAACTAATTGTAATTATAGTTTGCCCTTTGGCCATGTTGATTTACGTAAGACGTAACTTGGTTTGCAACACGAACGTGAAACAAGAACAGTATGTATGCTAAAGCTCTGTGCAAAAAGTTCCCGCTTGGAAATTTTGAATGGGAAACTGAGGATACGTTAAACAGTATTGACTGGATGAATCGTGACTTTGAAGCTAGAAACAAAGAGTATATCTTAGAAGTGGACTTAGAATACCCAATTGATATTCAAGAAAAAACAAAACAAATCCCATTGTGTCCTGAAAAACTCAAAATTTAGTTAAACGAGCTGTCAGAACGTCAGAAAAAACATGTGTCAAAACTTGGGCAGCTAAGAAAATCTTTCTTGACAAGAAAAACTCAGGCTTACATGCTATGACAAGATGCATTATGTAGTAAACCATGCATTGCTGCAATATTATTAAAAATGGGAATGAAATTTTGAATTTTGTTCGTCTCGCGTAAGTGTGGTGAAAACAATAGCTGATGAAAGATGCACAGGTTTTTAAAGTTTGTCTGACAATATAACTCAAGTTGTACTTAAATATCAAGAAGTAATATTGGACAAGCCTATTTAAGGAGATTTTAATTGCTTGGAGCATTCCAAAGTGGCCTTTTACACTGGATTTTACCAAGAGTTCCAGCCGGTGTTCACAGAAAGTATCCATCACCAGTACTCTGACACCGACAGCCATATTTTCCAGGCAAGCAATGTTTATTTATCTTAAAGCAAATAATCAATGTAAACAAGTTATACAACAATTCAAAAAAATATACCTAATTAAACGTTTTCTTTATTTTGTAGATTTTAGATCCTAATAATACATACTTTGAAGACCTATACAAATGCAAAAGCTTTGTGGACTATTCTACATTACCAGCAGGACATGAATTGTTGGCAAAGTATCCTGATTTTGTTAATCCTAATGGTGGTGTTGGTGGAAAATGGAAGATTGAGGATATAGATATTTGGAAAGTGGCAGCTTCCAGAGCAAAGGAATATGCTATAAGATCATTTGGAAGGCATGACGAATTAAAATGCAAGGGGCTTCTAAACCATAGTCTAAAATTATGTACATTTGAAACCTATGAAACAGCCATCAACTCGCAAAAAATAAAACAATTGCCTGTAAATTTGATTAGATCGATTGATCATAAATTATATCTAATGAATGTAGACAACATTGCATTCCATGAATTAAATGTAAACAGATATTATTCAGACAGCAATAATTTAAATTTTAGTTTACTGTACGGATTTCACACACTTTTCAAATAATAAATTTGTAAAACATAATAACTTTTAAAAACAAAGTAAAAACATAATTTAGTTTGTAAATAAAGTTAGTAAACATTTAGAAAAAATTATTGAGTTTGTAAAGATTTTTAAAAACTTAATAGTAAAAAAAAATAATTTGTAAAAGTTTTAGACAATAAGAATTAAACATAATTCCCAAAAAAGTTGTAAACAAAGTTTTAAAAACTTGTAAGCAAAAATTTAAAACTGTAATAAAATAACAATTGGCATTTGTGAATGTTTTTTATTTTTAAAAACTTTTCATGCTCACAAAACAAATTTCATATTCAATCGCATTTAAAAGGCAAATAGATCCCTATAAAGAGCCTTTAAATGTCCACAAGGCAATACCTTCTGTATTCTGTGACAAACTTTTTATATTTTACACTCATTTTACTTCATACTAGTGCATACATATCCCTAATGAGCAGGAAAAAGCTAGAAACAGTGGCAAACCCATTGCGCAAAATTAAGCTGTTACTTTTACGTCCGCTCTTGAGCCTTTAAATGTCCTTAAGCCAATACTTTTGATGCGACATAGCTTGTGCACGATCCCATATTTTACCACAGCCACCATAACAGCGGTAGATCCCTACCCAGTAGCGGGTCCAGGGCAGTGGCGGGCTCAGGGCTGCGGCCGTTCCCTGTTCCAACGCGATGGCAGGCTTTTCCTCTGACCAAATGGTAGACATAAAGAGCATGGACCAATGGTGTAGAGAGCAGACATAGGGAAAAATGGCAGACATAGCCCACAATGGCCGACATAGAGCATAATGGCGGACAAATGGCGGACATAAGCATGGGCTAACATAGTACCAAATCCACAAAATGGCAGACATAGCCCACAATGGCCGACATAGAGCATAATGGCGGACAAATGGCGGACATAAGCATTGGCTAACATAGTACCAAATCCATGAGGCAGTCAACGATGAAACTTTGAACCACGGCTTAGATTTAAAAATTCGCGCCAGCCTCGGACTGCTTGACTGACTCGACACTAGCGCCATACATCCAACGTCAGCCGTCGACCAACACCAGCCAACACCATGCGACACTAGCGCCACAGGACCAACACTATGCGAGAGTAGCACCATTAGGTTAGGTTAGGTTAGGAGTCCAGGATCAGGACTGGGCAGAGCCAAAACCAGACGACACTAGCGCCACAGGACCAGACGACAATAGCGTCATACGACCGAGACCAAAACCAGCACCAGCAGAGCGTCACTAGCGCCACAGAACCAGAGCCAACGTCAGCCCAGGACCCGGACCAGGCAGAGTCAACGTCATGCGACAGTAGCGCCATTAGGTTAAGGAGATAGGTTAGGTTAGGTTAGACACCAACGCCACTTGGGTTAGGTTAGGAGGCCAGGACCAGAGCCAAAATCAACGCCATGCGACAGTAGCGCCATTAGGTTAAGGAGATAGGTTAGGTTAGGTTAGGTTAGGTTAAGGAGTTGGGTTAGGTTAGGTTGAGGAGTTGGGTTAGGTTAGGTTAAGGAGTTGGGTTAGGTTAGGTTAGGCGGTGGCGCCACCTTACGATAACTTTCGGAGGTTAGGTTAAGACGCCATCTTACGACAACTTTCCGAAACTTTAGTTCCAAAAAAATCCGCTAGATGGCGCAGGCATGCATTTTTTTTCACCCAAATGATTCAAAAAGAACCAAAAGCAACTACTCATAAGCTTGCATTTATTTTAGGTTATTGTGTGAAAAACTGTTTTGAGTGCTGTGTTTTCTTTTTTATTTTAATAATTTGTTTAACATTAACATGTGAACTCTTTTTGCTGTCTACGCACACGAGTTTTATTTAGGCCAGCAGAACTGTATTTTTTAATATGTACATACTGGGCCCAGCTTACATACTTAAGACGACAGGATTCACCCGGCGGTTTCCTGAAACTCGGGCGGGAAAGAAACAGTTTTGGGTCAGGACGGGAATTTTAATTTCCCGGACTGAACGACAGTCTACTTGGGGCCAACACTAAACTACCACCTGTAACTTTGTATTACTGTAGTCATCAAAGCAATGTTTCTATAACTTCTTTGTTCAAAATTTAGTTTTCCAATAGCTGAAATAGCGTATTAAGCAATGCAAACGCTATAATTACCTGTGTATTTATAATTCATAAATACGTTATTAATTATGTGATAATCGCCCGCATGACATATTAAACAAACAGCAGGCTGTACTGTAATGGAGATGATTACCAAAAACTCGTGGCTATAGTTAGTTCCTGTTGTAAGCTTACTAAACTAAAGGAGCTGGAGCATAGCACTTCTACTTCTACCTTTACAACTCCACCGCCATCTCCACATCTACACAAGTACTCGTACATTTAGGTCATTTCAAGAAGCCATCACTTAGGCATTGCTTTTTGTCAAGGCATTCAGATTCAGAAATAGTTTGTCTGAGGTTATTATTCATTAAGGAGACAATGACTTTTCTGGGTTGGGAACATACATATTTAGTTACATACATACAAACGGAGACAGCCCCTGTTACAAAGCAGTTACAAGTTACACTCAGTGATGACTAACCCACTGCACGCGTGCAAAAGCTTGCACGCGCAATGTTGAAAATTTGCACGCAGAGGATCATTCGATATGATGATATTTTTTTTCAAAAAACATGTTTTAAATTTTATTTTGTAAGAGTTTAAGTTCTCATTCACCCAGTGATCTTATTGTTGCTTGCAATGTAAACGTAAAAAATCATAGAGCGAAGAAATTGCTAATGCCCAATTTTATCACAGTTCTTCCATTTCGAGTGTTGTAACAAACCGATGGTAAAAGCGCCAAATTTAATCAATAGGAAAGATACGAGAAATCAAAAAATACTTGTATTTCCAGTTGTCGAGCACGTGCACTGGCTAAATTAAATTGTTAAAGTTAATTAAATCTAGTTATTTTAACAGACACGTTTCAAGAATTGTGGAAGTTTTAATATGCAGTTCTTAAATCAAACGGCAAAGCTGTTCTAATAGCGATGTCTGTCGTTAACTAAATGTTGACCGTCATTTTACTACAAACCACAAAAATTTTACCACGCTCACACCAGTCGAACTGAAAGAGTTTATAAAATAAAAACTTTAAATATAATAATCAGTCAAAATCTTTCGTTACATATCGTAATAAAGTAAACCACCTTTCAGCTGCGCGTTTTGAAGTTGCATATAGTGTTGCCGGAAACAAAATCGGTTTAGCGATTAAAAAAAGCGTTTACTGGTGGCAAACTATTTATATATATTTATATTTATTATTTATTTATGGCTTAAAAGTGCAGATACATTTTTTTAAGATATTCCAAATAGAAATTCATATTTAAATCAAATAAAAGACAACTGCAGGTTAGCTGGTTGTCATAGACCTAGTGTCTGGAATTTGTTTCTAAATCAACTGCAGTCAAAGTTTTTAGAATAAAAAGACGTTCTGTGGTTGTTTGATTTTATGTTCTTTGCTGATGTTAGTCAGCACTTTAATAGTTTAAATTTAATTTTTAAAAAATTATCAGCTGTTGTTAAAGAGTCAATTATTCTATTTTAAGAACGCTTCAATCAATTTTCTGGTCTATAAAAAACATTTTAGTTAATTTGATATGCACATTGATCTCATTTTAAAGATTTGCAGACTGCATACTTTTAGTAGATAGATATTCAGAATCTAGAATCGCAAATAGCAGATTTGGAAGCAAGTGTATCTTATTTGTCTAAATTTGGACGAGCCTAATCAGCAGTAAGACATAATTCAGGCTAGAAAGGACAATATCCATGCACAAAAATTATTGCCCAACGTATGGAGCGTTTTACCAGACGGCGTTCAATGCCATAAAAGACTTGCTAGGTTGCTTCTTACTGTGCTTAGTGCTTCATATATATGTGAACTACTTTTCATCAATAAACTTTATGTTATCTTAAAACAGTCGCCGGCTCACAGAAGATATTATTGTACGTTCTATACAACTAAAGGTTACAAATTATGAGCCTCGGATTGATTTGCTATCTTATTCAATGCAAAATCACAATAATAATTGTTATTTTTCTGAACTTGCGTTCTACGTATATATGGGCGCAAAAAAAATTGTTAACTAAAATCGACTTGCACGCGATATAATTTTTTTTTGGGATTTGCACGTCACACTAAAAAGGTTAGTCATCCCTGAGTTACACGATCTACGCGTAACGCCAAATAGTCGGGATCGATTCTGAGGTAGAGTAAATTAGGGGTTTCTTCGGAAACTCATGCCCAGCTTTGCTAACTCTAACCGTTTCCATTCAGTATTTCCTACTCCCCCCATTATTTTTGTGCCCCCTCTTGCAGACGCACTCTTTTAACGAACATCGCACCAGCCTACTTTAAGGCCGTGCGTTGTAGAGCAGTTTGCGGAGGAGGAGGACTGGGGTAGGAGCGCGGGAGACCGTCAGACGACGTGAGGGGATACTTTGCCTGGAAACATACCACCATGGTGACAGTAAGCCTGCAGAGAGCCATTACTTCCATCGCAATTTCAAGGTCCCAATAATCTATCATAATGTTATGCCCCACTTCGGTAAGTCATGCCCGACTTCGGTAAGTCATGCCCGACTTCGGTAAGTCATGCCCGACTTCGGTAAGGCATGCCCGACTTCGGTAAGTCATGCTCCAACATTTTTCGTTGGGAGTCGCCTTTGGCGGCTGCGGGAAAATACAACCTAACCTAGCCTAACCGTTTCCAGTCAGTTTTTCCTACCCCCCCCCCCCCCCAGACTTAACAAACCTTAAATATAACAAACTTCGAGGAAAAGCCATAACTGAAAAATTAGCATTAACAATAATCAAGTAATAAATGTTGTTTTTGCAGAGCTGGGTTTAGGATTTCGTACAAAGAAAGAAATATTTATTAGGCAACAGCTACTACGATGTAAATAATAATATGCTTAACAACAAAAGTAACAACTGCTTTATTTCCAGTAATATATAATACTAGACTTTAGGCCACTTGCAAGCAAGTGAATTTGTGTTGTAAGGGTCATCTCGGTATGTGAAACAGTGTAGAATTTTTAAAAGTTTTGTTTCACAGACCAAGACGGCCCTTATAACACAAATTCGGTTGTAGGACAAAGTCCCCCTGGACATTTTACCCCCGACCATTGTCCCCCCGGTCATTTTCCCCCCGGACACTTTCCCCCCAATAAGCAACAGCGGACGTTTTCCCCCCAAACTCTTATTTAGGTTACTGAAGTTCATGAGTGGTTTATGAAATGCAGGTTAATAAAAATATGTGCTTTTATTTGATTCTCGTTGAATGTATATTATCTCACGAATCCAATGCAAAATATACTTTATTAAACGGCAAGCTTGGAGTGAATGAAAATATGCAAAATAGATTTAAATTGAAGTGTAGGAGATATAGGTAAGTAGTTTAAACCATAATAAAATTATATACAAAGTAGTAAAATTACACACTCCGGCAATTTAGGTACTATACTACTTCTCAGTATGGCTAAAACATCTTTACGTACTTTTATATCATATCATTGCTTAACTATGCCTAGTTATAGGATAGAAAAAGTGAAAAATAAAAAGAAAGTAACTAAAAATAATTTATGCACACAGTGCTTCACCCTATTTCACTTACAAAGAAACTTCTCACAAGGAATATTAATCAAAATATGTATAAAATCTGAAATTCTAAATATTAAACCTGATAGTGTGACCCACACTACGAAGAAACGTCTCCACATCCATAGAATTTTCGCTGTAGCTAATGCAAATATTCTTTAGCCTCTCCTGAAGCTTCACATAGGACTTGTGCAATCTTTTTTGTAAACATTTGCGTAATTTTATCCGACTTCATACCTTCACACGATAGTGAACTACAAAATACCAGTTGTTGAATTTTATGTTTGGGGGGAAAACGTCCGCTGTTGTATTGTATTTGAAGGAGATCCAGCAACATGAAGTTACTGAAATGCCGCTCAGGCCAATAAAAAATAGGCCCATTGCAGAACGATCCTTTTTACTATGAACATGTCTTTATTTATGAAAGTTGCTATGTTTACTCGTTATAAATTATGCGTGAGCAAGAACGAGAAACTTTCGCACCAAACTTTCAATTACACCTCTAAGCGTATAACTATTTAGTGACTATGACTATGCCTATGAGTTGCTCAGAATTGACAATTAAATTATACCATAGCACTGGTATTTATCAAGGGCCGAAGCCATTGGTGGAATTTATACAAATTCCCGAAATACCAGCACGTAGTCCAACTTGCATGTAATTAAGCGAGACTAATCAACCTACTCACAAAATACCAGAGATGTTCCAGCAGTTGCTGATAGTGCTATTAGCTGGGGTCAACGTGCCTGAACGAGATCGCGATTATTCTTAAATAACTTCAGTGAAGCAGCAATGTGTATGCAACTACATTGCCTCTTCACCGAAGTTACATAATCTTCCTACTTGTAAGTTCCAACAATATGTTAAAACAGCTTTGATATGTAGATATACGCTATCTCAAATACCAAAAGTTGTCCAAGGTGAAGATAAGAAACCTCAGCGACACAGCCCTGACACGCTAAACCCACAACTGCAAGGTAGACTCGCGAACGGTATGTTCAAGTCAAAAACCAAATTGGAAAAAAGACTGAAATTTTCTCACGAGGACAGACAGAAGGACACGTCCGTCTTCCTCGGAGTTCTCAGAGCGAGTCTGTCCGCTGTTGCTTATTGGGGGGAAAGTGTCCGGGGGGAAAAAGACCGGGGGGACAATGGTCGGGGGTAAAATGTCCGGGGGGACAATGTCCAGGGGGACTTTGTCCGTTACCCACAAATTCACTTGCTGGCAAGTGGCCTAAAGACTAGTTATTACTATTTTGTCAGTGGTCAGTGCACTGCTTTACTATAGTCGATACTGATAGTGTAAAAACATACTTTTTATTATAACTACCGTCAACCACTCAATCTAACACTGCAGTCCCACACTTCACACTTCATTCTGACTCTACTTACTGTTACCATAGTTTGACTCAAAGATCGGGAGATTAACTGTTCAAAGTTGTTGATAATAATTCGTAGATTATCAGCAACAAAATATTTTTCTTTTGTTACTCACCTTGAATTTTTTATTATTATTTTTTTAAATTTCTGAATTGAGAAATAATAATAATAAAATTATTGCCGATAAACAGTCCAATGCTTTACTACAGTAAACACTGATTTAGTAGATTTAGTCACATTAGACATTAGCCACCTTAACATGCCGTATAAAAACGGTAACGCTTTAGTGAGACCTGGTTAAAAAAATGTGACTACTTATGTGACACAGGCTTACGACGGTTCGCGCCTGTCGACAACTAAAATATTATGTAGATATTTTCCAAAAAAAAAATTTCCAATAATTCCAGTATTCTATAGTGTTGTATGAACTAGTTGTACATTTCAGTGAATACTGTGTAGTGTAAATGAAATAATTTATTTAAAGAATTTAAAAATCTCATTTTGCAATACTGTACACCTGGGCATGACTTACCGAAGTGGGGCGTGACTTACTGAAGTTGGGCATGACTTATCAAAGAGCAGCCGTGTAGTAGGGCTTAGTGGGGTGTCCTACTACTTAGTAGAAGGGATAGGAATTATATCAACACATTTCCCAATAAAGTCAATTAACTGACTGCATGAGCCTTTGCTGTGTATCGGACGGTAAGTAAAGTTTCTTACAGTAATTTTTCATCTATAGACACATACATAATAAAATTGACTTACGATCCACTTGAATCCGGGTTGGCATCTATTTTTGTTTTCTAAGCAAACAAGTTATTTTTGTTAGAATCATAATAGCAAAATAATTTTACATGCGTCAGAAAAGATTTTAAAACATTAACTGGTAATTGCGAGCAATGTTAAAAGTTCTCGTTAAATTAAACTTAATTTTGGGGTCCAATGGTCTCGCTAAACGAGGACTTTGGGATGAGTAAATTTAGTATGCTTGTAACTTTGTAGCAGTAGTGTGCGTATGTGTGATCGGGTTCATTTTTTTTCAACTTTGAAAATCTGTAACTTTTTTTGTACGTCCTCCAAATTCACTGTTTACGTAATCAAATACTAGCCAGTTCATTCTCTATGTACCCTTAAAATATCAAACCGGTTGTTCCGTCGCAAGGACTCCTGTTTAGTCCGGAACTTTTCCATTACGTGAGCACTCGAGTCTTTTATGCAAAAGATCTCAAACCCAGAGTACTCAACAACTTTTTACTTCAATGTCTCGATCCCCTGCTTTGCATAGAGTTTTGAGAGACCGCCGCTCAAACTTGCTCAAGTCTCTCATACCTGTTCAGATCGCAGCCTCTCATCGGGTTCCAGCCTTTCATCGGGCCCCAGCCTCTCGTCGGGTCCCAAGCCTCAGTCGGGCCCCAGGTCTACGCTGGTCCCAAGCCTCAGTCGGGTCTCAGCTCCATTCTGGTCCCAAGCATCTCTCAAAGACGAGCGATCCTAGAAGACTGGGTATCCTAATGTTAAACATTTGGCCGAAATTTCTCTCTCTCCTTTTGAATCTGGCTAATCAGCGGCTCTGATGATGTGTTTTGATACATCATCAGAGCCGTTGATTGGCCAGATTCAAAAGGAGAGAGAGAAATTTCGGCCAAATGTTTAACATTAGGATACCCAGTCTTCTAGGATCGCTCGTCTTTGAGCATCTCTAACCCAGTCTCAAGCACATTGGACCTGGTCCTTAGCCTCTCTAACCCGGTCTCAAGTCTATTGGACCTAGTATCAAGCCTCTCGAGCCCAGTCCCCGTCCGCCTCAAATCATCTCACTTTCCCTCCCAAACCCTGAATCATCTCATCCCTGGGACCCCTGAATCATCTCATCTAACCCCAAGTAGCACACACATACCCGCCTTTCATACATCATACCACATTCTTCAAATCGAATTGGGAATAGACCGACCCAATCCTCTTATTTACACAGAGGACGTCAAGTTAAGTTTGACGTTAAGGGTGCACGAGATTTACAACCCCGACTACGTTGTGCATACCCCCAAACACCGGTAAACTGAAAATCCGAAGACTTATCTCGAATAATCTACATTATAATGAAATCCAAATCACGGTCTCCGGTGTCATTATCGTGTTGGGTTACCTACCCTATTTTTAACCCTTAACCTTAGAGGTGTCAATAAACGTAAAATAAGATAAAACCAAATTACCTGTGCATAGTAATTATGCTACTTAAGCAAAAAATAGTAATCCATAAAAATTACTAAAACATAAAAACCTTGCCGCAGTTTGCTGGCTCTTGAAAATACGATAACTGCATGTTACCCTATATTAGTAAAAAACGTAAAACAAAAACACTGTTAAGAGTGTCAACAAAAAGCCAAACGTTTAAAGAGTTTGAGTTTGAGTTTGAGTTTATTCTTATTAAAGTGTCAGGCAATTCAGTATATATATACTGTTATTAAATCACGGACACTATATTAATACTATCACACAAATACAAATTAATACACACAATATAAATTAATACAGATACATCAGATACATCACTGCCAAAGAAAATAATAGTTTGTAACCGTAAAAGCAATAAGGGAACAAAGCAAATACTACGGCGGAATATAGGGGCTATAAATGTAATCTTCCCTACTTGCTACTATATACTCCATTAACTTATTTCGGAACGGACGAATATTGTACAATTCAAATTCCCCACTTTCAAGCGACACACACCCCTTAATGTCCTCAGGAATATTATTCCATTCATCAGTGAATCGATATAGTGGCGAGTTTCTAAAAGTTTCCGTATTAAACCTTGAACAATCAAGCAAGCACTTATTGGTTGATCGCGTTTGCTTTACTGACGTTTTTAGACTAAAAATGTTTTTAAAATAAATAATACTAGAACCATACTTTAAAGTTTTTAAAACAAAGATAAGTGAGTAATACTTAATTCTTTCACATACTGACAATACATTACACATTTCCAATAAATCACTCTGATTTACATTAAACTGTCTAATACTACAAAAAGATATTATAGCTCGATTTAGATTATTTTGCAACGATTGAAGCTCTACAATAGTTCTTGATCCCCAAATAATCACGCAGTAATCAACAACTGATAGAACATACGCATTAAGCATTACAACAAATGTACCAAAGTCCAAATATCTTTTAATATTTAAAATAACTCCTATTGCAGCATTAACTCTTCGTTTTACATACGAAAAGTGCTCATTAAAATTCAAGTTGCAGTCAACAATTACACCAAGGTATTTAAATGTATACACACGTTCTATATCTTGACCATTACAAGACATGACAACCCTGTCAGGTTCAGGAATATTTGAGTCACCTGACTTATGAAGTAACATAAATTTAGTCTAACTTATATTAATACACAAATCATTCATATTAAACCACACATTAAGGGAATCCAAATAAGTCTGAACCGCGTTTAGCATAACTTCAAATTTAGAATGCGAGAAGTACATAACCAAATCATCAGCATACAAAATAAACTTAACGCTACCAGTTATGGCATCACCTATTTTGTCAATATATATAATAAACAATAACGGTCCCAATACTGACCCTTGAGGAACTCCCATATTTAGATCGTAACTGTCCGAAATAAAGTCACCTATTTTTATTTTAAATTGACGATTGTTCAAAAAGTCAGTCATAAGTTTAAGTAGATGCGAGTTTATACCAAAATCATCTCTCATTTTAATTAACAGCTTTCTATGATTTACAGAATCGAACGCTTTCTGCACATCAACAAAAACTGCAATTACTCTACCACATTTTGCATCTAGGTATTTAAAAGAGTCTTAAATAAATTGTAAAGTTGCTGATTGGCATGCCCGCTCTTTCCTTAAACCATGTTGTTGGTCACATAGTTGAATTCTAGACATAAGACGAGCATGTATCAATTGCTCAAACAATTTATCCAAAATTGGCAAGCAAGATATAGGGCGATATGAAAGAGGATCTTTTCTGTGACCTTTACCTTTATAAAGTGGAGTTACAATAGCAGTCTTAAACTTAGATGAATACTTGCATAAAGATAAAAATTGCGTAAACATTTATGCAAGAGGTAAAGCTAGAGTATCAATACAGTTGCTCAAAACAGTATAAGGAACCTCATGACAATTTTGATGCTTCCTTTTTACACGAGAAAAAGCAGACCGAACTTCATCCTCAGTAAAAGGCACAGGAGGTCCATTACAATCAACACTTTGAATAAATTCATCAAGGTCATTACAATATGCCGGCTGCACTGTAAAAGCTTTAGCTAACTCATTAGACATAATATTAGTATCATTAGTTACATATCCATTACAATTCAATTCAGTTATAACAACTGCTGACTTTGATTTTCCTACAAGCTTATTATACACACTACAAACATTTGTTGATGTTGGAGTTTCCACAAAATTCTTATAATAATCATATTCAGCATATCTGATATTATTATTTATTTCATTGCGTATTGACTTGTACTCATTCCATAAAGTATTATCTGAATTTTTAATACTTTTTAACTTGAGGCTATCCTTAGTATGCATTTTCCTTCTCAAGTCAGCTGTCAACCATCGCGAAGGCTTAGTGCACACTCGCATTTTCACAATAGGTGCATGCAAGTCAATGACACTATTTATAGACAATTCAAAAAAATTAAGAATATCGTCACAGTCTTCAAACATACACATTGTAGACCATGGAACTTGACTCAAGTCAATACACATTGTTTCCCAATTTACATTTCTAAATTTACGTAAACTAACAACCATAGGCTCATATTTGATTTTTGTAGCTTTCCTAACTGTAAAAACAGCATAATGATCAGAAACGCCAACATTAATTGTACCATGACTGTTATACCTACTTGGGTTAGATACATAAATATGATCAAGAATAGATTGCGTGTCTATTGTTGCCCTAGTCGGTGTATTAATAAGCTGTTTAAGGCTATAGCTACTACATAAGTTCAACAGCTCTTTACACTTAGAGTCTTTCACATTTATGTCAAAATTAAAATCACCAGTACAAAGTAACTCACAACCCAAATTATTTAAACCAGAAAGATAGGTAGCAAAGTAATTTAAGAACAAAGCTTTGTCCATAACTGGCTGCTTGTAAACAACTGATAGTATAATTGGCTTCGAATAGGGAGGAAACAATTTAAGCGTTACTATTTCCAAACCAAGCGGCACAGCTGAGACACTGATGTCATCAGTTGACAAAGGTACATAATTACAACCAGATTTAATGTAAACAACTATGCCACCACCAAGGCCAGTATTCCGGTCCTGCCTGTACAAATTATAGCCATCAATAAGAATTGGACCATCAACCATGCTTTCAGTAAGTTTTGACTCAGAGATACAAACAACATCTAACTTATAATTTTGTGACAAGACCTTCACACTTTCAACCTTAGCATTATTTAACGCATTAATATTAAGGTGTAGGACTTTAAACCCGTTTGACTTCACCATACTGGCATTACCATGTACAATACAATCATCAATAGTGGCCTCTGAAGAATTACCATTTACATAAGAATACAGATTTATGTCCGTAGTTATTAACATACAACCTATACATAATGAGGTCGGCGGGTTGGCTGTAGCAAAAAAGATATTAGCCTCACCACATAATTGACAATTATGAACAAAAGCATTCAATCTACAATCCGTACATTTCCAGCTTTCCTTATCCAAGGATCGAAATAGAGCTAAATTAATTGCTATACATACTCTATGGAATATGCTTTTACACTGGCTACAAGATAACTCTAGCTACTTACTAGAACTAGCCTTATTACAAATTTTACATTTCGGAATCATTTTGAAGTAATATTATGTATAGCTAAGTATCCTAAGATTTAAAATCCCGTGGTTAGTGGGCTGAGCAGGAATAATAATAATAATGTGCTTCACCTCCTCCCCCCCCACATGAGGAAAAGGCGGGAAATAACGAAAAACGAGAAAATTTAAGCAAAATTGGGTAATTGAGGTGAGCCAACTGTTTCAGTAAGACAGTAAAAAGCGAAGCCGAAGAGGAAAGTGACGAAGTAGTAGCAGTTGGCTCACCCCACGTGGTTGCCTTAGCCTGGATTCGAACCAGGACTCTTCACCCAAGATTGCCACACCAAACCACGAGTGACGCTCTGGAAGAATGATTCTTACAACTGCATTTATTCGATAGCGCACCTTCCTCAACTTAAAGTACATGTATACTACACTAAATGAAAAATACAATGCAACATAATCTTTAAAATTCAGATACTGATAAGAAAGCAAAGTAAAATAAAATCTACATATACGATTACTACTTACAAGTAATGCTTTCTGCCCTAGTCAAAATATTAAAAAATGGAAGCCAATTGCGTACTACACAAACTTCTTGTAAATAGTTAAAATAAAATAAACTAAACTAAGAGTTTGTAATTAAAACTTACACACAAGCAGTACAATTCTTTAAATTAAAAACTGATCACCGGTGGCAAAAAACAATGATGATGCTTCTTAATGTTTTGGAAAAGGGAAACTACAGTTGTGGCGGGTCATTAGACAGGGCCTCGAACAGTTTCCAGACTCCAGAACTCACGATCTCACGGCACACACGGACTAGGTTGTTGCCGGGTAACACCTTCACAGAACCCTCCATAAGTAACCACCCCGACATACACACAGCCGGTAAAAAAACAATACCCGAAAGCAAACAGTAAGAGAGCACAACCAATCAACACAGAAACAGCCACAAACACACAGTACAGGTACTCAAAAGGTGGACAGAGTCCTAGCTTAACCCTCGCTGCACGGCAGTCAACGAGAGACGGAAAAAACGGAAAGGAAAAAAGAAGACCAAAAATGTAAAAAAAGAACCTTGTAGGGGATAAATAAGGAAGACAATTGCTGCTAAGAAACAAAATTGTGTTAAAAAGAAGTAAAAGTGCTAGTGTTTAGCTACCTCCCTATTAGTATTTATATACTAGTAGCCTGAAACTATTATACGCAGAGTGAAATTGGTGTTCAAAGAAGACATCGTCGTTGCTGTACTGCCTTAACATGGATATTAGTAACGTTTTGGAATCAAAACCTACAATTTATGAAAAATATCAGAAATTAATAAAACTTGAGCTTAATTTAGTAGATTTATCCTCTACACATGTTTTTCAACAGTCTACAACAGACCATATACAGTGGTATTCTTTGCTTAGCACAAAGAAATGCTATAATACTTAGAGTTGAGTTTTGATTTATATATGATGTGTGTGCTAGTTTATTTGAGGATCTCTTGAGTCTTAGAGTTAGAATAGTAAAACAAGACGGTACAGTTTGCGAAGCTACTAATATTGTCAGCCTCTGCAATTTATTTTTCACTCATTGTTTTCAAATATACAATAATATTTGAACAGTCAGCTAGTATTAGATACTTTTAATTTTTACCAATGGATTGCATATATTTAAACAACACTTTAAGCAAGCACTCTAGAGAAAGAAAGAGTTTTACGAGATAAATCTTACTATCTAAATATAAAACTTAATATATACATAACCACAGAAGATGCTGAATTCAAAACTCGATATAAAAAAACAAAAAATTCTACACAATTCTTTTTGCAAGGATCTCTTTTTAGAAATTTTTAAACCAAAATTAATATCTGCCTATATAAGCAGAAGTTAAAATTGTATTGAGAAGAAATAATCCTTATATATAAAGGTTATAAAACGAATACCTTGTCAGGTTTTAATAGTGCTCCATACTGTGCGGAGATAATGAAAGCTTTACTTTACGCTGTAAAGAAATCTGTATTGTGAAGCTGGGATGGAAATTCAAAAAATTATCAGTAAAACCAATAACAGTACTGCTTTGTTTACAGTATCAAGCTGTTTTTGAGTTAGATTGCAACAGGTAAATACACTGTGCAACGTATACAGCAGCTGAAAAAAACAATCATAATTGTTTATTTTCTGCTTTATTTAAGTGTTATGTCAATCACAACCATGACTTAGATTTGTTGTTTTTCAAAGAGTATACTCGTTCTTAGTTATTAACTTTAGTACACTACATATATACTTTACCTAAAGATTTAAATCTAATTGATGGTAAATTTACTGTTGAACATGTAAATGATCTTGCAGTGAAATCATTACAGCAAAATCGTGTTATCTACACATCTCTTTGTACACAAATAAGAATTAATATTCTAATGATGAAGCAAATGAGTGATAAAGACAGTAAAAATACAGTGCATGAAAAAACCATCTACTTAAAATGTGAGAATTTGGATTTACTACATAATGATTACATTTAGGACTTCCTTTTTAAGTGTGCTAATCAAATAGTAGCAAAAAAGAACATATTTACCAAATACTAGTAGTTTGAACATAGGAACAATTATTTTGTTTCAAATTACGATTGGCCAAATTATTTTCTTCAGCACATGCGTCAAGCTATTTACCAATGCTATTTCACAAAAAAAGAATTATAAATATTGATAATAAGGACAGCAAAAAATGCTTTAATTACTCTAATGCGGCTAGTATTAGTAGTTTTATCATTGTCAGAGATAAGGAACGTGGGCAAAGTATTTCAAAAACTGTAATTTTACAATGCTACAAATCAACAGTGTAAATATATATATCGACATACGTGTATTTGAAAAACGAAACCGTATTTGTGTTAATGTATTCACGCATATGAAAAAGAATTTTAGTAGTGGGAAATAGTAAATTTGTTTTTAATTTATTTGAAAATTGACTAGGATGTAAATAAATACCAATTACCTGTAATTACTAATTTAAATAAATTTCTAGATCATATTTACCGAAATAAAGTGTTTGTGCGTCAAAAATGTTTTAGATACGTCAAACATAACAGAGATCAGTTGAGACATAGGTACTTGTGTATGAAAATGGAACAATTAACTAAATTTCCAGATACACATTTTAGAGTAAAATTAGGATCACTATCTATGACACTTATGGTGCACTTTATTATGGTTTTTGATTTCGAGGCTTTACAAAAGCAGTTAAAGCTGCAAAAGGTAAAAATATTACAACAGTGAAATCAAAGTACATACGTGCAAGTTATTAAATTGTCATTGTAAAAAATAAATGCCACACTCTAAAGGTTATTTACGTATAATATCACAATAGCAATCAAGTTTTAGAAATTTTTTTTAATCTGATCTTTTAAAGGCACATAAATTAATTCGCGAAGTGCGTAATACAAACAATTTTAATGAACCAGACGAAGAAACTTGAGGACGTCAATAAAAAGCTACGGCGTGCAAGATGTGCAACCGCGAATCCACTAAAAAAAACGACCTCATGATGATTTTAATTACTCGAAAAAAAACTAAAGCATGTAATTAGGACCTTCTATGACCTACATATGGACGAAACCTACATTGCTTCGTTGTGTCAGGATGTAATTGTGCAAATTTAAATTTCAAAAAAAGCTTGTATGTTTCTCACATAATGATTCTAAATTTAATCATCACCTTTTTATTCGCATCTTGGAATCCAACCTGTTTTTAACAAATGATGTTGATGTCATTGCTAAAAGTTATGAAGATTTTATTCAAATGACAATTGAAGTAAAAGACAATTTTTACTAGGCGGCTTAAGTAACTAAGCATAGGGATTAAAACAAAATGCGAATTATTACCTATCGTAAAACAGTGTTTGAAGCTTACAATACTAACAATCAACAACGCTACTGATGAAGATATACAACGTTTACTAGCCTAACTTCAATTTAATACACATATCTCACATCAAGGTCTGTATTTGAAAATAGACACAAAATGCCAACCCGTGAATATTTCAAAAATGATTAGTCAAATACTGTTTCAACAGTTGCCGAGTCGGACCTTGTAAATAAATTAATAATTACATTAAAAATTAAAAATTTTTGACAGTAATGTGAGCTTTATAATGTTTTAAATTCTGCTCTTCTTGCAATATAATGGAAAAATTTTAGAAATATTGGACATAAACTGTTCGTTCTAGATCCTACTTACTGTTGTACAACATCCGTATTTGCGTGGTCATTTTTCCTGTACAGCACTAGTGTTGAAATTGAGAGCATACACGATCTGGAATTTTAAAATATGGTGCAGGATGCCGTGCAGGGTGAAATATGTTTTTTCAACAAAAATTACAGAAAGCAATCGTAAGAGAGACATGAATAATATTAACTCTAGTTCCACGTGAACATTTATTATATGTAAAAGGGATTTTATCGCGGGTCCTCGCTAATCCGATTCGGGACCGGGCTGAGTATACGGAACTCGCGGTTTTTTTCGTATCTCAGGACCAACCCCGAGATAATATAAAACTATATGCATCTTGATATAGAGGGAATTATGCGGCACAGATAATAGAGCACATGCTTTTTAATATAAACCTAATGAGTGGGAAGGATTGATGCTTCTCCAACCTACATACTTATCGTTTCGCTAATACTTAATAATATAAAGCACGAACCATATATAATTATTTTTTAATAATTATATTATGCACAAATATATATTTCATCGAGGGGGATGCAATCACAAACACACAAAATATGTTACTTAAAATGATATAGTTATAAAGGGACTTTAACTTTGCCCTGTATTTATTGAATTTAAGAATACTTAAACGGGCGAATACGCCAAATGATAGTTTACTTTTTAACTTGCCTCGTAGGCAAAATGAAAGAATACTTTTGAGAGCGAATACGCCAAACAAAATATAAGTTTCAAAAACGACTTGCAAATAATATACTTTTCAAATCAAAAGCCACTTGGGCAACATAATTATACGTTCACAATTAGGCCACTTGGGCACCGACAATTATTCTCATTAGAGTATTACTTTTACGTTTGTATTCCGCAGTAGCGAGAGTGACAGACGTGTGGCTTCCAATAGGGAATTTAATCTTGGCTCATGGCCGGGTATCTCTATTTAGAGCAATTTATCATTTCTTGCCCGATTACGGGTCAAGCTTAAAAAATGGATCTCTAATATATCTTTGCAATAGCGACAGAAATTCTCCTTCCTCGTGGGCAAGGCTGGGTCCTTAATTTCCTGCAGTAGCAGCAGCTTTCTCGTAGAACTTCTAGCTGGAGACCTCTTCACTTGTTGAGTTGTAAGACAGAACTGTTATTTCATGGGCTAGTGAATATAAAGATTTGCCAGTCCATGCTTTAACTATCTTTAGCTTTTGCATCTCCATGCTTTCCACCCCTGTACCGTGTACAGCTTTAATTTTACATCTCCCTTTACTAGGACGGCTACCGTCATGGTCATGGTTATGGCTATGTATATACGCTGCACATACATAGACAGGCTGTCTACAGCTTCACTGCCATTTCGCCTTTGGCGATTCTACACTATTTCTTTAAGGGAAATACGTCTGCCTGTCCTACTCGCTATACAAAATACATTTATAAAATATATAATTTATATAATTTTGTATGTAGTATTTTGAGCTGCATCTTTTTCTTTGTCAAAACTTTAACTTCAAGATTTTGTACTCCTGGACAAAACTTCTGGATGCTTCTACTCCAAGTTTTTCACGTTTCGACGTACAAACGTTTTTCTTTTTTCCCCCTTTTTAGTAACAGCCAATGCGGGGTATGTTTCCATTTTAGTAATGTCTCATGCGAGGTATTGTTTTGCTCCTAAAACGTTTCCTCCTCAGCATTTGCAGGATATGACCGGAATATGCACTGTAAAGAAACTTATGTAAAGAAAATAAAACACACACACATTGCATTTTATATTAAGCCTGCATTTTATTCATATTATAAGTCTTTCATAATTTTTCGTTAGTGACAAGAAGAGTCTTTTCATTTTCTCTCAAAATCTTGGGACTGTATCTCTACAGGTAATTTAGTTATCAAAATTTTATAAAAATACTTTCAACAATTAATTCTTTCTACTTTACTACTTATATTTTCCATTCTATTCTAACTTCTAAGTCTTGTGATTCGCACAGAAAAAAAACCATTATATTCTGTAATTTACGATTTTGCGCGGGATAGAAAATTGTACTCTACAGTTTTACAGTCTTTAGAAAATTTCACATATCAAAATAACTATTAAATTTTGTGATTTACGTTTTCTGCGAAGTAAAACTAAAATTAATACTTTGCTTTTTATACTTTATGAAATTGCACAACGAAATAATAACCATTTTATTTTGTAATTTACGTTTGTGCTGGATTTAAAATTATAACTATTCCACATGTAACTTTGTACGGGGTAATTATATCAAAATCAATTAAGTGTCGCAATTTTTTGAATCTCATCTATATCAAATCAAGTAACGGTGGTAGGGATCCCATACGTTTTCTCTTTATAATTTGGAACAGATTTCTAGTCTCTGCTGGAGGTGAGTGAGGTGGACTAATGGATCCACCAATATTTAAGTTTTCAATTTTTTTGGAAAGTCTCTGTTTTGTAGTAACAGAGGTTCTCCGGGGCTCTTTTTCTATGGCCGTACTTTCTCCCACGCAATTTATTTTAAAGATTACGTTATTCATTTCCCCAGCGCTTATGTTTATGCCGGGACTTTCGAATTTTGTTCAGGGAATACCCGCTTTCAATTTTTTCTCAGGCTATTTTGGTGGGAAATCGTCTGACGCAAAAATTAATTGTTGCAAGGCCGAGTACGGTCTGACTCGCACCTTTTTCTGAGGAGGCTCATCGACTTCCATGGGCTCCTCAGCACTACGGTGCTTACTTTTCTCCAACCATTTTGGTATAGCCATTTTAAAATAATGAGTCTATGACAAATGTTAGAAGAAAAAAAGAAATATAATAAAAAAATAGAAAAAATCTAAAAACCCTATTTTGCGGCCACTATCTTTTTCGTGACTCCTTTATGATCATATTTTACTTAACTTCTTTTGAATCAAAACTTTTGGTGTATCTTTTATGGGGATTACCACTAAGTAAATAAGTAGTAACTAATATTTTTATAAATCAATTTGACGTTTTAATTAAGTATCTCACACTTTTATTTTCACAACATTATACCTTTTGGTAATAAAAATTTATGAGATCATTTTATAATTCATACTTTTCAACTAACAACAAAATGCAATATCTTTTTATGTCATATTTTCCAGTAGGAAACACAACAAATTGTATACTTTTCCAATTTTACTTTTACATTACAAATTTTATAACTTACATCTGTAGTAACAGAGCTGTGATCAAAGTATTGTATCGTATCGCCAGTAGTAAATAAAATTCTCTTTTTCAGATAATGGGAAACAAATTCATAACAGATAATTTTACATCTTTCTATTTCTACTCTTTTTCTGACCGACCCATCAGCCCTTATTTCTCAGTAATTTCTCAGTATTCGTTGCACCTCACTTCAAAATGTCGACCCTTACAATATGGGTAGACCCAATTCAGGTTATCCATCATCAGTGCTCGTTGTTTTCCATACATTATTAAGTATTTACTGATGACGTGTATTCTCCCAGGGTCGCAGTGTCTTTCGCAAACATCACAAGGTAGGAATGTCTCCCGTTCTTTCGCAACCTCTTTCGTGACCTTCTTTTCTCTGTCCATTTTGTAATTTTCAGGACGGCCATAAATTTTTACAGATTACACATATACATATTCATACTAGTTTCATTAATACTTTTAATTTTTAGGCGTAAGCAAAGCGTTTAAGCATAGTTTAAGCCTCTTGATTTCAGACTGAAGGTAGGATATTTTGTCTTTGCCGTTTTCACTCTCATTTGTACTATCTTTCTTGAGAGTTTCTGGTGCAACTTGCAACTTTTTCGTGTATGTATGTTTTACATATTGTGTACTTTCTGTCCGATCTCGATTTGACCTTCTCACGGTCGGATCGTCTCCTTGTGGAGCCGATTCGGTCGTGAAGAGCCCAGTTTGAGTCCCTGACGCTCCTGGCTCATTCTTTGTAGTGCCAACAAACACTTTCGGTTGTGGTATTTTTCCTTTTCGTTGGACAGGTACCGGGGCATTTACGGGGCTCTGCCTAACAACTACGGGACTTTTTCGTGGTGTTTTCACCGATGATTTCGCAGAAGACGTAAAAACGTCTCTCGCATCTACAAACATCGCAGAGTGTCCTGAGGGACTTCTATGTGGTGATGCTTGGAAGGTACCCACCAAATTGTCATCTAGTAAGATGAGCGATTCGTTTTTTAAACCATTTAATTCACCATCCTCTTCTCCCCCCGGGAGGTCTAGAACCGTCCCCCGGTCCAAAATCTCAGTTTTTATGGTTTTCTTGCCCCATGAGAAATGCGAGTCATTGGTGCTAATTATACTCATTGCAGGAGGGTTATATACCATAAAGCCATCGTCGTCACTATCATTATCAATATATACCAAATTCAACGGTGGTTTCTGTGGGGTGGAAACATTATATGCCCCTCGGAATTACATCTATATAATTAGAATTTTGTTCACCAATATTCTGTTCCGTAGGTTCTAACTTGGGTTCTTAACTAAAAATATGGTCCTCAGCTGTTGGGGCAATTTTATCAAGGTAACTTTTATCTTGATCAATGTCTTTAATTAGATCATCTGCGTCAATAGGAGTATAATAAATGTTTGGGTTATGTCCATGTGCTATATCTAACTCTAACGGTTCTAGTGGAGATTCTAACTTTATATCTTCGTCACAAAGAAAATTAACATGTTTATTTTCAATGACGCTGTAGACTCTGTGCGGTCCGGTATACCTCACCATGAATTTTGTAGGCGTAAATTTTTTGTGAGGATGACGCTTGTCAAACTCCATTTTGCGCTTCAACTGATTTTTACATGAATTTTAGTGTGCTTGCATTCTAAACTTAAACAATTCTTCTATCCTTATTTGATTATCTTCAATGTCTGTGGACTTTGAAGGTAACTTTTCATCTGCCAACTTAAGATTATAATCATACGCTTATGACTTCCCATGCCATAGAAAATATAGTGAAAAACCTGTGCTAGAATGTTTAGCCGAATTATACTAATTTTGTGCCAACAGGATTAAATCATCCCAACTTTTGAGGGTATTATGCTGTAATTTTTTTAATATACTTCCAAATTTAAAATTTGAACTTTTAATATTGGAATTTAGGGAGAGATGCCAAGCCGACGTATGTACTGTGGCCACCCCTTACATATTGCAGAAATTTTGGTATTCTTCACGTGTGAAAGCTGCCCAACTATCGGACACAATAGCGCGGATTCTATGATCCCTAACTTACGGTTCAAGACAACGTATTGTCTCTGCCACGATCGGACCTGTGGTTGGCAAAAGGTGTAAGTACCTTGTGCACTGATCGATTACTGCTAATACGTATTGATTTTTACATCGTGTTAAATTTAATGGTACTAAATAATCTGCAAAAAACCTTTGCAAATGGCACTTGTGGTGTCATTAAAACATGTAACGGACCCGACTTTTCCCATTTGACAACGTTCTAACGCTGGCAAGTATCACAATCCCTAATAACCTGCATAACTAACGTACTCATCCCAAAGAAGTCATAACTGTCCTTGAGAGCCGCGTAAATTTTCTCATGTCCTAAATGAGCTTTTTGATGCAAATAATTTATGAAATAAATGGCTAACGACTTAGGTAGAACTTTGACCCACATTTGTCTAAACGGTTCTTCTGATAATTGTTCTAGCTCTCCTGTATCATTTAATCTATAGTTTTGTCTATATTTATTATATCCTTCATAATTATTTTTCCTGTCTCTAAACACGGACATCATTACTTTTTGTGCCTGTATATCTTTCATCTAAAGCTCTTTTAACTTATCTAAATTATCTTTCAACGTTTCACAATCCTGTATAAATTCATTATCCTTTTTGGTACACTTACAACTTCTGTTTGATTTTACATGTCGGTATTTGGTCAAGGTAGTTTCTAGGCGGGCGGCTTAAACTATCGGCGAGTTCATTATTTTTACCGGCGACATTAAATATTTTCAGATCATACTCGCTCAACTTAATACTTCAACGAATGAGTCTTGGATTCAATTCTGACGTTTTCAAAATAGACGTAAGCGCAGAGTGGTCAGTGTAAACGTGTAATGACCTTCCCAATACATAACTGCAAAACGTTTGCAGAGCATGTATAAAAGCGAAGCATTTTTTGTCCGTCACGGACCATTTTTCCTCAGTCTTCGTGAGACAATGGGAATGATATGCAATAGCTCTTCGTAGACTATCTTTATTTTGGATCAAAGCCGCGGCGATCCAATAATCACTGGCGTCTGTCCACAGTTCCAGTTGCAAAGTATCGTCTGAAAACGCTAAAATCGGAGCAGTAGTGATTCGACGTTTTAGTTTGTCAATCGCCGCTTTGCATTCTTCATCGAAGTAAAATGGAATATCTTTTTGCAATAGCTTATACAACGGCCGCGCCACTTTGGAATAACCTAGTACCATACGTCAGAAGAAATTGGTTGTTCCAATAAAACGTCTGATTTTAGTCGTATTTGTAGGATAAGGATATGTAAGTATTGTGCTTATTTTTTCCTTATCTATGGAGATACCTTCCTTACTAATTTTATGTCCTAAAAATACTATAGATGGATGACTAATATGACATTTTGACGGCTTTAACTTAATATTTGCTTGTGTACAAAGCCATAAAACTAACTCTAATCTATGTATTATTTCGGCAAACGTGGCTCCACCGAAAGCAAAATCTTCCACGTATATGGACGCCTATAACTAAATATACTCATACCATATTTTTAACATAACTAATTAAAATATGGTCCCACTATTTTTGTAACTAAACAGAAGTCGTTTTGGTCTAAATGTACCACAATGATTTATGTATGCTAAGAAATTTCTACTTGCTTCTTTAGGCACTATTTGTTGATAAGATGACGCCATGTCCAACCAACAAAAATATCTGCAGCCGTTTAACTTCTAAAAAGCATCTGCTACTGGAAGTACAGGTGCGTTTAATGGCTTGACTTTCTTATTGATGTCCCGAAAGTCAATTACCGGCGCCATCCATTTACTCCTTTATTGACTACCATTTGCCTTGATACGTAATTTAAATAACAAGGTTCAATCAAATCCTTCATTAGGCCAACATCTGTGTCGTCACGACATACTTTTTTAAATAAATTTGACATGCTAGCCGGCGCGCTAACTAATGGAGTATCATCCATCATTTCTACTGAAGCATATACGATTTTCTTTGTAACTGAATCTACTATGGATGTATAAAAATCTGTTTGTTTCCACCCAAAGACTTTGTAGTACTTACTTAATAATTGTCTAATTTTCATCTTTCCGGATGCCTGTAATCCTTGGAATATACAGAGAATTTCCCATTCAGCGTCAGTCAATTATTAACTTCCTTTTGTTTTCTTTAGTGGCGGTGTATCATGAGTACTATTTATCGGACGCGGTTGATCCTTCACGTGGATTTGTGTTTTCTTTAACTGTAATCTCGGAGGCACTAACTTATATGTCGAAAGACATCCTTGGGGCGGAAGCACGACATCTTTGTCTTCCGTATTCAATATCGTAGCAGTTTCCTGCCCATTTAAGATTCTCACTCTTTCTGGCAATATCATAATAACCTTTTTATTAAATAATGAATAATTTAGCTCTGTAATAATCTCTCCATTATAATCGTTCTTATCTGTGAATATTGTCACAGCAGTTTCTTTCTGAGTCTCCAATCGTATTGGATGAGTAGGAAACATCCTTAATATATAGGTACGGAATTCTTTCTCAGCTTTTGAGGACATAACAGTAGTAGCTATACTCCTCACTTCTTTATTCAGTGAGTCAGTAGACTCGTCCGTTCTACGTATAGTCCTAATGGATAAAGAAGCGTGTCCTATCTTCCTAGTTTTTATTGATTTGCCTGGATTGGGCCGGTATATCGGAGTATAATACTCATTTTCTTCACTTTGCCTTTTTTGCTCCCTTAGGAACCTTTTGGTTTCGGGTGGGACAGTGTGAATACTGTTTATTTTACTTAGTTGCATATTTGTAAACTTTACTTCATTATCTTTTTCATTTAGTAGGATTACCTCACTATTCCTTGCTTCATGATTGCAAGCTGTTTGATATTTAAACAAGGATCATCAATCGTTTCATCATACTCAGAGTCTTTTAAAGTATCAAAGTCATCATCCGACGTTAAAATGGGTGCTGATGCTATAGAAGCATTGACTACTATGCTGGAACTAATTCTCTTTCTTTTCCTCTGTTGAGGCTTATTTTTAATTATTGCGAGAACTGACTTTGTTTTTTTAAACTTTTGAATCATCGCTTTATTTGTCTCTACTGAGTCATTGGTACTAGTAAACACAACCATTCCCATTCTACAATGTACCATAGCATTGTATGCTACGAGTAAATCCATCCCAAAAACTACACCATCATTTAATTTATCGACTACAAAGAAACCTTATTGAATCTATTCATTGAATTCTTCAATGTAAGTATTCACTTATATCATTTTATCTAAAATAGTGGGAGTACCCAATTCAACTGATATTATTGCTCGTATGAGCTTGCATGCAGTAATATGATTTTAAAGTCCTAATAATTGGACTACTCGTGGACTAAAAGTACTAATCGAAGCACACGTGTCCGTTAACAAAATAGTAGTGCAAAAACGTATACAATTTTAAACAGTAAGGGCCGTAACCAGGAGCAAGACCATGGCCGGGGTACATGTCGCGCCGGGCCTGTCCGTGAGTACCGCAAAATTTACCGTTCCCCCATAAAAATTTCGAAATGGGAACGCTCGACGTACTTCATACGGTGGGGTCCTATTCCCCCTTATGTAATGGACTTTGTCCTTCTGTGGATAAGTAAAGAATGTTTCTTCAAAAATCAAAGGCACTTTCCCTTAGGCGAGTCCATATTTTACCAATTATTTATCATATTCGAGATCTTTCACCTCTATGCTGGGTAGTAAAGTAGCAACTGTAATATTGTTGCTTTGATACAAATCCCAATCTTAAATACCAGTCGCTATGGACTGCGAATCTATTTCGGTAATATGGGTGCTTAAATTCTATATTGCTCCTCTTATTTCGGATTAAGTTGGCTGTGGATCGATCGTATCGCCTTTGCCTTTTGATCCTAGTTTTCTTTAAATCTAGAATTCCGTAGAATTCCCAAAATTCTATTTTGTAATCTAATTCCTAATAAGGAACAGATGTAATAACAAGCACTTAACTACGTGTTAATAACGTAAATGGTTTTAGAAGAGTTTCCTCTCAAAATACAAAATCTCAAAATTATCAAAAATGTAAAATTAATCAATGAATTGTTGGGGACCAGTAGATTCAATTAACCTAATTCCTTTTTCGTAGGATATAGATTAAGCTTACAAAATAATATGCTTTCGAAGTAATACTTGAAGTCTAAATTAATGGAAATTCATTTTTCCTTGAAAAAATAATAACCTACTATGTCTACAATGCAATGCTATGCTAAAGTATGAGGAGTCCTCATGTACATATGTCTATCTATCTTTTTTTATTCAAGTGTGGAATTCTCAAATTATTTTATGGACCCAAGCTTGAATTATTAACTTAAGTGAATGTAATTTATTCAGTTTCAACAGCGTGGTGTGTTCCTCGTGGCAATTTAAAGAAATTTTAAGATGGCTGACTAATTTATCTCTAGTAAGAGTAAGAATTTATCTTTCTACTTCCTTATGAATCTGCAGTAGTAACTGCCTTTTATTTGAATTATTTAGCTCTGTAGTAAGCAAAGCCCACACTGACTTTAGCAAGTGTGAACCCGATGCGTGTCTTCGTTAGAGACCCGAATCATTTTTGCTTAATTTTTAATTAGGTCTAAATCTCACTTTTAAGAGTTTCAGGCCTTAATTTTGTACCTTCACAAAATTTATTAATTTCAACCTTTAAATGATTAAGTCAATGCTTGTTAATATTAAACTCAAGAATAATTTATTTTGTTAATCATGAGGTAATTTTTCTTTCTTTATTTAAACTTGTACTTAATGGTCAGTGAAATATTTTATGCTTATGCTATGTGATTCAGAACAGGGGTATATATATTCGCGCAACAACCTACCCAAAAGTTTTAATTCTAAGAAGCAAGCTAATAAGCGTAAGCACTTAAATCAAAATGAAAAATTTTTTTTGAATGTACCTATGTCAATTTCTTGGAAACAAATCAGTCAGTCAATAAAAATCTTCCTTTCTTTTACACCGTTGTGTCTTCTTTCAGTCAAATTATCTCAGTCTAGCTAGTAAGCCCTTTTTATTCGGGTAGTAACCCAATTCTAGAATAAGGAAAGTCACGAATTATCAACTAATTCGAAATCGTATCTTAATCGATTATTTTTTCGATCTCTTACTAATCTTAATCTTAGTTTGTATATTAATAAAATCACAGTAATGAGGATAAAACACAATATATCGTAGTTAGTAGTATTTACTAATTATATCATTGGCGCGAACCAGCCATGCGTTTATTAAATCTATAAATCAAAAATCTTCCATGCACATAAATTGAAATCAAAATCAAAAATGTCAAGAACTAAAATTGACTATCCGTATTTGACAACTGTAAGAAAATTTAAATAAATAATGAAACTGTATTTTATCCTGATCTTTCATGGAAACGATGAACTACGTATCTTTTCAGTACATATAAACTGATTTAAAAAAAGATAGAAAATATTGCTCTTATGTCTGTATCAGACAAACTTAAACAAATCCACATAAATTATTCAATATTTCTGTCAGTACCTAATAAGGTATATATATACTTATTTCCTTTTAATACCTCATAAGGTTTTTGTGCTTACTTATTATTCAACAGATCTTTGTGGGCTTATCTGCTTAGTTCAAGTCACACTGACTTGTGGATTTCCGGGTATTCTTTGCTAACCTCGGGTCACTATTCTAGATCAGCTTGAGAGTGAAAGTATTAGGCTCTCGGATCCCCTTTCGATGAACTTTGTCTTCTGACTTTCGAGTGCCTAGTGAGGCCTTTTCTTTAGCTACCAAAATTGTTGTTAAATTAATCTTATTATGTTGTACTTACAAGTATTTACCCTATTTTCGTATATATAAATCAATGTATTAATAAGTATCTGTATGCCTTCACACATAACATCTTAAGCTTGTAGGTTTTGGTTTAACTACCAAAATTCTGAATTGATCGCCTTTTGTTTCCTTTATAGGCTGCAACAAAATATTCAGTAGACTTTAATCCGGTTTTAGTAGGATCTCGTTCAATTATTTTTCGGAATACCGATGACTCAATCCTTCGGCAAAAGCCGCTACTTATAGGTGAGAGATCGTTTGGATTAATTAAGCTCTATAAAGTAATAAAAAGTAGAATTTACGTGATTTGCATTCATATACATATATGGTTAACCATTAGTTACCATAAAATCCAAAATCTCATACTTTTTTTTTAATCTTTTTCATCAATTAAAAAAATATTAAAAAATGTTCTATTTTCTTTCAGGTATTTTACCTATAAACTTCAATAAGTTAGACGATCGTATCTGTCCTCAGTAATTCGTCTTATTCATTTGACTAGCAAGTCATCAATCAATTCAAACAATTGTTTTCCTTCAGGTGAGTACACCTTATTATTTGACCAACGTATGGTTTCTAAAAATAATCAAAATTATATTAATAATATTAACGGCTTACTGGAATTATCCACTTGCTTCTTATAATCTATTTTATTTCTACTTACTTATATACGAAAAAATATTTGCAGTTGTATTTTCACGGGTACTAATCAGTTGGGTAAATTTACATAGAGCCCCTCAACAGACCGTAAACTTCCCTAATTAAGTAATTTGTTACACTGTGGACCGTGTCCTGTCCTCATACTAATAAGTCTAAGATCTTATGCTTAGCACTTGAACTAAAACACAACAAAATGTAACCCAGTCTTGGAATTAAATTAAATGTTCATGTTTAATTCATGAGACACGAAACTGAAAACATATAAAACAACAAAAATGCACAATAATGAAATCAGGGTATTAATTCCCGGTAACTAACAATTAGTTGACGAATATGAAAAGCCCAGGTAATATTCCTGGCTAAGGAAATCAAATGATTTCCTGATAGTAGGTATTTGCCACTTGCAGTTTCTGAAAGTGCGCTTCTACCTGCGGCGTGACAAAACAAATCGGCTGACCCTACTTCAACCTAAGTCATGAAATATTTCTAAAACTACTAACATAAAAATTATGAAACCTTTTAAAATAGTTCCTACTTATGCTAATACATCAAAATTTGGAAGCTTCTGAATTTTTGGAAGTCCTAGTATGGATTTAAGGTCGTTTAAAAATTGAAATTCGACTTGATTACTGATCAAGAAAAGAAAGCACTTGATCTTGGCTTATGATTATTAACTGAATTCAAAACTAAATCATAAGTCGTGATTATTTTCACGCAATAAATTGAGCAGTGAAATATAATTAACTTAAATTGACCTTATAAATTAAGTCTAGGTGAATCCCCAGCAAACTTAAAATTCAACTTGAAAACTTTAACACAAAGCCTGGGTACTGAAATTCCCAGCAAAAAGAACTATTAAACTCGAAATATGTCTGGGTCTAGAATCCCCAGCAAATGTGATTTGAACTTTAGCATTTTAGTTATGAGTCTGGGTTTAATCCCCAGCAAACTGAAAATTTTAAACTACGAAATTTCAATGCAAAAGTCTGGGTATAGTTATTCCCAGCACAATACGAAACTTAACTTAAAAGAAGTCTGGGTATTTAATTCCCAGCATATGACTGTCCATAATATACTCACAATCAGAAACATCATACAATTTTTCACTTTTCAATAATTGATGAAATTTTGAATTCAAGAACTTACAGGGTTGATGATTTTCACACTAACTTTGACTCACTTGTAAGTATAGGAAGTAGTACAATTTTCCTATACTTATTTATGCCTTTTAACTTTGAATTGAATGTTCAACTGATAAAAATATGGTTTGCTACTAATTTTTATGAAATCTCGGATTTTATTTTTAGCTTTACCTTTGAATTTTGAAGTACTTACTTACTATTAAGTATTCACTTGGTGCAGAATAAATCCGCTGACTAATGAATGGCAAGTCCATGTCTCTAATCCCTGGCAACTTGAAATAAACAACTTTCACTTTCTCACAATGACAAATGGTGACCACTTTAAACTTTTATTGAAATTATGATTTACAACATTAAATTTTAAAACTTGACTGTGGAGTTTAGTTCTGAACTGTTGCAGTATAATCTTTCATAAAACAATGCTTCTAAAGCCCAGGCGAATTCTCTGGCACTACTTGTAATGGCAAATGGTGAGCACACGGCCACTGTCTAGTTCCTGTTGCTAGCCGACTTGGTTTCACTTAGTAACCGACGAGTGTGGGTATGATCCCCAATGCTGTCTCATATGCAACCTATATTTTGGAGTCTGGTGGTGATTTCCAGCACTATGATAAATGGCAAATACTGAAAAATGAACTTTAACTGAAATTTTATTGTTCTCAGCAAAATGAAAATTGTTGGCTCTGCTGTCTACTTGAAATCGAAGTTTGTTCTTCGTAAAAATATAAAAATTGACGTTGCTGACTGAAAATGACGAGTCTAGGTCTAAATTCCTAGCACCATACTATATACGCCGTAACACAACTGTATGATGGCCCCTTATACATGTAGGTACTTACGTCAAATAGTTTTTCTATGCAATCCTTATGAGGACGGCATGTTCCTATATTAAATAATGAGCCATGTCTTTGCCTATCTTAAACAATAGACTAAAATTTCCAAAAGTGGCAACTAAATTTTTCACTGTTATTTTTATATTTTCAGCGACGGAATTTTATGAACATCTACTAAATCCATTATGCTCTTTCTAATAAGACTAATTTCGATTCACTCACGCTCCTATTTCTATGGATACGGATGAAAAAAATGACACTGTATTTTTCAACTACGGACAAGGTTGAATGCCTATGAACCTATGCGGTAATATGCTGACACATATAAAATCTGACCTTCTGGAACTTATGAATTCATAATATATATTTTTACATACACAATAAATTATAATTCACTCAAAAATACTTATATTATTTGTATTAACCTATTATTTTCGGATTACTGATGAATGTCTCTGACGCGGCGCTATCAATACTAGCAAACAACTGCAAGTTTAGGCTTTTTTGCCTTTTTTTCCGAATACGGACTTTTGATTTCCACTTCTTTTTTTTCTCAAAATTATGAGCTGTTTTATTTTGACCACTTTAATTTTTATTTTCTCGAATACGAGCTTTTAGTTTCTTTGTTTTTCTGAACTCTGATATTCCTCAATATATGAGCTTGACTTTTTTTTGTCGTGTCTTCCAGTTCCTAATAAGGTGATGCTGGAGCGAACTTTTCCTTACACGTCTTCACTGGTCGGTCTCTAGAGTCGTTGTTGCTTCGCTCATCACTCAATTCAACATACGCTCTCTATAACACTGGGTCTGGTTTATGGCTTAGCTCGTAAAGCACCAGTTCCTATAGCCGCCCTTTCACTTTCTCTTTAGGAGCAATTTAATATGCGCCCGTGGCGTCAACCATTATGTTTCTCTGCACACAAAATGTTTCCACGCGGTCCTTTAAAGTTTACTTTAGGAAATTATGGGCCAAATGCTGAAATGGCTCTGCAATGACCGTTACCTTAACCTTAACTAAACTAATTTTTCTAAAACTATTTTTTAATTATAATTAATTTATTTTAAGGGGTATATATATGTATATACCACGCACCTTAATGAAAGGGATTTTATTGCGGGTCCTAGCTAATCCGAATCGGGACCAGGCTGAGTATACGGAACGAGCGAGTTCCTTCATATCGCAGGACCAAGCCCGAAATGATATAAAACTATATGCATCTTGATATAGAGGGAATTATGCGGCACAGATAATAGAGCACATGCTTTTTAATATAAACCTAATGAGTGGGAAGGATTGATGCTTCTCCAACCTACATACTTATCGTTTCGCTAATACTTAATAATATAAAGCACGAACCATATATAATTATTTTATAATAATTATATTATGCACAAATATATATTTCATCGAGAGGGATGCAATCACAAACACACAAAATATGTTACTTAAAATGATATAGTTATAAAAAGACTCTAACTTCGCCCTGTATTTATTAAATTTAAAAATACTTAAACGGGCGAATACGTCAAATGATAGTTTACTTTTTAACTTGCCTCGTAGGCAAAATGAAAGAATACTTTTGAGAGCGAATACGCTAAACAAAATATAAGTTCCAAAAACCACTTGGGCAAAAAAGCAACTTGTAAATAATATACTTTTCAAATCAAAAGCCACTTGGGCAACAAAATAATACGTTCACAACTAAGCCACTTGGGCACCGACAACTATTCCCATTGGAGTATTACTTTTACCTTTGTATTCCGCAGTAACGAGAGTGACAAACGTGTGGCTTCCAATAGGGAATTTAATCTTGGCTCATGGCCGGGTATCTCTATTTAGAGCAATTTATCATTTCTTGCCCGATTACGGGTCAAGCTTAAAAAATGGATCCCTAATATATCTTTGCAATAGCGACAGAAATTCTCCTTCCTTGTGAGCAAGGCTGGGTCTTTAATTTCCTGCAGTAGCAGCAGCTTTCTCGTAGGACTTCTAGCTGGAGACCTCTTCACTCGTTGAGTTGTAAGACGGAACTGTTATTTCATGGGCTAGTGAATATGAAGATTTGCCAGTCCATGCTTTAACTATCTTTAGCTTTTGCATCTCCATGCTTTTCACCTCTGTACGGTGTACAGCTTTAATTTTGCATCTCCCTTTACGAGGGCGGCTACCGTCATGGTCATGGTTATAATTATGTATGTACGCTGCACACACATAGACAGGCCGTTTACAGCTTCACTGCTATTTCGCCCTTGGCGATTCTACACTATTTCTTTTAGGGAAATACGTCTGTCTGTCCCTCTCGCTATACATAATACATTAACAACATTTATAAAATAAATAATTTATATAATTTTGTATGTAGTATTTTGAGCTGCATTTTTTTCTGTCAAATGCAGATTTAAATGCATTATATGCTCTCTTCATGCAAATATAATTCCTGATTGGGGATTTTAAATACGCAGATAATTGCAAGCTGAAACAAAGGTAATAAAAAGGTTAATTTCGGTAATAAGAGAAGAATAAAATGCATCCTAACAGTAAAGAGTGCATCAGAAAAAAAATTTTATAAACTATTAAACAACAGTGTACATGGAAGATTTCTACAGAGTGACGAAAAGTTATTCAAAATAAAACTTTGCTGCTCACAAGCTAAAGCTTTAACGTTAACTTGTTTAACGCATTGTGTTGATTTCAAGTTTCTCACATACAATTTAAATTTGTTTGTTTTTTAACCAATGGTGTTGATATTTAAAAAAACCGATTGCGTGCTGCGTCACATGGCTGGAAAATTCGAAAGTTATTTTGTTTAAGGGGTTTTTTGAGCAACTTGTAGTCGCGTTTGATAAATCTTATCTAGAACACTGGTATACATATATAAATAGTATGATTATATTGGTCTTGGACGTTGATAATACCTATTTTAGCAACTTGCTAAAGTACAGGTATTTTTTTTATTTCTTAAAACTAAAAAAAGTCAAGAAATTTTTGCTAAATACCCACATATCACTGATTTATATACTTTAAACGAGTCAGTATCAGGTAAAAAGAAGCTATAGTCATTAGATATTTCGTCCGTTTGTACTTTGAAAGCAAAACAATATTGCATAAAATACTTTGATGACACATGTGAAAAGAAGTCTTAAGGTGTACCTGCACAAAGTCTACAAAATTGCAACGCAGACACGTATACAGATGTCAAAGTTAAATCCCTAGTACGCCTAAATGTAGACTGTATAAAGTCGAAAGATCATGGGTTCTTCCGTTTTAATATCAACAAAATTGGTTTGCACGCGTTGGATGTAGCTTGCTGCTATCCACACGAGTATGACTATAATAAATCCTACCTATATGGTTTACTATACATAAAGCTATTCAAACTATAATTTCTTAATCACAGTTCGCACAATCACAAAGACAAGACACTCAAGTTTTAGATAAAACAGCTATCACAAAAAAACTACTTAACAAAGTTGACGCAAACAATACTTTAACTATTTGGAAATTTTTTAGTCCGACTGACGACATCTAAGTCAAACGTTACCTTAATCTTATTCAGAAGTTCAAGATTCCTCCTTCTCACCATGGTCCGTCCTATAAAAGTTACATAGATGTTTAAAAAGATGATTTACAGTACAAAATGCAGAATGAAAAATCAAACATGGCCAAAGCCTCTAATACAAAAATATGTACAACAAGCGTTAAACAAAATTTCATATAAAATATTTTTTGACTGCCAGGATTGTAAAAGCAATTAACTTAATAAATTAAATTTATTTTTTACAAAGCAAAGAAACGAAATGTTTCGACTACAAAAGAATGCCCAATTTAAGACCTTATTTTTAAAACGAAGATTAATATTCCTAACTCTATTTTTAAAGATGTGTTTATGGCAGTAAGCACAAGACTTTTCAAGTGAATGCGTTTCAGAAAAATTTAAATTTGTTTGAAGCAAAATAACCTAAATATAACCATGGCTGATAAGAACGCAACTATAATTGTAAATAATATCAAGGACTATGATAGTGAACTAAGTAAGCAACTAAGCAATACTAATAACTATATAGAAGTTAGCATCGATGAATACAAAGATGTTACAAATTTAGTTAATAAAAATATTAGGTTTTACTCACACCTCATAGATAAAATCATGCCACTAGTTTAAATACTACCTATTGTACATAAGCCAGCTTAAATTTACATTTTGCCGAAAATACATAAGCTGGCAACAGCAGAATTGGAAAGTGAAAAGTTTCCCCTAGGTAGAGCTATTAGTTTAGCTATTTACTCTCAAATGAGTGAGCTCAGCAAGTTTGTGGACTACATTTTACAGCCGACTATGAGAAGTATTCCTAACTTTATTTTTGATACGTCACATTTTCTTTTTCTTTTGAATGAAGTTAAATTACTAAAACGTCGTAAGTACATTTTGTTAGCAACTGATATAGATAGCCTATACCCCAGTCTCCTACCTAGTATGTGCAAACCTAATGTCATGGATTATTTTGATTTAAGAACTAGCCCTATACTAAATATGAATAATTATAAGCTAAATAAGTTACTTTCATGGATACTAAATTACCATTATGTTACATACAATAATAAGTATCATGAGCAGATAAAAGAGATAGCCATGGGTAGTTTAGCTAGCGTAGCAATAGCTAATATCGCGGTATATAGGGATTTTATTAATATTCTCAATCAGCCTGAAATAATATTTTGCCGTAGATTTAGCGACGATATTTTTTCTATAGTGAATACAACCAAAATAAATGACATTACCACATGGCTTTTACCCACAGTTATAGCCGAGAAGAAATCAACTTCCTGAATGTTACTATATTTTAATAGTTATTATATTTTTAAAGATATCACAACTACACTTTACTAAAACCCATTGCTAAACCTTCAATTTTTCACTGTTGACCAAATGACCATGTCGACTTTGTTGAATAAATCTGTATACATAAATTTAAAGAAATACATCCTTCTATGGATTTATATAGTAGGTAACTAATTATATATAGTTTCAAGTCCTGCTGTAACAAAATACACAAACTGCAGAACCAGTAGACTAAAACCTTTTTTGTTTAATAGCGCGAACCCTTAGTTCCATTCTCAGCTCTGAACAGTTAACAAAAACAACAAAAACTTACGAATATTCTGTTGAATTTAATTCAGTTTTTTGTTTTTTTAACTTTATAAAAATACAATTCCAATAATTGTACTCCAGACTAAATAACCATGGCTCCAACAGGTAACTATCTAATTTAGAATTTATTTTATTCTTTTATTTTTTACAATATTAAATGATAAGCCTTGTACTATGTGTTATTATCACCATTACTATAACAAGCTATTGGAGTCTAATATTTACCGCTCCCTTACTATGTATTCATTGTTAAGTAAACACGAATTGTAACTTGTAATATATGTCTTTACAATGTCTCAATATTTAAGTGAGAAACATACTAAAAATTGAAAGTGCTTGTACTTTGCACCGATATTTAACCTGAATTATTCATACTCATAGTGCTAATTATTGTTTGCTATTATCTGTATATTCCAGCCTGACAAAATTCGAAATGAATAATGATACCAGTCGCCGAATATTCAACATATACTAGCAAACTATTCAAGATTTTATTAACCATGCACCTTCAAAATGCTAATGGAGTTTTTGCTATTTTACTGTACTGTCATTAACAACAAGATCTATTTTCCTTTGAACTAAACAAAAGAGTAAGCGTATACTGTGTCGTAGTAGTAGTGTATATAACTCAACAAATTCTACTGCAGGTAACTACTGCAGGATATGGCAATACACACAAATGAGTGTGCATTTTTACTAATTTTATAAAATTAAATACGATTATTACAACTAACAGGTGGATACATATTATATTATAGCTAATAATAATGTTGCATTACACTGTTAAGAAAATATGTAGCTGCATGTATGATTAAGTTTGTTAACTGGACAGAATTATTGTTAGTAATAATCAGTTCACAACGAAGACAACGATTTAATAGGCTCATACAATAATACTGTAAGAAATAATAATCAGAACACAGAAATACAAAATTTAGATTATGTTTTCTTAATTATTAGAGCGAATAAGATTATTAATATTAGTAATAATAATATAATGATATTAGAACATTTTACTGGGTTTTTCACCATTATACTTTAAACATCTACTGACATTATTTTCTAATAGTTGCATTAGCATTTTAATACAACAAGCTGGTAAATAAATGTTTTTTACTATTTTTAGCATCAATAATAATACGCAGATTAACTTTATCTACTTGATACGCTTTACAATGTACTATTTTACATCCTAAAATAGAATATTTCTCACCAATTTGCAACTCTTCCAATTTTACATAGATACGATTGTCCATTTTTATTTTATAAGAAATAAATGTATGAACAAGAATTCAAATATAAGGTAACTATTTTATGTGCATAGTCTAGACCAACTTTTGTACACAAATATTTAAGACATTTACTAGAAATAGAAAATTTTTTAAGGTTGTCTTTACTGCTTTTTAAAAGCTTTAAAAGTGAAATTAATTGTAATAAAGGAATAATTTTTTTCCCAACTTTTTTAAAAAAATTAACTAAATTAACAAAATTAAAAAAGTAGAATTCATTCTAATGGATCTTCGATTCAATTCGAAATACGACTGATTTAGATAAAACACACAGATAGTATAAGGTCAGCCTCTCGTAAAATAACTTTTTATTATATCCTGATTTTTACAATTTATTACATCATTAATGATTAGTTTTAAGCTTAGAATCAACCTCTTTTGGGTCGGGTATATCATTTTTAGTGTTACATATATCTATATTTATTTTATTTTCATGATTATTTTTTAATCCTTTGCCTACTTCTTCAATCAGTTATAATTCACTTATACTCTATTTTTGTATTAGGTTTTTGTTCTCAAATAACGCAATTATGTGTCTTTTTCATGGATTATTTTCAAATGCTTTAATTAATATTTGATAAGTACGCTGTTGGAGGCAGTCTTCTACTAAAATTAGATTCATACAGTCTAATATCTCTTTTTGTTATAAAAATTTGATAACTAGACAGCTTTTTCCACAATTACTTTTACTTATAACGAAAGCCCTAAATATATTTTGAAATCAGAAATTATGTTTAAAGTTTAGGTTTTTATTCCTACTAAATATTGTTTCATTATTTATTCACTTTAATCATTATTTTTATTAATAAATTCATCGATACGTGTTTTTAACTTATGTAATTGATTTAAAAAGATTTTTTATTTTCCATCCTAAAAAGCATTAACATTTTCAATATTTGTTAATTTTGTACGTATATCTTCTAAACCAATAGTGCCTCGACTGCTAAGACATAAATGTGTGGTACATCAGCCCATTGAAAATAAAATAAATTCAAAATAAAATAATATTATTAACTAAATGGTTTAGTGTTCAATTCTTGTGTTTGTTAGTTATGTTCATTCATAATTCTTTCATTAAAATTACCTCAAAATTTGTATGATTTAACCTAATTAGGTAATGTTTTTATAACAACTGGTTTATTTCCTACAAAAATATGTTTTGTAGTAAGTTGTTGTACCGACCCTTATACAAGTTTCTTCATGTTTTCCCTGTTAATTTCTTTACTGTTTGTGTAATTACTTGCAAATCTTTTAAATTCAGTACATCCTGCATAACCAGGTGTATTTGTCTTGTAAGAATATGATTTAGGTTCTGTGAATACAAAATCTATTATCGTATGTACTTTTGCTTTTTTACTTTTGATTACCTAATAATATACGTTAACGAGAAACGTTAGCAAACGCTAACGCTAATAAACGCAACGCTTAACGAAAAGGATTAAATGTGTTTGATAAATATAGGTGAATCTTATTTTTGAATACAATTAAACAAATATATTATGCCAGGTAAATAATCAGTTACTGTAATTTGTAAGCTTGTATTAGATATTTAAACGATTGCTGCTTTTATAATTCAAAATTAATACATGTTTTAACAAAATTCATTAACGGTATATTACAAATTCTTTGACTATAACTAGTCGTTTTAAAAGAGGGTGTGTTGATACCAATAAAGCAATTAAAAAATGCTATTTTATGGCAGAGCTTTGGTAATTTACTACCTCTAATAACATTTTATTAATATTTTTGCATACGTAATTCTCCTAGTGTTATCACTAGGCTGTTTTTAAATCTTTCTTGCAGAAGCCTAATATTTTCATAAATAAATTTTATTACTTCTGTATTAATTCTAGTGTCTGAATCGGCAAATATTGAATCCTTACAAGTTATTTCAGCCTGTTAAAAACGTTCTTTTATATCAATTATTTTATTATTTTGTTTTTTAGATTTTCTTTCACTTTCAATAATTTTTGTATATATGTTTTATTTATATCACTATCTATTAGAATAAGATTGCTATTTTGAGTACGGTTAATTTTTACTGCTGTATTATCATTTTTTTCATTTTGTATGAAAAGCTGTGGTTGAGTTAGTAATATCGTCTTATATTCCTTTGATTACTTCTATTAGATTCTTTATTTCACTTACTTATAGCCAAACCATCCTTTATTAATTTGTCCTGATAGTCATTTTTTTATTTTTAGCGTCATTACCTTGTATTTTGTTTTTATATATTCAAATCATTTAATAGTATTTTATTATTCGTTTTTCTAATATATATATAAATATTTAAATCATTTATAATAAAAACTTTTATTTCATTTCATAATTTTGTGCTACGCACGTCTTTACAAAATCTCTACCATTATTATCTATATCAGAGATCAACTGTAAACATGAAGAACCACATGCATTTGTACCAATTTCTTGTAATTTATAAGTAAAATATAAAATATCTGATTTAAAATAATTACATAGTTTTATAGGTGGTCCATGACTAAACGAATCAAAACAATACTGTTTTATATTGTTTTTATACTATAAAGTTTCTTGATACATATTGCTGTATAGATTTAATATACCAATTTTTATATTTTTGGGTGTTAATGACGCCCCTAAGTGTTGAATCTGGACCCGTGTACCATTACAGGTCTGTGGTCTATTTTGGGAAATACGGTAGGTTTAAACAATAACTAGAGCAACAGGTTTGTGTTGTAAGGACCGTCTCGGTCGGTGGTACAAAATTTAACTGATTTTAACGTGTGATATACTATTCAAAAGGTAATGACGAGAAGATTTAAAATAACGGAAAATGGATAAAAGTTTATCCACAAACGTTTAGCATTTGTTTTTGAAAAATGGTTACTTTTTAAAACATTTCGCCTTAAAATTGTTGTATGAGCCGGAGGCCTTGGAATCACAGGAATCAGGAACTTGGGATCACTCACAAATGACGTCCCAAAAATCATAATTTTCTTGCTTAAACCATTACAAAACTCTAAATACTTGCACCTCCCACCCACTAAGTATCCCCTCAGGGAAAAGGTGTACTTTAGGTCACTCACAAGTGACGTCCTAAAAATCTTAATTTTCTTGCTCAAACCTTTAAAAAACTTAAATACTTGCACCCCCCACCCACTAAGTATCCCCTTAAGGAGGAGGGATGTAATTAAAGTCACCCACAAATGACGTCCTAAAAATCCTAATTTCTTTGCTAAACCCATTAAAAAACATTAAATACCTGCACCCCTAACACCACGACTTATCTCTTAAAAGGGAGGAGGTGTTAAGAATTAAAACAAGTCATAATCTTAAAAAGGTAAATATTTCTTATTCCTAATACTTTACTAACCGCAAACTAATGCTCCCCTACTCAACAAATCATCCCTTTTAGGTTCTAAGGGGGGGGGGGGGAATTCAAGGTCAATCGTTAAATACGTCCTATAAATTCAGAGCCTCAAAGCCAAGGTTGGAATGGAGCACGCGACACCTAGAGTCCCGCAAACAGCAATAGGTCAGTAATGGCCTGAGCTAAGAAATATCTGATATATTATTTTGATTATAGGAATCTCTTCTGTCTTTAGTTCAAAAATCAAATTAATGGATATCCCTAACACCGTCTTTTTCTAGCATACATACAGGGATCCTTCATAAATAACGTCATCACAAAATCACCATTTTAAGGATCCTTGTTAGTGCTAAATGCAAAATTTGGTAGATTTAAATCTTTAAAATCTACTTTTACTAGTATACACACAGGGATTGTCCATAAATGACGTCGTATAAATGTCATCATTTAAAAAAACACCTGTTATCAGTTCAAACATTATGTAAAATAGTATTTTAAGCATGGAACATTATTATTGTACATATTAAAATCATCGAACAATGTCGTCACTAAAATATTGCTTTTTAGAGGTTATAGTGTATTTTATGTAAATAATGTAAAAAGATGCATCGATTGACTGAAGTCAATATTCGCTGTAAGCTCAGCATCTACTCCGGGCCCACGGTAGGCAAATCCGGCGCGAAGCGCCGCATTTTTTAGCTACGTGTAACAATTAATCATGTTCGGGATAGTAACAAGTTAATAAATAGGTTCGTCTTTTCATTTCTGTCTGAGCGGTGTATTATTATTATTCCTATACTTGATCATATGGGCATGTCGCCCATGATAAAAGTGAGTTTATTCAGGCATAATAAATTAAGTGAACAAAAATTTGGATGTTATAGCAAAAAGAATTGTATCCAGTAAGAATACAATTCTGACTAATTTAGCCGCTTCTGAAAACATTAGTAGCCAAGGACTGACACCGTCTATAGTTTGAACAGTAAAACTACTTTTCAAGCACTACAACTTTACCATTAAGTCGAGCTTGCTACAAAAACAAACTACAGTGAAACAAGTATTCCCAATTCCGAGGTTTCCCATAAGATTACCAGTGCAAGACAATTCGAACTGATTTATTATATTGACGCCAAGCATGAAATCCAAAAAGCTGTTTTGCATATTGTTCCTCAGGTTTTTTTACGCAGTATCTTTAAAGAGCCATACATGCTACATTGTATATGTTCACACATGTATGTCATACAAAGTAGTTCCGACAACTACTTGCAAATCTAAAATTGAAAAAGTTGGTCGAAATAAAAAAAACTGGAAAATCATAAGGGAAATTCAATAGGAATTTTACTTTATCCAATGGTCCCCCCTTCCTACTTTTTTAGTTTTCTGATTTTTTTGGAAACCCTAAGGCTTGTGTTATTTGAATGTTAACAAGCCTTAAATTAGCAAGGGGTCGTCCATAAATGGTGTTATCCAAATATTTTTAGTTTTTGGGCCGTATGACGTTGTCATCAGCTTATATATAAAATAGCTTAAATATTCTATTATATCTTGAGAGAATTTCACTACCACATTTTACACTTTTCAAAAATATGTAAATACATCATTTTGCACATTTTCGAAAACATGGATTTAGAACATTTTGCACTTTTTTTTGAAAACTCTTAATTAATTAACATTTTACTTTTACGCATGTTTTGCTTTTTGTTTTTATGACATACCTCATTTTGATTCTAGCCTAATTTGGATATGGTTCATTTTGGTTCTACATAGACGATATAGATTAAACGGCTGAATATAGGCACTTTTACATTATAGATTAAAGAAAATTACAAAACAAAAAGAATTAAATGCAATCAAAATGCATCTTCTGCGTGACCCTTCTACATATGCACATTCAAAATGCAAATTGAGTTTTTACTATTTCACTGTACTGTAATTTACAACGAGATCTATTTTCCTTTGAACTAAACAAAAGAGTGAGCGTATACTGTGTGGTAGTAGTAGTGTATATAACTCAACAAATTCCTGAATCTACAGGTAACTACTGCAGGATATGGCAATACACACAAATGAGTGTGCATTTTTACTAATTACATAAAATTAAATACGATTATTACAACTAACAGGTGGATAGAGAGAGAGAAAGTAAAAAGCTTTATTTACACTGGTACACAATCGTACTTGCCTAAAAGACACAGTAACAAATATACATTGTTTAGAAATAAGTATTTAACAATTGATCAATGTAACTAGATACATCAACGTGGAAAAAACAATTTATGTAGAAGTTTATATTATAGCTAATAATAATGTTGTATTACACTGTTAAGAAAATATGTAGCTGCATGTATGATTAAGTTTTTTACTGGACAGAATTAGCGTTAGTAATACTCGATTCACAACGAAGACAACGATTTAATAGGCTCATTCAATAATAGTGTAATAAATAATAATTAGAACACAAAAATTGAACGACGCCGTTCGTACTAATGTAATACAGATGACAAACGGCAGACATAGAGCGTTTGTAAGAATAATTTCCATTTGCATTATACATAATTAACTCTAATAGTTCTTTAACTTTAAGGTAAAACAAAGTTGCATCGTAAGTTTATATTGCTTCAGTTTCTTCTGAAGATGAGAGACAGCTTGCTTGAGAATTCTTGAGTTACAAAATTGCGCTACATAAAAAAAACGAGATGATTGAGATTCAAAAATTGGTAGAGGATTCTTGACTGTTAATTTGTATAGCAGAAGTGACGTCTCTCTTCTTCCTTACACACAGCCTTCTCCCCGTCCACGGACTCTGAAGGAGGAGGGGTTAGGAGTCTTTCGCAAACAGCGGTCAAGCGCCCCAATCACAGATACTATCTTGTTTAGATCTTGTGTTCGCTCATACAGGGGATACTCCAGTCCTTTCGCCTTCACTTCCGCATTCAACTGCTTCACTAACAATCCCACGGCTTGCTTCGCCGACTTTTGATTCGTGATCTGGAGTCTCACACTCTTCCCCTCACTCAGTCCACACTCATACGCAGCAAACATTTGGATGACTACCACTGATGCTGGGGATACTGAAGAAGAAGACGTGGAGGATGACGGCCCAGGGACTTCAGTCAAGCTGCTCCCGCTGGAGGTACTAGACATGGTCGTAGAATCAAAGAGATTAGCAAAAGGAATGTTTATGTTGTAGTTAGAAAGATTATGTGGCGGCGGTGGGAAAAAAGCTACACTTCCTTCCTGGAGGATTCAAAGCGGAGAATACTCGGAGGTCCAACTTTGAACCTGACGGAGACTGAGGATGAGAAACGACGTGAGAATTGACTGGAGGGCTATTGGAGCTTTTCCACTTCGGGTGCACTGTGACTGTTGTGGTGATAAGGTGGCGGCGAAAAATTTACTTAACGATGAAATGCTTGAGGCGGTGAGTTTGCATAGAGAACATAATTTCGAATCGCATCTCCCATGCCTCCGGAGGACGGGTGGGAGAAATGACGTTGGGTGGTGTCTCTTCGCACCTTTTCAAAAGCTTGAAATTAGAACATTTTCCATCTTTTCAAAAGCGTGGAATAAGATGATTTTGAAATTTTCAGAAACTCCTGCTTAAAATTTTACGCATGTTTCTCACCTTTTTAAGTAAGATATACCTAGCTAATTTTGATTGTGGGTTAGATTGGATTTACGCTATTGGATGTACGCCACACAAGTTCTGCCTTTGAACAGACATCTAGGCATAGAACACTCAAAGCGCTGTAAACCAACAAACAGTATTATTAGAATCAAACGTATATTAAACAATAAAATAACTACAGAAGGAAATATACAATGTAATATCACATGTACTTGACATTAAAATATACGTACATAGTCAGTAGTTCCAGTTTTGCGAACAGTTGGGAAGTTTGGTTGTTCGTGGTACTGATCAGTCGTGTTTGGTACTAGGGCTGGTTGATTCATGTGTGAACAGAAGTAGTGTTGTAGAGTCAATGCTTTTCGTATGTTCTAATGCTGTTCTTTGAGGCCAGTAGCGTAATATGGGAATGTTAATGTTCGGAGAAGTGCTTACGATGGTGTTTGGGTCCCTATAAGTCCGCTGCGGTACTTAAAGTCGATCCGTGGTGGGTGGTGGTCACCTGTTTCTGGTAAACCCCTTTTGATTTAACCAGGGACCATAGTTTTCCATTACGATAAATCTTGATCATTTTAAATACAAAAAGAAGTAGGACCAAGATAAACGACACGTAGATGGCTGCACATGCGCAGAAAGAGAAACAATAACAAGTGCACATTTAGCAATGGTTTTGAATCGTACACGTGTTATATGAGCATCTTATTTTTTGTTATATATATATAAATACCAGTATTAAACGTAATGGTGAATTTTGCGAAAACTTTTCAAACCAGCTCAGTAGCTATACTGCGGTAGTGGTTCGCTGCTGAAAAAGTATCACAAAATAAAAATATCTTTCGTCATCTTCTTCTTCTTCTTGCGGGTTTGAAAACTAAACCCTGATTCTGTTGTTTTGTTTTTTTTTTGGAACATCATGTAGGTGTCCTGAAAAAGGTGTGATATCCTGTTAGAGTTATTCATCCAATAATCAACTTGCTGAAGCAACGATCTTTTTCATGTTTAGATTTCAATACTCAAAACGACTTAATTTTCAATGCGATGTCCTTTTCTGTCAAGTTACTAGCAGTTACAACCAAAATTAATCAAAAACTCAGCTTCTAACTACAAACTTTCAAACAGCTATCATTTCTTTCTACTACTTGTCATTTTTATCCTCAACGGGAAGTTGGTTTACTAACCCAGGTCACAACAGGTCATTAAGTTGACAGAAATACTTTGGAAAATTAAATACTGGAGTTGTGGCCTAGGGAATTACTAGGCAAGTACCTATAAATCTTCTTAAAAGTAAAATAAATAATTATACTATCCTTGTAATAGGTTCTAATTCTAAATCAAAACCTGGTTCTGTTATTATTGATGGCGATGCTGACAAAGACGAGCACAGTTTAGACGCCGATGTCAACGCCTAAGGAGATTCTTCGTCCGACTTAGACTCTGAAACTGATACAGACGACGTCCTAAAAATCCTAAAAAAGTTCCGCGAAGAGACCAAACATGGCATGAAAAAAATTACCAAAAACCTTGAAGTTCTTCAGGCAGCGGTCAAAGAAAACACTAAACGAATCGATAATGTTGAAAACATGAATGAAGCTGTGCGAACGGACCTTACTTAAATCAAATCAAAATTAATTCATGTCACGAACGAAGTATTGTACTAACAGAACGATTTTAGGAAGGTTAACCTCATTTTTTAGGGAATGTCGATTGCTTCAACCGCCTCCAAGACAGTCATGACTAAGAAAGTTTCTCAAATCCTACGAATGCTCAACATTACTGACATAAATCCCAAGTCATACCTCTGCATCCCCATAAAAGACGGATTTGGAGTAAAGTGCAGATTTAGATCAGTCATGGACCGCAACGAAATCCTTTCAAAAACCTCTGCTCTCAAAGATATTACCTTTTGCGTCTTCGAAGATCTCAGCAAACAACAGTGGGAAATTAAACAGCATCTTTTAGCACAAGCAAAATTAAAGAGGCAAAAAACTAACCGTACTGTAAAACTGTGGTCATCGCGTTACCTAATTGAAAATAACGTTAGTAAAAGAAACAACTACGACTTAGATGGAAAAGCTCCCTGCCGACTTCAAGAGATACCAGGATACGACCCAAACAGGCGCAAGCCTTTTTTACCAGAAGACGGGGCAACAACATCAAGCGGATCTGTTCCCACCAAACCACCATCCAAAAAGCAATGACACAGCGGCAACCCTGTGACACAGTCAAAATTACTATTCTGGAACATCCACGGCTGCAACAAAATTTTCGAAATTCCTCCTCACGATGTTAACATAATTCTAAATTCTAATATCATTTGTTTAAATGAAACTTGGGTGGATAATGACAAATATAGATTCTGCTTATTCAATAAATTTAATGTATTTTCTGTTTTGGCCTCCAGGTCCAGCGCGTTGAGGAGAGCACGTGAAGGCTTATCTGTGTTTATAAACGCTTCAACTTACAAATCAGTTCCAGTTGACTTCAGTCCAAACTACATAGCTGCCACGGTTACTTCACTTGATACACCCTACGAATCGTTTCTTCTCGTTTTTGTTTACTTTTCTTTAAGAAACCACGCACAGAGACTATTAATTCAATTTTATGATAAACTGGAAACGCTTAAAGCGGACTTTCCCCCAACTCCTACTATTCTTTGTGGAGACTTTAATGCTAGGGTCGGCGACTTGGGTCAACTAGACGATGCAGTCATGGAGGGCCTTCTCTTCTCTCTATCGCGCGTGTCCAGGGATGTAATTTATAATAGTAGAGGAAAATATTTAGTTCAGTCAATAGAATCTAACTCTTTTTTATTACCTAACGGGCGTAGTTCATCCGACTCTCCCTCTAAATATACATTCATGAGCTCTTGTGGTAAAAGTACAATAGACTTGATCTGGGCTGATGAAATGGCACTACAAATCGTAAATGATACTTGTTTTCTTAACTTTCCAAAATCGGATCACCAACCATGTCTAGTGACTTTACGCCACTGTGTTTAATACTCCTCAGTACCAAGTATTAAAATTAAGTGGAATTCCAGTAAATCAAAGTAATTCTTCACCGTTCTTAACAATATCAAACTTTCGGACAACCCAAGCCCTGTTGTACGCTACAACAGTATTGTGCAAGCAATACAGGTGGCTGCAGCTTCAACTTAATGAAAATTCACAACTCAGTCAGATGTTATTCTTAGTAAGAATTCTTGGTTTGACCACGAATGCGAATCCAAACGCCAACTCCTACCATCTTTATCCTAAATAGCTTGTAGCACTCCTACCAAAAGTAATATTAGCCACTATGCTGCAGCAAAAAAGCTTTACAATAATTTAATCACTCCGAAAAAAATTTGTATTGGCAGGGTATACTGAAAACCTTTTCTAACGTAAATTCTCCCACTAAATTCTAGAAGTGTATACAAAAATTTAGAAAACCGCTAGCTTTCACAAACACTATTTCAAAACACGATTGGGATTTGTTTTACTCTGCTGTAATGCCCCCTTAAATTTATACTAACTCTTACTTTTCAAACACTAATGCAGTTCTAGACAGCCCCATTACGCTTACTGATCTTGAAAATTGAAAGCTGCAGGATCAGACTTGATTCCAAACGAGATCTTAAAATTGCTCCTTTTGCCTATATTAATTAATTTAATTAATTTATTTATTTATTCGTTTTGTCGATTTGGCGTCAGCCCATACAACATTGTTAGGTTTTTACAAAGTGATTATTCACAATTTGATCAAAGATCAAATGATCCTTGGTAATTTATATATATTATTAGTAAAGGTTTCTTGTGTTGCTTTCTTAGTTGTGCTGTAAAAATAAATAATAATAAAAACTGCGTTTTTTATAGTAATCATGTCATTATAGTGCCAAGTAAAATTGAGTTTACAGAGCATATATTTTATTTCTATAAGTAATAAAATAATATAAAATAGTAGATAGATGTGATAAGTGTTATAGATGTTAAGTTATGTTCCTTCGGATCCTTGGTTTGCCGCCGAAACGACAACACAACTCCCGAGTACCGGAGAAAAAATAGAATTTTAAACTCAATTATAACCAGGATAAAATAGTGCAAACGCATAGTGAGTGGCATCAACAGATTGAACTAACTTCCTGTAAGCCAAATCCAATCGAAGTTTGGATTGAAAATTTAATTCTGTTACCTAAAAATGCGACTGATTTCAGAATAAAATTTAAAATTCAAAGCTTGACGAAGGAATACCATTTTAGCTAGGGGAATTGAAAAACCTGAAGTAGCAATACGTAAGACAGTGGAATCAGGTACAGAATACTGCACCACGGACCGACGCTTGCTAGTGGAATCGTTTTGCTCTGAGCTACACCTTTCCCATATATATCTCTGGGATTACTACTCTCCTACTACCTAGGCAGGTTCTTTCAATTCTTTATTATTGAACCCAAAACAAACCAATCAGCAAAATAAAATTGAAATTTAGGCCTACAAATTACAACACTTATAATATTACTCAGTTCAACTTGTCCGCCGATGTCGAGAGAGATTTATTATCTCATTAGCTGCAACAACAACAGTCAACAACAGACAACAAAGTATCTTACATCTTTATTCCTATTATTATCTGATTAATTAGTGATTAATAATAGTCAACAGTGTGTTCCTCTCATCGTCAAACCATAAAAATCTACATCGGCTTAGCCGCTATACGCCACATAGCAAACAATTTCTCCATATTTCGAAAGACAAGTTACCCGACAACCGCATACAGCAGACAAGACTTCTCCCTAGTTACACTATCCTACAGGTACACAACATCTATTACACTGTAACTTACAGCTAAGCTCTCTAAGCGTATGCTGGAGAGCCGAAGCGACCGCTAAGTTTTAATTAATAAGTAAGCAGCTAAGCTCTCTAAGCGAACGATAAAGGGCTGAAGCGTATATTAACTGGTAGAACCATCGACAAACAGCATGCTTACCTACCGGTGACATGAACTTACTCACCAGGGACTTGAAATTTCCCACCAGCGACCTGAAATTACCCACCAGTGGTGAATAAGAAAACCTGCGAGGATCGCCATGTAACTAGGGACGGAACAAACCCAAAATAGAAATTTTATAAAATATTTTATTTAAAGTGACAATCAAACTCAATCTCACCGACACCGACAGCCGACAGTGAAAGTATTGCTTTGAATTAATGCATGTCATTACGATATCCAAGTGAAGCGACCGCTAATTGGATATATCAAGGTTAGCAGATAAGCTCTCTAAGCGTACGCTGCACCGTGATCGATTTTAATTTTTTTGGTCTAAAATTACTGCAATAATATTTACGACGATGTTAAAACTTGCTATGGATACAACTGATAATAAAATCAGAACACTTAATTCAAGCTAAACATTTTAATTTTAATTTTTTCTAAAACCTAAGAGCAGTCCTAAGAATAATAATTTTTAAATTTAGCTTGCAAAATAATAATATTATATTATTTAAATAATTAAATTATCAGTATTGCATAGCCAGAAACCAATAAAAATAAAGGAATTATCTGTATTCTGTATTGTGATGATCATTATTTTATTGCTCTTAATATTTTGTCTGCTGTTTATATTATAGTTAAAGTAGGAACAATGTGCAATGATTATTAGAACTGAGAATATAGTATAATTTATTAAATACAATAAGTAGTATAATAAATAAATGGCTTTACTGATTTAGTTTACACAGAATGAAAACATACAATGAATCTTTTTATTTTCTTTAATGCACTAAATTTAATTTAATTTAAAAAATTACTGCGATTTGCACCCCAACATCCATAACATAGAGTAATTAGGCGCTAGCACGCATTTAAAGATTAAAAGTTACTTACATTCCAGTAACTACATTCAAGAAACATTAAAAAGTCAAAATTGAAAAATATTGGCTTTTCGTAGCCTGGTGTGGCAATTACTCATTTTTTAAATCCAAGCAAAGTATCCTTGCTTTGCGCACATGCAAAGCCACAGAATGTCAGCCATCACATCGCATCGATCACAAAATCACAACAACAATGAACTCTAACTTTACTTCAGTTCTCTACCAAGACCGATGAGACCGAGACAACACATAAACCGACTATCGAATCGAATACTTCTATAGCCGAATTCTAAAATGATTGATTTATGGCAACATCTGATACTTAGTAAGTAGGAGAATTGCTTTACTGTAACCAATCAGCTACTTTGCTTTGGAATTGTAAAGTACTAAAAAGCGAATATTTGAGGGTGTTGTAGAGTACTTATAACGATGTAGTATTGGGTCTTGTAGTGCGCAAAAAGGAATACTTGTTGGTGTTGAGGCCATATTTCAGGGTGGTTGTGGGTGTAGAGGCCATATTTTAGGGTGGCTGTACAGTATTTTAGGGGGGTTGTGGAGGACGCTACACCTAAAATATGGCCTCTACACCCACAAATATCCCTTTTTGCGCACATTAGACCTTTGACTTTTTAATGTTTCGGGAATGTAATTACTGGAAGAATTTAAGTCACTTTTAACCTTTAAATACGTGCTAGTGCTTAATTACGATAATTAATTATGGGGGGTTGTTTTTAATTAGTGATTACACGAGGGGGTTATGGGGGTTGTAAATGATCAGGGGGATTATGGGGGTTGTGGGGATTTAAATAGGAATACCCTCAGAAGATTGCAAGTGAAAGATTTAGCTGAACTTGGATCTGGACTCCAGTAATTTTGAGGCTGGCTTTGACTGCAAAATTATATAAATATGATATGATGATAATATAATTAATACCCAATTAAAAATTTCCATGTTTATTAAAAAAAGATACGATAAAAAACTCGAAAATAAATCGTAGATTTTTATCGTTCTGGTCGAATCGAGCTGGAGTATTCGAGTATTTCGAGTTTTGAATTGTTTAGAGTTTCCAACATTTAACTCGATCGATCGACGGTCGAGTTCTGTTCGAGTTTCGGTTCGAGTTGGCAAAAGTCGTCTCGTGACGAACCTTCTGGGTTATGGTTTGGCACGAGTCGAGTTTAAGCAAACTTGACTCGAAACCCGAACCGACTTGATTGCAGTCGGATCTAAAATTCAAACTCGACTCGAAATCAGCTGATAGAAAACTAAACCAAAATGATAATTCACCAAGAATATCGTAACTTTAAAACTAACTGGGGCTGGGCATAAATGGCATCACTTTTTAAAGGTGTGGGGTCCTAAAGCTCACTAGTTAGAACATGTAAAGGAGGGTGGACCCATAAATATCAATAACATTGATGACATAATGCACGTATATTCACGTATATTCTAATGCCGCCTTCCTTCTGGTAACGAAAATGAAAAATATTGCTTATAGCTTATGCTTAAATCTCGGCTTTGGCCTTGAATTACTTTATGGAAATGTCCTTGGGTACTTCGGTTTATGCACGAGTTGGAATGTTTGAATTGTTGAAGTGTGGAACGAGCGTGGTTGGGAAGAGACACATATTACGTAAGCTACTAGGGTGGGTGGCAGTTTTTGAAAATAATGATGTGCAATGATTGGTGGTGGAAGAATTTCGTACGTAATATGTGTCGCTTCCATTAAGTACTTGCTTAATTGAGGTATTTCCTATTGAGGGATCCACAAGTGATTCGAAGGCATTCCAAATGAGAGCTTATCTTTCGGATATTACCTACGTTCTTTGTGAAATCACTGTATTTATTCAGTTCAGATTATTTTGTTGTTCTATAATACACCTCCCTGGCCTTTTGGCTTGTATTATTTTACGTGTTGACATTAGGAATTTGACAATAATATAATCGTTGATCGTGGGCGGATTGAAAAGAATTCAGAAGTAAAAAGAAGGCACTCAAGTCCGGGCTCAAAAGTTTAGTTGGTACGTAAATGTATGTTTCACCTCTTTAATTTTAACTGTGAATGCATTAGTTACCTATTTGTTCTTGTTAATGTTGCTATCATTATGAATCAGATTGATGGTCAGTGGCAAAGATTACACTGACAGCTTACTAGCCACTTGTTAGTTATTAGGTACTTATTGTGCATAGATTAAGTACCTAAATTAAAATAGGTGTTGAATATTTCAGATTTTGCGTTATAATCATGGAAGGGAAAGGGAGGAAGGATCTATCGAGGGGTAGGCGAGGTAATAACGCCACGAAGCAGGATGTTAATGCCGCTGCTGGGTAAGTTGTTATTATAGCATATCGTCTGTAAAGAACCAAAATGACCCATATCCAATTTAAGCTTCAACAAAATGAGAAACATGCGTCAAACGTTAATTAGGATTTTTTTGAAAAATGTAAAATGTCCTAATTCCATGTTTTTGAAAAGTGCAAAATGTTCTACTTACATGTTCTTGAAAAGTGTAAAATGTTCTATTTACTTGTTTTTGAAAAGTGCAAAATGGTCTACTTAAATGCTGTCAAGACATATTTGAATATTCGTGTAGATAGTTGATATTGTTTTTAGCTAAAACTGGATATGGGTCATTTTGGTTCTTCACCTACATTAGTAGTATTACTAGGAGTAAAACGCCAATGCCAAGCACTGGCCCAAGAACTGGCTGGGTGCGTTGTTAAGGCAAGTAAGTCATTCCGAGTAGTAGTAGAGTGCGTATAATATGTGATCATGCCTTAAGTGTGATCGATGGCTGGTGCTAAAACACAAACTGCATCAATACTCCTTTACTAGCCGGTAATGAGTAATGATAGCTTTTACTTTTAACTAACGACAGTATCATATAGGGTGCCCAACTTTGAAAACTTGGGCAGAGTAAAATCACTGAAATCCAAATATGAGAATAACTCGTTTTCCGAACTTTTTTCCGAGTTTTCAAATTTCGAAGTTGCTAGTGTTGTATATTTTAGAATTAACGTGTGCAACGTGATTGACACATTCATTACCAACTAGTTGAAGATACACGCTTAGAAAAGATCTTGACACGGTTGTAGTTAGGCCGTGGCAACAGGTTAAGCTGTTAACTTTGACAGGTTTAGTAGTAAATTTTGAAATTTTTGAGGGTGGGGAAAACTGTTAACCACATGCAACAAGACTGTTGTTGCTAAACCCAACACCAAACTTGTTGAATCAACACTAAACCTGTTGAAGCATTTATATCACTGTATATGTATGCTAAATTAGTAACCCATAGTTCATGTGTTGTGGCAGTCCAGTGGTTAAGGAGCCAGGCTCGTAATCTAAAGGGTGTGGGTTCTAATCCTGGGGTACGATCCCAGTTTTTGGTGTTATTTTTTAATTAATGAAATCGTTCAACAGGATTAGTGTTGCGTGATCCAACACCGTTCTAGTATACTCAGTCTGACAGTTTTCACTGTAAATCACTAACAGTAAAGTAGTCAATTCACTCCTATTTTTCTAAGCGTGTACTGTTTTAGATTTTTGTAAGGAGAGTTTCCACTAAAATAGATGAAAGTCCGAAATGTTGAATCCGGGAGTTGTGCTATAATGTGGTCAGAGCTGCAATGACTATAAGCATCGAATCAACTCAGTTTATGGAACAGCTTATTAAAATAATTTAACAATCCTGTTATACATCATTAGGGGTCGTCCATAAATGATGTCGTCTGTATGGCGTGGGTCCAGTCAGATTTTAAAGACATATTACATATCGCTGGTGAAGAGGCAACTTGGCCTAAGTCCAGTCTAAGCTTAAAAACAACTTGGCACAAGTCCATTCACTTCTTAAAAGTAACTTGGCACAAGTCCATGTCAGTTTCCTAAAAGCATTCAAATGGATAGGACGGGACAGTTATTGCATTAAATAGGTTCGGATACGTTCCTGTTCAAACCTGTCACAGTCTTTTACAGCTGGCCTTTCACAATGCATGACGGTAGTCCCTTAGCCCACCTTATGCTTTTTAGCTTTTTGTCCGTCGAACGTTTTAAATGTATGGGATACAATAAGGGGTGTCCATCAATGATGCGTATATTTAGGGGAAAGAGGGGGGAAATGTAATATGTAAACATTGTGTGACGCTGTTATGTGGATGTGCTTAACTCTGGGAAGGAGGTGTTAGAAAATGTCTTATTTTTCTAAACTTCATTCAAGAACGACCCCTAATTACGCTGACGCTATTCATTTGCATGCTTTTACAAAACTGACATGGAAATCAGCTGATATTGATTTTAAATCAATTCGGTCACCGAAAATTATATTTTTGACTGTCTCCATTTTCGGCTAAACGAATTACTTCTAACTTTTTTTCGACACGGTAGCACACCCACATACAATAATTTTGCCTTTGGCCTTGAAGATAGAGTTAGTGCTTCGTGAATTTTTTTCTACTGTTCCCACGCGATACTCGATACGGAGCAACTTGTATCCAGCCAACTTGTACCCTTGTAAATCCCGGGGGTAATATTGGAAGCTTTAAGTTGTGCGTTTTGCGTTCCCATTATTTTACACATGGAAAAATATCACACATTGACACTACCCACCACAAACAGTCGGTTCGGTACCAAAGACTCCCAACGCCGACTAGGCCTTTATAATTATGGCCTATTGCAGACTCCTCCTAAAAAAAATAGCAGAAAAACCCAGATCAAATCGCCAGTCTGCCAGTAGAGCGCGAAAACGCCACTAACTGAGCCACCGACGCTTGACCTAACATATCCAATGATGCCCCCCTTCAAGATAAAGGTTTCTCGCAAGTACAAAAGCAGGGCACACATACAAATAGTGAATTGGTGTATCATCCTCCTCCCCCCAGTGCACTCACGTAGGGCTATTCAAAACTCCAATCTTCCAACCGTGATCTCCCTAAGCCCCATGCTTCGTCACTAGCACAAACAGTGTGGAGGTTGGGCATCTATTTAAATGGTTTTTAGATGTTGAGCTTAATTATCTAATGCCATGGTCATGTCTGTTCTTCTGTTCGTCCGTGACAGTGTGTCTGTCGGTCATGCTTCATAGGCCACAGGTTCTTTTAAATTTCCTCAAAAAACTTGTTAACGACCACAACTATGAGGGCACAGTGCGGTTTTTATTTGGGTTGATCAAACTAGCCAGTTTTAACAAATGATTGTTATATAATAGCATGTCAAAACGCATTTGAAGTTCACAACTTCTAATGGCTTAAATATGCAACATCAAAGTACCATATTCTTTTTGGAGTTGATCGAACAAACAATTTCAAATAATTGTTAAAAAGACTAAAAGATAAAATACAGTAATTATCATGATTGTTTTTTATAACATTCCTTTTTTAACAAATTATTGATGTTGATATGTCAATTTTTATGATTGTTTTTTATTGTTTTGTGTCACATACAGCAAATTAATAACAGTTTCCAAATTTTTTAAATGTTACTGCATTCAGTAATGCGAAAGTTGTAGATCTCTGATCCAACTCTAAAACATGCCTATTGAGCACCGGTTGAACTATTCACCGGGTCGGACATCTCAGGGCGCTTGGCCTTCGTTTATCTCTTACTAGCATATTTTTATGCTGAGTTTTGTTAGAATTTAGGTGAAAAAGTACAAAGTGCTTTGAAATGTCCCGCGTATAGAGCAACGGCATCTGTCTTCTCCGTTTTTCATTTCTTTTTTAACAAATTTTTTATGTTGATATGTCAATTATTATGATTGTTTTTTATTGTTTTGTGTCACATACAGCAAATTAATAACTGTTTCCGAATTTTTTAAATGTTATTGCATTCAGTAATGCGAAAGTTGTAGATCTCTGATCCAACTCTAAAACATGCCTATTGAGCACCGGTTGAACTATTCACCGGGTCGGACATCTCAGGGCGCTTGGCCTTCGTTTATCTCTTACTAGCATATTTTTATACTGAGTTTTGTTAGAATTTAGGTAAAAAAGTACAAAGTGCTTTGAAATGTCCCGCGTATAGAGCAACGGCATCTGTCTTCTCCGTTTTTCATTTCTTTTTTAACAAATTTTTTATGTTGATATGTCAATTATTATGATTGTTTTTTATTGTTTTGTGTCACATACAGCAAATTGATAACTGTTTCCGAATTTTTTAAATGTTATTGCATTCAGTAATGCGAAAGTTGTAGATCTCTGATCCAACTCTAAAACATGCCTATTGAGCACCGGTTGAACTATTCACCGGGTCGGACATCTCAGGGCGCTTTTGGCCTTCGTTTATCTCTTAGTTGCATATTTTTATACTGAGTTTTGTTGGAATTTAGGTGAAAAAGTACAACGTGCTTTGAAATGTCCCGCGTATAGAGCAACGGCATCTGTCTTCTCCGTTTTTCATTTCTTTTTTAACAAATGTTTTATGTTGATATGTCAATTATTATGATTTTGTTTAATGTTTTGTGTCACATACAGCAAATTGATAACCGTTTCCTAATTTGTATCACACAGAATGAATGCGGATACTTCTCAAAGTTTAAACGCTTCTAGTTCATTGGATAGTAGCAACGGTTCGAAGGTTTCAGATTTGCATGTGTCAATACTTCGAAAAAAACGAAGGAATCCGAAGTTCGAAAAGCTCATACAAATGTTTGAGCATATTCCAGATTTTGAACGGTTACTATATCCGGCTAACGAGATTAACTGGAAGAAGGTTGCAGTAGATGTGCAAACGTGGGATTACTTAAAAAGTTTGTACCTCAACCTGGTTGTGACAGTTCCTCGGAAAGCCAAGTTAGACGAGATGGTTCGTGCATGTTATGATTTTCAGCGTGTGAAGTCCTACCGAATGGCACTAGTAGATGTTTTAAAGAGCATTGGAGCAGATTTGCAAACAATTACGTTGTACACAAATTATAAAGTAAGTTATTACTTGGATGTCATAACTGCTAGCATTGTATTCCAAAAAGTAACATTTGAAGCTAGGAATAGAAAATATATGTAGGTTGTTTTAATTCAAGGATTTCGGAAGTCTGGATGTAACAACTAAAGATGACAGCAATGCAATAATTGCCGAGGAAATAGCTAGTCTACCCCTATTGCGTTCGGAACGTGTACATGTGGATTCTGAATCAAACTATCAAACGGTTGAGCCTGTAACAAATGAAGATGGCAGCGATGTTTTCCTTGCAGAGGAAATAGCCAGTCCGCCTCCGTTACCTTCGGAACCTGCAAATATGGATGCTGAGTCAAGCTATCAAACGGTTGAGCCTGTGCATTCGACGCCCGTTGTTAGAGGTATGAATTACAACTACTACTAGTTACTTCTGATTAACAAGAAAAACACAATATAAAGCCTAACTTACCATTAAACTTAACATTTACTGCAGAAAAAAGAAACATTCGTGAACCAAACCGGTTTACTCCTTCAATAATTGGGGCCAAAAGGAGGCGATACGAGAAGGCAGCCATTGCGGATGATGGCAACATGTTAGGCTGCTGCGGGGTACCCTACTCTGAAAGCCGAAATGTTGTAGGGTGTGACAAATGCAATAGGTACGTTAATACAAATTTGCTTTACGTGAATGCGATGCAGTAGTAGCACAGTTATCATAGTCAGTTTGACGTTAACAATAACTTTTGAACTTACAAAAGGTGGTTTCACTTCACTTGCGCTGAATTCGACATTGAGCTTCCAGAAGACGCTGAATTTCATTGCAAAGATTGCGCCCTGCAACACAGTGAATCGAGCGTTGATGAAGAACAAAGCGTTGCTGTAACGCCAAGCAAATCACCTGCTGTGAATTCGTTTGTCATTCCGTCTCGAAGTGAAATAAGTGATGCATTATCTGCTTCTGTTATGTGCCCTACTTTGCAACCCAGCGAAATACATGCTAATATTGCGGAGACACGTGCTAGTGGTTCAGACACTGTTGACAACACAATAGCACAGCCAACAAAAAAGTCCTGTATTGTTGTTAGCTCAGAACCTCCTGATACTATTAACCACGATATTGCAGAAATAATTGGTATTAGTGACGACAACCTAAATTATAAGCCCCCAACTGAGTTTGAATTCGAAATTCCGTGGGATATGGTAGACAAAATGATTAACTGGGAAACAATGAAATTTGTACGTTACTCCTGGGCATCTGACTTTGATGTCGCGTTCAAGGCAGTTCACGTTTGTGGTTTCAACGCGCTTCGATCGCCGTACATCTACGAAGGCTATAACGGAAATCCACCAGAAGTCTTTGCACGCATCAATGGAAAGTGTAAATGTGGTGTTGAAATTGCTGTTTTAGTTATCAATACACCGAAAAAGAATCACCCACTGACGTGTAGGGGAATGGCATCCAATAATTTCAAGCTTGTGCAGAATGTCAACACGGGGACTCGTATCACTGGCAATCAACGTGCTATAATGGCCGCGATTCTTAAAATTGAAAAACCGTCAAGAGTGCAGCACCGAGTAACTTCCACGTTAGACGCGTTAAGACTGGCACACAACAACCACCCTCAACGCTCTCTATCAGTTCTGCAAAAAATTAGGTCTGAAGATCATTTGGCAAATCGTTTAGATAAAAACCTAATGATAGAACTGCAATTGCTTGCCATACAGTTTTGTAAACACGAAGTTACCAAGCAGAAGCTTAAAAGCAAGCAACCTCCTAAAGTTGCTGGATTTATTTGGGACTTGAAAAACTTCCCGTTTCAATTTTACATATATTCAAGGCCACAAATCCAAGCAACAGCTCTGTTAGTTCACGAGGCGGATGATGAAACAATTAGTTTTCACGTAGATTCAACTGGAAATATTTCCACCAAACCTGATGGGGAGCGCTCAAAGCCACTTCTCACGACGCTAGCATTAAAGATTGGTGATCTGAAGCCACTTGTTGTGGCTGAAATGTTAAGTTGCAGTAATACAAGTAGAGACATTTCGACATTTTTTGAACGAGTGTTTGTTGACATTAGGCAGTTTAAAAACATTCCTAATCCACCTCTGTTTGTATGCGATTTTAGCTTTGCATTTATTCACGGAATCCTTAAGGGTGTTAACGCAATGAAGTTGGATCGATACCTGGACTTGTGTTATGAAGTGTTTGTGGGAGAGTTGGAACGATTTCCTTCTATTGTTTCATGTGTATTTCTGTGCACGGCACACATTATGAAAGCCTTTTTGGGTAATTTATGTCGAAAAATAAAGGACAAAACCATCAAAACACTTGCAATGTTCAGTATGGCTCGTCTTATTGAAGCTAACAATGAGCAAGACTACCTTACAACGCTACACGGTATACTGTCCTTGTTTGGGTCTGAAAAGCTACCTAATGAGCAAAATCTTACTATGCTGGTTGATATGATGAAACAAGTGGATAGTGTTACAGCGGATTTTTGTACAGGAGATGAAATCGGATTTGAGCTGACATTTACTACCGAAGAACTTGAAAAGCATACTACGCAAAGAGCGCGCTCAAAATTCTATCAGCATTTTCTGTTGGCGAGAGAACAACATGTTGACGATGCAGAAAATTTATATCCGAACCCGTACTATGAGCCTGCTGTTATTCAAGTACTCAACAATGACTACATAGCCTATCTTCCTCTTTGGTCACGTTGTGTAATAAACAAAAAACGTGAATTGCAGGGATTTGTACGACAAACATCAGGTGTGGTTGAGGGAATCTTCAAAGACTATAAATCTAACTTACACATGAACTTGCCTATTAGTGCATCTGACTTTGTAAGAGCTCACCAAGAGATAGTTGTTGGAATAGCTATAGAACGAGTGATGAAAGCTTATCAAGCAGGAATAATTAAAACATCACCTGACAAAATAGCTCTCGCTGAAGAGGAAGTTGTAGATTTGACTGAGGAGCAACACGCCAAAGAAAGCTGGCAGAAACGCAACCCGGCACTGCATAGAAAATGCTCCAAATATCTTAGCAGGAAAAATGCAAAACAGAACGCCTTACCTTTGCCACAACAGGATAGTACTACAGTGCCAAGTCCTAACCCAACTGTTGAAATAGATTCGGATGACGATTTTGATCTCAGTAAAAGCTACCCACGCAGAAATAAAAACAGCAACAACTCCTTGAAAATTCAAATAGTTATGGATGATCCAATAGTGGTTGCACAGACCCAGCCCGATGCCATTTACTTTACTGAGTTGTATGATTTTTTGCATGGCAGTAAATGGATGGATTGTACACTTGTTAACAAACTGTTGGAACTATTTACGGAAACATATCTCGCAAACACAACTGAAACTGTGTTGTTACGCTACGAGTCATGCTATTTCGAAGGGAACATCTATGATCCGTTGCATACCGACTGGCAAATAACACCGTTGTCGTTTAGCAAGATAACACCCGCAACAAAAACAATCTACCATGTATGGTTTATTCAAAATCATTTCATGTTGCTTCGAATTGACGTAACTACTCGTAATAACAAGATTATGCTGACATCAACTTTATTCAATCCGCTACAAACGGGTGATTCTGTGTATGACCTCTGCGTAATGCAAGGAAGACCGATGCTGAAGAATCAAATTAAGGAGCAGCTACTTACATTTACAGAAGTTTCAGAAAGAAGCCCTAAGTTTGTTTACGCTCAAAGCAACGGAGATTGTCCAAGTCAAAGTAAGCATTGTAATTAGTATGTTAGTTTACTAACGCTTTGATATAACTTGCTAATTACTTGTGTAAATACATGTTCATAACTCTAAACTAACTGTTATCTCTTAAATGTTTTTTCAGACGACAGTATAAACTGTTCTACTGCTTGCTTTAGGCTACTTAAATTTCAACTTAGTCAGCAGGCTGAGGAAGACCTATTAGATTTGTGGACAGAGAACCTTCCTGAGTACAAGCTTATTCTCTTCGAAATGTTGCTTCGTAGTTCTCCCATTGGTGTCAATATTATGTCTGCCTACGACAACAACATTGAACAAGTTGTTCAGTATTTCGCTTTAGCTCATGCATCATTGAATGTTGCACAAAAACGCAACTCTAAACCTTAGTATTTTGTTTTCTTTGTTGGAATTAGCATGCTTGTGTAACACATCTAACACTAATTAAGTATTTTACTCCTACTCTGTACGTATTATTAGTAGTGCACTACAAAATTGTACCATTATTACACAAATGAAGTCTATAAGTATCATACATTTTTCATTTAATTTAATAGGAAGTTTTATTTAAACATAATACAAAGTTCTGTATTATTTATTGTTTCGGTTTATGTATACACTCACTGCTTTCTAACATCATTATATACAGATAGCGTAATATTTATTGCAACATTGTATTACTGTTCTATTGGTTTATGCGGCTCACTGGTTGGGTGTCCTCTTTGTAGTTGTAGTTGTATATGCAAAAAGTTTGTTGATCAATATTCCTTTGTACCTTGGGTCTCCTAATTGGTAATGTCATTTATGCTGTTGTAGTTTATGATTAATGTTTGAGCATTACACTTACAAATAAAGGCCTGAATTATCCTTGTTACGGTTTGCGTTTTACGTTTGCTTATTGCTGCTACCTTTGTATATAAAACGTTATGTAATTCTTGAATATTCTTCATTATAATTAGTAGGATACGCAACTTATTGAATTAGTGCCCTGTGTTTTTACTGACAGCTGTGTCACGCAAAGGTTTTTTTGTAATGTAATGTTTTCGTTGTTATATTTGTTTCAGTATGGACGTTCAGAATTCTAATGAGCAAAAGCGGTTTTACCGGCAGGTTGGAGTAGCCCCTCAATCGGTTGTTGGGACATTTAAAAAAGTAAGTTAAATAACTGACAAAAATTAACGAGAATAATTCAATTGTGTTATTGCTTTTGCTTTCTCCATAATCAATATTGCGCTCTTACGAAGGCTACAACTAGTAATATCAAAATTTAAAAAACAAATTCTAGCAACGAGGGCTCATGCAAATTATTTTTATAGATTCGCCCACCCCAAGACTCCGTTGTCTTTGATGAAAATCCGCAGTATTTAATGTCTAAAAACAAAGCCCGACGAGCAGCAGGTAAAAAAAATCGAAACCAAAACCATTGTCTTCGCCTGCGTCTTCGACATTATTACCAACCAATGCACAAGATCAAAAAATTAATAAGCCCAAACCTCCTTCAAAGAAACGTTATAACGCTTCCGACGTAACCGTCCCACCCAAGCCATTGAATTGTAAAACACTTAAAATTCTCCGTTCGCATGTGCTATAATGCAGTCAAATATAAAAAGTAACAGTGACAATAAAATCTAATAAAAATGTGAAGAGACAAAGTCGTTTTAAAGATATAAATTATTTTAGCATCCCACCCTATCTCAGTAATGTTAACATTGCATCGTCCATAGCGGCCACGGGACAGGACTTGGAAACATGGGAATGGTGTCTGTGGGTAGGTACGGACGTCTGCTACTTGGAACCGTTAAAAAAAGTTACGGTAAAAGAGCCGTTTTGGAAATATAAATTATTTTAGCATCCCACCCTATCTCAGTAATGTTAACATTGCATCGTCCATAGCGGCCACGGGACAGGACTTGGAAACATGGGAATGGTGTCTGTGGGTAGGTACGGACGTCTGCTACTTGGAACCGTTAAAAAATATTACGGTAAAAGAGCCGTTTTGGAAATATAAATTATTTTAGCATCCCACCCTATCTCAGTAATGTTAACATTGCATCGTCCATAGCGGCCACGGGACAGGACTTGGAAACATGGGAATGGTGTCTGTGGGTAGGTACGGACGTCTGCTACTTGGAACCGTTAAAAAAAGTTACGGTAAAAGAGCCGTTTTGGAAATATAAATTATTTTAGCATCCCACCCTATCTCAGTAATGTTAACATTCCATCGTCCATAGCGGCCACGGGACAGGACTTGGAAACATGGGAATGGTGTCTGTGGGTAGGTACGGACGTCTGCTACTTGGAACCGTTAAAAAAAGTTACGGTAAAAGAGCCGTTTTGGAAATATAAATTATTTTAGCATCCCACCCTATCTCAGTAATGTTAACATTCCATCGTCCATAGCGGCCACGGGACAGGACTTGGAAACATGGGAATGGTGTCTGTGGGTAGGTACGGACGTCTGCTACTTGGAACCGTTAAAAAAAGTTACGGTAAAAGAGCCGTTTTGGAAATATAAATTATTTTAGCATCCCACCCTATCTCAGTAATGTTAACATTCCATCGTCCATAGCGGCCACGGGACAGGACTTGGAAACATGGGAATGGTGTCTGTGGGTAGGTACGGACGTCTGCTACTTGGAACCGTTAAAAAAAGTTACGGTAAAAGAGCCGTTTTGGAAATATAAATTATTTTAGCATCCCACCCTATCTCAGTAATGTTAACATTCCATCGTCCATAGCGGCCACGGGACAGGACTTGGAAACATGGGAATGGTGTCTGTGGGTAGGTACGGACGTCTGCTACTTGGAACCGTTAAAAAAAGTTACGGTAAAAGAGCCGTTTTGGAAATATAAATTATTTTAGCATCCCACCCTATCTCAGTAATGTTAACATTCCATCGTCCATAGCGGCCACGGGACAGGACTTGGAAACATAGGAATGGTGTCTGTGGGTAGGTACGGACGTCTGCTACTTGGAACCGTTAAAAAAAGTTACGGTAAAAGAGCCGTTTTGGAAATATAAATTATTTTAGCATCCCACCCTATCTCAGTAATGTTAACATTCCATCGTCCATAGCGGCCACGGGACAGGACTTGGAAACATAGGAATGGTGTCTGTGGGTAGGTACGGACGTCTGCTACTTGGAACCGTTAAAAAAAGTTACGGTAAAAGAGCCGTTTTGGAAATATAAATTATTTTAGCATCCCACCCTATCTCAGTAATGTTAACATTCCATCGTCCATAGCGGCCACGGGACAGGACTTGGAAACATGGGAATGGTGTCTGTAGGTAGGTACGGACGTCTGCTACTTGGAACCGTTAAAAAAAGTTACGGTAAAAGAGCCGTTTTGGAAATATAAATTATTTTAGCATCCCACCCTATCTCAGTAATGTTAACATTCCATCGTCCATAGCGGCCACGGGACAGGACTTGGAAACATGGGAATGGTGTCTGTGGGTAGGTACGGACGTCTGCTACTTGGAACCGTTAAAAAAAGTTACGGTAAAAGAGCCGTTTTGGAGATTTGGTTTTTAAACTACGATATTGTCGGGTAAGTAGGGCAGGATTTCATTTTGGTTTTAGTTTCAGCCAGGTCTCGAAATCGATAAGAAAACTGATTAACTCGAAACCGACTCAAACCGAATACAATCGAGTCGGATGGCACTAAACTCGACTCAAAAATGCTTACCATTAATAAAATAAAAATATTCTTGCCACACTCTGAAGTCGTGAAATATCAAAATATTCTAATCAACTCGACTCGTGCCAAACAATATTCTGGGTCGACTTCCGACTGAACTGAATGAAAAACTAAACAAATGCATGTCCGTCCTCCTGAGAAAGCTGGCGTAGCTCTTCGCAGTCCATGTTGTTGTATCTAAATTGCACATATTAATATTTCTTTTAGTGTTATATGATTAGCGTATATATTTTTAAACTCTCTGACGCATCTTTGTTGCAAACCCGTATCTCGCATGTATGGGGCTGTCCATTAATGATATCGAAATATCTCCATTATTAGGACCATATGACTCCAGCTTAATCATTGCGTAAATGGCTCTTTAACGTGGGACGCCATCAACATCCGAGTGGACGGTTGTAGGACATTATCCCCCCGGACATTTTCCCCCCAAGCAGTAACCCCGGACGTTTTCCCCCGGTACCCTTATTTAAGATGAAAAGATGCATATTGTTACACTATAAACTGATAATTCGTTAAATGGTATACTCACAAATCCAATTCAATCTAAAAATTAAAATGTAAGCGAGATCTGCGTAGTGAAACACAAAATATTATTTCAAAAACCTCGAAAAGGATACTGAAACAAAATCAGCTTAGCTCATAATAATATTCTTGAAAGTTAGTAGTTGCTAGCATACTTAAAAACTTGTAAAATATATGTACTACACTGTTTCTCCCATATGCCTGAAACTTCTGTGCATGTGTATGCTGACGTCGTAAAAAATGCTTAGTTACAAGATGGGAGGTTATAAGACAGTGAAAAACTATTTAATTCATTAATAACGGTAAGGTACCACTACCTCTGAACTTTAAAACTTCCTCGGGAAGACCTCGCTTACGGTTTAATTTATAGATTGAATTGGATTTGTGAGTATACCATTTAACGAATTATCAGTTTATAGTGTAACAATATGCAACCTAGCATCTTAAATAAGGGTACCGGGGGAAAACGTCCGGGATTACTGCTTGGGGGGAAAATGTCGTACAACCGGACGCCCTCTATCTGAACTCACAGAGTTTTGAAGCTCTCACTCCGTCCAGCTCCGTCTCCACTGAACTAGAATAAAAAGAGATTTGTATAATAACAATAATAACATATTAAGTTGTAAACTTGTTGCCAAAATTAATGAAGTTGCTTCTGAAGCAACACAAGGTATAACTCTCAAATGCTAGACTCACCAATCATGTTCAATCATCCCGAATAAAACTCTGGCACTCCCCCATGGACTATTCAGACAGACCTTGTAGTTGGAGTTGGAGGGATGCAAATCGGATTTGCGATGCCTTTTGTATCTGTATCTTTTCAAATCCGAATCCAAAGCGCCGCAGTTTCCGTAAATCTCAACAGCCCCGATTTATCTCAATACACACAAGTACGAACAAAAACTACGAAAACTAAATCTAAGCTTCTGCAACTCTTGGCTTTTATTGGCAGGTCACGGCGTCATGCGCTTTTCCAGATTAATCCGGAATTTCCGGAATGGCACGCCCTAACTATGGCATTTATATGTGAAGCTACTGCAATTCAAGTCAGTCCGTTTTTCTAGTCTTGTTGTGATATGGAACTGTTTGGACAGCCCTACCCGCAGCTATCTCGACTTTTTTTTCTAATGCATTCACTTTCAACCTAGCATTCGTAATAACCGTAACTCGTTAGATGAGCACTTTCTGGTGTGCCTGTGTGTACTCTGCTTGTGTGTTCACTCTGAAAGTGTCAGCTTCATTTTTTGCCCGTAAAAATAATTTAATGTCTTTTGTATATTTACGACATTAATACGTATACATTACCAGCATGCTCCAATTGAATTAAGATTTTGTATTTGCTCTTTCAAGACATTTGATACATTTGACTCAATCCTTAACTCCTCCGACTCTCACTCAATGCCAGTCAGACAGATAGACTCAAGGCTCTACTGCTCTATAAGTTACCCCATGTACGTGAAATATGTAATCATACTGGTATACGGACACTTTACTCCTGGACATTCCCCCTCCTCCAGGCCGCGGACATTTTCCTCCCAACTTCGTACCGTGGACATTTTCCTTTGTATAAAAATCACACTAAAATAAACTAGCATTCCTTTTTAGACATATTATGCATTCATATACAATCTTAAAAATATCCAAAATTCATAAACTGAAGTTTATTAAAATTCTGTAATTTAATGTATTAACGTTTATTATAAGTAAAAAAATAAATTTTCAGAAAATGAATTTATTTTAGTGATGTGATTTGAACACTAACAGCAAAATGTCCGGGAAGAAAATGTCATAAGTCTGGAAAATGTCCTACTACCAATCATAATGAACAGAAAGAACAGTCTTGGAGTTAAAAATTACACAAACTCATGGAATTACGTGACAGGTCAGATGGCAATAGTCCTACGTCTCTCTCTTGAATCAGAAATCATTTTTATCTTCTCTTTCCAAACAAACGAAAGACAAAAATTGGCAGCTGTAAAAAAATAGCAAAAATGTAAAAATGAAAGTACATTATGGTTCTGATTAGTTGTAGTGTAGCAGTTTTAAAGGGGGAAGAAAACCCCTCTTCCCCCCAAAAAAATAGGAATATAACATCTAAGGCTTTGCACTTGAGACTTGAAAGCTTAAATCTTACATTGAACGTTGAATCCGAGGCGGCTATACGGCGCACTACCTGTGCGGTGCTGGATTGAGTGCTAGAAGCAGCGAGGACATGCCTAAAAGCCTAATCGTAAGTTGAAAAGATTAGGCTTACGACTGTAAATACGCGTTTATACCAAACCATACTGCTTTACTGGAGTAGTACAACGAACGATGCGATGTGATGGGGTGTTTTTCAGAAACTCATGCCTCAACATGCTAACTCATGCCCAAACTTCGATAAATCTTGCCCAACAGCCCAACTTCGATAAATCTTGTCCAACAGCCCAACTTCGATAACTCTTGCGCAACTTCGATAACTCTTGCCCAACTTCGATAACTCTTGCCCAACTTCGATAACTCTTGCCCAACCGATAACTCTTGCCCAACTTCGATAACTCTTGCCCAACTTCGATAACTCTTGCCCAACTTCGATAACTCTTGTCCAACTTCGATAAATCTTGCCCAACAGCCCAACTTTGATAACTCTTGCCCAACAGCCCAACTTCAATAAATCTTGTCCAACAGCCCAACTTCGATAACTCTTGCCCAACAGCCCAACTTCGATAAATCTTGTCCAACAGCGCAACTTCGATAACTCTTGCCCAACAGCCCAACTTCGATAACTCTTGCCCAACTTCGATAACTCTTGCCCAACTTCGATAAATCTTGCCCAACAGCCCAACTTTGATAACTCTTGCCCAACAGCCCAACTTCGATAAATCTTGTCCAACAGCCCAACTTTGATAACTCTTGCCCAACAGCCCAACTTCGATAAATCTTGTCCAACAGCGCAACTTCGATAACTCTTGCCCAACAGCCCAACTTCGATAACTCTTGCCCAACTTCGATAACTCTTGCCCAACTTCGATAACTCTTGCCCAACTTCGATAAATCTTGCCCAACAGCCCAACTTTGTTAACTCTTGCCCAACAGCCCAACTTCGATAAATCTTGTCCAACAGCGCAACTTCGATAACTCTTGCCCAACTTCAATAAATCTTGTCCAACAGCGCAACTTCGATAACTCTTGCCCAACAGCCCAACTTCGATAACTCTTGCCCAACTTTGATAACTCTTGCCCAACTTCGATAACTCTTGCCCAACTTCGATAACTCTTGCCCAACTTCGATAACTCTTGCCCAACTTCGATAACTCTTGCCAAACTTCGATAACTCGGTAAACAAACTTTTCCTACCTGGACTATTCCTAGCCGGATTTTTCCTGCCCGGAATTTTCCTACCCGGACGTTTCCTACCCACTGCCAAACCTAAGACTTTTGCTACCCATGTAAAAAAACCGGAATTACATATCGCGCAAAGGTACACCCACAACGTTTGTATTGTATTATACCCTAGAGTGATTTTAAATAATATAGACTTGCTAATAAAGTAATCTTTATTACTTTATTATCTGATAAATTAAATTGCTAATAAGACTTCAAATGTACATTTGTGACTTTTTGAAAACTAGTTAAACTATTAATTTAACATGCTCGATTGAAACTGGCGTGTTATTACGGTACACTCATTAATAATTATAGTTACTTGTTTTTTATTTCGACAGTAGTCATGGTCATGGGTAGGAAAAGTCCTAGGTTTTCTTGTGGGTAGGAAGAGTCCGGGTAGGAAAAGTCCGGGTAGGAAAAGTCCGGGTAGGAATAATCCGGGTAGGAAAAGTCCGAGTAGGAAAAATCCGGGTAGGAATAGTCCTACAACCCGATAACTCATGACCCGCTTCGATAATTTAGTCCCCACAATAAAGTTGTAAAATAATACAATTTTAAGATATTATATTTCCGTGATATTGCGACTTTGTCAATTTTTGCCTTCCCACACAGGGAGGGCGAACAACATTATTTACTGCTACACGAGGGTAGTTTGAGTATACGCTACGAACTGGTGGCTTTTCAAAGTCGACTAGAAGTCTATACAAGTCTGCTAAACCTAGGTAGGTAGGTACTTACCTATCTTTATACATTAATATATTATCCCTTCGCCTGTTTTTCAAATACTTTGAGGGAATGTACGGGAACGAGTCTACTACTACTAAGCTCCAGACTTCCCTAGACCAGACGGCCTTCCAAGTCTAAATGGGATTTATTCCATCGTTTTCCTTGTTGTTCACCTGTGCCACAGAACAGGACGGAATACCATTCAAATCTTTCATTATTTACTTCTCCATTATGGCTACAAAAGTATGCGATTAACCTGTTGTAATGGGAGACCATTAGTACACTTTGCGTTCACGTACTCGATACATCCTCGATTCTCGATTCTGAGGAAGACTCACTAATAATGTGCTACCCGTAGAGGTTTGTATACGGAGTCCTTTGGGCTATCGTCGTTGGGCGACAGTGTAAGTTTATTTTAATAAAATTGTCTTTCTCTCTTTGAGGTTAGGTTAGGGTTTATTTTTCTGGGGGCGGGATAGGAACATGATGACTGAAAACGGTTAGATTATATTTTTCCCTCCGCCGCTGGAGACGGCCCCGCCCAAGGCGGTTAGGTTAATTTAACTTGCAATCGATATAACTTTTGGACAATTCAACTTACATATTTAACTATAAAATGGTCGATGAAAAATGAAAATGATAAAATGAAGTTCCATAGAAACAAAAAACTGCAAGTCATAAAAATACAGCGTGATCGACGTGATGTAAAAGGAAAAGGAATGTTATATTTTCGCGGTTTGTTATATTTTGTTACGAGCAAACGGATTGGTGGATTCCTGCTATTGACCTTCAAATCCATTGGAATAGTCCAACGAATGTAAAATTGTAGGAGAATGGGGTCGGACACAAATGGCGACATGTACATTGAGGGTGGGTCGAGTGGAAAAAGCTGACACTCCATGTTAAAGGTAGCCATTTACGCAATGCCTAAGAGCCTGATGACTAGGTGGGTTCAAAAGTTTGGTAAATTTTAGTGGCACCATTTACGTCTGGCCCCAAATACCAAAAATAGTAGAAGAGCACACACACAGTGAGGGATATGCTTAAACGATGTCATCGAGCTTGTGGGTCGGTCGCTAAAACATCTCCATTTAAGTCATTATGTTAAAAACGTGTCATAATGGAGTGGGTGGGTACTATCCCAGGAAAACCTGAACGTTGGCAAAGCGTTAGATTCATTGCGGCAATGCTGGGAACATGTTGGTCTTTAATATGTGGGCACCCCAATAGCTCCCCAATATCGGGTTAATGCCGCCAATAACGGCAGAACCACTCGTTGGAAATGTGTGGACATCCCAACATTTTCCCAGAACAGAAATGTTTTGTATTTGTTAGGCCCACACTGGCCTGATCACATATAAACGGTATCGGTATTGTATACGAAATATTGAATGGGGCCAATGTCGGAGTGATGTCGGTCATTTGGTCATGCGCGCGTTCCATCACTTGAGCAACGGCTATTCCGGCAAGATACTGGGAAAATGTGCGGACTTGCTGTACTTTTCCAGAATGCAAAGCTCAAAGCATGACTCAGCAAGACTCAACACTCAACGCACCTTCATTCTACGTGACCATGCCGAGCTGGCAATACAGAAGTTAGCACTAGCTCAGCTCTGGAAAATTCTTTAACTTCAGCAAGATAGTGAAATAGCAAAAAGTATAATAGTGATACATTATAGTTTAAAGTTTCTAGTAATTGCAGTTGTTAATATGTAAAAAAGAAATTTAGTGAAACATTTTTGCGGCGTTAACCTCCATAATATTCACAGTTACTTCTTTCAAATCTTACTGTTTCCTGCTAGGAAGCACTTTAATAATATTTTACTACATCACAACGGCTATTACTAACTATAAAGTTGTTCATCGTAACTAAAGCGAGTGAAGTGATATAATTAGGCATAAACACTAGTAACTCATAAGTTGTAACCAATTCTGACTTGGGAAGTATTTTACATGTAACTCTAGGATTTAACCGATTGTTACCAAAACGTCTTCTACTGACCCTAGACACTTCCACTAGTATATAGACTTGAGTGCATTTTGCGCTGTTCGCGCATAAAAGGCGCGCGCATTTTGAAAAAGTGGTCGACTTTCAAAATGGCCAAATCCTTATGGGATTTAACATGTGAAAATTAAAAAATCCAGGTCCCTTCCTGTGTTTTTTATTCATTTTGGCAAAATCTCAAAATAACTTCAAAATACCAAAATAAGTTGCAAAAAGTTGTAATTGCGAGTTTAAAGCAAAACCATCACAAATAATTACGTGTTTGAAAAGTATGCCTGTCATTCATTCATATCGTCGGTGAAGAATCATTCTGTCGTAAGTCCAGTCACCAGTGCACAGCCAAAATCAAGCTGTCGCAAGTCCATACGATTGGTAGCTGCTGTCGAGGTCGCTTTCGCGTTGCCCTTTGCATTGGGTGGGGGTGGTATGTTA